>OY751554.1:5542421-8284093 GCA_963572265.1 Caenorhabditis doughertyi
TTCACGTGAAGAAAGTTCACGTGAAGTTCACGTGAAGAAAGTTCACGTGAAGTTCACGTGAACTTCACGTGAAGAAAGTTCACGTGAAGTTCACGTGAAGAAAGTTCACGTGAAGTTCACGTGAAGAAAGTTCACGTGAAGAAAGTTCACGTGAACTTCACGTGAAGAAAGTTCACGTGAAGTTTACGTGAAGAAAGTTCACGTGAAGTTCACGTGAAGAAAGTTCACGTGAAGTTCACGTGAAGAAAGTTCACGTGAAGTTTACGTGAAGAAAGTTCACGTGAAGTTCACGTGAACTTCACGTGAAGAAAGTTCACGTGAACTTCACGTGAAGAAAGTTCACGTGAAGTTTACGTGAAGAAAGTTCACGTGAAGTTCACGTGAACTTCACGTGAAGAAAGTTCACGTGAAGTTCACGTGAAGAAAGTTCACGTGAAGTTCACGTGAAGAAAGTTCACGTGAACTTCACGTGAAGAAAGTTCACGTGAACTTCACGTGAAGAAAGTTCACGTGAAGTTTACGTGAAGAAAGTTCACGTGAAGTTCACGTGAACTTCACGTGAAGAAAGTTCACGTGAACTTCACGTGAAGAAAGTTCACGTGAAGTTTACGTGAAGAAAGTTCACGTGAAGTTCACGTGAACTTCACGTGAAGAAAGTTCACGTGAAGTTCACGTGAAGAAAGTTCACGTGAAGTTCACGTGAAGAAAGTTCACGTGAAGTTCACGTGAAGAAAGTTCACGTGAAGTTCACGTGAAGAAAGTTCACGTGAAGTTCACGTGAAGAAAGTTCACGTGAAGTTCACGTGAAGAAAGTTCACGTGAAGTTCACGTGAAGAAAGTTCACGTGAACTTCACGTGAAGAAAGTTCACGTGAAGAAAGTTCACGTGAACTTCACGTGAAGAAAGTTCACGTGAAGAAAGTTCACGTGAAGAAAGTTCACGTTAAGTTCACGTGAAGAAAGTTCACGTGAAGTTCACGTGAAGAAAGTTCACGTGAAGTTCACGTGAAGAAAGTTCACGTGAAGTTCACGTGAAGAAAGTTCACGTGAAGTTCACGTGAAGAAAGTTCACGTGAACTTCACGTGAAGAAAGTTCACGTGAAGTTCACGTGAAGAAAGTTCACGTGAAGTTCACGTGAAGAAAGTTCACGTGAAGTTTACGTGAAGAAAGTTCACGTGAAGTTCACGTGAACTTCACGTGAAGGAAGTTCACGTGAAGTTCACGTGAAGAAAGTTCACGTGAAGTTCACGTGAAGAAAGTTCACGTGAAGTTCACGTGAAGAAAGTTCACGTGAAGTTCACGTGAACTTCACGTGAAGAAAGTTCACGTGAAGTTCACGTGAAGAAAGTTCACGTGAAGTTCACGTGAAGAAAGTTCGCGTGAAGAAAGTTCACGTGAACTTCACGTGAACTTTCACGTGAACTTCACGTGAAGAAAGTTCACGTGAAGTTTACGTGAAGAAAGTTCACGTGAAGTTCACGTGAAGAAAGTTCACGTGAAGTTCACGTGAAGAAAGTTCACGTGAAGTTCACGTGAAGAAAGTTCACGTGAAGTTCACGTGAACTTCACGTGAAGAAAGTTCACGTGAAGTTCACGTGAAGAAAGTTCACGTGAAGTTCACGTGAAGTTTACGTGAAGAAAGTTCACGTGAAGTTCACGTGAACTTCACGTGAAGGAAGTTCACGTGAAGTTCACGTGAAGAAAGTTCACGTGAAGTTCACGTGAAGAAAGTTCACGTGAAGTTCACGTGAAGAAAGTTCACGTGAAGTTCACGTGAACTTCACGTGAAGAAAGTTCACGTGAAGTTCACGTGAAGAAAGTTCACGTGAAGTTCACGTGAAGAAAGTTCACGTGAACTTCACGTGAAGAAAGTTCACGTGAAGTTTACGTGAAGAAAGTTTACGTGAAGGGGGGGGGGGGGCTATGGGGGTAGGGGGGGGGGGGGGGTATGGAGGTGGGGGGGGGGGGGTATGGAGGTGGGGGGGGGGGGGGGGGTATGGAGGTGGGGGGGTATGGAGGTGGGGGGTATGGAGGTGGGGGGGGGGGGTATAGAGGTGGGGGGTATGGAGGTAGGGGGGTATGGAGGTGGGGGGGGGGGGTATGGAGGTGGGGGGGGTATGGAGGTGGGGGGGGGGTATGGAGGTGGGGGGGGGGTATGGAGGTGGGGGGGGTATGGAGGTGGGGGGGTATGGAGGTGGGGGGGGGGGGGTATGGAGGTGGGGGGGATACATATATTCCCAACTGTACCAAGTCTTTCTTTCATAAACCGCTTGTTACATGACAACGAGCGTCCGCACAGCCTCCTTTGTCGGTTTCCTTTTATGCCTTATGGACTCATTTCAAATCTTCTTCTCATTCGGAGACTACCAAATCTTTTATGGTACCCTTCCCGTGAGACGACGCTAACCTTCTAGCCCCGCCCACCAGAACGCCGCGTTTTTTCTCCAGGTTCATTCCAGTTGTATTCTGTTCATTATTATCTCATTGATTCGACCAGTGGAAGTGGGGGGGTATGGGGGTAGGGGGGTATGGAGGTAGGGGGGGGGGTATGGAGGTGGGGGGGGTATGGAGGTGGGGGGGGGGGGGTATGGAGGTGGGGAGGGGGGGGTATGGAGGTGGGGGGTATGGAGGTAGGGGGGGGGGGGGGATATGGAGGTGGGGGGGGGGGTATGGAGGTGGGGGGGGGGGGGGGGGGGTATGGAGGTAGGGGGGTATGGAGGTGGGGGGGGGGGGTATGGAGGTGGGGGGTATCGAGGTGGGGGGTATCGAGGTGGGGGGGTATGGAGGTGGGGGGGGGGGGGTATGGAGGTGGGGGGGGGTATGGAGGTGGGGGGGGGGTATGGAGGTGGGGGGGTATGGAGGTGGGGGGTTATGGAGGTGGGGGGGGGGGGGGTATGGAGGTGGGGGGGTATGGAGGTGGGGGGTATGGAGGTGGGGGGTATGGAGGTGGGGGGGGGTATGGAGGTGGGGGGGGGGGGTATGGAGATGGGGGGGTATTGAGGTGGGGGGGGGGGGGGGTATGGAGGTGGGGGGGGGGGGGGGGGTATGGAGGTGGGGGGGGTATGGAGGTGGGGGGTATGGAGGTGGGGGGGGGGTATGGAGGTGGGGGGGGGGGGGGGGGTATGGAGGTAGGGGGGGTATGGAGGTGGGGGGAGGGGGGGGTATGGAGGTGGGGGGGGGTATGGAGATGGGGGGTATGGAGATGGGGGGTATGGAGGTGGGGGGTATGGAGGTGGGGGGGGGGGGGGTATGGAGGTAGGGGGGGGGTATGGAGGTGGGGGGTATGGAGGTGGGGGGGTATGGAGGTAGGGGGGGGGGGGTATGGAGGTGGGGGGGGGGGTATGGAGGTAGGAGGGGGGGGGTATGGAGGTGGGGGGGGGGGGGTATAGAGGTGGGGGGTATGGAGGTGGGGGGTATGGTTTTTGTAGGGGGGGACCACTTTATATCCCCCCTCGATATTAGAGGACGATATTAGAGGAAGACGGCCCAAATCTGGACCAGCGGGAAGACGGGATGAAACAAAAGAAGATTGGAGGAGGAGGAGACAAATGCAGAATGAATGAGAAGGAATGAGAAGAAGACGCTGAAGAAAAAGACGCTGCGTGTTCAGTGGGCGGGGCTACAGGTGGGCAGGGCTAAACACGAACGTCATCTCATGGGAGAGGTCATCCCCTTGTGTATTGATTGAAAAAAGTGAAACGTGTTCTCCTGGAAGAGGCGGGAGAATGCGCACAAAAAGTGGTTTATTGGTTGACTGTCACTTTGTGACGTCACATCGCTGGGTCTCGACTGGAAAACATTTTATGCCGCCGAAAAGGCTTGATTTTGTAGAGAAAACGGAACGTGCGCGCGAAAATTTCTTTGAATAGATTACCGTTTTTTTAAGGAGGGAGGGCAATTTCCTATCGGGAGAAAAGCCTTCCAAAAGCACTCTGGATTTCGAAGAAAGTACCTTTTATTCTTGGAGCCATCCTCAGGTTTGAAGGCGTTGCCAAAAGGAGCCAAAAGGGACCAGAATGGGCCAGGAGGAGGAGGAGGAGGTTGGGGCCATCGCTCGAATACCGAGAACTGACGATTTTTTGCGATTTCAGAGCTTATATAGGGGCATAAATGGGGGCGATGAAAGGGGCGTGGCGTAGAGGTCAACACGAAAGTTTTTCTCAAAAAAATATTTTTGAAAATGGAATTTTTTTTTCAAAATGAGGGGATAAGAAAAATCAATCAATAAAATACTGTGTTTATGTTCAAACGATTTTCTTTATAAAAAAATACTATTTTCAAAAAAAAAAACTAATTTTTGAAAATTTCAAACAAAAATTTCAGATTGGAATCGTTTTTAAAGTTGGTCAAATTTTTAGAAAAAAGGTATATGTTGGCGCCAATTTTTTGAAATAGTAGATCAAAAATGCGAAGGAAAATGAAGGAAAAAACGCGACATATTCGGTACAGGTCAGCGTCGTCTCATGGGAAGGCTACGTCAAGAAATTTGGTAGATTTCGAATAATAAGAAGGCGGCATGTGACGAAAAAAAACCATATATAACAGGCGGCGGCATGAGTGGTACAGAGATGTAACAAGAGACTCATCAGAGAAGGAGAAGAAAATAAAAGATTACAGGGGTCTATGAGAACCTAGTTTTATGATTATGACATAGAATCTCCTAATCGATTACTTGTAATTGTTTTCTTCCTGTTTTTTAATAATTTGTTCTCGCGAAAGTTCTGCTTCGTAATACCACCGAAAAAGTACACAAACTTTTCTAATCACTGGTCTCTGACCCCTTTTAACTAGATATTATCATAATATCCTCAAGTTTCTTTTTCACTCTGAAATCTTTTTTTTTTTCTTTTTGATTATAGTTGCTTGTTTGAGTGAGTGCATACTCATATCACATGAATTCAGACGAAAACCAATGATCACATGATTACTTCTCTACTTTTTTCTCATACATTTATACGAATATGTTTTTCATTTTGGTCTGGTCTATGTGGAAAAAAACGTTTTTTTTATTTGCTGTGGGAAAATTCCCAGGGTTTTTAGTAATAAATTCCAAAAAATTCTGAAAGTGAAAACTTGAAAATTTATTCACAGAATAAAGAAAATCATATAATGAATATATCTGTTTCATCCAACAGATCCCACAGATGGTACTGGATTCTTTGGCCTCGTCGTAAACATCATCATATTCCCTCCTCCACTCATTGAAGCTGTACTATTCTTTGCCATACTACCAACTGATGTCACTGATGTGGGATCCTTTGAAATCGATACCCTTGTCCCCACTGAACTAGCTGGGCGTGGCATCCCTCCGCCCATTCCCATCATTGCTAATCCTGCAGCAGAGGGTCCTCCTTGAGAAGTATCCACATCACTTAGAATTCCAATCATTTTCAAATTCGCTATAATGGATTCTTGTGATTCTCGAGTGGCGATAACTTTCACTTTTGATTCTTTGTGAAGGTTTCGAGCTTTTCGGCAGAGGATGAAATTGGCGAAGTAATCGGCACGGAGGTTTTTGTTAAGAGCTATGAGGGATAAGGGGAAGATGATTGGGAGGTAGCAACGAGCATTGATGTAGAGAAGATCGAGGGTGGAATCTTCTGGAAAAACATGGTTTTGTTTGGGAATAAGCCGGGAGAAAAGGAGGACTATCTGAGATGGTGTGGAAAGTATCAATGCTCTTCTAATAGAGTACCCTTCTATTAAAAACCCTTCTCAACTCACCAAAATCAAATCCCCTCTTGACAATCAACTGCAATGCATAATCAGATAGACATGCAAAGTACAAAGGGACATATGACTTTTTGAAGAACTTCATCTGGCTTTTCAGGTTTTGAATCTGAAAAAAGTATAAATAATGTTGGTGCTTTTCGAATAGAGGTATACCTTTTGATCATTCCGCATTCCTCCAAGTAGGCTTGCTCGAGTGTGAGAGGACCGTGCAGAGTTAAACATGAGCATGGAGATCTGGAAATGCATAGGGATCAAAACGGCTCAAAGTCATAAACCTCTTACCCCCAAGCACGGAGCAAACATTGCTCCATGATAATAATCATAATAATAATTTGAAATCAGAGTGCTATTAATTGCCAAATCTTCACTGCCAGACATCTCCAAAGCCGTATTCATACTTGATATTTTGACTTGCTCTTCAGAATTCAAAAATGCACTTCTTAAAATGATTTCTATCACAACAGAAGCCACGACTTCAATTCCCTGAAATCACCCAAATCATTGGATTAGTCCCTTACTGTAAGACTCACTCTAAAAATGGCAGTGTGTCTGAACTTGAGACTCTCTCGAATCGTCGGGCTCATTTTGAAAATGATCCTTTCAACTGTCGTCCAGAATATTGTCATTTGAGGAATGGCACGAGATATGGAAAGGGTTGTCGAGAAGAATGATTCGGATTTTTTGGTCCGGTTGACTCTGGAGGTCCACATGGCAGCTGGAAAATGGAATAGGGAGTTGTGATATGGTAAGAGGAGGCTGAGCAACTATGTTTGGGCTTGAGCCTATCATCAAGCTTGTGATCTATTTGTTGGTTTGGACAGACGCAATAAGTTCAGGCTATGATTCAGGCTTGAAGTCAGATTTTATTCTAATTTCGACCGTCTCATTCTAGGGCTAAAAAATAGGAATTAAAAATAGGGTGCATGTCTAGGCTTTGCAAAGAAGCTTGCCCGCAGAGTGCATTCTTGGGCTCTAGATACTACTTTTTACTTCGAATCAACTCAAGACTCAATCTTACAGTTTGTGTCCACATACAAACCAGAGACGCAGACATTTTTCTCTGTTCCCTCTGCGTCTCTCTGCCGCCCACACTCTTTCCCTCCCTCTATCCCTCTACCCACCTGTAGCCACCACATTAGAGCAAGCCAAAAATATATGTGCAATCGACAAGAATCTCAAATTCTTTCCACAAAACCTTTGATAAACTGTGGATCGATGAGTGGCCCGTTGATAGCAGAGATTGAGGTAGATGCCGATAAAAGAGAGCAAAAGGCAAGAGGTATAAAACACAATTTCAAGGGCCATTTCTTCCTGAAATTACTTTTTTTCAGTTTTTTTTTGGGTAATCGAAGGAAAGAAAACAATGGTAGTGGGAAAGAAATGAATGTGTTTTTGTGCAAGAATTAAGAGAAAGAAAATCTCACAAAAAGCAGCTGTCTGGGGCTACATGCGGGGTAGACTAGTCTTCGATTTCCAATAAAAAATGAATAAAAAATGTGTATAGTAGGTGTGGGGTGATGACCTAGTTCTCAGAAATAGTAGACATAAAAACAATAATGTCCCATAGGAAATTAACTTTGTCGGTTCTACGTAAATTGTTATTCAGTTAAAGGGGGACACTACTATTCCAAAAAGTTTTAATGTTTTTATATGAATCGACGCAGAAAAGTGGGGAGAAAAAGGTCACAGTTGAATGTTTTGTCCGAAAACGTCTCTGAAGGCAGGTAGAGCCTCTCAAAGTTATCGAAAGAGGCTCCTCGTTGAGCTCTTTTTTCTTCATTTTTTTCAAAACAAATAAAATGACGTTTTTATTGCAGTAATTCTACCTTTTCACGAGCTCATCGAAAGTTTTCTCATGTTCAACAAAGGGAAAAAAGCTCAACGAGGAGCCTTTTTCGATGACTTTGAGAGGTTCTATCTACCTTCAGAGGCGTTTTCGTACAAAGCGTTCAACTGTGACCTTTTTCTCCCCACTTTTTTGCGTCGATTCATATAAAAACATTGAAACTTTTTGGAATAGTAGTGTCCCCCTTTAACACAGAAACTTATCAGAAAAGTATATCAAAACAAAAAGGTGATCTTCCGTTGCGGGGAATCGAACCCCGGCCTTATGGGTGAGAGCCATAAATCCTAACCACTAGACCACAACGGATTGTTATCACTAGGTCACTGATTACCTACATGTTCCCACTGATCTGGAACAGGTGTCAATCAGAATCTCTAGGCCATCGCAGACCTACTTTCCCACGCTCCGTTGTGGTCTAGTGGTTAGGATTTATGGCTCTCACCCATAAGGCCGGGGTTCGATTCCCCGCAACGGAATATCTTTTTTTTTCTCCTCTAGACGGAAGTGTGTTTTGCAAATTTGTCACCTTTCTCTTGGAGGCGAAAAGGGGGAGTTAATAATCGAAAATAAATGGAGTTATGAAATTGGAAACAGAAGGGAGCAGGTGCAAAATAAGGGTGTTGATGATTGCTAGTTGGTGGTTGTCATGTGTTTTATCGGACGCTAAAGTTTCGAATTCCTGGAATTAATAGAAGGGGTTTTCTGTATTTTGTCGTAGGGTTTTGGGCAAGGATACTGTAGCCTAAGGGTACTGTAGAACTATCAGATAGAATTTACGACCTTTGGAGAAGGACTACTCCAGCTTTTTTCTGCAAAAAACTGAAAATCTTGCAAGAATGTGAAACCCCTCGAAACCCATGACGTACTGCATTGCTCATGTTTCAATGACCAGATAATACAAAACATCTTACGACAATTCACAGACAGAACGCCTAGGCTAGACTCAAGCTTACTCAACCGGAATAAAAATAGATTCAGAATAAATAACAGGAACTAAAAATTTAATATCAAAAAGTGATGAAGATAGAAAAAGAGAAGGTTACCTAATGAGTAGTTTTGCCGCATGTTCTCATTTTGAGCTTGCTGAACTTTTGGCTTGTTGTCTACATATTTTTAAAATTGTCTACATATTTTTAAAAGGGGTTTCAGGCTGCAAGTTTTTTGGTCGGAGCATTCACAAAGAGGGTTTTGAGCTCAAATTTATAGAGTAAAAAATGGCGAAAGTGAAGCTTCGAAAAGTTTCTGGCTTTAAGGAGATATGACGTTTATTGTGTATGATTATCGTGTTGTGAACATATAATTATTGGCTATGAAATTTTTATCTGGGAATGTTTATAAGAATCTGGTTTTCTGACGACTCACTTCCTATTTGAAGTGGGGGGGGGGGGGGGGGGGGGATTAGGCTCTATTTTTCGACATTTTTTTGAAATCATAATTTTGCAAAGCACCTCGTGGCTTTCCAGGAATCTTGGATTGGGAACAAATTGAAAGTTCAAAAAAAACCAAAAAGTTTATATCTGATGTGGATTTTTGCAGAACTCACGGTGGTCGAAAAGATTTTCTAACAAAATCTAGAAACTTTTTTGAGAATAGTTTCCAGACGGTTCGATCTACCTAAAACTGAGATCTCTATTTGATGTTTGAAATACTGCTTATGATGCGTAGAATCCTACGACAAAGTGCACAGGACCTATCATAACCTATGGAGCTTTGCTTAAAAGCATTTCGAAAAGAATTGTGCAAAGTTTTTCGACCCCGAGAGTCTCAGAAGTCTAGGTCATTTGAAACTTTTGCGTCAATTTTAAGGTTAATCGTTGTGAAAATGTGATCAAAAAGGAAAAATATCACTTGGAGCCAATTTCTCTGCACACGCAACATACTAAACGGTAATTTTTGAAAAGAACCAAAACTTTATATTGAGAATTTCTGTCAAAAAGCCTTATTTTGAACTCGGCATGTTCCAAATAGTACATCTACCTACTTTCAGCAACTTCGCCTAAAAACTATCAAAAAAAGACTTCCTAAATCATAAATCACAAGAGAACTCAATTCCATTTTCTATTCAAAAATAAAAATTTGAAAAAAAGGGTGATGAAGAAAGAGCGAAGAAAAGTTCATCATCTAATGAATACCTTTACTCTCTTTTTTGAATATATGTTTGAGCCCCTGAGCAGTATAGAGAAGAAAGAGAGAGAAAGTGTGTTGTCATGGGCTCCCGATTGTGACAAGGAGCAAGAAGAAAAGGGGAGAGAGAGAGAGGAAAGAAGGCGGTAATTGGATGAAGAATGGAATAGAATAAAGGGTAGACATATATTTAGTCAGAAATGAGAATTCTCTTGAGGAACTCTTCTAATGACGGAAATGAATGAGAAATACGGGGGATGATGAGTAGATCATTGATATTCAGATATGACAATGTGATAACTGGAGAGGTCAGAAGACGTCATGGAGACGTTCAGCAAAGTTTCTTAGTAAAGGGGCGAATGAGCTCCCCCCCCCCCCCCCCCCCCCCCGTGTAGAGCTTTTTAGAATAGCGGTTTCGAAAATGGTTTTGAAAATGGATTCAAAGAGAATGGGAGGTTGAGTCTGAGAACAAGGCGGTCAGATAAATAGATGGGTCAGAAGACGTCAGAGGAGGAAGAAATTCAAAAATTCAAAAAAGTTTTTTGATATGATTTGACAGAGCTTCCCGTTTACTGAAAGTGAAGCTCAAAACGTTGGAGACAGGATAACGCTTGCAAACTCTGTATGCATTCTGTCGTAGGATGAGGTGCTTGACTTTAAAGTTTGTCAAATTTGAACTTTTTCAAGAACGATCATATCATATACATATAGTGCAAAACGATTGGTGCTCGGGAGGAAGCTATCCTCTCCCTAAGCCTTAGGGCACCAAAACGAGAGCTCAGACCTACCAAGAAATCAAATGAGTGCGTTCATTTCGATCCTGGGTTAGTTGCCGTGGAGCAGAAAACTAATATGGGTCAAAATAGGTTTCATAATAAGAATTTTTCCTACCATTATTCAATTTATCCAGCCTCCTCACACCAACTCAAAATGCACATTCTTTTGGATAATAATTGATTTTTTGGTGTTATGTATATAGCAAGATTGGAAGGATCTAAAAAACGTAATTGGTTCAGAAAGTTCAACTTATATGAGAGTTCTAATGTTTTCACACGAACAAAACTAGCGAGAAAAAAAAGGGAAAACTACTCCCTTTGAGGTAGGTCAGAAAACTCCATTACTTGAAGGCAGGGGGTAATGGAGTTTGAGCTTAACCTACGGGATCAATTTGATCAGAACTCAAAGCTACTAGACCTTATTTTTAAGAACACCGGGTTCAATGGAATGAAAAACACCAAATTTGAACATTTTGAGCTCAAAAGGTCCAAAAATTGTTGTAAAATTTGATGAAAGCTGAAACTGGAATTGACCTTCTGAACAAGATGAACAGATGAACAAAAAGAATCAATGATAACTTTTCGAATTGAAAAAAGCAGTTGTCTCATTAGAAACTCCATTCTAATCACCCTCCTACCCATTCATGAGCAATATGCTGAAGAAGAAGAAAACAGCTGAATCAAAAACCAGTGATATCAGCAAAACATGTTACAAATCATAGAAAATTAAATCTCTATTTTCAGGTATATTCAATTACTGAGAACAATTACTTTTTTTCTAGACATGCCCTTGGTTTTACACCTGTTGGTTTTAGCACTTCCGCTTGATTTGAGCCTAGTTTTTGAAACTTTTTGATGACAAAAAAAAATTGGAAAAATAATGATTCAGAACTTCATTGGCTATTCAAAAACGCTAAAAGTTCTATCATTTTCTGCTCGAATATTCATGAAAGGCGGTATCCAATAAGTCAGTATTATTTCTGATAGTGGAGACTCCAACTCGAATTGATCCAGGCGTCTGAAAAATGATTATTGTTGCTAAGCCCCGCCCCTAAATCCTCACAGTTTCTCTATTCTCCTGAACTCCGTTTATGACTCCATAATTGGTCCGAACTTGCTTGACTGGTCTCGAATTCTGAAATTAAAGGAGGACTGAACTGATTCAGTTTTATATTCTGATCATTTTCATTCACTACGACTACACTCAAAAATCACTCTAAACGGTGGAAAAAGACGTTTGAAGGCATGGCCGCGTGCAGATTGACGGCCTAGGAACTTGAAAAAAAGACGCACACTTGTCGGATCCTAGGCCATCAACATGTATTGCATGCTTCTTTAAACGCCGTTTTCACCCGTTTAGAGTTATTTTTGAGTATAGTCGTAGTAAAAGAAAATGATCAGAATAAAAAACTGCATCAAAATTCAAAATAAAAAAGCTGAATTCAGTCCTCCTTTTAAAAAAAACGTTAGTTTTTCATACCTGAATGCCTGAAGAACTCCCTTGGACAGTGCGCTTTGCTCCAATTCGGTTTTCATTTCCATCAGTGATCATGAATTGATTTCTCACTTTTCCACGATGACTTGAACTCGGCTCGACATTCTGATGAACATGAATTTGATTGGCAAAAACAATGGTCACTTGACCCAAATTGTTTCGAATATTGAGATTCGGATTCGAGCCTGAGATATCAGTGAAGGCTGATAATAAATTTTTTTTTTGAATTACCGCCACTAGGGCCAGCTCCATTTTGAAATCCGTTATCGATATTGACAGATTTGGCACAAACCAATTTGACAGTACCGCAGTTCCCACTGATATCAATTGATGGAATCGACATGGCGGCTGTAATTTTGAATCGAATTACTTTGTTAGAGTTACCGTAAAAAACTGTATTAGTAGTGCCCCTTCAATAGTGGTGCCCCATTTTCAACATGAATCCTCCTTCAAGTTTTTGACTTTTCGATTATAAATTCGAGAATATTGGACTGAAAACGGTCCTAAACTTAAAAAAAAAGTTTATGGAAACTGGAGGACCGATTGAATTTTTTCAGTGATTTCCGTCATTTTTCATAAAAATCGCCGATGAAATCAGAACAAAACATCTCAAAATTTGGAGAAAAAAAAGATCGAAAAATAATGGTGCCCCTCTATTAGTAGTGCCCCTCCAATAGTAGTGCCCTCCCGATGAATATATTGAAAAATAGTGGTGCATGCACTACTAATTCAGTTTTTACGGTATCTCCACTCGCCTTACCTCCTCTCGTATCAAATCCATTCGAAGCTCGACCGAAACCATAACCTCCATTTGCCATATTAATCATTTCTGTCGTCATAAATTCAACTTTCCCACAATTGTTGATTATTTGAATTGATGGATTCGACATTTTCACGGCTTTTTGAGTTATTCGTTTTTACAAATGAAAATGAGCAGGGAAATGTTTTTTTTTGCTTTTGGAAGTTTACATAAGTTATCACGTCTCTCAAATTCCGAATTCTCAAACTCAATTCGTCTCCTTCACTGTATTCTGTTATTCCAAAAATCGGCTGAAATTCCTAATCAACAAAAAAGTAATTATAATATAAAAATCTTCATTTCTTTGTTTCTAAATCATTTCAAATTCAATACAATATATTATGTCGCCGACACAAGAGGGATAGAGTGGAGATGGGGAGAAGCAGAAAAAGGAGTGCTAAAAGAGAGAAGCACGGGGGGACAATGGAAATTTTCAAAACTTTCAAGACGCAGTGCCAAAAAAAGTTTCGAAAAAGTCCAAAGGAACATGTATCCATAAAAATTTCAAGAAAGACATTTGGGGGGCGGGGCTTTATCTTCAGGGTACATGAGAGTGAATTCACAGGAGGGGGAAGGAAAACCTACTAAAAGAATAGAAAGAAAGTTCTAAAAATCTAGGCAATTTACGGTAAGACCAAGGGGGCGGGGCCGAAGGGGGAAAGAGGGGAAATTACAAAAATTTCGAAATTAAAAAAATTTGTTCTTGGGACTAGATGTAGGGATGGACAAGAGGTGTATATGAGGTGAAGGTACAATTCAGAAAATCCTAATTTTTGTTTTTTGAAAAAAAGAATAATAAAAACCCAGTTTTTGGCAATTTTTGACCAGATAATTGAGAATGAGGAAAGAAGGAGATTTTTGAAGCAATATATGGAAAAAGTGAATTTAAAAATTCTACCGAATTGTAGAATGTAAATTCAACTTTGAACGGGTAATCGTCGGTGGATTTCCCTTATTGAAGACGTGCCAGAAGCGAAGAGTCTCATCACCGGCTCCCGTTACAATCGATTCACCATCTGGAGACATTGCCAAATAGAGCACACGGAATTGATGACCGACGAGTTTTGTGACTGGTTGAAGGCTTGGATATTTCCAAATGATGACCTGTAACTATGAGATTTTTGAATGAGGAAATGTGATTTTCTTATGATGAATAGGCCTAAATTAGGGTAGCCTCGTGAAAAGAATTGAGCACTCTGGATACAGCGACCTGGCCAATATCATGTGCGAATACTTTGAATTCCGAATGTTTTTATGATAAAAAAAACTTACGTGATTATAAGAGTATCCATGTGTTGAGACGAGTTCACTGCTGTGCTTTGACCACGCCACGTTGCAGACCTGCAAAATAAAAACTTTGAATGTTTCTGTGGAGAATTGAGCTCGAAATACAATTCCGAAGAGATCACAAATTATAATTTGGAAAAATATAGAGAGAACACAGGAATAAAAAAGAATTCCCGATCAATCCGAGAAATTTTCTGAGGGGGTTTTGAAGATTTTCCAAGCGAAAAAATATGGATTTTTCAGCTTTTTTCTCTCATTTCTTATTTACAGTACCCCCAAGGTACTGTACCAATCCTCACCTGTGAACCAGTATCCACACATTGCATTGGTTGTGCCGTCAGAGTATTCCAGAATCTAAGACATCTATCAGCAGTTCCACCACCCGAAACCAATAATCCATGATGATGTGGAGACCATGCCAACGCTTTCACAGCTGCATTATGTTGATTATAAGTCTGAATGGGGTCATTCCGTCTCAAATTCCACACCAACAATTGATTATCATTGCCTCCAGAAGCCAAGAGTTGCTTGTCAGGGGACCATTTCAATCCACAAACTTCTTGACGATGTTGAGTCAGTTTTCGTCCCTGATCATGATCATCGCATCGAATATCTCTATGCATAATTGTTCGATCACGAGATCCCGAACAAATCGTATCGGCATTCCAGGCCAAACATCCAATTCGAGAGGTGTGTCCAGTCAAATCACGCACTTTCTTCTGTGTTGTCACATCCCAAATTTGAGTGATTCCACGATTTGTTCCCACTGCCAAAAGGTCTCCTTTATCACACCATTGCACTGACGTCACTTGATCTTGTTCGTTCGAGACACTCAGATCACACAGTTTGATGACCTGTAATGGCTTAGACCGTGTTCAGTTGATTGTTTCAAAAACCAAGGAGGGTGCTTTTGGGAGATATGGGTCTACAGTAATCTACAGGAAGCATGCAGTTAGATATATGGAGCTACAGTATTCTAGATAGCATTCTCTGAAACTACAGTAACCCTTTATTCAAATTCCCGAATAGATCCTCACCTGACTTGTAGTGGCACTCCACAAATAAACACAACTGGCCAATCCAACTGACAACTGATTCTGAGATGACCAATCAACCAAATTCAAATAGAAATCATCTTGTAATTCGGGCGCATCCAACACTTTATACGGATTCTTTGGCACCTTCCGTGTCGGTTTCCTTGGCGTTCTGAGAAGTCGTTGCGAATCGACACCGAATGGACCACCGAACGGAGAGGTTACAGTAGCCGATGGCACTCCAAACTTGACCGGCGTCGTTTTGGCACTGTAGGAGAAGAGAGCACGAGCCGGGGATTGTTTTGGAATGACTGGGGAGAGGGGAAGAGAGGCGGCTTTTGTGGGTGTTTCAGGCGCTCCACAGACACTTGCAGCTGGTGAGAGAGGGATTTCTACGGGCATATCGTTGCCAGCTCGAAGACGTGGCTCCATTAGGTGGAACATTGTTGGAGAGTGAGAGGTGATTCTGAAAAAAGGAGTGTTTGGAAATGGAGAGACTGTGGGTTTTCTAGGTTGTATAGTCACGTGGAAAGTCAATTATAAAAGGAAGTTTATATTTTCCACGTGGACTACACAACTGGCTCGAATTATAATTACTTTTTCTGTCTGTTAGAGCTTGATTTAGCGATGAAAAACAGCGACATCGTTGTGAAATAAAATAATTTCGGAACGATTTAGCCAGCTATACGATTTGCCACGTTGCCTGCATATCATATGCTAATTGATATTCAATAGCCGCTAATTTCAAATTATGATTCCCTCAGCAAAACCTCACCTCGTAACATCATTAACTCCTTCATTATTAATCGTCGTCACCGCCATCACACTATCAATACTTCCTCCGTAGGCATTCCGTTCTAATTGTGCTATAATTCCACGTGGCAACGGGGTACTCGTTCCACTAGTTTCAGGTGTATTATGTGGTAATTGTGGCAGTTGATGCTGAGGATAAGCTGCCACAACTGGAGCCATCGAATACGACGAAATCATCTCTTCTGTTGTCTGAATTGTGGGCGTGGTCGCTTTGACGTCATCGATACGATCTTTGAGCATTTCATTACGAAGAAGTGCTCTGAGGACTGCTTCACCATTCTTATTATCTTCGAAACAAGAGCTACTATTGGTGGGAGACGTGTTTCCAGAAGACGTTCCTTGATAATATTCATGATAAGAAGCAGAAGTCGACGTATGAAGATGTTGATTGAGAGTAACGGTGGAAGGAGTTGGAGCCGAACTGGCAGCCATCAAAGATTCCAACGAGGTTACAGATGGTTGATTGGTTGATGACATTGAGGCAGAATTCGAGACAAAATTCAAATTACGACTACAACTGGAATTGGGCTTTTTGAATCCAGGTTCATCGTCATTATCAATCGAGTGAAAACGGGCATTCCAGTCGATATTGGCTTGACGGAGTGGCATGAAACGATCACCGTATGGGTTGGCACCCTTTGTTGGGGTCACTCGGGGAGACGTATGGGCCTGGAAAAAAAGGAGTTTAGAAAGGGATTTAGTTGGAAAAATATGGGTTTTCAGGAACTCTAATGTGGGAAATAGCCTGCAAAGGCTAAACCGGCGATTCAAAGAGTCAATTGAAACCATCAAATTATGCAGTAACCGGTGAATTTTTCCGGGTTTTGAACCATTTTTCTACTGAAACGATGAGGAACATCGCTCTGGAGTAGGATCATTTGAACCGGAACTCTTGAAAAATTTCTCATTTTGAGCATCGATTTGACCGATTTCAAAGACGCTTTTCCGCTATTTTTCATCCGATTCCCCTCCAAAAAACTCACCGACGAATGATTAGACATTGATTTAACGGGCGAATTGTGTGGTCCCAACGTCCGCCTTCCGGGCATCACTTGCGGTGCTTGAAACATGGGAAAGTTTGGAGGGGGTTGTTGCTCATCCATCGCTCTCTCTTTTTTTGTTATTTCCTATTTTATTATTCTATTTTTTGTGTATTTGTGCTTATATATGAGCTTGGGTGTGTGTTCCTATATTCTGTAGTGTTGAGGAGAACACACGAACAGTAACCTGAAAGAAAAGATGGGTTGATTAGAGGTTTCGGAAGGAAAGAAAAGGATGAGAAAGTGAGAAAAAGAAGGAATGAGCAAGAGCTCCGTTTAAAGGCGCATAACACATTTTGAGCGGTATTTCCCAGGATGACAGTAATCGTGGCAAAAGAAAACAGCGGGGCTCAACCACTGCTCCTTTGAACGGAACTTTCCGGTATAGAAAAGAAGAACAACTGATTTCTGCACTAATCAGTACGTTATCAATATCAGACAGAATCATAAAAGAGAACGCTAATCCAGAAAACCCCCTCTCAGACGGTCCTTATCACAAAAGGGACCACCCACATGACCGGGTCAATAGGGTCCAACACTTCAGGAAGACACGACAAACATAATTTATCCCGATGCAAACAATGGCAGGTCATTCACCTCTCACCGGAGGGGTAACCTTCCCCTTATTAGTAATCGGAGAGATAGACACAGTAACCGATTAGAGAGGAGATGGAGGGGGAGGAGGAGGAGGTCAACCACTTTTATTACAAAATGGTCTTCGTGTCCAGCCAGTTACCACGACATTTTATCATCAATCATGTAAGTGGGGAGTGGTGATGGTGGTGGTCATCAATAAAAATTGATGATCCAATCACAGGGTGAATGAGTGAAGATATATGGGTGAAGATTTACAGCCTTGGGGTCAGGAGAGCAGATCAGTTGGGGTACTGATATCAGTTGATAAATGGAGTTGATATGTATGCTCCATTTCGACGAGCTCTTCATTGAGAGGCTAGAACAAGCTTTTCATAATGGTGTTAGAGCGTACCTAGAACTTTAGGTATACATCTGCAATCAAATTGAAGCTTCAGTTTCAATTTTTATAAAATTGAGCCCCTTTCTAGATAAAGCGCGGTCAGAGCTCGATCTGATCGAGTGATAAATTTTAAGTTTGACCTTTTGCCAAACCTGATCAGAACCCTTTTTTTAAGAAATAGCAGACGACTTCTAACCAAGAATACACTTTTCAATCACCTTTATGACATAACAAAATTCCCATAGGGTTTCGCTGCTCTATAATTATTCAAAACCCCTCAATCTTATTGCGTAGATACTCCCATCTCATCTCACCTAAAAAACGACCTTCAAACCCCTATTCAAAAACCGTCATAGAAGCCTTCGGGGGGTCTCCCGAGATGGCTAATTGCTGATAGATGAAAGGAGATAGATCAATATCTATCTGCCTCCTCCTCCCTCGATCACCGCAAATCAAGAGAAAAGAGAAGACGAAGATGAAACCGTATTGGGTTCGCAAAGTGACGGCTAAATTATTGAAACCGGAAATTTTAAAGATATTCAAATTTCCAACATTAAACTGAAGAAATGTTCAAAAACAATTAAACTGATGACAAGCTGTGCTTGAAGGGGAAAGAGAACAATGAGTTGAAGAGGTTACCGATAAGAAGAGACGACAGAGAGTATCACCTGGAATGGCTTGTCAATTGCAAATAGAAACAGAAACGAAGTAAAATGGAATGGTGATAAGCATGCTCTAAAGTGGCAAAAGTGCACTCCTTTGTCAAAGGAGTCCTTTGTTCTCATAATCAAATAATGAAAATTCAAATTTTAAATCTCAAACTATACTAAAATGGAGGCGGAGCTGATGCTCTTCAGGAGCACCAAAAATATTGTCTTTGTCATACAAAGTGTTTTGTAAACACAAAAATGATACTGTTATCATTGTCAAGTAGAGAAATGTTCAAATCGAAAATCGATGGAACAAAGTTCTTTTCAACTTTCTTAGAGAACGAAGAATAGGTAACCGGGAAACCGGTTGTCGTGGAAGAAAACGAATAACGACATCGTTGAAAAAATGAAATCCCAAAAAAAACCAAGAAAAGACTTCGAAGTAAAGTAGAAGAAGAACCTCATCTGACTGACTCACGCTTACAAATTTATGAATCATATGAGTAATGTGTGAGTAGGCATCTCAGAATGGAGCCAGGCTGACAAATTCTACAATTTGTAGGCCACAAAAAAACTGACTAGAGTTTTCTCGAAGGTCTGAAAGAGACAAGGGAACAAGGGAACAGGGAAACAAGTCGACATGGAAAACAAGCCCGAAAGGTCACGTGAAGACAAATTTGAGGACAGGGATGAGCTCAAGGGGCTCAGCTTTTTCTCGAAAGCTCAAAATGAAAAAAAAAACGAGAAGTCATCGGGGAAGGCTCTTGCCGCATCGTTTCCATAGAAATTGCAATTAAAGAAAGAAATAAAACATTTCGATGGAGCCGGAGCAAGAAGTCATCGAAAATAAAAGCTGACAAATACTGTAGTTTATTCTGAGCAATTCTGAGCAATCTTTCCACAGTTCAAAAGGAGGCCAGACTTTACAGTAAACTTTAAATGAAAACGAACTTTATGAGCGAAAATGAATGATCCGAAACGAAGCTTAAAAGTAAAGTTTGAAAAGTTCGAGTGAAAACGAACACTGTGTATTCTTCCCAAAGGTATAAAACAGTAGCAATAATAGTCTGGGATCAAAGACGCAGACACAATCCCATTCCTTTCTCTCTAACTATTCCCGTAGCAGCTGCAACCAGCCGAAAGAGAAAGAGAGTGTGAGAGAATAAAAGATCTCTCGTCTCTCTTCAATTCAATGTATCTCTCGCCACGATTCGAGATGAGAGAGCATGTCGGAAGTGGAGGGAAAAGGCGAAAAGAACGTCCCGTCAGAGTATAGGAAAAAGAAGGGGGAGGGAGACCCCCCTCTATTCTCTGTGTATGCCGTATTGATTGAGGGGGGAGAAGTACGAAGAGGAAGGAAGGGAGGAGGATGGTGAAGGATGGTGGTGGTGGAAGCCGAGAGGGGGGAACGTTCGGAAGACTGGAGTGTATGCCCTCCATTTAAACCCTCTCTTTCCCCCCTTCAACCGTCATCACTCTAAACCATTTCACCACTGGGTGTGTGTGTGCTGCTAGTGTCAGTCACCGCCCCTACTGGGCCTAGGAATGACTAGAGAAAAGGGGGACCGGGTGACCCGGTTATTGACGGCGGGTGAACTCGAGAGTGGAAAAAGGAAGGGGAAGGAAGGAAGAGAAAAGGATGGTGATGATGACAAATATGAGATGATAGGGAAAATGAGGAAAAGCTTGTAAAGTAGTACTGGATTACGGTAGCTCAAGAAGCTTGAACTTCAAGCTTTCAAGAAGATTAAGTTTGAATTTTTTGATTGAGGCTGTCCTTAAAGTGTTATTGAAGTCGGGAAAGCTTTAAGCTTGATGACAAGCTTTTTGAACCTTTAGAAAGATCGATTTGGATTTACCGAAGCTACGTTTTTATTTCATCAAATGAGACCAGATTCTTTCAGAATCAGAGAATAGAAAGCTTGCTAAGTCATAAGTTAATGTAGCTTTTTGTCACATGAATTTCGAAAGTATAAACTTGCCCATACTCTCCTGTGAAAAGGCTAGAAGCAATTAGCTTAAAAACCCTAACAAACCGGATTGGACACGGCTGAAACTGTTTTGAAGTTTGTAAAGACTGAAATCTCAAAAGACCGACTCTGTCGGATTACGGAGGCAAACCGATTTTAACTTTCAAAGCTTTCGAAAGCTGATAATCATGATAAAACCCTCTAAGGCCCCAAGATATGAACCTCAAAACTCAAACTTCTGGTCATGAGAACCTGATCATGCTTCTTGGCTGCCTAGGCTTTCCACATAACATATAAACACCCTTCAATGAGCTCAATCGGAAAAATTCAAATGTCACTTTTTTACCAGAAGCTCTCCGTAATATGACGCACAAAATTGTTAAACTGTACAAAACGGAAGAAAGGAGGGACCCTCGACACAATGTGAGGTCATCACCCTTGCTGCACCCAGAAGAATAAGAAGAGCCTCGATTACACTAAAAGAGGAGACAGACTGTGTGTGTGTGTACACGCCAGTGTCCGTCGGTACCAGGTCAATTGGGTCCAACTCGTCCCCCCTCCCCCCTCTTTTCGATTCTATAATAACACCTTTTTGATGTATGGGCGGTTTTGGTTTGGTGGGTGAAGGTTATTGGGAAATTTATGATGGGAATTCGAAAAAAAGATTGGGAAGAGAAATTCAATAGTTTTTCAAACTTTGAACAGCTTTCACAAATACAAAGAGACATTTCAAAAACTCATAGTGAGCTGAAAATTACACGGCTTTCTATTACTTTCTACTTCTTTCTTTTGCTTATCAGGGTAGATAAAACCTGTCAAAAACTGCCAAAACGCCCATTTTATCAGCATTGGAGCCTCACAAAATTATCAAAAAAGAACTCGAGAATAACTAAAACTGTAGAAACGTGGAAGGTAAAAACCATCGAAAAAGTTTGTGAGACGCAGGATGAGACGCAATGCGAAAAGAGATGGAGGAGAAGGACTGAAGAATGGCGACACTTTCGCGTGACTATCCCCCTTTCTCTCTTTCTCTTTTTTTTTCCGAGGATTATCGATTTATTTGTAAAGGAGAGAGGGAATTTCGAAAAAGTTTTGTATTTTATGAAATTTGGGCTTTTGGGGCGGAATTTTTTTTCAATATTGATTCTTAAAAATACTGCTCAAAGCAACAGATTGTTAGAGCAAAATATAGGCAGAAATTATAAGTTTCATTTTCTTGGGTTTTTTGAGACTAATCAAATATTTTTCAATTATAAATCAAAGGCGGGTGATTTCGAAACTTCTAGGTGCGAAAACTGTTCGAAAGAACTATTTCAACACGTTTGAAGCCCAAAAACAACATTTTCTTTTTTGTTTTTGAAAAATATAGGTCATCTCTCAAACTTCTGGAATGTTCTGAGCAAATATTCAACATTGAGAACAATTAAATGCAAATTCATGCTTATGAACAACTGAAAACGCCTAAATTACTGTCCACAATTGAAAAATTCAAATAAAATTTTTAAAAAAGCAAGTTTTGACATGAAATTTGACATGAAATTTTAAAAAAGTTAAGAAAATATGCACAAAAAAACAATTTCGAAGTTGGCGGTCTGAGAAACATTGATTTCCGTATGAGACCCAGCTTTAAACTTTAGACATGCGCCCAATTCCGCGCTGGTTACTGTATTCTTTTTAAATGTTCTCTCTTAGTTTTCGTATCAGTTCTCTCCGATTTTTCCGTAGCAAAGACTCGTATCAACAACAAAATAAAACAAAAATGGAAAAACCCGTACCTAAACTACAAAGTTCCCTCATTGCGTCATATAATTTAATCCCTCTTAACCGACCAATTTCCGAACTCTTTTTCGCCAGTTTCAAACATTAATTTTTCAGGGATAAATAGACCAAATGCGACTGTTTGAACTGTTCAAATCGTCGTCATGATTCCATCTAGAATATTCGAAAAATGGTGGCTTCGCGCGTTCATTGCTCTCGTCGTCTTTTTCGTTTGGCAAATTTGTTACGCAATTAATCGGGTTCAAGGGTTGGAGGAGGAAAAAGCAGTGTTACAGGCAACGGTTTGTGATTGAAAGAGAAAAATATTTGTTTTATTTAATTTTAAATTGAGTTGTTCCAGATAGAAGTTCTAAAACGGAAAGGTGACGTGTTGCGAACAGAAATTCACGAAAAAGAGCGGACTTTGACAAGGTTGGATGGAAGAATTGAGGAGATCGATACACAGTAAGATTCGTTTCAAAATATATTTTTGAAAAAATCTTAAAATCTCAGAATCCGCGATCACATATCCCTTTTGCCACGTGTAAATCGGTCGACTCCATACATCTATTTTATAACTCCAACTCATTTCCGTGCCGCCCAAAAAGCTGATCTCACTCGTCTTTCCTACACACTTTCCCACGTACCAAATCTTCATTGGATTGTTGTAGAAGATTCCGAAAAGTTGACGTCATCAGTTGCTGAAATTCTGAAGCGATCTCGTCTCCCATACACTCATCTGAATGCCAGAACTCCGCCCGATCAAAAAATGAAGTATTCGGATCCGAATTGGACACTTCCACGTGGTGTAGATCAAAGGAATTCTGCGCTTTTATGGATAAGAAATCAATTATCGGGGGTCAGAAGTGGTGTTGTTTATTTTGGAGATGATGACAATACATACGATCTGAGGATATTCGAAGAAATGAGAAAAGTTCAAAAAGCCGGAGTTTGGCCAGTGGGAATTGTAGGAGGAATGTTTGTGGAGACACCGATTTTGGCTGAAAATGGTAAGAGTTCTCTCATTTTTTAAAAATTCAAATCATATTTTTCCAGGTTCAATAATAGATTTCAACTCAATCTGGAAACGAGAACGCCCTTTCCCAATCGATATGGCCGCCTTCGCTGTCAATGTCACCTCCATTCTCTCCAATCCCAACGCTCTTTTCTCTTTCGATGTGCCACGTGGATATCAAGAATCAACATTCCTTGAAAAAGTCGGAATTCATCGATATAATATGGAACCATTGGCCGATAAATGTTCAAAAGTGTATGTATGGCATACGAGAACAGAAAAATCAAAATTATCGAAGGAATCGATTGAAAAATTGACGAAGAAGACAGGGTTCAACCCGTTAGAAGCACATGCACTTGGCGTCGAATTTTGATGTATTTTTTGTAGTTTTTAGTAGAAATTTATTGCTCAAATTTGCCTAATTTATTCCTGTTTCATATTTTCATTCGGGTCTTTTCTACCATGTTCAAATCTATTGCATTTTCTAAATTTATGTACGTTGTCATGTTTAATGGTGCTAAATAGTAACATGAATTTTGTTACTTTGAATGTTTTTTTCTTTGCTTCTGTAAGGCAGTTTTTGTACTGATTTTGATATCTTGAAGTACTAAATGGAAAAGATAAAATTTCAAACAAAAATTCGTTTGCAGATGGGAGAGCGAAAAGGACAAAACTTTTATTATCCACCGGATTTCAACTACAAGACTCATAAGTCTTTGAATGGATACCATGGAACACATGCATTACGGGAAAGAGCGAAGAAAATTGATCAGGGTATTCTAGTTATTAGGTAAGATATTTGAGTAAAATGTGGATATTTGAAAACCCGGAGAATCAGAAAAACAGAAAAAAGTTTTTAAAAAAAGATGAAACATGAAGATTTGTTATTAAAAAAATAAAAATGAAAAAGGCTCCAACCGCCTATAAATTCATCGAAGCAACCCAAAAGGGAGCCAAGACAAGCTCAAAATGATGGTAAATTGGCCATTTCAAATACAATGAATGAGTTTTCGTATAGTCTGAGAATGTGCAATTCCAAAAATAGTATTGGAAAATCAAGTGACGTTTTTGATTATCCCTCTCGAGCAGAATTTCCGGAGCGATTGAAGCTCAAAACTCTCTTTCTGGCTTTTAAAAACCGTCTTAAAATAAGCCTTATACAAAGCTCAATTAATGTCAAATCTTGAAGGATCCTCAATTGTCTACAAAACGTTAGTGGCTAAGCTTTGAGCAAGACCAAACTAGGCCCAGGACAAGCTTTTCTATATTATCTTTTTCCCCATCACAAATTTTCAACTTATTCCCATTTCCAGATTCGAAATGCCCTTCAACATTTGGTGTTTGGGATGTCATAATCATGTGGGAATGGGTGTTCGATACAATGCAGAAAAGAAAAAATGTGGAATGTACTACACAACACCTCTCTATGAATTCCGAATGAAATGCCATCTTTGTGATAATTATTATGTGATTCGGACAGATCCAAAGGTACCTATTCTCATCTTTTCGGCTCCCAATCATCTCTTTTCTTCCAGAATTTCGATTACGAACTAGTAGAAGGATGCTCTCGTCAGGAACTTCGATTCGACCCCACAGATATTGCTCAGATTGGAGCTGTCGATCGGGGATTTACACAGAAATTGGCTGCCGATGCAATGTTTAAAAAAGAGCATGAAGCAGGAGATAAAGAGAAAGCGGCGACAGAAGAGGGAAGAGTGGATAAATTGGAATGGATTCAAGAGAGAATGAGAGACGATTTTGCGGCGAATTCGTTTTTGAGAGCACAGTTTAGAGTAAGTTTCGAAAAGATGAAAAGGTTGAAAAGATTGTGAAGTCTGTTGCAATTATTCAAGAAAGATTTCAATTTCGAGAGGTTGATATTCTGAAAAATATGGAATTTCGGAGCTTTTCTTCTTTCAAATTATCAAACCATGAAGCAGTTTTTAAAGAAGATTCTGGCTTCAAATTTCAGCAAAAAAAGATCCGGGACCATATATGTTGAAGCCTGAAAAACGTTGGTCTGCCACATCGTTGGGATCTTCAAAAAACAGTCCAGTATGAGTAAAAAGTTTCTTGTAACAAGTCAATTTCAAAAATTTGATTGACTTTTTAAGAACATATCTTTTGAAATCTTTAGGAAAGAGCATTATCCCAAAACTTTCGTGAGCTCACAGAATGGCCATCTGAAAATAGTAAAAACTCAAAAAACCTGTTATTCGAAAAATAACTTATTCCCCTACTTCAAAGTATCCATAAGAATTCAGCTTCAATTCAAATAGTTCTCAACCCTTCCTCACTCATTTAACTTTCTTTCAGAACGAGAAAAAGAACTTTACCGAGACTCGTGCCCGTGATGCGAATCTCCGCGAGAAGCTTTCAATTGGCACCACTTCTCTACTTCCAGAAACTGAAGAAGATCGTCGAATGGCTTCAATGATGACAAGATATAAGGATTCAAAATGTAAGTCTTTCATAAAATCCTCCTTCAAACTCTCAAAAAAAGTATTTTCCAGCTCATGACGACCACGTGGTATCCTCACGAGACCGCATTGAATCCCGACGAATATTTGGACGTCCCGAGGATTCTGAAACCCCATCCACATCATCTGGCTCATCCGGAGCACCTCTGACGTCTTCTGAACGGCTGAAAGCATCGTTGAAAGCGGAGCGAGATAAACGAATAAATGCCACGTTTTCATCGGGAACTCCGTCGACTTCTGGAGCGATTTTAGGAATCAAACGGAAATCGACGAACGGTCTCGGGATTCAGATGAAGAAGGCAGCGACGCCTACTGTAGTAGCTGATGACGTGTCAAAAGAAGCTCCGCCCCCAAATCCAATTTCACTTATTGCTCAAGAATACGGTGGATCTTCAGATGAATCGGATTGAATTTAATTAGTTGTTTTTTGCTTTGTTTTCATTGCTTTTCTCTATGAGAATTAATAATATTTCTACTAACATTTCTTTGTTTTAAACAGTTTCAATACACAAAAAAACTTCATATGACTCGATTCATTTTGGATTCTAGATTTCTGCATCATCTCTCGCTTTCTTCTTTTCTTTATTATTCGGCGGCCGACAATTTGATAATTGTCTCACCGGACAGTTCCCCGGGTGGAACACCGTTGGCAAACAATGGCTTCGGATCCGCATTCTCATCGTTCACTTGACAATACTGGATGATCAACTTGTCGGCTTGTGGTTTTCCGGCCTGCAAAAAGATTTGAATTACCGCCTGATCAGTGCGATAGAGCGAAGTTACCTTTCTGGTGATAATCAACTCCTTGACATCACACACTTTGAGAATACCGTAGATCAAATTGACACTGTAGTTGGAATTGTTCGACGATTTGACCTAGAATTTCGAAATTTTAGAGTCCGATAGAGCGCGCTTACCTTATAAGCCAAATGGCGATCAGTGTGATTGATCATCTTATGCTTCGAAGTGCCTCCATTGGCTTGAATTGGACAAACGGGCGGATCCAATGAAATCTCGACTCCCATTGTTTTCGGATGAGGGCTTAGGCTCTTATTAAGCGGAACTAATTGACTTTCTGGAGAAGATTTGAGGGTTTCATGAGATGGACACGTGGAAAGATTTTATCTTTTCACGGAAAGGAAAAAATGGGGATCAGAGGGAGGGCACGTTTTATTTTTTATCTTCAAGATAGAGTTTGGTTTTTTGTCTCAAGAAGTTCAAAAGCTCAAGAATCTATCTCAGAGAATACTTTCTAATATAGAAAAAAGTGGTCAGAATCGAGATGCTCAGAGTAAACTGTTACGACTCTGCGTCTCTTGATTCCGAACACTATATTATTTCGAATTCTCAGAATCTATACTTGACTAGATGACTTAGCCTGGTTTTGGCCATAATCAGGAACATCCTTCAGGCCTTGACCTTCTAATGTAGCTCTTGATTTCATTTCACAGGTTCTGAAGCCAAAAAGCTCCGGGCTTTAAATACGCAGTTTGGTAGAAATAAAGCTCCAAAATACAGCTCTGCAGAACAAAAAAAACTAACATTTTTAACGGCCAAACATCCTTATGACAAGGCAACGAAATATTCTAATAGTAAGTTATGTCAACCGTTTTATTCACAGCCGGTATTATTAACAAAACCCGGATTTCCCATGACACAAATGGTAGAAACATGATTACAATTTTGAGAAAAGTGATTAAATTATGACGAGATTATTGATGAGAAAAAGTTCAAGAACATGATTATGTGTGATTGATTATTTTAACAGATTCCATTGTGAATTTTCTCGGATACTGCTGCCTTTGAATCCTCTTTATTCCTTCTTAGACTTCTTTGCTTTCGGCTGAGCATTCTCTTTTTCTGCTTGCTCCATAGCCTCCTGCGCCTTCTCCGTTGCTTTTCGAACTCGCTTTTCAGACTCTTCGGGGTACCCAATCAATTTGATCATCTGATTTGTGATGGGCTTTCTTGATGGATTTGGCTCGCGCTTCGCCTTCTTGAGAGCCTTATCCAATGGGAACTTTTCCAGAAGCTCCATAGCTTTCAAATGCGTCATGTATGGACTTTGTTTCAGAAGCAAGTCGATATTTTCATAGGTCTGATTGCTCGAGAGCTCCTCCTTCTTATCGAGATCATCGTCGCTACAGATGACGTTCTCCATCAATTCTGGGATTTCACTGAAATAAAATTGTATTCGATTCTGTTTTTTATCTTCTTTTTTACTTACGCCTTTCTCTTTTGGATGAGCTTCTCAGTAAAAATTCTTTTTGGAAAACGCAGCATTTTTGAAGATCGGTGGTGATGGTAAAGCTCTGAAAAGAAGATAAAGTTGGAAGGGGTAGTTGAGGGGATCAATAAGTCACGATACACAAAAAAGACGACTGGAATAGTGAAAGGAGGTACCCTGAATATCTAACCAAGGAAGCGCGCACAAACGGAGCTTCGTAACACTCGGCGGGATATTCAAAAATTACCTTTTGGGAACCGAACATATGGACTGGCTAGATAGGATAGATGATGTACATAGTTTTATTAAAAATGACAGAAAATGAGAAAAATAACAACAAAAAATTCAACAAAATTAACGTTTCTTCTTTCCAAACCAATTCTTTGAATGGTCCGCATATCCCCAAACTCCGTCGTAGTATGGTCCTGAAAATTATTGATTTGAAATATCGAGATCCAAAGGTTTTGAGTCAAAAAAATATTTCGAAATTTCACAGATTTTCCTAATATTATTTTCGACCTAAGTTACATAACTTCCTTTTCCAAATCCCAAAACATCTTACCGAATCTCTCCTGTTGCAAAACCTCGAAATCTGTTGGGGCAGGTTGTCCGTACTTGTTTTTATGGAATGAAATTTCGTGATAATAATTACGATAAGAAGCAAATGAATAAAGTGGTGGAAGTCCTGCATTATAGAATTTGTCTCGATAGAATCCATAACTATCAAATCCTCCATTTGTTGGACCAATTCCGAAGGGACCATAGCCATAATTGTTGGTAAAATCGTTTCGTTTTACTCGGGTTTGGCTGGAAATGATAGGGGAATAGGGACTTTTTGAGAAAATTTGAGATTTTTTTTTCTCCAACCTGACTTGATCTAGGCTGAAAATTGGCATTTTTTTCATACTTTCCTCCTTTCCACAGAGATAGAGATACTTTCAAAAAAGAAGTTGGCTGAAAAACTGGAAAGCCATTTTGTCTTCTTTTGGCATAATTTTCAGACTAAATCCTATGATTTTCGGACTATTCTGAAAATTTGGTTGATCTAAATTTAGTCTTATCCTGTGCCAAACCTATTAGGTTGGCTGGAAAGAAATGCGAGCTGAACTTTTTTTTCGAATGAGTATATCTCGGCTGGAATTAAAGATACAAAAAAATTGTCAACTGGTAAAATGTGCAAAATTTTAAGATCAATATTTTGTTAGTTGACCACTTTTCGGTATCACGCACTCTAGTTGAGATATGGAGCTTCGCGTAGACGTTTAGCGCGCACTTCTTTCCGGCCAACCTAATAGTTCAGACTGATTTCGATTTATTTTCAGCCCATTTTTTTCTCAATTTTGACCAAGTCTAGACTTAGATTTTGACTAATAGTAAGTTCTACAATTTCCAAAAAATTCAGATCTTACCTCCCAAAAATCTCTGCATCCGAATGATCCACCAGAAATAAAACACCCGCAAGAAGTGTTATTTTCTTCATTTCTTTTCACAATTCTAACCCAAAAATAGGTAGAATAAAAATAAAAAAAGAAGAGATGTGATAAATGAGAAAAATCGAAAAATATTTTCTTTTTGTAACATTACAGTTGTTCTAGAGAAAGAGATGAAGAAGTTCAGAGAGGAAGGGGAGGGGGAGAGAGTAGAACAAGCCGGTTTGGGTTATTTTCTCATGTGATTATGAGAGATTTTATAGGTTGTTGCGTAATAAGGGTTAGGGGGATAATATCTTCTAATTGAAGGGCACAGCACATGAAAATCTTTAGGATAAGTCACCGGAATACATGTATTAGGGATTAGAGAAAGTGATGTCAAATTGACTAAAAATTCAGAAGAAATTCCAATTTTATACTTCATTCACATTGTTTTGAAATTTTTTGAAATTGGAAGAGCAAACTTCTAATTGAAGAGGGCATGCAAAGCTCCAGGTCAGTAAGTCATCGGAATAATAGTATGGCATGCTTCTCTAATAAGGATTGAAGGAGTTGATCACAAAATGACTAAAAATTCAAAAGAAATAAATAATTTTATACTTCATTCACATTGTTGAATATTTAACTCTTTTCATTATTTCAATAATCTCTCCAAGGTCTCCACTTTTACTAAAATCTCCTTCAAGCAACACGAACCTTCCCACCACACTATTCTCGAAATATTCCAGATTTGGCATAAAATCAGCGATACCTGAACAAAAATTGGAAAGAAATATAATTATATTAAGAAATATATTAAGAAATATAAAAAAAACTTGCAGGTTGTGTAAAGGGGCCTTGTTGCTTCTAGAATCCTTTCCTTCAAATGATCACTGATCTCCGGAGCAATCAATATCATCACCGCAAGTGTACTATTTTCGATACTTTTCACATCAGACATTTTTCTCAATAATTCTGAAAAAATATTTTGAGTAAAACCTCTTTTATAGCGGCATGTCGCTATACTGTTCAAGCATTTGATTTATAGGAACACCTTTTTTCTGTATAGTGCAAATAGGCGAGGTGGCCTAGAGATTTTGACATAAATTTCTAGGCCATCTCATGGGATTACCTCGGTCGCGATTCATAAATGATAAACTGACCCAACATCAAATGAACTTGCAATTCCAATAACAATATGAGAGTCTCTTCTGGTAAATCATTATTAGAAAGGGTTGCCACGAATATTGAATCCATCCTGTTTTTAATCGATTCAACATTTGAATAGTCATCCATTTCGTCTGAAAATTGCAATTTGAAGGTACGGGAATGTTTGATCCTGTACTTACCTACTGGTTTCAGGAGTCAATCAAGAAAAGTGATACTAGAAATGAGATTATTGACTTACGGATACTTGAAAAAAAGCAAAACGTGAACACGTGTCGATGAGTCATTTTCTTCTACGAAACAATGACTTCCAACACTCTTATTTTGTCATTCATCAAATTTTCCAAAAAGAAAATGAACGATATTCCGGAGTCAGCCGTTGGAAAAGTCTTTCTCGACGTTCGTTGTCCAACTGATCAAAGGACCAAAAATAGAATTTTGGAGGCTGTTCGGGAGAGCGAAGAACGTCTGTTTTTCTGTTTTTTTTTCTCATTTTTAAAAATAGTTTTTCAGACATTTTGGATCTATTCACAAATGTGGAAATCATTGATTCTGCAGTTGGCAACTTGATTATCATTCTTGGTCCTGAAATTGAGCACCCATTGGCAGCTATCCTAAATATTATCGATGTTAGAAATAGTAGGTTCTTTGGAAATTTCAGCTTCTAGGAATAGAGTTTTCAGATGCCGTTGAAGAATATGCCAACGTTGACTCCATTCAACACTCCAGAATCAATAATCTTTTTATGGTGATTGGATATCGAATGGAAGTTGAAGCCGTGAATGAAATCGCCCGTTCAATGTTTGGAAGAAATCGAAATTATCATGATGATATTCATATTTTTATATAAATTTTTTGTTTTTTTTGTTGAGATCCTACATATTTTAAGGGTACTCGGTTTTAGAACTGCACAATATAGAACTTCAAAAAATAGAACTGCTACAAAATAAAACTCTGTGCGGCGGAGCGCGTTTCTTTCGCAAGCGCTCCTGGTTTTAGTTCTGAACAATTTTCTATCAAATTACCACTTAAAATGAAACTGGCAAGCTTGTCTAGCACTTAAGAATATGAACTATTTGATAAAAAATTTCTGAACTTCAAAAAATGCAGAAGAACAAAACGCGCTCCATCGCACTGAGTTCTCTCCTGTAGCGAGTTCTATTTTGTGGCAGTTTTATATTGTGCAGTTCTAAAATCGAGTACCCTCCAAATTTCCAAAACAAACGAAAGGCATTTATTCATAGAAAACATCAAAAATCATTACAAACATTCGAATACCAACTCAAATTCAAATCTCATAATTTGATCTACAACAATCTCAAAACCAAGCATTGACAGGCTCCTCCACTCTTCATAAATTCACTCATATCCACTTCTTCCACTTGTTTTCCACGTGCCGATAGAGCATTTTTCGTGTTCTGAGACACACCGATTGGAGAGATTACGGTATCACGAATGGTGATAGCATTGCACACGAAAGCATTGGCTTCCGCTTCAGAGACGGCGATCGAGTTGGGAAGGCGGCGAAGGATCTGAAACAGAAGGGTGTACTGTACTGTAATACTGTAGGATTACTGTACCTCCTTATTAGTAGCCTCAGAGAATGCTAGGGGATAATAGAGAGAAGTTGTCTCATCAACCGGTGCGAAACAAGTGTCCAAATGATAGAAATTCGGGAGAATCATGTCACAAAGGACAATATCAAATGATCCGAGAGCCTTGATTTTCTCGTAGACTGATTTGGAACTACGTTCTCCATAACCAGCCCAAAGGGTGTTACGATCAGAGAAGACGGCATCTCCACCACCTTCAAAGATCTCTTCGTATCCTTCGCCAATGGTTGAGATGTTGTTTTTCTTGAACCATTCAAGGTAGAGTGGTTGCTCGCCGGTTCTGAAATAAGATAACCTCTATTTGAAGGGCATGTATTTCAGTTTCAGAACATTACGGCTTATGATAGTTCAAATTTTCCCTTAGGACACTAGTCAGGAACTCACTAGACAGTGTGGCCAAGTAAAATTTCGGACCACACAATCCAATGTACTTGAAGCTACAGTATCTCATGAACTACCATAAGCTACCTCAGGACCTACAGTACCCTACCCTCCCTCCAACTAACCTCTCCTTATGTCTGAATCTCGACAAATAGACCTTATTATCATAGGTGAGACCACTATTGCACACGAAAACCTGATCCGGTAATCCTTGAGTCTGTTCCATTGTCAACACTTGAACACCGGCTTTCTCAATTGCCGATTTCAGAGAATCCCATTGTTGATGAGCCTTTTGCTTATCGACGACTCCGCCCATCCATGGATTAATGGCATATTCGACGGTGAAGTGTTTTGGTGGAACCATAAGAACACGTTTCAGAATGTGGGCAGCTGATTTGGAGGCAGACATGGTGGAGTGCTGGAAAATTGGGGTTTTGCAAAAAGGATGGAGTTTTTTTTGGGAGTGAGATGCTCGGAATAAGGAAGTGTGAGCGAGGGAGAGACGCAGATACAAATGTTCGTCTGAGTCTCTTAGTTGCGCGTGCTACCTAATTTGTTGATGTAGCTGTATACGTTATATAATCAACCCCGGATTAATGTTATTCTGATATTGTTTTCGAATAAATCTCTAATTTTCAAAAAGCCGTAACTTACTTCGTCAGACATTTTGAATACCAATAGTTAGGAAAACTTTTTTTTCTCTAGAAAGCCAGAATTTTCATGAAGCAATAGCCAGAAAATTGACTATTATTTGTCTAGAAAAGTCGACGAAACAATAACCTAGCCTCAGTCTGCAGTACTACTATCTTATCACCAATGAACGTTTTACAAGATAACAGGAAAGGATTATTGATTCTTTGATTTTCATCTGCAACTTGCAAAACTTGGTTAGAAAAAATTGTTCAAAATTGGTGGGAAGTTTGTTTGGATATCGCTAGAATTGGCTTTGTTTTAATGAAAAAGATCTGGCGGAAGTTCAAAAAAGTAACAGTCAGCATAAAACACCAATTCATATTCCTTGGAAATCTGAGAAATTCCAAAAAAAAGTATTGAAAAAATCTGAGCTAAGCAAATCGAAGGGCAAAAAAAAAACTATTTGACCAAGACAATTTGCCCAACAATGTCCATTTCCTTTCGGTTTTTCTTTCTGATCAGATTGTTATTCTTTCTCCGCCTACGTCTTCTTTGTCCCATCCTCTACCACCTCTTCTCTACCTTCTACATGCATGTTGTAAATAAATCTTGGTGGCCTTATGACGTATCAATCTCTCTATCTATTTATCTAAATCTGCACCACAAATTAGGTTGATAAGGAGAAAAACGAAGACAGATTTATTACTGATAGAAGAGTAAAGAAATCTATCTGTTTTATTGGTTTCGGGTGCAGAATGTACTCGGAGGGAGATTCAAAAATTGGAGGGAGATTTAAAATATTTTCAAGAGTTGGAGAGTTTGCAAAATTCAAAACTATTCCTTAAAGTTCAAAGCTTGGCACCGTGCCAAAAAAAGAATTTTTAAGTTTTTTTGCAAAGTTTTTAGGCCGTAAAGCTCCTGATCACCTGGAACTCTTAATCCCTAGCTTGACCCAAAATCTTCAAAAAATATCCTTCATTTTTTCAAAAGTGGGCGTGGCCTAACTGATATACCCTAAACAATTTTTGACCTTTCCTTTCAAAAATTGTCATCATTTCCCGTTCTATTTTCCCCTCGTCCACGTTGTTTCCACATTTCTTTTCTCGTGGAAACATTTCCCATCGCTTTCTCTTTTTCTTTTTTTGCGAACAGACCACACTATAGCCACTTTAATGTGTCTAATTCTCTCATTTATCCATACTTTTTTCTCTTTTTTCTCTTATCTTTTATCAAAAAGATGCGCTTAAAACAGTGAAGGAACCCCACGTGTTTGGCCTTTTTTATGATTCAAAAATTGGAAAATTCTGAACTTTTTCCAGTTTTATTTTCCGAACCCGCTCAATTTTCGGATTTTCCAGAACATTTTCTTACCTTTCAGATTTTTTGAATTGCCGCCAAACCGGGAATAATAATCGTCAACGGAGGAACATGTCAAAAATGGTCAAATTGCCACGTATCGACTACTATTTCGACGTGATTTCTCCGTATAGTTATATTGGATTTGAGGTGCGATTTTCTGAAAATTTTTTGATTTTTTAGAGTTGTAAATGAGCTCCATTGATGAAAATTTGAAAAAAACAATGGAACCGTGTAGTTCTCGTGAACAAGTTTTCAAAAATTCAATTCCTCTTCCCAGATTCTTCAAAAAATGGAGCATCAATGGAAGGGTGTTTCCATTCGTTATATTCCATTTTTCCTTGGAGCAATTATGAAAGAATCTGGAAATCGTCCTCCTGCAATGCTCCCAGCTCGATCAATTATGATGATGAATGATCTTCAAAGGACTGCAAAATTCTGGAATATTCCATTGACTCCGCCCCCTCAATTTATGGATTGGATCAAAAAGTACCGTACCACTGGAGCCATGAAGATCCTGTTGGTTTTGGAAGAAGAGCAAAGCAAAGAAGTGATGCTTCGTGCTGCCCGTGAATTCTGGTTGAGATTGTGGTCTCGAAGCGAAAAGATTTTTGAGGATTCGGATTTTGTGGAGGTTTTGAAAGCAGTTGGAGTTAAGAATGTGGATGAGGTGATTGCGAAGAGTAAGGAGAAGAAATATGCAAAGATGCTGACGGAGAATACGAACAAGGGAGTTGAATTGAGTGTAAGTTGGACAAAAGTTAGGACCAAAACTTGGTAAAAATTGATACAGAGCTTGGATAGCTGGAAGAGTTTTTGGAAAAGTTGGTAGTTGGCAGATTCCGAGAAAGTTGCATTACCAATTTTTAGAATCGAAGTGGCATGGAACATTTGGAAAGTTGCAAAACGTTGTAGGCCGAAATTGAAGTTATTGGGTGTCCAAGAAAGTTGTCGGAAAGAGAGTTGTAACAACTTGTTGAACTATTCGAAAAACTTGCGCAAAGTTGTGAAGAGTTTTTGAGTAAATGGCGAGATCTGTTCGAAGTTGGTGTGGGAGTTGGACCAACTTGTAGAGAATTGTAGAAGTGAATATGAACTTTGTAAAATAACCCCAAGTTTGCTAGATTTGTAGGAACTTTTGAGAAGTTGCAAGAAGTTGTAAGAGAGTTGTTTTAAAAAAGTTGTTAGAAAGTTGTGACAAGTTGACAGACACTCAAAAATAGCCAAAGAGGTTTACCAGAGTTGTCAAGTTTCGATAAGTTATGGGAATTTACAAAAATTTGTAAAAACAATTTGACCCAACGCTAAAAGTTGGCCCATTTTCTAGAAAGTTGTAATTTTCCCAACTTTTTCTCTTGTTTCCAGGCTTACGGAGCTCCATGGATCAACGTGCTCACTTCAGACGGCGAAGAGCATTCATTCTTTGGTTCGGATCGTTTTCATTTGATTGCCGACCTCCTTCAACAACCACAACCACTTCCAGACAAACTTCAGAAATCCAAATTGTAAATTAAAGTTTCAGAATTGAATTTTTTTTTGAGTAAACGATTTATGTATGTCCAATTATTTATTTATTCAAATGTTAAACGAAAGACAGATTTACGAGCTATCAGTCTTGATAAGTCCTGCAAAGACCTGGAAGAGTCCGTATGTTCCGTCGGGGTATTGCTGAAAGAAAAATTCAATGGTTTTTCAATTTTTTTTCTGATCTTTTTTTACCTTGTTGGAGAACTTTGAGCAGTAGTTCAAATCGTGCTTAACGTTGTCAGTCTCGATGATGCTTGGTGGAGTTCCCATCTGAATTTCGGAATTAAAAATTTCATTAACTCTTTTTTTCTAGCTCACATCATAAAGCAAATAAGCCCATCCTGGCTTATTGATGTAGTAATTGAGGGCCTCGGACATGGTTTCAATGTCAGTGTAATTGGCGACAATGGTGTCGATTTGAGCGGAAACGGCGTCGTCCATGCAGAAGTCTGAAATTGAAGTAAGAGAGTGTGAGAAGTGAAGAGAGTTTAGAGAAAGAAACTTACTGAATGGATCATCATCTCTTTTGGTTGGGACTCCGCTGATGAGCTCGGCGTGAACCTTCATTCCAGATTGACGAGTGTTTTGATAACGAACTTTGTAGGTTGCTGAAAAGATATGGGTTTGGAGTTTGTGTAGAAAGTCCTAGTTGAAGTCTCCACACGTTTCAAGTAAGATGATAGCAGGTTACCAGTTTGGTACCAGCAACACCAAAAAATAGTGTTCAATAGTGGGAAATTGAATATATTGTTGTTGGAAACTTAGTCTCCGAGGGAATTCAATGGTTCGGTCCACACCAAGGAGAGCTCTGGATTTGCCTCAAAACTACTTACGAACTAAAGTAGACTGGTTGGCAAAGTTGAAACGAGCAGCAACCTTGACGGACTTGCGATCAGCACAATGAGTTATGCACCAGTTTGGTCTGAAAGGAAAAACTGGGAATTGCTTCTAGATTTTGAAAAGCTCGAGCCAACTAATCGCTCACAACTATCATCTACAAATCCGTTAAATGTATCCCAGGTGTCGCAAGAGATATCAAGAAGTGATGAACCAGCAGAAGGAGCATCTCAACATGCTGAGTATTCTAACAAGGGAGGTTCGTGAGGACACGGATCAAGACCTTTCTGAAAATTGTACTACAGGTACTTTCGACCATGCTGGTATCATATCTGAAGTCAAAACCAGCTAAATGTTAGTTTGAGTTGGTGCTCGGGCTCACCAAGGGGGCGGGCAACAGTAAAAGTACTGTTACGTTTGTGTTAATAACGCTTCTAAAACCAACCCAATTGGTCGGAAAATTGTTCTGGACACTTCTGAATGTTCCTGGAGTAAGACCCGATGTTTTTCTAAAAAATAACTTTCCTTCGGATTCTGAAGTTTTTCGACGATTTCTGGGCTTCGAAAATTCAAAAATCCAAAAATCAAAAAATCAATTTTTTTAAAGAAAAACATCAGGTCGTACTCCAGGGACACCCAAAAGCGTCCAGAACAATCTTCAGACCAATTGGATTAGTCTTAGAAGCGTTATTAACACAGACGTAACAGTACTTTTACTGTTGCCCGCCCCTTTTGTGAGCCCGAGCACCAGTTCAAACTAACATTTAGCTGGTTTTGAATTCAGAAATGGAATCAGCATGGTCGAAAGTACCTGTAGTACAATTTTCAGAAAGGTCTTGATCCGTGTCCTCACGAACCTCCCTTGTAAAAACTTTGACCTATTCAGCATATTTGGTCAATTACTACTAAAATCTTCAGCAAATGTGTACCAACCTGACAAAATCCAATCCCGATGTTCTAAATGTTGCAATTGGGACGGCCTTTTGAGTGGATTCATCTCCAACTGGTGGATAGTTGCAAACATTTCCTCCTGGAGCAGAGGTTTGTTGTGCCAAAATGGCGGAAATTGTTAGACAAGAGAGGATGAGAAATTTCATCTGAAAAATGGAAGGGGATCAAGAGATGGAAAACCAAAAAAGAGCTTCCGAAATCGGGCACTGTTGGGTTACAGTAAGCATACTGTAATAGAATTTTTGAGAAAAATATGAAAATTGACAAAACTATACTCAAAATTTCAATTCAAAAAGAGTATTGGTATGGTCAGAAATTATCGGAAGGGGCGAATTATTATCAGTTGAAAGTAAAAATTAGAAAATTAAAGAAAAAGAAAAAGAGTTTCATTTCCACATCATCAAATGGCGAATTGATGGTGATAAGCGAAAAAGAGGGAGTCACAATGATATCACTGGAAAATTAGAGAAAAACTAATATAGGGAAAAATGAAAAGATGGAAGTAAGGGAGTTGTTGCTTGGTTAATAGGGAAAAAAAGTTTGAAAGTTTTGAGTTCTGAAATGAAACGGTTGCAAAAAGTTTGATATAAAAAGTCAGCTCCAGAAAATCCGGTTTCAAAATGGTATGATTTCAAAACAGCTCGTTTCTAGTATACTGCTTCTGTTGGTTTCAATACGCCTCAGTTTTCAAAAAATTTTGGACCCAAAATGATCTGGTTTTCAAATTACCTGTTTCAAACTGTCTCATTCTCTGAAACATTCTGGCTCGATTTATTTTTAATTCCACGACTATGAATGAACTAAGAAGAGTCTTTGAAGGTTTTTCAAAAACAGAACTGAAGGAAAAACATGAGAATAAAAATAGAAAATGAAATTGCTATCAGAAAACTCCTTCTCCTCGACACCACCGACCAGGTATGTTCTGGGAGCTCGGAGCTTCGGCTCTAAAAAAATCCCCTGTCATCTCTATTGTTCGGTTGATTAGGTTCGGTTCTTTCAGATCACTTCCAAGTGATTGCAGTAGAGTTAAGGGTCCAGTTCAGGCAACCACAGCTTATGTTACTGAATCAGGGTACACAGGTACTTGCCCCGCGTGATTCTATATTGTTGGTTGAAAAGGTTCCGCTGTATAAAAGTTTAGTTTATCCAGCAGATGTTACACTCGGTAGATCAAAACAAGAATCAAAAGTAGAAGTTATTTCCGACACTTCATTGATGAGCGTCATGCTTTCACAATATTCAAAATGTTAAAATGCAAATAACAATAATTCTTTGAAAAACTCATAATAATGGTCAGCTGGAATCAATCGTCAATGTCATCTTGTCCGATAGTCGAAATGTATATTCGTGCAATCGGAGTTGGTCTTCATCTGAAAAATATTGTCTATAATCTTATGAAAATTCAGGAAAAAACAACACGAACCTTCCCCCTCATCCACCGCATTACAGATAGCTCTCCCATTGTCCAAAATTTCTTTAACATTCCTAAAATCTGTTTTCATTTTCAGCTTCGCCATAACTTCTTTTCTCAGAATTCGTGCATTTTCCACTACTTCTTCCAAATTTTCTTTCTTTTGCTCTGCCAATCTTTTCAAACAAACTGCAAAATCAGTCAAATCTTCCAGTGCTTGTGCTTTTTTCGCTTCGAATTCTCTGGATATTCTGTTAAGGATGCCATGAAAAGTCTGACCAGAAGTATCAAAACTTTGTGCGCATTCTTGAGTTTTACTGACTTTAGATTTCAATTTTCGTGTGGATTGATCAAGATTTTCAAGGAGATTTTTGAGAGCAATTTCATTTTCCATGAGTTCATCCATTAGGAGATTGTAGTGATGACCTTTATGTCCACTGCTAAGGATACACGTATGGCACATAAGATCATTTTCGTTTTGGCAATGAGGATCCTGGAAAAGTATTTTGTTATACCTTTCGTTGTTTGTAAGGTACTACTCCTAATCAGAACTGAACGGATTAGAACTGTCTCGTATAAGAACTTTTCAAACGCAAAACGCATGTATTTGGGCACTTTTCACACCTTGCAGGCCTTTGCAGCAAAGTTGTGTCAGTTCTCATTCGAGCAGTTCTGATGAGGTACAGTTTTTATCCGGACAGTTCTGATTCGTCCGGTTCTGATTCGTCCATAGTTCTGATTAGGGGTATCACCGTTGTTTGTAACATGTTTTTGTAGGTTCATAGTTATTTTTTCTCAACTAGATCCTTCTAGAACTGAGAAGAAAATCATACTAAAACTGTAAAATTCTCAAAATTGAATACAAAAAAATCTAGTATTTCGGAAGTTTCCGGATTCAAAATCGCCAATTACCAACTCACTTTGCATACAAATTCCGCAGTATTATATGGGTGTTGCACACATTTTGGTAGCTTTATCGGTTTTTCCAGCACAGGAACTTTTCGATGTCTTGAGAATATCCGAGGGGTATGAACCTGCTTGAAACATCTGAAAACTCTTTTTTCGAGAATCAAAATTATCAGACTAACTTCTTGCAAAATTCTGCTTCACACTGCTCACAATAATAGATAGCTTCATGACTTGGATTTTCAAAACAGGGTATTTCTACACCTTTTTCTTTTTCTTCGTGTTTTTTCGAAGAGCTTTCAGGCATTTGATGAGTTTGACGTTCTTGGAGGACTTCGAGTAATGTGAAGTTTTTTTGGAGATAACTGATACCGGCTGGAAAATAAGATGAGGTTAGAGACAATGCGCAAGTGAGAGACGCGAAGAAAAATGCTGGTTTTTTCTCTGCGCCTCGTTAATAGACGCACTAACTCTCCATAAATTTCAAATAAAAACTGTATAAAAACTTACTATTAGTAACTGTAGTAATCTTCCTATCAAATGGGCAAACAATATCAAATCCTCTGAGCAATCTCTTTGCACAATCTTCACAAACCGTGTGCCCACAACTTGTCAAAATTCTCGGAATCAGCTCTTCTTCGTCAAATTGACGAATGCAAATTTTGCATTCTAATGAGGTCATTCTACAAAATAATGTTTGTTTATCGATAGACTGATATCATTTTTTTGAAAAACATGTGATTGTAACTCGCGGCTCCTCTTCAAAACAACTCACACATCAATTGTTTTGTCTACCAACTGTGTCTCCAACTTCTCAACGAGGACACGTGTTCCACCAAACTCCAAAAATAACCAATCACTGAAGCAATCATTATGACATGGAGTATGGCGGACAGTCACTGTGCTTGGAGTTTTCATTACTTCTGTAAGAATGTTTCGGTTGGCTAGAGAGTGTGAGCGGATAGGAGACGCAGAGAAAGATTTGGCTCCTTCTGGGCCTTTTAATTAAGTCTAAAGTAAACGTTTTATAAGCACGAGCTAGTTTTTCTTTGTTTTTTTTCCTCAAATTTTCAGAAGCTACTCACCTTGAAATCCATCAACCTTGAAACAGCTCGGCAGATTATGCGAAGCTTTGAAAGTAAATCCTGACCATTTTATAGGCCGAATCTCGATAATAATTGAAAAAGTTTGAGTCCTTGTATTATCGAATACTAGTTTTTCAGGCGACACGAATAGTTTCATCTGGAAGGTAAAGTCGAAAAAATGAAATTGAAATTTAGAGCAATTCTGAAAAAAAAAGAAAGAGGATTTATAATCGCATTAGTACGTGTTTGTGTCTTGGTAATCGGGTCGAGGAACAATTGATTAGTTTGAACATGTTGAAGTGGCTTCGGTTTATAGAAAAAAAAATCAGGAACTTTGGTTCAATTTGAAAATTGAAACATAAAAACTTGCTGGCGACACCTTTTTTTCCGCATTGTGGAGGTGACAAATAATTTTTGATTCTTTCTTTTCACAAGAAAAACTGATAAGAAACCTTTTTTGAACTTTTCCTGTTCTGCAAACCATGTAGACCAAAATGCACATTTCTTGTGGACGATCAAATCGATTATCAAAAATTGTACTTGAAAGTCTTTCAAACAATCTTTAAAAAAGTTTTATTGAAATGTAAATAAATTTCTAATTAATCCAGGTTTTATTCTTCAATTGATTTTCAGCTCCATGCCATCTGTCAACTCAAATTTGATATTGTTCATTTCAAATCCGACACCATCTTTGGTCCTATCAGAATTGCAATACTTCTCTCCTTGACTTATTATTTCTTCAATATTCAAAAAATCTTCTTTCAGTTTCAATTTGGTATGTATTCCGGCTTCAAAGTTTTGGTTCATCAACAATGCTTCTCCTCGATTTTCTATTACAGAACTTCTTGTTTTATATTCTTCCTGAGCAAACTTTTCGAGCTTATCCAGTGCTCCTTTCTTCTTCGCATCAAACTGATCTCCTATCGATTTGTATATATCATTTAAAATTTTTCCGTTAGAGCAGAAACTTTTTTGTTCAATCTGAAGTTTTGCTATGTAACTTCTTTCTTCTTCCAGATAAGATCGAAATTTCTCGAGGAAAGTTTTCAATTCACTCTCGTTTTTTTCAAGTTTTTCCATAAGTAAATCAAACTCATGAGATTTATGCTCGCCACTTATGAGACAAGTGTGGCACATTATCTTCACTGGAGCATTGCAATTTGCGTCCTGAATAATCATAGTTTCAGTTATATCAATAAAACCTGAATGATAACTTACCTTACAAAAAAACTCCGCATTGTTATAGGCATGTTTTGGACATTTTGGAAGCTTTATTGGTTTGTCAGAAACCGGAAGTTTTTCATGTCTTGCCATAATTTTTGATTTATGAATTTCCGAGAAACAACTCTCACAAAACTCTGCTTCACATTGTGCACAATAAAGAGTTGCATCGTGTTCTGGATTTTCAAAGCATGGAAGATCAGCAATATCGTTCTTTGAATGAATGTTTGATGAAGTTTCAGAATCCGTTAATGTCCATAGCGAACTGTCCCTGGAAACTAGCAAACTTTGTTTATTGGTGAGGTGAAAAAGTGTGAAAAAGCTCGAAAATGTTTAGAAACTCACGTTTCAAGATTGTCTGTCTTTTCAGTTTTCACCACCGGGATTAGTCTGAATTTTCGTATTCTGAATTTTCAAAGCAAATAAGACTAGCAATACCGTTTTTCGGGCAAATAATATTTTGACTTTTTAGTCCCCAATGAAGTGCATTTGGAGACACCCCTTAAAATTAAAGCTTATTCAGTTATTCAAAGGAAACAAAATTAAAAAAAGAGATAAAACTTCAAAACTAACGTTTCAACATCGTGTGCAATTTCAGTTGATTTGATCGGAACGTTAGTTAATCCAATTCGAATAAATAGTTGTTGACTGAAACAATCAGTGGAACACGGGCGGTGAGTTACTATAGTTTTCCCGTAAACTGAATTTTGATCAAACTTTTCGTCTGAAAAGTACTGAATAAGATAATATTCGTCCCATTTATTGTCTGAACTTGAAGCTATTTTTATCATAACTGTTTCCACTAAGCTGCAACTTCCGGTCATTAATTGAAAACAAGAAGGGAGATTGTGCACTACGGTACTTTCAATAGTAACTTGATCCCATTGTCTTGGTGAAAGGAAGACGATCTCTCGTTCACAAACTATGTCAGGATCGAACCAAAGTTCTCCAGGTGCATTAACAAGAATAATAGACATTCTGATGCGAGATGTACTTTAGAAATCTGAAAAGTTAGTACTATCTGCCGAACATAAACTGAACAACAAGAAGAAAGCGTGAATGAGAATGAGAATGAAAAAGAAAAAGAGGTAACTGATAAGCAGTTACCGACCGCGTTTTCCACCAGCACCACACATTTCTCCATTTTGGAAAATGCTCTCCCAGTTTTTGTTTGTGAAAGTGATCAAAAGCAAACAATTTATTCAGAGAGGTAAAAACTTCAAGATTTTTTGGTGATTTTTAAATCCATCCCATTTGTGAACCCGAAATCAAACTTATTCAGCCCACAATCTCCTCCTGAAAAAACACTAAAAACATTTTAGAAAAATTCCAGAACAAACCGTTTGTCTCAACGCTTTTTTTGCGGTATGCATCTCCAATTTTAATAATTTCATCAACGTTTTGAAAATTTTTCTTCATGTTCAGTTCATTTGATACAAATTTATTGAACCGTTCATTTATGAGAATCTCCTCTCCCAAAGTTTTTTGCATTTTCATTCTTGAAACCATGGCTTCCGTCGCAAATTTATTCAAAGTTTCCAACGTTTCCCTCCTTTTTGCATCAAATTTATCTGATATCAATTTTGAGGCAGCTTTCATCAGTGGTCCATTTACATCAAAACTTCGAACGCTCTCTTCTAACTTCTCAAGAGAATCTTTCTGTTTTTCTATATGCAAGTTGAATCCTTCCAAAAACTTTTTGAGAGCTCGATCTCCATTACGAAGTTGCTCTGACAATTGAGTGTAGGTATGCGTTTTATGACGACCGTCTTTTTTGAAACATGTATCACAGAACATTTTGGAATCACTTGAACAGTTTTTCTCCTAAAAATTAGTTTTGAGGAAGTACAGGAAGTGGAAAATACCGTGCAATAGAAGGAGGCAGTTATAGCGGGGTGCCTTGGGCATTGCGGAAGCTTTATAGGTTTTTCAGGGATCGGCAGTTTTTGATGTTTTGCAAAAACTTTTGGTTGGTGAATTGAGGTGAAGCATCTGTAATCAGGAAGTTTAAGAACTGTCTGAAAGTCTTCGATGCGGTGGCAAATTTTTTGTCAGAGCCGAGACGGAAAATGATATTCCGATGATCTTAGCCAGGGTTTTTTTGGCATATAATGAAATGCCGCCTAACGAAGTATATTCAATCTTTGGCCCTCAATTGTATTACTATTTCCAACTTCTGAATCCAGTTCAAAACTCACTTCTCACATAACTCCGCTTCACATTGTGCACAATAAATCGTTGCTTCATGTGCTGGATTCTCAAAACATGGACTGTCAACTACAGTATTCCCAGGCACCTCCTCATCTTTTTTCCTGCTTTCTTCGACATGCCGTTCTTGCAGGACTTCGATAAGAGTAAAGTTCTTTCGTAGACTTTTTACACCTTCTGAAACAAATATATCTTTAGGTGGGTTTCTTCATTTATCAATAGAAAAACTTACTAGTTCCTACTGTAGTAGTTTTCCTGTCAAAGGGGCATGTAATATTGGTGCCTTGTAACAGTTGTTCAGCACATTTTTCACAAACAGTGTGGCCACAACTTGTCAGTATTCGAGGGGTCAGGTTAACTACGATATCACTGAATTGAAGGAAGCAAATCTTGCATTCTAAGCTAGAAGATTCCAAGGACGGCATTCTAAAAACTTTGGTGAACTTGTTTGAAAACAAATCTTCCACAGATTGGTTTGAAAAAAACTCACACTTCAGAATCTTCTTTCGTTTCAATTTTGGCTTCTTCCAAAGCCATTTTCTTCATGAAAACCCTAGCAGGACCCACTTGAATATACAGAGATTTGTTGAAACAATCATTCGAACATGGATGATGTGTCACAGTTATAACAAGTTGAAATTCAGAAGAATCTGTAAATATTTTCTATTCGTCTCTCACTTGCCCACGATCTCTGACCTCTTAACACTCGACGAGGGTCATCCAATATAAAACATGAGGGAAGATTGTATTTTGTTTTATAGGAATTAGCCCGACCAAATGGGTCACTCAAGATAAATGATTGGGAGCATTTTTTGCGAGGATCAAAGTAGAGAGTTTCCGCGGAAACAGTTATGTTCATTATGGGAGAAAAGTTCTGAAGCCGGAAAATAAATAAAAAGTGTCAGAGGCTGAAAATAAATAGCGACGAGTGAGAGGTGACAAAAAATGATAAGAAACATTTGTATTGAAGTTTCGTGTTTTGTTCAAAGATCGAAATTGGGAAACGGGAAGATTTGGAGTAGCAGTAGGCTGGTTCGTTGAGTCAATCTATAAATATGTCAAGAAGTATTTCAGCTTTTTAAAGTATTTTTTTTTATCGATGAAATTTTTTTTTCAGAGTTCATTCCTATCTTTTTATGCCAGTTTTTGACTATTGTAAGTCATTTTCTTTTCCTTCCGTGTTAATCGAAATTCGTGTATGGCACCGGTTGCATGTAGAGCTAGATGGCTTCCTTTGCCATTGTATTGTTTTCTGAAGTTTCTCATTTTACAAAAACCCTTTCAAAATAGTTGTTTGAATCGTTTTCAAAACGTAATTTCTGACCATCTTTTTCCATGTCTTCCACCTATTTTAGTGTTAATCCTCTCTCTACGATCTGTCAATTAACCTTCAAATGTGATTAATTACCATATCGTTTACATACCTAACACCTGCACATCATATCAACCTATTTGCCAAGAATCTCTTGGGTAAACACCATAAGAATAAGAAGCCAGGTGTCAATTGCACATCCCCTATTTTTTCTTCATCTTCTAAAAATTTCACTGTTGTTTCATTAACATTATGTGCTGTCGGTATCCCTCTCTCTCCATAAAAAGGAAGCGATGCTCCATGTGCAAAATATGTGGTTTTGTCTCTTTCCCTAGCAAATAAATATCATGCGCGGGATTCTCTTTTTTCCTTGCTTCCAACTGTTTGCACAGCTTATATGATTACTGTCACAAGCTCCGCCCATTTTTCTATTCGGACTTACCGTTTATGGAAAAATAGTCAGGTAGTTGAGAAAGTAATCATGTCATCGAATTTTTTGACAATGTTCCCTGTCACTTATACTTTTGAAAATGGTGTTTATTCGACTATTATTAATCAGAATCCTGTAATTACGCAGAATGGAATTACTGGTATTGAACATGATGTACAAAAATTAATGGGTAAGTTTGTTTTTATTTTAGGATAATTTCAAAAGGATTATCAAAAAATTTTCAGCCCCTATTGCTGATTCTCAATTGCATAACCCTCTCCAACCTCTTCAAATCCAATCTCAACTTCCTCAGCCTCCGCTACAAATCCAAAATCAAATCCATAATCAAATTCAACCTCCATGCTCTGCACCTTTATCTTCAATCATAACAAATCAGGAACCTACGCCAGCCAAAAAATATGTGAATCCATTTGCTCCTGAGGCTACAGTACCACTTCCGATTGAGTTGGAAGATCAATTTGGTCCTTATAGGTAAGAATTTTGCCTTCGAGCGTCTTGATGTTTTCATTTTTTCCTAATCACTAAATTTAATTTTCCAGCTCATCTGTCTGGAAGCGAAATGAACGGGAACGGTGTCGAGTGAGAAATGTGAATGATGGATATGAAAGACTAAGGAAACATTTGCCGGTTCAATTTGAGTAAGTTACCCTAACAATGCTATAAAAAAAGAGATAGGAAAAATTTCAAGAGCGAAATCGAAATTATTACATAGGAGCTCACAAAAGCTCAGCGCTGCTTCTTTTTTCCAAAATCGCTCGGGTATCATCCCACTCTTTGCTGCATGTAAATGGGGGTTTGATGGTGCAGTGGTCTAAGGCGCTGTTGCCGTGCATCACATACCAGTTCAACTCTCCCCTGCGGCTGACCCAAGCCGCTATGAATTGGGTAGTAATCAAGAAGTAAGGTCTTGGATACGGAGGCCCGGTTAGAGCGAATTCTAAGTTTCTGAAGTGAGAAAAAAAGGATTCCCGACCGAGTGCCTTTTGATTTCATCGAGATCATTCTTGAAAGATAACTCGCAAATTCCTTTTATTGAGATGATAGGCGTCGTTATTTTGAACTGTTTCTCTCTTGTAACTGTGGTTATCAATGATTTTGTCGTGTTCAATAACTGTAGGAGATAATTTTTGGAATCTCGAGCTTATCAATTTTGAGCAGAAAGACTTTCACAGAAGCATACTTTCCTATACCTCTCACATCTCAAGAAATCGATTTTTCTCTTAAATAATCTCTATTACTTCCAGCGAAAAACGTATCTCAAAAGTGGACACTCTTCGTCTTGCCATTCGTTACATTCGACACTTGGATAATCTTCTCAAAAACCATCTTCATCAGTACAATTGTAAATGCTTCAATGGTTTCCAGGAAGAATCCGAAGGAAATATTTTAATCGATATCTCAACTTTTAATTTTAATTCAGTGTCTGTTAATCAAAACTCAATCAATAATATTATGTAAATCTTATTTGTTTGAAATGTGAAGGAATTCGCAATAAATTATTTATTTGGTGTTGGATAGCGTATGCTATTTGAAGAGACGCAGAGAAAAAGTGTACAACGACACTCCGCTACGCTCGTTGTTAGTGCGTAAATCTACACAGCCTCAATTCGTTTTTTCTACAGGCTCCATTTCGAAAAAAGACAATTTCATGCAGATTAAAATTTGTTTTTCAAAATTTTTTGTTGCATTCTAAAAAATAAGTGTGCCTTCGTCGTTTTTATAGCAAAAATTTGCAGTAAATAATCAAAAATCAGAAAAGATTCACATTTTTCAGAATGCACGGCCAGTATAAACGAAGGCCGGTTGGATCGAACTGGAATTATTTTCCGCAAGGATATGCAATGCAACAAATGGTTCCTCAACAACAAAACTATCAAACCAGGTTTGTAAAAAAACTAATAATTGTCAAAAACCGTATTAAATAAATTTCAGCAATTATCCGTCAGTTTCCAGTGGAAAACAAACCGAATCGAGAGCTCAAAAACAAGTTGGATCGAATTTTCTTCCGTCGATTGTCAATGAAGCATATCATAATGTATTGGAGCAAGTTGTGACGGCAATGTGTTATAAAAGTGGATTCGATGATATTGAGGAGAGCGCCCTGGAGACGATTATGCTTCTTTTTCATTCTAGTGAGTAAAATTTTTTTTAAAAATTGGGAAAAAAAGCAAGAAAAACTTACCAATTTCAGACATTAAAAGGATCGGAGAGCAATCTCGTTTTGCTTGTGAAGTCGCTGGACGAACTATTGTAACACCTGGAGATGTCTGGTTTGCACTTGTTAATATGGGAATTCATGTTGATGAACTTGCCGATTTTCATCAGGATCAACTTACTTCAGCATTGACTGTGCATGCACGTAAGTTTTAAATTGATGAAATTGTACTAAAAGCTTGAAAAAGAAAACTAATTTTGCTATAAAAAGAGCAAGGAGTCCACTCGGAATATTAAAAACCTTACGAAGTTTCTATTTTTCTCAGTTTGCCGCGAAAGATTTGCTTCTAGATTTCGACCGATTTTATCGCCAAAAACCCTACAAAACCCTAACATTTTCAGCTGAAATCATCCCACCAGAAGCAAAAACGCAATCCCTTCGTGTTGGAACTCCACGACCTCATCCGAATTATGTCTACGAATGGCTCCCACCGTTTCCAGATCCTCATACTTATATTAAAACTGAGGTGAGATTTCAGTTTCTGAAAATTAACACAATTCATATTTTTAGATCTGCGAAGATATCGATTTCACATATGAAAAAGTGCGTGAAGCAATGTCCCAGAAGAAACGAAATGGTATCACATCCCTCGTGAATTACATGATAAGAAGCTACCCATCACAATGTTTATTCAGAAGTTTTGAGGAGATTATTCATGAAAAAGTTAGAGAAATGGTAGTTTTGAATATGGAAAATGGATGATTAATGGCGTTGTTTCAGTTCAACAAAGAAAGCGAGGAGAAGCGAATGCAGGAGGCGTTCATCGCTTTCCGTGATCTATTGGGAACAAAAGAAATTGAAGAAGTGAAGAATGTTGGGAAGACGTTGTTAAGTAAAGGATTGATTAGTCAACATGTAAGTTGAAAATGATTGAAAAATGAAAATTTGACAAAAGATTTTGACTTTTCACAGTAAAAGCTGGGTAAAAACGGTGTAAGGATAGCCTTAATAAGTTAAAAGTTAAGAGGTTCAGAATGCCAGAAAGTAGTGAATTTGAACTGAAGTTTTGAAAATAAAAACTTAAAAATCATCTTTCAGACCTTGGTTTTTTTTCTAACTTGCGCCGATCTTCACCTTTTTTTTTGTCAAAAACCGCCCTTAAAATACTTTCTTTTCTAAAACGTTACTTTTTTCAGGAGCTACAATCCGGCACTGAAGTCGTGTGTATGTGTTCAGATGGAGCATTAATTGATCAACAGGGACAACGTGTCTATATCAATGATTCCACTGTAATCGAGTTAGAGGATAGAGATCGGATATCAAAGACTTCCACAAGAATGGCCACGTGTGGAGATGGAGCCGAATCGTTGAGATGTAAGAGTTTTTTATGCCAAAAACATCCCTAAACCCTCGTAATTTTCAGACCACTGGCCAGTTGACGAAATGCTCGACGAGCTCATTGAGCTGGACTCGTGTACGATGGATTTGGGCGATGAAAAACCAGATGAGATGAAGTATATGCAAGAGAAAACAACATTTGAATATCTTCCCGAATGGTGTCACGTACTGATACCATCATTCGAGCATCGAGCATATTTAACAGTAGTATCGGATGATTTGAAAGCAGAGGAAGAATCGAAAAAAGAGAAGGAAGAGAAAGAGGAAAAAGATGGAAATGAAGAGGAAAAGAAGGGAAAAGAGGAGGAAGTTGTGAGTGATTTGAGTTGATTTTCAAATGTTTAGAGACCAAGAAAAAGCAAGTAAAATCGAGAAGCGCAGACAAAAATGTCTGCGTCTCTTGATTTTACACACTGTTTTCGTAGAAATGTTCCAAAAAATCTGTTGGTTTACATTCGAAACTTTCAGGCACACGAGAATCTGTATCTCTGCCCACCAATTCGTGATCCGGATGATTTCGATTACGAGGAGGAAGAAATGGAAGAAGCACTAGAAGAACCGAAAACTGAAATAGAAGATTTTTAATTATAATTTTTTTGTTTTTTTTTCCAATAATTTTTTTATCTCAAGAAAGCGGGCTTTTTATGTGAATAATTACAATGATCTTGTCGCACAAATTTTTATTGAAATACACGATTTTAATTTTAATTTTTCTTTTTCCACAAATTTTAAACATTCTTGGCAATATTCCACTCGAGTACTTTCATTTTATTCAAAACTCCACGAACAATCAACATTGTGAATTGTTTCAGATGAACTATAATTATAGCCTGCCCCCTCAAAATCTAGGAAATTTGGATCCAGAGAAACGAGTGGAATTTGTGAGAGCTTCTGGGAAAACGTCTTCTAAAGCAATTTTAGATTCAGATGACGTTCCAGAAGCTTCCACGGCAGATACTCCTTCCACTTCTGATGCGGGATTCGCTACAATTTATCAGGAAATAATCGATAAAACCAGCACAGAAAAAGCGAAAAAGCCTAAAATTGAAGAAGTGGTTGATGAGGATGATGACATTATAGTCTTGGAAGATGTGATCAAAAGCGAGCCGGGAACTTCATCTAGTCATCAAAATCTCGATATTAGAGATGTAAATGGATTTCTGAAAGCGGCAAAGGATGGAGATTTAGAGGGGATTCGGAAGTTTTTGAAGAAAAGTAAGTGATCGAAAATGGCATGAAAAACATCTTCTGTTTGAATGAATCTCAGACTATAATTTCCAGAAATCCCAATCGATATCACTGATTTCTATGGTTGGACTGCGACAATGTGTGCAGCTGCAGAGGGAAATTTCGAAGTGTGCAAGTATTTATTGGAAAATGGAGCTGATCCAGGAGTTAGGGATAAAAATGGAATGGGAATTCTTCAAGTGGCTCAGAAGAATCGACAGAAAGAGTTTGTGAAGAGACTTTTTGCGTATTTTTGTAAAAGGTGAGTAGTTTTAGAAGTTTTCTCTCGGTCAGACATTTTGAATTTTTTCAGTGAAACTTCGTCAACGTCTTCTGAACCTGAGCAACTTTCATTCTGCGAATTATGCAACACTTTTATCGCTGAATCTGAAATCACCAAACATATTTCTTCAATAACACATCAGTTAAAGTAAGTTCTAAAAATTTGAAAGCTTCCATAAAATCGTACTTCCAGTGACAACAAAACTCTCGGAGCAGCACCCCAATCTGGCATTCAAATCGGTCCTTCCAACATCGGATATCGTCTAATGTGTGCTTCGGGATGGACAGAAGATCAAGGTCTTGGAAGGAATTCAGATGGACAACGATTCCCGATTAAAACGATTCTGAAACGAAATAAAACTGGACTTGGAATGGAGAATCCGCCGAAGAAAGTGACACATTTTGGACCATATGATAAGAATGCGATTAGGACGGAGAAGAAAATTCAGAAGCCAATGACAAAAAAGGATTTGGAGTTGAAAATGAGAAAAGATCAACGGATAGCAAAGAAATTGAGAGCTGATTTTGGTGATAGTGATAATGTTTATGATTATTTTAATGGGAAATCTTGATTTCTTTCTTAATGTACATAAAATAAATTTGTTGATTTTTTAAAACACTTTTTATTCTGTGGTGAAGAAAGGTACATTTTGCCTTTTTCAATATCTCTTTTTTTTAAATTTTTTTTTCAAAACTGAAAACAAAAAAACAGATTTCCAGGCCAATGAACGAATACGGTTGTAATGTATGTAATGAAGAATATTCGGCGCGAGACCCATTAAAATGTCCACGTGTCTTGACAGCTCAGCAAATTGTCGTGAGGGGACAGTGAGGAATAAACTTGCGAGAACCTATATGTTACACAGAACTCTCAACCACTGCTCAGTGTACCCTCAACGAACACGCAAGTGGAGTGTCGTTGCGTGCGATGTTTAGCAGGCTTAGAATATTTCTAGCTCCACCCCTAAAACCGTTGGTATAGAAAACAACCGAATAAAATTTGCAATTTATATAGAAAAAAAATGAAACAATTAATGAATAAAAAACAAATAGAAAAAAATGAAACAATTAATAAATAACAACACTAACAGAGTACGAGGAACGACCAAGAAATAAAAAACGAAAAACAAAACAAACACTTGTACAAATTATGACGTTGAGCCTTCTTCGAATGCTTCTGGAGTTGATGAGTTGCGAATGTAGCGGCTTTCAAGGTGCTCATCACCAACGTCGAAATCCTCTGCTTCTTCCGGATGAAATTGCTGCTGAAATAAGTTATCAATTGAGAGTTTTCCTCATAAAGCCATATGCTCACAAGCGGTTGTTGAGTCATTCTAACAAACTCATTGACGACGATTTCGACTCCACTAATTGTACGGACGGACTGCTTCACGATGCTGTTACGAAGATCGGAGCTGAAAGTAAAGCCGTTAGAAACATACTGTTTTGCTAAAATACAGTAGCCGTTTTTCCCTTTCTCTACATTCGAAAACTTACAAAGCTCTTTGAAGCTGGGCGAAGATGACAGAATGGAGATGATGTGCATCGGCAACAAGGATGGGGAACTTTTTCAGACATTCTTCTCGAGTCGCTCCGAGTTTAGCCGTCAATCTTAAAGTACTCTTGTGTTCAAATATATGGAGTATGACTTACGCTGGATAGTCCGAAGCAAGTGAATCGAAAGAAAAAGCTGGCAATCTGATCTCAGCCGGGTATCCGAAAGATCGCATACAGTAATCTAATAACAGTTGTATGTTAAATAAAAGAATTAGTAAAGGAGAAACCTTCAATGAATTGGGAAACGGGCAACGGCAAATCCTTCCTATTTGTCTTAGCGTTTTTCGCGTAAACCGATCTTACTGCAAACTGTTGATGGGAATCCGGCGTTGACAAAATCTAAAGTTAGAAAGCGTAGGTTTTTATTAATACTCATAGGCGTACCTGAGCAAGAACATTTTTGATAATCCAAGAGATGGCTCTTTGTGTGTCTTGTGGTACAATACCAAGAAGTTTCATCGACACCACATGTTCTGTCTGGAAAGTACAAAAACTACAAGAAGAAACACTGATAATATAAACTTTAAATGGATATGATCCTTGAAATTTGGCATCCACATATCCGAATGATGGCTTCCACGTAAAAACAGCACTTTTTGAAGCATTTTTTGGCGGTTTCGGCTTCTCATAAGTCTTCACATTCATCTGAAAACGAAATACGCTTTACACATGCGACCTCATCGTAATCCCACCACAAATGCCTGACTTATTTGAAGAACTGCTGGACTTATGACTCCAAAATCGCTGACTGACGGAGAAATGGTGAAACTGTAGGAGTTATACCATTGCACAGACTCCTGAAAATGAGTTTTAATAAGAATTAATGTAAGAGTGACTCACATCATATGACACATCGTCGAGTCGACCGCTATTTTTGTACTTCAACAGCGTACAACCACATCGTCCCAAATCTAATCTGTGTTCCTTGAAGCACAAATGGAGGTTTTCTGGAATTGTCTAGCTTCGGTCAGTATTTGCCTCTGTTTTAAATACCAGTCAATGACAAAGTGGAATCAACAGACTCGTAGAATTCGAGTTCTTCTTCGGATAGACTAAGTTGATCTGACAAAAGCATTATTGAAAACTTGTTGTTCGGTGAATCTCTTACTTCTTCCAACACGGATTCCATTTCTTGTCGTGACCATTGGAATATGATGGGAGTTGGCCATTACTGGTGTCGCAAGTGGATTGATTCTGTGTGGCGGCAGAGCAACACGCCGATTGATATACGGAGCATGTCGAATCGGAAGACATGGTGTCGATGGAGCGACTGTAAAACTAGAAGTATTTAGGACCGAGACTGTGTTTCAAACCTGTTTGCTTGATAATGTGCTTTTCCATTTAGATCGATGAAATATCCTGTCTATGCAATTTCTGAACATTTAGTATAGCTGGTTCATCCAACAGAAAGATAAAAACTGATTATCATACAGTGAAATGGGATCAAAAGTAATGAAATGGAAAGATATGGAGTATCGTGTTTTATTATTTTGGAGGATTTTTATCAATTACAGCAATCGTAAACAATAGAATGGCCGTGGAAACTGATGATGATACTTTTGTTATGTATCTTATCCACATCGATCAAAATTGGCGGAAGACGGCCGTTCACGAAATGAAACCAAACATTTTCAGCTTTCAATTTCCAAACAACATCTAGCGTGTTGTCATCAATGTTGTTTCTACGCCCTTCTTCATAAAGAGCGTCAAACGGGTTTTGGATGACAAAGGGAGCAAAAAGCATGAAGAGTTGGTCTTCTAATCGAACATATGTTACGACTTCACCGACGGAAAAGTTGTTCCCGTCTAAAACCGAAACTACTGCTGATTCTCCTCTTCTTTTTTTTCGATTCCAACTTGCCGATGAAAACAGAACGTCTCCGCGAATCATTCTTTTCCTAAAAGGAAGCCTTGGTTCAAAATTTTCTAAGCAATGGAATTCACCAGTAAGTGCATCTATCGAAGTTCTGCGGCATTTGGGCGTTCAACGTAGAGATTGTAGACGGGTCAGTAACTTGAAAACTCGGCCTTAACTGAACTTGATTGTTCAATTGAATCAAATTATCCTCCTTCCTGAATTATATTGATTGGAATATGTTGTTACTTGGGCTCACGAACTTACGGTTTGCCTTCATTTTTAACTATCTGATTCAACAGAAACGTTCTACCCATAGCTTCAGGACTTGTACAATACTGATTAAAAGAAACAGAAAGAAGTCTGTGACATTTCTCAAAGAATGATGTAGACGTTTCTGCCAAATTTCCCCATTCATCAATAAGTTCGCACATATGGTCCACGAAAACCTGAAAAAGTTTACGGCATATACAAAATTGGTATGAATAGATTACGTGTGTTTTGTACGTCATAGAGTTTGGATGCCGAGTGTGCATATATGAGCGCATGTATGAACATAGCTGAGATAAAAATGGCAATTCCGATCTTTTTTTAATACTCATTCCTGTATCAATAGACACGATTATACAGAACAGGAAGACTCTCGAGTGAATATCTCCATAGATCCTTGTAAGAGAACTACAGAGCAGGACCACTTTGGCAGTCTGAAATAATTACCAATGAGTTCATGTCAATTCACTTGTGTGTGCAATCGTACGTTTTTCAACTGGGAACCCGTTAAACGTCCAAGCTTCGACAGAGACACAAATAAAGAATTTGATCCAGGAGGACACATAATTGTCGAAATAGCTTCATCCAAAAGTTTAATTGTTCTAGCACTGATTCGAAACTCTGTCAGATGAGAAGTTTTGCCGATAACATCATTCAGCAACCGTTTCAGCACACCTTCACCCAATACATGAAGCTCGTCCATCGGCTGAGCAAGAGGGCTGCACAACTTGGAAAGAGCATCTGAAATTAGAAATTGAGATTTTATTATGCCTCAGTTTATCTTACTCCACTTTCTGTTGCTCTTAATGATGAATTCTACTTCGGACTGACTCCTCGACTGATCACCTTCGTTCTTCAAGAAAGACACAGCAGAAGTTCCACATTTCTCTCCAACGATAGTGCAGTAAGTGCAGCCTTCTCGACAGTTCCAATTAGGAAGACTACTCACTTGCCTGCTGGCCTCAAAATTTCGGTTTAAAACACGCATATATCATTCGTACTCACTTTCATATCTATGTGGGAGCAAATTACGAAAAACTCCACGAACCAAACTTCATCTTCGAACACAATTTCCAAATTTTTCATCCGCATCTCGTGCAGCTCATTTGTTAACCTTAAAACTAAGAAATTTCGAAACATTTTCACCTTTCTTCATACCTATTAACAAAAATGTCTGCATTTTCATGGGTAACACCACCAGGCCCAATGTGCAGCGAACACAAAACGACGGATTCTTCTTTCTCCTTCATTCTTCTTGGTACACCTTCGATGCGAAGGTAAAGTGGTGTCAGCTCGTCTCTTGAAGCGTTGCGTGGAACGAAACCATCAAACGCAATCGACACAGGAATTTTCAGCTTTTTCGATCGGAATTCTGCTTCTTTTTCGATAGATGCTGCATATCTTTTTGAAAGGCAAAATGATGATAAATCATTGTTTTCTTCAATTCCAGCCTGAAATAGTGGGTTTTCAAGTCGGATTATTTTCCTGAAACTGACTTCTACCGCATGATGATAGTGGTGTGTGTTTATAATCTCGCGTATTTGGTTTCTCATGATACGTCTTAGTTGATCCTTAACGGAATACGTCGTGACCACGGTTTGCTGCCATTTTGTACCTTTCGAGCATTGCTTACTGAATAGTTTATTTATCAAAAAGTCAATTTTCTTGATTTACCTGTAAAAATCACATTCCACGTTTGGACAACGATGCGTTACAGATCTTAAACTGGCAAAACACATGGAACAGTAACGATTCGTTACAGGTGAACATGAATCTACGAATCTTTCATTAGAATATTCTTTTAGATCAGTCATCTGAATGAAGTTGGTGTCATTCTGAATTGAACACTTGATCGAAACTCACAGTTATGTTGAATCGGCTAATTGAAGAGGCGACAGAAAAAACAGACTCCATTTGTTTCTGTGACAAATTCAGTGGCACGAGAATTTTGGTAACATGTTCCAATGCTTCTTTATAGCTCTGTGGTTCATCACAAAAAGAATCCTTTGCATTATCAGCAATATCTGAACGAACGTTTATTAATTAAGTATTATTTCGTCTTTCTTATCACCATAACAATCATCAAACGTTTGCAAATCCTCCGAATCAATCAAATTCATATCATCAATCGTTTCATTAGAAATTCTTGACATTTGTGTTGCTGGTTCGTGCTCATGTGATTCTTCAATTCCATTTGAATCCAACGGAATTCGAATTTTGCTGAGGATCTCATCTGAAAACATTTTCAGTGTCTTTCACAACTACTAAACAAACCATAGTGATTTCTATCTCGTCTTCTATTCGGCATTTTTTTTCTGTTTCTGTTTTCTAAATTTGACTTTTTAAAAATTTTTTTAATGTTGTTTTTTGAATTTTCAATTTTTTTTTAATTTTCAAATATCTCAACGACCATCCGGAATTCCACTGTTGCGCATGTTTTAGTGGTTTTATCGCGGAATACTCAGTGTACCCTCAAACGCCCTTTCTCCTCACTGTCCCCTCACGACAATTTGCTGAGAGGTTGTGGTCATACCATATGCCATACATGTGCCATGACAATCGCCGGAAGAAATTTCACGATTTTTTGTCCATTTGACAGAACATCCACACCAATTCCAGGGGGAGATATCAAGAATCTCAAAAAGAATTTCGCATTGATAGAACTGATGGAAAAGATCGGAGCAGAAATCATGTCAGAACCATTGAAAGTCGATAAATTCTCGAAAGAACGTCTTCTGAATTTGGAATGTGATGAGAATTCAGAACACGTGGCAGTACTTTATTGCACTGTTTGTGACAGTAATCTATGTGAGAGATGCTCTGAAACCACTCATTCTGCTAATGTTCTCTCTAAACATCGAAGAATTCCTCTGACGGAAAAACCAGCTCCAGTGATTCATTGTCGTCTTCATTCCTCCTACGTCGTTGAATTCGTTTGTAAAGAAGTCTCATGTGATACAGAGAGCCCATTGATGTGTTTGATGTGCAGGGATTACGGTAGACACAAAGGACATTGTCACGTGTTAATCGAGAAAGAGGTGGAGGATTTGAGAGAGAAAGTCAGAGATCATTTGGGAGAATTGACACGGCAATCAGAGATTGTGGATACTGCTTTGCATAATATCAATTCGACTATTCATGAATTGTCTCCGGGAGAAGAGGATGGAAGTTTGGAGGAAACGAAACAAGAAGTAAGTCTTACTGTATTCAGTTTTCTAGAATTTAGAAAAATTAATCCATGACGACAAATTCTAGATCGTCAGAATCCTTTTCTAACCGTAACAGCCACTAAAAATCCCTTTTTCCAGGTCCGTAACCATTTCCGACGTCTTCGTACCGCCCTTGACCGTGATGAAGCGGATGCCGTTGAAACTGTAAACCGTTATGCCCGAACTCGTATCGATAGTCTCCTCACTCAAAAAGAACGTCTCGAAGCATTCTCATCGAAAATCGGAAGTACTTGTATAACCCTTCAACAGGCTCTAATTATGGAAAAAGCAAAGATTTTGGATAGAAAAGATGATCTTTTGGCACTTGCTGAATCGACTACTGCTGAGCCAACTACAGTACCAGATCAATCACAATTGAGCACAAGAATCGCTTTTTCATTTTCCAATGATCGGAAATTGCATATTGGAGATTTTATTGAAAGTCGAGTGGTTCTATTGGGTAAGTTTCAGGTCAAATCTCAAAAGACACCGAACTCTTTAAATATATTCCAGGACTTGATGGCTCTGGCAAAACCTCGATTGTCCGTCGCCTCAAAAAAGTTCGAATCGACGCAGTAATGGCTCCTCATCCGACAAGTGGATTCAATATAGAAACAATTCATTATAAAAACTATCGTCTAAACTTTTGGGATGTTGGAGGACTACCCAAACTAAGACATCTTTGGAAACACTATTATTCAAATGCTCAAGCGATTTTCTATGTGATTGATGGACATGCAGTGGAGAGATTTTCAGAGGCAATTAAGGAATTGAATAAGGTTATGAGTGATCCATTGGTTGGAACATGTCCCGTTATTGTGGCAATTAATCGGAGAGAGTGAGTTTAAAAAAGAGATATTCCGTTGGAGGAAAGCCATTACTACCAGACCACAACGAAGAACTGGGCTGGCAATGCCCTACACAATTCCATTGAACTGGAACAGGTGACAGCCTCGCGTCCATTGTAAAGTGTAGGACATTACCGACCCACTACACCACGCTCCGTTGTGGTCTAGTGGTTAGGATTTATGGCTCTCACCCATAAGGCCGGGGTTCGATTCCCCGCAACGGAAGATGTCTTTTTCCCTTTTTTCCTTATTCTGAAACTCTTTTTTATTACAGCGGATCGGCTCTGAATGGTCACATGGATGCCCTACTCTCCCAACTGGAAGCTCTTCCATTTCAACATCATTTCCACTTTTGTGATGCTTCTAATGGATCAGGAATCGATCAGATTATAGATCAAATCACTGTTAGCCTTAGTCGTCTCAATGGAACATGTCCTGTATAGTAGATTCTCAAAGATTTTTATGTAGATTTCTTGTTTTGTATATAATACAAATGTTTTTTTGTTATCTATTTTCACATAATTAGGCTACACTTTTGGGTAGACTTAACAGTGATCGATGTCATCATTGGTATCCTCTAAATTAGTCACTTTACAAGAAAAGAAAAAATAACCCTGCGCAAGACATTGAACACAAAAACGAGAGAACAAGAGGCATAAGACACGAAAAGTGTGTCGAGAACACAAAACGGATATTGTGTCGCGGGTATAAAAGACCATCTTTTTTTTCCGATTTTTGAAAATTTGAACTTTTTTTTGTAAAGTGGAGAATGAGTCTGATATTACTGGGTATCCCAACGCTTTTCATTGGATTTTTGAGGTAATTTTTTTTGAAAAATTTTAAAGTTCTGAAAATAGTTTTTTTTTCAAAGTTCCATCTATTTTCAGTTACTATCTCTGGATCTGGACGTATTGGCGACGTCGTGGTGTCCCTGGACCAATGGGTCAACCCATAGTAGGAGTATTTCCAACAACTCTCAAATCAGAATATCCTCAATATCTCCAAATGAGAGATTGGACTAAAGAATATGGATCAGTTTATGGATATACTGAAGGCACTATTAAGTCACTTATCATTTCCGATATCGATATGGTTCATCAATTGTTTGTGGAACAATATGATAATTTCTATGGAAGAAAATTGAATCCAATTCAAGGAGATCCAGAGAAGGATGAAAGGGTTAACTTGTTTTCGGCACAAGGGTTTAGATGGAAACGATTAAGAGCAATTTCGAGTCCAACTTTTTCGAATAATAGTTTGAGAAGAATATATTTGACTGTGGAAGATAGTGCTATGGAATTGTTAAGACATATTGAGGAGCGGACGGCAGGAGGACAACAGATTGATATGCTGAAGTAAGATTTTGTCATTTTATAGGTCCTAAAGGTTCTTGGTAATGTCATGATAGTTTTGGAAATTCTCGAAGTGTACCATAAGTTCGACAGGTCAAAGATAAATATCCAAAAAATGATTTATTTGTTTGAAAATCACGATGATTTGAGCCAAAAAACTATTGAGCTCCCACCCCAAAACCTATAGAACATGTTTTTTTTGCTAGAGAAATGTTCAAGTTTTCAGGTTTTACCAAGAATTCACAATGGACGTCATTGGCCGTATTGCTATGGGACAAACTGATTCTCAGATGTTCAAGAACCCATTACTTGAATTTGTTAAAGCAGTGAGTTACTTTTGAAAATACAAAATCGCTAAACAGACCTATGTTTCAGATATTCTCTGACAACCGTAAACACATACCTCTAATCGGTGGAGTCTTCCCTAAATTTGCACAACTTTTCCGTTATTTTATGATGAAACTTCCATTTCTTGGTGCTGCCAACTTTATGCATGTCAGCAGAACTATGGTGAATGCAGTTAATAATCGAATAGCTCAAAGAGAAAAGGATGCAAAAAATGGAATTGAATTGGGAGAGCCACAAGATTTCATAGATTTGTTTTTGGATGCAAGAACAGATGACGTTGAACATTTCGGGGAGAATAATGGAGATTTCTCGAAAAGTAGTAGTTATGTAAGTCATTCTTTTTGAAAAAATTTCAAATTTTTGTTTTCAGTCAAACCGCCAGCTCACAACATCTGAAATTGTTGGACAATGCATAGTATTTTTAATTGCTGGCTTCGATACAACTGCATTATCTTTATCGTATTCTACGTTCCTTCTGGCAACACATCCAGAAATTCAGAAGAAATTACAAGAAGAAGTAGATAGAGAATGTCAGGATCCAGAAATCACATTTGATCAATTATCGAAGTTGAAGTATATGGATTGTGTTATCAAGGAGACTTTGAGGCTATATCCACTAGGGACTTTGTGAGTTTTTTTCTATAATAAATTCCAACGAGTAAATTATCAGAGCCAACTCCCGCCGATGCATGAGAGCCACTAAGCTCGGAAACATTGAAGTTGAAGTGGGAACAATGGTTCAAGTGGATACATGGACTCTTCATACAGACCCGAAGATATGGGGAGATGATGCAAAAGAATTCAAGCCAGAGAGGTGAGCCAATGCACAAAACTGCTCAACAACCTTACATATTATTCAGATGGACAACCCCTGACGCCGATGTTATATTCCAAAAAGGCGGATACATTCCTTTCGGTTTGGGACCTCGTCAGTGCATTGGAATGCGTTTGGCTTATATGGAAGAGAAGATGTTATTGGCTCATATTCTGCGAAAATATACATTTGAAACTGGAAAAAAGACAGAGATTCCATTGAATCTTGTGGGAAGAGCAACAACTTCTCCAACTAGTGTATGGATGCATTTGGTACCGAGGCATTAATTGAAAAACATGATTGAAAATGATCTGAATAAATTGATATGAAATGACATGATATCTCAACTTTTATCGCAAGGAATCCAAAGACGGACAACTAATAATTCGAATCATTCAATAAATCTCGAGTTTATGGTACCTTTGTCCCACACATTCCCACCAATTAAAAGAGAAAGATTCTCATCCTACCCGTGTCTTGAACACTCTATTCCTCTCTTTCTCATACCGAGAGACCATACAAATAGACCGTCTGTTCATCTCTTCGTCTCTCGGCGATAATAGTCCTGACCTCTCCTCCAACCGAAGGACTCACTGACCGGCAAGTGTGGTCCGATTACAACCCAGTTTTTTTTCTGCCTTCAACCAAATGACTGGGTTGTTTTTTGTGCTGTTTTAGCTCAAAGAAAACAGACTCAAACATTTTATTCTAGCCAAAGACAATCTCAAAAAAAAAGTGAATTCCAATGAGATTATATTTTCCATACTGTTTCAATTTTTCCACAGGATCTTTTGGTTCTTTCTCTGCGTCTCCTTCTTTCTCACATTCCTCACCTGCAGGTGTTCATCTGCCTTTCCCTGTCTATCTTGTACTGTGTAATTCATTCAAAAATTTTGCAGAATCCACATGAACGGATTGCGGATATCCCAAAGATCTTTAGTCTTCACTAAAGGAACGAGTTCATCTCAAAGTCTCAACTTGGATTGGAGTTTCTTTCACAATTATGAAGTCTCGATTTTCCATTGTTTACCAGATTGCTTTCAAGTTGAGCCAGCCATTTGTAAGAGTTTCCATAACTACGATTATTCGACTTCTGAACTTTTAGGCCTTATCGAAACCCCGAGTACTATAAAAGTCAATTACGATGCCTCAAAAGAGCTTACTATGCCGAACGAAAGACTTTGGATTAAGTTGAACACATGGTTGAATGATCGAGCTGGAAGGACCTATCATCAACATACAGTTACTATAGATTTTCTGGAAGAGCAGAGAGCACCGGCAAGAGCTGTACTTTATCCGGTTGTGCAAGTTCAACATCAAAAAACGGAGACGATTCAATTAAAAAACAAAGAAGCTGAAAAGAAGTGAGTTTTCTAGGCTTCACTTATGACAAAACTATCCAAAAAACACAACAATTCCAGATCTGAACCCCTTGATTGCAAAGTGTGCCTTCAAACATATTCCGATGAAATCGAGAATAGTCTTCCACGAATTCTAACTGCTTGTGGTCATACATTTTGTCAAACTTGTGTCACAACTATTCAACAAATGTCGTTTGATAGAAAGTCAGTGGCATGCCCTTTCGATAGGAGGATTACAAAAGTGGCTAATGAGAATCTTCCAAAGAATTTTGCCATTATTGATTTGATTCGGGATAGGAAAGAGCAGGAGCTCACCAATTCAATGCTGAAAGCGACTAGTATAAGCGAAGATCCAGAAGTTCCATGTTTTGAGAATTCAAAGCATGAAGCTACAAGATACTGTAGATCTTGTGAAGTGAACTTTTGTGAAAAGTGAGAGAATTTTTCAATAATTTCAAAAAACTTGAAACTTTCAGCTGCTTCAAATCAGTGCATTCTTCGAAAATACACTCCAATCACAAATCAACTCCAGTGCCTAAAAAAGGTTTGGAACTTCCAAACTGTCCAGTTCACCCAGAACAATTGGCCATCTATTTTTGTCAGGTATCATTTTCAATTCCTGTTCCAATTCATAAAAATCGTTCAGACCAAAAACTGCCCGGCTCAATCTCCCCTTTGTTGCACATTGTGCCTATTCAACACCCATAATCATCATGACTTAAAGACCATTCAAGAAGCATTTGAAGAAAATAAAAAGAGTCTCATTCAGCTCGTTATAAAGTTATCTGAAAAAGCGAATGACGTCACTGGAATGATTCAAAAAATGGAAAAGTTTATGGATGAAATTCCCGAAAGAGGAAATGTCTCTAGTTTTGTGGAGCTGGATAAAGAATGCTTGAAGAGAGGGAAAGTGGAAATGGAACATGATTTGGGATTGATTATGGAAACAAAACAAAATGTTGAGATGACGTTGAAAAGTAATTCCACTTGGCTTGTACAAGAAATGATTGAAATGGGAAAAGCGATGTGTAGTTTGGAAGTTGGGAAAGGAGGTAAGGATTGGAGCTAAGAGCCCTGAACAAAATGAATCAGCTAGTTTTTGTTAGTTGAAATAACTGTCAGTAAAACAACTTCACACCCAAATAGGGGCGGCTACAAGCTCAAAGATTAACAGTTGTAACCGGAGGCAAGCCTGGTCTTCCAGCTAGAGCAACGCTCAAAATCCAGTATATCCCTGAGATTTCCAGAAAACTTCAACTTCCGAGACTTCCTCAACAAACGTCCTGCGACTAAAACACCATCACCTACAGTACTCTGGGTTCCACCAAATCCAAGTGCTCCGCCAGTAACTCCTCCTCCTCCGCCACCACCGCCGCCGAGACGGACTTGTTCTGGACATTGGATATTCCGCCATACTGCATGTTAAAAATTGAAGTGTTACGTGTTTATTTTTTGCTGTTCTTCTGAATTACTATCCTTGATTTCACATGTTGCTATCTTTTTTTTTTGAATATCGCTCAAAAACTGGAACGGGTCCAGTATGAATACATTTTAATCAGAATAAAGTTGGTCCTATAGTACTGCTCAAGAACTTTCTATTTCGTTTTTACTAAATAAAGTCTTAAAGTGCAAGTTTTCCCTTCGAAGACAAACATTTCCAGGTGTCCCTCGTAGCATCTTCCCATCGAACACCCCTCTCCTCCCACCAATCAAAAAAAAAGAACCCCCGATTGCGTCGTTGCACTCTCTTTCTCATACTATCTATCTCTCTTCTCTCCCTCTTTCTTTCTTTTCGTGGTACTGACCTCTCACAAAAACATAACCGTTTGGTAGAGATAGGGCCTTCAAATGTCTCCTTCTTCTCCTCTCCGTTAGGTACCCGATTGCACATGCGTCGACTCTCGCACAGATGATGATCGATAAAAATGTGGCTTTTTTTTTGGATTTTAGGAAGTTAAATTTAAACGTTTTTATACCGTATCACTTTTAAGCTAAGATTTGATGACTTTCTCAATAAACTGCCAAAAAATCTGCTTTTTTAACAACGATTTCATTTTTATAGTCTTCTTATAGAACACATTTTGAGTTTCCCTTCTTCTCTTTGATGGAGTTTCGGTTTTGTAAAGCAACATTTTCGAGAGGAATACGTTTTTTTTTCTGACAATTCCCATCGACAAAAAGAAGAGAAATTGAGGTTTTCTAACGCGGCTGTGATGGCAGTTCGTGTGAAACTTTTTGGAATTTTTGAGTCTGTACAATATATGCGGACCCATAAAGAACTATTTGACCCAAGCTAATTTTTGTGGACCGAATGCTAGTTATGTGGATCTATCTTTGAAAAACTAGCGTACATCTACTTTTGAATTTGACGTTTATGGTTTTGTTCTCTTTAACTCTGAGTTCACATGAATAGTTTTTGGTCTAAACTAATATATGTATTAGAGCCAACATAAATCTTCACGGGTCCACATATACAGTACAGAACCGAGTTTTTTTTTCAGAAAACCCGTTTGGAAACCCCTGGTCTTTGCATTTTTTAAACATCTTTTTTTTTCAAATTCAATCTAATCTCTCATCTTTTTAGGACACTATTAATGGTGGTCCCACTAGAGACCACAAAAACAGCTCTAACATTTCAAAAAGGAATCCCATCAACTCAGTCGTTTGATATAAGATGGAGTAGATGGAACTGTTCAAAACTTGGAATCACACATAACTTGCCATTCTGCTTTACAATTGAACCCGGCACCAGTGGTAAATTATCCCCCATAACTCTTCCCCTTTTTGAAAAATAATTAAAGATATTGCCCGTTCTCCGTCTCAAATCAAAGTCACTTATAATCCATCTTCATTGCTGACACTACCAGATGAAAGTTTATGGATTCGCTTCAGGACGAGGCTGGCTGATTGGCAGTATTTTAATCAGATTACTATCACGGTACGGGTTCTGGAAGAGGAAAAACTGTATGAGAGACCAAGAAGGACACAAGCAGGTCAGAAGCCATCTGGAAGGTAGGTTAAGCTTATTTTAAGCCCGGAATGGGGATTTTTCTTTGAAGAAAGTTAAAGTTTTCAGTTCCAAATCTGACTTCTTCGAATGCCAAGTGTGTCTTCTTCCTTATTCCGAAGAAATTGATCAGCGTACTCCGAGAATTTTATCCAATTGCGGGCACACTTTATGCCTAAATTGTATAGAAACATTGCACAGAATGTCAGATGACCGGTGTTCTGTAACATGCCCTTTTGATAGAAAGAAAACTTCAGGTACCATAAAATACATTATTCTCCCCAGACATTCAAATAGAAACATTCAGGTCCCGTTCACACATTTCCAAAGAACTTTGTCCTGATTGATTTGCTTCGAGAACAAGGAGAACATGGGGAACAGACGAATAACGTATTGACAAAATTTTGTGAGGATCCAGATTTTCCGTGTTTTGAGAATGCGAGACATGAAGCAACAAAGCATTGTGAATCTTGTAAAGTGGATTTTTGTAATGAGTGAGTTTTCGGGGAATCAGTTACTGGTCTTTTTTGGTGCTATCCCTAATCAGAACTGGACTAATCATAACTATACCTTATCAGAACTTCCCGAATGAAAACTGACACTACTTTGTTGCAATCGCCTGTAAGCAGTGAAAAGTGCCCAAATGCGAGCATTTGAAACGTTCTTATCCGGGACAGTTCTTAAACGGTCGGTTCTCATAAAGGTCAGTTCTGATTTGTCCAGTTCTTAACCGACCAGTTGTCCGGTTCTTATTAGGGGTGGCACCTCTTTTTTCCGTCAAGTAGTACCGATTCTGTCAGTTTTTCCATTGAAACGGCTCAATTCCTTCCGTTTTTTCTATACAAAAACAGTTTTCGCAACCTGAAAATCGATCGCAACACACAAGCCTATTTCAGATGCTTCTCATCAGTTCATACTCCGAAAGTGTTCTCCTCCCACAATGCAATTCCAGTAGAGTTAAAACCATTCGAGTTTCCCAAATGCCCTGTTCACCCAGAAATCCAGGCAATGTTCTTTTGCGAGGTAACTGACTCCTTTTATGTCAAAAGATCGGTCTATTTTCAGAACAAATTCTGCACTGAAAAACACTCACTTTGTTGTCGAACCTGCGTTTTGGAAAAAATCCACAAATCCCATAAAATGAAATGTGTCCGGCTGGTTTTTCATGAAAATGAGGAAAAGCTTCGCCAAATCCTTCCAAAACTAGATTCTCGTATTGTCGAAGTAACAGAGCAACTTGAAAAAGTTGGACGATGTGCTCAAATAAAAACTCATCCGACATTCCAAAGACATTTCAACTTCAGAAGGAAAAGGGAAGATAGAGATTTGTTGGATGGAGTCACTGGTACTCAGAGAGAGATAATGAGAAAACAGAAGGATCAGATGAAGAAGGATTTAGGAGTGATAGTGAAATTAAAGGAAGAAATTGAGAAGACGTTGAGACGGAAAAATACGTTGTTTGCTCAGAATATGATCGAGAGAGGAGAAGCTCTTTGTAGTCTGAAGGCGGGAAATATAGGTAAGTTTTTTGTCGTAAAAATTACTTCAACTCCCAGAATCTCCTATAAATTTTCTGTTCATTTCAGTAGACAATACCCCATATTTCCTACCATCACGAGACGGAATAATTGAAGAAAGACCATCATCATCACTATCAGATATATCAAATGCATCATCAGAATTCATGATAATCCCACGACCACCTCCACCACCACCATCGCTACGATCTATTCCAGGAGCAAGACCATCACCACCTCCATTACAATTTGTTCCATTACCAACACCTTTGAGACGAAAGAAATCATTCTTTTCAAAGCTGGATCCATCCAGATTTTTGAAAAATTAATGTTAAAATTATTTTGTTTGTTGACTTCTACATTCACTGGTTTTTGTCTCGCTTTCCGTTTTTTTGTGTTTTCTTTTCTTCCCTCATGTTTAATTCTTTTAAAATCGAAATTATTGCTAATATAAATTGTTCCTTACGTTAATGCATTAAGCTTAATCTTGTTTCTCTGCGTCTCTTCTCTCTCTCCTCAAATCCCCTCTTTATCATTGCCCAAATTGATGCCTGTAATTGGGAGCGAGGTTAGTGTAGTGGCGCAAGGCGCCAGTTCCACCGATCTCAAGAGGAGTTCGAACCCCTCCTGTGGCTGACCCAAGCCGCGATGAATTGGGTAGTGAGTACTTGTATTCACGGCGGTGAGGTTAGAGCTAATTCTCAAAGTGTGAGTAAAAAAAGTGTGCTCGTACCTGGCTGCTTTTTGTTTTTTTAAAGTTTTCATCTGAATTGAGTTTATCAGGAGTATGTTTTGAGATCTCTTGAAAGCTTTTTCTCCTAGATTTGTCTAGCAGTTTTTTATAGATTAAATTTTTCAATATTGCTAACATACTTATAAAGTTCTCAGTAGAATTTTTTTGTCAATTTTTGATCAAAATGGAACAAAATCACTTTGGAAGCAACAGTTGCAATTGTTATTTTAAAACTCTCTTACACCCCAAGAAACCGATTATCGTGTGAATCATTCAACGGGGTATTGTCCTGTTCTCCTTCAGAAAAAATAAACCAACGGACCGTCTAACGTCTCTCTCCGTTTGTTTCTTATTGTATTGGCAGCCGTTAGCCTCCTCTCGGGCATTGATCGATAGTGTACGGGCCAAAATGTCTTCGCTTTCTTTTTTTAGCTCATGCTTTGTCTTCTAATAAAAACATAATTTTCATAACGCATTTTAAGATAAAAGTGAACATTAAAACTCCATATTTTTGGAGATTCAACATGTCAATTCCATTCAAAACTTCCAAAACGACTCTTATATTTGAAAAAGGATTAAGTTCAACGCAGACTTTTGATTTAACATGGGATGAAAGTAAATATTGCAACGTGTTTATGGATCACTACTTACCTGATTCCTTCACAGTTGAACCTGGAAATGATAGTAAATTGTCTTTATCTTCCCCCGTCTTTTATTTGAAATAATTGCAGATCTCATTAAAAAGCCATGCCAAATCAGTGTTACTTATAGACCATGTTCTGGGTCTAGAGAGCCAATCAAAAATTCAAATATCATAATTAATGCCTATTTACGGCGTTCTTGCAAACCAACGCGAATTACTGCCTTGGTCCAAATTGTGGAAAAATCCAGATCACCGACGATGCCGAAACGTATCTATAAAGCTAGTAAAAATAAGAGTTTGGAAGTTAAAAAGCCACTTGAGAAGTAAGTTGTTTAGCTATTAGGAAGAAACTAAAAAAGTTCCAATTACAGATCGGAATTTTTCGACTGCCAAGTTTGTTTTGAACCATTCTCTGCCAGCAAAGAAAAACAATCACCAAGAATTTTATCAATTTGTGGTCACACTTTGTGCTTAAAGTGTGTAGAAACTCTTCATGAAATGTCAGAAGATCAGTGCTCAGTCACATGCCCATTCGATCGAAAAATGACTTTTGGTAAATTGAAAGTTCAACTTAAATAATCTATATTTGTATCATACAGGACCTATCGACACTTTTCCCAAGAACTATGTACTTGATGACTTGCTCAGAGAACGAAATCAACAAACCGGAATGAAAAAAATAACGCCGATGGTAGAGTCGGTAACGATCTGTGAAGATCCCGATTTTCCATGTTTCGAAAACAAAAAACATGAATCCACAAAGTATTGTGAAACATGCAAAGTCGACTTTTGTCATTTGTAAGTTTCTGAAATTTCAGAAGGTGGTGCAGCATACTTGTGATAAGCCGGGCCGGACCGACTGAGGAATTTCTACCGACCCGGCCCGGTCCGGACCGGTTTCTAGAGAAAATTTTAGATATTTTTAGTAGAAAAAGTAGGAAATTTCATCAAAATCACGAAAAAAATTGATTTTTCAAAATTTTTCAAATCCGGGCTGACCCGCCAAATCACAAGTATGTGGCGCAGTATACTATTGAAAAAATTCGAAATTATTTCAGTTGCTTCAAATCATCGCACTCTCCAAAAGTAATCGCTGGTCACAAAGCTATTCCAATAGAGGAGAAACCGTTACAGCTCCCAAAGTGTCCTATCCATCCGGGAAATTTTGCCACGAAGTTGTGCAAGGTAAGAGAGGATTTGATAGAACTTGATGATCCTCCAAATCACAAAAAGCTTTCAGAATAAATTATGCAGTGACATACATCGACTTTGTTGTGACTCATGTTTATCCCAAACACACAAGCAACATAAAATTGCAAGTGTGAAGGAAATCATGAAAGAAAACGAACGAATTCTTCGAGATATCAACGAGAAAGTGGAATCTCGAATAACGGAATTTTCTGAAAAATTATGGATGGCTACGAGATACGATATTATTGTAAAACTGGAAAAAGAATTGGGATTGATGAATGGAATGAAAAAGAAAATTGAGAAAACGTTGAGGAGGAGAGAGACGTTATTTGTTGAAGAGTTGATTGCGGAAGGAGAAGATATGTGGTTCGAAAATTGAGAAAAGAGGTGAGGCAAATGTTTTTATCTGTCAGGTTTTCGAGTTACTCAATAATAGTATCTTTTGTCAAAAAACAGCCCCAAATGAAGCATCAGGGTTACTCGGTTTTCGAATTTAGTTTTTTCAGAGACCAACACATCTTCAAACGGATCATCGGAATTCAATAATTTTGGAGAAACACGACGAAAATCATTATTTTCAAGATATTTACCGTCGAAAATTCTGACGAGTTAGATTTTCCGTCATTTCATTCTTTTCCCTGAAAACTACCTCTCCAAAGTTATATTCGTTGAATCCTAACCGGTAATAAAAAATTGAATTTCGAACAAAAATTGTTTCGAGAGTTTTTCGATTAAAAAAATTATTATGAAGAGCAAAAAGTTACTAATAGCTTTGTTCATGGCTTAGAGTAAAATCCGAGACCTGTAGCCATGGAACAACGAAATATTCCGAACAAAGCATTTGCTCGGCGCCCTTGCCGACCCATTCTCCTTCCTATTCTTGTTCCTATCTTGCGCAAATCAATCTGTGACGATTGGGAGCGGGAATGGTGTAGTGGTCTTTTGACACCTTCTACACCCAGTTCGACCCCCTCTTACGGCGGACCCAAACCGTGATGAGTTGATTAGTGATGAGGAAATGACGGCGGTGTGTTAGAGCGAATTCTCAAGTGGAGAAAATGAAAAAAAGTGCTCAAAACTGACTGCTTTTTATTTTCATTAGTTTTCATTTGAATTGAAATTAATGGGTTTCGGACATTAAATGTGATTTCATATGTTTTCTGTAAGTTGATCTCTTCGACGAGGCTTGTTTCAATGAAATTGCGCAGGTTTTTTGACAGTTTTTTTTTCAATTTTATCTTGTGACAGAGGTCGCTCATCTGCCCTCCTCTCTCTTGAAAAACAGAAAGTATGACTCACGGGCAAATGTTACCGTAACCCGGGAAAATGTCCAACGAAATGTGTCCCAAAAAGTTTCTCGGCTCAAAGAAGAGCTTTTTACATGATCTTTTTTTTGTTCGACAGGAAATCTTTTCGAGATGAGGCGGCAAACTTTTTTAAGCAATCTGACGTCCAGGAGTTAACCTACAGGCATTATTCTGAAGCCACTTCAGGAATTCACCGTTTTCGCGTTTTTTTCACTTTTTTCTCTCTGCCGCTTATATCTCGGGTTCTACCGAACCGATTTGTCTGATACTTGGTCTCCCTCTACAATTTTTGATGCTGAACAAGATTTTTCAGTTGGTTTTATTCTTTTCCAATCTGTTTTTTCACAAACGCCGGGAGAAGTTGAAAAAATGCGAAAAAAACGGTCGTTCCCCCTTTTTCCGCCACCACTTATTTTGACCTCTCGGGGTCGAATTTTTTGGGTAATCTGTTGATGTTTTTATGAAGTTTTGTAAAGAAAAATTTCCCTACAACCTGATATAAAATTCATTATGGGTTTCTATTGAAACTCGGGAGAAAATCGTGAAAAACTTGTTTTGAAGTACTGTGGGTATCACTTTGCCTCGGTTGCGAGCGCAGCGAGCCGATAGTTTAAGAGCCGAAGGCTCTTAATTGCGCGAGCGCAGCGAGCCAGTAGCCTAGCTTTAGGGGCCGTTAGGCCCGAAAAGCTAGTCGGTGCACCTGTTCTAAAATCGTAATGTTTGACCTTTTCCCCAAATGAAATCTAAAAGTGTAAGGGTACGATGGCACCGAATCCGGCTGCTCTCCAGGTGGCCATTCGTGGCAAGTAGTGGTGACCTCTGAGGACTGAAAAAAACGATAATGCAGCTGGAGAAAGGATCCACCCCCAGAGCCATCTGGATGTTACTATATAAAGAATTCTGGAGCATAGAATCTATCCAGTTCACTCCATTTGCTAGTTTCGTGAGCCCAACTTCACCTTCACTTTATTCTGACGGAACCTTACCAAGTATGGAAATGGGTCAGACTAATGGAAAGCCGATAAGCTCCGAACCATTTCCAAAGTGAGCTCATCTCTCCTCAAACTCAAATAATTTCCCCCATTCAGATCGGATGTTCTTGAATGCAAAGTATGCTGCCATCAATATTCCGACAAAGGAGAACGCATCCCAAGAATTCTGACTTCATGTGGACATACTCTATGCCAAAGTTGTCTTAAAAAGATGCAACAAATGTCGATGGATTTGCAATCGGTGACATGCCCATTTGATAGGAAGATTACTAGAGGTAAGGAGAAGATTTGAGTGAAATTTTTAGGATGGCCAGTTTCAGCTCCATTCGAGAAGTTTCCAAAAAACTTCATCATTCTCGAAATACTTCATGGACGATGTGAGAGAGCAATCTGGATGCTACCAACTCCATTCTGTGCGGATCCGGATCTTCCATGCTTCGAGAATCCAAAACATGAATCCACAAAGTATTGTGTGACCTGTAAAGTCGACTTTTGTGATAAGTGAGCTTGCTTTGAAGCATAGCACCTCTAAATCAGGCAATTTCAGCTGCTTCCGAACTGCTCACTCCGCAAAAGTGTTCGCTTCACACGAATCGGTTTTGGTGGAGAATAAGCCATTTGTATTTCCAAACTGTCCGACTCATCCGACAATGGTTTCAGAGTACATTTGCACGGTAAGGATGAAAATAGGGGGTTGGGTTTGGTTCATCAAACAGATTTAGAAAGGCTCAAAAACTCCAAAAACTGAGTTTATGCTCAGAGCCGGCCAAATGGGAGCTGACCAAATATGAACCATCTCGGTTGCAGCCCGCTTCTTTGGATCACCTGGCATAAAGTTAAGAGGCGTCAGCTTTTAGTCAAATTTTAGGCAGTTTTTGATCGGAAGTTAGTAAAACACAGAATTTGCTCAGAAGTTGGTCGGACTTTAGTCGGGTCTTGGTCAACTTCTCGATCCTTCCTAACCACCATCCGACCAAGCGCCGACCAAAAGAAGCGGGCGACATCCGAGATCTGTACCGGCTTTCATCGACTTTTCTGTTTTTCAGGAAAAGCATTGCACTGCTCCAGCTCGTCTTTGTTGCCTAGAATGCTTTGATGAAGCCGCTCATAATGGTCATCGAATCGAACTAATCAACGGAGTTGTCAATCAAAACGAGCAAATTCTTTGCATGATTGTCCAGGAGCTAAAGCTATCTATTGACGCACTCATGGAGGATTATAAAAATGCGAGTAGATGCGTCAGAAACATCACTAGAGATCATCCAGGATACAAGTATACAGTGGATTCTATCAAAAGTCATTATGATCAGAAGAAGGAAGCTGTATTGAAACAATTGGATGATATTGTGGATGCTAAAAATGAGAAATTGGAGGAAGAAAAGGAAAACATTGAGACTGATCTAAATCTCTTGACGCGTAAAAGACGAGAAATTGAGAAGACGTTGAAGCAGAAGAACACGCTTTTCGTTCAAGAAATGATAGAGTCAGGAGAGGCCTTGTGCAGTTCAAAAGTTAGAAGAGGAGGTGAGTTGAGAGAGTGTGTGCAGCCAAGAGACGCAGAGAAAACATTTCAGACACTTTCGATGCATTTGCTTTCCCAACTCTTCAAGAAATTCTCACTGAAAACCATTCGTCGATCCCGAGCTCATCTATTCCATCAACGAGCAACTCGTGGGCTCTGGCAAATGCTCCATTGGTTCACAAGAACACTCCACCACCACCACCAAAACGACGTCATTCTACTGTTCTATCGATTTTCGTCGACTCGTCGAGTCAAGAGAAAAATTGAACTGAACGGCTTTTTGAAAAACAAACTCAATTAATTTCGCTCTTATTCCTTACAGTTATACTTATACTGCTTTGTATTAATCATATGTTTATTGAGCACCATTCGGCTCTTTTCTGAACTTTGTATACGAATTTAAACAGAACAACATTTCAATAATAAAGCCTTCATTTTTCAAAAAAAACACGACGAAATTATGCATGCAGTGGGCGGACTATTTAGGAGACGCGACCCGTCTAGAAGAGGTCCTCGTTGGCAGCGTCGATCGAGAGTCCAATCCAGGCCTGGAATAAACAAGGATTCTGATTTGCCAAAGTTGAATTCAAGCTTCGATACGTACCACAGCAGAGTAGGCAAGAGTGGAGGCAACAAGGACGGCGGTGTAGATGGCGTTCATATTGGAGACGTTGGTTGATTGGATCGATTGGATCTTGATTAAACTGACGATTTGTTCTCCTTATATACAGAGCTTATTTGTCATCATTTCACTGATAAGATCAACATCGCCAACGTGGAAGGTCAAATGATGACAAACAAGCTCTGTATATAAGGAGAACAAGTCGTCAGTTTGAGCAAGATCCAATCGATCCAATCAACCAACCAACCAACGCCTCCAATATGAACGCCATCTACACCGCCGTCCTTGTTGCCTCCACTCTTGCCTACTCCGCTGTGCTACGTTTTGAAGCTTCGAGAAGCTTCGTGGAAAATTTCACAAAAAAGACCGTTCACGTTGAATTTTTCTCTGCCAAATCCCCTATTCATTTTTTATAGGCCTGGATCGGACTCTCCATCGACGCTGCCAACGAGGACCTCTTCTAAATTGGCTCCACGTCGTCGTGCACCAGCAGTGATAGTGATTATTTATGTTATGTGATCTGAATGCCATTTTGAATGAAAGGTTTTTTGAAAAGCTCTTGTTATTATACTCGACAGCGCATACAAAACTTTAAAATAGTGGTGGGAGCATAATCTGCGAAAAAGAAACACGAGATAGTATGTCAGGCATTCTACAGCACGCTCAACCAGATAAGTCTTCGAATAAATGCATTTTCTTATGGTCCATTCTCCCATTCGGATCGATTTTTCTTATAGTTAGCTCTGGTCCATTCTAGCCTACTTTAGCCAAATTTCCCCTTTTTTCCATGGTCTGATAATGTTTCTATAAACTTCCAATTCCTCTGTTTTGTTTTGGTGAACCCTGCTGTATTAGAATCTTGCTTTATTGAGAGCTGGCTAATCAGAATGACTTCCGCCATTCTTTTTTTCTTTTGAACTCATAGGTCTCTCATAGGATCTCTTTTACACTACTCCCGCAAGGTGCAAACCACCTACCTGTGTAAAATAAAAACATCAGAAGTTGACTTCTGTTACACAGTTGGACTTTATTCATAGCATATCAGAGCACGAGCTCCGAGCTCGAGCAGATCGATAATAGAAAGTATTTCTTCGTTGAAAATGAATAATGTTAATCAATTCCCTCTTCTGAAACTGCCGCTAGTCGGTCTTCTACATGTTCTATCAATTTTTCAATTTCCTGATATGTGAGTTGTTCCTGCTCATTAGAAAATATCATTTATGTTTTCAAGGATCAATTTTTCATTCGTCTCCAAAAGATGCCATTTTTTCATCAGTTCACTCAAGTCTCCAACATCTGGGAGAATCACTATCAGCAAGTCATGTGTAGCCATTCGGCTTAACTGGTTTCGAATTGATCGAAGTTGGTTAGAAGCTTGGTTTTTCAACAACAGAGATTTCGAAGAAGAAGGAGTAAATGCACCAGTGGTTTTTTCGATTGATGGATGTGAATTCAGAAATCTGTACGTGCTTTTTCTTATAACTTAACTATGTTTTCTGAAGTAGAATTTTACTCTAAAAACCAGAAAAAAAGAGTAATTATGGTAGCTTTTGTTTGAAGACCGTTGGTATCTCACTAGGTGGTTCGAGAGGTTCAGATGACTAAAAAAAAAACTCGTGAACAGTTTCTATTTTGAGCGTAAAGTTCGCGCCAAGTTTGCTCCACGGATAACTTTTCGATATGACCGAGAAATGAAAGTGGAAGAGTCGCGGCCTCTGCCCGGGGTCGCTGGAAGAGTCGGAATTGCAACCACAGTCCGAGGCTCCGACTCTTCCAGCTTTCATTTCTCGGTCATATCGAAAAGTTATCTGTGAAGCGACGGCGCGGACTTTACGCTCACAATAAACTAGAAAGACATGATCAGTTTTGTTGGAGTCGTACTTTCCAAGCAAATTGAGCAGATTTGAACGGTTTTCAATCAAAATCACTATAAGAATTGTGACCAGCATTTAATTCAAACCCCTTCAATTACTTCCACATTTAGTTTTTTTCAGTTACGTCCAGAATTATGAACTTCACTCGTTTGGAAATCTTCAACAATGTATGAATGCAGCAATCAAATATTTGAAAGAGATGTTCAAATTTCTAAGATTTGAAGTTTGCTATTATCCAGATGATATTCCATTATCTAGATACCCACTATTAGTTGACTGTCAAGATTGCATTGAGTTGAAAGTTGGAGGAGTGAAAAAGATGAAAGACGAAGAAGTGTTAAAGGAAATTTTGAAGTTCCACAAACCAACGGAAAGCATGTCTCTTTGTATCCCAACTAGTTGGAATTTTCAATCCAATCTCGCATTATGGGGAAACCCGAAATCTCTTTGTAGTTATTATAACTCTGATTGGGTGACCAACGAAATGCTTCTTAATGCAAAAAGCGAAGTTATTATACTCCATGGATGCAGGATGACTGCCGAAAATTGTCGATTCTTTGTCAAAAGATGGTTTGATTCCGATGATGTTAGCTTTAAGTACCTTCAATTGAGCTGGCGTGATGAATTTCTGCCTGTGAATCTCAATTTTAAAAATCTCGGATTCCAACTGAAGCCGTTTGACGAAAGAGTTAGAAATGACGCGTTTGTGTAAGTTTTCAGCTCGATTAAAAAATTGATTAGATAACGTTTACAGAGTTTTTCCAAAAATGGCTGTTGACGTCACTGACGGCTTCGATTTCGTAAGGAAAGATGGTCTCTTGGCTACTGTCATGATTGAGGAGTCGTATTTCATTTTCTGTGTTTGGCATGAAAGATTTCCAAAGATTGACGAGATGTGCCGGACAGAAACCGTTATTTGGCCTTATTTCTTTTGATTTTCCTTATCAGTTCATGCATTCTATTAGGTTGGCTAAATTAAAATGCGCGCTGTGCTTTCTTAAAACCTTGTATATCTCCGTTTGGATGCAAGGTATAGAATAGTGTCCAATTAAAAAATGTGTAAAATTTTGTGATAAACATTTCATCAGTTGACAAGTTTTTGGTATCTCGTACTCTGGTTGAGTTATAATGGCTATAAGAAAGGTTCGGCGCGAATTTCAATTTAGCCAACCTAATATTATAGCGAGAACGCACACTTTCGTTCCAATTTTTCAGTAATTCCGATTCCGTAAATGTTCCCATTATTTTGTTTTTTCTGATTCTTAAACCTTAATAAACATATTTATTCTCAGCCATATTCGAAATGATCAATATTTCCAAGTCAACTTAGAGGACCTTCTCAGTAATCTGAACGAATATCTCTCGTCATCCCCTCTTTTCTCCTTTTGACCGGACAGATACTATCCCTCTGTTTATCTATTCCTCTCGTGGTAAAACGGGCGGCACAAGAAGTAATAACCTGGCAAAAGGGGACCTCGGAGACCCCATCGGAACGCGCGCACTTCCCCCAAGTAGATCGATAACACTGCGGAACGGACTGTCAAGTCATACTTCCTTCTATTTCTTTCCATATGAACTACTGTTATTAACTCAAAAAACTTTTCAAAGGCTTCAAAAATGATCCCGTTCCAAGTGTCCAAAACGTTTCTCACTTTCAACAAGGCTCTACAATCATCACAAACTTTCAATATCAATTGGAATGCTGGCCAAAGAGATTTAGAGTTGCTTGTAGTCCATAATTTGCCATATTGCTTCAAAATAGAGCAATCTTCGATTCAATCTGAAGAGAATCAAGTCTCTATAACAACTCCATTTACGGCTCTTATCAATACTCCATGTAGTTTGAAAGTGACTTACGACCCCACGAGAGCTGAAATCACTTATTTTGGAATGGAACTTTGGAATGAACTCGACCAATTGGAAATGAGAATCAGTGATTCCGAGAATCTCCATAATCCTGTTATTGTCACTGTTGATTTCGAAGATTCTGAACAGAAACGGAAACTTTTTCCTGTGGAATTTCTAGGCTTCCAATCCCTGATTCCGACGGCTCCAAGGTAAATTTTTTTTGAAATCTCTTTGATTTACGAATTTCAACTTTTAGCCGTGATATATTCGATTGCAAAGTTTGCCTCCATTCATATTCTGATGATGACGAAGAGCTCACTCCAAGAATACTCACAGGATGTGGACACACTCTATGCCAAAAGTGTGCAAAAACAATTCAAGGAATGTCAGAAAACAGACAATCTTTGCTATGTCCATTTGATCGGAAAATTACACAAGGTATCAATAAATCGAGTTCAAATAATTCACTTTTTTTTTAAAGGAACAATCGAAAATTTCCCCAAAAACTTTGCTATCATTGATATGATTCGGGAACAAAATGGGAAGGAAATAGAAGCGAAATTGGGAACAACTGATATATGTGAGGATCCTTATGTTGAATGTTTTGAAAATTCGAAACATGAAGCCACAAGATATTGTAAAATATGTGAAGTGGACTTTTGTGATAAGTAGGTTTTCTTGACCGTAATATTTCAAAATCTCATTTTCAGCTGCTTCCTCACTGTTCACTCCTCCAAAGTGTTATCATCCCATGAGTCCATTCTGGTAGAAGACAAACCATTTGCTCTTCCAAACTGTATTATTCATCCTGGCCAAATGGCAAAATTTTTATGCAAGGAACCAAATTGCACTGAAGAAAACAAAGAATTTTGTGAAGAATGTTTAAACCAAGGCCATGAATCTCACAAAACCGAGCTCATCTTGGAAATAGTGGAACAAAATGAGGAAAAAATGTCAAGGATTGTTCAAAAACTGGAATTATCCATAAGCGGGGCTGCAAGAAATCTTCAAAGGACTGATAGATTATTTCAAAAATTTTCAAAAACTGGCAACGGTTACAAATGTGCCGTTGACACAGTAAATAGGCATTTTGAAGAAGAGAAAGCGATGGCGTTGATATGTTTGGATAGTATTATGGATTCTAAAAAGGAGAAATTGGAGAAGGGAAAAGATCAAATGGAGGTTGACTTGATGTCGATGATAGAAACAAAAAAGAAGATGGAGAAAAAGTTGAGGAATAAGTCAACTTTGTTTGCTGAGAAGGTTATTGAGGAGGGACAAGTTATGTGCAGTTTAAATAGAGGTATGTAGTATTTTGTTTTTGTGATTTTATCTACGATTTTCTTTGCAAACAGTACTTATGAGGTTGAAATGCGCGCTAAACTTTTACGCGAATCTTTATAACTCAGTTAGAGTTAGTGATATCAAAAAGTGGTCAACTAACCAAATGTTGATCATAAAATTTTGCACATTTCATCAATTGATCAATTTTTTGTATCCTAATTTCCAGCCGAGATATTGCAGATTTGAAAAAAGTTCAGCGCGCATTTCTTTCCGGTCAACCTAATACATTTACTTTCAGAAAACTTCACTTCGTTAACCTTCCCAACTCTTCATGAGATTCTCAAAGGATGCTCTTCCTCGTCATCATCCTTCTCCTCCTTATCATCCAATGATAATCAATCATCAAGTGAATCCTGGATTCTCCCATTTCGTACTACATCTTCTCCACCATCACCAAAACAAAGTGATTTTCAAGAATTATCTATATTTTTTGAGTAAATTTTCATATTTTTTTATTTTAGTTAAGAATAATTATTCAACGGTTTATGATTCAATTTTTTAAAATGAAGATATTTTCGGCATTACTCAACTTGGCAGAAAACCGGGTCATGAGTCACCTCCTCCCCGTTAACCTTCTTTTCGTCTCTCATAGAAAAATAGAGGGTTTTGGTCTCTCCTGCGCAACGAACACAATGAACCGAATGGTCCCTTTTCTTTTCTCTCTCTCTCTCCCGGTACAGCCCCTCTAGGACCTTCCGCGCAGTATTGGGAAAATCAATATGATCCGGTTTACCGGTTTTTGGCTGTTAGTGGCAGGAAGGGTCAAATTCTCTGAACAGATTTTTTTTTTGTTTTTTCTAGTGATTTATACATTTTATCTTTTTATTGTTATTCAAGCTTGCACAGTTCACTCTGGTCCTTTTTGAAAAACTTTTTTTTCAAATTTTCAAAAAAGATTATTTCAAATGGTTGGAAATGAAAGCGAAAAAAGCAATTACCTCTCGACGATTTGAATCGATTTCGCAACTTTTGCTGTCTAATTTTTCTCACTTTCCCACTTTTTTTGCAAAAATTTTTGTAATTCAGCTTCAACTCGCTCCTTTCAACTTTCTTTTTCTCAGAGTTGTATTTTCAGACTCAAAATGACTACCACCCCTTTTCGTGTATCAAAAACTTCCTTGTTATTAAACAAGGCTTCATTTTCAAGACAATTCATTGAAGTAGATTGGGATACCGGTCGTAATTTCGGTCTTTTGATGACTCAAAACTTATCAGCATGTTTCAGAGTTGAGCCCGCGTCAAGTAAGTAGCCTCATCAAACATTATTTCAAAAAAGTTCGCAGTTTTCAGTTCTTATCGAAGCTCCTGGCAAAATAGAAGTGATCTATAACCCCGAGAGAGGACTGATAAATCCATCACAAAAACTTTGGATAAAGTTCACAGCTACATTGAATGATAAGAACAGTAGAAATCAGATTATTGTACCCGTTTTTTGTTTGGATGCGGACACTCCAGCACCTGAAATTGACAAATTATTCAGGAGTTGAATCAATTGCAATTACAACCAAGGTCAGTTTTATTTGGAGGGCATGCTTTGTAATATTATGTAAAAAAAAAGTTGAAGTAAATTTCATTTTTGAAAGCGGTAGGACGTTCCAGAACTGTGTCCCTTTTCAGAACTTTTACTGAAAAGAACTGTCTCATATCAGAACCGAACCTCATCATAACTGTACCATTTCAGAACTTTTCCACATCAAAAATGTCCCTTATCAGCACTGTCCCGTATCGGAACTGTACCGAATCAGAACAAAAAATGTGTTTTTCGCGTGGGAATTCGGGACAGTTCTGAAAGAGGGCAGTTCTGATGCATTACACTTCTGATATGGTCACAGTTCTGATACGCGGCAGTGCTGGCAAGGGAACGGCATACCCTTTTGAAGGTTCTATTGGGCTTCGAAATACTGAATTTTAGCTTTCAAATTAAAACTATTTCATTTCTCAGCTCTCAGCCTTCCCAATCAAATGCCACCTCCACTCCAAACACTGAATCCCTTTTGGAATGCAAAGTATGTCTGCAACCGTATTCCGATGAAAACGGAGAACATTTGCCAAGAGTTCTAACCAGTTGTGGACACACGTTATGTCATAAATGTGCAGTTCAAATTCTACAAATGTCTCTTCCCCCGCAAATTGTAACATGTCCATTTGATCGAGAGGTTTCCAGAGGTTAGGCTTATGATTTGTTCCACAAAAAAAAGAAAAGATTTTCAGGTCCTATTGTAAAGCTGCCCAGAAACTTTGCTATAATTGAAATGATTCGAGAACGAAAAGAAAAAGAAGTCGTAGCTCAGATACCACCACAAATCAAGACTTGTGATGATCCTGATATTCCATGTTTTGAGAATCCAATGCATGAAGCCACGAGATATTGTAGTACTTGTAAAGAAGATTTTTGTGAGAAGTGAGTTCTCTTTTACGGAAAACGGAAATCGGAATTCGGAAATATTGAAATTTTTCGTTCATTTTTTGGGTAAAAAGCTATTCAAAACGTTCAAATTTTCCAACTTTCCCTTCCGGAAAATGTATGAAAACTACGAAATACGGAACACGGAAAACGGAATTTTGTGAAGCTTTGGTTTGGAAGTATGTAATAACTTGAGGAACTTTCAGTTGCTTCATAACACTTCACACACCAAAAGTGTTCGCTTCTCACGAATCGATACCGATTGAGGATAAGCCAATTGTAATCCCAAATTGTCAAGAACATCCAGAAGAGATTGTCAATTGGTTGTGCAAGGTACGGTATTGCACTTTTGGACTTCATTTTTGAAACTTGTATATGGGCCAAAAGCTGAAAATACAGCTTTGACTTGCATTGTCAAATAGATCATCTGATTTTTCCAGGAAAACGAATGCATCATAAAAAACAATAATCAATCTCCTTTGTGCTGCGAAATCTGTCTTGAAAAAACCCACAAATTGCATGAATTGGAACCAATAGCAACAGCTATGGCACAGAATAAATTCACACTTTTGAACATTGCTGAAAGACTCAAATTGGCTGTCACTGAAATGGAGAATCGTCTTCAAAAAGCATCACAATTTTCTGGAAGTATCAATAGAGAACATTTGGGATACAGGAAAACTGTGGATAATATAAAAGATCATTTTGAAGCTCAGAAAGCAGAAGCATTCAGAAGTTTAGACGCTTTAATGGATTCAAAAATGGAAATTCTGGAAAGACAAAAAGAGCAAATGGAATATGATTTGACGCTTTTGAAGAATGAGAAGAGAAAAATTGAGAAGACGTTGAAGAAGAATTCCACGATACTTGCTCAAGATATGATAGAATACGGAGAGGCGGTGTGCTGTATTGCAAATGAAAGAGAAGGTGAGTAAGGATCATTTTGATTTTTACAACGAAATCTTCTCTGAAAAACATGATTATTTTTTCCAGAAACCTCTGCTCCATTCACTTTTCCCACTCTTCAAGAAGTACTCGCTAACGTTCCATTTACGGCTCAAGAAATCTTGGCCCAACCACGTCCATCACAAGAGCCTTGTTGCAGTTCATCCATTCCTTCGACAAGTATATGGTAGAACCTCTATTATACCGGCACCTCCTAATAGGAAGGTACTGTCAAAAAAATAAAGTTTGGACAAGGAATTCAAACTTCTATTTTCGCGGGCGGTCCGCCCACTTTTTTAGCTTTCAAACGAAAATGAGCGGACCGTCAGCGAAAATGAACGTTTGAATTCCTTGCTCAAACTTCATTTTTTCAACGGTATCGCTAATAAAGCGGCACAGGTCCTTTGAGTAATAGAAGGGCATGCCGGTATAATAGAGTTTTTTTACGGTGTGGTTTTAAACATTGTTTTTGTTTATAAACTTTTTTTATGGAATGAATTTTTGAATATTATCATGTTTCTGAATATGATTTAGTATTGTATTATCGAATGGATCTATCTTCAAAAAATATATTCTTCTACCGTTTTTATAGATTCCGCATTATTTACAGTCTTTCAACATGTCCTATCATGGATTTCGGGCCTCAAAATCATCTCTAGTATTTATAAAAGGGACCACCTCTACTCAAACTTTCAACATTGAATGGGATCCAAATTATAGTCTTGAAGTTCAAATATCTCATAATTTGCCAAATTTTTTTGAAGTTGAACCGGGTCATGGTGAGCTTTATGTCATTTGGTCCTTCTATAATGTTACTAATTTCAGATATTATCAATTATCCATGTGAATTGAGAATCACTTATAATTCTGATTTGGGACGTCATATAATGTTGAAAACTGAGATATGGATTGAGTTTAGTGCAACTTTAATGAGACGAAGGCTCCATCGACAGATTATAGTTCCAGTGTATTTCGTGGAATCGCCATTCACTTCAATACTTAATAAGAAAGAGCAATGTGCTACAAAGTGAGTTTGATGGACTAGTTTTTGAAGCAAAATACCTAGGCCATCTTTCCCCTTTTGCAGGTCGGAAATCCTTGATTGCAAAGTGTGCCTTCTTGCATATTCCGATCAAATTGACGAACTCCTCCCTGTGATTCTCACAGGATGTGGTCACACTTTGTGCAAGAATTGTGCAATAAAGATTCAACAGTCTTCTGTAGATAAGAGATCTGTTTCATGTCCATTTGACCGGAAAGTTACTCACGGTAATTTAAAAAAAAAATTAAATCTAACTCTGTAAATGAGAATTTCAGGTAACGTGGAAAAGCTTCCTAAAAACTTTGCAATTATCGATTTGATCCGTGAACGATATGAGAAATCAATGAAACCTAAAATTTGCGAAGATCCTGATATTCCATGTTATGAGAATTCAAGACATGAAGCTAGTCTCTATTGTAAATCTTGTGAACAAGATTATTGTGAAGCGTAAGGTCACTTTATGTTGGAATTCTCTAATTGAAGATTTTCAGTTGCTTTCAAATTGTGCACACTTCTAAGATACTCTCTGCTCACGAAGCTATTCCGATTGATGAAAAACCTTTTGTGGTTCCGGAATGTTCTATTCATCCGGGGAACTTGATTACGAGTATGTGTAAGGTGAGGGGTTTTTCTAGCTCAGCACTTGAATACCGTGTATTATGTAGTAAAAGGACACCTCTAATAGAAGGACACATTCGGGGCGTGTTTGAAATATAAAAGGGCATCCTTCACCTCTTTTTATTGGAAACTTTAACAAAACCGTCCAAAGTTCCAACATTGCAATTGAAAAAATACTTTTTCGTGGTTTTCTGAAAGAAAATTAAGGATATCAAAAGATTTCTTTAAAGATTTGGTGTAATTTCTAGCCTAACAAAGCTTCAAAAAATATGAGGAGCCCTCTAATAGAAGCACACATGTAATAGAAGGACATGCCTCTCTATTACAGATTTTACGATATTTCTTATTTTCAGACTGAAAATTGTTCTGCTGAATCTCCTCTTTGCTGCAATCAATGTCTAACCGACACTCACGAAACACATCAAACTGAACCTATTATGATGGCAGTTGATCGAAATAAATCAACGCTTTCTGAAATTCTCAAAAGACTCGAACTCCAAGAATCCGAGTTTTTTAAACAACTTGGTAAAGCAAAGGGAATTGTCAAAATTTTTGATAAATCAAGCTCAAACTACACAAGAACTCATAATGAAATAACCGATTTTTATGATGAACAGAAAAGAATTGCATTGGAAAAATTGGAACATTTCGTGTTTTTGAGAAAAGGAGATATGGAGGATGAAGCAGAACAAATTGAAATTTATATAAAACGAATAGTAGATACAAGAAGGGAAATAGAGAAGAAATTGAAGAAAAAGGAAACGTTGATGACAAAAGAAATCATTGAGAAGGGCAATGAAATGTGTGATTTAAAGTTAAGAGATGAAGGTAAAGATTAGGAAAGCATAATTTTCAAAATTCCATTTTTTGTAGATTTTTTCGATTCATTTAATTTCCCATCTCGTGATGATATCATTGACATTGGAAGAGATACACCATCTCCATCATCCAGTATTTCTCTCTCTTCTAGTGATCCAGAGCCTAATAACTATCCTTCAAAGGCCGCTTCATCTAGATCATTATGATTGCATTGTGAATTTTTGTTTTTTATTTTTTTTTTTTGTTTTGTTTTTTTTTAAGTATTACCACAAAAGAAAGGAAACTATAATAAAATTGTTGTTGCTTTGCATAAGAAATTTGACTGAAGAGCATTGCAAAACACTGGTTTGCCTATGGCTCAAAAATGATAGACCGTTTAAAAATAAGAACGTTTTCGGACAACCCAAAATATAGAAGCTTTAGTCGTGTGGAAAAAGGATTGTAGGGATGAATTTCCATTTTGACCCATTCGCCTGATCCTATGGCCTTGGTCAGCAAGAACCCGCATATCTGGAACTGTATATTAACACAAAATACTCAAACAATAGAAGAAATCTCATTGAAAAAAACGATCCAAAAATACATAATTCTCTCAACTTTTTTGTGTGTTCAAAGCTAATAAATTGCACCCAGCTGGTCCGAAATATGATTATTTCAAACTGCTATTGTTAAGCTCAAGTTTTCTTTTAACCATCTGAGCTTGCCGCCTGCCAGTGTTGGAATGGAGCTGCTAGAAAGGGACCGGAATACCGAAGAAGATGTGAAAGAAGATTATATTATAAATGATATAAACACCTAAGTTCAGAAGGTTAAGAAAAATCCAACGAGCAAAGTTATTCAAAGGCTCAAGCTCGTGGTGCATTACAGTACTCTTTTTCGATCTGTGGAAGTTGATAAAATAATAACACAATTGTGATCCCCCGCTATTTTCAAACCGATTACGGTATTTTTCTCAACAAGCATAATTTTCTTTATTTGTTTTTTCTTTCCCATTTAACTTTTTCCTCGATTTGACATCCACCTACCCATTTCCCATGTTGCAGCACCAATAACATTAACAACGAAACACATTACCAAATTTTTCATTTCTTTTTCCTACGCTTTCTTTTTCCTCCGCTTTAACAGTATGTGCACTAAAAGAAAGGGAATTAGAAAGAGAAAGAAAGGACAAAAGTGAAAATACTGTATGGGATGGAGAGAAGAAAAGAAAGAAAACAGAGAACATCTCCTGCACATGAACAGAGGGAGGCGTGTAGGTTTTTGATTAACGCATGCGAAGGAGAAAATATGTTTCTGTTCGACTTTTTTTGGATACTTTTTAGGCTTTTCTTTTGTTCGAATATGGTTTAAGGTTCTTATAGCTCGTAATAGAATGAAATCATTTAGCTCCGCCCCTTTTTTTTAAATTCTGGTGAAATTATTAGGTTGTTAGAAATCTGAACTTTCAACTATTGTAATCCATCGTAAGTTTAATATTCCAAAAATAAATAATCTTGAGCTCTGCCAATGAAGGTATTTTGACTGACAAACTAGAATTTTAGAGCTACTCTGATAGACTTTTTTCGGGTTTTTTTAGTTTTTTGTTTTATTCGAATGGTTTGAGGATTATATAGTTAGCCCCGTGTTGTCAACTTGCATAGAGCTATCAGTTTAAAAAAGGTGAAAATTATTAAGCTCCGCCCCTTTCCAGTGCTTAGAGGAATCAGAGTTTGCATTCATTGTAGCAAAACTGGAGTTTGAAATTTCAATAATATATTTTTTGATTTAGGCCGATTAGAGTGTTTTCTAGGTTAGCTTTCAAATACAACATGCATAAAAAAAAACCTCTTCTCTCTTCTGAAAACCCAGACATTCAAGGCCAGCACTTCCCATATCGTGCCGAAATTCTGTTTGGCTAACAGCGTCTCTTCTCATCTCCTTTATCTCTCGGACCCTCGTTAGCTTATGAGACATTACTTTTGAGATCGGCCGACCTTTTATCATCTTTTATTATAACTTGGACTTTTATGATATTTTTATAGAGCCATGGACAAACAAAATACTGAAGAAGGATCCTCGAAGTACGATCAAGATGAGGTGGGTTTTTGAGAATTAATAGAGAAAGAGGAAAATATAACGTTTTTTTACAGCTGTTTGCGTTTTTGAAAACAGATGACAACAAGAATGGAGAAGATGATCTCAATAATATTTGGCAAAGAGGAAGTCAGAGAGGAAAGAAATGTTTGGTATGGTGGGCGGAGCTTAGAGCTTTTGAGAGATTTCAACGTTTTTCAGACACCAAAGCCGGTCGAAAAGGTCAACGAAAAATCAGTATATAAGACGAGAACTTATATTACTAGTCGGGTAAGTGTCTGGGTAGGGGTATGCCGAATCAGAACTATTATTTCACGTGAAGTAGTTCTGATACGGGAAAGTTCTGATTCGGGGCATAGTTCTGAATAGGGACCAAACTGATAAGCGGCAGTTCTGATTAGGAAACGGTTCTGGAACGGTATACCTCCGTTTGGGTTTTCCCCTGCTTTTTATTATATTTGCCTGTTTAGGTTCTGAAAAATGTTGCTCCAAGTCCAGATGTAGTTCCCCCGCAGATGGAAGTTCCACTTGAAAATGAAAAAACGAGAGGAAAAATGGTACGACGGGCAGAGCATGGATTACTGAAAACGAAACAGGCCAAAAAGTTTATCGAGGATCGTGATAAAAATGTACAAAAACCGAAAACTGGTCGTGTAAGTATTTGAGTTTTTTGCCTATTTTTCATTAAACTTGACTGTTCAGGTTCCAAAAAATCTACATCCTACCACAAGTTCGGATGTTCCCATGGAAGTTCCAATTGAAGATTTTTCGGAAACACAATCTAAGAGTGGGTTTTTGTCGCTTAGAATGTGTACTATTTCTGTTTTCCAGTGCTCATCGACAATGCCAATCCACTCGCCCCGAAATTCGTTTGTCAGCAGTGTGGCCAGATTTTTGAGCAGAAAGTGAGTTTACCAAAATCCATCTTTTTAGCTGAATAGTACCTGTTTTCAGTTGAATTGCCACGCCCATATTATTGAAGAGCACTCTGAGAGCGCCTCTACATCACCACGCTGCCCAGTATGTTGTAAGAAGTTTTGTAGACCAAGTTCGGTGGGTTTTTTACCGAAAATATCTTCCAAATTCTCTTTTTTCTTCATTTTTCAGAGAAACCGGCATGTCAGAATTCACCACATCATGTGTGAGAAAACTTTTCGTTGTCCCGTTGCCGGATGCCAGGATCACTTCCAAAATCAAGAGGCTCTTGAGCTCCATCTTATTGGTCACTCCGATTCTACTATGAAATGTAAAAGTTGCCAAATAAGTTTCAACTCGAAGAAATTGCTGCTGACTCATTTCCAAATAAAGCATTATCAAGAGGCTGTGAGTTTATCGTACTAGATTTTAAATACAACTTTTTTCAGTTTGAGCCAAGAGCTGAGCTTGAACCAGTGATACTGCCATTCAGTATTGAGAATCTTATCCCCACAACTCATGCTGCTTCCGTGGTGTTTTCCCCCCTCTCAACCGGCTCAAACTTTTCCGGTCTTGCCAGCCCAGTCAACTCATCGACGCCAAACTGGTCTACATCATCTTTGCCCGCTCAATGTGTCCAGGTAAGATTTTACTAGTCATATTTTTCTATTAGAATATTTTTTGCAGTTCGGAAAACCAGTTGACAACGAGGGAAAGCAGGAGGAGACTGTACTTGGAGGGAACGATTTCAGTAGCTTCTTTCTGTTGCTTTTGAGCAACCAGTTCGGGCACACAGCTCCAATGGCTCACCAGATAATGACATCTCAGGTATGTATCCAGCAGATTCCCGGTCTAACCGTCACAAGTTTATATATTCATTTTTATTCAAAAAGTAATTTTTAGGACGCTAACAATCTGTCGAGTGGATCTTCCACAACAAGCTCAGTTTTTGTGACTCCGCCCACTCAATTGAGCAGCCCATAGCTAATGGAATCCATTGACCGTTTGACTGCTTTCTCATCATCTCCTTCTCCAAATTCCAAGGCCTTCAATCAACACAACCAGTGAATTTTTATCAAAATCTTCCAACTCTTTTTAAAAGGTCCCTTTCTATGTGTCTATTTCTCGATTCTCATTCAAATCAGCTCAGGTTTTTTCCTCCTGTGCCTTTCAGTTCAATCCTGTTTTTCGTGTCTTACGATGTACATATCTCAAAAAAATTTTGTCATTTCTTATTAGAAATCTCCCCTTTTAGCCCAGTTTTTTTTTCGATTTATTCACCCTAACCTTACCAGTTCCTCGAATTTTTCATTTTTTTTTGTTTTCCAATCCGATGTTTGTTGTATCGAATGAATAATTGAACTTTTATCCGTAACACTACAAAGCCTTCTCTAGTTTTCCCCAAGTTCCCCTGTAAAGGCATTCCTTCCTTTTGAATCGATTCCTGAACCTTTCCCAGCTGCCAGAACTTTCCGTATTTGTTTTTCCCCCATTACTTTTTTGCCCCTCGACATCTGCCCTTACCATTTCCCATTTTACGCCACCAAACAACATTACTCGCTCCTCTCTCTTCTTCACTCCTCCCCACTCATTTCCACAGTTTGTGCATTAGAGAAATGAATTTAGAGAAAAGGCGAAAGCGAAAAACACTGTGGAGATTCGTGGAGATTTTGAAAGAGATACAATAAGACAGGACATCTACTCCGAACGAAAGGGGGCGTGTGCAGATTTTCGAAACGTTCATCTGGTGGAAGAAATGATTCTTCTTACTGTTAGTGTGATGGAATTTGCTTCCACAAGATTATGTATTTTATTATAGTTTAGCGTAGATAAAATGAAGACACAATAGCTGCTAGAAGTTTATTATACGGAAAAATGTATTCTCGAAAATTTTTCTGAAAATTGATGTTTAGGGAACCATTCTTCTAAAAGCATGTCACCTCGAAAAAAATTGGATGATACCAATCATATGGAAACTATATCCAAGCAGAAAGGCACATCTATACAGTAGCCATCTTCGGCAAAACAACCAAGCTCTATGAATACAGTGCTCCACAAAAGTATAGCCTCACCCCCCGGTTTTGCAGTATCTCGAGAACGGTAAAAGTTACAGGAAAGCTTCCAACTGACAAAATGTTCCAAATGTTTAGTTATTATGATCCACAAAAGCTCTGGGAATAAAAATAAAAATTTGAAAAAAAAATTGAACTTTTTGTAAAAAACCACTTTTGGCGATCCACAAAAGTATAGCCTCACCCTGAAAAAACGATGAAAAATTGGGAGTCTGGTGAAACTTGACTCATAACTTGGTTCACAAACGTTTTGGTAAAAAATTTTCAATTACAAAGTTGTTTCAAATTTTTTTTCTACAACTTCTTAGTTGATCACTTTTTATCTAACCTCCTCGCTGCCAAGGTACAACCCTTTCAAAATGACTTACTGTCTTCGGTGCGTCTAGCCGCGTATCTCGCTGATAGGTACAGTAATCAATAGGTACAGTACGCCTGCTATGATTCTACCGATAACTTGCCAGTTGGTATCAGGAGAGTACTCAACGAACTTTTTGATTACTGTACCTATCAGCGAGATACGCGGCTAGACGCACCGAAGACAGTAAGTCATTTTGAAAGGGTTGTACCTTGGCAGCGAGGAGGTTAGATAAAAAGTGATCAACTAAGAAGTTGTAGAAAAAAAAATTTGAAACAACTTTGTAATTGAAAATTTTTTACCAAAACGTTTGTGAACCAAGTTATGAGTCAAGTTTCACCAGACTCCCAATTTTTCATCGTTTTTTCTGGGTGAGGCTATACTTTTGTGGATCGCCAAAAGTGGTTTTTTACAAAAAGTTCAATTTTTTTTTCAAATTTTTATTTTTATTCCCAGAGCTTTTGTGGATCATAATAACTAAACATTTGGAACATTTTGTCAGTTGGAAGCTTTCCTGTAACTTTTACCGTTCTCGAGATACTGCAAAACCGGGGGGCGAGGCTATACTTTTGTGGAGCACTGTAGTGTGAGAACGTTTGAAAAGAATATGAAAAATGTTTTTCAACATACTTTTTCAACAAAACATACTCCGCTCAAAACAATCAAGGTCATCTTGAATAAGATTGTCACAAGTATATCCTTGTATCCTTTATATCTCTCGTCTTCAAGAAATCGACTAACTCATGAGTCATTTCAAATCTTTCCTTGTGTTGTTTATCATGTTCGAACTTGCCTTACATTTTCTGTCTTATAGGGAGTTATGGACAAACAGTTAGGAGGAAAGCTTAAGGGTACTTTTGGGGACCAGAAAAAGGTAAGTTTCCATAAATATAATACAACTAAGATTTCAAAAATTCTCCAACTTTGACTTTTTCCAGACTCCAATGAGAAAGTATACACCAGAAGACTTGCTCTGCTCAGTTTGTTTTGGAAAGTTTGCCAACAAGAACTCGGTAATGATTTTCCCAACAATTTTACACAATTCTTGTTTTCAGAGAAATAGACACATTCTGAATATTCATGTTGCAAGACAAACGGCTTTCCAGTGTCCTGTTGAAAAATGTCACGAGGTTTTTGGAGATCAAGCATCGCTTCGAAGCCATGTAGAAACTCATAATAATGATAATCCTATTATGACCCCAAGATGCAAAGTTTGCAAACTACCTTTTGCTTATGATCTGCAGACAAGATTGGTGAGGCATTTCCACGTGTATCATTTCAATGATGCAGTGAGTTTTATTATTTGGCTATCATCGTTATAATTGGATTGTTTTCAGTTCCAAATCCCAGTTGGAAGAGATGCATATGAAGCCCTAGTGCCACACCAAATGGATTCTAATCCACTACCGTTCAACATTACGAGCTTGCTCACTACATCACCAGATGCCTCATTGATACAACCATTCCCTTCAAATTCAATTGACTCTTCATTATTGAATTTTAATAGCCCTTGTCGCTTGCTCACGCCAACTCTATCGACATCTTCTTCAACTCCTGAACCCGTTCAGGTAGAACTACTATCTATCTTCAATTATAACTTCTTTTTCAGTTTGAAAATCAATCACCACACGTGGGCCAATCTCAGAATGCAATTTTGCAAAGCACCAACAATGAAATGATGAGATTACTGTTGAACAACTTCTTCCCGACTATGCTTACACCCCTATTTGGTTCACAAGTTCTGTCAAACCCATTGGAAACCAGAACCAAATGCAACTATTCTACTAATGGGAATTTATTGCCGGCTTACTTTTCAACAACTTCATCTCCATTTGAAACAACCCACGTAAGAATCAATTAGATACAGTAGACCTTTACTTAGTATTTTCTTCAATTATGCTTGGTAAAGTCTCACAATAAAAGGAGTTTTCAGACCAGCATCAGCTCTTCTGATGGACTTGAAACTCCAGATGCAGCTGCTGTCACGCCATCTACTGCGTTGGAGGGACAATGGACAACTGATCAGCTTTTTAACTTCATTCAAAACATGAACACAAGTTCATCTTCTTCATAAAGATCTGATACGTTAATCCCATCAAACTGTCGTGCACTAAGAATGATGCCAATAAGTATTATCACTAAAGTATCAAAATTATCAGAACTAAAGCTCATCTCTAGGAACTTTCATTTATACATCCCAGAAAACGTAGTGATTATCTTATTTAACAACCCAGTTTTTTCACATCATTTCTCTATTTTACATGTCGGCAAAAATTGCTCAATTTTCAACATGATACCCTATTCCAAACACAAACGAGAACTTATTATCATCCCTATTATTACCCGATAACTTTTCGAACTACCACCACTTTTTTAATTAATCCAGATCTTTTTTTATTCAACGATTTGCCATCACTTTCTTCTTCTTATTGTCCTCCAATTTTCCCGACGATTCCATACCGATTCTCTCAATTGATTTCTGCTGCCAACTTCCCCATTATGATCCCCTGTTAAAGACTATCAAAAATTTTCTTTTAAAATATTAGTTTTATTCACACGAAAGAATCCAAAATTATAACACACGCGGTGAATTGTATCCGTCATCGGATGAGCAATGATAATTTCTTAATAATGAAGGCTAACAATCAAATTAATACAAATTTCAAAAAAGGAATTTAAAACTCAAAAAATTCGATTCCAATACTTTCCATCGCAAGTTTCCATGGGAATCGATCACAGACTTTGAATGTTGGAGTGATGTCATCCAGTTCGACGAATTCTTCTTTTGATGATGGTACTGTAGTAGAAGGTACGGCAGGCTTAAAATCGTATTTGTCGTTGGTCTTCTGCTTAGGCATGTACTTGTAGTCTGGGTGGGCCTGAAATATAATTGACTCATATTTGGCTCCAAGTTAAGCTTAATCCTTACCTTCACAAATTCAGCTTTCAACCGTTTTGCTTCTTCATAAAACGGTTTCTTCTTTGCATCAGACGCTGCATTCCAGAGAGCAGCGAAGAGCTTCACTTGCTCTGGCTCCTTCATTTCATCCAATTGATGGCCAAGTTGGATTCGCTTTGCATTGGCGAAGCACATGAAGGCGTTCATCGGACGTTTGATTAATTCGACGGGCTGGAATAAAAGAAAATTAGTGACTGCAACTCTCAAAAGAGCATACTATCCTAGTTGGAATATTTACCTTAACTGGTTCTTTGATAACTTCTGGATGAGCATAGCCAACTTGTGAGTATACATTCCGACGTGGCACCTCCTGGATTTGACGATATTCAAATTCCTCAGATGACGATGACGAAGTGGAAGTGGAGGATCCGACGTCTTCATAGTAGAACGTTGGCTTTGATACTTCTACTTTGGGATTATTTCTGACTTCTCTGAGGACTTCTGCCACAGCATTTGGCACAAGTGCTCTGATTCTTTCTTGCCTTTTTCGTTTGGTTTCCCTTTTGTATCCGGGATACATCTTCATGAAGGCGATCCTATTCAATCGGTATTCCTCTTGATATGGGAATTTCTCCTCATCCGTCATCGATTTCCACGTGGCACCCAACGCTTTCGAGATTTCGTTTGCTCCCATTCCCGGATTCTGAAGGGAGATGAGCGCACGACGTGTCTGCGCGAAAATCATGTAGGCGTTAACGGGTTGCTTGATGTGTCCCTCTTTCGGATTGGCTATTTTGGTTACATGAGCTCTTGGAGCCTTGCCGGATGATTCCTGAAAACAATTTTTTGAAAATAACATTAGCGAATTGGGCCCAAATTTGGCTCTAACTCCCCAATTTTCAAAAAGTGATATTTTTTATCAGAAGGAAATTTTATTTCGAAATGTATTTCTCCAAACTTTTGAACCCCATTCTCCTCTTATTCCACTCCTCTCAAACATACCTCACAACGATAATTCTGTCCAAAGTGATTATTTCCTTCCATCATCATCATCTGTTGTTGTCCATTGAAGTCATTTGGACCTTCCCAATCCATGAATCCACCAGCCGAAAGCTGATTTTCGTTTTGAGTGTAGTTGTTGTAGTGAGAGGAATAGTGGGCATACATTATTATGTCTGAAAATGAGAAAAATTGATTTTGAGATATCAGGTACTACGAGGTAGAATAAAAGAGAAGAAGACGGATATATGGAGAGGAAGACGAGTTGAACTCCAAATGAAGGAAATGAATGACTGACAGAAAAAACTGGAGGAAGACACTCGGTGCAATACAAAAAAAGACGGGGGAGGACTGGTATGAGAAGGGGCGGAGCCTTATCGGCCTCTCTAACCATTCGGGTTGTAAACGTATCCTCACGTTCATTAGGTTTTACGGCTTTTTTATACACAACAAACAGGTAATTAACTGTAAATGTGCCGAATTGGTAGCTATAAATTATATAGTCGGCTGTTTTTGAAATGATCAAAAACATAGGTATACGGTATAGGAAGATTATACGGTCGTTGTAAAGAAAAAGAATCATAAAATTATAAAGAAATCTAGGCTAATTTCTTTGAATTGCCGCCAATTCAAAATTTTCATTTGCCGCCAAACGGGTCCCAAACAAAGAAAAGAAGAAAGATTTCAGAGAGAAAAAATGGAATACTCGATAATCATATTTGTTCCCTACGAAAGTAGATCAAGAAAAACTTTGGAATAGAAAAAAATGAGCCAAAAAGAAGAAGGTGACCTTGATCAGAAACCCTTTAAACACATTCGCTATTGACAGGTGGGAAATGTTTCCCAACAGAAAAAAAACGAGAAAACAAAAGAAAAATGGCACAACATAATGGAAAGAAGAGTGCACCTGGCCCAGACATTCGGGACGAAAACCAAAAAATGAAGGTGAAAGTGAAGATGGAAAGTGAAGATGGAAAACTGATCTACCGAGTTTTAGTGGGAAACAAAATGAAACAAATTGGTCGAAAAGATGGAGCTTTTTAAATAAAGATCACAAATTTTTCATCAACAAACAAATTTTGATCTATTTTTCTCACAAAAAAGTAAAGCACATTTTTAGCATAATGCAGGCCTAGGATTAAAAAACCCTTATTTAAAAAATTTGGTAAAATTTATTTGATGACTGTAATATGATTAATTAAAAACATTCACAAAAGTCTAAGTTACAAACCAGCAGGAAGATTATCTTTAAGATAAGATATTGATTGTTTTTCTGAATCCTCCTTTAGGTTTACGACCCATTATGTGAAGAAACCCTCCAAATAGTGCACTATTACGACCGTTGTGTTCCAGAATCCAGACGTTCATTAGCGCAAAAAAAGAGGGAGATGGCCCGTCTTTCTCCATCAGAGAATGAATGATTTGATGAGTATTCTCTTCAAATGTCTAAAGTTATGATTCAAATTATTGAAGAGACAGTCTTCGGATTCTTCAAAATCTGTTTTCTTATACTCTACTAAAAGTTGTAAAAATTCTTCACACTTTACCTGTTTTTACTTTCCCATTCATCGCATAAAATTCAACTTTTTTCGTTTCTCATCGTTCTTTCTCTCATTCCCCCCCCCCCCCCCCCCCCCAAACTTATACAACTTCATATTCCAGATCTCATCCTCCAAAATGAATCCAATTCATCTACGCAATGCTTGTTCGAAAGAGTCAGATGTTTCGGACGAGCAAGAAAACGATAAGAGCAAAGAGGAAAAAGAAGAAGAGATTTATCCAGTTTTCGGTGATTTGAATGGTTTGAACGAAGATGAGGAGAGACTTTCATCGGCTCCTTCGGAGAAACCAGGTCCAGCAAATAACGATTCCTCAAGTGGTTGTACCGCCGATGTTGAGGAGTATTTATCTTATGATTTGAGTTATAACGAGAGTTATGATGCTACTTTCTTCTATACAAAGAAAAATCCAGAAGATGATGCCCATAACTTTGCTCATTCTGATCAGTCTGACAATAATTATCATCGGATTCCAATTACTGTTACTGATTACTGCTCCTCCACAAATGATCTTCTCGTTCTGGAAAACTCTTCTAAAATCGTATCTTCGATTTCTGATGGTTATAAAGTCATTGGGACAGAACATGACGTTTATTCTGGTCAGAATGACTATGCCGTTCAAGACACCACTTATTCCGATCTGAATGGTAGCTCTCATATAAATAATCATATTGTCGTGGAGTCTCCTGACTTGGATTCTTCTTCTTCTGAGAAAAGCTATGAGGAACATTCTGATCAAGACTTTACTTATGATGATGATCCAAAAAACTTTCCCGATTCGGATAATTTGGAAAATATTCCACTAAAAGCCCATCATACTTCAAACAATTATGAAGCTTCAAATTATGATCAAGCAGAAGATGATGATGTTTATTTGGATTATTGCTTATCTCCGAATAACTTCCAGACGCCAGGAGATCCTCTCGTCTTGGTTGAATATCCTTCACCAGAATCTCGTTTTGCTCCATTAGACTATCAGCAGGCACAAGAAAACTTAGTCTATGCAGATCATCATGCTGCTCAGAATGATTTCCTTAGGCCAGATGATCATCTTGTTCCAGTTGAATATTTTCCGCTTGAACACTATCCTGCTCCACACGATAATGCGGCTTCCGATTATCAAGATAATTATATTTATTCGACCCAAAATGACTTCCAGGCTCCGGAAGAGCATCTCGTTTTGGAAACTTCTCCTTCGCCAAAAGATCATGATGCTCCATGCCAATATCAAGCTCGAAACTATCATCAAGCACAAGATGATATTGTCTATTTGGATCGTCATTCAGCTGAGACTCATACTCCACCAGAAGCTCTTGTTGTTCTCAACGATGATAACCATATAGCACAGGATAATTATTTTCATGCAGAGGATTATTCGCAACAATATGAATACAAATATCCACCGACCAAAGCATCGAAGCCTGCCTTACCAGAAGGTTTTGCACCATTTGTCAGAGGAGAGTCATTGTGTTTAATTTGTGGAGACTACGCAATTGGATACAAGTTTGGAGTATTTTCGTGTGATAGTTGTAGGGTGAGTAACGAGGGAAAATCCTATATTCTCTTGAAAATCTGTTTTTTAGGCATTCTACAAACGATCGAACGACAAAGGCGAGACACTTCAATGTAGGCGAAACAACAACTGTCTCATCAGCCACCAATTTCGAAGACATTGCAATTATTGTCGACTTAAAAAGTGTCAAGATGTTGGAATGACTCCTGATGGATACTGTGGGACAAGCATTCGCTCTAATCCACAGACAAGAGAAGAGCGAAATAGAAAAAAGAAAGAAGCAGATGTGGCGTTGACTCGTTTCTTGGAAGCGCACGGTTTGACACATCTTTTGGATATGAAACCGGAGCGCAATGTTGAGGTTCGAAGATTATTTCTTTTTCCCGAAATGAGAGCGTGATGTTGCGTAAACGTTAACGTTGAAAACCGGAAGAGTGTTTGCAGGGAAACGGGCAGTGCAGTTTTAATTGGAAATGGCTTTTCAGACCATTTTTTTTTCATTTTTTGAGCCAAATCTACCCTTTCCAATATTCAACATCTCAAATTCTTTAATTTCAGCTCACCGAAAAACTCGTCCAAACCCATCTCGGTTTCTGCGGACACACTATTCTAAAAAGTCGGGAATGGCCTCGTGCACCTACTAGACAAACTCAGCGCTTTCATCCTGTAGGTGAATTTGCCGAAGCGTGGGAAACATATTCGAAGGAAATCGAGAAAGACCTCATTGCCACTCTTCCTTTTATCAGTGTACTATTGCAAGAATTCAACTCATCGGACAAATGGATTTTAATGAAAAAGCATTCATTTGCAGTCCATATTATCAAGAGTGCACGTGGATTCAATAAGTTTGGAATGTGGCTTTCAGGTGGTCGACTTCTTGAGGAGAAATACTTGAAAAACTTATACAAAGAACTTTTCGATGAGATTAACCGAATTGCACAGGTTATCCGTGATTTGCCAATTATTGATGAGGATATTGCAATGTTCATTGCCGTTTTCCTTCTTCAACCACTTCCTGTGGATTGTGAGATATCCCGTGGATTCAAGAAATCTTTTGATTTGGCAGTTGCTTATGATACTTACATGCAATTGCTCTTCATGAAAATGAAAGGGCGTTCGACTGGATTGATTTCTTTTGCAACACTTCTTAACATTATTCCACAGTTGAATAAGCTCAGTAAGTTAATCATTATTATGGTTATGACGTTAAAAACATTGTTTTTTCCAGATCAAAAGTTCTTTGAGATGCTCAACGGGCTTCGATGCAATCTTGCCCTTTATAAATACTCTCCACTTTTCTCTGAGATTTATACTATCAAGTTCTCATCTAGCAGTGTAAGCAAAGCTCCCTTGATAACTCAAGACAAAATTGAAACATTTTCAGCCCGACTTCGATGATGACACGAAGGCCATCATCCCAGAAGCTCTTGCAATTGTCTCCAATTATTTCCCGATAAATTGAAATTTTAAATATTTAATTAATTTGAATTGTTTTGTATTTGTTTACGTTTTATTGATAAAGATGTAAGTGTCCGATTCGAAAATTCGTTTAGAAAGTGCTGCTAAATAATACACCCGCCGGAATTCCGGAGTGTCGTTGGAACATTTTTTCTTTGATTTTGCGCTTTCTCCATTTCGCAACTTTTTTCGAAGTCGTTTTTCAACTTTTCTCTTCTTCCTCCCCTGCAAAACTCACTTTTTTCATCATAAAAACTTTATTCGAATAAAGAAACAGTGTTGCTCACTTTTAAATCGTCGTTTCTTCTCTTTCAGTTCTTATCAATCCGTCGTCTTTTTTTCATTCTTTTTTGTTGATTTTTCAGCAAAAAATGAGCGACGACTCAATGGATGATCAAGAAAACTCTATTCCGCTTCTCGACTCAAATCGACATGAGGCTCCATCTTTATTCAAAAAGAGCAAAAGTATATGGGATATGCAGACAGGTGAAAAGTATGTTTGACATCTTAACTGTTGAAAATAAAATTGAATTTTTGAAGAATTCGCCTGCGAAAGTCTTCACTAGATGAGCAGATTATGAGGGACATGCAAGAACGTGGAGATCATGAAGAGGAGGATGACGAGGAGAAAGGTACTTTCATCTTCTATTTCGATTTGTTGACAAATTGTTTGCAATGGCAATTGATAAAACGTTATCAATCAAATGTTTTTCGATTATGAATCACTACTTTTATATACTTTTTGTTTACATAAAGTTTAGTAACTCAATGTACATTTCAGTGGAAGCGACGCCATCAGCTGCAGACGACGTCCCAACTTACGATAATGATGATGAAGGAGAATCGGATAATAAGGTTTTGCTCAAATCTTTTTCACGTCATCACAGTTTCCACTTTGCAGGTTCTCACTCTCCAAAATATTGAAGAAGAATTGAACGCTCAGTTAGCCAATATTCACGACGTTATTGGAGTCAGCCAAGGCATTGCTCGTATTCTTCTCAGAAAGTACAAATGGAATAATACACTCTTATTCGAAAAGTTTTACGATAGTGCTGATACGGATGCATTCTTGAGAGCAGCTAATGTGAATCCACAACTGACTAATGAAAGTATTGAGGGAGATTGTGACATCTGCACGAATCCACGTGATTTGATTGGTCTCGCATGCAATCATAAATATTGTATGGAATGTTGGGTCGGATATTTAACTCAAAAAATTATTGATGAGTCAGAGTGCGAGATTAAGTGTATGGCACCGGATTGTAAGCTGTTGTTCGAGGAGGATAGGGTGAGTCTGAAATCGAAAAATCATTAGACAAGAGGTGGAGAAGAATGTCTAACTGATTCTCTCTTAGGTGTTGCTCCCAATTTTTGAGCGAAAGTAGGGCTGTTTCGATTTAAGAGCAAACCTTTGTCGTCTTTTTAGCGGAACTAAAAAATTGTTGGCATCTTGGCAAAATTGAGCGAACTTTGGCAAATTCGACTCCACAAAAATGCTGTCCGGTGAAGATTGGACAGCTTTTGAGTGGCATCGGACGAAATCCTAAGCAAAATCGCTCATTCTCGCGCAGAAGTTAACAGCGACACCCGAATCAATACTCACGGAACAGAATTCATGTCTATTGCGCTCAACAAAACCGAGCGAACGCTCAAACGAATTTTCTTTTTCTGGCAGCTGTGATCACCAATTGCCGAATGAGGCGATCGTGTGAAAAGCGCGGTAGACCTGATTTGTGTTCCAGAAGGAATCCAGCTTCAAAAGCCTTTTCATAATCCCTCTCACCGAGCAATGTATTCTTTCCAGGTAATCTTCCATCTATACGATCCAGCTACCGTCATCATCTACCAACATCATCTTCTTCAAAACTACGTCGACACGAATCGTCTGATGAAATGGTGTCCAGGACTCAACTGCTCAAACGCAGTCAAAGTCAACTGCTCTTCGCAACGCCACGCCGCTTGTTCTTGTGGACATCGTTTCTGTTTCTCGTGTGGAAGTGACTCACATGAACCAGTCAATTGTCGTCTTCTCAAAGTATGGATGAAGAATGATTCGGATAATCGAGAATCGGTACAATGGATTCTTTCAAACACCAAAGATTGTCCAATGTGTAAAGCGCCGATTGAGAAAAATGGTGGATGCATGCATATGACATGTACTAACAAGAGTTGCCGTTACGAGTTCTGTTGGCTGTGTATGCAGAATTGGAGAGGTCACAACCAAGCCGCTTGTAATAGGTTGGTTTTTATAGCATTAAAAGGTTCGAAACGTTTTAGTTTTCTAACTGATAATAAGATCAGAAAAACAGAGTCTTTGAAATTATTTGCTGTCATAGTTTGTCCATCTTTAAATGCTAAATGGCCCTAGACCCAGGAAATAATTACTAGGCTGCTTCTATTCCCAAAAAATAACTTCATGTGCCCATTAGCTCAATGCCCAAATTGATTCTATTCCAGATTCCAACCAGTTCCTGACCCGAATCGTGAGAAATCTCTCGCCGATTTGGAGCGATACAATCACTATCATTCTCGCTATTTGGGACATCAACAGAGTTTGAATCTTGAGAAAAATGTGAGGAAATTAGCCATTCAATCGACGCAAAATAATGAAATGATTTCAGCTCCGTGACCAAATTGATGCAAAAATCACCCAACTTCAAGAAGTATCGGATTTCTCAAAAGGCGAAGTAGAATTTCTTCGAAAAGCCGTTGATGCTCTCTCCAACTGCCGTCGTACTCTGATGTGGTCTTATGTATTCGCTTATTACTTGGAGCGCAATTACATGTCTGAGATTTTCGAACAGAATCAACAGGATCTCCAAGTTGCCACGGAACAACTATCTGAAATTATGGAGGTTAAATTGGATTACGAAGACTTGAAGACACTCAAAAGGACTGTTCAAGATAAATATCGATATGTGGAGAAGCGTCGTCGTGTCCTCTTGGATTATTGTGCTCAGGGAGAATTGGATAATGATTGGGCTTACAGCCAATAATTTCGAATGTGTACTGTTTTTCTAGCACCCTTAATTTTTCACTTTTTATGTTTCATCTCGTTCTACGCTCGGGTTTTGTTCATAATAAAATGCCGATTTTGATAATTCTAGTGTTTTTTCAGTTTTTAATACATTTTTACAGAAAACAGCGCCGGCTTTCGGGTTAAGGCTCTTCTCACTTGAGCAGTCATTGCACAAGTATCACAAGCCAAGTGTACATTCATCTTCCCAGGAGAGCACGCAGCAAACAACAAAGATTTTTTGACGCTGTACAGTAACACGAAACAACTCGAGCGTCTTTTTCGTATTGGCATACACAACCAAGATTCAGTTATTCTTACATTATGTCTTCGCACTGATTGGTCGGGTCTACGTCTTCTCTGTGTGTCCCATTTTCATTTTCGGTCTTCAGAGAGAGCCTTCCCCATTGTTATGTCTCTAATTCCGTTTATCTTTCTAAATTCTTTTCACAAGGTGCTAAACCTATTCATTTCTAGTTTAGACACAGAAACTTCTTCATTTCATAATGAAACACAAATACAGAAATCGTTCACTATAGACGAGCGATATTGCGACGGGCCTCATTCTTTTTCACACACAATCCATCAACATTCTTTTTATCAGCACCACATGTGGATCCAGGTGCACCGGATTTCACAACTTCCTTGGCCCTGAAATCACTTGTTTCATGAAATGCGTGCATTGTTTCATATCTTACGAAGGTCCCATAACTGCTATTAGGTTATAATCGTTACATTGTTGACCAAGATACCAAGCACCGATATTAGTTTGAATCGGATTCGTCAAGTGTTGTTGTGTGAGACGAAACAACTCGTTTGTTATGTTTCCAGAGAAAGCAGACGGACCAAGCAACACAGGAATCACTTGGTACTTCTTATGCGCATACAATTCATTTGGTTTCGGACAATTCTTCGACAAGTAATGACCATAAACAGTCAAAGATTCGTCATGTTCCAATTCATTCATGTTCGCAACGTTGAAACGTTTGGCAAAGTCTCGACGGCCATCATTGATAATCTTCATGAGATCTGTAACATGTTTCGGATCTAACATGTTTTCAGGATTGACACCATTCGTGGAAACTGTGCTCACTGAAAAGAATGTTTACATTTCATAAGTTGCGATGATAAAAGTGATTTACCGAAAAAAAGAACATTGAAAGCGGCAGCGACAAGGAGTGACTTCGTCATCACCGTTGTTGCTTTTGAGAGTTTGAAGATTTTCAATTCCAAACTGATTTTCGTTTTGAAAACCGACTAAAGGTGATTTTTGGATAGGGATCGATCAGATAAAATTTTGAAAAATAAGGACTTGCACGCGAAAATAATAGAAGCACAGAACTATTTGGTAAACCGTTTTGCAATAGCTCTGAACTTTTTGTCCTTCCTCGAATCTTTTGATACAGAAGCCATACAGTAACTGTCTCGAATCAGAACCGGCTCTTATGAGAACCGACCGATTAAGAACTGCCTCAGATAAGAACTTCGCAAATCCTCTTATTCTTACACTTTTCATTGCTTGCAGGTCATTGCATAAAAGTAGTAGCAGTTCTGATAAGGAATGGTTCTGTTTCAGGCAGTTCTGATTCGTCCAGAGTTATGATATGTCTAGTTTTGAACAGGGGTAGCACCTTTCTCAATTCTTCCTTTCTTGTTCTTTTTTGCTTCTTGATTGTTCCAAACCAGAAGTTCACACGTTTTCTTCTTGTATCCCTATTTCCACTTCCCCGAACTTAACTTTTTTTTTCAGCAATCTCTTCCCAATTCATCATGGTTTCTACCATCTCTACTGCCGCCAAGACCTTCGGAGTCTCCAAATCCATTTCCACAGCGCCACCAACTGAGAAAGACTTGGCTCTCACTGCAGCTCTTATCGAAGAGTTGAAGGCCTTCGGAAGCTATGAACCCATCCCGGAGACACACAAACGAGTGGAAGTTTTGACGGATCTGAACACAATTGTTAAAGAATGGATGAAGGAGATCGCCTTGAAGAGAATCGGAACCGCTATTTCTCCTGGAGGAAAGCTCATGGCATTCGGATCATATCGTCTTGGAGTGCATTCATCTGGTGGGGATATTGATTCAGTGATTCTTGCTCCAAGATACATTACTCGTGTAGACTTCTTCTCTTCACTCAAGAACATTCTTCTCGCGAATCCAAAAGTCAAAAATTTGAATGCTATCGAGAAAGCATTTGTTCCATTAATCACAATGGAATATGATGGAATCGAAGTGGATCTTCTTTTTGCTCGATTGAATATGAACACGGTACCAGAGAATCTCGATCTTACCGATGACAATCTTTTGAAGAATCTGGATCAAGAGGATGTAAGAAGTTTAAATGGAATTCGAGTTGCTGAGGCACTTTTGAAGTTCGTTCCAAACCACGAGTCTTTCTGTACAACATTAAGAGCCATCAAAATCTGGGCAAAGTCCCACGGAATCTATTCGAATGCGATGGGATTTTTTGGAGGAATCACCTGGGCTATTCTTGTTGCTCGTGCTTGCCAACTCTATCCCAATGCGTCTCCATCCAGACTTATCCAAAAAGTCTTTTTTGTATTCGCCACGTGGAACTGGAAGTCACCAGTTATTCTCAACTTTTTGAATACCGAAAGAGAGGAAATGGGAAATTTGAACTTTTTGGTTTGGGGTCAGAACCATACTGATAAGTTTCATCTTATGCCAATTTTGACACCAGCATTTCCAGAACAGAATTCCACTCACAATGTCTCAAAATCGACAATGGAAGTGATTCAAAAGGAAATGGAAGAAGCTTTAAGGATTTGCGATGCGATTCACAATGGAAAAGCTACATGGAAGGATTTGTTAGAGCCAATGAATTTCTTCAGTCGATATAAGAATTTTTTGGCCATCAAAATGGAATCTGGAGCTGATAGTGGATTCGAAAGCTTCTTGGAATCAAAAATGCGACAACTGGTAACGATTCTGGAGCGGAACCCAGCAGTGAGAATTGCTCATATCTGTCCGAAAATGTACAAATCAAATAGAAACGAATCCGTTTGGTTCTTTGGTTTGGAATTTACGGTAAATGTGAAAATGTTGGACTTGACAAAGGATATTGAGCAATTCAAGAAGAGTGTGAAGAAACAAGCCTCCAATCAAAAGATGGAGAAAATTCTTGATGTCGACATCACCTTCACAAAAAGAGTTGAACTTATCAAAATCCTGCCAGTTGCGGAATTGAAAAAAGGACGGTCTTATGAAGCCAAAACAACGACATCTGAAGTTGAAAATAAGGAAAATTTTGGCGGTAGGAAGCGATCAAATGGAGGAGATTTCGAGAATTTTGAAGCTCCAATTGCAAAGAGAGCTGTTCTTCAGGCAGTATACTAACACTTTCTATTGATTTAATTTTGTCTCGTTTTTCTCTTTTTCTTTGTATTTTTTATCATTTCATATTATCATCACTATTCATTTTGTACCATTTTTTCCTATGCTTCACGTTCCTGTTCTCTCCTTCTTAACTACGGTTCTCTGTAATAATCTCTCTTTCAATGTAATTCTTGTTTTTATAATTTGATCTCAATAAAATCTAAAACAAAGTGTTCTGTTTATTATTGAAATTCCTGAAAAGATTGATTTCGATTTCTGAGATCAAAAAATGTTAAAAAGGAAGACGAGATTTGTGTTGAGAATAGATGATATGAATATAGAATTGATATTTGCTGACGAATCGAATTCCACACTCTCCACATCTGAATGGATCCTCGCCATCGCCAGAATGAAGACTTTGATGAATTACGTACATGGAAGGATCCGAGAAGTAGATTCCACATGGATCACATCCCTGGAAAAAAGGATATGCTCTTCTATTAGAGGTTATTCTAAAGTTACAATTAATGGAGCTGGCGGGGCTTCTGATTCGGGTACACGTTGATCGCCTATTTCTTGTTCAGAACTTGGATTCTCCATCTGGAAAGAGAGAAATAAAAATGCCTTTTTATTAGGGGTTTCATCAACCTTTGATTGTGTATTGAGAAGGTTATCTCGAATAATTGCCTCCGAATCAGTAGTATTTTGATCTAGGACTTCTTCCGAGTCTTGTGAAAGAATCCAAGAAGACTCATCCAGAATTTCATTTGGCGGTGTTTCTACCTCTTTCTTGATTATCTTAGCCAACTCAGTTGAAGACTCCTAACACAAGAAAGCATCTTTACATCTTCCATTTTCAGAATTACCTCTTTTTGATTATGACCCATCATAAAATGAAGAATAAGACGTCGTGCCATGTAGAATGTCTTTTCACATAATTTACATTTTGCTGGATACCTATGAGAGACTTTATGATCCATATTCATATGAGTGAAGAGAGTGTGATTAAAACGAAAATGAAGGGCACAGGAAGCAATGGGACACTCGAATCCTGATTTCTTTTTGAAATGAATCATCGAGTGCTCTTGGACCTGAAATTGATTGAAATCACTGTCACTTTGATTCAATGGAAAACCTGATCATTTCTCGAGTATCTCTTCTCGCAGAAAAGGCATTTGAATGGGAGTTCTTTAGAGTGCAGAGCTTGATGACGTTTCAAGTTTGCCTGTAAATGATGTAGAGAAATTGTGTAGGGTGTTGAGAGAGTTTAGAATGGAAGAGATCTCGCAGAGCTTGCCAAGAGAGCTCACCACAGAACAGAAACTGGTGCTACAGATGTCACATTGAATTGACTTGAATCCCTTTTTGTTTTCTTTTTTCTCATTCTCTTCTTCGATTTCATTTTTCATCATCAGACCAAAAAATGTTGGCATGTCTTCAGAAACTTCTTTCATCATAGGCTCTTTTATTTCTGAGTTCCAAAACTCATCTGACGTCATATTACCGGAAATGTTGACGTGTCCCAAATGGTCTGGAGGAGTAACTGGTGGAGTCATGGGTTTAGTCCAATAAAATCCACTTGCAATTATCGCCTGAAAAACTTTCTCATTAGACAAATAATCTTTCTCTGCGTCTCTATTATCAGACAATAATTACATCAGCGACTTCATCATGTCTCGTCTGATAATGCAAAAGAAGTCGTTCAGGATTTGAGAATCTCCATTTGCACAACTTGCAAGGCAACCGTCTAAATGAGGTGACGTGCTCTGTCTCCAGATGACGTTGGAGATGAGGATGACGGAAGAAAGAAGATGAGCAATGAGGTATGGGACAGTCGAAGGCAGATCCTTTTTTGATATGAAACATCAAGTGATTTTGCATCTGGAAAGTTTGGAATTGGCAGAAGTTTTAACTATTTCAAATTACCAGTTCATTTCTAGCAAACTTTTTTCCACAGAACCGACATTCGTACGTCTTGATTTGAGTGTGTCGATACATATGACGCCTAACACTGACCTGAAACATTTTGTAATAACTCGCGCTCCACTGTACTTTTTCTAAACTCTCCTCGTTAGCCACACTATTTCTTCATTTTCAAAATGAAGAGATAGTGTGAAGAATTGAGAGAGTTTAAGCAACAGTGTCTTACCGTTGAAGTGAAGAATTTGCCACAGATTTCACATTGAAACTTTTCTTCAGAACTGGAGATTTCTGGTTTATTTTCAGGAAGAATTGGGGTTAAACTGAAGGTGTTTTCTGATGGATTTAGAAGAGACTGATTCTGGAAAAAATAGGAACTTTTTGACTTGAAAACACGATATGATACCATTTTATCTTGAACCAAAAAATCCGAATCAGAATCCATTTTGATGCCTGCACATGAGAAGTTATAGTTTGGAGGAGAACGCTCTTGGCGCATCATTTCTGGAAATCCTCCCCTGAAGAGTTTAGTTGTTATTTCACTTTTTCATAATCCACAAAAACAAAAAGAAAACCAAAAGACAAATGTGGTCATATGAGGAGAGCAGGCTCATTAGCGAAGAAAGAAGGGTAAATAGAAATTCGAAGGATTAAAAAAGAAGAATAAATTAAGGAATTATTTATACACCTGACCACAAAAAATAGGCGGAGCTAGAAGGAAGTTCTTTGACGTAGATGGGTGGAGTTTTGATTTGGTTCCTTGGACTTTTCAGGAAACGATTTCTGAAATCTTTTTGAGGGATAGCGTCTGGAAAACATAGAAATCAAACTGACGAATAACTGAAGAAATAGTTCCAGGAGAAGACAAATTATAGGATTGGGTACAGTGGAGCATATTTGCAAGACTATTGGAACTTGAATGTAATTTCAATTGTATTCCAATATATTTTCCAGAATTCGAAACCATCACATTTTCCTCTTTTTCTTGCTATGAGCTTCAGCCTTCTTGTCTACAACCAAGTTTTCAAAACCAAATTTGTTGAAGATTTTCTTATTTATTGAGACCAAATTATTAAAAAATTAAAATTATTACCACAGAAAAAATAAACTACAAGGAAAAGATTATTGAAACAGGAAGAAAAACATTGGGAAACGGCACAAAATGAAAACAGGAATAACATGAATTGATAAAAAATGAGGAAAAAGGTAGAAGTGGCACAAAGTGAAGAAAATAGAGTAACAAATCATGAAATCAAAAGGAAAAGCATAAAATAATTAGTTCACTTTTTGAAGAACAGCTCTCTTGGCAATTGGCTCTCCAGAATCCTTCACAGCGTTTCCATTTGGTCTCTTCTTTCCGGCAACATTTTCTTTGGCATCACTTGGCTTTGTTTCGACTCCATAAAACCGTCCTTTCTTCAATTCAACTGCAGGTAGTATCTTGATCAGATGAGCTCTTCTCGTGAAGCTGATATCAATTGCCATCGTCTCATTGATTTTCGCATTGGTTGCTTGAACGAACAAACTCTTCTTGAAGTTCTCAATATCCATTGTCAGATCCAAGTTCTTGATGTTCTCATGGAACTCCATACCGATGAACCATGCAGACTTCTTATCATTTGAAATGTACATTTTCGGATGAAGATGGGGCATCTTCACGGCGTAATTCCGCTCCAATGTATTGACCAGCTGACGCAATCTTGATTCCAAAAATCCTTCGGATCCAGTGTCTTTTTCAGATTCCAACTTCACTGCCAAAAAGCTTTTATACTGACTGAAAAAGTTCGTTTGTTCCAGAAGATCCTTCCATGTTGCATTTCCCTTATTGATAGCCTCACAGGTCTTGAGACCCTCCTTCAGTTCCTTCTGAATAACTTCCATCGTTGATCTCGATACATTGTGCGTTGAGTTCTGTTCCGGGAAAGCTGGAGTCAGAATTGGCATAAGATGATACCGATCGGCTTTGTTTCTTCCCCAGACTAAGCTGTTGAGTTGTCCCATTTCCAGTCTTTCCGTACTCATAAATTTGAGAAGGATTGGAGATTGCCAGTTCCACGAAGAGAAGAAGAAAAAGACGCGATGAACCAACTTGGATGGAGCTGAGTTGGGGTAGAGCTGACATGTTCGGGCAACAAGAATAGCCCATGAGATTCCACCAAAAAATCCCATGGAATTTGAGTAGATTCCGTGATTCTTGGCCCAAATCTTGATAGCCCTCAATGTTGTTCCAAAAGTTTCCTGGTTTGGCACAAGTCTCAAAAGTTCTTCGGCAACTCTGACTCCATTCAGACTTCTGATGCATTCTGGTTCCAGGTTAATCAGAAGATCATCGTTCGTCAGGTCCAAATTGTCCGGAATAGATGGCAAATTGAGCCGAGCGAAGAGCAAATCAATATCAATTCCATCGTATTTGAGTGTCATCAAAGGCACAAAAGCCTTTTCAACTGCGTTAAGCTCCTCCACTTTTGGATCCGAAACGAGCACTGCCTTCAGAGAGGAAAAGAAGTCGCCTCTTGTTACATGTCTCGGTGCAATGAGTACTGTATCGATGTCGCCTCCGGCAGAATGTACATTTAGTCTATAGGAACCAAATGTCATCAGTTTTCCTTTGGCATTGATAGTTGATCCATTTGGAAGTCTTGAGGCAGTGATTTGTTGGATCCAGTTATTAACAATAGTATTCAAGCTTTTCAGTACTTCAACTCTCTTTTCAGCTTCATTTTTCGATTCAAAAGAGTTGAATGAAATAAGCGAATCGTTGAGAGATTTAGTGAGAGAAATATCACTTTCCGATGGGTACTTGAGGCAAATAGCTTGAGACACTCCGAGAGATTTGGTGGCAGTTGGAACGGTGGTAGTAGCGGTAGAAGGAGACATAATGAGAGATTGAAGGATGATTGCTGAAAAAAAGTTAGAATTAGTTAAAGAGAATGGGAATAGGAAAAGGAAACATAAAAGGAGGCTAGGATGTAAAGAACAATAAGAACAGTGTCAGAGAATTTCAGAAGTGCTAAGGCAAGTAAAATAGGGAATTAGGTGGGCCCAAAAGGTAAAACAATGCAAAAGGGTCACGAAACCCAAAAATTGGAGATGGAGACGCACAGAGAAGACGTAAGACCTCATAATGAAACTATGATTGTGTATCCGGGATTCGAGACTCGAGACGCTTGTCTTGCACAATCAAAAGTAGATAACGATCTGGATTGCAAGACACCGTACACTTCCTGAGACTTTACGACTACTCTGTGTACAGTAACCCTCATTCTAGTCGTCTATTCACTTCCTGAAAGGCCATCTGTTTTTGGATCTCTCAACGTCTTCTAAATACCTTCTAAAATGTCTTCAATCATTTCTACCTCCAAATACTCAAAGACATCTTCCAAGCCTGAGGACATTTCAACTTCATCTATGGAAAATCTCAATATAATCCAAAAAGAAGAACCTCTTCCCCAGATGGCCGACACCGTTTCAGAATCTTCTAACATCTTCAATTCTTCAGGAAATGATCCTTTCGGATCAATGGGATCTTGGGAGGAACATGCAAAGGAAAACAATCTGAGGGTCTCAAAAAAACGACGGCACATCCGACGTCTTCGGGATTCTGAAGGCGAATGGAAGGAGTCAGCAATCACACAGGTTCCTCTGGTTGCTAATCCATTTTTCGTGTCAAGGACGTCTTCTGAATCGGATTCTACGCCTTCAAATTCAAGAACAACGACATCTGCTAAAACCTTCAAGAGAGTTTGCTTCAATCCAACAATCACTTTCCATTATTATGAGCCATTTGATAATTAACCTGTATTATAATTTCTTGTTCTATTTTCTTTTTTTTTTATAATAATAATAATAATAAAATAATAAACAATAACTTTTTTGTTGCAAATTATTTTTCATTATTCAGTTTATTGCAGGTCATCTTTCTGTAGATTCAGTACGTCTTATTGTGTCTCTTTTCCTCTTTCCCATTAAATGTTTTCTTTCCAAAACTGTTTTCAAATTCCCAAAACTTTATTAAAATTTGATACCGTACTTCAAAAGAACGGTATTTTCTCATATTACAATTAATAACAAAACAACATTTTACCGATTCATAATAACACATATTGTTTCTTCACTTTCAACATCAATACATACATTATGTTACTCTATGAACTTCCAATTATTCTCCTCATTTCCTTCGGCACAATGATCGAGAAGTCGTTTTCGACGATGCTCCACATATCGGAATTTGTCCTGAACGTTTTGTTTCAACGTCGTCAGATTCTCATTTTCCAAATCTTGCTCCAAGAATCCAGAAAGTTGTTCCGTTGCCATTTCCAAATCTTTTTGATTTGTTTCAAAAATAATCGAGTGATTATTTTTATCGAGATAGTAGGCAAAAACATAAGTGAGCATCATTGTACGACGACAGACAGAAAGCACTTCAATGGCTTGTTTGAGAAATTGAACTTCGGCAAATGACATTCCCATCTCTTGCATTTTTGTCATTTTTATATTAACTTTTCGGATGAGCTGAAACAAAGAAGTGTGTAAAATGGAGAGAAGTTAGAGAAAGGAAAGTTACCTTTGCCTCAAGTTTCAAACTCTGCTCGTGCCCTCGATAACGATTGTAGTAGAAGAGATAGCGATCCAGATTGGTGCGATACTTCTCTCGATTGTTCTCCGATGCTTGGTCGAAACTGAAATGAGAAAAAGGGTTAGTTGAAGCCTGAGGGGTTTGAATCAGCATTCATAAAGTGATTCAAGAGCGGAAATAGGTGGAGTAAGGAGAAGCCGAGAAACTAGAAAGAGCGAATTTCGATTAGGATGAAGTGACTATGCCATAGGTCACTATGGTGGGTAAGTCACTTGAAGGTACTGTAGAACAGAGTTGTACGGAATTCCGGATTCCGAATTCCGTATTCCGGGGTTTTTTTTCATTCCGTATTCCGAATTCCGGATTCCGAAAAATCGGATTTCATTCCGAATTCCGTTTTCCGGATTCCGCAAAATAGAATTTCATTCCGTTACAACTCAAAATTTTCAAGTCAAGAAAAATAGCAGAATTATGGAGAATATTTGAGCGATATTACTGGATTTCAATGTTCCTAAAATGAAATGGCTCCAAAAATGCACGGAAAAAAGGAGCCAAACTACTTTTCGAGCTCTATCGCTGTTTCGAGCTTCGAATCTCGCAAAACCAATCATTCCGGATACCGAATTCCGTATTCCGGGAAAAAACAGTTTATTCCGAATTCCGGATTCCGGATTCCGTAGTTTCGAAGCTCATTCCGGATTCCGGATTCCGAATTCCGGAATTGAGAAAATCTATTCCGTACAACTCTGCTGTAGAACCCTAAACCTTAGCACTTCTAATCACAAAAATCAGCTCGAAAAGGCTAGAGGGTTCATAACTAAAGCTCCATGAGTGCCGTAACATTCTGGTTTGAAGAATTTAGTGGTACAGTAAGACTTCCGTAAAGAAAGTCACAGTTTTTTCTAGATATCATAATGCCATTCTAAAACATCGAACTGCAGTAGTAGTACTACTTCAACATTAACAGCTCTACCCCACACTTATGTAGAAGTCGCTCACCTATTACAATTATACCATGCCTGCGCATGGACCGACCAAGCATTCATGCAAATCCAGCAGAACTGATAACCACAAGCAGGATTAGTACATTTGATGTAGTTACATCCTCCATTCTTCTCGATTTGTGCCAAACATTTCGGGCAATCCTTTGTATTCTTCAGAATCCAATTCGCCGTCTCACTATTCTCTCCACACTTTTTCATCCATAATCTCATATGATGACAACTGACTGGCTCATGCCATTCGTTGGTACAAGAGAAGCAGAAGATAGTTCCACAGGTGCACGTGATTTGATGGGGATCACAATGCGTACTTTTCACTGCTTTTCCGCAATCCACTCCTGGACACCATCTGAGGCAAATATTGGAGTGGACGAACTTATTTACAATAAGTCTTTGATACGAGGAAATGAGAGCGGGATCAGCGAGAAACTCCATAACTTTTCCATCATCCACGAGTAATTTACATTTTGAATCCATGCATTCAATCTCTGATTGTCCTTCTTTGATTTTCTCGGTCAAATATGCCTTCCAGCATTCTTTGCATGCTCTGTGATTGCATTGAAGTCCAACTAATAGAGCAGTATCACAACAAATATCACATTCTCCTTCTCCAGTTTCAATGGGAATTTCTTCTTTTGGAACTATATTTGATTCAATTAGGAATGTCTGTTTATCCTGGCTCTCGTAGAATTTGTCTGTCAATGCATCATTATTCCATTTATACTTTTGAAGTAATAGACGTGCGGCGCCTTCGCCAACTTCTAGGAGATCTTGAACTTCCGAGATTTGTTGCTTTATTTCGTCGTGTAGCGCATTTTCGTCGAGAATCTGTAATAAAAATGAGATGAACGGAAGTTTCCAGCTTCGTGAACTCTTTTTTTTCTCTGAAAATTCGTCGCAACGCGTTCGAAAAAGTTAAACTTGGCTGCAGTGGAAGTTGAGACCGAGAGAATTTCTGTTCTGTTGCAGTCGGAACTATTTTTCGATAGCTTTTTTTCAGAGAAAATGTATCAAAATGCTCATTATTACCTGATCCTCAACCTCTTCTTCATGCTCCGATGGGTCGCTGTCCTCGTACATCTCATCGTCGGAACTCATTGTGTGGCCACTTTGAAACTGAAAAGGAATCATTTGAGTTAGAAGAAACATGTAATGAAGCGAGGGAGACAATGGAGAAGAATAAAAGAAAGTAGAAATAAAAAGAGGATAAAGTCGCGGGCGAAAAAGAATTACACAAAGAGATAATCTAAGAGGACCTTATTTGGTCAAAATAATAAAAAATGTGCCGAGTGACAGTAACATGCAGACTCCGCACACGAAGTTAACAACTTTTGTCTACTTGCTCATGTCTTCGAGGGAGAAGTCTACTTGTAAATTTTTTTTCCACTGAAAGGGCCCTACTTCCACATGATATCAAAGAGAACTGAAAGAGCCCGCCCAAAAGAAAAATAACTTGAAATATTAGGCACGGGCAAGCAAAAAAGGCAATATTTAAAAACAAGAAATGGAAGACGTAAACAAGGGACGAATTAGCATATAGAAAACTGTAGTCAGCAAGACAAAAATGGTCAGAACTCTAGAAAAGTCAATAACGACATCAGAAGGCAGAGAAACAGAAGACGTTTACGTTGATGACAGAATGAATTCAAAAGAAGACTGACGACGACTCACAACCGAATGGATCGATTTTGGTATTCAAATAGGTATTGTCTGTAACCTCTTCAACCTACGCCCTCTCTCACTTCAATCTTCCCATCAAGAATAGTTCACCCCGTGGGAATCTGTTCCTCTGACTGTCAGGGGTTGTCATTGTTTTTTATCTGCTTGTTCGGTCTGCTTCGAAAGTCAAATTCAAATTGATTTTAAAAACAAAGCCTCCTAGACTTTTAAGTTGAGCACTCGTACTTCCGGGGTCCCATTCGGAACCCCTTTTTCCAAAATTTTAACGTAATCTTTTTTACCTCTTAAATACTATATACATCACAAGCACAAGGTGCCGGCGCCTCCCTACTTAGCTAACGACGGCAGGCGACATCTGACGGCTTCCGCGCTTCACTATGTTTTGTGTGCGCTTTGGCTCCGCCCCCAAACTTAAAACTAAAATGGCTGCAACATGCAAATGAAAGACAGCGAAAACAAAAAGAACTTCACTTTTTAATATGCAGCACGTCTAAATTTCTAAAATCGCGAAATTTGAAACGTTTCGATAAAGTTATTGTATGAAAGACATTATGTCCATCGGCAGCGTTTCACATTTACAGAATCTTTCGCCTAAACCGATGTTTTCATTGAACCAGCATAATGAAAAGTGCACGAATGAAAGGAAAAAAAAATGGTTGCAAAGATTATCATCTATTTACAAGGAAAAAAACGAATCAGTGAAATTTTAGAAGGAAATCGTAAAACAAAACAGGGAGAAACAGTAGAAACAAATGCCGTTGACATGTAAGTAAAAAGCAGCGAGACACGAAGAGACGCAGGCAGTGAAAACAGGCGCGAAAGCAGAAACGGCGTTGTTTGCCATAGCGAGGAGAAAAGAGGGTGAGAGCTAACTATAAGACGACGAGGTATTGCAATAGTGAAGAAGATTAAAAAATACGAGATGAAAAGAAAGAGTCGCTGTACAAGCCCTATTAGAGCTGTGGCCCTTTGGTTTGCCATGATTTTGTCAAGAACGTGTGAAATTCGAATGTGAAACACTGGAACACGACACTTTGAGAATAAGAAAACATCTTGGAAACCTGTATTATTAAGGAGAAAAGAGCTTGTGACATTGTTCCGTTTTAACGGAAAACTTCAAGGGATAACCTTTGCCTCGAACACAATCCATCGAAATTATGCTAAACTATTCGCTTGGAAAACAACGATAGTTTTGGCTTGAAAACCATTTTTTGCAAATATAACTTCTCCTGTTTCAAAAGAAATTGGATAAATAAAAAAATCTTTATTTTGTAGTGGATAATAGCTATTTATATTTACATTTTACACAGTTATTCTTCAACAGCCTCTTCCTCTTCTCTCCCTTCTTCTTCATCTCCTCCATTTTCTCCATTTCCTCCATTCTTGTCGATCCTCCTCCATATTCCTCCATACTCCGGATCAGGGTGATATTCATATTCTACCAATCCTTCATACTCATCCAATACTTCATGCTCTTCCAATCCTTCATACTTGTCATTCTCGTCATACTCTTCTTCCTCATCAGAAACATCTTGAGATCGAGGCACATAAATCTCATCTTCTTCATCACCGCATTCATCGTAATCTTCTTCTTCTTCAGGCACTATATCGGGCTTCCACTTTTCATAATCATTTTTTCCAGACTCCTCATCAGATGATGAACCATCATGAACTTTATAAAACTCCAACTGTGGATGAGTGGAAGAGACGACAGTGCATCTGAATGTCGAGTCAAAAAACGGAGCATATTTAATAGCGATCAGTTTCTCCGGATTGTCCGTATTAATACGAATTTCTCCTTCTGTCTCGTGCCTGTATCTGGAAGAAGTGGGGAAATTGTGAGGAGAATAAAATATTTATTTTTACTTGATTCGATCTCCAAACTTCGTGTCCAAAGCTTCAACGGTTTCTTTTGTAAGCGCCTCAAAGTCGAAAGTGGCTCCGAGTTTTGCGTCGATTTCGATCCATTTCTGAAAAAAGAACTGATGCGGAAGGGGTTTTTTTTAGAGAGAGAGCTTGCAAATTGTTAAGATTTCGTGAAGTTAAAACTTATTGTACGCTTCTCGTTCAATGTTCTCCGATTTTTTTTTCCAATTAACAGTTTCTAAGATGAAGCAAAATACAAAAGGTTTATTGATGTACCTCGAGCAATGTCAATGCTGCCAATGGATGATGAATATGCCATATGACCACTCGATACGCGTTGAAGACCTGAAAACGTATACAATTTCAACTTCCTTATTGAAAAGCCCTTACCGCTGGCAACTGCATCAACTTCTCTAAATCCTCTTCATCAGAATTTTTTGGATCGAAATACACCGCCTTTACTTTCTGTTCACAATTCTCCAACAAAAATTGAGCTCCTTGTGGAAACGTGGAAACGAAATTATAATATTTTCTGAATCGAATTTTGAAATCAACCCTCGCAAGTGATTCTTCCATAAATTCATCGTCAATCTCCAAATCCAAAATTTGAAATGTTCCAGTTTTAAGCAAAAAAGTGAAGAGATCCAGTCCTTCTGCGATGAATTTTGAGGCATTTTCAAATCGTAGAAATACATTTTGTCGTGGGGTCAGGAGTGAAAGTTCAATGGTTTCTGATTCTTCAAGCTTCTCAATTTTCAAATAATCAAAGGCAAATCGATGAGAATCGAGAATCGCTTTTTCAGTTTTCGATGTCATTCGAAGCCGAATTTGAGTTTTAAAAGACATCATGTCGATACATTTACGCTTTAATTTCTCTGACAAGTCATTCCAATTCGTCGGGTAAGCCTTTTGTGGGAAGAGTTTCATGAAGGTTTTTTCCGTTTCTTCCAACAAAATATCCATCACTCTTTCTCGAATGACTCGATTCGATTTGTTGATTTTCAATTGAAATTTTCCCACTTCTCCAGTTTCCAGCGCGCATTTCACTATCGGAGTTAGCCTTTCAATTTTCGTACTTGAGAACTTCGATCCATTTAAAGTGATTGACGGGGTTTTTGTGTCGACAGTTAAATCGAAGAGCTTGTAAAAATTCTCCGGAGTTTCTTTCCTTTTCGTCTTTTTCGCCGATTTGAGGGCTTTTCTCCGCGGATATCTCCGATGTCTCATGAAATGTCGATGCATCTGTAAATAATTCTCTGGCTTTTGAGGATGTTGCTTTTGAGTACTTGTTTTAACTTTAAAAAGTATTCACTGAAAAATTTAAGTAAACAATGTTGAAAACTCAAAAAAAAACGAGAGAATTGAACAGAAATCGAAAAGAGAACTTCTAGTTTTTTTTTTTCAAAAATTAAAAGTGAGAAAAACAACGACACTCCGCACAGGGTGATCGTTTAGCAGGCAGAAGCTATGTTGACATGTTGTCGTTTGAGATGAAATAACTGAAGAATAAGTTCTGTATATTCTTTCACAAATGAAAGGATGAGTTTTGTTTTTGAACAAGTAATGAAAAAATCGGCTCAAGTTATACACTACAGTAATCTCTCAAGTTTTCTAAAAGTCTAATTTGCATAATAATTCAAAGATGCACACTTTATTCGATATAATTTGCATAAAAAACCATCCAGATTGCTCATAAAGTTGTGACACACGATGATACGCCCCCTTTTATTGATAATAAAACAAAACATGCATAAATTAAGCCATCACTATATAACACCACCTCACAGCCTCAGTTTCATTCCAAGATGAATTTCTACGATTCGCACATCTTTATGTGTCTCTATGCGACCTCTTTAAATGTCTTGTTCGTTGTCAGCATTTATTGCCTATTTAAGGTTGGTTCGCTCACTGGCTCGCACAATTTTTGAACCAACACCTTTCAGCTCTTCATCATGACAATGTTCTGCCTTATGTACACGATTCGTGCGTGGAGAGCTGGAGCATTTGGCGGAGAAGAGGAGGAGGTCACCGACTTCGAAGCTCGCATTAGAAGACTTCGTAGAAAGGACATTCGTTCAATGAGGAATGATAAGTCAGGTGCTCCGTTGAACCCAAGATCAGATGAATGTATGGTTTGATATGGAAATCTTTTGTCAATGTTGTGTTGAATGAAAATTTATATAGCTAGATGTCGGTTTATAGCATCAATGCATCCAATTGTGGCTGCGTATTGTACTTCTTTACCTACTTACTATTAATAGTCTAAACACCTTCTATTCAAAACTCTCAAACCAAATGCTTACAATATTTATTTCATCGCAAATCCAAAAAGACATTAGACAAATGGAACTTCATTCTGGCCGTGATGTTTGAAAGCTTTTTTGATGTTCGAGTGATGATTGAATGAAGACGATCCGAAGCCAAGAACGCACTTTCCCCAGTAGCAAGCATATCCCGGTGCGCATTCTGGAACGCATGAGACGACGTCACTTCCAGAATTTCCTTCGTTTCCATCGTGGTAGATTTCAGCAGAGGCCGCAATGGCCATAAACAACATGATCTGAAGTAATGGATGAATTAGTTTTGAAATAACTTAGGTTCAAAAACTTACAATGATGAATTTCATTTTCTTCGGAAGAAAGCGAAATATGAGGATAGAGGGAGAGAAGTGTCGCCCTTTTATGTTAAAGATGATAGAATCAGCAGTTCCGCCCTCACCTGGGAATCTTCTCAAAACCAGGGCACATTTAAAGATCAAAAATCGGTTGTTCCCTTGTTCCCATGTGTGGGTGTTAGCTCCTATTTTGATCATTTTCGTTGTTTATCAAAAAAGGAGGCAGCCTCTATTTTCCACACAATATGTTTCTTTCAATCATTTCATATTTCTTGTTTATCTCCAGACTTTCCTCAATCTTGTTTTTCTGACCGTCATGATTGAGAAAGCTTCTAGACTAATTTGAATACGCAGGGAGTATTAGAACCAAGGAAGCAGTGTAGGTTTTTGAGTAGTTTTCATTAAACCGAAATGACAAGTAAACAAAAAAGTAAAAACACATTATTAAACAAATGACAGGTAAGTGAATGAAAAAAAAATACAGCTACAAAAAATTACAAAGATTTCTTGAACTTCTTCTTCATCTCCTCAACGATTGCATTCTGCTTCTGGAGCTCTTCCGGAGAGAAAACCTTAACTTTTTTAGGTGGAGAAGTCAGTGGAGAATCAGATTTTTCCTTTGCCATCACAACGAATTCGCCGTTCTCCAGGTTGTACTTGTCGACTTCTTGTCCTGGTTTTGGTGAATTTCTGACTCCAGTATTGAAAGCGAAATCTCCTGAAGCTGGAGGAGGAGACACAGACGACAGTGTAGTAGGAGTAGATTGTCCAGAAGATCCTCTTGGAATGAATTCAGGAGCAGAAACGTTGAATCCAGTTGGGGAAGACGATCCTGATGCAGATTTTGGCACAAAAACAGGAGCCTCCACGTTGAACTTTGAGGGTACCTTCGGAGCGGGAACCTCATCCTTTGTTTCACTTAGAAGACGTCCTCGCTTCAAGAGGTTTTCCATTCCATGTTGTGGGCATGATCCGAAACATTTCAAGATATTTGGCTCAGATTTTTCAGCCTCAAGTTTTGCCATGATAGTCTTTTGAACTTCCTGATGAGCATACTCACATAGGAACATCTCTAATCTGGCATTTCTCTCCTGAAGGATCCAATAATCAACGGCGGCGGTGAACTCGGAATCAATAGCCTCTAGGTAGGCGTAGTGTTCGAGCTGAGCCTTGTTGTAGGTGGAGTCAGATGAAGAGGTGGTAGAAGACATAATTAGTTTGAAGAACAGATACTTGGCGTGAGACTATAAAAGTGGAAGACGGTAGATTTGGGAGAGCGAGAGCTGGTCACCAATTACTAGATGAGTAAAATACTCGAATGACTGAATTTGGGTAGTGTGCGTACACATCGGCAGAGTCTGCAAATCGGGCGTAGTCTCGCCTAACTTTTTGGAGCGTCTTCTCAATCTGAAGGTGTGTGTACACCAAAATCTACCAAGTTTGAAGACGTGGGCTACTTTCAATCTACCAAGTGCCTTTGTTCTTGTCGGTAGATGTCATCTGACTGTGGGAATGAAGAACTCAAAACCAATATGGATATGGGTGAAAGGAAAACGATGAATGCAAGAGATAAAAAAACAAATCTGAGTTTGAACTTCATAGAACATAACTTCAAATTAAATTTTAGAATCAGCACTTATTATTGGAGCCGAACAAAATAACTATTTTTCCTTATCCATTTCGTAGTAATCATCCTGACAATCCTTTCTAGTTCCACGTTTCATAGAAGATCCGAAAGGCAAACTTGCTTCGATTGCCACAATGAAAAAGATGAGAAGAGTCTGTAAAAAACTTTTGAGAGATGGTTTAACTTCAGATGCAGTTTTTCTAATCTACGAAAAATATTGTTCAAAAGGAATTCTGTGATTATGAAAACTCACTGAAAATATAATTATATGATCTATGATAGCAGAAATCATGAAAGGAAGTTCTTCTTCTTTACAAAATGTTCGTTTCTGAAATGATTTCCAGCTACCATACACGCATAACTATGCAAATTTTATGAGCATGGCCGGAAGATGGAAATTCGTAAGAACAGAAATTCATGAGTCATATTTTTGTGAAAATGCCTTTTGAAAATACCGTGTTTGGAATCAGTTGAAAGCATCGATCATAGCTCACAGATTTCTTCAAGATGCCCTGGTTTTTTGTTTGATGACAAATGAGAACAATAGAGTTGAGAGCGGAATACAGTAATTATTGTGTTTATTTTTGAATGAAATAAGATGCAAAACAAAAAAATAAAAATAAAAATAAATTTCATAAGAAGTTCCAGAAATCCTTTGTTCTTCTCCACAACTTTTCGAAATCTCATTCGAGTGGTTTGTTTCCTTATCCAAGCGGCCGCACGAAAACAAGGGACTCGACTTGAGCAGATCCTTCCCAGCTTTATAGTCTGCTTTCCTATAATGACTATATTCAAAAACTTTGAATGATTTACTCTTGATTTTTCTATTCCTCTAAACGTTAAACAACTTTCGTAGCTAATCAAGTGTTTCCCTGGAAGATTCAAAAATTCCACTCACTTTTCTTTTTTCCACGTCTTCCACTTGTCCCACTTTGCCTTTTACGCCCAGATCCTCCTTTTTCTTGTTTCTAGATTTGTTGGTTTTTTATTGTTCAATTTGTTGATGCAACTTTTGTTTCCTTATTTTCGTCAATTTCGCTGACATCCATTTGATCGGTTTCAGTGTGTTGAACGGTATTTCCAACGGTGATTTCATCTTCAAATGACTCGAATTCAGCCGCTCTTCTGTGTACGGCTTCTGCCATAGCTCTCAAGTTTTCGTCTGGATTCCTCCTTTCACTGAAAAATACGATTTTCTACATAATATAAGCTCTCGAATAACATACCTTTTGGTGCTTCAAATTATTATAATGTCGCTGCCGTTTCATCGACAGTTCCGCATTGATTTTTGCGAAATTGTGGTAGTTGACAAGGGTGTTTCTCTCGAACATACTGAAAAACGGTGTCTTTGGAACTGAGAATTTTCAAATAGTTGGCTTACTTGTACATATTTTCGTAGATTGATGATGTATTCATACTTTTCGAAAAAATCACACCCAATCTTCATGCTTCCTGTTGGCTGCAGTGGCATCGTCTTCTAAGACCTTTCTGCAATAATCAAAGCAAATAACTGAATGGGTTACATTTTTACAGAAACACATTTTTGCAGAGATTACTTCCACTGATGATACATGGCACTTACCCATTGTGATTATTCGTCTCACTGTATCTTTGTTGAGCTTTTGCTGTGCGACACGGTTTTTTGGAGCTTTCAACGAATAGAACGCTGGACATCTCTTGCGCATCTTCTGACCGTACTATAAAAAAATCAATTTCTAATGATGATTAGTTTGAATAAAGTATTGACTTACTGTGACATTTCCAATCTGGCCGAGGCGTCTTCCGTTACGAGTTTGTATTGGACGCAATTTGGACTGAAACCACGTGGCGGATGTCAAATATGAAGTCCAGTGGCTAACCAGGGACATGAATACGGTGTAGTTCTGAATGGCGTAGGCGATTTCTATACTCTTAGCAAGGTCCTGAAAGGAATAATTATTTTCCCAATATTCGTTTTTTCAAACTCACAATGACTCGAATGGCTACCCAGTGCTCAGCGCTGTGGTCGTATTGCGCTTCCAACAGTGAGAGCTTTGACCTTCCAATCTCGGATGACGGTGTTGGGGTTATTTTCAAGGATTTGGATGTACCTGAAAATGATTAAAATTTCTCAACTATATTTTCACTGATTGGCTCACCTTTTCCAAAAATCAGTTTCTTCTCACTATCACGGCATTGGCTATCATATTTACAGAAGAGATATAAAAAACAAAATAATATTCAAAAAAAATTTAAAAGAGACCACGAGCACAAGTAGTCAGAAAGCACAAGACAAAATCTGTTCCCCACTACCATCTGCACTTTGCATGTCTTCTACCCATTTCTGACATTACCTCCCTTATGAAAGATAATGTGCAAACGGGGGGGGGGGGGGGGGGGGGGGGGGGGGGGGGGGGGGGAGAGTTCCACACAGAGAGCAAAGGACAGTGGAGAACTGATCTGCCTGATAATGAGAAAACACAGTTCGTTTCTGTCTTTTATACTGTTCTCAGCTAGGCCTGAACATATTAGCGAGAACAAGATCCGCCCACTGAACATGTTCCTAAAAATGTGGACGATCCGAAGAGCACAGCGGGGGTCCATTACGTATAGAAACGCCGCCGGATACATGTCCGAATGCATAGGTGAAGGGGATTAGATTGTATGAGCCGGACCAAAAAATGGCTGGTCTGACGGACCCCCACAAATTACGTCATCTCTATTACCTGTCTGCTAGTCGAATATACCACCTAATCCTTTTTAGGAACATCCCAAAAGTCGGACCCAACGGCGGCGAGAACAAAAGAGAGTCATCGATGACTACGAACAGTGGTGTCATCAGTAAAGGTCATTCTCTCAACCTGAATTGTGCACGTGGTCTTCCAAAAACGGTGTCAAATGAATCATTCCTGTTCTTGGTGTGATAATCGATTTGAAAAGCAAAAATTAAAGTTTATTATGATCAAATAATTAATAACAAATGACAGGGAAATATAAGTACAAGTTACCGGAAGAAATGACCGAAATTGAAATCCGTATTTTTTATCATCACTTGTTGAGAGCAAATTGTGGATCGTAGAACGGGTTTTGGACCAGCTTTGGAGAAGAAGAAGTTGAAGATCCAGTTGATTCAGAAACAGCAAATGTAGGGTCATAGAATGGGTTGACAACCAAATTGTGTGGAATCGGAGATGAAGACGATGATGATCCAGCTGAAGAAGGATCATAGAAAGGGTTTGGAATCAATTTGACAGTTGGAGAATGACAAGATGATCCAGAACCACTTGAAGGATAGCTCCCGTAGCCAGATTCAGAAGAGTCCAAAGACTGTTGCTGCTTGGCCAATCTCTCAAAATGTCTTGATTCATCAATAATTTGAATCATAACTTTAGCCATTTGACGAGAATACTCATCAAAGACTTCTTTCTCGGATGGAGAAAGTTTCTTGTTTCTTGGAAAACAAATGTATCCAGACATTATTTGGGAGAAGACGGTTAGAAGAGGGCTACTTGAAAAGTGAGCTAGACTGAATATTCCAGGTGCGGTCTCTTCCTTTTATACCGTTTTTTTCTGTGCACAGCGAGCGTCTTGAATCTGGGGCACAGTGGTCTGATACACAGCGTTTCTTCACATAATTGGTTGTAAACTGGAAAAGGGATGAAGAAGAATATACTGAAAACAATCAATAATAATAAAAGAGCCTAGTCTAATAACAATAAAAGATCCTAATCTTGGAACTAAATCTTTCTTCTAGATTGTAACGTCGACTCTGAATTTATGCTAGTATAGTTTTTAAATATATACAGGTCAACTGCAAAATTTGAACTCTAGGCCTGTTTTCTGCTAAAAAATGAGAACTATTGTCAAATTACTAATAGTTGCGCATGGAATTCAAAGTTTTCTTTTCTCGGTCGGTCTGCTTTTTTTGATCTCCAATTTGTTTTTGAATTTACGTAGTGGGCAGTGAAAGTGGGCAGACGACCCGCGAAAAGAAACATTTAAATTCCTTGGCCAACTATTATTAATTTGACGATTCTTTCGTTTTTATATGAGAAAAATAGATCTTAACAAAAGCTTTGTGAGCTAGATGAAATTTGTAGTCTTACTTTTTTATTTCAATTTGGTGGATCATTACTTTTCCTCTTGTTTTCTCAACCTGATTTGCTTTACCCACTTCATTCACTTTTATTCATTTTCACTTCCTCTTTTTTGTTTTTTTTTCACTAAATTCAGTGCATATAAAGGTAAATCTTCCAGACTTTTCACTATGTTTCCTCATTTTCATTGTGTTTTTAAATTCTTTTTGTTGGAAACTTTTCACATCTGTCAATAAGGAATGTATTCCCTGAGTTTCTTTAAACGGCAAATCAAGCATTACTTGCTCATCACTTTTGTGGGCAAAAAATAGAATAGTCCAGTAATTTGTCTTTCGTCTTTGAATTCTTCAGTATTATCCCAAAATCGCTTTTATTTTTTACTGAAATAATTTTATTTTCAGTAAACCCATTTTTCCAATCATATATACTTGAATTGGCGGCCTCTTAAAGAAAATGACCTAGATTTTCCCATCATATTATTGCTCTTACTTTACGATCACCGTATACTATAGCTCATTTATAACTACCAATTCGGCACATTCACGGTTAACTATTTGCTTTATTAAAGGGCTATTGTAAAACCTAATGAACGTGATGATGGGTTTACAACCCACCCAGAAGACCAAAGAGGCGGGAAAGAGGGGGAAGTGTCCGACAAGGCTCCACCCCTTCTCATATGAGCCCTCTCCCGCGTTTTTTGTGTATTGCGCCGAGCGTCTTTCTCCAATTTTGCAGTCATTCTTTCATTTCTATCATTTGGAGGTCAACTCTAGATTTTGTCACTTTTCACTTTTTGCCGTTTGACCGTCTCCCTCTCCCTATATCCCTCTTCTTCTCTTTCGCTCTATCTCATATTTTCTTATATCTCAAACTTAGTTTCTTTCATTTTCAGATATAATAATGTATGCTCACTATTCCTCCCATCACAACAACTACACTCAAAACGAAAATCAGCTTTCGGCTGGTGGATTCATGGATTGGGAAGGTCCAAATGATTTCAATGGACAACAACAGATGATGATGATGGAAGGAAACAATCACTTTGGACAGAATTATCGTTGTGAGGTATGTTTGGGAGAAATAGGAAAATATGGGGGAAAACAGGGAAAAAAAGCTGGCACAAAACAAGAATAGTTTTGTCTTGTTGACGCCAAGAGACCTGAAGATGCGATTCAAGTTTTGTAACTTCCTTAACATTTCGTTTTCAGGAACCATCCGGCAAGGCTCCAAGAGCTCATGTAACCAAAAGAGCCAATCCGAAAGAGGAGTACATCAAGCAACTACCGAACCCCTACATGCTCTTCACGCAGAAACATCGTCCGCTCGTCTGCGTAGAGAACCCCGGAATGAGACCAGGTGAAATCACGAAAATATTGGGTGCCACGTGGAAATCGATGACCGAGGATGAGAAATTCCCATATCAAGAGGAATATCGATTGAGAAGGATCGCATTCACGGAGATGTATCCCAGATACAAACGGGAAACTAAACGAAAAAGGCAAGAAAGAATTAGAGCACTTGTGCCAAATGCTGTGGCAGAAGTTCTTAAAGAAGTTAGGCAAATTCCCAAAGAAAAAGTAGCAAAGCCAACGTTTTACTATGAAGACGTCGGCTCATCCACGTCCACTTCATCATCATCATCTGAGGAATTGGAATATCGTCAAATCCAGGAGATGCCACGTCGAAATGCATACTCCCAATTTGAATGTGCTCGCCCAGAAGTTATCGAAAAGCCAGTGAAGCTTGCAGAGCCAGTTAAGGTAAGTATTCTAACTAGGAAAGTGTGCTCTATTAAAAATTGCAGATTCTAATTTTCTTTTGTTTCAGCCCATCGAAAAAATAAAACGTCCGATGAACGCTTTCATGTGCTTCGCAAATTCGAAGCGGATCCAGCTTGGGGATCAATTGATCGAAATGAAGCAGCCAGAACAAGTAAAACTTTTCGCTGCCCTTTGGAATACTGCAACTGATGCACAGAAGAAACCGTTTTATGAAGAGGCAAAACGGTTGAAAGCTGAATTTGTGAAGGTAAAGATTAAGCTTAACTTGGAGCAATATATAATTCAATTCATTTCAGGCCCATCCAGACTACATTTACAGGCCAAAGCAGAAGACCAATGAAAAATACGATTTTAAGCCTACAGTATCCTCAACTACAGTATCCTCAACTACTGTACCACCAAAAAAAGAATTCGTCGAATTGGAGGACATCACTCCAACATTCAAAGTCTGTGATCGATTCCCATGGAAACTCGCGATGGAAAGTATTGGAATCGATTTTTTTGAGTTTTAAATTCTTTTGTTGAAATTTGTATTAATTTGATTGTTAGCCTTCATTATTAAGAAATTATCATTGCTCATCCGATGACGGGTACAATTAACCGCGTGTATTGAAATTTTGTATTCTTTCGTGTGAATAAATTAATAATTTAAAACAAATTTTCTATTAAATCGAGTTGGAATTCCAGTTCCAGTGGTTTAGAAATGGGGGGGGGGGGGGGGGGGCTTTTGCCCCTTATAGGAGTGCTCTTCTATTAGAGGTTTCCTTTACCCTTTTTCATTTGCCACACTGTCTACTTATTTCATTTCAAACCAATTCCCAAATCTCATTCCGGAAAACTCTTCCTCTTCTCACTTTCCCTCTTTTTTCTACTAGAATTAGTAGTACAGTAATAATCTAACCGGTTATATATAAATGCCTTTCTCCCCAATCCGTTCGTTCCATATTCCTCTCCTTTTCCTCTCATTAGCAACGGCTGTTTACGTCTTTTTTTGTGTTGATGGTGACTGTTGTGGTTGTGTTGCGTAATGAAAGAAAGTGGTTCTGGTAATAATTGCCATGTTTTTACATTTCATATTTTGAAGACGATGATTCTCGACTATTAATTGCATTGGCTACTTTTATTTCATTCATTCTACAAGACTAGCTGGCTGTTTTTAGTCCATTTTACAGCTAATTCCAGGCCCAAATCCTCTCTGAAAATTCTACAAAAATTCAATTTTTTTTCTTGACTATATTCCAAATTTTTGTCCTTAGTTTCACTTCAACCTTTCTGGTCTACTTCTGGCCCAAGTCCTTCAAAAGTTCCTTCTCTTAATTAGTCATGTTCCACTTCCCCCTTTTCCTTTTATCTCTTCCCTAATATCTCCCCCATCATCATATCATCATGTCATCATCAAAAACCAAGAAATCGGATATCAATACATTCTCGAATAGTCTGAAAAAAAAACAGTCGGACAAACCGCATTCCCTTTTTTGGAAACATTTAGGGAAGATTGTCTAATCGTTTTGAATGTATCGCATTTCTGAAGCATTATCACTTCTTGAGATTGATGGGTTTAGCCCAAAGGCTTGGTCTTTCTGATATTATGAGCCTTTTCTGCTAATTTTTCATCTATTTATTTTGAACTGTTGGATATTTTAAAATTTTCGAGCTCATTATGTTATCATAATCGAAATTCGAGCTCTGAAAATATGGCGGTTCTTAAAACTGTCTCTCCATCAATTCTAGAATCAAATTAAAGCCCCATCACCTGCCTTTCATTTGAACAATATCCAGATTTAGCAGTACCTCTATTGCCAAAAAAATGAACATTGGGCAAGGAATTCAAACTTTTATTTTCGCGGGCGGTCCACCCACTTTAACTGGAAACTGTAAAAATTCAAATTTAGCTTGCAAACGAAAATGGGAGGACCACCCGCGAAAAGAAAAGTTTAAACTTTTTGCCCAATCTTTATTTTTCGACTGTACAAGGATATTACTGTGGGATACTGTAGCTTATTGTATTCGGACTCAGATTTCTGAGATTTGATATTTTGAAAAGGACCTACGTTTATGGTCCTTTTGCTCAAGATCAGACTGAAAAATTTGGACTCATTTAGAAGTTTTTTGACATTGAAAACCTGCATTTCGGCAGTTTAATGAAATTTCATGGAACTCCTAGATAAGTCAAAAACTCAAGGATTGTTTTTAGGTTTTAAGATTTCAAGACAGCAAAGGCTACTGTGATAATCTGTTTTAGACATTTGGAACTCTCATAGACTAGACTCCCTTCCTAAACTTTTTCATCAATAGAGCGCATTTCCATTTCTATCTCGACCCCCTCTCTTATCTGCCTAATCATCCTTATTCTAATGGCTAATTCCCTTTCCCCTCCCCTCTGTTCCCTTCTAAAGGCTAATATGGTCAGTCTTGAAACAGGTTGTCCTTTTCCCTTAAATCGCCTCCCCTCTCATACAAAAAAGTGTTCTTATCACCTGAAGTCTATCTATCTCTCCCTCTCTCTCTCTCTTTCTTCACTTCCTGCCCTACCTATAATTGCGTGGTCTCGAATCGCCAAAAGATAGGAAAAAAAAAATAAAAGAAAAGTGTTACCGTCCATCCAGAGAAGAAGAAAAGGGGAGGATATGGGGAAACTGGTCTTAATGTGTTCATCATTCGGACAACACAGAAAAATGCCGAAAAAAGGAAAAGAAGGAAAAGAAGAAGCATAAGGATAGAGGGGGGAACGACCGCAAAGGTGGATTTTCGTTTGGGATAACGGTTTGCCGCCCGTCTTTCTCTCTCTTCCGTTTTTGAAATTCTTTTCACTTATTTAATAGACAATTTGACAGACAATAGGGAAAGTTTTTCTGAAGAATTTTGATTCCTTATTCTGAAAATTAACGTGCCTTTCATTCCATTATTTCGAATTCTAGTCAGTTATTGGATCGAAAAGTTTGTTCTTCCATTTGTTCACCTTATGAATCCTGAATCTGGAAAAGCTTTTCTGAATTTTTAGAACTAGATCCCATCGTCTCTAAAAACCCTTTGATCAGAGTTCAAAAACTGACGATAGCCATTCAAAAGAAATAATACCCCCTAATAGAGCAGCACTCAAACCAGACCGACGAAAAATAGAGCTGCATGCCAATGTAATAGAGGTTTCGAGACAGTTTTATTTTTTTGCATTTTCAAGTAAATTTCAAAGTGAAGCTCAATTTCGTTTTTTTTTTCCCATTCTCCATTTCATTTCCCTACTTCTGGCCTATGACTATATGAACTTTCCACATTCTTTTCTCCATATTCCAAAGCCCTTCCTCCTCCTCCTCCTCAGAATAATGTTCCACTTGTTTCACCAAATCTATCCTTTTATCACGCCTATATGACTCTATTACTTCCTCCATTTTCTTCTTTACTAGTTTCCTTATATACAGTTTCGTTTCTTTTCATGGCATTCTTATGTATATTTTGACATTTCCAGATGATAATTCTACCACTCATATTTATTGGATTATCAAATTTTCTGGTGAAAAGTAGTGATATAGACCCGAGTCATATCTTTAAAGGACTCTATGAAACTTCCGGATTCCATTGTTACAGTAGGTATGAGTTTAGGAAAATGGAAATTCGCTCTATTGATAATCTTAAACTTTTTCAGAGATTCCATGAGATTGCCACGTCATCTACATGGAAAACCACAAACAACAGATCCTCCTTTTGATCTTTCAGTTTTTGATGAAAAAGGAAAACGAGTGGAGAGCTATGAGATTGGGAAAATTTATACAGGTATCCAACAGAATTTCAGCCTCTTAATCGTGGAAAAAATTTCAGTGAAACTGGAAGCCTACGTACATTTTCGTGGAATGATGATTCAACCAAGACTCTGTACACCATCTGGAGCAATTATTGGCTCTTTGAGAGGCGGGAAATTCATTGAGGATGAACAATTTGAAACTCATGGTAACTTTTTGAATTTCCTCCACATCTATTATCAATAGAGCACAATTGCAGGGATAATGTTCCATCAATGCGGACGGCTTGTAACAAATGACTCATTGACACACACCGGAGATGACAAGAAATTCCTGGCAGAGGCGAAATGGCAGGCAACACATGACGTGGGAAATGTTCAATTTGTGTAGGTATCACTTCTTTCTCTCTCACCCACCAGTATTGTCTATGCCCTCCGAGAGACACGACGACCGGCGGAGAGATGGCCGAGCGGTCCAAGGCGCTGGTTTAAGGCACCAGTCCCTTCGGGGGCGTGGGTTCGAATCCCACTCTCTTCAGTTCCTTTTTTCTTTTTCTTATATTGAATCTTTTCCAGAGCAACCATTGCCACGGAAAATGTGCTCTACTGGGAAAGATGGCGTCCTCGTCATGCTTTTTTGAGAGGACCATACCAAAAGTATTCCGTGCAGAACCCCAACATTTTCGTCTACAATTTGGAAAAAGATTTGGAGCAGAAGACGTCAGAGAAAGTGGTGACTGCGGAACCGATTCTACCATCTCAACATCCACTTTTCGAAGAGCAAAAAGAGTTTTTGAAAGAGAAAATGAAGATGGCAACAACTCCATCGTTGACAGAAACTTCTGAAAATTCAGATGACGTTTTCGATTTTGACGGGGCAGCTTTTGGAGCCACAGTGGTCCCGTTGGGGCCGAAAATCGAAAAGATACAGGTGACGGCGGCAGATATGATGATGGGAGATAAGACTGATGTTACAAGAACACCAGAAATTTCAGTAAGTTTTTAATGTCTCCTTTTTTTCAAAACTCTTCTGAAACGTTCTGAAAATTTCAGCACTCGTCGAAATTTCTAATTGAAAAGCCATCCGAATCCACTTTTATGATGGGTCGAATGTTCAAAAAGTTCGCGCCATTGAATGATACAGTACTCCACGAGGATGATTTGAAATTTTTGAATGCACACGCACATCACAGAAGGTTACAACATGATTTTGTGGATAATAATGATTTGGAAACGGAAGGTGGCCTAGGATCCCGATTTTCAAAAACTAGTCCCCAAAGTGTTTCACGTTTTCAGAAAAATGTCAAGAAAATCCGTGTCAAAACGGAGGTCGTTGCAGTTTGAACAAAGGAAAGTACACATGCCAATGTAATCCTGGACATATTGGAGTGAATTGTACTGAAATTGATAAATGTCTTGAAAATGATTGTGCGAATAATTCCACGTGTTATGCTGATAAGTTATCACCAGTTGGATATTCTTGTAAATGTCAAAATGGATCAGTTGGAAAACTTTGTGAAAGTCAGTTTTTATCAATGATTTCTCAAAAATCTTTATTAATATTTTCAGTTGAATGCCCACTGGATCAATGCCAAAATAATGGAAAATGTTATTTGAATACTTTTGGAAAATTGGCATGCAAATGTCTTCCAGGCACAACTGGAAGGAAATGTGAAAGAGGTAAAGAAAGAGAGTGTGACATATAGAGACGCAGATTATTACAGAAATTAATGAATGTGGATGGAATAAATGTCAGAATGGTGCCAAATGTGTTGACTTGTTCAATGATTATCGATGTGATTGTGCTGATGGATGGATGGGAAGAAATTGTGAAAGTTAGTTCATTTTAGTCCAACACTTTGGGCCTTCAATTTAGTGGTCCTACAGTAATCATTTCGTTTCAGGACCATGCCAAGACATCTACGGTTCCTGTCGAGTATGGAAACGAGAAGGACAATGTGATGAAATGAGAAATGCCACGGACTTTTTCGATTTGAATTGTGCAGCTTCTTGTGGAGTTTGTGTAAAAGTGGAGAATGAGACAGGTACTAGATTTTTCTGACTACTGTACCTGAAAATGGTTTTCCAGACGGGTCCTACCTCCCCCTCCAACCAATTCTAATGCCATTTGCCTTCTTGTTGGGAGAATGGAAATCACAAATAAAAGGATGGAATAATCATACGACAGACTATCCAGCTGATATGGATGGAATGATTTATAATGAGACTGTTACGTTCTCAGTTACACCTTCGTTGAGTTTTGGAACTCCTTATATCAATTATACGTGAGTTTTTGGTTTGAGGGTTGTTTTGGGATAAAAAGACGTTTGGAAACTAGATAAGATAGTCGGCTTGGAATTTCGAAATGCCCCAGTTAGTTTGGAAAAAAAGTGGGTTAGAAAATCTGATGATTGAAAAGTTTCAATACTTTTTGAGTAATTTCGAAATCCAGAAATCAAGTAAATCGGAATCTTGAAATCCGCAATTTGTTAACCAAAAGAATGAAAAATGAAGAACCAAAAAATAAGAGTCCTTATCCTAAAATCTTCTAATTTTATTGTGAGCGTAAAGTTCGCTCGACGGATAACTTTTCGATATGACCGAGAAATGAATGCTGGAAGAGTTGGAGACTCGGACTGTGGTTGCAGTTCCGACTCTTCCAGCGACCCGGGCAGAGGCACCGACTCTTCCAGCATTCATTTCTCGGTCATATCGAAAAGTTATACGTGGAGCGAACTTAGAACTTTACGCTCACAATAAAGCTTCAAACTTCTATAAAGCCTTGGCTCACAAGTTCGTTCTCAAAATATTCTACCCAAACGATTTTTAAAAATCTAAGATCTCATCCCGAACTTCCAAGTTTCGGATCACACCAGTTCCCAAATTTCTCAAAATAATTTCCAAAACATTCAATTTTCCAATTTCCAGAGCCACCATGACATCCCTTGATGACCCATCCAATGTCCATCAATACAATGGATTCCTTACAATTCAGCAATACAAAGAAAGCGAAGAATCCCCAGATAAAGGTGCCCTATCAACAGTCAGTAACACTGGATTAATAATGATAGAGGAGGGAGAAATTCTTGACGAGAAGACGTCTTCTGAAGGCGTCCCCACGTTGATGCTAACACCTACATATCAATTTTTCAAATCTAAAAATTCGACAAAAAACCCAGAGAGATCAAAAAGATGGTTCACTTTGAAGAATAAGAGATTAATGCAGTATATGGTGAGGGAATTCAAAGGAAGGACTCATAAATTCACCAAAATTTACAAGAGGACAACTGAGTACAAGTATCTTTAGGCCCTTCTAATAAAGGTTTGTTGTTTGAAAAGTGCCAAATTTCTAGTCATTCCATTTGTTTAGAGTCTAATGTATAACTAACCAACCCACAACACTTTGTGCAATAATAAGTTTCTTTTTTCTGAATCTTGATCTAATAAATTTTAATTACTAAAAGTTTACTATGATGATATCGAGATGTACTATAGTAAAATTTGTCTTAAAATGGGTGCAATAAAATAAGGGAGCAGGTGAGGGGGAAATCTATGGCAAAATGGGGATATAAATAAAACAATCTAGGTCAAAATCATCATCAAAAATTAGAGAGTTTGAAAACTGGAGAAAGAAAAAAGGGAGAGGGAAAATAGGCACCGGTGGTCTTATAATAAGGGGAGAGAAAGAAGTCAAGTACATGGGAAGAGGGAATCGGGTGCAATATATTGATGAAGGGATGAGCAATTTGGTGAATGGAAAAAAAATAATGGCAAGAGAAGAAATGTTTCTAATTATCTATTCCTCGTCTTCACCGTCGCTCGAATGGATCGACGGACGACGTGACGTGGCAGCTGATGGCACTTTTCCTTCGTTTTCACGCATGATCTTGTCGACGTCCGGATGAAGACTTTCCAGGGCCATACGGCGGCAATCACTGGAAAAAGGAATGGTTGTAGGATGGTTTGAAATGAACAGATTAAAAAGTAGACTTATACAATGTTGAGAATAATAGTTCTCTGTAAGACCTGAATCAATAATGCTCACCGATAGAAGACTCCCAAATTCTGCCAATCCAAAAGTGCGGAAAGATTCTCATTGGCATTACGAAGAATGATACGTTGACGACGAGACTGTCCACAGAAATCATACATCACATTGGATAACTCTTGAACTGACTCTTCGGGACTCTTATGCCGACGATCAATCACATAGATTCCCTTCTGCTCGTGATCTTCAACATGTTCTTGCATGAAACATCCGAAACCAGAGAGATTCGTTGACACTGATGGAATTCCCATGACAGTACACTCAGCAGGAGTGTAACCCCATGGTTCATAGTAGGATGGGAACACTCCCAAATGACATCCACGAACGAAATCCTCATAATCAAGGCCAATGAGTGGGGAGACAGATGAGAGGAATTCAGGATGGAAGACAACTTTGACACGATCTTCTGGCTTATTGAAAAGAGCCGTTCGGCGGAGAGCATCAAGAACCGGATCATCGGTACGGATCATATTGTGAGTACAGATTGGAGGAAGGCTCGAGTTGTGGAGTGACATAATACACCGTTTCAGCTGAAAAATGATTTATGTTTATACTGATCGCACTTCAGAGGCTTACCAAAATGTTATCAGCTGGCGAGAGAAGCTCTTCTGGATCAGGAAGATGTCCTTGCAAACAAATATCAAATATTCTTTGTCCAACCTTCTCTTTTATTCTTTCTACAGTCTCTTTCAACTGTTTCGTCACTGCTTGACCCTTGAGAGATTCCACGTTGAACGAGTTGGCAGGAGCTGGATAAATTAAGAAAGCCACAACGGTAACTCCCATATGGCGTGGATCATTAGTAGTTTTAAGATAATGATTGAGACGAGCCAACGATTCAATGAACATATCACCTCCTTTGTTGGAGAACTCGTAACGACCAGCAGTGAAGAAATAGAGCGTTTTGTCCAAATCAAAATCAAGATGCCCATGGAAATGTCCTCGAATGAATTGATTAATCTTTTCCTTATTCTGAGCGTGAAGGTTCTGGAACTCGTGAAGAGCGGCGAACTTGATGACGTTAAGCCCATTTGGCGTCAGAATATCAGGTTTTCGGCGAAGGAAATGCTCTGCTTCAAGACCAGTAATCTCCGAGACAGTGGTAAAGATGTGAGCGGTTTGACACGCGGCACGTTCCAGACAATATTGATGATAAATCCTCCTCTTTCCTGCCTCGGCATCCAAATCGAAACTATCCAAATTGTTATACAAATCCGCTCCACCGGCACACAAATGACGTCCGAGAAGTGTGGCATGAGTTGTGTAAACTGTAGCAATATCCAATTTCCACAAACGAGTCATCAGAAGACCCACTCCAGCTTGCCATTCATGGAAATGAGCGACAACGAGTGGAGTGTAACTGGTGACAGATTCACGGAAATGTTTCAGGAAAATAGCCACCATGAAACCCAAAATAACGGCGTCATTTGACTCGATATCTTCGTGTGGAATTCCGATTTTACACTTCTCAAAAAGCTCATGCTTCCATTCGTTCATTTTCTCAGCTCCTGATCCCAAATCGAAGAGAATCACTTTCGGGTAACCTTCAATCAACCATCTTCCGTACATACACCGGAATCCGTCGGCTTGGAATCGTTTCATTGCGGCGCGGATTGTTCGATTTTCGGGTTCAATTGGATCCACTTCGAGTCGCCATTTTCCGTCTTTCATTGGGCCAAACATGCAGTATTGATCGCCGAGCTCTTCGGTACTGATTTGAGCTTTGCTGCGGAGGACAGTGTAGATTCCACCGACCTATAATAAATAAAATGAATCTCAACTCAACAGTCCGTACATGGCGTCGAGCCGATCAACATCTATTTATTTTATTCATTTCACAGCCTAAAATTTGTTTTGTTGAAAAAGTGCAGACAAACAAGTTGGTTTTTCAGGCTTTTATCCACCGAATCTCACCAAATTCTGCAGTTTTTTCCATTGAAAAATCTGGGCGACTGTGACCAAGATTTATTTCAGAGTTATGCGTAACTCCCTTTTTTATTTTTTGCTCAATTTCTCTTGCACTTTTCAACAGAATTTCGCCTTTTCGCCTCGTTCCTCTTACCTTATTTGCCACCTCCCAAGCACATTCGAAAACGAAACGTCCCTCTTCGCGGGCACTTCGTCCGGCGTCCATTTCCAACACCTCCTCCTCATCGAGATCTTCACCGGCAATCGTCTTTGCAATCTACAAAATTCATTCATATCCTAGGTTCCCACTCCAAAAGATCACCTTATTTGACGACAAATTCCTGGGCATACGGGCATGGTCCGGCATTTTGTTGGCTGAGTTCGGAGTTGCCCTGCAAAAAGATAGAAGATGAAACGGATCGAAATAAAATGTGAAAAACGACAGAGAGTGTTGTGCCTGACGTCATGGGCAAAGCAACACAAAGCAGCAAAGAACGTCAGGTGTCGAATTGGTTACAGAAAATAAAAATATTTATTTTTTAGGGTTAGAGTTTTGATCAATTAAATAGGCAAAGATCATATGCTTCCGAAGGATCTAGAAATATCCGAAATGACTTTAGAGTACAGTTTTCGGGAACTGTTTAATCACGTGCTCGTAATTCGTTATCAGTACTAAAACCTGATCGAAATGTTGCTTCAAAGATAAACTAATTGTTTGTCAACGAGAAGACTAGCAGAAACTTTTGAAAAATAGTGTTTTTTTTCTATTGTTTTTTCTTCTTCAGGCGACGGACTTTCGAGGGAACACGCAGACTTAGAAGCAGAAAGAAAGATATAGTTTGAACATTGAAGAGAGCCGAGAGAAGCCGACTGGGGAGAAGGGACGAAAAAACGAGCAACATACGTGACAAGCGAGAGGATTTGGCGGAGGAGAAGAAGCGCTCTTTTGAAGAAAAAAGAGGAGAAATATGATTGGGAGAAGGGTTTCAAAAAAGTTGTTAGAAGGAAAAGTTTTTTCTGGAATTGGTGGCTCATGGGGTTTTAAGGCGGCTTCAGGTCGAAATACTGTGACTAACTTTACTGGCTCCGGCGAAAAGAGTAATTCAGAAAGGTTGGAACACAGGCGAAAATGTTCAAAGACACCGACAAATTAGCGGATTAAACGTCTGAACCACAATAAACCAATTGCCTCTGATTGAACTGACAACGACTAATTCCTATCAAAAGACAATACACCAAACACCCTCTGCCTCTTCTTCTCTCTTTCACTCTTCGCATCAAAAACAGACGACTCGCTTTGTTTGCAAGGTCGACTTTCTCAAAAAGAAAACAAACTAGAGGTTGTTGTGCGACCAGTGATCTAAGTGATACCCCCTTTCTTGACTGATAACAAGCAACAATTATATAATGATGGCGCCGGTTTCGAGAGAGACGGAGAACTAAGTTTATTATGGTTTCGATGAAAGAAAAATAGTCGGAGAACCTCTTTCATCGCTTCTTACTTATTTTAATCTGATAATCAATCTTGTTTATTTTCGAGATAATTGGTTCGACAGTAATGGGAAGGACAAGAGAGATAACTTTTGCAAGAATTTGTTCTTGTAATTCAAGTTTCAAGTGCCGAAAGTCTACTGACTTCTGGAGAAGAATTGATTTTAGCAGAGTCGAGAAGGACTAGAACTGCTGGAAATTACGGTTTGCCACATCAGTTGGTACCGGCTTCGAGCTCACACCTTCGTGAGTACGGACCACTGTTATAGACAGCCTAATGGCTGCACTTATAGATAAATGCCTAGACAATATATTTGACGTTCAAATTTGAGTCCGTATTTTCCCGTGAATCAATTTCCATGTCCCTCCGAACTACCCTTTCCCCTCCACTGCTCTACTACCCCAACCCCACCCTATACACTAGAAACTCCCTTATCCACCACACAAGCTCTTCCTTCCCCATTATCATTGATTAGCAGCCTTCACAACATTTCTAGTCGCTATGATTGTTCATCTTTGCTTGTTACTCAACCTATTCGTCTTCCTTCTTGTCAACTGTTTTGTAAGTTTAAAATCAACCTTTGGAACACCTCTTCCCACTGAAGGATGATCCACCGCCACCAAGGCCCCGTCCGCCACCACCACGACCGCCAATCATCGTTCATCAACCGCGTCGTGAGCGGAAAACGGAAAGATCGGAGAAATCGAGGAAGCGAGTGAAAGAGGAGAAGATTAAGATCGCTGTTCCGAAACCGAGTGAGACTTTTTGGAAAAATAACAGCGAAAGGGAGTTTTTCTTTCAGCGGAACCAAAAATGAAGACTCGAGAGTGCAATGACAACGAGACTGTCGAGGAAACGCCGTCACAATGGGGAGATGTTGATGCGGCATTTGTGGTTTGTTTTAAACCAAAAACTTTTTTTTTCGAGTTTTTTGAAGATTTTAGCAGAATTTATTGCCAAAATTGTATGAGAACTGGAAAGAAATTATGGGATTCGGTTCAAATTTTGACCGGAAATGAAGAAAACCGCGCATTTTGTCTTTGGTCGAATGTAATGAGCATTCCATAGAATTTCGATGAATTTTAAACATTTTGATAAGTTAAAACACATAATAACGCTTTGTGGTAATTTTAAAAGCTAAAAAATGCGAGAAAAAGTACGAAAAATGACTTGAAATGTGCTGAAAATGACGCAAGAAGAAAAATAAAAAATATGAGCGGGCTACCGTAGTTAGAAGGCGCTTGCGCATTTTGGTTACTCTGGTCTCGAGGCGACTTCCAAATCCAAATCCAACCAAATTTCAGAGATCACCAGCAAGAGGGCACAAAAAGAAGTCGTCACAACCATCTCGTTAAATAATATCCTTGTATTAACTTTAATAAAATAAAAATTTTTAAAGTATGTTTTCATTCAGTTCAAAACATACTACGAATTCGAAACATAATCAGTTATGCTCCAGTCCAAAGCCTCAAAAAAAATGAACAGTTTCAATTTTGTATAACTGAACCAACAAGCAAAGATTACAGAAAAATAACTCAAAATCACGTGAAATAGTTTGTTAGCCTCGATTTCTTCCATCATTTCTTCAGAACAAAAAACAAAAACATTCCTACCGTAATCTTCGCTTCATTTTCTGTAGAATCTTCGATAATTCCAACACTCTCGAGACGAGTTGTTTCCATTAATAATGTGCTCATATTCGCATATATCAATGCTTCTGTTCCTATTCTGGTCGATGTTCATACCGTTTCTCGTCACAATATGTGTCTCGAAAAAGTCACAGAAGAGGTGAGTACGCTTCACTAATTGTCAATAGAGCGTACATAGCTATTCTGAAAACTTCAGTGCAAGTAGTCGAGAAGTGTCATCCGAAAGATCAACGAAACGTTCCCGTGTCGCTGGAACCAACTCCACAGTGAATTCGGACAAAAGTGAACGAGCACTTTCCAGTGAGAAAAGTGTCAGAAATCAGAGAAATACAACGTAAGACTAGGAAAGTTATCAGTAGAGCGCAGTTGCATCCTTCAGAATTGACTCACTAAAAGTACCACGTCAACCCCGCCCATCTGCCAATGCATCGTCGAATTCTGGAAAAGATTCAAAAAGTAATCAGGTGTCGTCTTCGAAACGTGGATTAGGGTCAGAGACAGATTCAGCAAAAACTGAATTGATAGAAGTACCACTGGGCAAAGCGGCAAGGTTAGTTCAATAGAGCACGATTGCTTTAGCGGTCCAATATCTTTCAAAAATGAATTTTCAGAGAAGACCCTTCCAACAATATTCTGACTCCTATCAGTGAACTGAAAGCGTCTTCTTATACTTTCCAAGGCCAAAAAGTCGCATTTGCTCATTCTTTGAAAAGAGTCAAGAGGCGTGGCACGTAAGTATTCTTTGCATTAGAACACATTTTCAATATCAAAGAATTTTAGAAAACCAGAGGATCCGGACGAAAAGACCGCCTATATTCCATAATCTCTCTGCCTAAATAAAGTTTTGTGTGGTAGAAAATGTGCTCGATAATCGAATTGTTGGCATTTTCAATAAGTGTGTCTTGATTAAAATGTTTCCGGGGGCAAGTGTCAAAATGATTGGCAACACCTGATTGGATTTTAGGCCAGATCCCCGGGCGAAATTTTTTTACTTTTTTAGATTTACTTTTATGTGGTTATAGAAGGTTTCAACCAAAGATCTGAAACAAAAAAAACTGGAAATGCGATTTTGAAATAAATTTTTGGTTTTGAGGCTTTTCAGGAATCTGAACTCCGTATTTTCAAAAATGGCTTTCAGGTTTCGAAATCTCACATTGGAACTGTTTCAAAACCCAATTTCCATTGGCGAATCTCTCCAAATTCCATTCTAAAAGTGCAAAATTCTGAAATTTCCTTTGTGTTTTCATAAGGTGGTTTTCTCTTCATTTCTTCCCTTCCTTGCCACCACCTTGACTCCTCTCCGTCATCATTCTTTGCACCTGCCCTTTTCTCCATTTTTTCCTTTTCTTTATCGTTTTCACATTTTCTTTTATTATCCCCACACACACACAATCCGGATATATAATCGAGATTCTTCATACATACCTCCAGATAAAAGTGCATTGGTTCTGAGAAGTGGGAGGAGAGGAGTTGTGGGAGGGTATAATTAATTTTTTCTAGTTCTTTGACACATCATACTTTTTTCGAGTTCTGTGAAACATTGTGCTCTTGGTTTTTATTCTTAATTTTGTTTCAAAAAGGGCCAAGCTGCCCTAGGAAGTCTCTGTAGATTGACGGAAATATACCGTAAAAACTGAATAAGTAGTACCCCTTTAATAGAAGTGCCCCTCTAATAGTAGTGCCCATCGGATGGGACTACGGGGACTACTGTGGATTTCATTTTGTCCGCTATTTCGGTTACTTCAACTTTCATCTCTCTTAGACCAATTAGGTCATCTTTCATTCATCCGCCCACCATTTCAATTTCTTCATTTTCTATTTTTATGCCAATTTTCCAATTTCCCAATTCGTCTTCCATGCAAAAATTGCAACAATTAATTGGTGCTCCCTTCATCCTTTATCGCTAGTTCAGCTTTTTGTGACCCCAATGAAAAAGTTGATTAAACTCCCTCTTTTCACTTTGGAAACAGACATAGTGTGTCTCAGCTTCTGTGTAAATTTTTTTTTGAAAATGTTTTGTCTAACGTCATTTTTTTCTTATTTTTGATGAAGAAAATAGAAAAAAAGTTTTAAAGAGCAAATGGAAATGTTTTCCTGGGTTATTAAACTTTTCTTGAGTTTGAAATTGGTGTTGAAATTAGAGCGCATTTTCTGATTTAGGCTCGTTTTTTTCTGTGTAAGTTCACCTTTTTGATATCTATTTTTAGGTTAGACTTGCCCCTTGTTTTCAAATTCTTATTTAGAATTGACGGCACTAATTCCATATTTTCCCCTGATTTCAGAATTGTCCTCTGGCACATTTTACCAAACCTCATCTTGTGTTTTACTTTCCTGCGGTGATCATCATGTTCCTTGATTTCTACCATAACCCATTGACGTCAATCATCGCGTTTTGGATTCTACCGTAATCTTGATTAAAAGATCCTTGACGCGTTTTCCCTGTTTCTGTGCTTTGATACCAGAGGATAGCACGCGATCCGAGACCAGATACCAGGAAATATCAGTGGATCAGAGGGGCTCAGTTCCGGGTTTCTTCATGAGATCCGGATAGGAAAATGAAGTGGCTGGTGCTCTTTTGATGCCGCTCGAAGCTGTGTGGGGTTAATGGAAATTTCTTGGCCCCATTCATAGTTTTCGATTCTCCAGTTTCTTCGTTTTTTTTTGGTTTCTTGATCAAAAAAGCTTTCTTGTTAAGTTTTTCAATTTTCCGTTTTTGTCCCTGAACTACAATTATAGAACACGTCTCTAGACAGTGAGTTCACCTGCAAAGGGACAGACGAACGGAAAAGATTATTTTGAAAAAAAATGAAAATTTCGGAAACTTTTGATCGTTCAGTCTTTTCATTGTACTTGTACTTGCTATAAAGCGTTTTTCAGTATCCTATTCTATAACGAAATTTCAAAGAAGACATTATGCTTGTTGTTTTTGGTAAAGGATCCGTAAATAACATTTCAAGATTTCAATTTATTAGTCAGGAAATTTTAGGGAAACTCCACCCATTTCCTCCCAAGGTAGACCAGATCCGCCCATTTCAGATCAAATGGGCAGAGCCTGAGTGGGTTAACCTAGCATGTCAGCTCAGATTGTCAGTCACTCGTCTTACATTTCCTAAGCCCTTCACATGCAACTAGTAAAGCCTCCAACTTAGAAAGTGTGGCCTAACTTCTTAAACCCCTGGAAAGCTAGGTCACCTCTAGATATCCCTGAAAAAACACAAAAACTAGAACAAATTACGTAACTTTTCCTCTGCCAATTTTCTCATCCACCTGCTCCAAGACCACCCCCGGTTGATCCTTTTGAATTTTCCCATTTGTTTCCAAATCGTCAACTAATTCCACCTGTTTACGTGTGCATCCTTCTCCTTCTCCTTCAAATACATAAACTTTCTTCTGTTTTTTTTTAAAACTTCCGTTTGAAAATGTCAAATTCTCGTGTTATGAGGCAAAACTTTAGCAATTTTCACGCACGTTCCATGTCAGCAGAAGTTAATCTAGAGTTGAACCCAAACAGGAGGCAAAATATCAAAAGATTGTGTTCGCTGTTGACATATATAACTTTGATTTGATTTAAAATCTGGAAGAAAAAATTGTTAACTTTTGCTCGTTCTTTTTTGATGGGAAGTGTCATTCATAGTAGTGGGATTAGCACGTATGACCTATGACCTTTTTTCTAATTTTTTTTTTCAGATTGTGCGAAATGTTTTTTTGTTAATCTTAACAAAAACCTTTCTATTATTCACTTTTGAATTAGTCTGGAAGTTCTTTTTCCATTATTTTTTTCTGCATAAAAACCTCTGACTTTTGAAAGATCATTCCCACGATGGGAGGTGTCACAAGCTTTCTTTTGTTTCCAAGTTATTTTTGAAGCTTTGTGTGAGTCGCTGGAACTTGTGAGACCTTTTTTCTTGCTATGTGGCTTTTGATTTATTGACCTTATGAAACTTTGATATCAGACTAAATTTGACTGTGGATTTTCTTTATGAGTAAGGGATATTGTTGAGTGTTCCCGTTCAAAAAAAAACCAGTTACCATCCAACCTGTTTTTTCTGAAAAAATGTTTCTTAAATCTTCCCTTTCAACCTCCTATCCTTCCACCCACTTCCAACTGAAATTCGCTAATTTACAGAATGACATCTGCCTCCTCTCCCATCCCAATTACTGGTATAACAAATGACTCTTTTTGTCCATTCCGTGCTTCTACCGATCAAATGATTCTTCAAACTTCTTGGATCCTTCGACTCAATATCATCTACTGCACATTCCTCTCAATTGGATGTCTTGTTGGGGTTGCCTATTGTGTTAGATATATGAAAAAACACCCGATATTCAATGAGTCAACCACCGTGCTGTTGTATTTATCCCTAGTGTTTGCAGTTATTCATGATGTTACTCATGTTTGTATTCAGGTAAAAGACAATTAGAGGATGGAACATTGAAACAAAAAAGGTTCCATTTGACATTTCAGTGGACTGTAATGTACCGTAGCTTCTTCTATTCCGACGATCCTTGTAATGTATTCTTCGACTCCGACGATTGCAATTTTCTTGGAAGAAGTCTTCTTTTTGGAATCAGTGGCATGATTTATATTCATTCAGCTCTTTCTATTGACGGGTAATACTGAAAGTTCTTGCATATATGAAAATGAAAAAATTCAGGTTGCTAGCCACATTTCTTCCAAATCTTTACTATAAAAATCAACATGTTCCTGGTGCCATTTTGGCAATTTCTATGGTAAGCTTTGACTGTTAGATGCCACATAACGAAATTGTTTCAGATTGCCTTCAACATCCTTATCCAATTCATAGTTTTACCTATCAACGAACCCGGAAAAGATTACCTCCCGAGTTGCCAATTCTTCAAAAAACAAGATGCTCTGCGAGCAAATAACTTTTTGATTAGCAGTCTTGTAATGACTGTTTTGAATTTGATCATCAATTTGGTTCTACTGTATGTTAACAAAATGCATTCGAAAAGGTTAGTTTGAATTGGATTATTGGCTGTGAATGTGAATGACTGATAACTGTTTTGTGAAACCTGGCTATACTGAGAATACAACAGAATCTAAGAATCAAAATCGTACATGGCGAATTGGTGTACTCCATGCCGTTTGCCAAATGATCTTCACGATTGAATTTCACAAAACAAGAATTGCAGATAGCCCGGTTCCCAGCGAAATTAGTAAAGCGCGCTCTAATGATAAATTGATAATTTCGCTGCGTACCTCAATTTCGGGCGAAGTTCTTCAACCGATATTTTAAGGAAACGGGGCGAAACTGAGTATTAAACGTTTTTATCATTAGAGCGCATTTTCCTACACTCGCTGGGATCCCGTGTGATAGCCCTTTATACACTATAAACACAACAAAATAGACTACAAACTACATGCTCTAGATCTTTCCCCTGCAATGAATTGCTCCCTTTCCAATCTTTTCTTTCTTGTGCTAATCTTTTTCGTTCGGTCCTTTTCTTTCGCTAACTTTTCCGCTTTGAAAACCGCTTTCACACAACAATGTCTCGTATAGGGCGAACTATTTGGCTGATGACACAACCGCTTTTATCGATCAGTACCTAACTGATTACAATGCTCCATCGTACAGGACTCGGTACGACGTTCGATTTCAATATCAGAGAAGTGAGGCAATGATGACGTCAAAATCAATTTCTGTGTTGGTCATTGCTCAGATTAGTGCTCTTGGAATTTATGCAGGAGGAAGTTGGTTGTTTCGGCAGGCTCGAGAACAGATTCCTGTCTCGTTGTACAATAATTTGATTGTTTGGGTTTATGTAAGTTTTTCTTGAAGTTTCGTATTTCAGAAAGTTTAGTTAACGTTTGATAAGATATCGCAATTTTTTTTTCAGGCCATCTCATACGCTACCGTAACCCTTCCATTGCTCATAATATTCTGTATTCGATATGTCCGTCGACGACGCCAACGAACCATTCATCACATTACGAATCATAAAGAGAGTCAGGATCATCGAATGGATGAACTCAAAATGCTTTGGGGTTGAAATCACTTTTTAAAAATTTTCATTTGTAAATTATATCTTGAAAATCATGAAAGAAATTGAAAAATAACAGAACAGGAACAGAAGTTTTAATTTTGGAAAATGTTATGCTTCTTTCCTTCCATTAAGCAACTTCAATAATGAAACCATTCTAACTTTAAAATTGGTTTGTTGGGCTTTGTTTTTAAACGTAATGTGAACCGAATATACAACAAAAGAAAAGAGTAAACTGAAGAAAAGTATAGATTTAAAGAAAAAAGAAGGCAGCCATTGGGTTACGGTCTCACGGACGGTCAGATAGATATGAAGAGGCGGAGCTTCTTGGAGAGTTAAAGCGCCAAGGAATAAGATTTAAGGTCCTGAAATTTAGTGCATGCACCACTACTTTTCATTGTCTTTATTCTTAGAATGATTTGGTTTCACTAGCGATTGTTATAAAAAAATGACGAAAATAATCGAGAAAATCTATTCTCCAGATTTCATTCACCTTTTTCAATACCAGAGCCGTTTTGAGTCTATTCTTCCTGATTTCATAAACGGCAGGCAGAAAATTGGAAAGAGAAATAATTTTGAACCATTATTTTTCAAACTGCCTGTCAGAGGGGCACTTCTATTGAAGGTTTATTTCCAAAGCATGAGTTCAGCTATTTCGGACGTTTCTTCTTATCTTCCTTTTTTGCAGCAGACGTTTTCAGCTGAGCACTCATTTGAATCTTCGACCACGCTATGTGTTTTTTAAACTTTTTGTTTTTTTTTTGTAGAATAAAAATTTGAGTTCTGAATCACGATTATTCATCTATTTAACAAGAAGTGGAATTGAAAACTGGGCGAATTTGGCCCTTACATTAAAGCAATCAGTAATAATATTTCAATGAAAAAAGTAAATTGCACACGAAAATTTATCGAAATTCAAGGTTTATCAACTATGGTTTCCACGTCCTCGCTTGCTTGAACCGGACCCGTTGTCCCTGGCCGATGGAGCACGAGTCCGTTTTTGCGTTGGACCAACGACAGCCTGAAATTGAAATAATTATTGATTTTTTATCTACATTAGGTCGATTGGCGCGTATTTTGAGCGACCTGAGTTAGTGTTAGCTTTCAAGCTAGTTCTGGTTACCCGAACAGGTCAGAACCATCACAGGAAAGCTCAGTTTTGTTTGGAATACTATAGGATACTATAGTAATTCAAACGAGTATATGCCTGAAACTAACCGGCATAATGTTGGTTTGCCTCCTGTTGTCCGCTGATGTGGCTGGTTGTGGTGATCCGGACGTGGTCCCCGCAGCAAAATGGACCCGTGTGGCATTGTGCGGACAATGGATGGAACTTGTGTTGAGGTCATGGACGGACAACTGAAAAAAAATTAGAAAATTGAGAATATCGTGGAAAACAAAATCAAAGTTGATTTCTGAGATCTCATTCACTTTTGAAGATTTTCAAAAAGAAATAATGCCCAAAAAACAAGACCCAAAGCGCAAAAATCTTGGTTTTTTCTATTTTTTAAAATGATTTTTATATATCCCAAACTCACATCTCCAAGCTCATTCGCATCTTGCGTAACGCTTTGTCGACGAACAACTCCCATCCTTCCGGAGTTGTCGATTGGCGAGTTTTCGGCAATCCTTGGGAACTTGGCCTTAGCAGCCTCCACCAATGCAAATAACTTCCAGAACCGGGCTTCTTTTATGAAGTCCTCCGCGGCCTTCTCTGATTGAGGGATGGAGATGATTCGATCTTCCATATAAGCTATGAATTTGTCGAACTGCATTGGGGTGCAGTTCAAGCTTATATCTCCGTTGGCTTCTCTGGGTTGCTGGAGCAGCTTCTTTCTTGTGTCCATATTCCTCAATAAAAGGTCGCTCCTGATGACTCTTTGTGCCCCGTTGCGAAGAGAAACATTGATGGGGGTCACATTTTCCTCATCATCGTCGCTTTGGAGCTCCCCTTCTTCGAGGTCATTGTTGATTGCCTCAACGGTTTGAGTTCCGTTGAGGCCAGCTCCAGTCCCAGCTCTCTCCCCATTCGTCGTATTCATTGTACCGCCCACCACCACTCCCTCCTCCGCCGCCTCCTCCGCCTCCTCCTCCTCTTGGTCCACCACTTCTCCTTCTTCTAGCTGTTCGAATTGAGGTCCGGAAGCCTCCAGACCTGCCAGTTTCTGGGCGCACCGGTCAGCAAGGTTGTGCAGTCTCATCAACCGGGCCACCTTTTCCGTTGATTCGAGAATTTCCCGATTCCAGCCGTCTCCCATTGTGCCGATTCGCATGAACTCGATGGCCTTCTCGAGTTGGGACTTGGTGCAGTTCATAACTGGAATTGTCCCGGCTTCCACGGAGTTTTGCAGCTCCTCCAAAAATCGTCTCGTTTCCGGGAATCCATCAAGAATGTCGATGTTAATATGCTCGACATGCCCATCAGTGGTCCTTACGGTGAACATATCGCCCTGGAAAGAAAACAGTATGAGTGGGTCGAAAAAAAAACACAGTTCAGTCACTCTAAAGTTGATATAAAGATATATTGCTCAGAATATGCCGTTCTATTTGAGGGGGCCGTTCTAATAAAGGAGATCACTCTATTGTTCACTAAGCTTCTGGAGGGGCCGCTCTATTACAGGTTTTACAGTAACTGTAGTTTTGTAGTAAATATAAATTCACTCTAGAAACTATTGAGTTACCACAAAAAATTAAGGGTTACTGTAACAGATCTAAAGTTACTACTCCACTGAAATGTCAAAAACTAACCGCAAGTGTTCTCTGGATTGAGGACAGTTTCGTATCACACAATTGAACAATCTCATCAAAATGAAAACGTTTGGCGTCCTCTTTTATTTCGTTCAGCAATTTTGGTGATTCCGGTAAGCTCAATCCAAGTCCAGCCATGAAGTTAGAGAAAACATTGACGTGGCGAGGATTGTGGAGAATGCAAAGAGTTCCAGACGAGTCTCTCGGTGGCTGAAAAAACGAAGATATTAAAGTTCTTCAAAAGAATCGTGAATTTACCTTCTCCATGTCTAAAATTTCCTGGAAAATGTTTGAGCAGGAGAATATCCACTGAGGCGGGAACGTCCAGGTTTCGAACTTCGGAACTCCTATGTTGAATATAATGCTTGCCATTTCGGTGTACTGCTGAAAAAGACGCACATTCATCATCATTTTCTAGTCAAGCTAATAGAAACAAGAAGCTTTGATTGTCTGACCTCTCCCAAGAATACTATAGATCCTCAGAACTAGTAAACTTCCGAAAACTATGATTCTGAATCATATAGGATAGACAGCTCAAAAATTGACATTTTCGACATCTCTGACGTACCTTACGATGAATTTTCTTCTTCTCGATTTCCATTTCGATTCTTGTTGCCAACTGGTTCAACCGGTATCCTTTGACTTCGGCAAGAAGTTGAAAAAGGTCAGTGTCTTTATCCGGAAGTTTAGCAGAGTCGTCATCAAGCAGAATCAATATGGTATCAAATAGTTTATCGCATTTGTTGATCTCAATGAGAATTGGCCCATAGTGCCTTCCGGCCCTCAACTCCGATTGGAAGAATGGTACGAAGTGGTTGTGCTGTTCCGCGTTCAGAGTAAATTGAGTCCCGCTAACCACAAAATTGTAGATAGCGCTCGGGTTTCTCGGCGGCGTAGAAACTGTGATAATGTGATCATGTGTGCTGGACGGAAGGTTTTGTCCCAACATGACGTGGTCTGGAAAAAATAACAATTTTTATCTCCGTTATTATTCATTTTCTAAGTTAAAATTACCTTATCAAAGTTTCACTCCGGTGAAACTCGCGGAAGACAGATAGCTAACCGGTACGGAAGTGAAAAGTTGTGACACTCAGCGATTGCCGTTTTACTCCAAGACTGAAATTTTCATAAATCGAAAATGAAGATTATCAAAAAGAGGCTACGCTAGATCTCAAGGAATATTAGAACAAAAAATAGAATAAAAAGAAGGGTGAACTAGAAGACGTGAAAAATGAAAAAGAGATGATTTGGCAGAGCGGCAATGAGAGAGATAAAAGGCGAAAGAGAGTGAGAGACAGTACAAGAAATGGACACACCCAGGTAAAGTGAGAGGTCAACCTTGTGTGCGAACAGTGAGCGCACCTCGCCAACCACAACACACCAATTGGGAGTATGCAAATGCGCTCTAGCGGACTCCCCCCGCACAATATGTCAGCGTGTGACGTCTGGCACTTTAGTCTATACATGTGTGTTCTATTGAGTGCCTTATAGGATTCTGATCATCACTCAAAAATTATTCTAGATGAGTTCTCACTGGAAAGGATAGAATAATTGTCATATAATCTGAAAAGTGTGCACATGAACATTTAAAAAAAAAATTGAATAAAAATGCGTGATTTCGAAGGTTTTCCCCAGACTATTATGTATTTCTATTTGGGTTCAGTCTGAAAAAAATTGTTACATTCTATTAGGGTTAAGATGTTTAGATAAGGTATTTAGATAGGGCTCATTTAGATAGGGTTAGGTTGGGTTTAGATTCGATTTAGATACGGTTAGATAAGGTAAAGATAGTCCAAGATAGTCTAGATTGCATTTAAATAGGGATAGGTTGGGTTTAGATTCGATTTAGATACGGTTAGATGAGGTATTGATAGTCCAAGATAGTCTAGATTGCACTTAGATAGGGATAGGTTGGGTTTAGATTCGATTTAGATACGGTTAGATGAGGTATTGATAGTCCAAGATACTCTAGATTGCATTTAGATAGGGTTAGGTTGGGTTTAGATTCGATTTAGATACGGTTAGATAAAGTATTGATAGTCCAAGATAGTCTAGATTGCATTTAGATAGGGTTAGGTTGAGTTTAGATTCGATTTAGATACGGTTAGATGAGGTATTGATAGTCCAAGATAGTCTAGATTGCATTTAGATAGGGTTAGGTTGAGTTTAGATTCGATTTAGATACGGTTAGATAAAGTATTGATAGTCCAAGATAGTCTAGATTGCATTTAGATAGGGTTAGGTTGGGTTTAGATTCGATTTAGATACGGTTAGATAAAGTATTGATAGTCCAAGATAGTCCAGATTGCATTTAGATAGGGATAGGTTGGGTTTAGATTCGATTTAGATACGGTTAGATAAAGTATTAATAGTCCAAGATAGTCTAGATTGCATTTAGATAGGGTTAGGTTGGGTTTAGATTCGATTTAGATACGGTTAGATGAGGTATTGATAGTCCAAGATAGTCTAGATTGCATTTAGATAGGGATAGGTTGGGTTTAGATTCGATTTAGATACGGTTAGATAAAGTATTGATAGTCCAAGATAGTCCAGATTGCATTTAGATAGGGATAGGTTGGGTTTAGATTCGATTTAGATACGGTTAGATAAAGTATTGATAGTCCAAGATACTCTAGATTGCATTTAGATAGGGTCAGGTTGGGTTTAGATTCGATTTAGATACGGTTAGATGAGGTATTGATAGTCCAAGATAGTCTAGATTGCATTTAGATAGGGTTAGGTTGGGTTTAGATTCGATTTAGATACGGTTAGATAAAGTATTGAAAGTCCAAGATAGTCTAGATTGCATTTAGATAGGGATAGGTTGGGTTTAGATTCGATTTAGATACGGTTAGATAAAGTATTGATAGTCCAAGATACTCTAGATTGCATTTAGATAGGGTTAGGTTGGGTTTAGATTCGATTTAGATACGGTTAGATGAGGTATTGATAGTCCAAGATAGTCTAGATTGCATTTAGATAGGGATAGGTTGGGTTTAGATTCGATTTAGATACGGTTAGATTAGGTATTGATAGTCCAAGATAGTCTAGATTGCATTTAGATAGGGATAGGTTGGGTTTAGATTCGATTTAGATACGGTTAGATTAGGTATTGATAGTCCAAGATAGTCTAGATTGCATTTAGATAGGGATAGGTTGGGTTTAGATTCGATTTAGATACGGTTAGATGAGGTATTGATAGTCCAAGATACTCTAGATTGCATTTAGATAGGGATAGGTTGGGTTTAGATTCGATTTAGATACGGTTAGATTAGGTATTGATAGTCCAAGATAGTCTAGATTGCATTTAGATAGGGATAGGTTGGGTTTAGATTCGATTTAGATACGGTTAGATAAAGTATTGATAGTCCAAGATACTCTAGATTGCATTTAGATAGGGTTAGGTTGGGTTTAGATTCGATTTAGATACGGTTAGATGAGGTATTGATAGTCCAAGATAGTCTAGATTGCATTTAGATAGGGATAGGTTGGGTTTAGATTCGATTTAGATACGGTTAGATTAGGTATTGATAGTCCAAGATAGTCTAGATTGCATTTAGATAGGGTTAGGTTGGGTTTAGATTCGATTTAGATACGGTTAGATGAGGTATTGATAGTCCAAGATGGTCTAGATTGCATTTAGATAGGGATAGGTTGGGTTTAGATTCGATTTCGATACGGTTAGATGAGGTATTGATAGTCCAAGATAGTCTAGATTGCATTTAGATAGGGATAGGTTGGGTTTAGATTCGATTTAGATACGGTTAGATGAGGTATTGATAGTCCAAGATAGTCTAGATTGCACTTAGATAAGGATAGGTTGGGTTTAGATTCGATTTAGATACGGTTAGATAAAGTATTGATAGTCCAAGATAGACTAGATTGCATTTAGATAGGGTTAGGTTGGGTTTAGATTCGATTTAGATACGGTTAGATAAAGTATTGATAGTCCAAGATAGTCTAGATTGCATTTAGATAGGGATAGGTTGGGTTTAGACTCGATTTAGATACGGTTAGATAAAGTATTGATAGTCCAAGATAGTCTAGATTGCATTTAGATAGGGATAGGTTGGGTTTAGATTCGATTTAGATACGGTTAGATGAGGTATTGATAGTCCAAGATAGTCTAGATTGCATTTAGATAGGGTTAGGTTGGGTTTAGATTCGATTTAGATACGGTTAGATGAGGTATTGATAGTCCAAGATAGTCTAGATTGCATTTAGATAGGGTTAGGTTGGGTTTAGATTCGATTTAGATACGGATAGATTAGGTATTGATAGTCCAAGATAGTCTAGATTGCATTTAAAAAGGGATAGGTTGAGTTTAGATTCGATTTAGATACGGTTAGATGAGGTATTGATAGTCCAAGATAGTCTAGATTGCATTTAGATAGGGTTAGGTTGGGTTTAGATTCGATTTAGATACGGTTAGATGAGGTATTGATAGTCCAAGATAGTCTAGATTGCATTTAGATAGGGTTAGGTTGAGTTTAGATTCGATTTAGATACGGTTAGATGAGGTATTGATAGTCCAAGATAGTCTAGATTGCATTTAGATAGGGTTAGGTTGGGTTTAGATTCGATTTAGATACGGTTAGATGAGGTATTGATAGTCCAAGATAGTCTAGATTGCATTTAAAAAGGGATAGGTTGAGTTTAGATTCGATTTAGATACGGTTAGATGAGGTATTGATAGTCCAAGATAGTCTAGATTGCATTTAGATAGGGGTAGGTTGGGTTTAGATTCGATTTAGATACGGTTAGATGAGGTATTGATAGTCCAAGATAGTCTAGATTGCATTTAGATAGGGATAGGTTGAGTTTAGATTCGATTTAGATACGGTTAGATGAGGTATTGATAGTCCAAGATAGTCTAGATTGCATTTAGATAGGGTTAGGTTGGGTTTAGATTCGATTTAGATACGGTTAGATGAGGTATTGATAGTCCAAGATACTCTAGATTGCATTTAGATAGGGTTAGGTTGGGTTTAGATTCGATTTAGATACGGTTAGATGAGGTATTGATAGTCCAAGATAGTCTAGATTGCATTTAGATAGGGTTAGGTTGGGTTTAGATTCGATTTAGATACGGTTAGATGAGGTATTGATAGTCCAAGATAGTCTAGATTGCATTTAGATAGGGTTAGGTTGGGTTTAGATTCGATTTAGATACGGTTAGATGAGGTATTGATAGTCCAAGATAGTCTAGATTGCATTTAGATAGGGATAGGTTGAGTTTAGATTCGATTTAGATACGGTTAGATGAGGTATTGATAGTCCAAGATAGTCTAGATTGCATTTAGATAGGGATAGGTTGAGTTTAGATTCGATTTAGATACGGTTAGATGAGGTATTGATAGTCCAAGATAGTCTAGATTGCATTTAGATAGGGTTAGGTTGGGTTTAGATTCGATTTAGATACGGTTAGATGAGGTATTGATAGTCCAAGATAGTCTAGATTGCATTTAGATAGGGTTAGGTTGGGTTTAGTTCCGATTTAGATACGGTTAGATGAGGTATTGATAGTCCAAGATAGTCTAGATTGCATTTAGATAGGGTTAGGTTGGGTTTAGATTCGATCTAGATACGGTTAGATGAGGTATTGATAGTCCAAGATACTCTAGATTGCATTTAGATAGGGTTAGGTTGGGTTTAGATTCGATCTAGATACGGTTAGATGAGGTATTGATAGTCCAATATAGTCTAGATCGCATTTAGATAGGGTTAGGTTGGGTTTAGATTCGATTTAGATACGGTTAGACGAGGTATTGATAGTACAAGATAGTCTAGATTGCATTTAGATAGGGTTAGGTTGGGTTTAGATTCGATTTAGATACGGTTAGATGAGGTATTGATAGTCCAAGATACTCTAGATTGCATTTAGATAGGGATAGGTTGGGTTTAGATTCGATTTAGATACGGTTAGATGAGGTATTGATAGTCCAAGATAGTCTAGATTGCATTTAGATAGGGTTAGGTTGGGTTTAGTTCCGATTTAGATACGGTTAGATGAGGTATTGATAGTCCAAGATAGTCTAGATTGCATTTAGATAGGGGTAGGTTGGGTTTAGATTCGATTTAGATACGGTTAGATGAGGTATTGATAGTCCAAGATAGTCTAGATTGCATTTAGATAGGGATAGGTTGGGTTTAGATTCGATTTAGATACGGATAGATTAGGTATTGATAGTCCAAGATAGTCTAGATTGCATTTAAAAAGGGATAGGTTGAGTTTAGATTCGATTTAGATACGGTTAGATGAGGTATTGATAGTCCAAGATAGTCTAGATTGCATTTAGATAGGGTTAGGTTGGGTTTAGATTCGATTTAGATACGGTTAGATGAGGTATTGATAGTCCAAGATAGTCTAGATTGCATTTAGATAGGGTTAGGTTGAGTTTAGATTCGATTTAGATACGGTTAGATGAGGTATTGATAGTCCAAGATAGTCTAGATTGCATTTAGATAGGGTTAGGTTGAGTTTAGATTCGATTTAGATACGGTTAGATGAGGTATTGATAGTCCAAGATAGTCTAGATTGCATTTAGATAGGGTTAGGTTGGGTTTAGATTCGATTTAGATACGGTTAGATGAGGTATTGATAGTCCAAGATAGTCTAGATTGCATTTAAAAAGGGATAGGTTGAGTTTAGATTCGATTTAGATACGGTTAGATGAGGTATTGATAGTCCAAGATAGTCTAGATTGCATTTAGATAGGGATAGGTTGAGTTTAGATTCGATTTAGATACGGTTAGATGAGGTATTGATAGTCCAAGATAGTCTAGATTGCATTTAGATAGGGTTAGGTTGGGTTTAGATTCGATTTAGATACGGTTAGATGAGGTATTGATAGTCCAAGATACTCTAGATTGCATTTAGATAGGGTTAGGTTGGGTTTAGATTCGATTTAGATACGGTTAGATGAGGTATTGATAGTCCAAGATAGTCTAGATTGCATTTAGATAGGGTTAGGTTGGGTTTAGATTCGATTTAGATACGGTTAGATGAGGTATTGATAGTCCAAGATAGTCTAGATTGCATTTAGATAGGGTTAGGTTGGGTTTAGATTCGATTTAGATACGGTTAGATGAGGTATTGATAGTCCAAGATAGTCTAGATTGCATTTAGATAGGGATAGGTTGAGTTTAGATTCGATTTAGATACGGTTAGATGAGGTATTGATAGTCCAAGATAGTCTAGATTGCATTTAGATAGGGATAGGTTGAGTTTAGATTCGATTTAGATACGGTTAGATGAGGTATTGATAGTCCAAGATAGTCTAGATTGCATTTAGATAGGGTTAGGTTGGGTTTAGATTCGATTTAGATACGGTTAGATGAGGTATTGATAGTCCAAGATAGTCTAGATTGCATTTAGATAGGGTTAGGTTGGGTTTAGTTCCGATTTAGATACGGTTAGATGAGGTATTGATAGTCCAAGATAGTCTAGATTGCATTTAGATAGGGTTAGGTTGGGTTTAGATTCGATCTAGATACGGTTAGATGAGGTATTGATAGTCCAAGATACTCTAGATTGCATTTAGATAGGGTTAGGTTGGGTTTAGATTCGATCTAGATACGGTTAGATGAGGTATTGATAGTCCAATATAGTCTAGATCGCATTTAGATAGGGTTAGGTTGGGTTTAGATTCGATTTAGATACGGTTAGACGAGGTATTGATAGTACAAGATAGTCTAGATTGCATTTAGATAGGGTTAGGTTGGGTTTAGATTCGATTTAGATACGGTTAGATGAGGTATTGATAGTCCAAGATACTCTAGATTGCATTTAGATAGGGATAGGTTGGGTTTAGATTCGATTTAGATACGGTTAGATGAGGTATTGATAGTCCAAGATAGTCTAGATTGCATTTAGATAGGGTTAGGTTGGGTTTAGTTCCGATTTAGATACGGTTAGATGAGGTATTGATAGTCCAAGATAGTCTAGATTGCATTTAGATAGGGGTAGGTTGGGTTTAGATTCGATTTAGATACGGTTAGATGAGGTATTGATAGTCCAAGATAGTCTAGATTGCATTTAGATAGGGATAGGTTGAGTTTAGATTCGATTTAGATACGGTTAGATGAGGTATTGATAGTCCAAGATAGTCTAGATTGCATTTAGATAGGGTTAGGTTGGGTTTAGATTCGATTTAGATACGGTTAGATGAGGTATTGATAGTCCAAGATAGTCTAGATTGCATTTAGATAGGGTTAGGTTGGGTTTAGTTCCGATTTAGATACGGTTAGATGAGGTATTGATAGTCCAAGATACTCTAGATTGCATTTAGATAGGGATAGGTTGGGTTTAGATTCGATTTAGATACGGTTAGATGAGGTATTGATAGTCCAAGATAGTCTAGATTGCATTTAGATAGGGTTAGGTTGGGTTTAGTTCCGATTTAGATACGGTTAGATGAGGTATTGATAGTCCAAGATAGTCTAGATTGCATTTAGATAGGGTTAGGTTGGGTTTAGATTCGATCTAGATACGGTTAGATGAGGTATTGATAGTCCAAGATAGTCTAGATTGCATTTAAAAAGGGATAGGTTGAGTTTAGATTCGATTTAGATACGGTTAGATGAGGTATTGATAGTCCAAGATAGTCTAGATTGCATTTAGATAGGGTTAGGTTGGGTTTAGATCCGATTTAGATACGGTTAGACGAGGTATTGATAGTACAAGATAGTCTAGATTGCATTTAGATAGGGTTAGGTTGGGTTTAGATTCGATTTAGATACGGTTAGATGAGGTATTGATAGTCCAAGATACTCTAGATTGCATTTAGATAGGGATAGGTTGGGTTTAGATTCGATTTAGATACGGTTAGATGAGGTATTGATAGTCCAAGATAGTCTAGATTGCATTTAGATAGGGTTAGGTTGGGTTTAGTTCCGATTTAGATACGGTTAGATGAGGTATTGATAGTCCAAGATAGTCTAGATTGCATTTAGATAGGGTTAGGTTGGGTTTAGATTCGATCTAGATACGGTTAGATGAGGTATTGATAGTCCAAGATAGTCTAGATTGCATTTAGATAGGGTTAGGTTGGGTTTAGATTCGATTTGAATACGGTTAGATGAGGTATTGATAGTCCAAGATAGTCTAGATTGCATTTAGATAGGGTTAGGTTGGGTTTAGATTCGATTTAGATACGGTTAGATGAGGTATTGATAGTCCAAGATACTCTAGATTGCATTTAGATAGGGATAGGTTGGGTTTAGATTCGATTTGAATACGGTTAGATGAGGTATTGATAGTCCAAGATAGTCTAGATTGCATTTAGATAGGGTTAGGTTGGGTTTAGATTCGATTTGAATACGGTTAGATGAGGTATTGATAGTCCAAGATAGTCTAGATTGCATTTAGATAGGGTTAGGTTGGGTTTAGATTCGATCTAGATACGGTTAGATGAGGTATTGATAGTCCAAGATAGTCTAGATTGCATTTAGATAGGGTTAGGTTGGGTTTAGATTCGATTTGAATACGGTTAGATGAGGTATTGATAGTCCTAGATAGTCTAGATTGCATTTAGATAGGGTTAGGTTGGGTTTAGATTCGATTTGAATACGGTTAGATGAAGTATTGATAGTCCAAGATAGTCTAGATTGCATTTAGATAGGGTTAGGTTGGGTTTAGATTCGATCTAGATACGGTTAGATGAGGTATTGATAGTCCAAGATAGTCTAGATTGCATTTAGATAGGGTTAGGTTGGGTTTAGATTCGATTTGAATACGGTTAGATGAGGTATTGATAGTCCAAGATAGTCTAGATTGCATTTAGATAGGGTTAGGTTGGGTTTAGATTCGATTTAGATACGGTTAGACGAGGTATTGATAGTACAAGATAGTCTAGATTGCATTTAGATAGGGTTAGGTTGGGTTTAGATTCGATTTAGATACGGTTAGACGAGGTATTGATAGTCCAAGATAGTCTAGATTGCATTTAGATAGGGTTAGGTTGGGTTTAGATTCGATTTAGATACGGTTAGATGAGGTATTGATAGTCCAAGATACTCTAGATTGCATTTAGATAGGGTTAGGTTGGGTTTAGATTCGATTTGAATACGGTTAGATGAGGTATTGATAGTCCAAGATAGTCTAGATTGCATTTAGATAGGGTTAGGTTGGGTTTAGATTCGATTTAGATACGGTTAGACGAGGTATTGATAGTACAAGATAGTCTAGATTGCAATTAGATAGGGTTAGGTTGGGTTTAGATTCGATTTAGATACGGTTAGATGAGGTATTGATAGTCCAAGATAGTCTAGATTGCATTTAGATAGGGTTAGGTTGGGTTTAGATTCGATTTAGATACGGTTAGATGAGGTATTGATAGTCCAAGATAGTCTAGATTGCATTTAGATAGGGTTAGGTTGGGTTTAGATTCGATTTAGATACGGTTAGATGAGGTATTGATAGTCCAAGATACTCTAGATTGCAATTAGATAGGGTTAGGTTGGGTTTAGACTCGATCTAGATACGGTTAGATGAGGTATTGATAGTCCAAGATAGTCTAGATTGCATTTAGATAGGGTTAGGTTGGGTTTAGATTCGATTTAGATACGGTTAGATGAGGTATTGATAGTCCAAGATAGTCTAGATTGCATTTAGATAGGGTTAGGTTGGGTTTAGATTCGATTTGAATACGGTTAGATGAGGTATTGATAGTCCTAGATAGTCTAGATTGCATTTAGATAGGGTTAGGTTGGGTTTAGATTCGATCTAGATACGGTTAGATGAGGTATTGATAGTCCAAGATAGTCTAGATTGCATTTAGATAGGGTTAGGTTGGGTTTAGATTCGATCTAGATACGGTTAGATGAGGTATTGATAGTCCAAGATAGTCTAGATTGCATTTAGATAGGGTTAGGTTGGGTTTAGATTCGATTTAGATACGGTTAGATGAGGTATTGATAGTCCAAGATACTCTAGATTGCATTTAGATAAGGTTAGGTTGGGTTTAGATTCGATTTGAATACGGTTAGATGAGGTATTGATAGTCCAAGATAGTCTAGATTGCATTTAGATAGGGTTAGGTTGGGTTTAGATTCGATTTAGATACGGTTAGATGAGGTATTGATAGTCCAAGATAGTCTAGATTGCATTTAGATAGGGTTAGGTTGGGTTTAGATTCGATCTAGATACGGTTAGATGAGGTATTGATAGTCCAAGATAGTCTAGATTGCATTTAGATAGGGTTAGGTTGGGTTTAGATTCGATTTAGATACGGTTAGATGAGGTATTGATAGTCCAAGATACTCTAGATTGCATTTAGATAGGGTTAGGTTGGGTTTAGATTCGATTTGAATACGGTTAGATGAGGTATTGATAGTCCAAGATAGTCTAGATTGCATTTAGATAGGGTTAGGTTGGGTTTAGATTCGATTTAGATACGGTTAGACGAGGTATTGATAGTACAAGATAGTCTAGATTGCAATTAGATAGGGTTAGGTTGGGTTTAGATTCGATTTAGATACGGTTAGATGAGGTATTGATAGTCCAAGATAGTCTAGATTGCATTTAGATAGGGTTAGGTTGGGTTTAGATTCGATTTAGATACGGTTAGATGAGGTATTGATAGTCCAAGATAGTCTAGATTGCATTTAGATAGGGTTAGGTTGGGTTTAGATTCGATTTAGATACGGTTAGATGAGGTATTGATAGTCCAAGATACTCTAGATTGCAATTAGATAGGGTTAGGTTGGGTTTAGACTCGATCTAGATACGGTTAGATGAGGTATTGATAGTCCAAGATAGTCTAGATTGCATTTAGATAGGGTTAGGTTGGGTTTAGATTCGATTTAGATACGGTTAGATGAGGTATTGATAGTCCAAGATAGTCTAGATTGCATTTAGATAGGGTTAGGTTGGGTTTAGATTCGATTTGAATACGGTTAGATGAGGTATTGATAGTCCTAGATAGTCTAGATTGCATTTAGATAGGGTTAGGTTGGGTTTAGATTCGATCTAGATACGGTTAGATGAGGTATTGATAGTCCAAGATACTCTAGATTGCATTTAGATAGGGTTAGGTTGGGTTTAGATTCGATCTAGATACGGTTAGATGAGGTATTGATAGTCCAAGATAGTCTAGATTGCATTTAGATAGGGTTAGGTTGGGTTTAGATTCGATCTAGATACGGTTAGATGAAGTATTGATAGTCCAAGATAGTCTAGATTGCATTTAGATAGGGTTAGGTTGGGTTTAGATTCGATTTAGATACGGTTAGATGAGGTATTGATAGTCCAAGATACTCTAGATTGCATTTAGATAGGGTTAGGTTGGGTTTAGATTCGATTTGAATACGGTTAGATGAGGTATTGATAGTCCAAGATAGTCTAGATTGCATTTAGATAGGGTTAGGTTGGGTTTAGATTCGATTTAGATACGGTTAGACGAGGTATTGATAGTACAAGATAGTCTAGATTGCAATTAGATAGGGTTAGGTTGGGTTTAGATTCGATTTAGATACGGTTAGATGAGGTATTGATAGTCCAAGATAGTCTAGATTGCATTTAGATAGGGTTAGGTTGGGTTTAGATTCGATTTAGATACGGTTAGATGAGGTATTGATAGTCCAAGATAGTCTAGATTGCATTTAGATAGGGTTAGGTTGGGTTTAGATTCGATCTAGATACGGTTAGATGAGGTATTGATAGTCCAAGATAGTCTAGATTGCATTTAGATAGGGTTAGGTTGGGTTTAGATTCGATTTGAATACGGTTAGATGAGGTATTGATAGTCCAAGATAGTCTAGATTGCATTTAGATAGGGTTAGGTTGGGTTTAGATTCGATTTAGATACGGTTAGATGAGGTATTGATAGTCCAAGATACTCTAGATTGCATTTAGATAGGGATAGGTTGGGTTTAGATTCGATTTGAATACGGTTAGATGAGGTATTGATAGTCCAAGATAGTCTAGATTGCATTTAGATAGGGTTAGGTTGGGTTTAGATTCGATTTGAATACGGTTAGATGAGGTATTGATAGTCCAAGATAGTCTAGATTGCATTTAGATAGGGTTAGGTTGGGTTTAGATTCGATCTAGATACGGTTAGATGAGGTATTGATAGTCCAAGATAGTCTAGATTGCATTTAGATAGGGTTAGGTTGGGTTTAGATTCGATTTGAATACGGTTAGATGAGGTATTGATAGTCCTAGATAGTCTAGATTGCATTTAGATAGGGTTAGGTTGGGTTTAGATTCGATTTGAATACGGTTAGATGAAGTATTGATAGTCCAAGATAGTCTAGATTGCATTTAGATAGGGTTAGGTTGGGTTTAGATTCGATCTAGATACGGTTAGATGAGGTATTGATAGTCCAAGATAGTCTAGATTGCATTTAGATAGGGTTAGGTTGGGTTTAGATTCGATTTGAATACGGTTAGATGAGGTATTGATAGTCCAAGATAGTCTAGATTGCATTTAGATAGGGTTAGGTTGGGTTTAGATTCGATTTAGATACGGTTAGACGAGGTATTGATAGTACAAGATAGTCTAGATTGCATTTAGATAGGGTTAGGTTGGGTTTAGATTCGATTTAGATACGGTTAGACGAGGTATTGATAGTCCAAGATAGTCTAGATTGCATTTAGATAGGGTTAGGTTGGGTTTAGATTCGATTTAGATACGGTTAGATGAGGTATTGATAGTCCAAGATACTCTAGATTGCATTTAGATAGGGTTAGGTTGGGTTTAGATTCGATTTGAATACGGTTAGATGAGGTATTGATAGTCCAAGATAGTCTAGATTGCATTTAGATAGGGTTAGGTTGGGTTTAGATTCGATTTAGATACGGTTAGACGAGGTATTGATAGTACAAGATAGTCTAGATTGCAATTAGATAGGGTTAGGTTGGGTTTAGATTCGATTTAGATACGGTTAGATGAGGTATTGATAGTCCAAGATAGTCTAGATTGCATTTAGATAGGGTTAGGTTGGGTTTAGATTCGATTTAGATACGGTTAGATGAGGTATTGATAGTCCAAGATAGTCTAGATTGCATTTAGATAGGGTTAGGTTGGGTTTAGATTCGATTTAGATACGGTTAGATGAGGTATTGATAGTCCAAGATACTCTAGATTGCAATTAGATAGGGTTAGGTTGGGTTTAGACTCGATCTAGATACGGTTAGATGAGGTATTGATAGTCCAAGATAGTCTAGATTGCATTTAGATAGGGTTAGGTTGGGTTTAGATTCGATTTAGATACGGTTAGATGAGGTATTGATAGTCCAAGATAGTCTAGATTGCATTTAGATAGGGTTAGGTTGGGTTTAGATTCGATTTGAATACGGTTAGATGAGGTATTGATAGTCCTAGATAGTCTAGATTGCATTTAGATAGGGTTAGGTTGGGTTTAGATTCGATCTAGATACGGTTAGATGAGGTATTGATAGTCCAAGATAGTCTAGATTGCATTTAGATAGGGTTAGGTTGGGTTTAGATTCGATCTAGATACGGTTAGATGAGGTATTGATAGTCCAAGATAGTCTAGATTGCATTTAGATAGGGTTAGGTTGGGTTTAGATTCGATTTAGATACGGTTAGATGAGGTATTGATAGTCCAAGATACTCTAGATTGCATTTAGATAAGGTTAGGTTGGGTTTAGATTCGATTTGAATACGGTTAGATGAGGTATTGATAGTCCAAGATAGTCTAGATTGCATTTAGATAGGGTTAGGTTGGGTTTAGATTCGATTTAGATACGGTTAGATGAGGTATTGATAGTCCAAGATAGTCTAGATTGCATTTAGATAGGGTTAGGTTGGGTTTAGATTCGATCTAGATACGGTTAGATGAGGTATTGATAGTCCAAGATAGTCTAGATTGCATTTAGATAGGGTTAGGTTGGGTTTAGATTCGATTTAGATACGGTTAGATGAGGTATTGATAGTCCAAGATACTCTAGATTGCATTTAGATAGGGTTAGGTTGGGTTTAGATTCGATTTGAATACGGTTAGATGAGGTATTGATAGTCCAAGATAGTCTAGATTGCATTTAGATAGGGTTAGGTTGGGTTTAGATTCGATTTAGATACGGTTAGACGAGGTATTGATAGTACAAGATAGTCTAGATTGCAATTAGATAGGGTTAGGTTGGGTTTAGATTCGATTTAGATACGGTTAGATGAGGTATTGATAGTCCAAGATAGTCTAGATTGCATTTAGATAGGGTTAGGTTGGGTTTAGATTCGATTTAGATACGGTTAGATGAGGTATTGATAGTCCAAGATAGTCTAGATTGCATTTAGATAGGGTTAGGTTGGGTTTAGATTCGATTTAGATACGGTTAGATGAGGTATTGATAGTCCAAGATACTCTAGATTGCAATTAGATAGGGTTAGGTTGGGTTTAGACTCGATCTAGATACGGTTAGATGAGGTATTGATAGTCCAAGATAGTCTAGATTGCATTTAGATAGGGTTAGGTTGGGTTTAGATTCGATTTAGATACGGTTAGATGAGGTATTGATAGTCCAAGATAGTCTAGATTGCATTTAGATAGGGTTAGGTTGGGTTTAGATTCGATTTGAATACGGTTAGATGAGGTATTGATAGTCCTAGATAGTCTAGATTGCATTTAGATAGGGTTAGGTTGGGTTTAGATTCGATCTAGATACGGTTAGATGAGGTATTGATAGTCCAAGATACTCTAGATTGCATTTAGATAGGGTTAGGTTGGGTTTAGATTCGATCTAGATACGGTTAGATGAGGTATTGATAGTCCAAGATAGTCTAGATTGCATTTAGATAGGGTTAGGTTGGGTTTAGATTCGATCTAGATACGGTTAGATGAAGTATTGATAGTCCAAGATAGTCTAGATTGCATTTAGATAGGGTTAGGTTGGGTTTAGATTCGATTTAGATACGGTTAGATGAGGTATTGATAGTCCAAGATACTCTAGATTGCATTTAGATAGGGTTAGGTTGGGTTTAGATTCGATTTGAATACGGTTAGATGAGGTATTGATAGTCCAAGATAGTCTAGATTGCATTTAGATAGGGTTAGGTTGGGTTTAGATTCGATTTAGATACGGTTAGACGAGGTATTGATAGTACAAGATAGTCTAGATTGCAATTAGATAGGGTTAGGTTGGGTTTAGATTCGATTTAGATACGGTTAGATGAGGTATTGATAGTCCAAGATAGTCTAGATTGCATTTAGATAGGGTTAGGTTGGGTTTAGATTCGATTTAGATACGGTTAGATGAGGTATTGATAGTCCAAGATAGTCTAGATTGCATTTAGATAGGGTTAGGTTGGGTTTAGATTCGATTTAGATACGGTTAGATGAGGTATTGATAGTCCAAGATACTCTAGATTGCAATTAGATAGGGTTAGGTTGGGTTTAGACTCGATCTAGATACGGTTAGATGAGGTATTGATAGTCCAAGATAGTCTAGATTGCATTTAGATAGGGTTAGGTTGGGTTTAGATTCGATTTAGATACGGTTAGATGAGGTATTGATAGTCCAAGATAGTCTAGATTGCATTTAGATAGGGTTAGGTTGGGTTTAGATTCGATTTGAATACGGTTAGATGAGGTATTGATAGTCCTAGATAGTCTAGATTGCATTTAGATAGGGTTAGGTTGGGTTTAGATTCGATCTAGATACGGTTAGATGAGGTATTGATAGTCCAAGATAGTCTAGATTGCATTTAGATAGGGTTAGGTTGGGTTTAGATTCGATCTAGATACGGTTAGATGAAGTATTGATAGTCCAAGATAGTCTAGATTGCATTTAGATAGGGTTAGGTTGGGTTTAGATTCGATCTAGATACGGTTAGATGAGGTATTGATAGTCCAAGATAGTCTAGATTGCATTTAGATAGGGTTAGGTTGGGTTTAGATTCGATTTGAATACGGTTAGATGAGGTATTGATAGTCCAAGATAGTCTAGATTGCATTTAGATAGGGTTAGGTTGGGTTTAGATTCGATTTAGATACGGTTAGACGAGGTATTGATAGTACAAGATACTCTAGATTGCATTTAGATAGGGTTAGGTTGGGTTTAGATTCGATTTAGATACGGTTAGATGAGGTATTGATAGTCCAAGATACTCTAGATTGCATTTAGATAGGGTTAGGTTGGGTTTAGATTCGATTTAGATACGGTTAGATGAGGTATTGATAGTCCAAGATAGTCTAGATTGCATTTAGATAGGGTTAGGTTGGGTTTAGATTCGATTTAGATACGGTTAGATGAGGTATTGATAGTCCAAGATACTCTAGATTGCATTTAGATAGGGTTAGGTTGGGTTTAGATTCGATTTGAATACGGTTAGATGAGGTATTGATAGTCCAAGATACTCTAGATTGCATTTAGATAAGGTTAGGTTGGGTTTAGATTCGATTTAGATACGGTTAGATGAGGTATTGATAGTCCAAGATACTCTAGATTGCATTTAGATAAGGTTAGGTTGGGTTTAGATTCGATTTAGATACGGTTAGATGAGGTATTGATAGTCCAAGATAGTCTAGATTGCATTTAGATAGGGTTAGGTTGGGTTTAGATTCGATTTGAATACGGTTAGATGAGGTATTGATAGTCCAAGATAGTCTAGATTGCATTTAGATAGGGTTAGGTTGGGTTTAGATTCGATTTAGATACGGTTAGACGAGGTATTGATAGTCCAAGATACTCTAGATTGCATTTAGATAGGGTTAGGTTGGGTTTAGATTCGATTTAGATACGGTTAGATGAGGTATTGATAGTCCAAGACACTCTAGATTGCATTTAGATAGGGTTAGGTTGGGTTTAGATTCGATTTGAATACGGTTAGATGAGGTATTGATAGTCCAAGATACTCTAGATTGCATTTAGATAGGGTTAGGTTGGGTTTAGATTCGATTTGAATACGGTTAGATGAGGTATTGATAGTCCAAGATACTCTAGATTGCATTTAGATAAGGTTAGGTTGGGTTTAGATTCGATTTGAATACGGTTAGATGAGGTATTGATAGTCCAAGATACTCTAGATTGCATTTAGATAGGGTTAGGTTGGGTTTAGATTCGATCTAGATACGGTTAGATGAGGTATTGATAGTCCAAGATAGTCTAGATTGCATTTAGATAGGGTTAGGTTGGGTTTAGATTCGATTTAGATACGGTTAGATGAGGTATTGATAGTCCAAGATACTCTAGATTGCATTTAGATAGGGTTAGGTTGGGTTTAGATTCGATTTGAATACGGTTAGATGAGGTATTGATAGTCCAAGATAGTCTAGATTGCATTTAGATAGGGTTAGGTTGGGTTTAGATTCGATTTAGATACGGTTAGACGAGGTATTGATAGTACAAGATAGTCTAGATTGCAATTAGATAGGGTTAGGTTGGGTTTAGATTCGATTTAGATACGGTTAGATGAGGTATTGATAGTCCAAGATAGTCTAGATTGCATTTAGATAGGGTTAGGTTGGGTTTAGATTCGATTTAGATACGGTTAGATGAGGTATTGATAGTCCAAGATAGTCTAGATTGCATTTAGATAGGGTTAGGTTGGGTTTAGATTCGATTTAGATACGGTTAGATGAGGTATTGATAGTCCAAGATAGTCTAGATTGCATTTAGATAGGGTTAGGTTGGGTTTAGATTCGATTCAGATACGGTTAGATGAGGTATTGATAGTCCAAGATAGTCTAGATTGCATTTAGATAGGGTTAGGTTGGGTTTAGATTCGATTTAGATACGGTTAGATGAGGTATTGATAGTCCAAGATAGTCTAGATTGCATTTAGATAGGGTTAGGTTGGGTTTAGATTCGATTTAGATACGGTTAGATGAGGTATTGATAGTCCAAGATACTCTAGATTGCATTTAGATAGGGTTAGGTTGGGTTTAGATTCGATTTGAATACGGTTAGATGAGGTATTGATAGTCCAAGATAGTCTAGATTGCATTTAGATAGGGTTAGGTTGGGTTTAGATTCGATTTAGATACGGTTAGATGAGGTATTGATAGTCCAAGATAGTCTAGATTGCATTTAGATAGGGTTAGGTTGGGTTTAGATTCGATTTAGATACGGTTAGATGAGGTATTGATAGTCCAAGATAGTCTAGATTGCATTTAGATAGGGTTAGGTTGGGTTTAGATTCGATTTAGATACGGTTAGATGAGGTATTGATAGTCCAAGATACTCTAGATTGCATTTAGATAGGGTTAGGTTGGGTTTAGACTCGATCTAGATACGGTTAGATGAGGTATTGATAGTCCAAGATAGTCTAGATTGCATTTAGATAGGGTTAGGTTGGGTTTAGATTCGATTTAGATACGGTTAGATGAGGTATTGATAGTCCAAGATAGTCTAGATTGCATTTAGATAGGGTTAGGTTGGGTTTAGATTCGATTCAGATACGGTTAGATGAGGTATTGATAGTCCAAGATAGTCTAGATTGCATTTTAAACCCAACCTAACCCTATCTAAATGCAATCTAGAGTATCTTGTACTATCAATACCTCGTCTAACCGTATCTAAATCGAATCTAAACCCAACCTAACCCTATCTAAATGCAATCTAGACTATCTTGGACTATCAATACCTCATCTAACCGTATTCAAATCGAATCTAAACCCAACCTAACCCTATCTAAATGCAATCTAGACTATCTTGGACTATCAATACCTCATCTAACCGTATCTAGATCGAATCTAAACCCAACCTAACCCTATCTAAATGCAATCTAGACTATCTTGGACTATCAATACTTCATCTAACCGTATCTAGATCGAATCTAAACCCAACCTAACCCTATCTAAATGCAATCTAGACTATCTTGGACTATCAATACCTCATCTAACCGTATCTAGATCGAATCTAAACCCAACCTAACCCTATCTAAATGCAATCTAGACTATCTAGGACTATCAATACCTCATCTAACCGTATTCAAATCGAATCTAAACCCAACCTAACCCTATCTAAATGCAATCTAGACTATCTTGGACTATCAATACCTCATCTAACCGTATCTAAATCGAATCTAAACCCAACCTAACCCTATCTAAATGCAATCTAGACTATCTTGGACTATCAATACCTCATCTAACCGTATCTAGATCGAGTCTAAACCCAACCTAACCCTATCTAAATGCAATCTAGAGTATCTTGGACTATCAATACCTCATCTAACCGTATCTAAATCGAATCTTAACCCAACCTAACCCTATCTAAATGCAATCTAGACTATCTTGGACTATCAATACCTCATCTAACCGTATCTAAATCGAATCTAAACCCAACCTAACCCTATCTAAATGCAATCTAGACTATCTTGGACTATCAATACCTCATCTAACCGTATCTAAATCGAATCTAAACCCAACCTAACCCTATCTAATTGCAATCTAGACTATCTTGTACTATCAATACCTCGTCTAACCGTATCTAAATCGAATCTAAACCCAACCTAACCCTATCTAAATGCAATCTAGACTATCTTGGACTATCAATACCTCATCTAACCGTATTCAAATCGAATCTAAACCCAACCTAACCCTATCTAAATGCAATCTAGAGTATCTTGGACTATCAATACCTCATCTAACCGTATCTAAATCGAATCTAAACCCAACCTAACCCTATCTAAATGCAATCTAGACTATCTTGGACTATCAATACCTCATCTAACCGTATCTAGATCGAATCTAAACCCAACCTAACCCTATCTAAATGCAATCTAGACTATCTTGGACTATCAATACCTCATCTAACCGTATCTAAATCGAATCTAAACCCAACCTAACCCTATCTAAATGCAATCTAGACTATCTTGGACTATCAATACCTCATCTAACCGTATTCAAATCGAATCTAAACCCAACCTAACCTTATCTAAATGCAATCTAGAGTATCTTGGACTATCAATACCTCATCTAACCGTATCTAAATCGAATCTAAACCCAACCTAACCCTATCTAAATGCAATCTAGAGTATCTTGGACTATCAATACCTCATCTAACCGTATTCAAATCGAATCTAAACCCAACCTAACCCTATCTAAATGCAATCTAGAGTATCTTGGACTATCAATACCTCATCTAACCGTATCTAAATCGAATCTAAACCCAACCTAACCCTATCTAAATGCAATCTAGACTATCCTATCTAAATGCAATCTAGACTATCTTGGACTATCAATACCTCATCTAACCGTATCTAAATCGAATCTAAACCCAACCTAACCCTATCTAAATGCAATCTAGACTATCTTGGACTATCAATACCTCATCTAACCGTATCTGAATCGAATCTAAACCCAACCTAACCCTATCTAAATGCAATCTAGACTATCTTGGACTATCAATACCTCATCTAACCGTATTCAAATCGAATCTAAACCCAACCTAACCCTATCTAAATGCAATCTAGAGTATCTTGGACTATCAATACCTCATCTAACCGTATCTAAATCGAATCTAAACCCAACCTAACCCTATCTAAATGCAATCTAGACTATCTTGGACTATCAATACCTCATCTAACCGTATCTGAATCGAATCTAAACCCAACCTAACCCTATCTAAATGCAATCTAGAGTATCTTGGACTATCAATACCTCATCTAACCGTATCTAAATCGAATCTAAACCCAACCTAACCCTATCTAAATGCAATCTAGACTATCTTGGACTATCAATACCTCATCTAACCGTATCTAAATCGAATCTAAACCCAACCTAACCCTATCTAAATGCAATCTAGAGTATCTTGGACTATCAATACCTCATCTAACCGTATCTAAATCGAATCTAAACCCAACCTAACCCTATCTAAATGCAATCTAGACTATCTTGGACTATCAATACCTCATCTAACCGTATCTAAATCGAATCTAAACCCAACCTAACCCTATCTAAATGCAATCTAGACTATCTTGGACTATCAATACCTCATCTAACCGTATCTGAATCGAATCTAAACCCAACCTAACCCTATCTAAATGCAATCTAGAGTATCTTGGACTATCAATACCTCATCTAACCGTATCTAGATCGAGTCTAAACCCAACCTAACCCTATCTAAATGCAATCTAGACTATCTTGGACTATCAATACCTCATCTAACCGTATCTAGATCGAGTCTAAACCCAACCTAACCCTATCTAAATGCAATCTAGACTATCTTGGACTATCAATACCTCATCTAACCGTATCTAAATCGAATCTAAACCCAACCTAACCCTATCTAAATGCAATCTAGACTATCTTGGACTATCAATACCTCATCTAACCGTATTCAAATCGAATCTAAACCCAACCTAACCCTATCTAAATGCAATCTAGAGTATCTTGGACTATCAATACCTCATCTAACCGTATCTAAATCGAATCTAAACCCAACCTAACCCTATCTAAATGCAATCTAGACTATCTTGGACTATCAATACCTCATCTAACCGTATCTAAATCGAATCTAAACCCAACCTAACCCTATCTAAATGCAATCTAGAGTATCTTGGACTATCAATACCTCATCTAACCGTATCTAAATCGAATCTAAACCCAACCTAACCCTATCTAAATGCAATCTAGACTATCTTGGACTATCAATACCTCATCTAACCGTATCTGAATCGAATCTAAACCCAACCTAACCCTATCTAAATGCAATCTAGACTATCTTGGACTATCAATACCTCATCTAACCGTATCTGAATCGAATCTAAACCCAACCTAACCCTATCTAAATGCAATCTAGACTATCTTGGACTATCAATACCTCATCTAACCGTATCTAAATCGAATCTAAACCCAACCTAACCCTATCTAAATGCAATCTAGACTATCTTGGACTATCAATACCTCATCTAACCGTATCTAGATCGAGTCTAAACCCAACCTAACCCTATCTAAATGCAATCTAGAGTATCTTGGACTATCAATACCTCATCTAACCGTATCTAAATCGAATCTAAACCCAACCTAACCCTATCTAAATGCAATCTAGACTATCTTGGACTATCAATACCTCATCTAACCGTATCTAAATCGAATCTAAACCCAACCTAACCCTATCTAAATGCAATCTAGACTAGTCCAAGATAGTCTAGATTGCATTTAGATAGGGTTAGGTTGGGTTTAGATTCGATTTAGATACGGTTAGATGAGGTATTGATAGTCCAAGATACTCTAGATTGCATTTAGATAGGGTTAGGTTGGGTTTAGATTCGATTTGAATACGGTTAGATGAGGTATTGATAGTCCAAGATAGTCTAGATTGCATTTAGATAGGGTTAGGTTGGGTTTAGATTCGATTTAGATACGGTTAGATGAGGTATTGATAGTCCAAGATAGTCTAGATTGCATTTAGATAGGGTTAGGTTGGGTTTAGACTCGATCTAGATACGGTTAGATGAGGTATTGATAGTCCAAGATAGTCTAGATTGCATTTAGATAGGGTTAGGTTGGGTTTAGACTCGATCTAGATACGGTTAGATGAGGTATTGATAGTCCAAGATACTCTAGATTGCATTTAGATAGGGTTAGGTTGGGTTTAGATTCGATTCAGATACGGTTAGATGAGGTATTGATAGTCCAAGATAGTCTAGATTGCATTTAGATAGGGTTAGGTTGGGTTTAGATTCGATTTAGATACGGTTAGATGAGGTATTGATAGTCCAAGATAGTCTAGATTGCATTTAGATAGGGTTAGGTTGGGTTTAGATTCGATTTAGATACGGTTAGATGAGGTATTGATAGTCCAAGATACTCTAGATTGCATTTAGATAGGGTTAGGTTGGGTTTAGATTCGATTTAGATACGGTTAGATGAGGTATTGATAGTCCAAGATACTCTAGATTGCATTTAGATAGGGTTAGGTTGGGTTTAGATTCGATCTAGATACGGTTAGATGAGGTATTGATAGTCCAAGATACTCTAGATTGCATTTAGATAGGGTTAGGTTGGGTTTAGATTCGATTCAGATACGGTTAGATGAGGTATTGATAGTCCAAGATAGTCTAGATTGCATTTAGATAGGGTTAGGTTGGGTTTAGATTCGATTTAGATACGGTTAGATGAGGTATTGATAGTCCAAGATACTCTAGATTGCATTTAGATAGGGTTAGGTTGGGTTTAGATTCGATTTGAATACGGTTAGATGAGGTATTGATAGTCCAAGATAGTCTAGATTGCATTTAGATAGGGTTAGGTTGGGTTTAGATTCGATTTGAATACGGTTAGATGATGTATTGATAGTCCAAGCTAGTCTAGATTGCATTTAGATAGGGTTAGGTTGGGTTTAGATTCGATTCAGATACGGTTAGATGAGGTATTGATAGTCCAAGATAGTCTAGATTGCATTTAGATAGGGTTAGGTTGGGTTTAGATTCGATTTAGATACGGTCAGATGAGGTATTGATAGTCCAAGATAGTCTAGATTGCATTTAGATAGGGATAGGTTGGGTTTAGTTCCGATTTAGATACGGTTAGATGAGGTATTGATAGTCCAAGATACTCTAGATTGCATTTAGATAGGGTTAGGTTGGGTTTAGTTCCGATTTAGATACGGTTAGATGAGGTATTGATAGTCCAAGATAGTCTAGATTGCATTTAGATAGGGTTAGGTTGGGTTTAGATTCGATTCAGATACGGTTAGATGAGGTATTGATAGTCCAAGATAGTCTAGATTGCATTTAGATAGGGTTAGGTTGGGTTTAGATTCGATTTAGATACGGCTAGATGAGGTATTGATAGTCCAAGATAGTCTAGATTGCATTTAGATAGGGTTAGGTTGGGTTTAGATTCGATTTAGATACGGTCAGATGAGGTATTGATAGTCCAAGATAGTCTAGATTGCATTTAGATAGGGTTAGGTTGGGTTTAGATTCGATTTGAATACGGTTAGATGATGTATTGATAGTCCAAGCTAGTCTAGATTGCATTTAGATAGGGTTAGGTTGGGTTTAGATTCGATTTAGATACGGTTAGATGAGGTATTGATAGTCCAAGATAGTCTAGATTGCATTTAGATAGGGTTAGGTTGGGTTTAGATTCGATTTAGATACGGTTAGATGAGGTATTGATAGTCCAAGATAGTCTAGATTGCATTTAGATAGGGTTAGGTTGGGTTTAGATTCGATTTAGATACGGTTAGATGAGGTATTGATAGTCCAAGATAGTCTAGATTGCATTTAGATAGGGTTAGGTTGGGTTTAGATTCGATTTAGATACGGTTAGATGAGGTATTGATAGTCCAAGATAGTCTAGATTGCATTTAGATAGGGTTAGGTTGGGTTTAGATTCGATTTAGATACGGTTAGATGAGGTATTGATAGTCCAAGATAGTCTAGATTGCATTTAGATAGGGTTAGGTTGGGTTTAGTTCCGATTTAGATACGGTTAGATGAGGTATTGATAGTCCAAGATAGTCTAGATTGCATTTAGATAGGGTTAGGTTGGGTTTAGATTCGATTGAGATACGGTTAGATGAGGTATTGATAGTCCAAGATAGTCTAGATTGCATTTAGATAGGGTTAGGTTGGGTTTAGATTCGATTTAGATACGGTTAGATGAGGTATTGATAGTCCAAGATAGTCTAGATTGCATTTAGATAGGGTTAGGTTGGGTTTAGTTCCGATTTGAATACGGTTAGATGAGGTATTGATAGTCCAAGATAGTCTAGATTGCATTTAGATAGGGTTAGGTTGGGTTTAGATTCGATTTAGATACGGTTAGATGAGGTATTGATAGTCCAAGATAGTCTAGATTGCATTTAGATAGGGATAGGTTGGGTTTAGATTCGATTTAGATACGGTTAGATGAGGTATTGATAGTCCAAGATAGTCTAGATTGCATTTAGATAGGGTTAGGTTGGGTTTAGATTCGATTTAGATACGGTTAGATGAGGTATTGATAGTCCAAGATAGTCTAGATTGCATTTAGATAGGGTTAGGTTGGGTTTAGATTCGATTTGAATACGGTTAGATGAGGTATTGATAGTCCAAGATAGTCTAGATTGCATTTAGATAGGGTTAGGTTGGGTTTAGATTCGATTTAGATACGGTTAGATGAGGTATTGATAGTCCAAGATAGTCTAGATTGCATTTAGATAGGGATAGGTTGGGTTTAGATTCGATTTAGATACGGTTAGATGAGGTATTGATAGTCCAAGATACTCTAGATTGCATTTAGATAGGGTTAGGTTGGGTTTAGATTCGATTCAGATACGGTTAGATGAGGTATTGATAGTCCAAGATAGTCTAGATTGCATTTAGATAGGGTTAGGTTGGGTTTAGATTCGATTTAGATACGGTTAGATGAGGTATTGATAGTCCAAGATACTCTAGATTGCATTTAGATAGGGTTAGGTTGGGTTTAGATTCGATTTAGATACGGTTAGATGAGGTATTGATAGTCCAAGATAGTCTAGATTGCATTTAGATAGGGTTAGGTTGGGTTTAGATTCGATTTGAATACGGTTAGATGATGTATTGATAGTCCAAGATAGTCTAGATTGCATTTAGATAGGGTTAGGTTGGGTTTAGATTCGATTTAGATACGGCTAGATGAGGTATTGATAGTCCAAGATAGTCTAGATTGCATTTAGATAGGGATAGGTTGGGTTTAGATTCGATTTAGATACGGTTAGATGAGGTATTGATAGTCCAAGATACTCTAGATTGCATTTAGATAGGGTTAGGTTGGGTTTAGTTCCGATTTAGATACGGTTAGATGAGGTATTGATAGTCCAAGATTGTCTAGATTGCATTTAGATAGGGTTAGGTTGGGTTTAGATTCGATTCAGATACGGTTAGATGAGGTATTGATAGTCCAAGATAGTCTAGATTGCATTTAGATAGGGTTAGGTTGGGTTTAGATTCGATTTAGATACGGTTAGATGAGGTATTGATAGTCCAAGATAGTCTAGATTGCATTTAGATAGGGTTAGGTTGGGTTTAGATTCGATTTGAATACGGTTAGATGATGTATTGATAGTCCAAGCTAGTCTAGATTGCATTTAGATAGGGTTAGGTTGGGTTTAGATTCGATTCAGATACGGTTAGATGAGGTATTGATAGTCCAAGATAGTCTAGATTGCATTTAGATAGGGTTAGGTTGGGTTTAGATTCGATTTAGATACGGTCAGATGAGGTATTGATAGTCCAAGATAGTCTAGATTGCATTTAGATAGGGATAGGTTGGGTTTAGTTCCGATTTAGATACGGTTAGATGAGGTATTGATAGTCCAAGATACTCTAGATTGCATTTAGATAGGGTTAGGTTGGGTTTAGTTCCGATTTAGATACGGTTAGATGAGGTATTGATAGTCCAAGATAGTCTAGATTGCATTTAGATAGGGTTAGGTTGGGTTTAGATTCGATTCAGATACGGTTAGATGAGGTATTGATAGTCCAAGATAGTCTAGATTGCATTTAGATAGGGTTAGGTTGGGTTTAGATTCGATTTAGATACGGCTAGATGAGGTATTGATAGTCCAAGATAGTCTAGATTGCATTTAGATAGGGTTAGGTTGGGTTTAGATTCGATTTAGATACGGTCAGATGAGGTATTGATAGTCCAAGATACTCTAGATTGCATTTAGATAGGGTTAGGTTGGGTTTAGATTCGATTTGAATACGGTTAGATGATGTATTGATAGTCCAAGCTAGTCTAGATTGCATTTAGATAGGGTTAGGTTGGGTTTAGATTCGATTTAGATACGGTTAGATGAGGTATTGATAGTCCAAGATAGTCTAGATTGCATTTAGATAGGGTTAGGTTGGGTTTAGATTCGATTTAGATACGGTTAGATGAGGTATTGATAGTCCAAGATAGTCTAGATTGCATTTAGATAGGGTTAGGTTGGGTTTAGATTCGATTTAGATACGGTTAGATGAGGTATTGATAGTCCAAGATAGTCTAGATTGCATTTAGATAGGGTTAGGTTGGGTTTAGATTCGATTTAGATACGGTTAGATGAGGTATTGATAGTCCAAGATAGTCTAGATTGCATTTAGATAGGGTTAGGTTGGGTTTAGATTCGATTTAGATACGGTTAGATGAGGTATTGATAGTCCAAGATAGTCTAGATTGCATTTAGATAGGGTTAGGTTGGGTTTAGTTCCGATTTAGATACGGTTAGATTAGGTATTGATAGTCCAAGATAGTCTAGATTGCATTTAGATAGGGTTAGGTTGGGTTTAGATTCGATTTAGATACGGTTAGATGAGGTATTGATAGTCCAAGATAGTCTAGATTGCATTTAGATAGGGATAGGTTGGGTTTAGATTCGATTTAGATACGGTTAGATGAGGTATTGATAGTCCAAGATAGTCTAGATTGCATTTAGATAGGGATAGGTTGGGTTTAGATTCGATTTAGATACGGTTAGATGAGGTATTGATAGTCCAAGATAGTCTAGATTGCATTTAGATAGGGTTAGGTTGGGTTTAGATTCGATTGAGATACGGTTAGATGAGGTATTGATAGTCCAAGATAGTCTAGATTGCATTTAGATAGGGTTAGGTTGGGTTTATATTCGATTTAGATACGGTTAGATGAGGTATTGATAGTCCAAGATAGTCTAGATTGCATTTAGATAGGGTTAGGTTGGGTTTAGTTCCGATTTGAATACGGTTAGATGAGGTATTGATAGTCCAAGATAGTCTAGATTGCATTTAGATAGGGTTAGGTTGGGTTTAGATTCGATTTAGATACGGTTAGATGAGGTATTGATAGTCCAAGATAGTCTAGATTGCATTTAGATAGGGTTAGGTTGGGTTTAGATTCGATTTAGATACGGTTAGATGAGGTATTGATAGTCCAAGATAGTCTAGATTGCATTTAGATAGGGATAGGTTGGGTTTAGATTCGATTTAGATACGGTTAGATGAGGTATTGATAGTCCAAGATAGTCTAGATTGCATTTAGATAGGGTTAGGTTGGGTTTAGATTCGATTTGAATACGGTTAGATGAGGTATTGATAGTCCAAGATAGTCTAGATTGCATTTAGATAGGGTTAGGTTGGGTTTAGATTCGATTTAGATACGGTTAGATGAGGTATTGATAGTCCAAGATAGTCTAGATTGCATTTAGATAGGGATAGGTTGGGTTTAGATTCGATTTAGATACGGTTAGATGAGGTATTGATAGTCCAAGATAGTCTAGATTGCATTTAGATAGGGTTAGGTTGGGTTTAGATTCGATTTAGATACGGTTAGATGAGGTATTGATAGTCCAAGATAGTCTAGATTGCATTTAGATAGGGATAGGTTGGGTTTAGATTCGATTTAGATACGGTTAGATGAGGTATTGATAGTCCAAGATAGTCTAGATTGCATTTAGATAGGGTTAGGTTGGGTTTAGTTCCGATTTGAATACGGTTAGATGAGGTATTGATAGTCCAAGATAGTCTAGATTGCATTTAGATAGGGTTAGGTTGGGTTTAGATTCGATTTAGATACGGTTAGATGAGGTATTGATAGTCCAAGATAGTCTAGATTGCATTTAGATAGGGATAGGTTGGGTTTAGATTCGATTTAGATACGGTTAGATGAGGTATTGATAGTCCAAGATAGTCTAGATTGCATTTAGATAGGGTTAGGTTGGGTTTAGATTCGATTTAGATACGGTTAGATGAGGTATTGATAGTCCAAGATAGTCTAGATTGCATTTAGATAGGGTTAGGTTGGGTTTAGATTCGATTTAGATACGGTTAGATGAGGTATTGATAGTCCAAGATAGTCTAGATTGCATTTAGATAGGGTTAGGTTGGGTTTAGTTCCGATTTGAATACGGTTAGATGAGGTATTGATAGTCCAAGATAGTCTAGATTGCATTTAGATAGGGTTAGGTTGGGTTTAGATTCGATTTAGATACGGTTAGATGAGGTATTGATAGTCCAAGATAGTCTAGATTGCATTTAGATAGGGTTAGGTTGGGTTTAGATTCGATTTAGATACGGTTAGATGAGGTATTGATAGTCCAAGATAGTCTAGATTGCATTTAGATAGGGTTAGGTTGGGTTTAGTTCCGATTTGAATACGGTTAGATGAGGTATTGATAGTCCAAGATAGTCTAGATTGCATTTAGATAGGGTTAGGTTGGGTTTAGATTCGATTTAGATACGGTTAGATGAGGTATTGATAGTCCAAGATAGTCTAGATTGCATTTAGATAGGGTTAGGTTGGGTTTAGTTCCGATTTGAATACGGTTAGATGAGGTATTGATAGTCCAAGATAGTCTAGATTGCATTTAGATAGGGTTAGGTTGGGTTTAGATTCGATTTAGATACGGTTAGATGAGGTATTGATAGTCCAAGATAGTCTAGATTGCATTTAGATAGGGTTAGGTTGGGTTTAGATTCGATTTAGATACGGTTAGATGAGGTATTGATAGTCCAAGATAGTCTAGATTGCATTTAGATAGGGTTAGGTTGGGTTTAGATTCGATTTAGATACGGTTAGATGAGGTATTGATAGTCCAAGATAGTCTAGATTGCATTTAGATAGGGTTAGGTTGGGTTTAGATTCGATTTAGATACGGTTAGATGAGGTATTGATAGTCCAAGATAGTCTAGATTGCATTTAGATAGGGTTAGGTTGGGTTTAGTTCCGATTTGAATACGGTTAGATGAGGTATTGATAGTCCAAGATAGTCTAGATTGCATTTAGATAGGGTTAGGTTGGGTTTAGATTCGATTTAGATACGGTTAGATGAGGTATTGATAGTCCAAGATAGTCTAGATTGCATTTAGATAGGGTTAGGTTGGGTTTAGTTCCGATTTGAATACGGTTAGATGAGGTATTGATAGTCCAAGATAGTCTAGATTGCATTTAGATAGGGTTAGGTTGGGTTTAGATTCGATTTAGATACGGTTAGATGAGGTATTGATAGTCCAAGATAGTCTAGATTGCATTTAGATAGGGTTAGGTTGGGTTTAGATTCGATTTAGATACGGTTAGATGAGGTATTGATAGTCCAAGATAGTCTAGATTGCATTTAGATAGGGTTAGGTTGGGTTTAGTTCCGATTTGAATACGGTTAGATGAGGTATTGATAGTCCAAGATAGTCTAGATTGCATTTAGATAGGGTTAGGTTGGGTTTAGATTCGATTTAGATACGGTTAGATGAGGTATTGATAGTCCAAGATAGTCTAGATTGCATTTAGATAGGGTTAGGTTGGGTTTAGTTCCGATTTGAATACGGTTAGATGAGGTATTGATAGTCCAAGATAGTCTAGATTGCATTTAGATAGGGTTAGGTTGGGTTTAGATTCGATTTAGATACGGTTAGATGAGGTATTGATAGTCCAAGATAGTCTAGATTGCATTTAGATAGGGTTAGGTTGGGTTTAGTTCCGATTTGAATACGGTTAGATGAGGTATTGATAGTCCAAGATAGTCTAGATTGCATTTAGATAGGGTTAGGTTGGGTTTAGATTCGATTTAGATACGGTTAGATGAGGTATTGATAGTCCAAGATAGTCTAGATTGCATTTAGATAGGGTTAGGTTGGGTTTAGTTCCGATTTGAATACGGTTAGATGAGGTATTGATAGTCCAAGATAGTCTAGATTGCATTTAGATAGGGTTAGGTTGGGTTTAGATTCGATTTAGATACGGTTAGATGAGGTATTGATAGTCCAAGATAGTCTAGATTGCATTTAGATAGGGTTAGGTTGGGTTTAGTTCCGATTTGAATACGGTTAGATGAGGTATTGATAGTCCAAGATAGTCTAGATTGCATTTAGATAGGGTTAGGTTGGGTTTAGATTCGATTTAGATACGGTTAGATGAGGTATTGATAGTCCAAGATAGTCTAGATTGCATTTAGATAGGGTTAGGTTGGGTTTAGTTCCGATTTGAATACGGTTAGATGAGGTATTGATAGTCCAAGATAGTCTAGATTGCATTTAGATAGGGTTAGGTTGGGTTTAGATTCGATTTAGATACGGTTAGATGAGGTATTGATAGTCCAAGATAGTCTAGATTGCATTTAGATAGGGTTAGGTTGGGTTTAGATTCGATTTAGATACGGTTAGATGAGGTATTGATAGTCCAAGATAGTCTAGATTGCATTTAGATAGGGTTAGGTTGGGTTTAGTTCCGATTTGAATACGGTTAGATGAGGTATTGATAGTCCAAGATAGTCTAGATTGCATTTAGATAGGGTTAGGTTGGGTTTAGATTCGATTTAGATACGGTTAGATGAGGTATTGATAGTCCAAGATAGTCTAGATTGCATTTAGATAGGGTTAGGTTGGGTTTAGTTCCGATTTGAATACGGTTAGATGAGGTATTGATAGTCCAAGATAGTCTAGATTGCATTTAGATAGGGTTAGGTTGGGTTTAGATTCGATTTAGATACGGTTAGATGAGGTATTGATAGTCCAAGATAGTCTAGATTGCATTTAGATAGGGTTAGGTTGGGTTTAGATTCGATTTAGATACGGTTAGATGAGGTATTGATAGTCCAAGATAGTCTAGATTGCATTTAGATAGGGTTAGGTTGGGTTTAGTTCCGATTTGAATACGGTTAGATGAGGTATTGATAGTCCAAGATAGTCTAGATTGCATTTAGATAGGGTTAGGTTGGGTTTAGATTCGATTTAGATACGGTTAGATGAGGTATTGATAGTCCAAGATAGTCTAGATTGCATTTAGATAGGGTTAGGTTGGGTTTAGATTCGATTTAGATACGGTTAGATGAGGTATTGATAGTCCAAGATAGTCTAGATTGCATTTAGATAGGGTTAGGTTGGGTTTAGTTCCGATTTGAATACGGTTAGATGAGGTATTGATAGTCCAAGATAGTCTAGATTGCATTTAGATAGGGTTAGGTTGGGTTTAGATTCGATTTAGATACGGTTAGATGAGGTATTGATAGTCCAAGATAGTCTAGATTGCATTTAGATAGGGATAGGTTGGGTTTAGATTCGATTTAGATACGGTTAGATGAGGTATTGATAGTCCAAGATAGTCTAGATTGCATTTAGATAGGGTTAGGTTGGGTTTAGATTCGATTTAGATACGGTTAGATGAGGTATTGATAGTCCAAGATAGTCTAGATTGCATTTAGATAGGGTTAGGTTGGGTTTAGATTCGATTTAGATACGGTTAGATGAGGTATTGATAGTCCAAGATAGTCTAGATTGCATTTAGATAGGGATAGGTTGGGTTTAGATTCGATTTAGATACGGTTAGATGAGGTATTGATAGTCCAAGATAGTCTAGATTGCATTTAGATAGGGATAGGTTGGGTTTAGATTCGATTTAGATACGGTTAGATGAGGTATTGATAGTCCAAGATAGTCTAGATTGCATTTAGATAGGGTTAGGTTGGGTTTAGATTCGATTGAGATACGGTTAGATGAGGTATTGATAGTCCAAGATAGTCTAGATTGCATTTAGATAGGGTTAGGTTGGGTTTAGATTCGATTTAGATACGGTTAGATGAGGTATTGATAGTCCAAGATAGTCTAGATTGCATTTAGATAGGGTTAGGTTGGGTTTAGTTCCGATTTGAATACGGTTAGATGAGGTATTGATAGTCCAAGATAGTCTAGATTGCATTTAGATAGGGTTAGGTTGGGTTTAGATTCGATTTAGATACGGTTAGATGAGGTATTGATAGTCCAAGATAGTCTAGATTGCATTTAGATAGGGTTAGGTTGGGTTTAGATTCGATTTAGATACGGTTAGATGAGGTATTGATAGTCCAAGATAGTCTAGATTGCATTTAGATAGGGATAGGTTGGGTTTAGATTCGATTTAGATACGGTTAGATGAGGTATTGATAGTCCAAGATAGTCTAGATTGCATTTAGATAGGGTTAGGTTGGGTTTAGATTCGATTTAGATACGGTTAGATGAGGTATTGATAGTCCAAGATAGTCTAGATTGCATTTAGATAGGGTTAGGTTGGGTTTAGATTCGATTTAGATACGGTTAGATGAGGTATTGATAGTCCAAGATAGTCTAGATTGCATTTAGATAGGGATAGGTTGGGTTTAGATTCGATTTAGATACGGTTAGATGAGGTATTGATAGTCCAAGATAGTCTAGATTGCATTTAGATAGGGATAGGTTGGGTTTAGATTCGATTTAGATACGGTTAGATGAGGTATTGATAGTCCAAGATAGTCTAGATTGCATTTAGATAGGGTTAGGTTGGGTTTAGATTCGATTTAGATACGGTTAGATGAGGTATTGATAGTCCAAGATAGTCTAGATTGCATTTAGATAGGGATAGGTTGGGTTTAGATTCGATTCAGATACGGTTAGATGAGGTATTGATAGTCCAAGATAGTCTAGATTGCATTTAGATAGGGTTAGGTTGGGTTTAGATTCGATTTAGATACGGTTAGATGAGGTATTGATTGTCCAAGATAGTTTAGATTGCATTTCGACGGCAAAAACATAGAATCAATGAAAAAAAAACAATTTCCCGAAAAATCTAGAAATGAAAAAAAAGTTTAATTTTTCATATTTTTTTCCGTGACCTCTCCCTTTCCAAAGCTTGTTACCAGCCCCAGATTTTTGTTATATAAGCTCGGAAAACCTTCAAGAAAGGTGCAGTTCTCGTTTTCGGAATGATGGAAATCCATGACTTCTCCCTGGGGATCGAAGACAACGGCGCACCGTCCAAGATGCTCCAAATGACCCTAGAAGCTCTCAGAGGACGATGAGCACTCGAATGGATCCCGGAACAGCCTGGAAGGCCATCGTGCTCCTCGGATGTGTTGGAATGTCCACATGGAACCCTGAAAGCTTGTAAAGATAAGTTTTTTCTGGTTTTTTTCTAATTAGAGCCTGGAAGACGTTGGCTCCGTGTCCTTCTACATATCCATTGCTCACTACAGACTCCTGAAGCGTTTGAAGATAAGTTTTCAACCCTTCTGGCTCTCATTCGAACCTAAATTCATCTGGTTTTCAGTGAATTCGATTCCGGAAAGACTCACTTACCCATCTGCTTCTAGACGGCGTATTCTCCCAATGTGCTGAGATAGAATGGCAACTGGAGCTCTAGGGGGTTCAGCTCGGTTCGGAGAGTTCTATGGTGTCGGCCCTACCTTGTTCGTCGTTACCAGGACTTTAGGATGAACCATTTTCAATGCTGATCCACAGAATGCTCCGGTTGCACTCACGTCTCCTACATTATTGTCTTTCTGAAGCACAACAAAGTGGACAAAACGGATCCGAAAAAGAACTGTTGAAATTTCTGTTTTTGGATTCTGAATAAATTTTTTCTACCACTAGCTTCGGCAAAGCCACCATACTTTGCTGAAGACCGCATGTACAGTACCCACCAAGGGTAGAGCCACCATACTCTACTTCAGTGTGGTACGCATGTACAGTACCCACCAAGGGTAGAGCCACCATACTCTACCTCAGTGTGGTACGCATGCACGTACAGTACCCACCAAGGGTAGAGCCACCATACTCTACCTCAGTGTGGTACGCATGCACGTACAGTACCCACCAAGGGTAGAGCCACCATACTCTACCTCAGTGTGGTACGCATGCACGTACAGTACCCACCAAGGGTAGAGCCACCATACTCTACCTCAGTGTGGTACGCATGCACGTACAGTACCCACCAAGGGTAGAGCCACCATACTCTACCTCAGTGTGGTACGCATGCACGTACAGTACCCACCAAGGGTAGAGCCACCATACTCTACCTCAGTGTGGTACGCATGCACGTACAGTACCCACCAAGGGTAGAGCCACCATACTCTACCTCAGTGTGGTACGCATGCACGTACAGTACCCACCAAGGGTAGAGCCACCATACTCTACCTCAGTGTGGTACGCATGCACGTACAGTACCCACCAAGGGTAGAGCCACCATACTCTACCTCAGTGTGGTACGCATGCACGTACAGTACCCACCAAGGGTAGAGCCACCATACTCTACCTCAGTGTGGTACGCATGCACGTACAGTACCCACCAAGGGTAGAGCCACCATACTCTACCTCAGTGTGGTACGCATGCACGTACAGTACCCACCAAGGGTAGAGCCACCATACTCTACCTCAGTGTGGTACGCATGCACGTACAGTACCCACCAAGGGTAGAGCCACCATACTCTACCTCAGTGTGGTACGCATGTACAGTACCCACCAAGGGTAGAGCCACCATACTCTACCTCAGTGTGGTACGCATGCTTGTATGGCATGTGCAAATGCCCACTTTTTTTTCAGTTCTCAACTGCAGGACAAACGGAAAGAGCTCAATCTTTATATTTATTTTTTAAATTTCAATAAAAGCTTAATGAAAGTTCTTTTGGTTCTAATGGTCCACATCTCGCAGATTTCCCTCTGATTATCATGTATTTCTCGTTGGCGCCAGTCTGAAAAAATTTTTCTATTTTATTGTAGCATGTTTTCTTCTTTTCAGAGCTATTGAGAGTATTCAGATAGAAAAGAGAAGAAAATAAAAGCTGTTCCTATTCCCAACTTACTTTTCCGGCCTCAAATTGCCAATCTGGATAGTACGCATATTTTTGATTGTTGAAATGGATTTTGAAGAATAATCTGGCATCATTGAAATGAGCATCGGTTACGGACCACTGAAAATAAAAAGTTTGAAAACTTTTGAGTTGTAATTGCGCTCTATGGAACTATGTCGAATTTCACTTACATCCGTAGACATTGGCGGCATTCCACTTGTGTAAGTTGACATCATCTTGAGCATTTCTACATAGCCATCTGAAATTAAACTGAATGAGTTTTTTAGTTTTTCAAGAGTCTTACCAAAATCATAAACTCTATTACATGCATCCCAAGTGAAATCTTTTGAAATAAACCCTGATAACGCTTCCAGCTGTTGTAAATCGATAGAGTTTTTTAGGAGAATCATGAGAAACTTTGCTTCAATGTCAGCGTCTTCACAAGCCCCGTGGCAGAATAGAAGAGCTGTCAGGAATAGGAAAAATAAGAGCATTTTGAAGGGAATTGGGATGAGAATAGAAAGATCGGTTAAGAAAGAAATCGAGGGCTATGATGTCCTTTTTATATTAAAAATTATCACCCGAAGTGCTATAAACTATTTATTACTCTTTAATTCACTAATAAAGTATAGTTATTGCCTATCACTTTTATCACTATAAAACCCCTCTCCCTCTTCTATTTTCTTCAATTCATTCTCAAAATGAGGACTACTGTACTTTTGCTTTCCCTATCCCTTCTTTTCTTCTCTTCCTACTGTAGGGAGGATAATGTAGCAGCGATGTGTATCGAATCTCAACTATCCACAATTCGTGATGTTCTTGTCAATGGAACTATTGAGGATCGAAAATTTTTGATCTATAGTCTCCCAGGTACTTCTACAGTAACCCCTGGCTTTGTAAGATGTACATTTTTGCAGAAATGCCAGGAAAATGGGAGGAAATTTTTGCTGTTGGAAACTATGAGATCAAGTCTGCACAGAGAGAAAAAGGTGGATCGAGAATATTTGGAGTTATCGATTTCTTGTTTCCAAATGGGAAAATAAGAGCGTTCACCTATGTGACATTGACTCCAGAGAGAAGAAGCAAAACAGGATTTACTATGAGTATTACAGGTGAGAACTTTTAAAGTCGGTTCAGTAATTGCGCTCCACTGAATTTACCGTAAAACCTGCAATAGAGCGGCCGGTAGAACTATTTTTAAATATTTCTTGAAGGGGTCGCTCTTTCACAAGAGGCCTTTATAATGGAGGGGCTTTTCTACTTGAGGAAGCTGCTCTATTGTTCACTGGGCTTCTGGAGGGGCCGCTCTATTACAGATTCTACGGTAGTCCTACATCAGAAGTTGTTGACAACAACACTCTTCTTTTATAGTTCTGGAAATAATTTCAGCCGACCAATGCAAAAAACCAAACGACTTGCGCCGCCTAAAACGTGAATTCTACGCTGATGATGATTGTGCATGGTGGGGATGCATTGATGGATAAATTCGATTTCTACAAATATTCTGGTTTATCTTCTAATAAATTATTATTCTCACATCTGATGGGGTCGAGATTGATGTTAAGTCTGCATTTTTTCAAACATATTCAACTGAAACAACTCACTTTCTCCCCAGTTCCACTAGATTCTACTCACCACCTCTCCACCAAGAAACCAAACTTTTCTCCATTCAAAACCAAAACATTCAGATTCCAAAAATCACATTTTCCCGTCACCGTCTTACCTTGCTCCCAATTGAATTAGTTCGTTAGAAAAGAGTAAATATGCAGCAAAAATCTGTCTAATCTGACAAAGGAAAATCAAATCATCGTTGATGGGGGTGAGGAATTGGTGGGTGATATTATGAAAGCATTTTTCGAAAGAGGAAGAAGGAGTGCTGGAGATTTCAGATTTCTGAAACTTTCTATGGGAGTTTTTAGCTGAGAAAATCTTTTGAGAACTTTTCAAACAGTTTCAGTTGATACTTTTCTTTGCCTAATAATGATTTGGGGAATCCCATTGGGGATTTTTCAAACACGTCAAACCAAACTCTAATGGCGAGGGTTCATTAGAATCAGATGACTTGAACATTAGTTATTGGTCTCTTTTGGTTTGTATATAACTGACAATAGACGTTTAATTTTATTTGAAATATCGCGAATTGATCTTATAAATAAGTCTCTCAAAAAATTCAGCTGAAAAAAGTTAGTACTTTCGTTCAACTTCTCGAAGTTCCTTTCCACTTTTTTTTTGTTATTCAACCTCCCTCCATTTTTCAGCTTCATTCTGACCTTCCTCACATACTACTTCTGTTTTCATTTCTTTTTTTCTATTCCCCATTCCCTTTTGTTTTTTATTCCAGGAATCCCTCATGACCTCCAATGCCAGTTGTGCTTCTCAAGATATTATAGAACGATTAGAAAGTTTTAATCTAATTTTCTCTCAATCTGTGGATCTTATAGCTTCGATCATCACATTTTTCGCAACTTTCTTTGCTATAAAAGTGGTTTTAAACAAGTCCATTTTCAAATTATCCACAAAAATTTTATTATTTCAAAATTTATTCTATGCAAATTTACATCAAGTTTTTTATGGAATCGAAGCGATCGGATTGTTGTATAGGAGCTTTTTTATGATGGATAGACCATGTGAAATATTGCAATCAGATGCTCATTGTGCACCTTATATTGAGGTATTTTTGGCTTTTTCTAAAAAATTGGGGCGGATCAAATTCTGAAATTACCAGTTTTTCAAAGTTCTTTCAAAGTTCAAAGACTACGTTTTTTATAAATATTTTGTAAAATAAAAATTTTCAGTTTAAGAAAATCTCAAATTTTTCCAGACCAGAAAATTGCGTCGCCTCCGGCGACTCCATTTTCTGTGGAGTCTGGGTTGGTGTGTCTCCCTGGATTTTTGTGAAAGTTTAGGTTTTTTCTAAAGGAGGGCTCGTTCATTTTTTTCTCCTCGCAACACTTTTTATTTTGATGAGAATCTACATGTTTTCTTATTATTTCTGGCTTAAAAGAACATTCATTTCCGCCAGGGTTGGGAAAAGCCGGGCCGGGCCCCGTCTGTTATTTGGCGGACTGAGCCACCTCAGCCCATCTCGGCCCGTTGGACCCGCTCAGTGGAACATTGAAAATATTTTTCAAAATCATCCAATTCGTTGGGGAACGTGAATAAAATTGTACGAAAATGACACTTAGAAACTAAATTTTGGTATTGGTTGATCCTAAAAGAGTTTTCTCGAATTTTCGAAGATAAATTTCGGGAAAAAGGAGATATTTTCTTCTTGTGCGGGCCGAGCGGGCGGGGCCTCACAATTGCTTCCCCTGAAATGAATCAGAAAGAGCACTGAACCATTCAAATAATGCCTGCATTTTTCTGAAAAGGACTTGATCAAAAATGACGCATACCACAACACTGTTGAACAGTTTTAAAACTACGCACACGTCTTTTTAAAAGCGGTATTTCACTTCAGAACTCTCTAATATGTATATTGACTACTTCACTTTTCATAGAGATTAGAAAATTTTCCACTGTATCTGTAATTCAGATGTAAAGAAACGTGTTTCAAAAAGTTATCACATCCGGTGGAGGCGAAATGCGAAGAAGCTTCTCCAAAAGGACTCTGCTTTTTGAAGTTTTTAAAGTGAAAGCATGAAAACATGCATTCATGCATTGTCGGCGTTCGGTTTTGCGGATCCAGAAATTTGTACAGTTTCCACAGCTTCTCCCGGTTCTCTACAGTGGGAGCAAAAAGTCATTACGTTTTAAAAAACAAACCTAACCTGTCCCGGGCACAAATTTTTGATCCTCTCTTTTCCACACTTGTTTTGTTCTTCACAGAACTTTTTGAGAACTGACGGCCTTACATGAAATAAAAAAGTTTCAACGAAGACATTTATCACGAAGTTCTATGGCAAATTTTGAAAAATGTCGAAATGTTCACTAAAACCTCATTTTCTCAAGGTTTTTATGACTCAAAAAAAAAGTAAAAAACATCTGCACTATGATGGAATCGAACCCTTGCCGTGTATTTACCGGACAGTTGTGTTCACCACTACACCACACTGTCTCAATACTCGCCTTCAAGTGAGTTTTTCTCACAAACTGTAAGACCGATTTTCCTTTTGAAAAGCTTTTTTGTTTCTCGAGATCGAGACGAACAAAATGAGCTATCAAACACAAAAATCGGTTGAATCAATCGTCCCCCTTACCTCAAACTTGGGTAATTGAACCGGACAGCGGGCGCCGCGCGGCCTCCTCACTAATGCGCGCAGCCGACACCAATCCAGGTCGGCGATGGCCACTATACTTTGCGTGCAGGTGGGCGGGGCTTAGGATTCGTGCTTAGAGTGCACAGAGCTTCACAGAGCTCCAATCAAAAAACAAAATAGATGGGCATCATCGCGGGGAAATTCTGTATCGAACTGTCTTTGTCTCAGAAGAATCGGTTCAGTAGGAAGGGCTGGAGGATCGGCGCCACACAGACAGACGGACGGAATTTGATGATTGTTAATAGTAAAGATTCTGATGTGTGGTATCAGTGGAATGATCTACGGACAAAGTGGTCTCCTAATTGAAAGAGCCTGTGCAACATTTTCAAATCATTATGAAACCAAAAAAAGCTTGATAATTGGATGCTCCATATCTTCAATTGTCCTAATTTGTAGTTTATCCACAGGCCGTTTATTACTATGGGATGATCCATTAACTGGATATTTAACCGGATGTTTTTCATTTCCAAAAAACAGTGCAACTCGTTCCACTTGGTATTTTATTATTTGCACGATTTTGACATTATTGAATTTGATTATTTCAATTTGGATAATGAGATATAACAAGCGATGTGAATATGAGTAAGTTGTATGGGGAGTGTTATGGGAGAAACATCTATTACACCGGGACCCCTAATAGAAAAGCACCTCTAATATAACGACACTTTTATTTGAAATATGAATAGTGGAAATTCGCCAGAGACGCATTTGCTATAACCGTTTTCGTTCCACTTTACGGAAGCTTCTGAGCGTCGGTCGATTTTGACTGCCTTGCCTCCGGATGAAAACGTTGAAAATTAGTGATGCGTGCACTACTAATTCAGCTTTGACGGTATTCCACTTCTATTAACATTCCAGAACCCGTTTCAATGTTGATGTTCGCTTTCAAAAACGAGAAGTTATTGAATCAACTGGTGCCATTTGTTTTCTAACTTTATCTCAATTCATCCTCATGTTTTTCTATTCATTTGGAATTTTTGTATTGAAAACCATTCGAGAAATGATAACTCCAAAAACTTTTTATTTTTGGATCGTTTGGTGTTATGTAAGTCTCTTCTTTAAATCAAAACTTCTCTTTTCACTTTCAGAGTATGCCATTCATTGCCATGATGCTTCCGTTGCTTTTGATCTACTTGGTGAGGAAGAGTCGGAAGAAAAGAGCCATCAAAATAATAGGGATAACAAATACAAAACAGACTCAAGAAGGACATATTGCGGAGATGAAGTCAATGTGGACCTAAGCTTCTTTTTTTTAAGAAATGAATATTCAAAGAAACATCTTTTTTTTATCTGGTGAGAGGTCCAGAAATGAAAGTTGTTCTTCACTTCGGTCCGCGATCACTCTCTCGGCAGTGTTAGTTATGTCACAGATTTATTTATATGAAAAATATTGATTTAAAAAGGTTTAAGCATTAATCAGCTTTCGAATCAGTTCATCAAACTCATAGTCTTCTTCAAAATTGTCTTCCTGAATCTCATTTGGAATTCTTCTTTTTAAATTAAAGCATAACCATAACAAAAACCACGAACAAACAGTGAACATCAACACTGTTAGAACAGGGTGAAAAGTTATGATATAAAACAAATATCGATTCTCCAACGAAGATCTAAGAAAGTTTAATTGCACAAATCTCATCACTTCCACTGCAACTTCCTTTTCACTGTTGAAAAACATTCGACTCCAAAGAAGTTTTCTCAAAACTGTGCACATTTTTCCCATTTCCACTCGCTTGTAATATTTTGAATTGATATCAATTTTATCCAAAGAACCTCCAAGAACTTTCAGAGCACAAACAGTCCAAAATTCGGGCATATCACAATGAGAAATCACTTTCATAGCTTCTGCACAGACTTTATCAATATTGAAATTCGGACTTGAATTCAATAATTTTTTGATATATTGCCAAGATTCTTCAAACTCCGAATTTCTCTTGTCAATATTTGGGATTCTCCAGAATGCGTTGAGTTTCAACAATATTTCAATCAGAAGTTCATTTTCAGCTTCTTCGAAAGTCGTGATTCTGAAAAATGCGCAACTTCATTTTAGAATTTTCGTTTAGTTTCTAACTGTTTTAGTATGTCTTGACAGCAATCAAAAACATGATCCATTATTTGGCTATCAACGTCAAAAAAGTTCAAAATCTCCACTAATTCCTTCAAAAAAGAGAGAAGCATGTCCCGATTTTGCTCCCAATAATTGATTTGTCTACGTCGAGTGTTGATAAAACTTTCAGAATTCGCATTGCTCAATATTGAACAAATTGCATTCTGATTCTTTTGATGCCGAAAATGGACCAGAGATGTAAGTTCTAGATTGAACGAATTGTTAATATACAAAGTTATTCCAGGAAATTCACGAAGAGTTACGTTAGAATCTGAAAATATTGAAATGTTATTGAACTTCACATATTAGCTTTTTTAAAACAAACCCAAATGAAATTTCGAATAAACTCACAGTTTGCCGCTATAATCTTCAATTCTGGATTGCGTTTAACAATTTTTTTCAACATTTTATTATTCATTGTTGTGTCCATACAATCCAAGTATCTCAACTCAGGAAGTTCTCGGTCACTTGATGCAAATAATTTTATTAGATGTCTAAAGTATTTTGACTTTCCTTTGCTATAATTTCTAAGATATGATGTTAGTTCATAAATGGATAAACTTACTTTGCCTCAGACAAACTCAAATATTCCAGGTTTTTCAAATTGAACAAATCCATGAATGCCTTTTTATTTTCAATTGGATTATAACCGATAGATAATCTCTTCAGATCAAAAAGTTTAGAAATTCCTTCTAAGATTTTTGTTCCCGTGCTGGATATATCAAGATCAACAAGATTCGGGAAGAAACAGAAAATGTTGGATAAGTCCTTCGGGCTTATCTTTATTTGTGACAGTTTTAACACTTTGAGATTAGGAAGTAGGTTTCCGACCTGATATATATTTAGCATCTATTTATGCTGTAAAATCAGAAAACTCACTTTCCGTACCCAATTTTCCACAAACTGAAATTTTGGGATTCTTGTGTATGATGTTAATTCCAAACATTCCAAAAGTATTCTTGAGTATGGATTCAGAATATCTTCCAAAAGTTTCACAATGTTCACATAGCTCCCATCATTTGAGCCCGTACGGCTTTCAAACTTTTTCATCAAGAAAGAATAACACTCAGGGTCCTCAATAGTATTTAAGTAATGCAGGTTTTGATCTTCTGGGGCATCACAATAACTAGTCATTTTTGAGTAGTCTCCGAGCTTCAACGACTTTAAATTCAACTCATTCAGATAAGGAAAAATCCACTCTTGCATATCAAAATAACTCAAATCAACCTCCGACGGCATAATCTTTCCCATCAGTTTCTCTATTATTTCCATATTCGGAAGCCCAATAATTTTGCATAACTTTTCAAAAATTTTGTTACTCAATATTGGACCAATAGGTTTGCTTGGAACATCGTATTTCCCTAAATACAATTAGATTTGAACAAAAAATTCGATAGCAAATACCTTGAGAAATAAAAAATGCAATTTCTTCAACCGCAAGATCTTGAAGTAATGGGACAGGCATTTTGAACAGCAATGAGTATAAAGTAGAATAAAACGAAAATTCAAAAACTGAACAAAAAAGAAACTTGAAAGTTTGTTTGAAAGAAGTCTTTCTCGCTTCCATAGAAACTGCTTGGATACGAATACACATGTATTCTTCAAGTGATTTATGTGAAGTATGGTGACATCACACAGTTGCTGTTTCATAATTGTGATGAAGGAAGTGGGCGGCGCTAATGAATTCAATATTTTGCGTTTATTGTTAACTGTAGACAACATCCTGAATGAATGAACAACTGGGCTATAAGATTACGTGCTTGAGGTGTTTCTGTTAGTTCCTATGATATTTTTGATAGTTGAGGTTTCCATCAAAGAAATCAACAATTTCCCATGGTACAACAATTTCCCCCGCGTGAATTTTTCCAGAAGTGCACGCAAGGCGTCTTACTGCCCACACAGAACCAATACAGGAAGAGACTACTTGTAGATTCATTCATTCTTCGTTTTTCAGGACCCCTCGCGAGGACCACCTATTCTCAGCCAACCCAAATTCCGAACCCAGGATACGACATTTTCGGTAGGCCAAAAGATCCGATTACTGAAAGTGGAACGATCATTTTGTGGGTTGGAAAAAAAAAACGTGATTTTTGGTTTTTTCAAAAATTATTTTTAAGTCACTTTTCGAAAAAATGAAGCCATTCAATTTCTGGACCGATAAGTAAAATTTTCATGTTTAAATTTTTGTCGAAAAGTTGACCTGGATAGGTGTTTCTGTGAAAAATCCAAGTGGAACATTGATCAGAGCGAATATTCAGACACTGGCGCGGACTATATTTCCCAGTTAATATTTTTGAATTAATAATTTTTTTTGAAAGTTGATTATTCTATTTTTGGTTTCTTTTAACTCAGGATGTCTCAAAACCTACCCAAAAAAGGAACTATTTATTAAATAACGTATTATTTTCAATTTAAAAGGATGTGTCTGGCCGCTATCTCCAAAAAGAGAACTTGTAGAGGTGGGCGGGGTTGCAGTAGAGCGGGTATGCGGATGCTTATAGAACATATAAAAGTCAGACAATTTATCATCAAGCAGGTATTGCATCTCGATCACTGACGTCTTCAAACTTTTCATGCCAAACGTGAAAAAAGAGTGATATTTGCGTTTTGAGAATAGTTGCCCATAATCCATCTTTCCGCATTATATCGACTCCCTTTGAGCAGTCTTTGAACAAGTTCCTTAAAACTCTGAAATAAAGTTTCAAGTATTATATATGATTCCCGCCGCTGTGTCCTGTCAAAATAATAAAGTTTGGGCAAGGAATTCAAACTTTTTTCAAACTGTAGAAATTCAAATATAGCTTGCAGACGAGAATGGGCAGACCACCCGCGAAAACAAAAGTTTGAATTCCTTGCACAAACTTTATTATATTGACAGCAGGGCTGGGCGTAAAATTTTTATTTTACGGAATCCGTAAAACGTAAAATTTACGGATTCAAAATCCGTAAAATACCGTAAAATCCGTAAAAAACGAAAAATTCGATTAAGAAGCTGCGGAGCATGTGGTTAAGGGTAAAACCACTGTTTTAGGCGTTTCGTTAGTCATTTCAGGCGCATATCATGAAAAAAAATGGTTGAAAATTAAAATTTTTAAATTTATAATTTATTTCCTATCCAACTTTTTTTTCGCTTTCAAAATTTTCAACTGGGATTTTTCTGAATTTCATCTTTTTGAGCTTTTTCCATTCAAAAAACAAGCACGGCAACTTCCGAAACTAATTTTCAACAATAAATCAGTCCAAAAACATCAAAATTCGGCTAAAGATGCTAAAAATGAGCCAAAAATTTTTTTACGGTTTTTACGGATTAAATTTTTACGGTCCCCGTAAAATTTTACGGATGCCCGAAAATCCGTAAAATCCGTAAAATCCGTAAAAACCGTAAACGTAAAATCTCAGCCCTGATTGACAGTACTCACGAAAAACTCGGTCCTCTTCTTTCGGGATCATACTCGAATGTCTCATAAGAATTCAAATCTTCCATATTGAATTCTCCATCATAATCAAACCATTTTAACCAAAGTGTTTTAAACTTTTTATCCTCCGAATGATACCATCTCTTGAAAAAATCCATAAAGTCCGGGGATTTTATTTTGGAAAATGAGCATTGACAGACGAAAATTTCAGTGGGAGTTGTTAGATTAAAGAGAATATCTCGTGTGAACCAGTCACATGAATATTCATAAAGAAACAATGTTTCAGATTTGATTAATTCTGGATCAAAATCAAAATCAATTGGAATCCCAAGCAAAGTAGTCTCAGAAATGTTCATAGTTTTCATAATTTCCACCAATTCCCCTGGTATCAATGGATTATTTCCTCCGATTCTTAGAGTTCTACACTCTGTTTTTCCAAATAGAAAAGGTCGACGAAGAGATTCTGGTATGCCATCAGGCTCATATTGTACATCTCCAATTGGGCAATTGAATAAGTCTAAGAAATAGTTGAGACCATTTTGTGCAGATTTCCGAGGATCGTCTGTTAGAATTGTGGGATACGAAGAATAATAATCCCTGAAATGGAAGTTGTAAAAGCATACAATTCAAGAGAATATAATTCCTTCAAAAAGAGTATCATCATGCTTTGACCCCACCCACTTTGAAATTGCTAGTACGCATTTTGGGTTCAAGACGCAGGCACTCTCGTTTCTTTGCGCTCCAGCCCAAAATTCAAAGTGGGCGGAGCCTGCTAATGATTATATTCTTTTTCAGACTTGAAGGTTACAACTTGCTGATTTTGAATTTCGTGGTTCTGTAAGTCTATTGATTTTCAATATTTTCGGATGTTTTTTGTCTCAAAAAGTGTGAGAATAAAACGTGCCAATCATGCTTCACAACTGTTTCCTCAACCGTTTGTGTCAATGGTTTCACTTTGTAGTTTTCTTCCAAATTGAATACCCATCCACCATGCCATAAATCGTCATTTACATCGAATTCGATAGCCACCTGATCTTTGAATGATTTAATCAGAAAAGCTTTCACTGGATATTTTCGTATCGATTTGACTAATCCACGGCATCTTTTGGACGAAAATGAGAAATTTACGCTTGAAAAATTATATTAATACAACTTTAAAAAATTGAACTTACAAATCCAAAAATTTTAAATTTAATAAAACACACTTTTGACATAGAAACGGTAGTTTTAGTACAGGAAAATCCATTTCTATTTGTTTGATTTTCTCCAAGATTACAATCAATTGTTTTCCGAAAATTGTGCAATAGAGCGCAATTTCTGTAGTGTGAACAGACGACTTCCCTTCCCAAAAGGACTAGGACCATCTGCTTTCCTTAAAACGAAAATCCATTTGGTGGCCTAACTAACCATATGATGGCACAGAAACTCCGACACTGAAATTTTCGAAATAAGCTTGTCAAGACCATTCAAATGAGTATAAACTTGGTTATGCTCCGCCCACTTGGAAATTTCGGCTGTGCTGCAAACTGTGCTGCTCTTACAAATGGTCATCAGAATGGAGAGACTGAAGATGTGGGGCAGGCGAACACACCATCGAACGGTGTTCTGGAAGTAGCGTCTGAAAAGACGCTGGAATAAGGTTTTCAGGCGTAATACACAGAATAGAATGTGACGTCATAGAGTTGGCGAATACATGTAGGTCCATCTGAATCTCTTTTTTCTCTATGTCTCTCCATCGTGCACACTATTTCATAAGGTTCCTTCACATCGCGCTCAAAACGGTGTATTCGTCTGCACACAACTCCATTCAATCGACAAAGGAGCATTCAGTTCATACAGATGGACAGCGTTTTTTTTTTCTGTAGTCATTCGATCGATAATTTCATAATTCTTGACTTGACCCACAAGTTCTCAACTGTTTCCTTTCCTTTTCAGATGTCCGTGTCATCTCTTCAAGCCAGAGCATCCGAGGAAGTTGCTTATTGTATTCTCGAAGGTTTGCTTCTATTTTATTGCCGTATTACCTCGAAATTAACCATAGCATTTCAGGAAAAACCAAAGTCCTTACCAAGCTTCTTGACCCATCGATGAGCAATGAAGTCTTTGAAAAATTAACCAAATTTTTCGGACATCCCGATTCAGAGATGATAGATATGATGATGAATCATATCAGACCATCAATAATCAATTTGAGTGGCTTCAAACTTCAAGAATTTATGATTCCATATCTGAATAAATTGAGTCTGAAATCCTTAAAACTAGGAGAATACACGGACCTCACAGCTGCTTACACCAAAAATGATCCAAATTCCAAAGGAGCCATCATTGATATTGTCAAATTGCTGAAGGATATTCTCAATGAGAATTCAAGAACGCAGTTGAAAATACTCGAGTTGACATCTCATATCAATGAATTGAATTTTCAATTCAAAAAAAATTGGGCAAGACCTGTAAGTTCATAATTTTTATTAAGAAGTTTTATCCATCTTTTTTCAGATTGGAACTTTGATTCCCAACCTCACAGTCTTGAAAATCTCCAACAAAAGACTGAGTTCTGTAGATTTCAAAAACATCACAAACTTTTTTCCGAATCTTGAGGAACTTGATATCACAAAAACTATGCTGGACAGTTTGAAAGGGATTTCAAAATTGAAAAATTTGAAAAGTTTATCAATGGGGGAAAATTACATAGAAGATGAGAAGAGTATGAAAGATCTCTATAGCTGTACAAAGCTAGAGTATTTGAGTTTTGCTAATTCTCGGTAGGTTTCTGAATATTAAAGAAGGACTGAACTCGGGTTTTTTAATTTAAAATTCTGATGCAGTTTTTTATTTTGATCATTTTCTTTCACTACGACTACACTCAAAAATCACTCTAAACGGGTGAAAACAGCGTTTGAAAGAAGCACACAATACAGGTTGATGGCCTAGAATCCGGCAAGTGTGCGCCTTACGCGCGCTTTTTTTAAAATTCCTGTACGCGACCATGCCTTCAAGTGTCTTTTCTACCATTTAGAGTGATTAGAGTGATTTTTCTAAAACAAACTTTTCAGTGATTGGAATCGCGACTACGGCCTGATTATCTTCATAGAATTTGGAAAGAAGCTTCCAAATCTAAAATATCTCAACTTAGTCTATTCATCTGTAGATGATGAAGAACTTAAATCAATTGTCGAGAGGCAACCATCATTGAAAACAATTGCAGCAAATAGTGAGTCTGGTTTTTGAGAAAATCGCATTCAGAAAAACATGCTTCATTCATATGATTTCAGGTTCCTATATAGAAATTGGAGAGTTTCCAGGAATAACTTTGTACAGCGATCATTCTGCTGAAAATTCGCTTGCTTCATTAACTCATTTTCGTGAAAAAGCAGATCGATACTGCTTACTGAAAGTGCTCACCACAATATCAAATGGGTTCATGATGACATATATTAATGGTGAACCCGTGGATCATAGTATCAATGCACGAATTTTAGTCGAATTGGACCAAATTTTGAAAATTTATGAAAATGATTCTGATTTCATTAAGCTCGTCTATAATTGCTATGGCCATATGCTCCCTGAGTAAGAAATAATTTAGCTAAATAATCATTTTTCAATAGTATTTTTTCAGCAACGATCAGTATAGAAACAATGAGCAAATAATGATAATCAAAGGGTTGCTTAAAGTTTCTGCTTTCTATAGAAATCCTCAATGCAAGGGGGCTTTCACGTTTTCGTATTTTCTATGGAGTGGAATCAGACATGCAATGAATTCAATTCAAAATTTGAACTTGGATGAAATCTGTGCCGAAGCGATGGAATGGATTTGTATCAAAAATCGAAAGGGTGATGGCAAATGTGATGCACTTGCCATTCTGAAATCGTCTTTGACTAAAATTAATAAGCACTCAACCCATTATAAATATGTAGATATGAAGAGATTATGCCTTTGTTTGAGAAATATGCAAAAGGCTAAACTTCTTAGTGATGATGAGAAACTGAGCGCTCGGACGATTCTTCGATTTGTGCAAGATAACTTCATGTAGACGATGCTACTGTTTTGTTCTAAGTTCACTGTTTTGTCTGATTGTTTTATTTTTCGATTTCCGAAAGTTGTTTTTTTGTCAATAAACTTTTCATTGTACTTTATTCATATTGTTCGAAGCCTGGTTCATATCAATCAAAAAACAGAGGTGTGTCGAATCAGAACTGTCCCGTCCTGCATCAGAATTACGTCACGTGAAATAATAGTTCTGATTAGGTTCTCATACGGGACAGTTCTATGCGCTCTGTTGAAAGACCCATTCATATCAGCGTTTCCTGTTCTTTCTGAGGATACCGTTCGCCAACTGTCTCCACTGCCATCACAGTGAAAAAAGGAATGGAGCACGGTTTTTTACGAAAATAGTATCCAAAAAAGTAGTGAAGATTTGTGTCTTTCATTAAAAATTTTATGTTTTATTGTTTCGGAGAATAAAAGAGATTAAAGTAAAATAAAAATGTTCTCTGTCGTTAATTCATTTTTTGACAAGAAAACGCCTAAATAAAAGTGAACACTGATGAAAATAGTCACATTTTCGCTGAAAAATCATGGCTGAGCGCAGAATCAAAAACTTTTTTCCGGTAATATTTTCTCTGCCACTAAATTTCTCAATCTTCAAAAAGATTAGAACGAATCGAAAAACAACAGCAATCTCTTAGATCCAGGGCTGGGCAACTGTTTTCAGCTCAAACAATTTGTTTGGTCAAACATTATTTGAAAAAATTTTCCAAACAATTTATTTGGTCAAATAATGTTTGATTTTTCAAGCCAAACAAATTGTTTGACCAAATATTGTTTGAAAAATTGATCCAAACAATCAAACATTTTCAAACAAATTGTTCAAGCTTTAATTTTTCGAAAATTAATAGAAAATGGGTTAAAATTCAGTGTTCTCAAGTATAAATTTGTCTGAAAACGAGTTCAATAAAAAGCATAGCTCCTGTCAGCACACGACTATCGGTGATGGGGTGGGAAAATGTGCTCTAATGTGCTTTCGCTGAGTATTCAACGCTTCCACACTAACGTTGACTGAGTATTCAACTTTTGTGTGTAACGGTAAGCAGCGAAATGCGTTTTTCATTAGAGCCCACTTTCCCACCCCATGCCCGATAGTCGTGTGTGTCAGTCCTTCCAGGAAAAATTCGGCAAATTTTCTCAGAATTTTGATTCGAAAATTGCAAAATTTTCGGGAGTTCTGTTTTCCACAAATGTTTGAAAATTATCAAGCAATTTATTCCAAACAATTTGTTTTACCTCAAAAAGTCCAACAATATTTTCAAACAATTTTGTTTGGTTCAAAAATTCCAAACAATTGTTTCAAACAAAATTGTTTGGTTTATCACCAAATAACAAACAATTCAAACAATCAAACAAACAATTTGCCCAGCCCTGCTTAGATCACAAAAATCCTCGTTCAAACAGAGAAATAACCATTTCGGGTACTTTCTGGAGTATAATGATGAAATACCATTTGAAATATATATGTATCACTGCTTGTTTCTCTTTCACCTCCTTTTTTGTTCACTTCCTTTCAGCTTGCCAGGCCTATTCGGAAATTTTGCGAGTTTTTTAATTTTTTTCCAAGAAATTGTTCACTTCTCGATTCATGAATAAAAATACATGACATAAGGCGTCATGTATATAGTTTTATCAGTTGCCGGCCGTAACGTCACTCTTTGCTGAGGGAGTGGCAAGCAAATAAATTACAGTGCGGCTTGAGTCGCTACTCAGCCAATTAAAAAAAATTGCTCTCACTAGGAAAAAGAATTCAAAATCACGTTCAATAAAATTTCCCGTTTGGTACTCTTTTTCACTGTTTAGTTCCAGAAAAACAATATTCTTATGAGTTCTCTTCCTTGCAAATAAACTTTCCCTCATTCTTTTTGTTTTCTAACATAAGGTTTTTCTCAGTGATATCTTCTTCTGCTATTTTCATTTAAGCATATTTGTAATCTACCTTTTTTCTATTCTTTTCTCACATCGGCAGCTTGAGAGATACTCTGTATGCTCAATTAAATTTTGTTCCTGAGAAAAATACATTATATTTTCGGGCTACCGTACGTTTTTTTTGAATTGAATAATTCATGGTAACCTGTGATAGAAAAACGTGGATTTGATGATTTTTATTTAGAGTAATAAAAAATAGTTGACTGATAAATTTCTCATTAGGAGTGCAATCTACATTGTAAGTTTTAGGATATACAGTACCGTCCATTAAGATATACAATTTCACATTTTTGCCTCTAACTCAGGTTCTAGGATTCGGATCATCATGAAACTTTGCCAAAAGTTTAAAAACTATTCGGAAAAGTTAATTTTAAAACGAGAAAGCTCAACTATATTTTTTTCAAATTTTATACCAAAAAATCGAAAAAAGTTAAAAATAGCCAAAAATGAGTATAATTGAGTAAGGCACTGGATCAGTTGAAACATATGACGGATGGGTAGGAAAATGTTTTGATATGTTCTCTGATATTAATACTTGGTTCCTATGCCTTTTTCTTCAATAACAACTTGGCATTTTTGCCCCATGGATCCAATCAAAGTGACGAGAGTGCAAGATGGGATATCCATCAAGGCTTTCTCGAATTTCTCGATCTTTTCGACTGAATTTTTAGCTGTGAGGCTTGCAATACGTCTGCCAGGACCCTCCCAAGAATGTTCGATTGAATTTAGGTCCAACCTTTGGGTTGGCCAGTTCATAACAGGCATTTGAAGCTGTTGTAACCATTCTTGGATGCAGTGTTAATTGCGTTTGGGGTCTTTATCTTGCTGGAAAATGAAGCCCCAACGGTTTGATCTTCTTGCAAATGGAAGCAAATGGTCTTTCAGAATATCCCTGTACATGTATTGATCCAAGATACCTTCGATACGGTGCAGGGGACCAACCCCATTCACATCGAAACATTCCTACATCATGGCATTTAAGCTGGATTTATCAGCATTGCTCCAACGTCATCTGGAGTGTCGAGTCGAAGTATTTTATGATTGGTACTGATGTTGTTTCACATACGAGACGTCCTGTTGGCCAAAAATTTGATCCAACGTACCAGCTCTCGACTGTCAAGCCCGGTGGTGGAAACGTAATGGTGTGGGAATGTTTCGATGGGAGTGGGGTTGGTTCCCTGCACCGTATCAAAGGTATCATGGATCAATACATGTGCAGGGATATTCTGAAAGACCATTTGCTTCCATTTGCAAGAAGATCAAACCGTTGGGGCTACATTTTCCAGCAATATAAAGACCCCAAACGCAATTAACACTGCATCCAAGAATGGTTACAACAGCTTCAAATGCCTGTTATGAACCGGCCAACCCAAAGCCTGGACCTTAATCCAACCGAATATGTTTGGGAATACCCTGACAGACGTATTGAAGGCCTATTAACGAAAAATTCAGTCGAAAAAATCAAGAAAATCGAGAAAGCCTTGATGGATATCCCATCTTGCACTCTCGTCACTTTGATTGGATCCATGGGGCAAAAATGCCAAGTTGTTATTGAAGAAAAAGGCATAGGAACCAAGTATTAATATCAGAGAACATATCAAAACATTTTCCTACCCATCCGTCATATGTTTCAACTGATCCAGGGCCTTACATAATTATACTCATTTTTAGCTAATTTTAACTTTTTTCGATTTTTTGGTATAAAATTTGAAAAAAATATAGTTGAGCTTTCTCGTTTCAAAATTAACTTTTCCAAATAGTTTTTAAACTTTTGGCAAAGTTTCATGATGATCCGAATCCTAGAACCTGAGTTAGAGGCAAAAATGTGAAATTGTATATCTTAATGGACGGTACTGTATCCTACTTTCCAGAAAAGTCTAGAAACTTAATTTGTCTGCGTCTCCTCTGAGAATGACGTTTTCGTTCTCTGCGCTTTCATCGAATGATAGCTTCAAACTGTTGCCTTTCAAAGGCAATACTTTTTCCATTTATTATCGACTCACAGTTCCCGCCGAACTTTATATTTGTTTCAACAGATCCTTCCAATAAGCTACGCACATCCAATTTATTATATTGATTTAAACTTTCAAGTAAAAAACCTTTTCGATACGAACTGATTATGTCCGACGACGTTATAACTGTTCATTGATTCCAGATGCAAGTACCTACTCTTGAAGATCTAGCTGTTGAAAAAGTTGTCAACAATATTGTTGATGGTGAATTTTGTGCCCAGGGAATTCCCCTGAATTATATTTTTAATTTCAGAAATCCCAGTTCTCAACAATAGGCTTTATTTCGAACTGAGCAATCGAGTCTTCAAAAAATTATGCACCGATTTTGGACACCCGACAGCTGTCATGGTTGAAATAATGATGAACTCCATTATGCCTTCGGAAGTTGATCTAAGCCATTTCAATCTTCAAGAATATATGATAACATATCTCAATAACCTAAGACTGACGTATTTGAAGCTTGGGGAGTATCGCGACCTTGCGAATTACATTCGAACCGAGATGAATGAAGGAGAAACTCGAAGCCTCCTATTTGTGGATATCGCCAAATTGTTGTCTGAGATTCTCAATGGTGTTTCGAGAAACGAACTGCGTCATCTGGAGTTAACTTCATTTGTTTCCGTTAAAAAATGCCAATTTGAACCAAATTGGGTGCCAGTGGTGAGTTCCTGAAATCGTTTAGGCTGTACCGGCACTACGTAGATGATAAGAACTCGGTTTTTACTCATAATTGATTTTTTTTTCAGGTCGGAGGAATGCTACCCAACCTTACCGTACTGAATGTTTCAGAGAAAAAGCTCAGCGCATCAGACTTTTCGTGCATCACAACCGCTTTTCCAAATCTTGTGGAGCTCGACATTACTCATACGGGAATCACCAAATTGAACGGAATATCGCAGTTGAATAATTTGAAAAAGTTGGCAATAGGAAGAAATCCGATCAAGACAGCAAGAAACTTATCAGATCTGTCCAATTGCGATAACTTGGAGTACTTGAATTTTTCGAGAACTTCGTAAGTTTTTAGGTTTTTTTTTTGAAAAATTTTAGGATCATGATTGGTCAATTTTATGCTAGTTATGAATGTAACCTTAAACTACATCTGATAACTTTTTAAGAACGGAATTCAACAAACTGCTAAAGCTGTTCGTATTTTCCGGAAGAGGTCTTCCGGAGTTGAAATATCTCAATGTCGTTGGCACTTGTTTGAATGATGCAAACCTCGAGCACATTTTCAACAGATACCCAAAACTGACCACAGTGGCAGCGAACCGTATGAGCTAACAATAACTGAAACATGTCTCTTATATAATTCTTTTCAGGCACCTATATTTCACTAACTCGTTTCAATGGCAAAACTATCTTCAACAGCAATTCTGTTCAAGCTCGTCTCGTTTCTCTGACTCATTTTCGCGAGCAACGTGATCGTTATTCCTTACTCGAAGTGCTGATTGAGTTTTACGAAAAAGTGCGATCTATGGCTTCTGGGAGCCGCATACAAGTTCAACAACAGCTTACGTTGCTGAATTGATTGAAATTGTCAAAATCTACAAGACTGATCAAGATATAATGGAGTACGCCTTCAAAAGTTTCGACAATATGTTGCAAAAGTAAGATATACGAAACTATTTTTACTATCCAAAAATATAATTTCAGTCGCCAATACTTTGAAAATGCTGAGCAAATCTTGTTGATTAAAGGGTTGCTTAAAATCAATGAATACTGGCGGAACCCACAATACAAAGGAACTTTGTACAAAACTTATCCGTTGTGGTTGAAGATTGACCATCATATGGGTTTAATCCAAAACCTTGATGTCGACGAAATTTGCTCCGAAGCTATGAAGTGGATTATTCACCCGAATTGGGGTGGACACGGAAAGGATTCGGCACTGCGTGTTCGAAGAAACTCTTTAACCGCAATGAACATCAGATCAAGACATTACAGTCGAATTGAAAAAAATGTGCTCATCGCTGCTTTAGAGAAACTTCGCAAGCAACTTTGGATTCCTGAAGAAAAAATCACTGCACGAATCGTGGCCGAATACATGGCAGAACATATTTTCTAAACATCTTAATATCTTTTTTGTTTTATGAGGCATTCTTTTTTCATAGCTTTTTCTGTTTTATGTGTTGAGTGTATACAGTCAAACTTTATTGGTTCTCCGATCTTCCTGTTTTGTTTCAAATCACGTTTTGTATATCAAACAGTATTGTCACGTGTTGAGCAACATAATATAAATCGCTTGAGTCAAAAACTGGTCAATAATCAACTTCATAATTCGGACCCAGTTTTTGTTCCAATATTATAATTTATTATGTTCTTCTTTGCATCATTTATTGCTACCAATAAAAGTTTTTGCAAACATATTAAAGAATCAGAGTGTATAACTTGAACTCAATCTTTTTCCATACTTAAAAAAAAAAGAAAATATTCATAGACTCAACAAAAAGGGCATGTGAATAGCCTCCAGACATCCGAGTTGTTCATCAGAGGAAAACTGTTATGTCTTTGGTATACAATTCACTATCAACGAAATGAAGCATCTTCCGTTTTCAGAATTCAGAAACAAGTTAAAGCTTGCAGGCTCACAAGCTAGTTATAGAGAGGATGCCGTAACCAGATAAAATATCAACTTCAAACATCCTTCATCTGTTTGATATGATCCTCTTGTGTCTGTTTGGTATCCGGGTATTTCTTGATTGTCATGATTTTGCTAAAATGCGATGACCGATTACGGTAGCCCAGAAGCACTCGGAGTAGATTAGCAGAGAATGAATGACTGAAAATAACAGGAGACTCCTGCTTCCAATCCAAAAGCTCCGAGGATGGCACGAGTCAGAGAGGGCGGCTAATTTTAGCCCTCCACTTTCACCATTTCAATTAGTTGAAGGCTCGCAAGAAAACGATGTAATTTTTGAAACAATCTAATGAGAACTCTCAACCTAGCACGAAAATTAATTGGTGGCCTAGAATTTCTTTCTTTGCAGAAAGATTTTGGATGCATTTGGACCACTTATTCTGCATTTGAATCAAAATACTTTCACTGGAACAATATTGTTGTTGCTTGAAAAGTTATTTAATGCTCTCAGAGCGAAAGAGAAGACGTTTCAGGGAAGAAAAAGAGGATGAGATGGAGTGGATACGGTATTATACAACAGTATACTCTTTGAATGTTGGAATTTATGTGGAGAGCGTCTGCGTTGGCGCACTATATTATTCCCGCGCAAAATTCAAAAAGTATATTTTTGTACTTTCAAGGTCAGCGTCCCCTTACCCACTCCATTTCTATCTCATTCTCATTCCATTCTTTGTTTTTTGTGTCTTCTAAACCATCTCCTCTTTCTGCTCTTCTCTCTATATGTTGTTCAACAGTGTTTGAGAGACGATTATCGATTTTTCCATTGTTTTTTTCAACAAGGGACTTTCTCATATTCTTTTCTCCCCACCTCCTCGAAACATTCGAATTATTTCTTTTCTTCTCTAATTCTCTCTTCTACTTATCTCTCTGTTCCTCATAACTCTTCTAGGTTTTATTTTCAGCCTTATTTATCGATCAAAATGGAAGTCCGATCACTGTTGGATATTGCTTCTAACAAAGTCGCCAAGTACATTGTTGAAGGTAAGTCATTTTAATTTCTTATTGAATTTAAACGAGGCAGGACATTAAAAAAAATTAACTTTTCATATTCCTTGAATGGGTTGTTATAAACCCATTCAAGGAACCCCAAACATCATAACTTGCCCGGTACCAAAATTATGACGGCCCCTAGAGTACAGGCGAGAGAAGCATATTCAAATAGGCCCTCAGAGGGTGGCCGCGTTTTTGGCTCCGTGGCTCAGCCGGTAACGCGCTTGGCTCTCAATCCAGCTGGTCTGCTAGTTCGAACTCCTAAGCTTATTATGGTTTTTGTTTTTCTTGAAAATATTCAAAATTGACGAATTAGTGCATACACCACATCTTACGGCAGAATGCACACTATGTCCCCCCTCCTTTAATTCCAATTTTTTTCCAGGACACTACAACAATGTTGACTATGTCATTTGCCCAAAAGCCAGCAATAAAATTTATGACTTTGTTCGAAACGAAATGTTTTTCATGCATGATGAAAAACATGTGGAACGTGTCACGAAGATTATTCATCAAATGCTTCGTCCCTCAAAAATGGATTTTACTCGATGCATTTATGAAGCAAATATGGAAAAAGAAGATTTGGAAATGTTGAAGAAACAGTTCTTGGAGGCTTTGAAAATTGGAAATATTTCCGAATTAGACAATTACATCAAGAAGAAAGAAGCAGTTCCAGTGGGAAAAAAACAACCAAAAAATCAATCAAAAAATCAACGAAAAACTCAGAAAGGAAAGGAATATTTTGACATTGTTAGTCTTCTTGATGAGAATTTGACACCGGAAACAAAACAACATCTTCAAAAGCTTGATTTAACCAAAAGGGGTTTTGACGATTACAAGTTCGCGGAAAATTGGCCACAATCGGTAAGAGAATTTCATTCGATATCAATCCATATTTCATCTTTTCAGATCTCTCAAATGCTCACTTCTCTTACCTCCTTAACAGTTTGTTCCCAAAAGTTGAGCCAATCGGATTTCGTTGAGATTTGCAAAGGATTCTCAAATCTTATAATCCTCGAAATCGACAGCACAGGAATTCAGAATTTGAAAGGGATTTCCAAACTTCAGAATCTTCAGGAGTTGTCACTTCGCAATCTACTCTTCGAAAATGAGAAAAGCTTTGAAGAGATTTTTCAATTGGACAAACTTCATACATTGAGAATGGGTCATGTAGAGTAGATCCACGTGGATTCACTGTGGTTCCACACTGTGGATCCACGTGGATTCACTGTGGTTCCACACTGTGGATCCACGTGGATTCACTGTGGTTCCACACTGTGGATCCACGTGGATTCACTGTGGTTCCACACTGTGGATCCACGTGGATTCACTGTGGTTCCACTCTGTGGATCCACGTGGATTCACTGTGGTTCCACAGTGAATCCACAGTCAAATCTAAAAACAAAAAACTGAAAATTTCAATTTCAAAATTAAAATTGCACCAAAATTGTACCAAAATTGCACCAAAATTGCCCCAAAATTGCATCAAAATTGCCCCAAAATTGCATCAAAATTGCACCAAAATTATTGACTGTGGATCCACGTGGATTCACTGTGGTTCCACACTGTGGATCCACGTGGATTCACTGTGGATCCACACTGTGGATCTACGTGGATTCACTGTGGTTCCACACTGTGTATCCACGTGGATTCACAGTGAATCCACAGTGAATCCACAGTCGAATCTAAAAACAAAAAACTGAAAATTTCAATTTCAAAGTTAATATTGCACCAAAATTGTACCAAAATTGCACCAAAATTGCCCCAAAATTGCATCAAAATTGCCCCAAAATTGCATCAAAATTGCACCAAAATTATTGACTGTGGATCCACGTGGATTCACTGTGGTTCCACACTGTGGATCCACGTGGATTCACTGTGGATCCACACTGTGGATCTACGTGGATTCACTGTGGTTCCACACTGTGTATCCACGTGGATTCACAGTGAATCCACAGTGTATCCACAGTCGAATCTAAAAACAAAAAACTGAAAATTTCAATTTCAAAGTTGATATTGCACCAAAACTGCACCAAAATTTTTGACTGTGGATTCACTGTGAATCCAAATTTGATTCTACCCCTAATCAAAACTGGGCGAATCTGAACTGATAGAGTCAGAACTGTACCTTACCTTACCTTATCACTACTTAGCTGCAATGTCTTGCAAGCAGTGAAAAGTTCCTAAATACGAACAATAGAAAATTTCTTATCTGGGGCAGTTTTTAAACGGTCGGTTTTTAATTCTCACCCGACCAGTTCTGTTTCGTCCAGTTCTGTTTAGGGGCGGCACCGTATTAGCTTTTGTGTAATCCACGTGGATCCACAGTGTGGATCCACAGTGAATCCACGTGGATCCACAGTGTGGAACCACAGTGAATCCACGTGGAGCCACAGTGTGGAACCACAGTGTGGAACAGTGTGGATCCACAGTGAATCCACGTGGATCCACAGTGTGGAACCACAGTGAATCCACGTGGATCCACAGTGTGGAACCACAGTGAATCCACGTGGATCCACAGTGTGGAACCACAGTGAATCCACGTGGATCCACAGTGTGGAACCACAGTGAATTTACAGTCAATAATTTTGGTGCAGTTTCGGTGCAATTTTGATGCAATTTTGGTGCAATTTTAATTTTGAAATTGAAATTTTCAGTTTTTTGTTTTTAGATTTGACTGTGGATTCACTGTGGATTCACTGTGAATCCACAGTGTGGATCCACAGTGTGAATCCACAGTGAATCCACAGTGTGGATCCACAGTGTGAATCCACAGTGAATCCACAGTGTGGATCCACAGTGTGAATCCACAGTGCCGAACCACAGTGAATCCACGTGGATCCACAGTGTGGAACCACAGTGAATCCACGTGGATCCACAGTGTGGAACCACAGTGAATCCACGTAGATCCACAGTGTGGATCCACAGTGAATCCACGTGGATCCACAGTGTGGAACCACAGTGAATCCACGTGGATCCACAGTGTGGAACCACAGTGAATCCACGTGGATCCACAGTGTGGATCCACAGTGAATCCACGTGGATCCACAGTGTGGAACCACAGTGAATCCACGTGGAGCCACAGTGTGGAACCACAGTGAATCCACGTGGAGCCACAGTGTGGAACCACAGTGTGGAACCACAGTGAATCCACGTGGAGCCACAGTGTGGAACCACAGTGAATCCACGTGGATCCACAGTGTGGAACCACAGTGAATCCACGTGGATCCACAGTGTGGAACCACAGTGAATTTACAGTCAATAATTTTGGTGCAGTTTCGGTGCAATTTTGATGCAATTTTAATTTTGAAATTGAAATTTTCAGTTTTTTGTTTTTAGAGTTGACTGTGGATTCACTGTGGATTCACTGTGAATCCACAGTGTGGATCCACAGTGTGAATCCACGTGGATCCACAGTGTGGATCCACAGTGAATTCACAATCAATAATTTTGGTGCAGTTTCGGTGCAATTTTGATGCAATTTTGGTGCAATTTTGGTGCAATTTTAATTTTGAATTTGAAATTTTCAGTTTTTTGTTTTTAGATTCGACTGTGGATTCACTGTGAATCCACGTGGATCCACAGTGTGGAACCACAGTGAATCCACGTGGATCCACAGTGTGGAACCACAGTGAATCCACGTGGATCCACAGTGTGGAACCACAGTGAATCCACGTGGATCCACAGTGTGGATCCACAGTGAATCCACGTGGATCCACAGTGTGGAACCACAGTGAATCCACGTGGATCCGCAGTGTGGAACCACAGTGAATCCACGTGGATCCACAGTGTGGAACCACAGTGAATCCACGTGGATCCACAGTGTGGAACCACAGTGAATCCACGTGGATCCACAGTGTGGAACCACAGTGAATCCACGTGGATCCACAGTGTGGAACCACAGTGAATTTACAGTCAATAATTTTGGTGCAGTTTCGGTGCAATTTTGATGCAATTTTGGTGCAATTTTAATTTTGAAATTGAAATTTTCAGTTTTTTGTTTTTAGATTTGACTGTGGATTCACTGTGGAACCACAGTGAATCCACGTGGATCCACAGAGTGGAACCACAGTGAATCCACGTGGATCCACAGTGCCACACTGTGGATCCACGTGGATTCACTGTGGTTCCACACTGTGGATCCACGTGGATTCACTGTGGTTCCACACTGTGGATCCACGTGGATTCACTGTGGATCCACACTGTGAATCTACGTGGATTCACTGTGGATCCACACTGTGAATCTACGTGGATTCACTGTGGTTCCACACTGTGGATCCACGTGGATTCACTGTGGTTCCACACTGTGGATCCACGTGGATTCACTGTGGATCCACACTGTGGATCTACGTGGATTCACTGTGGTTCCACACTGTGGATCCACGTGGATTCACTGTGGTTCCACACTGTGGATTCACAGTGAATCCACAGTGGATCCACACTGTGGATCTACGTGGATTCACTGTGGTTCCACACTGTGGATCCACGTGGATTCACTGTGGATCCACACTGTGGATCCACGTGGATTCACTGTGGTTCCACACTGTGGTTCCACACTGTGGCTCCACGTGGATTCACTGTGGTTCCACACTGTGGATCCACGTGGATTCACTGTGGTTCCACACTGTGGATCCACGTGGATTCACTGTGGTTCCACACTGTGGATCCACGTGGATTCACTGTGGTTCCACACTGTGGATCCACGTGGATTCACTGTGGTTCCACACTGTGGATCCACGTGGATTCACTGTGGTTCCACACTGTGGATCCACGTGGATTCACTGTGGTTCCACACTGTGGATCCACGTGGATTCACTGTGGATCCACACTGTGAATCTACGTGGATTCACTGTGGTTCCACACTGTGGATCCACGTGGATTCACTGTGGTTCCACACTGTGGATCCACGTGGATTCACTGTGGATCCACACTGTGGATCTACGTGGATTCACTGTGGTTCCACACTGTGGATCCACGTGGATTCACTGTGGTTCCACACTGTGGATCTACGTGGATTCACTGTGGATCCACACTGTGGATCTACGTGGATTCACTGTGGTTCCACACTGTGGATCCACGTGGATTCACTGTGGTTCCACACTGTGGATCCACGTGGATTCACTGTGGTTCCACACTGTGGATCCACGTGGATTCACTGTGGTTCCACACTGTGGATCCACGTGGATTCACTGTGGATCCACACTGTGGATCTACGTGGATTCACTGTGGTTCCACACTGTGTATCCACGTGGATTCACAGTGAATCCACAGTGAATCCACAGTCGAATCTAAAAACAAAAAACTGAAAATTTCAATTTCAAAGTTAATATTGCACCAAAATTGTACCAAAATTGCACCAAAATTGCCCCAAAATTGCATCAAAATTGCCCCAAAATTGCATCAAAATTGCACCAAAATTATTGACTGTGGATCCACGTGGATTCACTGTGGTTCCACACTGTGGATCCACGTGGATTCACTGTGGATCCACACTGTGGATCTACGTGGATTCACTGTGGTTCCACACTGTGTATCCACGTGGATTCACAGTGAATCCACAGTGAATCCACAGTCGAATCTAAAAACAAAAAACTGAAAATTTCAATTTCAAAGTTAATATTGCACCAAAATTGTACCAAAATTGCACCAAAATTGCCCCAAAATTGCATCAAAATTGCCCCAAAATTGCATCAAAATTGCACCAAAATTATTGACTGTGGATCCACGTGGATTCACTGTGGTTCCACACTGTGGATCCACGTGGATTCACTGTGGATCCACACTGTGGATCTACGTGGATTCACTGTGGTTCCACACTGTGTATCCACGTGGATTCACAGTGAATCCACAGTGTATCCACAGTCGAATCTAAAAACAAAAAACTGAAAATTTCAATTTCAAAGTTGATATTGCACCAAAACTGCACCAAAATTTTTGACTGTGGATTCACTGTGAATCCAAATTTGATTCTACCCCTAATCAAAACTGGGCGAATCTGAACTGATAGAGTCAGAACTGTACCTTACCTTACCTTATCACTACTTAGCTGCAATGTCTTGCAAGCAGTGAAAAGTTCCTAAATACGAACAATAGAAAATTTCTTATCTGGGGCAGTTTTTAAACGGTCGGTTTTTAATTCTCACCCGACCAGTTCTGTTTCGTCCAGTTCTGTTTAGGGGCGGCACCGTATTAGCTTTTGTGTAGACTCTATTTTCGTGGATTCACTGTGGTTCCACACTGTGGATTCACTGTAACAAAGATTCAAAAACCAAAAACTGAAAATTTCAAATTCAAAATTAAAATTGCACCAAAATTGCACCAAAATTGCACCAAAATTGCCCCAAAATTATACCAAAATTGCACCAAAATTATACCGAAATTGCACCAAAATTATACCAAATTTGCACCAAAATTATTGACTGTGGATTCACTGTGGATCCACACTGTGGATCCACGTGGATTCACTGTGAATCCACAGTCAAATCTAAAAACAAAAAACTGAAAATTTCAACTTCAAAGTTAAAATTGCATCAAAATTGCACCGAAACTGCACCAAAATTGCACCAAAATTGTACCAAAATTATTGACTGTGGATTCACTGTGATTCCACAATGGATCCACATTCATTGTGGAACCACTGTGGATCCACAGTGAATCCACAGTCAATAATTTTGGTGCAATTTTGGGACAATTTTAGTGCAATATTGGGGCAATACATTCTCTCTTTTCTGTTTTTGATTTAGAGCAGTTTTGGGTGATTTTTTTCAATTTTTTGCAATAATTTTGATTCTACCCCTAATCAAAACTGGGCGAATCTGAACTGATAGAGTCAGAACTGTACCTTACCTTACCTTATCACTACTTAGCTGCAATGTCTTGCAAGCAGTGAAAAGTTCCTAAATACGAACAATAGAAAATTTCTTATCTGGGGCAGTTTTTAAACGGTCGGTTTTTAATTCTCACCCGACCAGTTCTGTTTCGTCCAGTTCTGTTTAGGGGCGGCACCGTAGTAGCTTTTGTGTAGACTGAAAATCGACTGCTTCCAGGCGGAAAAGGAAAAATGCGGACGAAAGTGTCACAACACCAACAAAAGTGTCGAGAACTTAGACGATGTGACTCCTGACAGCCTTTTCTCTCTAATTGCACATTCTCCTCTTTTTTTTCCCATTCTCGGTATACCTTTCCTTTTTTTGGTTAAACTCGATGTGCTTTTCAATCAACCGACCCAATTTTAATAAAATTGTCTTTCATTTAAAAATGTGTTTTTGGTTTTTCGAAAAATAAAAGAAATTTGGGTAAAATGCCTCTGTTTTCTGTTGCTTTCGTCTTCATCTAGCTTTTCAGCCAGGATAAAATGGAAATATTCAAAAAATATTGATTCCGTTTTTTGTCATCTGGAAAAACCATTCGATTATTCGATTGTTTCTCATTCAATTAGGACGAGTACACATTTTCAGATTGTAAAAATACCATCTGCTCGCTCTTATACTGTGAGATTATGATGGTCATTAGAGCCAATTGACCCATTCTTCATTTTTTTTTATTGCAGACACCACACACAGACCTTCACTCTCACCCCCATTCCATCTTCTCTTCTCTCATTTCTCTCTCAAATGAGTCATACCATTCGAATCTGTCTCCTTTCTCATTTTAACATTTTCTTTTCCTATCCCTTTTCCTTTTCGTTTATCATTGGAAAGGTAGTCAAAGTGACTTTTTCGATGTTTCCTCTTGACTTTTTGCTTTGTTTTTTGCCTAGTAAATTATGGAAGGATGAAAGTCTAAGGTCGCCTTTCAATCAATACATTCGTCGGGTCCGCGCCAAAAGTTTTGAATCGATTGAGGGTTTTTTTTTGAAATAAGAGTCACTTTGTTCAACTTTTCGAAGTACGAAATTAGTAAAAAGTTAATTCCGGATGTTTCGAAAAAGAGGTTCATTGACCTTCTCAACTACTTCAATTTTGATATGAGTGATAGTGGTTTTAAGGTGTACTGTACTTTGTAAAAGGAAAACTGTAGCGTCTGATCAGTTACTTGTATTAAAATAAATAGTCCCTTCTCAATCTCTTTCTTCTTTCTTTTTCCGATTTTCATATTCTCAACAACTCAAATCAGTCATATTTCAGTTCATACTTCTTCGCCGAAATGGAACCAAAATCTCTTCAAGACATCGCCATCAGAAAAGTCGCAATGACTTTGCTTGATGGTAAATAAATAAGGATTATGAATTGTTCATAACTAAACATTTTTTCAGGAAAAGCCGTCCAAGGTCAACTTTGCCCAAAATCAGCTTCGAAGGTTTTCAAAATAATTGCGGAAAAACGTGTATTCATTGAAGATGATGCTTATGACCGACTAAAAGACATTCTGCCAAAAATCATCAATGCAGATGAATTGGATTTCTCATCTTGTCATACATATATGGATAATGACGACATCGAGTTACTCCAGAAGCAGACTTTCTTGAAAAAATTAAAGTTTGGACGCGTGAAAAAGTTTGATAAATATATCAATCGAGAAGCTCCAGTGTTCCTGGGAAGATTGAGAATGACTCCGCAAAGAGCAAAACGTTTTCCAAGACTTCGAATTCAATTCCAGCTTAGCAAATTCAATATTGTTGAATTTCTGGAAGACGTGCTTAATGATACTACACAACAAAATCTTGTTGAGCTTGATCTTAAAGGAATGATCGACAGTAAAGACGCATTTTTAGAGAATTGGATTACACCAGTGAGTTTCATTAAAAAAAGATTCGTTCGAATAATTTATTTACAGATCTCTCAAATTCTGCCATCTCTGACAACTCTGAAAATAAGAGGGCATTCTTTAAGCCATAAAGACTTTCTGTTAATCTGCCAGAACTTCTCAAGGCTCACGGAGTTGGACATCAGTTCAACTGGACTTGTTCAATTAAATGGGATAACTGCACTCCAGAATCTTGAGTCCCTCAGCATTAGTAATATGAAATTTCACTGCCAGCAAAGCATTGAAGATATTTACAACCTGAACAATCTCACAAGGCTGAGCATAAAGGGCGACAGGTGAGTACACAAAATAACTTTCAAAAAACAAAACCCAGAAGAAAAAGTACTTACGGTAGCTGTTTCAGATACTTCAGACATGATGGAGTTGAATCCAATTTCATCGAACTTTTCACGAAGTCTGAGCAAAGAATAAAACAGCTGATTGAAGTTGATTTTTATGTATCTGAACTTACTGATGCTCAATTGAAACAAATAATTCGTAGACATCCAACATTGAAAAAAGTGATTGCAAACTGTGAGTTATATTTGAAAATTGGTTACCCGTTGAATTTTGAATTTTCAGTTACCAATGTTGAACTCGTTGAAATTCGTGGCATAGAATTGTACACGAACAATACACTGGCTTCAATCGTCCGTTCTCTGGAATATTTTATAAAAATTGACGATGATTCTTGTGCTCATTGTACAACTGTACGTCTGTTTGAATTCATTGGAAGTCGATCACAAACTGATTTGGATGAAAGATCAATGTGTCAAGCTGTCAAATTGATGCATTCATTATTGATTAGATGGGAAGATATCAATTGTTCAATTAGACAAGTTCGTTCGTGTTGTTATCTGTTATCGCTGTGAGTTGAATGATTTTATTTCTAAAAAAAGTATATTTTCTCAAATTTTCAGTGATCGACATCTTCATTTTTATGGAAATCTTGAGAAGCGCCTGCTTATCGACTGTGTTCTATTTTTTATGGATTTGGATAGAAAGGAAAATGGTAACAACTCCAGTCCCGCCGATTACTGGAAAACCATCAATAGTATTCTCCAAATAACTCCAAGCCCGAATGCGGAAAAAATTGTTTCGAGAGCAATCGAATATTTGTTAATTGCTGACGGGAAAGATTGGGAGCTACCTTGCTTGGAAGCTATTGATATGGTCATGGAAAAGGCTGATAGTGCTTCGGAATTCTATGAAAACTTTGATAAAGAAAAGGTGGTTGCAGCTCTGAAAAAGATCAACAAAAATCGCAAGTTGGACCTGAATCATCGAAGATTGGCTAAAAAAGTGTTGGGATTCGTTGAGACTTCTTTTTAATACTATGCTTTTATCTAATTTTCCAAATTATTTCCCTTGTTATTTGTTGATAACTGTTCAATATTTTATGTAAAACAAAGCCATCATTATTTATTTACATATCTTCACTCTCACCCCCATTCCATCTTCTCTTCTCTCTTTCCTCACTCATATGAGTCATACCATTTGAATCTGTCTCCTTTCTCATTTTGCCTTTTCGTCGGAAAAGTTGTTAAAGTGACCCTTTCGGTGTTTCCTTTCAACTCTTTGCGTTGTTTTTTGTCTAGGAAAATATGGAAGGTCAAAAAATATAAGTTTCTACGAAGGTCGCCTTCCAATCGATTCGCGCCAAAAGCTTTGAATTGCTTGAGTGTTTTTTTAATGACATGAATAGTCCATAAATATTGGCTTTATCAATTGCATTTATCGAGTATTCCTAATTTGTTAAATTAAGATTGTCGATCTCCGGTAGCTTTGAAGTGTACTGTAGCTATTATGAATGTTACCGCGGTATTTATGAGTATAAGAGATATCATATACACGATTTGTGTATTACTTCTACCTCATTCCTTTTCCTATAACCATATTCTCTCTCTATTCTCCCTCAATTGTTATGACTCAGCATACACCCTGGAGAGAGAACAGTCCGCCCCTTTCTCTTCTTACCTCTTGAGCCTTCCTCATTCTCCCCCATTGTGTTGGTCACAGACAGTGACCACCTTTTTTCCTCTTCTTTCTTTTATATATTATTTGTTAATACCTTCTGTTCTTAACTTTTTTATATAAAGGTTTAATTACCCAAGTTTGAGGCTCGCTTAGCTCATCTGGCCCTCGGCCCCTCACACTTGCCCAACACTCTCATCACACACACTCTCCGCCAACTTGCCAAATCATCTTAATTGGTAAGTCTCATGTCTTTGAGGGATTCCCCACTCGGAACTCCTCTTACCTTTCCCTTCACTTCCAGGAGCTATTCCTTATAGGAACAATTCCACTCATCAGAGAATCTTTTCTCATCGAGAAAGATTCTCAAAGCTAATAGTTCCACCCAAGGAATTATTATATATCACTCATTTTATTACATCATCTTTTTTCTCCGTCTGTATCTCTTCATTTTTCCTTTTACAGTATTCATATTTTTCACAAATCTTACCATTCATGTTTCAGTTCATTGGTTCATTGCCGAAATGGAACCAAAATCTCTTCAAGACATCGCCAACAGAAAAATCGCAATGACTTTGCTTGAAGGTAAATAAATAAGAATAATGATTCGTTCATAACCGAACATTTTTCCAGGAAAAAAAATCCAAGGTCAACTTTGCCCAAAATCAGCCTCAAAAGTATTCAAAATAGTTGCGGAAAAGCGGGAATTTTTGGTTGACGATTATGCTTATAATCGATTAAACAAATATCTGCCAAAAATTATCAATGCAGACGAATTGGATTTCTCATCTTGTCATAAATCCATGGATAAAGACGACATCAAGTTACTCAAGAAGCAGACTTTCTTGAAAAGATTGAAATTTGGAGACCTGAATTCGTTTGATAAATATATTAGCCGAGAAACTCATGTTTATATGGGAAGATTGCGAATGACTTTTCGAAGATCCCGAGGTATTCCAAGAATGGGAGGTGAGTAAATAGTAGCTTCATATAATGGAAAGTTCTACAATCTTTCAGTTCCTCACAAATTCAATATCGTTGAATTTCTCAAAGACGTGCTTAATCATACAACAAAACAAAACCTTGTTGAGCTTGATCTTCAAAAGGAAAGCATGATGCGCCGTGGCGTATTTTTACGGAATTGGATCGCACCGGTTAGTCTTGTTTTCTTCTTTTTTCAGAGCTTCTTCCGAAAAATTTATTTACAGATCTCTCAAATGCTGCCATCTCTAACAACCTTGAAAATAAGGGGGCATTCTTTAAGCCATCAAGGCTTTTTGTTAGTCTGTCAAAATTTCCCGAAACTTATCGAATTAGATATTAGTTCGACCGGGATTGTTCAATTAAATGGAATCTCAGCTCTCCAGAATCTTGATACTCTCAGAATTAGTAACATAACATTTCTCTGCCAGCAAAGCATTGAAGATATTTATAATCTGATCAATCTCACAAGGTTGAGCATGGAAGGCGACAGGTATGTACACAAAATAACTACTTTCCAAAACTTTTCAAAAAACAAAATCATGAAGGAAATGTATTTGCGGTGGCTTTTTCAGATACCTCAGAATGAATGGACTTGAATCGAATTTCATAGAACTTTTCATGGAGTCTGAGCGAAGAATAAATAAGCTGATTGAATTCGATTTTTATGAATCTAAACTTACTGATGCCCAATTGGAACAAATCATTCGTAGACATCCAACATTGAAAAAAGTGATTGCAAACTGTGAGTTTTATTAGAAAACATTCCCAATTGGTTGCCCGCTTTAATTCGGTCATCCAATGGGAAAAAGAGAAAATAAAAAGCTTATGAATGCAAGCGCTTGAATTTTCAGTTACCAACGTTGAACTCGTTGAAATTAGCGGGATAGACTTATACACGAATAATACACTGGCTTCAATTGTCCGTTCACTGGAATATTTTATAAGAATCGACGATGATTGCCGTGCTCATTTTACAACTGTCTGTCTCTATGAATTCATTGGAAGTCGATCACAAACTGATTTGGATGGAGAATCAATGTGTCAAGCTATCAGAATTATGCATTCATTGTTAATTAAATGGGAAGACAACAATAGTTCTATCACACAAGTTCGTTCGTGCTGTTTTGGTTTGGCGCTGTAAGTTGAGCTATTATATTTTTAAAAAAGTATATTTGCTCAAAATTTCAGTGATCGACATCTTCATTTTTATGGAAATCTTGAGAAGCGCCTGCTTATCGACTGTGTTCTATTTTTTATGGATTTGGATAGAAAGGAAAATGGTAACAACTCCAGTCCCGCCGATTACTGGAAAACCATCAACAGTATTCTCCAAATAACTCCAAGCCCGAATGCGGAAAAAATTGTTTCGAGAGCAATCGAATATTTGTTAATTGCTGACGGGAAAGATTGGGAGCTACCTTGCTTGGAAGCTATTGATAAGATCATGGAAAAGGCTGATATTGCTTCGGAATTCTATGAAAACTTTGATAAAGAAAAGGTGGTTGCAGCTCTGAAAAAGATCAACAAAAATCGCAAGTTGGACCTGAATCATCGAAGATTGGCTAAAAAAGTGTTGGGATTCGTTGAGACTTCTTTTTAATACTATGCTTTTATCTAATTTTCCAAACTATTTCCCTCGTTTTTTGTTAATAACTGTTCAATATCCGCTTTCTTTTTATAAAACTTTTACAAATCTCATAATTCTCTAACCAGAAATTGACTTTCTGTTTGAAAATCTCTTTACTCTTGTTGATTTGAATGGTTACTTGTTTTTCGTTTTGTTGCAATTTTTCCAGTACTTTATTGTTTGAGAGACCAAGGTAAAAGTATTGAGATATACAGTTTTTTATCAACAAGATAAAGTAAATTTCATAATTTGAACGCTTTCCGTTTTGGGGCAAAATATGTAAGACAGTTTCCAGAATGAAAGGGTTCACAATTCCGTTTTAGAAATAGCTTCCTACCCAAATATCAATTCCAAACATCTTTCATCTGTTTGATATGTTCCTCTTGTGTCTGCTTCGTTTCCGTAAACTTTTTAATTTTCATAACTCGGCTGAAATGAGACGAGCGGATACGATAGACCAGAAGCACTGGGAGCAATGCGGCCGAGAATGGAACTGTCTGAAACAACCTATTGAGTGCTTGACAGAAGAACCAGCTTACATAGAACCATACAACCCAAAAGTAGTATTGCTCATAGTTCAATCTCTCACGGAACGTTTTCAACATAAAAATTCCAAATGAGTAGATAAACATGAAAATGAATTGGACGAAAGCCAAAAAGCATATTGTGCTGGTTGAATCAATCACTTCTCGCGCACGGAATCTGGGGCCAACGAAGAATGGAGTTCTGCAAGAGGATTTTCTAGGTTTGGCAAGGCTGTCATGTGGCCGGCCGTGGCCGGCCGCGGCTGGTCGTTGGAAAATTTTGACATGAAAAGCCGGCCGTCAAATTTATTATTTTTCTCTACTTTTGACGGCTTTTTTTATTTTTGCCGGCCGCGGCTTTCCAAAAAGCCGTGAAAAAGCCGTAGAAAAGCCACGGCTGGCCGTCGATTTTGACAGCCTTGAGGTTAGGGAAGAGCTTTTGTGCGGTTTAGGAAATATAAGACCAAAAGCATAGTCAAGCCAAGCAAATCATAAACTTTGGCTCGAGTTCAACATTGGGTGGGTAAGGTTTGGCCAAGAAAAAAACTAATTTACTAATAAAGCCACAGTGGAATTGATCTACGGTGGGTTTCTTTCAGAATATGATAATATTTCATAACTAAAATTATCATTTTGGTGAAACATCTAATCTCTATTCTTAAGATTTTCCATCGAAAACAAACAAGTGCAATGCGCATGAGCAAATTTTGACCAAAACAAGCCCCGAGTCCCTTGACTTCCAAACTCACGAATATTCAAATCTCTGATTATATTTCCAAATCATAACTGACATCAATAAATTGAACAATGATAGTATTGTCATAATACTGAAGAACATTGCAGATCTCTCCTGACTTTGCTTTGGAAATGTATTACAAGACAGCACATAATTATTCAATGGGTCATCCCAGACAATGAGTCTTCCAGTTGAGCAACTCAACACCAGTACAATAAATGATATCAAAAGTCCGATAAGTAGACTTTTTCGTTTCTCATATCCCTTCAAAAACGTTGCACACGCTCTTTCAATCAATAATCCAGTTTGTCCACAAATAATTCCACTAACTCCAGCCAACGAAACTTCCACAAAAAATAGGCATTCGGATTCCGAATAAAGTGGAATACAAGGATCATTTAGTCGGAAAAAAGCTTTGTACAATCTATCAACTGCAGTGGTTTTAAACAAGTCCATTTTCAAATTATCCACAAAGATTTTATTATTTCAAAATTTATTTTATGCGAATTTACATCGATTTTTTTATGGAATTGAAGCGATTGGGTTGTTGTATAGAAGCTTTTTTATGATGGATAGACCATGTGAAATATTACAATCAGATGCTCATTGTGCACCTTATATAGAGGTATTTCTGGCTTTTCAAGGAAAACGGGGCGGCTCAAATTCTGAAAATATCAGTTTGTCGAAATTATTTTTTTGATTTGGCTATGTTTTCAAGAGCCGATTTCCAGAAAAAAAGCTTTTCATTAAAAAAAACTCAACTTTTTTCCAGATTCTAATGTGTGGTATCAGTGGAATGATCTACGGACAAACTGGTCTCCTAATCGAAAGAGCCTGTGCAACATTTTCAAATCATTATGAAACCAAAAAGAGCCTAATAACTGATACTACTGATGCCCAATTGAAACAAATTATTCGTAGACATCCAACATTGAAAAAAGTGATTGCAAACTGTGAGTTTTATTAGAAAACATTCCCGATTGGTTTTTTGAATTTTCAGTTACCAATGTTGAACTCGTTGAAATTCGTGGCATAGAATTGTACACGAACAATACACTGGCTTCAATCGTCCGTTCTCTGGAATATTTTATAAGAATTGACGATGATTCTTGTGCTCATTGTACAACTGTACGTCTGTTTGAATTCATTGGAAGTCGATCACAAACTGATTTGGATGGAGAATCAATGTGTCAAGCTGTCAAATTGATGCATTCATTATTGATTAGATGGGAAGATATCAATTGTTCAATTAGACAAGTTCGTTCGTGTTGTTATCTGTTATCGCTGTGAGTTGAATGATTTTATTTCTAAAAAGTATATTTGCTCAAATTTTCAGTGATCGACATCTTCATTTCTATGGAAATCTTGAGAAGCGCCTGCTCATCGACTGTGTTCTATTTTTTATGGATTTGGATAGAAAAGAGAATGGTAACAACGCCAGTCCCGCTGATTACTGGAAGACTATCAATAGTATTCTCCAAATAACCCCAAACCCGAATGCAGAAAAAGTTTTTTCGAGAGCAATCGAATATTTGTTAATCGCTGACGGGAAAGAATGGGAGCTACCTTGTTTGGAAGCTATTGATAAAGTCATGGAAAAGGCTGATAGTGCATCGGAATTATATGAAAATTTCGAGAAAGAAAAAGTGGTCGCAGCTCTGAATAAGATCAACAAAAATCGGAAGTTGGACCTGAATTACAGACGATTGGCTAAAAAAGTGTTGGGATTCGTTGAGACTTCTTTTTAATTATCTGTTCCTTATGTCGTTCTATTTGTCTGATTTTGTTAATAACTGTTCAATATCCGTTTTCTTTTTAGAAAACTCATATGAATCTCATAATTCTCTAATCAGAAATTGACTTTCTGTTTGAAAATCTCTTTTTTTTTTGTTGATTCGAATGATTATTTGTTTCTTGTTTTGTTGCATTTTTTCCAGTACTTTATTGATTGATTTCTATTAAAAGTATTGAAATATACAGTTTATTATCAACAAAATAAAGTGAATATTAAACTTCAAACGATTTTTGTGTTCTGGCAAAGTATGTAAGACAGTTTCCAGAATGAAAGTGTTCAGAAAAGGCGCCGTACCCAAACATCAGTTCCAAACATCCTTCATCTGTTTGATATGATCCTCTTGTGTCTGCTTCGTTTCTGTGAATTTCTTTATTTTCATAACTCGGCTGAAATGAGAAGATCTGATACGGTAGACCAAAAGAACTGGGAGCAATGCGGCCGAGAATGGAACAGTCTGAAAGCCACCTATTGAGGAATTATACTTTACAGAAGAACCAGCTTACATAGAACCATACAACCCAAAAGTAATATTGCTCATAGTTCAACCTCTCACGGAACGTTTTCAACATAAAAATTCCAAATGAGTAGATAAACATGAAAATGAACTGGACAAATGCCAAAAAGCATATTGTGCTTGTTGAATCAATCACTTCTCGCGCACGGAATCTGGGTCCAACGAAAAATGGAGTTCTGCAAGAAAAAGTTTGTAGGTTGGTAAGGTTTTGGCCGAGAAGAAAGCTGAACTACTAGTAAAGAAACCTTGAAATAATGTCTTTTTATACTATTTTTAAGATTTTTCATCAAAAACAAACAAGTGCAATGCGCATGAACAGTTTTTGACCAAAATAAGCCCCGAGTCCCTTGACTCCCAAACTCACGAGTATTCAAATCTCTGATTATATTTCCATATCAAAACTGAAATCAGCAAATTGAACAGGGATAGTATTGTCATAATACTGAAGAACATTGCAGATCTCTCCTGACTTTGCTTTGGAAATGTATTACAAGACAGCACATAATTATTCAATGGGTCATCCCAGACGATGAGCCTTCCAGTTGAACAACTTAACACCAGTACAATAAATGATATCAAAAGTGAGATGAGTAGACTTTTTCGTTTTTCATATCCCTTCAAAAAAGTTGCACATGCTCTTTCAATCAATAATCCAGTTTGTCCACAAATAATTCCACTGACTCCAGCCAACGAAACTTCCACAAAAAATAGGCATTCGGATTCCGAATAAAGTGGAATACAAGGATCATTTAGTCGGAAAAAAGCTTTGTATAACCTATCGACTGCTGCAATTCCATAAAAAACTTGATGAAGATTTGCAGAGAATATATTCAGATAAAGCAAAAGTTTCGTGGAAAATTGGAAGATTGATTTTCTCTGAATTATTTTTACCGCAAAGTATGAGAATATAAAAGTGATAATAATAGAAATAATATATACAATTTGAGAGATTTGGAAATTTAAAGAAGCCAATCGAGCCAGTTCATATTTACGAGCACATACTTGGGTAGCCATTTTTATGAGAAATGAAAGTAAAATCTAGAAACTTCTTTCCCTTTGGGGTGTGCCCAGACTTGACCAGTCAACCGTGTACTATCATCAGAAATCAGAAATCACTGCAGAAAGATAAGATGCACAAAATACTTGTCTAAAGGTATGAGGAACTGCATTTGTACTCATTTGATCATTGCAAATTTGGAAAACAAGATGTGCAAGATTGAATGAACATTTGAAGATATATACGGTTAAGGAATCAAAGATTATGACTAGGTGTGGGAGTATTTTGAGATATTCAGAAGCCAAGATAGTACATAAGTTTATGGAAAATTTGATAAAGTTTAAGTCAGTGAGTACTGTTAGTTGACAATTTTTGGATAGTGGCCACTTTCAGAATCTAAAGGTGACTCAAAAGCTGATTCAGAAGACACATCATGAAAGTACTGGCAGAACTTTTTATCCGTGACCAAGTATACATAACGTTGTCTCTTCAGAGCTCATTTATGATTGTATTTTGATTACGTTGACTGACCCAAGTTATGCTATTGTACAATTTATTAAAAAATATATAAAGTGAACATTATGAGTTTTTTGTTTTGTAAAAAGATTCGATAGAAGAAGTTATTTAAGAGAGACTCTGAGCAAATTTTCAGTTCCAAACAACCTTCATCTGTTTTATATGATCCTCTTGTGTCTGCTTTGTATCCGTGAACTTCTTTATTATCATAACCCGACTGAAATGAGAAGATCTGATACGGTAGACCAAAAGCACTGGGAGCAATGCGGCCGAGAATGGAACTGTCTGAAATCAGCTCAATGAGGAATTATGTCTCTCAAAATCAAAGGCTTACATAAAACCATATAACCCAAAAATAGTATTGCTCATAGCTCATGTTTTCCCGGAACGTCTTCAACATGAATATTCCGAATGAGTAGATAAACATGAAAATGAATTGGACAAATGCCAAAAAGCATATTGTGCTCGTTGAGTCAATCACTTCACGCTTTCGGAATCTGGGGGCAACGACGAATGGAGTTCTGCAAGGGAAAAGTTTATAGGTTGGTGGAGAGTTTTCGTGCGATTTCGAAAAGAACACAAAAGACCAAAAGCGAGTTTCGATCAAGCGGAAGGGAGCATTAAATGTCAGCTCGTTTTTCTTGATAAACATGATTTGTTAAGAGAGTTCATCATTGGATGCGTCACTGAGAATTGTCTAGTTTGAGTTGTATAAAGGATGGTTAAGAGCTAGCCTTTGTGTTAAACGCAATTTTAATACTGAACAGCCACTCAAGGTCGAGATTCTCAACCACAAACAATCAATGCGTATAAACAACTATGTCCCTGATCCCCAAACTTACGAGTATTCAAATTTTTGATTATACTTCCTTATCATAATTGAAATCAACAAATTGAACGAAGACAAAATTGTCATAATACTATAGAACATTGCAGATCTTTCTTGACTCTGCTTTGGAGTAACATTACAAGACAGAACATAATTATTCAATGAATCATCCCAGACTATGATTTTTCCAGTTGAAAAACTCAACGCCAGTACAATAAATGATATCGAAAGTCCAATAAGTACACTTTTTCGTTTTTCATAATTTTTCAAAAACGTGGCACAGGCTCTTTCAATCAATAATCCAGTTTGTCCATAAATCATTCCACTGACACCAGCTACCACAAGTTGTAAGAATAATGAACAATCGGATTCTAAATGAAGGGGAATACAAGGATCATTCAGTCGAAAAAACGCTTTGTATAGTCTCTCGATGGCAGCGATTCCATAAAGAACTTGATGGAGATTTGCAGAAAATATATTGAGATAAAGCAAAAGTTTTGTGGAGAATTGGAAGATTGATTTTCTCTGAACTATTTTAACAGCAAAGTATGAAAATATAAAAGTGGTAATTATAGAAATAATATAGACAAATTGAGAAACTCGGAAGTTTGTAGTAGCCAAACGATCCAATTCATATTGATGAGCACATACTTGGGGAGACATTTTTATGTGGAATGAAACCGAAACTTCTTCTCCCTTTGGGGCGTACCTAGACATGACCAGTCAACCGTCTAGTGACACCAGAAACCATAAATCACCCTCAAAAAGATAAGGTGCATACATGTTTATAGGGTATGAGGAACTGCATTTGTACTCATTTGATCATTGCAAATGTGGAAAACAAGATGTGCAAGATTGAATGAACATTTGAAAATATATACGGTTAAGGTATCAAAGATTATGACTAGGTGTGGGAGTATTTCGAGATATTGAGAAGGCAAGAGAGTACATAAGTTTATGGAAAAAACTGATAAAGTTTAAGTGAGTACTGATAGTTGACGATTTTTTGGATAGTGGCCACTTTCAGAATTTCAACTAGACTCAAAAGATGATTCAAAAGACACAACATGAAAGCACGGGGGAATTTTACGATCCGTGACCTGCTTAGACAAATCTCTAGCGATTTGAACATCTTGGTAGTCGAGGATGTTCGTGGAACGAACGGCAGTGCAATACCAGTCATCTAGTAGTTCTCCACCGCTCTGGGATTGCTCAATTCATCAGGGAAGAGTTTGAGAACGTCACTCAAGGACGGACTGGAAACCTGGGAACAGCTGACAGTTGTCTAGTAAAGGGCGCTTCAAAATGCCGAATGGCCCAAATTAAACCCAGAAATTCATTCAGGAGGGTCGATATACTCTACAAAAAAATTTTCAGCCCATTCTTGAGTGACGTCCTCAAACACTTCCCTAGTCACATATTTCTTATGTCATGTTCGTGAGTGTTCGTAACAATGATTCAGAGCTTTTTATTGGATAAAATTATATTTTTTAAATCACTCGTAATTATAAAATAAGAAAGAATTTTTTATTCTCCCCAAGTTTGTTTCATCTGTTTAATATGATCATCGATTGTATGCTTCGACTCCGCAAAACTTTTAATCATCAATACTCGATTAGCACGTGAAGCACGAATACGGTAGATCAAAAGCAAGGGAAACATCATGGCAATAAATGGGACAGACTGGAACATTTGAAAGTAGGATTTGGTTCAGCTGAAATAAACTTACATAAACCCAAATAACCCATGAACTGAAATTGACAGTTGTCATTGATTTCAAGCAGATTATAATCATGACTCCACCACAATAGAAAAACATGAGAATGAATTGAGAAAATGCAAGAAAACAGACGGTTTCAGTTGATTCAATAGCTTCACGTTTACGAAAACGAGCATCAACTTTGAATCGAGTTCTGAAAAAATGATGAACTTATTTATCGATAAATCGATAATCAAATAAAAAACTTACGCATATTCCTCCCTCTTATTATATCGCATAATCGATACTGTCGTAATCAAATTGAAAAAAGTGACAGCGGTGCAAATGATAAAAAATGGATAAGTGTGATGAAAACTTGTCTTCGGGAAAGATACGCAGTAAAATGAATATCCAGTCAAAGGGTCTCCCCATAATAAGAGAGGGCCTGTGCAGGCACTGATAGCTATCACAAATAGTGATATGATAAATGTGATGAGTAAGCTTTTCTTCTTTTCATATGTTCTGAAAAAAGCAAAGATTTCAGTTAGATGAGCTTGTCCAAGCTCAAAATCAGTTCAAACTTTTTCTCAAACTTACTTCAAAAACGTTGCACAAGCTCTCTCGACCACAAGCCCAGTTTGACATAGGTACATTCCAGTAACTTCCGCAAATATCATTGAGAAAAATGGAGCACATTTTGCATCATGCTGTAGAACTTCACATGGTTTATCCAACATGAAAAAATGTTTGTATAGCAATTGATAAGCCTCGATTCCATAAGAAACTTGATGGATGTTGGCGTAGAATAAGTTGAGTGATATAATGCATTTAGTGGATTTTTGGAATATTGATTTCTTCCAGACTTCTTCGATTGCAGTGAAAGAAGAGATAAAAGTGATAAGGATGGCAGTGAGATAAACGGATTGACTGAGGACTAAATGCCAACTGGCAAGACGTTCCATTTCGGTTGTACCGGCACATGAGGAAATGTTCATTTTGGAAGAAAGGAAGAAGGTGCTGAAAATGGGAAAAGTTGTGGATGAGAGGTTGAAATGAGAAAAAATTGAAAAGATTTCGGAAATTGACGATCCCACATATTCGGTTCATATGAGGGTTATAGGAAATCGAATATTTGTAGAATTCTATATCTCTTTTTTACTTTTTGGAGAGAAAATGGTTATTCGAAAAAAAAGTTATAAAAATCTAAAACCTTTTTCCCCCAACAACCCTCTTTTTCCAAAAAAGGGTTATAGATTTCTGTAACCCTTCAGTTTTCTATAACCATCATATGACAGAGCCCATTTTCGTGAATCACTGATATGTTTCTGTGATCACACATAAAACTAGAGATACATCGTGTGTACCGTGTACTCCGAGAGGATGATATGACAAACTGTGATCAAAAGTTTCTAATTTCGAGGCAATTTCGGAAGTTTTGTGGCAAAGGGCTTCTAGAAAAGATGAAAAAACTTGAAATTTTCAATAATTTTCCAAAATCGTTTGCCGTCAAAATGGAACAGAAAAAGCAAAACCTTTTCAAAAAAAGAATAAAACCCAAAAATAACAATAACGAAATAAAATTATGTTCACAAATCTACCAAAATACCTCTGGGAAACTGATAAATTGGTTCTTTGAGTGTTCACGGGAAAACTGTGTTTACGATTTGAACTATAATTTCAGAGAAATAGTGGATTCTTCCTGGTTCAATGAACTTTTTCGCATCGAGAATCTCAAAATTTCTCAAAAACTTAACGATTTTTTTTGAAAAATCCAAAAATAACCAAAGATATCCCAGAAATTTTCAAAAGATTAATGGAAAAAAAAGAAAACCAAAAAAAAAGCGAATGACGCAGAACAAAGCTTGGAACAATAACAAAAGAGTTTTCACACACTTCGGGGGTTCTGATTTTATTTTATATTTTTTTATCGAATCATTTTTTTTTGTCTCGTCGAAAAAAAATGAACAGAGATATCAATGAATCATAAGGGGTAGACACACCTGGAGAGGAAGTTTCATTAGGTGATGGTTGGTGGGAAAAGAATGCCCTCTTATCACTAATCAAAACACATTTGAATGGAAAAAATGAGAGAGCGTGTGCAAGTGAGAGACGGAGAGAAACAATTTTTCTCTTAAAACCCGAATTTCCAATGCAAAAGTAAACCAAAACGTTCTCTAAAACTATTTTATTTTTATCATTTCCACATAGATTTCATCTGATTTATATGCTCTTCTTGAGTGAATTTTTTCGTCGATATTCCTATTATTTTTTGAGATCTTTTGGCGCGAGTTGACTGTATTCTGTAGATCAAAAGTAAAGGATATAACATGGCAACAATTGGTATTGTCTGAAATAAAAGATTTGAGAGATTTCCAAGAAAAAAAAAGAGCTTACATAAAACCAAACAACCCAAAAATAATAAGTCTCCGGGGCAATGGAATTTCGTATAGTTTTCATGAAAGCAACTCCAAATGAGTAGATAAACATGAAAATGAATTGGGTAAACGTCAAAAAACATATAGTCCCAGTTGATTCGATTACTTCTCGTTTATGGAATCGAGCATTGATTTTGAACCGGATTCTGAATTTGAAAAATTGACCCGCAAAAAGTGAGACTCAGACGACGAGGGTGTCTAGCTGTCTACGTCTCTTCCTATAAAAGAATGCGCAGACAGTTAGACACACTCGTTGTCTGCGTCTCATCCCAAAAAACTCACTGATACTCCAGCTTCTTATTGTACCTCTTCAACAATATCGAAATCACCAAATTGAATACAGTAACTCCAGTACAAACCATAAAGTATCGGGTAGACCTCGGACTAGACTCCTTGGGAAACACAAAACATGCCAGCACTGCACCGTTTAGCGGATCATCCCAGAACACCATCCGACCCATTTGAGAACTTATTATCACAATAAAAACAGCGATTGATACTCCGATAGTAATACTTTTCTTTGATTTATATTCCGGTATAAATGTTGCACAAGTCCTTTCAATTATTAGACCAGTTTCGCAAAGAATCATTCCACTGGCAGATCCTAACAATGTCTTCAGATAAGGAGCACATTTCTCTTCTAACTGAAGGAGTTCACATGGACGATCTTGCATGAAAAAATGCTTGTAAATGATAGTAGCTGCTTCAATCGCATATATTACTTGATAAAGATTGGCAAAGAATAAATTGAGAAGTAGCAGAATAATAGTGGAATTTTGAAATATGGATTTTGTTATCAGAAATTTTATAGCGAATCCTGAAGTGGTTATGGTTAGGACAGCAGCTGTGAGGTCCACGATTTGGGATATCACAAAGTTAAGGCTGGCAAGTCGTGATAATTCTACAGATGATGCACAGAATAGATTTTCCATATCCACAGATTCTAATGACTCCAGATTTCTGAAAGAAGTTTGGATTTGAAAAATTGTCCCGAATTTTATTCAGAATAACAAATTGGAATTCACAAAAATTTTCTAAGAATTGATAAATTTCATGAAAGATGTACCAGAGTTCGGAACACATTCAATGTTTTTTTTTTGGAAGTTTTGAAAAGAAAATCAAAGGGAAAAAACTGAGAAATTAACAAAATCGGAACAAAACAAAAAGTGATTCTGAACTAGATTTCAAGTGTGAGAATGAGAAAATGAGTTCCCGGAACAAGAATGGAGAATCGTTTCATGTAAATATTTGAGTGAAAGAGCGTGTGCGGGTAAGAGAATTAAAGATATAATATTCTCTGCCTCTCCTTGTTGCACATACTCTTTTAGTTATCGTTTCGAGAAATCCTTTGAAGTTAGGAATGCGAAAATTTTATTTTAAGCGATCTGGAAATATCCAAAAAACGTTGCTGAAAAACCAAAAAAAAAAACCCAAATTTTTCTCAAAAAATCCTACGTGGATCTCACGAAAAACTTGCAAACATGTCTATCCAGAATTTTCCATCTTCTTTGTAAAAACGTGTTTCCCATGTAAAACATTTTTGTCTGATTATGACTATTCAAAAATATCCATTCGAGTGGAATCAAAAGAGCAAAACGGGGTCAGTAAAAACAGAAAAAGTTGGGATAAAACACATACATCAGGCCTAATTCTGATTCATTATTCCCATATTTCTGACTGAATTTTTTCGTTTTTTGACTTTCAGGAATTAGTCAGAACCAGAAAGTTTAATGAGGAAAGACTCGGATTTCTGTTCATTTTTCTTCATTTTCATTATTCAGAATCAGAAATCTCTTCAATTTATTTTTTTCTAGAAAATTATTTACAATCGATTCACGGAATTTCAGTGAAAAATTATTGAAAAAATCTAAGTTTTTTTGGAATCCAATTATTCCTTCAAAAAAAAAAGTATCTTGGGAACCAGTCTGCCTGTTTCCGAAAAAAAAACAAATTGGAAAATCCAAAATTTAGGAAAACCAAAAAAACTGAAACTGAGAAAAAAGTTGTCAGAACTGAACAAAACACAACGAATTAACAGAGCGAATTTTTACTCTATCCACCTTTATTTTTTATTTATTTGGTATCTTAAAACGAACTGAGGTACAAGGAGAATTATTTTATTTTTGAGAATTCTAAAGCCAAAAAAAAGATCTAACTTGGCTCTTTTGAACCGCTTTCAAATTGAGAGATAGTGTACAAATCGAAGAAAGTTTAGACGAAATACAATAAATTTTTCTTTAATTCCACATATCCTTCATCTGCTTTATGTGACTTTCTTGTGACTGTTTCTCGTGGGATATTTCCGTCAATAATTTCACTCGATTTGCGCGTGTCCATCGGATACGGAAGATCAAAAGTAGTGGAAGCATCATGGCAAATATTGGGACTGTCTGAAATAATTTGTGAAATTTCAAGATAAATAAGTTCAGAAACAACTCACATAGAACCAAACCACCCAAAAATTGAAATCTGCCACTGTTATAAATGGTCTCATATTTCTCAAAACACAAACTCCAACGGAATAAATAAACATAAAAATAAATAAGGAGAGTGCCAAGAAACAAATAGTTCCAGTGGAATCAATAGCTTCACGTTTACGGAATCTGGCGCCAACTTTGAAACGGATTCTGTAAGAAAATTAGTTAACTTTTCAGAGTTCAGCTAAACGAGAGAGCTCAGCAGTATGCTCCAAACAAATAATTGTTTACGATTTTCTGAGTCACACAAGCCAATTACCAGAAAACTCACTGATATTCCAATTTCTCATTGTATTTCCGTAACGATAAGCAGACAGCCAAATTGAATAAGGTTAAGAAAGTACATAATCCAAAATACATTGTCGATCTAGCAGCACTTGCTCTGGGTAGCATGAAACATCCAAGAAGAGCTCGGTCCAATGGATCATCCCATATTAGTAATTTTCCAGTTATAGCACTACCAAAGAACACCAAAAAAGATATTGAATATCCAATTCGTAGAGACTTCTTGCCTTTGTAGTTTCTGGAAAAATTTTTTAAATGAGAGATAGACCAATAACGGTTTGTGAAATCTTTGTTCGTAGGAATAAACTCGTAGCATTGTCTGAGCTTAATCAACTTTTTGAATAACAAAATGGCGTTCTTCAAATAACACTTCCACCCCTCAAAAAACTAGTTCACCTCAAAAAAGTTGCACAAGCTCTCTCCATCATTAGTCCTGTTTGTCCGTATATCATTCCGCTTGTGGCACCCAACATAACCTCTAGATAAGGAGCGCAATTTGCTTCCGTTTGCACAATTCCACATATTTCTCCCTTCATGAAGAAGTGTTTATACAATAGAATAAACGCTTCTAGTCCATAAGAAACTTGGTATTGAAATGCATAAAATAGATTTTGAAGGATTAAAATTTTAGTTGACCATTGAAAAATTGATTTGTTCAGTGTTAATTGTACGGCAGGATATGTGAATGTAAAAGTGATAAATCCACAAATAAGATCCACAATTTGAGAAATTACAAAATTAGTGCTGGCTAGTCGTTCTTGCTCATCCAGAGAAGCACAAGTCAGGTCAGAAGACATTTGATATTCAAAGCAACAAAAAATAAAATCCAGAAAAGAAGCTGAAATGTTCTGATTAGGAGGTGTGTATGACGAAAAACTGAAGAAATCAGATTGGGTTCACAGGTGAAAAGTAGCGAAAAAACAAACACGATTAGAGTGAAAAAAAAGAAGGGTTGGTGTCTAGAAAAAAAAAGAAATGTTCTCTAGAAAATTAGATTGGAATTGAAACAAGAATTCAATAAAAATGACCTCGAAGCATCATATATGCAATTAAAGATAAAGGATACAAAATACGGGAAGCTTTTTAATTTTTTGAGTTTCGTAAATATGGTTACAGATTAGAGTTTTGGTGGATTGTAGAGTCCGGAAATGAGTCACTTTTTTTTGTTAATTTGATCATTTTAAATGCTTTGACTTCAGACTCAATTTTCCTGATTTTGGGGCTTGTTTGGTTCATTGATAGAAAAATATGTTTTTGAGTTATTTTCAACCAGTCGGTCATCGGCGCTGCGCGCCTCCTACCGCCTGGCTTCACTTTTTTTTAGAAATGAAAAATCTGTGAAAAGTTTTACGGGGTTTATTATATTCACGTGGCCCCCTATGTGTCCCTCCTCTCAATGGAAGTTTTGAAAAAGGCTTGAAAACGTGGTTTTTTGAGCCTGGTGACCTCATTTCTTCCAATTTCTAAATTTGAAATAGACGGGCATCATCGCGAAAGAATTCCACGTCCAACTGTCTAAGTTTCAGAAAAATCGGTTCACTACAAATCTCGCTAGAGCCGGCGACACACACACAAACACACAGACAGACACACAGAAGTTCTTGATTGTTATTAGTAAAGATTTTTACTTCATTCTTTAAAAAAAACTAACTGAAAAACGAATATCTTTCTTCCTGAATAAATCTACCAAAAAATTTCAAAGATAATACATTTAAAGCTCAAGAAACTTTTAAAATAACATTCTGGACACCAAAACTCAAAATTTGAGGGAATTGTAAGTTTAAATTTCTCGATAATTGCTGGTTGTGCTTAAGAATTCAAAAGATTTCAGTCTATCTCAAATCACGGATTTCTTGGCTATTAATTTCAGCTGTTCTTTGGTTACTTAAACACGTTTTGACATGAAAATATAAGATTCAATATGTAGTTCACCAGTACTATCTAGAAGATTTATCACCTGTTCCTGGTAAGAAATTCCACAAAAAAACTTTTGAAAAACAATTCTTCAAACACACACAAAAAACAAGAATTGAGCTCTGACATGTTTAGGCAGTCTATAAATAATAATTCAAATGAATCTTCAAATTTCAAACGGAATTCATAAAGTTCAAAAAAATTCAACTAATTCCACATATTCTTCATTTGACTGATATGTCCCTCTTGTGTCTGTTTTGCATGTGTAATATCAGTTATTTTCTTTGTTCGAAGTGCACGATTCCTTTGAATTCGATGGATGAGAAGCAAGGGGAAAATGCCAGCCGCAATGGGGATTGTCTGAAAAATTGAACTTTCAGAATGGGATCAAATTGTTTCAGAGATCGATAGCTTCTACTATAACTATTGTATGAAGCATATACGGGAGACTTTTCTCTGATTTTCTCACTTGCTCACAATCTTTAAAGATAAAAAACTCACATAACACCAAACAACCCAAAAATGAAATTTATCCGTTGGAATCTGTTTTTTGAGCCAGAGATTCACTAAAATCATAATTCCAGTTGAATAAATGATTATGAATATAAATTCAACAAATGCCAAAAAACATATTGCCTCAGTTGAGTCGATAACTTCTCTTTTATGAAATCGAGCACATATATGAAAACGGGTTCTGAAACTGAGAACAAATGGGTTCTGTATTAATTAAAAATTAATAATGTAGAATTGTGTTCACGAAAACTTTTGTCTAATCCAATCGATCTTTGTTCTAATATCCAGAAAATCAATCGATATAGACCTTCGTTTTTCAGGAAAACTCACTCATATTCCTTCTTCTTATTATATTGCATAATGGCTATGGACATCATCAAATTGAATAAAGCCAATACAGAACATACATTGAAAAAGTGATTGAACCTTTCCATGCTTCCTGCAGGACTCATAAAACAAGAAATAACATAATAGTCCAGTGGATCATCCCATAATAGTAACCTTCCTGTTGATGCACTAGAAATGAACAGAACTAATGAAATGATTCCTCCGATATAATAACTTTTTGGTTTCTCATAACTTTTCAAAAACGTCGCAAAAGCTCTTTCAACCATCAACGCTGTTTGCCCATAGATCATTCCACTTGTTCCGGCAACAAGTATTTCAAAATACGGAGCACACTGAGCTTCACTTTGCAAGAGCTCACAAGGTTTATTCATTTTGAAAATGTTTTTATAAATAACTTGAAGAGATTCAATTCCATAAAATAATTGATGAATATTTCCATAAATTAGATTTTGAATCAGAAGAACTTTTGTGGAAATGGTGAAAATTGACTTGTAAAGAATAGCAGACACAGCAAAATAAGATGAAATGAATGTTGAAAGTATAGCAGTGAGATAAATAAATTGAGAAATTAAAAAGTTAACAGTTCCCATGTAACTAAAATCATCTGAATCCGCACAAGAATCGTTGGAGAACATTGGAAAATAAATGATTATGAAGCAAACAAAGGAAAAATGGCTGAAAAGCGGAAGCAATTGTCTGGAAATGTAATCAGGGTCTATTGGATATAAAAAAAACAAAAAGGAAATGGCAGAGAACCTGTTTGTTTTTAGGGGTGATGACAATAGAGAATACGCGGAAGGAAATGTTGCTTTTTCTAGAGATTTTTGAGCACTTCCTTTTTTGTGTCTAGTTATGTTTTCTTAAAAACAAGAAGGAACATTTTCAGACTGTAATCTTATAGATCTAGTCTGCAAATTACTTTGAAAATGCGCTCAATCTCACAGGTCTGTAGAGAGTGTGTGCGGCAGGGAGGCGCAGAGAAAAGAGAGTGTCGGCGTCTCTTCATTGCCCGCACTGTCTTGCTTCGTAGTGTCGATAGCAAGGCAATATGATTACGTGCAGTTCAAAAGACATAAGATTTATTATTCTACAGATAAGCCCTTGAAATAAATAATCATTTCCATAAAGTCTTCATCTGATTGATATGTCCCTCTTGAGTCTGTTTTGCATGTGTAATATCAGTTATTTTCTTTGTTCGAAGTGTACGATTCCTTTGGATACAGAAAATGAGAAGTATAGGAAAAATGCCAGCTGCAAATGGAATCGTCTGAAAATTCAGTTTTCAAAAAAGCAGGTCATCGATCTACCAACTCACATAACACCAAACAATCCAAAAGTTGAAACTATCCGATGAAATCGTTTGATTGACATAAAGATGAACTAATACCATAATTCCCACGGAATAAATAAACACAAATATAAGTTCCACTAATGCCATAAAACATATTGCTTCAGTTGAATCAATAACTTCTCTTTTCTTAAATCGTTCTTTCACTTTGAAACGAGTTCTGTAACTGAAATCGATATAAGTTTGATTCTATTGATTTTTTGATTTTTTGATCAAATGCAGAAAAATTGGCTCTAGTCGGGATGAAAGGACTAAAGCAAAAAACGAATGGACCCAAAAAAAAATGGACCCAGGCGAAAAAAGAATGGACCAAAAAATTAAAGTACCTAAGCCTGCAAATAAACAAATTTTAGGTACTACTGATTTTCGCCATGGGTCCATTCTTTTTTCATTTTGGGTCCTTTTTTTGTGTCGATTCTTTTTTAGGCCCATTCTTTTTAGCTTGGGTCCATTCTTCCCGACTAGAGCCGAAAAATTTATAACAGGAAAAAGATTCTGAGAATGCTCTCCAATCTCATCTGCTAATATTGTATTAAAAATCAAGAGACGAAGACATTTTCAAATTCTATACTTGAGTTTCCGTTTGGAGCTCATTCTCAGAATCTTTTACTGACCTATAGTCTTCTGAACAAACTACGGATACGCTTGGATTTGCAGAAAACTATTGAAAACAAATAATCTATTTTGAAACAACACTCGTCACGCAAGTAGGCGACTCAATATGAATCATTGTTTACGAAACTCTATTGACAACATTTCCTAGTTTTTTTGGCAAAAAACTAATTAACTCACTCATATTCTTTCTTCTTGTTATATCTCATTATCACTATTGACATTATCAAATTAAACAATGCCAAACCCGAACAAATTTTGAAATACAAAGTGATCCTTTCAAAACTTTGGGATGGACTTATGAAACATGCAATGACATATCCTTTTAAAGGATCATTATAGATCAATAATCTCCCTGTAAATGCACTTGAAATGAACAAAACTAATGAAATGATTCCTCCAATAATATAGCTCTTTGGTTTCTCATAACTTTTCAAAAACGTCGCAAATGCTCTTTCAACCATTAACGCAGTCTGTCCATAGATCATTCCACTTGTTCCAGCGAGAAGAAGTTGAAAATAAACAGAACAACTTGCTTCACTTTGAAGCAATTCACATGGTTTATCCATTTTGAAAAGGTTTTTATAAACAAGTTGAATAGATTCAATCCCATAAAATAATTGATGAATATTTCCATAAATCAAGTTTTGAATGATTAGAAGTTTAGTTGGAACCGTGAAAATTGATTTTGTGAGGACTAGACAGGTTAGATAAGAAGTGATAAAAGTGGAAAGTATTGCAATGAGATAAATAAATTGAGAAATTAAAAAATTGATAGTTCCCATATAATTATAATCATCTGGATCTGCACACGAATCGGCGGAGTACATTTGAAACTGAAATAGAAAGAGATAGGTGGGAAAATCTCACGAAAATAGAAAATGGAAAGAAGAAAGTCAAAGTTTTTTGTTTTTTATAATAATTTCGGTAGTCTGTCATGCGTGGGAGAACATATATACGAATGTTTCTCTCATGATTTTTTGATTTTTCATGGTTGGATAATGAGAAGATTCTAGTTTTGCTTTCAGTGATATCACTGATATGGGGAGATAGTGTATGGAAAGAGGAGATATTACAGAAGATAATTTATTCAGAAAATTAAGAACTAGCACACTTTGTGCACATTTGGAGCTCTCGAGACAGCAATTTATATATTTATGTCTGAAAAGTTGATTAAATAAACGTAGAATTCCGCATTGAGAAAGATCAAGGTTTGCTGTTTCGAAACCAATAGAGCACGATTGCTCGTGGGTAAGAACTTATTTCAAATTGGTTCCAAATCTATTTAACTACTGTAATCTAATCACGAAAAAAAATGCATAATCCTCAACTTCACCTTAATCTGACAATACCTCATTTCCTGGGAATCACAAAACACAAATATGACTTTCTCCTAAGTTTGAACTGGCGTTTCCCATATCTAAATTCAATCTATCAAAAACTTTTCCATGTGAAAGTCTATTAATAACTTCTTCGAAATAATTACTTCACTATTATGACTGAACAGAATCCGTCTGTCTTTTTGTTGTCGCCGACCCTACAGCCCTTCCTACTGGACCAATTTTCCTGAAAATCAGATAGAGGGATGCCGAATTTTTTCGAGACAGATTTCCGACAACTTAAAAATTGGGGTCACCAGTTTCGGAAAACGTGTTTCAAGCCATTTCGAAAATTCGAGTGAAAGTAAAGGCCCATGTTGAAACCATAATAATCGTGAAGCTTATCACAGTTTTTTTTTCATTTCTAAAAGTTTTTGTGATGCCAGTTGTTTAGAAATGGGAAGCGCCGAGAACTGTTCGTTTGTTTTATTGACTGAAATGTTCCTATTTTCTTTGATTAGTGATCGTTAGGTTAATTTAAAGGTAAATTAGAACTACGATGAATTTAGTCAAAAAATAGGGATTTCTTCATTTTAAAATAGATTCTATATTTTAATCTCGAAACGTGATAAAAATGAAAATAACTTCAAATTCAATCAGCGTGCTAGACGATGAACTTATTACGGCAGAAAAAAGGATAAGAAACATTGGAACAAGAACAATGAGTACTAGCATAGTTTGTAGAATCTTTAGTTTTTTATTATCATTTCTGAGCATCAAAACGGAATATACTGGATATGACATTTATGATTTTAAACAACTAAAATAGTATCGAAAAATGATTCATTTATTTTCCAAACCAATCATTTCCACATTATTTTCATTTGATTGATATGTTCCTCTTGTGTTTGCTTTGTGGTTGTAAGACCAGATATTATTTGAGTTCTAAAAGAATTGATCTTGCTAATTCTGTAGACCAAAAGAATTGGAAATAGCATGGCGATGAATGGAACTGTCTGAAGAGAAGAATTGATTTTTCTTATGCTTAAAAATATAACTTACATAAAACCTATTTGCCCACTCATGATATTGCTCCGGAGTAATTCTGCTTCGAATCGATTTCAATATAGAAATGCCCAATGAGCCGACAAAAATGCAAAAGAATTGAGTTGTAGTCAAGAAACAGATTGTTTCAGTCGATTGAATTACTTCTCGTTTATGAAACCGTGCTTTTATTTTGAAACGGATTCTGGAAATAAGCAATTTTTGATCTGTTTCATGTTACAGTTTTGCTTACTGATATTCCAATTTCGAATTATACTTGTTCAACAGAATCGAAGTCACAAAATTGAAGACTGTGATGATCGTAATGGACCAAAAGTATAATAAAGATCTGTATGCGGATTCCCTCGGAAACTGATAGCATGCGACAACGGCAGAAGAAAACTTATCATTCCAATATGTGATAAAAGTTGTAAAAACACTAGAGATGAAAACAAAAAGAGCAATAGAGGATCCGATAATAATACGTTTCTTTCCTTGATAATCTTTTATGAAAGTAGCAAGAGTTCTTTCAAGAATCAGTCCAGTTTGACAGTATATCATTCCACTTGTACAGGTGAGAAGAGTTTTCATATAGGGTTCACAAACTGATTCCAGTTGAAGGAGCTCGCAGGGTTTATCTATCTGAAATACAATTTCTTCCTTGGGTTTGTTGATTGTAGGGACTTCTAATTTTTTTAGATTTCTCAAAAAAAAAGCAATGATATCTCGAACTATCACGTAATTCACGGAATGATTTTTGCAATCATGCTTCAGTGAAACTTTTTCACTGAACAAAACTTCTCACGCTTCCGATCTACGATTTTCGGTTTCCAATTCTCAAAGATTGATCATTGAATTATTTTTAATGAACATTTGAGTGTTCATCAGTCATTAACTTATTTGAAATAATTAAAAACACGGAAACTTTTCTCGACCGTGATTCGGATTACTACTTTCCCGCGATGAGCTGAGCCGCTACTCAACGAGCGTGCCCAAGTGAAAAACGAAACGCAGAAAAAAAGAAATTCAAATCACGTTCAATAAAAATTACCGCGTAAAAATTATACAGCAAAAAAAAACGGTTTTTCATTTTCAAACCTACCTTGTAAAAATGTTTATGAATAATTGTAACCGCCTCTATAGAATAGCAAATCTGGTATAGCAAAGCATAGAATAGATTGGAGAACAGCAATATCTTTGTTGAATTTTGAAGAATCGAATGCTTCAAAACAAAATTTATAGCAAAATAAGTGAATATAAAAGTGATAATTGCAGCAAATAAATTGACACATTGGATAATAAAGAGATTGTAACCAGATAATCGATTAATTTCTTCCAATGAAGCACATGATACATTGTTATTCATTTCGAGTGAGTCTTTCTGTTATGAAGACCACAAAATACTGACAAAAGGGAAATGAGAAAAAGGAAGAAATGAGCTCAGTGACCGTGATAAAGTATGTGATAGTGACATCAAAAAAGAAGCGGACTAGACAGTGTACTACTAGTCAGAGAAATGTTCATTCCGAAAATTTCCAAAAAGTTAAAACAAACATCACATGTAGTCTTTTTGAACTTTTATTTGAGACAACTAAATTTTGAATTATTGATTGAAAACTATTTAGGACTATCACTGCCAGATAGTTTTCATTTGAGTGATATGTTCATCTTGTGTCTGTTTAGTAGCGGATGTTATTCCAACAAAAACTTGATTTCGAAAGGAATTCGTTTTGCTGATACGGTAGATCAAAAGTATTGGAAATAGCATCGCAATAAATGGGACGGTCTGCAATGAAAAATATCGTGTTTTGGTACCTTATTTGTGAAAACTCACATAAAGCCATGTAATCAAATACTGATATTGCAGAGGTGTAACTTCCCGTCTGAACGATTTCAGTGTAGACGATCCCATGGAATAAATGAACATGAAAAGAAATTGACTGGAAGTTAGAAAACAAATAGTTCCAGTTGATTGAATAACTTCTCGCTTATGAAATCGAGCTTTGATTTTGAAACGGATTCTGAAAAATGCAAAAGTATATTGGTCAATAAATCAAATAACTTACTGATACTCCAATTTCGAATTATACCGATTCAGCAAAATCGAAGTAATCAAATTGAAAACTGTAATCCCTGTTATCACAGATAAAAATACAATTGATCTATTCGCACTATTCCTTGGGTACATGAAACAAGCCAAAAGTGCACCGTTAAGTGGATCATCCCAATAAGTAATAGGGCCAGTTATTCCACTACAAAACATAACAAGAAGAGTCATGAAAGACCCAATTGTAAGGCTCTTCTTTCCTTGATAATTTTTCAAAAAAGTGGCGCAAGTTCTTTCAAGTATCAATCCAGTTTGGCAGTATATCATTCCACTGGTACAGGCAATAAGAGTTTTCATATACGGAGCACAATCGGACTCGAGTTGAAGGAGTTCGCACACTTTTTCCATCTAAAATCAATTTTGCAATCTAGTTATAGATTATTCTTACCTTAAAAAAGCGCTTATAAATAATAAGTGCTGCTTCTATTCCATAAGTACATTGGTACACAACGGCATAGAATATATTCAATATCAGCAACATCTTTGTAGAACCTTGGAATATGGAATGCTTCAGAACCACTTTGATAGCAAAATATGTGAAAATAAAAGTAATAATGCCAGCTATAAGATCTACGAATTGGAAGAGAAGAAAATTTAAACTAGTAAATCTATACACATCATACCAAGAAGCACATGTCAGATTATTCATTTTTTATAGATTTTAGTCACAAAATAAAAGCGAAAAAAGAGAATAATGTGAAGTTCAATGAGCGTGCTAGACAATGCACTGGTTCCGGTTAAAAAGATGTCAAAAACAGAAAGTTGCACATGATGTAATCGCGCGTGATTTATGATATAACGATGGAACAGTTTCTAGTTTTGGCAAACACTTTTCTAAACGTCAAAACTGGTAATACCAAAGGTCTTCATTTCGGAAAAAATCAAATCAAGTAAAATGAAAAAGTTGTCTTGTCCAATCACTTCCACATTTGTTTCATCTGAGTTATATACTCCTCTTGTGTTTGTTTTATTTCGGATGTTATACGAACAAGAACTTTTGCTCGGTATGATTTGGTCGTGCTGATTCGATAGGTTAAAAGTATCGGAAAGAGCATTGCAATGAATGGAACTGTCTGGAATAAGAAAAAAAAAGTTTGATGGAATGATGAAAAGACGCAGAGAAGAAGTTTTGACTAAATTTATCACTCGAAGGTTCGACTACCAGTGCTTCGCAATAAGAAGAATGGAATTGAAGAAAACATGTTAATTTACGACTCACATGAAACCATATAATCCAATAATGATATTGCTGTGGTGTGATTGTATTCCTTATCGACTTTAAAATCGAAGAACCCAATGAATAGATAAACATTAAAATGAATTGACTGAAACTCAAAAAACAGATGGTTCTAGTCGATTGAATAATTTCTCGTTTGTGAAACCGAGCATAGATTTTGAAACGAACTCTATAATGGTATTCATTTTATATTCGGCATTCAACCCAGGGTTCTATTATACTTACTGATACTCTAGTTTTGTGTTATACTTGTTTAATAAGATAGAAATTGCCAAATTGAATACTGTAATACCGGTAATCACGAACAGATACACCATAGATCTATATGTACTTTCTTTTGGATAATGAAAACAGGCCAAAAGTGCGCCGGTTAGTGAATCATCCCAATAGACAATGGGACCAGTTATGACACTACAAAACATCACAAAAAGGGTAATGAAAAAACCAATGATGAGGCTTTTCTTTCCTTGATAATCGTTCAAGAAAGTGGCAAAAGTTCGTTCTAAAATCAACCCAGTTTGACAATATATCATTCCACTGGTACAGGCTATGAGGGTTTTCATATTAGGAGCACAGTCGGATTCGAGTTGGAGGAGCTCACACGGTTTATCCATCTGAAACTGGTATTCTTAGTTTTCTAATTTTTCAATCTAATCTTTATACCTTATAAAAACTCTTATAGATAATAAGAACTCCTTCTATTCCATGAGTGCATTGAAATACTACCGCATAGCATATATTTAAAATCAACAACAGCTTCGTAGAGTCTTGGAGTATAGAATGCTTAAAAATCACTCTAATAGCAAAATAAGTGAAGATAAAAGTTATAATATCAGCAACAAGAAATACAGATTGAAAGATGAAAAAGTTAATACCAGTCAATCGATACATATCATACAAAGAAGCGCATGTCAGGTTGCTCATTTTTTATAGATATTAGATCTGAATCAGGAAACGAAAGTCAAAACAAAGAATAATTTTGAGTTCAGTGAGCGTGATAGACATTGTACTGGTTCTGGTCAAAATGATGTCAAAAGAACAGAATCAGAAGTTACACATTATGAAATTGGGGTGATTTATAAAATCAATATGGAATAAAGTTTTTGGTCTTGCAAGCACCTTTCAAAACATTGAATCTGATTAAACCAGAGATAATAGAACATTTATTTTTTTAAACAAATCCAATAAATCAAAAAAAAATCATGAAGTGTTCGAAACAATCAATTCCACATTTGTTTCATTTGATTGATGTGTTCTTCTTGTGTCTGCAGTGTAGAAGATGTTATACTGACAAGAACTTTTGCACGGTTTGAGTTGGTTTTACTGATTCGGTAGGTTAAAAGTATCGGAAAAAGCATTGCGATGAATGGAACTGTCTGGAATAAGAAAAATTATGTGGGACATCAGAAAAGAAAGTTTGAAGCTTACGTTAAGCCATATAATCCAAAACTGAAATTGCTGTGGTGTGATAACTTGCTTTATCGATTTCAAAATCGAAGTACCCATTGAATAAATGAACATTAAAAGAAATTGACTTGAGCTTAAAAAGCATATTGTTCTAGTCGATTGAATAACTTCTCTTTTGTGAAATCGCGCATTTATTTTGAAACGGACCCTAGAATAATAAAGGCATTCAGACTCAGATTTAATTATACTCACTGGTATTCTAGTTTCCTGTTATAATTGTTTAATAGGATAGAAGTTGCCAAATTGAATAACGTAATGCCTGTGATTACAAGTAGAAACAAAATAGATCTATACGCACTTTCTTTTGGATACTGAAAACAGGTCAAAAGAGCGCCGGTTAGTGGATCATCCCAATAGATAATAGGGCCAGTTATGACACTGCAGAATATGACAAGAGAAACTATGGAAAAGCCAATAATCAGGCTCTTTTTTCCATGATAATGTTTTAAAAAAGTGGCGAAAGTTCGTTCAAGAATCAATCCAGTTTGGCAGTATATCATTCCAGTGGTACAGGCTATAAGGGTTTTCATATAAGGAGCACAATCAGATTCCAGTTGGAGGAGTTCGCACGGTTTGTCCATCTGAGATTAATTTTAATTTCAACATAATCTTTTTCTGTTATTTACCTTAAAAAAGCTTTTATAAATGATAAGAGCTGCTTCTCTGCTACGAGTACATTGATATACAACCGCATAAAATAGATTCAAAAACAACAAAATCTTTGTTGAATCTTGTAGAATGGAATGCTTCAAGACTCTCTCAACAGCGATAAAAGTGAATAAAAGAGTAATAAAAGCAGCAACGAGATCCACAAATTGAAAGAAAACAAAGTTGAAACTTTCCAATCGAGAAGTGTCATAGCATACAGCACATGTCAAGTTATCCATATTTTGATAGACAATGAACCTGATTTTCGAAATGAGAACAAAAAAGGAAACGTCAAGCTAAACACCGCGTGCTAGACAGTGTACTGCTCATGGGTCAAAAGGGCTCAGAGACAAGAATTACTCATATTGAGTTCTTGCGTAGTTTACAGAATTTATATCAAAACAATTCTAGATTTTGTAAGCATTTTTTGAATATCAAAAAAAAAGGTAAGATTGGAGGTAAAGAAACCTTTTATTTATTCGAAACAAAAATTGATAAAGTTCATAACAAATTATGCAGATCAATCACTTCCACATTGTTTTGATTTGAGTGATATGTTCCTCTTGTGTCTGAACTGTAGAAGATGTTATACTGACAAGAACTTTTGCACGGTTTGAGTTGGTTTTACTGATTCGGTAGGTTAAAAGTATCGGAAAGAGCATTGCAATGAATGGGACAGTCTGGAATAAAAGAGAGTGTGTGCGACGAAGAGAGGCAGAGATGAACTCACATGAAGCCACGTAATCAAATACATATATTGCTGCGCTGTAACTTCACTCCTTTTCGATTTCAAAATTGAAGTACCCGTCGAATAAATAAACATCAATAGAAATTGACTGGAAGTAAGAAAACAAATAGTTCTAGTCGATTGAATAACTTCTCGTTTATGAAAACGAGCACAGATTTTGAAACGGACCCTATAATGAAATCAGTAAGTTAATGCAGAATTCAATCCCACTTACTTATACTCCAGCCGTGTGTTATACTTGTTCAACAGAACAGCTGTTGCCAAATTGAAAACCGTGATTCCTGTGGCAACTATCAGGAACACAATAGATCTATGCATACTATCTTTCGGATACTGAAAACATGTCAAAAGTGCTCCAGGTAATTGATCATCCCAATAGATAATAGGACCAGTTATGACACTACAGAAGATAACAAGAAAAGTTATGAAAAGGCCAATAAACAGGCTCTTTTTTCCATGATAATGTTTTAGAAAAGTGGCAAAAGTTCTCTCAAGAATCAGTCCAGTCTGGCAGTATATCATTCCACTCGTACAGGTTATGATAGTTTTCAAATACGGAGCACAATCGGTTTCAAGTTGGAGAAGTTCGCAGGGTTTATCCATCTAGAATAATTTCCAGATTCGAATTATATTTTTAGTCTCACCTTAAAGAAACTTTTATGAATGATAAGAGTTGCTTCTATTCCATAAGTACATTGAAATACTACCGCATAGAAAATATTCAAAACCAACAAAACCTTTGTTGAATCTTGCAGAATCGAATGTCTCAACATCCTTCTAATAGCCAAAAAAGTGAAAATAAGAGTGATAAGGCCAGCAATGAGATCGACAAATTGGAAAAGAATATAGTTAAAATTATTTAATCGATATAAATCATACCAGGCAGCACATGTCAGATTATCCATCTTTTTTTTGAAGATTCTCTATATCAGAATATCAAAAGCAGAAAAAAAGAATAACGTCAAAGTGAGTGAATGCGCTAGACAGTGTACTGCGTACGGGTAAAAGAGAGTTCAGAAACACCGAAACAAGAATTAGTCATCAAGAATTCGTCCATAGTTTGTAGATTGTCTATCGAAACAATTTGGGCTTTTGCAAACATTTATTTGAGCATCAAAGATGCACAGATCAGAGATAAATTGTTTTTTTATTTCAAACAAAAACCAACTTCAAATCAATCATTTCCACATTGTTTTCATTTGAGTAATGTGCTCGTCTTGTGTCTGTTTCATAGTCAATTTTATACCAACAAGAACTTGGTTTCGGTATGATTTGGTTTTGTTAATTTGGTAGATCAAAAGAATTGGGAATAACATGGCGATATATGGGATAGTCTGGAAAGGAGAAGAAATTGGGTGCGGGGAATAGACGCAGACAACAATGTTTCTGGCCAAACAGCTAAACCATCAGAAGAAAAAACTCACATACAACCATACGACCCATTTGTGATACTGCTCCAGTGAAATATCACTCCGTATCAATTTCAAAATAGAGATCCCTAGCGAGTATACAAACATCAAAACAACCTGGGAGAATGTCAAAAAGCAAATAGTTCCAGTCGATTGAATCACTTCTCTTTTGTTGAAACGAGCACAAAGCTTGAAGCGGACTCTGAAAACATTAAATTATTTGGGACACACTTTTCTCATTCCTTACTGATATTCCAACTTCTTATTATACTTTCTCAACACAATCGATGTTGTCAAATTAATTACTGTAACCACAGTTACCACAAAAAAGTATATTATCGACCGATTCGAACTTTGTTTAGGGAACTGAAAGCACCCTAAAAGTGCTCCAGTCAATGGGTCATCCCAATAAGTGATAGGTCCAGTTGAAGAACTACAAACTACAACAATAATGGTGATAATGGAACCAATAATAAGAGACTTCTTTCCTTGATAATCTTTCAGAAAAGTTGCACAGGTTCGTTCAAGAATGAGACCAGTTTGGCAGTATATCATTCCACTGGTACAAGTGAGAAGAGTTTTCATATAAGGTTCACAGACGGATTCCAGTTGGAGGAGTTCACATGGTTTATCCATCTGAAATCAGAAAGTTATTTAACTGAACAAAAAGTAAACTATGGACACAGTAATTCTTCAAGCTTCTAAAATCTCGCTCTTAAAATTGAGCTTCCAGACAGCTTTAGACCATCCCCCAACTTAAATTCATGCCTTTTTAATAGAGTTATTTCTTACCATATTAAAATGTTTATAGATAATATAAAACGCTTCTATCCCGTATGTAGATTGATAAATCACTGTGTAAAATATATTCAGGATCAACAATATCTTGGTAGAATTTTGAAATATTGATTGTTTCAAAACCGCCCTTACAGCAAAATAGGTGAAGATAAAAGTAATCGAAGCAGCAACTAGATCCACAAATTGAAAAAGAATAAAATTGAAACTAGCCAATCGATTCAAATCAGCCAAGGAAGCACAGGTCAAATTATTCATCTTTTAAGAACAGAATTTAGATCTAAACCATAGAATGAAATGCAAAAAACGTTAGATCTGTCGGGTGCACTAAGCGTGTCAGAATTTGTGCGATGGTGGGTATCATGATAAGGAAACAAGGAAGAGAAATGCAGAGAGAGTTTCTAGACTTTGTACTAGAGATATCCACGTATGTAGTATCAACAAGTCTATGGGAAAATAATGAGGAGGACTTACTCATGTTTTTTGAGCTTTCTCTGCATGGGAAAATAACAAAAATTTTGAGTTCTTGAACTCGTTAGAGGGTGTTTTGTATTGGAAATTTTTGAATAGAAGGATTTTCCTGGGAAATTGGAAATCTGTCTAGTGACATCAGAACTTCTTTGGATCTATGAGAAAAAGGAGAAACCAAAATGAACTTTGAACCGATTTATTAAGTAATCAAAATATTAAAAATAAAACAAATGACAAATAGTAAAATTATTAAACAAAAATAAATACAAGAGAAAATTACAAAGATCGAATAAACTTCTTCTTCATCTCCCTGACGATTGTTCCTTGCTTCTGAATTTCTTCCGGAGAAAAGGCTTTGATTTTCTTTGGTGGAGATCCAGATGGGCTCTCGAGAGAATCCTTTGCAACCAAGACGAACTCTCCATTCTCCAATTCATACTTCTCAACACGAACTCCTTGTTTCGGTGCATTTGCCACTCCGACATTGAAGACGTAATCTCCTGAAGCTGGTGGCGGTGAGATGTGAACAGATGATGTTGATGAAGTTGAGGACTTTTGTTTTGGAACGAACTCCGGAGCGGCAACATTAAATTCAGTTGGTGTAGATGATCCCGATGCAGACTTTGGAACAAACTCAGAGGCATCTGCGTTGAATCCAGATGAAGTTAAGCTTCCTACAGATGACTTTGGCACAAAAACTGGAGCACTGGCATTGAATCTCGAAGACTTCTTGGAAATTGGAGCCTCGTCTTTTGATGCAGTTCTCTTCAGATTGAAAAATCCTCTCGATTTGGGAATGAACTCCGGAGCGGCAATATTGAATCCTGTAGGTGTAGATGATCCTGATGCAGACTTTGGAACCAATTCAGGTGCAGAAAGATTGAATCCAGAAAAAGATGACCTTCTTACAGATGACTTCGGCACAAAAACTGGAGCACTGGCATTGAACTTTGAAGTCTTCGTTGGAATTGGATCCTCACTTTTCGATGCGCTTCTCTTCAGATTCTTCTTCATTCCAGGTTGTGGACATCTTCCGAAACATCTCCACAGATTCAATGGCTCTTCTTCGGTTTCAATGAAGAGTGGACCAATGATATCGTTAGGTAATGTTGGATGTTTCTTTGTCTTCAAAAGGCAAATAGCATCTTCTGCCAAGAACATCTCCAAACTAGCTGCTCTCTTCTTTTCAATAGCTTGATCTCTCAGAGCATTGAGTTTGGAATCCATTGATTCCAGAAAGGCGTAGTGAGCAAGTTGAGATTGGTTGTAGGCGGAAGTAGAAGACGGCATTTTGTTGAAAAAACGGATGGTTGTCGTAAGACGGGTAGACGGGACAAGAGCGAGAGACTAGGTCACCAACTGCTAGATGAGTAAAATACTCGAATGACTGAATATGGTTGAGGAACACTCACGTCGAGAAGACGCTGCAAGACAAGCGTACTAACCTTGATTCTTATGCACAACGGGCGTCCTTACAGTTCAGATAACGTTGTGCACGGTAAATTTCCTTCACATATCCAGCGTCTTCTCGACGTGAGTGTACATCAACCATATTCAGTCATTCGAGTCTTTTACTCATCTAGCAGTTGGTGACCTAGTCTCTCACTCTAGTCCCGTCTACCCGTCTTACGACAACCATCCGTTTTTTCAACAAAATGCCATCTTCTACTTCCACCTACAACCAATCTCAACTTGCTCATTACGCCTATCTGGAATCAATGGATTCCAAAATCACTGCTCTGAAAAATCAGGCTATTGAAAAGAAGAGGGCAGCGAGTCTGGAATTGTTCTTGGCTGAGGATGCAATTTGTCTTTTGAAGACAAAGAAACATCCAACATTACCTAATGATATCATTGGTCCACTTTACATCGAAAATGAAGAGGAACCATTGAATCTGTGGAGATGTTTCGGAAGATGTCCACAACCAGGAATGAAGAAAAATCTGAAGAGAACTGCATCAAAAGACGAGGCTCCAGTTATGAAAAAGTCTTCAAAGTTCAATGTCACTGCTCCAGTCTTCGTGCCGAATGCGTCTGCAAGAAAGTCATCTTCATCAGGATTCAATGCTTCTGCGCCAGAATTTGTTCCAAAGTCGTCATCGGGATCATCTACACCGACGGAATTCAATGTGAGTGCTCCAGTCTTCGTGCCGAATTCATCTGCAAAAAAGTCATCTGAATTCAACACAGATGCTCCTGAATTTGTCCCTAATTCTGCATCAGGATCATCTTCACCGACAGGATTCAATATCGCCGCTCCGGAGTTTATTCCCAAGTCAAATGCATCTTCTCAATAATTCTTGATCTCTGTAATTTCTTGTACTTGTTTTTCTTGCTTACTGTTCTCTTTTTCTAATAATCTTTTCTTAATAATAAATAATTCTGAAAATCCAAACTTGTGTTCTGTCTATTATGTGAATGTCATCACAGACATAATGTCACATCTGTCATTGTTCTAATAAACACTATTTCATGCTTAACAGCAAACCACAAATTGTATAAAAAGTGAAACTTTGGGCCTTCAGGGATTCCTTCATTATTTCAGAAAAACCAATTGTTCTATCCGAGTCAGTTTCAGCTCTTTTAGAAAATCAGAATTTATTTGACATGTATTGCTTCCCAAGTGACTCCCACCGTTTGAGACCGAACTAGGACCAAAAGTTAGCCACCCTTAAGTGTATAAGAACCCACTAGTCAAAACTTGGCCAAATTAACTTTTGACCGATTTATCGATTTTTTTATGTTTTCTCAAAATACTCAGTTTTTCAAACATAACTCGGTCAGTTTTGAAGATTTTCACAAAAATAAAAAATGGAATTGTAGACAAAAATGAGATACGTTTTTTGAATTTTAACAAAATTTTGATAACTTCAGATGACGTTACGAAATATTGACTTTTGTAAAAACTCAAAAAACCGACTCTGGCAGAACGTTTTGAAAAATATTTCAAAAGATTCAGCATTCAAAATAAAGAAGGAAATCAAATTTTTAGACAAATTCATCGATTTTTTTTTGAGAAAATGGGTAATTTGTACAAAAAATTCACTATAAACCCACTTTTGTCTTGTTTTTCAGACTCTTATGACTTCTATGTAGGCTAATTTTTGTGTAAATTGTCATTTCATCTAACTAGGATAGTGTTTTCAGTTATTACCGTAGTTATTTTCAGTTTTGAAAATTTTGATTTTTCATGGGGGATTTTTTTGAAATTTTTCAAAATTTTCAAAACTGAAAAATAACTACGGTAATAACTGAAAACACTATCCTAGTTAGATGAAATGACAATTTACACAAAAATTAGCCTACATAGAGGTCATAAGAGTCTGAAAAACAAGACAAAAGTGGGTTTATAGTGAATTTTTTGTACAAATTACCTATTTTCTCAAAAAAAAAAATCGATGAATTTGTCTGAAAATTTGATTTCCTGCCTTATTTTGAATACTGAATCTTTTGAATAATTTTTCAAAACGTTCTGCCAGAGTCGGTTTTTTGAGTTTTTACAAAAGTCAATATTTCGTGACGTCATCTGAAGGTGTCAAACTTTTGTTAAAATTCAAAAAACGTATCTCATTTTTGTCTACAATTCCGTTTTTTATTTTTGTAAAAATCTTCAAAACTGACCGAGTTATGATAAAAAAACTGAGTATTTTGAGAAAAAATAAAAAAATCGATAAATCAGTCAAAAGTCAATTTGGCCAAGTTTTGACTAGTGGGTTCTTATACACTTCGGGGTGGCTAACTTTTGGTCCTAGTTCGGTCTCAAACGGTGGGAGTCACTTGGGAAGCAATACATGTGAGTTTTATCTAGAATTTCTTTTCTATTTGAAATGTGTTCGACTTGGATTTTAAGAAATGAATTCATCGTCTAACGAAGTTTCTGGAAACCCTGAAAAAAAGGCGAAAATGAAAAGATTTTTGAGTCGGATTGAGCGCGTGGGTTCTAGGAAAAGTGGTAGAAATCTAACTAAGTATTGAGGAGATGAAGTGACTCCTAATTGGAAGAGCAGTGGAAAAAACTGAATCATGTCATGTCAGATTATTCATCTTTTTGGAACAGAATTCAGATCTAAACCATAGAATGAAATTCAAAAAACGTTGGATCTGTCGGGTGCACTAAGCGTGTCAAAATTTTTGCGATGGTGGGTATCATGATAAGGAAACAAGGAAGAGAAAACAGAGAGTTTCTAGACTTTGTACTAGAGATATCCACGTATGTAGTATCAACAAGTCTATGGGAAAATAATGAGGAGGACTTACTCATGTTTTTTGAGCTTTCTCTGCATGGGAAAATAACAAAAATTTTGAGTTCTTGAACTCGTTAGAGGGTGTTTTGTATTGGAAATTTTTGAATAGAAAGCTTTTCCTGGGAAATTGGTAGCATTTCTAGTGACATCAGAATTTCTGTGGATCTATGGGAAAAAGGAGAAAACAAAATGAACTTTGGACTTATTTATTAGGTATGAAACATATTTGAAATAAAACAAATGACAGATAGTAAAATTATTAAACGAAAATACAAGATTATAAGGATCTAATAAACTTCTTCTTCATCTCCTTGACAATTGTTCCTTGCTTTTGAATTTCTTCTTGAGAAAAAGCTCTGATTTTCTTCGGTGGAGATGCAGATGGGCTCTCGAGAGAATCCTTTGCAACCAACACAAATTCTCCATTCTCCAACTCATACTTTTCAACGTTGACTCCTTGTTTCGGTGCATTTGCCACTCCGACATTGAAGACGTAATCTCCTGAAGCTGGTGGCGGTGAAATGTGAGCAGATGATGATGATGAAGTTGAGGACTTTCGTTTTGGAACGAACTCCGGAGCGGCAATATTGAATCCTGTGGGTGAAGATGATCCTGATGCAGACTTTGGAACAAATTCAGGGGCATCTGCGTTGAATCCAGATGAAGATGAGCTTCCTACAGATGACTTTGGCACGAAGACTGGAGCACTGGCATTGAATCTCGAAGACTTCTTGGAAATTGGAGCCTCGTCGTTTGATGCAGTTCTCTTCAGATTGAAAGATCCTCTCGATTTTGGAATGAACTCCGGAGCGGAAACATTAAATCCAGTTGGTGTAGAAGATCCTGATGCAGTTTTCGGGATAAATTCAAGTGCAGAACGATTGAATCCAGAAAAAGATGACCTTCTTACAGATGACTTCGGCACAAAAACTGGAGCACTGGCATTGAACTTTGAAGCCTTGGTTGGAACTGGAGCTGCTTCTTTTGATGCAGTTCTCTTCAGATTCTTCTTCATTCCAGGTTGTGGACATCTTCCGAAACATCTCCACAGATTCAATGGCTCTTCTTCGGTTTCCATGTAAAGTGGACCGATGATATCATTAGGTAATGTTGGATGTTTCTTTGTCTTCAGAAGACAAATTAAATCTTCAGCCAAGAACATTTCCAAACTAGCTGCTCTCTTTTTTTCAATAGCTTGATTTCTCAAAGCTTTGATCTTAGAATCCATTGATTCCAGGAAAGCATAGTGGGCAAGCTGAGATTGGTTGTAGGCGGAAGTAGAAGACGGCATTTTGTTGAAAAAACGGATGGTTGTCGTAAGACGGGTAGACGGAACGAGAGCGAGAGACTAGGTCACCAACTGCTAGATGAGTAAAATACTCGAATGACTGAATATGGTTGAGGAACACTCACGTCGAGAAGACGCTGCAAGACAAGCGTACTAACCTTGATTCTTATGCACAACGGGCGTCCTTACAGTTCAGATAACGTTGTGCACGGTAAATTTCCTTCACATATCCAGCGTCTTCTCGACGTGAGTGTACATCAACCATATTCAGTCATTCGAGTATTTTACTCATCTAGCAGTTGGTGACCTAGTCTCTCACTCTAGTCCCGTCTACCCGTCTTACGACAACCATCCCTTCTTCAGCAAAATGCCATCTAATACTTCCACCTACAACCAATCTCAACTTGCTCATTACGCCTTTCTGGAATCGATGGATTCCAAAATCGATTATTTGAGAAATCAGGCTATTGAAAAGAAGAGAGCAGCGAGTTTGGAAATGTTCTTGGCTGAGGATGCAATTTGTCTTCTGAAGACAAAGAAACATCCAACATTGCCTAATGATATCATCGGTCCACTTTACATTGAAAACGAAGAGGAACCATTGAATCTGTGGAGATGTTTCGGAAGATGTCCACAACCTGGAATGAAGAAGAATCTGAAGAGAACTGCATCAAAAGACGAAGCACCAGTTACAAAAAAGTCTTCAAAATTCAATATCACTGCTCCAGTCTTCGTGTCGAAGTCATCTTCTGGAAGCTCATCTTCATCTGGATACAATGCTTCTGCGCCAGAATTTGTCCCAAAGTCGTCATCAGGATCATCTACACCGGCGGAATTCAATGTCAGTGCTCCAGTCTTCGTGCCGAATTCATCTGCAAAAAAGTCATCTGAATTCAACGCAGATGCCCCTGAATTCGTTCCAAAGTCTGCATCAGGATCATCCACACCAACAGGATTCAATGTTGCCGCACAGGAGTTTATTCCCAAATCAAGAGGATCTTCTCAAAAAGCCTTGTATCTGTAATTTCGAATCTTTGTAATTAACTTACTTGTTTTTTTTACTCACTGTTTTCTATTCCTAATAATCTATTCTTGAATAATAAATAAGTCTGAAAATCCAAATTTGTGTTTTGTCTTTTATGTGAATGTCATCACAGACATAATATCACATTTGTCATTGTTCTAATAAACATCAGTTCAACATCAAACCACAAATTGTATAAAAGTGAAACTTTGGGTCACTTTACGTCTTCAGGGATTCCTTCATTATTTCAAAGAAAACGATGTTCTATCCGAGTCAAATCGTATTCTGCTTTTTTAGAACATCAAAATTCCTTTGCGTTTTTCTCGATTTTTGAATTATTTTCAACTTTAGATTTTGAGAAATGAATTCATTGTCTATAGAATTTTCTGGAAACCCTGAAAAAAGGGAAGAATGAAAATATTTTTGAGTCGAATTGAGAGCGTGGGTTTGAAGAAAAGTTATAAAAAAGTAGCCAAGAATTGAGAAGTTGAAGTGACCCGTAATTGGAAGAGAAGTAGAAAAAAAATCATGAAAAAGACAAGTTTTCAAACTTTATATTCGATATCATTTTGATATCTTTTATCATTTTGAGCTCTTTTTCCTTAGCTTTCCATTGCTCATAGTCTAATCCACTTATCCATCTGATCTCGTTAAAGTTTCCGCGTTCGTTCAATCAGCTCACTGACCAATTACTCCCCTGCTAATTCCTTTTTTTATTCGTTCAGACAATGACGAAAATTTCAGGTTCTTTAACTAGTATTCAGAATTTTCTTTGTGTCATAAATCACTTTTTTTTCTGTTCTTCAAATTTCAATTTTTCTTGTGTTTTGTTTTGTTGTAAATGCGTTTTTTTTTTTGCTTTTTCTGGAATTAGATGTAGACGTAGGAAATTTGTGAGAAAAGTCAAAAAATCAAAAAATAGGTGTAAGTGGTAAATGGAATTCCCGAGCATTTTAATATTTTAAGCTTTTTCTGAACTTCAGATATCTGGAAAATTGAATTTCTAGATGACCTAATTTGTAAAAGCTTTGAGCAACTTGTAAACTTTTTTAGCCCGTGGTTTGTCTAGTAAAAATAGTCCCTCGACCTATTTTTCTAGGCCACCATTTTACTTTTTTCCCCCTATCGAAAGCTGACCTTTTCCCCTCCCACAAAATCTATTATTACTCCATTCCAACGCATTCAGAAAAACAATAAATAGAGAGTTCCTGGTCAAAATTACATCAGCATCATAAAAACGGAAAATCACACAACCTTCTTTTCCCTTCTTTCCTTTTTGTATTCCATCAATAATCTGAGTTTCTAGATGACTTCCAACCATTCAATATGTGCTTCTGAAGCTCAAATAAATCACCTTTCAAGCTGGAATTATAGAATATCAGTGACATTTGCAATGTTATCTATTATTGGAACCTTTGTAGTCTCTATAGTGGCTTTGAAAGCAATTTATAAAAAATCAACATTTCAATCTTCGACGAGAATTATTTTGTTTTTTAATATTATCTATGCGAATATACATCAATTTATCTATGCAATTTTATCGGTGAGCATCTTTTTCAATTTTGTAAATTACCTTCTCAACACATTTTTTTCCAGATAGGAATGGTCTACAAGGGCATATTCCTAGTGGATTCTCCCTGTGAATGGCTAGTAACAGAGGCAGATTGTGTACCGTATACTGTGTTACTGTACACTGGAATTGGTGGAATGATTTATTCGCAAACCGGAATTTTGATTGAAAGGTATGTCTTCAAATCAGACCATAACTGTCCAAAAATCAGTATTTTTCCAGAGCAATCGCCACATTCCACCCTGATTACACTACCTCTTTAAGCCGAACCATTGGAATCTTCATTTCCGGTCTTGTCCTTTTTCTAAGCGTCTTCACTTACCGTATAATACTTTGGGATGACCCCCTGGATGGTGTAATTCTCACTTGTTTCATTCCGGCAATGCATAGTTATCAAAGGGGGAATTGGTTTTTGTTTATAGCTGTTCTGTTAACATTTTTCAATTTGATTACATCGATGGCGGTCATGCACTACAATAAGAGATTGGAGTATAGGTCAGTGATCGAAGACCTTTTTCTGAGAATTGATTGGAGGTTGACTCCGTAGTTTGGACTAGTAAGGGCCGGGTTTGATTAAGCTCTAGGTGTAACAGAGTAGGATAGATTTCTTCATAGCTGTCCGGGATGCGAAACTTCCTCAACCAGACTGTCTTAACTTACGAGCAAATGTATTTCATGTTACAAATTTCAACTTTTTTATGAACAACCGAAATTCAATCTGTCTGTAGTCTGCCTAAACTCTCTTCATTTCTCTCACTATTTCTACAATCTCTCCTCTTTGAACTAGAATAAAAAGCTTAAAAAACATCTCCACCAATTCCATCTATTTTTAGCATTCGATACAAAGTAAAGGAAAGATTCAAGAAAATAGAAGCAATTGAGTCTACTCATACTATTTGCATCGTTTCAATGTCTCAATTTCTAACAATGTTCATATATTCTCTGGGTGTTTTATTGTTAAGATCCAATCAACAAAACATGAAATTATCTACATTCTTCTCCCTGATTGGTTGGGTTTATGTGAGTCTGTAATTCATTTTATCCCCATTGATTCCAATATTTTAGACAGTTCAATACAGTGCTCTTCTTTTTCCATTAATCCTAATCTTCCGTATCCGTGCCACCAAATCGAATCGAACTCAAAAAATTCGTGACATCACAAACAAGAAGCAGACACAAATAGAGCATATCAATCAGATTACTCGTATGTGGGATGCTAAGTGAATAAAGGGTTTTTCTATGCAAAAAATTCAAAACAACAATTTCATGCTTTTGAATTAGCAACAATAACAACAACAATGAATGGGGTCAGGTTATATGCATAAAATGCAGGAACAATGAATGGTACAGTAACAATGTGAGAATAATTATTAATTATTCGATGGTGTCGAGAGCATGTCGAACGAAGTTTCTGACGTGATCAATTGAGACCGCCTGAAAATGAGATTTACGATAGTTTTGGCAGTTTTGACTAGATGAAAAATCTGGAGCAGGACGCAGAGAAAGGCAGTTCTTGCTTTAAATTTCAAGCGAAACGCAGCCAATCATGGAAGTTAGGTTTGGGGGAGGGTAGGTTATTTATTCAAAAACTAGCATTTCAGAGGCAAATATAGGTATAAAAGGGACTTTTCCGCTGCCAGCCGTCTCTCACAGTTTGCTAGACGCTCTTCATACCAACTTTACTAGATTCACCGAGATCTTCGATCACTTCTGACATAGAACATTGATATTCAAACATCTCTTCACTCAGATTACGAGCGTTGATATGGTCGACAAATGAGTGCATGGTACGAACAAAATTTCCTGCTGTGATACCTCTTTTCTTCGGAGGTGACGACGATGATGGTCCGGCAGACAAATCAATAGACACAGGTGGTCCTGATTGTGTAGAGACTATTTTTCTCGGAATATCAGATGGCTCCACTTCTGAAGATTCTTCGTCAACAGTCTCTACTATTTCTTCGTTTTTGATCAGATGGAACGATTTGATTAATCCATCCGTTGCGACACGTAAATATATGGTAGCTCGTGCTCTGAAACAGAAAAATAGTATTTGGATTTTGAAAAAATTTCTTACTCTTCCAAAAGCGTTTCAGTAATAGGGATTTGAAGGCAGTGCATAATGGCGATCTTCGTTTTCATGGGGAAATTGAAGAATTCGAGATTTGGAACTAACGAGTTTACATAACTGAAATGAAGAATAGTTTGAAACTTTTCCAAAGGAAGTCATTTCATAGAAACTCACTGATCTCTAAGGTCTTCAGCAGTTTTGTCCAAATCGTATTTCTCGTTAAACTTCTCCCATATCTTCAAATCATTCGTATCGATTCTTCCCACTACCAACCTCCCACTTCCATCTTGACTTTCAGCGAATAGATATCCCCAAACAACTCTTGGATTCGGCCACCAATTCGCTTTTTCTTCTTCGGTCTTGAGCCAGTAGCTATGGAGGATGTTTTTATTGGGGAAGAGCTTGAAATTGAGAAAGCTCTCCATTCTGAATGAGAAACACAATTTTTGGCACAAATTCAGAAAAAAACTTACTTCTCCAAAAAACCCTTGTCAACCGGGCACCCAAGAGCATAGTATAGCTCCACTTTGGCTTCTATGCAGATATTCATTTTGTGAAGATTCGGACGAAGATTTGTTTGAAAACTAAAACAGAATAATCTTTCTTATCAGGCATTTTCGACTCACTGTTTCAAATAACACTCTGCCGATCTTCTCTCCCGTCTGAACCTTGTCTTATAATCCTCCCAAAGATCTTTTGTGACTTTAATTCTCTTCACTTTATCATTTGTGTCATCCTGGGAAAGGGAATGAAGATATCCTAACATCTTGATGCTTTCTGGTCCTAAAATCCTATGAAATCCGGGTTCCTTTTCTTCTTCTTCATCTTCGCTCTCTGAATCCGTATTTGTTAATTCTGCATCTGAGTGTACTGAAAGTGCCAAAGAGACGGTGTCTGCAGCTTCCGAGTGTACTGAAGGTGCCAGTGAGCCTGTGTCTCGGACTGGTGAGTCGAATTCTCGGACGGGTGGATCGAAGTCTTCTTCTTCGGAAGGATCTTCTTCAGATGAAGAGACGATGGGCTTTTTCTTATATACTACATTTTTCTTTTTAAGCGGCTTTCTATAGGAATACTCTTCATCGTCATCTTTCTTTCTTTTCCCAATTCTTTTCTTTCTACTTCCAAACTCATTTTCGTCTTCAGAAGACGATTCCGATGATCTTCGAGATCTCTTTTTAGTTGTACTAACTGGTGGATCATAATCGTCATCCGTAGATGTTTTTGAATCCAGTATCTTCAATGACGTTCTTTTTCGATACTTCCTCTTTCCGACTTTCACAGCACCTTCTTTTTCCTCTTCCGGTTTCTTTTGAGATTCTGGTTTTTCAGAGAAAACCAGGACATTTCCTTTGCGATCCATTGTCATATCATAAACCGCACCCAATCTGAAAATATGTACTCGTAAACAAAAATTGAAAAGTATTATTACTGACTCCTTCAACATTCTTTCATTTACAGCAATTTGAAAAGCCCAGTAAAACTCCATTTTCGTCTGGAGATCGAAACTAGCCAAATGAAGATTCGGAGCCATTTTGTTTAAGAATCTTTTATGGAAGTAGAGGCAACTCTTGTGCTGAATGTTTTCTTTCACAATGAATCCTGTCCAGGTATCCGGGATAACTTTAAGCTGTGTGGCTTCCTTGGTCACTGGATCTCTCATCTCTTCCTCTAAGAAACTCCACATTCTTTCTTCCAGACTTTTCTCTGAACGATCTTCTTTCTTCTCAACTGCTTTTTTTTTAAGTAGCTCTGCCCTGCTGTTCAATGCTCGTGGCACTGCTGATTCCGTCCCCTTCTTCTTCTTTTTAACCAGTTTAGTACTAATTCCAGCTGATGGGAGAGATTTCGATCGAAGTTTTGAAAGATAGGTTCGCTTATGAAGTTTTTTTGAGGATAAAGAGCGGACCACATTGGGAAGTCGAGCTGAACAACGTGGTGGAGAACGACTCTCTGAACTCTGAGGCGGAGTTAATCCCAAAGAATGTTTCATTGGAGAAACTGCCGGCTGTTCGTCTTCCCATCTTTCTGCTACATCACCCATATTCCTGTAGCTAACGACATAAAAGTTACGGTCGTGTCTCACTTGAAACTTCTCGCCGACTCTGAAAATTGCTTGTGTTCACAGTGGAACCCAAGAACGCTTACTTTTTCAGAAACTTCTTGTTAATTGGAATACCTAGCGCCCAGAACAAATCCAACTTCTCATGATCTCCCAATGGAGCATCAGCCAATTTTGGCGATATGTCTTCATCGAACCTGAAATTTTTTCGTTCTTAGAAACTGTTTGTTTTTTTTTTCAATTCTCACCTCTCCTGATAATAATGAACCGATTTGCGCGCTTTGTATGACTTCTTGAAGTCGGTCCACGTCTCCTCATTGTCTTTGAACAGTTTAAGCTCGCCAGTTGGTGTTCTGATTCTGCTTGCCACAAACTGCCAAACCATGTAATCTTCTATTTCAGTTCTGTCACTTGCTTCGACTGGTTCAGAAACTTGTACTGAAGGAACACTGTTCGAAGAAGGACGAACATCTCCTTTTTTCGAAAGGGACGGGAACAAGTCACGATATGAGCGAGACACTCTTCGTAGATTCATTTCGTCTGAAACTTTAAATAATAAAAATATGTTTTTTCTGAATGTTTATTGAGTTTTTCAATAAAGACAGCGGCTTTCGGGTGGATATCGGCAAAACAAATGAGGAAACGCAAAACTTCTCAGCAACCTAAAAATAGTCGAGTACGGTTTTCGCGTTGAAACCCAATCTTTGCAAAGTGGCTATGTTTCCTTAATTTGTTTATGTCTTTTTCTGAACTTTTCTGTTTTTAAAATTTAAATTGTAAAAATTTTGTTCAAAATAAATGTAAAATGTCAAAAACCATCCCATAAAATAAGAATCTACGGTATTTTTCTCTACAAAGCCCAAAAATGTTACACAGTTTATTTTTTAATTTCTCTTTTCACTTCCGGAGTTTTTCCTCATGTTTTCTGAGTTGTGAAAAAGCTGTTGTTGTTTAGTTTTGAGTTTCTTCCTCCTCTCTTCTAAAATCGTCATTTTCACAGTCAGATTCAAAAAAGTTTGCAATCTTCAAAGTGTCTTCTCCTTCCGTTAATCCTACAATTGTCATCCTTCTTTTGCCAGCCTTGACCATTCAGTAAGTACATTTTAGCCATAGTTTTCTTTGTCTGTTGCCTGGTCTTTTGTCATCTTTTCTCATGCAATCTAACTTTGGAAAGTTTGGAAATTATGTTGGAAAAGATAAAAAAAACTCGGTTCAAAATGTGTCTGGGAAATGATGACTATTCAGAATTCATGGTTTTCCGGGAGAATTCGGTTCACCAAACGATGTTTGAAGTGTTTTTTGAACATTTAGATCTTCTGCACCATTTTTTTGCAATTTCATTTCTCTTTTCCCTCCGGGTCTCTTCCTATTTGTGTTTCAGTTTAGTAAGTGGAGAAAAAGGTTGGCATTTTTACAAATCAAAAGTGCGTAAAAATGTTTCATTTATATAATACCCAATAGTTGGAAAAGACAGAGACAGAGAGAAAAAGTGTGTTCGGACTGTGCTGCTGTCCGATTGTCTTCGTCTCGAAGTTACGCCGAACCGGTCCGCTTTGTTTGTCTCTTTCTCTCGGGGCAACAACGAATCTCTTCAAGTTCAATTCTATTTTCTTTTTCAACCTGTGTTCTTCCATTTCTATTCACATAACCCCCCATTTATATGAATATATTTGGTTTTGCATATGAATAAAAAAATTTTACCCCATCAGTTTTTTTTCATCTTCTTCATCATCATCATGATCATAAATACATCTTCGCAAACAAATAAAGTGAGAAGAAGAATCCAATAAAAGTAGGATAAAATTGAGAATATTGGAGAAAAAAAAGAAGAGGAAAGATTCCCATCTCTTTCCCCACTATTTTCAATCAACCAAAGCGATTTTGTTGTCCAACCCCATTCCCATGAAACAATATATTTCCTCTTTTCAATGCTTTTTCCATTCCTTGCTCTTCTCTTCTTCCCCGTCTTTCCAGCACAAAAAAGAGCATCACATTTAATCACAGAGAGCCCATTCTTTTTGCTCTTATCTACTCATTTTTTCTTCGTCTTCTCGCCGTGGCGCATTGTGACGTTATGCTGATTAGGTCATTCCACCTATAATATATTTCACACTTTTCGCTTCTTTTTTTATTAGACGTCATCGTTTTTTCTTTTGCTTTCACTTTATGTTTGGCTTCCAAATGTTTCGTTTCGCAATTTGTGTTTAGATGAAAAATACTGATAATGAATTGTCATCTTGACCTTATTTTAGGGGGAGTATCTAGGAATAAGAAAAGGTTAGGGGGTAAGAAGTGGGGGAAAATTTGAAAAAAATAAAACAATTTTCCTTCAGAAAATTTCTAGTTAGAAAAGCACAGTCATTAATCATCATTCAATGTGTTAATGTTCTACAATTGGTCTGTGATAGCTGAAAATAGTTTCGAACAATTTACGAAATTGTATCTTTCGACAAAACCCAAAAATGAGATTATTTCACTAGAATCAAAAAGCACAAGACACAGTGTTTCGAAAACTTGAGCACAATAATTGTGGTTTTAATTTCCGCATTTTCGTTGACTTTTCCGATTCTTGATCATTTGCTCTTTGCACCGTGGGAATGATGGACAGTTTTTTATTTAGTTTTTTTTTTCTTTGTTTCTGAAACTAAATCGTTTCAAAATTGAATTAATGCAGGTAAGAATATTTTGTTGAAATTCTAATCAAATTCGTTTTCTTGCATTCTTTTATGCTTTCTCCATTTTAAAAAGTGTTTATCATTAATTCATTCAATAATTATTTAATTCGATGGTTCTCACTATCCAATAACAAAAAATCAATCATCCCCTCTCCTCCGCAGGCTTTCTGTGATCACAAGTAAAGATTGCAAAAAATTCAGACTCAGCGCCGGGGTGGCCAAGTGGAGGAGGGCCATAGTCGTTGCGACAACGGGCTAGACCCTACACAGGTTCGATTCCTGTCCCTGGTGCGGAAACGTTTTGCGTTTTTTTGCTTTTTGTTTTTTGTATAAATAGGTTATCATTAATGGTTTAGAAAGATTTTTAAGTCAAAAATTGCACCCTGGGACCCAGTAAATAGTGAATATTGGATTGCTATTGCTCGAATGCCGTGAAAGCAATGAAATGTGCTGATGTTCACCTGTGAATATGAGAAACTACTTCTCATTGCAATTTTGAAATAATATATTTCTTAGACCTTCTCATGCATACTTTCGAAGCTCATCTTTTTCCTACTTCCGCCCCAAATCTTCTCCTATTATTTTCAAACTTTGAAACCAGTATTTTTCCAGCATGCAGCACAATTCATTGGGCCCTTCCTCATCTCGAAAAACAACGATGACAACAAGCCCAGCCGGCGGTTCCATCCATCTCCATCATCGATCTTCAAATGGTTTCACAACATCCCGCACCCCGTTGAGTCGACACATGGAAATGGACATTGGAAAAATGTTCGCAGCGATGGAGAAGGGTCACAAAGTGTGCAAGATAGCAGTACTCAAAAAATGGGATCCCGCTTATAAACAATTGACGTTGGATCGGAACTCCCGACAAGTTTTTCTGACCAAACTGGAGTTATCTGCAGTTAGAAACAAGCCAACAATATTGGATATTCGACAAATTCGTGAAGTTCAAACACTTCATTATAAATATAATACAATAAAAGTGGACGATAAATGGAAGAAAGATCGAGAAATCGCGACTTTCGAGCCAAAAGCAATATTAATTATTTCCTATGGAATGGCATTCGCTTTATCGAATTGGATTCTTTTGTGTAAGCTCTTGCGTTTTGAAATCTTTATAAACAAATATTCAAGGCGAGTTCAGTCGAAAACGAGGATGCATGTAAATTATGGTCAAATGGATTACACAATCTTATGATGGATACCCGGGATAGAGATTCATCACCACATCCATTAAGGATTGAACGATTTCTTCATAAACATTTTTTGAGTTTAATGTCACCGGCTAATGATGCGTAAGTGTTATGTAAAAAGTGCCTAACCAACTTCGAATTGTTTTCCAGAGTAGCTCGAAAACACATGAAACCATTTGTCCAAACATCTCTTCAATTCAAAGTTCAATCTGATCAACTTCAACAAGTAACTGAGGATCAAATGGATTTTGATCAATTCAGTTATGCAAGTCGACAATTGATTCATGTTCCCGAATTATTTTCTTCTCGATTCGCAGATCTCGGAGAGAAGCATGAGAGAAAGGGTCTCGTAGTGACTTTTCAAAACTTTTTGCGATTTTTGGACGGCAAACAATTCGATGATATGGCATCGAATAGAACGAGGGCTTTAGAGTTTTTGAATCGATATTTTCATGAGGATCAGGCATATTTTGGAGATAGAAATGAGCCGACTTTGACGGTTTTGGAGTTTTGTGATTTTCTATTTTCAAGAGAGAATTCATTATGGGATCCGTCGAATGAGAAAGTGACACATGATATGAGTAGACCATTGTCACATTATTGGATTGCTAGTTCGCATAATACGTGAGTATTTTGGCTTGAAGTGGTTTCAGCTGTAACTTATGTTTGCAGATATCTTACGGGTGATCAACTACGTTCCGAGTCATCACTAGATTGTTATGCTCAAGCACTGCTGATGGGTTGCAGATGTATTGAGTGTAAGTTCTAGACTTTACAGTGTACTTTTCAAAGCATTTTTAAATTTCAGTAGACTGCTGGGATGGTCAGAAGAAAGCCGGCTCCAATGAATTCATAGACATTGTCATTTATCATGGCTACACAATGACTTCGAAAATCTTGCTTCGAGACGTTCTCCACGTCATTCGTCATTATGCATTTGTTACCAGTGAATATCCTGTTATTCTTTCTATCGAAGATAACTGCTCCGTTCCCGCTCAACGTCTTTTGGCACAAGAATTGAAAGATATTCTTGGAGACTATCTTTTAACACAACCGGCTAATCGAGAAGAAAAACAACTGCCTTCGCCGGCAGCATTGAAAAAGAAGATTATTGTGAAACATAAGAAATTGCCAGTAGAAAGTGAAGATTTGGCGGCAGTCGTGAAGACTGATGAATGTTAGTTTTCTTTTTGATTTTCAAAACTTTTTACTCAAAACTCACAAAGTTTCAGTCCAAGACACAGAAATAATCGCTAGGGAATGCGTGAAAAAAGGAATTCTCTGGATACGAAATAACAATAATCACGAATGGACTTCTCACGTCTTCATTTTGTTCCCTGATCGTCTTTGTTATCTCATCGAAACAGCTGATCCCGATAACTCGAGTGATGATACAGTAAGCGTGAGTGGAGATGAAGAAAGAGAAGAGGAGACGCCTTCTGGATTCGGAGTTAGACCAGAGGAAATGCACGTGACAGAAGAATGGTTTCACGGAAGATGTGAAAGAGATGAGGCAAAAAAGAGGATTCTGGAGCATAAGGAGAAGGGAAATGGGCTGTTTATGATTCGAGATTCTAACTTGTTCATCGGAGACTTTTCACTGTCGATTTTGCACGATGGAAAAGTTCATCATGTTAGGATACGATCCAAAATTGTTGATAGTGAGTTTTTGTTTTTCCATTCAAACTACTCTAATAATTTCAGAAGAGAAAAAGTACTATTTCATGGACAATAAAGTTTGTGACACCCTCTATGAATTGGTCTCCTACTACACCCGTCACTATCTTACAACTGCTCATTTCAAAATGGTTCTCACTATTCCTTGCCCTCAACCACAACCTCATCTCAATCAACCGTGGTTCTCTGCAACTGCTGATAAAGAGAAAGCAGAAGAACTTCTCAGTTTAGTACCCGAAGATGGAGCATTCTTGATTCGAACGTCTTCTACCGATTCATCTGTATTTGTACTCTCACTGAAAGTCGATGGCGAATTCTGGCATTACCGGTTAAAACGAGACGGTCGGATATTCGTAGTGAATCAAAAGGTCTTTGAGAATCTGAATCAAATAGTGGAGTTCTACGCAAACCGAGAATTCGTTCGAGGAATCAGTTTGAGATTCCCAGTCAATGAAAAAGATATTTCACATTTGACAGCCGAATTGGCAGAAGCAAGGACTCCCGGATGTTATATGGATTTGAAGGATTTGGATAAAGAAGTTCAAGCAAGAGCTCTCCGACCATATCGTGGAACTGCTGATGATGAGCTGTCCTTCCCGGCGAATGTTATAATTACAGTACTCCGAAAGGAAGAGGGTCTGTGGAGAGGAAGATACGGGTCATTGACTGGATGGTTCCCTTCAGCACATGTTCAGGAGATTCTTCCAGAGAAATCGAATACATCAGGTGAGGACTCGCTTAGAGAGTGAAAATTCTCAATAATAAGTTTCAGAAACTAGTAACTACAACACCATTGAGCTTGCGGGAACTTTGATAGAACGAGTACACGATTTGGATAAACCACACGTCATTCGAATCTCACAATCGAATCAACATTGGATGAATAAGCAGTATTATGTTCTGGCTGCTGGATGTAAGTTTTTATGGAAGAATTCAAAAATTCAGAAAACAATATTTTAATTTTTAAAATTTATTGTTAAATATTACAAACCGAGTGTTATACAATTGAACAGAATGAGAGATCATTAGATTTTACAGAGTGTATATGTATAGACAGGGAGATCATAGTACAGGTACACGTGAGAAAATTATTGGCAAATAAGGCAAAATGTTATTCTGACAGCAATAGAAGTTGATTGAATTCCTAACACATAACGTCGTTTTCTTATACTGTAGCCAAGGTTGAAGCCAGTGGAGTTGGGACATAAACGGCATACTTAGCCAACAAGGCAGACTCAGTTGGAAGCTTTCTCTTCTCCATCTCGATTGATCCTCTGATAGCTGGATACTCTGGATTGTATTCCTCCTCTTCCATTTCGATCTTCAATCCCTTTGTCTCCTTCTGCATTTCCTGACGACGGAGTTTGGCGAATTTCTGATTGAGCTTATTGACCTGGTACAAGTATTCCACTTTGTCAGCATAGAATTTGGCAAGGACAGCCTCAGTTTGGCACTTTTCGAAGCAAATAATTGGGCAGTCAAGTTGGCTGAGTCGAAGGAATGCGTAGTCGATCATTTCACGGTTGTTGCCCCTGGCAAGTTCAACAGTGTAACGATGAACCTTGTTGATGAGGGGTTCCACAGGCAGATTCTTTTGGATTCCACGAGATCCAACAGTTGGGATGGCAGAGTTCAAAGTGGAAACAGTAGTATAGGCTGGCATTTTTTGGAATAGGACGGGTTGAATAGTGAAGACGAAGTGAGAAGAGTAGTCGTAATGAATGAGGGAATGAGTGTACACTTGCTGCCCTTGGTGACTCTATACACCGTAAAAAAGAAAGATCAGCGTCGCGCACAGCACAAATGAAGGGACTAGCGCTTAAAATAATCAATATTATGACGCTATGGGAATCCAGACGTAGGAATATGACCTATTTTGTGTATCGTAAAGGAGAAAAGGGCTCATAAAAAATAACCAATAAGAAAGGTTATGCTATGGGAAAAATATAATTGAATGTGAACTTTAATAGATAAGATTAGTGTGGCTTTTTCTGTATCAAAATATCAACAATTGAAAAAATGCAGTTCAAAAAGAAATATCCTATTTACAGCATCCGAAGAAGTTGATGGTTGGCAGAACAATCTCTACGAACTCACTCGATCTGTCAACACCAAAATGAGCATTCTTCGTACCAAAGAAAAGGAGAAAAGAATTGCCGCGGAGCTCTCAAATCTTGTAGTCTACTGTCAAGCTGTTCCCTTTGACCCCGCCCATATCTACAATGATGCCTTCTATGAAATGTGTTCATTTGTTGAGGGTAAACTGGATAAACTCGTAGAGAAAGGACTTCTTCCATTCAACTCTCGAAAACTTTCACGTGTCTACCCGAATGGATCTAGGATAACTTCGAATAATTATAGCCCTGTTCCAATGTGGAATGCAGGATGTCATATGGTAGCACTCAATTATCAAACAGGGGATAAACCGATGCAATTGAATCAAGGAAAGTTTCTGGCGAATGGACGGTGTGGATATCTACTGAAACCTGATTATATGCTCACTGATGATTTTGATCCAGTGAACGCCGGAGAGAAGGCAACAACAGCCTATCCGATTCGATTGAATGTTCAAGTGATTGGAGGAAGACACTTATCGAGAAGGGACAAGAATAAGGGAATCTGCTCTCCATTTGTTGAAATCGAAATTATCGGGATGCCGTGCGATACAAAAGTTTATCAAACGAAGACTATTGGTGAGTATTTAAAAAAAAAGAGGTATTTGCATTAAAATTACGAAATTGAACGAAATTCCCTTCTAAAAACGCTTAACTTTGTTCATTTATTCAAAAAGATTTCATTTCAATCAATAACAAAAAACGCAAAAAGGTATTACGGTGAGCGGGACTCGAACCCACGCTTCATTACGAAATTCGCACGGGAGGCGAACGCCTTAACCACTCGGCCATCACCGTGTATTCCAACAAGTGAGCATATCGGTTGATATCCATAGCAATGGGCGCCATTTCCCGTCAGATGTCGGCTGCTCAAATTATGCGCGATCCAATGTTATAGTTTTAGAAGAAATTTATCCATTAGTGGTTACAACTTCATCACAATTTCACAAAAGAAACAGCGCTGTCAATCAGTTTTGCTCGTTAGATCTTCACGTATTTGTAAAAAAAAGTGATTTTTTATCAACATTTTCCCTTATCCAGAATGTTTTTAAAAATGAGGAAAATGATTAAAAATCATTTCTAAAAATAAATGAATAACCTTACTAGGTAGCTTGTTCCCATATAGCTGTTCGAATATTCATCCTTTTCGGTCATTTCGGCCGTCATATTTGCTTAAAAAATTTTGAAACCCTGCCTAATTTTCTCTTTAACACTTTCTTCCGTTCATTTATTCAAAAATATTCAATTCCCATCAAGAACAAAAAAAAACAAAAACTTATTACGGTGAGCGGGACTCGAACCCACGCTTCATAACGAAATTCGCTCGGGAGGCGAACGCCTTAACCACTCGGCCATCACCGTGTATTCCAACAAGAGAGCATATCTGTTGATATCCTTAGCAACGGGCGCCATTTCCCGTCAGATGTCGGCTGCTGAAATTATGCGCGATCCTGTGTTATAGTTTTAAGAGAAAAATCATCCAGTAGTGGTCGTTTTCACTACTGTAACCAAAACGTTTTCAGCCTCGAACGGTCTCAATCCAATTTGGAATCAAACATTCACTTTCGAAATTCAATGTCCAGAAGTCGCTCTGATTCGTTTCCACGTGGAAGATGGGGATTTTGTGGGACCAAAAACGGATCCATTCATAGGACAAGCCGTATTTCCGATTGATTCAATTCGTTGTGGTTTTCGATCAGTTCCATTGAAGAATCAATACAGTGAAGAGTTGGAATTATCATCACTTCTAGTTGATGTACAAATGTGTTCGAGAGAGGGATCACAATTGATTCGGTCTTCTTCTCACTTCCTACAGGTTTGTCTAATAGTGTTCTATTCTAATATAGCCTCTTCCATTCCAGGCCAGTCGCCTTGCTCCAGTATTCGCCCATCGAAAGATCACCAACGGAGACAGCATCCCGAGAGAAATGGCTCCTCGTCTACGTACTTCTGCCACAGATCGATCACTGGACTCTCCGACAAATTCTGAATCGAGAGCAACTCTTCTGCAAAGTCAACGGGGAAGTCAAGATTCTGTGGATAGTGCTGCTGAGTATGTTTTTCAACTTGAGATAATATACTTCATCTGAGCTCTCTTCGTTTCTTAGACTATCTTCCCAGTTCATTGCGAAAATAGTATAAGAATTGAAGAGGGCGCAGACAAATCTCCGTAGTTAAAAAAGTGCCCTTATATTAAAGTTCCATTTTCAGAACCACCTCCATTGCATCTGGAACCATCAGCTCTCGAGATGGAAAGAAGAAACAAAACTGGCTCAAGAAGTTTTCATTTGGAAAAAGTAGCAAATCTTAGATTCGTTGTTCATTTTAATCTTTATTTTTTATTTTCAATATTTTATTGCCTCCACTCAATTGTTGCATTCCTTCAATCAAAACCTTCCCATTGTTCATCATCATCATTCCTTTCACCATTTCATTCTTCAGTTTTTTCCCCTTTCTATTCCCAATCAATCCAACACTCCCAGTTTCAAGTTCAAAAACCTCACATTCTTTTTTATAGAACGGACTTTGCTTTAATGTTAACAAGATTATTTAGATTTATTTATTAATGAGAGATTCTGTGATATAGTTTTCTTTGGATTCCCTGTGTTTTTTTTCTTCATATAAATTTCCATGAAATAAAAAGTTTTATTTATTAGAAAGTTTGGAAATGATCATCACAAAGCTGTGGAGGGTCAAAGGGGAAAACGTAGGGAGAACCAAAATCATTCAAAAATGGGTCTTCTCCAGAGGCCCAACGGGAGTTAGAACCAAGGTTTTCGGGTTACTGTAGTATTGAAAAGTTATGGTAGAGCTGAAAAAAATTTATGGTAACTACAAGGCTTACATCTTATAACAAATACCCACAGATTACTGTAGTTCTAAATGCTAAGGATTATTATCGTGTCAATATCAACCTTCGTCTTCATTATATCCCATAGTCTCCAACTATTATGGTTGACCTAGATTCCTTATAGCCCAATACCACAATAATATCGATTATTGTTGTGAAAAGGATCGTCTGAATCCAATTAGATTCCCTGAAGGCTTCCCAGAAGACGTCTCCGCCCCTTCCTGAATCCGCGACGCAGAACCGCACCGCGCGTTGCGTTTAGACGCTCGTTGTGTACTGGAATTGTGAGGTAAGGAGAAGAGACGATCTGGATTCATTCTAACCTTTTCCTCTCATCTGAGGAGGTCGTCTGCCTATCTACCTTTCTGACGTCTTCAAGATCTTCTTGAAGACGTTCTGGTTAGGCCTTCAGTTTTCTCTCTACATACCTTTATGTACATTTTTTACCCTTCTGTCAAAACCGTCCTTTTTTCTATGCGATTTCTTCAACCCACTTTCTTTCCAGATCCCTTTTCCTCCTAAACTCTTCAAAAATCTAAAATGGCTCAACAACTCAACAATGAGAATCAAAACTGCTCAGAGCTCGAAATGGAAATTCAGCAAGAAGAACTTGCTCTCAAAGAAATGCAGAAGAAAATGGTGCAATCTTTAGAAGAAGTTGCAAAAGTGGCTCCACCAACTCCTGAAGAGCAAAAAGCCATTGACTCTGTCTCCGTGTTCGTTGGTAACGTGGATTTCAACTCAACTATTGAAGAGATTGAGGAGCACTTTAAAGGGTGTGGTGAAATTATTAGAACCACAATTCCAAAAGACAAGTTTACTAAAAAACAAAAAAAGTGAGTTTGAATCTTGTTAAAATCTCAATCTAATCTTTTGATTTTCAGTATTGCCTTCATTCAATTTGACAGTTCTGCAAGTGTAGAGAATGCTCTTGTAATGGATGGATCCATGTTTAGAGGCCGTCAAATCGTAGTCACTGCGAAGAGAACGAATGTTCCTGGAATGGGCTTCGGAGGAGGATCCCGTGGAAGAGGAGGACGTGGAATGGGAAATCGTGGTAGAGGAAGAGGAGGACCAGCAGTTGTCGTCAAGTACGTTTATGTTAATGGACCAGGACCAGCAAGAGGTAGAGGAGGATTCCGCGGACGTCATTTTGCTCCTTATTAATTCTTATAAATTCTGTTTTTTTTCTGTAATTTGACAAATTGCTTGTAATTGAAAGCTAATAAACTTTAATAATAATAAAACTTTCTTATCTATAACAAAATGTTTCTGAAAAATCCATCGTTTTTTTTTGTTGTTTTTCTTGCTATACAGTTTCCAAAAACAGTACGATGAATCAGGGAAAACAACAATTGAAGGAATGATATGAAAAGGGGAAATGGAAACAAAAGTACGAGCAGTTTTTCTGCTCCGCCAGGAGCTGTAGTCTTTGTAATCAATTCGTGTGAGATAATGTGGGGTTACGGTAGGTTACTGTAGGTATACTGTATGGTTAATTTAGCTATCCTCACTCAAAATTCTTGTAGCTAGAGCATAGATTTCAGATAATTTTCTCTATGGTCACTGCTTGTTGCAGGATTCCTACTGACCGAAATTTGAACTAATTTTGAGAGACAGTAGCTACAGTAATCTTACACGTTCCAAGTCAATCAGTCTTACTGTAGTCAGGTTACGATGGATACAGTGACAGTATAAATTTAATATTTTTTAAATTATCAAATCCCTCAATCTTCAAACCTTTCAACAATTTTCTCAGAAAAACCAAAATAACCTTGTCTCTCTCTTTCTACCAGTTTCAAACATTCCATTCCTTTTCGTCACTCCATCTAAAAACCGTGTCCTCATCTTCGATTTATAATTGAATTTCAGCCCACTCACCACCATTACTTTTCTCGTTGTTTCCAGATTTCCAATTTTCTTTTTTTTTTCCAGTCTTCCTCATTTTAAAAGTTGTTCGGAGAGTTAACTGAAAATTGTATTCGAGATGGAATGTGTACTTTGACATTCGGAAGATATTTATAGGAAAGAAAGAGAGTGATCAGAGTTCTGAATTTTTTCGGTGCTCTTTTATAAGGGGGACGGATCTGTCTTAAACGTATCTTTTATAAGGGTAGGAATACCAGCAGTGCAACTGTATTAGATGGATCGAGCTTTATCAGACCCTTCGATTATCAAATTCTGCTAGTCTGAATTTTTCCGATGCGCTTCTTAAGGGGTCCGGATCTGTCTCAAACAGGTATCTTTGTTTTAGAGAATGGGAGTGCAACTTTAATACAGGGACCAAGCTCTATCAGATCCTTCCATTTTCAAATTTCGGTTCCTTTGAATAACACAGTAATAAAATTTAATGTTCATTTCAAATTTAGAAATGCACAAGTACAACTCATTCTCTCATGACATTTCCAAACCATTATTTTTTGTTCCGTTTGTAATTGGAATCCGAATTCAATCGGCTGGTACGAACTAGTACGGGGAAGTAATGGGTGAAAGGATTGATGCACTTTTTCGCAGAAAAGAGCAATTCCATTAAATTTTGGTTATTTGAAATTTGAAATGGAGCTCGAGATTTGAAGTTTAATTGGAGAGAAACTAGAAAAGGGGATTTATCAATAAGATTGAAGACTGTAGAATGACCAGAAAAAGCGTATTGGGAATCAGAAGAAAATCGGAACAACCACAATGTTTTGAAATTTTTGAGCCCTACGATCTTAAAACTGAAATGTTTGAAATATAGTAAGCAAAGCGATCGTCAAAATCTTGAACCGTTCTCACTGAAGGCCGGGTTTATCAATGCATAGTATTGATTACATGGCTCATTCATCTTAATAATGTTCTTTTTGAAATCTCGGTTTCATCAACTTTATCTAGAATTGATGACTCACCGCCTGCATGTGATTATAGCTCGAAACCAAAATATCTTAAACTACCGATCCAGAATCTCAAGGTGACATCAATGTCATATGTCATTTGTGTATGAAAACAATGAATGACAAATCTCGCGGGGGTGTATTTTCCAGAAACATCATATTAGTCATAAGGTTTTTTTGCCCATTTCGTTCAATTTGTACTCCGCAGAAACAGTGTCCAATCACGTAGACATCTGTCATTTTTATCTTGATTGCAAACAGTTCCGCAACTGAAAAGAACATAAATGACAAAAAAAGTGGTGCAAGTTTCTGCTCTTTTTCTTGGGGATTTCTTCAATTCATTCTGAAGTTCAGAGAGCCTCAATTCTGTTTTGAATATGATACGTACAGTATTCTTATTGTTCGAAGGCCTTCCATTCGTCCGATTTTTATCGTACGAAGTTCGGAACTCGGCCTACTTTGAAATGAGATCCCGAGAGCTTGAGTTTGAAATTGACTATTTTAATCCTTTGAAAACATTCTCATATAACGGCACCATTTCTAAGCGCCCTACTTTGATAGAGATCTCAATTTGCCCCGCTTGTTGTCTAAATAGTTTTTGCATCTTATTCATAAACATAACATCAAAGCAAACATTCTCCCGAATTCCATGCCATCCTTCCAAAAATTTCGAAAATCTTCTTTCTCTGTCTAATTCTCTTTCTCTCTCTCTTCGCTCCGCCAGAAAAGTGGGCGGAGTCAAGTGTTCGGTTCTTTCCATGCGACGCCAACAAGTCGCCGCCCCGCCTTCATTTCGTTTTCCCCTATTTTCACTATTTGTGTCTATCCCGGAGCTCCATTTAATTTTTTTCAAATTGTTGAAATTTTCAGAAGGATGAAGACTTCAACGTCTTCTATTCTACTTCTACTTGTATTCTCAATTCTAATATTTGGCACGTCATCTGCCAAACAACCTCGTCCGATTATTGTTGAAGATACTGCTCAATACACAGAATTGAATGGAACTTCCTATATGATCAGTCACTTCACTCCAAAATTTTTCCTCAGGACTGTTGATTTTCATATCAATGTCACCCAGTGTCTTCATTATTCATTCAAGTTGTTGGAACGACGTGTCAAGTTAGTTTTTTTTTTGTTTTTGATTGGGATCTTGGGAAGTTTTTGGGAAATGAGGCATTTAGGAAAGAATAGTTCATGAATCCAATCACCATTGAATTTTTGGCTCATGGCCAGTACGGCTCCTAGTTGATTTGAGAAACTGGTTGAAACTTTTCTTACTATTAGCTTTAAAACAATTTAAGAAGTGAACAAGAAATAATTATTTCGAAATTCCGAACTGCATTCTTATCAATATTTTTTGTTCTATTGCAAATGATTGGTGTCATTGCTGACTCAGCGCTTTTCCTGTTGTTTCGAATTTTTTCCGAAAGGGTTTTGAACGAAATAAACAGATAGGGGAGAACTGAAACAATCAATAGTGAGAACCTTAAACTTTGATGGCCTAGGAACCTCTAACTTGAAAACCTAGTCCTTACCAAGTTAGACTTCAAAAACCTGGTGTTGAACTAGACCTAGCCTTTTGAATTCAAAAAAGAATACTATCCGAGTCAAAAACCTCATAGCTCCTGATCTACTGGAATCAAGATCTATCTGGCCTGGATTCTCAAAAGATGCCGTCTTATGGCTTCCGAAGCTCACCATGTTCATTTCAAAGCTCACACAGCTACTAGCCTATGACTGTGCAATAAACCTAGGCTTAACATCAACACCATTCCTACAAGGCTCACAGGTACTCTTCCCCTGCTTCCCTCCCCTAGTACCTTCTACTTGTATATCTATCCCGGTCTCGCTCCATTGATCTTTTGGCAACACTCTCACTCAATTCCCTCCTCCTCTTTTCCCAATTTTCTCGTTGATGCTTTTGCGGGGCGCTTATGATGATAAAAGAGGTGTAAATGTGTGATAAGTACGTTAAGGAGAGAAGAGAAAAGGGGGAGGTGTTTAGAGTAAACAATGTGTACAGTTTTCGGTTTTCCCAAAAGAAGGGTTTTGTTTGGAAGTTTAGTGAGAAATCGGAATTTATATTCTTTATTATTGAGACAGTTTTATTGAAACTTTTTGATGGCGAGAATGGGCTAGAAAGCGGAAGGGTAAATTGGGGAAGTTCAGAATTTTAGAGAATTGGAAGGATCGTGAGCTCTACTGAATATGGAACTCAATTACAGACAATAAGTAGTTTAACAAGTCCAAGTTTAAAAAAATCAAAAGTCTAGAACCCAATTATTTTAGGTCAAACCCCAGATGTTCCAGCCTAGGGTTTAGAGTCCCAAACTTAGAAAATAAAGCTATCCCATCTTCTACGGACCTTTACAACATAGGCATTTACTACATAATGATTAGCTCGACCTTCGAGAGCAGTTTCAAGCCTGAGCTTTTCACTCACATTTATTCTAGACTCCATCACATTTCCTCAATTAATTATTTTCAAATGTTTACATAAAAAGTGTCGTAAACCAGTGTGACCTCCTCCGTCGTCTTGATGTAATGAGTCTTATCAGTTATCAGTGTCAGTTGGTGATTGAGCAAATTATTTATGTTCCTGAAAAGGAAATGGACGATTCAGCACGTTCTAATTGTGTTGGTTACAATTCCAATTTTGAAAATATTAGCTTGAAATCTAGCAATCCCAACTCTCATCTCAAAGTCCAAGTACTGTCTTAGACCCGTTCCAATTTTATTTACAAACATATTCATCATCACATTTAAACGTCTTCTTTTCCCAAAAAGGCATCGTCAAAAAGTAATAACAATAGTACGAAAAGGGTGCCAACTCTTCAGAGGTGTTGCGCAACTCTTCTTCTTCCCCTCTATGCCACAGGAGACAAGAACAAACATCCAGAGGAAGATTCAAATTTCATGCTTCTTCTTCTTCCCTTCTTCCACCTCTGTGTCTGTTATTTGTCTCTTTCTCTTTTCCCCCAATCCAAAAGTGCAAATATTAGTGTATCATATTTATGAAAAGAATCGAGTTATTCGGAAGTGTCTCCAACGACTTCATTGATGACGTGACGTCTTCTTCTTTTTCGTCTTCTGGGAACTCCGACTCTAGAATAGTTTTATACCATTCAGGGTAACATTGAATTCCGGCTTTTGGGTAGACACTTCGAACAGAGAAATAGTCAGGGCATGCAGGGTTAGAGATGATTGAATCGAAAAGAGAAGTGATTGGATCTGATGGGGAGAAGTTCAGAATTGAACGAGATCCATTTGGGAAACGGACCAGAAGACGGTGAGAGCCATGGGATTTGATGCCTGAAAAATGGGACAGTTAGAGGAAGCCCGAGCCATTTTCAGAGGTTCATGATTCTAGTTACAATAACCCAAGTTACCAAAAAGTCCAATAGAGCAAATTTTCTCACCTTTAACCTTCTCCTTATACTCCTGAACCGTCCTCTTCCTTTGCTCTTTCTTCTCAATTTCCATCCGAATCTTCTCTTTTTCTTCCTTCTTCGCCATATCCTTTGCCAAACTATCCGCATACTCCTTATTCTATAAACTCCATTTTGAGTTAGCGGTGGAGCACTTTTTGAATTACCTGTTGACTCAAAAGAGCTCGATCCTCTGCATATTTCTCCTTTTGCTGCTCCTCGTGATTAGTCATTGTGTTGGTGCGAGTAGTAGTTAGAATGTTGAGGGAATGAATTCGGATTTTTTGATTAGGCGGGAAAATAAAAACATTTTGAAAGTTGAGAAAAAATTGGAGCACGTGGAAACTAGAAATAATTTCAAAAAGTTGGTAAATCATCAGAAAAAAAAACATTGAGAAAAGATGCTTTTCGTAATCTTGCTCCATCATAAATCTTTCCAGACTCTCATCCTACACGTGCCTGAATGGAGAAGGAGGATTCTGTTCGATGGATAGATTCGCGTTTCCGGAAGACAAGGAAGGATGTACATACATGAGACCATGGAGTCATCCGAATGCATCGTAAGTTTTTTAAGAAAAAGTGAAAGTTTATTTATTGTATAATTATCATTCGGATAGCATCGATCAAGTGTTTTTTAGAGAGAGAGAGAAAGTTCGGAACTGCTTATAATAATCTACAAATTATCTTACTAGAAAAGACAAGAATTAGAGAGTTGGAAAAAAAGCGATATAGGGGTGCCGTTCTATTGAGATGCAGTTGAGGTTGGCTAAATTGAAATGCGGGCTGAACTTTCTTAAAAACTTGTACATCTCCGTTTGGATGCAACGTATAGAAAAGTGCCCAACTAAGAAAATGTGTGAAATTTTGTGATTAACATTTGATCAGTTGACAAGTTTTTGGTATCTCGTACTCTGGTTGAGTAATGATGGCTAGAAGAAAAGTTCAGCTCGCATTTCAATTCACCCAACGTAACACAAAACCTTATTACCCCTAGTTTACTGGACTTCTTCTAAATCCCAACATTTTCAAACCACAAAAACAAATAATTTATTTTCAGATGGCACTTCTATTTCAACATCGAACGTCGTCCAAGAAAGTACGGTCGTTACTACGAGCAAAGAGTCCGTGAAGGCAAAAGAAAGCGTCATATTGCTTCAACGAAAAAGGAATTGAGCACGAAACCAATTGGTTATTTGACACTGTATGGAGTGGTTGATTGTGATCAAGTATGCACAAGTAATACCGAGGGAACCAAGTTGGGATCCTATTCTGATGGAACTTTCCACAGAGGAAAGTATCATCGATTGAATTAGGAATTGAATTATTGAATCCTAAAAAAGTACACTAGGAAAAGTGTATGCTCCGCCCCCTAAATCTCTCTCTCTGTTTGAACATAATTGTCTTCATTTTCTCATTAATTTTCAGTTTCTTTGAAAATAGAATCTCTTCAATTCCTTCTTAATCTTGTCTAGTTTTAATTGAACCTTGTAGAATAATTGCATTTCTTGATGTTTGAAGTGCGCTTCATTGAGAATTTCAGGGTTCTCAATAGAGCATACTTTCATCTCCCATCTGACTCCCATTTTCTTTCTCTAACCGTCTCTCCATTTTCCATTATCTCTATTTCTTGGTTTTATCTCCGGTACAATTGATTGTCCTTCAAAAAAAAGCACACCCATTTTTTACCATTTTTCCATCTTTTCGACCCCGGTTTTCCTCACTCATTTTGTTGTATTCCATGTCCAAAAATTTCCCCTTCCCTTAATTTTTGTCATTTTTCCTTGCCTCTTCATTTCCATTCTTTTTTCTTGTTTCCAATTCCAATTTGAAACTGCCGAGCTTCAGAGCTTTCTGCGTCTCTCATGTTTTTTGCTCTCTCGTCTTGTGGTCCAAATAAAAATAAAACGGATTTGAATGAATGTTTTGAGTTCTCAAAAGAAAGGAGGGGAAAAAAAGAAAAAAGATGCAAAAAAGTACATTTTGCAGGACAATTATTTTTGGGTGTTTTTGAGTTTTAGAGTGCAGGTAGACAGAAATTTGGAAAAAAAACATTCAGGGATTGGTTCAGAATGATCTCTGATGAAATTTTAAGCTTTTAATAAAAAATAATAGGAATTTTAATAAAAAATTTCCTAAATAGCGCTTTTACACCTCCATGCCCAAGCATACACAAACTTTTCGTCTATTTCCTTCTTCTTCTTTTCCTTTTCCTCCAAACTCAAGTAAATATATGAAATTATAATCCCGATGAGCTCTTTCTCTTTGCTCTTTTAACACTTATTATCTCGTAACTAAACAAAACGAATAACTTGTCATTTATAATCACTTTGAAGAGGTGATGGAATGTGTGCTCCATTGAAAATCTTCCTAGACAAGACGCGGGGGATCTATTCCTCTCCTAGACATTGATCTCTTATTCATTTTCCACGGGGGAAAAGAGAAGAAACGGAGTTCCAAACGTTCCATGCATAACTCTTTTTCTCGAATACGCAAATGAGCCAGCGCACGCGAGACTGTATTTGCCAAAAGACAAATAACACGATGTGCTCTTGGCTTGACCTCCTTTTCCATGAGAGAGAAGGGAAGGTCTATTGTGTTAGGCGTCAATGCTGTGTTGGGGGGATTCTTCGAGTCACTGAAAATTATGCAATTTATATTGAAATGACAAGAAAAAAAACTGATATTTTTGAATGGGTGAAGCTGGTGACAGATAATACAGAAGACAGTATAAAGAGATCGAGATAGAAAGAAAAGGGACAAAAAATGATTAATTACAATCAATATGCATTTTTGAAAATTTAATTAAGATTTAGACAAATTAATAATTCTAATTTTGTGGATCTGCTCGTGGAACACAGAAGAGAATCGAGCTGTCTCCATTACCGATTGCCAATGTTTTGGTCTTGTCTCTGAAAAAAAATTAACGACTTTGAGAGAACAGACTTGTTAAAATAATAGGAAAAGAGGTCATAATAACACTAGCCGTGGATCTATATATAAGAAAGTACAGTAATCCAAGGTTACCGTTACAGAAAACTAGCTATTCTACTGTATCTTTCTCGTTTATTCAGAACTTACGAATAATCGAATTTCGCCGGTTCAGCTGCCAATCTGCCTGAATAGAGCACATTCTTACTTTTGACTCCCGGAGTGTACATCTGAAAATTATTCCAATTGTGCCTTTCTATAAGAGTTTCTCTTCTTTCTTCTGTCATTTTTTAGTCCTTCTTTTTTCCGGAACACCATCAAACAAAAAAACGACTAGGGACCAACAAAAAATTCGTGTTCTTTTGCAAAAAGAATACACAAAAAATGTCTCTTTCGGGGTGACAAATCGAATTCGCATATGTATACATCCGTTTCGGAGAAGAAAATAACGGCAAAAAATGAGGAAGAATAGAAGAGAACACAACACCAAATATCTCAAAAATTCTCGGAGATTCTTGAAGATTTTCCGAGATTCTTGAGGGACCTTTATTTCAAACATACCATGTAATGATAATGGCCTTCTTCATTGCGAGCAACCACAAAATGTGCTCCGGTACGAAGAACGACTTGACGAGTGAATGAGCCAACCTGGAAGAGAATAATTGAATCAGAGGATTACTGTAACTACATACCTTGTACATCTGAATGACGTTGAAGTTGTTAGCATCATGCAGTTTTACTTTCCCATCAGAAGTCGAAGTGAGCAATTGACCACGTTGAAGGGAAAGACTCGTTTTGTAGGAGTGTCTGCTGTATTCCTGAAGACGAAATCAAGTTCAAGGAATACTGTCAAAATATAAAAAACTGGACTTCATTTCAAAGTCAGCAAACTCAAAACTTACAAAAAGAACAGGTTTATTCATTTGTCTCCTATCGAACATCATCATAAGATTGTCTTCTCCACTCGTGTAAATGTTATTTTCATGAACTGCCAATCCAATCACAGCTCTTTTATGAGAGTTATGTTCGGCCACAATACTGTATGTTCTCGTGTCAATGACAGCGGTTTTCTTTGCAAATGTTGTGCAGACAATCTCATTCTCATTTCCAGAACAAGAGACACACTGAGCAGCTGATCCAACTCGGGTTGTGTTGACTAGCTGAAAAATCGAGAGTCCTTGCAATCAAACGGTTTTCAAGCTCTTTCAAAAATCTATATTTCAGCGTATTTAAATTCTTACCCTAATAGCTCCATCATCAGTAATTTGCCAACCATTGACAGTCGAATCCCATGATGTTGAGTAAAAGTTCTCCGTTTTTTCATCTCTGGCAATATTCCAAATCCATCCAGTATGTGCAGCTTCGTTCTCTGCCACTGTCCATTTATTCTCTTGCGTATTCTCTCCTCTCTGTACATTTTCAATATCCCAGAGACGAATTGTTCGATCACGGGACCCAGATAAGCAGAATGTTTTGTTGTTTTTCTCAAAAAGAAGAATACTATCAACAGTGGCAGTATGCCCTTGAGCTGTGATGAGCCTTTGTGTTTCCCACTCTCCTTCCCATCGTTTCTTTTCTCTATCAATAGAGTAGAACCACTTTGTGGCAGATGGATACAGTGGATGCCTGAGTTCAACAACAGGGACACGAACCTCATGTTCTTCTCGCTGAAAATCAAAAGTTTATGCATCGAAATTCCCATTGAATCTCTTACCATTCTCGTATTCCAATACGCATCATCCTGAATAATATCTCTGAATCTTTGACAGACTAATGCCACGTTTGTGAGAAGATCTCGTTGAGAAACTTTATTGAAAATTTGCAAGAGCAATTCTACGGGAAACCGGTCGAGAGGCAGAGTTTCTTGCTCCTCTGTCATTTTTTTTATCTGAAAATGACCCGAGTCAAAATGAAAATGAAGAAAAAAAAGAGCATTACAGATAACAAAACCAGTAACCGCAACTGGATGAACTTTGATGACAATAAAATAAAATGAATGAATTTTGTTTTTATTAAAGATGAATAATATTTCAACAAAAAAGAAATCAAACAATGAAAATTCTCTATAATAATAGATAGTCTACTATATTTCTATTTCATCACCACATTGCTCTTTGCACACCCGAAAGAGCAGAACGATCGGCGAAACGACGGAACAAGTGACGACTCAAACGATATGGCTTAATCTTTCCACGTTGTCTTCCCGTAAATTGACACATGTTGAGAATGAGACGAGGATGATCGTATTTTCGTGCTTTTTGCATCTTTTCAGCAGCCTCATCGCGAATCGCTTGTGGAAGGATTGTGTTGAATTTGATGGCTTTTAGGCGCATACGATCCGCACCAACTTCCTGGAAACAAAATGTTTGAAATAGAGAAGAAAGACATCAAAAACGTGAAAAAAAGAGCCAGAAATAAACACATAAAAGTTCCGCATAAAAAGTATACATATCCTTTTCGTTTGACTCACCTGAATCTGCTCACGTCGTTTGACGTCTCGCAACTGACGCCAACTTGCCCAGAATGTCATTCGTTTTCCGGTTTTCCACCATTCTCTCTCCACGTATCTATAGAAACGTTATTCTTTTGAGTGGAAAGTAGAAATAGGGGAGGGGAGAAGACGAAGGGGAAAGAATCGTATCAATGTGAAATGAGCGAGAGGAGGGGCAAATACTTAAAAATTAATAGAAAATGGAATATGAGGAAAATAGGAGGAGAAAAGAAAAAGAGACAACTTACAATGGATACTGATCAAGTTTCAGTTTTGAAATCACTTCTCGTGAGTATGGCTGTGTGAGGCGTTGTGTCTGAAAAGCTTTATTTGATAAAGGAACAACCACAGGAAATAATTTCTTTTGAAAAATTGCAGTAAGAAGTTCAAGAAACAAACTATAACCTTTGTTGGTTCCCCAGAATCTTCTGGAGCTACCACATCAGCATTTTCTACTTCTGGCTGCTCTTCGGCAGCTTTAGTGGTCTCCGGGGTTGCAGGTGCCGGCGTAGAGAGAAATCTAAATTTTTCATTTTTCAGATCTTTACTAGGGATTAAAATTACCTTCTAGAACCAACCGTCACTTCATTCTTGTAGAGTGCTGTCGTGAGCAGGTCCGCTGCTCCGCGCAGTGCTCTCAACATCTGTTCACACATATACACAATTTAACTTAATTATTCACGCATGATGAATCAGGTCGAAATACTCGGATTGGTAGAATGAACCATTTAGAAACAAAAATAACTTGAATTTCTCCCTGCAAACACTTTACTTCTTTGGCAGTGTTGATTGTTTCCAGTTCAAAAATATTGAATTAAAGCAAACGGTAATTATAAGAAAATAGATTACAATAATAAGTGAACTACAGGAATGAACATAAAAGAGATAGGGGAACAAATGAGATTTAAACAGGTGGAGAGAGAAAAGGCAATGGGGGAACACAAGAATCGTTATCAGAATACCATTCGTTGGCAAAAAGTGCATAACTTTCAAGCGAATCTATTACTAGGAATGGGTACGAAATTTGAGAAATCCTTATGCAGAAATGTGTCAGATTATTATTGGTTGTTTAAACCGGCTTCGTTATAAGCCTCGAGAAGTTCGTAGTTGTCCATGAAAAGACGATGATTAAACGTTCGAGTTCGAAGATTTGCGATGGATTCACTGAAAATTTGAGAATTTTTAAATAAGTTGCCAATTGAATTGAACTTACATTGTCTTTCCGAAGTCTGCCAGAGTTACCTTCCCTAAGTCAGCAGGCGATACAGCGTCTGCGACAGGACCGACAATATCGATATAATCAAGATGAAGATTATGTGACCAAATACATTTATCTCTTGCTCTGACATAAGCCTCATTTTTAACGAACCAAGGTGTAATACCGCGTGCTTCTTTCAACACCATTCTCCATATAACCGGATCGTGAATCTTCTGAGTAACTTTTAGGAGTTCTTTGTACACTCTTTTAGCTTGATCCGAATCAACTCGTTCGGTAGCTCTCTTGGTGGCATAAATTAATGTTAACGCATTCATCAGAAGACTTCTATCATGTGTCACATCGTATTGTTTTACTTTTTTCTCCAGAATCACCTCATTCCGATTTGAAATAATACGACGGAATTTCATCCACTGAACTTGATTATTGGAGCAATGCTTCGCATATCGTTTCATATATTTGGTCTCACAAGGGAACATATCAGCTGCCGCAGCAATCACTCGATTGTAGTCCATACAGTAGTGAGTTTCGTATGTTTGTTTACTTTCGTATGCTTGATGAGCGAAAAAGGCAAGAAGAGTGTCCAGCATGAATTGAATATCGACAAGATCACGAGCTCTTTCCGCTTCTCCACGCAACCAATTTGTTTGATCCGTTTTGCACATTTTTATTCTCTCAAGCATATTCATTGTCAATTCGTGAATCGTGCGACGAGGAACAGTATTTTGATTCACTGTAAAGTTTAACTTGTAACTCAAAGATACAACCCAAATGAAAACAAAACTTACAAAAAAGGAAGCTGACGGCGAAATGAAGAGATTCACATAGTGCACTGGCTCTCGGGAATCCTCGAACTCCAGAAACTTCTTCGTTCTTCTCTCGCTCTTTCACCATCTCCACTAATTGCAGCATTCTTTTATCTAGTTCTTCCCACAATTTCTTTGCCTTCTCGAGCTCATTGATAACTATTTTCGAATCATTCATGATCAACATCGCCAGTTTTCTTTGAATCTTTTTATGCATTTCTTTGCTGAGAATGTAGAGCCTACTGCGAGTGATAAGCAAATGAAGCTGAAGCTGAAGTGACTCAAATGGAAGTGTCGGATCATTAAGAGGTCTTGAATTATTCTCTCCTTTTCGAATTCTTCCTTCCAACTGATCCAGGAAACGCATGTGAGCCTCTTTTGTTTCTTGGAAAATTCCTCTGATTCTATCGTCGAGAGGATATTCATCCAAAACATTCACCACTTTTTCAGAAAGTCTCTCTCTGATTCTTTTCAAATCGTCTATTTCTGCATCTTCTTTTCTCTTCTTATTGTTTTTTTCAAGCTCACAATGTTCCAAGTGACCTCCTTCAATCCATGAAACCGTCTGTTGGGCAAAGTAACATCCAACAATATCTCCCAGAACTGGGTAAGTCTCAATAATATGTTTGATATCCCCTAGGTAGATACTCTCCATCATCGCTTTGAAATCTTTTAATTTGAGCTTGTGAAGCTTCAATGTTTTCTCCTTCTCAGCTACTTGTGTCGCAACAAATGCCAGAACCAATTTGACAAATCGATCGTCCAAAACGTTCGGATTCTCCTTCGCTTTTTCATGTTCATGCTGAAGTACGAACAAGAGCATTCGTTGTCCGACGGTGATGCAAGTATTCTCCGTATAAGCTGGAGTCTCCTCGAAGTTCGTTTTCGTACTTTTGAAAATATCCTTGGAGATCCATTCTGAGACTACCTGCTCGCTGGTAGTGTAGCACCCGGTCTATAAAAGAGTATGTTCATTGAATAAGTCTCATTTCAAGGCACTTACTGTATGTGGGAATTTGACTCCCAACAGCTCCAACAATGGCTGCACGAAATCGAAAATCTCGTATTGAACCGATGCATAAAATGTCACCACAGTCTTTTTGATTTGTTCATCGCTGTTCGTTATCGCATATGGTATAGGATCCCAAATACGAACTCCACCAAACTCAACATCATAATCTTCAGTATAATATTCCGAACTTTTGAACGAAGTTCTTTTCACGCGGGCATCTTTATCAGCCATATGACGTTCGAATGCAACCCAATTCTTTCGAATATCCGGTCTAGCGGGATCCTTAAGATATGTCTCAACAGCTTCTACGGTAGTTGTATTAGTTTGTCTATGATCATCTGCTTCCAACGCTTCTATATCTTCTTCCTCGTATTTCTGATTCATCATCGCCTTAGCTCCGTATGCTTTTGCATCTCCAATTCGTGGCAATTTCTTATTCCAAAAACGTTCCAATTCTTCGTAGCGCACCTTCAGATCTTTGTTGGCGTTATCTAGTCCGAAGTTGAATTCCATGGTAGCCTGAAAATAAAAACTTGGATAGGAAGTTTTGCTTTGACCTATTTAAGATTTCAACTAAATAGCTTTGCTCAGTTTTTGAGAGATTCCCTATTACATAATATGGCTGTCAAGTTTTCCAGACATTTGCTTACGATATCAGTTCTCTAGAGATCAATAGCTGAATCAATCTGCTTGATTCAAAGAAAATAACTTTCCCAGACATCATTATAAATTATTATCTTACCTGTATACTTGCCAATGCAACCGGAGTGTGTCCCAACGCCATGAGCCATTTCAAATAACGAATATAGGTGGCCAAATAGAAAGTACGAAACGCTGGCAAATCGGTGACCGTGTGCGACACCATCGTCTTAGCCAATAAATTGTGACACTTATCCAAGCACTTATCGAAAACGAACTTCATCCGATTATCACTGTAGACGTTTGTATTGTATTGAACCAAATCCATGTATCTTTGCCAGGCGAGCGGTTCATGTGGAAAATTGCGAGTGATTTCTTCGAACAAATGAGGGATGTAATATATCCCACCCTCAACCAAATCATCAGGTGCTCTGTATTCTGCCTCGCAGCGAGCGATTCGAAGTAGCATATTGCTTTTATTCTTTTCTGCCAATGTTCTCAGTGTACGCGCCTGGTACTCAAGAACCTGCTGCTTGTCGGGTGAATCATACTTCTCACACTTGTACCATTGCAAACGGAATAGTTCGAGAAGTCTATCCACGTCAGTTGAGTTGTCTTTAGCATCTTTCGTCATTCGCTTAATTTCAATATCAAGTTCTTCCAGATTCGCATCTTCCTCATTAAAAACGGGTCGATGCTCATCCAAATTGTTGAGCAGACTTGGGAGTTCGCTTAGTCTCCAGAATCCATCAATTGGTCCTTTTGAGGAAAACACTGTCTCCATATTTTCGTTTTTGGCAGCTCTGTTTTCGATTTTAAACAATTCTTCGTAGAAAGTACGACGAATAACTTCATTCTTGTAGCTGGCCAAATCCTCTTTGTACATGACCTGAGAATTTGATTTATAAATTGTTTTAAAATTGCAATATTAAACTATGTAAGGCAGAAACTTACAGAGAAGACGTCGCGCATGCTTTGTAATCCCAAAATGTAATTGACGTGAAGCTTCGATCTCGAAATTTCTTTCTTCGGTGTTCCAAGCACATAGTTGTCTTTGTCGAATTTTCTACTTGTGACTGAAAAAAAAAACAGTGCAATTTTGAAGTTTTAGGAAAGATAGCTTACTGATATATGAACCGAAGGTATGGTTTGGCATTTTATCATCATCGAGAAAAGAATACTTCTCCGTTCTGCCCGAAGAAGATTTATTGCTGCGAACTGAGCTTGCCCTTGATACAGAGCTGTAGTTACTACGATCAGAATCACTAGAAGAAGATGATGATGAACGTCTGCTTCTTTTGCTCTGGATGCGTCTTCGCTTTCGATCAGACAGCGTCGAGAATCGACTGAAGCCGCTTTCAACACTACTCGAACGACTTCTTCGTCTTTTTGATGAGCGACTCGTCGAACGGCCTCTAGAAGGACTTTCGGCGCGATTTCTAGCACTGGTAGACGGGAATGACGCATAAGTAGGATACGAAGTAGTAGAAGATGATGAAGGTGCCGATGAATTCGGATTGAAAGTGTAATGGACGATCGGCGAGGGCCCTGACGGGAAAGTACAGAATCTGGTGGTGTCTACTCTATTACGATCTCTTCTTTCTTTCCTGAATAGAAAATTATATACTACAACTGAAGAATTTCTCTCACTCTTGAATGTGTCTTCGGTGTTGCGGAAGTTTGAAAACCTGTTGCTCTTCTCTCATTTCATATGGTTGGTTATTGTAGTTGTCGATAGGTATCTGAAAATAGGAAATTATACTCGAAGCTCTTGTTTCAATATCCTCACTCTAACAATCCCGTCGTCATCATCTTCTGAATCTCCGTATCCTGATTGCTGGAACACCTCCGACTCTTCAAACTCTGCTCGTTGTCTTGCGGTTTTCTCGAGATTTTTTCTCTGAAAACTAATTTTTTGATTGATAGGAAGTCTTTTCTGAAACTTACAGCTTGAGTCTGTACTGCAAGATTAATTTTCTCACTTGTAGTCATGGGTGGTCGAGCGCCTCCTGAAATTGGTGAAAACTTCGTTAACAGAAAAAAGAGGCGCTGGAAACTCACTATCTGGTGGCGAACTTCTGCCACCGTGCCCGTGATACATTTTGTCGTTGTTTTATTCCCGTATTTCTGAAAAATTACTGAATTTTCTACAGAAAATCGGGGGAAAGTTTAAAGAGAAAAAGTGAAAGTGAAAAGTGTGATTTACGTTGCGAGATGCAAGAACGCTCCTGGGAACTGCGCGAAACGCGGGTGTTCAAAAGAAAGTTTTTCGCTAGCGCGTTTCACGATATCGAAAAAAACGTCAACCCCATTCTGACGCAATATTAATTTTTTGCCCAATTTTATTTCTGAAAATCAAGTTTTTCTCGGATGTTTCAAAAAATTTTAATTTTGAAAAAATCAAAATCTGAAAATTAAGGGCGAATGTATATTCTAACAAGTATTCACAAACAAAAAAGTTTTCTGTGAACTAAAAATGAATGCAATTCTGATAATCAATTTCCTGTCTTCAAGAAACCAGAAAAAGCAAGTATAATCAGAAATTCACAATTATTTTTATCAATTCGTTCTAAAAAAAACTTAGTTTTTGCTGTATTTTTCTTTTCATGCGAATCTTGGCTGTACTTTTACAAAAATTTCCGACTTTGTTGCATCATCATAACTTATTTTAGATGTCTTGGTTATTTGGTGTGCAGAAGAACGCTACTCCACAAATTCCGGATGACTTCCAAGCAGGTGGTCCTCCAGGAGCACCACAACAACCCGGTCAACAGCAAAAGAATGAAGGAAACAGTAAAATGGCCTATTCTTTTGACTCAACAGCTCTCGAGCGTGCAGCCAAAGCAGCTCGCGATTTGGAACGTTTTCCAAATGCCAAGGAGGCTCTGGAGCTCTCAAGAATGCAGGAAGTCACTCGCCAAAAGGAGGTGGAAAATGAGACAAAGAAGATTGAAGCTCAATTGGCAAATATGAAATCCGAACACATTCGTGTAGCGGAGGAAGAAAGGCGGAAGACGTTGGGCGAGGAGACCAAACATGCTCATTCGGTAAGAATCGTTAATTTGCAATGAAATAGTTTCATTTTTTTCTTTCATTTTCAGCGCGCCGAGTACCAAGACCAGCTGGCCAGAAAAAGAGCTGAAGAAGAGCTTGCCATGAAAGCCCGTATGCAAGAGGAGAGTCTCCGCAAGCAAGAGGAATCTGTCAAAAAGCAAGAACTCCTCCGAAAACAGACAATCGAGCATGAATTGGCATTGAAGCACAAGTATGAGCTCGAGAAGATTGATGCAGAGACAAGAGCCAGAGCAAAAGCTGCCCGTGATAATAGAGATGTTAATCTGGAACAAATGAAGTTGCACGAGGAAGAGAACCGAAAAACAGTCATTGAGAAAATTAAGACTAGTGGAGAACTTATTGGATCCGGTCTAAATCAGTTTTTGAATGATAAAACGAAAATCGCAGCTGCAGTTGGAGGTTTGACAGCGTTGGCTGTCGGATGGTACACTGCTAAAAGAGGAACAGGACTCACTGCCCGTTACATTGAATCTCGTCTTGGAAAGCCAAGTCTTGTCAGAGAAACTTCGAGAATCACACCGCTAGAGGTTGCTAAACATCCAATCAAGACAATTCAAATGATGACTCGTCAAAAGAAGGATCCACTTGAGGGAGTTGTATTATCTCCAGCATTGGAAAGACGTCTTCGTGATATTGCCATTACCACTTCAAACACCAAAAGAAATAATGGACTCTTCAGGAACGTTATGTTCTACGGACCACCAGGTACTGGTAAAACACTTTTCGCCAAAAGTTTGGCTCAACACAGTGGTCTCGATTATGCCGTTCTCACCGGAGGAGACATCGCCCCATTGGGTCGTGACGGAGTTTCTGCTATTCACAAGGTGTTCGATTGGGCATCCAAAAGTCGTAAAGGATTGATTGTTTTCATTGATGAAGCTGATGCTTTCTTGCAAAAAAGATCAAAGGATGGCATGTCGGAGGATACTCGTGCCGCTTTGAACGCTTTCTTGTTCAGAACTGGAGAACAATCCAGAAAGTTTATGTTGGTTGTTGCTTCAAATCAGCCAGAGCAGTTCGATTGGGCCGTTAATGATCGGTGAGTAGACTATCAGGAGCTTTTAAAAAAGAGTTCATAAACATTCATTTTTCTCTATTTCAGTCTCGATCAACTCGTCGAGTTCACGTTGCCAGGAATGGAAGAACGAGAACGCATCCTTCTTCAATACTTCAACGAACACATTGTCGTGCCAGCAACCAGTGGTTCCCGTTCCCAACGTCTGAAACTTGACAACTTTGACTGGATTGCCAAATGTCACGAGATTGCCAAGAAGACACATGGAATGAGTGGAAGAGAATTGAGCAAACTGGTCATCGGATGGCAAGCTTCTGCTTATGCTTCTGAATCCGGAATCCTCAATGAAGAGATTTTGGATCGTAACACTGCTGATGCAATGGTTCAACATGAGCATAAGATGGAATGGCTTGAGAAGGAACAACTGAAGGCTCGTAATCAAGAAGTCAAGTTTGGAACCACTTTGAAGAGAGAAACAGCTGTTTAAATTGCATTCCATTTCATTCTTTTGTCATGATACTCTTTTTCCCCGCCGATTTATTTCCATTGTTTTGTTTTCGACATGTTTTGTTTTTTCCTCGAGAAATTATTTCCGGTAAGCATTCTGATTCTTAAATTAAGAGTAGGTATTTTTGTTTTAGGACTTTTTTACTTTTGTTTTTAGTGTTTACATAGATTTTTCTTTATATGATTGTTTTCTTCTTTCGTTTCCATAAAGCAGTTACCCGCCTTTTTTTCCAAAACGAAACTCTCCCAATTACTAATCCCCGCTTTTTGTTGCTTTTTACAAATTTTATATTTCGATTGCATTTCTTGCTATTGACAAAAAAAAAGGAAACATTTTCCAGACCAAATGATCTGAAGAAAATGACGGAAAAAGACACGAAAGGCCTCAGAGAGGCCGGCGAGGTCTTTCTTTTGATGCACAGGTAAGAATTCGTAAATACCTCCAATGGAGAAAAAATGAAAAAGTAGTAATAAAAGCTAGCTTTATGTTATAAGTACTCTGGGGAACGAAATAAAAACAGAAAAACCTTAAAATATTAGTGACCTTATATTTTCACAGAAGCCCTATCGAAAGAATAGTTGTCCTTAAATAAATAAGAAACGTATACTTTTCAGAATATTCCGTGCTTCTCGAAACCTGCGTGCGCATTGGTATATTGATCATCTTGGAAAACCCGTCTCCATTCAAGAAGTGCCACAAACCTCGACAAGTCCACCACCGGATCCAAATGACGAGTACAGTCAAGAGATGACAGTAATCGGAATTATTCCACGTGGTGGAGATGGAACAGAAATCGTTGGAGATGAGGAGTTCATTGTGACTGTGGAAACAAAATGCACATATATATCTAGATATTATCGAATCGTTTTTGTACTTGATCTCAGTCCTTCTGTAGTTGTAGCGGTGAGTAGGTAGTTCTTCGTGTTCTCACTATCTCAGCAATTCATGGTTGAGAACGTTGGTGACGCGGGCCTTTTAGAACAGTCTCGAATCTTCCAGCAATTTCTATTTTTCAGGACGACGAATCCAATTGTTGCCTAGTAGATCGAGTGATTCCCTGTCTTCGAAATGCTCTCCGTTCATCTGTGAAACCCTTCGTCATCCCGGGAACAGATAAAACATTTCAGCCACAAGTCTTCACAACTATCTGTGTTTTCAGTCCATTTATGAAGTTTGAGGATGAATTTGTTAGTTTTTCTTCAATGAACAAGGCTAAAAATATACTTTCAGACTCTCTGCCAAGGCGTCCTAGTTACACAGTCCAACGTGGATCCGGTCATTGCTTCTGTAGAAACAAAATTCGTTGACATATACAAAAGACTCTTCACTTTCTCCCGTCCCACTTTGGAACTGTGGGGAAAACTAAAACGACGACACAAGCACATGAAGTTCGATTCGTTGTGTGAAAGTGATTCCCAAAGTGAGGAGAATTTTCGAAGGAATACGTCATCAGAGGAAGTTTATGTTCCTGGATCACCACTTCCAAATTTCGATGAAAAGGCGGTAGAAGATGGTGCGGATAAACCAGATGGAGGAAATATAATGACGATTCAACGTGGAATTTGGTCAGCGACAGAACGGCCTGAAGATCAGAAACAGTTGTCATTTGCCAGTGATAAAAGTTATATCGTGCCGGATTGGTCGATGATATTCATGCTTCGAATGGGTCTTCTTCATATTCAAATGCTTCCGGAGAATACACAGTCTAGTGAGTAAAAAGTTTTGTTTTCGTTGTGATAGTGATTCAAAAGAATATGCCAGAACAAGAGAAATCTATCAAAAATTATTTTGAAAATGTGGTGAAAATCATTTTCTGATTAGGTACCTTCAAAATATTGTATTTCCGTGAAAAGCTAAAAAAGCAAAAAATATTACGGTGAGCGAGACTCGAACCCACGCTTCATAACGAAATTCGCTCGGGAGGCGAACGCCTTAACCACTCGGCCATCACCGTGTATTCCAACAAGTGAGCATATCGGTTGATATCTATAGCAACGGGCGCCAGTTCCCGGCAGATGTCGGCTGCTGAAAATATGCGCAAAACTGTTGATTAGAACAATTGAGTTCTTGATCAAGGCGCTGCTCAAAGCGCGGTTTGAGGTTATGGAAAGATCTAATAACTCGAACCCGAGTGACTGCTTTTTATCGTTATGAGAACGATTTCTTATTTCAGACCTTGTAATAATCTCTGATTCTGTGTGTGGAATGCCCGATGAAGCAGCTCTTCAACAAGTTCTCACTCAACTTCGAAGTTACACCGTCGCTCTTTCCTTCATTCAAATACAGAAAAAAGCGTGCACAGAGCCAGTCTTTGGACATGTCGGATCATCATCGTTATTCTATTTTATGACTATGGCCACATTCGGAACATATCTCCCAAGAGAAAAGCCAAAGCCACAAGAAAACGCTCTCATTCTGAGTCGCACTCCTGAAGGCCATTTGGTGATAAAACGAAGAGTCGAAGTGGATGGAATGATCGACGAAAGTCCTGATAATATCAATCAGTTTCATCGTGCTCTAATTTGTTGGTCATTTCAAAATGGTCTAACTGAAAACGACTATTTGCTTGATACATTCAACCAGATTAACAAAGACTTTTTGGAGTTACAGCAGAGCCACGTGGATAGGCATCGAAGATTTGTAGCAAAATATAATGCCACTTTGAATCGAATGATGTATGTTAGATTGAGAGAAGGATTCACATTGAAGTCGAGTGAGTATTTCAAATGTACTACTCTTACAGAAGTTTCCTATTTTTAGCTGTATTCGTTAACAACAACACTCAAGTGATTCTAACTCTTCGTCTGGCATTCCGTCCACTCGTCTTCATCGACTACATCATCACTTCCGCATGGCCAGTCAACAAGAATGTTCATCAGAATGTCAACGTGGAGCTAGTTCTCGAAGGACCATATAATGAGCTGAAAGATCTTCTGACAGAGAGTAATTATCTGAATCCGATCCGAATGAATCTTATAAAGTCTGTGGTGGATGGTATTATTGATGCCGATCGGCTACTTCTACATATTCATTCTTTTGACACAAAAAGTTCTTATTTCACGATTCCGCCTGGTGTCACGAAAGAGTACGCATTGTTTCAGCAGAAAGATACGTCAAAGCAGATTCTTCCGCAGTTGTGTATAGTGTAAGTGAACAATATTCTATTACTTTCTTAATATGATATTTTCAGAAAAAGTGACGGAGACAAAACGCGAGGTTTCGTAAATTTTTGGAATAAAATGCTCGAAGTAGATGATGGAAACTGGCAGAAATGGGTGCATACTCAAACAGAAAGATGCGTCATGAATCTCATTCACGTTCCCTTTGAACTATTCACAACTGAGAGAATTCTTCGTTTCGATACTCGATATCCACTCAATGCGATTCTCTATTCAATAAAAGTTCGTGCCACGTTCTGTCTTGTGGAAAATCAGACATATGTCTCTCTGATCTACCCGACACAAAATGCCAAAAAACCTTCGTATTTCTTCATTCGAAAAGTGATTGCAAATGGACCAGTGGCGATAGTGAAGACTGCATTCTTGGGAGGAGTCACATCGATAGCCAGGAGAAGAGCTGTTGAAGCACAACGACAACGAATGATTAATGTAACATTTGGAACGATTCTGAACGAGGATGATCTGAAGAAAGAGGCACGAAGATATCGATATGAAGCGAATGCTTCCAAGTTGTATATGGATCCGGAAAAGATTTATAACAAGAGGAATGATCCAGCTTGCAAAGTTTTTAGGTATGAGAAATACTTGTATTCAATGCACGGAAAAGATGTGACTTGAAAGCTCCAAAATTCAAAAAAAAGCTAGTAAAAATAAGTCAACAACAGTTAAAATCCATTTTTTTCAATCAAGTATTCAAAAAGTAATTCATTCACACCAAGGACAAAAGAAGCAAAAAGGTATTACGGTGAGCGGGACTCGAACCCACGCTTCATAACGAAATTCGCTCGGGAGGCGAACGCCTTAACCACTCGGCCATCACCGTGTATTCCAACAAGTGAGCATATCGGTTGACATCCATAGCAACAGGCGCCATTTCCCGTCAGATGTCGGCTGCTTCCTTTTATGCGCGAACTGTAGATTACGATACTTGAGTTTCAGCGAGAGTAGTAGTACTTCCTATATTAGTGTCTTGAGAATTCAAGAGAAGAATTGGAGACCCCACAGATTGGGGGGAACGGGGTGCGATGGGGGAACGGATTGGGGGGAATGGGCGGAGCTTAAAAGGGGCGTTACCAAATTAGCAAGTGCACCGCACAGTTTTTTCAATATTTTAGAAATTATTTTGACATCGGCTGATATAAAAACAGGTTGCGAAAGATGCAAACAAATTAAGAAAGATACTCAGCCATCTTCCAACAAAATTGAACTGAAATTTAACAACGTATGATGTGAAAATATTTTTAAAAATATCAAAAAAACTGCGCGGTGCCCTTGCTAATTTGGTAACGCCCCTTTTAAGCTCCGCCCATTCCCCCCAATCCGTTCCCCCATCGCACCCCGTTCCCCCCAATCCGTGGGGTCTCAAGAATTGCCGATATAGAATACAACTGAAATGTCAGTAATATTATTCTTTTTACAGACGCCCTCTCGAAAGAATGGTTGTCCGCTACAATCATGTTCCCGCTGATCTCACCACTATCGTCAGAGCCGAAGAAAAGACTGATGATCCAGATGAAATCATGCTCCTCACTCTCCATAACACTCTTGCCAAAAGTCTTGCTTGCCGAAGAAGTGTCATTATTCTGAATACATTCGAATCAGGCGGTGCTCATATTGTCAGACTTCTCGCCGATTTCTGTCAGAATGTGCTCATGCACAAACGAATGCATCAAGAAGGATTCCGTCCAGCATGGACTCAGAACAACGCAGTCTCACTCCTTCGTCAAGTTTATGACTCATCTGGTGCATCTCTGGAGCAGTTTATCATGTTCCCAGCTATTACAGTACAACAGGACATTCTGGGAAAGCCAATTCTTCATAGAAAGCCGAAACAAGACTCAAAAGATAGTAAGGAAAGCGAAGATGATAGATACGCAATCACTAAAAACGCGATGCCTTCCAAAACTGCAGTGGAGACTCTGGCGATCGTTTGTGAAATGTGGAATGAGCCGGAAGGAGGAAATCCAGATGATCAATTGGCTAACATGAGCGCGGTAAGTTTCTAATGTAGACTTCAAAAGAAATATACCTTCTTGTTTTCTAGGAACGGCGTCTAAATGAAGATCTTCGTTTCATTTCTGTCCTCTTTACCCTCGACAAAATCATCAGAGAATGTGGTCAACTCAACGAAATGCTCCCGAATGATCTCGGAAATAAAGGATTGGCTCAACCTGATAATCTTGCTCAAGTATTCCCATATCTAGATCGATGTAGATGTACAACTATTCACGATTTGACTGGAATTCCAAAGAAAGCTCAATTAACTCCAGAAGAGAAAGAGAGATTGAAGAAGAAGCGTCCGAAAAGTAAAAGAAGAACAGAGAAACTAAAAAAGGATTCTGATTATGAAAGAGAATGGGAAATGGAGCAACAAGGTCTTTTGGATGTTCCTAAACCACCGACGCCAGGGATCTTCCCAGTTCGATATATTCCGAAGAAGGCTGAAGGAGAAGAGGAGATTCTTGGAGAACTCGATGAACCATTCCCTTATATTCTGGATAGAGAGAAGCTTCCACCATCTCCCACAGTTACTGATATTCATGCAGAAGCAGTTTCAAAGTTTGTAACAGTCTACAATAATTTGTTCAGTCTAACCAACTTACTCTATCACGCTCAACGAAAATACTGTCCGATTCCACATTTTGTTCTTGGACTCGGAGATACTGATATGCCACGTTGTAACTCTCTTCAATTGAATGCTCTTCATTGTCAACTCAGTGAAATTGCGGATATCTCTTGGATTGTAGACGAGACAGAAGAGGATATTGTATTCGCAGATCTAGTGAAAACAGTCCCGGAAGAAGAGAGACCTCCACAAACAAAGCTACGTGTCTATGTGAAATCTCTGACTGCTCGAATGGCTGCTCTCATCTTCGTTCCTGTTGTGGACGCTTTCGATGACATGTCTGAAATTATTCCAATGTTCATAGTGACTGTTCACGAGACTCAAATCGCTCATTGCTACGCTCAAAACGCTTTTGATGAACATGGAATTGTCAGCCTCCCTATGTCAGATGTCCCCGAGAGATGGGATTCTGGAGCACGATTCGGTTGGATTCCAAATAATCGAAATGTTTTCCCGGAAGAAGCAACGACATTCTCATCTTTCTGTAACCATTTTGAAGATGAAATCCTTCCAAGAATTCGAATGAGAGCTATCTATGAAGCAGCTCAAGAAGAGATTCCTCTTGATGAAGATAGATTAATGGATTTAGCAGGAGAGATTGATTGTCTGGAACAAGAGATTGGTGCAATTCCAGAAGCTCTTAAAGAAGTCTGTAAACATTTGGATAAACAATATGTCAATAATCGGCCAAAGGAAGGTTCAATTTGCTGTAGAGGATCTAACATCGCCTATATGTTCAACAAAATGTTATCGAAAAACTTCAAAAAAGTGAATGGAACCGAAAATATGTTCTATTTGAATTCATTGACGATGACTGAGCAAGAACCAAAGAAGAAAAGAGAGCGTAAACGTTCGAGATCACGTGGCAACAGTGGAATGATGTATATCGAAGAAGGTGAAAAAGGAGAAAAAGGTTCCAATCTATCCTTATCAGACTTTGGAGCCTCAGAAGATGGTGTGGAGGCCGGAGAAGATGCTTCTGGAAGGACAAAAGATGAGGACGATGACGCTCGGACGGTATCAGATTTCTTGGAAGCTTCAGAATATAATTCTTCACAAGATGGTGTTGAAGAGGGTTCCACGGGTTCAGATGATGGCTCAGACGTGACTCCAAAGCCAAAATCTCCGAATAGTTCAGATGATGATGATGAACCTGAAGATGAAGTTGAAGTTCTTGGAGAGACGTACCAAGAGTATGCTGGAAAGAATCAACCAATCTTCATCCAGTTCAATTGTTCTGTAAACTTTGACAATCGAATCAACACATTCCCCATCAATTTCTTGCCAACTTGCATTCACGAATTGCTTCCATTCATTGAAGATCCACCGACAGATCCTGAGAAGATAAGTGAAGTTACAATCGTGCTAGAGCTTCTCGTGCTGACTACACAAAGTCTCCGCCCAACTATGGATATCAAGGAAATCAATACAAGACTCTTTAGAATGGCAAAAACACGGGACAAGAATCCATATGAATTTGAGAGGCATCGTCGAGAAAGTTACAGAAAAGAAGAGGAAGAAGAACCACCAAAAGAAGAGGAGAAGAAAGAGCAAAATCAGGATGGAGATATTCTTTATGAATTACCACAGAATGAACGAAAAGTTATGTTAGACCTGGTTAGAAATGTCAAAGTGATTCTGGAATTGGAACGAATTCTGTTGGAATCGAGAAAAGAGAGCGTTGATGAGCAGCTTCTGAATAATGTTAAGGAATATATCGGTGAAGCTTGTACGAGTTCTGGGAAGATTGGACACGCGGAGACAAGATACAAGCCATTCCTATTGGTGGATAGTTCCAGATCTAAAATAAGGAAGTTCATGAAGTTAATGGAAGATCGCGAATTCGGATATTTGAAGCTTGTCAGACTCAAAGGAACAAATATGTTTTACTGTAAAAGTATCAACAATCAAGAACTCTACGAAAATGCAAAAGCCCGAGAAGCTATGGAAAATGGTCTGGAGCATAAGCCGGCTGGCCCGGAAGATTTCGCAGATTTTTGGATAATTCTCACAATTGAGCATGACAAAACTCATAACATTAGTGCACATTTCTGTCAACGGTACGAAGATCAACATACGGCAGTTTTGAATACATTGTGGGTTGGAATACGACAAGATCTTCGAATTCTGAATCAAGAAAGTCTTCTGGAAAGGTTGTATATTCAAAGAAATGCTGATAAGCTTCTAGTACCAGAATATCGAAAAATTGACAAATTTGATGAGAATGATGCGAAGAATAAATCGAAGGAAACAGCCAAACAGAATGGAAAAGGTGGAGGTGGAGGACAGAAAAATTCGACAAATATTCCGGATGATTTGTACTTTTTGTTCCCCGAAGGATACTTTGCATGCCAAATTCAAAGAGAATTATGGTAAGGTGTTCTTTTTTTCTAAAAAATGACACAAGATTTTCAAATTTCTTTCAATTTTTCATTAAAAAACCTTCGAATGCGATAAAAACTATTCTTCTGGTCAGTTTTCTCAAAATCATTCATTTCCTCAAAAAGAAAAAAAAAGCAAAAACGTATTACGGTGAGCGGGACTCGAACCCACGCTTCATAACGAAATTCGCTCGGGAGGCGAACGCCTTAACCACTCGGCCATCACCGTGTATTCCAGCAAGTGAGCATATCTGTTGATATCCATAGCAACAGGCGCCATTTCCCGTCAGATGTCGGCTGCTTCAACTTATGCGCAAAACTGTAGATTACAATGATGGATTTCTAGCGAAGAGCAATAATAATTTATAATCTCACAAGGAAAATAGTTTTTCAAAGTTAAACTAATTTCCATTCTTTTCCAGGATACCAGTACCAGAACGTGTTCGTAACCAAAGTATGCTCCTTCACAAACATCCGCTTACCATGGCATTCGAAAAGATCAAAGCTCCACTTCTCAAATATGCTGTACAGAACCGAATAAACACTTTTGTCTACAAGTGAGTTCCCATTTCTTCATTTTTTTTCTGAAGCATCCCCAAACAAAACTCTTACAGAGATGTCGAACGAAATCAAATCTTCTACTTCCAACTCCACATGGAACGTGACTCGTATGAGCTTTCGGTGAAAGGAGCGAAAACAAAACTTCGCCGAAAACAAATGGAAGTCATTGACAAAATGTTGGAAACCAAGATCTGTTTGGCTATATTTGGCATCTCAGAACCTCACTCAAGTATTGTTCCAATTATTTGGGATGCTTTGAATGAGAAATTGGATGCTCTTCTGCTGGTGGAAATCATGAGAGGATACGACAAGAATCGGGAACAACCACTGTTGATCAACGAGATTAGCTTCCTTCAACCAGAAGAACCTGGTCCACAAATCCGTCAATTCTTCTCAATTCCATTCATTTTCCAAGAATATCTTTCATCACTTCTCTTCTACATTGGTCAACATATAGAAGCACTTTACACCGTGTCACCTGCTAAAGTCAAAGATCAAGGCATTTTCTATAATGGATCGGCTTTCAATAGAACACCAGTTGTCACAATTTGGGAAACTACAAGAAGAAAAAGCTTCAGAATTCAGCTTAATCCGGTACCACTTCCAGAAGTTGATGATACAATTGATGAGGGAATCGAAGCGAAGGAAGGCATTTTGAGACAGTTCTCGATTGAAGCTAAGGAAAAAGCCAAAGAAATTGAGAAGGAAAAAGAGAAGGAACCAGAACCACCACAGCCTCTGAATCCTACTTCAATATTCCGTGCTCACCCTCCAATTGCTGGAGAACTTCCACCTGATTATCTCTTATCTTCATTCTTTGTTCATCATATACTCCCTGCCCGTGGAGTTGTGGATACTGGAATAGCTCTTATCGAATTCAGAATCACCAAACCGGATGGTCAACTGATTGCAAGATTCGATCAGCCTAGCATGAATGAACAGAGCCATAATCTTCTCGTACCAAATGTTCCTGATGACAAAGCCACTGTCTATCGAGATATCATAAAATCACACACTTGCACCACTCCAAAACCAGAGAAATCAATCTGTGGATACGTGGAAATGATTGTGTGGGCGAAGGGAGATGTTGACGAGTCGATATACGAAAAGATGATGTATGAACTGATAGAGATGAGCATGTTTGATGTTATCACCGAATTCGGATATCTGAATACAACGATAGTGGAAGAGGGTGTTCTCACTGCACATATTTCATATACGAATCGAAATTCTGATGTATTCCTTCCGGCGCAGGATTCTTTTGATCATTCAACGCCAGGACCGTCTGGACCACCACAGAAACATTTGACGAAACAAGGATCTGCGAGCAGTGTGACCGCTTCTGTAGACACAAGACATTCACATGCAGCACCGAGTAATTCTGGAGAAGTTAGAAGAAGTTTGGTGGTGAGTTTCAAACTCTCTTTGTTTTTTTTTTAAAGGAAGATAGATTATCGATAGCACATCGAAAAAATTTTTCAAAAATTCTGTATGAAATCGTCAGAGGAATTTCGAAAAACCATCTTTTTAATTCAAATCTTCGAAAAATATTCCATTTCCATCAAGAACAAAAAAGTAAAAAGGTATTACGGTGAGCGGGACTCGAACCCACGCTTCATAACGAAATTCGCTCGGGAGGCGAACGCCTTAACCACTCGGCCATCACCGTGTATCCCAACAAGAGAGCATATCTGTTGATATCCATAGCAACAGGCGCCATTTCCCGTCAGATGTCGGCTGCTCAAATTATGCGCGATCCTGTGTTATAGTTTCAAAAAGAAATTTACTCATTTGTGATCACAGTTTTCTCACAATTTTTAACACAAGGAACAGCAATTTCAATCAGTTTTGCTTGTTAGGTCATTTAGTTATTTGTAAAAAATGATTTTTATCATTCATTTTTTATCAACATTTCCCTTATCCAGAAGGAATTTAAAAAATGACAGAAATGATTAAAAATCTTTTTTTTTTGAACAAATGAACAACCTTACTAGTAAGCTTGTTCACATATAGCTGTTTGAATATTCATCCTTTTTCGTCATTTCTGCCATCATATTTGCAAAAAATTTTGGAACCCAGCTTAATTTCCTCCTAAAAATACTTCCTTCCGTTCATTTATTCAAAAATATTCAATTTTCATCAAGAACAAAAAAAAGCAAAAAGGTATTACGGTGAGCGGGACTCGAACCCACGCTTCATAACGAAATTCGCTCGGGAGGCGAACGCCTTAACCACTCGGCCATCACCGTGTATTCCAACAAGTGAGCATATCGGTTGATATCCATAGCAACAGGCGCCATTTCCCGTCAGATGTCGGCTGCTTCGTTCTATGCGCAAAACTGTTAATGATAATAGTCGAGTTTTTGATGACGATCCTTCACTAGAGTTAGAATTAGTACTACGTATTCAGAAAAAACAAACGGATGAAACAATTTTCGGTTTCTATTTTGGTAATATCTATACTTTTCAGTTACAACATGGTCCTGGAAGTCTTGACATTGGCCTCAATCCTCCTCATCTTCCACCACAAGCACCACGAACTGCAGCTGGTCGAATGTCTTCCCTAGCCAGAGAAATCGAGCATAGTTTGACACAAAATGAAATGAGGTAAGTCCCTTTCAACAGATTTTCTGCACCCTCGCCAGATCAACTCGTTCCAGCCTTCGCCGTCAAGATTATATGAATCGAAAGAACGCGATGAGTATAATCAAATGGTTGGATTACGTGGCATCAAAACAAGGGGAAACGAACAGTGTTATCAAACAGAGGATACGATTCGAATTTCAACATGCCAGTCTTCCGGCTCTTTTTGAAATACGAAACAGATTGGAAGTTACTTTGGGAGGTCTTCATGAGTCGGAAATTCGAGAAAGAGTGTATCTTTGTGGATTGAGAACACCTTCAGCTGATCGTGATAGTCATTTGAATGGAGTCTCTTCTGTTTCTCTTCGAGAATCGAGTCTTTCGATATACGGAACAACTCCACATGATGGACGTTTCGAGGTTCTTACCACTGATCCTTTCCATGCAATGACTGAAGATATTGGAGTTGATGAATCTCAGAATCAAGAAGAATACATTTTAGTCAGTTGCATTCGAAATGTGTTCGATGGATTCAGTGAAAATATGATTCGAACAAAAACACAAGTCGAGGAACAGAAGCAGATGTTTAGAAATCATTTACGTAAGTTTGAAACTGTTAAAATATTGAAAATTACTCAAAAATCAACTTTTCCATCGTCAGTTTTCTCAAAATCATTCATTTCCTAAAAAGAGAAAAAAAGCAAAAAGGTATTACGGTGAGCGGGACTCGAACCCACGCTTCATAACGAAATTCGCTCGGGAGGCGAACGCCTTAACCACTCGGCCATCACCGTGTATTCCAACAATAGAGCATATCGGTTGATATCCTTAGCAACGGGCGCCATTTCCCGTCAGATGTCGGCTGCTTCATTTTATGCGCGAAACATTAGCATGATTTGTCTGAAATGAGTCAGCAAAATCAATTCGAAGATACATTTTTCAGACGGAAAGTACTCTCCACTGGTACAAACTCACATGTACAGTCCTCGTCAACGAATAATGATGGCATATCTCAAAGGAGATTTCATGACAATATACTTCTACAACTATCACTCAAATATACACAAGGACGCCGTTGATTGTATGAATCGAATCGTCGGATTCCACAATGCAAAGTCACGTCTTCTACGAGAAATTGGTCTCCACAAGATGGGCATCACTCATTTGTCACCATTCCACACGGAACCAACTCATGAATATGATTACGAAGTGCTGATTTGGACGGATCCGATGACGTTGATCTCTAAAGAATTCCCGATGGAACACAAAGCTCCGCCATCTTTTATGAAGGAACCTCAGTGTTCGAATATCTTCTTCCGAATGTATCGACAACCTGATTTACAAGAGACAATGGGAAGAGAGAAGACTTTGTTCAAAAGTGATTGTGTTAAGACAATGCATTATGAACAACTTTTAAGATGGCGTTCTGGATTGAAAACCAAGTTAGATTTCATTCAAAAAGTCACAAGAGCACACGTGGAAATGATTAAGAAAGTTCCGGCTATAAATGAGATAGATCTTCTTATGTTCCTTCGTCCTCCGAAAGTGGCCAAAAAGCTAGGACCTCCACCTGCTCACACCTCCTCATCCTCTTCAGTTAGACATCGTCATTTTGATTTTGATGATCATCATACAGAAGATAACAATTCAATGACTGAAAGAACCTCAAAAAGAGCATCAATTTATGGAGAATCTATCAAATCACAAATCATCGCCGAATCCGAAATTTTCAAAGGAAAAGGAGAGTTTTTGAAGAAGACAGAACTCAAATTGGGATTAGCCGCCACCAAATTTCATGAGATTCGAACTCCATTCTTCCTGAGATCAGAATGGAATAAAGATGCTCCAAGAAGAAGTGGAGAACTATTCGATGAAGTTGTCAGGGAAAGTGACATCCGATCACTTTTAGAAGAACCACTCAGAGAATTCATGGAAATGTATGAAGTTCAAAAGGCGAAAACAACGAAACAACTGATGAAGAGAAAGTATTCAGAGAAGGCTGTCGACATTCAAGTGGTGGATGTGAAAGTGAGAAGTGAGAGGAGGCTGGGAGGAGAAGAAGAGATAGAGAATCAAGTGGAGGAGGAATGGTCAGAGAATGATAGTGATTTTGAGGATGAAGAGCCTAGTGTGATGGATGGCAGTGAATCGATTCGAACGAATTCAGAATCTACGACGAGAGCTGGAGGCTCAGGAGCTGAGAGGAATCTCATGATTGGGGATGAGAATTTCCAGAGAACGGTAAGCCTTTAGAAATGCGATGTAGACTACTGTAACCTTTCTTTTAGTTTGGAAAAGTTCGCCGATCATGGAGACCAAACCCTCCTGTTTCTCCAACTGCCTTCGACTCCCGTCACAACTCTTTCTCATCTGTTAGCTCAACGGCACGACAACCATCCGAGTCTGGAACAATCGAGAAGATGTTCAGTTTCACAATGAACGCCGCCAGTAAACTGTCTAGAAGATTGAGTAGAAAACAACCGGAGAAGTGAGTTTCTGAAGAATTCTTCCCATGAGTAGTCAATAATTATTACAGAGAAGCCTCCTTGGATAAAGCAGAAGAAGCTTATCAAGAGCCAGCTCCCTCCCCCGAGCCAACTGACACTGAGGAGATGGTAATTGAGCCGGCAATCTCTCCAATTATGTATAAACACGCCGAAGAATTTGCTCGTTACTTCACCCGAAAGTATGGATTCACTCAATTCCAAGTTGAAAATCGAAATCGGCGATCGAAAGCTCTCAATCGATACACAACAAATTCCACGATATTCACAGATCTACCGTATCTTGTGTTCTATAAAGCCTATGATGGAGGTGTTATCTTTGCCGATTTGAAGTACGAGATTCCGGAATATGTTGTCACTTTTTACTTGTACGAAAGAGCAAAGTCTTCGTCTGCTGATTATTATATGGTCGATAGAATGGAGGCGTTGTATTGGAAAGAATCGGCGGAGTTACATTTGGCTGCTAAGCAATTGAAGGTAATGGATAGTTTGATAGAAATAATAATTGAATATTTGAAAATTGGAGTAGTGAAAAAGAGTTGAAATCAGTGAATCTATGAATCTCATACGGAAAAAAATCTTTTCAGCTCGCCAAAGCACCTGTAAACTTTTTCATTTTCAAAATATTTCATTTCAATTCAAGAACTTCAAAATCTCTTCGAAAACCATTCCTCCATCAATTAGCTTTATGAAAACAACAAAGCAATCATCCCACCGCCTCCTCCCGCCTTCCTGTAATCACAAGTAAAGCTTGCAAATTATTCAGACTCAGCGCCGGGGTCGCCAAGTGGAGGAGGGCCATAGTCGTTGAGACAACGGGCTAGACCCAACACAGGTTCGATTCCTGTCCCCGGTGTGGAAATGTTTTGCGTTTTTTGCTTTTTGTTTTTGATATAAATTGATGTTGAATATTCGTTCGAGTATGTTTTTTATCGAAAAATATGTCGTAAAACCCAAAGAACAGCCCATTTATAACGGTATGTCATAGCTGACATACAAATAGAAAAATAGGTCAAGTAATGAAATGTTATGTTCTTATTATAGTTAACTGATGAGTTACGACGCTTTTTTTTAATCGAAAAACAGTTTTTAACGAATATTCAACATCCATTTATACCAAAAACAAAAAGCAAAAAACGAAAAACATTTCCGCACCGGGGACAGGAATCGAACCTGTGTAGGGTCTAGCCCGTTGTCTCAACGACTATGGCGCTCCTCCACTTGGCCACCCCGGCGCTGAGTCTGAATAATTTGCAAGCTTTACTTGTGATTACAGGAAGGCGGGAGGAGGCGATGAGATGATTGCTTTGTTGTTTTTATGTTGAACTAATTGATGGAAGAATAGTTTTCGAAGAAATTTCGGGTCTTTTGAAATGGGATTGAATATTTTGAAACTAGAAAGGTTTGCAGTTGTTTCGAATGACCAATTAAAACACAGTTTTCAAGGTATATTTTAGCTGCCGTAAACTAAAAATAAAAAATAGGTCTGTTAATAAACATTCGTTTGATTAGAGTTATGGTTTCTTAGAAACGGAAATCGCTGAATAAAAAGAGCCTACTAACGAATTGAGCTAGTTACAGGAAAGTGTCTGCTTCATGTCCTTCAATTTCGACTATCATCTTCGTGCAGTCACCACTTATCTTGACGCAAAGGCGAACAAAAAGAAGTGTCTTTTCGGATCATCAATGAACGTATTTCATTTGATCGAACGACTTTTAGATTTCTATCAACACCAACTCATTCTCTCGAAAAATCTTGTTGCAATAAGTGAGTTTTAATAACGGAAGGCCCCCCGAACAAGTTCTCAATTTTCAGAATATCTGTACATGACAAGAGAGCAAAACGATGCGATTCTGGCAAGAGCTGAAGACGATCCCGGAATGGTTCTTATGAAAACCGAGGTGGGTTATTTGAGTATTGAAAGGCTCATATTAGTAATTGTGTGTTTCAGAGTGATCCGGTGACCGAGAAACGATACGCAGGAACTCCAATTGTGGACTCGATTTGCAGAATCACAGAGAGTACTCTATACAATACTGTGAGTAGCATTCTTTTGACCCCAGAAGGTTCTAGCTTCATCATAAAAAAAATTTGGAAAATTTTGCTTGTTTTTAAACTACTACCCACTCGATAGCCTACTCTTTGAACATGCTGTTTTCACCTCTACCAACTTAATTTATTTGCAGAGTCATCCAGTGACAATCATCGAAACGACGGGTCTTCTCAGTTCCTTCCCAACAATCAATGGGAAAAAATGTGCTCGTGTCGTCCCATCAATCAAATTACGGGTTCAAATGGACGATGAAATCGGTGACAGTGAACTCTGGCCTCCGCAAGAAGATCGTCAATTCATTGAGGAGTTCGAAGGAAAACAACGACGACGTCTTCTGGATAATATGTCAAAATACGGGACAGATAACATACCAACACCATGGGAGGATAGTTGTGTTAGACGAACTGTTAAGGCGATGATGGCTGCTGAACCAGTGCCACCAATGACTTCTTCCTCACCACGGTTCTAAATTCAATTCTATTTTTAGAATTGTTTGTTTGTTTTGTATATTATGAATTCCGTTTTCTCTTCTCTTTTTTCTCAGGGATGATAATTCATTTCAATTCAGGTATTCTTTTTTCTTTTATACAAACTCTAGGGTATTATTTTACTATCAATCTACTATACGCCTTTTTTCCATCTCCTTCCTTCTACCATTCCAATTTCGTTATATGTGCCTTATTATCGTCTTTGTGATATAACACCTTCTGATTTATATGAATTGATTCTTACTTTTTGTGGTTTGGATATTAAGGAATATTCGATGAAAGAAGTACTTTCGAAAAGTTAGAAGAAAAGAAAGAGCAAAAATAGATGCAAACACTTTTGTTAATATAATATTTATTAAACTTCCAAAAAAAAAATGACAAAGAATACAATCAGATGCCACAAAATTTCAAAAAAATTTTAAATTATTATTCAAAATTAATATGGAGCAAAATGTCTTCCACGGGCTCCGCGAGCACCTCCTCTCCCTCTAGCTGGTCCTGGACCATTGACATATACGTACTTGACAACGACAGTTTGTCCTCCTCTTCCACGTCCTCTGGCTCCGCCTCTTGGAGCTCCTCCGAATCCCATTCCAGGCAAATTCGTTCTTTTTGGAGTAACAACAATTTGACGCTCCTTGAAAATGGATCCATTCATCACAATAGCGTTTTCCACACTTTCAGCAGAATCGAATTGAATAAACGCGAAGCTGAAAGAAAAACATTGTGGAATTTTATAACTTTGATAATTTGATAACTTACTTTTTCTGTTTCTTCGTAAATTTATCCTTGGGGATTGTGGTTCTAATGATTTCACCGCATCCCTTGAAATGCTCTTCGATTTCTTCGATCGTTGCTCCATAATCGACATTTCCAACAAAAACAGACAATCCATCCATTGTCTTTTGTTCTTCTGGAGTTGGTGGAACCATCTTTTTGATTTCTCCCAAAAACTCGGCCATCTTTTTATGCATAGCTTTAAGAGCAAGTTCCTCCTGCTCCAATTCCATCTCGACTTCCGAGCAGTTCATGTTCTCATCGACAAATTGTTGAGCCATTTTTTCAGAAATATGGAAGCTTTTGAAGAAAGGGAGTTCTGAAAGAGAAAGTTTGAGAAGATTCACTGGAGAGAGAAAGAAAAAGGGGTACAGTAGGACGCCCAACAAAGATCCTGAAGACGTCAGAGAGAAAATGTAGACGACCTACTCCGATGAGAGCAAAAGAATAGAATGAATCCAGATCGTCTCTTCCTCCTACTTCAAAATTTTGGCACACAACGAGCGTCTTTCCTCCTTTTCTCATCATTTCAGCACACAACCAGCGTACAATGTACCGTATCCAAGAAGGGGCGGAGATTCCTTCTGGGAAGTCCCTCATCTTCTTAGAGTTCTGTTCACAACAAAAAATCGATTTGGTCATCACAGATTTACACATCGTTTTGAAAAAAAGGGTCGGAGTCTTGTAATGTCCTCTGGGAAGCCCCTCATACTCTGAAAGTTCTATTCAATAATTGGAAGATGAAACATTACGATGTAGATTATAAAAGATGTTGTTCATCAGCAAAGAGTTTGGCTAGAATACTGTAGGACATACAGACAATGAAAAAGGATCAAGGCTCTCTTGAAAGTGTGAAAACGAATCATAAGAAGGTACTGGAAGATCGTTGAAAGAAAAAGAAAAACTTTGAAAAAAAAACCGATTTATTATCACAATTGATTAAACCCATATTACAAGTATGACAGGATGATTAAATTATGAACAGATTAAGAAAATACAGTTAACAAATGTCAAGAAATAATAAAAACAGAATGAATGATAGATTATTACGGCAAGAATCTTTGAGAATATTCCGGGCATTTAGTTGGTTTTGGAGTGTTATTTGTTCATTTCGATCGTTTGGCTCTTGGTTCAACATTTTCCTGATCGACAGCTTCTTGTGCTTTTGTTGTTCTCGTCCGAGCTCTTTTTTCATTTCCTTCCGGGAATCCGAGATGTTTGACGTGATCTTTGTTGATTGGTCTTCTCGACGGATTCGGCTCCTGACGAGCCTTTCTGATTGCCTTATCGAGTGGGAATAGTTCGAGAAGTTCCATTGCTCTCATATGTGTCATATATTGACTTTGTTCCAGTAGGATGTCAATGTTCCTGTAGTTTCCATTATCCGATAATTCCTCTTTCTCATCTCGATCATTATCACTGCAATTGTTGATGTTCACCATTTCTGGGATATCGCTGAAAAAAGTTAACATTTGCCTCTGCATTTTTATATTAATAACTTACGCAATACTTTTTTGGATGAATTCCTCGGTGTACTCTCTTTTTGGGTAAGACACTTTGGAAGAAGACATGGTTGTAAGAATACGAAAATAAGCCGACCTACTCCGATGAGAGCAAAAGGTTAGAATGAATCCAAATCGTCTATTTCTCTTACCTCACAATTATAGTACACAACGAGCGTCTCGTCTCTTTTCCTCATCATTTCAGCACACAACCAGCGTACAAGGCACTGTATCCAAGAAGGGGCGGAGATGCCTTCTGGGAGGCCCCTCATCTTCTTAGCGTTCCTTTCACAATAAAAATCGATTTGGCTGCACAACGTTTTTGAAAAAAAGGTTAGAGTCTTGTAATGTCCTCTGGGAAGCCCCTCATACTCTGAAAGATCCATTCAATAAATGGAAGATGAAATATCACGATATAGGGTTATCAAAGGTGTTGTTCATGATCATATAATTAGAATAAGATACTATAGGACATACAGAAATCAAAACATGATAAAGACTCGCTAGAAAGAGTGAAAAGGAATCATGAGAAAGCTCTATTTCTGTTTGCATATTTTTCAACTCGCCAAACAAACTTTTTTCTCCTTCTTTCACGTTTCTACAAATCTGGAGGCTAACGTTAAACCCTCTTTTTTTTTACAAAACTTTGTAACAAAACGTGGCAACCTCTGATCGAAACCATGATAAAGATCCAAATTTCCTAATTCTAAAATCATTGTCTAATTCAATTCCAATTGACGAAGCGACGGCAGCAATGGTTGTTCACAATTCTGCAAATGACATCATTAATACATTCAATCACTTTTTCACGAATGTTCCAGCTAACAAGAGCTTCGATATGACTTATAAAGGTGAGTTTCCGACTATACTTGTTTTTTTAGAACCTGATTTTTCAGTGTACATTCGTGATTTGGCTGATATTGAGGATCGTGCAACTCTTTCTGCTCGCAGCTCTTCCGTGAATATTCCAGGAACCAAACCAATTACCATTGCTTCTCATGGTGTTGTTCCAACTGCAAGTTCTACTGGGGTAAACGAAAAAAGACCGTTTTTGATTCTATAATTTTCAAATTTCAGCTGGATCTGTCGTTGATGTCAATTCCAGCAACAAAAGTATCATCCACCAATGTGACTGCCAAAGAAACAACTAAATCTGATGATACTCTTTCTTTGAGTGAAATTGATCGGATTTGTGCTGAAAACATGGCTCGTAAAGAGAGATCAATGGTTCAATTGGCTCAATTGAATGAGCAATTTGGTGCTGGATGCCCTCCACCACCTCCATTCGCAGCTACTCCTCCAACTGTTTATGAGAATTTGAGCATTCTTTCGTCGAAATCTTCTGAAAAGCCACCTGGACCAAATATGATTATTCAGAAAATTCGTGAATTTGAGAAAATGAAGGCAAAAGAGGACAGCGAAGGAGATAAGCTTTTCATTAAAGTAGCCGATTGCTTCAATTGATCTGTTTTTATGATAGTGAACTGAATGAATTTCTTTTGAATTCTTTGTCTATTTTTACTAACAGCGATAAAAAACACAAAAATTATTTCATTAGTTTTCCATTTATTGCATAAAAACAACAAAGTAATCATCCCCTCTCCTCCGCCGTCTTCCTGTAATCCCAAATAAAGCTTGCAAATTATTCAGACTCAGCGCCGGGGTGGCCAAGTGGAGGAGGGCCATAGTCGTTGAGACAACGGGCTAGACCCTACACAGGTTCGATTCCTGTCCTCGACGTGGAAATGTTTTGCGTTTTTTACTTTTTGTTTTTGATACAAATGGATGTTGCTCAATTAATAACTGCACATTTTATTACTTGACCTACTTTTCTATTAGGTTGTTCGATGGATAATGTCGTTTTTTTTCGAGGTGGTGTATCTTTGTTTTCAAAAGTGGAATCTTCCTGAAATTTTTTGCATTATATGGGCTATAACAAGTAAAGTAAAATACCTAAACTTGGTGTCTTCAGCAAATGTTATCTTGGATTGGCAAGCTATAGAAAATGGTCTGTTTTTTTTTTCATTTTTTGCTTTTCGTATTTCTCAGAGGCGGTACGGGTGATTTTGATTTTTTATATGTTTTTGTGACAATGAGTAACCGTCCTCACTTATAGAAAACACCATCTTAGATTCAGCTGATTCAAGACGAAAATTAGCCGTTCGCCATATTCACTGAAATATGGCGTACGGCAGCCTTCAGTAAAGTAATTTCGGCGGCTATTGCTCAGAAACCAGTTTATTAACAGTTATAGTGTCTGAGTGAATTGTTTTTACCCAATTCAAAAAAGTGAAAAAAAACTGAAGTGATTTTTCGGTGCTCAGTACAAAAAATGGTCGAAAAATTTCAGTTGATTTACGAGTAACTTGTGAATGGAGCATCATAAAAATAGAACAACAAGATCAATAGGGCTCTAGTTTAAATTTTCAATATATTTGACCTTTCATCAAACCCACGTAAATTTTTTGAAAGTTATACGTCATCCATCTTGGAGCACCAAGCCTCCAAAAACAACTTCAAAAATTTTTCTTGTTTCGAACAAGCAGGTTTTTCGGGCCCCGTTTTTAACTTTAAACTTCTGTTAGAGCATCAAATGAATGACTTGAAAACACTCCTACTAATGCTTTTTAGTGTACCAAAAAATATTTAGTTTCGGCTGAGATATCACCCTTCGAAGACACTTTGAAAAAAACGACATTATCCATCGAACAACCTAATATTTGTATGTCAGCTCACATATACTGTTACTACTGGGATGCTCGTTGGGTTTTACGATGTATTTTACGACCTAAAAACATTTTTGGACAAATATTCAACAACAATTTATATCAAAAACAAAAAGCAAAAAACGCAAAACATTTCCGCACCGGGGACAGGAATCGAACCTGTGTAGGGTCTAGCCCGTTGTCTCAACGACTATGGCCCTCCTCCACTTGGCCACCCCAGCGCTGAGTCTGAATTTTTTGCAATCTTTATTTGGGATGACAGGAAGCCTGCGGAAGATAGAGAATGATTACTTCGTTGTTTTCATAAAGCGAATTGATGGAGGAATGGCTTTCGAAGAGATTTTGAGGTATTTGAAATGCATTCTCACTGGTATAGAAACTGTTGTTCCAGTGATTTCAATTGGTTTGATTCTGCTATTGATAATGGGGGTATGCCGAATCAGAACCGTGTCCTTAATCAGAACTGCCCCGTATCAGAACTGTCCCCTATCAGAACCGTGCCCCGCATCAGAACTGTCCCGAGTCAGAACTGTCCCGTATCAGAACTACTTCACGTGAAATAATAGTTCTGATACGGGACACGGTGCTGATTAGGGGCAGTTCTGATTCGGGACAGTTCTGATTCGGGACAGTTCTGATAGGGGACAGTTCTGATAAGGGGCAGTTCTGATTCGGGCAAGTTCTGATTCGGCATACCCCCTTGATAATTGTTTCAAAGAATAAAACTTGTTGAAGAAGACTATTTGAAATCAATAACTGAATAAGTGTACACTGTTGCCTCTGAAGACCCTCGTAAATCCGAATATGTGCGGAGACTTCTCTGGTTGTGCACAGATGTTTGTGATTGATTGACCTTAATTGTAAGACGATCAACAACGCTGTACTTAAAAAAAGAAGTACAGCGTACTATTCAAGGGAGGAGAAGAAGAGACCAGTTTAGTCATTCATATGTTTCTTAGCCTTCCGAGCAGGTCGTTTTTTCGTTTTCTCTTGGTGTCAGTTCTTCATTCATTTTTTGATTGGTTCTTATTCCCATAGTCAGTCAGAAAAGCTAGAGTTACGGTAACTTGTGTCTGACTTTGCATTTTAGTGTTATTTTGCTTTTGTCTTTTATCAATACTCCTACATAAAATAACTATTCAAACCTTTATAGCTTTCAGACAAAAAAACTCTCCAACAAGTTCTAAAATGGCACCAACTCCAACCTTCAACTCTTCCCTCCAATCCGTCAAGGATCTCCTCACCCCGGAAATCGCCACTACCAGCCTAGTCTCCGAGAAAACCAAATTTGCCGATTCTCCGAAACCAGAAACTCAAATTGTTAGCCACGATTTGGAACTTTCTGAGGAATCTGCTGTTCTTAAGCAGATTCAGAAGAAAGTTGCCGAGAAGTACGAAGTCATTCGCCCAGTCCCTCCAACTGCGGAAGAGCAGAAGGCGATTGATGCCAAATCAATTTTCGTAGGGAATGTCGATTTTGGAGCAACAATTGAAGAGCTCGAGGCGCACTTTAATGGCTGTGGTGGAATTGTTCGGACAACAATTCCAAAGGACAAATTCACTGGAAGACAAAAGAAGTGAGTTTCATTTATCTGAGAATTCTTATTAATCTGTTATTTTTTTCAGCTTTGCCTATGTACAATTCGAAGAAGTCTCCAGCATCGGAAATGCTCTTATAATGAATGGATCAATCTTCAGAGGCCGTCAAATTGTGGTCTCAGCGAAAAGGACCAATGTTCCAGGAATGCGTGCAGGAGGAGCCCCAAGAGGACGTGGGGCATATTCTGGAGGGCCACGGCACCACCAGTCAAACGTCATTGTCAAATACGTGTACATCAATGGACCAGGACCAAACAGAGGACCAAATGGGATGGGAGCACGTGGACGTCGTGCCCCTCACTACGCTCCATATTGAGTTCTGAAGAGTGATGGGATTTGATACCATTTTAATGACATCTGATTGTATTCTCCGTTTATTTCTATCATTTTTTAAAATTTTAATTAATGTACCAATCTTCTTGCCATCATTGTTGTATCCTGTTTTAATAATTTGTCAAAAAATCAGTTGAAAAAATTAATAAAAAGTTAAAAATCATTTGGCTTTAGTTTTCACTTTTCCGACCCTTTGAATATGGAAGATTGTTGTCTTCGGACGACTGGAACTCTGACAAACATACTAGGAAACCGAATTCGATGTATCCAGATCTGAATAAAAGTCACGAAAAGGGAAGAAATTTCATTTAAAAAAACTGAAGAATCGCAATAACGCAAAAACATTGTTTTATGGAAATTCAAGTTATTATAAACAGAATGGAAGAGAGAAGAAGAGAGAAAAAATACATTGAGAATATTTAATTTCGGCCATCATTTTTCGGCATCGAGTTGAACAATTTACTTGGCCTTCTTGGCATCCACTGAATCTTCTGCCGTCGACGACTTCCTCTTTTGAACGCCGGAACCCTGAAAATCATATGAATTGAAATAATAGAATAGAGCACTAGGAAACAGAAATTCATTTTCAAAGTATTCAGATCTGAATAAAAGTCACGCCGAAAACGGAAAATTGGTGTATGCGAATGCGCTCTATTGAAAAGGAGCCGCAAAGACAAAATTAAAACTTCAGTTTGTAAATGAGTCTAAAAATGTATCCGAATAAACAGATATCTCATCCGATAAGTTCGATTTGTTTTCCGTGGCCTGGAAACCCGAAAGTGGAGATTCTAGTCCTCCAAATAAATTATAAGTTAGTGACTAGAAATCAGAAACTAATACTATAGAATAGCCGTCAAAATAAGACTTAATCGCAAAGAGATTTGATCAAACTAACCTTTAAATTCTCAATTTTTCGCCGACATCTCTTCGCCAGCTTCTTGAACTTGAGCGCATCTGCATCCATAAGAACGTCTTCAAGGAATTCAATGTCCTCCGGAAGTCGGGGCGCGTCCCCTTTTATCTCAACCATAAAGATGTTTTTCATGTGGACATCTCGATGTCCAAGGACCAATGGAGTATTTTTATCCTCGTTCTGGAATCAACCCAAATTGAAGGTACATTCAATTAATTCGAAACAAACTTTCTGAGCTAGGACCAATTCTTGGAAGACCGTTCTCTCCTTGAAAATGTCCTCCAACTGAACCAGGTAAGTTGACATCTGGCTCAATCCAATGTAGACAATCAACGCCGTGTTGTTTTGATACTTCTGAAATTTTTCGTCTCAAAAAACTGCTACAGTTTGATTTCAAAAGAAGAAGAAATCATGGCCTAGAAAGTTTTAAGGCCGACATTTCTCTAGGCCACAGAAGAAAAATTCCGTTCCCTAGTTATTTTCAGTTGTTTTCAAACATACCTTTCTGAGTGTTCCTATCCTCGATTATTCCTTCTACTTTTTGTGCCAATTCCATCATGTTGTATCGCTGTGCGAGTTTCAGCATCCTGCTCAGATCCTTGTCTTTGCACGAAAGTTGATTGATATCTCTTTTCGCCTCCAAGAGACTTTGAAATGTGCCGGGTAAGCAGGAGAAAGTGTGTACTGTCTCTTTGACTTGAAGATGGCCCATTGACGACTTCTCATCCAGAAAGGCGCTGAAGAAATCGCGCTCTTCCTCGGTCAAAATTTCGCGATGATTGGGAAAAAGGAAGACTATCGGTTTGATACAAATCTGAAAATGAGAAGCGTATTGATTGGAGAAACTAGCTGATTAATCACCTCATCTGACTTATCCATCGAAGTTGTTGTCATTTTAGATTCAGTGAAAGAAGGCAATTGGTACTTTTAAGAGAAGAAATATCCGTAATGAATTGTTGAGTTTTGACTAGAGAACACCACGTGATTTTTTTCCTGATTTTTTTCCGCCGGGGGAAAGGTTACTCGGGAATTATAATAAACCTACGTGGAACCATATTTTTATTCATTGAAATGTGGGCTTTCAATCTATACACAAATTGAAAAAAAAAGTCTTGCAGGATAATAGAAATAGATAATTTCTAGGTCCACTCAGACTTGTTTTGGCCTAATGTGTTTTTTTAGAAAACATTGACCTGATGTCCCTGAGATACGCAGTCTTTAGCTTCCAGCGTCCTGGATTTTCTAGGTAATTGGATATAGAAATAAGATACAGGTATCAAAAAAAGAGATTTATCATCTTAATATACATTTCATAACGAAAATTGAATATTCTACCAAATAAACGTCTTTCCAATCTTTTCGTTTCAGTGAATCCCTTCTGAACAAAAATATGAAAAGATATCTCACTGTTTCTTTGTGTTTTTTGATTTGACCATTGTGTTATTGAGGAGCGTTTTCAGTGGTGTTCAAGGTTTTTACTGAATTCCAACATGTACTTCTTTTCTAGATATGTTCTTTGTGAGATTCTGGAATTTTGTCTATGTATATAGCAATCTGAAGCAGGCGCATCTTGAAAGGCCGGCACTTATAAGAGCCTCTCGATTGCTGAACCACAACCAGTCTTCTGTTCCACGTGCTTTGTTGCAAATACACCCACGAGATTGCTTTTAACTATCAACTTGCTATTTTGATGCTTTCGGCTTTTTATTGCTCTTTCTAAACTTTGGAAACCGAGTATAAAACTAGAAAGTTTCTCCTTGTTTTTCAAAAGAAGCATGTTATTGAAGCAATTCTTCCTGTTTTCGGCTCTTTTCGTTCTTTGCTATTCTTTGGGTTCTACTGAAAAGCCTAGTAAGTTCAAATACATTTTTTAATCTCTAAATTTGTTTAATTTTTTTCAGAATCAGAGAAACTAAGTAAATTACTGTTGGCAAATGGAGTGGTCAAAAGGAATGTTGACAATATCATTGCATTCTACAGATTTTACGACGAATCAACAAGAACAAATCCGCAACATAGTCGAATTCTCAATAATAAGATCGCAAAAAAATATAATGCAAAATATCGCACAATCGATGATCTTGAAAGAAGCATGTCTAAAGATCAACTTGAAAAATACGTTGCCGTCGTTAATCCACTGGCCGATTTGAATATTGAATAATTGGAAAAGACTGTTTTCATTTTATACTATTTTCAAATGAAGAATATGCATTTTATTTAAATGGTTATTTTTTCAAATGAAAGTTGAACACACGGTTGCAACAAATTCGATGCCTTGATTCTCTATTGTATCGGTTCGAGGGAAATATTGCATGCAATAAAGAGACGCAGGTAAATAGTTGTCATCTCCAATTATGCAAAACGCCGAATATTTTCATCGGGCTATTTTCTGAAAACTGAAAAATATGCTGACCACAAAAAGGAAATATTCTGAGATATTTTCTAAAGTGTTTGCCTTCGAGTGCCTACACATAATGGTTTTGAGAATTCTATTTTTCTGTGAAACAGTTATTTGAGTTTGCAAAAACGTTCTGGCTATTCTGGAATTTAAATAATGTGGAAATTAGAATGGAACACTCAATTTTTTTAGATCAAGACCTTCAACTTGCAAAAGTTGTAAATACGTTTTTGTTTGGAACCATTTTTGTTCCCTAGATTTAGAACAGAAGCATCTCAAAAGGCTTCTCCATTTCCGAAGCGCCTCTTGTTTTACTTGCAAAACTCCCTGTTTGTTGCAAAAAGTTTCAACCACAAGATTGTTTTTAACTATCAACGTTGCTTTTGTCTTTTTTTCGGCTTTTTATTGCTCTTTCTACACTTTGGAAACCAAGTATAAAACTAGCAAGTTTCTGTTTTCCAGAATAAACATGTTGTTGAAGGAACTATTCCTTTTTTCGGCTCTTTTCGTTCTTTGCTACTCTTTGGGTTCTACTCAGAAGCCCAGTAAGTGCAAATAAAACTCTTTATCTTTAGAACTATTGAACTCCTTTCAGACTCCGAAAAACTAAGTAAATTATTATTGGCAAATGGAGTAGTCCAAAGAAATGTTGACAATATCATTGCATTCTACAGATTTTACGACGAATCAGCAAGAACAAATCCGCAAGAAAATATAATGCTCGATGATAAGATCGCAAAAAAATATAATGCTAAATATCGCACGATCGGTGGTCTTGAAAAAAGCATGTCTAAAGATCAACTTGAGAAATATGAAGCCGTCATTGACCCACTGAAATATTTTAACCTTGATTAATTAGAAAAGATTGTTGTCATTTTATACAACTTCAGAATAAATATATGCATTTCATATTTTTGGTTCTTTTTTTAAAAATGAAAGTTGAACACACGATTGCACAAAAAAGTAAATGTCTTGATTCTCTATTGTTTCGGTTTGAAAGAAATATCGCATGCAATAAATGAACGCAGGTAAATAGTTGCCTACTCCAATTGTGCAAAACTCCGAATATTCTCATCGGGCCTGTTTGAAAGCTAAAAATCTATTGTCAAATTAATAATTGTTGTGCAAGGAATTCAAATTTCTCTTTTCGCGGGCGGATCGCCTTTTTAGATCTCCAAGCTATTTTTGAATTTAGGCAGTGTTTAGTGAAAGTGGGCGGATCACCCGAGAAAAGAACAATTTGAATTCCTTGCACAACTATCGTTAATTTGATAGTAGTTGACCGCAAGTACAAAGTACAAAGTGACAAAGTATTCTGGAATATTTTCCAAAGTATTTGTCATAGAGTGCTTACAATAACTTTTCTGAGAAACAATCATTTGAGTAAAACGTTCTGGCTATTTTGGAATTTAAAGTATGTGGAAATTAGAATGGAACTTTTGATTCTTTTTAGAACAAGACCTTCGGCTTGGAAAAGTTGTAAATAATTTTTTGTTTGTAACCATTTAGGTTGTATACGTCTAAAAAAGAAGCATCTCAGAAGGCTTTTCTATTTCCGAACCGCCTCTTGTTTTACTTGCAAACTCGCTGTTTGTTGCAAAAAATTTCAACCACGTGTTTTTGTTCTTAACTATCAACTTCGCTTTTTTCATGTTTTCGGCTTTTTATTGCTAATTCTACATTTTGGAAATCAAGTATAAAACTAGCATGTTTCTCTCTGTTTTCAAAAATAAGCATGTTGTTGAAGCAACTATTCCTATTTTCAGCTCTTTTTGTTCTTTGCTACTCTTTGGGTTCTACTCAAAAGCCTAGTAAGTTAAAAGACATATCTTCATCTCCAATAATTTCTTTCAGAATCCGAAAAACTAGATAAATTACTATTGGCAAATGGAGTGGAGCAAAAGAATGTTGACAATGCTATTGCATTCTACAGATTTTACGATGAATCAACAAGAACAAATCCGCAAAAGGATATGATGCTCAATAATAAAATAGCAAAAAAGTATAATGCTAAATATCGCGATTACTATGATCTTATCGGAAGCATGTCTAAAGATCAAGTTAAAAGATTTGAGGCCATTACGGACGAACTGCCGGAGTTGAATGTTGAATAATTGAGAAGAATTATGTCATTTTAAACAATTTTCAAATAAAGAATATGCATTTTATTTTACTCGTTTTTCTTAAAATGAAAAATGAACACACGATTGCAAAAAAAGTAAATGCTCGTTTTTCTATAAAACAGTTTTTTGAGTTTTCATAAAACTTTCTGACTATTTTGGGATTATTAGGTTGGCCGGAAAGAAATGCGCGCTGTACTTTTTTTTTTAAATCTGTATATCTCGCCAAAGATTGAAAATTTTAAAAAGTGGTCAACTGGTAAAATGTGCAAAATTTTATGGTCAACATTTTGTTAGTTAATCACTTTTAGATATAACTCACTCTAATTGAATTATGCAGATTCGCGTAAACGTTTAGCGGGCATTCCTTTCCGGACAACCTAATAAAATAATGTGGAAATTAGAATGAAACATTCATTCTTTTTTAGATCAAGACCTTCAATTTACAAGAGTTGTTAATACTTTTTTGATTGTAACCATTTAGATTTTCTAGATCTAAAACAGAAGAATTTCAAAACACTTTTCCATTGCAGAATTGCCTCTTTCTTTAATTGCAAAACTGCTACTTGTTGCAAATACAATTCAACCACGAGTTTGTTTTTAACTATCAGCTTTTTTTTCATGTTTTCGGCTTTTTATTGCTATTTCTACACTTTGGAAACCGAGTATAAAAATAGAAAGTTTCTCCTTGTTTTCCAGAATAAGCATGTTGTTGAAGCAATTATTCCTATTTTCGGCTCTTTTCGTTCTTTGCTACTCTTTGGGTTCTACTCAAAAGCCTATTATGTTCAAATACAAGTCTTTATCTCAAAAACTGTTGAATTTCATTCAGAATCCGAAAAACTAAGCAAATTATTATTGGCAAATGGAGTGGAGCAAAAGAATGTTGACAATATTATTGCATTCTACAGATTTTTTGACGAATCAACAAAAGCAAATGACAAGATCGCTAAAAAATATAATGCTCAATATCGCAATTACTTTGATCTTCTCGCTAGCATGACTAAAGATCAAGTTAAAAGATTCGAAACCGTCGTTGACCCACTGGAAGATTTGAATGTTGATTAATTGGAAAAGAATTTTGTCATTTCACACAACTTTTGAATAAATATACTGTCAAATTAATAATAGTTGTGCAAGGAATTCAAATGTTTCTTTTCGCGGGCGGTCCGCCCACTTTCACTTTGCACTGCGTAAAATCAAAAATAGCTTGGAGATCAAAAAAGGCGGACCGCCCGCGAAAATAAAAATTTGAATTCCTTGCACAACTATTATTAATTTGACAATATGCATTCCATATTTTTGGTTCTTTTTTTAAAATGAAAGTTGAACACACGATTGCACAAAAAGTAAATTCCTGGACCCATGTTCTAGCGGTTCAGTGAATCAATTTTGAATAAAATGCAAGAAGCAAAAGCTCTCTAGTGAAAAGAGGCAAAACAAAACAGTCGTACTATGAAACACTAACGCAGGGGAAAATTCGATTTAGAAAATCATTAGTAGTTAATTACGGATGGAAAAATGCCAATCCGCCAGTGAAAGAAATGCCGCGGAAAAATTTAAATCTTATTGTTGGTTTCAAATGAACTGACACCTCGTGACGTCACTCTCATTGGGACCCAAGTTGAAAAACTTTCATGGTAGTTATTTACCAGACGGTTTCCGGCGCTTCGCGCCTCAACCGTCTGGCTTCCGCTGGGGAACGCGATTTTGACTATGTGCATAGATAGCACAGAGCTTATCAGTGATCATATTAGAAAACGAAAAAGACGGGCGTCATCCCGTCAGCATTCTCTATCGATCAGTCAAAATTTTATAAAAATCAGTTCACTGAGAGCCTCGCTACGTCATCCGACGGACGAACAAACACACACACAGAATCTGTACGGTAATAATAGTGAAGATTTTTTTCTCAAGACTTTTTTTCAGGCAGTTCTCGCAATTCTACTCCGCAAAATAGAATTTTTGAGCAGAAAAAAAAACTTTTTGCGTGCGAAACCTGCCTGAAAAAAATTCCGATAAAACTACCATTAAAGTTTTCCCACTTGGATCCCCACGAGAGTGACGTCACGAGGTCTCAGTTCATTTGAAACCGATAATATAAAAATATTATTCAAATTAACGCACCATAAAAGAGGGCGGCGTCTAATAGACACAATGAGATGGGAAAGAGATAATGTGAAGGTCTCGTAGGCCCCCGCCCTCTTTTATGGTGCGTTCTTATGTTCAGCGTAGACATATGGGGCGCGTCTCTAGAAAACAGTCTTGCACAGTCATTCTTTCAATTTGTCATGGTCCTGTGCGGTCGTCTCTCCTTGGCCCTCTCGTTATAGGTGAGTGTGATTATTGATTTTTCAATGCTAGCCTCTTGAACGAAACCCTCTTCTTGATTCATTTTCTTTTCTATTATTCAAATTCAATTTACAGATCACAATCATCGCTGTCAGTAACGTGAACTCGAGAATTGAGCCGAAATGATGTACCGGATATTTGGACTAACAATGATAAACGAACGAAAAAAAGCAGTCATATAAACCGGAAGACAATGGAGAACGAAAATGATGGACCGAAAAAAGAGGTGAGTCTGTGTGGCCTGTGTGGTCTGTGTTATCTATATACATATATGTTTCATCTCTTTTGGCCACCACTTCTTCACTATTTATCTTTTTGCATGTCTTCTTGCCTTCTTTAAGGGTATCATTTGTAGTTTCCCGACCCTCTTAGCATAAAGTAAGACTGTTGTTATGTTTGGGAAGCCGCTTCTATGGGTGATATCCTTTGTTGTCTTCTTGCCTTCTTTAAGGGTATCATTTGTAGTTTCTGATAGTTTCTGATCTGATACACAACCCATTTTTGGCAGCATTCTATTTTAAAAATTGACGAATTGCAGGAACACAATACAACCATTAGTTTATTTTAAAAAGACAGGTATCAACAAGAAATGGATGAAGGCAGGGATAGGAGGAAAAGCTCAGTAAATCAGTCGTACTACAATAAAACGGAAGAATTTAGATTCGGAAAGTCACTCCTTCATTGAAGCAGCTTCCTTGGCTTTTTTGACACTCTCTGAGTCTTCAGAAGTCGATAACTTTCTCTTGTGAGGAGCATTCTGAAAAAACAAATAATTTAAAATAATAGAATAATAGATATTTCATTCGATAAATTTGGATTCATTGTTGAACTGTGGAGACTAAAAACTTCAAAATGTCTGACTCTACTAAATAAAGACTTATTTGAAAAAGAACTTTTCAATAGAACACCAGTTGTCACAATTTGGGAAACTACAAGAAGAAAAAGCTTCAGAATTCAGCTTAATCCGGTACCACTTCCAGAAGTTGATGATACAATTGATGAGGGAATCGAAGCGAAGGAAGGCATTTTGAGACAGTTCTCGATTGAAGCTAAGGAAAAAGCCAAAGAAATTGAGAAGGAAAAAGAGAAGGAACCAGAACCACCACAGCCTCTGAATCCTACTTCAATATTCCGTGCTCACCCTCCAATTGCTGGAGAACTTCCACCTGATTATCTCTTATCTTCATTCTTTGTTCATCATATACTCCCTGCCCGTGGAGTTGTGGATACTGGAATAGCTCTTATCGAATTCAGAATCACCAAACCGGATGGTCAACTGATTGCAAGATTCGATCAGCCTAGCATGAATGAACAGAGCCATAATCTTCTCGTACCAAATGTTCCTGATGACAAAGCCACTGTCTATCGAGATATCATAAAATCACACACTTGCACCACTCCAAAACCAGAGAAATCAATCTGTGGATACGTGGAAATGATTGTGTGGGCGAAGGGAGATGTTGACGAGTCGATATACGAAAAGATGATGTATGAACTGATAGAGATGAGCATGTTTGATGTTATCACCGAATTCGGATATCTGAATACAACGATAGTGGAAGAGGGTGTTCTCACTGCACATATTTCATATACGAATCGAAATTCTGATGTATTCCTTCCGGCGCAGGATTCTTTTGATCATTCAACGCCAGGACCGTCTGGACCACCACAGAAACATTTGACGAAACAAGGATCTGCGAGCAGTGTGACCGCTTCTGTAGACACAAGACATTCACATGCAGCACCGAGTAATTCTGGAGAAGTTAGAAGAAGTTTGGTGGTGAGTTTCAAACTCTCTTTGTTTTTTTTTTAAAGGAAGATAGATTATCGATAGCACATCGAAAAAATTTTTCAAAAATTCTGTATGAAATCGTCAGAGGAATTTCGAAAAACCATCTTTTTAATTCAAATCTTCGAAAAATATTCCATTTCCATCAAGAACAAAAAAGTAAAAAGGTATTACGGTGAGCGGGACTCGAACCCACGCTTCATAACGAAATTCGCTCGGGAGGCGAACGCCTTAACCACTCGGCCATCACCGTGTATCCCAACAAGAGAGCATATCTGTTGATATCCATAGCAACAGGCGCCATTTCCCGTCAGATGTCGGCTGCTCAAATTATGCGCGATCCTGTGTTATAGTTTCAAAAAGAAATTTACTCATTTGTGATCACAGTTTTCTCACAATTTTTAACACAAGGAACAGCAATTTCAATCAGTTTTGCTTGTTAGGTCATTTAGTTATTTGTAAAAAATGATTTTTATCATTCATTTTTTATCAACATTTCCCTTATCCAGAAGGAATTTAAAAAATGACAGAAATGATTAAAAATCTTTTTTTTTTGAACAAATGAACAACCTTACTAGTAAGCTTGTTCACATATAGCTGTTTGAATATTCATCCTTTTTCGTCATTTCTGCCATCATATTTGCAAAAAATTTTGGAACCCAGCTTAATTTCCTCCTAAAAATACTTCCTTCCGTTCATTTATTCAAAAATATTCAATTTTCATCAAGAACAAAAAAAAGCAAAAAGGTATTACGGTGAGCGGGACTCGAACCCACGCTTCATAACGAAATTCGCTCGGGAGGCGAACGCCTTAACCACTCGGCCATCACCGTGTATTCCAACAAGTGAGCATATCGGTTGATATCCATAGCAACAGGCGCCATTTCCCGTCAGATGTCGGCTGCTTCGTTCTATGCGCAAAACTGTTAATGATAATAGTCGAGTTTTTGATGACGATCCTTCACTAGAGTTAGAATTAGTACTACGTATTCAGAAAAAACAAACGGATGAAACAATTTTCGGTTTCTATTTTGGTAATATCTATACTTTTCAGTTACAACATGGTCCTGGAAGTCTTGACATTGGCCTCAATCCTCCTCATCTTCCACCACAAGCACCACGAACTGCAGCTGGTCGAATGTCTTCCCTAGCCAGAGAAATCGAGCATAGTTTGACACAAAATGAAATGAGGTAAGTCCCTTTCAACAGATTTTCTGCACCCTCGCCAGATCAACTCGTTCCAGCCTTCGCCGTCAAGATTATATGAATCGAAAGAACGCGATGAGTATAATCAAATGGTTGGATTACGTGGCATCAAAACAAGGGGAAACGAACAGTGTTATCAAACAGAGGATACGATTCGAATTTCAACATGCCAGTCTTCCGGCTCTTTTTGAAATACGAAACAGATTGGAAGTTACTTTGGGAGGTCTTCATGAGTCGGAAATTCGAGAAAGAGTGTATCTTTGTGGATTGAGAACACCTTCAGCTGATCGTGATAGTCATTTGAATGGAGTCTCTTCTGTTTCTCTTCGAGAATCGAGTCTTTCGATATACGGAACAACTCCACATGATGGACGTTTCGAGGTTCTTACCACTGATCCTTTCCATGCAATGACTGAAGATATTGGAGTTGATGAATCTCAGAATCAAGAAGAATACATTTTAGTCAGTTGCATTCGAAATGTGTTCGATGGATTCAGTGAAAATATGATTCGAACAAAAACACAAGTCGAGGAACAGAAGCAGATGTTTAGAAATCATTTACGTAAGTTTGAAACTGTTAAAATATTGAAAATTACTCAAAAATCAACTTTTCCATCGTCAGTTTTCTCAAAATCATTCATTTCCTAAAAAGAGAAAAAAAGCAAAAAGGTATTACGGTGAGCGGGACTCGAACCCACGCTTCATAACGAAATTCGCTCGGGAGGCGAACGCCTTAACCACTCGGCCATCACCGTGTATTCCAACAATAGAGCATATCGGTTGATATCCTTAGCAACGGGCGCCATTTCCCGTCAGATGTCGGCTGCTTCATTTTATGCGCGAAACATTAGCATGATTTGTCTGAAATGAGTCAGCAAAATCAATTCGAAGATACATTTTTCAGACGGAAAGTACTCTCCACTGGTACAAACTCACATGTACAGTCCTCGTCAACGAATAATGATGGCATATCTCAAAGGAGATTTCATGACAATATACTTCTACAACTATCACTCAAATATACACAAGGACGCCGTTGATTGTATGAATCGAATCGTCGGATTCCACAATGCAAAGTCACGTCTTCTACGAGAAATTGGTCTCCACAAGATGGGCATCACTCATTTGTCACCATTCCACACGGAACCAACTCATGAATATGATTACGAAGTGCTGATTTGGACGGATCCGATGACGTTGATCTCTAAAGAATTCCCGATGGAACACAAAGCTCCGCCATCTTTTATGAAGGAACCTCAGTGTTCGAATATCTTCTTCCGAATGTATCGACAACCTGATTTACAAGAGACAATGGGAAGAGAGAAGACTTTGTTCAAAAGTGATTGTGTTAAGACAATGCATTATGAACAACTTTTAAGATGGCGTTCTGGATTGAAAACCAAGTTAGATTTCATTCAAAAAGTCACAAGAGCACACGTGGAAATGATTAAGAAAGTTCCGGCTATAAATGAGATAGATCTTCTTATGTTCCTTCGTCCTCCGAAAGTGGCCAAAAAGCTAGGACCTCCACCTGCTCACACCTCCTCATCCTCTTCAGTTAGACATCGTCATTTTGATTTTGATGATCATCATACAGAAGATAACAATTCAATGACTGAAAGAACCTCAAAAAGAGCATCAATTTATGGAGAATCTATCAAATCACAAATCATCGCCGAATCCGAAATTTTCAAAGGAAAAGGAGAGTTTTTGAAGAAGACAGAACTCAAATTGGGATTAGCCGCCACCAAATTTCATGAGATTCGAACTCCATTCTTCCTGAGATCAGAATGGAATAAAGATGCTCCAAGAAGAAGTGGAGAACTATTCGATGAAGTTGTCAGGGAAAGTGACATCCGATCACTTTTAGAAGAACCACTCAGAGAATTCATGGAAATGTATGAAGTTCAAAAGGCGAAAACAACGAAACAACTGATGAAGAGAAAGTATTCAGAGAAGGCTGTCGACATTCAAGTGGTGGATGTGAAAGTGAGAAGTGAGAGGAGGCTGGGAGGAGAAGAAGAGATAGAGAATCAAGTGGAGGAGGAATGGTCAGAGAATGATAGTGATTTTGAGGATGAAGAGCCTAGTGTGATGGATGGCAGTGAATCGATTCGAACGAATTCAGAATCTACGACGAGAGCTGGAGGCTCAGGAGCTGAGAGGAATCTCATGATTGGGGATGAGAATTTCCAGAGAACGGTAAGCCTTTAGAAATGCGATGTAGACTACTGTAACCTTTCTTTTAGTTTGGAAAAGTTCGCCGATCATGGAGACCAAACCCTCCTGTTTCTCCAACTGCCTTCGACTCCCGTCACAACTCTTTCTCATCTGTTAGCTCAACGGCACGACAACCATCCGAGTCTGGAACAATCGAGAAGATGTTCAGTTTCACAATGAACGCCGCCAGTAAACTGTCTAGAAGATTGAGTAGAAAACAACCGGAGAAGTGAGTTTCTGAAGAATTCTTCCCATGAGTAGTCAATAATTATTACAGAGAAGCCTCCTTGGATAAAGCAGAAGAAGCTTATCAAGAGCCAGCTCCCTCCCCCGAGCCAACTGACACTGAGGAGATGGTAATTGAGCCGGCAATCTCTCCAATTATGTATAAACACGCCGAAGAATTTGCTCGTTACTTCACCCGAAAGTATGGATTCACTCAATTCCAAGTTGAAAATCGAAATCGGCGATCGAAAGCTCTCAATCGATACACAACAAATTCCACGATATTCACAGATCTACCGTATCTTGTGTTCTATAAAGCCTATGATGGAGGTGTTATCTTTGCCGATTTGAAGTACGAGATTCCGGAATATGTTGTCACTTTTTACTTGTACGAAAGAGCAAAGTCTTCGTCTGCTGATTATTATATGGTCGATAGAATGGAGGCGTTGTATTGGAAAGAATCGGCGGAGTTACATTTGGCTGCTAAGCAATTGAAGGTAATGGATAGTTTGATAGAAATAATAATTGAATATTTGAAAATTGGAGTAGTGAAAAAGAGTTGAAATCAGTGAATCTATGAATCTCATACGGAAAAAAATCTTTTCAGCTCGCCAAAGCACCTGTAAACTTTTTCATTTTCAAAATATTTCATTTCAATTCAAGAACTTCAAAATCTCTTCGAAAACCATTCCTCCATCAATTAGCTTTATGAAAACAACAAAGCAATCATCCCACCGCCTCCTCCCGCCTTCCTGTAATCACAAGTAAAGCTTGCAAATTATTCAGACTCAGCGCCGGGGTCGCCAAGTGGAGGAGGGCCATAGTCGTTGAGACAACGGGCTAGACCCAACACAGGTTCGATTCCTGTCCCCGGTGTGGAAATGTTTTGCGTTTTTTGCTTTTTGTTTTTGATATAAATTGATGTTGAATATTCGTTCGAGTATGTTTTTTATCGAAAAATATGTCGTAAAACCCAAAGAACAGCCCATTTATAACGGTATGTCATAGCTGACATACAAATAGAAAAATAGGTCAAGTAATGAAATGTTATGTTCTTATTATAGTTAACTGATGAGTTACGACGCTTTTTTTTAATCGAAAAACAGTTTTTAACGAATATTCAACATCCATTTATACCAAAAACAAAAAGCAAAAAACGAAAAACATTTCCGCACCGGGGACAGGAATCGAACCTGTGTAGGGTCTAGCCCGTTGTCTCAACGACTATGGCGCTCCTCCACTTGGCCACCCCGGCGCTGAGTCTGAATAATTTGCAAGCTTTACTTGTGATTACAGGAAGGCGGGAGGAGGCGATGAGATGATTGCTTTGTTGTTTTTATGTTGAACTAATTGATGGAAGAATAGTTTTCGAAGAAATTTCGGGTCTTTTGAAATGGGATTGAATATTTTGAAACTAGAAAGGTTTGCAGTTGTTTCGAATGACCAATTAAAACACAGTTTTCAAGGTATATTTTAGCTGCCGTAAACTAAAAATAAAAAATAGGTCTGTTAATAAACATTCGTTTGATTAGAGTTATGGTTTCTTAGAAACGGAAATCGCTGAATAAAAAGAGCCTACTAACGAATTGAGCTAGTTACAGGAAAGTGTCTGCTTCATGTCCTTCAATTTCGACTATCATCTTCGTGCAGTCACCACTTATCTTGACGCAAAGGCGAACAAAAAGAAGTGTCTTTTCGGATCATCAATGAACGTATTTCATTTGATCGAACGACTTTTAGATTTCTATCAACACCAACTCATTCTCTCGAAAAATCTTGTTGCAATAAGTGAGTTTTAATAACGGAAGGCCCCCCGAACAAGTTCTCAATTTTCAGAATATCTGTACATGACAAGAGAGCAAAACGATGCGATTCTGGCAAGAGCTGAAGACGATCCCGGAATGGTTCTTATGAAAACCGAGGTGGGTTATTTGAGTATTGAAAGGCTCATATTAGTAATTGTGTGTTTCAGAGTGATCCGGTGACCGAGAAACGATACGCAGGAACTCCAATTGTGGACTCGATTTGCAGAATCACAGAGAGTACTCTATACAATACTGTGAGTAGCATTCTTTTGACCCCAGAAGGTTCTAGCTTCATCATAAAAAAAATTTGGAAAATTTTGCTTGTTTTTAAACTACTACCCACTCGATAGCCTACTCTTTGAACATGCTGTTTTCACCTCTACCAACTTAATTTATTTGCAGAGTCATCCAGTGACAATCATCGAAACGACGGGTCTTCTCAGTTCCTTCCCAACAATCAATGGGAAAAAATGTGCTCGTGTCGTCCCATCAATCAAATTACGGGTTCAAATGGACGATGAAATCGGTGACAGTGAACTCTGGCCTCCGCAAGAAGATCGTCAATTCATTGAGGAGTTCGAAGGAAAACAACGACGACGTCTTCTGGATAATATGTCAAAATACGGGACAGATAACATACCAACACCATGGGAGGATAGTTGTGTTAGACGAACTGTTAAGGCGATGATGGCTGCTGAACCAGTGCCACCAATGACTTCTTCCTCACCACGGTTCTAAATTCAATTCTATTTTTAGAATTGTTTGTTTGTTTTGTATATTATGAATTCCGTTTTCTCTTCTCTTTTTTCTCAGGGATGATAATTCATTTCAATTCAGGTATTCTTTTTTCTTTTATACAAACTCTAGGGTATTATTTTACTATCAATCTACTATACGCCTTTTTTCCATCTCCTTCCTTCTACCATTCCAATTTCGTTATATGTGCCTTATTATCGTCTTTGTGATATAACACCTTCTGATTTATATGAATTGATTCTTACTTTTTGTGGTTTGGATATTAAGGAATATTCGATGAAAGAAGTACTTTCGAAAAGTTAGAAGAAAAGAAAGAGCAAAAATAGATGCAAACACTTTTGTTAATATAATATTTATTAAACTTCCAAAAAAAAAATGACAAAGAATACAATCAGATGCCACAAAATTTCAAAAAAATTTTAAATTATTATTCAAAATTAATATGGAGCAAAATGTCTTCCACGGGCTCCGCGAGCACCTCCTCTCCCTCTAGCTGGTCCTGGACCATTGACATATACGTACTTGACAACGACAGTTTGTCCTCCTCTTCCACGTCCTCTGGCTCCGCCTCTTGGAGCTCCTCCGAATCCCATTCCAGGCAAATTCGTTCTTTTTGGAGTAACAACAATTTGACGCTCCTTGAAAATGGATCCATTCATCACAATAGCGTTTTCCACACTTTCAGCAGAATCGAATTGAATAAACGCGAAGCTGAAAGAAAAACATTGTGGAATTTTATAACTTTGATAATTTGATAACTTACTTTTTCTGTTTCTTCGTAAATTTATCCTTGGGGATTGTGGTTCTAATGATTTCACCGCATCCCTTGAAATGCTCTTCGATTTCTTCGATCGTTGCTCCATAATCGACATTTCCAACAAAAACAGACAATCCATCCATTGTCTTTTGTTCTTCTGGAGTTGGTGGAACCATCTTTTTGATTTCTCCCAAAAACTCGGCCATCTTTTTATGCATAGCTTTAAGAGCAAGTTCCTCCTGCTCCAATTCCATCTCGACTTCCGAGCAGTTCATGTTCTCATCGACAAATTGTTGAGCCATTTTTTCAGAAATATGGAAGCTTTTGAAGAAAGGGAGTTCTGAAAGAGAAAGTTTGAGAAGATTCACTGGAGAGAGAAAGAAAAAGGGGTACAGTAGGACGCCCAACAAAGATCCTGAAGACGTCAGAGAGAAAATGTAGACGACCTACTCCGATGAGAGCAAAAGAATAGAATGAATCCAGATCGTCTCTTCCTCCTACTTCAAAATTTTGGCACACAACGAGCGTCTTTCCTCCTTTTCTCATCATTTCAGCACACAACCAGCGTACAATGTACCGTATCCAAGAAGGGGCGGAGATTCCTTCTGGGAAGTCCCTCATCTTCTTAGAGTTCTGTTCACAACAAAAAATCGATTTGGTCATCACAGATTTACACATCGTTTTGAAAAAAAGGGTCGGAGTCTTGTAATGTCCTCTGGGAAGCCCCTCATACTCTGAAAGTTCTATTCAATAATTGGAAGATGAAACATTACGATGTAGATTATAAAAGATGTTGTTCATCAGCAAAGAGTTTGGCTAGAATACTGTAGGACATACAGACAATGAAAAAGGATCAAGGCTCTCTTGAAAGTGTGAAAACGAATCATAAGAAGGTACTGGAAGATCGTTGAAAGAAAAAGAAAAACTTTGAAAAAAAAACCGATTTATTATCACAATTGATTAAACCCATATTACAAGTATGACAGGATGATTAAATTATGAACAGATTAAGAAAATACAGTTAACAAATGTCAAGAAATAATAAAAACAGAATGAATGATAGATTATTACGGCAAGAATCTTTGAGAATATTCCGGGCATTTAGTTGGTTTTGGAGTGTTATTTGTTCATTTCGATCGTTTGGCTCTTGGTTCAACATTTTCCTGATCGACAGCTTCTTGTGCTTTTGTTGTTCTCGTCCGAGCTCTTTTTTCATTTCCTTCCGGGAATCCGAGATGTTTGACGTGATCTTTGTTGATTGGTCTTCTCGACGGATTCGGCTCCTGACGAGCCTTTCTGATTGCCTTATCGAGTGGGAATAGTTCGAGAAGTTCCATTGCTCTCATATGTGTCATATATTGACTTTGTTCCAGTAGGATGTCAATGTTCCTGTAGTTTCCATTATCCGATAATTCCTCTTTCTCATCTCGATCATTATCACTGCAATTGTTGATGTTCACCATTTCTGGGATATCGCTGAAAAAAGTTAACATTTGCCTCTGCATTTTTATATTAATAACTTACGCAATACTTTTTTGGATGAATTCCTCGGTGTACTCTCTTTTTGGGTAAGACACTTTGGAAGAAGACATGGTTGTAAGAATACGAAAATAAGCCGACCTACTCCGATGAGAGCAAAAGGTTAGAATGAATCCAAATCGTCTATTTCTCTTACCTCACAATTATAGTACACAACGAGCGTCTCGTCTCTTTTCCTCATCATTTCAGCACACAACCAGCGTACAAGGCACTGTATCCAAGAAGGGGCGGAGATGCCTTCTGGGAGGCCCCTCATCTTCTTAGCGTTCCTTTCACAATAAAAATCGATTTGGCTGCACAACGTTTTTGAAAAAAAGGTTAGAGTCTTGTAATGTCCTCTGGGAAGCCCCTCATACTCTGAAAGATCCATTCAATAAATGGAAGATGAAATATCACGATATAGGGTTATCAAAGGTGTTGTTCATGATCATATAATTAGAATAAGATACTATAGGACATACAGAAATCAAAACATGATAAAGACTCGCTAGAAAGAGTGAAAAGGAATCATGAGAAAGCTCTATTTCTGTTTGCATATTTTTCAACTCGCCAAACAAACTTTTTTCTCCTTCTTTCACGTTTCTACAAATCTGGAGGCTAACGTTAAACCCTCTTTTTTTTTACAAAACTTTGTAACAAAACGTGGCAACCTCTGATCGAAACCATGATAAAGATCCAAATTTCCTAATTCTAAAATCATTGTCTAATTCAATTCCAATTGACGAAGCGACGGCAGCAATGGTTGTTCACAATTCTGCAAATGACATCATTAATACATTCAATCACTTTTTCACGAATGTTCCAGCTAACAAGAGCTTCGATATGACTTATAAAGGTGAGTTTCCGACTATACTTGTTTTTTTAGAACCTGATTTTTCAGTGTACATTCGTGATTTGGCTGATATTGAGGATCGTGCAACTCTTTCTGCTCGCAGCTCTTCCGTGAATATTCCAGGAACCAAACCAATTACCATTGCTTCTCATGGTGTTGTTCCAACTGCAAGTTCTACTGGGGTAAACGAAAAAAGACCGTTTTTGATTCTATAATTTTCAAATTTCAGCTGGATCTGTCGTTGATGTCAATTCCAGCAACAAAAGTATCATCCACCAATGTGACTGCCAAAGAAACAACTAAATCTGATGATACTCTTTCTTTGAGTGAAATTGATCGGATTTGTGCTGAAAACATGGCTCGTAAAGAGAGATCAATGGTTCAATTGGCTCAATTGAATGAGCAATTTGGTGCTGGATGCCCTCCACCACCTCCATTCGCAGCTACTCCTCCAACTGTTTATGAGAATTTGAGCATTCTTTCGTCGAAATCTTCTGAAAAGCCACCTGGACCAAATATGATTATTCAGAAAATTCGTGAATTTGAGAAAATGAAGGCAAAAGAGGACAGCGAAGGAGATAAGCTTTTCATTAAAGTAGCCGATTGCTTCAATTGATCTGTTTTTATGATAGTGAACTGAATGAATTTCTTTTGAATTCTTTGTCTATTTTTACTAACAGCGATAAAAAACACAAAAATTATTTCATTAGTTTTCCATTTATTGCATAAAAACAACAAAGTAATCATCCCCTCTCCTCCGCCGTCTTCCTGTAATCCCAAATAAAGCTTGCAAATTATTCAGACTCAGCGCCGGGGTGGCCAAGTGGAGGAGGGCCATAGTCGTTGAGACAACGGGCTAGACCCTACACAGGTTCGATTCCTGTCCTCGACGTGGAAATGTTTTGCGTTTTTTACTTTTTGTTTTTGATACAAATGGATGTTGCTCAATTAATAACTGCACATTTTATTACTTGACCTACTTTTCTATTAGGTTGTTCGATGGATAATGTCGTTTTTTTTCGAGGTGGTGTATCTTTGTTTTCAAAAGTGGAATCTTCCTGAAATTTTTTGCATTATATGGGCTATAACAAGTAAAGTAAAATACCTAAACTTGGTGTCTTCAGCAAATGTTATCTTGGATTGGCAAGCTATAGAAAATGGTCTGTTTTTTTTTTCATTTTTTGCTTTTCGTATTTCTCAGAGGCGGTACGGGTGATTTTGATTTTTTATATGTTTTTGTGACAATGAGTAACCGTCCTCACTTATAGAAAACACCATCTTAGATTCAGCTGATTCAAGACGAAAATTAGCCGTTCGCCATATTCACTGAAATATGGCGTACGGCAGCCTTCAGTAAAGTAATTTCGGCGGCTATTGCTCAGAAACCAGTTTATTAACAGTTATAGTGTCTGAGTGAATTGTTTTTACCCAATTCAAAAAAGTGAAAAAAAACTGAAGTGATTTTTCGGTGCTCAGTACAAAAAATGGTCGAAAAATTTCAGTTGATTTACGAGTAACTTGTGAATGGAGCATCATAAAAATAGAACAACAAGATCAATAGGGCTCTAGTTTAAATTTTCAATATATTTGACCTTTCATCAAACCCACGTAAATTTTTTGAAAGTTATACGTCATCCATCTTGGAGCACCAAGCCTCCAAAAACAACTTCAAAAATTTTTCTTGTTTCGAACAAGCAGGTTTTTCGGGCCCCGTTTTTAACTTTAAACTTCTGTTAGAGCATCAAATGAATGACTTGAAAACACTCCTACTAATGCTTTTTAGTGTACCAAAAAATATTTAGTTTCGGCTGAGATATCACCCTTCGAAGACACTTTGAAAAAAACGACATTATCCATCGAACAACCTAATATTTGTATGTCAGCTCACATATACTGTTACTACTGGGATGCTCGTTGGGTTTTACGATGTATTTTACGACCTAAAAACATTTTTGGACAAATATTCAACAACAATTTATATCAAAAACAAAAAGCAAAAAACGCAAAACATTTCCGCACCGGGGACAGGAATCGAACCTGTGTAGGGTCTAGCCCGTTGTCTCAACGACTATGGCCCTCCTCCACTTGGCCACCCCAGCGCTGAGTCTGAATTTTTTGCAATCTTTATTTGGGATGACAGGAAGCCTGCGGAAGATAGAGAATGATTACTTCGTTGTTTTCATAAAGCGAATTGATGGAGGAATGGCTTTCGAAGAGATTTTGAGGTATTTGAAATGCATTCTCACTGGTATAGAAACTGTTGTTCCAGTGATTTCAATTGGTTTGATTCTGCTATTGATAATGGGGGTATGCCGAATCAGAACCGTGTCCTTAATCAGAACTGCCCCGTATCAGAACTGTCCCCTATCAGAACCGTGCCCCGCATCAGAACTGTCCCGAGTCAGAACTGTCCCGTATCAGAACTACTTCACGTGAAATAATAGTTCTGATACGGGACACGGTGCTGATTAGGGGCAGTTCTGATTCGGGACAGTTCTGATTCGGGACAGTTCTGATAGGGGACAGTTCTGATAAGGGGCAGTTCTGATTCGGGCAAGTTCTGATTCGGCATACCCCCTTGATAATTGTTTCAAAGAATAAAACTTGTTGAAGAAGACTATTTGAAATCAATAACTGAATAAGTGTACACTGTTGCCTCTGAAGACCCTCGTAAATCCGAATATGTGCGGAGACTTCTCTGGTTGTGCACAGATGTTTGTGATTGATTGACCTTAATTGTAAGACGATCAACAACGCTGTACTTAAAAAAAGAAGTACAGCGTACTATTCAAGGGAGGAGAAGAAGAGACCAGTTTAGTCATTCATATGTTTCTTAGCCTTCCGAGCAGGTCGTTTTTTCGTTTTCTCTTGGTGTCAGTTCTTCATTCATTTTTTGATTGGTTCTTATTCCCATAGTCAGTCAGAAAAGCTAGAGTTACGGTAACTTGTGTCTGACTTTGCATTTTAGTGTTATTTTGCTTTTGTCTTTTATCAATACTCCTACATAAAATAACTATTCAAACCTTTATAGCTTTCAGACAAAAAAACTCTCCAACAAGTTCTAAAATGGCACCAACTCCAACCTTCAACTCTTCCCTCCAATCCGTCAAGGATCTCCTCACCCCGGAAATCGCCACTACCAGCCTAGTCTCCGAGAAAACCAAATTTGCCGATTCTCCGAAACCAGAAACTCAAATTGTTAGCCACGATTTGGAACTTTCTGAGGAATCTGCTGTTCTTAAGCAGATTCAGAAGAAAGTTGCCGAGAAGTACGAAGTCATTCGCCCAGTCCCTCCAACTGCGGAAGAGCAGAAGGCGATTGATGCCAAATCAATTTTCGTAGGGAATGTCGATTTTGGAGCAACAATTGAAGAGCTCGAGGCGCACTTTAATGGCTGTGGTGGAATTGTTCGGACAACAATTCCAAAGGACAAATTCACTGGAAGACAAAAGAAGTGAGTTTCATTTATCTGAGAATTCTTATTAATCTGTTATTTTTTTCAGCTTTGCCTATGTACAATTCGAAGAAGTCTCCAGCATCGGAAATGCTCTTATAATGAATGGATCAATCTTCAGAGGCCGTCAAATTGTGGTCTCAGCGAAAAGGACCAATGTTCCAGGAATGCGTGCAGGAGGAGCCCCAAGAGGACGTGGGGCATATTCTGGAGGGCCACGGCACCACCAGTCAAACGTCATTGTCAAATACGTGTACATCAATGGACCAGGACCAAACAGAGGACCAAATGGGATGGGAGCACGTGGACGTCGTGCCCCTCACTACGCTCCATATTGAGTTCTGAAGAGTGATGGGATTTGATACCATTTTAATGACATCTGATTGTATTCTCCGTTTATTTCTATCATTTTTTAAAATTTTAATTAATGTACCAATCTTCTTGCCATCATTGTTGTATCCTGTTTTAATAATTTGTCAAAAAATCAGTTGAAAAAATTAATAAAAAGTTAAAAATCATTTGGCTTTAGTTTTCACTTTTCCGACCCTTTGAATATGGAAGATTGTTGTCTTCGGACGACTGGAACTCTGACAAACATACTAGGAAACCGAATTCGATGTATCCAGATCTGAATAAAAGTCACGAAAAGGGAAGAAATTTCATTTAAAAAAACTGAAGAATCGCAATAACGCAAAAACATTGTTTTATGGAAATTCAAGTTATTATAAACAGAATGGAAGAGAGAAGAAGAGAGAAAAAATACATTGAGAATATTTAATTTCGGCCATCATTTTTCGGCATCGAGTTGAACAATTTACTTGGCCTTCTTGGCATCCACTGAATCTTCTGCCGTCGACGACTTCCTCTTTTGAACGCCGGAACCCTGAAAATCATATGAATTGAAATAATAGAATAGAGCACTAGGAAACAGAAATTCATTTTCAAAGTATTCAGATCTGAATAAAAGTCACGCCGAAAACGGAAAATTGGTGTATGCGAATGCGCTCTATTGAAAAGGAGCCGCAAAGACAAAATTAAAACTTCAGTTTGTAAATGAGTCTAAAAATGTATCCGAATAAACAGATATCTCATCCGATAAGTTCGATTTGTTTTCCGTGGCCTGGAAACCCGAAAGTGGAGATTCTAGTCCTCCAAATAAATTATAAGTTAGTGACTAGAAATCAGAAACTAATACTATAGAATAGCCGTCAAAATAAGACTTAATCGCAAAGAGATTTGATCAAACTAACCTTTAAATTCTCAATTTTTCGCCGACATCTCTTCGCCAGCTTCTTGAACTTGAGCGCATCTGCATCCATAAGAACGTCTTCAAGGAATTCAATGTCCTCCGGAAGTCGGGGCGCGTCCCCTTTTATCTCAACCATAAAGATGTTTTTCATGTGGACATCTCGATGTCCAAGGACCAATGGAGTATTTTTATCCTCGTTCTGGAATCAACCCAAATTGAAGGTACATTCAATTAATTCGAAACAAACTTTCTGAGCTAGGACCAATTCTTGGAAGACCGTTCTCTCCTTGAAAATGTCCTCCAACTGAACCAGGTAAGTTGACATCTGGCTCAATCCAATGTAGACAATCAACGCCGTGTTGTTTTGATACTTCTGAAATTTTTCGTCTCAAAAAACTGCTACAGTTTGATTTCAAAAGAAGAAGAAATCATGGCCTAGAAAGTTTTAAGGCCGACATTTCTCTAGGCCACAGAAGAAAAATTCCGTTCCCTAGTTATTTTCAGTTGTTTTCAAACATACCTTTCTGAGTGTTCCTATCCTCGATTATTCCTTCTACTTTTTGTGCCAATTCCATCATGTTGTATCGCTGTGCGAGTTTCAGCATCCTGCTCAGATCCTTGTCTTTGCACGAAAGTTGATTGATATCTCTTTTCGCCTCCAAGAGACTTTGAAATGTGCCGGGTAAGCAGGAGAAAGTGTGTACTGTCTCTTTGACTTGAAGATGGCCCATTGACGACTTCTCATCCAGAAAGGCGCTGAAGAAATCGCGCTCTTCCTCGGTCAAAATTTCGCGATGATTGGGAAAAAGGAAGACTATCGGTTTGATACAAATCTGAAAATGAGAAGCGTATTGATTGGAGAAACTAGCTGATTAATCACCTCATCTGACTTATCCATCGAAGTTGTTGTCATTTTAGATTCAGTGAAAGAAGGCAATTGGTACTTTTAAGAGAAGAAATATCCGTAATGAATTGTTGAGTTTTGACTAGAGAACACCACGTGATTTTTTTCCTGATTTTTTTCCGCCGGGGGAAAGGTTACTCGGGAATTATAATAAACCTACGTGGAACCATATTTTTATTCATTGAAATGTGGGCTTTCAATCTATACACAAATTGAAAAAAAAAGTCTTGCAGGATAATAGAAATAGATAATTTCTAGGTCCACTCAGACTTGTTTTGGCCTAATGTGTTTTTTTAGAAAACATTGACCTGATGTCCCTGAGATACGCAGTCTTTAGCTTCCAGCGTCCTGGATTTTCTAGGTAATTGGATATAGAAATAAGATACAGGTATCAAAAAAAGAGATTTATCATCTTAATATACATTTCATAACGAAAATTGAATATTCTACCAAATAAACGTCTTTCCAATCTTTTCGTTTCAGTGAATCCCTTCTGAACAAAAATATGAAAAGATATCTCACTGTTTCTTTGTGTTTTTTGATTTGACCATTGTGTTATTGAGGAGCGTTTTCAGTGGTGTTCAAGGTTTTTACTGAATTCCAACATGTACTTCTTTTCTAGATATGTTCTTTGTGAGATTCTGGAATTTTGTCTATGTATATAGCAATCTGAAGCAGGCGCATCTTGAAAGGCCGGCACTTATAAGAGCCTCTCGATTGCTGAACCACAACCAGTCTTCTGTTCCACGTGCTTTGTTGCAAATACACCCACGAGATTGCTTTTAACTATCAACTTGCTATTTTGATGCTTTCGGCTTTTTATTGCTCTTTCTAAACTTTGGAAACCGAGTATAAAACTAGAAAGTTTCTCCTTGTTTTTCAAAAGAAGCATGTTATTGAAGCAATTCTTCCTGTTTTCGGCTCTTTTCGTTCTTTGCTATTCTTTGGGTTCTACTGAAAAGCCTAGTAAGTTCAAATACATTTTTTAATCTCTAAATTTGTTTAATTTTTTTCAGAATCAGAGAAACTAAGTAAATTACTGTTGGCAAATGGAGTGGTCAAAAGGAATGTTGACAATATCATTGCATTCTACAGATTTTACGACGAATCAACAAGAACAAATCCGCAACATAGTCGAATTCTCAATAATAAGATCGCAAAAAAATATAATGCAAAATATCGCACAATCGATGATCTTGAAAGAAGCATGTCTAAAGATCAACTTGAAAAATACGTTGCCGTCGTTAATCCACTGGCCGATTTGAATATTGAATAATTGGAAAAGACTGTTTTCATTTTATACTATTTTCAAATGAAGAATATGCATTTTATTTAAATGGTTATTTTTTCAAATGAAAGTTGAACACACGGTTGCAACAAATTCGATGCCTTGATTCTCTATTGTATCGGTTCGAGGGAAATATTGCATGCAATAAAGAGACGCAGGTAAATAGTTGTCATCTCCAATTATGCAAAACGCCGAATATTTTCATCGGGCTATTTTCTGAAAACTGAAAAATATGCTGACCACAAAAAGGAAATATTCTGAGATATTTTCTAAAGTGTTTGCCTTCGAGTGCCTACACATAATGGTTTTGAGAATTCTATTTTTCTGTGAAACAGTTATTTGAGTTTGCAAAAACGTTCTGGCTATTCTGGAATTTAAATAATGTGGAAATTAGAATGGAACACTCAATTTTTTTAGATCAAGACCTTCAACTTGCAAAAGTTGTAAATACGTTTTTGTTTGGAACCATTTTTGTTCCCTAGATTTAGAACAGAAGCATCTCAAAAGGCTTCTCCATTTCCGAAGCGCCTCTTGTTTTACTTGCAAAACTCCCTGTTTGTTGCAAAAAGTTTCAACCACAAGATTGTTTTTAACTATCAACGTTGCTTTTGTCTTTTTTTCGGCTTTTTATTGCTCTTTCTACACTTTGGAAACCAAGTATAAAACTAGCAAGTTTCTGTTTTCCAGAATAAACATGTTGTTGAAGGAACTATTCCTTTTTTCGGCTCTTTTCGTTCTTTGCTACTCTTTGGGTTCTACTCAGAAGCCCAGTAAGTGCAAATAAAACTCTTTATCTTTAGAACTATTGAACTCCTTTCAGACTCCGAAAAACTAAGTAAATTATTATTGGCAAATGGAGTAGTCCAAAGAAATGTTGACAATATCATTGCATTCTACAGATTTTACGACGAATCAGCAAGAACAAATCCGCAAGAAAATATAATGCTCGATGATAAGATCGCAAAAAAATATAATGCTAAATATCGCACGATCGGTGGTCTTGAAAAAAGCATGTCTAAAGATCAACTTGAGAAATATGAAGCCGTCATTGACCCACTGAAATATTTTAACCTTGATTAATTAGAAAAGATTGTTGTCATTTTATACAACTTCAGAATAAATATATGCATTTCATATTTTTGGTTCTTTTTTTAAAAATGAAAGTTGAACACACGATTGCACAAAAAAGTAAATGTCTTGATTCTCTATTGTTTCGGTTTGAAAGAAATATCGCATGCAATAAATGAACGCAGGTAAATAGTTGCCTACTCCAATTGTGCAAAACTCCGAATATTCTCATCGGGCCTGTTTGAAAGCTAAAAATCTATTGTCAAATTAATAATTGTTGTGCAAGGAATTCAAATTTCTCTTTTCGCGGGCGGATCGCCTTTTTAGATCTCCAAGCTATTTTTGAATTTAGGCAGTGTTTAGTGAAAGTGGGCGGATCACCCGAGAAAAGAACAATTTGAATTCCTTGCACAACTATCGTTAATTTGATAGTAGTTGACCGCAAGTACAAAGTACAAAGTGACAAAGTATTCTGGAATATTTTCCAAAGTATTTGTCATAGAGTGCTTACAATAACTTTTCTGAGAAACAATCATTTGAGTAAAACGTTCTGGCTATTTTGGAATTTAAAGTATGTGGAAATTAGAATGGAACTTTTGATTCTTTTTAGAACAAGACCTTCGGCTTGGAAAAGTTGTAAATAATTTTTTGTTTGTAACCATTTAGGTTGTATACGTCTAAAAAAGAAGCATCTCAGAAGGCTTTTCTATTTCCGAACCGCCTCTTGTTTTACTTGCAAACTCGCTGTTTGTTGCAAAAAATTTCAACCACGTGTTTTTGTTCTTAACTATCAACTTCGCTTTTTTCATGTTTTCGGCTTTTTATTGCTAATTCTACATTTTGGAAATCAAGTATAAAACTAGCATGTTTCTCTCTGTTTTCAAAAATAAGCATGTTGTTGAAGCAACTATTCCTATTTTCAGCTCTTTTTGTTCTTTGCTACTCTTTGGGTTCTACTCAAAAGCCTAGTAAGTTAAAAGACATATCTTCATCTCCAATAATTTCTTTCAGAATCCGAAAAACTAGATAAATTACTATTGGCAAATGGAGTGGAGCAAAAGAATGTTGACAATGCTATTGCATTCTACAGATTTTACGATGAATCAACAAGAACAAATCCGCAAAAGGATATGATGCTCAATAATAAAATAGCAAAAAAGTATAATGCTAAATATCGCGATTACTATGATCTTATCGGAAGCATGTCTAAAGATCAAGTTAAAAGATTTGAGGCCATTACGGACGAACTGCCGGAGTTGAATGTTGAATAATTGAGAAGAATTATGTCATTTTAAACAATTTTCAAATAAAGAATATGCATTTTATTTTACTCGTTTTTCTTAAAATGAAAAATGAACACACGATTGCAAAAAAAGTAAATGCTCGTTTTTCTATAAAACAGTTTTTTGAGTTTTCATAAAACTTTCTGACTATTTTGGGATTATTAGGTTGGCCGGAAAGAAATGCGCGCTGTACTTTTTTTTTTAAATCTGTATATCTCGCCAAAGATTGAAAATTTTAAAAAGTGGTCAACTGGTAAAATGTGCAAAATTTTATGGTCAACATTTTGTTAGTTAATCACTTTTAGATATAACTCACTCTAATTGAATTATGCAGATTCGCGTAAACGTTTAGCGGGCATTCCTTTCCGGACAACCTAATAAAATAATGTGGAAATTAGAATGAAACATTCATTCTTTTTTAGATCAAGACCTTCAATTTACAAGAGTTGTTAATACTTTTTTGATTGTAACCATTTAGATTTTCTAGATCTAAAACAGAAGAATTTCAAAACACTTTTCCATTGCAGAATTGCCTCTTTCTTTAATTGCAAAACTGCTACTTGTTGCAAATACAATTCAACCACGAGTTTGTTTTTAACTATCAGCTTTTTTTTCATGTTTTCGGCTTTTTATTGCTATTTCTACACTTTGGAAACCGAGTATAAAAATAGAAAGTTTCTCCTTGTTTTCCAGAATAAGCATGTTGTTGAAGCAATTATTCCTATTTTCGGCTCTTTTCGTTCTTTGCTACTCTTTGGGTTCTACTCAAAAGCCTATTATGTTCAAATACAAGTCTTTATCTCAAAAACTGTTGAATTTCATTCAGAATCCGAAAAACTAAGCAAATTATTATTGGCAAATGGAGTGGAGCAAAAGAATGTTGACAATATTATTGCATTCTACAGATTTTTTGACGAATCAACAAAAGCAAATGACAAGATCGCTAAAAAATATAATGCTCAATATCGCAATTACTTTGATCTTCTCGCTAGCATGACTAAAGATCAAGTTAAAAGATTCGAAACCGTCGTTGACCCACTGGAAGATTTGAATGTTGATTAATTGGAAAAGAATTTTGTCATTTCACACAACTTTTGAATAAATATACTGTCAAATTAATAATAGTTGTGCAAGGAATTCAAATGTTTCTTTTCGCGGGCGGTCCGCCCACTTTCACTTTGCACTGCGTAAAATCAAAAATAGCTTGGAGATCAAAAAAGGCGGACCGCCCGCGAAAATAAAAATTTGAATTCCTTGCACAACTATTATTAATTTGACAATATGCATTCCATATTTTTGGTTCTTTTTTTAAAATGAAAGTTGAACACACGATTGCACAAAAAGTAAATTCCTGGACCCATGTTCTAGCGGTTCAGTGAATCAATTTTGAATAAAATGCAAGAAGCAAAAGCTCTCTAGTGAAAAGAGGCAAAACAAAACAGTCGTACTATGAAACACTAACGCAGGGGAAAATTCGATTTAGAAAATCATTAGTAGTTAATTACGGATGGAAAAATGCCAATCCGCCAGTGAAAGAAATGCCGCGGAAAAATTTAAATCTTATTGTTGGTTTCAAATGAACTGACACCTCGTGACGTCACTCTCATTGGGACCCAAGTTGAAAAACTTTCATGGTAGTTATTTACCAGACGGTTTCCGGCGCTTCGCGCCTCAACCGTCTGGCTTCCGCTGGGGAACGCGATTTTGACTATGTGCATAGATAGCACAGAGCTTATCAGTGATCATATTAGAAAACGAAAAAGACGGGCGTCATCCCGTCAGCATTCTCTATCGATCAGTCAAAATTTTATAAAAATCAGTTCACTGAGAGCCTCGCTACGTCATCCGACGGACGAACAAACACACACACAGAATCTGTACGGTAATAATAGTGAAGATTTTTTTCTCAAGACTTTTTTTCAGGCAGTTCTCGCAATTCTACTCCGCAAAATAGAATTTTTGAGCAGAAAAAAAAACTTTTTGCGTGCGAAACCTGCCTGAAAAAAATTCCGATAAAACTACCATTAAAGTTTTCCCACTTGGATCCCCACGAGAGTGACGTCACGAGGTCTCAGTTCATTTGAAACCGATAATATAAAAATATTATTCAAATTAACGCACCATAAAAGAGGGCGGCGTCTAATAGACACAATGAGATGGGAAAGAGATAATGTGAAGGTCTCGTAGGCCCCCGCCCTCTTTTATGGTGCGTTCTTATGTTCAGCGTAGACATATGGGGCGCGTCTCTAGAAAACAGTCTTGCACAGTCATTCTTTCAATTTGTCATGGTCCTGTGCGGTCGTCTCTCCTTGGCCCTCTCGTTATAGGTGAGTGTGATTATTGATTTTTCAATGCTAGCCTCTTGAACGAAACCCTCTTCTTGATTCATTTTCTTTTCTATTATTCAAATTCAATTTACAGATCACAATCATCGCTGTCAGTAACGTGAACTCGAGAATTGAGCCGAAATGATGTACCGGATATTTGGACTAACAATGATAAACGAACGAAAAAAAGCAGTCATATAAACCGGAAGACAATGGAGAACGAAAATGATGGACCGAAAAAAGAGGTGAGTCTGTGTGGCCTGTGTGGTCTGTGTTATCTATATACATATATGTTTCATCTCTTTTGGCCACCACTTCTTCACTATTTATCTTTTTGCATGTCTTCTTGCCTTCTTTAAGGGTATCATTTGTAGTTTCCCGACCCTCTTAGCATAAAGTAAGACTGTTGTTATGTTTGGGAAGCCGCTTCTATGGGTGATATCCTTTGTTGTCTTCTTGCCTTCTTTAAGGGTATCATTTGTAGTTTCTGATAGTTTCTGATCTGATACACAACCCATTTTTGGCAGCATTCTATTTTAAAAATTGACGAATTGCAGGAACACAATACAACCATTAGTTTATTTTAAAAAGACAGGTATCAACAAGAAATGGATGAAGGCAGGGATAGGAGGAAAAGCTCAGTAAATCAGTCGTACTACAATAAAACGGAAGAATTTAGATTCGGAAAGTCACTCCTTCATTGAAGCAGCTTCCTTGGCTTTTTTGACACTCTCTGAGTCTTCAGAAGTCGATAACTTTCTCTTGTGAGGAGCATTCTGAAAAAACAAATAATTTAAAATAATAGAATAATAGATATTTCATTCGATAAATTTGGATTCATTGTTGAACTGTGGAGACTAAAAACTTCAAAATGTCTGACTCTACTAAATAAAGACTTATTTGAAAAAGAACTTACTGGCAAATCCTGATACATCAACTCAACACATCTCTCAAGAGTCTCTGGCTTCAGGGTTTCTGGGACAACATAAAAATGATTATCTGTTCTCTTTTCCAATAAGCAAAGGAAATCACTGATCTTCCCATTTGCCAAGAAAGCGGGTCCGTCGTGAACTCGGAAGGCAATCACACATCCTTTGGGAGTTGTGTTCTGAAAAAGAGCAAACTACAGTAATTCTGAATGAAACTAATCCGGAATTTCTTTCATTTTTAGTTAGCGCATCTTATATCCCTTAATTAATGCAAAAAAGTGACCCAACTTGAAGAAGATGAAGTCAATTTTTCCATTTCTAAACTACAAAAAACACAGAAAGAAATTCGACTTTGATGGCCTAGAAATTGATAGGTGAAAGCTCTAGGCTACCAAATCTTTACTGGGTTATGTAGAGTATTCTTGAGAAATCATTCCAAGATAATTAACCAGAAAGCTAAGGAAATGGATTCAGTCAAAACTACAAAAACTACAGAATGATTTTATAGTAACAAAAACAAGATTTGTTACTAAAAACTACATTATGTGAGAACTGTATTCTAAGTGTAACTGTATACTAAGTTGTAAGAGTACTAAGCCATTTTTTCCACTTTTTTTCAAGCACTTGATATTCGAACATTACTTACTGGCTCGGATCCTTTATCTCCTTGGAGCGACTGACATCCATTGCAGCCAAATCGCAATCCTTTTCAACGTCTTCATTTTCATCAACCATCTTTGTGGTTGTCGTGCATCCGGTTACAGATAGTTTTCTTCGACGTCTTCCTATTACGATAAGTGATAAGAAGACGTATATTTCTTCTTTTCATTTCGATTGGTCGGCATCTGAAAATAAGATGATGTTGATACTATCAGAATTGGAATGGTGTTAAGCATACTTGTGATGGGCCGGGCCGGGCCGGGCCGACTGAGGAAGTTCTACCGGCCCGGCCCGGCCCGGCCCGGTCGGCCCGGTCGGCTGGTCTCTGAAGGGGGTCAAAATTTTTTGTACTGAAAAAAAATTTATTTTTCGTCTTTTTTTCGATAACTGGGGGAGTGGTTTTCTAGAGAAAATTTTAAATATTTTTAGTAGGAAAAAGTCGGAAATTTCATCAAAATCACAAAAAAATTTGAAAAAATGACCTTAATTTTTGAAATTTTTTCAAATCCGGGCCGACCGGGCCGGGCCGGGCCGGCAGAATTTTCCATCGGCCCGGCCCGCCAAATCACAAGTATGGTGTTAAGTATTAAAGTGAATACTGATGTTTTCATATCATGCTTCTGATGAACTACCTCCTAATTTTTTCCTTCATTTTGAACGTAATGTTTTGTAGTCTAAGAATACATACAAAAACTACAAAAATAAATTTGATTTTTGTGGCCTAGAAATCGATAGGTGAAAGCTCTAGGCTACTAACTCCCCACTGGGTTATGTAGAGTATTTTTGAGAAATCATTCCAAGACAATTACCCAAAAAGCTAAGAAAATGGATTCCGTCGAAACTACAAAGACTACAAAAACTACAGAATGATTTTATATTAAAAAAACAAGATTTGTTACTAAAAACTACAATATGTAAAAACTGTAATCCAAGAAAACCAAGCCATTTTTTCCACCTTGTTTTTATTGAAATTCGAACATTACTTACTGGCTCGGATCCTTTATCTCCTTGGAGCGACTGACATCCATTTTAGCCAAATCGCAATCCTTTTCAACGTCCTCCTTTTCATCGCCCACTTTGGCTTCGTCTTTCTGACTTCTCTTCGACTTTTTATTATCACGGTATGTTCTTGTCTTTTCGTTTCGATTGGTTGGCATCTGAAAAGAAGATGATGTTGATACTATCGGAACTGAATGGTGCCAAGTATTAAAGTGAGTACTGAAGTTTTCTTAAAATGCTTCTGGTGAATTATCTCCTATTTTTTCCATTCATTTTGAACGTAATGTTTTGTAGTCTAAGAATACATACAAAAACTACAAAAATAAATTTTCTTGTTGATGGCCTAGAAATCTGGAGACTCTAGGCCACCGAATCATTCATAAGTGACTGTTCCCAAGTTTTTTATTCGTAACGATAAACTCACTGCAAATCCAAGAGCCTTCATCGTGTCCGCGTGGCACTTCGAGGATCGATTCAACACTGCTCCCCTGTGACAAAGTACCTTCCGATACATGGGTACGGGGAGCATCCGAAGACTTCGCCGATGTTTCAGTCTGAAATCACAAAGTGAGAAGCTCTAGTTGACTGAACAAAGTATTGTATATAATTTTGGTAGCCAAGTAATCCGGAATTTCAGAAACCGCCTATTCATTTTCATACTATGTTTAAAGTTCTTGGGGATTTCTATTCTGAAAGTCACTCACCTCATTATTGACTTCCAAAACTGGAGCCAAGGTTGGCGTGTAGTTATAGCTTGCCGAATGTTCCGGCAAGCTTTGTGTCATCAATGATCATTCCTGGTTCAGCTGAAATCACAAAATGAGTAAAATTGAATGAAGATCAGAAATTAGACACCCAGAATAAGCTTTGTTACATATTAGTTTTTATATGGCCTAGCTGAAAACATGGTTTTTGTAGTTTAAGAATGTACAAAAAACTACAAAGGCAACAAAAATAAATTTGATTTTGATGGCCTAGAAATCGATAATTGGAGGCTCTAGGCCACCAAATCATTTATACGGGACTGCTTCCAAGTATTTTATCCGTGACGATCAACTTACAACGAAATCGCGTTGAGGGCTGATTGCCATGTCTTCATTCTGTCCACGTGGCACTTCGAGGACCAACTCAGCACTGCTCCTTTGTGACAAAGTACCTTCCGATACATGGGTAGAGGGCGCATCCGGAGACTTTGCCGATGTTTCAGTCTGAAATCACAAAATAAAAAGCTTTAGTTGACTGAGCAAAGTATTGTATATAACTTTGGTGGCCGAGTAATCCGGAATTTCAGAATTAAGGCCACCAATCCATTTTCATACTATGTTGAAAAAAAGCTCTTGGGAATTTCTATTCTGAATGTCACTTACCTCATTATTGTCTTCCAGAACTGTGGTCAAGGTTGGCGTGTAGTTGTAGCTCGCCGAGTGTTCCGGCAAGCTTTGTGTCATCAACAATGATCCCTGGCTCAGCTGAAATCATAAAAGGAGTAAAATTGAATGAAGATCAGAAACTAAAAACCCAGAAAAACATATTGATTTTTATATGGCCTAGCCATAGTTAATAGTTTTTGTAGTTTAAGAATGTAAAAAGAAACTACAAAGACTACAAAAAGTACGGAAAGTAACTTGATTATCGTGGCCTAGGAATCCGAAAGTGAAGATTCTAGTCCACCAAACAATAACTTTGGTGGCCGAGTAACCCGGAATTTCTGAATTAAGGCCACCAATTCATTTTCATACTATTTTGAAAAAAAGCTCTTGTGGATTTCTACTCTGGAAGTCACTTACCTTATTATTGTCTTCCAGAACCGTGGTCAAGGTTGGCGTGTAGTTATAGCTGGCTGAATGTTCCCGCAAGCGTTGTGGACGGTTCACTGATGGCTCTTCTTGGCTCAACTGAAAACACAGAAAGAGTAAAATTGAATGAAGATCAGATATTGGAAACCCAGAATAAGCTTTTTCACATATTGATTTTTATATGGCCTAGCCGAAAACATAGTTTTTGTTGTTTAAGAATGACTACAAAGACTGACTACGAAGACATAAAAACTACAAAGACTACAAAAATAAATTTGATTCTGGTGGCCTAGAAATCGATAATTGGAGGCTCTAGGCTACCGAATCATTTATAGGGGACTGTTTCCAAGTATTTTATCCGTGACGATCAACTTACAACGAAATCGCGTTGAGGGCTGATTGCCATGTCTTCATTCTGTCCACGTGGCACTTCGAGGATCGACTCAGAACTGCTCCTTTGTGACAAAGTACCTTCCGATACATGGGTAGAGGGCGCATCCGGAGACTTTGCCGATGTTTCAGTCTGAAATCACAAAATAAAAAGCTTTAGTTGACTGAGCAAAGTATTGTATATAACTTTGGTGGCCGAGTAACCCGGAATTTCAGAATTGAGGCCACCAATCCTTTTTCATACTATGTTGAAAAAAAGCTCTTGGGAACTTCTATTCTGAAAGTCACTTACCTCATTATTTTTGTCTTCCAGAACTGTGGTCAAGGTTGGCGTGTAGTTGTAGCTCGCCGAGTGTTCCGGCAAGCTTCGTGTCATCAACAATGATCCCTGGCTCAGCTGAAATCACAAAATGAGTAAAATTGAATGAAGATCAGAAACTAGAAACCCAGAAGAACCGGAAACAAACAATAAAAATTAAAATAATTAATTCGCTTACCCTCAAAAAAATATTTAAAAAAATTTTTTTAGCACTAGGGCAACTTTGCATTGTCTCACTTTTTATGCCTTTGCGCTTGCTCTAACTAATTATCGAATTTAGTTTATTCACAAAAGAACTCATCATTTCGGAAGATACAAAATCATGGTGAAAAAGAAAAATTACTATGTTGAAAAAAGCTCTTGTGAATTTCTAATCGGAAAGTCACTTACCTCATTATTGTCTTCCAAAACTGTAGTCAAGGTTGGCGTGTAGTTATAGCTGGCTGAATGTTCGCGCAAGCGTTGTGGACGGTTCACTGATGGCTCTTCTTGGTTCAACTGAAATCACAGAAAGAGTAAAATTGAATGTAGGTATTAGAAAACCAGAATTAGCTTTGTCACATATTGACTTTTTAATGGACTAGCCGAAAACATAGTTTTTGTAGTTCAAAAAAGTAAAAAAAAACTACAAAGACTACAAAAAGTACGAAAAGTAACTTGATTATCGTGGCCTAGGAATCCGAAAGTGAAGATTCTAGTCCACCAAATAATTTATAAGTAAGTGTTCCCTTTTGATCAAACTAACCTTCAATTTCTCAATTTTTCGCCAACATCTCTTCGCCAGTTTTTTGAAGTTGAGCGCTTCCGCATCCTTCAAAACGTCTTCAAGGAATTCTATGTCATCCGGAAGATGTGGCCCATCGCCTTTTATCTCAACCATAAACACATCTTTCATGTGAATGTCCCTGTGTTGCAAGGCGAGAGGATAACATGTAGCTTCGTGCTGGAATCAACCCAAATTGAAGGTACATTCAATTCATTAAAAACAAACCTTATGAGCCAGGACCAAATCTTGGAAGACCGTTCTTTCTTTCAAAACGTCCTTTAACTGAATCAGATGAGTTGAAATCTGATCCAACTCAATTTGCTCGACCACCACCGAGTTTTCATATTTCTGAAATTTTTCTTCTCAATTCTGTTAAAATATCAGTTTGATTTTAGAAAAAGAAAAAAATCATGGTCCAGAAAGTTTGAATTTCCCTAGACCACAGAAGAACAATTCCGTTTCCTAGTTATTTTCAGTTGTTTTCCAACATGCCTTTCAAAGTGTTCTCCGATCCTCGATTATTCCTTCCAATTGTTTTGCCAGTTCCGTCATTCCATATCGCTTCGCCAGTTTCAGCATCCTATTCAAATCCTTGTCTTTACACGGCATTCCATTGACATCACGTTTCGCGTTCAGCAAACTTTCGAATGTTCCATGTGAACACGTGAAATTGAAAGTTGAATCTTGAACATTCAGCTGGTTCAACGATATCTTTTCGTGGAAAAAGACGGCAAAAAAGGAATACTCATCATCGGTTAAATTCGCCCGGAAATTTGGAAATATCATGGTTTTTGGGTAAACCGGGACCTGAAAATGAAAAACGTATTGATTGGAGAAACTAGCTGATTGATCACCTCATTTGAGTTATCCATCAAAGTAGATGTCATTTTAGAATATCCAAATATGGATTCAGTGAAAAAAGACAATCGATAGTTTTAAGATAAGAGAAATATCCTTAAGAGAAATATCCGTAATGATTTTCTGAGTTTTGACTAAAAAACACCATGTGGATTTTTTTGATTTTTTTTCCGCGTGGGAAAAGGTTACTCGGGAATTATAATAAACCTACGTGGAACCATATTTTTATTCATTGACACGTGGGATATTATTCGTTTTTAATGTAGTGACACCCAGTACGACACTCCGCCGGGGACCCATATTGAATAAGTTCCTACTGTGTTTTTATTTTTAATTGGAAACCGCGAAACTATTTCTAGGCAGCTTTTGGGCGCAAACTATTGTGACACCCAAAATGAGGTACCCAAAATGAGGCACCGAAAATGAGGCACCCAAAATGAGGCACCCAAAATGAGGCACTGAAAATGAGGCACCGAAAATGAGGCACCGAAAATGAGGCACCCAAAATGAGGCACCGAAAATGAGGCACCCAAAATGAGGCACCGAAAATGAGGCACCGAAAATGAGGCACCCAAAATGAGGCACCCAAAATGAGGCACCGAAAATGAGGCACCGAAAATGAGGCACCGAAAATGAGGCACCCAAAATGAGGCACCGAAAATGAGGCACCCAAAATGAGGCACCGAAAATGAGGCACCCAAAATGAGGCACCCAAAATGAGGCACCGAAAATGAGGCACCCAAAATGAGGCACCCAAAATGAGGCACCCAAAATGAGGCACCGAAAATGAGGCACCCAAAATGAGGCACCCAAAATGAGGCACCCAAAATGAGGCACCCAAAATGAGGCACCCAAAATGAGGCACCCAAAATGAGGCACCGAAAATGAGGCACCCAAAATGAGGCACCGAAAATGAGGCACCGAAAATGAGGCACCCAAAATGAGGCACCCAAAATGAGGCACCCAAAATGAGGCACCCAAAATGAGGCACCCAAAATGAGGCACCGAAGATGAGGCACCCAAAATGAGGCACCGAAAATGAGGCACCCAAAATGAGGCACCGAAAATGAGGCACCCAAAATGAGGCACCGAAAATGAGGCACCCAAAATGAGGCACCCAAAATGAGGCACCGAAAATGAGGCACCCAAAATGAGGCACCCAAAATGAGGCACCCAAAATGAGGCACCGAAAATGAGGCACCCAAAATGAGGCACCCAAAATGAGGCACCCAAAATGAGGCACCGAAGATGAGGCACCCAAAATGAGGCACCCAAAATGAGGCACCCAAAATGAGGCACCCAAAATGAGGCACCCAAAATGAGGCAACCAAAATGAGGCACCCAAAATGAGGCACCCAAAATGAGGCACCCAAAATGAGGCACCCAAAATGAGGCACCCAAAATGAGGCACCCAAAATGAGGCACCCAAAATGAGGCACCGAAAATGAGGCACCCAAAATGAGGCACCGAAAATGAGGCACCGAAAATGAGGCACCGAAAATGAGGCACCGAAAATGGGGCACCGAAAATGAGGCCTGAAAAATATAAAATCTAAAAAAAAACATAATGTTGCACTTTGAACTCAAGTCTGAAACAAATATTCTGAGTAATCAGTAAGGTTTCTAGAAGAGTTCGTCATCGAGTACCTAGCCAACTGAGAGTCCAGCTTTGTCCCCATTGTGGCTTCAGTTCTACCTGATCAAGATGTGATGTATTGCACAATTTTGTGAAAAAAATAAGCATTGTCCAAAAAGTTATTTCGTCTTCTTTATCATTTTGAAATACAGACCTCAATGATAAGAAACTGTATATAAAGTGATCTGACAGCAAACATCAAATTAACACAATGATGAGGTTGATAATTCTTATTTTTATGCTAATTTGTAGTGGAGGTAAGGCAGACTTTTTATTAATTTTATCAATTTCAGAAAATTTCAGGTTCCACATCAACTACAACTTATAGAAAATGCGGAAATGATATCAATAATCTATGGCTAGACATTGTTCTAGTCATTGATAACACAAGGATCATGCAGATTGATGGGGTTGGTCTTTTCTTCAAAAATTTCTGTCTATTGCCGTACGATTAGGTGTACGGATACTGTAATTTGATCCAGGCTCTGGTTTTTGGCTCTGCAAATAATTCTCTAAAATACTTCTTTTTTAGGTCTATGACACAATCCGAGCCATGTTCGGACCATCTGTCCGAATTGGAACCAACTACAAAGATCCTAGAAGTACACGAGTTGCAATTGTGACCTACAATGAAGTGGCAACAATTGTCGCGGATTTTAACAAGTTCAAATCGATAAGTGAGCTGAATCAAGAATTGGAAAACCTCAATGGAACACGGAAATCTGATTCGTTTGATGCGTTTATGGATTTGTAAGTGTTGGACTAATTTTGAAATTTAAAAAATGAAAAATGAAATATTTTTAGGGGTCTAGATGCTGCTTACACATTGATTAAGAACTCTAACAAAGCGAATGACAGAAATCAATACAAGAAGCTTATTGTGCTCTTCACATCGAACTATTCGTAAGTTACCACATAAAAGGCTTAATCTATAAATTTTGTTCAGATTCAAAAATCAACGTCCCGATGTCCTTGCCTTATCAATTCGTACATCTGGAATTGACATTGCTACTGTATACACTGGTGATGGAACAAGTGGAAATACCCAGTTCCAATTGCAATTTGTCGGAAATTACAATATGAACTTCCACATGGCAGATGATGTGCCAATAGTAAACGAACTTCAAGGAGCTACAACTATTGGTAGGCTTTTAAGACAAAGTATTGGAATTAATGTCGAATTTCAAAAAAAAAACTATTCCCACAATGATGGATTTCAGCTAATTGTTTCTGTTTGGATAATTGGGTTCAGTACGAATGGCCAATTAATTCTGGAAATCTGTTTGGAATCTGTATAGGAAACCTCAACAGGCACGATTTTCAACCTGATGCCAGAAAATACTGTAAAGAAGCAGCGAAGAACGCGTACTTAGTTTCAGAATTCAATAAGAATAAGACAGCTTTTAACTATGGTAAAAATGAACGAGTAACTTGAATTCGAGAGACGAAAAAATTTCAGATTTCATTACTAAACATGGTTCTACAAAAGTCGGAAGCTATTACAATGGATTGTATAGTCAAAATGGAAGCTGGTATTGGGATCAGCCGGATGGCAAACCACTTCTGCCGGTAAGATTTGATCTTTGCTGATCTTAACTGAATTATTTCATAACAAAAATTTCAGCTCGATCCATCTTCTGGATCAGTGTCAGCTAAATCTGGATGTGTTGCAGACGTTAAGTATTCTGATGGATCGGTGAGTTGTTTGATAGTAATTGTTGAGTTTTCCTTAAAATTTCAGATTTCGTGGACACCGATAAGCTGCGGAAATCGACTACCGTATATTTGTGAAATGCCAACATGTGACACTGATTTTTATTGTTTTTGATATTTAATGAAATTTTGGCACGATTACTTTTAAAATTGTATAAAAATCGGTTTTTCGAGGTCAAACAGTTTCCGAGAAGACCTACACAATCAAAAAAAAAGAAACAACACCAGAACTTCCTCCACTCAACTCCTCCTCTAATACCGTAACCAACCCTCCTTCAACAATGTTTGAACTCAAATTGTTTCAATAATCACAAAATTTCTCCAAAGTGAAATCATTTTGTGATTGGGAGTACAAAATGGTGATAATTAAACAGCTGATAAGAAAAAGAGTACAAAAAGAGAGCATCGGTGCAAATAATTTGATTGATAATGGCCACCAACATATTGTTGATTGCCGCTTTGATTTTTGGAAACGGTAGGTTGAAATAAAAGGGCTCTTATAATAGAGGCTTTACAGTTCTATATTTATCTTCTACTCCAGTCGACAGATCCTGTGGAAATGATACAAATAACTTCTGGTTGGATATAGTCTTGGTTATTGATAATTCCGAATATATGATAAATGATAATGTATATGAGACAATATCTTCAATTTTCGGGCCAAAATCAAGAATAGGAACAAAATATGATGATCCGAGGAACTCAAGAGTGGCCATTGTCACCTACAATTATGATGCTACTGTGGTAAGATGTGCTGCAGTTTTTCAAAGTATATGTACCCAAAACATTCTAGGTTGCCAACTTGAAAAAGTTCACATCCCTTCAACAACTACAAACTCAACTTACTGACCTCAAAAATGCGGGGAATCAAATTTCTGAAAACTCGAATCAAACCAATTTGGATACGTAAGTCTCATTTTAATAATGAAAAAAAAAACATAATTCCTATGATTTCAGAGGATTACTGGGAGCACAAGGGATCTTCAATAACACCTATGATCGACAAAACTACAAGCGGGTGGTGATAGTTTTTACTTCGGGCTATGAGTAAGTACAGTATCTTTTGGTTAGAGTGGTCTAATTCTTGAGCTTAAGCCCTTTTGATTAAATCCGTACGCCTATTTTTTCAGCTACGCTCAATCCCGCCCGGATAGTATTTCCCGCAACCTCCAGAGCAATTTTGTCACAGTAATCACTGTAAATACCGGCAAAGACAAGACTGTCGAGAAGCAGCTTGAGACAGTGGCATCACCGAATTTCCACTTCAAAATGTCCTCTAATACAACTGCAGACCTTCAGAATGCCTTAGCAACCAGTGAGTTCCGCAAAAGTATAATATCATTAGAGATAATATTTTCGTTTAGTAAACTGCTTCTGTCCGGACAATTGGGTTCAATACACGCACTACGGAGTTTGTTTGTTTGGTCCAAATACCCAAAAACATCGAGCCAATGCTCATGATTTTTGTCAAAACCAAATTGGATTTCCAGCTAGTCTACCAACAGAGTTCAACGAGAAAAAACGAGAATTTAACTACAGTAATTTTTAAAAAAGTGTAAACAATTCTTCAAATGTTTGGTTTCAGAGCTTATAAATGCCTATGGAAGTACTAGAAAACTGTCATATTGGAATGGATTAATTAATGAAAATGGAACATGGTTCTGGGAACAACCAGATGGAAAACCATTGATTCCGGTAGGGAAATTCAAGAGATTAAGGGATGAAATCCGTTTTGTTTTCCAGTTGGATCCAACGTCGGGATCGGTCTCTAACAAATCTCCGTGCATAGCTGACGTAGTTTATTCGGATGGATCTGTAAGATTTCAGGAAACTTTCAGGGGCAATCAATAAAAGTTCAGATCTCTTGGACATCGATCAACTGCGCCAACTCTTTTTACTTTTTATGTGAAGCTCACACTTGTGATACTGATAATTATTGTGATGATTAGACCGGAATACCAACCAATAAAGTTTTCCAGCAGCGAATTAGAAAAAATTGATAATTAAACAATTTTATTTCTGATAGAAACTAATTAGAGATGCTTAAAATATCAATTTTCAACAGTGATCACATCCACATCCATTTTTCTCTTCTTCTGGTTCCTCATTTTCTTTATTATCATCATCGTTTCCAATTGGTTTCTCTTCCTTCTTTTTCTCTGGAAGTGTATGTCCACGACAGTGTTCTGTCTCATGTTCTTCTGGTTCCCAAGTTGATGGATCATCCCAACGACGAGGTGGAGTGTAGATGCAACAACAGTTTGATTTCAGACGACCCATGTGTTCGTTGTCTGGAGATTCATTGAACTTATACCGGTACTACACTTTTAACTCACCAATAACACCGGCTCCCCAGGTAACACGTGGACGCTCATTTGTTGATCTCAAACGGAGCACAAGTTGCTCTGGCTGCTGCTCCTGCTCTCCAGCGCCTTCTGAAGTTGTTGTTGTTGTGAGGACGACGGTGGAATGCATTGGAAGAAGTTATTTGCAATAAATGCGAAAAAAAACGATAAAATTTACACGTCTTGAACACGTGGCCACAAAAAAGTTTCTAGTAACTTCAATTTTTTCCACGTGACATTCCAACGTTGCTTGATCCTTATCTTTTTCGTTCCTTCCTTTCCCTCACTCTTTCGTCAATCATTGCTACCAAATTATCGATTGATTTGCCATGGCTTCTTCGTTCGACAACCACATGGAACAAGATGGAATGTGCTCGGTGTACTCGGCTCAACCGTCCGAGACGAATTGCTCAATTAGTGAAGTGCTTGCCAAGGAGATGATTGCTGTCAATGAGACATCAGATGATCGTGCTGAAGTATCGATCTATTCCCTTCCAAAATCAGAGACTAATGTGACAGCTAGCGATGGATTTCAGCCATGTAAAGCTGTTAATCAATTCAATATTTCCATGTACTCGGCACCAAAATCTGAGGTTAACGTGACGATGAATGAGAAATTTGAAAGATGCCAAGACTGTTAGTTTTTCTTTCGAATTTCCAGTTTTAATTCTTCACTTTCAGTGATGAATGTTCTGGATTATTCTGTTTATTCGGTTCCAAAATCTGAAACCAATGTGACAATGAATGCTCCAACTCTTTCTCAATATACTCTTCTTCTTTCGGAAACTGATGTTTCTATGGCTGATGGATTCTGTCCATGTAAAGTAATGAAATCTCTTGAACCAAATCTTTCATCTGAATACACTGCTAAACCAATTGATATTTTTGATCAAAAGGCTTACGTTGAACATCTTCAAGAAGAATTCGGAATCTCTGATAAAAAAGTGATTGGACTTGAATCTAGCAATCTATCTTTTGCAAAGATCATTGATTCGAATGAATGTCTTGTTCACTTGGAACAATTTCAACCAATTCCAGTGGATTTTAGCCAGATGCCGGCACCAGTTTCGTACAACAAATCTATGCAGACAGGTTTGTTATGATTTGAAAGTGAGATCCACAGACAATATGTTTTCAGATCAATCGATCGAAAGTTACCTTCTCCGCTCTTCTTGCACCTGCTCCGTCCATCATGAAAAACGTTTGTCTTGAGAAATGCTCCATATAAAGATGTCTTACTGATTTCCCACTGGTCTTGATTTTTTGTTATCATAGCTTTTATTAAAGTTTCACTTGAGAATACAAATCTTACAAATGTTACGGAGACCATGATTCGAAAAGTTTGAAAAAAAACCGATTTATTATCACAATTGATTAAACCCATATTACAAGTATGAAAAGATGATTTAAGTATGAACAGATTAAGAAAATACAATTAACAAATGTCAAGAAATAATAAAAACAGAATGAATGATTAATTATTGCGGCAAGACTCTTTGAGATTATTCCGGGCATCTGTTGGTTTTGGAGTGCTGTTTTCTCATTTCGATCGTTTGGCTCTCGGTTCAACATTTTCCTGCTCGACAGCTTCTTGTGCTTTTGCTGTTCTTGTTCGTGCTCTTTTTTCATTTCCTTCCGGGAATCCGAGATGTTTGACATGATCTTTGTTGATTGGTCTTCTCGACGGATTCGGCTCCTGACGAGCCTTTCTGATTGCCTTGTCGAGTGGGAATTGTTCGAGAAGTTCCATTGCTCTCATATGTGTCAAATATTGACTTCGTTCTAGTAGGATGTCAATGTTCTTGTAGCTTCCGTTATCCGATAAGTCCACTTTCTTATCTCGATCATTATCACTGCACTTGTTAATGTTCACCATTTCTGGGATATCGCTGAAAGAAAGTTAACATTTACCTCTGCATTTTTTTTAATTTAAAACTTACGCGGCACTTTTTTGAATGAATTCCTCGGTATATTCTCTTCTTGGGTAAGGCATTTTTGAGGTAGACATGGTTGGAATCCGAAGACAACAGTTGGTGTAAGGGAAGGGAGACTGTTCGAGACGAATGACAGAAAAATAAAAGATGAGGACAGTACGCACAGAAGACGCTGGAAGTGAATGAATACGCTGAGTATGCACGATTATTATCCACAAGATGCACCATAAAGTCCATACACAACGCACTGTTTCTTCACATTGACCTTTGTCTTCTGTGTCATAAACATCATATTGACTTTTTGTTTAATAGTAAGATGAGGTTTCCCACATCACTCTATTCAAAGTCTCCTTGTTTCTTTTTCACTTATAGGAAAGTTTTGACTGGGCTCTATCGATCCATGCGAAATACATAAAAATTGGTCCATTAGGGGTTGCGCTATGATGCGCTACAGACAGACACACACACACAGAATCTGTGTGGTAATAATAGTAAAGATAGATATATCATCCGATAAATTTGGATTCATTGTTCAACTGTGGAGACTACAAACTACAGAATGTTTGAATCTAATAAATAAAGACTTATTTGAAAAAAGAACTTACTGGCATATCCTGATATATCAACACAACACTCAAGAGTCTCTGGCTTCAGGGTTTCTGGTAGAACGAAAATGTTGCGTTCGGGGTCCGTCTCCTTCGTCAGAGTTTTCAAAAACTCGAAAATCGGAGCATGATTGGAGAACTTTCGGCAGTCTACAATATCGAAAGCAATCAGATTCTTATCCGATTTTCGGTTCTGAAAAAGAGCAAACTACAGTAATTCTAAAGGAAACGAATCCGGAATTTCTTTTTTTCAGATGGCGCATCTTATATCTCTTCAATAATGCGAAAAGTGACCCAACTTGAAGAAGATGAAATCACTTTTTTCATTTCTAAACTAAAAAAACAAAAAAGAAATTCGACTTCGATGGCCTAGAAATCGATACGTGAAAGCTCTAGGCTACCAAGTTCTTACTGGGTTATGTAGAGTATTCTTGAGAAATCATTCCAAGATAATTACCCAAAAAGGTAAGAAAATGGATTCAGTCAAAACTACAAAAACTACAGAATGGTTTTATATTTAAAAAAAAACAAGATTTGTTACTAAAAACTACATTATGTGAAAACTGTAATACAAAAAAACCAAGAAATTTATTCCTTTTTTTCAAACATTCGATATTCGAACATTGCTTACTTGCTGGATCCTTTATCTCCTTGGAGCGACTGACATCCATTGTAGCCAAATCGCAATCCTTTTCAACGTCATCCTTTTCATCAACCATCTTTGTGGTTGTCGTGCATCCGGTCACAAATAGTTTTCTTCGACGTCTTCTTATCGTGTAGTTATAGCTGGCTGAATGTTCGCGCAAGCGTTGTGTCATCGAAGATGATACCTTGCTCAGCTGAAATCACAAATTGAGTAAAATTGAATGAAGATAAGAAGCTGAAAACCCAGAATAAGCTTTGTCACATATTGATTTTTATATGGCCTGGCCGAAAACATAGTTTTTGTAGTTTAAGAATGACTACAAAGACTGACTACGAAGACATAAAAACTACAAAGAATACAAAAATAATGATTTTGGTGGCCTAGAAATCGATAATTGGAGACTCTAGGCCACCGAATCATTTATAGGGGACTGTTTCCAAGTATTTTATCCGTGACGATCAACTTACAACAAAATCGCGGTGAGGGCTGATTGCCATGTCTTCATTCTGTCCACGTGGCACTTCGAGGATCGACTCAGCACTGCTCCTTTGTGACAAAGTACCTTCCGATACATGAGTAGAGGGCGCATCCGGAGACTTTGCCGATGTTTCAGTCTGAAATCACAAAATAAAAAGATCTAGTTGATTGAACAAAGTATTGTATATAACTTTGGTGGCCGAGTAACCCGGAATTTTAGAACTAAGGTCACCTATTCATTTTCATACTATGTTTAAAGCTCTTGGGAATTGCTATTCTGAAAGTCACTTACCTCATTATTCCCTTCCGGAACTGGAGCCAGGGTTGGCGTGTAATTGTAGCTCGCCGAATGTTCCGGCAAGCTTTGTGTCATCAACAATGATCCCAGGCTCATCTGAAATCACAAATTGAGTAAAATTGAATAAAGATCAGAAACTAAAAACCCAGAAGAACCGAAAACAAACAATAAAAATAAAAATAATTATTTCGCTTCCCCTCAAAATAATATTTAAAAAAATGTTTTAGCACTAGGGCAACTTTGCATTGTCTCACTTTTTATGCTTTTGCGTTTGCTCTAACTAATTATCGAATTCAGTTTATTCACAAGAGAACTCGTCATTTCGGAAGATACAAAATCATGGTGAAAAAGAAAAATTCGTATTGATTTTCTAAGTTTTGACAAGAGAATACCACGTGCTTTTTTGATTTCTCGCCCAACCCATTGTATATAATCAACGCCGTTTTTTTCTCATATTTCTCAAAATTTTCTTAACAATTATGTTAAAAAATCAGTTTGATTTTAGAAAAAGAAGAAATCATGGCCTAAAAAGTTTAATGCCCACATTTCTCTAGGCCACAGAAGAACAATTCCGTTCCCTAGTTATTTTCAGTTGTTTTCAAACATACCTTTCTGAGTGTTCTCCGATCCTCGATTATTCCTTCCAATCTGAATGTTCCCGCAAGCGTTGTGGACGGTTTACTGATGGCTCTTCTTGGCTCAACTGAAATCACAGAAAGAGTGAAATTGAATGAAGATCAGGTATTAAAAACCCAGAATTAGCTTTGCCACATATTGACTTTTTAATGGACTAGCTGAAAACATAGTTTTTGTAGTTTAAGAATGTAAAAAAAAACTATGAAGACTACAAAAAGTTCGAAAAGTGACTTGATTATCGCTAAAATGAGGCACCCAAAATGAGGCACCCAAAATGAGGCACCGAAAATGAGACACCGAAAATGAGGCACCCAAAATGAGGCACCGAAAATGAGGCACCCGAAATGAGGCACCGAAAATGAGGCACCGAAAATGAGGCACCGAAAATGAGGCACCCAAAATGAGGCACCCAAAATGAGGCACCCAAAATGAGGCACCCAAAATGAGGCACCCAAAATGAGGCACCGAAAAGGAGGCACCCAAAATGAGGCACCCAAAATGAGGCACCCAAAATGAGGCACCGAAAATGAGGCACCGAAAATGAGGCACCCAAAAGAGGCACCCAAAATGAGGCACCCAAAATGAGGCACCCAAAATGAGGCACCCAAAATGAGGCACCCAAAATGAGGCACCTAAAATGAGGCACCCAAAATGAGGCACCCAAAATGAGGCACCGAAAATGAGGCACCCAAAATGAGGCACCCAAAATGAGGCACCGAAAATGAGACACCGAAAATGAGGCACCCAAAATGAGGCACCGAAAAGGAGGCACCCAAAATGAGGCACCGAAAATGAGGCACCCAAAATGAGGCACCCAAAATGAGGCACCGAAAATGAGACACCGAAAATGAGGCACCGAAAATGAGGCACCCAAAATGAGGCACCCAAAATGAGGCACCCAAAATGAGGCACCCAAAATGAGGCACCCAAAATGAGGCACCCAAAATGAGGCACCGAAAAGGAGGCACCCAAAATGAGGCACCCAAAATGAGGCACCCAAAATGAGGCACCGAAAATGAGGCACCGAAAATGAGGCACCCAAAAGAGGCACCCAAAATGAGGCACCCAAAATGAGGCACCCAAAATGAGGCACCGAAAAGGAGGCACCCAAAATGAGGCACCGAAAATGAGGCACCCAAAATGAGGCACCGAAAATGAGGCACCGAAAATGAGGCACCCAAAATGAGGCACCGAAAATGAGGCACCCAAAATGAGGCACCCAAAATGAGGCACCCAAAATGAGGCACCCAAAATGAGGCACCGAAAATGAGGCACCCAAAATGAGGCACCCAAAATGAGGCACCGAAAATGAGGCACCCAAAATGAGGCACCCAAAATGAGGCACCCAAAATGAGGCACCCAAAATGAGGCACCCAAAATGAGGCACCCAAAATGAGGCACCCAAAATGAGGCACCCAAAATGAGGCACCGAAAAGGAGGCACCCAAAATGAGGCACCGAAAATGAGGCACCCAAAATGAGGCACCCAAAATGAGGCACCGAAAATGAGGCACCGAAAATGAGGCCTGAAAAATATAAAATCTAAAAAAAACATAATGTTGCACTTTGAACTCAAGTCTGAAACAAATATTCTGAACAATCAGTAAGGTTTCTAGAAGTGTTCGTCATCGAATGCCTAGTTAGCCGAGAGTCCAGCTTTGTCGCCATTGTGGCTTCAGTTCTACCTGATCAAGATGTGATGTATTGCACAATTTTGTGAAAAAATTAAGCATTGACCAAAAAGTTATTTCGTCTTCTTTATCATTTTGAAATACAGACCTCAATGATAAGAAACTGTATATAAAGTGATCTGACAGCAAACATCAAATTAACACAATGATGAGGTTGATAATTCTTATTTTTATGCTAATTTTTAGTGGAGGTAAGGCAGACTTTTTATTAATTTTATCAATTTCAGAAAATTTCAGGTTCCACATCAACTACAACTTATAGAAAATGCGGAAACGACATCAATAATCTATGGCTAGACATAGTTCTAGTAGTTGATAATACAAGGATCATGCAGATTGATGGGGTTGGTCTTTTTTTCAAAACGTTCTGTATATTGTCGTAAGATTAGGTGTACGGGTACTGTAACTTAATCTAGGCTCCGATTTTTAGCTCTGCAGATATACATTCTTCAAAATACTTCTTCTTTAGGTCTATGACACAATTCGAGCCATGTTCGGACCATCTGTTCGAATTGGAACTAACTACAAAGATCCTAGAAGTACACGAGTGGCAATTGTAACCTACAATGAAGAGGCAACGGTTGTCGCGGAATTTAGCAGGTTTAAATCGATAAATGAGCTGAACCAAGAATTGGAAAAACTCAATGGAACACAAAAATCTGACTCGTTTGATGGATTTATGGATTTGTAAGTGTTAGAAGTTTTTGGACTAATTTTGAAATGAAAAAAAAGATGAAATCATGATATATTTTTAGGGGCCTGGATGCTGCTTACACATTGATTAAGAACTCTAACAAAGCGAATGACAGAAATCAATACAAGAAGCTTATTGTGCTCTTCACATCGAACTATTCGTAAGTTACCACATAAAAGGCTTAGTTAATCTATAAATTTTGTTCAGATTCAAAAATCAACGTCCCGATGTTCTTGCTTTATCAATTCGTTCATCTGGAATTGACATTGCTACAGTATACACTGGTGATGGAACAAGTGGAAATACCCAGTTTCAATTGCAATTTGTCGGAAATTACAATATGAACTTCCACATTGCAGATACTGTGCCAATAGTAAAGGAACTTCAAGGAGCTACAACTATTGGTAGGCTTTTAAGACAAAGTATTGGAATTATTGTGAATTTCAATAGGGGATGTCGAATTTCAAAAAAAAAACTTTTCTTACAATGATATCTTCTACTTTTCAGCAAACTGTTTCTGTCTGGATAATTGGGTTCAGTACGAATGGCCAATTAATTCTGGAAATATGTTTGGAGTTTGCATTGGAAATCTTAAAAGAAACGATTTCCAACCTGATGCCAGAAAATACTGTAAAGAAGCAGCGAAGAACGCGTACTTAGTTTCGGAATTCAATAAGAATAAGACAGCTTTTAACTATGGTAAGAAGGAAAAAGTAAATTGAAAATGAGATAAAACAAGCTTCAGATTTCATTACTAAACATGGTTCCACAAAAGTCGGAAGTTATTTCAATGGATTGTATAGTCAAAATGGAAGCTGGTATTGGGATCAGCCTGATGGCAAACCACTTCTGCCGGTAAGATTTGAATTTTATTAGATTTTAACTCTGCTGATGTTAACTTGTTTAGTTCATAAAAAAATTTCAGCTCGATCCATCTTCTGGATCAGTGTCAGCTAAATCTGGATGTGTTGCAGACGTTAAGTATTCTGATGGATCGGTGAGTTTTTTGATAGTAATTGTTGAGTTTTCCTGAAAGTTTCAGATTTCGTGGACACCGATAAGCTGTGGAAATCGACTACCGTACATTTGTGAAATGCCAACCTGTGACACCGATTTTTATTGTGTTTGATATTTAATGAAACTTTGGCATGATTACTTTTGAAATTGAATAAAAATCGGACTTAAACCAATTCTCAAAAAACGTTCCTAATCATGACGAGAAAAAAATCAGTCAAAAAAGACACAACACCAGAACTATCCTCACTTAACTCCTCCTCTGATACGTACGGTACCGTAACCAACTCTCCTTCAACAATGTTTGAACTCAATTTGTTTCAATAATCACAAAATTTCTCTAAAATGAAATCATTTTGTGATTGGGGGTACAAAATGGTGATAATTTAACAGCTGATAAGAAAAAGAGTACAAAAAGAGAGCACCAGTGCAAATTATGTGATTGATAATGGCCACCAAAATATTGTTGATCGCAGTTTTGGTTTTTGGAAACGGTAGGTTGAAATAAAAGGGCACTTCTAATAAAGGTTTTTCAGTTTTATTTTTAACTTCTACTCCTGTCGACAGATCCTGTGGAAAAGATCCGAATAACTTCTGGTTGGATATAAACTTGGTTATTGATAATTCAGAATTTATGATAAATGATAATGTCTATGAGACAATATCTTCAATTTTCGGGCCAAAATCAAGAATAGGAACAAAATATGATGACCCGAGGAGCTCAAGAGTGGCTATTGTTACCTACAATTATGATGCTACTGTGGTAAGAGATTCTATAGAGCTTCAGAGAATCTAAACACGAAATATTCCAGGTTGCCAATTTGAAAAAATTCACATCCCTTCCACAGCTACAAACCCAACTGACTGCTCTCAAAAACACTGGAAATCAAGTGTCCGAAAATTCAAATCAAACCAATTTGGATACGTAAGTCTCATTTTAATAATGAAAAAAAAACATAATTCCTATGATTTCAGAGGATTACTGGGAGCACAAGGGATCTTCAATAACACCTATGATCGACAAAACTACAAGCGGGTGGTGATAGTTTTTACTTCGGGCTATGAGTAAGTACAGTATCTTTTGGTTAGAGTGGTCTAATTCTTGAGCTTAAGCCCTTTTGATTAAATCCGTACGCCTATTTTTTCAGCTACGCTCAATCCCGCCCGGATAGTATTTCGCACAACCTCCAGAGCAATTTTGTCACAGTAATCACTGTAAATACCGGCAAAGACAAGACTGTCGAGAAGCAGCTCGAGACAGTGGCATCACCGAATTTCCACTTCAAAATGTCCTCTAATACAACTGCAGACCTTCAGAATGCCTTAGCAACCAGTGAGTTCAGCAAAAGTATAATATCATTAGAGATAATATTTTCGTTCAGTAAACTGCTTCTGTCCGGACAATTGGGTTCAATACAAGCATTATGGAGTTTGTTTATTTGGTCCAAATATCCAAAAACATCGAGCAAATGCTCATGATTTTTGCCACAATCAAGTAGGATTTCCAGCTAGTCTACCGACAGAGTTCAACGAGAAAAAACGAGAATTCAACTATAGTAATTTTGAAAAAAAAAGTGTAAAAATTCTCCAAATTTTTGATTTCAGAACTGATAAATTCCTATGGAAGTACTAGAAAATTGTCATATTGGAATGGATTAATTAATGAAAATGGAACATGGTTTTGGGAACAACCAGATGGAAAACCATTGATTCCGGTAGGGAAATTCAAGAGATTAGGGGATGAAATCCGTTTTGTTTTCCAGTTGGATCCAACGTCGGGATCGGTCTCCAACAAATCTCCATGCATAGCTGACGTAGTTTATTCAGATGGATCTGTAAGATTTCAGAAAACTTTTTTGCTAAAGTCCAACCAATAAACATTCAGATCTCTTGGACATCGATCAACTGCGCCAATTCATTCTACTTTTTATGTGAAGCTCACACTTGTGATACTGATAATTATTGTGATGATTAGACCGGAATATGAATCAATGAAGTTTTTCAGCAGCGAATTAAAAAATTTTGATAATTAAAGAAGTTTATTTCTGATAGAAACTAATTAGAGATGCTTAAAATATCAATTTTCAACAGTGATCACATCCACATCCATTTTTCTCTTCTTCTGGTTCCTCATTTTCTTTATTATCATCATCGTTTCCAATTGGTTTTTCTTCCTTCTTTTTCTCTGGAAGTGTATGTCCACGACAGTGTTCTGTCTCATGTTCTTCTGGTTCCCAAGTTGATGGATCATCCCAACGACGAGGTGGAGTGTAGATGCAACAACAGTTTGATTTCAGACGACCCATGTGTTCGTTGTCTGGGAATTGAAAATGATTTTAGATTGGTCTTGAGTGACCATAACATCTGACTGTACTTTTAACTCACCAATAACACCGGCTCCCCAGGTAACACGTGGACGCTCATTTGTTGCTCTCAAACGGAGCACAAGTTGCTCTGGCTGCTGCTCCTGCTCTCCAACGCCTTCTGAAGTTGTTGTTGTTGTGAGGACGACGGTCGATTGCATTGGAAGAAGTTGGTTGCAATAAATACGAAAAAAGACGATAAAATTTACACGTCTTGAACACGTGGCCAGAAAAAGTTTCTAAAAACTTTCATGTTTTCCACGTGACATTCCAACTTCTCCCGATCCTTATCTTTTTGTCCCTTCCCTTCCCTTGTCTCACTCTTTCGTCAATCATTGCTACCAAATTATCGATTGATTAGCCATGGCTTCTTCGTTCGACAACCACATGGAACAAGATGGAATGTGCTCGGTGTACTCGGCTCAACCGTCCGAGACAAATTGCTCAATTAGCGAAGTGCTTGCCAAGGAGATGATTGCTGTCAATGAGACACCAGATGATCGTGCTGAAGTATCGATCTATTCTCTTCCAAAATCAGAGACTAATGTGACAGCTAGTGATGGATTTCAGCCATGTAAAGCTGTTAATCAATTCAATATTTCCATGTACTCGGCACCAAAATCTGAGATAAATGTGACGATGAATGAGAAATTTGAAAGATGCCAAGACTGTAAGTTTCATTCGAAATTCCAGTTTTAATTCTTCACTTTCAGTGATGAATGTTCTGGATTATTCTGTTTATTCGGTTCCACCATCTGAAACCAATGTGACTATGAATGCTCCAACTCTTTCTCAATATACTCTTCTTCTTTCGGAAACTGATGTTTCTATGGCTGATGGATTCTGTCCATGTAAAGTAATGAAATCTCTTGAACCAAATATTTCATCTGAATACACTGCTAAACCAATTGATCTTTTTGATCAAATAGCTTACGTTGAACATCTTCAAGAAGAACTCGGAATCTCTGATAAAAAAGTGATTGGACTTGAATCTAGCAATCTATCTTTCGCTAAGATTATTGATTCGAATGAATGTCTTCTCCATTTGGAACAATTTCAGCCAATTCCAGTGGATTTCAGCCAAATGCCAGCGCCAGTTTCGTACAACAAATCTATGCAGACTGGTTTGTTATCATTGGAAAGTGAGATCCACAGACAATATGTTTTCAGATCAATCGATTGAAAGTTACCTTCTCCGCTCTTCTTGCACCTGCTCCGTTCATCATGAAATTTGAACTTTTGTCTTGAGAAATGCTCCATATAAAGATGTCTTACTGATTTTCTTTTGTTTTTCTTTAACTTTCACAATCTAACAACTTCTATAACAGTTTCACATGAGACGTTCAGAGCAATCAAGTCCTTCTGAATGGTTATTTTGAAGTTCTTAATTCGAGAATTTTTGAAAAAAAAACCGATTTATTATCACAATTGATTTAACCCATATTAAAAGTATGACAGGATGATTTAAGTATGAACAGATTAAGAAAATACAGTTAACAAATGTCAAAAAATAATAAAAACAGAATGAATGATTAATTATTGCGGCAAGACTCTTTGAGATTATTCCGGGCATCTGATGGTTTTGGAGTGTTGTTTTCTCATTTCGATCGTTTGGCTCTCGGTTCAACATTTTCCTTCTTGTCGACAGCTTCTTGTGCTTTTGTTGTTCTTGTCCGAGCTCTTTTTTCATTTCCTTCCGGGAATCCGAGATGTTTGACGTGATCTTTGTTAATTGGTCTTCTCGACGGATTCGGCTCCTGACGAGCCTTTCTGATTGCCTTGTCGAGTGGGAATTGTTCGAGAAGTTCCATTGCTCTCATATGTGTCATATATTGACTTTGTTCCAATAGGATATCAATATTTTTGTAGCTTCCGTTATCCGATAATTCCTGTCTCTCATCTCGATCATCGTCTCTGCACTTGTTGATGTTCACCATTTCTGGGATATCGCTGTAAAAAGTTAACATTTGCCTCGGCATTTTTATATTTATAACTTACGCGGCACTTTTTTGAATGAAATCCTCGGTATATTCTCTCTTTGGGTAAGACACTTTGGAAGAAGACATGGTTGGAAGACGAAGAGAAGACAGTTGGAGCAAGGTAAGGGAGACTGTTCGAGACGAATGACAGAAAAATAAAAGATGAGGACAGTACGCACAGAAGACGCTGGAAGTGAATGAATACGCTGAGTATGCACGATTATTATCCACAAGATGCACCATAAAGTCCATACACAACGTACAGTTTCTTCACATTGACCTTTGTCTTCTGTGTCATAAACATCATATTGATTTTTTTCATTAAGGGTTCTCACTTCTGTTTATATATCGTCTCTTTTATCTTCTTCACCATCTGTCTTCTTTCCTTCCCACGATCAACTTCCTGATCTCAAACTGTCATTTTTCCAGCATTCAAAATCTACTCATTAATGCCTTATCCACATAGAGAATACACCCAAATGTTCCAGAAGTGAAGAAAGTCCGAGGAATACCTAAGCCAAACGAAAAGAAGGTTCTCAAGGAAAGCAATCGCAAAGCCTAATTGTTTTAATTTGTCTTTTTTTTTATAAATTTAAACATTTTGTGTCATTTGTTATATGGGTAATAATCTAGGTAAATAAAAACGTTTTTTTCTTAAGAATTTGGACTCGACAAAAGCTTCAATTTTGATTTTAATACTGCTTTATTGGTTCAAACTATTGAAACCTGAACGTAAAAAAGGGAAAGACTGGAATTTTAATCATTTTATTCACAAAGATCAATCACTAGAAACTGTTTGATCCTTTTTCTTCACGACAATCGGAGCTTCTTTTCCACAAAAGAAATAATGCTTCAAATTACAAGTGACATCATTTAACTTTTTATCTCCAAGCACTTGCCAAGCTGGTCTTTTCTGTGGACCTTTCAACAATTGAACACATTGCTCCTTATCACTGGCAAAATTTGGTTCCATGTGATGCGCCCAACGAGTTAGGAAATCTGGTGGATTATAAGCAACTCCATTAACCCATTCGAAAACTCGGAGACGTGAACATTGATGTGTTTCGTCTGGATTGAAGCCGCCCCGCTTTCCATCTACTCCAAGTCTATCACAAGATTTACGACGCTTGGCTCCAATCCATATATTGTTATGGTTATTAAAAACTGTTCCATTGGCCTTGGCTGCGTCCAGCATACCTGGAAAAGGAAAAAAATGTCTGAGAGACGGGGAGAATATATTAAATGTACCATCTAAGAAATCCAATTCCTCTTGTCCAGTGAATCCAGAAACATGGGCTTTAATCTTTCGACATTCTTGCTCCGCAGTGTCAAAGTCAACCAATTTGGAAACAAACTTATGACAATACTTCTGCCCGAGCTCTTTTCGATGGAACGGTTTAAAGCCATCTGGACATCCACCGTATTCCATGACATCGAAGTTGGTTTGGCAGTAGATTGGAGCATATCTTGCATCAGACATCGCTTCAAGACCAATATCCTTCGATCGACTGAAAAGATGAATGCTTTTGCGTAGGGTTGTTGTTGGCCGCCAAAACCTTTTATTAAAACTAATGTTTTTCACGTCATAGGTTTTGCAAAACCAATCATTTTTCTAAATTGGTTTTTGAAAACCAATGTAATTTCTAAATTGGTCAATTGACGCCAATATTTCATCACCAAATTTTCGAAAAATTAATTTTTAAAAAGTTTTTTCAACGCATTTGACCTTTGATAAATTGGTTTTTCCAAACCTACACGTAGGTATTGGCGACCAATGCCAATTTACAAAAAGGCATTGGTCGCCAATACCTTTTTGAATATTGGCGTAGGTTACCAATGCCAATTTTTAAATTGGTTTTGGTCGCCGTAAAATACCTTTTTGGCAACCCTACTTTTGCGAGCTATGAATCAAAGAAAGATTGAGAGCGGGTGAGAGACCGAAAGAAACTTTATGTCTGCGTCTCTCGGCAGTGCACACTATTTATTCAAATGCCCTCACCTCAATACAACTCCAGTACTCCAACTTCCACCATCACACTCCTCATTCGGCTCTCCACTTCTCCAAATTGGCGCATCTTTCAAAGATTTGAAGAATGTTTTGTTGTTCTGAAATTATCCATTCTGACTTCGAAGCCTCATAACTGAAAACTTACGTCACCAGGAAAATCCATTCCATAATTTCTAGAGTTGGATTTTGCACACTCCGCATTGATACGGCTTTTCATTTTAGCATCTCCCGAATAAACAGAAGTTCTAATAATTTCTGCACGTCTTTTCTCCGCCAGTTTCTCCAAAAATTCTCTGGTTGGAACTGCCGATTGGGCATTATCAGTTTGAAGAAAAGGTCTTAAAACTTTTTTGCAATAGTTATTGTCATGCAATGGTTTCTGTTCAGCTCTTTGGAGTACACTCGCAGATCTGACATAAGCTTTATCTCCTGCGAATATGGTTGGATAATAGATTTCTCCAAATCTTCTTAAAAGATAATTACTCTCCGCTTGATTCATTGGTGGAGTATATTCACATAAAACCATTGCTTTTTCAGTGGTTTTAACACGAGCAAGAGCAAGATGGGGAAGATTATAATTGTATCCATCGATAGCCAAAAGAAGATATCCGCCTTTCACATTGTAGATCAAATCATGTGTGATAGCTTCACTTGCATCTAGCCAAAGACGGGAGACACTGGTGAAGTAATCTGAAAAAGACTTCACTGTTCAATACGATTCCAGCCCTCTTCATTCCTCACCTCTAATCCTAAACGGCAAAGCCTCTCGATGCATAAATGCAATAGTACTATTATGTCCTTCTTGCTTAGAACAATTATTAACAGCCTCTTCTCTTGTCATCAATGTCTTCTCCATTTTATAGCATCTTCCAAACATTTGGACCCATCCAGATGCACAAATCAACGTTGCTTCTGCATGACAAATGGTATCATCTCCAGAGACCACTTCATTGATATGATATGGAACATTTTCCTCGCAATACAACCTAGCAGCCTCCTGAAAAATTTGTATTTTATGTTGAAAAATCCATCAAAGTTTACCTTATCTTCAGTTGCCACTGGGAACTTGAACGAACATAAATCTCCCGTCATTGCCTGCAAAGGAAGTTCAAAAATTGATTCAGAGCACTATTTCTCACCTGAAATCCTCCGATTCTCGGTTTATAACTTCCTTCTCCACCCCAAAATTTGCACATTGATCCAAAACTCCAATCAACATCCTGAGCATTTGTGGTTTTAATTGTGTGCAATAAGATGGTGCAGAAAACGAGGAGCAGTTGATTCGGCATTTTTCAAATAGTGTGTATCTGAAAGGAGTAGGAGTGTGTTGGGGATAAGAAGAGAGGGTTACGAACCTGTTTTGCTTCAGATTGATTCGAGAACTGACAGGATGTTACACGTTGCACTATATGAGAAAACAACAGGACACGGGGAAATACAAAAGTTCACGTCTTTTTAGGATGTAATAACAATAATAATTTTTCAATTCATGTGTGTATTTTTGCTTGTATTGCAAAGATTTTTTATGAATCTCTGATCAAATTTCTAGCCGAAACAGAACAGTATCTTGATAAACGAAACCTGAACTGACACAATTAGCTGCGGTGGCATAATAAAATGCGGAATAAGTTCAATTTTATTTAAACTATTGGAAAATTTTCTATGGGGCAGTTTATAAAGATGGTCCTTCAAAGGATCATTTTTCATCATATCAGATCTAATCGAGGAATAGGACACGTATGGTTCCTAGAGTTCTCAGTGTACTTATTGCTTGAAGAAAATATTTTCTAGCTGTTCTGTTTTACCCATTCAATTGAAAACATTTGAATGTAACAATTTCCCGCCCGATTGTGTAGAAAATGAAGACGCTGTACTTTAGTCTGCACAGCCTGTCTGTTAAAGAGTATTCAGCGTACACCATATCCCATCCCACACTTCCATTTTGTGTCTTACATTCTATTTTTGTTGTACACCGTCTTCACGTTCTGATTTTGTTTCAACGTAATTATTCATTTCATTTCTTGCAACTTTTCAACTGTTTGAGTCAATTTCCTTTCGGTATTGAGCTAATCAAAGATTTTGCTTGCAAAAAGGTACTCACAGTTGGAAATAACTTTCTCTCCTAGATTATTAGAAAACACAGTATTTTAAACTATTATTTTTATTTTTAACAATCTCTTCGAACGCATTCAATCAATAAAAGCCAACTTGAACATCCAAAAATGTTATGAAAGGTTTTCTGTTGTGCGTCCGTACGGTCTCAATGTACAATCTCATCTATCCTTCTAATTTACGATCCTCTTCTCGTCTGTATTCTTATTTTAATCGATATTTTTTCCCTTGTAGTTAAACATTTTCAGAATCTCCCTCACGTCTTTTCAACGCTCATCAAAAATGTCCTACACAGAAAGAACCATGGAATCCATTCTGGCCAACACTGCGTAAGTATAAGGAGACTCAGAGAATCATTAAACATCCATTTATTTCAGAGAGCTTCCAGAGTGTATCTCCACCAACTTCAGAGAAAACCGGGATACACCGGTAACGTTTTCGGAGAACCAATCCGAAGCCAACGTGGATCTCCTGCTCTCAGTGAGCCCTTTTATGACCCATGAAAAAGCCTTGGAGTTTCTGACCATCTTCCCACTGGACCAGGCCATCAAAAAAGCCAAAAAAGAGCGTAATCCAGCTGGAAGACCGATTCCAAAACGGTTCCAAAAACTTATTGGACTACCAGAGCATGTGCCGATTCAGAAGCGCGCTGTAAAGAGAACTCAAAAGATGGAGGATTATATGGAAGCGAAGGAGAACGGACCGAAGGCAAAACAGGCCAAAGTTGGAACAGGAAAGAAGGAAATGGAGTCAAAAAAGATTCTTTGGAGAAAGAATGATTTATCAGTTTATTGTTGTTATGGTCAAAGTTAATAAAGTTCTTTTTTTTAAATCATTCTTTAACACATATTTTATTTTGTTCCATTTTCCGTATAATTAGGTGAGTACGTAGACTTAAAGTTGAGCTAAATCATTTTTTTCTACGAGTTTGCATATAGCGAAGCTCAATAAAACATCAGAATAAGACTTGGAAAACAGGTATGGCTATGGTAGAACCTGTTGTCAAAAGAGCTTTGAACTCAAAAGAGAGCGCAGCTCTATTAGAGGTTGTGCAGTACAACCTAGTTCGTATCCATTTCTTCTTTACATTTTTCAAATATTCAAAACAGTAAGAAGTTTTGAAACAGAATGTATATTTCGCAACAGGGTTCAACGTAGTTCAAAAGTATAGAAAATCATATGCCTTCACTTCTAAACAGGAATAGAATGGAAGGATAATCTAGTAATTTGAGCAATAAAACAGTTCAAGGCCATCTTCAAAAGTCTTGAAACAAAAAAATCTTTGCTGATCAGCTGGCAATTCATGAAATATCAGAAAAAACACTCAACGAATTCAAAAACGATAGAATATTATCAGAAATCAACTGAACTGGTGAAGTTCCTGAAGACGTCCTCTCATTTCAGACAATGACGCACCTCTTCCTTGTTTTCTGAATTCTCTTCCTTCTTACTCTTCAAATGATTCATTGATCATAAGACTATCAGAACGCACTTTATCAAAAAAAGGAATTGAAAAACATGCCTAATATTTCACGTCACCTATATTCAATTGAAGCCCTGTCTCTCGAGGGAAAAATTTAAGGTTTCGGTTTTCAAAATTCTTTCGGAAATTCAAAAGGAATTCGCCCACCGAACATAACATACTTCCTTTTTTGAGCTATTCATTTTTATTTTTCACTGATCATTGAAAATGGGAAAAGCTTGGCTTTTCCTATTATTCTTTCCATTTATTTCTACACAAAATGTTACAGTACCATCTACAAAAACAAAAGTGAGTTTGCCTCATTACTTCTTTTTAACTTCAATGATTGTAGATCAAAGTTGGGATAGCTGCCGCTCAGAAAACACAAGCAGCATCAATTGGATGGAATGTTTGTGGTGGTGCTATACCATTAGCAATCGAGTATCTGAAGACAAAGGGTTTTGTTAAGAATTTCGATTTCGAGTGAGTTTTCATTCGTTGAAACTTCTTTTTGAATCTGTGATAAATCGTATCTCATTGTCAGCTAATTTTAGTTCCCGATTACTGTATGAGCAAATAGACCTTTGGAGAGCTAAGATTTAGCTCTAACAAGCTTCAATTACAAGGGCCAAAGCTTTCCTTAGTTTGTCAGTTGAAGCTCCAGACATTATTTCAACTTCGCCTCCTGAACCTATTCTCCGATCTTTCGATTTTTCGTTTTTTGATTTTCTGAACTTTCCAGACTAGACAGAATCTTTGAGGTTTCTTCTGACTAACTAATTTCATTCATAGATCTCTCTTCTTCTCAGATCTAGAACACAACAAGATAATCTCAAAAAGCCGAGTTTAACCTTCACAAAATTCGTTCTGAATTATACTTCGAACAGTTTTGAAACTGATCTGTTTCATTGATTTATTTTCGATTTAAAATAGAACAATTTGGAACATTGAAAGGATTCGGAAAGATCTATTCTTTGAAAGTCAGAAAGAAAAAGGCTTCGATTTTGCTGGTTTTCCGAAGAAAAAACACGTAGGAAGCTTCTAAAAAACATATTTTCCGTGAAACATCACTATTTCGAAAAGTTTTAGAAAAAGATCTTGAAAAACGGATTAGAAACAAGTGCAGACAGATCATGTAGCTCATATTACTGTAGTTCATTTTAGATTCCTCTAGAGCATCGTTCAGTTCTTTTTTAGTTTTCAGGGTTCAATAAAACAATATTTAAGAATCAAACTAAATTGTAGGTACTATGTCCAATACACCGAATGTGACCGAGCTTCCACAATCCAAGCCGGTCTTAACTTCATGCAGAATCAAAGTGTTGATGTCATAATTGGTCCTCCGTGTGCTGAAGCTTTACGAACGATGGGAACTCTCGGAACACTTTATAAGAAACCTGTATTAGGATGGGGATTTGTCAGTCAGGCAGACCTGTCTGATACTAGCAGGTTTCCCTATTTAACAACAGTTCTACCTTCTTCTCAGACGTAAATTGAAGAATGGGGATGTTGAATTAAAGATAGATTTTATAGGTTGGGGTTTGCTTCCTCAAAACTGTTAGAGTTGTTCAAATGGAACAAAGTTGCATTGCTTTATTATAAGAATGATTTGAATTATTGTGGAGGAGTCATGAATGATGTGGAGGCAGCGATGAATGATCCAGGATCATATCCAGTGCAAATTGTGATGAAATCTGAAATTGATGCAAATAATAATGAAACTACAAATGCGGTTATGACAGCTATCAAGAATAGAGCAAGGAGTGAGTTTTCAGTCAAAATAATCTTTGCGGTAATAGGTTGAAAAAAAATGTGTGATTGTTTCTCAAATTGAACGGTCCTTCTTACCTATTTGGTGCAACACAAAGAAACAGTATTATATGAGAAAAGATCAAGGGGAAACTATTGTGTATCCAAAAACCTTTGCAGAACTTTCTTACGTTTCAAAAGATGAATATTTTATTCTTCCAGAAAAACGTGAAAATTCTCAAAGCCGTTTTCAACTGATTTCAGTGCAAATTGGTATTGAGGATTTTCACGTTTTTCTGGACGAATAGTATTCATCTTTTGAAACGTAAGAAAGTTCCGCAAAGGTTTATGGATACACAATAGTAGAGAACTATGCACAGAGAAATTGAAAATAGTCCTTCTTACTTCTTTCTCTGATGAAAATGTATTCAGTTGTTCTCTGGTGCGCTCAACTTGGAAGCGAAAAACGAGACTATATGATTAGAATATCTCAATTAGGACTTGATGACTCCGAATATGTTCATGTGATGTTATCGCTACGAAGTATCGGATTTGGAGTCCAAACTTTTGTTGGAAAAACTGTTTGTGAGTTTCTCAACTTCAAATCTTTTCTTAAAAGTTTTGATTTCAGTCAAACAATCCGGTCTTACTCCAGTATGGGAATCGTTTTCCAATATTTCTGATGGCCTTGAATCATTGGCTAAACAAGGAGCAACAAATATGCTTGTGATTGATTTGAGCAGTGAAGTAAAAGACAAAGATTATCTTCAATACATGCAAAAGAATATAATCAATTACACTCGTACTTATTTGAATTGTAATACAATTGAATGTACAAACGCCACAGCTTCTGGAATGGGAGCCTATGCACGTCATCTATTTGACGTCGTCTATCTTTATGGAATTGCATTGACTAATACTAATTCGACTAGTCCAGGAGTTTTCGATGATATGGACGTACTTATACCAAAAATGGTTACAAGTTTTGATGGTAGGTTTCATTTCGAATTAACTTTTCACTCAATCTTTATTTTTAGGTTTGACTGGTGCAGTGTCAATAAATCAGAATCTCTCTAGAATGCCTTTGTATCAAGTTTATGGTTTGGATGAGAAATACGAACAAGTGTCACTCATGAACCTGACGTTTGCCAGTGGAACTACGGTAGCTGTAGGATTTAGTTACATTTTTTATTGTAGTCTTTGTTCTTTTGAATTTATCCTAACAATTCATAACTTGGCGTTAAGCTTTCCCATTTTTCAGACAGTTTCCTTGGCTTATGCAAACGAGAGTTCTGCCGTTTGGCATTTCTGGGGTGGAATTCGACCATTGGCCACTCCTTTATGTGGATTTCTTGGAAAGTCCTGTCCAATTCCATTTTGGGAGCAGTATCGAGTTTTGGTATTTGTGGCTGCTGGGCTTATTATTTTGATGATAACAACCAATATAATATGTGTTGCTTGTATGGTAAAGAATCGGAGAGAAGAACAAGCAAGAATCAATTCTGAATGGCAAGTCCCATTTGTCAAATTGAGAGAATTAGAGAAGAGGAGAACTGGAAACAGTAAAAGATCATTGCAATCAGGACCATCGAATGTGACAGAAGATAGTAAAATGTCGACTGGAAGCGAATTCTGTGAGAATTATACTATTATGATGTACGATAAGGATATGGTTCTGACAATGAAATATCAGTATATGAACTTATCAAAAGCCGATATGGATCGATTTGTGAAAATGAGAAAATTGGATCATGAGAATTTGAACAAGTTTATTGGGTTATCAATCGATAGTTCACTATTTATATCGGTGACAAAACTGTGTTCAAGAGGATCTCTTCAAGATATTTTAGCAAGAGGGAACTTTTCGATGGATTTCTTTTTCATGTTTTGCATTATTCGAGATATTGCAGAGGTGAGAGACTTTTTTGTGATGGTCCATTGTCCCTAGATTAAGACATTTACAGTAAAAGAAAGTAAGCATACAAAAAAATTGCCCAATATAATCTTAGGAAACTAAAGATATTTTGAAAGGTCCTCATTCAAATAATATTACTAAATATAAGCATAGACGCTTGATCGGCAAAAAGCAAACACAACTTTTTCCTCAAAGTTTAATTTTTAGGGAATGGAATACCTTCACAAAAGTTTTCTTCGAGTCCACGGAAATCTTCGATCTGCCACGTGTCTTGTGAATGATAGTTGGCAAGTGAAATTGGCTGAATTCGGTTTGGACAAACTACTCGAAGAAATAACACCCACCAAAAAACGTCTTCTATGGGCTGCTCCAGAAGTTCTTCGAGGATCCCTCACTGTTAGTCAAATGGAACCATCTGCTGACGTCTTCTCTTTTGCAATTGTTGCTTCGGAAATCCTTACAAAGAAGGAGGCGTGGGACCTTCAGGAAAGAAAAGAAGCGTATGACGGTGAGAAGACCTAGAAAGAATTCAAACATTTCCTCCATTGTTGCAGAAATAATCTACATGGTGAAGAAGGGCGGTTCATATCCAATGCGTCCTGATATCATAACAGATGTCCCTGACGTCAATCCAGCATTGATTGCATTAGTGAAAGATTGTTGGTCGGAGGCACCGGAAGATAGACCTACTTCTGAGAATATATGCAGCCAGTTAAGAGATTTAATGCCAAAGTGAGAATTGAAAAGTCTCACTCAGAGAACAAATGTTATGTTCAGAACAAAAACAAATTTGATGGATCATGTCTTTAATATGTTGGAAGAATATACAGCAACTTTAGAGGTAGAAGTAGAGGAGAGAACAAAAGAATTGACAGTCGAGAAAAAGAAAGCTGATCTTCTATTGAGCAGAATGTTGCCAAAGTCGGTTGATTCTTTGAGCTTTATTTTTGAATTTTGCATTTTCAGACAAGTAGCCGAACGACTAAAAGCCGGTCAAACAGTTGAACCAGAAGGATTTGATTCAGTTACAGTATTCTTTTCGGATGTTGTCAAATTTACAATTCTTGCTGCAAAGTGTTCTCCATTTCAAGTGGTTAATCTATTGAATGATTTATACAGTAATTTTGATACAATTATCGAAGAACATGGAGTTTATAAAGTCGAATCAATTGGTGATGGATATCTTTGTGTTTCGGGATTACCCACAAGAAATGGTTATGCGCACATCAAGTGAGTTTTTTATTGTAATAAACTGAGAGCCTTCCTTCCAGCTATCAGGACAACAAAACATATCAAACCCACGAAAACTTCTAATTTTCCAGACAAATTGTGGATATGTCTCTCCGGTTTATGGAATATTGCAAAAACTTCAGAATCCCACATATCCCTCGAGAACGTGTTGAACTAAGAATCGGTGTTAACAGTGGTATGTATTTGCTTCTTCGAAACATTCTAGCAGACTTCCTGGTCTTCAATCGTTAGACTAGACTCAACTTTACAAGGCTTCGATTCCACATAAAACGGCATTTTTGGAAAAAAAAACGAGAAGTTGTATTACGTTTCGAAAAGAAAATTATCATCATTTCTAGAATTTAGGATGTGGGAGAAGATTTTACTAGAATGAAAGTCTTAGTACGTAGTGAGGACACAAAAACTAAACTATGAAAACGTGCATTTAGTAAGAAAATGAGAAAAAAACGAGGACTTGAAGAAGTTAACGGCTCTGATCGGCTGTTGGGCTCCGGTGCTCATGGCTAGAATACTGATAACAAAATGTTAGATTTCTCGTTTCAGGACCCTGCGTCGCCGGCGTCGTCGGTTTATCCATGCCACGTTACTGTCTGTTTGGAGACACTGTGAACACTGCATCGAGAATGGAATCAAATGGAAAACCATCTTTAATCCATATGTCAACTGCTGCACACTCTCTTTTAACAAGTCACTATCCTCATCAATATGAAACGAACTCAAGAGGAGAAGTAATAATTAAAGGAAAAGGAGTTATGGAAACATTCTGGGTTTTGGGAAAAGCTGGAGAAGTGGATCACGATTTCAGTAGCCGATCAACTCCACCCGTAACTCAGGAAAGATGGCCAGTAAAACCTACAACACCATCGAAGGCAGCAGGGAGTCCGGAGCCAAGATCTGTTAGCTCACATGGATCCAGGCCATCAAGCCAAGGAAATATTAATAATAATAACAATAATAACAATAATAATGATCCATTATACCGACAATATAAGATGGACAGTTTAAAAGTTATTTAGATTTCCGAGAAACTTCGCTTCCAATTGCTCTTCCCCACTGATTCTTGCTCACTTGTACATACATAATTTTCAGACTAATAAACTATTTTTTAATATTTTTGTTTTTACTTTGTTCTTTTTTAAAGAAAACAGACCTCCACCACAATTCCATTTTCATTTTGCTTCCAATTCTATCAAAAATACATTTTCCTTAAGATTAAAACTAAACATTGATACACTATTATTTACTGCACGCTACAAACACACACACACACATCGCGAAGCCATAAATTCTCAAGAATTCAAAAAGAAAGGTTCAAAATTGGAAATCTAATCCTCAAATGGTGAAATTTGGTGAAATCCTAAAAAAGAGACAGCCCGCTCGCGAAGTTTCTATTTTCTACTTTTTTTTGGAATTCTCAGAACTATTTGAATCTGATGAAACAATGCGATTTGTATTATTATTGTTCTTCTTCATTTTGGGATGGTCTAATTGTCAATTGGTACCAACTGCAACGCCAGCAAAACGAACTGTAAGTTTTTCTCATGCGGCCTGTAATATAAGAGCAGGGGTGCTGCCAATGTGATCTGCTAACTGCTATATTGTGTTCACCGTCTACCAGACGTTTCTATTTTGAAAGCTTCATATCTTTCAATTACAGTTTCAGCTATTGCCTTGCCTATAGTAGCTTTAATAGATTTAATTAAAGGCCCTGTAGTAGTTTTTTAAACCCATCTACAGTTTCAGCTCAGGCTGCCCAAAAATATTTCAGATCTTTCTGAAAACTTTCTGTATAATATTTGTATCAGTACAATCGAAACTTTGTAGATACGAGTTGGAATAGCCGCAGCTCAAGCTACACAATCTGGATCCATTGGTTGGTCATCTTGTGGTGGAGCATTGCCGATTGCAGTACAGTATCTACAATCCAAGGGACATTTGACACAGTTTGATTTTGAGTGAGTTCAAATTAACAATTTTTTGATGTCAATGTTTTACGACTAGCCTTACTGAGTGCTTGATTAGTATTGAATCTCTTCACAGACGGAAGAATGTGGTTCTTGACAACATTGAGTCAGGTTCAACCCATTTAAAGTGATTCACTTATCATTTTTATTCCCTTCGGAATCTGATCATAGCCTAGTTAAATTCTTGAACGTTATTCAACTTTCTCTCCTTTTGACACCATTTTTCTTACTTATTTCATCTCTGAACTGAATTTGCACTAATCATGGTGCTCTTCTTAAGCTTAGCCAGCAGAAATCACATACTAAACTCCCGATTAAAACGTCATGAAGTCCTTTAAAACTTTACGAAATCCCACAATTCCAACATTTTCAGATATATCATGGAGTACACTGAGTGCGACAAAGCAAGTACTGTAAAAGCCGGATTAAGATTTATGAAGGAGCTAAACGTAGACGTCGTAGTTGGTCCACCATGTGCAAAAGCTTTGGAAGTAATGGGAACATTATCTGCAATATATAAGAAATTGGTTCTCGGGTGGGGTTTTGTGAGTGAATCTCAATTGGCTGACATCTCCAGATTCCCTTATGTGACGTCGGTTCAACCAACAGCTCAAACGTGAGTTATTGAAATTCGAAAAAAAAGGAAAAATATAATTCTTGATCGTTCATAAGAATCTTAATCTTACTATTTACCACCGTCATTTGCTTTTCCTAAAATCCTTTTAGTCATTGTTATCATCTTTTTCTTTCTGAGTGGTCGTAGTAGTTTTTCGCGTAAATTTGACATTTTCATTGTTGTATGAATTCTGAAATCTTATAGTTTACCGTAAAATCAAAAATATAATATCAAAACAATTTAGACTCGGACTGGCGACATCGAAAATATTGGAGACGTTCAAATTTGATAGGGTTGCTTTGTTGTACTACACAGATGAACAAAATTACTGTCAATCTGTGATGGATGACGTGGAATCCACTTTGAATGATCCAGATTCTTATGCAGTGAATATAGTTTGGAAGGGATCATTAGTGTCTGGAAATGCAGCAGCAACAAGGGCGACGTTGAATGCAGTGAAGTCAAGAGCAAGAAGTAAGGGTTGGAGAAAGAGGAGGAAACTGTAATATAAGGGCACCTCTAATAACTGAATAAGTAGGCATTTGAATTTACCAAACGTGTTGTTCGACAAGTTCGGGCTAATCTTGAGAATCCGGATTGTTACTGTCATATCCTAGCCTTTACCTAAATGTTCAAACGGCTAACATAAGTGGAGTCATTTTTCATAAACTGTCTCAAAACTCCCAGTAAATGTTAATGATTCCATAAACTTCCAGTAATCCTATTCTGCGCCATCAGTGGACCTGAAAAACGGGACTACCTCATCAAAGTCTCCCAGGAAAACATGATATCGAATGACTATGTTCATATATTGTTAACAATGAGAAGTATTGGATATGGAGTACAGACAAGTCTCGGAAAGAAAACTTGTAAGTGGTGTTGAATTGATTCTTCCTACTTCATACTTATTTTCAGTTGCCAACGGCCTAACACCACTCTGGGAATCGTTTAGTGTGAACACTGATGGTAATGAAACATTGGCAAGGAAAGCGGCAGAGAAAATGCTCGTGATTGATGTAAACAGTGATGTTCAAGATGCCGAATTTCTACAATATTTTACGAAAAATAGTGCAAATGCTGTCCGTGATCCACCAATGAATTGCAATTCCTCGGCATGTATAAATGCATCGTCAACAGTAGGTTTGGTTAGAATAACAGTAATTTAAGAATTAATTTTTAGTCTATGGGATCTTATGCACGCCACTTATTTGACGTCTTCTACTCTTATGGTTTGGCAGTAGACAAACTAAATACCACGGATCCTGCGGTTTACAATAATCTAGCCAACTTGATTCCTCAACTAATAACTAGTTTTGATGGTCAGTTAAAGTTCAATTTTAGTCTCAAAGTTTACTTTTTTCAGGTATGACTGGCCGTGTATCCATCAGCAACACCCTCTATCGTATTCCCTTCTATCAACTCTATGGACTCGACAATAACTACGAACAAGTCCCTCTGATCAACATGACATTCTACAACGCCTCTTCGGTAATTGTAATATCCAATTCTAGATTTCCATATTTCATTTTCCATAAACAATTATTTTTCCAGCAAATGTCAAAAGGATATTCTGACGAAGGACGGACTGTTTGGCACTTTTGGGGCGGAGCTCGTCCTTCTGACACTCCTATCTGCGGATTCTCTGGGAGAAATTGTCCAGTTCAATTTTGGGATCAATATGGAGTTCTGATTTTTGTGGCTGGAGCTGTTATTATTTTCCTGTTCCTCATTATGTTTCTCTGCCTCGGATGCATCATAAGAAATAGGAAACTTGAGCAGGAAAGACAGAACTCCGAATGGCAAATTCCATCGGTCAAATTGATAATGCCGGAAAGAAGGAAGAAACCAAACAGCAGAAGATCTATAAATTCAGGACCATCAACTGTTACTGGGGATAGTAAAATGACAATGGATGCAGGATTTCATGAGAATTACACAGTCCAAATGTACGAAAAGGAATTGGTATTGACCACAAAACATCATGTGAAACAACTCTCAAGTGAAGATAAGGATAAATATTCAAAGTTAAGAAAATTGGATCATGATAATTTGAACAAATTTATTGGATTATCGATTGATGGTCCGATGTATGTGGCTGTTTGGAAAATATGTTCAAGAGGATCACTTCAAGATATTATTATGAGAGGAAACTTTTCAATGGATGGCTTCTTCATGTTTTGTATTATCAGGGATATTGCGGAGGTTTGTTGTTGTTGTTTTTGAACTGATTTTGAAATTTTATAGTCATTTTTTTAGGGGATAAACTTTCTTCATAAAAGTTTTCTTCGTCTTCATGGAAATCTTAGATCTGCCACGTGTCTTGTTAATGACAGTTGGCAAGTAAAGCTAGCTGAATTTGGCCTTGATAACCTTCTCGAAGAACATACTCCAACTAAGAAAAGGCTCTTATGGGCGGCTCCAGAAGTGCTCCGCGGAGCTTTGAATGTTCATCAAATGGATCCTTCCGCTGATGTTTATTCTTTTGCAATTGTCGCTTCAGAGATTCTCACTAAAAGAGAAGCATGGGATTTGTCAAACAGAAAAGAGGGCGCTGATGGTACGTGAAAATGAAAATCTGAAGTTGCTAAAGAGTGTGTTTTAGAAATTTTGTACATGGTAAAGAAAGGAGGAGCCAGAGCAATTCGTCCTGAAATAATTCTCGATGCAGAAGTTAGTCCAGCATTGACAACATTAGTAAAGGACTGTTGGGCAGAGGCACCTGAAGATAGACCAAAAGCAGAACAAATATGTAAACTTTTGTTTGAAATGACACCGAAGGCTAATACGAATCTAATGGATCATGTATTCAATATGCTTGAAGAATATACCACGACTCTGGAAGTGGATATTGAGGAAAGAACAAAAGAGTTGACTCTGGAAAAGAAGAAAGCGGATATTCTACTGAGCAGAATGTTGCCAAAGTGAGTTTTTATATTCTGAAAGGCGTGAAGTATAAAAACTTATTTATATCCTTCCATAAGTTTTCAGACAAGTAGCAGAACGCCTGAAAGCAGGTCAAACAGTGGAACCAGAAGGATTTGATTCAGTTACAGTATTCTTTTCGGATGTTGTCAAATTTACAATTCTAGCTGCAAAGTGTTCTCCATTTCAAGTGGTTAATCTATTGAATGATTTATACAGTAATTTTGATACAATTATCGAAGAACATGGAGTTTATAAAGTCGAATCAATTGGTGATGGATATCTTTGTGTTTCGGGATTACCAACAAAAAATGGTTATGCGCATATCAAGTGAGTCATGGATGAGGGTCCAGAAATGAGTAAAAAGTTGTTTCCAGACAAATAGTGGATATGTCATTGCAATTCATGGAATACTGTAGAAAATTCAAGATCCCACATCTACCAAGAGAACAAGTGGAGTTAAGAATTGGGATTAACAGTGGTAAGTGGAAACTTGAAGAGCTGTCACAAATACACTGGAGTTTGTTTTCATGTCAAAAATTTTACCTTCATATTTTGCAAGATTTTGCTCTTACTAGTTAGAATACCTGTAAGAAAAGAAGCCCTGTAGAAAGGTGACTTTCAAGAATTCTTCCTGGTTTCTAGTTATTTCCTGCTTGAGAAAATGAAAACAAATATTAGAGCTAAAGTGGTAAATATACGCCCGTTAAATAATCCTGATCCAAAAACGCCTTATTTATCCATTTCAGGACCATGTGTCGCTGGAGTTGTCGGCCTTTCCATGCCTCGTTACTGTCTGTTTGGAGATACTGTAAACACTGCCTCAAGAATGGAATCAAATGGAAAACCATCTATGATTCATATGTCTGAAGCAGCACACACTCTTCTGACAAGCCATTATCCCCATTTATATGAAACTAACTCTCGAGGAGAAGTTATTATAAAAGGGAAAGGAGTTATGGAAACATTCTGGGTTCTGGGAAAAGTTGATGGAGCGCCTGAAACCAATTCATTGAGTACACGTACAACACCTCCAGTTACTGATGAGAATTGGCCTCCACATTATAAGGAAGAACAAAGGAAACGAGCAGTGACACCGTATCCGGAAAGACAATTCAGTGGAAAAAAGAGAATGGATACTTTAGATGTTATTTGATTTTACAATATATCACTCATATTAGAACTTGTATTATCTTGCCCTTTATGTATTTTTATTTTGGAAATCGAATAAATTTTGCACTTGAATACATCATCTATGACTTCATTACGCCTTCCTATAACCTTCTGAAAAAACTTTAATCCTTGAATTTCATTAAAACAAAATCAGGCAGCCATACACGTCAGACTGGTCTCTAGGAAGAAGCCAATCATTATTCCTGCCCACTTTTCTTCTATTTTCATTTCAATTCTTTTATTTTTCTCATTTTTGCTTAAAATGTGTTCCTATATTAAAATTATCCTGATTATTCTTGTTTTGCTATTATTTTTCGGTTTTGTTCATTGTCAGAACTCCACTGTTTCAAGTAGTCGTCCCGTGATTAAAGTTGGAATAGCTGCTGCTTTAAAAACACAGAATGGATCAATTGGATGGGGATTCGCAGGTGGAGCTGTTCCATTGGCACTGCAGTATTTGAAATCGCATGGATATATGCTGAATTTCGATTTCGAGTAAGTTTCTGTTAACAAGAAAAATTCCAATCAATGACGTTCAGATTCCATGTGGAATACACTGAATGTGATCTCTCAAAAACTGTGCGTGCTGGTCTGGACTTTATGAAAACGCATGATTATGATGTTATCATTGGTCCTCCTTGTGCTCCTGCTCTGAAAATGATGGGAACACTATCAACTATCTACAAAAAACCAGTTCTTGGATGGGGTTTTGTCAGTGAATCTGAACTTTCAGACATGACAAGATTCCCATATGTTACCTCAGTTTTACCGAGTTCACAAACGTAAGTAGAACAGAAAGACGAGTTCAAATAACTCGATATTTTCAGACTGGGTACTGCCACATCGAAACTTTTAGAACTATATTCCTGGGATAGAGTTGCTCTTTTATATTTTAAAAACGAACTTAATTACTGTAGTTCTGTGATAGAAGACGTCGAACGATCATTGTATAGTGAAAGCGCAATGCAAACGGTGCAAGTTGTGTTGAAAGAAGAATTAGATATGACAAATAATCAAAGTTTTGTTTCAACTTTACAGTTGATCAAGACAAGAGCTAGGAGTAAGTTTTCTGAAAATTGCATCTTCAATTTAAGTCTTGTATATTTCAGTAGTCCTATTCTGCGCTCAAACTGGAAATGAAAAACGATTTTATATGATTCAAGCGGCTTTACAAGGAATGAATTCAAGTGAATATGTTCATGTAATGCTATCAATGAGAAGTGTTGGTTTTGGAGTTCAATCTGCAGTTGGGAAGAAACCTCGTGAGTGGAAGAATTCTTCATTTGTTTTAACTCTCGATGTTTACAGTTACACAATCTGGCCTTCCTCCAATTTGGGAAGCATTTCAAGTTGAACCTGATGGTTTTGAAGATCTAGCGAAGAGTATTGCCGCTAAAATGCTTGTGGTAAGAGAGTTTAGACTTTCTTATAAAACTATAATTTTGAAGATTGACACAAGCAGTGAAGTTCGAGACAAAGAATTCTTGCAATACATGACTAAAAACATTGTATATGCCGTGAGAGCACCTCCTTTGAGTTGTATTGCTCCAGAATGTACACTTCTGAATGCAACGGTTTGCTGAAAATCACGAAAAACCAGTAACCCAAGTTTTTTAGGGAATGGGAGCCTACGCACGTCATCTTTTCGACGTCTTCTACATGTATGGAAAAGCAGTTGACAGTTTGAATTCAACAGATTCCCTTGTCTATCGAAACTTGTCAATGTTAATTCCAAAGTTTTCAATTCCATTTGAAGGAATGACCGGAGAAGTTAATTTGAACGAAGATCTCTCTCGTATGCCATTATATCAAGTTTATGCACTAAATAGTGAATATGATCAGATTTCTCTAATGAATATCAGTTTGATAAATGATACAACGGTGAGTTTTTTGAAAGGACTTTCTGGAAAATAACTATCTTCGTTAAAGAGAGTGACTCTTAGCTATAAAAATGAAAGTCAAGACGTCTGGCACTTCTGGGGCGGATCTCGTCCATTAGACACTCCAATCTGTGGATTCCTTGGAAAATCCTGTCCTCTTCCATTTCTTGAACAGAACCGTCTTCTAATTCTTGTTGCTCTAATTGTGGCAGTTCTGCTTATTCTGGCAATTATCATCTGCATTTCTTCAAGAATCAAAAATCAACGTGCCGAACAGCTCCGTCTAAACTCTTTATGGCAAATTCCAGCAATCAAATTGAGAATTCCGGATAAAAAAGGTCATCGAAGGAAGTCCGTATTATCAATTGAATCAGGAACAATATCCGAAGATAGCTTGTCAAAAAGCACAAAAGGTTCAGAAGTCAGCGAGTTCAATGAAAATTATATTATTCAAATCTACGAGAATGAATTAGTTCTAACTACTGCTCATCAAATACAAGAGTTGACAAGTGAAGAAATGACGAGGCTGGTACGGTTGAGAAAGTTGGATCATGAGAATTTGAACAAGTTCATTGGATTGTCAATTGATGGATCTCGATTTGTGGCTGTTTGGAAAATGTGTACAAGAGGGTCTCTCCAGGATATTATGGCAAGAGGGAACTTTTCAATGGACTACTTTTTCATGTTTTGTATGATCAGAGATGTTGCCGAGGTGAGTTATAGTGTTAGGAAGTATATTGTCATTTAGTTATTCAGGGCATGAACTATCTCCATAAAAGCCCTCTTCGAGTTCATGGAAACCTCCGATCTGCCACATGTCTTGTCAATGATAGTTGGCAAGTGAAGCTAGCAGATTATGGTTTAGAGTTTCTACAAGACGAAGAGGAAAGACCTGTGAAAAAGAGATTACTGTGGGTAGCTCCAGAAGTTCTTCGAGCAAATACTACAGTTGATCATATGGACCCATCAGCTGATGTTTACTCATTTGCAATTATTGCATCGGAGATTTTAACAAAAAAAGAAGCATATGATTTACATAAAAGAAAAGAAGGCTACGAAGAGATAATATACACTGTCAAGAAAGGTGGTTCACAAGTCCTTCGTCCGGATATTTATACTGATGTGGAAGTTAATAAATCGCTGATAGCTCTAGTTAAAGATTGCTGGTCTGAAAATCCTGAAGATCGCCCACTGTCGGAAAATATTTGTAAAGTTTTATTCGATATGACCCCCAAAACGAAAGATAATCTGATGGATCATGTATTTTCAATGCTAGAAGAATACACCACGAGTCTGGAAGTGGAAGTTGAGGAGCGAACCAAAGAACTAGTTATTGAGAAAAAGAAGTCGGATATTCTATTGGGAAGAATGTTGCCAAAGTGAGTTTTTCTAAGTTCGAAGCCTTCAATTAGCCATGTAAAAACATTTCCAGACAAGTAGCTGAACGTCTAAAAGCTGGCCAAGCTGTGGAGCCCGAAAGCTTCGACCTAGTCACAGTATTCTTCTCTGATTTAGTTAAATTTACTGATCTTGCCACAAAATGTTCTCCCTTCCAAGTCGTTACTCTACTTAACGAAGTTTTCAGTAACTTTGATGCCATTATCGAAAAACATGATGTTTACAAGGTGAGTAGCACATGATAACATGTTCAAACCAGTTATTCTTGTTTTCAGGTGGAGTCAATTGGTGATGGATTTTTATGTGTTTCCGGTTTACCAAATAGAAATGGAGTTGAACATATTAGGTTTGTAAAGAAAACAAAAAGGGAATGGGCCGAACCGGGGATTGAACCCGGGACCTCTCGCACCCAAAGCGAGAATCATACCACTAGACCATTCGGCCACGATTGAAGCATGATTCCGATTGTGTACAGTTGCGCGCACTTCTCCCTATTTGCCTTTGAAACTTCTTGTTTCTTTCCGCGCGGAACTTCTCACCTATTGAAATGAAGCTTGTTTTCTTTCCGCGCGGAAGACTGGATAATACAATGTGAATCGTAAGAAGTGTTGCTGTTTTCGTGGCCGAATGGTCTAGTGGTATGATTCTCGCTTTGGGTGCGAGAGGTCCCGGGTTCAATCCCCGGTTCGGCCCATTCCTTTTGCCTTCCACTCTCTGAATACAGCCTGTGTAACGTTTTTGGTTTTCAGACAAATCGTAGACATGTCCCTCCGGTTTATGGAGTTTTGCCAGAGATTTAGGATACCTCATTTACCAAAAGAAAGAGTGGAGTTGAGAATTGGAATCAACAGTGGTAAGAATCAATAGCGAAATGATATCAATTTGAATCGGGAACAGGGAATATTGTAGGACCATGTGTTGCTGGAGTTGTTGGTCTATCTATGCCACGTTATTGTCTGTTTGGAGACACTGTGAACACTGCTTCGAGAATGGAATCAAATGGAAAGGCTTCTTTGATTCATATGACAGAAAATGCACATACATTGCTCATGAATCATTTTCCATACCAATATGAAACAAGTTCCAGAGGAGAAGTAATAATTAAAGGAAAAGGTGTCATGGAAACATTCTGGTTGATTGGAAAACAAAGTATGAGTAATCGATCGACTCCTCCTGTATCTCAAGTGAAACAGATTCCTCGAAAGATTGCAAGCTTCACAGATAATCATGACGAAATAACAATTCGATCTGTCAGTCCTTATATTGAGAATGCAAGTGACAATGAAGATGAAGAAATGCGACGAATCATGAGAAGAGAGATGATGAGAGTTGTGTAGCATTTATTTAAATTTAATAAATTGTTTTTTTTTTTAATATATTGTTGATGTTTTCTGTTGTTTTCTTTCTCGCGAGAAATTTTTCTGACACTTGACTGAACTCCGTGAAATTCTAAAATAAGGAAAAGTAAAACTCCGTGCGGCACGCATGCGAAAAGGCGTGCGGGGTGTTGCAACCACACAAACCCCGCCCTCTATGATTTTTCGTCTCTCGCTCTCCCGTTGGTTTTCAACCTCACAACATCGATTTCTGAATGAATTTCGCGTATATTATCATTTTTAAATTGTTTTCCGACTTTATCAACATATTCTTATCGATTTTTTTTCTTCGGAAACTCGTGATTGCAATTAAAATTTAAGTTTGTGTTCAGATGGCATCCGCAGCGAAGGGCAAGATTTTGGCAGTCATCGGAGACGAAGACACCGTCGTCGGTTTCTTGCTCGGAGGTGTTGGAGAACTTAACAAGGTGGGTTTCTTTAGACTTGTAAAACAAATTCTCAGTTTTATGTTATTTTCAGGCTCGCAAGCCAAACTACTTGATCGTCGACAAGCAGACGACTGTTCAAGAGATTGAGGAAGCTTTCAAAGGATTCGTCGCTCGTGAGGATATTGCTATCGTTCTCATTAATCAACATATCGCCGAAATGATTCGTTACGCTGTAAGTTGATTTTTTAATATTGTGAAAGTTGAGTGACAAAGAAACTGTTGTATTAGAAACATGCAACAAAAATTAAATTCGGCTGTGGAATGAATTTGGAACTATGTTTCATATGTAAAGCTTTGCTGAAGGTTTCGGATATAATTTTGCACATTTCACTCTGAAAAAGTTAACCAAACGCAGTTTTGACCAGTTTATAATTTCAGGTCGACCAACACACTCAATCCATCCCAGCTGTTCTTGAAATTCCATCCAAGGAGGCTCCATACGATCCATCGAAGGTGAGTTATTACAAAAAACCTCGAATTGTGAAAGAGGAAGCTTGTTGGCATTGGAAACAAGTCACCAAAACCTTTCTCATTTTGAAGAGTCATCGTTTTCTCAACCTTTTTTCAAACCTTCGAATGTTATATCAAAATTTCTTCCATTGTGTGGCATTATATGAGAAATCGGTGACCTACAACGTTTTACTAAAAAAAAAAAACAAAAAAATCCCATTCAGAGTTGATTTTCGAGGATATCCGTTTCTATAAAAAAATTTCATCATTTTTTCCAGGACTCAATCCTCAACAGAGCTCGCGGATTGTTCAATCCAGAAGACTTCCGATAAATGCGACGATATCATCTACTTGCACCCTGGCTTCTCCTCTATAACATTCCCCTTCTTCTTCGATTGCCCATGTTCTGTTCTGTGATCAGACTTTCTCTTACTTCTTTAACCAATTCATCCAACAAGTTTTACCACAAAGATTACTTTTTTGTCACTATGGAATGTACATGATTTATATTGCGAACTGAAATGTGTTTTTTCCTTTTTAATAGATAGTTTGTATTTGAATGCCTCCTCGAAAAATGACTAATGAAAGATTGTTTAGCGCAGAGAAATTCAAAAAGTAAATCTATAAATGTAAATTATAAAAACCGTGAACCCTGCGTTTCCAACTGTTGATATCTTTCCACGTTTCACATTCTCTCGCTCTCACTGATTCGTGGTACCCTATCAAAACCTTGATATTTCTTTCCATTCAGAAGAGCACTTTTCAAATGTTTCGCCGCCTCGTGACGTCATCACTCACTGCCTCCAGAAGTCTGTCGTCGTCGGTTCAGTCACGTGTCGGAATTCCATTTGTAATCGATAATGAGGGAAAAGGAGAACGTACTTATGACATTTATTCGAGGCTTCTTCGAGATCGAATCGTTTGTCTCATGACTCCGGTATCGACCATTTTTTCATCTGAAAGCTTTCAATATCTGTTTTATTTAGGTTGATGACTTCATCGCTTCTGCCCTCATCGCTCAACTTCTGTTTCTTCAGAGTGAAAGTGGAAAGAAACCAATTCACATGTACATTAACAGTCCAGGTAAAACTAAAAAATTAACAAAAGAAATGGGCCGAACCGGGGATTGAACCCGGGACCTCTCGCACCCAAAGCGAGAATCATACCACTAGACCATTCGGCCACGATTGAAGCATGATTCCGATTGGGTACAGTTGCGCGCACTTCTCCCTATTTGTCTTTGAAGCTTCTTGTTTCTTTTCGCGCGGAACTTCTCACCTAGCGAAATGAAGCTTGTTTTCTTTCCGCGCGGAAGACTGGATAATACAATGTGAATCGTGAGAAATGCTGCTGTTTCCGTGGCCGAATGGTCTAGTGGTATGATTCTCGCTTTGGGTGCGAGAGGTCCCGGGTTCAATCCCCGGTTCGGCCCATTCCTTTTTCCTATTTTGTTTCAATTTATTTTTACTGTTTCCAGGAGGCAGTGTAACCGCTGGTCTTGCCATCTACGACACAATGCAAATGATCAGTGCTCCAGTTGCCACGTGGGTCATCGGACAGGCCTCCTCAATGGGCTCATTACTTCTGGCTGCCGGTGAAAAAGGCATGCGAAGTGCTCTTCCAAATGCCCGGATTATGGTGCATCAGCCTAGTGGAGGAGCTCAGGTAGGAGATGAAAATGAACAGAATAATAGGAAAGAAAAGAGATCACAGTTTATTAAGTATGACGAAGATAAAAATTTTCTCCAATTTCTCGTTCCAAATCGGCTACCATATTACTAATATCCACGTCAAGTGAGCCGTGCTGGTGGGATTGTTGCCGGAGAGTTTCTTCGCACTGAGCTTCGGCTCTGAAAACAGATTTTTTGAGAACTGGGCTTTCTTTGATTAAAGAACTCACTGCTTAATATTATGTGTTAGAAAGTGGAAATCGTGGAGAATCAGGAACTCCTTGAGATCTGTTGTCAGCTTCAGAAGCTCATCGGAAGCGCGGACCTATATTAAGATATATAAATGAAAACTCAAGCTTAAAATCAAATTAACACAAACCATGAGCTGTGCACGAACCGCCATTTCATTCTTTGTCGTGTAGAATTCCGTCATTTTTCCTGTCTGATTTTTGTAAGAATTGTCGTCGGGATTCACCTAAATCAAGCAAATAATATATCTTTCGAACAAAGTTCAAGTTGAAAATCTTACTTTTGCGGCTTGAATAATGTGATAAAAATTATCGTTGAGTGATTTGATGTTGTCTCGAAGCCTTCTTTTGAATTCCTGCAATTTAATCAATAGTTTTCAATTGGCTTTCGAAAATATCAAATTTTTTAAAATGAAATACAAAAAACTTACGTCGATTATCATCCTCTTCGTCTTCATTCGGCCCCCGCCGGTTGTTTTTGCTTGTGTTCCAGCTCCACCCGACATTTTGAGATAGTTTTTTGGCTAATTTACAAATAAATAATTGGGCAGGAATGGAAGTCCGCAAGTTGGCGTCAGAGTGTACCCTCCTCTCCGGCGTACACCAACACGCGTAATTGCGTACGCACTCTTTTCGGCGGGTGTTCAAACTCAATTTTTTCTCATAATTTTTTCCAAAAATTTCCAATTTCCAGGGAACGTGCTCCGACATCATCATTCGCGCAGAAGAAATTACACGTCTTAAGAAGAGACTCAATGAAATTTATGTCCACCACACAGGAATTAGTTATGATGTGAGTATTTGCACTTTTGATTGGATATTTCTTATTCTGAAATTCCTTGAATTTCTGAAATTAATTTAAATTTCTCGTCAGGAAATCGAAAGAACCCTCGACCGTGATCGTTTCATGAGTGCTCAAGAGGCTCTCAAGTTTGGATTGGTCGACAAAATCGAGAAGCACAGTGGATCGATGCCTTCAGATTGAATAATTTAGTGCATAATTGTCTTTTTTCATAGAAAATGTTTGGGTTTATCATTCTGTAAAATATCATTTTTCCTCTTTGTTTTATTTTTTTTCCAACGAAAAAAAGAACACATGGAAAACTTGAAAGACCATGGTGTTCTCTACGTGATATTTTGCAACGTCGACCCTCTATAGATTTCTGCTCCCTCTTCATCTTCAGTACTATCTCATCTTGATCCATTACGTCACATTGGCTCCCGGAGCAAGCACGACAGGTTCCCGGATGAAAAGAATGTAACGTGACGTGGGTGACGTCACACATGTAATTTGTCATGTTGCTAATTGGTAGGGGTGGCAAAAGACAGGGAGGAGTTATCTCATCATCATGATCCGGGTACACATTTTTTGGGTTTTTTCTTCTTTTCATCAAACTGTTTTTTGCACACTCTTTTGTTTCGTTTCCTTTTTCTGATTTGTGATAATTCAAATGATAAGTAAGTGAATACAAAGTTAATCCATATTCTCTATATTAAAATGACGTTTCTTTGTTTTAGTGAAAGAATGGATGGACTAAGAAACATGAAGTGGTAATCCGTTCTTGTTTTTGATGAAAGGGCTTCAAAATCTACGTATTTGTAGTTGAGAGTCAGACCTGAAAAGTAGGCGGAGTCAGAAAAGAGGGAGTGGGTTGAACTGGAACAAAGTCAGAGAATCTGAATCATTAGATAATGAGGTCAACAATTGAATCCGTTTCTTCTAGGCTAAATATTTTTCAGAAGAGCATACCGGTGAGTCTAGAAGAATTGGAATCTGATAATTAGACATTCCATTATGACAACCTCTATCAAGAGAATAGCCAAATCCATTTTTTTAATTTCCAGAAGCTTCTGAAACATGAATTCTTCTCATCTAAAACATATCCGAGCAGATTCGTATAGAGCGATGCTAATATATTTCTTTGAAGTAGGTTCTCATCTGGTTGACTACAAACTATGTGAACTTTTTAAGACTGAGTTTAGATAGTGTTTCTTGTCGGAGGAGTGTAGATGTTTTTCCTAGCTGCTTTTCGTCAGAATCATCTATAGATCAAGGCATGATCTGGCATTTCCAAAACAATCCATTCTACTACGAAAACTCAAAATATATGATGTTACACTTTCATCATCAACCGTAAATTCGAATGATATCACTCTTAGCTCATAACACAACCCACCGCTCTTCTTCTTCCGCCGTTTTGCATCACTGCTACCGTAATTCCTATTTTCTTCATCACTAGTTTTTGAGCTTCTTGTCTTTTCTTCTTGTTTCTTTAACTTTTCCTATTCCACTGACATCAAATGACGTGAAATGGAATGAAGAAGAAGATCAAAGTAGATCACGTGTCCCTGTCATTCACATTTTCAACTCAAAGACCCTGAGGAGTTTTTCAGTTCAGTTCCACCCTCAACTTCATCTTTTCCTCTTCTTTTTTTTTCTAACGTCTTCTAAAACTCTCAAGTGTTTTCATTGAAAGTAATGGACGATGATGATGATGATGCGGACTCCAAAGAGAGAAATTGCATATTAAAATTGTTACTACTTCATCATTCCACTTCATTTTTTCATACTCACTTTTTATTTTTGCAACACCTAAAAAACTTTTTCGTAATTATTCTGAAAATTTCTAGTTTTTGAAGACTCAAATTATTCACTGCCTCGTGTCTGAAACTGACTGTGGATCTTCTCAACCTAACAAGACCGATCCATGAAGACAAGGTGCATTCTATTTTTGTAGAATGGAAATGAGATTATAATAGACATTTCTCTTCTTCCTATTTTTGCCGCGTTCATTCACTTCAGATGACGTGAAAAGTTGGGAGAAAAATAGAGACAAAGGGAAAGGAAAGAACGCCTAAAGGAGCCGCCTACTCAAATTTGTGTTTGCTTCAATTGAGATTTCCTAACGGGAGGTCGGATTTGATTTTTGGGAATTGGTTGGCTACAGAGGAAGTAGCTCAGAATTAATGAGAAACGTCATTATTGCCTCCAGAAGTTGTTTTTGCAAAGAAATAAGAGCGAAAAGAATGGGCCGAACCGGGGATTGAACCCGGGACCTCTCGCACCCAAAGCGAGAATCATACCACTAGACCATTCGGCCACGATTGAAGCATGATTCCGATTGTGTACAGTTGCGCGCACTTCTCCCTATTTGTCTTTGAAATTTCTTGTTTCTTTCCGCGCGGAACTTCTCACCTAGCGAAATGAAGCTTGTTTTCTTTCCGCGCGGAAGACTGGATAATACAATGTGAATCGTGTGAAATGCTGATGTTTTCGTGGCCGAATGGTCTAGTGGTATGATTCTCGCTTTGGGTGCGAGAGGTCCCGGGTTCAATCCCCGGTTCGGCCCATTCCTTTTTGCAGTTTTTTCGCTGATCCACTTACATTCTGAACAGTAGTCAGTTGCTCTAAAAGCAACTTTTTGTCCGCCTACTCAGCAGATATACAATTTTTTATTCTAATTACTCTTCTATTCCTTCTCTTTCTAGTTCTAAGGAGCACAGTGATCAGGGCTCGTCCTCCAATATAATTGTTGTCCACTCTCGTTTTAGCCACGCCTTCTGCTTCTAATTCTTTTTTTTACTCCTGCGGACCTTTATTCATCCTTTCGTATTCCCCCATTCCGTAATTTTCGCAACTTTTATCCTCCTTGCCATTTTTTTTCGTTTCCTTCTCAAATTGATCCTTCCATGTTCCTGATGAATCAGAATCAGATAAAGAAAATCGTCAGACGCAGATGTACAAATAATTGAAAAATGAAACAAAAAAGCAGAATCGTTTTTCCTGTCATGAGCAGACATATAACAATTTTCGTTCTTTTCGTTTCAATCTTGAAGAAAATAGACGAATATGAAGACGGCGGAATTTTCCCGTTTTTTTCTGTTTTTTATGAGCCGTTTCAAATGTCTAGACTAATCATTTTTGATCTTTACGCCTTATAAAAAAGGTCCGATTCTTATTTTTTGGGATTTTCTGAAAGATTCCTTGGCCTTCAAATCTTGTTTCATTTTTTCTTTTTCATTTTTAATATTTGCTCAATGCCACGTCATCGTGTGCTCATTCCTCTTCTTTTTTTTCACTGACTATGAAAAGAAAGAAACTATTTGGGATACATACTCAAGAGTATAGTCTTTGTTTATTTTCAACACGTCATCCGAACTTTTTCTGCTACCAATGTCCGGTTTGTTTCGGAGATCAACAGGAAATACAAATAATTATTCAGTTTTGAAAAAAGCTAGAGCATCTTACTGTAGCTGAGAAGTTGTAGAAAGCTCGCACTCTGGAGCGTCGCGATATTGACTCATTTTCCAAAAATGTATGAGGTGTGAAGCTACCTTTTTTTGCATTTGGAACAATGTGTGCTCACCTGTACTTCCGCTGGAAAACTGATCTAATCGAATCCTCCCAAATTTCTGTTAGACTGTCAAACCTTTTTTTGAAAACTTCTCTTCATGTATGCCTCTAATCCTGCGGTATTTGAAGTTTATCAGATTTTGTCTTATGATTATCGTACTCTGTGAATCTAGCAACGATATATTCAGCTCGATTCTCAGCACCAGTTGATGCCCTTATATTGGAGGCTCTTCAGTTATCAATATGTTTACAGATACAGGAAATCCAGATTCCCTCCATCCGCATCAATTTCATTTTTTCCTGATTCTTACTCTTTTTCTCCATTAACGTCATTTCCATAATGTAAAAGATTTCTGATTTCATGTTTCCTTCTTCCAGTTGACCTGAAAATGCTTCGATCTGTTTCCTGTCATTTGACATCTTAATCCAGTTACATCTTTTTCTTCTTCCTCTCCTGATTCTCCCACCCAACCACCCTCACATTGAACCAATGCCCTTCGGAAGACCACGTCAATCAAACTGAAAAAAAACGAGGATGCACCCGGAACTGCATATTTTCCCCTGTCTATTTCTTGCTCCTTTTCTCATTTCTCTCAGTTTCAATTTTCAAATTTTCAAGTAAAATCCCTTTTTTTCCAAAAAATTGGGGTGTCCTCTCGTCGGGAGGGTAGTGCCACCCGATCGACATCATGATTGAACTGTCCCAAGGGTGTCGCTGACTTCTCAACAACACAGAGAAAAAGGACCCAGTCCTTCGTCTCACTAGCACCCTCTTAGTGTCTCTTTTTCTCTAGTTTTTTAAGGGCCTAGGAATTTTGAGTATTTTTTTTTTGAAATTCTGAATTAAGATTTTTAAGCTAGGGCTAGGTATAGAAGGGGAATCGTACAAAGGTTCAGGACTTTTCTGAATTTGTATTTTCTTCTTTTATTGTCTTCTTGCATAAGTGTTGCTCCACTTTTCCTAACCTGTGTAGCAACATCTTCATTCCTAGAGGGATTGATATTGGATATCACATGCAAAGGTCCCGACTAGAAAATACGACCGCAAAATGATTATTGAAGTACATTAGCCCAAAAATCATATTTACAAAGGCATCAAAACTCAGAAAAAGCTAAACATCGTTTTTGTTATTTTGAATACTTTTAATGGGATATTCATTCTTCCAAAGTAATATAATCCTCTCTCTAAGCCACCTTCTTTTCTCTCTTCTCCTATTTTTATCACATTCCACTTAACCTTTACATTTGAAAAGTTCTTGACAAGATGTCTTGCATCTTCCATTTTTGTTGAACTTTTTCTCATGATCTTCATTATCTTAAAGTTTTCAAAATGTTCTTAGACTTTTCTCAAATCTTCACTGATTCACTAACTCATCTGGTTCATCACTTGGATTTTATTCAAAATTCAAAATAATTTCATGTTTTTTTTCCCAACACTATTTTCAAAATATGATAGTAATCCTTCTCTGATCCTGCCTCTAAGATGTTCTCTGAACTTTTTCGTGTAAATCACCAAGATTATTTCATTTCTTACGTAATTTAAAAGAAATCATGTCAGCCGTTCCCACAAAATTATTCATTCATTCACTATGAGATTCTTTCAGACGAGCCGTTGCAAGAAAAGGCGTCGTTGCAGTGGCGGTGGCGAAGCAGATGCGATCAGTCGACGGAATTCTGTTACGGATGCGGATATTACAAGGATTATGGTAAGTGTTTTTGAAAAATTAAAAAATGGGAGAATCCCTATAAAATGAAAATGATCTTGAATTAGGTTAAAAGACTAGTCCATGTAGCCTAGACCTCCCTGTTGCTAACCTTCCGATTCCTGCAAAAACTCAAGTGGTGACGTAACATCATTTTACTCAAGGTTATATGTATCGTCCTCATGAGTTTTTGCCACGTCACAACAAAAATAGAATCGAGTGGGACGAAAAAGAAGGGAAAAGGGGGGCGGGGGTTCAATTGGCTGTGGTTATGTTTATTTCGTGGGTGGAAGTAGGGGGAGGAGGAAGAGGAGGAGGAGCACAAAGAGCACAACTGGTACAGTATTGGTTTTTTTTATTTTGGTCTTGCACAGATTCTCTAAGTTTCGGTAGCCCCAGGGTTACTGTACCAATATCTGAAACATGGTTACAATTTTACCTATTCCATCCCTTGGATCTGTGCCAACTTTCTATCAGTCTAAATTTTTCACATTTATCAATTGTGTTGATGATAATAAAATTCTTTATACTCCCCTCCGCCATTCTCAAATAGGTCCAATCAATCATTATCATTTCTGCGCGCCGTAACGTCTTCTCTTTTCATCGATGACGTCACCACTTCTGAATTTGGAAACCCTTCCCTTTTTTTTGAAGCCACGTGATTTAGTTCAATTCGAAATAAAAGAATGAACTGATGACTTTGAAATGATGCAAACTGTACTTTTGTTACTTTTTGGACTTCTTTCGATAAAATTAGAAAAAAATTCTTGTAATAAAAATGATAATTGATATTTGTGTCTTCTACTAATCATTATCGTCGTCATATCACTAACGGTTCCACTCCTTTTTCTCCTCCAAAAAAGGAAACTTTTTTTCTCGAAATATGACCACACCTAGTAGTGTCCTAGGCTTCTCCCCCATCTCCTTTTTCTTCATTTAAACCAGTTTTTTTCGACTTCTCACACTGTTTCAATTCTAATTTCCGTCGTTGTGTTGAAGAGAAAACAAAGGCCGTTTTCAGACACCCTTCTCAAAAAAACATTTCAAGCTTTTTTTTTGTGGTTTTTTACTAACTGTGAAAACGTGAAATTCTCAAATTCGATATAAATTTGTCATCGATAATCCCATCGAGGGTGGTAATCTGTCACCTTTTCCAATCTGCGGAAGTATTCTGATTCATTTGAACTGTTTGTTGCGAATGAACACGAGTTCCGTTGAGATTTTATGTGTTTTATAGTCGATACAGTACTTTTGTCACAATTTCACAAAAATGGGTGAATAGAACTGTTTCAAAACTAATAGTTTTTCAAGTTCCAAGCTCTATTTTCATAACTCCCAATACAGATTTTTGAAGGTATTTCTCATCAATTTCATTATGTTCTTTTATTCTCTCCTTTGTCACTTTCTGATAATACCGTACCCCTTGTCCTAGTGATATTTTTCTGCCTTATGAGATTATAATTCATCATATGGTTTTTCAACGTTTCCAATTATTTGCAACCTCATTTTTTGCCCTGTTATATCTTGCAGAAAGTGCTTGATACAACTGACCACTTCTATGTCTATTCCAGTCTCAGCTTCCTCACTTGTCCTTTTTGAACCATTCAGGGTTCTAAAGTCAATCTAGTTCAACTCAACCCACCATCTGCCAACTCATACCCCCACTAGGTCATATTCCTCCTCCCCCAACTATCAATCAAACCCATCAAAACCATCAAAACACTTCTCCCCCTTCTTTATTCTTCAATCCCTGTCAAAATTGCAAAAAATACTTTGGCTCCAACTAGAAAGAATTTTAGTTCCTTTTTGATATTATTTTTCGAACTTTCACTTAAGTTAGACGGTAATCTTTAAATTCTGAAAGTTTCTGGATAACTCGAATAGAGGTCATTGATGTTTTGCACCTATTTTTGGGGGATGTTTCAAAGGTGACGTAGGTCTAGTGTTGACCAAATTTAGATCCTCAACATACTCTTATGTTCGGTAAACAGAACAGGTCAACTCAGGTGATATTGTTGTGCTTTGTCTGGACTCTCAATTGCAGAAAAATGCGAAAAAACTGTAGACTTCGAACTCACAAAACAGTCTAGTCCTGTGATTCCTGTCTGTTCTTTTAACATTCCTTCCAAGCCCCGCCCCAATTTCTACAGTATTCCCGAGTACATTTTTTCAATAATCAGCTCTCAATTTTGCTCTCTGAAACCCAATATTTCTAGTCATTTTTTGTTATTGTCACACGTCATTCATATACCTCTTTTTTCATTGGAATCGGTAGTAGGAGAGAGATGTCATGCGATATCTAATTGGAAGGATCCCTCTCAATCCTTCCTCATTCGATTCCAGACCTCCCATAATAGTGGGTAGATAGATAGAGAGAGAAGAAAGAAGAAATGAAAGCAATTTGTGTTGTTGGAATGAGCAATAGTAGCCGTTGAAGAAGTGGTAGACGCTTACGTAGAAAATAAAATAAAAGGTCCTTTTTATTGGAGAGACCCTCCCTCCATTTAACCCCATCCCCCTTCCAAAAGAGTGTCATGTTCCACTTTAAAAGGGATTTTGATATCTTCTTTTTTTGGAATCCAGGAACTCCCTCTGTTAATTACTTTGGTTCAGAACACTTTATCTGCAGATTCGTCATTCTGATCAATTACGTTGATTTCAATTTTTGAGAGAAATTTAATTTTCAGAGGAAAATTTGGTTATAGCCTGAATAAGCTGATCATATAATGGATTTTTGTTTGTGTCATTTGGTAGGAGAGCGTTTTTGCTAAGGTTGAAATTGAAAAATGTTGATTACTGGTTTTGGAATATCTGAAATTTTCAAAAAAGCAAAAAGAAAATGGTGTAGTAAGTACCATTTTTTAATTATCAATTTCTGTAGTGGAAGCAATTGAAAATTTGAGTCTTAATGAATGGCCATTGAATCCATGAACAAACTGATAATTGGCCATGTTTGTTCGGTTTTTGCATTTTCAAGCTGAACGATCGTTGTCCAAAAACAAAAACTGCTCCCTCTAATAGACCTGCACCACCTGATTCTTTTCTTGAACATTCCCATATTCGAAGCTCTACAAACCACTATTTTCCGTGTCCAACTTTTAAAAATCTTCTTCCATAACTTTTTTTTTCTGCAAATCATCACAAAATGAACCTGTCACTTCCAGACATTCTGCTTCTTTATTATATGCCCACGCTTCTTCTTCTTCTTCTCATCATCATCATGGTTTCCTTTCTTCTTTTCGTAGTAAATTACCAATTCATGAGATTTTGTTTTGTCGTAATAGACAGGCGAAGGGAAGTGAAAACCGGGAAGAAAAAAAGGAGAGGTGTTGCAAACTTTTCAATTTTTTAAATATTCAATCGGAAATCCGGCTAAATGTGTGTTTTTTCTTCTGAATTTCAGATGATGTCAAACGGTGATGATGTAGATTTAGATGTCAAGAATCAGTATAAATAGAATCTCAGGAAGAGATTTCTAGGCCACCAGTATAAAAAATTCGAAAATTTCCAAAAATTATGTGTTTTGAATCTTGTTGTCCCTCGTGCATCTTTGCATCGTCTCGAACGGAAACACCATTTGTTTCGAATTTCCACTTTTTTTCTCGAAAAGCTCAATTTGGAGGGTTCCTCATGTTTCATCCTTTCTTGTTATTTTCGCATATAAATTTCCGATTAGCTCTTCTTCTTTTTTTTGTTCTTCGAAGAATTTTGAATTTTCGAAAAATTCTAAGAATATGCACGTACTCTGGATGTTATTCTGTTTCGAGAAAAAACCTTTAATATAACGGCATGTCTTTTTGAAAAGGCTCAGCTATTTCTTTCAATTGAGGGTTTCTGTAAGCTTTCCAATTATTGTATTTTATAGACCACATTAATATTTGTTTTCTACTACAGTAATCCATATTATACTCATCTCCTCAAGTCAGAAACCTCAAAAATCATATCAAAACGTCATTATTGATATCCAAACTTTATACTTTTCACGGCCATTGCTCTCGTCCTCAGCTCGTCCGAAATATTTTAATGATCATTTTAGGACTATTCTTAGAAAAATTGGAAAGAAAAAACACACACAGATCAAAAAATTCCCCCTTTTTTACATCTTCTATCAGCTTTTTCACGTTCCCTCCACCCCAATAACTAGATTAAAAGAAATCGTCGAACCACAAACAAATATTTTCTCTTTCAAGCTTCACAGGTAATTATTATATCTTACCTTCTCCGTTCACAAAAAGGTTTTGAGTGATATCATGAAGCTTTTATGATATCATTTAACTTTTCATTCTTCCGCATCTTTGATCAATTTGGGGAACAGATGAATCATTTGGAGATACGAACCCGATCATTTCAATTTGTAGTCTAGAACGGTTTTGTGATTCAGATTTCTGTAGGATTACGGTAGTTCCTTGCTCATATGATTTTGGTCAGAACTTATTTTCTGTTTAGCTATTGGTACGATCACTTTCAAGCAGTGGTCTTACGTATTTACAAACTAATTATGCTGTCAGAATGTTCTGCGAAATTCAATTAGATATGATTCAGGTATACTTGAGTACACAGCAGAAGACTATCTACCACTATCAAAAGGAAACTATTTTGAAACCTAGACTAACTCAATTTATTGGAATCAATAATGTTATTTAATTAAGAATCTGCAACGTAACATAACTTAATTCCGCCAAAAAACGTGTTTATCAACTCTAGTCTATCCTGAGGAAAAGCTGAGGAGAAGCTGAATCACCTAATAAAAGGAAAATCAACATATCACTTCCGAAATCTAATAATCTCAATTATGACCCACGCGCTTTCTTCAAAAGATCTTTGTGTAGACTTTCTCCCTTAATAAAACCATTCATAAATCATTCAATTATTCCTCAGCCCACCTCCTTTATATTCCAAAACTTGTATGACCTAGAAAAAACAGTGTTGAGATGACCTCCAGTTTGAAATGATCAGCTGAGTCACACACGTGGTTTTGAAATATGTATTATTTTGCCATCATCACTCTCTCCAAAGAATTCTTCGTTTTTTCCACACATTTTTCCGTATTACACACAATTTGCAACATCCGTCCCTCTTTGAGATCTCTCTTATCTCTCACGTATTTTCAATTTTTCTCTGATTTTTCCTGCAGATCTCCTCTTGTGTCGTCATCACTAATCTTTCATCCTTCAAGGATTCCTTCCTTTTGTTGTTTTCTCTGGAAATTTCTGAAATTTTTGAAATTTTTTAGAATCTTATTGAAAGTCTGACTTGATATCACAGTTATCACACATCTCTCTCTCTCTCTCTCTTAACTTTTCAAATATTTCACATCTTCTCATTTTCATTTCCAGAAGTATAATACAGTATGACCAGGTTACTGGAAAAATTACAAAGAAGTTTGTCACATGAAATGCGTTCCTACAGTTCACTGAATCCACTTTTACCATCTGAAGATACAAATATTCAATCATTTTCGGTAAGGAATTAAAAAATGAGACCCTTCTATTAGAGGTATTGCTCCAACTGTCTGAACTCTCTCTTGCTCTTAAATTATCTCTGAAATAATTATCCGAGATAATGTTAATAATGAAGAGAGTTTAGGCAAGGATCAGTAGAGCGCTGTCATCATACCAATGGCTTCCTCCAATCTGTTTTGATCCCATTGCTTTTTTCTGAAACTTTAATGTACTGTACTTTATCCCTCTATTTCATCAAGACAACGTGTTCCCCTTAATCCTAATCCTATGATAAGCCATTTTTTCATTTGTATCTCTTCTCTCCCCCCTTCCTACATACAATTCATTATGGGATTATGAATCGAAAGCACGAGATAAGGAAGCTACAAAATTAGTCGCTGGTTTCTTTATTATTCTCAACTGTGGACTTTTTTCATTAGATCCTAATGGCTCATGATAAAAAACGTGTTTATAAAATTCTGAAAAATCAAAATTCTCTAGCATTTTCTATAAGATCAGTAGACTCCAAAGGGGTAAGTCCTAAAAGAAAATTGAATTAAAGCGACCTTATTTTCTCTCCGAATCATATAAATTTCAGAATGGCGTATCTCTCGAAGAGGGAAAACAGGCATCGTCTTCATTGTTGCGTGATACAGGTCAACCCTCATCAAGCCGGTCAAAAGAGGCGACTGGCAGTTCGAAAGGCTGCGTGTTGCTCACCACATTTGTCATTTTTCTATTCGTAACCCTCATTTTCGCCATCGCCACTTTTCTATATTATCGGACACTTCGTAAGTCATTGAAGGGTATCTTATGACACCTCTATCTTAGCAGCATACCAGAATCTGACCCTTTTGATTTTTTAGCCTGTACAAGTGAGGACTGCGTGATGACAGCGTCACGTCTTCTGAAACGAGTCGATTCTTCCGTCGAACCTTGCGACAATTTTTATCAATTTGCTTGTGGAGGATGGATCAATCAATCAGTGAATCTTAAATATGACTCTTGGAACACTCTCTATGAAACTCAACGAAATTCGCACGACCAAATTGTTCAGGCTATGCACAAAAGTAGGTTTTTTTTAGTATTCCAATCTCAATCAACTTGTTTTCAGTCAACGACGGATCATACTCATTGCCAACAAATGCTGGAGAACGAGCGGCGGCGAAAATGTACGAACAATGCATGGACACGGATACACTGGAACAAACAGGACTGCATTTATGGGAACGATTTGTTGATGAATTGGGAGGATGGATGCCAGAATTGAAAAATGGAATGTTGGAACAAGAAGAGAGTTTTGAAATTGAGCTGGATGAAGATGAAAAGAAAAGGAGGCGATTTGAAATTGAAGATATCATTCTGAGTGCATTCAATTATTCCGTGTTCCCATTGTTTTGGGCAGGAGTTGAAGTGAATTATTTGAATTCGAAAGAGCATCTGATTACGGTAAGCCTGTCTCTTTCCAGCTAAACTATCTCCAATGATTTTTAGATTTATGAACAACTTCCAATTCTTTTGGCTCCTGAAAAGTATCATTATGATAAAGAGTTGACACCGGAAATGATTTATGGAAAGATGGAAGGACCACCAGTGACAAGGGCTCTACAACAAGTTGGAGAAGAGTTGGCTGCAGTTTTGGGATTTGATTCGTCAGATGAAAAAGTGCGAATGATGATTGCAAATATGATCTACCTCGAATACCAGATTACTATTGCTGGTTCTACAGTAAGTATTCCATGAAGTTAAGTCTCTTATCAATTGAAAATTCAGTTCTACAAAGAGAAAAAAGAGCGATACACAGTGGTGAATCTTCGAGAACTTCAGGAAATTGCTCCAGCTGTGAGTCATATCATTGAAACCTGTAATAAAAAGGCATCTTTAGATCAACTGGCACTATTTCCTATCTCGACTCGTTGGAGAAAATCTCTCACACTCTGAGCCAATCGCTCTAAAAACGGGTACTCAATGGATTCCGGTTTTATCCGCAATCGTTGAGAAATTAAAACAAACGAGAAGTGGAGTGGCTGTTCTTAAAAATTATGTAAAATGGAAGACAATAATGTTCCATCTGGCATATGCTTCGCCAAAATGTCGAGATGGATTACTGTGGATGGCTGTCTCTTTGTATTCTGGAGCTGCAAGTCAAAGAAAAGAGTTCTGTGTTCTGAGGTTATCTGGTATTTTCCCATTGTCTTTACCCTCTATTTTGAGGAAGATTGATGGAATCGACCATACGGAAAAGGTAAGATCTTTTCAATAGACATTTCTGACTTCTGGTTGAATTGTAGAATGTAAAAGCAGTTCAAGACATTGCCGATCGGATACAGGAGAAATATGAAGAAATGGTGAAGTCTAGCAATATATTTTCCAATTCTGAAACTCGTCAAAATGTGGTGGATAAAGTGAACAATATGACCAAATTCATTGGATATCCAGATGCAATGAGAAGTGATTTTGAAATGGAAAAAGAAGCAGTACGTCTTCATGATAGTCTATTCTGGTCAATGGTTTTGGGAAGTTCATCTGTCTATAAAGAACGTCTCCAACGATTACGACTTCCTGTGAATCCAAGGGGTTGGGTGGATACAAGACCAGCAATATCAGTTCCAGCTCATAATTTTGAGAGGAATTTGATTCAGATTCCATTTGATTCGTTGAGGTTACCATATGCAGATGAACATCAGTTAGAGTAAGTTTGGAAGGGGAATTTAACCTTAGAATGTAAAACCATATTTTGAAACTGAACTCTCTCAGAAAGCTTTTCAACTGTTTCTTAAATTATTTTGTTCATTTCAGTTTTGCCAACTACGCCGGCATTGGAACAATCATTGGACATGAGTTCACACATGCATTTGATGCACAAGGTTAGTCCCTTCCGTTTTCTTTTTCACATTTCCTATTATTTCCTTCTGACTCCTTTTTCTTCTTCTTCTTCTTCTGACTACTAGTAGTCGATTTTGTAAATGAGTTAAAGGCAAAAAGAGCTAATGACCGATTGCCTTGCTTCTCTCTTGTTTATCCTTGTATGTCACGACTACAACTGGTCATCTGAATTCTTCTTCTTCGCTTTCTTCTCAGAAAATGAGGGTAGTTAAAGACGGGGCGTCTAATTAGACACCCCCCGCGGCTCCTTCTATTTTTGGTGGCAAAAGAAGAAGAAAAACGGGAAGAAACGGATACATGTGTACACACAACCCACGCAGAGAAAAAGTAGTAGTATAGTCTTGTTTTTTGTTGTCGCTGAAACTGAAAATGTGTCAGACAAGAAACTGAAAATAGAAAGAAAATAGGAAACGAAAAGGTGACGTGGAAAAAGAAAAAAAAAGGAAGTTGAGTTAATTGATGATGACTAAGTTTGTTATGAAGTCTAGAAGAATAGTCAGAAGGTGTCAGAAAGATGACGTGGAATTCTAAGAAATATGAATTCAGAAGGAAAAATAAGAAGGAGAAAATGTGGAAAAAATAAAATAATTAAAATCTGAATTGCATTTTCATTTGATTCAAAGATCTGAGTTATGAAAAATGTTGTGGAAGAGGGACTTGAAGATATTAGAGCCAAATTAAGAAATTTATGATCTTTAGCTATGTGAATTTCTTTTCAACATTTCGAAGGATCTGAAAGTTCTCGACCCTTTCCAGTTCATATTCTTTTCAAGTATTCAACTTTCCAACATCTCCGATCTATTTCAGGTAAACTCCATGGTCCAACTGGAAATCTCGGTTCCTGGTGGAGTACAGAATCATCTAGACGGTTCAAAGCTCGTGAGCAATGTTTCATCAAACAATATGCCGGATTAATGGATTCACATGACGTAAGTTCCTTTCCTTCCTTTCTCCCTTTCTTCAACTAATTGTATGTTGACTACTTGTAGATGAATGCCGCTAAAGAGGGCCTCTACGAAAACATTGCTGATCATGTGGGACTTAAAGTGGCTTATGAGGTACAGGGGAAAAATCAAGAAATCAAAAAATCAAGTTTGAACATTCAGGCGTGGAAAGCAAATGGTAATCAGAATTCGGCGAGGATGCCGGGGTTAGAAAAGTATTCACAAGATCAATTGTTTTTCTTGGCTTATACTCAAGGATGGTGTGCATTACGATCGAAAAGTTATAAGTTACAGCCACATATGGAAGAGAGAATACGGTAAGGAATAGGCTTGGTTTTTTCGGCCAGACTTTTATAAGGTCAAACCGTAAAACTTCTCCAATTCGGCCAAGAACATATGTTCATAATTTCAGAATGCTTGGCTCCCTTCAAAACTCTCCAGAATTCGCCTCTGCGTGGAAATGTCCCTCTGACAGTTTCATGAATCCACCAGACAAATGCTCCATTTGGTAGATGGCCTAGCATCATCCTAGGCCATTCCTGTCCTCTCATTATAACAATTATTAACTCATTAATGCATTCTTTACTCATTGATCTCTTCCCTCCTATTATCTTTATTTTTCATTCATTTTCCTTCATCTTTGGTTGTGTTCCCTTATAAATTCACCTGTTCATAATTCATTCCAGTGACCCCCGATTTTTCTTTAATTTTACCTCAGCTTTATCCCTATTCTCTCTCTCCAAATCCCATTTCCAAATGACCAAATATTCCAGGTGTCTTCTCGTTCTTTACGAATATGTTTTCATGTTATTTTGAAGCAAAAAATCCCCGAATCTAATCTTTGAATCTAAAAAAAACATACATCTGATTAAGAAATTGGACCTTAAAAAGCAAATTATTTTTCCCTTTCTAGTCATCACCCCTCTCCTCATTCTCTCATTCCTTCTCATTTATTTTTGTAATAGATGAACGAAAAAAAAAACAAAGAAATCTCCCTCTCCCACCAAGCAGAGTGTTACGATCTCTCTTTTCTAAAAAATGTTTTTTTTGTGGTTGATTCAAATTTTGAAATCAGTTAAATAAAATAAAGTTAATCCAAGAAAAAATGTGTTGTGTTCTTTTTATTGAGATGGTTCCTAAAGGCTTGAAAAATTGAAAAAATATATAAACTGAGTCTTGAAAAGTTCTCCAGATCAAAATTTAAATCAGATAACAGTTTGGATGATTATCATTCGAACTTAGAAGGAACCTGATATCTGAAGCTTCTTTTGCAGAGTTTCAGAGCTACCGCGATTCTGAATTTACAGTACTTTTACAGTACAAAAGCGAATTCTCAAATTTCACAATAAGAATCTAAAACTGATATTTACCCTGAATTCTTAACCTTTTGAACCATAAAAACTCGTTTCTTTTGATAACATTTTGATCTCTACGAAACCAAACCTTAATGATTTAACTTTTGACCTTTTTCTTCTTCTTATTTTCTCATCTTTTTTTCCAACAAATCAAATTTCAAAAAATAAAATGACTCCTTTTTCAATTCACTACCTCCACTAATCCTCTTTTAATCGAATCTGACTTTTCTCTTAATTCGAAAAAAATAAAAACAAAATTGAAAGCATGTGACTTTTAATGTTGCCATCCACCGCCCATCAAAGCTTTTTAAGATAGATGACACGCGATATGGATATTTGATCTCAAATCGAAAAATTGTAATGGGGGCATAGTGTTATATTCTGTTTTATTCTAGCCTATTTTCCTCGAGAACCTCTTTCTCAACAATAGGAATTTGCTCTACCACCTGAAAAACAGAAAAGTAGGAGTTCAAAATTAGATTTCACCGAAAAAAGTAAAATGGAACTTGATTAAATTTTTTTTTTTTTTTTGAGTTCAATTTCTTTTATTTGATTACAGCCCACTCTCTATTTTGGAACACAAAAAATGTTGTGGAATGAGTATAAAAAGACTTGTAAATGAGGGAAAAAGGCAAGGTTCAGGTCTTGTTTTGTACTTGTCTAATGATTTTCAGGTAACCTAGATGCCAGTTTTCTAAAGCTCTCAGTAATATTTAAGAGTTCCTATGCTCTCAGAAATGCATGGCTGGCAAGCCTCCTTGTTATCAAAACGTTCTGGAAGCTCAATTTCTAATAGAAATGCACCTATTCCCATATGTCTCCAACGAACGTCACCAAAATGCATTTATCATCTGAAAAACCGATTGACGCCCACTTTCTTCAGGACCCCCAGGGAAACTTTTCGTTTTGCTTCTTTTTCATTTTTTCTCTGATATTCTTGTCTCTTTCCAAAAATCAAATAACAGTCTTTTTTTCTTGACGTCACTCATCAGAAGAAGAACACCAATTCATTTGATTGCGTGCCTATTGGCCCCTTGTACTCTAGGACACCAGAAACTTTTTGGAATTTCCTTTTTGGTTTTCCCTTATCTGACGTGTGTTCTCTTCTCTTGCCTAATTTTTCAACAACTTTTCATTTGAAAATGTCAAATGTCATCAGAAGCAGGATGTCATCTGGAGAGTGGGACGACGACAACGACGACTTCTTTTGACTTTTGAATTCTGGGAAGTTTAGGTTTTGAACTTGAATGTGCTGTGGTCAGAGTCCATGTTCCAGATTTCTGTGCATTAGGAGAGCTTGGTCTTACATAGATTTCATTTCTAATGAAACCAGTAAGCTGGTTTAAAATAAGGAAAGCCTAAGTCAGACCAGTTTCCGAATAGACTGATCTATCCAAGTCTGTAGGTAGTGTAGGCTTTTTCGGACCATATTAAACGAAGAGTCCAAAACAAAATTAGAGTCTGATAAACCAAAACTTGATCAATTTCAACAGATTCCAAAGATTTATGGTGCCTTATTTCAAGGAATTTGTGACCCCATTCCCCTTTTTATCGTTTTTTTCATAAAATGTTCCTCGTGACTTTCCCTATTTTTATCAGTTACATAGTTACCAGCTTATGTTTTCTTGATAAGGCGGCGGGCACCCTCGTGGGTCTTAATTTGTTCTGTGTTATTACTAGGAAAAAGAGAAACCGGTTTTGTACTAGAATTAGTACTTTTCGTATACTTTTTCTTGTTGACCTGACTGCTTTTTTTGGAAAAACGTAGTGAACTGGCAGTTTAGAAAACAAAAATATATAAAAACAGATGATTATTGACCCCGAAACCATACATAATTAGTTGTTTTTTATTCTTATTTTTGTTTTAAAATCACAATGATCTATTTGATTTTTCGAAGATTTGCAAAAATAAACATCTTCCAAATCAGGGCTTCCACAATTTGTCCAAATTTGGTTTGTGAACCCACCCCAATTTTCTAAAAATAGCCGAATTGTTTCCGTTCCTCGTCACTTTTTTCCCTCATTTTACTTGCACCTTTGTCTTTTTGTTCGACTGGACCAATAACCAGAACTTTAGACATTCTGGGAGTTTTCTGAGTCTGATTTAGAAGAAAAAGAGTTCACAAGTTTCATTTCGCCCAACAACATGGGTGGGCAAATAGTTATGAGTTGAGGTTTTAAGGTCATTCAATGTTTTGTTCTATATGAATGATTATAAAAAAAAGAGCAGTTTTTAATGCTCTTGACTGGCTCAGTCCTGAACTTAATATGCCTTTATATTAGAGGTCCCGGCCTCTCATAGTTCTTCCTTCATAAACCCTTAAAGGTCTTACCAACAACCTTACAAAACCAACATTAACACATTCCGACGCAGATCCATTCTCCCCATTTCCGAAATCTTTTGATTTTTGCAATTTCGTCGGAATATTTATCTCCGTCTCCACCCTCGAAATCCCATTTCTCTCTTCCAGAAGCGATGCAAAATCTCAAATGAGTTTCCGGTGAAAAAGAATTGAAACCAGTTCCAGTTAGCCCTTTGGGAGCATTGTTTTCAAACCCGGAAATATATTTTTGAGCTTAATTGTTGGGCGGAGTTATGAGGAAAGCGTTTTAATTGTAGTTTTTTGTTCTGTTTTGGTCAAAACTTTTTTGAATATTATTTCAGGTTGAGACTTTTTTTTAAATTACAGCTACCTGAAATGCCAAAGCAGCTACTGTAATTTTCGAAATTTCAGTTCTAACAAAACCAAACTTCAACTGACTCTAACCTTTATCTGAAATCTGAATTCAACTTTCATACTACATTATAGGCTGACTCAAATACATGCAAAAGTGCAATTGACCTCAAGTCAATAAAATTTAAATAAAAAAACGAAATACATCCTGAAGTTTTAGAAGAAGAAATTGGTCAAAATGAACCAACTCCCCATCTGCGGCACATAGTTTTCATGACCAATCGTCACGTGTCTCACATGCTCTTCTTATCCTTTTTTTTCCTATTAAAAAGAGATAGATAGTCAACTTTTTTCAATTGGGTAAATAATAAAAAGCGATGCATTTTTAATTCATTTCATGTATACTTGTCTCTTGACCATTCAATTTATTTGGTCATTTTGGTCATACGTCTAGGAAGCAGAATAATAACAAGATCCGTTATATTCCCTCTTTAGAACTCCTAAAGTGGAGGGTGCCTGTATATTAGAGGGCCTCCTTAATTCAATAACCATTGCCCCAAAAAAAAATGAATCATCATTTCGAGATCTGGACTTTTTTTTTGGGAAAGAAAACAACCTAATTTAAAATTTTTGAAGTCATATCCTATGAATCACATCCTTCCAAACATCATCATTTCCTACTCTATTTTCCCAGCGTTTTTTCTCCGGACCTCCCTTTTTTCGCCAAATTTTCTTGAATTCAATTTACAGATTAGCCTCTCCTCTTCCCATCGAATCGCTGCCTTCTTTTTTAGAGGGGACACCCACAGCGAATTCTCTTTGACGGCCATCAAACTTTTGGGCCCACACACGATGAACGCTTTGTAAGTTTTTTTTGAAATTTTTTCAATTTTTAACTCAAATAAGACCGTTTCAGATTAATGAAGGCAATTGTGATGTTTGTAATAATCTTACTTATTGGACTATCGTCATCAGCGCCGTCTCCTAGTCAAACGGATCTCAAGAGAATATTTCGAGGTGGGTCAGGGGGGATCTGACGTAGGGATTGGTAGACAAGGAAATGGTATTTTCTGACTTGTTACGTAAAGTTTGTAATGGGTTGTGAATGAAAAACGAAACACAAAGGAAGTGACTAATAAGTACAAAATCTCCCCTAGATTTGTGTTTTGATTTCTTAAGACTACAGTTGAAAACGTAGTTTATCGAAGGAGTTTATCGAAGTTCTGACATTTTCAGAACTGATAAACAAATATAACGGTTTTTCTAGATGTTTCGATACGGAATGGCAATGGAATATGACTGTTTCATAGAAAAACATAGATAGGCCCTGAAAATATCATCTCACATATTTTTAGACTACCGATAATAACGATTTCAAGTCCAACTTTTGAATAAATCCTGAACAAACCGTTTCGATGTTTCAGAGAAACTTTCGAACCAAAGACGTAACGCGCCCGTTTTCATTTTACTGAACTGAACTCAAGCAAACATCAATAACGTTTTTCTTTCAAGATAAAAAATAGTAAATTGGGATTTCATGACGATTGTTCAGGAACAGATAAACAGATCAGAATTGACTATCTAAACTTATCAAAATCATGAGCTGTACTATTTACTAACTGAATTTTAATTCAACGACCAAAGTAACAAAGTTTTTAGAAATTGCCGCCAATGAAAATGCCTACGGAGTGATCCAAGTGGTTCCATATTCTGAACGCCTTCCAGCATACATGGTGATTTCTAACAAGTGGTGAATTCTTTTTTTACAATGTGTTGATCGAGAATAAATTTTCATCGTCATTCATAAAACATGTTCATCATATAACATAGAACACAATATTCCAAATGATTAGGGTCTTATTGTCATGAGACTCATCATTTGGCCTCCTCCACCCCCACTTTTTTCCAGGTGCCACCTTCAATTTCCGGATATTCATTCCAAAAAATTTCTTTATTTTTGCTGTTTGCATGACGAATTTTTCCATATTTTTTTAAAGCTTTTCAAAAAGTTAAAAATATATACGACGACTACTGTGATGATGTGATGAGTGACACATGTAAACTCTTCTTAATTGGCATCATCATTCAGAAGCAGAAGCATAAGAAGACGTTAAAGAAGATGGAGACGTCGTTTGTTTGTTGCGAATGATTTCATCTGAATGAGAAAAGAACTGACGACTTCATCTGATTTTACGTTCTAGAATACGAAGGTTTTTGCAAACGTTTTTTGACAGCGAAAAGGGGCGGGGCTTGGTGTCTACGGGAAGTTAGGTTGGAGGTTATATACGGATTTTTCAGAGGTTTTACCGATTTCTACTTTATGTTTTGAACCTCACTATAGTATTTTGTCTTTCTGTTTCAGCAGTCGGGTATCTGTCTGCTGAGTAGTCTTGCGGTTACTGTAGCTATGCAAACTTTTCTTTTACCAACTTTTATTCGTTTGTGAATTTGTTCAAGAAATTGGAAGTCTATGGTTGGCATGTGCATTCTACTCCAAAATGTTCAATATGCTCTATTAAAACTGATATCCCACTAGTCCAAATTTTCTGACACAAATCCTATTGATAAGGTTATTTTCATCCCACTCTTTTCAATCTATTTAATCCTTATTTCCCCTGTTCTCATCCTAATTAATATCAGCCTAGCACTTTCTGATACCAACTATATTCCCATTGGAACCATCTTTTTAGTTTTATCACATCACTATAAACACTGGCTCTTTTTGAACAAATCACAAATTGAAAATAATCGTTCTTCGATACTTTTCTTTCCTTTCAACAGACACTTTATTTTTTGGTTTTCGATCTTTTGTCAAGTTGAGGTTCCCACGTATTGAATATTCCAAAAGAGCTCAGAAAACGGTTTAGGCAGGTCGAGAACGAAAGAAACACTTTTCGAAGTTTTGAGTTTTCGATTTCTATCAAGAAAGCTTGGCAACTCTTACCCGTGTTCTAATGATTGACCCACTGTTTTATGAAGGCAATCGCCCAGTCCTTCCAAACGTGGCCGCGTGGCGCAATGGATAACGCGTCTGCCTACGGAGCAGAAGATTGTAGGTTCGAATCCTGCCGTGGTCGAAACTTTTTTTTTGAAGATGCACTTTTTATTCCGAACCCCAGTCATCAACCTGTTCTAAAGCCTTCGGAACATGGTCAGTTCCAACGTCAGAATCACTCAGGAAAACAACCCGTGGTCAATTAATTTCCAGATCATTTCTCCTGATAAATTCTTTGCTCTTCCTTCATGTTTTGCTCCTCTTTTTCAACTCAAAAATGACGTATTCTGGTGCTTTTTTGCTTCTTTTGCAATCCAGATTGTGTTGTGTTTTAAGTGAAAAAGTGTCGTCACCCACATATTCCGTTTTCCATTCTAAATCTCCATTCTTCCTTCATTATTACTCATTTTTCTACCTAAACCCCCCGATGGTCCCAGGAGAGATTAACACATTTAGAAAGAGAGGGGTTGCAAAAACGGAAATAGAGAATTCTATTTTCAGAAGACGTCGATGATGGAAAATGAGACGAAGAACACAATGAAAATTGGATGAATAGGGCGGAAAAAAGGGAAGGAGGAAGATGTGTTGCACTGATTCTTAATTCCACTCGTTTTGTTTTTTTTTTTGAAATGAATGGGAATAATAGGATGACGACAAATGTCAATTTTGGTAAATTTACGAGATTTCGGTTTTTGAGCTTTTTCTGCAGAAAAATCGCATTTCGTTTAAACTTCGGTAGTGACTGGAGTCTATAGTTTGTAGTTTATATTCAATGCGGTACGCAGTCTTTATATTTTGGTAGGATTTCAAAATTATGCAAATTCTAGATGCTCAAGATTCCAGAATAAACTTTCCAACCAGATTAGATGATTTTTTTTAGATCTGCATCTTATTCCAGAAGTGCTCATTTTGAGTTTCAATGTTAGTATTCCCTTATAAAAAATTAAGTAAGTGTTACACTATTTTCGATTTCTGAACTATGACGAATTCTCATAAATCACAACTGAAATAAAAATCAGATATAAAATCGTTGTGAAAATGATTTTCAATCATGATGAATTTCTTCTCATTCATTTATTCTTTCAATCATCAAAAAACGTATTCTATTATTTTCTTTTGTCCCAGTTTTACTATCAAAGTGTAGGCGGAGATCGAATAGAATCATTTATTGGTCTCAGGTAATCCCCCTTCTTCTTCTTTTTTTATCCAAAGTGATCATCCAAACCTGGGTACTCCTGAAAACATTAGTATGGGTGGTTTCCCAGGTCACAGCTATTTCACTTCTGTCTTTGTTTTTTATGGTGGTCCTTCCGAATCCGGAAGTATATAATGGCAATTCAAATGCATCCGGTTTCACAATTCATTGTTTCATAAGATGCGTTCTTATTTTGCTTGGTTACAGAAAGTTAAATCACAACAAATAAATAAAACTTCATTTTTTTGACATTCCCTCCAATGCTAAAATGTTATTGGGTGGATTTCCTATAAACGAAAACAAAATGGGTTGATTCAAAACCTTTTGAATGTTCAAATTTTGATGAATTGATGATCTGAAAAACAAAAAATAGGTCGTAGTCCGCGGTCGATCTGAATACATTAATGTTCCAGATCTTTTGAGGGACCATTATAAGCGATAAATAAACTTTAAATGCCAAAAAGATGGGAACCCTTTTGATATGGTTTTGCCAGTTTAGCTGATGATCTCTATGAATACCACGAAGGATCAGAGTAGAAATCGACTGATAGGTATAAGTCTGTATAATCAAAAACTATTGTAAAACACATAATTCTCACCATGCCATTGTCTTCTTCTTCTGAAACTTTCTAGACGAGTTTGCTACATTTAATCACTTCCTACAGTTTTTTGTAAGATGGACTTGAGATCAAACATCCGATCTTACAGCCTGACTAGTTTTACCGGAGCTCCGGTCCGTTAAATCTTGAAGACGCTTGCGTAGGTTTAAGCCTACAAAAAGTGACAAAAACGCGAAAACAGTGAATTCCGGAAGTAACTTGAGAATAACGCCTATAATTCGGCCTTTGGAAGTCCAATTGCTTGTAAAATTTTTCCGCCTTGTCTCGAAAAGATTTCCTGTCGAACAAAAAAAAAGACCATGTAAAAAGATCTTCTCTGAGCCGAGAAATCTTTTGCGACGCATTTTTTGGACAGTTTTAGGGGTTACTGTAACATTTGCCCGTGAGTCATATTTTCTGTTGCTCAAGAGAGAGGAGGGCGGAAAATTGCCAACTTCTTTTGTTTCAAAAGAAGCCTGTTCTATTCTAGCTTCAGATCAACAAGTAGCCCCTCTGAGTCCTTTCTAAACATTTTCCAACTTCAAACCAATTGGTTGAAATAGTTGACCAACTAACTCATCTCTTTTCTAAACATGTTTATCCGTTCAAAGATCTTCATCAACTAAATATAGTCATCGTAGTTCAGAACACTGTTGCTAATCATCATTAACTGACCTACTCTCTTCAAATTCATTCATCATATTCTCTTTTCTTTTTTCCTTCTTTTAGTACACCCACGCTCTAATGAGTAAAGAGATGAAGAGCAGTAGTCTGAGTAGTAGTAGTAAACGGGAGGCGAAAATACTTGATGAATTATGACCGCGGGTTGTCCTGTTGGGGGAGATACTGAAGGGCTAAGAATAACTTTTTTTGAATGAATGGTTTACGAGACGTCACCATCATCAGAATCATCATCTGAAGTCACAAAGGGAAGAGTCATGTGTATGTTTATGTCCTTTTCATTCGACTTTTACAAACTTTGCATTTTAATTTGACCTACTTATTTATGAGCCCTTCCGCCTTTTGGATCCTCATTTAATTAAGGGGCAGAAGAGCCAATGTTTTATTTCGAGGTGCATTTTTGGATACTCGCCAGTTCTGGAGTTTGGGCCAGTCTTTTCGAGGCTTTATCAGTTTCCCTACTTTTAATCTTCCAGATTCGTTGCTCTTATGAGCTTCATTGAGTTCCTCGAGCTTCAACAGGTTTCTACAAAAGGCGAACTCTGCCTAGAACTCTCGCTTGCTACCTTGGAAAAAAGTTGGTCTGTTGAATCCAAAAAATATTCATCTAGACCTTTTCAAAACCAAACTTCATTTACTTATCCCTATTCTAATATATTTATAACATTCTCATGCAATTATAAGATCAGCTCACTCTAAAAAGTTCTTCGGCCAAAACTCAAATATCAAGCCTTTTTTCGTTTCTTCTTTTTCTCTTTTTGGTACATGTTAAAACTACGAATCAGAAAAAAATGTGCTGCATTTTCACACTTTTTTTATTCATAGAATATTTATCCCCTTTCCTCCGCCCTCGCTCCTCTTTTCTCGGGTGCAAATTCCAACACATTTTCCTCTTTTTCATTTGAATTTTTAATCCTAAATTCTGAATTTTTGATTTTGAGTTCGTGCTTATCCTAGTTTTCAAAATCTCAGTTTGTTTCTTGTCTTTTCTCGTTTTAATTTCAAAAATTAGAAATTCAGAAAATTGGAATTGACAAGGTTTAAGATTCTCGTCTAGACTCATCTGAAACCTTGACATGAATTGATGGTGACAGTGTCTAGACGTGGCGTTTTGGTATATAAATGAGAAATTTTCGAAAGGTTTCGGTTGTGTTTTTTGAGCTGTTGAGCCGGTTTTTAGGTGACTTTTCAATTCTCATAAGATGATAAAGACGCGAGAATCTAAACATTCCCATAAATGAGCAATCAAGCTTCGGAAGGTTCCAATTTCGCTGAGGTCGAAACACCGAATCTTACGAAAAAATGCAGACAAAATGTTCTTTTCGAAAACCGTAATCCCCTTCTTGTGCTTGCTCTCCCATCCTCTAGAATATTCTATTCTTCCAAAAATTTCAATGTGACTCACTTTTTTTTTCACTTGAGACCTCCCTCCTTGGATTCTTCTTCTTCTTTACAAAACTCCTCTTATCCTTGAATTAAATTATCGTGACGTGAATTAAGTACAATTTTTGTACTCTCTCTCCCATCTCCTTGTTGCATGAATTCACTTCTTCTTCTTGTTCTCCTCCTTGAGTTCTGAGTTCTGAATCCTGAATCACCTCTCTACTTCAGTTTCTAGTCCAAAATGTATCCCAATTATCAGCTTTCACTTCCGTTTTCAATTTCTCATAACCAGCAATTATAATGGATCAGGAATACATTTTGCATCGAGAGAGGATTACGTAAAAGTGTGTGATCTATCATGAGATTTAATTATAGATTTTGATCCAGATTTTGATTTTTTAAAAAAAAAGGAACGTGACGTGGAGAAAAGGTCCACCCGTAGGAGTCAGTCAGAATACTAGGGGTGGGAAAATCCACGTCTAAATATCTATAAATATAGGGAAAAATGCTCTTTAATTTCAGCCAGTATAATTCTTCGCCTAGCTACTGTAAAAGTGACTTACTAGTGGTTATCTTCATTTGAAATCGCCTTTTTCTTTCATAAAATATTCTGAAGACAAGTGTTCCACCTGTCAAAATAGCTCACTCCCACACTTTTATAAATGCACAAAAATAGGTGTCTACACCGAAACTTGCCTTAGACTGATTTGTTGTAGTTTGTAGTCTCTAGGCTGAAGCAGTTCTTAGTCCATGATCTGAGAGTTAAGGGCATACTGTGCAGTAATAAAAAAGAAGTGAAGTTTAGGGATTTTAAAAAGCTTGACTTGAACTGTGAGGGTCAATGAATTCCAGATATAGCCAAACCCTTTCAAATATTTATCTATTTTGCAAAGTCTTCTTTTTTTTCTATCCCTCTCTTTTAAATTAGTAAAAATGACCAACTTGACACTTGCTTAACCTTTCCCCTGTTTTTGTTCTTTTCTATTCATTTTTTGGCTAAAATGTAACAATTTTCAACTCTCTTTTCTAGACACTTCCTCATTCTTTCTCTGTGTCATTGAATTCTTTCTACGTAGTGATTTCTGATAAATTTTGCCAATAATTTTTTGATATTTAAAATGTTGATTCACCTGGCTCTCCCGTTTATTACGTAATTAACATGATCAGTAACCCTTTGCTAGACAATTTATTGTTTTTTTAATAGAAAACTTCAGCTGTATTTTTATTTTCCAAATATTCTTGGAGTGAATTTGATGCTAACTTCAAAATATTATCCACTTCTGACCCCTTTTGATGACGTCTAATTTATGAATTGCGAAGGCGGAAAACTGAAGACAACTACAAAAGGAATTGTGTCAGAATACACGTAACTTTTGACGAAAGGGTTCCGGATTTTTCGAGAAATATCTTGATTTTTCATTTAGTTTCTGTCTTTCAACTTCATGAAGTTTTGAGCTTTCTGGTTTTTTTTTCTGGAAAGCTATTCAACTTTTAAAATCGTTTTAGTGTCTGATTCACGATAGTGAGACTAATCAATCAGAAATGTTCAGCTCAGTTTGAAAAGTTTTGACTTTGATATTGTTTTTGAATAGTTAAGAAAGTTCATTTTTTACCTCAATCTATGCATTTTAAGCTTAATCTGTTCTAGTTATTCTGACGCTTTCTCAGTTCTAAGTTCGAATTATTAGACCCTCCAGGAGTCATTTCCGGATCAACTTGGGCCTGATCTCGATTACGTTTTCCGGCCTCCAACATGATTTTATTTTGTTGTTTCTTTTATTTGTTCGTTGCACTCCAAAATGTTGCAAATACATACCTACATCATCGCATTCTCTCTGCTCCAAAGTACTAATCACTTTCCCACAATTCGCCTCTTTTCTCAATTTTCTTCTTGCAATCCTCTTCTTCTCCTTTCTCTTTTTCTGCTACACATACAACCTGATAATCCAATCAAGACCCCCCTAACCAAATGGAACATTTTCCTCTATTTCCTTTTCCACCCACGCACTTTTTGGTTTTCCGAATTTCGTCTTTCGTCACCCATCCGCCTATTCTTCCTTTTCCTTGGAGCCATTCCAGAAGGAAAAAAAATGGGCGGAGCTTGAAAGGACTCGTTCCGTTTTTAAGGACCTTCTTGATTACTGAATGCTTTTATTTTGCAGATTCGAGAGTCTTCGGACGTTGCAAACAGACACAAAATGCGATTGCATAGAGTATTACTTTTCTTATTCTACTTCATAACACAAGGTGAGTATCTTGATTTGAAAAAAATCGTTCAAAAAAGCTTCTGTGGAGAGAATTGTATTGCAACTTTTATTGCTTATGAAATTTTTCAAACTTTACGAACACTTTGTTCGAAAAAAGACTCGAAGTGTTCTAGAACTTATACTTCTGATAGCCTTTGATTAATAAAATACTATCAAACCAACTGAAAATTCCAACTTATTTTAATGAAAAAAATTTTTTAAAAATCAATTGAAAACACGAACAAAAATTCTTTTCAGTTTCAGCATTTACAATGCCGCTGAGTCAATTTCTACGAATCGCCACGTCAGACAATTATCACAATGATCCCACGATTGCGGCGCTTCCCCGTGTAGAGGTAAGGAAATTGAAATAATAAAAGCTGGATTGTCAAAAAAAAAAACTACAATAGTTTTTGATTCCACTCAAACAGGCTCTAATCTTCTTTTTTTTTTCAGAACCGAATATACCAAAAAATGTATGTGAAACCAACGACAGAAAGATATGATCGATTCATTCGAAATGGATTATTTGATTTTCGACCAATGATACGACATCCTTATGAATACCGGTTACAGTAATCACCCCCTTCAAACACCTTATTTTAGTAAAAGTTAGGTCAAGTTTCTATTTTTTTTCTTCTCTCCACGCATTATTACCCTTTTTGCTGTATTTATAAAACGGGTTTAGTAAGCGATGCACTGGTTTTTTTCGTCTGGAAATGTTCCTCATAGTTTTCTTCTCTGGTGTTTTTGTTCTGACCTAACATTCCAATCTAGGGTCTCTAGGCCATCAAAAACCTCAGATGAAGTCCTCTCAAATGCCCTCTTTTACTGATCTCCTGCACAATATATTTCCAAATGAATCTCTTATTTTTCCACTCCTCCTAAATCTCACCTCATCAAAAATTCTTTTTTTTTGTTCTAACTTCTGCTAATTTATTAGTAACGCTCACTCCCACACAGACTACTACTATTCTATTGTTCTATTATTTTTAATGAGTATTAAATGAAAATTGAAAATATGTCCTTCTATAAAATTAGTATGAAATATTGAAAAGTTTATTATTTACCTAGATTATTACCCATATAGCAAATGACATAAAATATTTAAAATTATTAAAAAAATAGAAAAATTAAAACAATTAGGCTTTGCGATTGCTCTCCTTCAGAACCTTCTTTTCGTCAGGCTTATGTGTTCCTCGGACTTTCTTCACTTCTGGAACATTTTCCTTCGATTCGACAACTTGAATTATCGTTCGTTTTGAAGAGCCTTCTGGATAGCCAAGATGCTTTACTATCATTTTTTCGAGGGGTCGTCTGGAAGGGTTTGGCTCCTTTTTAGCGATCTTCAATGCTTTATCTAGTGGGAATTGTTCGAGAAGTTCCATTGCTGATATGTGTTATGTACTTATTTTGATTCATGAGAAGGTCGATGTTTTCGTATGATTGATTCTCCAAAAACTGTTCTTTGTCATCACGATCCTTGTCTGGACAGCAGTCAATAAATAAGTCCGGAAGATCCCTGAAGAAGAAACCATTCTGAATGTTTTTTTTTCATTCGAAACTTACGCCATGCTCTGTTCAATTATCTTTTCGGTATACTCTCTTTTTGGGTAGGAGATTGTGGTAGTCGATGGTAAATCCATTGCTAAAAAATGAAAAGCTAGATGAGTGAACTGAAGCAGAGAAAAGGTAAACTACATTGATAAAAAGTTCAAATAAAAGAATGACAAACTTTACGGGGCATAAGAGGAAAATGAAGGCTCTGAATGGTGTTTACTGGAGTAAAAGACAAGGGAAGAGGTGACAGATGTTACTACTGTGTATGCTCGATTTTTACCAAAAAACGCTATTTCCACATGCACTAAAAAAAGTCGATATTTTATATTCTAAAAATAACGGGAAGAGGTAGCTGAACAGATGTCACTGCAATCGCGCTCTTTCGCATCACCATATTTGTAACAGTTTACAAAGAACACGGAAACTCATGAGACGCGACGCGACACGCAACGCGTTTGAGTTTTTGAGAGCTAAAAGTTTCGGCATTTTGGCGACGCTATGGACAAAAAAAAGTATCGAATCGTTTCGAAAAGTAGTTGAGAATATATTCTGCGGACATTTTTAAAGTAACCAACCTGGTCTCGAAAAGAAAGTTTCGAAAACATATGTATAATTTCAAGGATGACTTGGATGAGAGGAGCGCAAGGTGAAAAAATGATTGAGAACATGTTATAACTTCTATTTATAGTCAAAACAAAACAATAGCCACGAGCAAACCTCACCAAATACGAAACAACGTATTTCAATAAGCCCCGCCTTTAATAGCAACAGTGCGGCGCTTATTTTCCACCTTTTTGTCAATCTGGTTTTTTTGCGAAAGTTTCATAAGGAAAACAGTATTTTGGCGCGACTCGATTAACACGAGTGGTATGGGAAATTTCCCTGTCTAAAATCCCCTATCATGAAAATTCTAATATTCGTAATGACAAAACGAACTCCTAACGATTTGATTCTTAAATAAAACAGGCATAGGCACAAAGCCCCAGACTCAATATTCATATATTCCATTTTGTGTTCTAATAAGGAAGGAAGACAAGTGAAGAAGAATAAAGGAGACGATATATAAACAGAAGTGGGAATCCTTAATGAAAAAAATCAATATGATGTTTATGACACAGAAGACAAAGGTCAATGTGAAGAAACTGTACGTTGTGTATGGACTTTATGGTGCATCTTGTGGATAATAATCGTGCATACATAGCGTATTCATTCACTTCCAGCGTCTTCTGTGCGCACTGTCCTCATCTTTTATTTTTCTGTCATTTGTCTCGAACAGTCTCCCTTCCCTCTCCAACTGTCGTCTTCGTCTTCCAACCATGTCTACCTCAAAGATTCCTTACCCAAAAAGAGAATATACCGAGGAATTCATTCAAAAAAGTATTGCGTAAGTTATAAATTTAAAAATGCAGAGATATATGTTAACTTTTTCAGCGATATCCCAGAAATGGTGAGCATCAACAAGTGCAATGATAATGATCGAGATAAAAAAGTAGATTTATCGGATAACGGAAGCTACAAAAATATTGACATCCTACTGGAACAAAGTCAATATATGACAGATATGAGAGCAATGGAACTTCTGGAAGAATTCCCACTCGACAAGGCAATCAGAAAGGCTCGTCAGGAGCCAAATCCGTCGAGAAGACCAATTAACAAAGATCACGTCAAACATCTCGGATTCCCGGAAGGAAACGAAAAAAGAGCTCGGACAAGAACAGCAAAAGCACAAGAATCTGTCGACCAGGAAAATGTTGAACCGAGAGCCAAACGATCGAAATGAGAAAACATCACTCCAATACCAACAAATTCCCGAAATAATCTCAAAGATTCTTGCCGCAATAATTACTCATTCATTCTGTTTTTATTATTTTTTGACATTTGTTAACTGTATTTTCTTAATCTGTTCATACTTTAATCATTTTGTCATACTTGTAATATGGGTTTAATTAATTTTGATAATAAATCGGTTTTTTTTTCAAAATTTTCGAATCAAGATCTTCGAAATATTTGTATGATTTGTATTCTCAAGTGAAACTTTAATAAAAGCTATGATAACAAAAAATCAAGACCAGTGGAAAATCAGTAAGACATCTTTATATGGAGCATTTTTCAAGACAAAAGTTCAAATTTCATGATGGACGGAGCAGGTGCAAGAAGAGCGGAGAAGGTAACTTTCGATCGATTGATCTAAAAACCTATTGTTTGTGGAGCTTATTTTTCAATCATAACAAACCAGTCTGCATAGATTTGTTGTACGAAACTGGTGCCGGCATCTGACTAAAATCCACTGGAATTGGTTGAAATTGTTCCAGATGAAGGAGGCATTCATTGGAATCAATAATCTTAGCAAAAGATAGATTGCTAGATTCAAGTCCAATCATTTTGTTATCAGAGATTCCGAGTTCTTCTTGAAGATGTTCAACGTAAGCCTTTTGATCGAAAAGATCAATTGGTTTAGCAGTGTATTCAGATGAAACATTTGGTTCAAGAGATTTCATTACTTTACATGGACGGAATCCATCAGCCATAGAAACATTAGTTTCCGAAAGAAGAAGAGTATATTGAGAAAGAGTTGGAGCGTTCATTGTCACATTGGTTTCAGATGGTGGAACCGAATAAACAGAATAATCCAGAACATTCATCACTGAAAATTAGAAATTAAAACTGGAATTTCCAAAGAAAAACTTACAGTCTTGGCATCTTTCAAATTTCTCATTCATCGTCACATTGACCTCAGATTTTGGTGCCGAGTACATGGAAATATTGAATTGATTAACAGCTTTACATGGCTGAAATCCATCGCTAGCTGTCACATTAGTCTCTGATTTTGGAAGAGAATAAATCGATACTTCAGCACGATCATCTGATGTCTCATTGACAGCAATCATCTCCTTGGCAAGCACTTCGCTAATTGAGCAATTTGTCTCGGACGGTTGAGCCGAGTACACCGAGCACATTCCATCTTGTTCCATGTGGTTGTCGAACGAAGAAGCCATGGCTAATCAATCGATAATTTGATAGCAATGATTGACAAAACAGTGAGGGCAGGGGAGGAAAGGGGCGAGAAAGATAAGGATCGGGAAAACTTGGGATGTCACGTGGAAAATATTGAAGTTTATAGAAACTTTTTTCTGGCCACGTGTTCAAGACGTGTTAGTTTTATTGTCTTTTTCGTTTTTATTGCCATCCACTTCTTCAAATGCAATCCACCGTCGTCCTCACAACAACAACAACTTCAGAAGGCGTTGGAGAGCAGCAGCAACAGCAGCCAGAGCAACTTGTGCTCCGTTTGAGAGCAACAAATGAGCGTCCACGTGTTACCTGGGGAGCTGGTGTTATTGGTGAGTTTTTAATAATGGTGTCATTCGCTCCATTGATTTTTCTGTCAATGAAGGCCACTTGAAACCTATAACAATCATTATCTATTTCCAGACAATGAACACATGGGTCGTCTGAAATCGAACTGTTGTTGCATCTACACTCCACCTCGTCGTTGGGATGATCCATCAACTTGGGAACCAGAAGAACATGAGACAGAACACTGTCGTGGACATACACTTCCAGAGAAAAAGATGGAAGAAAAATCAATTGGAAACGATGATGATAATAAAGAAAATAAGAAACCAGAAGAAGAGAAAAATGGATGTGGATGTGATCACTGTTGAAAATTGATATTTTTAGTTTTTATTATTTAGTTTTTATTTTAGTTTTTATGTTTAGTTTTTATTTGAAATAAACTCGTGTAGTTATCAACCAAAATTCTCAATCGTTTCTATGATAGAATTGCGGAATTTACGGCTCGGTGCCAAAAAAACAGTGAGCAGCTAATTGTTTTTTTTCGAGAATCAAGCTATTTACATTTGGTTTTCCAAAGGCATTTTTGTGAAAATAAACTTCTATAATGCCCTTTCTAATTGTCTACCCAAAATCATAATTTTCTCTTTCCTATTCAAAAAATTCTTGTGCCCCTCCTATATTTGAATACCGCGCCAAAGATGTGCAGAAAAAAAAAATGCAGACTCACCATTCTCGTCTGCGCGCGCTCTTCAGTGAATGGTCCTCTTCTTATTGCCACCCGTCTTTCTTTTGGTGTGCATTGTCTTTATTCCCCATTTCAGCACTTTATTTTTCCAGATTCTTTCAACTCCATCGCTTTCTACCTTTACAATGAACTACAAAGTCAGAGTCTACTCGGATGAGTTCTTTCAACGAAGCTCGGCGTAAGTTACAACTTTTATCTGTTTTTAAGAAATGACAAAAAAGAGGGGTTAACATATTGGAGAAACATACAGAAATAGAAAAGGGTCAGAAGACGTCAGGAACCCATAAATTAATAGAGATCAGAAGAGAATTTAGATGGAAGAACGAGAAAGTTTACATGGAATCTCCTTGAGGATTTCAGCACTGATAGTCTTTTTGTTTCTCGGACTGACACGTCGACCCTCCATTATGTTCTCAATCTCAGCAGTTTGGGTTGATTTTGGTGAGTTTCTCTGCTGCGAATTTCGAAGAGTTGTCTTCTTTTCAACAGAACTTGAACGTAACTTGACGTCCGGTTTGATGGAAGCATCTTTGGAGGCAGCTCTGTAGAAAATATGAATTAGAAGTTAGTTAGTACGCAAAAAGTTTGCTTCATACAGAGAACATCTCCAACTTACCCTCGATGATTTCCAGTCTTTGGAATTCCACAATACTTCAATACTCTTGATGTGTCTAACTTAGATCGTCCAACATTATTCGACCTCTTATTTAATGTCTCCTTTCCTCTCTTTGCCACAACAACACTCTGGTCCCCTCTTTCCACATCAACTTCTATTGACATACGCTTTGGCAGTAATGGAGCATTTTTGAACTCTTCATCTTCCTTTCCTGGTTCTCCAAGCTGCTTTTGAATCCATGCTGGCACAAAACGTGGTTTAACCTTCATCGGCCCGTTTTCCATCACTTTTTCAAGGCATGGGTCGATGACAAACTCCTTGGCTTCACGAAGACCGAAGTCGGAGAAGTGATCCATAACTTCCGAGATGCTCTCATTAATTTCAAAGTCCTCTCGCTTGGAGAAGATGGCAACATCTCTATCCCCATCCAAACAGGATCCGATGCTGATGTCGAATGGATCTTCTTCAACTTCTCTGTAAAAATTACTTTTTGAAAGCTGTCTGTTCAAAAACGTTGCTATGTCATTTGACATTTATATAGCTTAAGTTGAAGAAAACTTACGCGGCTGCAGCTGCAATATATTCGTCTGTCTTCTTTTCTTCAGCAGTTCGAAACATATGATCGAATACCAAAAGAACCTCTCGAGGTGGAGTATGCTTCTTTCTTTTTGTGAACTTTGTCGTACACTTCTTCTTTTTCTTCGCTTTCTCCTCATTAACATTTATTACCGGTTCGGCCATTCTGGAAATAGAATTGAATAATGATTTTGAAAACACAAATTTCAAAAGCTTTTCAAAAGCTTTTCAGTGAATTTTTTTAAACATTTATAAACTTCAGCAAAAAAAGAAACAAGAAAACGTGTGAAAGTGTTATAATCGGCCATTTGTATATTCGAGTCAAGTTATGACCGAGAAAAGAGAAAGACGATGCGGAGGATAGAGACAAGAAAGGGACATTTGTTGATGTTCGCTCAAGAAACGGTTCATGTTTAATCGATTGAGACATGCAGACAGAAGACACATGTTGTGCATTGTTCCATTAAGTTTAAAAGATCAAGTCATAAAGGTTTTCAGGGGGTTTCGATAGTTCAACGAAGATTTGATTGAATTTGGTCAAAAATAACAAAGGCCGAAATTTTCTTTTAAAGTTTTCAGGATTTTTCCATTTCAAGCTAATCTCTGTGAATTGAGGAAAAAAGGCAAACTACTAATGAGTCGAATTAATCTCGCTAAAGTACAATTTTTTTGCAGATAGGCATATTAAAGTTCTCAAGACAAAGGAGTTGTTTTGGAATTAGACTACAATAAGAATATTCGTAAAGAACTAGGTAATGTTCGGGATTCCTTACACGTCTCTTCTTTCACGAGTTGTTTTTCAATCAGCCGACGAAATCTGGCGTTTCTGTTCACTAATTGCTACCTAACAAATCTTCAGTGGCTCTAGTATGTATGCCAAAGCGTGTCTGAATGCTTCTAATTCTAATCTTCTCATCGATATCAAAATCAAAAGCTACGAAAAGAAAAGATAAAAAGTGCGGCGGCATTCATTAGTGCCATGATTCATAAAGTGTAATGTGCTGATTTGATGCGGAGCTACATGAGCAAAACGAGTTAGACTTGCTAAAACTCAAACAAAAAACTATTCAAAATGAAGAATCATATTTTTCCCGTCATTTCTTGTAACGAAAACGGATAGAAGCAGATGACCTTTGCCTGCTTGAAAGCCAACAAAACAGAGAAAAAAGTCCAAAAACAGATTTGCAAATTATGAGAGGGTAAAGAGAGAAAAAGAGATAGAAAGCCAGAATGATAAGTCAAATTTGGAATGTTTACATAGCAAGGGGAAAGGTAACGTGTCTCTTTCTCTTTTTCTATAACTGGCTTTTGGGAAGGAATAAGAAATTGGAGGATGATGAAGACGAAAGAAACTGTGCACAATGAGTAAGAGAGAGAGAGAGAGATAGAAGATGATAGAAGGGCAAGCAGGCGAATGATTCGGGCGGTAACTTCAAATGGGTAGAGACGAAAGAAGAGAAGGAAGAAAACAGAACGGGTGTTTTGAGGTATCTTTTAATTGTGATATTAATATACCATTGGAGCTTCAAGAGTCAAGATAGAGAGCGAACAAACGAGACTAGACGAAAAGTAATTTGCAGTTCTATAAACTGAATGAGTTTGCTTCATCCCATAGAGGAAATGATAACCACGACTTGTATCAGAAATGAGAAAGGAGCTATACCATCAGTTTCAGCCTCAGACCCAGTTAGAAGCTATTCGATTTGTCAGAGTTTCAACTCTCTTATTCAAAATTGCAATTGCATCTGAATTCTAGAATCCCATAGACCAAAAAGACTGAAATGTATTTCGTATAGTTAACACAAAATTACTGAGCCGAAAGTGGTATATTCATCCGCTTTACGACTACAACTGAAAATGAATATGTCTGCAATCTATTTTCGCTCTTGAGAATTCACACCCTCTAATCCGTTTGTGAAAATAATATAGATTTTATTTCAAAGAAACTATTTCAAATTACGAAGTGCAATAACCAATGGAATTAATACTTTGGTGGTGGTGGTGGTGGTGGTGGACGAGTTCCAACAAAAAGTCTAACAACTCCAGTTTCCTCCTTTGGATCTTCAAAGATGCTGGTGTATCCTCCGCCTTCTTTTTGAGTTATCTTGGAAATGATAGCCTGTTTTCCTTTCAATGTGACCTTGTTGGTGGCTCCCTTGATTTTATTCCCTTTCTGAAAAAGTACTTTGAAGTTCTGACTCAAATCTGTTTGAGTTATTGAAGAATTGGAAAGCCTCATAAAAAAATGAATTTAGATGTTCGCAAACTTCATTCCAGAATTTATTCTGAGCAATATTTCAAAGTCCAGGCTCAGTATATCAAAGTTTAGAATTTTAGGAATCTCTTACCTTATCAATCCAAGATCCACACTTCTTCTTATTATCTCCTTTTGCTTTCTCACAGAAATAATAGAATTGGAATTCACCTCCATCACCATTTAAACGTCTTTTCACTCCAATCGACTTCTCTCCTCCTGGGAAGTCAAAGCTATGTTTATAGTCTTCTCCTTCGATTACTTCGGCTGTCATTTCCGATTCACCAGAGCACCAAGAAATGGCAAGAAAGAATAAAATAACAGAAACAAGAGTTCTCATTTTGATAAAAGTATGGAAAAACTGAAGAGATGGGAGGATTTTATAAGAAAAAAGTGATCGAGGTCACTTTATCTTCAGCAAACAATAACAGATAATAACAGGAAGTAATATCGGGTAACAGAGATAAAGAAGAACCAGGAACAAAAATTTCAGAGAATCAGATATTGCACGTGAGAGGCACTTGGCTATAGAACTTCTAGAAAGCCAATGTTTGCTCAATTCAAATGGATGATAAAATTAATTAGATTGGCTCAAAAAACTGCTCAAAACATTCTTTATCTTTTCATGGAACCTATTCTTTTATTGGCTGTATCCCTGTTCTTCTCCCTTTTTTTGTCTTATTACACCTAACAAAAAAAGCTAGGTCATCTGACGCCATACTCCAGCACCTTCGTTGCGTAACTCCTTGAAAAAAATTTGTATTTATTGCGTAAAATAGGAGCGCAATACCCAAAAAATGCTGCTTGTGACAGATTACGTCATATTTTTATTCCAGATTGGAGGACAACATCTTTCTCAGAATCAGAAATTGAAGGTGGATCCAAGGATGGGAGCTCTGTAGATCCATGGAAAGTTCAGAGCTCAACTTCAAAAGTGTCTGTTTCAAGTACCTGACCTCATCCTTTTCGAGCCACCCAGCTGGTACGATTGGAAATTTTCCCACATTCATGTTATTTTGGTCTCCTTTCAAATGAGCCCTTTAACCTTCGGCAAGATAACAATGTTGAAAAAACATGTGTTCTGGAAATAATTAGAAATTTTGGAATCGCTTTGAACTTTGGAAAGAAACTATCAGAAGATTTTCTATAAAAAAACAGTGCATAGAAGAGAATGATAGCAAGTTCCAATTGATAAAAATTTATTTTTTTTTGGATTTTGAATTTTTTTTAAGCATATAAAAGCTTTACATAAAATTTCAATTATTAAAAAATCAACGAATATTATGAAGAACATTATTAATATTATGAGCTACCGGTGGGGGAATTCATTTGGAAAGGGAAAGAAAAAAGAAAGAAAGTGAATTTGTTTGGAGCCCGTGTTTGAATTAAAATTAAAACTAGAGTTGGGAAAGAATGAAACGGATGGAGGAAAAATACAGGATAGGAAAGGAGAAGATCTAACAGGAACTAGAAAATATTAGAAGTATTCAAATGTCAATTGGTTATTCCCATGGACGGAACACTTTCTTCTGGGGAGCTCCAGAAGTAGAGGAAGCATTGGAATTCTTTGAAGACGTGGCACTTGAAGAATTCTCATTTGGAGTCGTCACTTCAATTGAAGACGTTGAGGTATCAGAAGATGGTGGTGGTGAATCCAAAGAATATGCTGGAGACTGTTGAGATGGTGGAGAATGAGCCAATCCAGGAAGTGGAAGGAATGGGAATGAAATGAATGGATTGATGATTGGACGTGGAAGAATTGCAGGAGGGAATGGAAGAGGCATTGGAAGACGTGGGAAACCGAGGAGTGGTTTTGGATTCAGAGAGAATTCATAGAATTTCTCAAGGTCCCCGCATCGAACAACAAGGTGACGGTCGCTCTGAAAATAGAAAAAATTAGAGAGCTGTTTCCAAAAGTTCTTACAAAAGTTCTTTTTAGATGAAATAAGCGAGAAATCATTTTCAGAAAAATCTTACCTTGAAAAACTGAAAAGCCACAATTCTTGCCGTTTTCTGTCCTTCTGCATTCGCATGTGCATAAAGTGATTGTTCTTGTCCATTTCTACTCACAAAGTTGTTTTTCTTATTGCGAATGTAACCAATGATTATGTCCAATGTGTTCAGTCGCTGCATTTTCTCACTGAAAATATAAATTATGAGCAAGTTTTTCAAAATGACAAAAAACTTACACTTGATGAGAACTCATGAGCTTATTGTCAATGATAAAGTTCTTCAATGCATCAAATGCTTCTCCTTGTCGATCTCTTCTGTCTTGCTCTCTATTCTTCTTCACTTCTTTTCGATCCATTGACGTCCCTGGTTCAGAAGTTGATGGAGATGAAGATTGAGAAAATGTTGTTGGAATATCCATATGGTCTTCTGTTGACATTTTCCGTTTTCCAGATCTAGAGCAAGTGGAAATAAGAAGAGAAGAACGTTCCCGATCAAAGCATTGTTTGGCTCTTTGAATGAATTCGTGACACACATCTGAACTGACTCCAAGCGATTTGATGAAGGAGTATGTGAGGCTTTCAACTGCAGCGTATCCATCGAAGAATCCTTTACGATTTGGATTGGTGGATGGTCCTGGAGATTCAGTTTCCATTCGAGTTACCAATTCGACAGCTCGGTTTAGGACTTCGCTTTGACTGAAAATGAAGAGATTTTAGAAGGTGTCTTTGGGGATTTTGAATAAAGTTTAGTGAGTTTTATTGGCTTATTATAGACCTTATGTGAAAATATAAGATTTTTTATTTGGCTTTCTTATTCTGCACCTCTATGGGAAATTTTCTGATTTTATGTTTTGTGCCTCAGTCTAAATCTTAGCTTCAATCCAAAAACTACAAATCACTTACGTCATTTTCTCCTGATCATCTGGATGTTGAATCAATTCCTGAAGCTCCTTGATCTTTGCATTAATCTCATCTCTTCGCTTCTTCTCTTGTGTTGTTTTTCGATTGAACATATTTGGTGGTGGAGTGCTCATAAGAACCATACCTGAAAATGATTTAATTGGTTTTGTGAAGACGTCGTGGCAAGAAAAGAAAAATGTTGCGAAAAGACAAAGAGGGGAGGAGAGAAAAAGTCATAAACCATTAGGAGGAGAGGAGAGGAGCGTGGCCGATTTACAGTATCCCTCTTCAAAACGTCTTCTAAAGGAGATTCTAATCTTTTGGAAAGAAATTTAATTGTTTTAAACTAGATCAACTAAACCTAGATTCCCCCAACTAAAGTTCTCATTCCCATAACATTCTTATCACCACGCCTTTTTCACGAAAAGAGCCGAGGCGTTTTATCAGTCTGGGAACGGTTTGATAAGTGTATAAGTGTGCATGGGAAAGTGTGTCATCATTTGGAAAGAAAAGAGGGGTATTCTCTCAAGATGTTCCCACAGTTCTTGACCATATTGGTTTGATAACCTGTGGCGGCTCTTCTCGGGGAGGGTTAATCCGCTAATGGACACACTCTTTTGGGTGTTGAGATGTAGAGGTGCGAAAGGGGGACACGGATGAGATGAACCGGAAAGAACATGAAAGAAGTTGGTAAACATGGCGGGATATTAGAAAAAAGAGAGGGAGAAAGGTGTGGAAAAGTCAAATTGAAGGTGTCAAAGTTTTCAGAGAAAACATACATAGGTTCAAGAATGGTACTGTAGGGTTACGGTAGAGGTTCGAAAGATTATCAGGAAGTCAGAAATTTTTGAATTCCGAAGACCTTTATTTGCTGTGGCGTGGGTTTCAAAACAGCTTTGAATTGTGGTAACTTTACCGTATTCATAGTTAGAAGTGAGGCAAGTGTTGAGCTAGACAGATAGGAAGAAAACAGTAGAATTTTGGAAAGCTCAAAATTGAGAAGTCTAATTAAAAAATGGGAATGGTTGATAACAGAACCTGCTCCAAACAATGTCCAAAGCTTCTTACAGGACCTCAGGCAAAATTTCGTTTTGAATGATTTAGAAAAGGTAGGAATGGAAATCAGATTCTAGAGAGTTCAGAGTTCACAATGAGGGAAACTCAGCAACAGTACCCACTACAGTATCAAAGAATACGCTGCATCTCTGAATTGAACTAGATAGAGGTATTGAAAAAAGAAAGATTTGAAGAGCAAATCAGTTTTTCTGAAAAAGAGCACGTCTCCGAAAACAAAAGGCTGAAGAAATGAAAATGAGAAGACACAAAATCTTTTCAAAAAACAAACAAGACAAAGATAATATGACTAATTGCAAACGGATGTATACTCTAGACGCCTTATTCTAGTGGGCGGAGTCTCCTATGATGTAGGAGGACCCGCCTCCTGGAGGTGGTGTACAGAGGGGGAAGGGGTGCCATGGGAAAATAAAAGGTGTAAAGGGAAAGGATGTTTTTGATATGACGGTATGTTTATGGTTATAAGGACCCTAATGTAGGTTAATGAGGTTTACAGCAGTGATAAAATCCAAAAAAGGCTAGAATAACAATTTGAATTTTTGAATGTATTAGGTAGTTTGGGAAGGTTTGTCCAACTGTAGAAGAAACTAAAACCAGTTTTGGAAGTATTAGAAGGACCCTCTAATATAGGAGCGTCTTGAACTTTTCTTAAATGATGCCCTTCTAATAGAGAACACATTAAACAACGTGACAACACCATGGACATTCCTAATCTTCTCAGAAAGTTTTTATTGAAAAAAGTACCAAAAAAGCAAAAAAACCTTTCCCTACTATTGCCACCCATCTCAACTTTATTTCCCACACCATCTTATCTCTCTTTTCCCATAACCACTGAAATTGGCATGTTTGTTCAATTATTGGACAATAGCCACGTGTCTCTTCTGTCATAAGATCATTGTGATATCAGATAATTACTTGGATACCAGAAAATCTAAACTCTTGAGAGCCTGCAAGGTTCACGTCGGCAAAATATGCATTCTCATAGTCAGAAGGGTGCGAAAGAAGGTGATCTCATACCGTATTGGTGGTTTTCAGACGGAAGTGAATCTGAAGATGAGGGGATACATATGGTCTGAGAAAATTGGTGAGATAGAATATGATGAGAATTTAGGAAGAAATATATATTTAGGCTGTTCAAATAAGAAGAAAATGCCAGAACTAGAACTGAAAACAACTGGGATAACTATGGGCCAACTCATATGAATCTTTTTGGATATAACATGGGGTGCAGAACACAAAGACGGTGCAATTGACCTAGTTTACAGACGCTATATAATTTTGAATACAGTATACTTCTACAAAAAGTGTACAGTATGCCTTTGGTAATGACATAGATTTGAATTTTAAGACACTAATAAAACAAAAGTATACCGTACACTGTATACAGTTGTCTTGACCGAACCCTTTTGAAAGAATCTAGAAACGGTAAACTTTTGATTTCAAAGCAGATAAAGGACCGCAATCTGAAAAGAACCTTTGAAATATTGCTCTAGATTCAAAAAACTGTCGGACTGAATATGCATAAGCCAAAATTCTGAACGGTTAACGGTTGCCGCAGCAAAACTGGTAAGACAGCTTCCACAAAGCAACAGTTTCCCAGCTATTATCAAAATAAAATCTTGAATCCAGACACATTCCCATCTTATTATAATTCCATTCCGCGTGTCATCCGCTTTCACCATTCCGCCACACGCTACATCATTAAACGATGTCCTTCTCTTCATTCAATCTCCGTGTCAATTTGCTCGCTTCTCCTCTCCTCCTCCTTTTTCTACTACTGACATCGGTCTTCTCTGTACTTGTCATCATCAAATGTTGTTTCCCATACCGATTTATCATTGTTCGGAAGTGTTCGGAACGAGGAGACACAGACACAAAAGCCGACGGGAGTGTTAGTGATAAGAGGAGACGCAGAGACAAAAGAGGGGCGCAGAGATCTCGCGCACTATTGGCTCTGATCTCGCCGACAAAACACGGGAATTTACTATAGAGTATTTTACTGGATATTGATGTGGTGTGGTGACAATTTGTAAGGTCAATTTGTAAAATTGTCTTTTTCGTTTTGATATTTAAACGAGGGGGAGAGCGGAGAAGGCGCGAAAATAAAGGAAGGGAGCACCGAAGCGTACGGTAGTTGGCTTTTCGAGTGAGAATGTCTGGATGATAACCCAACCTAACCATCGCAAAAATCATAATTGCTTGTACCTAACAACAATTATAAGCACAATACGGTGAAGATATCTAGTCGGCATCTTAAGATCAACACCCACTTCAGAAGAATTGGACATGGGAACGTTAAGTGGAGAGAGAGTTGATGAGCTCATGGGAATCTATGTGTATTCTTCTTCCGGAGTATGTTTTTGTATGTTATCAAGATCTCGTGTTGAGTCAATAATTATCGTTTTGATGTCATATCTCTCTTTTGTAATTGGTGTGAAACTTGGAGAAAAGGTGAGGGGGGAGAGAGGTCAGGAAGTGGCTGTGGTCCTAGTGGGGGAAACGGTGAGAGGGTGAAGGAGATTAGCGAAAGTCGCTTAGAAAACTATTTGAGGTATAACTTGAGAACCCGCGGAAAACTACAGTCACCCATTTTCCAAACCGTAACCATCTCCCCCTTCTGAATATAAATTTCCCTCTTCATCTTCCTCTCAACATTATACATCATTATGTCGGATCTTAGTGACAGCCGGATATATATGTATGTACCTCATCAGTGTGATTTGAGGATGGTAAAGGGCGCCGGCGCCCCTCTTTGATCTTCTAATTTTTGGCACGAGATAGAAGGAAGACTATGGGATGGGAAAGAAGAACAATAGGAGAAGAATGGAGCACGTCATTTTATCAACAAAGATACTGTACTCGAGGGGAACAAAGTTTGAAATTTCAAAAAAAGTAGACAGAAAGAAGAAAAATGATTCCCCAGCGTTCCATATTGAGAAATAAACATTTGAATTTCAAAGGCATTTTTGGGTCAACGTAAACCTTAAACATCTCTTTCATCTGGCAATTTACAGCCTTCGGTGTATCCTTCTCAAAAACATTATGATGACTATAATTGTAATCATGACCTAATTAGTTACTCAAAATGTCATAAAATTCAAATATACTGTGTTGAACCCATCATAAATACGTACCCTTCTGGTTGGTTAAGGCTACTGTAAACCTTTTTATGATCTCTTTTAGAGTTCAAGATTGTTTTGGATTTTCAAGATTTGAATTATACACCTTGAATTTAAAGAAGGGCGCTCTTATATTAGAGGGGCCCTGAGTTTCTCCCATCCAACTAACCCAGAATCCTCAAAAACTCATGAGATATAAAGGCCTAAAGAAAGGCTGTGGTGAAAAAAACTGTCTATTTTCCGTTACCGTATTCTCTGTGACCCACTAAGTTTTTCTCCATCTGTTCCGAATCAAAAGTGAAAAAAGCCCATCATGAAAGTTCAATAACCCGTACTTATCGTTGTGTCTACACACACACAACATATGTATGTTTTCTCCCATTCATTTGGCCAGCAGCATTTTTTTTCACTTTTTTCCGCAATCATTTTCACTTTTTGTGTGGATGGGATCAAGTAACCCCGACAGTGAACACCTGGGTAGAGGGTCTCATTAATTATGCACACATCATTTGTCGAAGGTGGTTGGGATTGGGGGATGGGAGGGAGCGGGCGCCATCAAAGTAATAGAGGGAATGTGGGTCGCCGGCAGAGGAACGGAGAAAAGCCATGGACCATTCCATAAAAAACGGCTTCTCTCCCACTCCGGAAGACTCTTTGTCGGCAACGCACGTGGTGACACTGAACAAGCTTATGGGATGACATATTGCCCAGGTTCAGGACTAATTGAGAAGAGTAGAGGGATCTGTAGAACGTGTGGCATCAAAAGGCAAACGGATTGTTTCGGAATCTTCTTGAGATTCAGAAGGTAAAACAAAAAACATTCGCAGACAGCAGGATTCGAACCTACGCGGGCAGAGCCCAATTGATTTCGAGTCAATCTCCTTAACCACTCGGACATGTCTGCACGAAAATAGCAAGCTCAGAAAAGGATAAAGAATACGCTGAGGGGCGAAAGAGTCTCTATTTCAAATGGGCAACAGAGAAAGGAGAGATGGGTCTCAAAACGAATTTCACAAACATACTGTAGTGTCCTAACAAAGGTTGAAGTCACAGTACTAGGTGTGTCGCAAAAAGAAGAATAGTGGTCATAACAAATAACTCAATTCTTAAGATAGGAGCTAAGTTCTTTTGATCAGAACTCCCGAAATATTTACTAAAAATGCCATTGGAAGCAAGAATCTCAAGAAAATCAAATAGCATTGATTTCCCCCCTTTCGTCATCACTACTATTTCTTTCCTTGCAAGATGATTGCTCGGTAAACAGAAGGAAGGAGAAAAACGTCTTGAATAAATTCTTAAAGGGAAAAGTACAGTACTACAAACAATGAGAAGGACGAAAGACAGCAAATGATATTGGAAAATGATAGTGTTGGAATAGTTATACGTTATGCAAAAAACATGTAAATTTGCTCTATGGGAAAACGTGTATTTGCCGCGTGTCAGTGATTTTTTGGTTTTGAAATCGAGGATTTCTGTAGGTGTGAAGTTAGCATAGTTTGCCAGAGCGCACTTGCGAATTTCAGCTTAACCAGCAAGTCTAGTGAAGCTCAATTTCCATCTTAGTCGTATACAGTAACCCTCCATTCCCGTGTCTCCCGACTTAATATTAAATGACACGGTTAATGACAGACTTGTGTCCGTATGTCTGTCACCCTTTTTTATCAAAAAGAAGGTCGATCCGTACTTGGAGATAGATACCGAACCGACACACACAAAAGAGGGTTACTTAGGTAATAAGCGTATCGAAGATGAGAAGAACTTCCGATCCGGAAACGCTATAATCGGTTCTTATATCAATTGAGGGAGAAGGGGACAGGTGGGAAGGAGGGGGAAGTCAAAAAAATGAGCTTGGAATTGTTGAGAATGAAAGCCTACAATTTCAAAATGTTTCCAAAATAGCCTAATTTCATGTTGGATTTCAAAGCCATTTGACTGGAAGTTCAGATTTGAGCTTTTGTGAGGTTTCGAAATATATTGGAAACAAGGCTCGGCTGATTTGAAAACTTATGTAGAACATCAACTGAGCACGGTTCTGGAAGTTCCTAAGACATATTTGGGCTCAAATCGTTAATTCAGTTTGGGGCCCGTTTTTTTATTTTTCTACCACCAAACGACTTTCTATTAGTTGTTTCTAAGTGCCTAAATGTTTTTTTTTCAAAAAAGGATCTCCTAACCAATTTGTATCGTTCTCGAGACAACGTAAAAACATAAAAACCTTCATAAAATTGCGTTAGATCATATCAGACACCTTCTATTTTCTATTCCTATCCCACACAATCAGATCGCTTCTCCCGCCTTTTTTCTCTTTTTTTTTCTTCTCCCCGCCCGATTCCTCTATTACCAGTTACGCCATTTAGTGTCGAATCACACCAATCTGTACGGAAGAGAGAGAGAGAGGAAATAGTAATTATTTGAGAGATGGTTCTCAGATACTTATCTTTTCTCTCTTTTTGATACAACACAATACGCACATTGGCGGTAAGATGGCAACATTTTTGGAGGAAAAGAATCAGAACACCTTTTGTCATGCCCTGCGCAGCGTTCTCAACTCCCATAAAGATCGGATTTTTGAGATTAGGGTTTTTGAGGGGACGGAGTGAGGTGGATTACGGTATTAGTGATACTATAGTGATAGGGATTCGTTGAAGATGACTTTTTAGGCTTGAAGTTTCTGGTTTTCAGATATCCAAAGTTTGAGAAATACGAAATATTCGAATTAATCTATAATAATCTTAACTCTCTGAGCATCGTAATGATCAGTTTTCTTGCAGGTCTAGACTCAAAATAGAAGTTTTTAATAAAAATGAAAATTCAAAAGACAAAGAGCATAAAACTCTTCACGGCAATATATTTCAAACCGGTCGCTATGGATACCGAAATTAACGGAACCTCTTCGTTATTTAGAAATAAATGTTCAATTCAGAACCTTTCGTTCTTCTTCTCATTCCAGATATTTGTTGATTCCCATGCCATATTGTCATCGGTATCTTCCATACTATTATTCTCATCTCACTAAAGTGTGAAACCCATACCGACAAGGAGTTACTTCCGTGTGCATCATCTCAAAAAACATATGTTATGGGAAAATGGAGCAGGTTGAAAGTATTACAGGTCAGGTTAGTGAGTTAGAGGGAAGAAAAAATAGGTCAGGGAAATCATTTTTGAGAAAAACTATACTTTGAAATTATAGCTGTTTCGAGGTTCAGAATAACGATGGTTCCTCAAGAAGACGGTTTGGGAGAATACTTCCAAACCATCCCAGTATATGATATTTGTAGGCATTGAAAGGTGACCGTTTTTTACCAACACTGAACCAAATATCATATTGTACGAATATTTTCAATTTTTTTTCTGACGATACTCAAAGTACCGTATCTCTTTTCCACACACCAACTAATAAATCTTCTCACTGTGACCTCTGCTAATCGACTAATTTGTGTATCACACTTTCACACCCAATTCACCTTCAAACCATCAATACCGACTAACAGTATCCCAACGCCTTCTTGTTATACTACTGCACCATATGACTCTAATTCCCATACTTTCTAGGATCCCTTACAATTCACACCTCAGTGTTTTCAGACAGATCAATGTGGTTCCGGCTAGAGATGTGGTGATTTCAAAGGGAGGTGTCGTGAGAACGGGAGAATCTGGAGAGTATTAAGGATGTTTAAGGGGTGTTTGTGAGGTATGTGGTGGATGGAATAGGGACTTTGATTTTTTTACATTCCAGTCTTTTAATATCATTGACGTGATCTATTGAATAGGCCGGAAAAATATACCTTGTGTTGAAAAACTTCTGAAGATATGCTTTATTCTCGAAATTTCCCAGCTTGACCTGAAAATGTTCATGAAACTGAACTCCATAAAATCCTGAAATCGTTGAGAATTCTCGATCCTATAACTGTAATTTCATGGAGATTCAGCAAAAGACCATTGTGGAAGATTTTGGATCTATCAAGGCGGGTTTCCAAAGGGATTATCAGGTAGCATAGTTTCTGATCTTTCAGGCTTCGTTTCATATCCAAAAAAACTCAAAAAACACTGAAGGCTACCGTACCCTTTCTATTGATACGATAATTAAAAAAGGTGATGTTATCTTTTCGGAGACAAATCGTACGAAGAAAAAAGTGTAGAGACATAAAACATCTAGGCCATCATCAATATCATAGAAATCATTCCTACCGTACACCATCTCGTAAAGCGTGTCCTCCTCCGATATCTCTGCGTCTCCCTCATATCTTTTATCTCTCATCATCGACTCCTCGTAATTTTTGGCAACAAATTGGCGATCAAATCTTGAATAGGAAGGAGGACTTATACGTACATACACGAACATGGTCATAAATTTGAACGTGTGTCCCTTTGAAACATGCCGACTCGCAACCGAGCGCGCGCGCCGCCGCGCTCATAAATTTGACCGATTCACCAACGTTTTTATAGACAGAGGACACCTTTCTATCCTCCTCAACCGACTGACTGACGAACTGACTAATGACCTCGATAATGTTGCCAAAAAATGGAGAGAGCATATGGGGACTGATTCGGTTTTTATAGAAATGAGATCCGGATGTTTAGCTTCACGGATTTCAAATATCTATAAGGGCTCCAAATACGTTCTCTTACAGAAAGGCTCTAGGTAGGTAACTGAGTCTAGAACTGGCCCCAACTTTTCTCCCTACTGATGAAATAGAATCCTCACGAGCTGCGTCCATCGGGCTTAGTCTAAACGAATCCACTGTTTGGCCCATAACCTCTGTTCAACAATATCAAAGCGGGAATGTCTTTATTCTTTCTTAAATTTATCAAAGATTGCAATTCGAGGTAATATCTACAAATTCAAAATAAACAAATAAAAAAGACCTGAATCAACTGTGAATACACATTCATAAATCAACAAATGACCTTCTGAATACAAGAGTCACGAAGGCATTGAAGTGCAGCATCGGAGAATTTGGGACGACCGGAATAATCAGCATAAGAGATCCATTCGAGTTCTGGACAGAATTGAGCAAGAGTATAGATTGATTTGTCAGTGCAAGCAGTTCCACGAATACGCACTTCACGGAGAGGACATCGTCTGGAAAATGATGGAATTGAGATTTAATTTTCAGTGGTTTATGCCAAAGTTTTTGATTTTCTAGCTTAAGATTTGAAATTTATACAAAAAACGTTTTTCCCCTTAATGTTTGAAACTTTATTCTATAGAGTACAACAAGCTACTGTAGTCCGAATTTCAACAACTCACCTCGCCAAAACCGCTAATCCTTTATCAGTTACCAACCGACACCCATTGATATTCAAACATCTCAACTGTCGACAATTTCCACCCAATAAACACAAAAATCGATCATCTACTGATGGCATATGTGAAGTTTCCAAATCTGTTAGATTCCTTGCTCCACGTGCAATTGCAAATAGAACACGATATGTCATTCTCATTCGACATATTTTCAAACATTTCAGTTTGGAAGCATTTGATTTTGAGCCTCCAGCAAAATATTTTTGCAGGATGTTTGTATTCAAATGATTGATTTCCAGTGAAAGATGAGTGAGATTTGGAAGATATTCTGTGACAAGATGAAGAGGTTCATCAAAAAGTCGAGGAACTGATATTTGAAGTTTTGTGATTTTGCTTCCGAGAAGTGGGATAAGTGTACAAAGCAACCGGTTGGCATTGTCAACGGCTTGCTAGAATAAAGAACAGTACTAAAAAAATAAAAGTTCTGGAAAACTCACAATATTTGCTTCTCTAACTGATACAATCAAATTGATACTGCTCAAAAACGGTTGATCCATTAATGTAGACAACAATTGTTGTGAATCTTCATCTCCAGATACTGATAACCGTATTGATTGTACTGTTGGTGGCAACTGCGGCATCAATGAAAAGTAATTTCCATACAAGTCCAATGTTTTCAAATTTCCGCCATCAATCACAAATTGCACATTGTTTTCAACATCCTCGAGATTCTATAATAACATGTTCTGTGGTAAAGAAAGTATAAAAGTCATGGGGAGGGTACCTCGTGGAAAAAGCGTGCAAGGGACAGCTGTGAAAGGTTGGGACAAAGAGAGGACAAGTAGTGAAGAGCAGCAGCTGGATCAGCCAAGGATGTTGGGAAGTCGAGTTCCAGAATCTGAAAATGAAGAAGATATTGGCGGTGAATAACAAGGAAGTTCATATCGTAGTGTTGTCTAGTCAACTCAGAAAGCTGACCAGGAAGCTAAAACTTACATGAAGCCTCTCTCCAACATAATGAGCAATATCATAAAGTACTTGGTCATCCAGAGATCGACAATGGTTCAGATACAAACAACCGATCGTTGGATTCTTGGTCAACAGTGTTCGGATTCCACGACTTGTGATCTGAAATAAACAATACTTTGAAATTGAAACAAAACTTATAATTTCAACTATTCCTACTAACCTTTCCACACCCAGACAAGTCCACTGAATACAAATAAGGACTGTATACATTCTCCAAACATTCATCCGTTAACTGATGCATCGCCCTCAATTCCAGTTGCCTTAACAGAATCTGTCCGGTAGTAACAGCCTGAGCTCCACCGTCTGTAACATTTGGACAATCGACCAACGTGATCTTTTCCACATATTTATTGTTGTTGGTCAGTTGATTGAGCATTTCGTCCGTTAAATCAGCTGACAAGTAGAATGTTAGTGATGGGATATTGCAACCAAAGTATTTTGAGCAGACCAGGTTAGAACAGTCTGATGCGGAGAGCTGTAAATAATACATTTATTTCAAGGTAGATCTATAATGGTGTCAATCTGTTATCTTTAGTCTAGACGAAAGCAAACAATGGGTGTTGAAATTTCGCAAAAAAAAAGTTTCGAAAGACTGTACCTGATCATGACTACAAAAAAATTCGAGTAACTTCTGACGGCATTCGACTGGAATAAAACTGAGTTCACTGTTCAATTCGTGTTGGCAGACTGCTGAGAGACAGAGATTCAAAAGGGATTTCACCATTATTTTTGTGTTAGAGCATTCCTTATTTTTGTATTGTGACGATCTGGAATGCATCAATGAATGGGAGGGTCCGAAAAATGAATTGAGAAGAAAAAACAATTCAAGCTGTTTCATGCAATGAGAAAAAAAAATAGAATAGAAGACAACTGACAATACCAGGGAAAAAACGAAACAAACTAGGAAGCGTTGAAGTTTTTAGTTTTTAAAAAGTTGTTTTCATAGCTCGCGAATGACTTTTTGAGTAAAAAAACAGTTAGAATTGTTCAAATTCAAAAAAAAAGTTTAGTGGAATTGTACTCCTCAGAAAAAAAGTTACTTGATTCCTACACCAAACAGTTTCAAATAGCTCTTGATTTTGAAAAACTTATATCTAGAATCTTCTAAAGTTTTCTCTAAAAGTCATAAGAAATCATAAGAAATCACAAAACCGTAAAAAAGTAAATGTGGAAAAAGAGAAAACAAACTTTGAGGCCACAAAGAAGTTGGGAGTCTTGGGGCGGGAAAGAAAAGAGAGAGAGACAGTAGATATTTAGAGATGAAGAAGAAATATTACATCCCGAGAGCTCTATCTTTTCCCTCAGCAGATGGATGCACACGGGATCCCGCAGAGAGAAAGAGAGAAGGACATGACGATGTTTTGAAGTATCCGAGAGAAACGCCCGGGAGGAGAGAAAGGTCTATTCGACGCAAGTTTTCAATGGGATCCGAGAGAGAAAAAAGTTGTGATGAATGGAGCAAAGGTTGAGAAAAAGGAGGGAGAGCACAGACCGAAGAAAAGATTTGATGGATATGTGAGAAGAAGATTTTGGATGATAATAATGACACGTCATCAAAGGCTAATACTCTTTGACTTGAGGATTTTTGACTTTTTCCTCTTTGACTATTTTTTACTCTTTGACTTTTTTCCTCTTTGACTTTCAAATAATGACTTTTGCTCTTTGACTTTTTGCTCAATGACTTTCAAATTGTGAAAATCCAAATGGAATTGAAAGTCCAGCTCTCTAAACTTGTCAATTATCTGGAAAAAAAGGCTTAGGCAAAGAATCGTCTCTGGTTTGGAAGACATTTTTGTTAGAACTATAGAGATAGCAGCTTTCGGAATCATATGGAAAACAGAATTCCTAAGCCTTTTTCAAGTTGAATCAGAATTTCTTACTCAAAAATTGAACTTTCTACTTCCTCGTACGTATTCACTTTTCATTGGTCAGTTTTTCTTGTGAAATCAATGTATTTTATGAGAGATGGAGTCATTGAGCAAAAAGTCAAAGAGCAAAAGTCATTATTTGAAAGTCAAAGAGGAAAAAAGTCAAAGAGTAAAAAATAGTCAAAGAGGAAAAAGTCAAAAATCCTCAAGTCAAAGAGTATTGGCCGTCATCAAATGGGAGGAGCATTGGGAAGAGACAAGTTCATTGGAACAATGTCTGAAAAGTTGTTTTCTATAAAAAAGTGCATTTTATGCTTTAGTCGGTCTGAAACCTTTCTGAAATTGGGAAATATGGAACTCAAATATTTGGAAATCCTTTCTTTTTAAGCTCCTTTCAGAGCTAAAGACTGGAATGAATTCCAATCCAAAAGAATCTGATAAAAAGATACGGAAAATGATTTCCGTTTTGGCTTTTATACCAAAATTTCCAGCTGCTGGATTCTCATGATGTGTGGGCGAATTCCATTTTATCACAATGTTGTACATTATTATTGAAGGATTATAATTGAATTTACTTTGAACCAGAAGATAAAAATGTTTTTTATGTCGTTTTGAACTGTGATCATCCTAAAAACTGGGATCAAAATTAACTTTGAAATCCTGTAATAGAGCAGCACCTGAAAGTATTTCTTCATGAAGTGGTTTTGTAATGACTCATGCAACTAAGCAAACAGCTTTGGATCCCTCATGCTTTTGAAAAAATCAAATTCTTATTCAAAACTGTCCTACCAATTACATTCCTCAATGGATTCATGAAAAGTCTCGTCATTTTCTGTTTATCTATTCTAACCATCTGGATTAGTCAATTCAATTTATCAGAATACATTATATTCGTATCCAATTTTCTTGTTTTTGTTTTCCCGAACCTTATTATTTTGGCTCCAAACTAGCTCCATATCCAAAAACAACCATCTCAAAACAATATATTTGTTGTTGTTTTTCTTCTTTTTCCCCCATTCATTTCAATTACGTGCTTCTTCTCTTCTATTTTCTGTTGTTTATTTACCGATATCCTTCAATTGGTCACCCATATCTGTATATCTATTTTGCTCTTCTCTTTTTTGGTGTCTGCAAAATAGAACACGAGCAAGAAGGAATGGGAAAACATTGGAAAAGTTGAAAGACTGAAAAGCATTGGAATCACATGAGAAAAGAACTGAACGGGCCATTTCATGATTCTAACCAGATGTTGTTATTGCGTTGAACTTGGAGAATGATGGGAGTTTGAACTTGAGTTTTTGAACTTGAACTTGAACATTTTCTAAAGGCAGAAAAGGGTAGAAAAGAACACAGTTGAAGGGTTCCTTTCCTAATCCGAACTTGAAGAAAAAGTTTTTCGAAATGAAACTTTCCCGGAATAAATGAACAAGAAACATGTTAAAAATGGAGCAAAGTGGATTTCAAAAATCCTGAAAAACTAGTCAGCAAGAACTGTTAGTTTTTGCATATGTGGTCTGAATGAACTCGTTATGATTTGCAAGCACAACTTTAATGCTGTAATGCAGTAATAGTGCTAATCTCTTTATTCTAAAGTATTAATGATTCGGAATGAAAACTGATATTGAACCCAATGAACCTTGTTTACCTTGGAATATTCATCAGAGAAATGTACCCACCCTCTTTTTCGTCTTCTCTCCTCTCCTCATTTTCATTTTCATTTTCATTTTTCCCACCTTTTCCCACACAACAATACAATTGGTCTTTTCATTTATTCAGACATGACTGTTTCAATTCTCCTCCCACTTTTTTCCATTCTCCCTGTAGTGCTTCAATTCGCAATCGCATTTGCCTGATCAAACAAAGCCGGTCGATGGGTGGAGATGGAAGGAAAAAAAAAGTTGAAATAGTACATGTATCCAAGAGAGACAAAGAAACAAAACATCGTGCAAAACTCTCGATTTCGATGCAAATTTTCGGAAGAGAGGGAGAGGGGGGTTTGACTGGGTGGCGGGCGGCAGGGGGAGGGCGTCGCGACAAAACACGGCGGCTTCAAATGCATTGTTCATGAATGAACAAGTATTATGCTTCTTTTGTGTGACTACTGGGTGTGGTAGTCATGGAGGAAGAAGCCATTTGTTTTCTTGTTTTTTCCTTTTTTTGTTGTTGTTTTTCGTAGTTTTTTTGGGTTCGTATAGTTATGTATAGCGACAGAAGCCCCAAATTCCAGTTCATTTTCCTCTGTAGATCCCAGAAAGTTGTCAAAGAATATATAAAATCGAAAATAGTGTACATTTTGTTAGTCTAACTGTTATTGATATCTTGTGGATCAGTAGTTTGGGACCTTTTCCTTTTCCTTTTACTTTTCCATACTTACAATTTAAGTACGTTGTAACTTCCTATTCAAGTATTCCAATCAATTCAGACCCAAAGTCTAGAAGAACAAAAAGTTTTTTAGTAAAATACCATGATCCCAGTACGATCCAACCACCTTCTGGAATTATCAGTAAATCTGAAAGCTTTTTTGGCATCCGCGTAGTAAACTCCTCATTTCAAATTTTTACTTTTTACTAACATACTATAGATCTCATAAGCATACTGACTCCGTTCAGATTATCTAGACATCCAGACTCTAGTTTTGATGGTTTTGGCTGTAAAAAAGATCAGAATTCCCAGAACCTTTCAGATAAACCTTCATATTTCCTGTTTGCTACATAATTTTCCCGTTACCCCCCCCCCCCCCCCCCCCCCTAACCACTTCTCTCCTAAAACTTTTTGCCAAACTTTCAAATTCCCACCTTTGTTGCATTCCATCCATTTTTCACTTCTTTTGACATATTCCTCCTCGGAAACACAAAAAGTCATAAATCCGTCCCGCCGACCCGTTTCTCCGATTCTTTCCTCCAAAAGAATCTCATCCAACAGCTTCTTCTTCTTCCTCTTTATCCCGAAGACAGAAGATGAAAAAGACAATTTGTTTCATTTTGAATTGGGGATATTTAAATAAGCTATCCATCGGAAAAGAAGTGTATAATGAGGGAGTCGAATGAAAAAGAAGAAGCTTCTCTCTGGTCCACTCTCCATTTTTTCTTCACTATCTTCATTCTAATTTTACACGTGCACACACGAATTGCGCAACGCTTTTCTCTCCATTTTGCCGCACTTCTTCTTCTTCTCCCCAGACACTACTACACATTGACGAGGGAAAAAGAAAGAAAAGAGACTCAGCTGACCATTTATCTATTTCTCTTCTTCTCCCTATACTATTTCTTTTTTTTGCCTAGTCGCGCCGCCCTGGCTCCAGACATGCCGCCTCCCGCATTCACAACAAACTTCTATATTGTATAGTTGAGAGACTCTTCCCACTTTTAGCTTTGTTTACTCTTCTGTTTTTTCTTTAATTCTTATGATTACGCTCTCAGGCCTACTGTAAGTCTTTTATTTTTCAGATGTAGTACCTTCGAACTTGTGGTAATTCACTTTGGACAACACCACTCCTATTCGGACCCGACTACACTGAAACAGTTAACCATGGAAATTTCAAAAAATAAGTATACAATCTAGAAGATGCGGGATTCTAGATGACCCACGAAGCTAATGAAGATTTTGAAGAATACGAAGGAACATTCTGATGAGCAATTTTCTAACCCAGTCCATTAACCGATGAAATACAAAAACAACAAAAATATTGTTTTGGCGATTTTGAGGTATGTTTTTTCTTATCTATGAGATGACTAAAAACGGAAGGCAGCTAAACTCTTTTTATATGATCTGAACATAACATAAACTTGGAGTATTTAGAAATGCGGGGGAGCGACGAAAATTGAAATGAGTACAAATTTACAAATTTGTATCCTTAGTCGTATCTGCGTCACACATCAAGTTTTCACACCACAAGAATCCTAATTTTCAGGTGATCACCGTCGTCATTCGCTGCGAGTGCCCCCGGTGACAGATGTACAGACCCCTTCCGCCCCTCCCATTCTTCCCACTTTTTTGTATGTCCCCTTCCTCTCTTCCGTTTTTCCCAGTCTTTCTTCTCCCCGTTCCCCCTTTTTTTTCTAAATTCATTCGCCAGTTACCCCCGGTCCTTTTCCGTCGTCTCAACATGTTCGATCCCGACATGTTCATCTACCCTCAACCCCAAGAAGTCTTTCAGTGCTTTGGCGCTTCGGTTCCAGCACACTTCTCAACCTCTTCCTCTTTTCTCCCTAAACCCAGTGTCATTATCATCAAGATTGTTTCTTCTTTTCTTTGAATATTGTCAAAAGCTTCCAAGTTTCCAGAAACTTCACATCTCTAGTTATTTCATTTGAAATTTGAAATTTTCCATGATTATTATTATTTTCAGTGTATCCCGAAAGATCTTCCGAATACCAGTTTTGTTGGCCATCTTCTTTTTGTACAATAGCGTCCCTCCAGTCTTTCTGATTTTTAGTTAGGTTTTCAAAATCTGCAAAAATTTCTAATTTAAATGTTTCTCCTACTTCACTTTTCCAGAGCCTTTCATGAAAGTAAAATAAACTGCTTTGTACAATTCCATCGTTTCCTTTTTCAGTTTTCAGCTGTGATTTCAGATAAGAATCGTGAGAATCTCGAGGTAGATTTGGCTTTTTCGGATAAAAAACCTTTCGTGAGATAAACAAACGATTGAAACTGACTCCTTTAAACACACAATGCTTCGAGAAACGGCTCGAGGCATTTCAGTTGTTGTAATCTCACAGTAAATCTCTGCGCCCTCCACTCTCTAACACGTGTCAATGGAGCAGCAGACCGAGTGTTTTCTAGTCCGCGGCCACTTCGTGTAGATTTACGGAGCCTCTCATGACGTTTTGTTTACTTTGCTTCAATCGCAATCAATTAGTCATCTGTTTTCCCATTTTTTTCTGAAAATCCTTTTCCTTGTTTCAAGTTTTCAGTTATAACTCTTACTTCAGAAATGTGGAAAACTCGCCATAAAACACAAAATCCATCGGCAAGCCGAGACAAAGAAGAGTATGCTTGTGTGAATTGCCAGGCGACTGCTTCAACCATGTACAAAAAGTATTCGGAAGGAGTGATAAGGTTAACAGAATGTGTGAGTTTCCATTTAATTATACTCAAAAACTGAAACAGAAAGTAGTTTTCAGGAGAAATGCGGCGAACTAGTGGACAAGTACATCGAATACGACGTAGTGCTCGTTGTAATTGATTTGATGCTTCAATACGTTCAAGCTTATCGACACCTTCTTCTAAACGTCAGGATTCAGAGGCCCGAAAGACTTTTTGTGATATTCTGGTTGAGTCATGCGGCAGAAGTTTGGATTCGTGATAAAAGTGGCGAGGAGACAGTGAATGCTGGGCCAGTAGCGGATCAAGAGTGGATGTAAGATATTGCTAAAAATACGCTTGTTCAATAAAAACACAATTATTCTCTAGGTTTTATCGATGTCTTCTCCTCTCTGCCATAGAAATATGCTCATTTGTTTTCGTTATATTGCTATTCTCAAAGTGGAAGCATGAGGATACACGTCAGTCCAGTCGGCAAATCATTGCCTCGACCCTACTGGGATATTATGGTAATAGATTACTAATAATTTCGATATCTCAAAATTACAATCACTTTTCAGGAAACGTGGCAGTAGTAATCTCCTTCATCTTCTGCCTTTCCCATCGAACATCCTATCAAATTGTGATGCAAGTCTTCCTACTGGTTTCACACGTCCAAGTGCAACGAGTGATATTTCCAACGGTGTCAGCGACGGATAACATAATCGTCGTACTTGTAGCCAAATTCTTCTCCACCACTACGGGATCCCTTGTCACTTCTGCGGTTTTGTAATTAAAATATTCGTGTAATTTCTAATTAGACTAAATTATTAAAATTCCAAATAAAAATGTGTTTACTACACGTGAGAATCCTGTTATTCCTAAGCATTTCTAGTTTCTACAATTTTTGGCTTAATCGAAACAAATAATCAAGAAACACATAGATGGGCAGTAAGGAGAAGGTTCCAGAAGATGACCAGAATCTTCCGTACTTCCACGGAGCACTTATGAATCAAGACGCCGATCAACTTCTTGTCAATGACGGTGATTTTATGGTGACGATGAAATTGCAAGTTGAGCTTAACAAATTAGTGAGATTTCTGAAGTTGAGAAAAGGGTTAGAATGATGATTTCTTTAGCAATTCTATCTGGCAGTTCGTCTTCGGAAAGGAATTCGTAGATATGAGATTAAGAGAACGGCAAACGCTGCGAAGTTGGGAAATAAGTCTGGTGGAAACATTGAAAAATTGATTAATTCGTTGAAAGCCGAACCGATAGAGATAAAAGGAGAGAAATTGATTTTGAAACGAGCGATTGTAAAAGGAAAGTTTCAGTTAATGCACAAGGATGTCATTTTTAAGAAAAAGGTATTCCGGATTACTGTAATCTACTTTGACTTTTGATTTTAATAGATCGGAGCCGGTGCTTACGGAACAGTTTACCGTGGAAGACTCGTCAAAACAAATGAAGTAATCGCTGTGAAAAAATTAGATCCAGAAGGTGCTGATCAAGATGGATTAGCTGAAATGATGAAAGAAGCCAGAGTTATGCAGTTGTACGATCATCCAAATATTGTCAAATTTCACGGATTCATTCTTGATGATCTTCCATATCTTCTAGTCCTCGAGTTTTGTAATGGTGGAGCTGTAGAGGATCGATTGATCGAAAAAGGGTCGAGATTATCCGTTCCAACACGTGTACATTACACTTATATGGCTTCTTGTGGAATGGATTATCTTCACAAAAAGAACTGTATTCATCGTGACATTGCCTCCAGAAACTGCCTTATTCATAAGGGAGTTGTCAAAATGGCAGATTTTGGAATGTGTCGAGCTCAATCGGTTTATAAAATGGATCTGACAAAGCCGTGTAATCTTCGTTGGTTGGCTCCAGAAGTTTGGGATACTGGAGAGACACGTTTCAATACAGACGTCTACGCATTCGGAATCATGATGTGGGAGTTCTTCATAGTTCCATATGCTACTCCTTATTCAGAAATGAAAGCAGGACAAGTCAAGGTATTATAATCTTCAGCACAATCTTCTCAACAAGTGGCTGTTTTCAGCGTAAAACCCGCACTGGGTATCGTCTCCCACCACCTGCAACAATGCCAAAAAACGTGGCAGATATCATGAAGGAGTGTTGTCTTCCAGATGCCGACAAACGTCCAAATGCGGAAAAGTTGAAAGAAATGTTGGAAGAAGTGACCAAGAAATTGACGGAGACGAACAGCACAAGCATTGCAGCACCGACTACCACGGAGCCAACTGTGAAATCAAAGGTAGACCCTCCGAAATCAAAAGTTGGCACTCCAAAAGACAAGAAGTCAAAAGACAGCAAGAACTGAACAATTTTCCTGTAAATTATGAAATGTCAATTGTGAATAAAGATTCTTTGAGTGTTTTGAAAACTTAATTCAAGTGAAAAATGCGATGATAGTAATAAATTAGCAATTTTACAAACGTTGGGTTATGAAATGGTCGGCATATTTATTCGTAGAAGGCGAGCCACTCCTCAAAAAGAGCTGCTGGATCTTCCTTTCCCTTATCCTGGATCTCGGTACGAGCATCTTGAACGACGACGTCTCCGTTTGGCTTAACGATGCGCATCGATGGAATTGTCTTCACATCGTACTTCTCGAGAAGTTCTTGAATCTTTGGATCTCCGAATTGAATAGTAACCCAGTCGCCCATGTGCTCAAGGAAGTATTCGAGAAGATCTCCGTCTTCGCGATCACGAGAAACGAAAACAACTTCGAATTCTGGATGAGTCTTTCGGACCTCATCGAAGAATCGATGCAGCTTTGGAGTGAACTGGCGGCACGGTGGGCACCAACTGGCAGAGAAGTAGAGTCCAACGACCTGAAAATATCGAGATGATGCCAAGAACATGGTGAAGAAATGACAAACCTTTCCCTTCAAGTGCTCGCCAGCATCGACCACCTTGTTGCGTTGGTTCATCAATTGGACTCCAGCAAGCAACTCGGACATCTCTGAAATATAACCTTTTAATGATCGAAGCGAGAAATGAAGAGCAATGAAGAGCAGAAAAGAGACGGAAAACGCTCGACGGAAAGTTGCTTTTATATACCCCTTTTTCAAATGCATTGCAATGAAAAGTCAAAAGAAACGCATCGGGAACGATTCGCGCTCAGAAACTCGACCAAAATGCTGACAATCGGAAGAGGAGTAAATCATAGTCAGCGCGAACAAAGTGCAAAAAACATTAGATTTCTCGAAAACGCTGTTCATCATCATTATTTTCATTTGTTATTGAACAGCTGAATTTCCTAAACCAACACTACGGTACACTGAAAAGTGATTAGCTTCTCGATTATCTTCTAATGAGAGAACATCTAGCGGAAATCCCAACAAATCTGATTTTCCTATCTAATTTGAAGGTTAAAGAGCAACAACAGCTTTAAAAAAAATCCCGAATTCGTCTGAAAACACTGAAAAATCGAAAGCATAGGCGGTCATTGAGCGAAACAGGCGCAATTGGCGATGACAACCAACGACGAAATTTTGTTTTGAAGAACACTGATTCCCGCCCGAATTTGAACTGTTCCGGCGCCGCACCATGGAGCGCGTTTGCATTTTTCAATTTTATTCGAAAAATGAACATTTTTGCAAGTCTAGACAAATGAAATGTGGTCTTTCCTTCATTTTGACAAACAGAAAAGAACTTGTAAATCGGTTTATCAAAAACAAAAAATTCAAGCATTATTAAATAAAAAATATTCAAAAATAATATCCATTCAAAAGGCAAGGATTTACGAGGAAAGAAAAACAACTTGGAAACTCCAAGTAGAACTTCAAAACTAGTTCAAAGAATAGAAAAAACTACAGACTTTTATGAGTCAAACAAGATAAAAATAGCGGATCGAGATTCTATTATACAAGTTCGAGAAACTAATTTAATGAAAGTTAATATCAAAATCCGAACGAATAATGTCTTTTTCTATTTGAGACTAGAAGCCGTTGTCTTCCAAATATTCCAAATTGCTTCCTGATGTATCATCCCAGCTTCCATTCCACTATACTTCATTGTGACTTCTGCATAAACCTTGGCAACTTTCTCCGTCTGCAAATGGCGGAGCATGACGCATGAAGCGATTCCAATAATCAAATTGTACGTGGGAATTGTCTAAAAAAAGTTTTCAGCGAGAAAAGTTCTCACGGGGAACATACGATGTATACGCCGCGAACAGACATCAAATCGGCTTTTGTAGTGAGAAAACTGGGACCAACGATGCGGATGAAAAGGGTGGTACCGAGGTAAAGTGAGAAGAATGCAACGTGGATAAATGAGATAAACGTGGAGAATTTGGTAGTGATGATGTTCTCTTCCATTTGATAACGAGTTGATAGAGAGTTACGCCATCTGAAAAGTCACTCTATTAGAATTATTCGTTCAGCTAAACAAACTTCTTCTTCAGATAAGTACTAGATTTAACTAAAATAAAGTTGAAGATCAGATTCAAAGAATTTGTTGCAAGTAATGACCAACATAGTATATTCATCTGAAAGCGTATTACATGAAACAGATGCACTTCCCTTTCCAAATCTTACCTTATACCCGACAGTATCTGGAACCATAAAGTAAGAAATGGATGGCTGATCAAATCTCTCATCCTTAAAGAAAAAGAAAAGAATAGTCATATCAACAGCAATCTGAACATTTCGACAAGTTAAAAATTCTCTTTCTAGTTGTATTACCGCCAGAAAACCAATCAAAACTCCGATATGTAACTTCACATGTTCATAGCAACGAGCAAAGACGAGAGCAAGAAGACGTTCGATGGAAATTCCGAGAATTGTAAGCATTGGACAAGAGATACCAAATACACCAATGCTTTGAAGAACACGGTTTTTCAATGGATCGACTAGAAGATCGCATTTTGTTTCAGCTAGTATTGGAATAGCAACATGATGAGCCTGAAGAAGCAGGGATTTTGAAGCTGGGAATTTGTTTTTTTTTTAATTCATACAGCCTAATTCCATGCCCAATAAACTATTCGCTCATGAATAAATATTAAGCTGAACTTTGCTGCACATTTGCTTTTCACAAAAACTTCCGCATTTCTTTCTAAATGTTTCTCTACCCTACTAACACCTGTTAACATTCTGATTTCGCTTCCATTTTCCTTTTCTTCCCAAAAGAGTAAACTCACAAACACCACACAATTATTGAGCACCGAAATCAGAATTTGTGAGAAATAGAGCATATAAAGGAATTTGATATTCTCGTGGAAAATGCATTTGCGCAATTTGAAGTAGATCAGATAGATCAGTGGAAACACAGAGATGGAAGAGACGATCAAAGTGTAGAATTGACCAACACGATAGAACAGGTCATAGGAGATTTGGTATATCTGGAAAAGGAATTTTGATCAAAGAAAGTTTATGTCACAAAAATCATTCACTATGAACAAATGAAATATGGTCTTCAAAAGCGCAAGCACTCTGGTATCAAGACTTTTCTAATGATGTTGACCTAAGTTTTCACCTGGCCTACGCGTATCATTTTATTGTTCGAGTCATTTTTTGACCTTCATGCCAGCTTCTCACGTCTAGAAATCCTAATTGTAACAATGCTGCGGATAATGAGCCGGGTCGAGTTTTTTCCCCGAAACTATACTTTTAAGTTTTACCTATTGGCCTTACACACAGCATTCTCAATCCCAAAGTTCACTTCCACCTACTTTATTTCTAGATTCTTCTACTTCTAATCCTTAAAAAAACATGAAAAACTCACCAAATCACAGTTGTCCATGTTGCCTTTTTGTCCAGTATTCAAGGATTATTTCTAGCTAGTCACCTCTCTACCTCAAACAAAATAATGAAACTAATCCGAATGATATATCAGTATCATAAAAGAAGGCGTGGCGGTTTCGGAGCAGTAGTTCCAAAAAAGAAAAAAAAGAGAGGGGATCAGAGTTATAGAGAACTCTTCGAGCGTGAGTAAATGTAATGAATGTCCTGTGAGAAAAAAAGAGACTTATTGTTTTGCAGGAAAAAATATGTTTGATCTCGTCTTGGTTTCTTGGACTCCGATTATGGGAAAATGGTTCAGAAGTGGAACAGAACGTAAGAAAACCTCTATTAGAAGAGCAGGGTGTTGGAGAATCACGTAACAAAAAATAACGTCATAAAGTTCATATTATTTCAGCAACAAAAATTTAAAAAATAGCAAAAAAATGTTTGTTTCGATCAAAAAATTATGTTCACCTGCAAATGTTTTTGGGGGTGGGTGAAACACTCGTATATTTATTTATATTAGTTCTCTTTTCTTGAACACAAGAACAAAGTTTGAGTTCAAAAGAAACAAATTTCAATAAATTATTAAAGAAAAAATGACACGTAGTTCGAAAAAATGGGAGAGAAAGAGAAAGGGATAAGGGTGTAAATCAAATCACAAATAAATTAGGAATAACTGGAAAAGCAGAGAAAGGGAAAATAGAAACATGGGAGATTTAGAAATGACATGAAGGAGAATGTTCGGGTGTCTACGTTGTCACTTTTGGATAAATTAGGACCAAAATCTGAGTTTTCACAAGACTATGTTTTGACTTAAGCTTGACATTCAGTGTAAAAACCAACCCTATTTTTCCAATTAACTAAGTTTTCAGACATTATATCTACGTCATTTTTTCTTTTCCTCTCCTTTTCTAGGTCATTTCTAAAAGTCCCATGTAAAAGTCAAATGATTATTTCTCCGAATATCTATTTCAAAAGTTTCGTATTTTTGTCATGAGGAGGTCGTCGCTTTCTTGTTCTTTTTACTAATGTTTTGATCACAGGTGTGTATTAGTATGCTCTATCGGACACAAACATTATAACCGCATTGCGTCGGACAACACAACGACGGCGCCTGCTGAATGCTATCGAGAATCGAGGCGTCATTAGAGAAGAACATATTCTGTCGGGGAGCCAAATGAGGAGCACATTCGGAGTCTGATGCACACCAGTTGACGTGGCGGCGACGGAATGCACAATGAGCGACAAGAGAGGAAGGAGCAGGGCATTCGGTTATTATTCTGAAAGCATTTAGATGTTTTGAAAACATTCGTAGATTTTCCACGTTTTCAATCTTCTGATTCAAAAATGGTTTGGATAAACTAACCGTTTTATTCCACAGCAGTACCCATTACTATCAATGCATAATTGCCCTGAAGCACATTGTCCGGATCTTTGACAACTTGTATGGTGTGGACGGCATTCTCCTGGAATATCTTTTTACAAATATTCTGTATAATCACGTTCCATCCAAACATTATCTTTTTCTATTTTTGAATTCTTCTTGTTATCGGTCTAAGATCATTTCTTTTCGGGCGAAGAAAAACTTAATTAAGAAAATCACAAAGCATGACAGTCCCTCACACCTAGTCAGGTTTGTGCTCCACATTAACTAAGTCCACGTTGACTAATACAACTTTCAGAACAAAAACATTTTCTGAAAAGCAAAAAGAGATCAATAGCTTACCGAATCCGTTTTCATTGGTTGTGGCAATAATAGAGTTTGTATTTTCAAACGAGTTGAATCTTGGAATTGGTCTGGCAGGTGTCCATGGGACACTAGACTGCGGGATGTTTACTTGTTGAGGTCGATGATCGTGGGCTACAATATTATGATGTTTTTTCTGTTCTTTTGCTCAAATAAGAAAGAGCAAAAACCCTCACCTTTATGTTTAGCAAACCTCAACCGATACACTCCATTACATTCTGGTCTGTACTGATCTTTATTCAAATATCTCCAATAAAGACACCAATCAATGTGTGGAAGGGGTGCAAGGCATAAAATAATGTCAAGGAAAGTGATGGCAAGGATGTAGACAGTTCGCATTTTTAGGTGTTAGTTTCTGAAAAAAGTTTGTAAGAATTGCAAATTTTTGATAAAATTTAAAAGTTAAAATATAATATGCATTCGTTTTCACACAAAATGCCATCCACCTAGACTGTTTATTTGCACTAATCGAGGAAGAAGAAGACGAGAAAAAGAGAAAAGACAAGACCGTTATTGTTTCTTTTTTCTCTAGCTCCCGGAGGCAATATATTTGATGGTCTAGAGCAAAAAAAGAATAGAAAAGAGAGGGATATCATATTTATTCGATTCGCACCACTTGTGCCAGGAAATATGTCTTGATCGACTGTATGAAATATTATACTAGGTGAGGGAGGCGGGGCGTCAAAACGATGTTCTTGATATGTTTACACGTGGATTTTTTCAACAAAAGAATGTTAAGCTACACGTGGAAAAGTGGAAGAAGATAATGGTAGAATGGAACAAAAGAAAAAGGGGAGAAGCAAAAAACAGAAGGATGATACCGGAAGGATTGGAGGTTCGTAAGCTGTTAAGAAGATCGGAAGGCAGTGAAAACAAACATGTAGAAAAAAAAACGAAACGACGTTGGTGGTCAGTGATGGCAAGTGATACTTTGATTTTGATTAGGAAAAGGTGGAAAGCAGAGATTACAAGCAAGGGCAGCACTATTGCAGGTCTCTGAAGCTTTAGGATTTCTGAATTGAACCTGTAGTGAAGCTGTCAGAAACGAAAAAAAAAAGTTGAAACATGAAATTAAAAAATTGAAATACATTTGTTAGTCTGACTATTTTTTGGAATTCTCTTCAGGTGGTTTTCAAGTTACAAAAAGAAAGAAATAGCATGATTACTGTTTCTTATGAAACTAGAATATCTTTCCAGATAACATTTAATTTTTGGTATTCAGTGACATCAACGAAAAAAACGAAACATAATATCTTAAAAACAATTGGTTTATGAGAATGATATAAAGTTGAGAAACAGAATTAAACATATGTTTTTCGAATGAAAAATTCAAAAGTATTCTTTAACTGATTTGACAAGAAAAACTACAAAAAAATATCTAAAAACTAAAAGAAAAATAAGACCACCAATGCCCAAAAATCACTGCACTGGAAAAAAGGCAGTCTTTTTCTCCTAATCAGGTGTGAAAACAACAGTTCTCCTTTCCTTATTCTACCCATCATGATGTTTGCTTCCGTGGAGATGAGCTCATGATCTCACACTTGAGCCGACTTTTTTGTCTCCGTCAGTGGCCGACGGAATGGCCGAATGGCCAGGAAGTGGCATTTCTGGCGGCTAGTTCAAACAAAAAATGATAATGATGGGTGATGATGGGAGAAAGAAAGAAATTGATATGGTTGTCATCAGATGTTCTCAAGGACTGTCTGGGTGTTCCAAAAGTTTTACACGTCACGTGAGAACACTTGGGAATAAAAGCCCACCCATCTAGTCTGGTAGAGGACAACAAAAGAATGAAAAAAAAAACTAGAAGAGTACAAAAGTTTTGTTCGAAAAGCCAAAAAGAAGTACAACAACAACAAAGTGAATGCGTGAGAAAAGGTGTTGGTCAAGCACAAAATGAATAGAGAGAGCTCACTGAGAATGAGCAAATAAAAAGAGAACATGGAATCGAATGCTCAAATATTATGTGTGTAGAAGCAAGTTCGTCGTGGAAGTAATGTGAGAACAACAACACTATTTTCTTTTCGTTCCGATGGAAAACCGAAAAAGGAGGAGGAGAAGCGAGGTGTTCACTTTTTGACACTAGAGTTTTGCAAGGTTTGGGAGGATTTGTGTTGAGGAGAATCACTAAACGAAGTTCCGTTTCTCTAGTAGAAGGGCATGAACCTCTAATAGGAGACCATGTAACGTTCGAAGTTCAGAGAGAAAATTTTTGAAATAACTCTGGAAGCCGAAAGTAGTTTTGTAAACAGAAATTTCAGACGTTTTTCATCTGCCTTTTTCTCCAAAAAAAATTTCCCATTCCACGTGAAATCCTTCCCTCATCAAAATAGCTTTTGTAAATTCATTTCTTTTTCTACTCACCAACAAACAAACAAACATTTCCTTATTTCGCATCCATTAAATGACACAAGAGGTGAACGATTGCTTATCGAAAAATGACAATTTGCAACGGAACAACACACAATTACGATTATCATTCGAGGAGGTCAGAGAGGAGGCTCATGTTCAGACGCCAGTTGTGGTAAAACTTCGTAGTTCCTGTGGTTTGGAGCTTATGCCAATTTTCAGCGTTATACCCTTCCAACAGTAGAGAGTCCCCAACGAGAATCATCCACATTCAGAAGTATCTCTGCTCAAGTCCTTGGATCTCTACTTCGTGACCATTCTCGTCTCCTTCAACTCATTATTTTCGATTGTCGCTATCCATTTGAATATTTTGGTGGACATATAAAAGTGGGTCATGGGGGACCAGACGTCATTTATTTACAGTTCCAACACCTTTGTTTTTTCAGGGAGCCGTCAATGTATACACTTTTGAAGATTTGGAGAAATATCTGTTCGATGAATTCGGAGTTCGAAGTACGATGGGCGGTCTGACGCCTATTTTCTATTGTGAATACAGTCAGGTTCGAGGGCCAGCAATGTAAGAATAAAATGGGAATCTTAACGATGAAAAATTTAAAATTTCAGGGCACGACGTCTTCGAAAAATTGACACACATCGGAATGATCATCGAGCGGCGGCGTTCAATTTTCCAGAGATTTATCTATTGGACAAGGGATATGTCAACTTTTGGTCTGATCCAGCGCTACGGGTAAAGAGTTTTTGAGATATTTTCTTTCAAACTCTGAATTCCAGGATCTATGTGAACCCCGTCACTACATATCAATGCATCATCGACCGTACAAACACGCCCTCCGCCAATACACTCAACATCGATCGAAAAGCTCTGCAAATGATCAGAAATCGAAGAAGAATCAGATGAGAGTGTTCAGTACGGAGCATCTCCTGGAGGAGAAGAAGCTACCAGAGAAGGCTCCAGAGACACGTCAACCACGTGCACGTACTCCAAGGACTCGACTACTTTTTGAAGAGTCTTGAATAATCCCTGCAACAAATAATTGAACTTTTTGTAATACCATTTTCATTCCAGAACAAGTATGTATATAAAGATAGTCTAGACCTTATTGTTTTGGAGTTTTTGAAGAGACCATGAATCTAAAATAATTGTAGGCGTGGAGCACTTTATCAGATGTCTGTCAGAATACAAATACTTGGAACAATAGGAAATGGAAAAGTTGATTTCCCTGGATAGTTTCTACATGTTGCCAGGTATAAAAGGGGAAGATAGATGAAAGAAGCCTCATTATCTTGGCAATATATACGATAGTGATGTCTGGTTTGAATTATTCTGAAGAGGTGTTATCAGTTCCCAGTTCTAATGTCACGGATGAACTGAAATATGTCATGACACTAGATAAATTGACGGAATATTTATCAGCTTTGATCTGTTTGCCAGGTACCTCTATTAAAATTGCATCAAGTTGCCCATAGATGCTCTGAATGCTCATGATACTTGACTGACTTTCAATAAAGTTGGCAGTTTGCACTTACATGTATTACTTCCGAAGTGACTCCCGCCGTTTAAGACGGGACTTGGATCAAAAGTTAGCCCTCCCGGAGGGTATTAAAGCCCACTAGTCAAATCTTGGCCAAACTCACTTTTGACCGACTTATCGATTTTTTAAGTTTTTCTCAAAATGACCAGTTTTTTGATCGTAACTCGGTCAATTTTGAAGATTTTGGAAAAGTACAAAGAAGTAATTGTAGATAAAAATGAGATACAATTTTTAAATTTTATTAAAATTTTGAAAACTTCAGATGACGTCACGAACTATTGATTTTTGTAAAACTCGAAAAAATAAATTCCTTGAGAATGTTTTGGAATAACCGCCAAAAGATTAAGCATTTAAAATGAGGCATACAGTCAATTTTTTAAACAAATCTGCAAATTTTTTTTCGAGAAAATCGGATATTTGCACGAAAAATCCATTTTTTAGGCTAATTTATTTAGTTTTCCAGACTCTTGTGACTTTCATATAGATTAATTTTTGTGGGAATTGTTATTTTATGCCAGCCGAATACTGTATTTAACTATTTCTGTCATCATATCTTAGTTTGGGAGACTTTGATTTTTCGACCCACATCCTATGGTAACTTACTCGTCATTTTTCAAGATTTACCAAACTAAGATATGATGACAGAAATGGTTAAATACAGTATTTGGCTCGCATAAAATAACAATTCCCACAAAAATTAATCTATATGAAGGTCATGAGAGTCTGGAAAACTAAATAAATTAGCCTGAAAAATGGATTTTTCGTACAAATATCCGATTTTCTCGAAAAAAAATCTGCAGATTTGTTTAAAAAATTGACTGTATGCCTCATTTTAAATGCTTAATCTTTTGGCGGTTATTCCAAAACATTCTCAAGGAATTTCATTTTTCGAGTTTTACAAAAATCAATAGTTCGTGACGTCATCTAAAGTTTTCAAAATTTTAATAAAATTTAAAAATTGTATCTCGTTTTTATCTACAATTACTTTTTTGTACTTTTCCAAAATCTTCAAAATTGACCGAGTTACGATCAAAAAACTGGTCATTTTGAGAAAAACTTAAAAAATCGATAAGTCGGTCAAAAGTGAATTTGGCCAAGATTTGACTAGTGGGCTTTAATACCCTCCGGGAGGGCTAACTTTTGATCCAAGTCCCGTCTTAAACGGCGGGAGTCACTTCGGAAGTAATACATGTTAAAAGATCTCAATGTAGATGCCTTGCAACGGAAAAGCCCGAACCCCCAAACTCTTCCTCTACCACTTTTCAGGTGCTGTATTCAACGCGTTTCTCATCTATCTCATCTTTAAACGAACCCCAATTCAAATGAGAACCTATGGTGTCTACCTTCTCAATTTCGCCTTCTTTGACTTTGCCACATGCATCATATCGTTCTTCTCGTGTCAGAAGTGAGTCAAGTTGTATTTTTTGTATTATGTTGTCGTGAAATTAATGTATCAGACAAGTGAGGATTGTAGTGATAGGGGTGATAAATGAAACAAGTGATGAGCTCTGGGATAGATCAAGAAGAGAATGAAGAGATCACTAAACTTTTCTCATCAAAGATGAATCCTGGATGGGCTAAACTTCAAAGAGTTGAAGAACTAGCCGAAAAAACAAAAAAAGCAGAATCGCCACTGATTGAAATGTTTTCCCATTTCAGAGTAATTATCTCCGGATTTTCCCTCATCTATGTCTTCCATGGCCCTTGTAAATATGTTTCCTCATGGTTCTGTTACTTCTGCCACTGCTTCGAATGTCACACTCTTGCTCACTCCCAATGGATTCTCTTTGGATCCTTCATGTATAGATATAGTGTGATCCTGGGGGAGACACCAAGTGTGGAGAAGCTTCTGAAAAACTCTGGATTGTTCTATTCTATGTCTTTTTGTTTCTTGATATTCTATTTATTTGCTATCGGAGATTCTAAAGAGTTGTTGAAAATGATAACTAAACTGCATCCGGAGTATCATTATGATGATACAAGTATCTGGAAAAGTTCGTTAATGGGCTTAAAAATTTTCAAGCAGAAACACTTTAGATCTCGTCCTCAGTGGAAACTTATCAATGTTCTCTCCAACCACTTTTGCTTCTATCGTTTACATGACTGTCCCATGTGTTCCAATCTACTGTGCTATTCTCTACTATCGCCATAACGTACTGTAACCTTTTCTGTTTTTGTAGGCCAAAACCATTTTTCAGACGCTAAAAGTTCTCAATGATCCAACACTCCACCTATCCCCAGCTGCCAAATCCAGTCATCAGAAGCTCATTAGAGCCCTCACCGTCCAGGCCATGATCCCAATATTTTGGCTAGTAGCTTCAGCTATTTTTACGCTGGCAGAATTCGGGATCATTTCCGGGCCTATTCCAGAGAATATAACATTCAGACTGATGGATTGTATTCCGATGGTTACACCGGTTGCAACTATCTTCTATATTCAGCCTTATCGGTGAGTAGAACAGGTTAAGTTTTACTGAATGAAGATAGTTTCAGAGATGGCCTACTGAAGTTGCTGCACAAAGGGTCTGGAATTTTCGTTCCAAATACAATTGGAAGCAGTGTAGTAGATGTAAGTTTGGAATATTGAACTGAGCTAGTTTACCTGCAAAGACGATTGAAAACTTGTATTCTTTCTAGTTGAAAACTTTTGGATATTTCTAACTGTAACTAAGCTGTAAAACAGACTAAACTGTATTCTTTCAGCAAACCTCTGCCGTACCAGGCGAGACAGCCAACAACAAACCGCAGACATTCAAAATGACCCAACTATAAAATTTACAAGATTATTATCTCTTTTTGTATCTTTTGTATTTCTGACTAATCTTCTATACATATATTGTCTACGAATGAACTTTTAAAGCTTTTCTGATGCTTCAAAATGCCGGCCATGATTTTCAGAGAAAAGTTTAAAATAGTCATAGCTGGTCTAGCGAGTAAAATCTTAATGAAAAAGTTCATGTTCATAACTGTTCATCTGGAAGGGTAATGATACGAAAAAGGGCAGTCTGTGAGGTGACGTGGGAGGTCAGACATTGAATATAAGGCCTGTCTGGGTGGCTTCTGAAACATTTTCTTTTTGTGTGGCTTTTTTGAAATTCTGATTATCTCACTTCTAAAGTAAGATAGTATTATAATATTCAATCACAGGAAGCTCTTATAATAGAACTTTTCAAACTTGTTTTCCATTGTGCTTCACTATAGTTTCAATTAACACCAACTTCCGTTATAGGAAATTAAATGTGATAATAAGAAGAGCACAACTTCCGAAAACCAAACGCTCATGCTTTTCAGCTAAAAAAAGTTCCGAAAATCTAGAAGCTCAAAGATTATCTATCAAACCACCCTCTTACCATTTTCTGGCCAGTCTCACGCAGTCCAAAAGACTTTATTCAAATCATCTTTCCTTCTCACACTGCCCCCTTTTATTTTTAAATATGCTACTGATAAATGTATAATAGAATTGCCGCTGGATCTGTTTTATTCCTCCCCCTTTACAATTGAAGTTTGTTCATTCATATTTCTTGATCGTCTTCTAATCTTTGTACTTTCTAACAACAACAACTATACTAGAATGTCTGGATGGGAGAAAGAATTTGAAGTTTTGTAATGTAAAGCTTCAGCAGACAAGTGCAATTATTGAGCGTGACTTTTTCAGTATCGGAAATACGATTTTCCTTGTTTTCCTAAGATTTGATAAACAAATAGGCTATCTAGTGGTCTACTAACAGAAAAAGGTTTAGGTAGAGCAGGAAAAGTGGAGCTTAACTGCAATATTGTAGACTTTTGAGATCAAAAAGTCATTCAAGACCAGGCCCAAACAAGTTGTTTGGTCCGAAAACCTGTAATAGAGTGGCATCAGGTTTCAATATGATAGATGCCACTCTAGGAATGGGATCGGGTGACTTTGTGAACTTAGGCTTCAATAAAACCCATCTCCTTTTTACATTCCACTTTCTCAATATTCATCTTCCAGTCTATGTGCTAGGTCTTTTTTTACCGTTTTTTTTTAAATAGTTCAACTTTATTCGTACTGTCTCTTGAGCAGGAACACTGATGATCAATGATTCACATTCTGCAAAATCAGATGTTCAACTGACTCCAATTCCTTCTTTGATCAGACAGTCTACATCCGGTTCTTCTTGTCTATCGTAGTACGTAAATGAATACGAAATCATATTCACCTCCAACTCTTTTTTTCCGTTTGGCTTCTCTGTCCGTCTCTTCACATCTTCTCATTATTTCTCCATTATTTCGACCGCCCAGTCAAATCTTAATAGGAACGGGGGCTACTGACAGAGCTAGTCGTCCACAGGAAATGAGGTTATTAGTGATGGCAATGTGCTCAGGCGGAAGGTTTCAAGGCCTTGAGACAAATGGAGAAAAATAGAATATATGTACGAAGATCATAAGAATGATGACGAAGGTGGCCAAGTAATTGTTAAAATCACGTATTGTCTGGGTCGAAAAAAACAAGTTTCAGGACCAGTAAAGCTGTTTTCAAAGCATTGCTGCCATTGTAAAACCTCTAATATAGTTGCGCTCCGCGTTAGAAAATGCGTTTGAAAACTTTGAAAGCTTATGAAGCCGTGAATAAAACTCAACATACGACTGGTGCATGCCGTTAAGATGCAGGTATCATTTCATACTTTTATCTTGGAACTCTTTGTTTGCCTCTTTCATTATAAGAAAAGTTCTCGATCTTGGAACAAAACAACTATCGTGGTGGTCTCTATTATTTTGTACTTCTCAAAAATTCAAAATTCATTCTGAGAAGCTTTGAAATGACTCGAACCAAAAAGAAATACTCCAGAGAAAAACAACGATCAGATTGTGGGTGGTCTTTTTACAAGGAACCAAAATGTATTTTGTGAAATGGTCTAACTTACTAACATTAGTCACGGCCTTAGGCGGCTTTTGAAAATGAGGACTGTGTGTCATTTCACTGATTTCCTCGAAAGTCAGAAAGCTAACTTCGAAATCAACTTCAAATGCACCTCAATTACACTTGGACTCGGTGCACTTGATGACCGATTTATTGTGTTCAATGATATCCTTCAAACTTGTTCCGGTTAGTCAATTACTCCAGGGAAATCTTAATGAAATAAATAATATGATAATCTGAATCATCTGCATTCAAAAAAGGTGCAATCTGAAAATGAAATGTGATTTTTCCCTATTGGGTAATCTAAGGGTAATCCACTTTTTGCTACATGCAGAAACCACGGAAATGATACGGAAGTAGTGGAATTTTTTTTTTCGAAAATGGACATTGGAATTGCAAAGTTCTGCCAACTATTTTCTAGTGAGAATTCTGAAAGTTTCAAGCCGAGAGAAAGTATTTTGTCTAGAATTCTTTGTGGTATCATTGCCACATGACATGCCAATTACTTTCTTCTTTATGATTCAAGCACAATTTTTTAGTATTTTCTCCAGAGAATCCTCAGGTATGAGACAAACCATATGACTTTCTCTCTAAGGCCTGATCATAGCTATTTTAATGTTTCATGTTGTGTTTTGATTGTATTACATAATATTTCTTTTGACAAAGAGCTCCAAACTCACTCCCAAAGCCACCCATCATTCTCTTCTGAGCACCTCCCGACGATCAACAATCCCACCGATTGAAACTACATTAGAAGTCTCATTCAGACGGACTTATATTCAATTATTGTAGCTCTCTCTTTGTATGTGAGCATTACTATATAAGAAGGCGGAGCCACAGAACTATAAGCGCCTCCCAGTTTTTGTTTGGCCTCTCTGACACTCTCTTTATCTCTCGATATATCCCATTAATCGGTTTTCAGATTCATTCATCTTGATTGTTTTCTCATAACCTACCATCAAGATGGCTACTCCGACTGAGATTGCTTATAATCGGGCGGCTCTGATCGAGAGTCTCGAGTTTACGTTCTTCATGGACGAAGTTGGAAAACATCTGTCTGAGGCTATCTGTGGATTCGGTGAGTCAAGAGATACTGTATGCGGCTTGGATAGTACATCCTTGAGTTAGAATTGTTCTCAGAATTTGATGTCGTTGGGCTTTTAGATATCAAGCTTAGCCTTCCCAGCAACAAGACCAACCTAAGATACTTCAGGCATCATCCTAAACATGCTTCTCGTATATGTCATCTGTCATCGTACTCCCACCCACATGAAAAGTTACGCCGTTCTTCTCTTCAACTTTGCCATCTTCGATCTTCTCACTTGTGTTGCTTCTCTTCTCGCCTGCCAAAAGACCATCTTCTCCGGATTCTCTCTGACATACATCTTCCACGGACCCTGCAAATACGTTGCTCCTTGGCTCTGCTACTTCTGTCACTGTTTCGTCTGTCACGCAATGGCTCATTCTCAGTGGATTTTGCTGGTAAGTCATAACGGATTGGGGAGTTAAGAATGTTCTCATCTTCTCTAGATCTCATTCATCTACCGCTATCGTATTCTTGTTGACGAAGCCCCGGGGGTCAAATCAATGACAATTATCGTCTCTGCCTTCTACTCAATGTCATTCATTGTCTTCGTAAGTTATATCTTCCTGTTTGAAAGTCTTATAAGGATTCTTTAGTTGTTCTATTACCTCGACATGGGAGACTCGAACGACTTGAAGCAGATCATGTACAACCTTCACCCACAGTACCATTACGAAGACACCAGCATCTGGGGAAGTAAGTACAATCTATTCAAACTTCAGAATATACTGATTTTCATTTCTCCAGATCTTACTGTAAGTGGAAACACCACAATCTTTACCATCCCCTCCATGACCGCTATTGTTTACATGACTTTGACATGTGTTCCAATCTATTTCTTCATTCATTGGTGCCGGAACAAGGTAAGCAAGGGAAGAGAAGGCAATAAAAAAGAAGTTCATTTCCAGACTCTGAGCATTCTTGCCAGCACTGCATGCAGTATGTCAGAAGTTACCAAAGCCTCTCATAAGAAACTGATTGTTGTAAGTCTTCTAGACCCTTCAAGCTGAGTCCAGGCCAAGACATTTCAGGCTCTTTCGATTCAAGCAACCATTCCATTGTTCTGGCTCGTGGCATCTGGAATCTTCACTCTGGCTGAATTCGGAGTTATTTCTGGACCAATTCCCGAGAATATCACTTTCCGTTTGATGGATTGTATTCCGTCTTCAAGCCCATTGGTTGCTTTCATTTTTATTGCTCCGTACAGGTAAGCAAAGGCAATAGAAGAAAACAAAACCTATGTATTTTTCAGAGAGGGTCTCCTGCGTATCATTCGGAAAGCTGGAATCTACAAAAAACCAACTGAAAATCGAGTTTCCAGCACTGTCGAGGTAAATACTTTTTATGATTTTCTCCTTATTTTGCTCAGTTCCTTTCAAAATTATGTTTTGCTCGGTTTTCTATCCTCTATTTTTCTCAATCTCTATTCAGAAATTCAGCCAACCCAAGCAACCACCCAATCAACCCAGCGCTCCAATGGCCGCAACGATATGAGATATTGATGATGCTTTGTCATCGTGCTTTTCTCAAAGAACGCTAATTTCGAACGGCCTGATCTCATGTTTAACAAAACTTCCGCATTATTTTGAATAAAGATTGACGTGATTATTAACAAATTGTCTATTCTAGTGAGATATTGGTTGGGGAAAGCTTTCAAGAGAAACCTAGAGATATAACAAATCAAAATATTGTGTGGACAATAGAAAATAACGTAGAAAGAAACCAGGGTAAACATATGATTGTAGTATGGTGCATGTGGGAAAACGAGTGGGGATAGGGGAAATGAAGAGTAATGAGAAAATTGTTTCAAATAAGAAAAAATCGAAGGATAACAAGGTAAAAAGTTGAGTCAATTATTGATTAAAGCTTATTGCTGGTCAACAGCGTATTCGGCCTCGACGAACTCCTCTTCAAATTCGAGAATCTCACCACGAGCTTGTGCCTCACGAATTTCGTCTTCAGTAAGATAACGGACAGTCTGGAAAAAAACCAATGAAAAAGGTTTAAGCTCTGAACAACTGCTTAACGGTTATTCTCAAGATGGACTTAGAAACTTCAAAACCATGGAAAAGCAAAATTTGAAACTACGGTAGAGTGATAGTTCACTAATCATTTTTTAAACTCAAAATTATATCTTACTCTGTTGTCCTCCTCGATCTCTTGATATTCACCCTCTTGTATCATTTCGTAGTTGCCGTCGGTCTGGAAAAGATTTGAATTGTTAAATTATAGTCAACAAAGTGCTTACCAAGAGATCATTCTCCTCAATAAGAACATGATCCGGATTGTTAGCATCATAAGTTTGCATGAAATCTCCATCCTGAGCTTCAACCATCTCAATTTCTTCGCCTACTCCCTCAATGATTTGCTCTGGGAATGCCATCTCCAACGATGGTTTTGCCTCATAAATTTGAGATCCGGATGGTTCTGCGACAACAGTTTCATATTGTGGCTCATGTTGCTGCATTCGAACGACTTGTCTTTCTTCTTCTTCTGGAACCAATTGATCGAATCGAGTCTGCTCGATGACTTCCTCATCGGCACGCATCTTCTCAGCCATTTCCAATGCTGTTTTGCGATCCATTGTCTCATTATCCATAAGAAGTATATAAGCTGCTTCGTTGTTCTTCTTGATTCCATAGACAACTTGAACTTTGTCGAATTGTTGATCAAAGTTCTCCTTTCGGAACTTCTCAAGTTCAATCGGATCAGTTATGACTTCTGCAAAGCGTATTGGCTCTTGTTTTACAATAGGTTTCGGTTGTATTTCTGTTGATTCGATTATCTCAGCTCCACTGATTGGTTTTCCAGCTGTTTCAGGCATCACTTCTGGATGTTTCAAGCGAAGATGACGAATGGCACGACAGATATTGAATGGCTTGTGAAGAGCATAAGTAAGGCTACAAATGAGACATTCAACGAGTTGTGGATGCACAAATTCCATAGATCCATCTCCGATTCTTTCTAGACGAGCTTTCACAAGTTCGAATTGCATTCGTTCGCATTCAACTGGATGGAATTCTTTGAAATGCTTGATTGCACCGGCAGAAATAACAGCTCCGAAGACGTTACGATTACACAGACGACACTTCCATTCACATGCTGATTTTGCTTCGAAGAATTCAGAATTTGTTGGACAGATTTGACGGAAGCATGGCTTCACGAATTTTCGCTTCAGTCGATTTCGACGTCCAAATGATTGTTGAGAATTGGTTGTACAAATCTGAAACTTTAATTTCAAAGATTGAGTAAAAGTAGTCTATAGATATACATACCGATTCTTGATCTTCTTGCCCGTCTTCCTCATCTTGTTCGTGTCCTGCACCTGCTTTACTAACTCTTTTCAAATACTTGTCTATTGCTTTATCCATTGATTTCTCGGAACTATATTTCGCATTCAATTTTGAGCTGAGTAGATGAAACTCATCAGGAAGACTAATTCCAAAGTCCTCTCCATATTTCTCCATTAATCTTGCAGTCATAACCATCTCTTGGAGACATAATGAACAATTCGGAACGATAACTTGTTGATGGTGAACTTCCGTGAAATGCATTCCAAGTGCAGCTCTATCCATCATCATTCCACACCAAATGCATTGAAGATTGTTAAGATCCGTTTCAGTGCTGACAACAGCGAAATCATGAAGAGAAAGTGGTCTTCGAGAATTGGAAGTTGTAACTGCTGCCGCATCTTTCCACTCTTGAGAACAACGATGTTCTGCTGGATGCCACGCGTTAAAGTGTCTCACAAGATGAATCACTTCGAATTTTTTATTCAAAGAGACAACTGCTTGGCATATATCACAACGAGCATGAAGACGATCCACAAGAGAAACTGGAACTTTTCTTCCCATTTTCTCTACTAGTTTCTTGTTGAGTGCATGCTCCAACTGAGCCAATGACATTTCGTTTACATTGACTCGAATCTGACTGACTTTTCTCAATTGACGAAGTCCTTTTGAGTAGAGTCTAACGGCTCCTCCAAATCCGGCTCCATCGTGATCATCGTAATGACGGAAGCCGTTTTCCATCATTTTCGATTCCTGTTTCAGTCGGGTTTTCAACCAACTATTATAAGGGACCTCTTCAAATTCTACTCCTACTCCTTGAGTCTCTGGATGAGCTGCCGGTAAGTGTTCGCTAATGAGTTTGTCGTATGCAACGATCTCACCACAAAGTCCACAGCAAATGTGATTCGTATCGAGGAAGCTGCAGCTGTTCATGAATTCGATATTGGCTCGGTCGATAGAATTTTGAACTGGAATAAATGGAATTAGAATGCTTTAGTTACTGATTTGACAATATATTAAACGCTTACCATCTCCCTCTTGTCTGTCTTCTTGTTCTTGCTTTTTCACATCGACCTGCTGTACTTGTCCTCCGATTTCAACCCGATGGCCAAGTTCTCCTACAGAAGTTACGGGTTCTCCTGTCTCAGTCATTAACTCCAATAATTGATTATTTTCATCATAGAAAATATTGTTTCCTTGTTCATCTCTAGCCACTCGAATTATATGAGATTGTCCACCAGGAGAATGAAGATTTATATATTCTCCTTCTTGCATCATAGATAAATCGTCGAAATGTATGTCCTCTTCAACGGCCATATCTTTCTCTTGATCCGAGCCTTCATCACCTACGTCATCTGGAATAACTTCTGGAACTAGCTGTGGAGGAAGGTCATCATCGTCATCGTCATCTTCGATATTTCCTTCCTTGTGCATTTCATTCTGCAGCTGATGCTCTTCAATCACATACTGTTCTTCTTGTACAACAGTATCTGCCTGCTCCATTACCACTTGCTCTTCTGTTCCAATAACATCATTCGGATCCATTTCATAAACTACATTGACTCCATTCTCCTCTACAATATACTGCTGAGTCTGGACCCCTTTTATCATCTTCATTTCTTCATCTTCCATCAAATCAGCTCTTCCAATTCGATCCTCAATAAAACTTCCACCTTGAAGAGTAAGAACTCTTTGTTGGGCAACTGTTTCAGAGCCTTGTCCCTCTTCTATCTCCTCCATCATTACTTGATCGCCCATATCGAAAGTCATTAATGGTGATTTCTCTCCTATGAATGGATGAAGACCACGACTGGAAACATGACGAGCCTTCTCTTTTGGGAAATGTTCTGATGGAAGATCTTTTCCAGCTTCTCTCTCCCTTTTCTTCAATGGATTCTCCAAGGCAGTTGTAATAACAGGCACACCAGGACTCTGCGGAAGCATTTGTGGTATTGGTGGAGGTCCATCTCCTGATATGATCACTTCTTCTACAGCTTCTGGTGCCTCTTGTTTTACCTCTACTTGCTCTATTGCTATCGGAACTTCCGAAAGTGGAAGTGGAGAAGGTGGAGCATCCTCAGCCATGGCAACTGGAGCAGCTGGAGGATGAAGTAATGGAGGTCCGTCGTCCATATGAATTTGACGATGTTCACGCGTATCTTTTCGTTTCGCCGGGTTCGGATCTCTCATAGCACTTGCTCGTTTCAATAGCGGAGCTCCAGGTGGTACCAAGTCTTTTGGTACTGGTCGACGATGTGGTGGAATTGGGTTGGCTGGACGTCCACGACTATTCGCTTTATTAACAAGATGACGTGGCGCTGGTGGTGGTCCTTCTGGCTCTTCTGGTTCGTCGTCTCCTATGATATCTTTAGCTTGCCCGTAATCATCGATTTCTTCCGGATGTTCTCTCGATGCTTCTTCCTCTATCACTTCTTCCTCATGTACAATTTGGCTATCATTCGATATTAATTGGTGCATATTATCATCTTTTTCTTCAGTGATAATCGGTTCTACAGTATCCTGAACATTCTTCTTCGTAGATGATACATACTCATTGATTCTTCTCGGGAAATGGCGAGTGCGAGTTCCTCTTACGATCAGTGGTGGTGGTTTAGATGTTTCAGATGGACCTGGCCCTTCCAGCGGACCTGATTCCATAAGATTCTGATCATCAACTAACATTAACTCGTCTTCGATCTCCTCGTTCATCAAAACCTGACTTGAGTTACTTTGACGACGTGGTCTGCCACGAACGCGTTTCTGAGCCATCGGTGTCACCATCAGCATTTTTTGCTGCTGAATTTCTCTGAAAATACTTTTTTGGAATACTTCAGCGATTTTAATCACTAACTTTATCTTGTCGAGTTCACTTCTGTTCCCTGCAAGGTCTACATCTTGCTCTTCAACGTCTTCTTGCTCTTGGAAGTATTCTTCTTCCTCGTCGACTCCTCTGAACTCTTCATCCTCGACGTCATCAGTTGATGGCATTCGGGGTTCAGTTGCAAGCGGAAACTTTCGTGGGCGACCTCTGCCACGTCGATTGAAGCTATCCAACACAAACTCTGAGTGTGCCCGGGAAGCGCCTGAAAATTCCTTTTTTTTCTTTTGAATTCAAATATTTTTGTTCCGATTGTAATTTAGCTATTCGCGAACCATAGTGTTAAAGTTCTCGTGCCGACTTGAGGAGAACTTCTCGACTTTTTAAAAACTTTAGGTTTCATCACGAACTAATTCAGCACGGTATTTATGTTTTTTCCCGAAATTCAACCGATTTTTTCGAAATCCCGAAATTTTACGTGGAACATTTCTGATCTACCGAATTTGTTTTAGGAAACTGATGTATCGCTTCGAGACCGTTAAGGCGGTTAGAAAACTCAAAATTCTGATGAAAACGCGCAAAAAATGAAAATTTCGCAATTTCCCACTATATCCCTTTTTTTCGAATTTTCTCCGTCAAGATCTTACGAACCTCTTCCGGGATGGCCTCTTCCAGTCATTTATCTCTTTTTGATTCCACGGATATCTGAAAAACATTCAAATTCGGTTTAAAAATAACAAAGAAAACGGTACAGCCAAGAGCGTTGCGAGACCTAATCGATCGTGGTGAGACCGACGAGGAAACGGAGAAACGCGCTCGTTTCTCTGCGTCTCTGAGTGTCAGACACAGTTCTTACGTTTGCTTTTGTCTGCGTCTCTCACTATTGCAGATGGTTTTCTGCTTTCTCACTGTGAGGTCATATGAACAGTGTAGACCTCCTGTTGCATAAACTAAACAAGAGATATAATTGTGCACTAACGAAAAGAAGAGAATATGAAGAATAACAAAGATAAATGACTCAGCGTTTATTAAAAGTTTGTTCAACAAATACGAAAAACCGTGTAATATTTAGAAAACAAAAAAAATTAAATGAGACCATCCAACTCCTTCATAAAATCGTTGTAAGCTTCATCAGTATTCTTTGCCTGCTTCTGAGCCTCCGGACGTCTGTGAACTTGAGCCGCCTGTTGCGGAACAATCGTCTTGTTATCACCAGGTCGTCGAAGCAATTGTGCTGGCACCAGTTTAACAGTTTCTCTACGTAGATTTCTGAGCTCCGGAGCAGCGGAAAGCGTGGCTGGAGCGGCGGGCTCGTTGTTTCTGTTGATTTGTGGAGCAGAAGAGATAACAGCTTCTTCGTGATGATTTTGGAAACCCATTGGGTTGTAAGGGTGATGGGAATGTGGATGTGGATGATAGGTCGGCATTCGAGGAGGCATCGAGTGGTAAGATGATGGTGGACCGTCTGAAAGTAAAGTAATTGAAGTTGAGAGATGATTTTGAAACGAGTCGTGGTCGGCTTTTAGCTGAAGACCGGCTTAACACGAATACCATGTCGCTCCATTTTTTGAAGAAAACGATGCGGAAGATTTTCCGGAAAACCAGTAAGCTGTTATATTTCATGATGTCTCCGAGAAAGGTCTAACCAGTGCTTTTTTAGCTTTTACAGAACGTTTCAGAATATCAATTTTCTCATAGTCAGTGAGACCAATAGAATTTCTGTACAGCGTAACTATGAAAAAAACTTACAATTTCTGTGCATTGGTGGATACGGATTGTCGAACTCGGGAACTGAAAGATCATTTGTTTTACTTTTTGACTTTATCGAACTTACTGGGAACTGGAGCAAGATCACCATCATCATAGTGGTCATCGTTCATTTCATCCTCTTCTTCGCTATCACTGAAGTTCGGAGCAAGGCCACACGGAGGTCCAGGTGGCTTCTGCCCAGCGCGCGCTGGTCGTGGAGGCAGTTGGAATTCAACTTTCCGCCTAAATAATAGAAACGTTCAGATGGAAATAAACCTGAGGCTGTGACTTACTTGACCATAGAAGGAGCAAGGAGTTGACTATGCCGTTCTGGCCCTGCCGATGAAACTTCTCCCATTGGAAGTGGAATCATATCAGGTTCAGCTTCACGAGCAAGACGTGCTTGTTCTGCAAACGAAATCATCTTATAGTGGATCATCAACTGAGGGAAAACCTACGAGCAAGAACTGCAAGTTTAGCGCAATCTGTCTGATATGCATTCATCTTATCATTGAACTTTTTCAATTCAGCATCTTCTTTTCCCTGTTGCAAAGTCATTCGTCTCTTATTAATGGAATCTTGCAGAACTTTTTGTTTCTTTTTCAATACATCAATATGAAATGGTTGTGGATCCAATCCAAGAATCTGTCGTTCCAGTGCTAGAAGTTTGCTCGTTGTCTCATCCAAATTACAATATTTTGCCATTGCCTGTCTTATTTGTTGCCTATCTCGTTTATTTCTCTTGTTTTCCTTCTTCCTATCCTGCTTTCGAGCCTGATCGGTTGGCGCTCGATAGCGCTCGCCGCTTTTCGTTTTGCTGATTGACGGCATTTCTGAAAAAAAAAAAGAAGATTGGGAGTTGAAAATCTTTCGGATTGTGGAAGGAAAGAATTAGGGGAGAGAGAGTGAAACGATTTTGAAGAGAAACTATGGAATTTGATGCGACATGGATTCAACAAATCTAAACTTCCTTCTGTTATCTTTTCTTTTTCGCGTATTTGACTGAATTTTTCTATTGCATTTTTTTCTCACAGAAATTCTGCTTTTCGATTTTTAGAAACTCATTTTTAAAGTGACACAACGAAAATTGCATTTTCTCTTCGAAGAAACTCATTTATCAATTGAAAACTGCATTATTTTGAAGCAAAGAATAATGAACTTTTTCATTTTCGATATTTTTAATTACAATTTTTGGTTTTCGCAGAGAAAATTGGAAGAGAAAGTTAATTAAAATTCAAAACATTAAAACGAAAGCAATGAGATTTTGGTTTGTTTCGCTTTCCTCCTCATTCTCAATGGTCCACATTTGCATAGCCATCCCAGCATGGCAACCGAGCAAAATAAAGACTCTGAAGGTGAATAAAAGAAGAAATCAGTGGTAGTTTTTGAAAAATGCCGAGAGAGTGAATGGGATTTAAACATGATTAAAGCTTCAAAACAAACTTTGATATCACATTGAAAGTTACATGTTATTTCGAAGAACAATAACAGAGAAGAAATTTCAGTTCGAAAAACCTTGAAAAGAAGTCGGAGAGTAGCATAATAGAAAATTGGAATCACAAAAGTTTTGATAGTATTACCAAATTTTTAAAACATCCAGTGAAAAAATCTGTGAAAACTGAGCATCTGAAAGTTTCAAGACCATAAAAATGTTTAGAGTTCTTGCACATAAAAGTAGCAGAGACGATGATGTGTAGGATCCAGAGCAATCTCTGAAACTTTTGCAAATTTGACCCGTCTTTTTGAGTCTAGAAGTTCTGTAAAACGGATGAAGATTCAGTTTCCCAACAACCTAAAGTGCTGAAGACTGGTCAATTCCATTTCTAAGATGGACTGATCCGAACTGATCCGATCACAGCGAAACTGGCGTTTGTAAAAAGCAGCTTGGAATCCAGGGTTCGTTAACCAATTTCGATGTTGAGTTCCAATAGCTACAGTATCTCGGGTCTACGTCTAGAATGTCTGAACCTTCTATCAACAGTCTCATAGACTTTCTACAGTAATCTTTGACGTCTAAAACACTCCTATTGTTCAGGATGACTTGCAAATGTGACACCTGTCATGCCTCTAAATCCTCCTCTCAAAACTCTATAAATCATCTCCGTGACGTCTTCAAGAGCAGGAGGGACTACTACCACCTCAAAGGGAGGGCCCATACTACACTAGTGTTCCATTGTTGAAGTGGCTCTGGCTCTTCTTCTTCTTCGGGAGAGCAGCAGGGTAGTGAGGGGCAGCCAGCAAAAGCAAGCACACACATCTCCTTTTCGTCCCATCTTTTTCCCTCCTTCCATTCGCCGTCACGGGCCCCGCCGTCCTCAACAACATACACATAGAGACCGGAGACACATACACTCTCTCGTCTATCTATCTCTCACACACTCACGTACACTCCCCCAGGCAACGGAGAGATAGTATCAAGAATGTGGAGGGTTAAGATAGAGACAGAGACAGACACACCCTGCTGCCGCACATATTTTATCGACGCAGCAACTTAGTTTCGTTCCCTCTCTACCCCGTGTGTATAACCCTCCCTCTATGTCTCTTTAAGCCCCTTTCTATACCTTTTCCTTTCATCTTTTCCAGTTTCCATAGCAACTCTCACACAGCCTTCTTTCAATATGCAACACACCGTCTGGTGTCTCTTCTAGAAATCTCTAATGTCTCATTTTTCAGAAAGAGTGGGAAAAGTGAAGAGAGTGAGCATGACGAATGAGGAGCCGGTGCCGTCAACGAGCAGTGTGCTCAGCGCCGCCGAAAAGAATGTGAAGATGTGAGTAACTTCTGAAAACATATCTGCAAAACATCTGTAAGAAAAAGACCACCGGCGCGATGAAACCCATCTCTTGTTATCTTATCATTCCTCTTCTATCCCATCACTTTTTTCTAACAAATTTCGAGAAAGAAAGAAGAGACAAGATGACCTTCATCAGGGTGGCCGATTGGAACATTTGACAAAAAAAAAGAGAAGAGAAGATACAGCCCAAAAAAAGTGTGATAGTTATATTTGAGAAGAAGACAAAAAACTGTTTAAAGGAAAGGAAATGGGGAAAAAACTTTATTTTGCAAAACAGAAAGACATTGGGAAACAGGAATAATAGCGTTGCTAGGGACATCACAACACTTGTAGACAACGATTTGAACACGATTTTTTTGAAGGATGTTGACCTTTTAGTAATTTTTGATCATGATAGCTATGACAAATGTTTTGAAAAGCTTTATGAAATAACTGAGCTCTATTTAGAACAACTTTGAAGTACTGATTAGACCTGCAGTTCAGTTCAGTATTATCATCTAACTGCCTAGGGGGTACTGTAACTTCTATTGCCGATTCTCCGGCTAGCTTTACTTGATCTCCTTACCAGATTTTCTAGAGTTAATTTTTATATAATATAACCTATCTATGACCTGGGTATCCACTCATCCTTGTTTATCTAGATTGCCCCTAAAAGTTCACGGAACTAGAACTTTTTTATTTTCGATTCATGTGTCCCTAATTTTTCTTTTGGAAAAACGAAAATGAAAAAATAAGAGAATTTCGGAGATCTTAATCAAAAGACTCACATCTCTGCAAAAGGTTAGAAATTGAAAATGGTCAGCTAATGGTTAGAGTAGGTATGTGGAAACATTTTTAGTTTTGTATATGAAACGTAGAAGAATAGTTTTCTTTGAAATATGACCACATATGAAGTTTGAAAATAACACTTTCCCCATAGTTCACCAAGTCTCAACTTATTTTCAACTGCACCACAACAAGAGGCAAACTCTACAAATATCATAAAATTTGTTTTCAGAGAACCTCCACAATCTTCCAAAAAACGTAAAGGGCTTGACATCGACGCTTTGTGGAGAAAGAAGTTCAAGGATGTTGAAAACCAAAAATCACCTGAAAAACCACAAGATGATAAAAGCTCTCCATCTTCATCTGAATCCAAAGGAGGGCCACCAGAAGAGGGAACATCATCTTCAGAAACGTCATCAGAAGTCAAAGAAGAAGAAACAGAAGTGGAGAAGCCAGAAGTATCTGTAAAGTCTGAAACAGCAAAGACAATTACATCCACTCCAACAAGACCAACAAGAAAACCACAACCACAACAAGAAGCTCCTAAACCGTAAGTTAAAAAATTTCTGAAAATTATTTTTAATTATCTGGAACAAACGTTCTGTTCTTCCTCTTCATTCTCGTTGTTCATAGCTCTGTCTCTCCGTAAATTCGTCTATCCCTTGAGACTTTGGGGAGGGCATAAATTAGCGCAAAGTGGGAGCTCTGTGCCTCTCGACCGGAGAGCCAAAATGAGCAGAAGCTGTGAAGATTGAGAAGAGAAGGAAGAAGAAGAAGAACACGGAGATGTATGAGTGTGTTACGGAAAAGAAAAATAGGCACACACGAAGAAATTATGAAAAGAAGAGAGAGAGAGATGACACACAAAGGTGTTGAGAACAGGGGAAATTGATGACTTCTTGAAAGACGAACTGCGTGAAGAGGGACTTCTGAAATTAAAATATGAAGAAAAGGCAAATTGAGAAAAACGGAAGTAGTAAAGAAAGGATAAAAAGAGTGAAATGCGCGAAAAAAAGAAGTTTGAAATAAGAAAGTAGGTCGAAACATTTCGAAACCGGACATCTCGAAACCGGACATTTCGAAACCGGACATTTCGAAACCAGACATTTCGAAACCGCTGAGAAAACAGTGAAAAAAGCTTGGAAAATGAGGAGCTTTTTAAATTTTTCAAAGTAAAACTGTAAGTTTCTTATGAAAACACCAAATATTTACGGAATGGATGATAAATTTTCAACAAAATTGATTTCGAGAAAAAAATTTATTTTTATATTTTCGCTTTTTCTTGAAATTTATCATCAATTCCGTAAATATTTGGTGTTTTCATAGGAAACTTACAGTTTTACTTTGAAAAATTTAAAAAGCTCCTCATTTTCCAAGCTTTTTTCACTGTTTTTTCAGCGGTTTCGAAATGTCTGGTTTCGAAATGTCCGGTTTCGAAACGTCCGGTTTCGAGATGTCGCTGTTTCGAAATGTCGCAGTTTCGAGATGTCGCGGTTTCGAAACGTCTGGTTTCGAAATGTCCCGGAGCCGAAATAGGGTGGGAGGGGAATGAACTCAGAAGTGTATGGGAAATTTTTGATTGGAATAGTGCAACGAATATGATAGCATACTGTAGCACCGAAGTTTGTTTGAGAGTTCAGGCAATAGGAAATGAATGTTTTTTGATATGGTTTTTTTTGATTCTTTTAACAACGAAAACCCTTATTCTATCAGTAGAAGAGTTTCAGTAACATTAGCAGCTGTAGCAAGAAGGAGGTTCTATTTTTGAAATTTTGAAATTTTGGTTTTCTGAATAACATTTGGCAAAAATGAGTGAAAAAGTGAGAATATGAAAGTATGTTAAAAAGGTACATGTTATTAACACACGTAAAACAAGACATTTTGAAATAAGAAACTAAAACTTTTAGGTTCTTATTAGGCAAAAAGCGGAAATTCTGATCACTAAAGTCGTAAATTTATCAAGCAAGAAGTGAGTAACTTGCTTTCTTAGCTGCCTTCCGACTAAATGAAACGAGGGGAAACGGAGGCGAGTGTTGATCTGATAATAGAAGCCCTGACCACCCAATATCTACGTTTCCATGGAAACCACAAAATCATGGAAACCCACAATTTTTCGCGTCGGAAGCACATGACATACGCTACCCTGTTATTATATATTTTGGATTGCTTTTCACTTTAGTCATTTGATAGTTATGAGCTGTGATTAGAATGATGTAAACTTAGAAATAGGTGAATAGCAAGTTTTGAGAATATGTACTTTAAACTAATTATATTTTGATGTGTATAATTTCTTGAAGCTCTTGCAAAAATTGAACTTCAGAAATGATTTTATAGTGGTTGAAAAAAAATCTCAAAGTAAAAATAATATTTGGAGTTAGTTCACATGAAACTCGCAAAAGAATCCTGTAATACTGGAAACGCTGAATACTAAACAGATTTCAGAAAGTTCAGTAACTCAAGTTTCCCAAATTTTGTGCTCTGAGTTCCTAATCTTAACTTTCTCTGGTTTCAGAGCTCCACCCCCAAGAGAGCCATCTCCAGTTGGAAGAACAACACGATCAGCAAGAAAGAAGACAGAAGCAGTGAAAAAAGGGATGAATGATTTGGAGGATGTCAAACCAAATATCAAATTGCTCAAAAAGTCACTTCCAGGATTTCAATGCTCCAATTTGAATGATGGAACAGTTGGAGACAGTGGTGAGTTAGAGGAAATAATAGAAAGAGGGAATAGAGAGGGAAAAAGTTGAGAAACACCTGCTCAAAAGCTCAGATCAAAAGGTAGTAGCTGAATTCTGTCAACATTGAATTGATATGATTAGGAATAAGAAAAGATAGGCTCACAGGGAGTAAGCATTCGAAGTACAAATAGTAGTTGCAACAAGTACGAACTTTGAATATTGTGAAAGTAGAAGCGGAAGTCAGCTCAAGGTTCGATAAAGTCTCGCGAAGAGCATAAACCAAGATCTTAAAAAATTTAAAAGATAGGAGATGGGAGGAAAACGAAGTGATGATGATATTTTGTTGGTCCTAATAGATTTCACCATAAAAATTTCGCAATCCTTCAATCTTGAACGGAAGTACGGAATGGAATGATCAATGGGAGAATAAAAATTTAGAGCTTCAAGAGACAACGGATCTATGAATTCAAAAAAAAAACCACAAATGCCAACTAGATTCATGCTATGAGTCATATAATTTGGACCTCTTCTAACGATGAACACGATCTAAGACTAATTCCATCTTTGGACTCACATTTGTTTCATCCATACCGATTCTTCAACCACCTGTTGTTATTGCACGAATCCACATCATCCTTCCTCTAACGAGTAGACTGACTCCAAAACGAGAGTAAGATAATGAGTGAATCATACAGAAGGGGACCAGACACCTGACTAATTGCTGTCAGACCGGCGAATCGGTGTGCGTGCTAAGATCCAAATCCAACTAACCATGAAAAAAGGATACGAGTCTCATAAAAATCGAAAAAGGAGATAATCAAAAAGGTAGTGTGGGAAGCAGAAGCAGAAAGAGTGAGAACGAGAGAAAGGGAGTACCTACATAGAGACCCGATGATAATAGGCATATGCACAGAGTGAGCCTCCTTTTCTTCTTTTCTTCCTACCGACCAGGGGGAAGGAGCTCACACCTTCTTCTCTTCATCTCTCCCCTCTTCCGCCCTTATATCTATTGAAGAGTTTAGATCATCTGTGTGTAGAGATATAGACGTCTCCAACACTCTCTCTTCTGGTCTCTTTTCCTCCCTTACGGCTACATTTTTGGTGATACCTCCCGCTCATTTCTCCTATCACTACTACTATTGTTGTTGCTTTATTCCCTCCCTCTTTTTATTCTTCCCACCTGCCGGGATTATTCCTAACTGACAAGATGGAACAAGACAATTACTTTCATTCAAGGGTTATCACTATTAAACAGGAGTTGATGGATATTCAGAATGGTGAATATGAGTATGAAAGTGAAGGTAAGAAAAGTTCAATTTAAAAGTGATGAAGGATGGATGACGGATTTTTAGTCAAAAAGTTCTAGATCATCTGAGGCAATTCTAGCTAATCATAAGCCGATAAGTCTGGCAAATCTCGGATAAACAGAATGGTTGATTTTGTTTATTTTTGTTCTAAAAGTGAGCAGGTGGAAAGAGCTCGTCGTGGAAGTTTGAAACCTCGCTCTAGAGAATCAAAACCCTGATTCTGGTTGAGTAAACTTTCGAAAAGTTCCAAATGGTTTCATGGCATTTCGAGCATTTCTAATGGGATTCGACTAATTTCAAAAGAGAAAAACAACGTCTGGTGCGGATCAGTGTATCACAGTAACCGACTTTACTAGGATTACTGTAACTAAAAAAGTAGCTGAACACAACCTTCTAGACAACAAAGCGTGAAATTCTAGTTTTTGATGTCATCCTTCTGTTTTCAAGAAACACAAAGCTTCTTCGAGCGGGCAAAATCAGGCATGTCATCAATTCGGTTCATCGATTAGTTCCAACTTTAATAACTAATATATATTTTCGAATCTACTCTAGATAAGAAAATCGGCTAAGAAAAGCTTCATAACCAACGGTCTCACATTTCCAATTTCCTCACTTTCCCCTCTCGAAACTAAAAGTATACACTACCGGAAATGAAGTAAATCAGAAACACTTTTTCTATTGTTCCTCAACCATAAAAAAAGGAAGACGTACCTTTCGAAGATCATTAGCGTCGCGTTCTCCTTTTCTCAAATCGCAGCCGGCACAGTAGAGGATTAATAAGAAAATGAGGTGGTAGAGGTGCACCTGCTCCATTCATTGGGATGACGAAGAAGACGTTGGGAAGGGAATTCAGAAGCGAATAGATTGAGTAAAATGAAAATGGGAATGGTTGTGGAGGTTAAAGGGCAGGCAGGCAGGCAAGTAAGAAGATGATTGCTCCGGACGCGTAAATGGCCTTGTGCCCCCACTTTTATAAAAGGGTATGGGGCGCACCTGGCTCCTGTGGGTTTTCCGGAAAGAAGGTGAAGAAGAAGAAGAAGTAGAAGAAGAAAGTAAAAGAGTTTCCGGATATGGTTTTTGGATTGAGAACTCGTTTTCTGTCTAAACTCTCTCAATATCTCATACTGTTTCTAAAGTTGTGTCAGCAATGATCTTAGTTGAGAATCTTTAAATTTTCATTCTCACTGAGAAACTACAAAAATGGTTTTTTGCCTAACGTTTTAACTTAACTAATAATCTAATCAGCTCACATTTAGAGCGTAAACAGAAGTTTCTGGATCAAATTTTAGAAAACTACGATCTAGAACCTATGGGAGTAGGGGATGCCAGACAAAGTGAAATAACGTTCACTGCATTAATTTTTCAAACATATTCGAGAAAAGTTAACGGCAGCATGAAACGAGCATAAACAGAACGTCTAACCTCTGGCACCTGCTTCTTATATGTGCCTATTTTTCCGGTGGTACCACCTCCTTTACCCCCTTTTCCGACCCTAAGTCCTCTACCACCAGGTTTACCGGAAGGGCGGAGCCCTAACGAGCTTCACCTTAAATCAGCCATAAGCTCCTGTCTAATTGGTGCGTGTGTGCGTGTGTGTGTTGTGACCCCCTTTATACCCTTTTACTAGTCTCTCCCTTTTCCTACTCCCCTTCACCATATATTCATAATCTACGGCTTCCGTCAACCATCATCACCACTACTAGAAAAGCAGTCGATAGCTTATTCTCCTCTTCAACTATGACTATCGTTTACCATTTAGTTCCAACTAACAATAATATGATGGATGCACAAAAACTCACACTTCATCGACATCATCATCATCATCAGCACGATGAACTTGACATCGATGGATATGAAGAATCTCAAGATGGTAAGGTTTTTATTTAAAATAACTAAATCTAACCCTCAACTAACTTTACAGTTTTTTTTTGCTAACTCATATGTGATATACTAACATTCAGCTTTCTTTTTTTTGTCCGTGTCGTTTTTCCTTTTCTTTTTTTTTCACCTTGCCCCCACCAGCAAGCCCTATCGATCTTTCCCAAAAACTCTCGGCTCTCACACTTCTTTTTTTTTGTTCCTTCTTATCAGCCCTTGTAGTTACATATCTTTTTGCTCTCAACTCCAAAAGCCGCCCTCTATTAAAAGGGCTTCTCATAGACAAGCGGTAACGGTCCTAAAGACCAGGCGGCTGTCTCTTTCACGGAGAGCACTCGGTCCTAATTATCTATTATCCTCCTCCCCATTCTTCCTTCAAAAAGGTAATTGTTAGGTTTACCCCTAATTGCCCTCTATGGCTACCTGAGAGATCTGAGCTTTTTGGGCGGCAATGAAAAACAATGGGCTCTCTCAAAAGAGAGAATAGAGTAAAACCGATTAATATTCAATTAGAGGAAGAAGCTTGACTCTTTGTGGGAGCACAATAAATGAACATTTTTTCAGAAATGGATGTGATGCAACGATCCGGTGACGATTCAAATGCGGACAGAGAGGATTACGAGTATGGAATGGAGTATGCTAAGTGAGTTTTGACACATGGGAAGGGGAGAAAAGAAAATGGGAAAGGAAGCGCCAAGGAGTCTAAAAAGAATCTGGAAGGGAGGGAAGTACATGGATATTAATCAAATCATGAATCAACAGTTGCCTAGCTTAGGAATTAGCCTAGCTCTAGCGCCTTGCTGTCAAGCTGGCTACAAATAGAACTGCAGCCGCCATAGGTGAAAGTAATATGAAGCATTAGAGGGAAAGACCAATAGGACGGAATCTATGAGATGGTCTATCATAAAACACTAGACCGATTCGAGAAAGTCTAAAGCTCTAAATTTCGGAGCTTGTGTCCCTAGTTTTGAATAGCCTTTTCTCATTTCTGCTTTCAGGTCAGCTTCAAGACATAAAAATTTGAAACAAAATCTAGACTTTCTACAATTCTAAGATCGTAACTTAGGACCAGTGCTAGGCTAAAATCTGTCTAGAATCGCAGAGCTTCTCACTACTCTTGATAGATACTGGATCAAGATCTTACTGCCTAATGTTGACCAAAACATCTAAATTCTAGGATACCTAAAGACTCAACATTTTGAAAAACAAACTCACATCTCTATGACCACCAAGCATCAAGACCACCAATGTTTTTGTGACATTTGAGAAAAAGCAATAAAATAAGTCATTTGAAGTTGAAAAGATGTCTAAAGTGAGTGTATGTGTGGAGGTAGTGGCAGCTATAAGATGAAGAAGAAGTGTGGAAGAAGAAGGAAACGACCATCTCCAAGGTGACACGAGATGAGGCGGCATGAGGTGCTCCCCACCAACGGTTTCTAAGGGGAGAAGACGGCAAGTGGTTTGAGGAGACATACCGGATAGAGAGCATCAAATCAAATATTTATGAGCTCTTCAAGCTCTTTTTTAAGTTGATGATAATATCCATCATCAGTTTAAGTGAGCACTAAAAAAACTGAGAAGTGAGCAGAAGTTAAGCTGGCGAAGAAGTAGAATACGAGTCCTTGGCAACGGTGGCGATGGAAACCGGGAAAAGAGAAAGGAGTTGTGGAGCATAAAAAGCTTTTTCTTTTTTTGTGAGGAGAGGAGGACTCTCTGGAAGTAGTTTTATGTCATGGCAACCGAGAAATGTATTTTGAAATGAAGGAAAAATATGTGATCGAGTATGACAGGCCGAGTAGAGGAATGGGTTGTCTTGTTAGCGTCTCGTACCATAGGGGAGAGAAAGGAGAGCGGGCTTCAAGGACAGTCTTGTAGCAACATATGGCGGACATGAGAGGTTAGATAACTAGGGAAGAGTTACGCAACAATTCTAGAATAATAGGATCAGTATTACGGCAGGACGGGGGAGGTTACCTACATATAGGTTCAGTAGAATGAGCTAAGAGCTACATATTGATGAAGAGTTTAGTTGCTTTGTAGCAAAACGCTAGTGAAAAGTACAAACTGTGTCTGAACTAGCTTTTGAAAAGTATTGTAATCTTCTAGAATGAGAAGTTTTGAAAACTAACCTTTTCAAATCCATTGCGAATACTAGTAGCCATGCAAAGAAGGATCACGGAAGTCATGAATTTCTCTCTTCTGTCCAACATCTCCAAGACGTTTGAGTGAACGACGAAAAGCGCTTATCTCTCCGGGCAACCGTCAAAGCTCTACCTGAGCCAACGTCTATATACACACATACACACATGTCTTAATTGTCTTGGTAACCGTCCGATCGTCTTGGTAACGTGCCCAAAGCAGCTAAGGGAGAGGTATGAGAGATGTTGTGGAAGGTGTGCGGAATGCTTTTGATAAATGTAGTTCTACAGAACCCTTCACAAGTCTATTTTTGTTTTCTTCTTCTTCAAAATCCGTAAAGTCGGAGTCATGCCTCACATAAATCGTAAAAATACGAAAGTTGTGGCCGAGACATATAAATCTCAAAACCCATTAAGCGGGCGACACGGAGAGACTCATCCCGATCTCAAGAGGAGCCTGTAACCATGGTGTTCTATAGTTTCAACCAACACAAAGGGGACGGGTCCGCGAAACAAAGAAATAGAATAGTGCACAAAACGAGGAGCATCCTCTGAATGGTTAATAGCCTTTTTTGACGTTTAGCCCCACGTACAAAGAAGACTAAGCGGTTGGTCCTCACTTCACCCTTTTCTCGGAGCTTCTGATTTAATTTTCGACGGCTTCTAACCATGTATCTTCCGCAATGTAATACCATGTACAGGTAATTCGGAGCATCAGGGAATCCTTAGCCGGGGGTCGGGTAGCAAAGAAAATGAATAGAATAGAAACCAGCGCGGTGCCTCCATTGGTTACTGTTGCCCCAGGATTCTATTGTCATGTAACGTCTTCTAAGACGACGTCTTCTCAGACTTTCACGTTCAGTTTTAGTCTGTCTCTAAATATTTACATCATCAACAATTCCTACTATGGAAACAGGCCGGTTTCTAGTTTGGCCAATGAATTTATCATCAAGGTAACGAACGGGAAGGGGACCAAGACCATTTAAGGAAGTGGGTAGCAGGTGGTATATGCGCGTGAATGCATCTTAGGCATCCAACGTTTTGGAATTAAGGCATAATTATTGGGAATGAGGGACAAGACACCTGCAAAAGAAGACTGTAGACGTTTTCTTTTCTTCCAAGACATTCCATATTCATTTATTCATAAAATGCTCGTTTGCAGCGCTGTCACTCCAAATGGCACCTACACTATCTACGGTCCGGATGCAACGTACACTCAGTATTATCCGGTAAGTCTATAATAGAAGGGCATGTCAATTAAGATAGTTTAGACTAGAAATTAGAAGAGAAATAGCAACTAGGTATAAGTTGGCTATTCAAATACGGGAAAAAATGTTGGATTCAAACAACAATCCTAAGGGTTACTTACGGTAACCTGGTAAACTGAATGAAATTACTGTATCATTTATAGACTTGAAGCCCTAGTGTTACAATCTGAAAATAAGTATAACCGAACTAATTCCAGTATGGAAACAACAACATGCAATCAAGTCCTCAAGAGGCTAATGGAACACAATACCTGGTTCAAGCCCCACAATCTCCAATCTCCAACGAAGATCCAGAAGCGGCAATTCTTCAGAGCAATCAAAGAGCGTCGCCAGCAACGGTATGTATGAGGGGGAAATATGAATAGAAACTAATCAGAATAAGTGAAAATGAGAGGAAATATCTCAAAGTAAAAATCGAAGAAGGGAAGATGATATGATAATCCGCTCAACGCCTTCACGATAACATGTTGTATCCGCTTTTCTCATTCACTCACCTCACGAGTACTTGTCACCAAGGCAACGAATTTCCTAGGATGTCTTCATCTTAAGATGTCAACATACGTATATAAAATAAAATTGATTGTGGGTGGAGCCATGTTAAAGAAGCTTGTATATGACCAGTTTTCTGAGAGATGAAGTAGTAAGAAGAAGAAGAAGGTGCATTCAAGTGAGAGCAATAACGACCGGAAGCCAAGTGTCGAGCAATTTTGAGCAAGGGACCCTTTTACCTATATACTCTCGACTTCTGTTTTCTTCTTTCTCTTTTTCTTCATCATCCAACCACCACCACAACATCTTCTGGAATTCTATTCCTGTATTATTTATTCAAAGACGTCTTGGCTGCCAATAGCAACCATTTCTTCTCGTCTTCATCATCCGTCTAAATTCCTTCATCCAGAGAAAAGGAGGAGGAGAAGGAGAGGATGAGAAAAAGAAGATAGCCTCTCTTCCTTTTTGCTATTTCTTGACCGGACACAGCGTCAAGACTGGCGCGTATGTATGTACACGTGCTGAAAAAACCGCCAAGAAGAACCTCTATTCTTACTTTGTGGGCACAACGGCAAATGACATTGCTAGGGTGTTCCATTGAAGGACTAGTTTCTGATTCTAAACGCCATGTGAGTTGGGAAACCAACTGTGAAAAAGGGAGGAGTTATAGGTGGTTCTGAGAATACTAGAGACGTAGAATTATAGTCTTTGAAACTCAATGAACATGCTTCCAGGTCAACTGGCTCTTCGAGAACTACGAAATTGCTGAAGGATCGTCCTTGCCACGTTGTCAACTTTACGATCATTACAAGAAGTAGGTTTTTTTTAAACTTTAGAGACACTTTCTCCAAATTCTAAACATTATATTTCTATTATTTTCTCTTTACAGACACTGTGAAGAGCATCGAATGGATCCAGTGAATGCTGCCTCCTTCGGAAAACTCATTCGATCTGTCTTCCAAAATCTGAAGACCCGACGACTTGGAACACGTGGAAACTCCAAATATCATTACTATGGAATCCGAATGAAAGACTCATCTGTTCTTCATTCAATCCCAGTTCAACCTCAACCACCTCTTCATCAACAAGTTTACACACCTCCAATGCAACATATCCCACAGAGAGATGCTTATGCGGATACAGTGAATCAGGTGGCAGCTCAGAAGTACATGCACTCGGATATTCCAATGAAAAGGTCAAGGAAAGAACGTTCATCGTCTTCTTCCACTTGTAGAGAGTGAGTTTTATACCTCTTTTCCAGCAGTTGCAATATCTTCTATATTTCAGGAGTCCCTCACCAAATCTGGATCTGCCGAATCATAACACTTCTTTCTTGGATAGTACACCTGAAGTGGTTCCAACACAAGTCCCTATCAACAATCTACCGAAAGGACCATACACCTTCACAGAAAAGGATAAAGCATCGCTGGGAAAACAAGAACTGACACCAACACCATTCAAGGATTTTGATGCTTTCATTGCACACCAAAAGTAAGTTTTGAACTACAACCACAACCTCTATTAAAAGAGCACCCCAAACTATTCTTCTTACTAACCACAGGATTTTCAGCTTCCGCAAATTCGATTTCACTGAAGTTGAACTCAACAGTCTCATTGAAAGTTACGAATACCTTTGCCAAGAAGTTCTCAACTGTGTAAAACAAATCAAATTCGCTGAAGTAGATGAGCTCTGGTCGAAATTTTGGTCTGGAGACGTCCCAATTGGCCATGAGAATCTTTTGGCAATGTGCGCAATTGAACGGATTCAAGACTGGATCATTGAAGTTGATTTGAAGTTGTACCAGACAATTGTTGACTGTCTTATTCCACATGTTCTTCTGTCTGAACTCTCCGCCGGAATGACTCAATCTTGTCGTACTTTTGGAAAGAATATTGATGTGAACTTGAAGAAGTCGTTGGCTGCTGGAGGACTATCTGAGATGTTCATTAAGAAGAAGATTCAAGCAATCACCTACATGCAACATGGACTCAAAAGATACACTTCACTCAATCATCTTGCTCATGCTGCTCGTGGAGTTCTGATGAAGCCTGAGCAATGCTCTCAAATGTACATTGATTTCAACAAAGTTGATATTGATGCAGTCCATCAACAAGCTGGATGGATTTGCAATTGTGATAGAGTGATGGTTCATTCCATCAGTACTGCATTCAAAACAAATCTTCATAAAGCGAGTGGAATGGATAGATGGGCTGAATGGTTGGAGAGTATTGTGGATCAAGTTCTTGCCAAGTATCATGACAGGCCGTATAAAGAAGTGGAAAATGTTGGAAAACAGTTCCTGCTCAATTGGAGTTTCTATACATCAATGATTATTCGCGATCTTACATTAAGGTCCGCATTGTCATTCGGATCCTTCACTTTGATTAGATTGCTGGCCGATGACTACATGTACTATTTGATTGAGTCAAAGATAGCCAAAGTGAGTTGAGCTTTTTCAAATTTTGGTCTAACCTTAGTTCAAAACTCATCGTAAGTTTTGCGGAATACACAGGAAGCAAGTGCAAAAGAACTCAAAATTCGTAGTTTCAGCTGTAATACTTGCAGCAAGTTCCATGATTTCAAAATGATTTCAGTTTCTCTTGAAACATAAAAAATTTATAAGACAATCCAATATTAACAAATTTCCAGGCCGCCAACCTCCAACTCATTACCGTAATCCGCCAAGATAAGGAATGGCCATTGGCTAAAACCTCTCAGGAATACATTGTGCCATCAAAAGACGAACCCGTTGACGTGGTTGATAAAAATGGAATCTCATAATTCGTTTATCTTTCTTTCTCTAGATCTCTCTATTGTAACAATCTCTCTAGTCATACCCTTTCAAACCGATTACTTTCTTTTGATATTTTCCCAATGTCTTGCCTGTGTCCATGCCCCGTTCCTTTATTATTATAACATGGACTACAAACTAAATCTGTGACATAATTAGTCCTACAAAAAAGTCTTTAATGATCTCATCTACGAATCCTAGTGATATAAATTTTCTTTTTTCCAGTCATTTTTCTCAATTTCAGATTTTTATATTTTCACCATATTTGTTCCATTTCATGATTTCTAATATTTGCCATTGACTTTTTTTTCAGATTTCTATATTTATATTATTCTTAGTTTTTTTTCTTAATTTTTTCCATCAATTTGTGATTTGCATTTCCTCTCTCTCCCTCATTTTACCTTCATTTTTCTTTGGTTTTTCATTCATAAAGGTTTTTCTTGGTTTAAAAGAGAACACCACATGTTTTGCTATCAGGGACAATAAGTGAGTTAGAGTAAAGTTCTGAGAAAAAAAAGACGAAATTAAGTTTTGGTAGACTAAAAAATGGAATAGTGGGTGGGTGGTGGATCCCTTGTCTGGAAAATTATACTTTTTGAGGGACAGAACAAAAATAACAATATTTTGAGAGTTTTGTTCCCAATGAAGTGCACATTCTAACCAGAGCAATACCAGAACTTGATCAACTCTCAAAATGTTTGTGATGTTAACTATTTCTATGAGTTTTCCGATATGAAATTGAGCCTCCGAATTACAGACACATCACTGAAAAGAGCATTGCACTACATGTTTTGTTCCGGCATAGATTGAACGAAAACTTATGTGGCAAAACATTTTGACAACATGTTTTGAGTTCATCAGTGGATTTTTTGACTTTTTGGTATCTTGTTTCTTCAAATTATTGCTCACATTTTTGCGGTTACTTATCAATCAATTTTTCAAGAACAAAAGAAGATAAGCTCATGAGATGTTCAGGCACAATACTACATATAATACCCTCGGTTGGTGCTCTACAACTCCGCAAAGTTTGCTCTTTATTCACAGATCCCACAACACCTTCCGAAATGGTTCTCGTTTCCACTTTTTTTTACTTTCTGATCATTATGATTTCCACAACGACGGCGCCAAAGTTGTGAGTCAAATAATTGTTTTTATGTTTTCCCCTCGAAGAAAACTTTCAGGTGTTTTCATATTGTTTTTTTTCTCTCTTTTTCACAAAATGACGCATCTGTGTCTTCAACTTTTTCAAAAAATAAGTGCATATTTTTGTTCATTTTTCTAAAAAAAAAAGTAGTGGAAACAAATGAAACGGTTTATTCGGGAAACCGATGAACCCGTTGATGAAAAAAAAAACTGAAAAAGAACTTCTGAAATTCAGAAGAAAACCAAATAGAGCCTCAAATAAATGACACAAGATGACAGTAAAAAAGATGAATAGAAGACGTCCAGTTGCTCCAGAATTACCAAAATTTTCTGGAAAAGATCTGACGTCGTACATGATTATTGTTTAGCTGCTCGACACTTTGCACACGCATTATCTCGTTAACCATGTTCTCCAGTACTCCTTGTTGTGGGAATCGACGAACAACGTCTCCATCATCGGTCATTGACGATGAAGCAGTCTGCAAATTAATCAATTTTTATTGTAATTCACCTGTTGGAAAAGTTTTGATTTTTCAACATTTTGAATAACATTTTCGTAATTATTAGACTTCGCTCGAGAAAATATGTGTTTTTGTGATCATAAAAAAGGTGAGGTAGATGTTAGTTGAAACTGGAATAATGAGTAAGAAAAAAAGACGTTTTTGAAAAATTGTCGGGGTTTGCAAAAAGAAGAAGACGTCACACTGTACGAAAGTCTGCCCCACGCATTCTACCGTAACCTGTCTAAGTGCGGAAAAACTTACATAGAACGGCATGGCCGACGAGACGGCAAGGAGGGCCAAGCAGATCAGCGCACTCAACAACATTGATGATTGCATCTGAAAATGAATTCTTTAGTCTTTTTTCATTCATGTTTTGATTAAAGGAAAAAACAACATTTTTCAAAAAAACTCAGACTAATTACAAGCATCCGGAGGATGAGGAAAAGTGGAGGTGGAGGCAGAGCTTTTTTTGAATTTGAATGAAGTAAACAATGATATGAGAATAAGAGCAATAAAACTACAAAAACTCTCGTCATCTTAAAAGAAAGGAATGAAGCCCTAGAACTTCGAAATTTATTCGAGAAAAGGGCAAAATGGGGCAATAAACTGAAATTGCTCTACTAAGAAAGGACGGATTAATGGGGATATTAGTGAAAAGAAAACAAAAGAATACGGTAGTTTAAGAATGATGTGGATATAGAAATGGAATGGGATCTGGCCGGCCTTTATGGAACTTGAATAGTTAGGTCCTCTCAATATAAGGGCACCAGAAAATAGTCATGAGCCTACATGAGGTAAGACTCTGCTGGGTGAAGAAACTACTTTGTAGTTAAGAAACATATACGAAAAACATGAGAATCTATTATTCAAAACAAAGTCAGTAGAAACTGTTTCAGTTTTCAAAAGTTATGGGACTAGAATTGATATATCATTCAAAAAATGAGATAAAGATATGAAAACCGGACTGGTCTCGACTCAAAAGCTTCAAAATTTTGAGCTCAATACTACATAACTACTCACAAAACGGAGAAGAGAAAACCTGAATTTCTCCTACTCCGAGTTGCAAGCTCCTACCATTTATATATCCAAATGTTTTTTCGACAAAGCAGGTGAAACTGTAAATAGCAGCAACACCCTCACTCCTCTACGTAGAAAAGAGAGAGTGCTGCGTGCATTTGAGGAGCACCTGTTGTACAAAGTGGGCGGGGCTTTCCCTATTCAAGAATTGATAGAGATGCAAACTTCATTTGAAACAGAGACATGAAGGAGAGGAAGAAAAGATGGGAGGAGACAAGGAAACGTCATTATGTCGTAGTCGTCGCCGGTCGGAAAATGAGAAGACGGAAAATATGAAGATGAAGCCACGACGACAAGATGAAGAAGAAGACAAATCGGTTGAGATGAAAGCACTTGAAATGATGATGCTAAATATGGACTAATAAGTGACAAGATGGTTAATTATGATGCTCTTTGAACGGAAATTATGAAAAGATAGAGTTTTTTAAGGGATGATGAGAAGGAGACTTTGGGAAAATATGGGAAGATAGGAATAGGGAATCAATGAGATCATTGGGTTAAAAGTCCAGAGACCTCTATTATAAGGGCATCCTCTAGTGGGGTAGTGTATATCCGTCTAATAAATCAAAAAGGGAATCCGCCAAGTTTGGGATAGTTTTTCAATTTTTGAATACATTCTGTTCAATTTGAACTTGTCGAAGATTATTTGACTTCCCAAATTCTTCAGAAGGGCATCAGAAAAATATTGCTGGCTCCAGATTTTCAGGAACTTTCTAAAACTGTTCTGATAGTTCCTGGATTCGACGTGCCAGCTTTCAGAAACACTCCGAAAGAGAACAATAGAATGACACTAGAAACTTTTTGAGCCCAGACTAGTCTTCTCGGGAAGTTGAGAAACTAGAAATAAACGTGAGCAACGACTAATTTAAAACGTTTTTATTTATTCCTTCCTCTCCTCCTCCCACCCTCACATCAGATGCTGTCATCCCCATATTTTCATTATTGTAGGTCAAAATAATTTCACTTCCTCTCTCTCTTTTACTTTACTATTAGTACTCGTTTATCTGCTCACTTATTTTTGATCCGTTAGAAACTTTGTTTTTCATGAGCTTTTTTGGCTTTTTAAAGAAACTTTTTCGCCTTTTTGTCCAAACACCAAACATCCTTTTGGAGAAGACAAGAAAGCTCAAAAACAAATCGTAAAGGATAATGAAAACGATCAACGGGGTGATGATGATGATTATGTACATGATTCTGAAATGAAAAGTTAGGAAAATGAGAAGAGCAGGTCAACAAAACTGGATTCATGGATGGCTGTTTGGCAGAGAACAAGTCCTCTGGGTTTGTTAGAAGTGCAATTTACTTTTGAGAGACACGCTTTTTTTTGGATGGGCTCCGAAATGAAATATCCTTAGAGCCCTTATCGGTCGAATCAGATGGTAATGGACCCGGATATTTCTGATACTTCTATCAAAATCATGCAGAAAGTTTATCAAAAGTTATGAAGACTCTTGGAAGAATAGGACAACGAGGAAGCTCAAATGAATCTTGATCTTCTGAGAATGTTCCTGAAACATTGACTAACTATTTTCTCAGAAACTGAAACTCCCCCATCGGACATAATTTGAATATTGAGCGATCTTCTTTTTCAACTGAAAAGTCTGAATAAATTAATCTTTCTAGTCTTCTTGTTCTTTGACTCGAATAATTATTACATTACCAAATATTTATTTTTTTGAGAGAAATGCTGAGATGAACATGGATGATGATGACGGTGAGTTGGAGAAAACACACAATCAGAACTCGTACAGAATCAAAAAATAATTGAAGACGTCATCTGAATTCTGGGATAAAGATGACTCTAGGAATGTGAAGGGAATGAAAAAGCACAGAAAACAGGAGGGGACCGTAATTTTTAAAACCAAAATTATGAGAAGGAATGTTTGATGCAATGGAAAAATGGATACATAAATAATGTTATACTTCAGATTTTGGAGAAGTTTCACTGGATGCTGGACTCGTTTGAAGAATGTTTTGGAAGAAAAGAGGGTTGAGAACTTGAGGACTTGCGCCATATCCAGGAAGGAACATCATTGGAGAAGGAAGCAGAGTTGGATAGGGCTGAAAAAAGGCTTTTTGATACAGAATTCTTATTAATTTTCAATTTTATGACGGTTCATACTAGTGCCATATTCTGAGCTCCAAAAAGACTCAAACTAATTCCTTCCTTACCGTTGGCGATGGTCCATATCCCTGAACATTATACTGATGATAGATTGGCATATTCTTCCGGCATCTCGCCCGCCGATTCGAAAACCACGTCATAATTTTCTCTTCACTGAGCCCTGTCTCCTTGGAGATGTTCTCGCGAGCCGTAGCATCTGGATAGGTCGTCGCACGGAACGAATTCTCGAGAATGTCGAGCTGTTCAGCGGAGAATGATGTACGATTTCGGCGAGATGAGGAGTCGCTTGTCGGTGATGTGTTGTCCTCGTCATCTGACGATGATTTGCTGCAGTCGTCTGAAAAAATGAAGGATGAGTGGGCGAAGAGTTTGAGGAAATTTCGAGGGAATTTTCGGGGATCAGACTGAATGGGTTAGCCTGTGTTAAAAGAGCACTCAGGATTACAGTTTAACAAGAAAATCAAATCTCGCTGATCCCTCACTTTGATCTTCCGGATGAAAAGATGAGTCAATTGTAAAGTGAAGAAAAGAAAATGCGGAATACACATCCGACGTGTGACACCCAATTACAATATATCATGTTGCGCCACACTGTGGGTGGTCTTCTCTCCCTCATCCTCTTCTTCCTAAGAAGTCTATATCAAATCGATAAGATCGACTTGTCCTTATTGCCCGAGGAGACAAACTAATTTATAGACTTGACACCTGAAGAGTCGAGATGGTGGTGGACCCTATTAATTTGTTTTATCGCCCCGTTTTTTCCACTGACATCATGATCAATTCTTCGTTTTCTTTTCCTTATTCTCACATCCAAGTTTTATGAGCTGTGCGCTAATCGGTTGGGGGGTGGAAAGGTGGGAGGTCTATCTATCTCATTTGACAAAATGAATCGCTGTTTTTTATTATGATGGACGGAAGGATGGTTAATATAAATGTTTGAAGGTGATCAATGATGGTTACGGTAGTTTTTTGGTTAATGCACCATGCAAACTATTGAGAGTCAATATAGAAATAGAGATACGGGAAAGGTGAACTTGTAGAAACTATGGAATTCCTTCTAATCCAAACGTTCAACTGTTAGAATTAACCATTGTAAATTTCAGGAATTTTATATACCGGTTCCTGATGGAAAATATATAGTATGAAAAGTTCAACCCATTTTGAATTCCTTGAGAAAATTTCTTCCTGACTTTCATTTTCAAACGTCTAGTGTTGTCTTGGTATCTCTGGGGATGCTTTAGAATGTCTACAAATCATAAAACATATTATCTATGTTTCTGCTCACTCTTGGATCAATAAGAATGTTTTACGATTCCTCAGTTTGTCATAGATTGCTGACAATCCAACTTTGTCACAATTCTATACCAACTCCATCTAAAATCTGATTTCTGACCTCAATTTCTATCAAAAGTTCGAACATAAAAATTCCAATTTGTGCTCTCCCATAAAGACCAAACATGCGTGGGGCACACTTTCAGAGGAAGTTAAAAAACATTTTCACCTGAGACTTGGAATTTTTCGTCTAACAAATGCCAGTATTAACGTCTTCAGAATTACTTATTTTTAGCATTTTCTGATAATTTCAGCTGCTTTCTATGGCTCGGGAAATGAGAAAACTTTCCCGGTTGAACTGAAGGGGGTCTTTTTATCCATTGACCCCCGTTCGGATATCCGAATACCGTAATCTCTATTGTATGTTTTTTCGCGCATCTTCTCCCCACCTCCGAACCCCTGTCAGAATCAATTGGCCGCGAAAATATGGAATCGTTTTTCACTTTTTTATTTCATTTTCTTCTCTCCTCTACTACCTATTTGAATAGGCACCTATCAAGTGCGCAAATCTTCTCTCTCTCTCTCTTTCCACCTTAATTGCTATGTGAGAAAAAGAAGAGGAGAGAGACAAAGTTAAATGAATGTTCACACCTTCCTTTAACACAAGAATGTTCAATTTCCAAAGAAAGGAGGGCTTGACACGTACAAGATTGACGACAAGTCAAAAAGTATTGGTAGTAGGTGGTTGAGGAGAGGAAGAGGTGATGATGATGATGATGGTGGTCTTGGAAAGAGGAAAAGGATAAAGAAAGGAATTGAAACAGCAGGAGATGGTAAGGTGATGACCCCATGTTTTGCAAAAACAAAAAGTAAGCTACTTAGGAGTAGTTGGAGGCGGGAACGGAATAAACTACAGTAATCATGTTCAGGTTACGGTAGTTTTCAAGAAGCTCGTCGTAGCTCTATCATGGACAATAGCAGTTTCTTGATGAGCCTCTAAAGAGGAGCTACAGTAAACACAGTGTGGGATACTGTATAGATGTTCCAACTTGCATTGCAAATCCGAAATACGCAAAAAGTTTGAAAAATTATAGGCTCTTTACTAAAAAATGACAAATTCCTTATTCCTGTTTTTCGTTTTCGGTATCCTAACTTAATGTTGTCATAAACTTGAGAGCTTATAGTTTAAACCACAGTAACTATATTGGAACTTCTCGTAGATGCTCTTCTGAGCTACGTTTAGCCTGTCCCTAGTAAGGTCAACTAAATAATATGCAAGCAACGGTAGTTGCAATCTCACTTCCGGTAGCTATGATGGCAATTAGGACCATGAGCATCCGAAAACGTGTAGCGACTGTGCCTAGAACTTCTGTAATTTTGACCTCTACAGTAATACTTTCCTAATCAATCGCCTGAACTTCTCTAATAGTTAGCTAAACCACGATCAGCTAAGGTTCTCAAGACCTACAGTAACCCCAATCTATTTGTTCAAATTGGATGGCATGATTCGAATTAGTTATGCTACTCCCTTCTCCTTCGGAGGTCTTCTCTTCCAACAAGCAAATATCAAATATTTTCCCTCTCTTCTCAAAAAACCCTTTTCTCAACACTTTTCACCCCCGTGTCCTTTCATTCACTTGTCAACCATCTTCTTTATCGTCTTATCACACCGTTAACACACACAGAAAGAGAAGGAAGAAGGCGAGTTGAAATGAATGCATGTAGAAGACGTCAACGTCTTCTCCCTTTTCTTCCTACACTAATCAAAGTGTTAATGACCGTTATTATATCAAGTGAAGAGAGTGAAGAGAGTGGTTAGAGATACAGTATACCAGTCCCGTATTTTCAGGAATTACCGGGGAAACCGATAATAGGAATTTGCAGGAGGACGAGAAGGAGGAGGATGCCTAAAAAGTGACACACCGACAAATTGGACAGGAAACCAAACGTCTTCTGGAGGGAGAGAAGGACACGGAAAAAGAAAAAGAGACGGAAATTATAAATGTGTGAAATTGGTTAAAATGTAACAAGTTCTCTAATAAGTCCTTACCAATTGAAATTCCCAGGATACTGTCGATACTGTAGCTTAGACGCTTTCTCTCCATTTTTATCGTTTTTTGAGTTCCGAGGCCTGAAAAAGAAACAAGAATTGGATCCCTTTTTTTTGTTTCTGATGATGATTGGCGTGAAAAATTGATTGATGAGGGCAATTGAAAAAGTGATAGAATGATGAAGAGAAGGTCTTCAGACCTTCTAATAAGCGATAAGAAAAAAAGATGATAAAAGACGTTTAGGTGGCAAAAGGGAATAAATGTTCTTTTTGTTACAATGATTATTTTGCCCTTTTCTGCAGATGAAAAAACTTGAAATATATATTTGAGCGACTTTAGGACTTCGGCTTTTTTTTTCACAAAAAGACACGTATATGGAAATATTCAACAGGAATGCTAGCTTTTGTTGAATCCGTTTCCGGTACCATCGAACGCCTCTAAAATATAGGCTTTTGCTTCTACGAACATGCCCTTTTATTAGAGGTTAAATTCTGTTTTGAACCTGCTAACATTGTTCTAAAAAAGTTAAATAAAGTGCCGTTCAAAAAATACGAATCTTGTGAAAACCGCTACTTTTTATTCCGTTTTTCGAAACATTCCTTAGTTTCCCATCCCTGAGAAGAACAAACATACTTCACAGCTATCAGAAGCGGAACATGACTAATACATTTTTCTATTTGTTTTCAATTTGCCTTTTCATGCTTTTTTTGTAAGTTCGCTTCTATTTCTGTTTCTTTTTGTCTAAACTTTCCTATTCTTAATATAAGAAAAGCATACCTTTTGATCCAATGAGTCGTTTGATTGCCGGTACTGTTGGTGCATTTCCTTTTGTACAAATTTCTTTTTGGATTAACAAATCTCGAAGTTCAGCTGGACTTAATTGGGGATTTTCTTCAAAAGCGACAATAATTTCTTTTTCGATTGCTTGAACGGTGAGACGAGCTCGAGGACTTCCACCAATCTGAAAATGACAGGGAGAGTTAAACTAGAAAAAAATTGAAAAAATTGAACTTTTTGAACTTTCAAGGAAATTTGTTACTTTTACTTCCGGTTTATAATATATAAAACCCTAATGTAATCTATGGAAGCAGAAGTGCCATAATTCTCAATTCTAGTGCCACTATAATAGAAACATCCTCCCTCTTTTTGATTTTCAAAAACCTCTCTACAGTACCATTCTACTTTCCTAGATGGATAGGTATAACCGCAAAAACAAAACACAATAAATATCAATCTCTTCTTCCCGCCAAAAACACTTTTTTCAATGCATTTTTCAAAAAGCACGACGATGACGCGTCACAATGCCACCCGTGGCGCATAGAGACGCACCTGCATGGCCTTTCCCCTTTTCTCAAAAAATTTAACCCGAGACCCCTCGAAAAAAAGTATTACGGTATCATTTTTGAATGAAGACGGGCGGCACGCGTATTGAACAAACAAGGATTTTATGGTTATGATTTGGGTGATGATGACCTAATGTATCTTATCAACCAATTAGGTTACCTGTCCCGGAGATATCGAGCCTGTTTCTGCATATCGATTCAAGATTTTTGAGACAGCACCGTGAGAAACTTTTAGTTGACGACTGATGTGACATGGTCTGGAATTGATAAGAGGAGATTAAGATTAGGATGTCAAAGAGAACATGAGAACTTACTTGATACCCTTTTTAGCCATTGAAATGATAGCATGACGGACTTGAATGGGAAGAGGGCGACCATTGATGAACACTCCACCGAGTTGATTTACCCGACCCTGGAAAAAGATTGGATCGGGATTCTAAACTAGAAATGGGTTCAAAAAGAGTTTTGTTCATCTCGCTTTGAAAAAATTTAAGAGAATACTTTCCAGATAAACAAAAGGATTAGAATTTTCGTTCTCTGTGAACTATAGATCAAATTTTGAAAAGCTTGAAGATCCTTATCACACATGTTTTTCAAAACAAAGTCTTTCAAAATCCTGTTTGAGTTTTTATTATGAAACTGGTTATACCCAGCTCTTCAGTATTTAAATGGTCTCATGTAAAAGTTCAGATGAGCCAGAAAAAAGATTGCAGAAATCACAGAAAGATCAAGTTCAAGATTAAATAGTAACGAAACTTGCGGAAGTTTGGAATAGATCGTTTTAGACGATTGGTGATTCTAGAGAGACTGACAAAAGAGCAATTCAAAAACGGAGCAGATGCTAATTTGAAACCGTGAGCCAGATTTCAAGTAACGGAAACTAAGTATAATGTTCAAAAGTTGTGAAAAAACAAGCTCAGATTTTTAAAGCTCCCGTTGTTTCATACCAACCATAACCTGAACTCAATGCAAATCGAATGAATGCTCTAGGACCCCGAGCCCACCTGAAACCCCTACTTACCTGTCCAAGAATGTGATTAAAGGTGATTGAATCTGTTGTCATTCTTTGAATAATGGAGTTAGTTAGTAGTTTAGTTAGCTAGGGGGATTAAGATGAACACCTTCAACCTCCCCTGAAAATCAAACGACAATAGCGTGAAAACCCCCTCGTTAAGGACCGAGCAGTTCAGACACGCCTTGTCGAAAAACTGTAGAATGGGCGTGAGGTAGGGAGAAGGCCCCGCCTCCTCACGCCTGCGCGTACGTACACGGTCTCGAATACGGTAATTGAAACGTCGGAGAGATAGAAGAGACACGGGCGGTATAGGCATCAAAAAGAAAGAAGACGAAGAAGGAGATGTACTAGTAATGGAAGATGGTGTTGAAGGATGGCGCGTGCGTGTTATCAAAAAGGATTTTCGTAGAGGTAGGTTCAGAATTGGGATGAAGATTTATTAGCTCAAAGCTGGCAATACTGACTATAGACACCTGCAGAATCAATGGGAGTGTGAGCGATAAAATCGAGAGTTTTCGAAGAAGTTTCGCGGTTTTTGGATTTCAAAATTCAAACCGTACAAAAATACTGTGGTATCTATTTCAGTTTTCTTGAATAAAAAGTCAGGACAACCTAAACATTGAACTTTAGAACTTACTTGTAATAGAAGGTCACTCGACTGAACTTTGAGGATTTCTGTCATTCTGAGATATAGGTATTTCTGCTAGATTCCACAATCTGCTTCCGGCAACACAAAACCTGAAAAAATAAAATTCAAGAAACTTTCAAACCGTTTCAAGTGTTTGAACATGCATAATATTATAAAAACAACACAACTTCTCTCTTTAAAAAAGTCATCGCAACAGTATTTCATGGAATCGAATTTGAAACAGATAGTCTTACTATTAGAACAAATAGAAAAATGTGTGACAAATTGAATCATGACGGAGGTTAGTAGGAAAAAGATGAGTGTAACAAAGTGTGAGGAAAATGAGTAATTTGGTTTTTGAGTAACTTTTTTTTGCGAAAATGTATAGTTTTTAAATAGGAAGATATGAAACAGAAGTACGGTAGAAGTCGGCAATGATATGAGCATGGTTACGGAGCAGTCTCTAGTTGTAGTAAAAGAGCACCGAATCAAAGAAAAAGTGATTTGTAGCATGAAGAACAGGAAGACTCTGCTCTCAGTTTTTCCTTGTTCATGTCACGCCGTTCAGTGGCTACAGTCTTCACAGAATCCTCTCAACTTCACTTCGTCTGGAATCTGATTACTTGACAGTTCATGTCCCGTTCCATCCTGTTCTAGAATCTTCACCATGACCATCACCCCCGTTTCCTTCCGTCTGCTGGGAAGTAACTGTCACCTTTTTGATTGTCTTGAACTGCCTGCCTCCGGTTAACAGGGGGAGAGTCTGCACAAAGTGAAGATGGTACGGTTTTTAAGTGAAGGTAACTAGACAAGTCTTCACGTGTTTATGGACAGCTGTAATCGTGACAAGGCTATTCAAAAAGAGACTGGAATCATGAAGGGGTCTTCCGGATGGAAAAAAAATCGATGTTTTCGAAAATATGAAGTATATCCTAATTTTTTTTTCATGTTGTTCAAATAGAATCTGAAATCTCTCATTTGTCATCTCTTGTGTTCTACCCTTGTCTTATCTTCCATGCCTTTCAATTTGTTTTCAGTGCCTTTTCGGCTCTATTTCAACCCCTGGGTCGGCCACCTTTTCAACATCTCTCCTTATCTTGTCTTGTCTACATCGGCATCTTCTGAATCAAAGAAACGGTGGCAAAACAAGTTCATCACTACGAACTGTCAGTTACTTGTCAACCCATGGCCAATTAGCAAGAGAGTGCGGGGATGGCTCTTGGTGGAGAGTTGGTGAGATGACATGAAAGTTTATGATGAAGGATCACACTATGCCGATTCTTTCAGATTAGAATCTGTTGTAGCTAATATTGAATTGTGGTCTTGTGAGAATCGTGTGAAAGTATGAACAAGGGTGGAGAGTATTCCAGAAAGACACGGGGTTCGACAAAGACACAAGCTGAGTCTGTGCTTCCTGAATTCAACAACGGTATAGAAAAAAAACCTAGAGTCGTTTTCTCCCTGGATGTACCCCTTCTTCCTGTAACAGCTCATAACCGGACCTTACACCTCCTAATCTTCCAATGATGATGTCCTTTTCCGATAGCAAGCGTTCCTCTTTCCCTCCCTCCGGTTAGATGATGAAGATATCAGTTATACAAAGGTGTGAATACCGCATGTCAATCCTCCGTTTGAACCAAAAGTTGACATCGGCGCACGGGTCCTTAATTATGATCAAAGGGAACATGCCGCCTGATAACACATGCTGGTGGTCCGCTGAAGATTATCAGCAATAAGAAGAAGAAAGTGTAGAAACAACCTTGCGCAATTCGGAGAAAAAGAAGGAATGAGAACACGTGCCGATAAAAGGGGAATAATGTACTTGTTGATGGTTGGGTAATACTCTTGTTAAGAAATAGTTTGAAGTGGAATTACGTGTTTAGGATTTGTTTTGGTAGGATTATGTGAAGTGTGCTAAAAGAAGTAGGCTCATCTGTTTTGTGAAAAATTGGGAAAAGGGTGCAAGGAAAGTAGGCAAACGGAAAGCGTTCGGATGAAATCTGAAAAATCCTTTACCAAAAACGAAACTACTTTAGGATTACTGTAAATACCTGTCCCTGAAAGTTCAGGCTAAACATTCTTTCTCTTCAAAAACCCTACCGTAATCCTCCTCGTCCTCCAATTCATTTTGATAACATAGCTCTATTGGGACCGGTCTCTTCTTCTCTATATTTCCAATAAAAATTGGAAAAAAATGTCAGTGATGGGTGTAGGATAGCATTGAACATTCATTTCTCATCACATAACTCCTCTTCTTTTTTTGCTTTCCCGTTAAAAATGATAAAAGAAAAGAGAACAATTTATCAACACCCTTTAATTAGCAAATTAACGACTGACACATACAAAAGGGCTAGTTAAGTGAGAGAGAAAGAAGAACTCGATATCTATATTTATAATGTTTTAGAAGGTAAAAAAAAAGAAGAAGTGACAAGATAATATCCTCATGTCATCTCCCAAAGCACTTCCGCTCTTCAACAGATTGTGTTGGATTTGTCAATGAAGAAGAAGATGTTCCTATAAGGTATGCCGACAATTCAAAGAGAGAGAGAGAGGTAATCCGGTACAATATGGTGTACGGTATATTGGGTTACGTAATTAGAGGGGAGCATACACGTGGCAAAATGTAGAGGGGGGAAAGGATTTGGTTTCAGACAAAGGGAATAGACGGATGGGGAATTGAGGAGAGAGGTATAGGAGAACATAATACAATAAAAGGAGAAATTAAGAAAAAAAAGACATACATCCTGCAAAATTGTGTTGATATCGAGAGTCAGAATAAGACAATTTTGAAAATCAGTATGTGGAAAAAATAATATAAAGCAGCGGACATTTCTGGGAATACTTCGAAGACGATACTTATTTGAAAAGTTCAGTTGCTTCTACGTGAGCGAAAAAAAATCTCCAAATTCAGTACAAATCATTTCACGTATAATCTTTTTGAACTTCCGCCAAAACCTTTTTTCTCTAAATATTTTCAAATTTTCCCACGTGACCCCGCCTTTTTTGAATTTCCCCAATCACCATTCCACGTTGTCATTGTGATAGGGCGAAAATCCTCAATCTCCCCCAGCTTTTCCAATTTCAGTTTCACTTCGATTCTGTATGAAAGATGAGCGAAAAATATTCTGGTAAGCCATTTTATGAAGTATGAAGACGTCACCAACTCCCATGCAGATGGCAGATTCTTCTTCGCCAACTATGGATGCTGTATTCCGACGGAATCGTACGCGTGGATCCTCGTCGCACTTTTCATCACCACAATTCTCGTTCTTCTTGTTTGTATGCTCGCCACGGCCACTATTCGATGGGTGAGAAGATTGAAAGGCTGTACTTCCATTCTTCAAACTTTGCACTTTTCAGATGTACAAACGCCGAATGCGCAAAAGACTCCACGACCTGAAGAGAAAGTTCTTGACAGACCAGCTCAAAGCACAAGAATTTGAAGCTAAACTCAATTTTATGGCTCAGAAAAATAAGAGTAAGTTTTTTGAGAATTTAGAGCGCACTTCCACATTTCTAATTTTGAAATTTCAGGCAATCGAAATGATGATTACTCGAGAGAAGTTGAGAAGGAAAAGTTCACAATCTTTGTGGATCCAGCTCAACATCAGGCACAACACTTGAATTCTGCAAAGAACAAAAAGAAAACTGGGTATCCTTTTCTTATGGATCGCCAGTTAATTTATAATTTATTTGCAGCAGTATTCAGAAGGCCACTACTGGAGGTCCGGTTAATGGGGTAAGAATAAGTGTGTCAGTAATCATGTTATACAACTTTATGCCCGTTTTAGCCGATTTACGATCGAGATGAGACACCGATAGCGCAGAGTACACTGGCCAGTCAATCGAATAGTAAGTGGAAATGAGGAAAGGGGATAGTTAGAAGAAATGTTTGCTTCAAAACTAAAGTACTCTTACTGTAATCTATGAAAGTGTACTGTCGATCCACCAGGTTACTGTTAACCAAGTAATTCAACCTACAGTAACCTGGTCTCGAACCGGCATCTTTTCCCACTTTTACCTTATCTCTGCATCTGAAAAAGGTGCACAAATCATGTTTTTTTTGCCAACTTGTCATGTACACCAAAGATTAGATCACCGCCTAATTAACGCGACGGTGTTTGCACAAAACATTTTCTAGGAAGCTTCTGGGAATATTTTGATGGATTTGTTTTTATTAGAAAGGCCACGCATTTTCTAGATAAAAATCTATGATCCAATATTTCAGCCAATGCAAAAATGCGAAACGAGAATCGTTGGCTCCATCTTCCAAAGAACCAGAAATCAAAATCTCATCAGGATCCACCAAACGTTCCAAGTCCATATGTTACGCCATCTCCAATGACTCCAATTCCACCAGTGGCTCCAATTGCTCCAATTGCTGCTCCAGTTGTTCAAAAATCTCGTGTGACTCCTCCACCGGCTCAACATCCTCCTCCTCCTCCTCATCCGCCTCCACAACAACAACACATCCCTGCTGGTTCCTATTATGATCTTCCAAAACCAATGGTCGCCCCAGCGAATCAGAAAAAGTCTCCACCTAAAAAAGCCTTGGACTTTGATTTTGGTACCTCCCCAATCATCCCTCTTGATCCGAATGATGTTTCTCCAGAAAAGAAGAATCCATTGGCTCCTCCAACTACAACTACCACGCCAACTGCACTGGCAACTCCTTCTGGATTCACAACGACGCCTAAAACTGAAGTGACGACTACTCCAGCTACTGGAACTTCTGATGCATCATTCACAACTCCACTTACTTCTTCTGCTCCACCAACACCTTCTCCAAAGAAGAATAGTGTTCAGAATAAGCCTGGAGATGATGTGAAACAGAATCTGAAGTATGGAATGGATGATATTGTGAGCCCAGTTGTCCCAGAGAAGCCGAAGGATAAAGGATCAGATCAAAAGGATGTCCGAAAAGATGGAGCCGGTGGAAAAGGAGAATGGAAGTATTATTATGCAAATGCTGGAGAAGAGAATAAGAATCGGTACACTTCAAGCAGTGTTACCAAGTCATCGACGTAAGTTCAAGAGATTTTTGAAGGTTAGACAAAGAAAACTCATATTTTCAGAAGCTATCGCCGCTCTGGATCTAGTTCCTTCCAATATGACTCTACTGGTTCTAATCGTTTTGAAGCTGGTGGCTCCGTCAAAGGAAAAAGATCTAGAACTGGCTCCGGAAAAACCAATTCTACCGTCTCTAGTTCCATTCTCAAAACCGACTCATCTGAATACAAGACTGCTTCGATTGAACAGTTTCCACATGGCGCATTCTCTTTCCAGTAGTTTCCTCATTTTTGTTTTCAATTTTTGTTTTATTACATGTGTCCCCAGTCAGTTTTCAATAATGAATTTTTATAAAAATGTTCAGTTTTTCAATCCAGAATGAAAGTATTAGAATGCCCAGCATGGGTTTGGACATTTTTGAACGAAAGTTTCAAAGTATCCCTTGGTGACAGACATGATTACGGTATGGACAGTAGTCTTGTTCAAAGTTGGCTTGGATGAGAGAACCTGAAAATAAAGAAGGATTGGCCCAGGGAAAAGTGGTGGACTAGTTTTTAGAAAAATTGAAATTTCTAGGCCAAGAAGAACACTTACAGTGTAAATTCCCTTCATTGAAACTTGGGAACGTCCCAACTTCTTCATGCAAGCGTTTCCAGGATCACGACGATTGTCAATGAAAAGTGGGTTCTGAAAAAAATCAAGTTTTAGAAAGCCTGAATGTTCAACAGCTGATGGCAGACTAGCTAGTTATTGAGAATTGTCGGCACTAGTCAAAAGTGTATTGGCTAATCCGGTACAATATGTTTTGCGGTAGTGTGTTGCGTAATTAAAGGGAGACACGTGGCAACCGGATAAGAGTAAGGCAAGGGGATTATGGGTGTTACTGGGATATGACACTGGTACATATATCTAGAAAAAAGGAACCAGGGATCCAAATTGAACAACTTTAGCAATATCATTTACGTATTCTCTCAAATCATTTCCAACTTTATTTACCTTATCCGGATCATAATTTGTCTGCAACACAAACCAATCGTTGTCTCCATCGAACAATTTTCTCTCGAATTGTACGGAAGTCGTGTTTCTCACGAGCACACTTCCCTCACCTGGGTTCACTCCACCGAGAATGAAATAGGCGCCTGTCAACAGTTTGACACCGGCGATCTTTTCGCGAGCACACTGCAAGAAGAAAACAACAAATATTTGTCTGTTATATTTGGTTTTTTTGTTGTTGTTGAGTTCCGGTGGTCAACTAACCTGGAAGGTGTCACAGTTCTCGAAAAGCCAACGTTCGAAATACATGACAAATTGGAGATCTGTGTTCTCATAAGCTCCCATGTACCATCTGGCAACATTGATCAAATCTGGTTGTACCTTGGCATTCATTGAGAGGGAGAACTTGTGTGGTTTCATGGCTGAAAATTAGAAATTTTTGAACAAGATCGTTAGCAGATAGAGTTCTAGAAAACCCCTTTCTATCCTTACCAGTCAAAACACCAACATGTCCGGCAAGAGTGGATCCTTTGAACAACAATTGTCCATTCTTGAAGAAGTTGATATTGACACTGACTTTCTTCAAAGCATCAGTCAATCCCCATGATTGAGCGGCAATATCCCAAACGAAAAGTTGTCCGAAATCCAAGTTTCTAGCATGGTAAAGATCTTTGTTATCTTCGGTTTGAGCGACAATGGAGGTACAGAATCTGGACATTTCGTAGAAAATGTTCAAGAAAACCAAGTTTCCAATTGGGACTTCGAGGACTTCGGCGATACCGAGGACTTCATCCTTGTAGGGATTCATGATCATTCCCTTGTCCATAGCACTGGCGGTGACATTTCCGATGAGCTCCCATGCATTCACTCCAGGGATGATGGTGAGGAAATACTGAAACTCAATAATCTTGGAGGTTCTTTCAAATGCTAAACTTACATTCAGAACATCGAAAACGGCACGGATCTCATTCTTATATGCACGAGCAATTTGTTGGAAACGTTGACGTGGTGGAAGGTCGAGGTTCACATCGAACCAAAGAACTTTTTCAGCTTGAGTTGGATCATAAATATCCGGTCCACCAACTAAACAATTTGGCTTGAAATCTGGATTTTCCACATTTCTTTGGAATGTTCCAGGAAGTCGCTGGAAGAAATTTGATTGATCGGTGGTGACTTGGAAAATGAAAACTGTCATTTTTCGAGACGAAATTCTTGTTGGAAAACGAAAGTTTCCATCGAATCATTTAGAAAATACAGTTTTTCAGAAAATTGGACCCAATAAATCTCTACTTACCGTAGCCAAAACAAGAAGCGCCGAAAAAACAACGACTGGTTTCATGATTACCCTGAAATACAAATTTTCGGAAACAGGACTAACGAAAATATTTCAGAAACTTCTATGAAAAAATGTTAGAGAAGAACATGGAATGATATTATTTAGTTTGGTTCATCAAAAATTTCCAACCAAATGATAATTCCGGAATAAAAAGCCACGCGGTGATAAAGGGAAATCAACCTAGATACTTTTTGTGCTCCATTAGAAAATAGAAAACTGAAATGGAAACCATAAATCATTAAGAATGTTAAGAGAGAAAAATGGGGAAACTTTCAGAGGAATTGCGTCTTCGAACTGATAAGCTTTGGTTATCAATTCATTTATCAGCACTCACAAATCAAATTTTTCCTCTAGTTTTTCTCATCATTTTTTTTCTGCATTTTCGTGTCTTGAAAAATGTTTCAATAAATTCAAGACATGTTTATTTGGAGACATTGAAAGACGGAGAAATTATAACAAGACACGTTTTGAGATAGAAATAAATAGGAATATATTATCACAGAGCAAATGATTCAGAATCACTGGGGGGAAGTTTTAGAAGACGTCAGGCTAGAGAATCAATTCAGAAGAAGAGAACAGTGAGCAAGTAGACGGAAATGGCGGAAAGAATCGATGTTGGATGGGATACTGATGAATCGGCAAGATCATTTCCACCTGGAGCATCTGTGATGGAGTTGTCCGATGGGGATAAAGTGACGCCTCCGGGAGTGTTCTGAAATTATTCCATCGTTTTCAAAATTTGTCAAAGTAACATAGAAAATCGTTTTGTCATTTCACAAGTTTCTCTATTAAAGGTGCTCTGCGTTTTGCATGATTCGCAATGGAGCGCTGTTGCAATATTGAATAAACAAACATTCCTAGAATTCGAGTACAATCTAGTCGGTGACATTAAAGTTGATAGGTCGAAAATAATAGGGAAGTTTATGTCATCAATTGTTTTAATGGAAAATAAATGAGGGAAATTGAATCGGAATTTCACAATTTTGTACCAAAACTTTGTTATAGTTCCCAACAAAATTCAATTTTCTGTACAATTGATGTTTTTGATTTATCCGGATGCTCCTTTCCCTAATTCCTGTTGTTACGTCATTTGCGCGTTCTATTTCATGAAACATGAATCACAACCCTATCCAATTTCTCTAATATATAAAACAAACAAATCAAAAAAACTAGCTCACCTTCAGACAAACTCCGAGCAAGTTGTCCTTCAAATTGGTGCACAATTGATCATCTCTAGCAGTACAAGTACAATTAGAGAAGATACTTCCAACAGATGTTTCGATAGTTTGATTGAGAAGAGCCTTGCATTTCTCATTGCATGCTCCTAAAAGGAATGATAGTTCAGAATTGGGTCCACTTATTTCACTAACCTCTAGCAGCATCAGATTCACACTCTGACATGAATACTCCGAATTTGGAGTTACATTGAAGATCTCCTTCACATGCCAATTTTCCAAGACTGCAGTGCACAGTGGATTCGGCTGGAAGGAAGTTACAAGTACGGAGTTCATCACGTCCTGGAATACACGTGGCATCTGATCGGAGAAGAATTCTTCCGAGTTTATTTTGGTAGACATTGAGAACAGCACTTCTACATTGTGGTTGGCAGGTGCCGGTGGTACTGAAACAGTAAATCATAAACCGTTTCTTTCAAAAACCTAATCCAATGCTCTTTTCAAAATGAAGACCCTTTCGAGACAATAACAAATTTGGAAAGCAAACAATCTTTCTTTTTTTTCTTTTCGTGTACTCAAAAGGAAAATATTTGAAGAAGTGATTACATTTTTCAACAAATAGGAAAACATGCGCTCGGCCAAAAAGACAAAGAAGAATGTGATGATGACAGAGTGCATATGGGGAGATGTGAATAGTACAGACAAACTTATTTTCAAGGTATTATTAGGATCAAATTCCAACTCGAATAAGAACTTTTACCTATCAAGTTTCAGTGGGAAATACTCACCAAGCAGCCATCAACGGAGCCAACCTATTCTGACATTCCAAATCATTTTCACAGTCTGTCAATGCCTTCGTGCATGCTTCTGAAGCTTCCTGTGCCAGGCACAGGGATACTGTGATTAACAGAGGGACAAGAATCCTTCGCATTTAGAATGTTCTGGAAGAAGAAAAATAAAGGGAGAATGGAAAAAGGGGGAAACTTTACGTTAATGGAAAGGTAGCAAGGTAATAGAAAAGGATTTGAGCCGAGGAGGAACTCATGATAATACAAGCGATATATCTGGTTAAGCAAAAGAGGCTGAAACAGTTACCAAAACAACAGAAATCACACTATCCAAATGGAAAAGTTTTGTGAATTGAAAAAAACACACATCAATCTTAGAGGATATATTTTTAACCAGCTTCTATTTGATATCCTAATCACTAAAACTTCAAACTTTCTAGACAAATAGGGAAGCGGTAACAAAAAGTTTTCCACAATAGCTAAAGTTTTCAAAACAAAAAGGGAACAAAAGGAGAAAAATGCATCAAATGGATAAACTGTCAAAAATGCATTCGGTAATCGAGTGTGCACTTTTGACAGCTCTCATCTCTTTTGTCCAGCGCCCCGGATGCTTCAAGCGGTTAGCCCTTCTTCTTCCTCAGAAAAGAGCCTCAGAGGAGTGTCCTTTCCGACAAAACTCCCCTTCCGAAGACAGGTCCATGAGAAGTGTTTGTCTATAGACTACCTATGAGAGAGACGTAGAGACTGTCCAGCCCTCTCTTTTCTTTGTTTGATTGCGACGTCGCCCCGGGCCTCCGGAGCCACCGCCAGAGCAAGATCACTTTGCCCTCCTCTTCAGTTTTCGCGTTTTACGGTTTTACGGGGTGAAAAGTCGTGTACATAGGTGAGTGAGAGAGTATTTCAAATGAAGAGAGTACAGAACAACTGATCTGGTGCTCACAAGGTGCTCAGAAGGGAACAGAAGAAAATTGAAAAAGGGAAGGAACAGCGAAATTACGAAACATTCATTCCTTTCCCTTGTTTAGCAATGAATCACCAAATCAATGCCACTAGAACTTATTGGGAAGAGATTCCGGTTTCCGCATTCGGAATCAAACCATTTTGGGTAAAGAGAAGCGGTTTTTGAAGGGGCGGAAAAGATGAAAAACAACGGAAAAAAAGAGGAGAAAATGAAGATGATGTCAATTACTGACACTTTGGGAACAACAGGAAAATAAATAACAACGGGAAACAGGGTGGTAATATAATATGTGTTTGTGCAAATTCCAACGATTAGACAGATGAAGAAGCTGGTTTGTCGGTATTAGAAGATCAAAAGAGTGTCTAATAGAGGAGTTTCTTAGAAACTTTTGAGAGAAACAATTAATTCAGGCTATAGGTAAAGCTTGTTATGGATAATTTCACGTAGTTAGATTGCATTACTGAACCTTGATTATTCAAGATTGCAGCATTTTCACTTTTAGTTGAGCAGAATCCAACAGTATCTGGGTAATTTAAAGAAAAAATAGATTGACAGTAAAAACTACTGCCACTTCACTGACTTCTTTGAGCCCTTTAAATATCGAGCCGAAAAGAAAACATTCTTGAAAAGAACTAGTTAGATTGGAACAGTCATACCATTATGTTGACACTTCTGGAAGTAAGACAACAAATGAGTAATTTCTTACAAAACAAATATACTTTGATAATCTAGCTCTTAGCAAGATAAGGAGATAAGTGTTTTTAATAGAAGGGCAGGCTGAAAAAATTCACTTTTCGAATATTTTTCATTTAGGCAGTACTGTCAACATTTTTCGCGGCTGTTACCATAGCCTTAAACCGAACCGTATCGTATTTGGCTGAAAACAACAAATAAAAACAGAAAACAATCCACAAATCTCATATAAATTGACCACCCACGTCACCAGTCGGAGATATTCTCACTGTGTGAAAGCAATTTCTACATCTCTGACGAAAAAAACAGGGCTATTCTTGTTCTTTCTAATTTTTCAGTAACATCCAGTGGAATTCATAACAATTTGTATTCCAGAGTTCCTTCACAATATTGTATTCATGTTTACCTTGAAGCAACTACACATTCTCGGGATTACTGAGCTTGAGACGATACAAAAAGAGTTCCGATGATATCCGAGTACAAAAATTGTTGAGATATTTGATTTCTGATTTTAGAACAAGTCATCTGAGCAGTTTGGTGTCAGTTCCAACATTTGAGCTCCCGGTTATTATGTTTTCGAGCATCCTACAGATCTATGCTCTAGGTTTCGAATAACCTGTTATTTTAGGCTTACTCATGGCGAAGAGTGAGCGCAAGTGAGAGACGCAGATATTCTTTTCTTCTGCGTTTTTTGAACCGTTATATATCTCTCCCTTTCGAGTTCTATGGAAGCGATTTTGAGATGGATGTCAAACGATTTTCTCACTTTAAAGATTGTTTTCCATTTAAAAATTTCTTAAAAGTTTGAGTTCTGCTGCTGTACATCAAAAATGTTTTTTTCTTCCAACTCGAAAAACTTTTCATAATTATCACTTTCATTCTAAATGCTACTTTCTGCTTAGAAACATCATTCTCTTCCGTTTCAATGCATTTTGTTTTCTTTTCAATTTGAGAAATTCATTGCTTTTTGTGCTCTTTTTGTAGTAGGTACGTGTATATGTTCATAAGAAAAAATAGGGTGTGGGAACTAGAATTCTGAAACATCAAATATCTTTTTAAAAAAAAATCTTAGTTTTTTGCTCTTTCGATCTTTATTCTCTTACTCGGAACAAAAGGTAACTACGCATGTTTGCATGATTAAGTGAGGTATACAAAAAGAATGAATTCCAGAGAAAATTATTATATCATTGAGTCCAATTATTGAGTAATGTGCATTGCTCTGGAATTGAAGACGGAGCAATAAATAATACGTATTTATTGGCTTTCTGATCATTTCAGCTGCTCAAAAATGTGAATTTTTAGCTTCTAGTGAAAGCGCAATTATGATCTAATAGATCAGATCAAGCTTGAAGGGAATCAGCTCAAGTTAGTGTTGCTTAGTCTGAATTAGTTTGCTTCAGCTCAACTACAAAACAGAAAGATTCATTGAACTATTCAAAATTTTTCAACTTGACTGATAAGGTACATTCTCTGTCCCTTCTCCTTTCTGTTTTTCTTGAATCTTCTCTGTCTGAAACATCTGTGATACCATCATAATTATAAATAAGTCTTGTCAACCTTGACAACGTTTGTCACGTTTCTAATGAGTTTTTTGGCCGAAAAGAAACAGGTGAGAATGCTTTCTCTTTTTTTCACATGGCCAAATGAATATTTCTTTATTTGTATTTGCATTATTGGCTGAAAAGTATAATTTTTTCTTTTTCGTAACATCTATTCATGGGTTATTGTCGTTGCTCAGCAGGTATTATGCGGTAGATAGAAGATAAAATAAAACTGAACGAGGGACTGTGGGCAGCAAAGAGACACAGAGAATGTTTTTTGTTTGCGTCTCTCACTCGCTCGAACACTTTTCTATATTACTGTTGTTTCTCATAAGTGTCTTCAAAATGAACAAGCAAATAATTTAATTAGACCCCAAAATGGAAGATTCGTACTTCCGCATTTATGTACCTGAAACGTAAACCAATTCATTAGAGTCTCCATTTTAAATTTCATATACACCTAACCGCTTTGAAACGATTTTAGGAGTTTAGTCTAATACAATTTTACCAAGTGAATCTTTATTTCATTTCATTTTTCTTCTTTTGTTTCCAAGATTCAGCATGATGATATGAACTTTTTGAACCTATTTTTTTCAGCCGAAACGAGACAAAAACCATCTGATCTTTTCTTGTCACAAAGATCATTATTACTTCCTTCCCACGTTGCCAGAATATTCAGTTTGTCCTCATGAAATACTTTTTCTGCCATCTGTCTAATATTCGTTTTTAGTTCTGACGAGGAACTTTTCAGCTTTCTTTTTATTCATGATGTTTGGAAGGACATTCCAGACAAAATGACATCGAAGAAAACTTTTGGAACTTTTCAAAATTTTCGAAAATTTTTATGACAATTATGATCTTTTTCTTGGAAACTTATAAAGTTTGAACTTTTGAGCACAAAAAACTTTATGAGCTCATGCATATCCACATCTACTTTTTCCCACCAAAATGACACATTGTTTCTGCACCAAGTATCCCATTCTCTCCCAATTTTTGCCTTGCATAATCTTTTCGCGAAAATGTTATTTATGGAATTCCAATCATGTTTACACTTACTTTTCATGCCGAAAACCTCCTCCAATTCAATATTTCTCTTTTCTCTAAATGTTGTTTTTCTCTGTGTTAAGATTTTTGATTTAGAAATGACTTTTGGATTCTGTGATTTTGATTCCTATGTTGTATTGAACTGCAGCTTCTGATTCATTCATTTAAATTTTCAGATAAAAATGTCCACTCATCCAGAATACAATAGGTTTACAACTGGAAACTTTTCGTTAAATGAGATGGTCACAACTGGTAAGTTTTTAGCTTTTGAGGTTCTTGGGTCTTATTGGGCTAATTCAGAAGACTTAGGCTAGTTTGATGAAGACAGTTGTTTTGAGATAGCCCATACTATGGTTCAGGTCAGCTTAAGCTAGTTCAGAATAACCTGGATTTTTATAATTCTCAATGTAACATCAACTTATGTTTTTAGCCAACTTTGTTATCTACGTGTTCGAGCTTTTATTTTGTTTCATAGCTTTTCCTATCAATATCATGTTCATCATTATCATTGCCAGCACCACCACACTTCATAGGGTAAGACGAAACTTTCTCTACAAAACAGTTCAGAAATCAATTATTCCAGAATCTTCGAATTTTACTCATCAGTACTTGTGTAGCAGATGCAATATATGCGATATCAAGGTATATGATATTGATACCTTTGATTGTTGCTCACTTATATAATATAGAGATATCAAGTGAGTTTTTTTTTTTACTTCTGGGGAAATGAAAGACCAAAAGATCGGGAAAAAAGGAATGCGTAGTTGTTTATTGGATCAATTTGATTGACATATGTGCAGCTGAAGTTGCGAGTATGGGTGTTCTGTGCTGGAAAAATCATAAAATGAGTAAATTTTATTTTTTGAGTTCCTAGGATATTGATGATGCTTTAGATTCGGATATTACAGGTATTAACTACTGTTGGATAGCAAAATCACTTCATCACTGGGTTCTTGCCGTTTCTGGCATCTCATTTTTTGTAATTGTAATTGAAAGAAGTCTCGCTTCTTTTTTGTATCGAACATATGAATCTGAAAGTTGTTATCAATCCGGCTTTATTTTAACCGGTTTTCAATGGAGCTACGCATTGATAATTGTTGTTGTGAATCAAGTTGATTTGATTGGAACTCCTAGAATTTATCCGAGGCTGCCCTGCCAAATCGAATATTCGACTGGAAGAGCGATTGCGATTTTTGTAGCAGCTGGAATGTGCTTGAATATTCTTGCAGTACTGGTAAGTGGAAAAGAAAAAAAACATTGAAGAAATCTAATATTTTTTAGACATTTCGAAGAATGATAAAATTCAATAGAACCTTGTTTCGACAAAGGAATTTCAAACTGAAAAAATTAACAGAAATTTATCAGGTAATTCTAAGCAACGACACATTCTCAGAGTCCTCTCAGTTTCAGATCTCTGAGAATGTCAAATCTATCAGTCTCCTTATTCCTATTCTTATTGTAATGATTGTCAGTAATATCGTTTCAACAATCACTATTTCAATAAGCATAGTTGTCTATATTTCTGTGAGAGAAACTCCAGAAAATGAAAGAATATCAATTATGACACTTGTCACTGGAAGAGGAAACGAAATATCGCAAATCTATGATATTTGTGCTATTCTATTGAAAATTGCATTTTGTTGGAGTATTCGATCACATCCGGATCTTTACAAAAAGTGGAGAAGTATATTTGGAACATCGAAAGTGAATCCGAAAAGAGGCGAGAAAATCGGAGACGTGATAGGATTGGATGGAAAGAAATTGACTTTTACTGTTATTGTGAGTTATTAATTTGAAGAATTTGAAAGAAATATTTCAGACTTTGTTCAATTTTTTTTCATTTTCAGGAAGAAACTCAACATCATTTTGACTCGTTGGCTGAAAGTTGGAGATAACAGACCTATTGGATTTTGAGTTTTGCTCTGGGGCGACTTATTTCTTCGAACTAGCAGTTCTAATAAATCCTTCTGATATTCAAGTCGTTTTCAGGTTTTTACTAGCTAATTCAAATCACAGAATACGTCATATTTGTCAGATTTTACCAATAGGAAGTTTTCTAGAAAATGACTCACGTTGACTCAAATAGAAACTGACAAACTGAGTGTTAACTAGGAAGAAACACTTTTTTGGAAGTAAAAATGAATCCGAAAATCCGATGGCAATATCACAAAAAGACACCTGCTTACCCCCCTTTTTCTTAAGTGGTTTCGACGTAATCTACACCACTTAATTTTTTGTTCTAGTTCTTTTTTTCACGTGTTCTGGTCGGTTTTGATGATGGTGGCCTAGAAACCCAAATCTCTTAAAACTAGTCCTCCCAATGAATTCTATAACACCCTGTTCCCTCTCTGATTTTTGTGGTTTATTTTCTTAAGCCAGCATCAGTAACTCATAAAAAAGCAGTCTTCCGGATGGTTGCCAATAAACTTTGCCTCAAGATTTTCCCTTTCATTTTTCATAAATATTCGAAACCGAAACTTGTTATTGTTTTTCAGTTTACACATTGGAAAAATATTTTGGAAAAGTGTTGAAAATTATCCATTTTTTTGTGAGATTATTAGACGGACTACTCAACCTGGGAAAGATTTTTTTTTTCCAAAATATTTATTGTTTTGGAGATTTTATTATACATTTTCAACCAAGAGGCTGATGTTTAACACAATGATTTCACCCTAAAACCCCTTACCAATTCAAAATATCAATTTAGCGAAAGTCTCTAATATTTTGGCTTCTGATCTTAAATATCTGAAAATTACATGTCTGAAACACCTTGAAAATATCAATTCACTTATTTTTCTTTCATTCTATTCTGACCTTATCCTGGCACGGATAACAGAAAAAAAAAGACGATTGAATTTGATTTTTTTCTGAAATAAGGTGTGAGGTCACCAAATAAGAAGGTGACTGGGTCAAGGCCACCTAGATTTGTTTTGTTTTTAATCTTGTTTTAAATTTGTCATAGTTTGATTTTTGTTTTGGTGTCAGAATATGAGAGCACAATACTTATAAGGCTCCATTGAAGTGAAACCATTTGCTGTGTATCTTAAAAGAAGACGCAAGCTATAAAACTGTTTCGTAACTGACTTCTGCTATCAATCAATTCAACATTTTACACCTTGAAATCCCAATATGTTCGAGCTTTGAATTTTTGAACGATTGACTTCATAATATTTCCGGAATCCATATTATTTCGTTTAAGTAGTCAATTGAGTCTAGACATTGTCATTGTTTCGTTTTGATAATTCTTTTTGAAAATAAGAATTAAAATAAACAAACCTTAACTCTAACTGACCTGTTTTCAAGCCAGATGACATATCTTTGCTGCATTCCACTTGAATGTCTTGAGAAGGCAAAGGAATGAGACAGAACTGCATTGAGGATAAGATTACTATCTGATTTATGGGATTGGCAATATCCAGTTCACCTGCTAAGTTAGCCTGTAGGTCCACTAAAAACTTATTGGCTAAAACTATAGCGATAATTTTCATCTTCATGATTTTCTAGTTTATCAACCAGAGCTCCATCCAGGGACTTCGAAACAAATGCACTTGAAGAATGCTGATTCTTCAGGATAATTTCAAATTTTTTTTAAACTGACTCAACTTTGGCTTTTTCTACCTTTCAGGCACTTCTCCATGTTTTGATATATTTCTGAAAGACTATCCTCTTATTGCATCATGTTTTTTGATACCTTCCCAGACTATTCTATACTCCATACCTCATTATTTTTCTTCAAAATCATCATCCGAGAGTCATTCATAGCTCACTGATTTTCAATGAAGCAGGTCTATAGTTTGAGACATCAGGAGAAATAGATTATAGTTTATACTTCTCTGTTTTTTCCAGATTGCTTATTTTCAGCCTTACTTCCGGTTTTGATTATTTCATTTGCTTGTGCATTTAGGTATACATTAATTGTTTTGATTTTCATTTTTCTATCTTAAGTTCAGGAACTTTTCCAGAACTTGAGAACCCATTTTCTCATCATCTATCGTAATTTGTTTTATTTTTAGTATCCGGGTCTAAAAACTTCAATGGCTTGCCTCTTCTTCATTTCAACACATCTTCATGTCTGAAATAGAAACATCATCACCTAGGTACATGAGATATGTACTTGGGAACTTTACGCCGGCCGAAATGGTCACAGACGGCAACTTTTTGATTTATAGTGTCGAGATGGGTCTTCTTCTAATTGGGGTTATAGAAAATATTTTAATGATTGGAGCAATTATTTCGACAAGTGCACTACATTTGGTAATTCATTCTTGGTATCTGAAGCTCATAACCAATATTCAGAATCTTCGAATCCTCATTTGCAATTGCTGCATCGGTTTTATCTTAATGGCAGTCGGCCGTGTTATGATTGCCATCCCATTATGCATTTCTCATCTGCGTGACGTTGATATTTCCAGTCAGTTGCCTCACCCCTCCTCATTAAAATTTCCAGAACTATCAAACAAATTCTCAGGTCATGCGTGGTGTTTTGTTGCAAACGCTGTTCATCATTCATCGGCTGACTCTGTTTGTCTCTCATTTGTATTCATCATGCTTGAAAGAACCGCAGGAACGATATGGTCTAAGGATTATGAAAAGACGAAGATTCATGTTTTTCCGTGTATTTTTGCAATGTTGCAGGTGAGAGAGAAAAGGGGTGAAAATGAGAGGTCCAGAGTCCCCGCTTCCACTAAATCTCCGTCTTTTCTACACTCTTTAAACTTACAGTGGCTTATTCCGATGTCCATGATCCTTGGCAATTTCCTCGACAGTGCCAATCGTATGCAATACTTCCTTGAATATCCTCATTTACCGTGTCAAATAGAATACCTGACACCTACAATGTTTCTTATCACTATTTTTATCATTTTGATAGGATTTGTTGGTAGTTTTGTGGTAGGTTTTTTTGGCGAGACTTTCTATTTCACTTCAACTGTTTTCCAGGGAATGACAGTTTTATACAACAAGAATATCAAAAAGTATAACACTCGAGATATCTGGTTTACCAATGTAAACTTGAGTGAAAGATATCAAATATCTGAAAATATTAGATCTACACATTTATTATTCCCATTGCTCATTCTTATGCTCATTTTCTCTATATTATCAGTTTCGGTGTTAATGTATGGAGGATATTGGGTTGGAGTTATGACAAAAGAACCACAGAGATTTGAGGAAGTTGTAAAGTGGTTTGGGAGAGGTTTTTTTTTTGCTTTTTTTTTAAATCATAGTACCGATGGTTTCGTTTTCAGGAGGTGAAGCAGCCCAACTATTCGATATAATCACCGCCATTTACACCATTAGTTTCCCAATATGTGCCTTCAAATGCTATCCGAATCTGTTTCGACGCATTCGACGATTTATCGGATGGAATCGTTATGCAGTTAGACCAATGAATCTCAATGAAATACCTGGATTCGAATTAACAACTGCACCAATTAGAACTCAGACTGAATTTCATTTTCAAGAGCTTAGTAGGGCTTGGAATAGATAATAATAAATGTTTTACGTTTACCTTTTTACCTCCGATTCCAGATTTGAAAAAGTTTGACCGAGAAAAAAGTAGAAGAAGTTATAAAAAAAAAGAAGAAAAAAAGGTGTCATCAATCTCGTCATGTTCTTTTTCTGATTCGCTTTCAATTAAATCACGACAACACAGAGATATTTTTAGACAGTATATTACGCATTACAACCCCCTTTCGTCTTCTTCTCTTTTTTTTGTCTTTTTATCACCTCTTCATTGAATTCCTCCTCTCTTTCTCTCTATCTTGTCTCACTTCTTCCAATTGAATCATCATTTCCTCTCTCTGATCATCTTCTTGATCTGAAGAAGTTTTGTTACTTCTTGATATTTTTTCTGAAAAATGAGTCCAAGATTGTTTTTGGTCTTCGTGGTTTGTGTGCATGTTTCTGTGGAGTTTTCTGATTTCCGATTACCTACGAATACCGTTTTGTGCAGTATTTTGCAAGATGTAAGTTTTTAATTTGGGAAATTTGAAATTGTTTTGTTCACGTTCTTATTCACGTTTTCCTCATTGAATATTACAGACAAAATGTGAATGGAAACAAAACTGGGCAAATGCCGATGGTGTTAAAAGGGAACTAGACGCCGGGAAACCTCCCATTCAATTCTTTTATTTCTGCAAAGGAAATCGAACAGAAAACTGCGGGATTTGGTTAGACGAGGTAAGTCTAATAAGTTTCAAGTCAATAACAAAGCTAAGCGATTTCAGAACAACGCGCCAATCGAGTCTTCAAGTACGGATGATCGTCTTTCCGGAGAAACTTTTATAATCGAAAAAATGAGTATAGGAGTTTTAGGAGATTATGTGAAAATTCCAGAGGAAAAAGGAGACAAAAAACTGATAATTGAATAATTTTTTTCTGCTGTTTGAAACATTTTGAAATTTGTATGTATATAGATAGTTTTATGATCTTTTTTTCCAAATTGACCAGAGGAATGACCTCAATAAAAATTTTCCTTTTGAGTGTGATTTGATGTGAACCTTGAAGTTTGATGATTAGATAAAAAGGAGAGTGAAATAAAGAATTGGCATGAGAAGAATGTCTGTGAGAAAATGATCCGATTAATCTGAAGAACGTCCATGAATCCATGAATAGCTGAAGTGGTGGGATTTGGAGTGTTCAAACTTTCTCTTTATGATAAGCATTCTGAGGAAATTTCGACACTTATTTGAGAATCGCACTCAGAGTACTTTGATTCCAAGAATCATCTAAAACTTCAAGACAGCGGTTAACAATCTAATTTTGTTCCCTATTATGCAATTTGTAAGTTCAGTTTCAGTACATCCGAAACGAAATAAAACAAAGAGAGTCTTGCAGTTTCCCTTTCTTCTTGTTAAGGTCATTGTGTAAAGTAGTCTCACATCTTCAAAGATCGTTTGATTTTCGATATGATCGCAGCTAACAGCACAAGATACAGATGGAAAAGAAAAAAAGGAGGGAGGAAGATGTATGACAAGTAACAAGAGAAGTTGATGATTAAGAAATGTACGGCGAACGAGATAAGAACAGAACAGTTGTTTGTTCGCTGGTTTTGGGTTGGGTCATTGTGTACCAAAACGGAAGAAAAAATAACTTCCTGTATTAGAAGATGAAGGAAAATAATATGTAATAGCGGAAACTTTGTTCCATTAAGGCCCATCTAAAATACCATGAAAAAAAAATAACCAAAACTATAAACCGCTTGCTTTTAACTGCTTCCTGATAAGATGCCCAATGAATCATAAATTCACAAAAAAAGTACAAAAAACAAGAAGGCTTCACTGTCTAGAACAAAGGTATATCACACGACTTTGAGTGTATCCATTTTATGTTTCTTATGATCCTCCAACGGATTGAACACACTTGATGAACGAGTACTTTGAGAGCTTACGGATCTTACTTCTTTTTCTTTTTCTGGAATTATCACTGAAACTTTCTCAGTCTTCAAAATTGGTTCCAATTTGAATTCTTGAACTTCATGAATTGGAAGAGTCTCTCTTCTGCCGAGACTATCCATATAATCCACTTCCATCTTTGAATGCACCCAAAATGTTTCCATAACTCCTTTTCCTTTTATTATCACTTCTCCTCTGGAACTTGTTTCGTATTGACTTGGATAATGAGCAGTTAGGAGAGAATGAGCATCAGATGTCATGTGAATCATTGATGGTTTTCCATTCGATTCCATTCTAGATGCAGTGTTCACAGTGTCTCCAAACAGACAGTAACGAGGCATGGATAAACCGACGACGCCGGCGACACAGGGTCCTAGAACTCATATCTTAATATTTGATATTTTTTGATCCCTCTTACCACTGTTAACTCCAATTCTGAGCTCCACTTTCTCTCTTGGTAAATGTGCGATTTTGAAGTTCTGGCAATACTCCATAAACCGAAGTGACATGTCCACAATTTGTCTACAAGTTTTCAATTTCGATTCTAAGCTTCCATATTTTCCTTAGCTAACCTTATATGCGCCACACCATTCCTTGTGGGTAAACCAGAAACACAAAGATATCCATCACCAATTGATTCGACTTTATAAACTCCATGTTCTTCGATAATTGTATCAAAATTACTATATAAATCATTCAATAGATTGACAACTTGAAATGGAGAACACTTTGCAGCTAGAATTGTAAATTTGACAACATCCGAAAAGAATACTGTAACTGAATCAAATCCTTCTGGTTCAACTGTTTGGCCTGCTTTTAGTCGTTCTGCTACTTGTCTGAAAACTCAGGATTATAGTTGAACAATTTTTTTGCAATCTTACTTTGGCAACATTCTACCTAACAGCAAATCCGCTTTCTTCTTTTCCAATGTCAATTCTTTCGTTCTATCTTCTACTTCCACTTCCAATGTAGCTGTGTATTCCTCTAACATATTGAATACATGATCCATCAAATTTGATTTTGACTTCGGCATCATACTTTTCAATTGAGAGCACACACTCTCTGCAGTTGGCCTGTCTTCTGGAGCCTCTGCCCAACAGTCTTTTACCAATGATATCAGAGCAGGATTCACATCAGGAATATCTGTGACAATTTCCGGTCGGATAGGGAAGACTCCTCCTTTTTTGACCATGTATACTATCTCTTCACAATCCTCTTTCCGATCCAAAAAATCCCAGGCTTCCTTCTTTGTTAAAATCTCTGAAGCAATAATGGCAAATGAGTAGACATCAGCAGATGGATCCATTTGACTAACGCTTAGAGAACCTCTAAGAACTTCTGGAGCAACCCATAAAAGACGTTTCTTGGGAGGTGTTTGTTCTTCAACAAGGTTATCCAAACCATATTCAGCTAGTTTCACTTGCCAACTGTCATTGACAAGACAAGTGGCAGATCGAAGATTTCCGTGAAGACGAAGGAAGCTTTTATGAAGGTATTCCATACCCTGAATAGAAAATAATATAATTGGGAATCCCCTGTTGAGTCTTACCTTTGCCACATCCCTGATTATGCAAAACATGAAAAAGTAATCCATTGAGAAGTTTCCCCTTGATAAAATATCCTGAAGGGATCCTCTTGAGCATAATTTAGACACTGCGATATAATGGGAACTATCAATTGATAAACCAATGAACTTGTTCAAATTCTCATGTTCCAAAGTTCTTAACTTCACAAATCTTTCCATATCCGTCTTCGTCAAATTGATATATTGATGCTTCGCAGTCAAAACCATATCCTTTTCGTAAATCATAATTGTATAATTCTCACAAAAGTCACTGACAGATGTTAGTTTGCTGTCACCTGTTGCAGTAGATGGCCCTGATTGAAGTGATCTTTTACTTGCTCCATGAGCCTTGGTTCTCTTCTCAGGTTCTAATAATTTCAGAAATGGAATCTGCCATTCTGAATTGATTCTTGCTTGCTCCGCCCGTCTACTGCTTATCATACAGCAACATCCAACGATTATCAGAATAATCATCAAAACGATAACAATTACAGCCACAAGTATCAAAATCCGATACTGTTGCCAAAATGAAACGGGGCAGGAAGTTCCAAGAAATCCACAAATAGGAGTATCCAACGGTCTTTTGTATCCATAAAAATGCCAAACTGCAGTTCCTTCATCTTTGTAGAACAAAGAAACATTCTGAAATTATTCGATTCCTTGTAATAGAGGCAAAAGCTACAGTAATCCCTACTGGTACCATCAACGTATTGATGAATGTGAAATTGACAAAAGCAACTTGATCGTATTGAGCATTAAGGCCATAGAGTTGAAATATAGACATTCTAGTGAGATTGGTGGAAATGACAACTTCTCCAGTCATGCCTGAATTACAAAATGGGCTAGGAAATCTGTATTACTCTACTCACCTTCAAAAGAAGTAACAAACTGTGGGACCAACACGTCAACGTCATCATAAACTCCAGGTTCCGTAGAATTCGTCATGGTCAATGCTTTCCCGTATAAGTACACAACGTCAAATAGGTGACGAGCATAAGCTCCCATAATCTAAAAGCATTTGAACTTCATTTACAATACCTTTCATCAAAAATTACTGTATTGTTTGCATTCATACAATCCACTGTTGTACAATTCATCGGTGGAGGTCTAACAGCTTTTATGATGTTTTTCTGCATGTATTGAAGATAGCTCTTATCAGTAACTTCACTATTTACGTCGAGCTGAAAATATAAATCGAAATGAACCTGTATTAAAAGGGCAGTAACATACCACAAGCATTCTGGTGGCGGCTTCCTTCACTATTCCCTCCACTCCATCGGTCCCTTCACTAAATGATTCCCAGATAGGTGTTAGACCAGATTGACTGACTAAAAATTTATTTTCTGCGTTTTTAAGAACTAATACAAAATCACTCACAAGTATTTTTCCCAATTGAAGTTTGGACTCCAAATGCGATATTTCTCATTGATAACATTACATGAACATATTCCTCTCCTATCATATTATGTTGATGGATTTTAATTAGATAGTCACGCTTTTCTTGAGCAGTTTGAGAGCACCAAAGGATTACTGTAATTTAGATGTATTTTCACTCAGAATGGACCAACTCACTTCTTGCTCTACTTTTCACTGACTGTAATACAATATCCGTGGTTTCATTGTCGTTCAAATACATTTCTGCTTTTATAACAATATTAACTGCAGGTGTTGATGGATCATTGAATGTGGATTCTACGTCATCCATCACTCTGGAGCAATAATTCAGATCACTTTGATAGTATAACATGGCAACTCTATCCCAGTTGTATAAGGTTAAAAGTTTCGAAGCAGCGAATCCAAGCCTGAAAAATTAACTTTTTTTCTGACTTTTATTATTTAAAATGACTTACATTTGAGAATTAGGTAAAACTGTGGTCAAGTAGGGAAACCTTTCCACGTCTGATAAATCCGATTCACTGACAAATCCCCAACCGAGAACTGGCTTCCTGTATATTGATGCAAGGATGGACATTGTTCGGAGAGCTTGAGCACATGGAGGACCAATTATTACATCAACTTTATCATCTTTTATGAATTTCATTCCAGCACGGACAACACTGCCCAAGTCACATTCTGTGTAGTCGACGATATATCTGGAAAGTGGCTTTTTTTGAATTTGATGTGATTGTCATTCTGATTTTTAAGTTCAATTAAAAACAAAAAGGAACTTTGCTCGAGAACATCTCAATACTGGAACCATTCATTAAAATAAGTAATATACAAAAATTTACGATTAATTTAAAAATAAAAACTCACTCAAAATCAAAATTCTTAGCGTATCCAAACTGTTTTAGCCTTTCAACTGCCAACGGAACTGCTCCACCACACACAGACCATCCTATTGAACCTGTTTGAGTTTTTTGAGCAGCAGCTATTCCTACTTTTATCTGGAATCATTTGTAATTATTACGCTCCTGCAACATTGCCAAAAGTATTACCGTTCTCTTTGTTGAATTAGATGAAATTGAAAAGTTTTGACTTTCCACAGAATATATCAAATTGAATATCAGGAATATTAGGTGAGCCTCCCAGAAGGATCTCATTTTGCAGAAATGAATAAAAAAGGAAGTGACCCAGAAATCCTAATGTCGAGGCAATCTTATTTTTCACAATAGTCGTCAGAGACAGAAATCACAACCGTGTGTTTTGAAATTCAAGAAAAGAAAAGTGACGAGGTTATCTTGTTCCGCATTCAAAAGAAAACCCTATTCGTTTTTTTCGTTTATTTTCAGTGAACAAAAAGTGAAAAGTGGCTTCATTTAAGGTTTTTTCTTCGTTTGTTGTTTTTGGAATGCTCTCATGTACAGAGAATGTGGGCTTTAGAGGGATAAATATTTTTATATTTTTTAAAGTGGAATACATTTGCGGAGATTATGAAAAGTACAAGTGAGGTTATTTTTTGGAACCAGAAGACAGATTTTAAAATAGCATAGAAAGTTTTTATTCATCTTTTAAGATCTATTTTTCCTTGTTTTGATCTTCTTCTCTTCTTATCATCATTTCCCTTACAATCCCTTATTGTAAAACACGATTTCTGGAGCATCAGCACGAGAGAATATCTCCTTTTGAACAGATGATTCCAATTTTGTAACCTCCACGGCGGTCTTCTGCGGGAAAAGTGCACAACACATTGGCGTGGTAAAGAAAAGAGCCATTCCGGCAAGCATTGTCTGAATCGGATATTCAGAATACTTTTGCATCCAAGGACGGGTACGATAATACATGGTTCGTGTGATTCGATTCATGATGATGGGCGTCATAACTAAAAACAGAAACTTGATTTCTCTAAATTCGTTGTTTTCTCTCAAAGAAACCTAGTTTAAAAAGAACGTCACTATAGTTTTGCCCTCCATGTTTGTTTTCTAAAAAGCGTTCTTATAAAAAAAAGAAGCCAGTTTTCCAGAAAGAAAGTAAATTATTTCTAAGATCAAACCATTAGAATTCTTTTAAAAATTAGGAATCAAAAGATGAATGAATGAATCACCCACCCATATCTGGCATAGCCATTCCAATCCGGCTCAATGTGACTTGTGCTATGGACAGAATCGCTATTTGACGGGATCTTCCAACCAACTCTCCGTTTTCATCTCGTAATTCGAGTCCTTCGGTTACTTCGCTGAAAAATGTTAGTAGTTCTTGACGCGGAAGTTCCATTTTTTAATCTTCGCTGCAACTCACTTGCTCCTGATCATTGGAATATTGATACAATTTGCCATGGCCACCGCCGCAAACGGAACCAATCGAGCCGCCACACTGTTTTTATTCTAAAAATCTGCTCTATATGACCTGAATACTCTATTCCCAACCCACTTTAACCATCGCATTCAACGCCAACGCCGCCGACATTGCCCCTCCAGTTGCACACAAATAGGAAAGTAGAAGACGTTCATTGCTTGCTTTACTATTACCACTTCTATTCGTATAATTGACAACAGCATTGAATGATTGATTAATCCAATGAGAGAATACAACACCAGGAAACGTACGATAGAGACTGAGCAACATTCCGTTGATGAGCATGTTTCCAGGCATCTAAAAAATACTTTTGCTTTGAAAAGGTCAGCTTATAGTCAACGAGATGAACCTGAGCACTCATCCTTCCCAAAAAGAACATCTTCTCACCGGAATCCGGATGAAAAGTTGAATCGTACAACCTTTTTGCCTTCCACAGCTCATGTACCGTCAACGTCGGGCTCACTTTCCCATTCTTATAATCGACGACAATTTGACGACATTGCTCCTGACGGGCTTCCGATGAGAATAGGGTGAGTGGGTTAGTGAGAGTGAAAAAGTGACGGACACGCCCTGAAAATTTCAGCTTTGAAAGTTTCCAGCCCCGAAGATTTCCAACCATAATATGTCCTTTGATCCCATTGTGGTTTTGATATATCCGGTCGTGTCTTTTGATTGATGACTAGATCACTCATGCTTATGAAAAAGAGAACTAATAATAAATATGGAAAATGAATTTATTGAATGATTTCTTCTCAGAACCTTTTTTGTTGCCACGTGACATTCTAAAGACCTTTGTTGTAGTACACGATTTTCGGAGGATTCGGATGGGAAAGTATCTCTTTTTGCACGTGTTCCTCGAGTTTAGAAACCTGAAACTATCGGAATCAAGATGCCGTTTTAATAAAAGTTCGATGTTACCTCCACAGAACTTTTCTGTGGGAAAAGTGCACAACACAAAGGAGTGGTAAAGTAGAGCCCTAGACCGGCTAAAAAAGTTTGAATAGGAATTTCCGAATACTTTTGCATCCAAGGACGGGTACGGTAGTAAGCGGTGCGGGTGATACGATTCATAATGATTGGAGTCATAACTGAAAATTCCCAGTAGTTTTCAAAACTGCAAGAGGGAAAAAGAAAAAAAAAGTTTGTACCCATATAAGGCATTGCCATTGCAATACGACTCAATGTAACCTGAGCAATCGAGAGAGCTGCCATTTTTCTGGATTTTCCAACAAGTTGATCATTTTCATCCCTTAACTCCATTCCTTCAGTGACTTCGCTGAAATTTGTTCAAAATGCGCTTCCTTGATTAATGTGGTACTCACTTGCTCCGCATCATTGGAATATTTATAGCATTTGCCAAAGCTATAGCAGCAAATGGAACTAAACGAGCTGCCAAGCCATGAGTGTTCTAATAAAAACCTTTTTTGAAAATTAGCAGTAGAGCATACTTTCCAACCTTAACCATCTTATTCAGGCCAAGAGCCGCTGTCATTGCACCGCCCGTTGCACAACAATAGGATACAAAAAGACGTTCATTGCTTGCTTTACTGTTACCACTTCTATTCGTATAATTGACAACGGCATTGAATGATTGATTTATCCAATGAGAGAATACAACACCAGGAAATGTACGATAGAGACTGAGCAACATTCCAGTGATAACCATGTTTCCGGGCATCTAAAATGATGTAGCAATTTAGCGTCCAATTCCAAGGCAATACCTGTGCGCTCATTCTTCCCAAAAAGAACATTTTCTCCCCGGTATCCGGATGATATGTGGAATCATACAATGTCTTGGCCTTCCACAACTCATCAGTTGTCAATGTCGGACTAATCACTCCTTTTTTATAATTCATCACAATTTCTCTACACTTTTCTTGTTGAGCTCTCGAAGAAAAAAGAGTCAAAGGATTGGTAGAAGAGAAGAAGTGTTTGGCACGTCCTGAATTCTTTGGATTCTTGAAATCATCTCGGAAAAAAGTACCTGCATAAGTTCCCTGATCCCATTTGGGCTTCGAAATATCCGGAAGAATTTTTTGGTTTACAACCAGATTACTCATTTTTAAAGAACGATTTATTTGGAAATGAATATGGACACGTAAATAATCATGAATTAAAAAAGGAAAGATGACAATCAATACGTAACGGGTGGAGTTTTTGGTGGTCCATCAATAACACCAAATAAAACTCTCTCCAATACTGCTTGAGCTGGATCTGGATTTTCTGGGAAACGAACATAACGTCCAGTGTCCGAAACAACCAAGTTGGAGACTAGAGCACCTTCATTTGTGAGCTTCACTTTAGGGGTCACACCTTTAATTTTGTTTCCTTTCTGAAAACAAGGGAAATGATAGGACATTGCACTAACTTTTTAAAAAGAGTATGTGCTTTATAAAACAAACGCACATCATAACTTACCTTATCCACCCAAGATCCACAGTTCTTCTTATGTGCTCCCTTTGCTTTTTCACAGAAAAAGAAGAATTGATCTTCAGTTGCAGTGTTCAAACCTCTTATAACACCTTCAGATGTCTTCTCCAACCAAACTGTGTGGTTTCCGCCAGAAAATATAAGAGCATGTTGCTCTTGGCTCGAATGAACAAAGGTGATAACAGTGAAATACAGAAGGGTTGAAAGTAGATTCATTTTGAGAGAATGAGGATTAAGAGATCAGATCGGAGGGTTTTATAAGGAGAATGGGATCAGGGACGTTTGGAGATAAGACGAGGAAGTAGGAAAAAAGAAGCGAAAATCATCAAAACAACAAGGAAATGTTTTTTTTCTGCAGAAGAGAAACGGTTTATGAAGTTTGGAAGTGTAGGAAGCATGAAGAAAACATTCAGGTAAAATTGAAATAAACATTGATAAACCTTTTTAAAGGTTATATTCAAAACCGACATATCTAATCTCCACTATGTTGACCCGAATTCAAAATTCCGGTGACAAAAAATCCGGAAAATACGTGTAAAAACATCTTTCAATTCATTAAAACAAAAATCATTAAACACGTGAACTTTTCTGCTCCAATGTCATCAAAACAGTTTTTCGTTGTTTTCCACCTGGACACGTGTCTCCTGTTTTGGCGCGAAAGAATCAGTTCCAAATTTTAAGATAAAAATGTGAGTTTTCCGTTTCAGACACTTTCAGTTTTCAGCATATTTTGTCCTCTTCCAGCTTTGCACGATTCAAAAAATGCGTATGAAACTACTCATCATTTTCTGTGTCATTCAATCGAGATGTTATGCACAACAAACTGATTGGAGTTTTCGAGAAATGTGCAAATTTTGGGAAGGTGGTGACACTTATAAGCCAAGAAGTAAAGGATGGCATGTGAGTTGATAGAGAAACTTCTGAAAATGAGAGATTTAATTGATTTCAGCCAATGACTGGTGATATTTGTGAATTCAAGTTTCCATATGCAGCTGAAAATGATGTAAGTACTCTCAGCAACTCTTTTTTTTAGACCTCCAACTTTTCAGGATGACGCCAAGGTCTACTGCGAAACAAATGTTCCTTATCATATCATGGCTGTCGCTTCCACTGATCAACACACAATTTGCACAGCTGAAGCAACCTTGATTTGTGCCCCTGGATGGGTTCAAATGTTTGGAAGATGCTATAAAATGAAGAAGGAATTGATGACAAGAGAAGAAGCTGGAGGATATTGTTCAGGGCAGAAACAAAGTAAAATAGCATTCATGCATCGAGAGGCGTTACCCTTTAGAATTAGAGGTGAGTGATTAAAAAAACGTCTCGTAAAGAAATAAAACTGGCCAATCGTTAAACGATGTTTTTCAGACTACTACTCCAATGTCTCCCGTCTTTGGCTAGATGCCAGTGAAGCTATCACACATGATCTCATCTACAATGTGGAAGGAGGAGACCTTCTTTTGGCTATTGACGGATACAATTATAATCTTCCGAATCTTGCTCTTGCCCGAGTTAAAACCACTGAAAAAGCAATGGTTCTATGTGAATATACACCACCAATGAATCAAGCGGAGAGTAATTATCTTTTGAGAAGATACGGTGAAATCTATTATCCAACAATATTTACAAAAGACACTGCCTATGTAAGATCGGCTAGTTCATTGCAAAGAGCGGATGGAAATCCATTGCATGACAATAACTACTGCAAAAGAGTTTTGAGGCCTTTCCTTCAAACTGATGATGCACAATCCGCAGTTCCAACCAGAGAGTTTTTGGACAAGCTGGCGGAGAAAAGACGTGCAGAAATCATTCGAACTTCTGTCTATTCGGGAGATGCCGTGCTGGAAAGTCGTATTAATGAAGTGTGCTCTTCATCGGACTCGAGATATTATGGAATGGATTTTCCGACAAGTGTAAGCACCAAGTTACGTATTCTAGACTTCAGAAATGTCTGTCGTTTCAGGGAAACCAGAAACTCTTCAAAACAATGAAAGATGAGCCCATTTGGAGGAAAGACGAACCCGAAGAGACTTGTGATGGAGCCAGTTGGAGTACTGGGATTGTATTGAGGTATAAACCCAACACTTTATGATATAACTTTCTATATATCCCAGTCGATCCTCTGATATTGGTCTTGAAGCTATGTCTGATGCCAGATATGCTCCAATATACTGCCAAACTACATTTGATACCGTGGCTTATGCTCGTTGTCACAGCGATTGGAACACTTTCCACCGAGGAGATAATGAACAACGATGGTGTCATAGATTCTTCGCTGAAAAAGTTACATTTAAAGAAGCAGAAAAAAGATGTCGAGCTGAAGGAGCTCATGTTTCTGGTTTCTCTGATGGGGAAGAGTTGAAACTTTTGGATAGTAAGTGCGCTCTATTGCAATTTCTTCAAAATTTAGTCTACCTTCAGAAATGCTCGATGCAGCGGCTAGAAAAGGCACGAAATTTGGTGGAGATGATAATGTATGGATTGGAGCCAGAAGACGTGAATCATGTACTCGAGAAGGTATGGATTCTTCAGATGGTGGTTTCAATTCAAATCCAACTCACCAATGTTCTCGTCTTCGTGTTTTCGAATGGGTTAATGGAGCTGCAAAGAATCCACCAGATCTCTTAACACGATGGACCAATTATTACATCAACTTTATCATCTTTTATGAATTTCATTCCAGCACGGACAACACTGCCCAAGTCACATTCTGTGTAGTCGACGATATATCTGGAAAGTGGCTTTTTTTGAATTTGATGTGATTGTCATTCTGATTTTTAAGTTCAATTAAAAACAAAAAGGAACTTTGCTCGAGAACATCTCAATACTGGAACCATTCATTAAAATAAGTAATATACAAAAATTTACGATTAATTTAAAAATAAAAACTCACTCAAAATCAAAATTCTTAGCGTATCCAAACTGTTTTAGCCTTTCAACTGCCAACGGAACTGCTCCACCACACACAGACCATCCTATTGAACCTGTTTGAGTTTTTTGAGCAGCAGCTATTCCTACTTTTATCTGGAATCATTTGTAATTATTACGCTCCTGCAACATTGCCAAAAGTATTACCGTTCTCTTTGTTGAATTAGATGAAATTGAAAAGTTTTGACTTTCCACAGAATATATCAAATTGAATATCAGGAATATTAGGTGAGCCTCCCAGAAGGATCTCATTTTGCAGAAATGAATAAAAAAGGAAGTGACCCAGAAATCCTAATGTCGAGGCAATCTTATTTTTCACAATAGTCGTCAGAGACAGAAATCACAACCGTGTGTTTTGAAATTCAAGAAAAGAAAAGTGACGAGGTTATCTTGTTCCGCATTCAAAAGAAAACCCTATTCGTTTTTTTCGTTTATTTTCAGTGAACAAAAAGTGAAAAGTGGCTTCATTTAAGGTTTTTTCTTCGTTTGTTGTTTTTGGAATGCTCTCATGTACAGAGAATGTGGGCTTTAGAGGGATAAATATTTTTATATTTTTTAAAGTGGAATACATTTGCGGAGATTATGAAAAGTACAAGTGAGGTTATTTTTTGGAACCAGAAGACAGATTTTAAAATAGCATAGAAAGTTTTTATTCATCTTTTAAGATCTATTTTTCCTTGTTTTGATCTTCTTCTCTTCTTATCATCATTTCCCTTACAATCCCTTATTGTAAAACACGATTTCTGGAGCATCAGCACGAGAGAATATCTCCTTTTGAACAGATGATTCCAATTTTGTAACCTCCACGGCGGTCTTCTGCGGGAAAAGTGCACAACACATTGGCGTGGTAAAGAAAAGAGCCATTCCGGCAAGCATTGTCTGAATCGGATATTCAGAATACTTTTGCATCCAAGGACGGGTACGATAATACATGGTTCGTGTGATTCGATTCATGATGATGGGCGTCATAACTAAAAACAGAAACTTGATTTCTCTAAATTCGTTGTTTTCTCTCAAAGAAACCTAGTTTAAAAAGAACGTCACTATAGTTTTGCCCTCCATGTTTGTTTTCTAAAAAGCGTTCTTATAAAAAAAAGAAGCCAGTTTTCCAGAAAGAAAGTAAATTATTTCTAAGATCAAACCATTAGAATTCTTTTAAAAATTAGGAATCAAAAGATGAATGAATGAATCACCCACCCATATCTGGCATAGCCATTCCAATCCGGCTCAATGTGACTTGTGCTATGGACAGAATCGCTATTTGACGGGATCTTCCAACCAACTCTCCGTTTTCATCTCGTAATTCGAGTCCTTCGGTTACTTCGCTGAAAAATGTTAGTAGTTCTTGACGCGGAAGTTCCATTTTTTAATCTTCGCTGCAACTCACTTGCTCCTGATCATTGGAATATTGATACAATTTGCCATGGCCACCGCCGCAAACGGAACCAATCGAGCCGCCACACTGTTTTTATTCTAAAAATCTGCTCTATATGACCTGAATACTCTATTCCCAACCCACTTTAACCATCGCATTCAACGCCAACGCCGCCGACATTGCCCCTCCAGTTGCACACAAATAGGAAAGTAGAAGACGTTCATTGCTTGCTTTACTATTACCACTTCTATTCGTATAATTGACAACAGCATTGAATGATTGATTAATCCAATGAGAGAATACAACACCAGGGAATGTACGATAGAGACTGAGCAACATTCCGTTGATGAGCATGTTTCCAGGCATCTAAAAAATACTTTTGCTTTGAAAAGGTCAGCTTATAGTCAACGAGATGAACCTGAGCACTCATCCTTCCCAAAAAGAACATCTTCTCACCGGAATCCGGATGAAAAGTTGAATCGTACAACCTTTTTGCCTTCCACAGCTCATGTACCGTCAACGTCGGGCTCACTTTCCCATTCTTATAATCGACGACAATTTGACGACATTGCTCCTGACGGGCTTCCGATGAGAATAGGGTGAGTGGGTTAGTGAGAGTGAAAAAGTGACGGACACGCCCTGAAAATTTCAGCTTTGAAAGTTTCCAGCCCCGAAGATTTCCAACCATAATATGTCCTTTGATCCCATTGTGGTTTTGATATATCCGGTCGTGTCTTTTGATTGATGACTAGATCACTCATGCTTATGAAAAAGAAAACTAATAATAAATATGGAAAATGAATTTATTCATTGATTTCTTCTCAGAACCTTTTTTGTTGCCACGTGACATTCTAAAGACCTTTGTTGTAGTACACGATTTTCGGAGGATTCGGATGGGAAAGTATTTCTTTTTGTACGTGTTCCTCGAGTTTAGAAACCTGGAATGATCAAAAGTTAGGTGCCGTTTTAATAGGGGTTGGATGTTACCTCCACAGAACTTTTCTGTGGAAAAAGTGCACAACACAAAGGTGTGGTAAAGTAGAGGCCGAGACCGGCTAAGAAAGTTTGAATGGGAATTTCCGAATACTTTTGCATCCAAGGACGGGTACGGTAGTAGGCGGTGCGGGTGATACGATTCATGATGATTGGAGTCATAACTGGAAACTTTCAGTGGTTTTCAGAATTTCAAAATGATTTTAAAAAAAGGTGTACCCATATAAGGCATAGCCATTGCAATACGACTCAATGTAACCTGAGCAATAGAGAGAGCCGCCATTTTTCTGGATTTTCCCACAAGTTGATCATTTTCATCCCTTAACTCCATTCCTTCAGTGACTTCGCTGAAGTTTATTTGAAATGCGCTTCATTGATAACTGTGGAACTCACTTGCTCCGCATCATTGGAATATTTATAGCATTTGCCAGGGCTATAGCAGCAAATGGAACTAAACGAGCTGCCAAGCCATGGGTGTTCTGATAAAACAATTTTTGAACGTTAGAAATAGAGAATACTTTCCAAACCTTAACCATCTTATTCAAGCCAAGAGCCGCTGTCATTGCACCGCCCGTTGCACAACAATAGGATACAAAAAGACGTTCATTGCTTGCTTTACTATTACCACTTCTATTCGTATAATTGACAACGGCATTGAATGATTGATTAATCCAATGAGAGAATACAACACCAGGAAACGTACGATAGAGACTGAGCAACATTCCAGTGATAACCATGTTTCCGGGCATCTGAAATAGTTTGGTTGAAATTGAGAGAATTTTTGAAAGGGGGTTTCCTGGTCCAGTGGTAAGTACCTATAAGAGGAATCATTTTGATATCATAAGTATCGTTTGTCATTTCAAAAAATCTCAAGATGTTACCTGTGCACTCATTCTTCCCAAAAAGAACATCTTCTCTCCGGTATCCGGATGATACGTGGAATCATACAACGTCTTGGCCTTCCATAACTCATCAGTTGTCAATGTAGGACTTATCACTCCTTTTCTATAATTTGTCACAATTTCTTGACACTTTTCTTGTTGAGCTCTTGAAGAGAAAAGAGTCAAAGGATTGGTGGAAGAGAAGAAGTGTTTGGCACGTCCTGAATTCTTTCTATTCTTGAAATCATACCGAACAAAAAACCTGCATAAGTTCCCTGATCCCATTTGGGCTTTGAAATATCCGGAAGAATTTTTTGGTTTACAACCAGATTACTCATTTTTCAAGAACGATTTATTTGGAAATGAATATGGACACGTAAATAATCATGAATTAAAAAAAAGAAAAAAAGATAACAATCAATATGTAACGGGTGGAGCTTTTGGTGGTCCATCAATGACACCAAATAAAACTCTCTCCAATACTGCTTGAGCTGGATCTGGGTTCTCTGGGAAACGAACATAGCGTCCAGTGTCGGATACAACCAAGTTGGAGACTAGAGCACCCTCATCTGTGAGCTTCACTTTAGGGGTCACACCTTTAATCTTGTTTCCTTTCTGAAAATAAGGGAGATGACAGGACATTCGATCAACTTTTTTTTTAGAATATGTGCTGCATAAAACATCTGTGCATCGTAACTTACCTTATCCACCCACGATCCACAGTTCTTCTTATGTACTCCCTTTGCTCTTTCACAGAAGAAGAAGAATTGATCTTCAGTTGCAGTGTTCAAACCTCTTATAACACCTTCAGATGTATTCTCCAACCAAACTGTATGACTTCCGCCAGAAAATATAAGAGCATGTTGTTCTTCACTCGAATAGGCGAAGGTGATAAAAGTGAAGAACAGAAGCGTTGAAAGTAGGTTCATTTTGGGAGAATGAGGTTTAGGAGATCAGATCGGAGGGTTTTATATAAGGAGAATGGGATCAGGGACGTTTGGAGATAAGACAAGGAAGTAGAAAAAGGAGGAGAGAATCATCAAAACAACAAGGAAATGGTTTTTTTTCTGCAGAAAAGAATCGGTTTCTGAAGTTTGGAAGTGTAGGAAACATATTTAAAATATTCTGGTAAAATCAAAAAAGCCACTGAACCTTTATACGTTCAAAACGACTGGGTTAACTCGAATTAAAAATCTCGGTGACAAAAAACATCTGAAAAATACGTGTAAAACATCTTTCAATTAATTAAAATAAAAAACAATGAAAAACGTGAACTCTTCTGCTGTCATCAAAACAGTTTTTCGTTGTTTTCCTTCTGGACACGTGTTTCCTTTTTTGGCGCGAAAAACGTCAGTTTCAAAATTTAAGAAAAAATGTGAGTTTTCATTTCCAGCCACTTTTAGACCTCATCATTTTTTGTGCTCTTCCAGCTTTGCACGATTCAAAAAATGCGTATGAAACTACTCATCATTTTCTGTGTCATTCATTTGAGATGTTATGCACAACAAACTGATTGGAGTTTTCGGGAAATGTGCAAATTTTGGGAAGGTGGTGACACTTATAAACCAAGAAGTAAAGGATGGCATGTGAGTTGACAGAGAAATTTCTGAAAAGGAGATTTAATTGATTTCAGCCGATGACTGGTGATATTTGTGAATTCAAGTTTCCATATGCAGCTGAAAACGATGTAAGTAGTCTCAAAAACTTCTTTTTTTAGACCTCCAACATTTCAGGATGACGCCAAGGTCTACTGCGAAACTAATGTTCCATATCATATCAGATCTGTCGCATCTACTGATCAAAACACAATTTGCACAGCTGAAGCCACATTGATTTGTGCCCCTGGATGGGTTCAAATGTTTGGAAGATGCTATAAAATGAAAAAGGAATTGATGACAAGGGAAGAAGCTGGAGGATATTGTTCAGGGCAGAAACAAAGTAAAATAGCATTCATGCATCGAGAGGCGTTGCCCTTTAGAATTAGAGGTGAGAAATTGAGGAATATCCAATAATAAAGTGAAACATACCATTTCAACATTGTTTTTTTCAGATTACTATTCCAATGTTTCTCGTCTTTGGCTGGATGCCAGTGAAGCTATCACACATGATCTAATCTACAATGTGGAAGGTGGAAACCTTCTTTTGGCTATCGATGGATACAATTATAATCTTCCAAATCTTGCTCTTGCCCGAGTTAGAACCACTGAAAAAGCAATGGCTTTATGTGAATATACTCCCCCAATGAATCAAGCGGAGAGTAATTATCTGTTGAGAAGATACGGAGAGATCTATTATCCAACCATTTTCACCAAAGACACTGCTTATGTAAGATCGGCGAGCTCATTGCAAAGAGCAGATGGAAATTTATTGCATGACAATAACTACTGTAAGAGAGTTCTAAGACCATTTCTTCAAACTGATGATGCACAATCCGCAGTTCCAACCAGAGAATTTTTGGAGAAACTGGCGGAGAAGAGACGTGCAGAAATCATTCGAACTTCTGTTTATTCTGGAGATGCGGTGCTGGAAAGTCGTATTAATGAAGTGTGTTCTTCATCGGACTCTAGGTATTATGGAATGGATTTTCCGACAAGCGTAAGTTCCTGTTTACGGATTCTAGACTTTAGAAATGTCTGTCGTTTCAGGGAAACCAAAAGCTCTTCAAAACAATGAAAGATGAGCCCATTTGGAGAAAAGATGAACCTGAAGAGACTTGTGATGGAGCCAGTTGGAGTACTGGAATTGTATTGAGGTACAAACTCAACACTTTATGATATAACTTTCTATATATTCCAGTCGATCCTCTGATATTGGTCTTGAAGCGATGTCTGATGCCAGATATGCTCCAATATACTGTCAAACTACATTCGATACCGTGGCTTATGCTCGTTGTCATAGTGATTGGAATACTTTCCATCGAGGAGATAATGAACAGCGATGGTGTCATAGATTCTTTGCTGAAAAAGTTACATTTAAAGAAGCAGAAAAAAGATGTCGAGCTGAAGGTGCTCATGTTTCTGGATTTTCTGATGAGGAAGAGTTGAAACTTTTGGATAGTAAGTGCTCTCTATTGCACTTCTTTCAAATTCAGTCTACTTTCAGAAATGCTCGATGCAGCGGCTAGAAAAGGAACGAAATTTGGTGGAGATGATAATGTATGGATTGGAGCCAGAAGACGTGAATCATGTACTCGAGAAGGTATGGATTCTCCAGATGGTGGTTTCAATTCAAATCCAACACATCAATGTTCTCGTCTTCGTGTTTTCGAATGGGTGAATGGAGCTGCAAAGAATCCACCAGATCTCTTAACACGATGGATTGCTCCGAAAGAACCAAATTTTGTTGGTGACGATGAGAAATGTGTTCAGTTGTTGAAAGGGACTCAAAATAGATATGGATGGGAACCGAATGTTAAAGGAGATCAAAAGTTCAATGATGTACCTTGTGATTTAAAGTTGTACTTCTTGTGTGGAAAAGAAGCAAATATCGTTTCAACTAGCATTTGATTTTTTCTGTGAATAAACTTACGAGAAAAATACGTAAAATGTTACAATCATTCAAAATGTAGGGAAAAATCAGTTACGAAATTTTTTCATTAGACATCACCTTATCAGGAATTAGCTCAACTTTGTCTCTTCACCTTCACCTTCTACTTCTGTGGTGCCTGTTTGTGCAGTTTCTGCTGATCCTTCACCTTTCGTTGTCGTTGAATCTCCAGATGTCACCTTCGAATTCTCTTCTTCTCCCTCCAACATCGCTTGACTATCCGATCCCGAGACATCATCCTGTCCAACATTTTGAAGATTTGCATTTCGTGATTCTTCTAGATAAAAATAGACGACAGTGATTCCCACACAACAGACAACCAAATTAATCAGGAAAAGGCCAGGTTCAAAGGAGAATTTCAGTGGTTTCTAGAATAATTTCTCTTTGTGATGGATAAAAAATAAATAAATACCGTCAAAGATGCCAGAATCGTTCCCAATCTTAAGCAGATATTCGTGATGGCTGCTACAGTAACCCGAACATCAGTGGGTATCAATTCAGCAACTGACAAATAACAAGTTTCAGTGGATAAAGCTTGGAATGAGTATGCACATAGATAGACGATAAGGTACCATGTAGTTTCCTGAAGCAGAATCTCATTTTAAAAAGTTTGTTTCTTAGTCTCACTTTGTTATCAGTAAAAAGAGCAATCAGAATGAGAATATAGGCAAGAATGGCAACGCCTTGAGAGAAGAGGAATACTGTCCGCCGACCCAACCATTCAAATCGAGGCTCTGCGAATCCAAAAATCTGGAAAACATGGAGTTTTTTTCTAAAATATTTGTCTGGCAACTTACAATTTTAGAAACAGTCAGTAAAAGTCCAGATAGAAACTGTCCAACATATAGATTCTTCGACATATCCGCACCATTCAAGTCAGTGATATAAGTAGCCATTCCAACATAAAACCACATGAAACACAATACCAAAAAATTGGTTCTCAATCTCTGATTTCTCCACATATCCATGAAAGTGATCTTTTTCAAATTATTTATCACCGCCGCTTCTTTTTCCTCATACTCCAATCCACAGAAATCTGCGAGTTGCTCTCTTGCCTCATTTGCTTGCTCAATTTTATGTTTTTGTTCTAAAAAGACTGGAGATTCTGGGAGTTTCCAAAGAATTGGAAAGATTAAAGCTGATATAGCAGCACAAAGATAAGAAGCTGTATGCCATTCTCTTGTGATGAAAGCAACAAAAACGACAAGGATTCTAGCGTTGGCCTGAAAACCTTAGAAAGTTCAAAAAATCAATTAGAGGCTGCGATACCCAATTAGAAAAAGTTCTCAATTGAAATCTTCTCTTGGCAGAAATCATTTCAGATCCATAAGACCATCCAACAATCTGTGCTCCAGCCACTCCAACTCCAGTTGTAAATCGAAAAATATAAAATGCAGTGAGTGATGGGATAGCTGCAGAAAGGACCAAAGAGATGACTCCAATGGAAATGGAAGCAAAGTAAATTGGACGTCTTCCAAGTTTATCTGCCAGAATTCCAAGAATCAAATTGGCAAAAAGTACTCCCATATACATATTGGTAGAGGCGGAATAACTGAAAACCTCAGAATAGGGTTAAATTAATTGGAAAAGGGAAGGTTACTGTGTCAAGGAAGTGCAATCTTGTTGATAGTCATATTGTGCTGATCTAAAATAAAGGTACTTTTTGTCTTCCACACATTCATCGAATTGTGATTTTGATCCATTTTGAATCAAACAGATATTTGGTTGATTACGGTCGTAATCTTCAAGGCACTTGCTTTCCAGTTTGTAACAGTGGCGTTCTGGAATTCAACATTTTCTGACGTTTTCCCTGAAATCTCTTCAGAATCTATACTGTCTAAAGTAACTGAATGAATAGCTACTGAAACTTTTTTTCAGTTAATACCGAATTACAAAAACTAGAAACTAACCTGTATTGCAATAAGTCTTTGGCATATACTCCAGAAAAATGACAAAAACTAATTGAGCCGAGAAGAAAAGAGCCATTTGATAGAGAGCCATTATCATTACATCGAGACGCCATTGTCCTGGTGGCAAGTTCATCTTTCGGCGATAATTTACTTCGATTCAGATTCAGGTAAACTTTCTTTTTCGAAGGATTTTATTGAAGAGATTCGGAAAATGGGATTTTCAAACTGATTATTGGGAGAGATGCGGTTTCTATCGCAAAGGTTTTCACGCGAAATACATTGTCCACTATTTTGTAGAGAAAAAACCTTCAAAAAGCGTTGCAAACATTCAATCGTTTAGAAGGATCAAATAGTACCTAAACGATTTATCACTGCACCATTTGGTACGTCCAATTGAACACAAAAAAAGAATCAAGTTGACCCATTGCCCTAGTTTCACGTCAAATTCCATTTCACGTTAAAAATCATTAATAAAAACAACGCGTGACCTTTTGTTTTTTTTAACTGCGCTGCTCGGGTTACCACGTGGCTTTTTCCATTACCACGACAATTTTTGAACGCTAAACAATCAGTTCTCTTTTCTCTTCCAAGAAGCTTCAACGCTGTTTTTGAAGATTTTAAAGGTAAAACTTTGCTGAAAAAATTAAAAACTCATGAATTTTTATTCCAGAATCATCTAAATTCATCGCAACGATGAGAATTATACCATTCTTTTGCCTCGCAATTATCAGTCTACAGAGTTTCTCTATAGCATGTAAGTTTATTTTTTGGAAATTTCAAATAAAGGGTATGAATTTTCAGGCACTTCCAAGCCATGTCCAGGCAAAACTGGGTCCAGTTCTGAGGCTAATCTAATGGCTAATGGTGATTTGGGAAATCCAGGCAAGAAAGGGAGACGGAAAAGAGCAATTGGTGAGGTTTTCATAGATTTAGTAGGCGTGGCATTGGAAGTTATTTGGATCTTTTCAAATGTAATTTTGCCACGTATCTTGTCCAAATGGAAAAGGCACGTGCCGCCTTGAAATTGAGCCAATAAATCCTGAATTTAATCAATAGGGCGCATTCGAATCTTTCAAAATCGTATACTAATTATTATTTCTTTCAGACTCGGAATCCCGTCAACTTGCCGATACCCTTGCTCCATTTGCCCGCCTGACCAATGCCCTTACTCTTCAATCCACTCTCTACGATCCGAAAGCCAAGATCGAACACATTGTGGCCGAGTTTCTCAACATTGATCACATCCCGATGGATATGATCTTAAATTTCCGTTCTGAAAACACTTCGAATATGCTCCAGAACCTCAGAACAATGGCCAATCATAAGGAAGCTGACGTTGATTCGATATTGACTGGAATCGATGAGATTCTGAAGATTGAAGAGGATTACAAACAATCAATGTCAAATCCTGTCAATGAGCAAAACTTGGGACAGGCTATATACGATGTTTATGAATACGGTTTCGAGGAATACAAGATCTCACTATCAGATGTAAATAAAACCCTCGAACAAATCGCCAAACTCGAAAAAACTACATATGGGACAAGTGATAGCGATAAAAAACCATTAGTGGAAATATCAACGAAACTATTGCCTTCAATAACAATAACCTGCTCCAATTTAGACCAAGTTCGTCGAGGAATTGAAAAATTGAAAAACGTGGCATTTATGAAGTCAGAGTTTGACCCACTGAAAAATCGAATTCAACTTCATCAGAGAATCTTTAAAAAAGTAAAGAGTTCGTTCGATAGTGTCAAAGTTCTCAAGATGGACACAATTCTACAAAACTCAGCACGACCTTTGGAAGGACAATCCGTTCTGGAAAACATCCGATATATAAAATGGTTAGCTGAAGGAAAGTCTCCAAAATCTTACCCACGGACTTACACCAGTGCATTTGTCACCGGAGCCAGCGATCTGAAGTTACTAAAAGAAGATTTCAAAGGATTCGTTCATAGAGATGTGCTCCACCAGGGAATCGCTGATGACATCGAAAACTCTCTGAAACCACTTGTCAAGTTTGGAGAAGATGTTGAAAAGGCTCGTTCGATTATTTGGAATGAAGCTCTTACTTCAAAGCTCCAAGAAGACTCTGAACTCCTTCTGAATGATTTTCTTAAAATGACTCCCCTTGGAAACGCTGAAGACTTCAGATCGGACGTTAACGCCGTCGCAGATAAACTCTTCAAAACGATTGAACTGAATTCAACGCTAATTTCCAACTTCCATGAGATGTACAATACCCTTGATTCTGCCAAAAATGAGAAAGATGCTAATCTGAACGAGATTAAGGCTTTTATCGAAAATGATGATGTCAAGTGGCTAATGGATAACAATCAAAAAGTGAATCAACTCTCAAATTCAGACATCACGGAGTCGGCATATAACACCTTAAAGAGTGAACTTCAAGATAAAGCCGTACCAGCTCTCCAGGAAATCCAAAGAACGCTCCCTAAATTGAAGACTTTTGCTGAAAAACTGGAACCATTGGTCAACAAACTGGGTTATATAAAGTTCACGACGAATGCAATCAATCAAAATATGAAATACGCTGTCGTACAACTTCTTGAAGGAGGATGGAGAGATAAACTGAAGAAGGTTCGACAGGTTGTCGCAGTTGTCAAGGATCAACTTACACTGATTAACTCCCCTGGTTTTGACAATCGAAAGGATTCCTTAGACAAGTTCCGTTCCACAGTTGAAGCTGAAATCGGAAAGATCAAAACATCGTTGACTCAAAATCAAAAGTCCAAGAAGCCGTTGATCTTGGAAATTTGGCCAGAATGGGGAAGCACAAAGAGAATCGAGGACAAATTAATTGGTGGATACATCTTGTTTGATCGGATTGACAAGGTTCAAGGACGAGAGGTGGATCTAAAGGATATGGGTGCAAAGAGTTATGAAGTATACGAGCAGATGGAGTACAATAAAGAAACGATCTCAATTCCAAGGGATGTTCGAGAAAAGATGGGCGATATGTTCAAACATCGACAATGGATCGACACAATGTTTAATGAAATTGGAATATTGGATGGAAAGATAGCTTCTGTCGACGTTTCTAATTTGAAATCTGTGGAAAATTCAATTATGGATGCCACATTTGTGACAAGTCCGGAATATCAAACGTACAACTTGTACCATGTCTTCGAGATGCTCAAATCCACTGAATTAGATCAAACGAAAGTGAAAAATGCACAAGACGCGACTAAGAAAGTTCAGGATCTTAGTTTGGACTGGGCTCAATATCGGAAAGTCTATCCAAGCACCAACTACATTCCAGTTCTGACACATTTTGTGAAAGGAGTCTATAAGCAGAGAGATGCGCGGGAAGTGAAGAAGAAAAATGAAAATGCCTGGTACCCCGATTCACAGTGAGTTTGTAAAAAAAATTATCAATAGAGCGCGTTCGCTGCACTCGTGACTATTAAAAATAGACATGTATCTTTTTCCAGGTATATCAAGGAAAACGCATTGTGGGCTGTGCTGCTCTTCCTTCCTTTCTATTACCTCTACTTGCTCATTGCAACAAAAATCGGAGCATATATCTATTGGGTTGTTTTTGATAAGAAAAAGGAAAAACAATTAGCGTTGTTAGATGGATTGAGTGTGATGGAGTATAAAGTTGAGTACAAGCAGGAAGAGTATGCAGACTTCGGTGATACGATGGAATTATATGATCAACATCTTGATCAAGTTCGAGAAGCATGGAAGAGCACAGCACCTGAGAAAGATCGTGAGTTTCTTAAATGGCACTCTAATGCACACTTTCTATAATTTCAGGTGATAATCGCTTTGATTTCATCTGTTTATTGATGGACAAAGAGAAGGCAACAGGAGAAAGTATTGAAATTATTATCCGGAAAATTGCCGAAAAAATTCAAAATGTATACGTTGAGCATCGTGGAAAGATTGCAGCCGACGTTGAGCGTGGAGACTACTTTTTTAATGAAGAAGGAAATCTTTTATCATCTAGAAAACGTTTGTTCAGATGTATGAACAGTGATAACAATTCGACGGATATTTGGAGATGGCTCTTCAAATTCAACTTTCATTCTCTCATTGATATGAACAATCTTTGGTGTCGTGAGTTTTAATATAAATGGAAATAATTTCTATCCTCGTTTTTTTCAGCGGACAATCAATCAGAGTTGTGCCTTAACATCAGAAAGCATCCTACTTACCAGAAGCTCTTTGTTGCTACAGAACGTCAATGCCCGTTTCGAAATCTGAGATTGTTTGAGATTGAACAAGTCAAACCCCACAAGAAAATGCTTTATTGGAAATATCAAAATATGCCATGTGGATTTGCTCCATTCGAATTGACACCTACACAAATCATGTATGAAAACTTTGCCAATGCTGGAAAACCTGATGATATTCATGTTGGTTGTATGGATCGAGATGCGGATACTAGATCTTGTCTCTTTGCATGTGAGCTTTTTCTAATCTAATCTTTCTTTTTGAAATAACAACCTTTTCAGTGATCGATACTCTGATGGACTACATTATGCATTGCAATGATATTGATAAAGATTTTGATCAAGTTGGATTGGAGATGGCAAATGAGCGTTGGAGATCTCTTGATTTGGTGACAACTGTCCAGATTGAGTTTGCTTTTTATGTATGCCTCAAGATTATTAATGATGTAAGTGTAATCGATATCTGAAACTTCAACGCCCAAAAACAATTATTTCAGGAAAATCGAGAACATTTGACAATGTTCACTCGGGATAAGACTTGGTTCCTTCGTGATATTGAAGACGCTTGGGCCTCTGCTTGGCTTTATAACTACGAAAAATTCCAAAAATATTGGGATGCAAAGGATTTTAATCGAGAATACATTGCTGAAGATCGTGAATATCACTGGTATCCACAGACAAAGCATAAATACGAGGAAATAAAGGAACAAGTGGTGCAATTCGTGGAAGCAAGAAGAGAGTTTTATAGAACTACTGGACTTGATGATCCGTATGCAAAGAAGGGAGAAATGAAGGAAGATAAGAAGAACAAGTAGAAATAGGAATGTGATAATTAACTTGATTTTTCTGATTTATTAAGTGTGTTTATAGGTATTTTCGTTTCCATTTTTATGAATGTTTGGGTTTGTGAGTCTCAATAAATGAATTCTTTTTCTGAAGCCTATGAAATCTTCACCAGACTGAATAAATATATTTTTTGAAAACAAAGCCAATTCTCTCGGGAAATAACAAAGAGGCCCTAAAATGAAAGTCTTGAGAAAAAGAGAATGAAAGAAACATACTTTTTTCAGTTTTTTTTTCGAGATGCTTAAATTGAACTTGTTCCGAAAAATTCAGATGAGCGCAACTGGTTTTTTCATTCGATTCTGAGCTCGAAATGTGCGTTTCCAAAACTTTTCAGATGGAACAATCAGTTCAAACTGGTATAACTAAGATTCAAGTTTTTTTTTGCTCACTTGGTGAAATTTCATCCCCAGTGAGCCACTGTGTAGTCTTCTTTTGTCTTTATTGATCATAACAAACTTCTCAAATAACCCTTTTTTCTACTCTATTCATCTACAAATTATTGTTTGATAAGAGAAAGAAAAAAGAGTTATAGTTCTTTGCCTCAGTGTAGTCTCTCTTCTTTCCATATATAAAACTGTCGTCGGCGCTGCCTAATTCACCGTCTTAGTCAAATTCTTTGTTTCTCTCATTCTCTCTCTTCTCTAACACTTTTTATCGATAAGATCCGTGTTTGAGGTCTCTTATCATTTGACTATCACCATTGATTTTCCATTTTTCCGTTTCGGTTTGCATTTCAGACGCTATAAATCACGTCGTCTTTTTTTAAAGTTTCCGGGCTTCCACTCAATCTTAAACTTCAAATTTCAGAACAAAAAAATGGCTTTCAAATCCGACGTCGTTTTTGAGGAGATCAAGGAGAGAATCAAAACCGTGAGTCTTTTTTCGTTAGAATTTGTACGACACCCGTTTTTTTCCAGGACAAGGAAATGGTCAAAAAAGTCGGAACCTCCTTCCGTATGACCATTGCCGCTGCTGATGGGTCCACCAAAGTTTGGACCATTGACGCAAAGTCAGATACTCCATATGTCGGAGATGATGCCTCTCGTCCAGTTGAAATTGAAATTAATATTAAAGATTCGGATTTCATTGCTATTGCCGCCGGAAAACTGAAGCCAGATCAGGTATGTGTAGAATTTGAAAAATTATTATTGAAAAAAGAGAGTCATGGCATCATGGGGAGGCAATGTTGTCTGATTGATCAATGCATATTATTTTAAGTATTAATTTTGATAAACAGTCTTGATACTATTTTCAAAAAAGGGTTTAGATGAACCAACAAAAAAGTATTAAATTATTTTCTCAAACATGTGTACGCCATGAAGCTTCAGCTCCATCAACAAAAACAATATTCAACTCCAAAAGGAGTTCAAGAATCTTTTCAAGTACTGTGTCACATTCTAACTTCCCAAAAAATTGCTGAACTTTATACAAACATTTTTATTATTCCAGGCTTTCATGCAAGGAAAGATGAAGCTGAAGGGAAACATTGCCAAGGCCATGAAGCTCCGTACTATCCTCGACCCAAAGATGCTCAAGGCCAAGCTCTAAACTTTCTTTGTCCATTTTTATTGTAACCCTCTATCAAACAAATAAATTGTGGCCATAACTTTATCATGAATTCACGTTGTTAACATTTCCAAAATTTGGATTGAGGGGACGTTTTACGAAAAAGGGGGAACGAGAGAAAGAGAAAAGGTATTTTGCGATTTCAGAATACTTTTTTGGTCTTTTTCAGTGAGAAGAATAAAAAAAGAAGACATTTTTTGATGATGGGGGGCAGTGGTATGGTAAAAAGCAAAATAATATGGGGGAGAGAAGAATGTGGGGGCAAAGAGAAACATAACTGGAATTGAATTGGATTCAAAATTCCAGAATAAAAGAAGAAGGGAAGAAGAAAGTGACAGATATTTGGAAGAAGGCGGGGGTTTGTTTTGGAATAGTGATAGCTAATGGAAGAACTATTTGATGGTTTATTCCTGGGTTGGCTGATTAGCGACGACTTGGATTCCGGTGAGCTCAATGTCTCCTTGGATTTGAAGTCCAGCAATGTCGTGTGGATCAACGCGATGAGCGTACGAAGCGAATCTCTCTCCGTTGACGAAGATCTGAAAGAAAATTTAGAATTCTTTCATAGTTTATACAAAAGCGCTCCAGTCATTTTCCACCTACACTATTACCCGGATTACGTAAAATCCGCTTAACTTTTTCCTTCATTTTTTAATAGGAAACGTGACAATTAAGTTCTCACAAAGCACTCTTATCTATCAAAAAATTGTATCACATGATGTGTGCTTTGGGTTTCACTTCACGTCTCGACTAACCAAAATAGACTAGAATTCTGAGTTGATAGGAGAAAAATTTTGTTATTTCGATTGAATAACTTTTAAGACTTGCAAAACTTCTTCCATAATAGAGTAAATGAGGGTATTCTTACCTGGAAAGCGAATTCCTCGTTTCTAATCTCCAAATCGAAAGCAGTGAGACGCTCGAATGGATTCTTTCCCTCGCGTTCCTCATTTCCCCATTCTCCGTTGACAAGAGAATTACGGACGACACTCTGAAAGAATAGAAGGGCATGCTTTATCAAACTTCTCATATCATAACATAGGAACATCCATTAAAAACAACATAAAAGAGTCACCCCAAGATTCAGGCCTTCTGGTTTTTAATCTGACCTGAATCTCGAAGCCACTATCTGATATAACTTTCAAACAAACCTCGTTGGATTCAATAAAAGGATCGTAATCCTTCTGTAAAATTTGGGTTTTAAAAACAAGAGTTTAATATACTTTTAGGGAGAAAGTATTAAGTGGAACATAGGACCCCATTTCTTTGAATACGCCCCCCTCTTTTAAACAAAATGATACTTCACGAACACAATAACCAAGATAAAGATAGAATGACTACACAAGTTTCAACCTACTCCTGGTGTCGGTTTAGCGCACATAAATCCGTTTGCCTGAAAAGGGAGGAACTAGTTTCTAATATTCAAAAAAAAGAGCTTCCAAATCTCCAGAATTTTCAGAACCTATCTTACCTTCTCGTCGAAACGTGGATTGAAATGAAGAGCAATGTCTCCGTTCTTCTTCAGAAGATTGATGTTGAATCTGGAAATTCGAATTGTTTTGAGGATACTAGTTAGAAAAAAAGACTCACTTCTTGGCCTTCTTCTCCGGAGTTCCGTAGACAACGAGGGTCTTTCCTGGGACCAAACCGTCGGCGGCGATTCCGCTCTCGTATGGAACGGGCTGAAAGTGGGAAAAGTTGATCATGAGGGATGAAAAATTAGTTAGAGCCTCATATTTCAAACTTACATAATACTTTCCTCCCCATTGAACATGGTTGAGAACAACATCTCCATCAATCGACAAATGGGAGACCGAGTTGAGTGGAATACGGTGTTCGAAGTTCTTGACCTCCTTCTGAAAAATAATCCAATATTTATTGAAGTTCCGGGTTTTACTTTGTTTTCTTGTTATGATTTTTTTCGAATGTTTATTTTATTTTTATGTGCATTTGACCCCCTGACTCGTCTCAAAAAGATTTGGGTCGCCGCAAACTCAGAAAAAAAAACAATTTCTTCCTTTCTTTTCCAGAGCAAAAGTCTGAAAGTTTTTCCTCTTTGGCGCCCAAGTGAAGACGACAAAAATATGAGGATTTGAGCGGCAATTACGATAGTTTTTCCCGCTTTTCCTCGTCTCTGTTTGTGTCTCATAATTGTGGGAAGAATAGGCGAAAAAAAGAAGGAGAAAAGGGAGAAGCATAGATCAAGATTTTGTAAACAAATTCATATTTTTGGTGGAGAAAAAGAAAAGAAAAAAGGAAGGAAACTAGACAATGAATTTTATGAGTGGGAGGTCAGATTATGTTTTGACGTCATCATGAAAGTTCAAATGTTGAACTTGCGAAAGGGGCCATCCTACATGTATATCTACTGTCTGGGCACTTCCAAAATAAGACTGAAGACTAGGCTCAGCAACAGAAAAAGGCGAAACCTGTGCGTCAAGGTACCAGATTTTATCTAAAGTTTGACCTATCTTAAGCTAACCGTACTAAACTTGGTTTTGATCTGTAATTTCAAAAAATTCATGAATTTCATATCCTGGTATAAAGTCTAGATCGTCAACCTTCGTCTAGATTCATAGTTCAATCTCTTTTCCTAGTAAGTTCATCTGCTCTGAGTTTGACCTAGACCTTTACCGTAATCTCATGTTGTTTCTCTCTTCCTTCCTTATTTTCCTGTCTATGCTAAAACTCCAATTTCCTTCCCTCCTGATCCTCATCATTCTCAGAAAACAAGCATCTCAATCTATCAACCAATGTCAATTTTCCCCCCGAAAACGTCCTTATCAAGATGTGCCCTCCATTACACACCCAAATGTTCCTTGTTTTTGTTATTTATGCATCTTTAAGAATTCCCGAGCACTTCTTTTTATTTTCCATCTTTTTTCCAAATAAGGAACAAAAAAAGAGGAATGAAGAAGGAAAACCGAAAGAACTGCGCAAAAACCAAAAAACATAAATGATGCTTTTCTTTGTTCCAGCGGCATCGTGTGACTCCATTTTTTGCCCCCATATCTCTTTCTCTCTATTCCAAAACCCTTTTCCTCTTTTTTCTGTTCCAAAAGACTGTTCCCAAAGGTCTCATAAATGTTCCTCAAGATTTCTTTTCTTTTAGAAAACACTGATGAGTTTGGAAATGGCTAATGGGGTATGTGGTCCAATTGAAATCAACAAAAAAAGACAAAAAAGTATGTAAATGAATAATTCATTTGAAAGTACACTTACTCAATGTGTGAATTTTTTGACTTTTTTGAGTTTGGGGAAGAGAGAGAATTTGTGAGGCGGAAGGGATCGGAGATCGAGAATCACCACTTCCTTTTCAATGGTCAGTAAGAAGAAAAAGAAGATTTTGGACTTTTGTGGGATAGAGAGCACCGAAAATAGATGGGAGTTACATATTTGGATGTTTTCAAGAAAGCGGAAGTTTGGAGGTTAGACTATTAGGATGTGGGCGAAAATTTGTATAAACATGATTTTTTGAAAGAAATAGAAGTTGGTTGACTTTTAGAAGTTCAAGGAAAAAGTTAGGATTCAATCTGAGAATCTGCGAAACTACTTTGGGTTTTCATGAAGAATGAAATTCCAGCCACAAATGAAGATATAAGCTCCAAACTGGGTCCTCAGATTATGCTTTGAGACTATTTTAAACCTTCAGTTCAGTTCTACTAAAACAAAAATACCCTCATCAAAACCAAAGTACTTTATGACTAAAACTTTTATCTAGACTTTCATCGGGTGTCGACCCTGTTCCTTTTCCTAAACCCCTTGCTCTCTCAATTTTCTAAGCAATTTCAAAGTCACCCGATTTCGAAAATTTTTGTTTTCTCTCTATGAATCTATGAGCTCAAAGTTCTTATTTGAAATCGTTATCCATCCCTCCTCTGATTTTTGAGAAGATGATGGACGGCGCCCCATCACACTCGTTCCACACCTGTCAAACCTCATCTCATCATTTCCGTTTTTCTTCAAAAAGAGGAAAATTTTTTGAAAGAATTGAAAAAAAAGTGAAAAAGTTCTCCAGACTTTCAAAGTCTTTTGTTTTCTCTTCCTACGAACTCTTAAGCAATTATCCTTTTGTTTCAAAGAAATGATTTTTGAAATTCTCAGTTTTTCGTCTTTCAAAAGTCTTTTTGACTCAAGTTTGCTGGTGAGGAATGAGTTCACGGGGGCTTCTTAGAGTCTCTAGGGGAGGACCAAAACTAAGAATTTCTTGACGTTTGATACCATGTCAAGAAAACTTTTAAACCCTTCTATTGCACTTGACGGGTCAGGAGGCAAAAAAGAAGAAGATGGTCAAAGGGTATACTCACATGGTTGATTGAAACCTGGAACTTGCTGTCGTGGGCACGAATGCGAATATCGAAGTTGTCACCCTTTTTGATTGGGTTCTTGGCTCTTTCTTCTTTGCCCCAAGCTCCCTTGGTGTATGCGTTGTAGACGATCTGAAATGTTGATAAAATCTAGAAAATGAATTTTAGAAAATGCGAATTTTTTAATATTCTGCAAAAAGTATAATTGAGTTATTTGGTGACCATGACTTGATTAACAGGATCTTTCTGGTCTTTTTATGATCAAGTTTTTCTGACATTTTACAACCTTTTTAGTTTTTTTTTTGCGTAGATCTTCTTCAATTCTATCTTTGAAATGTATGCATTCCATGGCCTAGAACTAACAAAGCCGGTAATCCGACCACATCAGATTCTAGGCCACAGAAGCTAGCGAACACTTTTTTCAAAAACTGAAAATCATCTAAACATATAAAGAAAACAATTCTGGGAGAATTCGTGTGTGTGTCTCAAAAGCATGCACATATAATCTATCGAATGTGATTCAGGAAAAAGGGGGAACATATATAAACCTACACTTGATCTCAGCGTTTTTTCTCGCTGCCACTTTTCGAATATGATCTGGAAAGTTGGAAGAGCTGGTGATGATATATCACCTGATCTATATCATTTGTCAATTTGAGAGCCCTCGCCGATCAATCATTTTCACACACATGGCTCATGGCTCACCTCTGAGAGTGAGCATAGAGAAAAAAGCAAAAGCAAAAAAAAAACAAAAAGGGGGTAAACATCATCATGAAAAAAGAAATTAACAGGGGAAAAAAAGACCCCCTGAAAAGCCAATTTCCTGGTAAAGAAGGTCCTGGTTCAACTTTTTCTGAACCCATTATTCAAAGAGCCTCTCCTCTCAGAGAGAGAAGGTGGCGCGCCAGTGGCGGTCTGTAATTCCGGGGTGTCGTAATGTGCGTTGTTTATCGTAAATCCACCCAAAAAGGCCTGTGAAACTATTTACGGGGGTGATTTACGATAAACAACGCACATTACGACACCCCGGAATTACAGACCGCCACTGGCGCGCCACCTCCTCTCTCTGAGCTATTTGGTGAAGACTCCTAGGAGGCTCATATCGCTTGATTGAGCATTTGATCGGGCGGAAACTCTTTTCTTTTTTTAGGGTTATGCTCTTTTTTTTTGTTTTAGGTAAAGTTTTTTAAAAGTTCAATAAACACACCTTTCCCTCGTCGAAACGGATCGAGAGATGAAGTGGAACGTCGTTTCCAGAGAAATCCGGTGAATCTTTGTGGAGATTGATGTTGAATCTGGAAATAAAAGTGGGCCATAAACTTGGGGAATCTTAGATGGATCAGGGATTTCCAAAGTTCTGTTTAGGATAATGGCTTTACCTACATTTATTTATTCACAACCAGGCTATGAATCATTTTAGAAACATGAACTTACCTCTTGGACTCATCGATGGTCTTTCCACGGATGATCAGAGTTTGTCCGGGCTCGATGCGCTCAGTGAGCTTCGAACGATATGGGATGTTCTGAAATAACCATAAAATTAGGTTCATAGAAGTTCGGATGACTTATTTGAGCAGTTCCCCTTAAATAAGGGAAAATTCTCAAAAAGTCTAGAGTGGAGGACTGTACAAAACTGCAAGACCAAACTAAAGAGACCAAAAGACAAAGACGGACAAACTAAACACTGCAAAACTTGGTTTTCACCTTCCTCGTAAAGAAGATGAAATTCCAGACACTCCAAACTAAAGGATTCAAGAAAATAAGGAGGGAATTTGGCATACGATATATTTGGCGCAATGCCAAACCGACGGCATATCATCTCCGATTGTTTCGTAGACAGTGCCTAGTGGATATCCGGATGATGTGCTCGTTGAGCAAGAATCTGATGATGTTGAACAACTCGGAAGACACGCTGGATCCTTTTGACACTTTTTTTGATATTGTTGAAGCCACTGTTTGGGACTTAGTTGACCATGAGGATCGCCAAGACCCAAATTAAGATTCTTGATCGACAACATTTCGAAGATAATAAGTAGATGAAAATGAATAGAAGAAGACTGCAAAGTGTGTGTGGGACACGATAGAAAAAGACGCCTGGAGAAAATGCTCTCCGGGAGGGCGGCTCACAGAGCAAGAGAGAAGAGGCCTTCCCCACCCAAAAAGTGGGCGGAGCATCCTTTGGTTTCTCAAGGGGAAGAGGGGCTACTATTGTTTTGACACTTGGCCACTTGCCAGCTGGATTGAAGAAGTTAGAGAGAAAGGGGGGAGGGGACAGCAAAAAAAAATACGAGAAAGAAACGAAAAATACACATAAAGTGTGATGTGACTTTTTGTTGAAAAAAGTTGGAAAAGTTGAAGAGAGGAGACCCCGGGTGAAATGGTGTAAGTACGGATGTCTGTCAACTTGGAAGAGGACGGAACTCAAAAAAATCTGAAAGTTTTTTGGACGGAAGACTATAGTTGGTGACTTTTTGAATTTTAGAGTTAGATCTAGATGACCAGCAGGAAGAATAGGGAAGGATGGGTCAAAATAGAAACTAAGAAGATTACTGTACTCAGATCAAGCTAGATCCGAACAACCGCAGCGAATATTTCGTCCTTATCCGTTCAGTATTAACCTGACCGTACTATTTTTCCTATAGATGTCCTCTGGTTCTATAAATCTTAGGTAGAAAACATAGACTGTGTCTTTGTAGATTTTAGGCCTTAATCCTAAAATCTAACTTTGAATCCAACACATCTGAGCTTTAACACCTCTCGAACAAACCTATATATGACACTGTCTTCCGAATTTCATAACTTCAATCTAATAAAAATATCAACAAAAAAAACTCGACATTTTTTGAAATCTGAGAAAAAAGGGAAATCCTCAGTTTCTTTTCTGACTCTCTTCCTGATATTGGATTACACCCGGAATTTCCGTTTCGCATCTGATTTAAGTTTTGTTGCAAAAGTTGCAAATCAAGTTGTTACGTAGTGGGATTTTTGAAAATTCTTAACCTCCCAATATGAGAAAGTAAAACAAATGAAACAGAGAAAGAGGAAAATATTTGAAAAATGAGCATGAGCATTGAGCACAAATCAAAGAAAACTGAGAGATGGGAAGAAAGAGAAAGAGCAAAAGGACATAAAATGTTTATGGAAATCGGGGGCGTCTTCTTAGACATTTTGTCTTTCTAACTTTAAATTTTCCATGGGGAAATGAGACAAAAAAATGAAATTAATTCAAATGACCTAAACTAGAAAGTGCATTTTCTTCTTCCAAAAACCTTAGAAAAATCAATAAGGTTCCCAGAGATTTATGACGTGGGGGTCAGTCACATAACCTATCTCAGCTTAGGCTTAAGCCCTATGGGAGCGTGGATGCTCCGAAAAGAGACAGCCAAAACTAAAAATAGACAATTGAACGGAGTGAAGGGCAAGGAAGTAGATATTTTAGAAAAAAAAGAGTTGGTTATGTGAGAATTTGAAAAAGTTGAAAAAGATGGTGAAGAGTATATATGTGGATGGTGTCAGTTGTGGGTGCAACGAGTACTTAGTTGGTGAAGGAAGAAACGAAGGGTCAAGGGTTGTGGGGTGAAAATATTTCCTATTTTAATTCTGAACAGTTACGACACCGAGGACGTCAATCTAGGGAATCAGAAGAACCAAAACCTAGCCTATAGCTACCGATCATAACAGATATGAGAGCATTTGATACGAGGGATCTTTGACGGTTTCCAACTAGTGTGCTCTATCCATGAGAACTCAGTGTCAACTTTCAACAATTTAGAAAAAGCTCACCGAGTCCTAAACTGCGTGAGGTGAACAGGAATAGAATTCCAGCTAAACATGTAAATTCAAGTGAAGTAAACTAGTTTTGCTGATAAAGTTCACATAAGTTCGTGGTCCTATTGATACCGGGATACCCATGGATTCATCTGATATGAATATAAACACTTTCTGCTTCTTTCACCTGGTCAAAGCACATTCTGATCCGTACAGTTTCTGAGAATCATCTTCAAAGCCCATGCTGAAGATATTTTCCAAATTTCAAAATTCCCCGCCAAACGATCTAGATAGCCCTGCAAATCCGCTGATCTTTCGAACACCAGTGAATTATTCAGAATCCTCAATCATCATCATAACAAATAGACAATCCAATCCAATCTCTGATGCATTCACACTTCTTCTCCATCTTCTTTTCCTTCGTTTTCAACCACCCCCACACTAAATTCCTATTGTCTTCAAGTTGGTAGAATAGAGCCGCTTGAGCCGTCGTCGTCGTCGCAAAGTGCTCCGTGTTTAGCTCAAGACCCACCAATTTTATGGTTCATCGGGTCGTCAGGTTCTATTCTTGGTTATGTCTGACATTTTGCGAAGAAGAAGAGTTCCTTGTTTCTTTTGGGGAAACGGTAATGGGTCAAGAGCACGCGATAACTCAGAAATTAGAAAAACATCTCAAAAACATAGAAAAAAAAACAAAGACCGGAAGGATGGCATGCTCTGAAGAAAGAAAAAAAAACACTTACGTAGGATTTCGAATCGGCCATGATGCTGTCACGGAGATAGACGGGCAGTCGGACGGTGGACCTGGAATTCAGATGATGAGTTGAGATGATTTTGAAATTGAGAACAAGTTAAGAAGTGATTAGAGAAAGACATACCCATGACCTCTTCCAGACTTTTTCGACTTTACAGTACCAGTACTTCCATTAGAAGAATTTGATATTGAAATACTTTTTGATCGGCTTCGAAACATTATCTTTTTCTGAATTTAGATTCTAAAGTATAGCCAAATGAAAGTCTTTTCGAAAAGTGAAGTATTTGTACTGTTTGTTTGGAAAGTCTTGAAGAGGTCTCGATGGTTATGAACCATCTCTATTTGAACATCGTAAAGAAGACGTTTTAAAATAAGAAATAGTTTATATTTGATTGTGACAGAAGAGAGTTGAATCCTTCCTCTCAGAGGAAAATATCAAAAAGAATGAATGATGGGAAGGGAATGGGAATGGAGGCGGGAACCCGCGGATGAGTCATAGTGCTGGAAAATTCCTTCTTTTCTGCCAAGAAGAAGAGGAGAAGGAGGAACAATGATTATAAATGCACATATAGATGAAGTGAATGGGGTAATAAAAATAATGGATTTTTGTATTTTTGCAACGTGGAGCGAGGAGGAGTACTGTAGAAGAGGGAAGGGAGGGGATAGAAGACTGAAAAGATAAGAAAGAAACGAGAATCGTTAGACAGAGTCAGGGGATTGGAAAAGAATCAGAATCGAGCTGAGAGGTAAGGTAGGAAGTATGAGGATCTAAAAAGATTTAGAGGCACACGGGAGAACTTTAAAATGAAATAATCAGAACTAAACAGATATAGACCCCGACTTTAATGATCCTTTGGATTATGTTAAGATTATGTTAAGTTTCAAGACAACTAAAACACAAGAAAAATTTGAAATGCCAGTAGCTTTTCTAGAATTTCAGGTTCATTTTGAGATATCCAGTGGTTCCTCTATACTTCTAGACTTTACGGACGATATTCTCTAACTTAGAATCTCTTGGATTTATCACAGATCCTCAAAAAAAGCAATCCTAAAAAGCAATACAATCGAGCATTTATAATGCGTACACTATGCAAAAAGTTTTTGAACTCAAAAGTTTAAAAAGATGAGAAAAATGTCTATAAAGAATTAATGGTTAACAAACTCAAGTCAGACCCAAAACCAATAGAATATATCTCATCTTAATGGTTTGTTTCAACATGTGATAAGTGGATGGTTTTGTTTATTTTATGATTCATAAAATGGACAAAGATTAATTAAAAAACATCGGTTTGTTTGCAAAATTTCGAAAATAACAAAAACGTTCTCTGCCCATTTCAAAATTATTTGTATTAATAATCATTAGAACCTAATTCTGATATGGAAAAGATGTTTGAAACTTGGGTCGAATTCTAAAAATCTCTAATATTAGTGTACCTACCCGTTATCAGAACCATTCGTATAGAAATTAGTTTTTCTCCAGTTAGAAAAGGTAAACATGCCTCCAATCTTTTTTCATATCAAACTCACATTTTCTAATCAATCCGAATCAAAAAATAGTAATATGTACGTAGATAGAAATCAATCAAGAGAGACTACTAGCTTTTCTTTTCTGTTGATAATCTAAGTCTCAAGTTAACCAGTTAACAGGTGGCAACTCTCTTTCTTTTTCTGCTGCAGATCTTTTTACTTTGTTTACCTCACGTTTCGTTTTTTTTTTTATTTCTTTGGCTCCTAGTCAGAAAATAGATAGATAAGGGAAAATGAAGAGACACGGGATGAAAAAGAGTTTACAGTACAAATAGTTAGAGGAAGATTGAAATTGAAAGTGATAAGAACGAGGGAAGCTGAAAATAATAGAAAGTTGTTGTTGTAAGGAAGAAGATGGTGGGAGCGAAATTGGAGCAAAAGATAGCTTACCAGCCTGACTGTATAGTTCAAAAACTTCAAACAGGTTCAAAAGGAGAAGCATGGATAGTGGCTTCTCAGACTAGAATTGAGCATATTCAAAAGATGGCAAGGAACTCGAAAATAGAATAACAAGATCGCGAAAATTCTCCAATAGAAGAGCACCGTTGCACCTAATTTTCGAGAATACACAGAATTAAGCCCACTTTTTATTTGAAATTCGATTCGGAATTTTGGTTTGAGGAGAATTTTGGTTTTTGAAGATAGGAAGAGTTGGTTGAAACATGTGGAAAAAGCTACTGAAAATAATTCGAAAAGATTCAAAAACATGTCAAGAGTCTAGATTTTCAGACCGAAAAGTATTCAACTTCTGGAAAGGCCTCACATTTTATACCAAACCCAAAACAGTACAAAAAAAAGTAAAAAGACAAAGTATATATACAATGTTTCATCTATCTCATTTCCTGGAGAAGGAAAAGGGAGGAGAAATGAAGAAGTGTATATACATCTATCTTCTTTATGCTGCTCTCCGATCACTCTTCTTTTCTTTTTCTTCTGTTTCTATGCCGCCATCACTCAAAAATTTTGCCAAAAAAACTGGAGAAATTGAAACGTTAACGAAGGAGAAGAAGAAGAAGAAGAACATATTATGAGTCAAGTGAAAAGAGAAAAAGATATTCGATATGTTGTCTTTTTTCTTTTTATTTTATAAAAGCGAAAAAAGAGAAAGTTTCGGTTTCGAGTTCACACCTTGGAGAGGATACTCTTCCACAAGCCCAACCCCCCAAAAGGGACAAACAGAACAAAAAAGAAGAGGTGGAAAAAGGGATGGAATTGAAAATGTTGCAATTTGAAAAGGTGTAGCAATTGGAAATTAGGAAATAGAGAAACAGAGAAAAAACTGTTTTTAGGTAGGCGAAAAACTCAAGTGTGGGGAACGTTGTTTATTATTCGAACAGAATGGCGCTCAGCGAAAAACACAGAGGTTTTGTGAAAATCGCAAATCGACTATTAAAATAGGATATCATTCAGGGCACATTTGAGCACTGGTATTAACTTCGGATTGTTAGGCTCAAGCTCTCAGGAATCTAGACATAGTTCTCACTCAACTGTATGGCCTAAATTTACGGATATAGAGCTCCTTAGGTAATCCACGGAATCCTATTCATTCTAATTGTATATTCCTGATCATCATGATATAGCTACAGCTATGAGTTGGTCATAACATAGCTCCAATGTTTAAAAGCATTGAAGTTAGGCTGCCTGACTTCAGAATCAAGTTAAAAATTAGTAGAAAAAAGCAAGGAAATATCGCCCAAATCTAAAAACCAGCCAAGAAAATCTGGAGACATTATCTCATAAAATAGTTCAAAAAACGGGTGACTAAACGGAACAACTACCCAACAAAAAACTTCCTCTCCCCAACACAAAAAGAGGAACATGTTTCGCTGTTTAAGTGTCACTTTTCTCGACTATTTCCAACTATTCCAACGGGACAAAAAACAAAAAAAAGCTCATAAAAGTAGGGAGACAAAACAATACTTGTCCTCCCTCCTTCTTCTACTTTCCATCGCTTCAAATAAATATTTTCAGGGCGTTTTGCCTGAAAACCGGTTCTTTTCGACATTTTTGTGGCCGGTGGTCGATCTCTCGTCATTCAGTATGTCGTAACTATTTTATCAGTTTTTGTAAGAGGGTACCTAGGTACTTATAGTTGATGTGAAAGTTCCAAATCGAATGTGGCAGCAGATTTTTTCGATGAATTTTTGGAGAGGAATAAGGGGGAAATTGGAGAACAGATATCTCCACGTGGAACTATTTGAATGTGGTAGAGTGAATGCAAATGGATACACGTTGCCATCCGAAATAATGAAAACGGAAAAAGAGAGAGAGAGATAGAAATGAAAAACAGCAACAATAATAATAAATAAATAAATACAGATGGATAGGCGGAAGAGGGAGGAGGAGGATTAGGGAAATTCAATGGAAGTGAAAAGTACAAAGAAGAGGAGAAAATGGAAACTATGGGGATGGCAAGTCATTATATAGGTGACCACGTGACCATGTTTAGAATATTCTGAAAAGAGCAAGAATCAGGCAGGGAGAAGCTCCGGAAGCTGGGGGAGGAGTACGAAGAAGACTCTTAACATGGCGCATGATTTAGAAGTTCTGTAGGATTTGAACTCTAATCTAAAAACTTTCTGAGATCAGAAACGGGCTGCAAAATAGAGATGTGGTTAGAAGAGCTTTGTAGTTTCTGTTTTTGAAGTCAAAATCTGAGCATAGATTAAATATGAAGGTTCAGTACAAAACTATTTGGAGTAAAATCTAAATTCAAAGGGTTTGCAGTTAAGCTCGAGAAATTGATAGATCATCTAAAGGGGATCTGGGCTTTGGAATCGGATCCAAAATTAGTTGGCACTTTCCGAATCTATTAGGAAAGCTTTCCAAAGACAGCTTAGTCTTGTTTCAAAACTTCAGGATCGTGAAACTATAAGATTCAGACCTCAAAGCTCTCTCAAGAGAAACTACCAAGAGAAAACTCAAAAGGAACATTGACACTACTTGTAAAAGAAACCTTCCCATCCCCACGAAACTATCAAATAAAAAAGAAGAAAGCATAGAAGAGGGGGTTCTTCTCACTTGTTCACACCGTTATTTGGCACAATGCCGTCCCATAGTGGCAGGCGGGGACATTGTCGCGCAACAATCGCGCATCAAATAATAAAAAAATCGAGAAACATCGACGAAAAAGAGGGGGCAAACAAAAAGTATACAAATACAACATGTTGGTTAGTAGTGACACAAAAAGGGAGAGAGAGAGATGGAGGGAATTTATGAGGGAGATATTGAAAAAAGAAAGAGAGAGGGGGAATGAGAGAGGAAACGTTGGCGAGTAAAAAAGAGGATTTATATTAAAAATCATGAAAATGAAATTGATGAGGTGGAGGACGATGAAATGTGTGGGATAGAGCTAAAGCTCCTTTCAATTTTTTCAACTTTCGAAGTATTAAAACCTCCAGCAGATGTTTCAAAGCCATGAAATTAAAAATTTCTGAAAAAAGGACAAAGATAGGAAACCAGGAACTATCGATAGTTGATCAACAGTTCCACAATCTTGAGAAAAGAAAAATTAGAGCACAGAGAAACGAGAGTGTCTGACTTCTCTGATCTCTCCCCATCAAAGTTAGAGAAGCGAAAAAACGAAAACTTTTGGAAGTTCTACAAAGGTCGAAACCTAGGTTTTATTGAAAAAAGAGGACCGGTTTTCTCTGAAAAGGACGTCTTACTAATTGAACCTAATTGCACTTTGATCATAGAAATTCTGATTGTGGCTAATTGGATCTTCTTCTTGAAACGAAGAAAGTATAGTGTAACAATTCGGCTTTTATACCTGTCAAGAGATTAGATTTCGTAACTTCCTTTTTCAGAGATAATCTTTGAGTTGGGAAATCGCTTAGAATATAAATTATGAATTGAAAGATAATCTGAAAGTTTTGAAATACTTGTGAAATCGTCTAGATCCTGAGAAGATATCCTAAAAATATGTTTCTAATTCTCATAGAATTAGCAGTTTGGCACGGCGCCAAATGGAAAACATATGGGTGTAAAAGTGGTTGAGTGGGAGGACAAAAAACAATGAAAAAAAGAATTACAAGAAGAAGCAAAAGATGATAGAAATGAAGGTCGACCTCTTGACAACCCCTGGCGACAGGTGTTTTTAGAAGGAGGAAGTGGGCGGAGCTTCACGGAATGGTGGAAAATCATCCAGAGAAACGAGATCAAAAGGTCCGTTTAACAGAGATTTTGAAGAATTCTTGCTTCGACTTTTGGGTTCCAAACGAAAACTGAACCTCAAAATGACAAAAAAATTGCTATTTCCCCAAAAGAAGTGAAAGTCAACCACTATTTCTTGCCGCATCAGTGCACACACTTGGCAACATGCGTAACAGCAAAAAAAAAAAATAAAGAAGGCAATAGAAAAAAAATGGGGGAAAAAGAGAAGAAGGAGAAAGAATTGAATTAGAAGAGGAAGGTCGTGACAGTTGAAGTGAAATAATAGACTTTTATTCTAATTTATGAGGTGAAGACAAGTGAGACAACGAAAGATGTATTGGTGTGAAACCAGGGGAATAGGGGGGAAAAAGTGCATTTTAATAAGATTCAAAGTTGAAAAAGAAGGCAAAGAAGCTGATAGTGGTAACAGAGTTAAAGCGGTGAAACACAAAAGTTAATGAAATTTCATTATGATATCTGAAGTTTAAGATTTTCTTCCAGAAGGTTTTCGGACTGGATTCGTATAAACTGATGATGCTCCAGTTCTGAATAACTCAGCTCACCCCAAATCATATAGTCAGAGGTCTGGTACTCAAAAACTTGCAAGACTTCAAAACCACGTTTTCTGAGAACCAGGAATTCTAGGTATTCAGATAGTGACGCTTGTAAGATTTTCAAATTTCATTCATCATTTTTTGGAAACTCCGGACAGAGAATAGCTAAACGCGCCTGAAACAAATGTTCATTCTTCAATATATATATCTAAACAAATCCAGCTTATTAGAGGGTCTAGACAACCCTCCATCATAATACGAGGACTCTCAAACCTATAATAAACACCTTCCAGGAATTCCGCTTTTCCCTTCGAGACCTTTTTCAAAGTTCGTCCATCAAACGAAGCGAAAAGAAGAGCAAAGAACTTGACATGTGTCAATCTTCGGGAAAACGTGGGAGACAACAAGAGAACGAAGAACTAGTGGTGGTTGGACCCAAAAGAACAAATGAGATTCTGGACAAAAAGAATAAGGAGAAGACGTTGACGAAAAAGTGAAAAACGAGAAAAAGAAACAGAAACAGAATAACATAGTAGCTGTAGTAGTCTCCTGGACGTGTTGCGAATTCAGAATAGTCAAAATAGAGGGTGGAAAAGAGGAAGAAGGAGAAAAGGGGGACAGCTTCACGGGCGGTCCCCTCGTATTTCTTTTCACTCACTAGTTTTGCAACAACATGCACACAACACAATGAAGAAATAGTAAAGAATAACAAGAGAGTGCAGAGAAAAGTGGGACACGAAATTGAGATGGCCAGTGAGAGACTCTCTCTCTCTTCGCTGCTGTGTGGTCGTCTGAGAGAGAGGAGGAGAAGAATGCACTATGAATTCCGTTGGCACCGTGCCAAAACGAAAAGAGAGTGTTTGTCAATAAGAGAGAGGATTAGAGAAAGAAGCAAAGAGAGAAAAAGATTTATGGAAAAGAGGAAGAATTGAAAATGATGATGGGATTTAAGAGGTGTTTCCGGTGGGAGATGAAGAAGAAGAAGCTTAGATTCTGATCATCGATAAGGAAATGAGACATTTAAAAGGAATAAGAAGAGAAGACGCTTAGCAAGAGGAAAAATTGAGCCACTTAGTGTGTCTAGCAAAAAATTGCACAAAATGAACTTGTCGTAAAAACTTGATTGCCTTCAATTTCTGGATTTTCGAAATTCGCTAGTTTCCAAAAGTGATTATGGTAATTGGGTTCTAAATTGCATGCTATTAAAATAAAACCGAGCATTTTTAACGAGCTTACTTTGATTTTTTATGAATTTTGGAGCCGAATGAATTTTGGAAATAGAACTCAAGACTCAACAGAACATGATAAACCTATTTCTGAAATTTCCACAAGCTCTCACTAGGTACAAAACTGAAAAATGTATGTTACTTCCAGAAAAGGTTAAGTTTCCGTCTGCGAATGCTACAACGTTAATAGCTCAAATAGAATAGCTCATATTATTTTCCTCTAATAGAAGAGCACTTTTTTGTCACACCCCACACACAGACTTTCTCTGGTTACTCGTTGAAAAAATTGAGATGCCTTTCTAATAAAATTTTTTAATATTCATCTGGTCTTTTGTTTTCGCACTAATTGAAAGCAAAAGTGCAAAGATTCTTTTTCCAATAAACTTAAAAACCGACAAATTACTTCCAGGTAATCTATAAAAAACAACTGACATGTTCCTAGAAAATAAAACAAGTAAAAAACTATACGACACAAGAGAAAGAAAAAAACAGAATTTATGTAAAATGAGAACCCGTTAAGCTGAGAGGAAGGAAAAAAACCTTCTACTGGAAAAGTGGTATTTACGAGTGACGCTCTGAAAAAATACTGGAAGTGAAAGGAAAGAAAATAGGATAAAGAGAAGGAAAATGAGACGGTGTTTTGTATTGACACCGAGACGAAAAATAGTGGGAAAAGTATAAAATAGAGAACGGGGAAAACAAAAATAAAAACAAATAAAGTGAAATTTAGTAGTTTAAGGATAGCAGTGGCTGGATAGATTACCACGAGAGCTAAAGAGAAAAAAGAGAGGAGATGGCGTGTTCCGGTGATACTTGGTTTAGAGGGATCGGATTAAAAAGAGACTGCAGTGGGGTGATAGAAGAGTTAAAAGAGTGAAAAGTTATACAAATTTGACAGAAGCAGTCAGAACCGATTTTTGAACTAAGACAAGCCGTACTGGAGTTCTAGAAAGTTCTGAAAACATGAACCTCTAACAGAATGGCATGGCCTAAAAGTTCTTAATTTAATCTTAAGCAAAAAGATATATTCTTCGGTTTTATCTGGAAAAATTGATGACACTACAAAGTATATATATTATCGCCTTGAACTTTGAAAACTTAAAAAAAACATGGGTCAACCAATTTATCTTGGAACACTAGTAACTCAAATAATCTTTTACCCATTACTAGAAATTAGAAAACAAAATTGAAAATTTTATTTGAAATAAGAAAAGTATCATTTTCTTAGAAAAACGATCTCCATTTTTACATCACACTTTCACTCGAAGTTCTATTATACTAACCCAATTTTATTACCGTAACCTTCAAAATCTAAACTACTTATCTCTCCTTCTTCTCTCCCACTAAATGACTTGAAAAAGTCGTGAAACGAAAATAGGTATACTGCTTGGTACTTTTGGTTTCGGTTTTAGGTTCCACTATTTTTCGTTTTCCTAATCTTACCAATAAAATCTTTCCTCCTCATTCTCGTCTTTTACGATTTTGTTTGTCTCTGTCTCTCTCTTTTCTTTTTTCCCCCATTTTGGTACTAGATACTTGAGAAGACGAAGAAGCACTCTACACAAATTAGATCCGCTTCTTCTTCTTCTTTTGGTGTGAAGAGAAGAAGGAGGAGAAGAAAAGGAAGGAAAAACATGATTTTAATTTCAATTCTGACCAAGAAGACGGAAATGTTGCCATTTCCCCGAAAGAAGACGTAATTAAATTTTTTATTCAAATCTACATAATGTAGGATTGGTAAAGATTTACATAAGCAATTTCATATGAACATACATTTATATTTAGATTGGTAAGGTATAGTTGGCGAGTTTTTCAGGTTGAGCTTGAAGGAAATTGTTAATCATTTGATAAGCAGGTCCTGGCCGGTCCAGTGGTACAAAATGACCAGCGCCCTGCAATTAAGAAGAGTTGAAGAACCTGTAATATAAGGGCTTTGATCTTACCTTCACCGTAACCACATCTACCGACAATTTGCTTCCCAACTTATTTGCTCCTTCATATCTCATATAAAATCCAGCCATCACCTTATTTTCAGAATAGTACCATGGCTGATGTTTCACTGTCTATAAAGAGAAACACTTTCAATAGATACTAGAAATGCAGTTCTAACCTTTCTGAAGTTATTAGCTTTTGCCAGATCTCGTACAAAATAGCCATCTGCCAAGTAATTACAAGCTGTATCAAGATCACCATTGTAGATCAAAACTCGGAAGGCGGGGCCCGTATAATTACTGAAGATCTTGTTGAAGAATGGTGTCATGTCTTGGTATTTCATTACATATTGATCATACATTGGCATACTGAAATTATACCGAACTCTAGACCCTTCAAACTTGTTGAGACTTACTTGCAAACTTTCCATTTCTGCTTTCGTTCCAACCATTCACTATCTATGTTCAAAGCTTTTTTAACTTCATTCGAATCCAAATATTTATGAGTTGCCACGTCATCCCAACAACTATAAGAAGACTTATCATCAGTTGAGTACTTGTTCCATAAAGCCTGCAACCAGAAGTGTCAAAAAGATGATGGATTGAGGTCATAGAAGGCTTACAGAGATTCCTTTTCGAGGCACTAGTTTCAAAGTTTCGGCAACTGGGTCTGTGGCATTTGGAAGGGAAAAATTTGTGTAGCAGTCATGATAGAAATTGAAGAAGTCGTATCTAGAAAAGCAGCTGTGGTTATGGTTAGTTGGTATTAACTCTATGAATAAGGGTACCTCCCAAACATAAACCATCAACATATTTCAAGCAATTTCCAGCGACGAAAAACCTTTCAGTTAGCCGCTGCTAATCGGCATTTCTCCAACTTTTAAAGCTGTTCACACTATAACCGTAATCTCACCGTAACCCTACCGTAATCCTGGTAATTCCTCTCATTAACTTACCCCAGCCATTCCTCTGAAAACAGTCCTAAAAGTGGCTCGATCAATCTTCCACACTCTGTTTTGTTGTCAACTTCATAATCCATTTTGTTGGTTGTTTTCATGAATTGCTGAAATCATCTAAAGTCCAAAAAAACGTCATTCTTTTATTACTTACCATGAAATCGTAGCCATCTACATCTTTTGCTCCAGGAGTTTTACATTTATCTTTGATGGCGTCCCATTCACTGTTTCGAATATTGTAATTTATTTTTGAGATTATAAACTCACTCCGGGGAAGTTTTTGCATGATATGCGCTCCATAAAATCATAGTGTTTGTGGACAGCTTCACATTCATGAATCCATTTCCTATCATTAATCCTTTGAAATTATTATTGGGAAATTCTCTTTTTCCGATGGATTCGGCCACAAGAGCGGATAACATTGGTCCATAAACACCACCATAGGATTCAGCAGCGATGAAGAAATCATGGTTGATAAAACCAGGGTGTTTTCTAAAAGTAAAGGAAATTTGAAGCATTTATAATAAGGATGGTTAACATACATTTCAAAGAAGTCTCGAACCGCATTGAAATTCTGTAGTGCAATACCATCATCATCAGCTTTTGTCACATTCTCCACCTCTTGGTCATATGAAAACCCTACTCCAATCGGAGATTCCAAAAACAGAATATTGGCTTTCTGAAAGTAAATTGCATAAAAAAAACTCTAGAAAGGTTGAATTCAGACTTACATGATACCAAGAATGGACATTTTCAAAGAGATTTTTCCCTTCAAAGTTGACATAAAGTGGTCCGAATTCTTCGAAGAATGCTCCGAGAGACGAGCAACCGGGACCTCCATTGAACCAAATTATCAAAGGAGCATCGTCTACGGGAACGTCACGAGCTTCGAGTAGACTGAAAAAGAAACTGATTTTAAGTCTAAGATTTTTAGTTCCGTCACATTTCAAGTGCCCTTTTATTATAGGTCTTCAATATCAAATTGTGTGTATATAGTCATATTTTTTGTTAAATTTTCAGCTGTTTAGTCCCACTTATCTTTAGGATACTATACTAACAATTTTCAGGTCACTGTATTAAAAAAAAGAGCTAATAACTCACAAATAGAACATCCGTTGAGTTCCATTTTCATTTGCATCCAGATATCCAGTTTGCAACTTCAAATCTTTGATATCCGTATTTCCAGGTAATTTTATATAATCTCCATTTACAAAATTTAGAAATATTAGAAAATATAAGAAATAAGAGCTCATTTTTCTCAAAGATTCTGAAGTTCTTCTAATTCCAATTTCCTTTAATAGAAAAAATAACAATGACTAGAAAAAGAGGAAGAATATATTTTGAAAAAAAATGATGAAAAACTAATATTTTCTTTTCATCTCATTTTTCATCCTCCTCGCATCAGACCATCATCATCACAATCGAAAAAGGGGTATACTGTTCAATTTTCACTTTTTTCTTCTTCTTTTTTTTTCTTTTGTTGTGCGACTCTTCTCTTTTATAATACATAATACCAACCTGGTTTTTTATTTCCTTTTTTCTCTATCTATTCGACCGCGCGGATTTATTTTGATACTTTTATTGTATTGACAGGTCAAATACGACAATCTCTCCGACTGGAATTTATCGCTTTTTGACTTTGGTTGGAATTGGGGCAGAAAAATGGAAAAATATGTGGAGATAATTGGAAGTTTTTGAAGAGAAAAAGAAAAACAAGTATGAGTCTGGAAAATTTGAAAACATCAAGCGACTTAGTTCTGATTCTAGTAAACCATAGTTATATAGAATTACTTTATCAAAATTGAATTGGTAGTAAGCTTCATTATAAGACAATTATAGGCCAAGATATTCCGAACGTTAATCTATTGAATTAACTTTTGTCGGCGATTCCGTGATCATCAAGTCTTGCGGAAGAAGACATCAAACAAATCAGTAGAAATTGGTTATCTTCCATCGAAGGAATATTCCTCATACTAAAGTTTCTTATCAATATTCTTGCCCTTCAAACTAGTTTTTTTCCATATGAATCACTACATTTAATTGATAGTTTTGTTCCTCTTCTATCCCTCTTATAAAATGTTTTGTTCTGATCTTATTTTTATTTTTTACTCCAAATATGTCTTCAAAGACAGTTAGACCTCCCAGATATTCTCCACTTTATCCTCCTCTTGGATCGTAAGTGAATTCTTGAAATCAAAGTAACTAACATTAGTTTTAAGGACTAAGAAAAAGTCAGAATGTGTCCGAGAGTCTCTCCAATCACTCTTTGTTTTATGTCTTATCTTACTGGCATGTATACCAATTGCAATTAGTTTGACTGTGCTGTTTTTTCACTTTTATGAGGAAGATGGGAATGCTTATACGACGACGACTATGACATCAACAACAACAACCGCAACAGCTTCTGAAGGTGAGCGTCACTACTTCTGCGCCTTTTTAGGACAATTCCTTTTCCAGGATCTCCTCTTCCACCTGCTGCTTCTTGTGGAAAACGAGTCGTCGGATACTACACTGAATGGGAGAATTCAGAAGTCACAAAATCAAAATTAGAAAAACTAACTCACGTAATATATCTTTTTGCTGGAGTACAAGCTAATGGAACTATAAAATTGGATAATTTTAAATCTGAATCCCGATTTTTGGATTTGAAAATCAAGGCAAAAACTGTGAAATCTAAATTGAAAATGATGATAGGTGTTGGAGGGCATGCAAATTCTATACAATTCGCGAAAGTTGTCACGGATCCTACAAAGAGAAGGTTAGTCAGTGAAACAACAACAGACTAAATCACTAAATCTTTCAGTTTTCTCATTGACTCTATCATCTCGTTTGTTGATGAACATGAATTAGATGGCGTTGATATCTTCTGGGTATGGTCCTATGAAAAAGACAAGGAAAACTATTCAAAATTTATTCAAGATCTTCGAAAAGCTTTGAATAACTTGAAAATCAAGAAAAACAGATCTGAAGAATATTTAATCAGTGTCATTTTACCTCCATCAACTGTTTCTCTGAAAAATGGATACTATCTGATTATCCTGCTCAAGAACGTCGATTTTCTTAATGTTCTTACCTACGACTATTATTTTGATGGTGATCGAGTTGGACCACATTCTCCACTATATGGAGGAACGCGTGGAAATGTTGATGAAACTATGAAATACTTGGTGTGCAAGACAAGGCAGCCCAATAAGATCAATATGGCTGTACCATTTTATGGAACTTATTGGGAAAATTCGACATTACCTCTAAGGAATGACTCTGATGATATTTGGAAGGAGAAGGGTCATACAAAAGGTCCGTATGCTGTCAGATGGAATGCACTTATCACGGATGGATGGAAGATAGAATCTGCAAAGTTTGATGAAAAATCAAAGACTTCTTATATTTGGATTCCGGAAACTAAACACTTTTTGACATTCGAAAACGAGAGAAGTTTGAAAGAAAAAGCAAAATATATTAAATATCATAATCTCGGAGGTTATCTAACTTGGGCTATTGATCAGGATGATGATAAAGACACTCTATTGAATGTAGTGTCTTCAGCGGATATTTGTTCTAATAAGGATAAGGAAATTATTGAATATTTATGTTAGATTGAGTCATGATAATATGAAATGCATCTTTTGGATTTTAAATTGTTTTTTTTTATTTGTTTGAACCAGTAAATTCTAAACATTGTTCATCGTTTCCTGTTTTGACCTTATCAAAAGCTTCTGCTAACATCTTGTTGCACATGGCAGCGTGTGGATTCAAAGCAACTATGTAGTTGCATCTTGGCAAATGGAGACCCGAGCGAAATCAGCCTGAAAATCACTGAAAAGTAGAGATAATTGGAAGTTTTTGAATAGAAAAAACAACAACAAATTTGAGTAGGCAAAGTTTTAAAAAGTCAACAAATTCGAAATGATTCTGGTGCTGATTACTGTAGTTAAATAGGATGAATTTTTGAAATCTGCAATTACAGTAAGCTTATTTTGAGCCGAGCTATGTAATCCAGGTGTTGATGTTTCGTGTCTCAGATATTGCAAAACTATTATCTTAAATACAAATTTTCTTTGGATTCGTTCAGACTAGTGAGCAGATTTGGGGAAGGTAGATTATTGGTAATTGGTTGTCTTCATTCGAAAGAATATTCCTCATACTTAAGTTTCTTTTCAATTTTCGTGCCCTTCAAACTGGTTTTTTTCATATGAATCACTTCTTTTAATTGATAGTTCTGTTCTTAATTTCACCCCTTATAAAATGTTTTGTTCTGATCTTATTTTTGTTTTTTTTCTCCGAATATGTCTTCAAATACTGTTAGACCTCCGAGGTATTCCCCACTTTATCCTCCTCTTGACCAGTAGGTGCCGTTTCAATATTAATATTAATTACATTTGTTTCAAGGTCACAAAAAGACTCAAAATGTTTCCGAGAATTCCTCCAATCACTTTCTGTTTTATGTCTTATCTTACTGGCTTGTATACCAATTGCAATTGGTTTTACTGCGCTGTTTTTCCACTTTTATGAAGAAAATGAGAATGCATATACTACGACGACTCTGAAATCGACAACACCACCACCAACAACAACACCACCAACAACAACACCAACAACAACAACACCAACAACAACACCAACAATAACAACCACAAGAGCTTCTGAAGGTGAGCGGCGTCACTACTTCTGCGCCTTTTTACCAAAATTTCTTTTCCAGGACCTGCAGCTTCTTGTGGAAAACGAGTCGTCGGATACTATACGGAATCGGAGAATTCTGAAGTCACAATTTCAAAGTTAGAAAAACTAACTCACGTAATATATCTTTATGCTGGAGTACAAGTTGATGGAACTATTAAATTGGGTAATTCGAGATCTAAATCCCGATTTTTGGGTTTGAAACTCATGAAGAAAATAATGAAATCAGGTTTGAAAATGATGATAGGTGTCGGAGGGATTGCAAATACTAGACAATTTGCGAAAGTTGTCACGGATTCTACGAAAAGAAGGTTAGTCAGTAAGACACCTGCAGATAAATTCACTATATTTTTCAGTTTTCTCATTGGCTCTATCATATCATTTGTTGACAAACATGAATTAGATGGCGTTGACATCATCTGGACATGGTGTAATGAAGCAAACAAGGGAAACTATTCAAAATTTGTTCATGATCTTCGAAAAGCTTTGAATAACTTGAAGATCAAGAAAAACAAATCAGAAGAATATTTAATCAGTGTGGTTTTACCGAATAAAGTTACTTATTTGGAAGATGGGTACTATCTGAACATCCTGCTCAAGGACGTCGATTTTCTAAATGTTTTTACCTACGGCTATGATTTTATTGGTGATCGAATTGGACCACATTCTCCACTCTATGGAGGAACGCGTGGAAACATTGATGAAACTATGAAATATTTAGTTTGCAAGACAAAACAGCCTAGCAAAATCAACATGGCTGTACCATTTTATGGTACTTTTTGGAGGAATTCGTCATTACCTCTAAGCAATGATTCTGATGATATTTGGAAAGAGAAGGGTTATGCAAAAGGTTCGTTCGCAGTGAGATGGAGAGAACTCATTCGTGATGGATGGAAAATAGAAACTGCAAAATTTGATGAAAAATCAAAGACTTCATATATTTGGATTCCGGAAACTAAACGCTTTTTGACATTCGATAACGAGAGAAGTATAGAAGAAAAAGCGAAATACATTAAACATCATAACCTTGGAGGTTTTCTAATTTGGGCTATTGATCAGGATGATAAAAAAGACACTCTATTGAACGTAGTGTCTTCAGCTGATATTTGTTCTAATAAGGACAAAGAGGTTATTGAATATTTATGTTAGCTTGAATCATGTTAATATGGAATACATTTTCTGGATTTTGAATTTTTTTATTTGTTTGAACCAATAAATTCGATACACTATTCATCTTTTCCTGTTTTGACCTTATCGAAAACTTCCGCTAGCATCTTGTTGCACATAGCAGCGTATGGATTCAAGGCGACTAGTTGCATCTTCGCGAATGAAGAACCGAGTTCGGCAGCAGAAGCGAAATCAGCCTGAAAACCATTTTTTGAGTTATGATCCACAGAGTAAAATCTTTAAAAACTCACTCTAGCTTTTACATCATCTCCTTGTAATCTAAAAATACTTGCTCTCTGTACATAAGCTTGGCAAGCTGTCTTTGTTTTTGGACCAGCTAGGCGAAGAGCCTCATTGAGATCTTCCAAGGCTTCTGAAACCATTTCACGTGTTTTGAAGTTTTTTTTGTAATCTCACTTTCAGGACTGTTCTGAAGACGATATGCCTGTGCTCTGTTGTTGAACGCTGATTGGTTTAGAGGGCAAACATGGATAGCTCTGAAATTAGTTTCCAATTGGGAATTCACTATTTCGCCTATGAACTTACTCTGAAAATTTCTCAATTGCTTCTGCAACTTTCATACCTTCTGCCATCAAAACTCCTTGTTTTTCTAGGCCGGCACTCAAGGCATAGCCGGGATGATCGACGTGATCTGGTTCCAAATGAACTTCTCCAACTCCAGAATCTGTTGTAGGCATTAGAGGATTCAGAATTTGATTTAAAACTGCGCGATCGTGAGCTGATGTCATTGTGATTGATTTTTGAAGGATTTCTGGAATATGATTGAATTTAAAGAAAAAAAAACGACGGAGGATACTTTAAGAGCGTCAAAGTGGAACAGGCTCTCCAAACTCTTCCCGACTTGATATCGATAGTCTGGATTTAAAAAAAAGTTTTAAGAAAAAAAATATTTCTAAACTGTAGTCCCTATTTTCAATAATTCCTTTCCCTCAGCCCTCATACAACTCTTTTCAAAGAACAAAACTCAAAAGTTCAGTAATTCCAAGAAAGGAGAAGTAAAAGCAAACACACAGTTAGGTACACAAAAACTTTCAAAAGTCAAATGCAGAAAAAATTGGAGGTCAGAGGGACAAAAGAGTAAAAGAAACTGTCTTCTCACGTGTCTATTCTCTTCTCTTTCATTGCTATTTTGTTATCAATAATGACAAAAAGATTGCGACGAAATGACTGACCCAAGTTGCGGGTATTTATTTTCATTTCTGCGTTGAAAGAGAGAAATAGAGAGGAGGAGAACAAAAAGAATCTGGGTATAAAAAGGCAAAAGATGATGTCATCTTATCTATTCTGGTTGTATATCATGTGGGATAATAAGATAGAAATCTGGGTCAGACTGGGTTTTGGGTCATGTGGAAGTTCTAGTTTTGGTTTTGTTTTGGTTCATCACGGCTAAAACAGTTCAAAGTATATGAATTTCAATCCGGGCAAGGATATTCTGCAGTATTTTTTCACAAACTGAAATGAGATTGAGATGAGATTTTTATCAGTTCGTCTCTTGAATGGGATATAAAAGTTCAAAATAATTCAGGCTAATCAAGGCAATTCAATGCAGTTCAGAGACATTATCTTGCGGTCGTATTCTTACCAAACGACTTCAATTTGCAGAAAAGTTCTACTGAGAATATCAATGTATTTCAGAACATAAATTTGAAAAATCAAGAGTTTCAGGAATTCAGGTTGGTTTGAGTACACTGAAAACCTTTGATTTTTTCAAACTCGAGAGTTTTTATAGAAACAGAACCACTTTTAAAACCCAACGAGAAAAAAAGTTGAACTGAATTCAAAATGAAACGAAAATACCATTTCACTCATCTTTAAAAACTGTCTCCCAATAATCCAACTGTCTCTTCCTGTTTATTTACACAGTTCACCCCCTGACAATCCCCTCGTCATAATTATTATTGTTTTGTGCTCTTTTTCTCTTTTTCTATCACACTTTAGTCACATTCTGTTGTCCTTCAATGTATCCATTTTTGCTAATACTGGATGGAGACTATTCTGGAATCGGACAAAAACAAATGCTATTTCGGGAGAGAAAGGACGAACATTTTATACTTTTCAAAGATCATTTTTTGAACTTATCGATGAAATTTCATATTTGTCAGAAAGTTATGCTAGATAGAAGAGAAACAACTAGTTCTTTCATCATTTTACTTCGGTTAGAACCGACACAAAAAAAAGTTCTGAAAATTTGCGAAGACAGTCTTCTTACAGGAATTGATTGAGAAGTGACTGATAGTCATACGCCTGTATCGATTGTGCTCATGAAAAATCCATTTTTTGAGATATTCACTTGGATGCTCTGAACGAGCCAGAAGACCATTATCGCTTTGGAAGTTTGAAGGGAAGAAGTAGCCCCTCTTCTCACTTTTCACTTCACCATGTTGAAGTTCTGCGTCTTGATCATTGGGGCCAGAGTGGGAATGATATTCCAAGGAATGATATCGGGCAAATTATGATGTTAGGATTTTGGAATATTAGTTCATTACGCATTTTATGGATATGTCCCGATCGGGGCAGCTTTTGGGCCCTTCAACTTGGGTTAACATGGATATTGCAACGTCGCGTACACGCATTTAGTAGGGAGACTAATGCATTCCATCCCAACTGTTATAGCAACAGTTTTCCTTATCTAGGGACAGTAAGACTGTCTTATCAGGTTTCGACATTTTTTTATCCCGTCTGTTCGATTGGGGCAGCTTTCCCTTCCAAAGTCTCTTCCAGATGTTTTTAGTGGGCTCCATCATCCCTATCTCTGAAAATAAAATATCTTTTTTTCGTCCCTTCATCCCCATATTCAAATCTCTGCATTCGTATCATAAATGTATACATATCCGTCTTAACATTCCATATCTTCTCCTTCTTGTTCATTTTAATCCCCCTCCTCATTTGCACGTTTTTTCTTCAGCTCCGGTTGCCACGGTGCTTCTTCGTGTCTGGAAGTTGAAGGAAGAGAGAAAGTGCATGAGAAAAAGAGAAGATGTGAGAAAAACCGAGAGCAAAGAATGAGTTCATGGGAAACATATACAAATTTTTGAGAACGAATTTTGAGAAAAATAAAATATGATTAAGAGTACAACACACCTGGTGCACACCAATGCTTCTGACTATACGAAAAATAATTAGTCAAAGTTTTGGGATATTATTGAATCAAGACTAATTTCTGGAACACAATAAGCATTTAGGAGTTTGAAAACTGATTGGAGTTAGCGTGGTTTACTGTTTAATATGGAAACTTCAGCCAACTTGCCATATGGATTCTGCCTGCAACTTCCTGCAAAGTTTTTGAAATCCGGAGTGAATTTGATCTGAATCACATCTTTAATTTCTTATTCTTCATAGTCTTTCGTAACTATTCTGATTTCCCAATTCTCTCCAAAAAACATCTTTCCATTTCTCGCCAGATGTTCATTGCTCATCCATTTTTGCATCGGGTACAAAAAAAATGGAAAAAAGCTCAAGAGATGAAGTGTAGAGGGCGACCGGAAAATGGGTGTGTAATACGTCTCTCGGTGGCAAAGAAATATAAAAATTTGTGTGGAATCGGATTCCTGGCAGAAGACTCTCGAATTTCCACAAGATCCTGAGAAGATCCTCATCATTATTACCCCTTTGTCTTTGGACCCTCAATTCGAATCTCATCAATCTTTTTAATGTCCTTCCTTCTGACACGACTTCTCAACAGAAGCGGAAGAATCAGAAGAATAAGAAGAATGAGAACATCGAGAACAACACGACAACTGATTGCCCAATCAATCGAAACATTGTCCGTCGATCAGTTTGCCGTCCCAACAAATCCCCCATCTGTCTGCGTCTCTTCCTAATTGATGATGTTTCACGGGCTCTTTTGCAGTAAAGGAGGAGCACATAGACACGAAACATCACAACATGGCAGCCAGATTGAAAAGGGGGAATAGAAGAAGATGATGAGGAGGGGGAGTATTCTTTAGTATGAGAAAAAGAAGAAGCTATCTGATCAAGACAACTTTTTGATTCGATGCCCTCTCACTTTTCATGAAGGCTCGACCTCTCTTTTTTTGTTATTTCTGTTGCAATGTTTTTCAACAAGGTTATTTCAATCTTAGCCATTTCAATCCTAGCTCAGGGATTTTAGAAAAACGACAGCTCGAGCTATACAAGTTTAGTGCAGTGAAGGTCACTCTTTTTTACTCCGTTCTTATTTTTAAAACCGATAAATCTAACATGGCCTGACATCAGAACTTCCATAGGAGTTTTAGTCTGTTTTGAGCTATTTTGAATGACTGATTCTCTGAAAAGTTTCCCCTAAAATGACCTTTACACCTGTTATTTACTCTTGAATGCACCTGTTTTCCTTCTACTTTCTTATGAATTTCCATCAAATTTTGCTATTTTTGAGTCTTGAGTAAACTCAAAAATGCATAGCATGGCAATTGGAAATCAAATTTCCTCTCACTGCTCCCCTCAATTCCATTTTCTCTTTTGTTTCAATTTCCCTTTCAAAGAGACAAAAAACCTCGTTAGTTGAGTTCTCATCTCCTTCTTTTCGTCCCACAAAAACAGAAAAAAACTTCTTTTTTTTCTTCGAAATTTTCTAAATTTCATTGCCTTCTTCTTCTTCTTTTTATCGTTTTTTTTCTTGCCTCCATGATGCTTCTTGCTCATTAGAATCCGCTGAGCCCCAGAATTTCCGCAAATTGCGTGCCAACTTGTGAAAATTTGTGTTTGGAAATATATCTCACATCACCATTTTTCGCCTTCTTTCCTTCTATTTTTCTTTTTTTCTATCCCGGATACAACATCTGACTTGTTTTGTATTGTTGTTGTTGTTATTTTTGTTTGTCGTACTATTTTTTGTGAAATCCGAAAATTTTTAAAGAGCTGAATAATTCAAAAAAGGGAGAGGAGCATTTGAGCACTGAAGATTTAAACTTTTTCATATCATTCATGTTTCCGCAATAACTTTGGAGCAGAAAATGTTAATCAACTATAATGAGGCTATCTACAGTATGCCTTGAGTTTAGATACAGTAAGCTCTCAGAATTTGAATAGGGGCTACATTCAACTTCACTTGCTTATCCATTCTGAACATTTTAGGTAATTGCTAGATATTTTTGGACCACAATAGTCCGTAATGCCTCATTTTTTAAAGATTATTTTTACGATACCTTTTGTGCCTACCATAACCAAACGCTGGTGTTTTGTTGCTGCGCTTCACCTACCTCTGGCCCCTCAATTTTTTCTTTTACCCTAAAACTTCTTTCTCTAACTTTCGATTCCCAGTTCCCTTTGGATTTTTCAAATCTTTCAATCCTATCTTCATCAAATTCCTCTATCTGAACACTCCCAAATTCTCTCTTCCTATTTGCTAAGAAACTCCCTCTTTTCCTCTCAATTTTTCTCAAAAAAACTTTTCTCTACAAGATTACAAATTGAAAGAGTCAATATTATAGTTCTTCTTAATATCAAACCCCTCTCTCCTCATGTTCTCCATCACGTAATACAATAATTCGGGTGTAGACTAACTGAGCTGATGATTGCGGGGGATAAGAGAAGAAAAAGAAGAAAAAAAGAAGACAGTTTGTGTGTGTTCTTAAGGGAACGGGAAAAGAAGAGGAGGAAATGATAAAAAATAGTAGAGAACAAATTGATAAGATTGATAGTTTTGAGGTGTTTGCAGACTGTAGATTGCAGGCAAAGAGCAGTTTCTAAGAGCGAATTGGGATAAAAAAAAGGAATGGAAATGAGAATGACGGATGTTGTAGTCTAAAGGTCATGTATTTTGGAAAACTTAGTGTATTTTGAGCTGAGATAGTGTGTAGATTCTAATAGAAGAGCACTATAGGACTTTTGCAGATCAAAAAGGTAAACAACTATTCTATAAGCGGAACACTTTGGAACACTGTATCCATAAGTTTTCCACGCTAACAAAAGACCTTTTTAAGAGCGGCTCCTTGGTTTTTTTCCTTTTTGTTAGGACTAACACTTTGCCTATCCAATATGGTATTTTTTTGCCATTCCAATATGGTTTCCTCCTAAAAAAAAGGCCTTGAGCACAATAAACCTTTATTGATTGTGTTACTTTCCATTTTGAAGGTTATTTACAAAAGTTGGCTAGGCTTTTGTGCCGTTCTAAAAGAGGTTTTGTAAGATAGTGGAAGTTTGCTTAGATGTTATATTCAATTTTTTTATGGTTTCAGACCGTAGAGAACCCTTCTCTATATTTCAATGCTATAAAAGTTCATAACTTCATTTCAAATCCCTGTTTTCCATTTCAAAAAAACCATTTCGCAACACTTTTTCATCTTCCCATTGTCCTTGTGTAGCAAATCATAATTCGATGTCGTTCTGAAAGTTCTTCCATTCTCTTTTTCCCCCTAGAAAAGCTGTTCAAACGGATGTGTGTACGTAACCTATAACAATGAAATCCATTAGCAAATAGCGATGATTCAACATGGATCCGTTCCCCGGAGTTAGGCTTTTTGTGCTAGAAAGTTGGGCACTGTTCTAAAATCGTGGACCCGAAAAAAAGATCGTGGACCCGAAAAAAAAATCGTGGACCAAGAAAAAAAATCGTGGACCAAGAAAAAAAATCGTGGACCGATTGAAATTTGTATTTTGAAAAAAATCGTGGACCAAAAAAATCGTGGACCGAAAAAAAAGATAGCGGACCGATTGAAAAATGTGTTCTGAAACAAAATCGTGGACCGAAAAAATCGTGGACCGAAGTTGAGGCTTAGTTTGTTTAAAAGAGTCAGAACTAGCCAGAACAACTCACAACTAGTCGGTTCTGATTTGTCCAGTTCTTATACGACCATTTCTGGACTTTTCTGACTAGTTCTGATTCTTCAAAACAGGCAGACGGAAACTAAGCCTCAACTTCGGTCCACGATTTTTTCGGTCCACGATTTTGTTTCAGAACTCATTTTTCAACCGGTCCGCTATCTTTTTTTTTGGTCCACGATTTTTTTGGTCCACGATTTTTTTCAAAACACAAATTTTAATCGGTCCACGATTTTTTTTCTTGGTCCACGATTTTTTTTCTCGGTCCGCTATTTTTTTTCTTGGTCCGCTATTTTTTTTTGGGTCCACGATTTTAGAACAGTGCCGAAAGTTGAAGTCCCTATTCTGAGAGAACTGATATGATAACCTTGTAAGATCTATTTCTTCTTTAAGTTATAGACACCATAAATCAAATTAATTGTTCCCCAAAACAAAGATTAGTCACAAAAAATTCGAAATTCTAATAGTTGGAACAAAAAGAATTTCATCCCTAGGCTACCTGACCTATCACTCCGAATCAAATCAAATTGCAATATTGTCACGTTCCCTTGCTTATCTTTTGTCGGTATAGTTCAATTTCGAAAAGAAGGGGAGGCAAGTGTAAACTTTCGCTATTTTTTTTTATTTTGTATGATACAATCGTTTAATCGTTCTGCCTGTTTTTGGAATGGAATGTCAAAGAAAAAGTGCTGAAGGGGAGACCATATGACCCGCGTGGTAAAGATGATAAATAACATTGGTCTTCTTTTTTTGGAAACTTTTTCTCCCACCGGCTGACCATGTCATATGACTCATGAACTAAAGTATTATGTTTCAATTTCTTATCATATCAGAAGGACAGAACTCCTGATAGAAAGAAGGAGACAGTAGCATCTCAATACCTCCAGCCAGCTAAACAAATAGTCCCTTTTGATGTCATAAAACATATTCCATTGTTTCTATGTGTGTTGAAACTTGAAACTAATTCATTGAAATCGAAATTGAAATCGTTTGCAAATTGGAACAACGTAAACGGATTAGCACCAACACCATACGACCCGCATGACAAACAAATATAGACATACCTGTTAGACCAACATCATCACAAAAAGAAAGTACATTTGATTTATGATCAAGTTATTTCGTTTTTTTTTCTTTGGCTATCCCTATTAAAATAAATTGATGGAAGTGTTTTAGGTGTGGACTTATGATGATGGAAGTGGAAAATAGTGCAAATATTTAGCCAGAGGTCATGAGTTTTGAACCTGAAGCTTCTTCCTCCTCTCAAGACAACTTTTTGTATTTAGAGTTTTTTGTACAAGACACAATACACCAGCTGACACACCTTAATGGATATTACATCTTAGGGCCTAGGACATAAATTGAACTCAAAGTTTTTCGATTTTTGAATTTTGGACATGATGATGGAGTTCCGGTGCGCAGGTGTTGGTGCAGAAGAAAAAGGAGCAAGGGATATTAGAAGGGCAAATAAGGAGAAAATGAGAAACACCTGTCTGAGAAAAAGGAAAATGGATTCTGGAAGTTTCGACGTCATTTGAATCCAGTAGGCGTGAGAAAAGATTGATAAAAGTTCGTAATAGAAGGGCATTCGGGTTGGATTTTTGGCATACAAGCATACTGCACAATTTTCAGACAGTCTTCATCAAAATGTATTTGGGAGTCACTAATGTCCGATTTTTTCTTTTCCAAAATGTAATTTTGATGTCCTGCCTGCCTGAGATTCCAGACATTAAAATCTAGACGAAAAATTCATGTGGTTTTTTTTTTCTCTGGAATCCGTGTGCCGCTATATTTCAGTTACGTGTTTTTCAAAATCATCGGATCAAACCCCTCACTTTCTGCTCATATCTACCGGAGCTGCTAACTCAATGATCCTAACTGCTATACTCTAGGATTTCCCCCCAAAACTTCATGTGCCCCCAAGATCTAATTTCGTACTACTAACACCTGGTGAACCCTGAAAGCAACATTCTCCAATATTTCATGTAAACTTCTCTTTCGAACCCCCACTTTCCACTTTTCTCTCTTTTTTGAAATCTTTTTTTTCTGTTATATTACTTTGTGAAACTCTTTTTTTTTTCTTTTCTCTTCATTACTGCCACATGTTCACATCCTCATCATCATCATCATCATCATCACCCACTCCTTCTTCTTCTCATCTTTGGTTCTTTTTTTGTTCTGAGCAGAAGAGCACATCTTGAAATCCGAGGCGTCGAAACTGATGTAAACTAAACTATTTCATGAGTCGTTTCGAATGTTTCCGCTTTTCTCTTTTTTTGCAAAAAGAGAGAGAAAAAAACGAAACATGTGGTGTGTTCTGGTTCTGTCATATAGGTAAATTCTCTTTGTGAAATCCCTCCAAAAGATTAGAAAGAGATAAAAAAGAAAAGTGTTCAAGAATGCATACAAAGGGCAAGAAATTCATAAATAAACATTAGAAGGGATAAGTCACATGGGTAAATAATCCGAATAGTTACCACCCTGATCAAATGACAGTCCTTAGCATTGTCTGATAGTAAGAGTTTTCGTCCGATAGATATCAAAAAATGAATAAACTCTTTCGAAAATCTTACCGTATTCGATCATTTTTCAAAGATGAAAAACGGACATGGAACATTAATAAGGTAAGTCTAACCCAGACAATAAAAACTCTTCGATTAAATATTTGTCTTTCTCAAACCTTCCACCTAACTCTACTACCATTTTACAAGAACTTTTATCAAGTTTTAATTACATTCTCTTCGATTATTTGTATTAGTGTTCAGTTTGTATGCTTCTCCTGACTCCTAACTAACTGACGAAAGGTCAACAAATGGAAGTGGCGCCCACCCATCGGGCGCCTTTCCCAGCCATCGGAGCATATGATTCTACCTTCCTTCAGGACGGGGAAGATCATACGACAAAAAAAATAAATGTGACTCTGCAAATTTCGACAAATTGTAAAAATAACGAGAAAAACCACTGAAATGTTGGGCATGTGATGGTGGTTTGATGACACTCAAAACAAAGAATCCGAACTTCTTATCACCCCGGAAGAAGCGGGGCAGCAAATTGATAAAATCAGCTGATGATTGTTTGTCTTCGAATCGAAATGCACTCAAACGGGGTATTCCGGACGCACAACATAACAAGTTACAACATTTGTAAAAGATTGAGAGAGAGAAAAAAAGAGTATTTTTTTATAATCCTTTCCGCTCCGTTCTTGGCACAACACGGGGGAAACACCGGAAAGACATGATTTGCAGTTGGATAGACTGGAGATTAGATGTACATAATCGAAGGAATATGAATGTCTCAATATTGAAGAGGTGCGTCATAAGGATTTAGTCAGGGATTTATATGGAGGAAATGGAGTCAGAAAATCATGTTTTTGTGGGTATACGGAGCGGGATACTGTAGACTTGAAAACCCAAATCGGAGAGGGTTTTCAAATACTTTGGACACCGTCTATTTCCTGTTGTAAACGTGGAGTTGCAGAACAATAGACTCTTTCCACACGGTCTACATGATATCCATAGACGAATCTGGGCAGTTTTCAACCAACTTTTGATTATTTTAAGTGATTTATCAGATGAACACAAAGTTTTGAAAATGCAGAAGTTTAGAATTCATGACCTGAAATGTTCTTTTCTTCCAGTTTCTACACCCTCTGTACCTTTTCGAAGCCATCTTCCTTTTTTCCTTCAACAATCAAGTGTTGTCATGAAAAACCGAAACCATTATGCAAATCAGATGTGAACACAATGTATTTGACAATCAGAAATTTCATATTTCCCCCTTTCCACCCTCTTCTTGTATATATATCGAACGATTCCTAATGTTCCGAAACTTATTGGAACGACTATTTCCTTCTAGAGTTCCTACGGTAAGTCATCTCCCTACCTATACGTCAGAATCCTATTACTAAAACGGGGAAAAAGTAGAAGAGACGCAGAAGCTCTCTTTCGCCCAAATCCGGAGCAGTGTGCACTAGTTGGGTTTCCCCAAAATTGTTGTCTCTAAGTCTCTTTCTCTCTGAAAATCTCTCTTCTTACCCATATCAGTTTCGTCTGCACTCTCTTCTTTTACCATACTCTTTCCATCATCGTTCAGTAGTTTTTTTTTGGTGTGCGCGTCCCCATCATCCCGTGTGTTTCTTTTTTTTGCCACTGCTGCCCATTCCACGCAAAACGAATGAAGAGAAAGAAGAGGGGAGATCAGTCAATACTACACCTGTATGCGTCTCTTTGGCGCGGCGCCTCCAAACCTCTGGCCACGCCCCTCCTAAAGGCCACGCCCACCGAGAATGTCGAAATAGTGTTGGCTCTCGAGAGAGACAGTGGATGAAGAGAGTGCCTCCCTCTTTCGAATCTGCCCGGGCTTGTGCTGTGCACTTTCAGACTCATTCCGACACACTCCAAGCCTGCAAAGAGGTGTGTGTCTGTCTTTTCTCTTTTCTCCCACACAAACTTACTTCTCTTCGTTGACTTCATCTGCTGAATAACTATGGCCGATTCGTCATCGTTCTTCTCATCGGCCTTCAGCTCAGCTAAGAATCTTATTCCGTTCGCTAAGAACACTGAAGATAAACCAGTTGATACTGATGCTTCTGCTGATGCAAAGGATGCCAAAGATTCTGCAATCCAAGAAGCCGTCCAGAATGCCTCCGCTGTTATTCAAGACGTCTTCTCTGATGCCGTTGATAAGTTGGAAGAAGTGAAAGACGCTGTCGTTGAGAAGGTGAATGGAGATGTTAAGCATGATGAGGTGAAAGATTCTGTTGAAGAAAAGTTTGATTCTGTTCATATTGCTGCTGATACTGCTGTTGATTCTGCTGTCCATGATGTTGATTCCGCTGTTCAAGAGGCTAAGGAAGAAGTCAAAGAAGACGTGAAAGAAGCTCAAGTTGTGGTTAAGGGAGTTTTGGCTGACGGTACTCAGATTGTGGAAGGAGTTTCTGATGCTGCTGGTGAGTCAGATTATTCTTTGAAATATGTAGTTTAACATTTTTCTTTAGCTCATTCCGATGAGCACTCTGCCCCAGCTGAGGAGCAAAAAGCTGAAGCTGTCCATGTTGAATCCGTTGAGGCTGCTGCCCCAGAAACCCATGCTTCAGAGGCTCAAGCTTCAGAAGAACACAAAGAGGAGGAAGCCCCAGAAGGAGCTAGGATCGTCTTCAAGGGTGTTTTGGCTGATGGAACTCAAGTGATTGAAGCTGTGTCCGAGCACCCACCAGTTCATCAAGAAGAATCTGCTCCAGCAGTTGCAGTACACGAGGAGGTTGGTGAAGCTGTACACGTTGAAGAGAATGCTGCCCCAGCTGATCATTCTCACAATGAAGCTAAGCCAGAGGAGCACATTGAATCCGTTCATGTCGTAGCTGTTGAGTCATCACCATCTTCAGAGGATCATGCTGAATCCGCTTCATCCGAGCAAAAAGAAGACTTTGCTTCTGAATCTCACTCCGAGGAACACAAGGAAGCTTCAGATGCCGTTCATGTTCCAGCCGTTGAAGCCCACTCTGATGATCACAAGGAAGAGTACGCTCCAGCTGCCGAGCCATCTCACGAGGAGCCAGCTGCTCATTCCGAGGAAGCACATGTAGATAAAACTGCTGCTCAAGTTGTTGAAGAAGTCATCGAAGCTGTTCACGTTTCTGAGAATGAAGCCCATCCAGTTGCTGAATCACCAAAAGAGGAGGCTGCTCCAGAAACTCACTCAGAGAACAAAGAGGAAACTGCTGCTCCATCTGATGTCCACGTTGAATCTCATCCTGAAGAGCATCATGAAGAGTCTGCTCCAGCTCCAGCCCACGAAGAGCACAAAGAAGAAGCTGCCCATGAGGAAGCCGCTGAGGCCGTCCACGTAGTTGCTGTCGAGGCTGCCCCAGAAGCATCTGAAGAGCACAAGGATGCTTCGGAACACAAAGAAGAAGCTGCTGCACCATCAGAAGTTCATTCTGAATCCCATTCCGAGGAACATCACGATGATGCTACTCCAGCTCCAACTCACAAAGAGCACAAAGAGGAAGCTGCTGCGCCATCAGACGCTGCTCACGAGGAAGTTGTTGAAGCCGTCCATGTGGTCCCAACAGAAGCTGCATCAGAAGCTCAAGCTCATGAGGAACCAGCCCACACTGATGCTGCTCCAGAAGCACATCACGATGAACCAGCTCATGAGGAACCAAAGACTGACGCCGCTGCACCATCAGACGTTCCCCTTAAGCAAGTCTTTGAAGCAGTCCATCTAGCTCCAACTGATGCTGCTCCAGCCGATGCTCATCATGAAGAACCAAAGGAAAATCACAAGGAAGAAGATGCCCCAGCTCCAGCTCACGAAGAACATCATGAGGAAGCTGCTTCAACTGAGGCTCATTCCGATGCTGCTCCAGCTCCAGAAGCTGCTCAACCCGCCGAAGAGCACAAGGAGGAAGCTGCTCCTTCTGAGGTTCATGTTGATTCACATGCTGAGGCTCATCACGAAGATGCTGCTCCAGTTGCCACTGAGGTGCATAAGGAGGAGGGTGCCCAATCCGAGGTTCACACTGAAGCTGAGGAACATCACGAGGAATCTGCTCCAGCTGTTTCTCACGTTGAGGCCCATCATGAAGAAGCTGCTCCATCTGCTGAAGAACACAAAGAAGAAACTCATGAAGCCGCTGCTCCTGCTGATGCCTCCGTTGAAGATGTTATCGAAGCTGTTCACGTTGCTGCCACCGAATTTGCTCCAGAAGCCCCAGCTGCTGATGCCCATGCTTCAGAAGAACACAAGGAGGAAGTTGCTGCTCCATCTGATGTTCATGTTGAGTCACATGAAGAGCAACACCATGAAGAAGTCGTAGCAGCTGCCCCAGCTTCAGAATCAGTTGAAGAAGTTGTTGAAGCTGTCCATGTTGTCCTAACAGAATCTGCTCCAGAGGCCTCTGCAGTTCATGATGAAGCTGCACCAGAAGCTCACCATGATGAACCAGCTTACTCTGAAGCTGCTCCAGTTGCCGAAGAAACCCATGCTGAGGAACACAAGGAAGAAGCATCGACAGCTCATGCTGAAGCTCCAGTTGAAGAAGTCATCGAGGCTGTACACATCGCCGCTACTGAATCTGCTCCAGAATCATCAGAAGAGCACAAAGAAGAAGCCGCAGCTCATTCAGATGCACCAGCAGAGGAGTCAGCAGCTCCAGCTCCAGTTGAAACACCAGTTGAGGAAGCCCACGCCGCCCCTACAGAAGCTGCCCCAGAAGCTCCAGTATCTGAAAAACACAAAGAAGAGGCTGCTCCAGCTTCATCTGAAGCTCCAGTAGAAGATGTTATTGAAGCTGTTCATGTTGCCGCCACAGAATCAGCTCCAGAAGCTCCAGGATCAGAAGAATCAGCAGCTCCAGCCGAAGCCGTTCCAGCCAAAAATCCAGTAGAAGAGGTTGCAGTTGCCTACCACGTCGAATCAGTTGAATCAGCCCCAGCTCCAGAATCAGAATCACATGCAGCTCCAGAATCAGTAGAAGAGCCAGTAACTCAGCAACATATTGAATCAACAGAATCAGCTCCAGAACCAGCCGCCTCGCCAGAAATTCATGAAGAGTCATTTGATGTCGTGCATGTTCACAGTGACGAAGCCCATCCAGAAACTGCGACTCCAGAATCTGGAAGCGAGGAGACATTCGAGAAAGTCGAGCATTCACAAGTACAAGAGGCACCATCTTCCGAAGAGCATGCAAACTCTTCGGAGCCTGAAATTGTGGAAGACGTCGTCGAAAAGCAAATCGTCGCCGCCGTTGCTTCAGCTCCAGTAAGTAGATTTTATGGACTGTTTACTCTTTATTAATCATCTAAAAGTACATGTTATCTAGTTCAACACATCTATCATCTTGTGGCATCACATCTAAACCAAACTATTTGAACTCTATCTCTTCCTATTCATCTCTATTTTCCCATCCATCCATCATTAGTTTTGAAATGTTGTGTATATATGTTTGCAGCAACTAAATCCTAAAAACACCTGACTTTTCAAAAATTTCAAATCACTCTTGCTCTTAACTTTTCTCCGTTTGACATCACTGCCATCTCACATAGTTATGAGTGGGAGGAACAGAAATCTTGCATCATTTAAAAGTTCAGGGGTCTGATCAAACATCAAGGAAAGATGATTCAGAACCAATTTTAGATAAAAAAAAAAGAAATTTTTTGTTTCAAACCGCCAATTTGTCGGCCTTTTCCAATTTCAACAAACTATAGGTAATTGTAGAGAAAATGGGTGGAAAAGAGGGGATGAGAAACCGGTCTTCGTTTATACATATAGTGCGAAAAGGTTTCTCGCGCAGCAAAACGTCAAAATGTTTACTTTTTTGAAAATGAAATGAAGAGAGGTTTGAAAAAAAGTTTATTCTTTTTCATTTATCCGATGAGTCTCTACTTTTGCAATTTGCAGATTTTAGTGGGATAAAGATAAGACTAGCTTTCGGTACCTCGCCCAGTATCTAGATATTCCGAGGACAGAGGAAGGTCCATGAATCTATAGAGGCTCCTAGATTGGTATCTAGGTATCTTAAATTATCCAGACTCTGAAAACATTGTGTAGAGAGTATTAGGTTAATATTCGTAATGCATCGGTTGCAAAGTTGAGTAGTACGGAGGGATTCCCATATTCTGACCACATATTGTAAGAGTTCCAAGATTCATCAAACCTGAACATAGCTTTTTCAAAGACCTTTAGACTTTCTCCAGTACCACTTAAAAGTTTCCAGACCATCTTTGGTCTCTTCAACTTTCTTCCGGCCACGTATTCCTTTTTCCCGAATGGTTATTGTTGTTTTTGTTGCTGTTCGTCCCTCTCTCCTCGTCTTCCTATATATTCTCTCCCTTCGCCAAAAGAATAGAGAATCGGTGTGAAAAAAAAAGAGAAGAGAGAGGAGGAAAATGAGAATGATGTTGGCACGCCCAAAGCCGATATCATTCTTTTTGTGAGAATGTGTTGGGTATCTCCCCTCTACTTGCTTTGTGTATTTCAACTTTCAACAAAATGAGTGGCAATATAGAGATTGAAAGATACTGTCTGTTTCCGTTGTAATATTGTTGTCCATTTTTCCTCTAATTTTGGAATGAATAGAAGAAAATGATTGAGTAGTTGAGAGATAAGCTTCATGATTGATAGGTTTTTTGGGGTTCTAAAAGGGTAGCCGTTCTTTGATAGTGGAAATAGTTTCAGTAAATTTAGCATGGTAGTCTCCAATTCACATCTATTTCTTGAGTATATAGGTAGGCACCGCAATGAAGAGGGGGCGGGGCGTCGCAAAAATTCCACCTGGAATAATTGCGACACTTTGGGCGCTTGTATCTCGGCTTAGGACTGATAAAGTTGGGAGGTTAACATTTCTCCTTACGTAACTTTTTACGTAGAATCTGATGGTATAAACCGTTTTTTTCTAGAAAAACTAGTTTTTCTAGAAAAGAGAGAAAACCGGTAAAAATTTCATCCATTCTCAGAATATGAAGTATTTGAATAGGTTGTAGGAACATTGCACAGAGTTTTTTTGCTGTTTTTAATACTTCTAGTTGTGCTTGAATGAATTTGAGTGGAATCTCGAAAATTCATTATCCGCAAAATGATTCAGAAGACGTCAAACTTCTGGAGCAGATTACAAAAAATTTTCAGCGACGACCCCCAATTTTTTTCCTTCAAGCATGTTTATCAAACATTCAAACATCCGAATGCAACTTTTTAGCACGATTGAAGCAGTTTGAAGTGTTTTAACACCTTCTAGAAATGACTCTGATACTGGAAGAAAGTAGTATTTCTAAGTTTTAGGACTGATGCAGGGAGATTGCACAGAATTTTATTTCAGAATCGGATTCTACACAAAATTTGCAACAAATTCCTTTTTGAAAATCAAAAATTCATTATCCGCTTCTTGAGATATTTCAGTCTGAAGTTGTATTTACGTGACAAAAATCGTCTGAAACAGGCTGCTTGCGGAGGCGACGCAGCGCTTGTTTATCTATGCCTTTGGTGGTCGCCGCCGTTCGCGGCCGGTTGGTGCAGTGGTTGCGCGCTTGTTCGGTGTTTGTTCGGCGGGGGTTCGGATCGGATTTAGGCGGATTTTCTTTTTGAAATCGGCTGCCGCCGCCCTCGGTGAAACTTTCAGTAGTAAGAAAGAAAGTTATAAATGACAATATCTCCGGAATTACCGAACATTTTCAAAAGATTTTTTGGGATTGTGCTTATATTTGAAAGTTAAAAACAGCCGACAATGAATTTTCCGAAAAAACGCGGTTTGAAAAATATGTTGCGGTGCCTATATATAGGCTAGCTGAAAACTCTCTGATGATACCTACAAGTTCTCCAATTCCCAAACATCAGAAATCCACCTTGTCCACTCTTTTTCGTTTTCTTCTTGTCCATCTCACTCTCACAGAACTTTTGGCAGGTGGTGGGCATGGGATGGGGCAAATGCCCACCATTTTGGGCGACCGCCTATCGTTCTGGGCAAACTGCCCATGGGCAGATGTTAGGCACCTATTGCGCGAGTTTGAGCAGCGTTTGCGCAAGAAAACGGGACGACCATTTGGGCGAGCAAGAGGCAGCGAATCAGCGAAGTTGGGCAGAAGTCGCGCAGAACTAGACAAGGGTCACGCGATAATAAACACTGGAAAAAAAACGAAGAAACTGTTTATTATTTATTTTTATGACTCTTGTTTCAATTTTTCATACTCGGCTTTGGTTTGTCAAAGTTTTCCAGGTTATATAAACATGTTATATCAAACTATGCTGTTCTGAGAATGAGAATGTGAGTTCCCTAATTAATGTTTCAGCTTCTATATATCGGTTGGAGTTTTGTTTGTATATATATATGAGGCAATTTATGCCTATTAAAGATTATGAAGAGGATATGTTTGTAATATACCAATTGAAACAGAAGTTCTAAAACACCACAATCAGTGTTCGATGCTCAAGCTGATATTTTGAAGAACTTTATATGAACTCCACATTTTTTCTCTTTTTCATCAGTTAATAAAAAGTTATTCCATTATTGTGTTTTTTGCGTGTAAATCTAGAACACATTTTTCCTAAAAACAGCAACTATGGGCAGAGAATGCGCGAAAAACGGCAGGAAAGCGGGCGAAATGCCGAGCAATTGGGCAGGTCTGGCGCGAGTTTGGGCATCATACGGGCAATCCGCGCTTCGTTTGGGCAGCCCTGCCCATACCAGTAAGCAGCGCTGCCCATGTGAACCGCGGATTGCCCAATGCATGGGCATTTCGCCCATCAAGTCTGTGAGCTTCAACCAACAAAAAAACAACCACAAACTGAGTCACCTTTCTCTCTTATTTTCTCTCAATTTATCCTCCTCCAAGTGATAAAATCGAGAAAAGATACACTCGATTCTTTTCCATCTCTCCAATGGAATCTCTCTTTTTTTCAACTGTTAAAAGGCGGAAAACCGACACGGACCCCCATTTTCCTTCCATTTCCTTTTCAATTTCCCCCCATCGTTCTCTTTTTCCAATCTTCTTCTTCAACTTCTAAAACCTTTTTTGGGAACTCTTCTTAAATTGAATTCAATTCAATCGAAAAGGAAGTAAAAGAAGAACCAAGAAAAAAAAAACTAATTGAATTTTGGTTCATTCAGCCACCGTAACCTTCCAATTTTGCAGGAAACTCAACCAGAAGAATCATCGAAAAAGCCGAGAACACTTGCTGAAATGTCTCACGAGTCCGCATACGTAAGTTATATTTTCGAAACCTGATATCTTCTTTTTTCTATCTGTCAACGTCTTCTTTTTAATTGGCTTTTCTTCTTCTTCGCAAGTCATAAAAATAAAATGAAATAAAAAAAAGAGATGTGATTTTCATCACAAACAAATTCTTGTTTGTTTCACTCCTATTTATCAAGGTCAATTCTATATCATGAAAAAGAGAAGAAGACGTTGTTGATAAGAATGGAATGATATGAAAACTGAGAATTCTGTTTATGTAAATAATTGAAATTTCAGCCAGTTCCATACCGTAGCAAGCTCGTCGATCCATTCGAGCCAGGACAGACACTCATTGTGAAGGGAAAGACTGGAGAGGATTCTATCCGGTACGTTGGGAAAAATATGGGAATTCAAGTGACTAATCGGAATATCTTTAAAACAAAAAGAGCACAGTCTATATTTTCAGCTTCACTGTGAACCTTCACACCAACACCGCCGACTTTTCCGGAAATGACGTTCCACTTCATATTTCCGTCCGCTTCGACGAGGGAAAACTCGTCTTCAACACCTTCCAAAAGGGAGAGTGGGGAAAAGAAGAGCGCAAGTCGAACCCATACAAGAAGGGAGACGACATCGACATTCGCATTCGTGCCCACGATTCCAAGTTCCAAATCTTCGTCGATCAGAAGGAGGTGAAGGAGTATGAGCACCGTGTGCCACTCTCCTCCATCACCCACTTCACCATTGACGGAGATGTTCTTGTCAACTACATTCACTGGGGAGGAAGATATTATGTAAGTTTCTCATCTTTACGAAAAAGGGCAATTTCATATCTTTCTATTTTTAGCCAGTCCCATACGAGAGTGGATTGGCCGGAGAGGGACTTGCCCCAGGCAAGACTCTTACCGTCTTCGGAATTCCGGAGAAGAAGGCCAAGCGTTTCCACATCAATCTTCTCAAGAAGAACGGAGACATTGCTCTTCATCTCAACGCTCGTTTCGATGAGAAGGTGAGGATTCAGAATTTTGGAGTTGTGGAAATTATAGAGATTGTTCAGCACGTCGTTCGCAACTCGTTGATCAACTCTGCATGGGGAAATGAGGAGCGTGAAGGAAAGCTTCCATTCGAGAAGGCTGTCGGATTTGATTTGGAAATCCATAACGAGCCATACGCATTCTCGGTAAGTTACAGAATCTTCCTGTTCGTCCAACGTCTTCTGAAACCCCTGAATTTCAGATCAATGTCAATGGCGAACGTTTCGCTTCGTACGCCCATCGTCTCAGCCCAGATGAGGTCAACGGACTTCAAATCGGAGGAGACGTCGAGATCACCGGAATCCAAATCGCCTAAATTTGCCTCTCTTCTTCTTCTTCTTATTCCATCTGACTCATTCTGCTCCAAGCCCCGCCCCCTTTTCCCCCCAACCGCTCTTTCTCTGCAGTAGCTGATTAAACCAAAAATAATTGAATTTTAATCCAATGATTGTATTGTAATCCGCAAAAAGTTTCAAAAAACTTACCGCTTGCTTCTATTTTACCGCAATGCGCTATACAAAAATAATTGTATATTTTCCCCTCTGTCTGGCAAACTAGTCCCGTCTCCAACTTTTTTGTGAAATTCTAAATTTCGCTTGATTGTAAATCGTATACATGCCACTCTATATTTTACTGCAGAATAAAACTCTCCGAAAAGCACAAAATATGTTCACGTTTCATTTATCTAGTGCAGAAAACAATGAGCCCGTGACAGCAGTTCCACGTGTTGATAGGGGAAAGAAAATTAGGAATTCGTGTATTTCCGTTTTTGAATTGATTGGACAATCAAACAGTTGATTTTCGAATCGAAATGAGGTAAATTTGTGCATTTTAGACGGTTCGAAAAATATGCTTCTGAGCAATCTACGTACTAGATGCTCTTCTATTAGAGGGATCACCTCAACCAAGCCTAATCTTTCCAGCAATATAAAGGAATATCCACAAAACGCGGCAGAAATCCGTCAGCTCGTCGAAAATCGTCGTCACTTTTTGAATATTATCTACGCGACTGCAATCATTGGAGTTTTTCAAATGGCTGCCACTTTCGGATGGTATACGTATCTTATGGAGGCTTATGCCCATTTAGTTGGAAGTACTGAACTCTTCATTCATTCTTTCTCAATGGCAGTCAAGTTTCTCGAACTCGGTCTTCTCTATATTGCACTTTATAACAAGAGAAGTGGTATGGTTCCATTGAAGTGATTCCAAAACATTCTCACTATTTCAGCTGTTCTCATCTTTCTCATAATCATCTACTTCCTTTATGCTTGTCTGAAACTTGTCCAAATCTCTACAACATATCCGGCTCCAGGATTCAGAACGAAATTCAGCGTCGTCACCAGATATTCTGAATATGATGCAATGAGTCTCACTTTTGACTCTGTTATGTTTGGCACCTCAATGATCAGTTGTATTCTCTGTGGCGCTGCTACGTGGCATTTTACTCCATTGGTTATTGTAAAAATGAACTACAAGGAGACACAAGAGGATGCCGTGGCACAGGCAATGAAAAAGTTGAAGAAGACCAAGTTGTGAGTGTGTTTATAAGTGGCATGGGAGACATATGGCGGCGTGGCTTCCGTAGCGCAGTAGGCAGCGCGTCAGTCTCATAATCTGAAGGTCGTGAGTTCGAGCCTCACCGGGAGCATTTTTTTTTGTCTTTGAACAATCAGTTTTACAGGACCACTTATGACGTATGCAGTTCTGATGAGGAAACAGCTCATAGAGTCTCTCGTGGAGCCAATGGAAAACAATTCATCTCGGTATCACAGCTGCTCCAGTAGGAAATGTTCACCTCGAAATGTTTCAGAAAAACCAGCACAAGAAGACGTTTAGCACTCAAATCACCGAAAATGCGGACGTGACTGTTACCACTTCAGGAGCCAGAAGCTCTAGGGTATTTTGTAATTGAGTGGATTTTCTATTCCTAAAATTTCAGAGCGAGGTGAAAGTGAACTAATGGAACACCACAAGCGGAATGAAATCAACAACGATAAAAGTCATTTTTTGTATTTTGTATTCATCGAATCTTCGAGAATAAAGTGATGAATCTTAACTGAATTCTTCAGAAAGAAAAATTAAAAAATCACATTTTTTATATTTTTCAACAAAATCAACAACAAACAAAGGTTTCTTACATCAAAACTAATGACCTACAACGAAAACTACATTATACGGCTGCCTTCATAACTGCCGGACTCTTCAAATATCTCATCAACACTACAATTGCTTCGGGTGTAATTCCAGAGATTCGAGTGGCTGCTGCGAGATTCCGAGGACGTGCTCTCTCCAACTTTTCGATACATTCCAGACTCATCCCACGCATTGTCGAAAAGTCAATGTTGTCGGGAATGATTGTTGCTGACTCTTGATCAATTTCTTGTTTCTTTGCTTTCATCCTTTGATGTTCCATTCGATATCTTCCTTCGATTTTTAACCTCTCCAGAATATCCTCATCAATTGTTTCACCCTTCAAACACTCTTCTAAATCTTCTTTTCCCAAATCATATCGATGAATCAATTCGAACGCTGACAACACTTTTCCCTCATTTCTCGTTGTTGCCGACAGTTTCGGTATCAATCGTTTCCATTTCACAACACTCATTGACATTTCTTCGGTTTTTGCGGTCAAATCGTTCAACTCATCACGAGTTTCTGTGAATTTTGACCATCTTTCATCACTGATTGCATTGTGCCGTCTACCGAGTTCTGTTAATCGAATATCAGCGTTATCCGGTCGAAGATGAAGTCGGAATTCGGCACGAGAAGTGAGCATTCGATATGGTTCATTCGTACCAAGACTGGTTAGATCATCGATTAGAACACCTAGAAAATATTAAGAATTAACCAATTAGTATATATTTTAAAAGCATTACCAATATAAGCTTCTGTCCTAGACACCTCCATTGCTGGCTCTTTCTGTGCTCTTGCTGATGCATTAATTCCAGCAACAACTCCTTGAGCAGCTGCCTCTTCATAACCGGTTGTTCCATTGATCTGTCCGGCTAAAAACATTCCTTCTACTCTTTCAGTTTCCAGTGTTTTCTTCAATTGCTTTGGATTCACAAAATCGTATTGAACGCCGTAGCCGGGTTGAAATATTTCAACATTCTCTAGGCCAGGAATAGCACGAAAGATTTGAAGTTGAACTTCGGGTTTAAACGTCATTGACATTCCTTGTGGATAAATGTGTGGGGAATCGAGACCTTCATGTTCAAGAAATAGACGATGTTTTAGATTTGGGAAACGGTTGACTTTAGACTCAAATGATGGACAATATCTGGAAAACATGATAATTGTGACATGTCTTAATTTCTTCAGACCTTGGAGAAGTCGTTTCGGAAGCCACTTGATAATTTTCGTGCATATTTTCTTGTGCTATTCTACACGTTTCTTCATTCGTATGTGCTAGATATGTCGGAAGTTGATCTTCATATTTAATCCACACATTTTTAGTTAAAAATGAAAACGGAATAGGTTTCTCATCAGGTTTAACAAGTTCGAACTTCGAAAAATCAATTGAATCTTTCATTAACCTGGGGGGTGTTCCTGTTCGAAGCCTTCCGAGTTCAAATCCAAGTTTTAGAAAACTTTCAGACAATTTGTCTGAACTCTTTTCTCCTATTCTTCCTGCCGGCCACACTTTCATACCTTGATAGATTTGAGCTCGAAGAAATGTTCCTGTAGTAATCACCACGCATTTTGTGCTGAAACCATTATTTTAGATAAAGTTTAGAAAAGGAAAAATACCTGATAACTGTATCATTTGCCATTCGGACTCCCACAATTGTATTATTTTTAACGAGAAGCTCCGCGACTTCTCCTTCAACAACTTCTAATCTTTCTGTCGATTTGATCTCATTTTGCATATGCACTTTATATAATTTTCGATCAATTTGTGCTCTAAGACCTAAAACTGCTGGTCCTTGTGCTCGATTTAATGCTTGATAAGTGATAGCTGACTTATCACATATTCTACCGCAGAGACCATCTAATGCATCAACTTCTCGGATTAAATGTCCTGCAATTTATTCATTTTCGTTTATACTGAAAAGTGAAGAATTAAAAACCTTTGCCGATTCCACCAAAACTTGGATTACAACTCATTTCACCGATTGTGTTTCTGTTTTGCGTCACTAAAATTGTTTTCGAACCACAACGAGCCGAAGCGGCGGCGCTTTCACAACCGGCATGTCCACCACCGATAACTATCACATCTACATCTGTCTGAAAGCATCGCCGGAATATTCGCGAGCTTCTGCTTAACATTTTATCTGAAAACTTGCTTTTCGTTGAAGTGCTTATACCCTTTCATATACTTCGTGGGATTCGCGACAAGTCCTCTAAAAAACTTATAAAACAATTGCAGATTCATAAATTTTTATTTTAAAAAATTATAAAAACAACATTAATAAATTAATTACATAAACAAAGGCAAAACAACAGACAGTCCCGTGAAAAAGGCACAAGAAGATAAAGCACACGAAGAGAGATGTGTAAAACAGAGGAAATATTATTTTATGGGTTAATAAATGATACCATAATGTATCTGGTACCCTTGGTGGTAGCCAGACCTTCGTGGAGATGGGTCAATCTTCCTGGGAACATCATGGCGTAGCCTGGAAAAAAGGAAGACAATAGAAAAAAAAATGTTTTGCGAGTTCTTCGAGAGGACTACACGGTGGTTTACAGTGGAGCGCGCTTGCATTAAAACTCGGAAAGTAAACTTTTAGTGGGAAAGTTGAATTTGTTGGCCTTGTGGTATTTCATGAAAAAAGAGTCCATCAGTTTATCTTCTACAAAAAAATTCAAAAAATACTCACCGACTTCATCAGCTTCAACAGTACAATTATATCGAACATATCGAACACCTCCGCCCTCAAAGTCTCTTCCTTTTTTGTTGAGAGCAATATCAATACTGAATGTGCTGGCATCATGATGTGGTCGGAGAGAAGCTTGTTCTTCTGGCTTATAGCGAACAACGAACATCATATTAGATTCGACTGGCTGAAAAAGTATAAGTTAACAGACAACGTTTTTCTCTGTAAAAGATGGTTTCCAAAGGAGCCAATAATTTCAAACCAGATAAAAATTAAAGTACCTGGTGATAATAACCAATGAAAGTTTTCTCTTGGACCGGTCTGACATAAGTATCCATAAAGTACAGCCATTGTCTTTCGAAACCAACTTGATTCATATGAATGTCACGAGTCGGAACATTTTCATAACCTCCAGCCAAACGCTTGTCCTAGAAAACAGAAAATAAAAATGAGTAAAAAAAAAGGCTCGTAGCTCACATTATTACTTCCATCACTCCATCTTCCATAACCTTCCATTTCTTCAATAAGTTCTTCACAGAATCTTTCGGACATCAGAGGGAAATCATAAACATCTGGACAGGCTTGATCCACAATATGATCTGGTTCCATAATTTTATGATATCCAGGATGAATATACCGAGATTCCCAGAGTTCTTTATTCTCAAAGATTTGCCACATCTCTGGATGCCATTTTCCTTGGGTAACAGTCTCTGAGAACTCATCACTAACAATCAGATATCCATATGGTTTCTCGTTATCGATATACATGAAATGTCCGTTATCTCTAGCGAATTGGCACATTGACATGTCAGGGTCCAAGTTCTTATTGTAACTATAAGCGTCCTTTAAAGCTACCAACTTCTCCTTGTTGAGCAAAAGAGCAGAAGTGATGAATGGAACCTGAAAAAAGTATGATAATATAATATTTTAAAATTATACCTACATTCCAATATCCAATTCTGTTTCCTTTGACAATTGCCATATAATCTTCACTTCTGGCGTAATACCCATTTGCTGCAATGGCTCCCCAAAAGTTAGTGAAGAGTTTTCCAATTTGACCAACCATCGGAGCAATTATTCCACTGAAAACGTTTCATTAGAAAATAACTTGCGGGGGAGAAAACATACACGTCATAAGTTTTTGAATAATGGATCACATCTTTGATAACTTGAGGTTCAGTGAAATATGCATCACCATCCATGAGGAAAGCGAATTCCACATTTCTTTGTTTGTCCCATTCGCTGAAAAGCTTCAATAATCTAAATATCCAAGTGAATCAACTTACATGGCCTCATTTCTTGCTTCCCTCTCTCCAATTTCTGTTACTCCATTGATAATTCTCTTTGTATAATAGGATTTACCGTGCTCCTTCAAAAAGTCTTGAATATTTTTGATGGAAAATGGCTGATTGTTGTAGATGTACAAAGCAATTTTATCTTTTGGATAGTCAAATTGGGCAACTTTTTGAAGAACTTCTTCCAAGAATGGAATTGGTTTCGCAATGAAAATATTCAAACCAATGAGGGGAAGATCACCTGACTCCTTATTTACTTGACCGCAAGTTCTACATCCCAATTGTGAATTCCATCGATTTCCAAGATAATTTCCCAAATAATTCAAATGAGATTTACTTGGTCCATTTCCATGAATAATCAATGGTTTCGTGTTGTAGGCGGCGTTATAGGCTTCTGGAGTTCCATCATCTTTAAATTGAAGTTCAACGTCTTCAATGACTCCATTCAGATTTTGGAATATTTTTGACATTGAATCCAAATCCATTTTCAATTCTTTTCTCAATTTATCATCAAGATAAATCATTGTGAAGTAAAGTTGATCGTCATCTTTGTCTTCTACAGGTTTCAATTTCAAAACCTTGTATACTTCTGGACCGTAACCCATGAATAATCCCGAATTCAAGAATCGTTTTCCGAATTCTACAATTGGATAATCTGGAGCCAGATTTTGATCGGGCCAACAGAATGGTTCAGCTCCGAACAGAAGTCGTTTTTCAGAATAATGCTCAAAGAATTTACGGAGAATAGTTGTGGAGTCAGCGTTGAATACAACATCATAAGCATCCACAAACATGATAATAGTGTCAGATGCATCCTTATATTTTTCAATCCACTCGGAAAGAATTCGAATCTTTTGACCTCCACCCTGGAAAATGGAAAATTAGAAAAAACCTATATTCGTCTCATTACCTGCTCCACTCTGGTATCACCTCCATTCCATTTCTCTCCCAACGCCAGCACTTCGATATTAATGTCAAAAGCTTTGGCAGATTCAAGAAGCCGTTTCAGTCCATCAGTGTTTTCAGTGGCAACGGTGACTACGACCAGCTCGGGAAGGTCGGTTATAGTGGTGGATATGGTAAAAGGAAGTAAAATGAGAGGCAGGAGAGGGAGAACCCTCATTTTTCTGAAAAAGCGACTATTAGGTATTGAGGAAGCGGACAAAACATGAAATTTAGGAGCAAAAAGGCTATATAATCACAATATTTGAGAAGGTTAACGTAGAAATAGAGTATTAGAATAAGAAAGGAAACATTCGAAAAGGGTGACATGTCAAAATAAATCGTCCTCCTCCTCTTGCTATTCTCACTCATTCCATCTACTCCTCCTTCCTTCGTACTTTTCATCGTGTCCTTCTCAACTTCTTTTCGAGACACGGACGTCGTAGAAATGAATGCGAGAATCAAATTGGATTGGTAGGATGATCCAGAGGGTATAATTATGAGTATAAAAAGTGGATTGCTTGAATAAATATGTTTCTCGGGAAGTGGGTTTAGCTGTTCCTAAAGTTACAATAGGTAGATAAATGACGTCTAGTTAAATGAGAGAGGTTTATTATAAGAAAAAGTATGACAAAACTTAGAAATTGACTAGTTTCTATGTCTCATTGTTTGGAGAGTACCGATGAATAAGTCAGTGAAGCAGGACCTGCGCATTGTGGTGGGAGGTGTGGTCCAAAAGATGAATACGTGATAGATCTCGATAAACATTAGATCCGATTGGGCGGAGTGAATTTGAAGGGAACGTGCATTTGAATATGTAATTACAATTGCACGAAGAATTGAGTGTTTCGAAAAAATACTTTTCCCTCCCTTATGCGAATTTGAGACTACTGCTGCTTATAACCATCGAAGTGAGTGCTATTCATTTCGAGTTTAAAAAATTGATAAGATTTGAACTGATAACAATAATTTAGTAAGCTCTTGTGATATAGTCTAGAATATCTCCTTTGAATATACGAAATTTTTTGAAAATCGATAGATCACAGTTGGTCAAACTAAAGAAAACAGTTGAGAGCCCTAGAATCCTTCCAATCTCAACAGAGCCTCCAACAGTCACTACTCAAATTCTGCACACAAATTGTAATAAGAATATACTCCTAAATCTAAACTCTACGTGCAAATCAAATAAAAATAAGACAGTCCGAGCTAGAGTAAGAGGTGACCAACCAACGAGAAGAAGAGTTTACACTTTTTGAAGAAGCCCCTTCTCCTTCTTCTCCGGGTCACTGAGACGGCGGCTGTCCAACAGATGTCGACCAGCCACTCTTTATTTCTCCGTCTCTCTTATAGTCTTACCCACTCTCTTGCCTCATCGCAACTTTTTTGCATCGTCACTCTATGAAGGAATGGATAGAGGGAAAAGGAACAGACAGTGTGTGCACTTATAGTTTTGATATTATTTAGAAGAAGAGGAAAAGAGATGAAGAAGAAGAAGGTCATTTTGTTCAAATAAACATTATTGTAAAACCATTGGCCATGTTCAATACGAAGACGAAAGCATCCTTCAATAGTATTGTTATCATGAAAGATAAATGAATATAACCAGAACATCTTTATATGTTATTGTTTTGTTTTTTCTATGTAGGCGTTGTCTTTTCATGGACTTCCCCGTATCTTGTTTATCTTTCTTTCTTCCAAAGTTTTACTAGTATTTTGTAGTTATCTATTTATAAGTGTTTTCCAGATTATAATGAATAATGGTACAACATATGTCTCTGATATTCTCCAGTTCCATAGTTTAGAACCGTATTCAGTTTCTATATCCTCGAAATCTGAAACAATATTCAAAAAACTTCTAGATCGGCAATTCTTCAAAAGCATTTTATTTGTGAAATGTATTTTGAAAATAAAATGAAAGCAAAAAGCTCAAAAAGATCATGGATTCTCTAATTCACAATCTTCAAAACCGTATTCAGAAGCGCTGCTTTAGTGGCGTTACTGATATTCTTGTACTCTTCCATATTTTTGATTGCTCGAACTTCTGCCACACTTTTGATATTCCTAAGGCAGCTGTCCTGAAAACAAAATCTCGTATTAACATGATTCCGAAATTAATTACAAACCTGCAGCTTTGCCAATAGATACTGATCGGCCCAAACCAATTTAGTAATTGGAAGGATTTCTTCACTTTTCTCCAGAAACCTTTCACATTCGTCCATCACATATTGAATTTCATATTTATCACCGAGTTCCAGAAGATATTCCACGTTGTCTGCTGTTACTGGTTTGTGACAAGGGTAGATGACGTTCAGAAGTTCACGGAATTCTTCTAGAACCACGTCTTCGAGTTCGATTTGAGTTTTATCCCGTTCTTGGAAGTTTGAAAAGAACATTGCATAGAAGACAGGAGAGTAGAGGGCAAGATACTGAAAAAAGGACTTATGTGAGGGTTGCTTTTTTTAAAGTTCAATTGTTACTTTTTTCAAAATTAGATTAAGTTCACAGTCTCTCCTTTTTCTCCCGGAAAAATGACTCACCGCTTTATTGACAAACAATTTCTGCTTATTGATAACGAGTGCAATATCACATACATTCGACTGCATTGTTCCGAAATCAAACCTCGGTGTGTTCCTGACACCAAGTACTTTTTGAACAACAACACGTGCAGTGACTGTCACTGAATCATTTCGAACGAAATTCGAATTGTTTACTTCATCCCATGCCATGAAAGACGGAAATCCCCAATTATTTGAATTGAAGTTGAACTTGTTTGTGAACTGACGGGAGAATGCAGGAACAGTTCGGCTTTTAGAGACAAGGCAGAATTCAACGACAGCATCACATGACCAGAGAGTTGATTCAGATTCTGGATTACAGTCAATGTAGACTGAGAAGAATTTCACATCTGATGTACGTTTTGTTTTTTCGGTTTTAGCAGCCAACCTCCTGGAAAATATACTATTTTGAGGCTGGATTATTGATGATTGCGTTTCTTATTAATCAGACTCCAATTATCATATTTCGGAATCGTTGCATAACCAACTCACTCAATTATTGAACGTTTTCACGTACATTATTTGAATTCTATTCAGATTACTTTTTTGAAAGTGGGCAGGTTTTAGAAAATATTGTGTACATTTTAAAAACTTGTCTTTTCATTCATTGAACTGAATTTCCTTTTTAAAATATCAAATACTCACCATGGCAAGCTTCCAATGTATTGAAAAGGTGTGCTAAGTTTTGATTTCAAACTTGAAAAGTTTGGAATTTCTAATCTCAAAATTCCTTCTGTTCTTGTTGTTCTCGGTTGGGTGTAAGCTTGAAAATCAAAAGTGGAAACATCAGCAGCACCATTATCGATTTGTTGAGGAAGGCTTTGTTTGGGAGGACCTTCAGAATTAATTATATGCTTTTAATATTTTTAAGGAAAAGGAGATGAAAAACTCACTGGCAAAAAGTCTATTTGGAGCCAAGGTTGGTTGATCACAAGAACAGGATATTGAGAGGGCAGTTAGTTCTTGCTGAAACTTTTTTATTTATTTATTTATTCATTAAGTTCTCTCAGAAACTCACATCAAATTCTCGTACATCTTCTGGATTTTCTGGTTGTGGGAAGTTATTTTCAAATTTATCACTCATTTTTTTTTGTGGAATGAGTAGACAGAGGGAGTATTTGTTGTTCTTTGTTACTGAGAAAGAATGTGTGACTCCCTGCAAACAACCATTCGTTTAGTAGACGGAGATGAAGCGATTGACGGTTATGAAGAAAAAGGGGAGGAGTCTGTGAACACACTTACGCGCAAATGCACAGAAGGGGAGAAGAGGTTAGTTTGGGAGTTTTTGAACGGTTTTGAATTGTAAAAAGTAACAAATGGAAAGGAATTTCTTAGATCTTCAGATCAGTTTTCAGGAAAGGAAAGTTTATAGCACAAACAAAGTACATAAGTTCGGACTAATTTCTGAGACTTTCTTCAAAAATTTGAACAATTTTCAACAAATTCAAAGGTTCTTACTTTTAAGTTCTGAAGAAAAGTCAATATTCCAACATATTTATAAAATTTGAAATCTGTACATGTATATATTTCCGGTTTCCTCAGAACCCCTTAACTAGATAATTGAATTAGTGATTGAGGGTTTTGAAACGTTTATTTTCAGTTTTTTGTTTTATAAAAAATGTCAAAACACATTAGCTGGTCATTTTTAGCTTTTTTTGGACCTTTTTCATTACATAAGCTATACTTGACGGCTACGGCTGACAAAAACGACTTTTAAGTCGTTTTTGTCTTCACATTTTACAGTATGTCATTAAAATTAAAATGACATACTGTGAAATGAAATTACAGCAGCAAGTTTCGCATTGAACATATAGCTCAAAAACTACAGAAATATAGGACACATGACTATCACGAGAGTCAAATTCTTATGATGCACCTATAAACTTCCGAATGTATGCCTTGTCACATGTTTCAAGACAATGGTAGCTGTAACCCAACGACCACACCTTCATCTTGTTCCACTAGAAGAAGCTAGAACAGAAAACCTGAGGAAATATTAGCTACAGTAATAGGAAAAAAGGCCGAGAAAAAGCGAAATTTAAACATCTGATACCGACTCCCAATAGAAAATTACACAACTTTTCATGCAAAGCAAGACAAGAAATGATGTTCGAATGAAACGAATGAAATAGAAATGCGATTATGATAAAGATAAGAAAAGGTAATTAGTGAATAGACTGCCGTTGATGGATGTTTCCTCCTTTTACAATCCACAATCATGTCGGCTTTCCTTTCATTTATTTTCCCTTTTCATTCCCACTTTATAATTTCCCACATCATGATTTCTTTTTATCTTTCTTGACAGAAAATCATAAGATTCTTCGTCACAGTATTCCATATTCAAGAAGTCTTCATTGCTTGATTCCACGTGGCCCCTTCTACAACTTTTCGTCATTCTCCTTTTTCTCTCTTTTCTTTTTGTCAGGAATTCATGAGACACTGAATTATAAATAAATCAAAAAGAACTACAATCTAAAAAAGTGTAGACAGGCGGCACAACAAAAAGAGAGAAAAGATTCTGAAAGAAACAAAGAAAGTGCGGAGATGGATAATTTCGTTTTAAAACTTTATTAACCAAGATTTTAGGGAACTATTGGAACACAGTAAGGAACTATTGGAAACTAAAGATCGTCATGGGTTATTTTTGGGGTTTTATGGAGACAATGTGGGAAAATTTTGTGTTTTTCGGGTGAAGTATGGTTCCTTCGGTGAAAGTGAACAAATATCTATAATTGCAAACAAAAAAAAAGAAAACAAACTCGATTGAAAGACGTTCAGTTATCAAAAGCCAGTAATCAAAAAAAGAGCAACAATAGATGAAAATGATAAGATCGACCATCCAATTTCAGAATGTTTTTGTTCAGAGTCTTCGGTTTCCCGTGATCTTCGAAAACGGCAGCAAGAAGAATACGGAAGCTATAATATTTTTTTAATTTTTGTACCTGTTTTCAGGTAGGAATCGTGCGGATAACTCCTGACAGATTTGCAAAACGAATTTGATGTTTTCCAAATTCATGCATTTCTCATTCTGGAACTGATGCTGATATTCGAATGCTTTTTGTTTATTCTTTATAGTTTGGTCCCTTCTATTTCGATGTTCCTAAAATCCTTTTCAAATTTGAACTCTTGATACTTCCTTCCCGAACCAAATGAAAATTGCTCCGTTCTCCGAATTCTTTCAATATTCCTTTTTTGCCCGTTACATGTATACCAATTCACCTCGTTTGAACACGTAGGCAATATAAATGTGTGACCCCGATTCTGGAGGAAACATGCACATTAACACGATTAAATTTTAAGAGAGAAAAAATCTTGCTGGATACCTAGAAAAGTATGTTTTAGTTCCTTATTCTTTAGTTCCTCTGCTAGTTTTGTAGGATACATAAATAAAAAGTTTGTGCGGAAGAGAAATGTATTTTCATCTCCGTTAGGAGAATCCAAGAATAGAGAAAAACACGACCACTTTTTGGACCTTTCTCTATTCAAAGTGAACATTACCATTTCTTTTTTATATGTATCCGTCTATGAAAATGATGAGAAGAAGGCAATTGATGATATTCCAGGAATAGGGGAATAACAAAAGTATATCGAGTGGGTTAAGGGTTTTCGGTGTTTTCTTGTTTTTTATTGCATTTCTAGGCTTTTGGTTGGTTGGAGCTTGTTACTGGTTGCAACTGAAATTCTTTTTTATTTTTTTGTAAGGTAATATCCGTGTTGTTTTTAGTCCAAAATTTGTCAGTAACCTCTATTATAAGAGCACATGTTAACCATTCTAGCGCGAAAAACTTCCCATATTTGTGGATTCATGGTTGACTAAAATTTCATCCGAATCCCAATTTTGAAAGTTTTTGAAACTCAATTCTTTATTTCAACGTTATTAGGCCCTAAGCTCCGTGACTTCCTGTTACTTCCTTTTCTATACGTTTTGTCATATTTTCAGCCTGTTCAAATAGTTAGATTATCACGTTTCCCAAACTTTTTGGTGTGTGAGATGACCATCTTTATCACTTTTTTTCCAGAATCACATCCTTTTCTATACTTGCAATTTCCTGTTTTCATAAGAAATGAATAGAGCTAAATTTGGGTGTTTATCTTCCTTGTATTTTGCTCAAATCTCATAGCTCAGATTTAGAATTCTGGATTTCAGACTATTAAAAATTGGCAAGTGTTTTCTTCATAACTTCCTCTTGGTATTTGCAAAATGCATTTAAGATCTTTATGGTGGATAAAAAACAAGATTATTTTCAATTTTTTGATTTCAGATTTGTTAAATCGGATAAGATTTAGCAAAATGTGAGATATTTTAAACATTAGTGGAAATTATCGAAATGGCAAATCCTGGATATAAAATATCAGGAAATCAAAATGATACACAGATTCAAGAAATGCTACTAAGGTTCCAGACTAAGACGCTGTTCTATTTGAGGTTCTGTTTACAGCTTTCACAGAATTAGATGACATCTCAGGAAATTTCAGTTAATCAATTCTCAAGACCTCTTCAACTCCAATGACTCAACTATTTCAATTTCTGGAATTCTGAACCTCAATACTTTTTTTTCCAGTTTCCATCATTCTTCATTTTCTTATTCTTATTCTTCAATGCTCGTAAAGAACTCAATAAAACTGTCCCACGTCTTCTTCTCCTTCTTCCTCTTCTCTTCACTTTTTTCTTTTTATTTCAACTTTTACTCATCATTTCCAACCCATCCCATTCACTTGATTGTGCACCCTTATAAGCTCCGCCCATTTTCTTTTTCTCCCAACTAGGTTCTTGTCATCAATAGATCTCTTCTCTTTGACGCAAGGAAAAAAAGTGAAGCTGTCTAAAGAGAGAAAAAAAACGAAATGTTCTTTGAAATTCATGAATTTTGACAATGAAAGTTTTCGGTCCCAAGCAGACCATTTCTTTCACTTTTTTTGGAATCGAATCCCTTCTTTTTTTTTGTTGCTTCGTCATTCTTCTCTTGGGACCAATCTGAGCCAATTTCCATGATACGATAATGGTAGCTATCCTTTTTTGAGTTGGAGGGTCATCTGAACGTCATCTAAATTTATAGATAATAATGGTCATTTCCTTATTACACGGGTAGCCGTTTACCCATTTTTATGATTCGTAGCAGCAGTTCTCTGCATATAAACTCAATGATTTTATTATGTATTTTGAGTGGTGCCCTTGTATTAGAAATTCTATTTATAGGTAAGTTTCCTCATTTCCGGTACTCCGTATTCCGTACTTCCAATAATTGTTATTATTATTATTGTTGTTATTTGTAATTTCTTTTGACGTCTTTGTATTGGTCCTTGATTTTCACAACAATAGTTGACAACTATTTTCATCCAGCATTCCAATTTCAGAAACGGAAATTGCGTAGTAATTGAAAAAAAGTGGAAAGTGGGCGTCAAAGTTATAAACATATTTTTCGTTGTACGTTCAAATGATTGCCGTGTTTGTTGTGAGGTCATCGGAGGAACGTCATTGGGGTATTGTTTTCTAAAAGTTCAGAAGTTCTTACTTTTTTTAAATGATTCCATGCGAACTGCGGAACTCTTATAGATTCATAAGGGTCAAGATCTGTCCAACACTCTGAAAACCTGATATCCGTGACACGCCTACAGTAATCGCATTATCTGTAAATAACTCTATGCATCTTTAATTCAATTATATCTGATAAGATTAAAGTTTGCGTTCCTAGTATTCATTATCCGAAAATCCGGATTGGATACTCTAAGACGGATACATCTAGCAACATATGCTGAATTAAATCTATGACCTGCCTAATTCCTCAGGCTAATCCATTTAATGGATGTATTTAAACGGAGCTTGGATCTAAGATTCTGACCCTATTTTTTATTTCAGATTGTGTTAGAAGATTTAATCGTACTCAATTTATTTACTTCCAATCAAACTAGAGTATCATTTAACATTGACCAAAAGCTGATCGAAATTTTCAATTTATATTAAGAATCCAATTCAAGGATTATCTCGAGTGACCACTACAAAAGTTTGTTATCGAGTCACACTAAAGTCGTGTTGACTAAGATGAGAATAATAAAATTTTACTTCATTTCCCCCAAGATTCTAGTTTCTGAAAAACCCTGAACTTTGAACACAAAAGGTGAAAGATTTGTCGAATGTTTTTGATTGATTTGTCCGTAGAGAGGTGACACCACGAAATTTTGAGAAATTGTGCTTGCTCCCGCGTTTTTCACACTTTTTCATCTTGTTTCATTCATTCTTTTTCCCCTTTTTTCCTCACAAATATTCCCCCAATTGTCCTTTAGGGGGTTAAAGATTCCGAGGAGAGGAGGTTTCTAAAACGGGTACCACGTCTTCTAAAAAAAGGAACCTCCCCTGCCGAAAATAGTTGAGTTGAGTGGAGCAGAAGAAGGAGAAGATGTTTTTAATTTAAGTGGGCGAATGGAATGAGATCAGAAAGAAATAACAAGAAGCTCTTAGACAACTTCCTGCAGAAATTACTATTTTTGAAACTTGATCCATGTTTTTTGGAATTTCCGGCGAAGAGAGCGAACATTTGTTCGGAAGCACATCCTATATTTCCCTAAACGGTATGCTTTTCAAATTTTAGATGTCCCTCATTCGGTTTTCCGATCCACTATTATTTATCATTTCCGTCTGAACTTTTGAATTCTGAGTAGTTTTTTTTGTCGAAATAACCTATTCTATTCTGATCACCATCCTTTGTTACATGTACCCCCAGACATAATAAAAAGTGATGAATTCCAATTTGAAATTCTTGGAGTTTTTGAGTTTTCTATCAAACTACAAGGAACTATGATGAAGCTTATTGAGAATGGACTGTTCACTGAAAGATTATCGAGTTCCGTGTTTTGAAAATGCTTGTTTTTGAAATCCAGATTTGTGGATTTTCAGAGATCAGTGTTTAAATAAAAGAAGCTAGGGTAACGGTAGTCGAATTCAGATTACTCTGAACACTCAATTTCGTTCTACTGAAGTATATATTTAGACTACTTTTGAACCCAATACACATTTCAGCCCACACGACCTCCTATTTCAAAGTGATTAATGTGGGCGCACATTTCTCAAGTTTTGCGTGACCACATACCAAATTTAGAGCGTTTTCGGAAGAAGAGGACCAGCACTTCTAGGTATACGACTGATGTGATGGGTGGAATGAAGTTGGATTGGGCCCTTCTCAACCAACAGTTAAGCCAGTTCAAGCACATTTTGGGAGTAGTACGTTTTCAGACAAATTACACTTAATCCTGGGTACATCTGGTTAGTTTTAAGTAATTCCAGATTATTGACTATACATGGCTTGAATTTTAGCCAAGTCCTTTTGCATGTAATCACTTACCTAGACAGTAACTGAGACCAAATTCGAGTTCAAAAAAATATTCTGTTTTTTTTGAAACCAAACACTCTATATTTGATCGAATTCCGACTGAATATCAAAACAGGTCCATTTCTCATGAAACCTAGATTACTTTCATGTCACACCTTCTTCTTATTTTAATCACTTTTTTTCAATTCAGTTGCAAGAGACAAACAAGACACATAATCTCAGCTATTATTTCTTGATTTTTTCCTCAAATCTACCCAAATTCAAATATACAGAATTGGTTAGTATTTTGCATGCATTTTTGAACACTTCGTCTTTTCTCAATTGTTCGTTTCTTTTTTTTTTCTATTCATTCCTTCACTTTTCTCTTCCTCATTTCGTTTCTTTTTTCGTTCGGTTTTGATCATCAGCTGATGTGCCACGTCATACTTTTCAACATGTTTTGACCATTTTAACAAAAAAAGGTCATTAGATTGAGATTCTAGGAAATAGGTCTGGTGGGTAGTACGTGACAGAAAAATGAGTGTCGTGTGCAAAGGAGTTCGATGCCAATACCAATAAGCTAACCAGAAATTCTGGCGAATAAAGGGAAAATTGATAAAGTCGTGACTATTTTTTATTAGTCTAGACTACAGGGTCTACGCTGGATAGTAAGTAACGGATATTCCAAGGATGTAGAAAGTTTGTACGAGGTATTTTCCGTATAGATCAAGCGCGGCCCAAGCTCCTTCGGGGATCTTTTCAGGCCGTTTTAGGTATCTTTCTAGTGCCTATACAGTCTGGGCTTTTATAGACTGTTTCAAGTCATTCAAGACCTCTTGAACCTAAAAGCAAACCACCATTTTTTGTGTTTTGATTTCATTTTCTTATCCATTATCTCACCTATTATCCGGTGTTCATTGGCTATATAACACGGAAGTTGTGACGCGGCGGCTCTCCTACACAATCTGCAGAAAAAATATGGAGAAAAAAACAAACTTTGCCCTGTCTTGAAAAATGAGTTTCTGAGTTTGACAGGCGAATAAAATAACAATAAAAAGAGTTTTGAAGACTACATAGTATGTTAAAGTTTCTTTTTTTTATAGATCATCGAGCTCAGATCTTTTTTTGAACTATCTGAGACTACCTTCTAGGTTTGCCGGTAACTGCTTGGGAGCCTATACGCTCTACCGTACTTCGTCTAAACTCTATTCATGCTTTACACTATTTCTATGATTCATGAAAGATAGTGTGAGGGACAGAGAGATCTTACACAAATAGATAAAAAGTGGAAATTCGAGCTTCAGTTTCATGATTTGATTTTTTGATCTTCTGAAGAACACTGAAAGTCTATCCATCCATACATCCCATAAACACTTTTCAATGTATTTTTCTTCTTCTAAATTTCTCTTCTTTAGACTTCCTCCATATCATCTGAATCTTCTGACGTCAACGTCAAGACCTCCCACCCACAAGAATTTCAAAAATTTGAAAGTTCAAGTGCCTTCTTCCTCCTTTTTCTTCAAATGCCTACCACTTGGTCCTCCACATATCGGGTGTCCAATCAGTATAATATATGTTCACTTCATCTCATGTTTCACAACTTATTATAAAAAGGGCCTCTCTCTTATGAATTTTGCATTTATTTTTTTAAGACGACGTCAATAACCTCGAAGATCCAGGATTCAAATGCACTTATCCCCCAAAACAGATTCCCGATCTGCCCATAAATGTGGAAAATTGTTGTCTTCCTGCTTGTTTTTTAGTAGTTTGAGGTTCCTCTCCACTTATCTAACGGAGGAAGAAACGCACTTTTTTCTCGGAATTCAGGGAGATGTTCTTGGAAATAGGCTTGCATTATTGATAGAACTATTCTCATCCCACACTTATTTTAATTTTATGCGGGCTGGACTATAAGAAGATGAAGACCTTGCTTTTGCAGAGTTTCAGTCTTTGGTATTCTGTTTGAACATAAACTTCATCAATTTCGAGAAGAAGGTTCTTAGATCTGTATGCAAAAACTACATTTTTATTTTACAATGATCTCTGTCTTCTCCCTGAATTCATCGTCAAAATGGAACAGGTGGTTTTGTTCTTATGGCATTTTAGGGAAATGTCTAAAAACTTCAATTCGATTTTTGAATCAGTTTATCCTGTTTTAATCTTAACGTCAATCAAGAGATAATCAGAATGCGTCAAATAGGATCTTCCGAGAACCAACACCTCCAACTTTTTTGACCAACTGGTATCACTATTCCAGACACCTCTCACCTTTTATTCATTTCAAATATGAATGAAAGTATTTATAAATCAAATAGACACAAAAAGAATGGGATCATATTCCTTCATTCATTAAGAATTCTCTTTTGTCTTTGGTCTTTCTTTATTTTCAGATCTTTTTTCATGAAGTTCTGATTTTCGTTTCAGGGTGCAAAAGACAATTATGGTTTAAGATATCAGAGAGCATGTGTTTTTATTTTTTAGAAATGAATCGGGTTACTGTAGACAACGATGAAGGTTACTGTAGACAACGATGAAGGTTACTGTAGCTAAGAAATATATTTCTACCACCGATATGGAGAATCACAATATGATCGTCGAATTGTGGGCAGATTTGATCTCCGGACATTGAGTAATAAATGGATAAAAAATTGTATTTTTGTCACATTTTCATCTGAAAAACATCTAAAAATACAAATATTCTCACCTTTCACCCTGATTTACTTTTCCTCTCTATTTCCTCTATGTACGTCATCTGCCCCCAAATAGGCTCCGCCCCTTTGATTGTTCTTCGCTTCTTTGTCTCTCTTCTCTCTCTCTTTTTTTGCTCAAAAGAGAGCACCTGTCTAACCTTTCCCTTCATTCTTCAAGTTTTGATTCCAGACGACTACAACTATCGACATGAACTCCTCTTCCCTCAGTATCTTCCTCTTCTCTGTTCTCTTTGCCATGCTTCTTGTCATGACTGCAGGAGAGACAGTGTCTTCAAATGAAGATATCGCAGAACCGGAACAAGAGCAGAAGGGACTCATCACTCCTGATGAGTATATTACTGTAAGTCAACGGAGAAATCGGAAAATAAAACTATAAATGTTTTATTTTTAGCCAGAGGTTGCCGAGCAAACTAACAACTTTTGGCCTCCAATGCATCTTCGTGGATTACGGTAAGCATTGTCTAAGGGTCTTGTATTATGGGTTAGACTGAATTTCAGTTAGGAATAGACCTACTCAGGTTTAGGTTTGATGTATTTACAAATTCGAGTTTATCACATTTAAGACTATCTATGAATTCGATCCAAAGCTTTTTGTAACTGTGAGCTCTTTTCTGTGAGCTCTAATTCATTGAACCTGAGTTGCATCGCTACGGAATACATCTTGATCCAAGTCTAGGTTCAAGTCTAGATGCCTTCATCAAGTCTGAGCCTATCTCTTCAACTCTTCAATCCGTCCCTTTACTTAAACATCTTTATATTTCAGATCATCAAACGGCAAGCCAACATTCATCAGATTCGGAAAGAGAGCATCTCCATCATTCATCCGTTTCGGAAGAAAATAAGACCTTTCTCATCTTCAATCCAATCACCATTGTCTGTAGTTTAATTCTCATCTTTTCATATTCTTCCATCTGCCGTCGTTTTCCACGTCTTCTCGTCTCAAAACTTGCACCCCAAAAAGAATCTCAATTTCTTTTTCTCTTTTTTCACTACATTTTCCCCCTCTCATGTCATTTTTCTCCTCTACCCCTTCTTTTTATTGATAAATGGACTGATTGTTATATATTTCTTGATTGGTTTTGTAATAATGACAAAATGTGATTTGGGACAGCAGGAACGAATTGAAAAAGATTTTATGGTAAGAAAAGATCAGACTCTACGTAGCACTACAGTTTCTGCTCGGAGTTCACACTTTGATTGCAGATGTTTTTTACTTATATTTTCAGTAAAAAAAAATTAATGGAATTTATGACATTGAAGAGAAACAGCTGAATAGGAAAGATGTCGTGGAATGAAGATGATCCAGGTTAAAACTACTGCAGTGATCTCTTATCCAAATGATTGGACAGTCATACGGATCGTTTCGGAGAACATAACGCATGCAAAAAGGATGAGATGGTCTTCTAAAATCCGTTTCGTTCTAGCCATCTTTTCGAATAATCTGCAGGATTTTATAGATTCCTTTAGAAAGCCTATCATCTTGTCTTAAAAAAGCGACCGATCAGGGATTGGAGAATAACATTTGAAACGAGACCGAATAGTTCAAGTAACAGTGACTTCAAAAACAAATCCAATATAAAACACTAAAATCTACGTAATAATAATTCCAAGTGGAGTTCAGCTGTCTCTGCTACAAATTATTTTTACAACACCGTTGAAGTTCACGACCACATTTCAGATACCTCCAACTAACTTCCTTGATCGAACATTTCATCTGTCTAGAAATTTCTGTTAGATCTATTAGAACTAGATGTTGTGATAAAACATGAAAATTTCAAAAACTTTTCATTCGGAAGGGCATAAAACATTCGTCATCACTGGTTGTGCATGATGATGTGGAGTTTAGAAGAGGTCCTCGTTGGCGGCGTCGACGGAGAGCCCGATCCAGGCCTGAAGAATTGAAACATGAATAGGGGATTTGGCAGAGAAAAGTTCAACGTGAACTGATTTTTAGCAAAGTTTTTCCACGAAGCTTCTAGAAGCTTCCAAACGTACCACAGCGGAGTAGGCAAGAGTGGAGGCAACAAGGACGGCGGTGTAGATGGCGTTCATCTTGGAGACGTTGGTTGATTGGTTGATTGGATCGATTGGATCTTGCTCAAACTGACGAGTTGCTCTCCTTATATACCAAGCTTATTTTTCATCATTTCTTGATAATATCTATGATATAATATCTATAATGTCTAATAATAATATAATGATAATATTTATAATAAACCCTCTCTCCTAGTTAAGCCAACATTTTCCTTTTGTTCTGATCCCAAAAATTTGTATACAATGCCAACTTTTTTCAAAACTTCTTTCAAATTTCCCGCCAAAAACTCACATCAATAAGAAGTCAATTGAATCAATTGATCTCTGAAACTTCTTTCTTTTTTTTTGTCTTCCCTTCCACAGTTATTCACCCCCTGCCATAAATGTTATAATAGGGTTTTATTGTAAACAAATGTGCTCCATTGATAACTTGAGACTTGACCTACTTTTCGTATGTCCCATCCCCCACTATTGTACCAAATAATTTATTTGATGATCATCCCTCCTTCTCTCTCTCTCTCTCATCACCTCATCTTCTTCCAAAAATCAATATTTAATGTTTTTCAAACAATTATTTATCATTATGTCAACATTATTTTCTTATTTGTAGTATTGATATCTCATCATGCATCAATCTATTGTAAATTATTTCAAATTCTACTGATAAAGTCACTGTGATATAGCCAGACTTTATTAAAGGAGAAGGGTAAAGATTAGGAGTACCCACCATGCACATGCAGACAGAAAATATATGTAGTTCTCGTTCGGTGGGCTTAGCATATAGGAATGGGAGAATAATGCGATATAAAATGGAAAAAAGATTATTATAGAGTTGAAGAAAGGGCAAAGTTATATGTAGATCCCAGACTGCGATATTTATTCTGCATCAGTTCAATTCTGTTGACTTCCAAAAACCATCTTCGAATCGAACCTGCTCGTCTTCAATCTTGTTTTGTTCTCTTCTGATTTGTTGCTTTAATTCTCTTCTCTTCTTGATGAGTTCCTTCATTTCTTCTTCCTTAATGTCAACTAATACAATCGAATCAATAGCTTTCACTTCTTCCTCCATTTGTTTTATTCCATTCAATACATTAAGAATTTCAAATTCTTTTGTGAATGCAGTGAACGACTTCCTTCTATGTTCAACAAGTTCATCAGGAAAATAAGCTTCTAGTGAAATACCCTTCTCACACTCGAAAAGACAAAGAATTTTCCGTTTTCGTTCAAGTTTCGTCGGGCTGGCACATCTGAAAAATAAGGTATTTGGTCAGTAAGAAATATCGAACGGGAAGCAATATTTTCAGAATTCCATTCCTACTTACACTAAGAAAAAAGACGTGTTTTCTCCTCGATATGTTTGCATCACAACACAATCTTTCAGCATTGCATTGATTGGTTTCTCTAAAACGGCAGGGAACTTTTGCATTAAAATTAATCGTTTGAAAATATCATTATCACTGTCGATCCATCCTTTCACCAACTTGTTAATATCTCCAAAACTCAAAGAGGTGTTTGTGAACAACACTCCTTTCTTGTTTCTTAGAGAGAGAATATGATTTACATGAAGCCAAGATGCATCAGCATACGTGAAGTTGTGGAACTTGAACATCTGTAAAAGTGTTTCAGTTACTGCTCATTCCGAATAAAACTCATATTAAGAGACACTGCTTCAATAATCAATAACCGGTTGCAAATCAAGTAGTCATTTTGATCAGTCTATCTTCAGGTCATTCTTCGATTAGAGGTTTCCAGACAAAATTTACAAAGGTAACAAGAATTCGTCAACATTTTTTGTTTTGGGATTAACTTGACCCACGGACACAAACTTTCATATCCTTATCGTTTTCCATGTTCTTATCACATTTTCAAAGTCAAAAATTTTCAATATTTTTTCATAACTAGGGTGAGATGATGATTTTTCGAATTGTTAAACTAAATGCAAAATTGCGTATACGTCTAATAACAATCTGATTTCCGAACCAGTCTGTCACCTACTTTTTCCGGTAGAAAAGATTTAAATAGATTTCTCGTGAATGGTGACAAACTCAGGAGTATGTCAGGTAGTTCTGCAAATATTGAACCGAATCTAAAACACTTTCCAAAAATAAAACTTACATTTTGATGAATATAACCTGCTGGTATGACGCTATTCACGGCAATCGATCGTTTTTCATTAGCTCTTTCCATAACCATATCGAGTTCTTTCTTTTTAATTCCCCTTCCATCCATCATGACACATTTCCATATATTCAGTTCAGGGACTGATAAGACTTGTTCAACAGTTATTATTTTCATGTTCTCCATATCGAAAACTATTATAACTGATGTCAAATTCATTATTTCAGAAACTTTTCGAAATAGTTCTGTGATATTTTCAATGATAGTTCCATGTTCTTTGAACCTAAAAATTGAGATTATGGTTACTTTCAGGAAATCGTGCTCGGGTAAAAATGGAACTACCGATTGGTAAGTACAAGGAGAAGTAATTAAATGCCCTACGAATAGTAAATTTACGACATTCAAACAAACTAACCATGATTTCAATTCCTTTTTGTTCAAGTTTTCAAACTTGGAATTGCGATAAGGTTTCCGTCCACAATGCAGATTTAGTTTTTCGTTCTCGAAGTAAATATGCGAATACTCATCGCTAACTCTAATCTCGCATTTTGTATTTGGAATCTTCGAGTAGCTAATATTTCTTTTCATTTTTTTCGATGTCAATGCCAGTTTGATCCTGAAACTTTATTTGATGAAACTTGGAAAAAATATATATATATATCTCTTACCGTTCTGGAATAGTGCAGAATTGAAACACTTCACGCATTGCAACAAATGGTAATTGGCTCAATCGGAATCCATTAGTTTTCATCGAATCCTTAGCGAATTGAAATTGATCCATATTATTTGGATAAGCCATTCTTAAGAACAGCTCCGAATTTTTATTGATGTTGGGGTGAATTCGTGAAAGGAGACTATTGACTTGTTGGAATGAACCAATCGATCGAGACAATAAGACGGGACAGTTGGGCCTGCCTTTTGCTTTGTGTATAAAAGTTCGTCTAAACGTCTTCAGAGAAAGGGGTGTATGTTTGTGACGTTGACAAAAATCAATTCTTGTGTGTCTCGCAACGACTTTCACGTTGTGTATGAAACGCAAACTTTCTAACGGTTCCAACTCTTGGGTTTTGTTCCACTCGGGTCCCAACTTTTTTTCCCAAAATCTTTTCCAGGTCCCAACTTTTTTGAAATGCACCACTCTCGTTTTATGTACTAGGAACATGCTTTAACGTCCGAAATGATGTAGATTGACTTTTCTGAAGGTCATTTTTCATTTTAAGTGAAATGACTCATGTGCGATTGTGAAAGTAAAACGTTATTAAAAAATCAAGGAAAATTGAAATTTGTCATAATTTAATCCCATTTTCGTGGGACCCGGAAAATATTTTGGGACCCGTGAAAAAAAAGTTGGGACCCGAGTGGAACAAATCCCAAAAGTTGTAACGCGTAATTTAAAAGATGGGACCCGAGTGGTGCAAACTCGAAAAGATGGGACCCGGAAGAAATTTTGGGACCCGTAAACCGGAATAGTACCGAAAAATGTCATTTGGTGCGGTTATACATTGGCGAATGGAAGCGCGTAGAATTTGGGATCCGAAGACATTGATCTTATTCTACCACTCATATTCAGACTGATTGATGCTAGAAAAAATTTAGAATGTCTTGATAATGTATTAAAAAAACGAATCCAGTGTTTCAACATCTTCAAGTTAGTGATTTTATCCAAAAGATAAGCAGCTGATTTCTTCGTTTTGCAAATGGAATAGCTACACTCAGAAAAGAGACTTGAAGTAAACTTCTTTATTCCCATGGTAACGGCGCACCAAAACTTTGTTTCAATTGAAAAAATTCAGTTTTCATTTCAGCTACCAGAAATATTTTTTCTTTGAATTTTCCACTTTTTTTCTTTGTATCAATAGAATCAGTTTTTTCCAGAATGAGTTCCAACGAAGGAGTTCTCATTGACAATTTCTCATCATATGTCAACAAAATTGAAAAATGGACAAACAAGAAAATCAAAATGGAATATAAAAACAGAATCAACGCATTCCTATGTGAAAATGCTATCGATAACACCTCATTCTTCAATGAACTATTTGAAGATATTGAAAAGAAACAACAGGAACCGGTACAAAGCTTGAGCAATTTGAAGTGTATTAACCCGTTTTCAGGACGATTTTGTTTATTTCGGTAGCAAAATATATCTCACAATTGCTATTGGACTATCCATCTACCACACACTTTATCCATTCAACTTTTATGTAAACCTCTCTTTATCTGGCTTAACGTGGATTGTCTTTATCTATTTCTTTGTAAAAGAAGTCAGAAGAAGAAATGATAATTACCTACTTTACACTCATTTTCATCATGAATGCTTGAAGTTGGTTCTTCAGCTATATTGATAATGCAGATCAAGATTTTCAGAGCTCTGCTCCTTCAAGAGCCCAAAAGCGATGAAAGTGGAGCAGAGATTGAAGCCTTTAAGGACCGTATACGTCATATGGATAATGCGAAAAATGAACGGGTTGGTTACATTTGAATTCAATATCATTGGCGTTTAGCAGAGAGCGTTTGTGTAGAGAGGAAATAATTGTTTCGCACTGTCGCACACCTTTTTTGAGAAAAATTGGAATCCAGTGTAGTCAGAATTTCACCAAACTAATTTCAGGCTGTAAACATGATCGTTCTCGAAATAATATACTATGTGACTCTTTTCATAGTCTTTATCATCATGATGGTTCTTCATGTAATCCAGAAAAGGAAAGACAATGAGATTGAATTTTATACTTATTGGTTCATTTCTCTGTATTCATTGCTCATACCCATTATCAAAATGATAATTGCTAAGCGAAACGTCAATTGGCTCCGAAATGCGCAGATACATTTGAATGCGCCTGTGTGAAATGTCGATAACACGACATACTAATTTTTCGAAGTTTTTCGAAGGAAAGGTTTGAGATTTTAACATAATCTTTTTCTACTTCAGTAGCAGTGCAAAAAATTTCATTGATCTGCCTGTTCATTATCTTTTTATTATCATTATTCAAGTTGGTATCTGCCATCATGACTGCCATTTTATTTTATCATCCAAAATCGTTGAAGTTCCAGTCAATGTTTTCCTCTTTTTTAAACACAATAAAATATTGATATAAAGCATCACAATTTTTTTTTCAAAAATCGAATATTTTTCAAAAGTTTTATCCACTAAAAGAAGGATATCCTCCTTGTGAAACAGGTATTGCAAATCTTCTCAATGGTTGGGATTTCGATGGTTGTGGTGCTTTTCGAATAGTCGATCTCCTTCCATTAAATGACACTTCACTTCCTGATCTACTTTGATCGGGCAGATGATTGAAAGACTCGGCTAATAATGAAAATGATCCTTGAATTCCACTTTTGTATTTTTGAAGAGCTCTATCAGATCCTGAAGTTTTTATCATTGAATCCAGTTCAGCTGGCGGAGAGTCTCCAGTTGTATGAGATCTGAAATGATTCTAGCGTACATAAAAACAAAACATCGGAGAAATTACCCAGTTCTCCTGTTAAATCGTGTATGAGAAGACTCTGTCAGGATACTTAACTGACGATCATCACCGTCGGGTTTCTGGAAAAATGTGAGTGAAAGAATCTAAAGCTCTTTACTTTTACCAAACCGGTTATGAAAATATTATGAGAAATTTTGATACCCAAAACGCAAGATCTTATTTGAAAACATGTTTGTTAATGAACTTATTTATCAGAATCATGTCTCGAAACAGAAATAACATTTTGGTTTTTGAATCAATTTTCTTAAACCTTGAATTGGGAAAACACTAACTTCAAAACCTATTTGTTCTCTAATTGTAATTGAATGTAGTCGTCGAAAGACACATTTTATTCGACACGATCACACTTTTTAACGACAACACCATATATCATTTTCTGTAGACTACACTCCATTCTGACTTTTGATCCTCCTCCAAAACCGCCCACCCACTAACCAGGAAATTATTTGCACTCGATGGTTATATTATGGCCCTACAAAAGTCTGAATCATTCTCAAATTCGAAATTTCGACATAGAACTCGATTCTTCATTTTATTTCTATGTCTTCTATGTCTTGCAATATCTCAATCAAATACTTTGACATTAAACTTCACTATCATTTGTATGTCAACAAGGAACAATGTGACCTCCTACAATTCTATGAATGTACTGGATGCGATGTTGAGAAGGATTTTTCAAAAGAGTTATACTTATTCTCCTTCTCAGTCTAATTCGTTGTTTTCTGCCGTAGCAATTGGGGCAATGTCCGCTGTATACCCATTTATGTATGTTATCCAGGTAAGGTTTTCAAATGAGTTTGTAGCATTAATATGTTTTTGGAATTGAACTACAGCTGTTCTCTCCAATCATAATCCCATTGTCGTTCTTTGTAGTGTGCGGATTTGTAGAAGATATTGAAAATGTTGAGTATTCAATGAGATTATGATCAGAGTGTAAGAATAAACTTTTTGTAGAACGTCACACTTTTTGCACGCAGGGTTCTCATGAAAATGAGGAGGTACTTGTTTGGAGCTTGCATAAAATTTTACCAAGTATTCCAACCGATTCATAAGATGCAAATTTATAAAATTGCAATATTTCTTCATGTATTTGAGACCATTCTTGTTTCTAAAACTTATTTCTTTTAGAAGACAGGATCTCGATCTGTAGTCACTTTAGTCGGACTATTTTCCGCTGCCACTACTGCTATGATCCCATGGATGGCATATCTTGGTTTTTATCCTCTATTGGCTATGAGATTCCTACAAGGAATGGGACTTTCTACTGGTTTCACATTAATTGGAATAGTAACAAGACAATGGTCAATGCAAGCACAAGGTGCATTCTTTTTTGCATGTTTGTCATGTTTCTTTCAGGTGAGAGTGTTTTTGAAAACTCTAGTTTCAGAAAATCTGAATGTAAAAGCTTACAGATAGGTCCTATATTCACTATGCCGGTCGCTGGTGCATTATGTACTTCCTCTCTCGGATGGCCAGCAGTTTACTATGTTCATTCCCTGGTGACAATCGGAATATTCTCACTATTTTTTGTTTTCTACAGGTCTCAAATCTTCAATCATATCAATTTTGAAAATCAATTCTAGGGAGAATCCAGTGTCCCACAAATTTGTCACCGAGCTAGAGCTGTCAAAAATTCAACGGGACAAGGGTGAAACTAAGAAACAACCAGTTCCGCTTAGACAGATTCTGCAGGACCCTGTTGTTTTGAGTATTTGGACAACAGCACTAGCTAATTTTATGGGAATTCAATTGACAATGCAGTTTTCTCCTACTTATCTTCATAAAATCCTCGGATTCTCAGTCAAAGATACAGGACCCTTCAGTGCTCTTCCTCAAGTTATCACTGCATTTGTCAAAGTTTCTGCTGGATATTCTGCTGATAAACTGGGATGTTGTACCCCAAACACTTCAGTTCGGATATTCAATAGTTTAGCATTAGGCGGAATGAGTTTGACTTTTTTGGGATTGGCTTATATTCCAACTAGTCATCCGTATCTTGGATTATGGATGTTAGTGGTGTCTTGCGCTATCATTGGATTCAATTGCGGAGGATTTTTTCGATGCTCAGCAGTTTATGCGGCGTAAGTTTTGTTAAATTAGCAGGAATACTAATAAAAGTTTATGCAAATAATTTCAAACGATTTCCCAAAAATCACTACTACGATTCACTTCTAAAGGTTCTCACAATAAACGGGAGAATTCACTACATTAATACACTATGAAAACTCAAAATTAACAGTTCTTGACAGCGGATTACTGTAGTCTCCGATGCCCTAAATTTAATTTAATTCATTATTTCAGCCAACACAATCATTTTGTGATGGGAATGAATTCATTTCTCAACTGTCTTGCTGCTCTTTTGGCTCCAGTCATTGTCAATTTGTTTGTTAGAAATGACACGTGGAATGAATGGTATTGGGTTTGGATGACACATTTTGGAATACTTTTTGCCTCAAATCTAGTCTTCCAATACTATGCAAAAGGAGAGCCAGCTGTGTGGACAATGAGCAATAAAAGCGAAAAGAAAGTTTCGGGTTTTGAAAATAATGATGATGTGATTATAATAAAGTTTTAATTTTTAAAAAACTCACTTTTTGTGAATTAAAAGTGGCTCGAATTTTGTACCGATTGAAAGTTCGTTCATCTCTCTTCGCCATATAAACGATGATTGAAAAAAGTGCAGCCAGCTCGGTGAACAAAAAACTTGCCTGAAAAGTGACATCTTGAATATGGAGCTTGAAAAAGCTCACTTTTAAACACCAGAATGAGAACCCGTAAGACATATAGAATAATGGATCGTCCATCTCACTGGCAGCGTGTATTTTATTTCCAACTTCTTTGGATACAGCTGACATATAGACAATTATGCAGGAGAAATTGGCGATTCCTGGAAGAGCATATTGTGAGTTTCTGGAGCTTTTAAGCTTGCAGGATTATGTTGAGACAATTATTCTGAAATTAACCTGAGTTGATATGTAATAACGAAGATACTAGAAGCGATGCATATGGATTCTTCAAACAATAACAAATCACCGCTGTCATCAATCCAAAACCATCCAGAATCATTCCAACCAACATGAACAGAAAAGCACGACGCACAGCTTCTGAAACCCATAGTTTTATTTTAAAAGATTTCAGAATCCTTCTTCTCACGTTGAACTGATGTCGTGGTGTCACTTGGTTCCTCATCTGTTAAATAGTACACTGTGGAACAATGAAATGGTGTAATAGCTGAAACTGGTGCTCATAGATCTCAAAAACTAATTCAGTAACGTACGATCAGCCCAACAAAACAGCCATGGTCCAATTGTTGCATTTTTATAATAGGTTGGAGCAGTGGCTGTTGAAGTATCATCAAAGTTAAGAGTTTGATTTGGAAATACAAAATATCTGAGTACTTCGGAAGTGTATAACCAATGATTTGTGGATGAACCTAAAATAGAATGATGTCATCCAATTGTTTTATGAATCTACTGATGTTCACGCTTTCCTTCTTTCTTTTCAAAAGAATCAAAAAGCTTCATGATACTTTCAAGTAAATCAGATGCCATTAGAAGCATAAGGAAATTGACTTGAGATTCAAAAGTCAATTCAATAAACTTAAAAAAGATCATAAAACAAATGCTAAGTCAGAATAGACTCTACTTCCTTTTTGTTGGTCAAGAGCTTCTAAACTGAAAGAGACGGTACGTTTTTAACTGAAAATGACATTCAGCTGAAGTACTCTATGCCCTTCAATTAAAAGATGTTGATATTTTTGGTGTGAAAACATTATCAGACTGGATTTTTCAGTACGACCTTCAAAAATTTGAATTCAATATTTTTTATTACCAAGTAATCCATGTGAATACAGTAAGCTCATGAAATCAAACCCCTTTCATAATAATCCATTTCTTTTTGCAAAACGAATTTTGATCCATCAAAAATCCCCCGCATGTCAAAATTTAATCAAATTTTGCACTTCCGTGAGAGAAAAAAACACAATTTCGTCATCAATTTCAATTTTTAAGCTTTTCAGTTATTGGATTTTGAACTCAAACAAAAACCCACAAAGTGTATTGCAACCACATGCCATCGCCGAACAAATCAGAGCAAATTTCGTGAGCCGATCTCGATTGACTCGTCGAATTTTGATGAGTTTATGCTGGCTGACAGGTATCACCATCATTTTGAAAAGAATAAAAGATGATGTAGTACTAAAAAGAAGAAGACGTGGAAGATGAAGATAGAAGTGACTTCTTCTTCTTCAGAAGCAGAAGACGTCCGTCTTCAATGTGCAAACTCAATTTCTCGGGGGCTCCTTGGAGCATGTTGTGAAGGAAAAGACAAGAAGAAAAAAGGTTCCATAAATATCCCTCTTTTATTCAGGGGCCACTCAAAAACGTACACGATAGAAATGCATAAAGATATCCTTCTAGTAAGGATTCAGGAGAGAAAAAAGAAAAAGCAAAAAGTGGATAATTGTTTGAAAAACATATTAAATATTGATTTTTGGAAGAAGAAGAGGTGATGAGAGAGAAGGAGGGATGATCATCAAATAAATTATTTGGTACAATAGTGGATGGATGGGACATACAAAAAGTAGGTCAAGTCTCAAGTTATCAATGGAGCTCATTTGTTTACAATAAAAACCTATTATAACGTTTATGGCAGGGGGTGAATAACTTTGGAAGAAAAGACAAAAGAAAGAAAGAAGTTTTAGAGATCAATTGATTCAATTGACTTCTTATTGATGTGGGTTTTTGGCGGGAAATTTGAAAAAAAGTTACGAAAGTTGGCATTGTATACAAATTTTGTGGGATCAAAACAAAAGGAAAATGTTGGCCCGTTGCTAACTGGGAGAGTGAGAGAGGGATTATTAATGAAAATGAAAGAGTTTTTCAGGGCGGGGATAGTAATGATTAATGATATAAAATTACAGTATAAAAACGGACAATCGAGATCAAAAACGGGGCGTTGAGGATAGGATAAATGAGGGAAAAGAGAGAATTAGTTGGACACAAAGGGGGATTCAGGTTCAGACAGTTTGGTACCCATACAAAATTTTGAGAGAAAGATGTAGACTTAGATTTTCTTGGTTTTGAATACAACATGAAAGTGAGGGAATTCAGTTTGATGATGGAGCCGGAAGAAGATCAAATACAATCTTTCGTGGTCCGTCAATCACTGAGCGTACTGGCAGTTGGGCGAGGAATTCAGTCAAGAATTCACCTAAAAATAGAATATGTTTAAAAGAAGTTTTAATTTTTTTTGAAGAAAATGCAGAAAGCGCCCTTCTATTAGAGGTTTTCAAAAAACATGTAAGACTAACCACACTCATCATTGCATCGAATCAAGAAAGTCTGCTTTGGAATAGTCTTTTCCATCATCATTTTGGAAGATCCGAATGTTTCTCCAATGGATCCAGATGGTGAGATACTTCCGCTCTGAAATCCAATTTTCAATATTTTGAACCTTTTTTTGTTATTTCTTACCGTATGAGAGTTTCTCTCGTGATTCTGATTTCCAACGGCATTCTCCTCTTTAATCTCCTTCTTAATACCATCATTTTTGAATGTCAAATTGAGAGCGGCGGCTGTGGAGTCTCCATCAAAATGATTCTGATTTTGGACAACCATCTGAAGAGCTGCTTCTGTGGTCAATTTCAGTGCCACATCTTCATCGTCATCTCCTCGACTTTTGGCATCATTCATCTTCTCGTGTCTCTCCAGATGAAGCTCAAGATTCTTGGCATCACGAGTCTTGTAACTGCATTCAGAACAATCCAAATATGCAGAGTTCAAGTCCTTTTCTTCGCTTTTTGCTTGGACTCTGGATGCTTGTTTGAACATTGACAAGACTTGAGAAAGATCTCCATTTGATCCTCCAGTAACAGCTGACATATGCTCTTGCATCATATGAATTGGCATCACTGATGCTGCAAATCTCTTATCACACATAAGACATTTCTCATCCAGAAGGGAGGCGGAGTTGGGACCAGAGTTATTGTTAGCTCCATTTGGTGTCGTTGGAACAGAAGTTTTGGTTGGATTGTTACGTGGAGTTGATACTGGAAGAACACCATGGACATCCTGTCGATGTTGTCTCAATTGTGCTCTTGTGTTGAACATCGTCCGACAGGTATCACATCTGAATGTGACCTCTCCTTCACGCTCTTTGATACTTGTGTCAATGTTGGCAATGACTGTCTTATTCTCATCAATAACAATTCCGTGCATTTTGAGCATGTGGGTACGGAGGAAATACTTGTTGCACACTTCCTTATTGCAAATGTCACAGTAGTTCTTGCCGTTTGATGAGTACTGTCGTTTCACTCCAGCTCCTTTGTTCGGCTGAAAATATAGCAATGTTTAGTTTCACGGTACAAGAAAAGTTTGACAATCTTGAGTACACCCGACTGCACTGTGCCAGCGTAATGGGGTAAAGTGTGGACGGGATTGGAAAAGAAGTTAGATCAGATGAAGGAAAGAAACTTACCGTTGAAAGTGCAGAAAGAGATTCAAAATCCTGCATTCCAGAGAATTGATTATGAAGTGGAGACTGGAACATCATTGGAAGACCCAAAGATTGTGGGAAAAACTGTTGCAACATCATCTCCTGATTATCCTTTATTTGCTTTTGATTCTGTTGTGGAAACGGTTGAGATAGACCCATTTGTGCAATGAATTGCATTAGCTGCTGGTTAGTGTTTGTTGGTGTGGGCGGAGCCTCTTCTTCAGTCTTTACTCGTTTTGTCATTGGTTCTTCATCCTCTGTAATTGTTGCTGTGGCTGTGGATTGTGGTGGTTGTGCCACATGTCCATTCACAATAACTGATGAAGTGGATGAATCGACTGATGAAGCTGTACTGGCGGCACTGCATCCTGTAGATGTAGAGGTGGTTGGTAGAATCATTGCAGCCAAGGTTGAGTTGAGAGAAACAGCAGGTGGTGGAGATGGTGTCGATTCACGGAGATCTTCAGCTTCATTTTCATTCTGAAAATAAGAAAAATTAGTTAAAACTTAGGTTTAGAAAGTTTCATTATTTAAGTCGGGTACCTTTTCGAGCCAAAGGAGCACGTTCAGCATTTTCAAAATAGTTTAGAGAATGAGCTATCGTCAGCCTTTCCCATAAGGAAGAGTCACGCCCTCTAACCACTAATCTCATATTTCCCATCTTCAGTGATCAAAAAAATTCAGAAATGATAGCATTCTAAGCTAAAAGTCGCACAAAAGCTGGAAGCCGTCTGCCAGCATCTTATTTGTTCACAATATTCTTATTTCAGTTGCCCACTCACTCAAATTACCGAAGGGGCAGTGAAAAAAAGCTCTAGGATAATCTGGATGTAGTAAAGCCGAAAGTTGTCTACGTATACCTTTCAAAGCCAAAGTAGCACCACAAAAGTATTGGAAAATAATGACAAAAATAGCTTTTTTTACCACTTTGTGTTACTAGTCTCCGCCCTCAAAACCGTCCAAAACAGGTAGTCTAGTCTAACGACTTAGTTATGCAATACCTAGAACCCGTCTGTCAATATCTAAGCCATCTAGGAATAAAAATCTACTGGTGTGACTGCCCTTCTTTAAGAGGTTCTGATAAACATTTGTTATTGTCTGAGCAAAATACAAAATTAGCAGCTTTTGCTCTATTTTCTTCTATTTCCCCTTTTTTGATTTCCATGGTTTGTGATGCCAATCCGTTAAGAGAGGCTTATTAAACTAAACATTTTTCCGATTTGAATAATGTTTTTGAAAGACAAATCGGAAAATAATTATCATCGGAAAAGTGGAATAATGCCTAGAAATAGGCTCACCACAAACCCTCACCTACGACATTCCTCTCCCCCTTTTAAGAGTCATAAATCCTTTTTTATCCCCAAATATCCCCAGGAGATCAGAACTTACCGATTTATTTTGCTGAGCTAACTGAGCGGCAAGTTTCACAAAATCTCCACTTCCATTTGTGATCATATCCATAATTGACATCTCTCCATTTCCGGTCTTTTGTTGTTGATTTTGTTGTTGTTGAAGAAGGATAGCCATCAATTGATTTCCACCCATTCCATTTTGAATGAATTGACTCGGAAGAAATTGCTCCTTCTCCTCACTATCCGCCAGAATCGACGATGACGATGGGGCTCCAGATGAAGACGTCGGACTGGCTGATCCTCCAGATGTGGTCATTCCGCAAGCTCCACTTTTTGTCATCACGTTGAATTGATTGGCGGTCGACTGAAAATTTGGAAAATGAAGACGTGGTAAAATATTTGTACTTGAAGTTATTATTAAAAAAGTTCATATTAGAAGGTATAAAGATTGAAAACGGCTTAAAGAGGAGTACCCTCCATTCAAAATCTAAAGTGGTTTTCATCACGGATTATGCCAGAAAATGTGAAAAAAAGAAAGTTTTTTTTATTTCTTCACATGACTTTTTTGCGAATTCCGAAAAATTCCCACACCCCTCTTGGCTTCCGAAAATCCAAAATTAGCAAAAATGTTGCCGATTTTCTCAGAAAAATTAATTTTGAACGATCAAAAACTTTAAAAATCAAAAATTTGTCCGGATGTTCAAGAGCCAAAAAAGTGCTCCACGAGAAGAAATGAGATAAGGAATCATTTTGGGGGGACAATAAATCTTATACGGAGGGTGGAAGATGATCTTTTTAAATCTGGGATTTCTCAAGGTTTATGATAGTCTTGAATCCAAAAAGAGCTCTGTTTATTGGCTGTGTGCTCTCTTCTCAAACATAAATCCATTTTGCGAAAAATTGATGAGAGTGCTAATTTAGAGTCCAGAAGAAGAAAAAAAAAGACAAGAGGTGAGAGTACGGTCGAAAAGACAATGAGGATTAGAGATTTGACGTGAGGGTTGATGGTAGTAGAGGAGGGTCCGTTCTCTTTTGTTTAATGAGGTGAGATTTTACATGAGATTACAATTGGGAAAAAAAAGGGGAGACGATAGGAAATTAGAACGTTGAAGAGGGTGATGGTCCGCACAAAACGTAAAATCGATTGAAATTTGCTGGCGGGAAGGAATTGTTTTAAATTTCAAAAATATTGATCTATAACAGAAAAAGAAAGAAAGGGGCTTGGATTTATAGTAGTTTTACAGTAGATCAAAATAGAAACTCAGCGGTTTTGACCTACATACGAGTTCTTTGCGAAAACTTGTAGGTCTGGATTTTAAAAACGTTTTAGGATTGGGCAAAGACTTGGAGATTGAATCAAGCTTCGAATTCGTTCCGGTTTAGAAAAGTTCCTAGAGTCCCCATAGATCTAGAATGTCTATTCGAGTGACAGGCTATCCTAGGATCTTATAATAGGGGTCTTCTGAAGTTTTAGACCTAACAAAATCACCGGGCACCTATTAATACTTAAATTTTTGAACTATGAACCACTATCCTAATTCCTATCTTATCATCACTTCAATATTTCAATGACTTTGACCAATAAACTAACTTATCAGAAAAAAGAAAGTGACCATCCGACCCGCGGGAGAACATCATAAAATGCAAAAAAAGAAACAATTGGTGTTCTTTTCTGCCTGCTCGTCAACTGGTCCCTCCCCTCCCCCATCAACTCTCGAGATGAAGAAAAAAGATGAGAGAAGTGAGAGGAAGAAGAAGGGGTCAACGAATTCAAAAGGAGACGGTCTAAAAGAGAGGGAGAGGAAGGGTAGAATTAAAAAGAGTGTACAGAGAAATGAGAGTGGTCCCGTTGCGGGAGGTCCAATGGGTATGTATGTGTGTTTGGATTGAAGAAAATGAGAGACGAAAAAAACGAACGGGTTTATGTACGCTCGCAATGAGTGTGTGGTCCGTATTTAGAAAAGGGAGGAGAGAGAGAATACATTTCGAGGAGACGACGACGAAATGAAAAGGGGCGGAGCTTCCCGCAAGAGGTCAAATGGTCCCTAGTTAAACAAAAAACCTCTGCAAGAGAGAACGGGTCAAATGAACCAAAGTCGAAAAGAGAAGTTTACTACAAAAAAGTGGGCGTGGCCTATTTTGTGAAGAGAGCCTTCGTGGGGACCCCTTTCCATTCCTAATGTCTCACTTTAATCGAGTAATCGTTTCCTGCGATTTTCGTTTCAAATCGGAAAATCCGAGAGAGACAGAGGCGGCTTGTCACAGGTTTCCGCGTTTTATTTTTACTAAAACTTTACATTCCGAGGCTACTTTTCACAATTTTAAAAATATAGAAAAGTAAGAGGGAGAAAAATGAAGGGAGAAGAAGCAGAAGACGTTAGAGAAGACGTCTTAAGATTATTCAAGAATATTCAACTTTTATGAAACGAAATGAATAATTCCAAAGGAGTGTGTGAACTAAAAGGCAAAAAGGGGGGGGGGGGGATAGTGAAATGAATTTAATGAATGGAAGTAATCCTTTGGTGAGGAGTCTCTCTTCAACTTCAAGCCAAGTTTATCCAGTTCAGAATCTCATCAACTTAAGAAAAAAGTGAACAAAGTGTATGAGAACCTTATCTTTGCAAACCAATCTATTATTTGCCCTTGACCACTCTCTCTCCACTTTCCCCTCTTTTCATCCAAAACGTCACCTACAATGGTCCGTTGTGGAATTCGAACTTATTTCCCACAAGTAGACAAGATTTAATGATTAATGGGCCTGTCAAATGTGACAATCCAATGTGAGGCGGTTTGTTTTAAGATTTAAGATATGATTTAGATTTCAATGGCCTTTTTTAGGGTTGAAGAGGTAGATAATATTATGGTCCATCCACATTGAGGGAAGATTTAGATCTAGACATTGTAAAGGGTTTAATGAAATTTGAAAATCGATAGAACTGTGCGTCTGGTTGAAGACTATTCTTCGAATGGATCTAGTCTAGAGTGCCCCTGTAATAGAGCTCTATACAGAGAGAAAAACTAATCTTAGAGTAATGCCAAATAAACCGGAAACAGGCTCAAAGAAAGTGTTGTAAGGACTATTTCAACCAGATTTTAGCTCTATTACCACCATCTTCTTTTCAAACATAATCCTTTCCCATAGTGTCAAACACCTACTAATTACACATTATAATACAGATGTTCATCTCTTTTTTCTTCTTTCCCTAAGGTCTTTCAATATAGATTTAATGGAATTCAACTAGGTTCTGTTCTGTTGGCTCTTTGCCAACATTTGCCTGAAGTGAGAGGCAATGAATGAATGAAGTGGATTTGGGGATTAGCGGTATAGTGACAAAAGGAAATGAGAACAAATACAAAGTGTACAGTAACTGTTCTTTTTTGAGTTTGAAGGAATTAGGAATATTTTCAAGTTTTTTTGAGAACTGAAGAAAAACTCAAAAAGCAAAAAACTCTCTGTAATTATTTGTCATTCAAGAGAAGAATGCAGCTGAAAATAAAAATCCAAAAATTATAGGTTTTAGGATAATCTGGGATTATAAATGTAACGTTTTTAGGATTTGAAGAATTCTAATTGTGTTCTGAGCCTTACTTCAGATATTGAGTTATGATATCTACAGTATCCCTACGGTACCCTTTCTAGTACTAATTGCACCTAACGAAATGGTGTCAACTAACACTCTACAGGAGGTATTAGCACTCATGAACACACTGTAGATTGTGTTTCAAAATCTCATCTATGATTCACTATCAAAATTTCAAAAAACATTTCCCTATTAGGATAAACGATCAGAACCATAATCTCATAATAAAAAACTAAAGTGCTTAAGCGGAACTGGTCTCTCCATCCATTTCTTTTTATTTTTCTAAGATCGCCTGCATTATAGAAATTCTAAATATTATTAGGATTTTGTCTAGCTTTTTTTGTTACAGATTCTGTTTAAAGCGGGTGGAGCTTTTTGGCAGATTTTGATCTAGATTTGGTAAGGTTTATCCCAAAAATAAATCCAGAGAAAAGCGGATTATTTTGCAGACTTATGGATGTATGTGGAAATATATCAGTGGTGAAAAGTTTTGACAGTTGGTCAAAAACAAAGAAAAGATTTTGAAAAATTCAAAAAGTCAAATATTGAGAGTCTGAGGAACCATGGTACGGACTAGAAATTAGCATAATATGTTTGAACTATGAGTTGAGCTATGAGTTAGCATAACATTTCTCATTGAAAGTTCATAGGATTCAGTTACCCTCTTCCTCGGGGACTAACTATTTCTCTGATCAGAATAACTAGGCCACCGTAATCCTAAACCCACATACCGGATCCATCGACATCAGCAGCTGTTGCATTTCGACCGCGTTGGCCATCATTTCCTCCTTTGCTTCCTTGTCCGTTTACTTTGGATTACTGTACTTGAAGCAGGTTCTGAAAACCAAAAATATAGTCTTAAAACTTCAAAAAGTGAAAGCTGAATCAGAAAAAGAGAAAAAAAAACCAAACGAATTCCAGAATTCAAGACTCATGCCTTAAATTGTAGTTGCGATATTTTTCAGATTTCAAATTCTTTTCGTTCGTTTTCATTCCAAAAAAACACAAAACACACACACAAATTTCAGAAATCAATTGGTGCTTCTAACACTTGTTTTCCCGAGAAGAAAAAAGAATTGACTAAAAAGTTGGTGCTTTAACTTCTCGATTGGCCAGTCTCTGACTGATTTTCGAAATCTAAATAACATTGAAGTCTCGGAGCAGCAAGTAGTGGTGGTTGGCTTTGCTTTGCCCCCTACTTGCACACACACATTAATATAATATATATTAATTTCAATTTTCCACTCCTTCTTCCAACTTTTGACTTCAGAAAAAGAGACGGAGAGCTGACTCCGTAATCGTGTTTGGCCACATGCCAATACACCTTTTTCCCTATTTTTTAAACCAATTCAAATATGTGTATACCCGGTGAAAAGAGAACTTCCGATTTTATCGGATTTCGAAATTTTGGAAATGTTTCGAAATATTCAACTGGAAAAGTTCAAAAAATTGCTAAGCCCTTCTAATAGAGGATTTTCAGTTTCGCGAGGTGCTCATATTCTAGTGCCCTACTGTTAGCGAAATAGAAAAGGCATGCCCTTATAATAGAGGTGCCTTCTACTTTAGATTCTGAGTATATCATGATCTAGAGCCACCTTACAGAAAGCTTGTCGACATGCGAGAGAAACCCATTCCTACAGTTAGCAGCAATGCTCTTCTATTAGAGGTCTCTCGAAAAACTGCTGACCAAGCCTCTACTCTGTTCTATATATATATTTTCTGTCCCGACCGCTTTTTTTCACAATTTTCCACTTTTTTCCTTCCCCATTTCCATTTCAATTTCAATTTTTTTTCAATTTCATTTTCAGCACCAACAGAAAAATTGTGCGAGAGAGAGTGAAATTGGCAGGTGTATGTTATAACAATTCACCACCACCACCCCGAGATTTTTTTCTATATAAATATATGAATGTCTAGAGGGAATATATATAATAAAAAATGGGGCGTTCCTCTTTTTTTTCTCGATTTTGGTTTAAAAATGTCTGGGAGTCAAAAACAATAACGGGAAATTAGTTTTTTGGTTTTGAAGAAGTGGATGAGCGGAAAAAGGAAATTATGTTATTTTTATCATTATTAAGGAAGAAATAAAAGAGGAAGAAAATATTGAAAAAGTCTAGAAGGTTTTCACCTGTTCTGGAAATGTTGGAATGAAAGAAGTTTGAAGTTCAGGAGTAATTTAAGTTGCGATTGACAGAATTTGGAGCTTTTCAAGATTGAGCTTCAATTAGAAAACTATCTGATCTCATACTGCCCTGAACTCTTGATTAAGTCCTCTTTAGGCCTCACTTTTGGGATACTGTATGCTTGAAAGAAACCGTGTTAAATGATAAGAAAGTTATCAATTTTTTTTTTGCTCAGTCTGATGCCGAGACTGATTTCAAAACTTTACAAAAAACTTCCAACTCATACTCCGAAGGTCTAGAAAACTAACACGGAAATATTTTGAAAACTGGAAGGAAGTAACATCGTTTTCCCTTCAAGCATTTCATCATTACATATCCGGATAACTCTAAATGAATAAAAGTGTTTTGATTTGAAAACTTTCTGTGATCATGTGTACATATATTGAAAAAAAAAGGAAAAGGAGAGGCTAACGAATTCAATCTCTAATTCGAAAAAGTAATTCAAATCAAGTGACTGGTCAGAGAGAAACGAAATTTTTTGCCTTCTTTTGCATAAAAACGAGTGGAATAGGCATAATATTTTTCAATACGCCTTCAGAAATATTAATATCAATTTAACTTCTGGGGGCTAAATGTAATTTCACCCAAACGGACCGCCCCTTTTTTCGAAAATTAAATTTCTTTTGCCTGGCTTTTCATTTATGTACAGTAGTCTCCCTAATTTTTAGAAAGCTTTCTCATTGCCTCGGGGCATTTTTTGAAATATTCTAAAAGAGAAAGGAGTCAACTAATTTACGCGAAAGGGAAAGAGGGTGAAATTTATGAAAAATGACAAGTTTCATCTTCACACATTTCTTTTTATTTTTATTTAGAGAAATCTAATTTTGAACAGAGACTAAAAATCTTGTAGAAGTTTCAGAAAACATTGAAAAATCTTTGGAAACATTTGTTGGTTTTCAATATTTTTTATCATTACTCACAGAAAAACTTCCAGGGAAATCAGGCTCCAGCCACCTTTTCTTGGAGTCTTTATATGCTAAGTGTTTTAAAAACCGATATTTGAAAACAAGTCAAAAAAGGGAAATTACGTAATCAAGTCAATCGGATTTTCACCCGAGTATGATCCAGAATTTGAGTCGAGTTGAAATTAATAATATGGAAAAAGAGGATAAAAAGTAAAGATGGCTTATCTTATTTGCTTAAATACTGCCCAAGCTTGTTTTTATATACTGAAAAAAAAGGAGAGAAGAAAAAAGACTCAAGGGGTTTATGGAATTTTTATTCCAAATCAAATCAAAGTTATCATCTCATATAAATAAGGGAGCAAACAAATAATATATACATGTACAAATTTTTTGAAATTTTAACGAAGGGGATTAAGAGTTCCAGACATAAATAACTACAGTATGGATTAAGAGGATAATGAGTACAAAATTTGGGGAAAACTTGGCTTTTGGTGCTGGAATTAATGAGAAAAAAGGTGAATTATCTGAAAACACTCTTGGGCAAAAAAAAGCATACAAAAACTGGCCTACAATCTGAAACAGAGTTTTCAGACTGCAAAAGTTAAGCTCTAGGTTACAAAAAGTGAACTTTTGAAAAGTTTAGCTGATTTTCCGGACCGGTTTTGAGAATTCAGCGATTTTGGACACTAAAATATCATCTCAACATTCTCAAATCTTCAAAGAATCAAAATCAATCAGATCGATTCTCGTCAGAAATAAAACTTTGTACAATTGTTTGCAGAAATTTATCGAAAAACCTAAACGAATTCAGTTCATCAATTATCAATCAACATCAGTTCAATCACTTGTTTGGGGGGTTTTTTCGTCTCTTCAATAGACGAAATAAAATGTGAAATCGCCACAAAAAAGGGGCAGATAAAGGGGGAAATGATTCGGCGATCAGTGCTGGTGACGTAGGAAGAGTCAAAACTTTTTGAAAATGTCACTGTACACAGAAATTTTTAAGCAGCAACAACCGTATCCAAAAATCTCTACTTCTCCACATTTTATCTTTTTTTTTTCCTTTTTTGATGCCCCTCCTGCCGTAGGAATACATATGATGGCTTGCCAATAGCGGCTTGTTTATCCGCTTCGGTGCGTTTATTTTGTCAACGAGATTAAAACAGCCACACACATTCATTGAGGTGGACCGGCAGAAAAAAAGAAGATTTTACGGTTTTGCATAAAGTTGCGCAGAAAGAACCGCCACTTCTATATTTATAAAAGTTTGAAAAAAGAGAAAGGTCACTTGGAAAACCCGAATCCGTTGGGCAGTGGTCTAACCCAGCTCCGCCTACCTAGCAGAATGGAGCCACAAAACATGGAGACTATGTAAGAATTTGCCTATATCTCTACTGGGTTTGGACTGAAACAATAGTATAATTTTTGTGTGAAATTCGTTTGTGAAAGGGGAAAGTTTATGATCTGGCTATCCTCCTCCTCCTCCTCCTCCCCCTCTCAAAAACATAGCCGTTCGAAAATTGATGTAGACAGTAATAGTAGTAAAGCCGAGATACCACATAGACCCCCTCTCCTCTCTTCCAACAAGTTTTTTTTTCGTTCCGCAATCATTCGGGAAAAAAGGAGGGAACGGGTAATTTGCGTTTCGGAGAGAGAAAAAGGGGGAGATACTCGGTTTTGGAACATTATCCAGTTGAGATATAACGACTAATTTTTTGGTGTTGGCGGTCGGCCACGAAGAAAAATGAATGGGAGAAGAGACTAAACCAATCAGCTGATCGGATGGAAAAAAAGGAGACAAAATGTTTGGGTTTGTTAGCCGATGATGATGATGATGATGAACGGAAACAAGTTGAAGAATTTGGAAGATTGGAGAAAAGAGAGGAAATAGGAAAAATATGTATTATCAGTTAGCTTAAAGGAACATGTGGAAAAGGGAAAACGGGGTACGGTAGTAGGTTTTGAAAAAGTAAGCTTCATCTTTAGGTAACGAACAAATTAGAGCCGGAGCAAAAAAGAATAAAATGTCTGTTACTGGCTTCACGGAAAAAGTTCGATTAGAGCCAAAACGTAATCTAGATCAAGAGATTGGTCCGTGGTTTTTCATTCTGTGATGTTATCTCAATAAAGCCTAAATTAAAATTTCAAAAGTTCGAGTTTGAAACTTCAAAAACGTGCGAAAAATTAGACCAAAGTTTTCAAAAACTGCTTTTTGTTAAAAATCGCAAAGTCGGATTTGATCTGAGCTCCAGATAATCTAAGACTAAATCTAGATGTTAAGCAGGTCTTAGAATCTCAAATTTGTTCCTAAGCTGAACTGAAGATCTAGGGACTAGAGAGAATCATAAAATGGTGAGTCAAGTGAAAAATGAGAAATTAACTAAAGTTACGAAATAAACGGGAAGAAAATTAGAAAATCACTTGTGAACATCAAATTGGAGGAGATAAAGGAGAGAATCAAATGAGAAATGATTAAATTGGAAGCAAAAGAAGATGTAGAAGGAGAAGAAGCTTCAACAGGTTACGTCACCCGAATGAAAATGGGTCTCTCTCTCTCTCTCTCTCAAAACCATTTTCGCCTCCTTCCTCCCTATTTCTATGTGTTCAAGTTTTAGCCGATGGGCTTTTGGCTAAAGAAGACGAAGATGATGTTGTCAATTTGACATCACCCAACCTAAGATGAAAAAAAAAAGATGAGAAGCACTTCCAAAAACTGTCGGCTTCTTCTTCTTTTTCGTTTTATTCTGCCTTAGCCCCTCTCCACTGATGAAGTCGCCCTTCAAACAAATCATCTGTTTCAATGGCTAATCACCGAAAATCGTTTGAGAGGGAGAGGCATTTTCCAAATTATTTACAATCATCTATCAGGGAAGAGTGTGAAATGCCAAAAAAACGGGTACCCAACGGGCGAAAAATCTATGCGAAATGGTAAAAACAGCCATCTTCGAAAGGGCTCCGCCCACAAAATCTTGAAACTTGAAACCATTTGATTATCTCTCTTTATTTTGCTGTCTCTCATTCTCAAAATACATGAAAACAATGAATAACTGGTCCTCCTGAACAAATCGTAATTAGAGAATGGATCCAAAAAATGTGTTCATCAAAATATTCCAGTTGGTTAGTTAGAATAGTGGGAGGGGAGGGGGGTGTTCGGGTCTGGTCATATACGCAATGAAAGCCCCGAATGATGTTCGACAAGTTTATATTATTGTTATTATCCCCTAGGAGACACTCTACACACACACACATAGCCACATAGCCACTCAAAACTATACAGTAATCTGTTAGATGCTTCTCAAAAGTTTTTTCGTTCCCCTCCCCTCCCTTTTTGGATTTTTTCTGGCTTCTCCTTCATCATCACAAGGCTTGTCAATTAAGCGAGAATCAATCTGGTTTCGGTGCGGCGTTTCGTGGCGGTGGTCTCCCTTCTTCCTTCTCCTTTTTTCCCCTTTAACACCCCTTCACAAAAAAATTTGTTTCGGACATTCCTAGATACTTTTTCGCGCCAAGGGATATGGGGGGAAAAGACTCGAAATAGTCTATGTCTTGAGAGGCAATGACCGGCTCCGAGGAGTCTACTTGAGAATAGAGTTTCAGGATGAGATGGTGATCTTTGAGGAAAAGGATGATCGGAAGAAAAAAAAATCAGAGGTTCAACGATCTGGGAGATCACAAAATTGATCAAGATTCTAAATTAGACCGGAAATGGGTCACAATTTTTAGACCGTAGGGCCGAAAACTAGGGATAAAGCCTAGAATCTTGTCCGCGACTAAATCTATGAACCAGGAAAAGCTGCTCTTAAGTTTCAAGATTCACTTGGGAAGAATGCTCAGAACCTAACAAGGGAAAGATCTAAAGTATCTTTATTGAGAAAAATCAAAAGTGAGAAATTTCCGTTCTACAAAACTGGCTTTAAGGTAGTGCCTTAGTTTTCACCAAGTTTAGATTTTCAGATAATGGCTCCTAAACAAAAAACTTGCTAAATTTCGAGAATACTCTAAAAATCAACAATTCAATGATTTTGTATCCGTAAGATAAGAGTAGTTTGAAAATCACAAAACTTCCGAAATAAATAAACACACACTGATACAAAAAAGGGGGCGCATGCATGTCCATTGATATCAGCAAAATGGAAAACCTTTCGTTTTTTTTTATATATTCGCGACATCTTCGTCACACCGCCGCCTTCTTCGAAATCGCCCTTTTTCCCTTTTTTTTTCTTCGCAACGGTTTCATTTTTGCGGACAAGGACATCATCTAACAGAATATCTTCGTACGCCCCGCACGGCGCCCAAATATTTGTATCAGTGACACCTTCTTAATTGATAAGGAAGAGGGAGGGAAAAAAAGAAAAAGGTTTCGAAAAAATTAGAAATTTTTAGGAAGTTCGAACTAATCTACAGATGAAATGACAAAATAATACAAAGATGAGAATAACTAAAAGTAATAAATCAAAGCATTGAATTCTGTGTCTTCTTCTTATTCTACATTTTTCTTCTAAATGATTCGGATATACTCACTTTATCGCTCCGGAAAGAACTAGTTTCGCGGATGTATCAATCGGTTGGGAACTGTCTGAAGACGTCGGAGGGCCGGAAGAAAAATGGGCGGAGTCACAAGAAGAAGCAGATCCGGCCTGGAAATATCAAACTGTATTATGAAAAGAATGAAAGTTTAAGAAAATAGAGCAAGAAGAACAATAGGGAACACCGGAATTGGAGCCAATTATATCTTTCAATTTCGGGGAAATTTCGAAAAAAAAGGGAAAAGAAAAACAATTTTTCTGGTCTACTGTACATCGTCTAGAAGATAAGCGAACGTCTTCTTATCGAAAAGAGAAAAGAACTTTTAGAAAAGTTCAAAACTGATAAGAAGGTGTACCGCGTCGCAAATTGATGACGTAATCAGAGGTAAACCAGGTTTTGAGAAAATATACTTTCAGGGTTTAATGAAATGTCAATCTAGGCCAAGCTTTCATCAGATACAGCCAGACTAGTCTAGGCTAGATTCCAGAATAGGCCTATTCAGAAGATGCCAGTCGCTACCGAGCTGGCTAGTTCATGCTCAAGATACGAGATCATCAGCTTTGTCGAGCTCCAGGTTCCTCTCTCTACCTCTTTTTAAAGGTACTAGACTGTTAATTCACTTTCAAGAGTTGTTCTACAGTCAGCTTATTGTGATAAACCAATAATCGAAAGTTGAACCAGTCCTACCAGTTTAATTTATTATTAAAAACGGTTATGCTCAAAGGTAAAGTCAACAGAAGCCTAGTCACCATCTTGCACACCTTTCATATTGGCGGGTGCCTGGTGACTAACCGAACTCTCACCAGAAGGAAAGGTGAGGAGGGATCGTTTGTAAAATAAAAACCAACTCGACTGCCACACAGAACAAATCAAAAGAGCCAATATACAAATTTCGCCTTCTTTTTCTCTTTTTCTCTCTGTGTTTAGAATGACTCTCTTTCCCTCCGCGCAGACACATAAAGGTCCTTCTTTCTCCCGCGCAGGAAGAGAAGGGTCCTCCCCCTTTTTTTTCCTTTCGTTCGATTAATAGAAAAACGAACGGGGTAAAAAAGAGATAGAAGAAGAATAAGACACACACAAATAGAACCCCCACACACACATATATAAAATTGCGTAATCATTCAAACGAAGGACGTTAAGACGTAATGCAAGGAGGACCACCCCAGATAGAAGACCGATTGAAATCATTTCATTTCACCTAAGGGCTCATTAGACCCCCCCCCCCCCCTCTTCGGCTCAAAAAATTGGAACAGGAGGGGCCAAAAGGGGGTAATTGAACCCTTTTGTATCCCCCCGTTCTAACAGATTGAATTGATGGTGAGGCAGGTGGTACTAGTAGCCATTTTGACATTGTGACAAGAAAAACCGGAAAAGAGTCTCTACGAAATTGAGCTCCCCAGAGCAGTTTGACAGAGTAGAAGCCATTAGCCTGGCAGATTTTGAGTTTTGCGGGAATAGGAATTCAATTCAAATATCTAGAAAGGAAATGAAATTTATGGCAAATAGTAGAGGTACGAATGAAATTAAAACTTGGTAAAAGTTAGTGGGCAAAGTTGGAAATCAAAGATTTTGATCTTTGGGTTCACAGAATGGGTTTGGATGTAGACTGGAAAAAGGTGCTTTAAAAAATGTAACCTAATTCCTGGCAGGGATTCAAGTAAGGTCTTCGGGACAGGCCGAAGTTAAACTAGATTGGATGAGAATGTAGATATTCATCGCTCAATGTACTGGACCGAATATAAAACCCATCGTAGCTTACTGCTCACAGATGGAAAGGTCCTAAAATTTTCAGATGCGGCTAGGACTCGAGTGATCTTCGGCTAATCACAAGGATCCCACATGTGAATATATCTTCCTACTGTCAGTTTCTTATTGCATTCTTCCAAATCTGATATTAGTTTGTGGATCAAGATATTCTCCTCATAACCTAACCTTGTATAATAATTAAGTTCCAAAAACCTCCAAGATTATTATCACTCAAGTTCATCTTCTTTCCTTCTTTCCTTCCTTTCTTTTTATCCATCCTCTCCAAACCATTTGACCTTCATCAAATTTCCCGAAAACCGTTAGCCCACTCTTTTTCTCTCGACAAAAGAAAAAAGGAACGGACCACCCTCATTACAAAATGTTCCAATCGAGAATATGACATCACCCTTTTCCCGTTTATTCTGAAGAAGAGGTCAACTTGTCTAAGTCTCTTCTCATTTAGGTCCCTTTTTTCCTCTCATCGAAAAGAAAAATGCAAACACATGCGGGGGTCCTCTCCGTTCGGACTCTTCATCACAACTGTTCGTTTCTTTTACTCGGCCAGAGAGAGAGTGGACCAAAAACTTTGTCTCCGCGCGGCTTTGACTCTATCTCTCTAGGTACACAAAAAAAGCGGGTGACCCAGAAGAACGGCAGTAGCCTTCTCCTCCAATTGCACACTGTTTTTTTGTGTTGCTCCAAGAGTTCGAAAGTGCTCCGGTAGTGAAGAGAGAAAAGAGGAGGGTCTCTCTCACTCTTAGTCGGTCCGAGAGCAAAAGTAAACAGGTAAGAAAATATATGAATGGCGTGGCAATGTGTACATATATATGTAGAGGAATTTGATTGGAAGAATATGAATATTTGAAGGGTCAAATGGTGGTGTTGGACCGTTGAAAAAGAGACATGATGACTCAGAAAAGAGAGAAAAAAGGTGTGCTTGGTGAGAATATTGAAATTTTTGGAATGGTTGAGAATAGAGATTGTAGAGCATGGGGAATTGAAGCAAGAAACTAGATGTTTGGATATTTGGAGTTAGCAGAAGTCTAGGTCTTCCCTCAAATAAAACGAGCTCACATGTGGCAAAAATTTATGAAATGGTACTAGTTTTGACCATTGATTTCGAAACCAAACTTTGTCAAAATGTGTCAGATCTCTAGATATTGTATGTCAGAACCTACAATCTTTTCTTTTCGTAAACTACATTTTCTCAAAACTTTACTTTTACCGTGTCACGTGGCAAGCTCCAATCAAAAATTGGATTCGTAAAGTTTGAGAACGCTTGAAAAAAGGCTGTGAAAAGGTGTCAGAACTGCCATGCTAGAAATTGTTATGGCTGAATTTTGTTCGCCGTTTTCTCCTAATCACATGAAAATACAATTTCCGAAATTGAGCATTTTTGATTGTTTTTTTGTGTCACCCATAGCCACCACCTCTTGCTTTTTAGACACAGGTGAAGTCGTTTGGAATATAATGAAAAAAGAAAAGTTGAATTATAATATTACATGTTCCTAATTTCCGGTGTCTATGAAATAGAAAAAAAAGAATAATAGAAAAAACTGAGAAATTTTGAGAAAACTATATAGTCATAAGGTATGAAAATGTTTGGTTTCTAATCAGGGGAGGTATTCAGTATTCAGAATTTTCAAAAGATAGAAATAGAAAATTTGAAAAATCGCCAAAATTTCGAAATGAATACCACCCCAAATTTTCAATAGATTTTGGTTTCAAAAGAGGTTGTAGGTGGATTCAGGTGTTCCTGACCTACAATTGGATAATCCAAACTTTCTGGAAGATTGGGGTTTAAGATTATTATGGACCCTACGAAGAGCTACGTGGCCGGGGGTTGTTAGCAACTTCCAAATTAAATACCAAAAAGTTTGCAAACCAAAAGAAATTTTCAAAACGATTTTGCAAAACGAAAAAATGAATCTTCAAAAACTGATGACCTAAATTGTTCTCTCATCATTATCTATCACCGCGTCGAAATGTATTGAAACGGTTTCGGAAACAGTCTTCTATCCTTATCCCCCTCTCCTCTTTTTTCCGTATCATCATTGATGACCTACTCCATTCTTTTTCGAAAAAGATTCCAAAAACCTCAAGTAAAAGAAGAAAATCTCTTCTGATAGTACGTGAGATTATCACAAAACAATTCTAAAAGTACAAAAGTGAAAAGAGAAGAGAGTGACCTATACTTTGTATCAAATATGGAATATTTTACCCTCTCTCTCTCTCTTCTAAAAGAGCTCTCTTCTTTCATTTATTCAAATTGATTTGCGTTCACAGTCCTTTTTTTTGATTTCTAACCCTCTTTTTTTTGAATGGAAATGGAAATGAGCTGGGCAGCTCACTCGAGAGAGCAAATACAGTTATGGATGAAGGGAAAAGGAAAAAAAGAAACAAGAGAAAAGGGTTTCAAAAAGAGAAAAGAAAAGGGAAAAGAATCAATTAGAAAGCAAAAAACTGGATTCTTGAAATTGATCTTAAGAGAAAAATGTGATATTTTGGGTTTGGCAATGTGTAGGAATGGACCAAAAACTTTTAAAAAACTTGAATCCAAACTTATGAGAAACAAAATCGTTTCATTTTCGAAACAGCTCGTTTCTGACATCTTTGACTTTTTAGTTCAAAAAATTAGAATTTCAAATTAACTATTCTTCTCTCGAAATTTCCAAATTTGCAGTTTAACAATAAACATCAGTTCAAAAATCCCTTTTGATTAATTAAGTCACTCCACGTGGCAAACCCCTCCTGCATAATTTGTTTATATACACCTCCATGGCTCCTGATGACCTAGCTTATTCATCTATTTTCAATCACATGTGCATATAAATTAAGAATCAAAACTAGAAATTTGAAGCATTTCTTACTCCCCACCCATCATCATCCTTCTTCAAAATTAGTTAATGTGTGGAATAAGATGAAGGAAATTTGAAAACTTTGTGCATTCGATTCTCAAAATGTGAATAGAATTAGCATGAATTTTCTCCCCCTATTTCCCTTGAATTTTCATGATTTTCATCATCTGAACAAAATTGAATACCTCCGTTTTAGGGTATTGAATAGGGAGGTTAGGTAAGAAAAAGAATAAAAGAGAGATGGGGGATTAGAATGAATTCTTTTTACAAAATATTTAAAGTAAAGAGATTACCAGATGTGACATAGATGACGTCATTGTTTTTTCAAGAAAATATGAAATTTTGGAAAAAAGAGAGACGATGATGATGATGACTGGACCCCAGAAAAGTACGGAAAAAAGAACACACAATACGTACACAAAGACTGTACAATTCCTTTTGAAAATCGACAAATTGAATTTTCGAAATTAAAAAAAGTTTTATTTTTGAATGCTAGTTTTTTTTTGGCAGTGTTCAGAAACCGTCTGGAAATGGAAGTTTGAAATTGAAATGTTATTTCAAGGAATTGATCAGAACCGAAACGTTTTGGTTTAAAATCACAAGGATCCATGCTCATAAAGCCTAGTCCTACATGACGAAATCTAGGACTAAAGGCTACCATATTTGGTTTTTGGAAAGCTTTTACTTCATCACAGTTTTGGCCTAGACAGTCTCGAGAATGTCCAACATTTTCCCACGATGTCTCTTTATTCTACAAACAAATAAAAACTCAATGAACTCCAAAAAATGTTATAAAACAAAGAAAAATAAACATTAATGACCTAGTCTTGTCACATCATTACATAATTTCATAGTGCTAAAACTCAAAGACAAACACACAAAAAGAGCTACAGTATCCTGTAGGAAACCCCTCTATTGAAATGCTATAGAAATAATAATAATGATCATCAAAATAAATGAAATCCAAGCTCGTTCGTTTGTGAGCCGCCTATCCGAAAACTCTAAAGCTTCATAATATTAAAATGGAATTATCATAAGTTTTCCCCTTCCCTCATCATTTGCCATCAAACTTAATCGTCATCAAAATGAAAACCTATTATTATTATTATTAGTAGTAGTATTCTACTATTCCTCATGAAACTAAAGGGAAAGGATTAGGAAATGGTCCATTGCCAGGAGGAAGGACCAAAAGATGAGAATAAGATGTATAAGATGTTTCGGTTTTTCTCACCTAATTATCTTCTGCCTAGTCGAAATTTTATGAAAGAACCAGACACCTTGGAATACTAAACCACTTGACTACGTGTACGTACAAACCTCTCCCCTTCACTCACACAAATTATCTTCATGAGATTTCTTCTCATTGGAATGGAAGAAGAAGAAGAAGAAGCAAAAAGAGATTCTACTGGATTTTGCGAACCGAAAAAAAAGAACCTTACGGCTTCATGTATATATATACATTATTAGTCACTTTTATTACACGCGTTTTTTTTCCTAGTTGTTAGTTGAATGTGTCTCAAAACTATTGTATTTGATGAGTTTTATGAGGAGGAATTGGAATTATGAGAAGAAGAAGGCAAGGAAATGGTTGCGTAACTTTTGAGGATGGCAGAAAAGGGTAGTAAGGGAATAGTCTGACATTGAGTATTCGAAACTAGAAAAGGATATGACTAGGATCATGTCTCTCAAGCTCTGGACATGAACAAAAACGGAAATGTAAAGCAAGGCGAAACTTGGGACTAAACGGAGGAGTTTCGAAAGAGCGAAAGTTTCAGAATGATACTGTTAGCTCACTTTGAAGCTATACCGATAGTTAGTCTAAAACTGGAACTGTTGATTAATAAATCGGGTCCGGAGCTTGTTAGACTATGATTAAGCTTTGAGGTTCCGATATTGGTTGGCACTATATCAATGCGGCTGCATTTTTTGAGTTCGAGAGACTATGAATCTTCATTCCTAGATTAGATTTCAGATACTGGAACACGATGCTTCTCTGGACTAGAATCTGATCCAGATCTAAAACTTCTCTAGTGCTAGTGATAACCGCTCTACAGTTACTCTATCTACTTTTCGTCTAAACCAAACAAATCTGATTTCTTGACCAATAAACTTCCGGTGGTGCCATTCGATTTCACTATATTTGCCAAACTTTATTCTCCTCCTTCTTCCCTATTGAATTCCATGGCTAGACGGTTTCGGTCACTCTCAGCACCAACAAGCAGGAGTCTCATCAAAAAGTGAGGGAAAAGAAGAAAAGGAGAGAGGAATCGGACAGTCATGTTATGTCCGTGTTGTAACGAGCTGCTGGTGGCTCCTGTTTGTGTTTGTATATTGTTTGTATTTCTCATTTCATTCCCACCATTTTTCACAACCATTTTTCCTTCTATTCATGAAAAATGTGTAGAGAATTGATGAAGAGAAATTGGGGTGTCTAAGGCGGCAGTCGGTGGGGCAAATGCAAGGAGGGAGAAGGCGTCATCATCATACAAGAAAACCAGCTGAGAAGGAAGGCATGAGAAAAAGGAGCTATTAGCTAGGGGAGACTAGTGGCTCATCGATCAAATTCCAGGGGAGTTTTTTCATTTCAAAAAGGTTTTGAGAAGAAGAAAAATAAGAAGCCATGATATAGTATACGGTAGGAGGTGTCTGGAATATGATGAGGAAGTTTTTAAGATCAGAAGATGCGACGTTATGTGGAAATGGATTCTGACGTAAGGAACATGGATCTTGGCATGATCTTAGGATCATAATAGGGCTTTGTTTCATTCAGAAAGTGCTCAAGTTTTTGCATTTTGTATGATGAAAAGACTATGAAAAAAGACTGCTTCCGATCGACAAATTACAAGTTCGGAGATGGTTCAAAAGCTGTGAAATCTTCGAAAAATAAAAGTATGATCACCCAAAACTTCTACGATGCCAAGTGCAAAGTAGAAGGTCAGGCCAGGCTTGATACTGACTGAATCCAAGTCTGATGAGCCAAAAAACAAGCAAAACCATGAAATTCCGACCGTTCACCGGAAAACGGCACGGTAAGACAAGTTCATTCAAAAGTCTAGACTATTTTTCACGTCACATGCCTTTCCAGTTAACCTCAGAAGTGCTTAGGATTAGCTTTGTTATGGATTTTAAGACGCATGTGTTCTAGAGACAGAAACGTATTCAGATGATAGTTTAAGGGTGCCACCTGTACAGAATTGGAAGGTTCAAAATGTTCAAAGATCTCCGATCCTTTTTGGAATCAGACACCCTTCCAATGTGTTCCTAATGATGTATATATGTCTATTTTTGTACAAAACTTGGAAGAAACACTTTTTTGTTCGGGTGGGGAAGCTTTCTTGTGTCGGCTCTCACTCTGATTCTCTTTTTCTCTTTCAAATGTTTGCTGAAACACAAACACAAACACAATGTACATACCTATCCAAATAAGGAGGTCAGCGGTCACTCTAGTCGGCACTAAACACTAAAAGCCCCTTTAGAAAAAAAACCGAACGGTTTTGGTTTTTTCATGGGAAAATGACGAGGGGTTTCGGAATTTCAAGAAGCTTATTTTGAATTTCTGAATATTTCAGTGAGGCAAGTGGTGTTCACAGTAGCCATTAGGTGAGAAGTAGAATGAGAAAACCAGAAAATAGATCATGTTTGTCAATTCTCTTTAATTCGAGCAAATATTTGACAGAGAATGAAAGAGCCTTTGGGAACTACAGGAGCTTGTTAATACATTTTTTGGAAGGTGTACAACTTTTTTGAAGCCGTTTTTGTTATTTTTTTGTATAAGGTGGAGCAACTTGAATTTTCAAAGCCGTATTATGAGCCGCCGAAAATGGAATTTACTGGACAGGAATTCATCAAATGACTTGGCCTAAGACATTAACATTGAAAACTGAAAATCTCACTATGAATATCTTAATGATGGGAGGTATTCTAGAAAAACCAAGACCCAAGTAGGCTATCATCTACCAGATCCCCCAGTTCGTTATTTTGAACACACTTCTTTTAGAACTTATTTTGAAAAATTTTAGAAAGTTTTCGTTCAAAAAAACCATTTCTCCTAACTACGAATATCTTAATCGATTGCCTTCATAGTTAAAAAGCCAGATTACAATTCGAGAATCTTCTGATCCTTCCGAAATCAAAAAGGAACTTCTTTCTTTGAAATTCTTCAAAATCAGTGTTAGTTGAAGCAGAAAAGAAGACAAAGTGAGTAATGAGGCATGACGAAAAAGCTACGGTAGCGCCTCTTTCCAGGGATTAAGAGGATTCAAGCTATTCAAACTCAAATTCATAAGAAAAATAAAGAGAAAAGAGCCCCGAAAAGGAGAAAAGAAAAGAAAAAATTCCGAAATAAGCGAATGGCGGTTTTCCAAAAATGTGGGCGGAGTCAAGTCCAAATTAGGCATTGGCCAAGAAAAAGAAAAGAGGAGAGAGAAGAGAAATGAGACGACTGGCTGGCAGTGCTCTCCTCTCTCTTGGCTCAACCAATTTCCGAAAAAATTTCTGGCTTCTTCTTCTCTTTTCCCTTCTACTACCAGAGCAGAAAAAATGAAAAGGCGAATTCAAACAGAAGTGGGCGGAGCCATTTATGGTGTGTCAGCCAATGGTGTGCCCCTCTCCTAGGCGGCTCCAAGTTCTTTGAGTAGTCATTTTTCGAAAACTGCGGTACTATTTGAAAAATGACTAACTGGAATGTAGGGCAGTAGAAGTTTCAAAAAGGTGCCGACTTTTCTCTCTCTTTCACACCCAAAAAGAGCGGTACTGTATGAGTCAATGGTGTAGTTGGAATAGAGTACAAAGGGTGGTGGTGCCAGGTATTCGAAAAAAGGTGAAAGTACACGAATGTAGGGTGAACTATACCGAAATTTTGAAAGGTTTCTTAAGAACAAGGTTATGGGAAATGTATACAGTTATTCAGGCCTGGCAAGAAGCTGAAGGAATAAACAAGTTCAGATCTGAGGAAAATGAATAGAGACCATGTGCGAGTGAGAGATGTAAACAACAAGTTTTCCTGCGTCTCTTCTTTGCCCACATTCTCTTCAGAAACTGGAAAATGCCATTTGAAAGTGCTGTAAGACCTAGACTAGAAAACTTGACGTAAAAGTCGGACTTGAAGCTTTCTGGATCTCAGAATCGGAGAAATCATCACATTTTCCAACTTGGGATTCTTCTAGAATTCATCTATGAATCACGAACAGGAAAAATCACACACTATTTTTCAGAAAACCTTGTTAATCTATCCTATCATTCCAAGCATTCATAGTTTTTAATATAAATCCTATTCTCTTTTTTCCATTTCTTCTCTCTTTTCATCATCATCGTCGTCAGTTCCAACTTCTTGCTCTCAAGCTTAAGGCAAGAGCTTAACTCTATTTCTTCTATTCATTTTATCTTCAAATGACGTCAGAACTTTCAACACAAATTCTGTGAAAAACTGAAATTTTTTTCCTCAGAATCCACCGTAATCTTTTTCAAAATAACATGTGAAACCTGCCAAAAGGCATTCATCAGCTCCTTGAAAGTCACCAAAAACCGTTGGACTCCACCCAAGACCAGCCCAAAGTACTCGAAACAGCGCGAAATATCTTCTCGCACTCTCCCCGAAATTTGTTTCTTATCATTCATTTATTTGGGATCCAAGTGAAAAAAGCACAAAAAACTAGAGAAATGGGTGGATTCAAACAAAAAAAAAGATCATTGTGTATCTTTTAATAAATGAACCTCAATTCATCTCGCCCCAAAAAGACGGATGTACTTCACGCGGATCAAAATGATCGGGAGCTCCTAGGGGAAGAGAGAAAAAGCACACAGGAGGACTCGATTTCAAGTGCTTTTCGGTTTCGATCGAAATGATTTTTGGGATTTGGAACCGAAATGGAATTTCAGGAATTTTGGGGACAAAAAAGGTTGGAGTCAATGTAGGGTTTGGAGGACCAATGACCCAGATTTTCAGCACTTTTAGAGGTTGACTGACTGAAAGTTGATGCAGTTACTGAGAGAAAAGACTTACAGAGATGCCGTTCTATTACAGGATGACGTTGTATTACAGAGTGGTCTCAGAAGCCAGATATTTTTGAAAATCAGTGATATTTTTAAGGAACTAACAGCAGTGAAATTGAAAAAAAAGTAAAAATCGACTGCCGGAAAGAAATGTTTTGTTTATTTTTTCAATCGTCCAACTTCATCTTTTCTTCTCCCAGTTTTCATTTCATTTCATTTATTATTGAAAAAATAATAAAAATAATGATTGAAATCTTTTCGATAATATTTCCGAAAGAAAAAAGCGGATCAAGTGTCAATTTAATGAATTCAATGTACATTTCTACATATTATCGTATCCCCCTCCCCTTTTTCTCTTGTTTTGCTTGAAATTCAACACCTCTTCTTCTCGGCTTCTCCTCCTCTTTTTCTTAGCCTCACCTCTCTCAAATTTTGCTAAAATCTTGGGCACGAATCGGCAAGTATTTCCCGTTTTGCCTGTCTAATTGGCACTAGTAAAATATTCATGATTTAAGACGAAGACGTTGAAGAAGGCGAAGAAGGAGCCTCTTCTCTCTTCCGCTCTTAGTTTTCGCTCAAATTTCGCTCGTTTTCCTATTTACAAATGATTTACTTTTACTTATTTTACCTCTTGAAAAGCAATGAGGAGGAAAGAAGAAAAAAGAAAGGAAAAGGACGGGTGGGAAGAAAATGGAAAAGAAAGTTATGTTTTGTAGATTTGATAAGACAGAGATGTCTACATGAAACCCCCAATAGAAGGGCACAGACAAGTTGGGATTTTTCTTCATGGTCTACATACATGGCAAATTGAACCCAATGGCATCATACAAATAATTTTTTTTCAACAGTATGTAGAAGGTTAGAAAGGATCCCAGGAAAGAACCGGAACCTACAAAACCTTACAAAAACTATGTTCAGTTTAGCTCCCTTCCACTTTCTTTCTAAACAAAAAACACAGTTTGTACCCTTTCTTTTCCTCAATCCAATATATGCCTGATAGATCTTTTAAACCTCGGATCATCCTTTTCTCTTACATACATAATTTTGACACCTAAATCCTACGTGTTTTTTCATTTCTCTGAATAGATGTCTACACTTTTCAGCTACAGTAGCTCAAAAGGTTCCAGTGCTTAGACGACATTTTGGACATCCGTCACAAAGTTTTGCTAGAGCTTTAAAAAGATTATAATACACCTACAGGTGAAAACCCAAAGTATGGTCTGCGTCTCAATGTCCTGCACACTATCTCGTTTGGAAGTGGAACAAGTCTGCGGAAGGGATAGGAAAGTGTCAATCAAAAATCAGAGGGAGTGGACCTCTTGGATCGAGGAAAATGAGTTTTTTTTTGTTTTGGGGTGGACAAGTAAACAAGAATGTAGGTTCCACGGCAGGAAATGGGTTAAAAAGGATAATTTCTGGTAAAAAATTCCAAAAAATTTGATGGAAAACTGATTCACGTCGCTTAGTCCATCTCTTTTTTAGACTCTAAGAACTACATCATCTTTGACCAAAACCGAATCTAATTCTAACTCACCAAACCGAATGAAACGCTTTTAGGATTCTCTAAAACCCAACCCACTCATCCATACATCCTCAAAATTCCTAAAATTTGTTTCTTTGTCTTTCAAAATTTTGATTGAATTGGCAGAAATCCCGAGTGAGGGGACACATCTGCACCTACTCCCCACTTCTTATAAAACGATAAAGACATGGATTTTTCGAAAAACACAAAATTGAATATTCGTGTTAATGAGGAGGAGGGAGAAGATGAAAGCTAGGAATAGAAGAAGGGGTCGAAGAGAAGAAGAAGAAGGAGGCAAAATAAGTATTTATGCACATTTCGTGGTAATGAAGAAGAAGAAGAAGATGTTTGAAGAAACTGGGGAAGAAGAAGAAGAGGAGAAATATGAATATGATGAAGATGATGGAAATTTTCTGAAGAATTTAACAAATTAGTGTTAAACACGAAGTCAGGGCGAATCTTGGCGTCTAATTTTGCAGAAAAACACAGAAATGAGAGAAAGGGATAGAAAATAAACACCTCTATCACAAGGGCACCTCATGAAAGTGTACCTTACTTATTTATCCTCAACTGAATAATTTTTACATCTACGTTTCCTGCCTAGACATCAGAAACCGCATCTTCTCTATTAGAAGGGCACCCTTCAAATGATTCAACGCATATCCGCCATTGACGGCTCAACGTTTGGAAGTCAAATGTGGGACGTAGTACCAATGGTGTGACCCCTAACTTGTCTACGAAACCTTGAATAGCGTGGGACATTACGGCGCCCCAATCTCTCTGTCCCATTCCTCCCTAAATTTTCAAAAATTAGACTTTCACTTGTCTGCTGACTCAGATTGCGTGACGTTTGCTTTTTCAAGTTGTACGACAGTTAGACAACAAATTTTCAACCTTGATTCTTTTGATCACGCCCTCTTTTGGATTCGAAATGATATAAGATTTGAAAATAGAAATTCTATGTGACTGCCCTTCTATTAAGAGGTTCTTCAAGAACAAATGAAAAAGTAGCTCAAATGACATCGGACCTACTAGTTTTGAAAGACAGGACACATGTTCAGTAGTTACTAGACCAACTGGTCACTCTCTCTTTTTTTCGAAAAATACGAGAACGAAAAACGAAAGTTTTTGCACCTGATTGATTGGTTTATTTACGAAATGCTCCCTCACTCGGACACCGGCCATTTCTTCTTCATCTTCTCTGAAAACGAAATGCATGGATTCTGGGGGTCCACACATCCCCGCCACTTCTCGGTTTTGTTACACTTATCACCCAAATCATTTTGTTCGAAAAGATATGGGAAGGAGGAGAAATGAGAACGCAACTAGTACTACTTGGCACCGAATTGTTTTTGATAAACTTGAATCTGATTGGAAGAAATAGAGGAATTGATGGATAATGGGGTAAAATTTTTCGGGAATGAAGATCGGGGAACAAAATGGGGTGACTAGAACTTCTTGGATCCGCGAGGGTTACTGTCCCCTTCGAAATCCAATAAGGAGCTTTTTTCAACTAGGAAATCATTAAAACCATCACAAACCATAGACACAATTTCAGGACATGGCGCGCCGGTTTGGTTCGGAAATGAAACCAAGTCCAGAGCTCTTATGAAGAACATGCATGTGCACTTCAGGGCGAAAACCTTTCAAGACTATTTCAAAATATCAATACCTATCCGAATCTGGTATGATACGCATTAGGCTTTGGTCGCATTACCGATTCCAAACCCTCTCTGCTTGCAAGAAAAGTGACTCCTCCCATTTACTTCTAGCCATGCTCTTGCCAGGGGGCGGAGCTTAAACCAGTACGCGCTTTTTTCTTTCAATTTTTTTTTCAAAATCAAAACTAACTCTTGTTGAAACTCGACACTTTTGAACTTGACCCCTTGTGCACACACATTTTGTTTACAACTACTGATAGTGAACCAGAGTCAAGAAGAATTTGTTGAAATATCTTTTTTCGAAACACAACAAAAAAGTTCTCGGCCGGGAGCACACAGATGCTCTTCGATGAAGGAGTTGGAAGAGAAGAAGAAGTGCTTCAAAACATTTGAGAATTTTGATAAATGAAGGTGATTTTCTGGGTTACGGAAAAACGAAAAGCGGGTTAAAGATGACTTGGGAGAAGAAGTGATGGTTGTTTGTATAATAGATGGGAAAAAAATGAAGTTGGTGGGAAGTTGAAATGTAGGAATGGGTCCTGAAAAACAAGAACTGAGTTCAAATGAAGCTGGAAAAATCTGAAAACGAACTGTAGAAGTATAATTTTTGAAAAAAAAAGAGTTTAATATAGGACAGATTGTGATGAAAAGCCATGGGAAAAACTCCCAATAAAGGAATGAGAAATATGAAAATAACGTTTTGATTTATTCGATGGTTTCCTACCGAATTAGGAAACACTGTAAGATAAAAACTGACCGGAAATAACAAAAATTACTAAATCAGAAAACATGAGGAATAGATCAAAATTGAACTAAATATGTCCGTTCAGATACTAGAGAAAGTATGAGTCATAGAAATAGCAAGTTTACTTATTTTCGATTTTAAAACAGAATTCTCCATTTTCTCAACTTTCAATAGAGATACTGTAAGTTTTAAAGTTGAAGTCACAGATTCTGAAAAAGAAAGTTTTTGAGAACAATATCTTACAGTAGTCGAGTTCAAATCCACAAAGAAGGAACAAATTTGAAAAGGATTTTTGAACTCTGTATTCAGTTACTCTATTCTCGTTTGGAGACAATATCGATAGTTTTCATATCTCTCTCTCTCATTTTCTAAAAACTATCTCTTATTGAAAATGAAATGGAACCTAAAAGCTAACACAAATGAAGATTCGCGGCGAATGATAAAAATGTTCATTTTTCAATTTTCTCTCTCTCTCTCTCTCTTATCACTTATCTCTCTTTTTTCCGAATGAATCGAAGAGAAGGCTCTGGTCTCGGAACGAGTCAAAAATTGAAAAAAAAAACCACCATGGGTTTTTCGGAGGAAATACATATCTAAGTGTTTCAAAATTAATGACTGCCACTTGGAATCTTCTTCTTCTTCTTTCAAAAGATTCACTCTTATTTTTGAAAGATAGAGGTCATAAACCATGGTGATAAATTACTTTTGGTTTCCAAGCTATTAGTTACCACGTGACAAATCTTAATTCAAAAGTTTAAAAAAAAACGAAACAATTTTGAAAAACGCCACGCCACTGACTTTTTTTCCATCACAAAAATTTCAAGAGCTTTTCGGAAATCACTCTTAACAATTTGAAGCACTTTTTGCAAATAGATAGTTAAGATAAAGAAAGAGATGGTAGAGATAGTGATAGAGCTGTGAAACAGAAGAAACAAAAAAAATAAATGAAGGAGGAGCAATTTACCGAGAAGTTTTCAAGAGTTTCGAGAAGTGGGTAGTGGTTGTTGGGGGTAGAAAAGGGAGTAGAATAAAAGAGAGAGAGAGGGAGGGAGAAGGAGGGGTGCCAACAGGAAGCAACGTGTTTTCCGATCAGATGGTCATTGTGACGTAATGATAAGGCAGCATACAGGTACAGGTACAGTATCTCAGGGTGTATATGAAACAGATCATACTGTACCTTAACTATTCTAATGTTCTAGTTGGCTCACTCAATTTGATCGTTAGTTCCAACGGTAGGAAAGAATTGCGAAGTCACCTATTTCAGCATAAGGGTCTTCTAGACATCCTTAGGGTTTCATTGTTTTGCTCACCTATTTTCAAAAGATAACTTTTAAAACGATCGATGCGTATGACTGCTCAGCCATGCTTCATAAAGGTCCATAGTATTCGGAGGCCTATACAGTTACTTTAGTTTAATTGATCTTGAATAATCTCCTGAAGCGGGAAAACATCTTGCTCTGCCTAGCCTCAAATCATAATTTTCTGTCTTACTGCTGGAATTGTGATCGAAATTTGTGATCTTAATCCAACCCTCTTCTCACAAAAGCAATCGCTTTTGACACGTTGTTCATCTTAAATCAAATCTTCCTACCTTGGATTCTGTTCAAATTTTTCCCCATTTCCACGTGTTTTTGCTGGATAAGTCCAAGCTTAAATTGATTTATTAAATTGAGTGCTTCCGTTTTGACGAGTCAAGGGTCTTGACGGATGTCTGAGCCCGGAATTGGAGAGTTATAGAAGCTCTTGGGATGATAATTCCAAATTGGAATAGGATGAGTTCAACTTTTGAGCAAGTATTTCCTATTTATATTACACATCTTGATTTCGAGCTCAAGAAAACCAAATTGGAACACTTTGTGCATTACGAGGAAGTTTATTCTCCGAAATCTCTTTATCTTATTCAAAAAATACCGATATGTTTTTGCACTGACAAATCAAATAACCCGATTTCTAAAACGTCACAAATCCGGAAAAAACCATCTCATCATCATAATAAATGATGGGTTTCATGTGAAAAGCGCTCTTAAATAATGCAAAAACCGGATTTTCCAAACTTATAAAACTCAAAAATGTAAGCCTAGGTCATGTTAATCTGGATAAGGAGGTTGAAAGGAATTTCGCATCATAATCGTCACGAATGTTAGTTGACTTGCTTTTGATTTGTGGGATCTTCTCTTGTGAGCATAAGGTTCTTTTTCAGTTTTTTATATTCCATATCCTAGTGGTGATATGACTTTCTCTCAAATGTCGAAAGGTGTGTTTTCAAATTGTTCCAACCTTGACAGTCTCATGTTGCTGTTTTGTTAGATTACAAATCAAAACATAGCCTTCACTGCTTTACAAAAATTGCTTCAACAAAAATCGTTGAGAATTATAAATGGATATGCGAAGAGAAACACAAGGGAATACATTACCTAGTCAGAATATTTTGTGTGATTAGATAATAATAACAAGTTGCTTTCTCAATCAGGTTCTTAGCAACAAGGATCTCTACCGTAACTACCCCCTACAGCAATCTTGACATAACTCTAATATGGAAATTGAATTAAAGTATTGCATTTTACTATGAATACCATATCATAAGTCCACAAAATACAACTTCAAAACTTTCGGGAAATCTAACTTCTCCGCAATTTTCATGGTGTTCTTCTTAGATCATTTTTCTCTTTTTTTATTGATTTATTCATAAATCCTCCTATCGTATTCCCAGATTATATTTTCTATATTCTGATTAAAATTATCTATTTTCCATGCATAACTTCTTAAAATAAATCCGCTTCAATTTTGATGAACCATATTTTGCGTGTTGGTTTCAATTCGTATTGATTATCAACCTTTATTTAACTTGTCAACCGGTTCAATGGGAGAAAAAAGGGATTTTGATTTGTATTGAAAAACAAGTTGACTTTGTAATTGTCGGATGTTCGGAATGACCCTCTTTGCGATTGTCTTTTCATAAGATCCGGTGCACTTCCTGTATATTAAAATGATCCGCCCCGTTATTTCTTATTCTCCTCAACTTTTCAACTTTTGACAAGAAAATTGGTCACTTGGAATTTCATAAGGCTCTTTCTCGTATAAGAATGAAATCTCACAAACAAAAGGAATTGGTGGTCTAAAATGGAAGGAGAAGGGGAGCCCATTAGCCACCCCGCGACATGTCTCCTTTTTGCCTTTTTCCAATTTGAACAAGTGTGTACACACCGTCGTCGAGAAGAGACAAAAATTTTTCTTGACAAGGAAAAGAGAAAAGAAATTCAATTCATTCACGCATCAATGAGTGATGTGAAGTCTTCTGAAGTTTGTGTTTGGTAGTGGAGGAGCATTCAATAAAGCCAAACGAAGAAATAAAAGTAAATGGGTTTTACAAAATTGAGTCAGTCAGTTAGTGAATGGCTCCAAAATATATTTGTGCTCTACTTCAAAAATGGAAGTAGAAAGGAATAAAAACGCTTTTCAAAAAGCAAGGGAAGTGTCATGGTAACTCAAAGCAAGTGGTACAGTAACCCCAAGAGCTTCGGATACTGGAACCAGAATGATCATTTCTAACAGTAGAAATCAATCCTCAACATCAGTTTAAATCATCAAAGAATTCCTTGAGTTGACAAACAAAAATTCATCATTTATAGAAATAACAGAATGTGTATTTCTATATCTGTAGCGGGGGCGAATTCCACAATTCCTAGTTCTAATCCAAGATTCCTGATATCTGGATAAGTCAATTCTAGATTTGTTTGATAGTTCTCTGCTTATTTTACACATTAATCTGACTAAAAATCATGATAGTGGCAATGATAGAAAAAGATTAGTGTTTCTTACAATTCAAGACATGTCTTTTTAGCCGATTGATAATTATAGGCAGTGATCAAAAAGATTCGATTTCTTAGCCATGTACAATTTCAACCCCTGGATCAAAGCATAATTGGGAGGAATTATGGATTTCCAAAACTACGAGTTCTTTTCCCAAAAAAGCTTCAAGAACATAGCCAACCACAAGCATAATGAAACCCACAAAAAACAGGTCTGGGCAGAGGGAAAGCTCAGAAAAAGTTCAAAATTTTTTAAAACAGGGCTTGAATCGCGGGTGTAAAGAGTTCCAAAACGTCGAAAAAGTGATCCTACCCACAGCAGTAATATAGCATCGGGCGAAGGAGTTAATCTTCTTTAGTCAACATATCCTGACGTCGTCTATGAAGGTGTCAGTGTTTTGAATAACGTCAAAAAATGCGTTCAGGAGTTGATTGCAGAGTAAAGTGTCGAAAAAATGGGTAAGAAGGTGGATCCAGTGCGTCACGTTATAAAAATAGCTGATAAGGTATCACACATCCGTAATAGTGTTCAAGAATAGTTGGCAATACATAAAACTCTCAAAAAATGTGTTTGAAAATATCTTTGAACTTTTAGAATTTCTTCGTTCATGAATCAGACAGCATCAACTTCACAACTCACCTGTAACTCAACTTTTCCGGGTGTTCCGGGTCAAGTGAATATGAAAAAGTGATAACCCGGTAAATATTTAGGTTTTTCTCCAGAAAAATTTCATAGACATAAAAAAAGACGAGATCTATGGTAATCGGTAATATTTCATCGTACCAAATAGTAGATAAGCCAAGGATCGAACAGGTAATCCCTTGTGACGACAAATTCGAGGTTAAGATTTCAGTCTTAATAGCGGATAAAGTTCACTATAAGATGCTTACCTTATCGTCTTAGGATGGATGTGCTTTACTGAAATCAAAACACTTTGGGTAATGTATCAGGCTTCTATATTTTTAGAATGAACGTTCTGAGGAACAAAGTACTCTGGAAAAGAAAAATGACACCAGCGATCATATGGATGACAAAAAAGCATGATCTTTCAAAGTCTACAGTAGTCAACGAAATGTTGATTCCGGCTTTTCTAGAAATTTTGAGAATGTTTTCCGCATATTTTGTTACGTCAGAGGATTCTGGTTCTGATCATTGAATAGGTTAAGTTTGAAACAAAATATCAGATTTGGGGGACCAGTTTTACATGTTTTTAGATTGATTAATTACCAAATAGGCCCGTTTACAGTTTTTCGAAAATCAGTCGGTAAGGGTTTCTAGAGCTAGCAAAAGCGCAGCTTTAATAACAATCAATGATAGCATTACTTCAACTTGTCAGTAATGCATGCTCTTCTATTGAAGTTTCTTTTGCATAGGAAACAACTTTTAAATCAAAAGTCCTTCAACAAAATTCGTTTAGAATGAAATCTGCGAAAAGTAATAATGACTCAACAAATTAAACATGAAAAATGTGTGTGAGCATGATGAAAGGAAATAAAAGTGGGCGACAAATTGAAATTAAATGAACGAAGGAAATAGGAAGAAAAAAGAGAATGAAGAACTTGGAGGAAAAGAGCATAAAGAATAAGAAGACACACTACTCAGAATCTTTTATTCTCTCCTCATTTCCCGAAAATTCGACTTTTTTCGAAAAAAGAAAAGTTCGATTTGTATCCTTTCCCTGCTTCCAATTGGATATAAGAAGATTCAAATTTCGAGTGGTCAAAACCTCTTTGGCGCCATTTTGGCGGCGATGTTGGTTGAAATAAGGGAACAGCTTTTTAAAGGGTGAACAAGGGCGAAGAAACGGAAACGCATTGAAGGGGAACAGTCAAAAAATTGGGAAGGCAACGAATTCATTTTGTTAATTAAATCCACTTGGTGGTGTCTTGCGGTGGTCAAAAAATGAGAGAAAAAAGTGCCAGGAGGTGTTATCTAGACATTTTGGCTCTACTGGAGTAGACGGGTCCCGTGGGGGCAAAAAGGTCCTGTGGGAGCAAAAAGGTCCCGTGTGGGCAGAAAGGCCCCATAGAACTGAAATTTCTGAAGTACTCATATAAGGTCCTGCTAATTTTGTTTACAGCTAACTAAAATTCGAGTTTGTTGGAAAAAAAATCTGAAAAACACACACACACAAAGTCGTAAGAAGCAATACGCTTACTATATTTCAGACGATGCCCAGGCCTCATAACTGATTTTTAAGTGAAATGTAAGAATGTTCAAGCATATAGCTTCACTGAAAATCGTGAAAATTCATAACATGGCAGACATACTCTAGTTGGCGGGATGAGTTATCACCTTGAAAAAAAGAAGTCTGGATGCTACAGACATGTTCATAATAACATTAGATAAGCACTCCAGGAATTTCAGTTCTATGGGACCTTTCTGCCCCCACGGGACCTTTCTGCCCCCACGGGACGTTTTCGCCCCCACGGGACCTTTCTGCCCCCACGGGACCCGTCTTCTCCAGTAGAGCCGACATTTTTTTGAATTAAATGAGAGGTATATACGTCACGGAGGTCCCCGATAAAAGCACCTATGGCAGAATGTGATAGAAAAGTGGTTTTTTCCGAAATTGCAGATGCTCGGAATTATAGAACTTAATTTATGGCTGAACTTCACTATAATCCGTGATTCATTATCAATCGTATGCGCCGGAAGACCCATTTTATTTTTATCTCGTCTGACAATTTTCATGATCTATCCTACTCAAAACGTAATTCCAAAAATTCTGCAACATCCAAAAAAAAACTCATTGAAAACTTTATAAAATTTCCGTTTTCTTCCCATTCTCCTCTTCATTCATCCTGACGTCCTTTCTCTTCTACTTCTTCATCATCATTTTCCAGGGACCGCACACAAAGAGAATCGGAAGGCGAAGGACTAAACGAAGACAAAAGAGGGGCATCAAGAAAAAGGAAAAGAAGGCCTGCTGGAATTTTCCCACTTGAGAATGAAGAATGCTCAAGATTTAGATTTCCGAAATATTTTTCGAATTTTTCGTTTTCGGTTTACTCCTCATCCGCCGTCGACGTCTTCGTTCTATTCTCTTCAAATCGATAGAGGGGAACAAAACACGGAGACGATTTTATTTTTTTGAATTCAAATCTAACTTTTAAACTAAATTTTGGAAATATAAAAAGAGGGGAAAGGGAAACAAAGGAGTATAGAAGAATTAGATTAAAATCGAAATTTTTCAGATTCAAGAATATTCTGAAATAAGTTATAGAAAAGATGGTTTTACGTTTGTCAGCTAGAAGAGCCCAGTATTTGAAAAACCATCATTAGAAATAAAAATATTTCAAAAGACTTGAAACTTCTTGTCTGCCAAGTTTGACAACTATCTCGGCGTTTTCAAATTCTTGTTATGCCGCACTACAGTAACCAGACACACTCATCAAGTCGAAACTAGAGCTCGTTTTCCAAAAAAGGGAGGCGAATACAAAACAAAAAAGTGTTCTGATTCTACCGAGATAGCGCTCGACCTACCTATTAGAATTTCCCAAGTTGTCTATAATATCCTGTTCTATAATATCCTGTTTCCTGTACTCTCTTAAAAAGTGGCATGCCCTACAATAAAAGGCACAAATGTCAACAAAACTGGAACACCGTGCCTGTAATAGAACTGCCCCATTTACAGAAGAATCTAATGTTTTCAAGAAAAATCTAAACGTCAAAGATTTCAAAAATCAACACAAACAAATTCAAACTTTGCAGAAAAGTTTCCCCCTCTGTTTGAATGTTGTGTCTCGACAGAAATGTCATAAAGCGCTTCCAATTTCAATTTCAATTCGGAAAAGAAGAAGACGATTTCCACACATTTTTAATTTCGAAAATGAAGAAGATAATGAAAAAAAAAGTTTTCGAAATGAAAAGAGAAGGCAAAAAGTTATCCAAAAAAGAGCACTAACTAATAAAAAATGCTATGAGAGTGCGAAGAAATAATATTATAATATAAAAAAGTTTCTTCTTTTTCTTCAACTTCTAATTCGGTTTTTCAGATGAAATTGAAATTGAAAAATTGAAAATTGCAAACTCAACCGGAACGCTTTTTTTCAATATAAAAGGTTTTCTTCTGAAGTTTTTCGATTCGGATTCAGGATTTAATGAAAATTGAAATGAAAATCTTTTCAGTTTTTCCAGAATTGTTGTTTTCGATTGTATATATTGTCCGCTGAGCCAATGTTATTCTTATTCCCAGTTTTCCAAAAAAAAAACAATTTCCGATTTTATTTTCATTTTTCGAAAACAGTTTGTATCAAATGAATTGTTTGCGTCGTATCGAATTTCGAAAAATGACTGAAGAGGCGGGAAAAAAATGGAAAATGGGAGAAGGAAGATGAGGAGCTTGTTTTCAGGATTTTGGAGAAAATGAACGGAAAACGTTTTTGGAAATTTTGAAATTCAAAACGTTTTTGTGGGGAATTTATAGAACTGGGATAATACAAAAATAGCATGATGCTCTTATGTTAGAGGCAATCTTTTTTCGAAGTTTGCAAGTTGTCTATGAATTCTATCATCAGTAGATTCACAGTCAACTTGGACCCTGGAAAAATTAATTGATACTGCAATTCTCAGAATATTTTGAAAATACAGTCACAAAAACTTTCAGAATATTACATTTTTCAAAATGGTGATGCTTTCAAAATACCGAGAAATCAATCTCTACAGTAACCAAAAGACTCAAAAACATCTCAATCATTTGCTTTTCATCATCTCAAAAAACGAAAACAAAAGGCGTGCCTGCTTCTGACTTCTCATCAAAAATGTATAATGAAAACGTGTTTCAAAAAAGTTTGCACACCACATACCATCAACATCCTTCCTTTCCCTTCTTTTTACACCAACTCTTCCAACTCCGAGACAGCAAATTTTGACACATCTCCCCCATTTTTTAATCGTCATGAATACTCTCAATGGGTAGAAGAGACTGGAGGATGGTGTTGAAAAAAAATGAAACCCTATATGCATTTTTGAGTGTCGTATCATCAAAAAAGTTTTGGGGTGTTGAGTTGAAGAAAAAGATATCGATAAATATAAATTTTTTGGGTTTTTCCATATTTCGGAAAAGTAGAGTTACGCTTGGGAAACTGGAACACTGTAACTTATATTACAGATCAGATGCCCTTCTTTCAATATAATCCATCTCAGTTATCATCATAAAACTTTCTAAAAATCAGCTTAGTAACTGACAATTGCCTCTCCTCAAGAATTCTCTCCAATTATACGGTAGCAGTTGAAAAGTCAAATCTGCACCTGGCCGTTATTTTAGTCTGGGAGAACAAAATGTCGGAAGAAAGCCATATGTCAGTGAGTTATATGTACGAGCACTTGTGCCCTTATTTTCGACTTGGCGCCAGTAAGAGAGTACATAAATGTGAGAGACACAGACACCGGATCAAGCAAATCATTATTTAGAATGAAATGGGTCTCTTAGACTTTAGAGGATATATTTGTATGAAAGAAAGATTCTTTTAGTAGACAGGGACCTTTTTTCACAAGTACAGTATCCTTCATGAGAGATTGAAGAAAAATTCAATTTCCGGTTTCTTTTTAGAGAGGGTGAGAAAACAGGAAAGGAGAGGCAATAAATTCCAAAGGTCCAGATTCGATTTCGGCGTTTTTTGCATTCAGTATAATGAGAGTTAACATATGTAAATGGACTATGAAATTTATGGTTTTTTTTTTGGGAGAGAGAGTCTTCAAATTAAATTGGATTTGGATTGAGAATAAATGAATTCGGATGAGTTTTGCTAAGGGGTTATTCTGTGAGAACTCAAATCTTTTTTCTTTAAGGGGGAATAAAAACTTCGAAAGTTTCAAAAAAGGAAAGATTTTTTATATCCGTTTGTAGATTAATAAATTTTCATAAAATTACCGTAACCTTTTTGAAGTCTTGTGTTGTTGAGTGAAAATTTAAAAATATTCTACATTTTAAATCATAAAAGTCCTTTTAATGAAGATTTTTGATACAAATAGAATCCAGATACTTCCTCCACATGTTAGAGTATTTTTCAACATGTTAAGCACATATGAAACCACCTTCAAAAAGAGAAGGAATACCCCTTCTTCTTCTTGCCATCACGTAGCCGAAAAGCTGACAATCCTCTGATTAGGAATACGAATTTCAATATTGCTAAATTGTCACTTGAGATTTGATGCCATTGTGTCTTTTTAGAATTTATTAGCCTTCGTGCAAATCCTATAATTCTATATTATTGGTTTTACAAGAAATTTCTGATCTTACACATTCAATTTTGTGATCAATGATGGCAGTTTTCAAAATATTTTTTTTGAAAGAATTTGAAATGGTATTCTTCCCCTAAGGATACAATATTGACTTTTACCTTCACCAATACAGACCTACTTTATTAATGTTTCTCTGGGAAAAATGGTGCGGGCCACACACGTTTATTGATCGGTTTGCAACCACTCTCGGTACGCGCGGGAAAACGAGCTGGACAAAACCCTCATTGACCATTCGGAACCCATTTCTTCTCCACTATCAAGCGATGTCTGACATTCCTTCTATTCAACTTTCTTTGATTTCACTGGAGCACAACTTCCTCTATATTCCAAAAAAAGAACCACTAACGGATAAACAGAAAGCGGCATTTGACGAACACTCTCGAAACATGTTCAAAAAGATGATGGAGATCCAAGAAGCCTATCGATACTATAATCGTTTGGAAACCCCCTACGAATATTCTCCACCGGAATGCAATCCACTTCCATTCATTCCAGTCACGAAGCCTGATATCGACTGGTTTGCACAATTTGAATATCCTCTTACGGAATACGTTATCCAAGAAGTCGACCAGCCGGAGGACAATTTTCCAGAATACTATGACAATTCTTATCAAAACTATGAATTTGTATCTACAACATCTGGATTTGGGTCGTCTTGTGATTCTTTATCACCAGCAAGTTTGATCGATAATCCATTTTTCGATCCAGCGACTGCCTGTAATATCTGGTCAACTTCCATTGAGACAAATCTCGTCGAGAATCCATTTTTTGATCCGGAACATTCTATTACTACCCTTTCGGAATCATGCTCTTCTCAACTCATCTGCAATCCGTTCTTTGACCCAAATGCTGCATTGGAAGTGCCTGCTCAAAAATAATGATTAATTATTTATTTATCTGGTTATTCTATTATCTGTGACAATAATTCCTGTATTTTCCTATGTTACTTCCTGTGATTCTAATGTTCCAAATGGTCTGGTTGTTTTATTCAACCATATTTCTGCTTTGCAATAAATAAATCTAATTTTCGAGAAGTGTTTTATGTTTTATGTATCCATCCTTCGCACTTTTCTTGACCAAGAATCCGTTACTGAAGACAAATAGAAAACCAGACGCCGTTAAGAAACTTCCGTTATGGAATTCAAATCCAAACAAAGGTATTCAAGTTTATTATTTCTCCAAGGCAACTGTAGTTAGAGTGAAGAAGAGAGAAAAACTCGTCTGTTTCATGGCTCTGATTCAAGTGTGTTTCGCTTTTAATTACTCTGACTCACTGCAAATATTTTCGTAAATTTTGCACCGAACACAAATTCTTCGTCATTTACCTTTTTCTCCTCTCGTTCCATTCTTTCTTTAAATTGTCACCTTTGTACTATGTTGTATGATTCAGTTGATAAGAGCTCTTTCTCCCCTCCGTTGACTATGTGTCTCTCTTATCAGCTTTCAATTTTCGGGTTTCTTTCTCTATCTCTAAATGCTCCACCCCTCTTTCTCACTCATTCAAAAAGGAAAGAGTTGGCGCCTTTATGTAGTTATTTGTCAATACTTTTCTGCTTTTCTAAAGTTAGGTTTTCATTATTTTCCCATGTTCCAGAAATTTCTTTTTTGAGATAATTGTTTCATCCAGAAAAGTTTCAAATTTTGGTTCAATTATAATCTGGCTCAGAGCCGAAAACCATCATTAATTTCGTCCAGTACTAGCATACCATAAGTTCAAATAAAACATACATTTATGGATACTTTCACCAACTGGCTCGACGGACCGCCTCGTATAAAAAGTTTGAACTGATTTAGCTCGTAGCCACTTTCTCGGAAGCTTTATTTTTTCATTTCGACGTTTCCCAACTTCTTGAACTTCTCCGTTTGCTCCTCGTTCATCTCACCTTAACTTTTCAAAATTTCCAACCAAATAGTTACTAACCACCCGTACACATAATCTTTTTCAACCCCACCGTGTAGGCTAACTGGTTTTTCGGATATAATATAATTGGAATGGACTGTTGTCCTCCTTTCTCTCTCCACCGTTTCTCCCTCTCTCTGTTCATAACTTTTATGCCATCCTTCTCATTCTCCTGTCACATCAACACAGGCAAAAAGGATTATGAAAACTCTCTAGATGTTTCTTTCACTATAATATTGTTATTTTTTGAAAGTGATGATGGGTGAAAAAGAGGCGGAAACGGACGAAATGATGGGCGGAGATGGTCGATTGCTGCTGGAAACGGGTTCATCTACATCTTTTGCTTCTCAACGACGACTGTTGATCTACGGAATCGCCAGGTGAGTCGATTTTTTATCTGCCTATTAACCTTGGGACACTTTTCTTTTTTTGAAGTTCGGATTTTATCTTTAGCTTTTTTCCTTTCATTTACAATGTATGAAAGAAACGTTTCAGAAGTTGAATCTTTGAAACATTGGTAGAGCGAAACTTCGGGTTTCTTAGCTTTTAAAACTATATCCTCTTTCTCTATCAAACCACACTACGCTTTTTGTTCTTTAACTGAAAATACACATAGTTAGAGAATGAAATGTAGGCTGTTATCAGTTTGTGCAAACACTCTTTCAACAGCTGATAGTGCTGAAAGGAACTGTCAATCATACCATTTGGCTCCTTTCTTCCCATTTTTTTGGACGTCATGTTCACAAAAGAGTCATGTGAATTAGTCTTACCATATTTGGAAGTATATGGGTATATATGGTCAGATGGAATGTTTCAAAAAGCTTATATGGGTTTCAAGAATCATGCTACTATTAGGGATTGAATTTGAGACCGTTCTCTTCATTGACAATAATTCTCGTGATAGACTGTTCATTTTTTGTTTTTTGAACATCCTGAGTATAGTCTTGCCAAATTTTGTTCATCAATGAAAAATACTTTAGATATTCCTAACCCCCAACTCAAATGTACCTACGAAAAACTTTTGTTTCCCATCTTCTACATCATAATTGTACTAAAATTGAAGATATGATTAGTGAAAAGAGTGAAGACTGGCTGACTAATTGGTCAAAAACGACATGTTTCTCTCTCTCTCTCTATTCAGCTGACCTTCCTCCTCTAGTTTACACTTCTTTGTTCTATTCTTTTCTTTTATTTTTTCTTATTCTTGTTCTTTTTTCTCTGAAAATGTATGCGAAAATGACATAATAGTAAAAAGGACATAACCACCAACAATAGCCATTTGAAGCATCATCCTTTTAAGAAAAGCGTGACCTCGAGAATATGTGAAAAACTAGTCCATGTTCTTCTCATTTGCCCCGCCCACTTCCTGTCATCCTTTCCAAACAAATACAACAAATTAGATTTACAGTATTCTCGCAGTTTCTGGGGCGTGGCTTGTCGTGGCAACCGCAGTCGACACTATTGCCATTCTTGTCGAAGGTAACAGTGGAATGCATCTCGATAATTTGGTTGGGCACGTGGCACCTGGTTACGAGAAGGTCGAGAAGGTTTTCAAGTGAGTTCTGTTTCGATTTTTTCAAAGTCTTGGAAAAGATATCGTTGTCAATGAGGTAAACATTAAACTGTTTTACGGTAACACTGTCGTAGGAAGAAATTTCTAAACCTGGACAATCTATGTCATTCCTTATTTAAAGTCAGCGATCTTCAAACTGCTCCCCCTCTTTCCATTCCAATTGAACTTTCTACAATCTTTCCCTGAAATCTAATAAGTTTCGTGTTTCCTCCTGCAACATTTACATATACACTTCTTTTTTCCCTTTTCCATCAAGGTCGTGCTTCTTTCCTATACTATCTCCCCATAATTATACTGAAACAGTCTGCGTCTTTCCCTCTCTAGTTCATTTGAAGAAAGTGAGAAGAATGAAAGAAAGAAAGCAAATGAAAAAGAAATGTGTGTAAACAACTTGTCATTCAATTTCTATTCATCCTTCATTTCTCCCTTCTTTTTTCAGACGAAACTTCGCAGATGGATGGGAACGAGAAGGTGCATCAATTACAGTATACCATAAGGGGCGAGTGATTGTTGATTTGCAAGGAGGATACGCAGATAAAGCATCTGGAAGGAAATGGACTCCCGATACAAGAACAGTGGTGTTCAGTACTACAAAAGCAGTTGGGGCAGTTTGTGTGGCCATTCTGGTGGATCGGGGTTATATCAGTTATGATGACAAAATGAGCAAAATATGGCCAGAGTTTGCACAAAATGGGAAAGAAAATATTACAATTGATTGGTTGATGTCACACAGAGTAAGCTGAAAGACAGTGTAGGCGTTGGGTTTACAATAGTGCTTACTCGGAATGAGCTGAAGCTGGGACAGTGTCCTGTTTTGAATTTTCCGAAACTTCAAACCGCATGGTTTCAAACTTTTCACGAATCACATTAATCAAAAAGCACATTATACTGATAAGCCTTGCCAAACTATTGTGTAAACATTCTCTGAAAACACCAAACAACTTTTACAGGCTGGCCTCGCTGCTCTTGACATGCCAATTACTATCGATGATGCTAACAACTTTGATAAGATGAGTGAGGTGATTGCGACACAGAAACCAAATTGGGAACCTGGAACCAAATCAGGATATCATGCTATCACTTATGGATGGATTGTTGATCAAATAGTTAGAAGAGCAGATCCAAAAGGAAGATCAGTTGGTCGATTCTTCAAAGAAGAAGTCGCTGATGTTCATGGAATTGATTTCCATATTGGACTACCACCAAGTGAAGAGCATACAGTATCTCGTCTTTCAATGCCTTCAACTCTTCATCTCTTCCGAGAAATCGTTCATGATCCACGTGTTCTTATAGTTCTTGCCGTTTTCAATCTTCGTCCTCCAAACTCTATCGCAAGGAAGATTGCTGCTAACCCAACATGGTTTAAATTGGAACAAGACGTCAACACTTTCAATAATCCAACTCTTCATGCAATGGAGCAAGTCGCAGCTCTTGGAATCACAAAATCTAGAGACTTGGCTAGATTATTTTCATTGGTTCAACAAGGGAAACTATTTTCCAAAGATCTTTTGGAAAAGTTCCGTGCTCCACAAGTTCAAGGAATTGATGAAGTTGTGATGACTCCGTTGCCAAAAGGACACGGTTTCCTTTATGAAAGACATCCAATGAGCGGGGTATTGTTAGATTTCGAAATCATAAGAAATAAATTTTACTTTTAGAAAAAGTGGTTGGTTGGTCATCCGGGATATGGTGGAAGCACTATTATGATGGATTTAGAGGATGAAATTACTATTGCCTACGTTTCAAATGGACTCAAAACTGGAATGGGAGAGCTCACAAGAACTTATCGACATCTCCGTGACGCTGTTTTTGAGTGCCACGAAAAACAAAAGACCGGACAATCTGTTATCATTGAAGACGCGATTCAAGCCGTAGCTGCTTGAAGTTAATTCTTTTTGTTGACTTTTTTGTACATAACGCCATAATTCGGGACGGGTATTTTGCCCCCAGCGAACAACTTTTTTGCATAAAACATTAGTTCCTGTCTTTTGAAACTGTATTGAAAACTTTTTGAATAATACCGGGAATACGAATAATGAACAGATAAAGTTAAAACACATCCGGGTGCAAAAGGGACTTCTTGAATTTGATGAGACTTGTTTCGAATCTATAGTGTGTCTCAGCAAGCTCAAAAAGCTTACAAAAGGAGAGAAAAGGGAGTTGATAATAAATTAGAACGGTAAATAAATACACGAGAATGATTCAATCTTCCATATCGTCTTCATCAAGCTTGGCGGAGGCCCACTCTTCAGCGGCAGTGACAACCTCTGACGGCACTTCTTCATACTTTCCGTTTGTGTGCTCTCCAACCCACCCCATTTCGATCTGCACATTTTTATCCTTATTCTCATCACGAACAGCCATGATGATTCGGGCGGCTTCTTTCACGAGTTGTTGCACATCGAGTTCATCGATTTTCAGTTTCTCAATTTCAGACTTAGCAGCCTGGCGATGCTTTCCTACAGCCCATGCTTTGTATTCGTAGTTAAGACCAGATGGTTCAACAAGGAAGAGCCGTCCACCTGCTTGTTTGTTCCAGGAGGCAAAGAAAGCTCCAGCTCCGAATGGACGAGCGAGACCGAGAGTATGCACGTGAATGTGGGCAGCGACAGCGTTAGCAATGTTTTCCACTGACATTGGTTCACGGTAGTCTTTCAGCCATTTCATGGCCTCTCCATAAGCGTAGTTCTTCAAGGAAAATCCATCTGGGTAGTTTCCAGCGACAGCAACGCCAACGTTGTCATTTACGTTGAACATTCTAGGATTAGCATTCTGAAAATGATTTTTCTTTTTATCTAGAAAGAAAAGTGAACTTTGAACTTACGTCAGTGTAGAGCTTGGAAGAAATCACTTTGTCAGCAACCATTACAATTCCGTTCTTTCCGCGGATTGCGATCATGGTTCCGGCATTGTCAACAGCTTTTTGAGCATACTCCACTGAAAAAATAAAAATGGTAATATATTTTGAAAAGATGAAAATACCTTGGAAGATTCTTCCATCTGGGGAGAAAGTCGAGGCGGCAAGATCGTAGCCAGTACCGATGGAACTCATCCTGAAAACAATCAGTATATTCTCGAAAGTAGTTAGAAGGTATCAGAATTCTAAAACAGCGTGAAAAAGATCAAAGTTGCTCCGAGTTTCACAGGAAACGAGAACCGAAAGAGAATTTGCGAGTAAGAATTCAAATGATGATTTTCTCATGTTGATTTACGACGAGAGAAGGGGACAGGTTGGTCTTGCAACGAAAGTAGAGAGAGAGCGTTTGAATTGAGAAGCGCCAGACATTCCTTTTGCGCCTTTAAGTTTTTATTTTATTTCGCTATTTTTACAGATTTCCTTTTTAATTTTGTAGGGTTGTGAGCTTTCAGTATTCGGTTTATTGGCGTTTGCCAAATAACATTACTTTTTATACGTCATGTAGTTTTTCAGTGTGAAACTCGCGGGTAAAAATGTCAAAACTCGACGATAAAAAGAAAAAATTCAAAGGAAAGAAGAAAGTGAAGAATGTGTTGGAAAAGAAGGCAAAAGGACTGAAACTTAACAAAGTTGACAGAAAGAAAATCGTTAAGGTGTGTTTTTCAGTTCATTTTTCCATTATATTTATTCCTATTAAAATGTTTCCAGATCGAAGAAAAAGCCGCATTGAAAAGTCAAGTCGACAAAGCGGTTAAGGAGCAGATGGAAAAATTGAAAAAGTCATCATCAACATCAATCTTTGACAATGACGGAACTCGTGACTCCTTGTGCTCTGAATCCTCCTTCGGAAGCCAGCCAGCACCAAAAAAGAAGTCAAAGAAAGTTCTCTTCTCTGGAAATCTGGAACACGTCAAAGTTTTCGACAAACGAGTTCATGATCTTCAAATCAAACCATCAGAAGCTTCTCCGGGACGAGGAATTCTTAGATCTCCTCTGGACAAGAAAGTCAAGGTTATTTCTGAATTATTCTTTAAAAAAATAATAAGTGTTTCAGAAGCTGCCAAAAGCAAAACATTCCCTGAAAGTTGAAGTAGAAAAGGAAGAAGATGACGAAGAGCCAGTTGCTCCACCAAAGAAGAAAGTGAAAGTCAGTACCAAAGCAGAAGTTGTCACTGAACCAGCCGATGAAGACGAAGAGGATAACTTGGAGTCAGTCGATGAGCAGGCTGATGGTGACGACACTCTTGTCGATGTTCCGAAACTCAAAAGAAAGCGAGTAATTCAAGTCACAAAATCTGTTAAGGAACAACTGTTGAATATGCCAAGGAAGGAAAGAAAAGCATTTTTGAAAGAGCTCAAAATGAAGCGAAAACCAGAAGGAGAACGTGCCCAAAAGTGTAAGCTTCTTTGGGAAAAGATAAGAATGGGAAAGACTCCGAAAACAGAAAAAGATGAAGCCGTTCATGAGTTGTACGGACTTGTGAAAGGACATGCCGCAAAGTTGATCTATGCTCACGATACAAGCAGAGTTATCGAATGTCTTGTTGCTACTGAACGAAAAGGAATCATCGATAACTGTGAGTGATTAAATCGAGAAATCGGAGAAAAGTAAAAAAAAAAAACGATTTACAGTGTTCAATGAGCTGACACCAGAACTTGTTCGCATGTCAAAGAACGTTTACTCCAAGTTTTTCGTCAAGAAAATGTTAAAGAGCGGATCAAAGGAACAGCGAAATGTCATCTTCAACGCTTTCCGAGGACATGCTCCAACTCTTCTCAGAATCAAGCACGCTGCTGAAGTTCTCGAATACGCTTACAATGATTTTGCTAATGCTCATCAACGTTTCGATATCATCACCGAATTTTACGGAAAAGAGTTCATCTTATTCAGAGTAAGTCATACTAGTGTATTCTGGTTTTTTATTCAATTTTCAGGAAGAAAAAATCCGTTCATTGTCCGAAATTCTTGCTGAGAAGCCAGAAAAAAAGGCTGTAATCATGAAACATTTGGACGAAATCATCGGCGCTGTTAACGAGAAAGAAACTTTGCGGCTGTCTATCCTCCACAAGCTTATGCTCGACTTTTTCGATAACTGTGATGAGGAAAAGAAGACAAACCTCCTGGATTCACTCAAAGACAAAATTCCTGAGTTTATTCACACACCAGATGGCTCCCGACTTGCTATCAAACTGATTTGGTTCGCTCCAGTGAAGGAGAGAAAGCTGATCGTTAAGAATTTCAAAGATCTTTCCGTTAAAGCTGCTATGGAGCATTATGGACATCGTGTTCTTCTCGCTCTTTTCGATACCATTGACGATACAGTTCTTTTGAACAAAGTTATTGTGTCAGAGCTGGCAAATGATATTAAAAAGTTGGTTGACGATAACTGGGGAGAGAAGGTTCTCCATTATTTGGTGCATCCGAGAGACGGAAGAGGTATCGACAAGACAGAAATTGCATTCCTTGCTGAAGGCGACAGTAATCCACATTCAAAGAAGACACAGAAAGATAGATATGGGCAGTTGTACTCTGGAATCACCGAGAACTTATATGCATATTTGGCAGCCAATTTAGAAGAACTCGTTTTCTCAGACAACCGATTTAAGTTTTTGACTGCCTGTTTGGAAACAACATGTAAGATAATCTTCGAAAAATAATTATTTTATTTGGTTTATTCCAGCCCAATACGATTTGTTCGATAGGCAAGTACCATCAGAAGCTCGCAAGAACTGCAATGAAGCTATTGTTGAGCTCGCCAAGAGAGATTTCGTGCCAATGGATAATGATGGGTTCCACATTGTCGAACACAGCTCAGGAGGCTTCGTTATCTCGGCGCTTCTTCGTTGTGATCCAGCGCTCCCAGAGGAAGAAAGACTGTCCTTCGCATTGGCCGAAGGACTCACAAAACAGCAACTTCAACCCTGGGTCACCTGCAATAAAGGCTGTCACACTCTTCTGAAAATGCTCCAAGTTGGAGGTCCTAAAGTGGCTGAGAAGCTAAAGGCGGCAATCAGCAGAGACCGTCTCAATAAATACACAACGAAAGGAGCCACTCTTCTGAAAGCTCATCTCGATGGAATGAAGTAGATCGTACATAAATTAGTTTTTGTGTGCTTTCAACAATAATACCCATCCACCAACTTTCTCCCCATCACACCTTTTCTTGTTTTCGTTGTTTCTCTTGTTATCTTTTGTTTTATTTTTATTGTTGATCGTTATAATTTTTCTGAAACACCGGATGGTAATAAAAAAAATAACACTAGTGCAAGAGTATAAGTGAGTGCAATATTATTCGTTTTTAATGTAGTGTCACCCAGTACGACACTCCGCCGGGGACCCATATTGAATAAATTTACTTCCTACTGTAATTTATTTTTTAATTGGAAGCCGCGAAACAATTTTTAGGCAGTTCCCGCGCGCATTTTGCTAAATATTCGATCAAAAACTCGATTTTTGGCATGAAAAGTTTTTGATCGAATATTTAGCAAAATGCGCGCGGGAACTGCCTAAAAATAAATTCGCGGCTTCCAATTAATAAATAAATTACAGTAGGAAGTAAATTTATTCAATATGGGTCCCCGGCGGAGTGTCGTACTGGGTGACACTACATTAAAAACGAATAATAGAGAGTCAGCCACTAGTTTTTGTCAGTCCCGTTTCTTTTTTGAAACCTCATTTTTGAAAATGCAGTTATTAAAATTTATTTTAGAAGCTATATTTGAAAACATTCAAAATTTTTCGATTGGAAAGAATGAGATCATAGTAACCGTAAACAGAACAAAGTAAGTTTGAAATCACAGGGGGTTGGGAGGAAGCAAAAGTTTATCTTAGAGACAAATCCACCATTCGTTCGATATCTTCCTCATCATTCATATACACTATTTGAATTCTCGAATCCCGTCGGCCAATATCTACAAGTTTTGAAAGAAACGTGGAAACAGCTTTGAAATTGAATGGTGTCAATCCGACGACTATATTCTCATAGGCTGGGGCATTTTCAAGAAGTTCCAGTGCTCCACATTGGCTGTCGAGATCTCCATTAAATGGATCTACCACTATAATCATACCTGAAGTTGTTCAGAATTGATATAACATAATCAAAAAGAAGTTGACACTCACTTAATCCCTCCGAGAAAAACTTCATGTCATCGGAATGTTCTGCAATACGAAAAAAGTTGGTTTTGTGGCGATAGCGGTTCCTGAAGTCATTTTTTAACTCGGCAACTTTATATCTGACTCTCACTTTTCATAGCCGAACGTGGGATTCCTCTTTTTGATGTAGTCAATAACTTGACTTGAATTGTCTGAATAAGCTGATTTCGCGAATGGTAAATCGTTCTTAAGATTGAGTATTATTTACCTCGAAGTTCTAACCGGCGTGTAGGTTTCATTTCAATCTTGAACGGATTCAATGATGTCACATGAACCTCACACATTCCACATTTTGCGAGGGATTCTAAATGATTAAGCAAAGACATTAGTTGCAATGTTTAGTAAATTACTTACTAGGATGCCTGACAACTGCTTTTTCAATCCCATTTATCATTATATCAACTTGAAACCGAGATTGCACTAGTCTGATATTGTCATACAACATTAATCGCTCAACATTCGCCTTTGTCTTCTTTATCCAATCGACATCTACTTTACAATTTGCAATTTTTCTAAGGAGGATATCTATTCTCCCCTCTACAGCATTTTTCACATGCGTATATATCACTTCGTCTGTCGCTTGAATATGCCAGAACCGCTTCACTTCCAAAATTTTATCGTTAAACTGTGATCCATCAGTAGAATGAGATTGGATGACTCTGAAAGAATTAAAGGTTTGAAGTAAAAATAGAGTTTAACAAACTAACTCTTCCAGCTTTTCAATATTCTTCATAATCGCCATTTCTTTTTGCTCAGCCATGCTCAATGAGCAGTGCATTTTTGTTCGAATATCAGCCACTTCTGACTGAAGAGGTACGTATCCATGATTAAAATGTTTACTACCCTCCTCTCGAAAACACACGTGGCACATCAGGCGCATTTGTAAATCTTTACATTTTCTATCTTTACATACAAAGTCTGCTTTCTCTAAAATATGTACAGAGCAGTTTGGAGCGTCAATTGGCTTGTCGAACATTTGGGTTTTCTCGTGATGGGCCAGTATAGCGAGCGAGTGAACCCAGTCCCAGCATCTGAAGTTTCAAATTTTACTTTTGAGAATCTAAATCTCTTCTAAAACTAACTCATCACATAAATCAGCGTCACAACTTTTACAAAAGCTTGCTGCTCGATGTGTTGGATTCTCGTCGCAGGTTCCATCGCCTTTTCTTTTTCTCTTATCTTTTTTTGCGGACATTATTGTCAATTTCCTTCTGAACTTTTCTTCTTCTTTCATTTGTAATATTGTGAAGTTTTTCTTAAGTTTTCGTACATCTCCTTCCGGCACATCTGTCGGTATTCGATCGAACGGGCACAATATTCTTTTTTGGCCTGCAAGTATTTGTTTGGCACAACTGGTGCAGAGAGTATGGCCGCACTCTGAAACAAATTTGAATATTTAACAGTAGGAATGAATGCAATACCTGTCAATATTCGAGGAACTAGTTCGTCTTCATCAGAAAATTCCCGTTGACATATCTGACAGAGTGCCGTCCCACTCCGACTGTCCATGTGAAGCTCTGAATAGTGATTGTTTGAATTATTTTACGGAAACAACAAGGAATTGGAAGAAAAAAACAACGATTTTACATGAAGTCTTCGATATTTTTCGGCTTCAAAAAGCTAGTTTTATTAAAGAATATTCACAAGCGAATTTGTGAATGTCAAGTTAGATTCCAAAGAAAAAACGAAGATCAATACGAAGAAATGCATTTTTTTTGTTGGTAAGGGTTCGAAATAGAGACGCAGAAAACCAGAAAAACCTAAAAAACGAAACGGACGCAAATTGACATCGAAAAGATTGAAGATTTATGGTTGTCGTCATGATTTTTGTTGACTCTTTGAACAGTTCTCTCTGGACAAAATGGTCTGATTATAACCGGATGATGATAACAATATCAATTTTGTAATACTTTTTTTCGAAATTTAGACTTGTGAGTTTTCGTTATCAGGTGACCGAGCAGCGCTCCATTTGGGGTAGAAAAGCAGTTGATTAATGCTGATTAATGTTCCAATTTGACTGCATAAGAAATCGAAAAACTGATAGATTTTTCAAATTAAAAAAAAATACATTTCAAAAAAACAAAAATGAACATTGAGGATCGATGAAGTGAAAGGAGAAGAGAATTGGAAAAAAGCGAATGCGAAATGAGGGGACACTCATTCTCGTGGCAAACAAAACGAGGAGAAAGCGAAAAAGTAGAGAGAGAAATAGGCTCAATTTGACGAGACGGAAAGAGTATGAAGAGAATTAGTTGGACAGAGAAAAATGAAGGGAGAAGAAGATAAATTGACTGAAGTAGGAGAAAGCAGTTGAAAAACTGAACGAAAAGAAAAGAAAATTAAAGTTTTAGAAAAAAAAGATTGCTCAGAATGGTAGAATACGAATTGTAATTAATGAAATTGTAGACATTCTTGTACAGACAAAAAATTTTTGAAAAAAGAACATTACGCTTACGTGTCTTTTCTAAATCTTCTGAACTCTCATTAAGAAACTTCGTCTTTCCACACTCTTGTCATTTCAAATTTCAAAAGATCAGACAAGTAGACATCATCATGGAGTGTTCTTCTCAGAAAGATGTCGTCAACGGTAACGAAATCAACTGAATTCCATTTTTAACGTCTAGACACTGATTCATTTTCAGAATTCGCCGATATTACGAAAAGTGGTTCAGAAATTTATTTGGATGATGTGTTCAATAACAACAATGAGAGTAATGATACCAGAAACAAAACTGATATTTTCAGTGATGGTTAGTGCTAATGTTTCAATTGCACCATCGGGTCTTGTTTTTCAGTGTTAACGGCAATTGAAGAGTCGTTCAGTCGTCTATCAGTGAATACAGCATTAACAGAAGAATCAATGGAACAGAGTCTGAATGCACACGCGGATCCTTCGTTGAATACGACAATGACATTTAGTACAGCTTCAGACTTGAGTGAGGTGGAACATTATGAATCTTCGGATGACCCTTTCTACCGAAACCCGCTTCCCCTTCAAGTATGGAGGAACAAGAACAGAATCACTGGATTTGAAATGTTATGTGATGAGAAGAAAGTGACAGTTGTAGATTCATTGGAATGTTTGGATCAATGTCTTCAATATGACTTATCCTTAAAACCCGTACATTTCGACCCACGTGTTTATCTTGGAGTACCGTATTCTGATGACGATTATGATGAATTTAGGTCGATGGATTCAGTGTCAACAGCACATCTTGGTCCAACTTCAGAAGAATTTGAAGATTGGGTCAGAGAAGTTGAGAAAAGCGAATAGTTTGAACATTTAGTTGTGCTAAAGGATAAAAGATTGAATTTCGAAAATTCATTTAACATATATATTTCACTTTATCACTGTGACTTCCATCACACAAATCAGCTGAAGTTATGACATTTAAAAGAGTATTATTATCATCATCCTGATCTATTGCCCAGATCACAAATCCCCCAAGCTTCTTCTCTCTTGCATACTTTATCTTCTCTTTCAAACTTCTTCCGTTTTCCATCCCCAAAAAAGATCTGGACTCTTTATCGTAAATGTAAGAGCTTTTTGATTTTTCATGCCAAGAAGCTGCACTAGTATTCCATCCACTTCCTTCCAGTTGTCTCCATCTAATTGCTCCAATTTGTGATTCTGTGTACTTCCAAATATTTTCGGAATTATCAACAAAAGGGATGTCAACATTTCTCCAAAAACTTCCATAAAATGATACTGCCATATTGAATTGATTAGGTTTCTTTGTTTTGCATATGAGATATTTCATTGTTTCATCCACATTTTTCCCATTTCCTCCATATATTGGAGATATTGGTCCAAATTTTTGCTTCTCATGTCCAAGAGAGGAAAAGTAATCATAAGTAAGCACATCAATAAAATCGACATACTCCAACAACTTTTCCAAATCGTAGCCATCTTCCAGCTGTGTTTTGAACTTTGGCGCTACCACAGAAAGAATATATGACTCCGATCGATTTTTAGTTTTTTTCTATAATAGAAAGTCTCTCGCGAAGTTCTTTGATCAGCTTCAAATACTTTCGTTTATCAGAAGTACTCGGATATATCCAAAAGATTTCAACGCCATCCAGCTGATGTTCATCAACGATTGCAACAATATCATCAATTAAATTTCTGGTAAGATTTATATGTAAATTGAGAAATTTGTTGACAACTCACTTTCTTTTGTTTGGGTCTGAAACAATTGGAGCGAATCTCGGTGAAACCATGTATCCTCCAACTCCAATCATTATTTTTAATCCGGGACTTAAATTTTTCGCTTTTTCTTTCATTCCCAAAAACCTGTCTTCTCCATTCTCATCCCAGAATCGGGCACTTCCATCTTCATAAATTGCAGCAAAGAGATAGATTACATGTGTTAGCTTTTGAAGTTGTTTTGTTGTTACTTCTGGAGATTCCCACTCTGTGTAGTATCCAACAATACGTTTACCACATGAAGCTGCGGGTGGGAGATTCTTGATTTGGCTTTCATCTGAATACAATGTACAAGTTTAAAAAACAATTTTCACTTACTTTTGTTGAATGGTCTGAGTTGCCATTTGATTGGTTTCAAAGGGATATTGACTGCGGTCGACTTTCCTAAATCACAATATTTGAATCTTCATGACTTCTGAGTCTGCATAGAGCATACCATCCACAAAGATTGCTTCAAAGAAATACCAGAAAATAGTTGAGATACCAAATGCTAAAACTCCACAAGCCAGTAATATTGTGAAAACAATACACGCATTTTTGAAGTGTTTTTTCAAAATAATTGGATGGTTTGAGAAGTTACGTCTGTTAGATAGCATTGGAAACTAGTTTTTTGTTCTTTCAAATGATAGGAACTGATCTTTCTTCCATCAACGCTTCGTATCAAAATACGACGTCGTAAAAAAGGACTGTCACCTCCTTTCAATCACTTTTGTTTAGAGAATAAAAATTGAAAGATCTGGAGAAGAGCTGTTGAAAATACTGAATAAAACGAAAAAAAGAAGTCTGAAATTTTGATTGAAACATTTCTGATGAAAAGAAGTGCATATTTGATTAGTTTCTATCGGAAAAAATGTGAGGCTATTAACACAATTCTTCATTATTATTATTTTTAACACTGAACATCCAATTTCAATCCATCAGTACTTCTCCATATCATTCAACCGCCATTTCTGGAATCGTTTCGGTCCATTCTTATCAAATGCAGCAACCGGATCATATCTCAAAGTATAGTTGATAACAGCTTGATTTTGATATTGTCCTTGAGTCTGAAGCATTCTGTTGGCACGATGATGAAGTAGATTGACTTTAGCAACGGCACTATGGAACAGACGGAAATCCTTTTGAGTATCAGCAATAGAAACTGGGGAGAAGTCTTTTGGTTCGAGGAGTCCTAGACGACGTTTGGTCTGAAATATACTTCAAATTATGAACTCTAAGTAAAACAACTCACCTTGTACTTAATGTGATCAATAATCTCATAGTCATTCGTCTGCTTCTCACTATCATTACGAATTTCTTCAAACTCAAACATAATGATTGTTACGTATAGTTGAAGAACCAGTTTTGAGCCAACAATCATGTAGATCATAGTAACCACAAAAGCTGCAAAAGTTGGATTTGATTTCGAAAACTTCAATTATAACTCAACCAAATTTGGAGATCGGTTGGATAGAAACAACATCTAATTTTCCGAGCATTCCAGCCAATGCAGTTTGGAATGTGGATAGCAAACTTCGATATCCGAACATCTTATTTCCCAAAACACCGTAAAGAACTCCGTTGAACGTCATACAGAAGAACAAGAAAGCTGCTCCAAATGACACAATGGCTCCAAGTGCATTATCCAAAGTTGCAGCCAAAACTCCAATTCTCCGATTGAATCTGAGAATTCGAATCATTTTACAAGATGTGAAGAAGACAGCTCCAGCAAGACAATAACTGAAAACGATTTCCCAATTTCTTTGCACTGTCAAGTTAATATAAGAGTTTCCATTGTTTGCATTAAAATCCTCCATTGCTTCATTCGTATATTTCTGACGAAGAATGTAGGCGACGACTGATGCTACCGCAAGACCTCCAACAACAAGATCCATAAAATTCCATGGAGAAAAGTTTCTGAAATTTATTATTTTTGAATATTGACGTGAAACTCTCAATTTTTTATTCGAACTAAAATTTTCGAAAAAACGCGTGAAATGAGTTGACCTCCGCGTGCCACGTTTTCCCCCTTTTCACGGCTAATAAAAAAACTAAAATCTGTGGAAGCCACGTCAGTTCTCGTTTCAAAGTTCGATTGTCGAAACAAGCAGTTGTGGAATGGCATTTGGAAAGCGGAAAAGGACAATAACCCCTCAAAAAGAAGATTAAGGTAAATGTATTTGAACCGCGCTTTGATTAGATAAATGAGTTTCGTCCAACGCTCAAAATCCGTGTTGCTCTCCGTGGGGAGCAATTTTGCGAGTTAGAGATCCGCTTGTTGTGGAATCTCCTTATTGCCTTTATCAGCAATCAGTAGAGGATTCCTACGCCATGCACATCTGTGCCTGGGTGGTCTCTGGCTTTCAGTGTGCCTTACGGAGAACTTTACGTTTTGCGAGGGTTCAAAATCAAACTCAAAAACTGCTTTGCTCTCCTTTGGATGTACGTACGAGTTGGAGATCCAACATTCTAAGAATGTGTCGAGAAATCGACCATGTACAGATTTGCTGTGCCTGGGTGGTCTCTGATTTTTGCAGTGTGTCCTGAGGAGAACTTAACGGTTTATGAGTAACCAAAACATGCGTACTAGTATCATTTATGAAATTCTAACAAGCTTCTGCCGCTTCTGTATTATTTCAGCCACCGACAATCTCAAGCAACCACCTCGTATTCTACTCAGGAGACTCCAAGTATAGAAAGTCAGTGAAAATCGCATTTGGAACGGCATTTGGAAAGCGGAAAAGGACCATAACACCTCAAAAGGAAGGCAAAGGTAAATGTATTTAAACCGCGCTTAGATTAGTAAAAATGAATTTTGTTAGACGCTCAAAATCCGTATTGCTCTCTGTAGGGTGTACTTGCGAGTTAGAGATCCAGCATTCCAAGAATGTGTCGAGAAATCGAGCATGTACAGAGTTGCTGTGCCTGGGAGGTCTCTGGCTTTCCGTGTGCCTTACGGAGAGCTTTACGTTTTGCGAGGGTTCAAAAAAACATAAACATCTAACTCAGAAACTGCTGTGCTCTTCTCTGGGTGTACGTACGAGTTGGAGATCCAACATTCTAAGAATGTGTCGAGAAATCGACCATGTACAGAGTTGCTGTGCCTGGGTGGTCTCTGGCTTTTACAGTGTGTCCTGAGGAGAACTTGACGGTTTATGAGCACCCAAATCATGCGTTCTAGTATAATTTATGAAATTTTTAAAAGCCCCCGCTGCTTCTCTTTTATTTCAGCCGCCGACCATCTCAAGCAACCACCTCGTATTCTACTCAGGAGCCTTCAAGTTTGGATGAAATTCAAAGGGAATCGCATTTGGAACGGCATTTGGAAAGCGGAAAAGATAACACCTCAAAAGGAAGGCTAAGGTAAATGTATTCAACCCGCGCTTTGATTAGAAAAATGAATTTTATTAGACGCTCAAAATCCGTATTGCTCTCCGTAGGGTGTACTTGCGAGTTAGAGATCCAACATTCCAAGAATGTGTCGAGAAATCGACCATGTACAGAGTTGCTGTGCCTGGGTGGTCTCTGGCTTTCAGTGTGCCTTACGGAGAACTTTACGTTTTGCGAGGGTTCAAAATCAAACTCAAAAACTGCTTTGCTCTCCTTTGGATGTACGTACGAGTTGGAGATCCAACATTCTAAGAATGTGTCGAGAAATTGACCATGTACAGATTTGCTGTGCCTGGGTGGTCTCTGATTTTTGCAGTGTGTCCTGAGGAGACCTTAACGGTTTGCGAGTACCCAAAACATGCGTACTAGTATCATTTATGAAATTTTAACAAGCTTCTGCCGCTTCTGTATTATTTCAGCCACCGACAATCTCAAGCAACCTTCTCGAACTACCCGGGAGACCTGAAGTAAGGATGAAAGTCAATGGAAATCGCATTTGGAACGGCATTTGGAAAGCGGAAAAGGACCATAACACCTCAAAAGGAAGGCAAAGGTAAATGTATTTAAACCGCGCTTAGATTAGTAAAAATGAATTTTGTTAGACGCTCAAAATCCGTATTGCTCTCTGTAGGGTGTACTTGCGAGTTAGAGATCCAACATTCCAAGAATGTGTCGAGAAATCGACCATGTACAGAGTTGCTGTGCCTGGGAGGTCTCTGGCTTTCCGTGTGCCTTACGGAGAGCTTTACGTTTTGCGAGGGTTCAAAAAAACATAAACATCTAACTCAGAAACTGCTGTGCTCTTCTCTGGGTGTACGTACGAGTTGGAGATCCAACATTCTAAGAATGTGTCGAGAAATCGACCATGTACAGAGTTGCTGTGCCTGGGTGGTCTCTGGCTTTTACAGTGTGTCCTGAGGAGAACTTGACGGTTTATGAGCACCCAAATCATGCGTTCTAGTATAATTTATGAAATTTTTACAAGCTCCCGCTCTTTCTCTTTTATTTCAGCCACCGACAATCTCAAGCAATCTTCTCGAACTACCCGGGAGACCTCAAGTATGGATGAAAGTCAATGGAATTCGCATTTGAAACGGCATTTGGAAAGCGGAAAAGGACAATAACCCCTCAAAAAGAAGATTAAGGTAAATGTATCTGAACCGCGCTTTGATTAGATAAATGAGTTTCGTCCAACGCTCAAAATCCGTGTTGCTCTCCGTGGGGAGCAATCTTGCGAGTTAGAGATCCGCTTGTTGTGGAATCTCCTTATTGCCTTTATCAGCAATCAGTAGAGGATTCCTACGCCATGCACATCTGTGCCTGGGTGGTCTCTGGCTTTCAGTGTGCCTTACGGAGAACTTTACGTTTTGCGAGGGTTCAAAATCAAACTCAAAAACTGCTTTGCTCTCCTTTGGATGTACGTACGAGTTGGAGATCCAACATTCTAAGAATGTGTCGAGAAATCGACCATGTACAGATTTGCTGTGCCTGGGTGGTCTCTGATTTTTGCAGTGTGTCCTGAGGAGAACTTAACGGTTTATGAGTAACCAAAACATGCTTACTAGTATCATTTATGAAATTCTAACAAGCTTCCGCCGCTTCTGTGTTTTTTCAGCCACCGACAATCTCAAGCAACCTTCTCGAACTACTCGGGAGACCTCAAGTATGGATGAAAGTCAATTTTAGAAATTCACGCTCTTTTCTAATTTCCAGCTTCCATTCGCGGATCTGCTCAACTAATGGATGTTTACATGGACGCGAGGTTCTGGACCGAACAATTTTTTGTTTTGATAAGTGCCTATGGACAAGGGAGCAATTGGATTCATGAGGTAAACTCGTTTGGCTATTTTTCAAAGAAAACAAGCCAAATCCTATTACCCCAAAATTGTTAGGCATCAAATTCGAGTTCAAAACCGTCGAGGGTGTACTCGTACGAGTTAGACATCCGCTTGTTGATGGAATTTCCTTATTGTCTTTATCAGCAATAAGTAGAGGATTCCTCCGCCATGCACAACTGTGCCTGGGTGATCTCTTTCGCGTTTAAGTGTGCTTTACGGAGACCTTGACTGGTTTAGAGTATTGTTCAGTTTCCGAAACTTTGATTTACATATGCTCCCTCTCATTTTCTTTTATTCCAGGCACCGATCACTTCGAGACTCGATGCTCGTAAGGATTCCACGACTCAAATAACGATTTGGGCTTTTCTTGGATGAGAGACGATGAAGTTGAGAAAGTGGAAAAGATTAGGTATGTCACAAGTTCCGACTTAGAAATAGTTTAAGTCGTAGCTGCTCAACCTGTACCCGTCTATTAGATTTTATTGTTTACTATGCCATTTTTGGAAATCTATATCTGTTGTTCATACCGTTTTCTCAAAAGCGCCGAACCCCTCTATTATTAGACCTTCATTTTGTTAATTATGCGCAAGAAAATTACTTTTATAACTCACCCAAGCACCAATTGATACACAATTTTGAATGGGTTCCTTGTCGCTTTCATCGTAGTCACCACTTTGTATCTTCCATAAATGTAGAAAACAATCTCTTTGGCAAAGATTAACACCGAAAAGAAAATGTACAGCATCTCGTAATACTTGACAACCGTTCCATCGGAGCCCTCTGATTTGATGAGCCTCACAGATTCAACCCAACTGTTCGGAAGATATATTCCCGATTTCGGAATTTCCACCAGTAGTTGTACCACCGAAAAGTAGTTAATCTGAGCATTATAGGCAGAGAATTCAATAATAACAGCTCGGGTGCTATCATCAATCCATCGTTCTGCATCCAACTTGTTGAATAGGGCAATGATATCAGCTTGAGTTCCAGACATACTAACAGTGTATCCTCCGCCTCCATAGCTTCCTAAGAATCCAGATACAGTTCCAGTTGAGAGTTGTTCTGCAGTCATGTACGTATATTCGGCGGCGGCGTCTATTCCATTTTCCGATTCTAGAGGAGTCCATCCAGGTTCCATGTAAAGTGTTGTTTCCTCATTGCTGGAAAAAGTATTGCTTGGGGTATCTTTTATCAGTAATTATAAATAAACTTTAGTTTTAGGTCGCCTTTCTGGATCCGAGAATTCATCTAGAACTCACTCTTTTGTCAACTCCTCTCCACAATTGTCAATGTAACTCTTGAATTGTTTCAACACTGAGCATTGGGCACTCTTTTTTGTCCGTACTTGTCGAATTGTTCCTATTCCCATACTTCTTGATACTTTGTCATTTAGATAAGCTCTCATTCCATAAGCAGGATTTCCATCATACCAAGAAGCCAAAAGAGCTGTTGCCAGAGATTCTCTTGCCCAATCCCAGAAATCATCAGCATGTTGAATAGACATGAAAGTGTTGTCACCATAGTTTGTTTGAGGAATGTTTAGAATTGTGCTCATCTGTAAAACCTTTCTAGAGAAAAGTACTTGAAAAATATAATTACCTCTAACTGATAGTAGTATCCATGACGATCTTTGCAGTAGAAAGTTAACATAACCATAATGTAAAGAGAGACAAAGAAGCAAAGCATATCACGAATTGTAATGAACAATTGTTCATCTCTCATTTTCCTATTTTCCGTGTCTCGAAGTTTAGTGACGTCAGCAATTTCAGTTCCAAGTCCTTTTTCAATTTTACCGTATGGGTTTCCTAAAAGATTGCATAGTTTTGTCATTAATTACATTTCTAAACTTACTTTGGAAAGTTTCTGCTGGTTTGACTCTTAAGAAAGCTTCTTCTAACTTGTTGATGATCTTGTGGCTCTTGCTGGTCTTAAGAATGAAGAAAGCCCAAATCATTCCCTTCAGTGGCTCAAATACCACTGCCCAGATTGCCAAACTTATCAAAAAGCGAATATAGAAAGAATTTGCAAAGTCATCCATCAAACTCATTCCATCACCAGCTACATAAAGTAATCCCATAAGAATAGGGAAAATGATAAGAGCTCGAACAATTCCAGCAACATATATAGACCATGATCCCGATGGATCTTTGAATCCAGGCTCTTCTCGTTGTCGTTTCTTATAGTAATAGTGTTCACTATAAGATCGAGACTTGGCGCAGATTATGATATGGAACGAGTTCAAAATAGTGATCAGGATAGCAAAGACAACTCCAAAAATTATATCTTTTGCAGTGAAAGTAAACTCGGAGATGCTTTTGGAATTACTGATGATTGAGTCATCATTTTTGAGGATCACAATACTGATCATACTAATGATTGTCAATGTGAAAATCAAGCTGATAACATAATCTTGTCTTGTCACTCGGTCTCTCAATCTGTTTCCTCCTCCAGTGAACATTGCAAACCAAGAAATAGTTTGTGCCAGCATGTGCATACTCATTGATTCATCCAAGAATCTTCTCTTGTAGTCTACTCTAGCCAATCTTTCAGTTTCTCCATCTCCATTTTTAGTTCCAAGCCAATTATTGAAAGGGAAATAGTAGATCTCTTGAGTTTGCACATCTTTCACAATGATTCGGTTACAATACCAAGATTCTCTGTGATCTAATCCAGCATCATCAATCCAAAGTCTCATGTATTCAAGTTCACCGAGAGGGCTGAAAGGTATTGAATTAGAGTTTTTTCTCAAAATTCCACTTACAAGGCAGTAGTCATCACGAATCGGTCAGTAGTACCCCACGAAAACGGATATTCCCAATTTCCATCTTCTTCCGATTTGAATGATCGGAAAATCTGATCCCCTTCGTTTCCAGACAAATTGAAGCATATTGTACTATCAGTTGTTGCAAACATTCTATATCCAGTTTCCACTGCAATTATATACATGTATCCATCATGTGGTTCATTGTCAGATAAGAAGCGAAGTCTTCCTTTTGATCCATCTTTCCTTCCAGATATAATTGAACTGATAGTCAGGCATCCAAAGACAATGAATAAGAAAATAGCAGTTATCATCACTTTCACATTTTTCTCGATATTATTTACATTATAATTGTAATTGAAGTCGGCATTGATAGTTGGGTTGAATGCACCGACCGAAAAAAGAGTCAAATGATCAGTTGAGCAGTTCACAAATTGCATTCCCTTGGAATCTGTCGGAGACATTCCACCGGAATTGAAAACGTCAGAAGTGTTCAAATAGAAATAGCATCCTTTGCTGATAGCAGTAATTTGATAATCCATTGGAACTTCTCTTTGGAATGACCATTGCTTTGATTCAAATTCTCCATAATTCACAATATCAGTAGTGTTTCCAGTGTTAGTCGATGCATTTCTTTTTCCGATTCCGATATAGAAAAGCCCAGTATTGTTAATCAGATTTCCAGACGACACGAAATAATTACTAGTAGTATTCAATGAGTTCAAATCAAACATCCATTCATGATTGAACACCAATGGTCCTGGAAGACTTTGGAACGAAGAAAACATGTAGGTATCATCATTATTCGGAATGACGTAATCTTGAGAAGCAATGATTTCCACTTGAAGAGAATTGTTCCAGTTTGTAGTTCTAAATGCATGAAGATCTAGAATCTGATAGCTTGCAAAGTCTCCTTGTTGCATTAACGTTAGCACGGCATCGTCATCACTTCCTCTTCCGCTAACAGCTATTGGAGACGTTGCTCCGGAGATTCTAAATTGCTGTTTTAAATTATTGCGATCAGTTTCAAACCCACGTCAACATATTCTGATTTTCATCTTTGATATGAGCTTCCAGTGCTCCAGATGTAATTAGCATATCAAAGTTGTCCACATAAGTTCTCGGATTCGTATTATAGCAAACTAGGCCCACTTGAATCAAAGTTGAATCAGTAATGGCTTCATTATTCAACGATGATGCGGGTGATGGAAGAATGATCTCCCATTCATCACAAGTCTGTCGCTTTCCGACAATATTCGAAGCATCATCAATAACAATCACCATTCCAGTTCCGTCAACATAGTTCTGAAATGTTTTAATTGAAAAGAAACTCTATCATTAGATCACCGAATAATCATAAGGCAAATTTCCAGTAGCAATTGCTCTAGCTGCCAATGTGTTTTCCAAAGTGTCTAGTGTAGAAGCCAATTGATTAGCTAACGTCTTTGCAATATTCTTTTGAATCATCTTTGTCACATAAGCTGCCCATTGTTCTTGAGTCATCTCTTCCACGTAGACAATATTATCCGGATCACTTGGCAAGACATTGTATAAATCATCATAGTTGTCAGTGGCATATTTAAGATTGGCAGCGAGATCAGCAGATAACGGATTATCCAAAGCAATTTTCAGAGCAGAAGTTAAAGAGCTTGCAATTGAAAGTAGAGAGGTTGAGGTCTGAAAAGTTCAACATATTGAAAGTATTTTCAAACTTGTAGGTACATCATTAATCTGAGCATCCGTCATTGTCATTCCGTTATTCTTAAGATAATCCTCAGTGTTGCTAAGAATAGTGGCTATTTGCTGTTGAGATTCTTGATTCATCAAGCTCTGAGGGACAATATCTGAAAATTAGTTCTTTCAATGCCTTGAACTCCTGTTTAGCTTACCGATTTTGGTTCCCGAAACATCTCCTTCTGTGGTCACTTGTCCATTTTGAATTACGTATCCGTTGGTTCCATTTCGAATGACTAGACCTCCATCAATTCTCATTTTTTGACTGTCAGAGAACTCCATCATAGTTCTGAAGAGGAGCTTTTGAATTTTCACTTTCTTGGCTAAAGTTCTTTTAGAAAACATACACTGTATGAGCCTGTGATCCTGAAGTATAAGTTCCACCTGTTATCTGAATACCGTAACCTCCAAGAGCAAGAGATACAACATTATAAGTCGGAGAGCTGATAACTAGTGTTGTAACAGTGCTTTGAAGATAAATTGCAGTAGTATCGGCATAGAAGTTGTAACCGGTGACGTCAATTGATGATGCTTTGGCAAAGAATAGCTGAAACTAGTTTTCAATAACTTTCATGAGCGTAATACTTACGGTTCCAGAAACCGGAATCTGTGTTTGAGCGGTAATCGCTGCTTGGAGATCAGCTTTTGCATATGATGTCGTGGGAGACAATGTAGATATAGAGACTGATTGGGAAAGAGCGGAAACGGCAGGCAATGAGATATCTTGTGGGGAGAAAACCATTCTCATTGGATAACCTCCAGCACCAGAAAGTACTAGGGGCGAGGTAGACTTGTTGAAGATTCCAAGATCAACATCTGCAAAGGTTTGATTATTGGAAAACCAATGTATCACTGTTTCTATCTTTGCTTACTCTCAATAACAATCGGCATCTGAATCATTTTCTGCATAGTACTTGTGGATGATCCATCAGTTGCCACAATTGTGAAGCCATTAGCATTGTATGAAAAAATAGCATCCACATTTCCCACTTCAATGAATTTCGCTGTTCCATTTGCGCATGTTATTGTGTAGGTTACTCCTCCATAAGAAGTAGTTACTGTGAGCTCACGAGCATTAATAGTTTGAGTCGATTGAAGTTTGACCATGGTTCCAGATTCAATCTAAGTGAGGTTCCTATTGATTTTCAGACATTAGACAACATACTTACCAAAAGTGAAATCTGAACATTAGAGGCTGGTATGTAGAATGACATTGATGTATTCTTTTGGTTTGAAGTTCCCACAGTTGAATTGTCATAAGTTACATTCCATGCTGTTACATACATATCATTGTAGCTGTATTCTCCAGATTGCACGTCTCCAACTCCATTCATTGTTGCCATTATATTTCCAGACACCAGCGATCTTTTGTCTTCAATTTTATCTTGCTTCACGGAAATAGTTCTGCCATTTTTTGCGTAAGAGGCTTGAATTCCAATTGCGGCGGCAAGCATTGTATCGGCCTAAAGAGGGAGTTAATGGCTGATTATAAGATATAGGCATACCGTAACAGTATCACCATCTTGTTGTTTGTAAGAAGCTCGTGTGTCTCCAGTTAGATATATTGTCGAGCCATAGATACTTAGCTAGATATTAAAGTGTTCAGTTCCTCATATCCAGTGTTTTATTTCACTTACCGTACACCTAGGTGAAACCAATGTATACCCAGACGCTAGAACATAACCAAAGATAACTGCGTATGTTCCATCAGTTGATTTTGTACTTGAAACTCCCAATGTATAAACTGTACTTCCTTTCAGAGCCAAATCCAAAGAGGACAACACTGAATTCATGGATTGTGCAGATGTCATATTCACATTTGCAAGCTCGGTAATCACTTTTGTCATTTCAGCAGCTAATTCTGAATTCGTTGTGGCAATGTTATCTTGTAATGTTTTCAGAACATCCACACTCGACATGTTTCCGACTCCAGGAATCTTCAGCGTGTTCGACAGAAGACTTTGAGCAACTTCAACCAAATCAGATGCTGGCAACGTGGAAATTTGATTCAAAAGTGAACTACTAGAGTTGAGCGCATTTTCCGAGGCAGATCCATCCATTATTCCAGCGAGCTGAGCTAAAACATCAGCTTTCTGGGCATCAATTGCAGCTTGATCAGCTGCAGATATTGGGGCTACTGTAGAAAGTATTCCTTTTGCTCTTGTAGTCTTCGTTGATCCTTTTGTGGTAGTCGTAGGTCCAGTGTAGGCAGAAGAGTCTGAACCAGATCCAGATCCAGATCCATCAGTTCCTGATCCTCCAGTTCCTCCTGTGCCTCCAGTTCCATCAGATCCTCCAGTTCCTCCAGTTCCTCCAGTTCCACCAGAGCCTCCAGATCCTCCAGTACCTGACGTGGTTCCTGATGATCCTGATCCATTAGCTGAATCACCTCCTGGTGTGGTTAGCCCTGAGCCAGATGTTGGTCCGGTACCACCACTTCCATCAGATCCATCAGGTCTTCCAGTTCCTCCAGTTCCTCCGGCTCCGCCTGTTCCATCTGATCCTCCAGGTCCGCCTGTTCCAGCTGTTCCGCCGGTTCCTCCCGATCCATCAGTTCCATCGGATCCTCCAGGTCCACCAGTTCCGCCCGAGCCTCCTGAAGCATTTGTAGTTGCTCCAGATCCAGATTCCGATCCGGTTCCCGACGTGCTGTCAGATCCAGTTCCGGGCCCTCCAGCAGTCGGTCCGGTTCCGCCTGAACCATCTCCTGAAGAAGTTGAATCTGAACCTGAACCAGATGATACCCCAGATGACACTCCAGATCCAGAAACTGTTGTCGAACCTCCAGCTGAATCTCCGGATGTTCCTCCTGATACTGATCCAGAATTCGATGTTGTTCCGGACCCTCCTGATAATGAAGTCGTGCCGGAAGATTCGTCAGAACCTCCATCTTGGTCCGTTTTCGTTGGGTCCGTTGAGACGTATTCTGGAAAAGTAGTATAATTAAATTCACTTCTCAAAATCTAGAAAACCTGTAGATGTAGTCGGCAGAACAACATTCATAGTGAAAATATGACTGGCAGACTCGGAAGTTTCTGTATTCGTGAGATTGATCATAAATTCATAAACTCCTGATCCTGGCACAAAGTTGCTGAATGGCTCGAAATTTATAGCAGAAGAATAAGCACCAACTTTTCCGGCTGAAATAAAATTCACGTTTTTAGAGGAATCAGCTTTCAGACTTACTAGATGTGAGACAGTTGCTTTCTTTCAATGTTACAAACGGCTGAGTAGAGTCATTCCTGCATTGATAAGTCATTGTTGTCTGAAATTTCAATTTAATTGAAAATTATGTGTTTCACTTATAAACTCACTTGGCCAAGAGCTGTAGGTTTGTTTGGAATAGGATTAATACTCAACGATTCTGCTGAAATGGAAATGGTCTCATTCCAAGATAAGTTTTCAAGGTAGAAGTCATAGAGAGTCTCTGTGGTGGCATCTGGGTCAGTAGACGTTGTGCCTGATGTAGAGTCTTCTGAAGTACTACCATTTGGATCAACTGTAGAAGAGACTGAGTCAGATGAAGTTAAATCTGAAGAATCAGATGACGTAGAGCTATCAAATGAAGAAGAAGTAGATGACTCGTCCCCTGAACTTGTAGAAGAAGTAGTAGATGAATCAGAGTCAGATACAACTGTTGTGGATTCTTCAGAAGTCTCGGAAGTTTCAGACCTCTCAGACGTCGACGATGAGGTTGATGAAGATTCCGAATCCGTTGTTGACATTTCAGTAGACGCTGGGATAGTGCTTGAAACGAACTCCGTGCTAGAAGTTTCCCCAACAACATTCAAGATGAAAATATGGCTAGCCATTTGATTTGTTTCAGTGTTTGTCATATTGATTCTGAACTCATAGGTACCCAGACTAATGAGAAAAGTGGAAACTGGCTCCAGCTGAATGTTTTTCAAGAATGAGGTCATGTTTACAATTGCTTCGGCTAAAAATAAGACAATACCAGGAGCGATTCTTGTAACTAATTTTCAATCTCACCGTAATTCAAACACGGAGATTGCTTCAAAGTAACGAATGCTTGAGTGCTCTCGTTTTTACATTCAAATGTGACACTTTGCTGCAAACATGAATTTCAAAATGATCTTCAACCTGTTTTGCTACTCACATATTCCGAAGCCAAATCGACAGTTGGTATGGGTTTGATATTGATACCATCTGTGAAGTAAACCGTTTCATTCCACGTCAAACTATTGTCCAGGGTAAAATCAAACGCTGTGCTTGGATCTTGTGAAGTTGAGGATCCACCAGTTGGATCTGTCGTTGACTCTGAATTCGTCTCAGATGTAGAGGAAGAAGCAGAATTTGAAGTAGAGTATGAAGTAGTGCTGGAAGAGTCTCCAGAGTCGAAAGTTGAGGTAGAGCTCCTTTCCGAGGTTGTTGTGCTTCTATCATCTGACGTTGTTTCACTAGTGGTAGTAGAAGATGAAGATGTGGAAGACGGAACAGCGGAGGAGGAGGATGATGAAGGTGAGGTTGAAGATGAAGAGGTTGAGGAAGCAGAAACAGTACTTGTGTCTTCGGAAGTAGTGGATGATGAAGAAAGTAAGGTAGTACTTGAAACCACAGAAGAGCTTGATTGTACAGTAGACGTGAGTGGCGACGTGGTGCTCGATTCAGATGTAGATGTGCTTTCCAGGATTGTCACAATCGCTTTTGCAACGTATGTTGACCCATCAGTGTCACTTGTGAGAGTGGCTTCGAATTGGTATACTCCAGGACCATCGAAAAAACTAGCAGAGTATTCACCTCCGTACATTGGAACAGATTGACCCTCTTTAAAATATTACTCTTTATTTTATTGGGAACAAAAACATTAAAAATTGAACAAACTTTTGAAACAAACTCCATCCGTACTAGCGCTCTGAAAACTTCCTCCATCCTTATTGCACTTGATATCCGATGTGTACTGTAATGATAATTGTGATTTTAAATTCCAAACTATCAATTTACCCCTGTCACTGGAAATTCACATGTCAATCTCAAGTTGATTGTTGTTTCTCCAGAATATACTATTGTCTCATTCTGATTGAAATAGTACTTTCCAATTTTCGGATCTACTGTCGTCGTTCCTGACGATGCTGTTCCTGTAGACGTCGATGACACACTAGTAGTTATTGTTGACGTTGTTGGTGTAATTGTTGAAGATGAAGACGAAGGCAGTGTGGAGCTTGAACTTGTGTCCACTGATGTTGACGAAGAAGTCAGTGTTGAAGTTAGTGTAGATGACGACTGTGTGCTTGTTGAAGTTGAAGGAGATGTGGACGAAGACGAAGACGAAGAAACAGTTGACGTCGTTGGCGTTGACGTTATTGTAGAAGTTGGTGTGGTAGTTTCTGTTGTTGTAGATGTTAGGGTGGAAGTTGCGAGTGATGTAGACGTTGGAGTAGAAGTAGATGTAGAAGCAGTAGACGTTGTAACAGTTGTGGAACTACTTGATGGTTCAGTACTTGTCGAAGCAGTAGAAGTTGTTACTGTGGTAGTTGGAGTTGTTACAGTACTCGTAGAAGTTGGCACAGTAGTAGTCGTAGAAGGCGTTGTAGTGATCGTGCTTGTTGTTGGAGTAGTTGTTACTGTCGTCGTCGTTGGAGTTGTCGTCACAGTAGTCGTTGTTGGAGTAGTCGTCACGGTACTGGTAGAAGGTTCGGTAGTTGTAGATGTTAAGGTAGTGGTGACTGTTGTTGAAGTAGTGGTTGTATCGAGGTAAGAACAGATTGCACCTGGTGGGAGAGGCGTGTTCGTAGTCGTGGCTGGAAAAAACGAATGTGGAGTGATTAGTAAGAAAAAGTTGCAGCAATCTGAAAACCTGGAAACAGTGAAATCAGATTTATGTGCTCAGCTTCAACAAAAAAGTTTGAATCATGAAACCTTTAATCATCTTCACCATAATCGTATCCGTCAACATTCTGTCACTTACTGATCGGAAGAGTAGTTGTCGTTGTTAAAGGCTTTGTAGTGGTACTTGTGCTCTGTGTGGTACTCTGTGTGGTTGTGCTAGTGACTGGTGTGGTTGTGGATGTTGCCGTGGATGTGGACGCAGTGGTTGTTGATGTGGAAGCCGTTGAAGTGCTTGCCGGTGTGGTAGTAGTGGTTACCGTACTCGTTGGTGTCGTGGTCACCGTACTCGTTGGTGTCGTTGTCACTGTAGTTGAAGTTTTGACTGTTGTTGTTGATGTCGAAGTACTTGCTGTAGTCGTTGATGTTGATGTGGATTCAGTGGTGTAGTCACAGACATTGTCATTAGTCTGAAAAGCTTCACTGCAAACAGTAGTTCATAAAAATCAACTTACAGTAGTCCTTTTGGCTCTTCTCCTCGACATCATTGAACTTGAACTTGTCAAACTAAACTCCTTTGCTTTGTATCCTCTCATTAGTTGTCCATCATAAAAGTTCCCTCTTTTATCACTAATAGCAACACTTCTATCCGGATGATCTAGAAAACCTGATGTTTCAAAATAAAAGTTCAAAAGAACATACATGGCCTCTTGCACATTCTTCTACCGTAATCCATCTCCACGTCTCCACTCTCACATGACTCTTCATCTCCAAGCAACGCGACCTCGTTCCCGCCGACTTGAAGCCACCATAAAGGGCCGTCACATCTGTCGAGGCCGTCTTCTGGAATTATAAACTCTCTTTTCTCTATCCTGTTAGCTTCGAGAATAATGAAATTATTGGAGAATGGAAATGGCTCACCATAACAAACTTCATATCGTGTTTCCACTGCAATTGTTACTTCATCATCATCATTCACAAGTGTCAGAGGAATCCACGTGGAATTCAAGTAGAGGCCAACAAGACGTGTCTCTGCTTGAACACAATTATGAATCTAGAACCATAACCTTAGCCTCTTCAACTCAAAACCTATAGACTTTACCAATTCCAAACTTGTAATCTGAGTCAATCTGTTTTCAACTGGGAGTCTATTCAAACCACATCCCAATTTGATTTGAACAACTCCACGAGAATTCCGAGGTACTCCGCTAATAGTTGTATCATCATCTTTCAATCGAAAAGTGGCAAATCCATTACGTAGTTGGTATTGTAAACACTCCGTCAATATCTAAGAATTTACTCTATTTCAAAGAATTAGCTATGAATATCTCACAGCTGATATGGCTATCAGCCATAATGTTCTTACTAGCGTTCCCATCTAAAACTTTTCTTAAACTCAGCCAGAACAAATCGTATTCCAATGAAATTCTGAAAAAACAAGAGAAATTCTAGAAGAGCTATGTGGGTTGAAAAAAAGAAGAAATGAATGAAGTTGTCGAAAGAAGGGATGGCGAGCCGAATCCACGAAGCATCTCTTAGCGACGCGACATTAACGAGGGCTTACTTCCATGGAGATTTGAAAACTCTGGCTGAAGGGTGACGTGGATAAAATTGAAAAAAAAAACTGAACAAAAAGAATATTTATGAATTAATGAAAATAAACATATCATGGCATAATATGGAAAAAAAATGAATGTGAACACCCTCTGAACTGACAATCTGGAAAAACTTTATATTTCAGCAGATGTTATTATTCCATCTCAATTATAACGGTTTCCGCGCATCACTGGCTGAAAATAGAGAACGTTAATCGGAACTATTCGATCATCTTCCCACCTTTTTGTTTCTTCAAAAGTGTAAAACCAATTACATGGCTTCAGATAACAAGAGAGACACTTAAAGGTTATGTCAGCTGACGCAGCTCGTGATTCATTCAACAAAACGGCTCTTCGAGTTGTTCTCTTGGCAGTTTCTTGTTCATTTTCCTCATCGTTTTTCAACAAGCTTCGATAACATTTTAAAATCAAGTTCTTCAACGTCATAAAATATTTCAGAAATCAGAAATGAAATCCAAAATGGACAAAATTGCACGAGAAAAGCTGATTGAACCTCAAGAGTTAGTTATTATTTTATAAAGATTTTTTTAATCAATTATTTTAAGAAGCGATGAGACAACATCTTCTTGTACATGTAAAAACTTTTGCACAGCCGTATGTATTGTGTTTATGTGTGCTATTATTTCTTTTTTCCTTGCCACTATTGGTGCATATGAGTTTGGTGCTGACTATTTCAGAAACTGAACTGATTTTCAAATAAATTTATCTTTAAAAACTGCATCTGTTTTCATTTTTTCATCCTTGGGCATACATCCTTGAGTCGCTCTTTTATTTTGAAACCAGTACTATAATTTTTCATTTTTGATCCTATAAAAAGTTCTCAAAACTTCTTCTATTCGGTTCCGAATTCTCATCATGTGAAATACTTGTGACGAATTTCCTAACTACTCAGAGGTCATATGTTTCTTATCTTTATCATTTATCATTCGAATGACCTTCCTCGTATTATATTTATTTACTGTTCTTTTTTTTCTCATTAACCAAAAAAGATGCGTCCTTCTCGAATAAGACTTTCAAGTCGTGAGCCATTATTAGCCAATTTTCAAATGTGAGTTTCCATTTTTAAAGATTGACAAATGAATTTTTTTTTAGTTTGGATCAAGAAAGTCGAGTGGTCATTCTGTTCGAGAAACATCAAAACACAGTTATTATATTCATTATTTTGGTGACTTGCGCTCCCTTCTCATTTGTTTTATCAATTATGTTCTTGCAATGTTACGAAAGTAATGCGACAGCAGCAAGTGAGAAGATCCTCATGGTCAGGACTTGAAAATAGAAACTCATCAGATAATTCCAGCACGAGAAGCCGGTTTGCAGTTGTGGTTCCCTGAAAATGTCCATAGACAAAATCGAACGTCAATTTCGAATGAATCTCAATCAGTGACTGTTGTCACCACAGCAGATGTATCGACGCAAACATCAGCTTGTAAGCCTCGCATTGTTGGTTATTATATCGACCCGGATAATCTGAAAGTCAGTGATAATCAGCTCCGCAAACTGACTCACATAGTTTTTCAATTTGTGAATATTGACTCAAGTGGAGCATTGACTTTCAAAGGAAACAATACGGAGAATAAGATTATAGAAGTCAGAAAAAGAGCTAAAATGCTTAACCCAGAGTTGAAGTTCATGATTGGAATAGGCCAATGGGATTATTCCGACCCACACAAAAGGCAGTATATGTTTCCAATATCTGATCCTGATAAACTAAAGTGAGATTTCAAACCAAACACCTCAATTTTAAATGTTTTCTTCCAGAACCATTCTCGACAGTATAGCTATTTTTCTTTACCAACATCGATTGGATGGTCTTGACCTATATTGGAGATACTACTATGGAAGTAGATCTCTCTTACACTACAAGTTTATTCAAGATCTTCGCTCACAACTCACCACACTTGGGGCCAGACGAGGACGAAAAAAACATTACATTCTCAGTTTAGTGACGTCTAATTCCGTTCCATTGAATATATACAGACATTATCTAAATCAAGTAGTCCTTCAAGTGGATTTCGTTAACGTTGTTTTCTATAATGTTCCTCAGCACATTGATGGGAAGTTTTCACAGTTTATTGGACCAATGTCTCCACTGTATGGCGGGAAAATAGGGAATGTAGACGAGAGAATGCGTCACTTCATATGTGGAATTAAGAATCCGGAGAAGTTGAACATGGCAGTGATGTTTCATGGTATTCTTTGGTATAATGCATCATATCCTTTCAATTCAATCGATGACATATGGGTCTCTACTGATCTAAACACCACTGCACATCAAGTGCTTTGGAGGAATTTCAAAAGTGAGGGATGGAAGGAAAAAGATCTTTCATGGCATGAAAAATCGAAGAGTTCCTATTTGTGGAACGCTGAAAGAAAAACATTCATGGGATTGGAAACTGAAAGAAGTTTACGGGAGAAAATGATTTATGCAAATGAGAAGAATATAGGAGGAGTTTCAATATGGGCAATGGATTATGATGATGATGAGGATTCACTACTGAATGTTGTTGCATCAGAGAAGAAATGCACGACGGAAGAGCAGAAATACAAAGAGGATTACATTTGTTATGATAGTAATTCTGAAAAGAAGAATGAAAAGACTTCATTCGGGACTCGAGACTTCATTCAGTTTGCGGCAATGCCTCTGGTGCTCTGAAACATGACTGTCAGCTTTATTCTGTAAAAAATGGAATCTAGACGATCGCCACGATACAAACGAGATACTATCCTGGATCAATGTTTCTGAATATCCATTTTGATACACCGTATTACAAGTTTTCAATAAAAATTCATTACAATTCGAAAGATTTATTTCCACATTTGTACATAATTTCGTTTTTATGCTTTCCAGCACACATATCCACAGAATTGATCACATTTAAAACAGTATCTGCATCATCATCCATGTTCATTGAGAAAATATTGATTCCTCCCAGATTCTTTTCCACAACATACTTCACTTTCTCTAGTATACTCTGTTTTGATTCCAACGTAATCAAAATTCGATCCTCCGGCTTCCAAATATATGTACTTTTTGAAGAATCATCCCATTTCGCATCAGTTTTATTCCAAAGAATTCCAACATCATCATTCTCTCTATCATTCCAACTGATAAATCCTCCTTCTGGTCTTCCATTTTTCAACTCTGCAATTCTCCATACATCAGAATTCACGTCTTCATTATCTTCATCAATCCGGCATATTTCTTCTTCACATAATGTAGATGTATGATTTATTCGTTCATTTTTTACATTCCTCCAGAATTTTCCATACAATGGAATTCCAAGTGTCACATGGCTTGACTTCTTACTTTCACAAGAATGAAGTTTCATCGTGTCATCAATATTTCCACGTCTTCCTCCGTATAATGGACCAACTGGACCAGTGTACATACCTCCTTGCATACCCCATGGACCATAATATTCATACGAAATGACATTGACAAAATCTGCGTACTTCAGAATTCCATCGAAGTCATACCCTTCTTCTTGTTTCCATATTATTTGAGGAGTAAGCATATCGATTATATAAGGATTAGGACGTTTTTTGAGATGAGCAAGTTTTGTCACTTCTTCTCGAAGTTCTTTTAGAAATATCACAAGATTCTGTCGGTCTTTACGTTGGGAGAAAGGAAAAGTCCATGTGATTTCAAGACCATCAATTTGAGTTGTTGATAAGAATGTTGATAGGGAAACGATGAAGGTTCTGAAAAATTTTTGTTTCAAAGTCTTTAGTAACTGTTGTTTTGACCAGGAAAATCCTATAGAGCCCTTTTGAGAACTTACTTTCTTTTTACTTTATCCGCAATAACCGGAGAGAAAAACTTAGTATTTCCTTTTCCACCAACTCCAATCATCACTTTTATTTCTTTATTCACTCTCCTTGCCTTCCGTTTCAAATCCAAAAACCTGCTGCTATATTCTGTATTATGAAATCCAATTCTTCCATTTCCATACATTCTAACGGCAATGAAAATGACATGAGTCAATTTACTGATTTGATTTTCTGATATAATTTGACGTTCCCATCCTGTATAATATCCAACAATACGTTTTCCACAGCTAGCGGCATTAGGTAACGGAATAGGATATCCTGAAATTGAACATAGAAACTAGAAGATATTGCTTTTTAGAAGCTCACTATTTTCAGAATTGGAATCATCATAAAAATAGAAAAACAGAGTTGATAATCCAAATGCAAACAATCCACATGCAGCTAATACAAAGAATATTAAAAGAGCATTTTTGAAAACTTGCTTCGGAGTCGGTGCATGTTCATGAACCTCATATTCATTGATTTTACTGGAAACAAGGTTATTCCAGACAAGATATCATTAAAACACTAACCTTAATTGATATAATAAAAAGTTATCTAAAACCGTAGACATTGATTCAGAATCGCTTTGAAGTCACACATTTCAAAAGTATATAAACATATAAAGAAAATAAGTCGTTTCTTCTATTTTTAAGGGTGCAAAAATCTTTTTGATAATGTTTACTATTAAGTAAGTGAAGAGAAAACAGGTTTTATCTGGGTTTCATAGACACTTTTCGGAGATAGAAAAAAAGTGATTATGAGGTTTTCAGAATCGTTTTGACGTCAAATCCATATAATAAACAAGTGTACTTTATGGAACATCCCCAAGGAAAGTTTATAGTTTCTTTGTTGCATTTGTTCCACAACATTTGCATCAAAATAACACCACAAATCAAAATAATGAAAATGATAAAATTGCAGATAATTTGAAAACTAACATTCATAGTTCACATAATTCTTATTATGATTTGTACAAAGGTTATATCCAGAAACCAAATTTAGTAGAGTATCTTCATCATCGTCATATCCAACACTCCAAATTATTATCCCTCCGAAGTTTTTCGTTTTTGCATAATTCATTTTCTCCATCAAACTCCTTTCTCCTTCAAACGTCACAAACATTTTCTTATCTGGCATCCAAATATATTGGCTCTTTGAAGCTTCATGCCAAACCGCAGAAGTTTTATCAAATGCTCCAGATTCAAGAGTTTTCCATGAAAATGTTGATCCTTGAATAGATCCATTAACAGGTTCAGCTATCCTCCACATTTCATCTGATTCATCAATCGGTTGTTTTACATTCTCCCAATATCTTCCGACAAACTCCACTGCCATATTCAATTGATATGGTTTCTTAGTTTCGCATGTCAAGTACTTCATTGTATAGTCCACATTACACTTTTCTTTTCCTTTAGTTCCTGAAAATAGTGGAGCAACTGGTCCAGTATCCGGATACCATGCAGGACCGAAATAATCGAATGTGAGAGCGTTCAAGAAGTCAGCATATTCTAATACTTCATTTAATCTCTTCAAGCCTTCCAGCAAAGATGGTCTTCGTGGTATCACCATACTTATTAGATATGCGTCTTTCCTGTTTTCTGATTTTGCTAGAACGGTGAGTTTGGCTCGAAGTTCCTTCATGAATAGGACAATGTTGTCACTATCTTTTCCATCTGGCCAGATCCAATAGATATCGACACCATCAATTTGATGAATAACAAGGAAAGAAGAGATGGAATCAATGAAGTTTCTGTAAATGAACAAAGTCAAATAGCCACCAAATGTTTATCACTCACTTTCTTTTCCTCTTATCTGCAATAACTGATGAAAAATGCTGCGATCCTCCAGCTCCACCAATTGCAACCATCATTTTTATTCCATTACCCACAGCTTTCGCTTTCGTTTTCATATCAAGAAGTGAAGATCTCATCCGATTTGTCGAAAGTGAAACATCGCCATTTGAGTTCATGCTAACGAAGGCAAATATTAAATGTGTGAGTTTTTTGAGTTGCCTCTCTTCAACTTTAACACCCCATCCTGTTTGATAGCTTAAGATCCTTTTGCCGCAAGCGACAGCAGGTATTGAAAAGGAATGAGGAGCAGTTGAGGAGAGTTCTGTAGTAGAAAATGATTTTACATTCATAATAAGAAATAACAAACCTTCCGAAACATTAGAATTTCCGTAAAAAAAGAATAAAGCATATGTACAGAAAAGCGCAATTATTGCAGCCATCACCAAAATTGTGAAAATGAAACCGAGTATCTTGCATCTTTTCCGTACAGCACCAATTTGATCGACATGTCTGAAGGAAAACTTTTTTTAGGAGTCAAGTTTCCAATTAATTAAAAAAAAACTATATTATATTAGAACTATATTGAAAGCTTACCTTGTTGGTAGAACAACTTTATTAGGTTCAGTATTCATCCTCAACAGTTAATAAAGTTACCCTCTATCTCTGACATTTTCTCTTATCATAAGGTAACATCAAAACTGGTTTTATTTTTTGACCAACTGACTTGTTTACGAGATCAAATAGATAACAGATGGTCTAACATCATCATTACTTCAGTTTAGTTAAAAAAAAATAACGCTGGTATTTTGAAAATTAACATGTATGGAGCTTTCTTCTTTCAGATAAGGATTAGAAATAAATCAAAAAAGAAAACATACAAGAGAGCATTTTTATCATCATGAGCATTTGTACCAATTAATGTTTATGAAATTTATTCTGAAAAATCTTAAAGTTTTCCACAATCAAATTTTCCCCTTGATCTAAAAAAGTCAAACAGATACCAATTTCGATGAGGAATAAATGAGGAATATATGTACACTGAAAACCTGCCCACTGACATGTTCATGCGCAGATGTCGCTAACGCCAGCAATACAGACACTTATTTATTTTTGAAATATTCTCAACTTCTTCTGATTGGAAAATGCCTGCACTAGCCAGAGATGAACCATTATTGCCCAGGTATTTTCATTTTAATTCGCGTAGCTAATGGAAACCGTTGTTCAGGACAAACGAAGGATCAGACCCCGATCCTTTCGAAAATATTGGTGTTGGCAAAGCAACTACATTAATATTAGTTGTTCTTTTGACTTGTGGAATCTTGGCACTGGTACTATCAGCTGTCATCTGGCATTTCTTCGATATAAATGAAAATGGTATTGGTGAGACATACTTTCACTTCAAGGCTAAAGGCCATGCCTTATACTTTGATATAAGCATAGAGAACCGAACCAGCAAAGTGAGCATATTATTTTAGATATTTCAGGTGGAACCACTACTACCACTTTTTCTCCACCTGAATGCAATAAACGGTTGATTGGGTTCTACACGGAACATGAATCAAAAGAAATTACAAAAAATCAACTCGGAAAACTGACTCATGTTGTTTTCTCCTCTGTTCATTTGAACTCTAATGGGTTTCTCCAATTCAATAACGATAAAGCACAACAAAGATTCACAAGTTTGAAAAGCAAATCAAAGGGAACTTCAGCCAAAGTTATGATTTCTATTGGTGGTGCGGATAATTCAGAGTTCTTTTCGGATGTGATAGCTGACTCAAAGAAACAGAAGTAAGAATGTTTTTCCATAACGTTTTCCCATTTTTAATCTCCAGAACCTTCATCCATTCAATTCTCAATTTTCTCCAAACTTACCAAATCGATGGCATCAATTTATTCTGGAAATGGCCACTGGTGTCCGATAAATTAAAATATGGCTTCTTTATAAAGAGTCTTCGTGAAATCCTCAAAAAACATTACATTTTGTCTGTTGTAGCACCTCCCGTAGGTCAATACGCAACCGGATTCGATTTGGATGAAATTATAGAATACGTGGATTTCATTAATGTATTCTCAATGGATTATTATGGACCATGGGAAAGTTCATATGGAAATCCTGCCGGACCAACGGCTCCTTTATATTCCGGTGTTGGGGAGAGAAAAAAGGCAAACGTGGATTCGACTATTCGTTATTACATCTGTGAAACCAAGAAGCCTTCTATGTTTAACATTGTGATTCCATTCTTTGCAAGATTATGGAAAAATGTTAATGAAGCAGTTGAGCCTGGAAAAGAAGCATTTCGAAATGTAGAGTTGAAAGATGGCAAAGCTGAAGGAAGTCCGTATATGTCTAGATGGACTGTGGATCACGAAGGATGGAAGTTGACGCCTTCTTCTTGGGATGAAGAATCAAAAAGTTCTTATATTTATGACCGCGATAAACGAGTGTATTTGACTTTTGAAACCGAAAGAAGTCTAGCCGCAAAGCGGAATTATATAAAAGAAATGAATTTGGGTGGTTTATGGATTTGGTCAGTGGATATGGATGATGAGCAAAATAGCCTCCTGAATAATATTACGATAGACCCTTCCTGTTCCAATGGAGATGAAGTCAAGTTTGCATGCTAATTTTGTTTTTTTCATTGATAAAGGCTCAACATCCTAACTTGTATACTGTTTTGTAATTCCATATACAATGAAGAAAGTCAGCTCCAATTCCCTGGAGATACGTGTCAAAGATCAAACCGAATAAACTGATTTCACATTTGCATAACAATTCCTATTCCATATCATGAGTCAATGCATGATACGTGGCTGTTCCCTCGGTATAAAAGAACCGATGAACAAACACGACACGTCCTTTTATTTCTCATAAATACGAACATAAATGTGGTGCGCTCTTTTCTTTCTTTTCCAAAGTTCATTCGATTTCTATCGATTTTCCTTGTTTTCCGATTCTCTGCTTATCAAATCCGAATAGTCCGTTTACAGATGTACAACCAACTCAAAGAGCCCGAGCACCCACCGATGGAAAAGGTGGTGCTTGTTCCTGTGCAAAAGTGAGTTTACATTTTGCGAAAGTTCAATTTTAACTGATATCACTTCTTGTAGGGTCCGAAAGCTCACTTTCTTCGATTTCATGATTCTGTGTATCTTTCGTCTAGCTGTGACCTGCTTCTTCGTTTCTTTTTCACTTCTCCTCGCTGGACTCATCCAAATGTGTGTCCAATTCTATACACGACCAGGACCCGATCACAAGCGTGCGTTTATTTTTCAGTTCAAAACGTGTTATTATCCACTTTTCAGAAGTATTGGTTATTGTGCGAGAAGGAGGGAAGTCATTCGGACGGGTGCTCGATCAAAGCATTCTTGCTCAAAAACTTCTCAAACAATGAATGGAATCATCGTTTTTGACTTCTTGCAATTAAATTATAATTTATTTTTGAATTTGGGTTTTATCTTCTCTATTTCTGTCGTTGAACACGTTTGAAAGTTGCGTTTCATTAATAAAAAAGGGATGAAAAGAGTGAATTTATCTCATCTAGTCTTCACGGATAACTCATGGATTTTGATTCATAGAAGCAAATGTTACAGTTCGGTGTCAAAAAAAAATGCCAGAAAAATGAAAAGATACATGTCAGGTCCAAACTAATCTTTACTCTTTAATATGACCAGTAACCTGTTTTTCTCATTCTTATCACATACATTCCTTCGTTTTGATACACTTCAAATCGGAACAGTTATGCCTTGTTTCAATGTCAACCGTCCTAGACAACTTTTTATTGTATCAGTTAAGGTCAGTTTGATTCAAAGAATATCGATAATCTTTTGAAGCTTCCAGTAAATATAGTGAAGATGGAACTAGAAGAAGATCTTTAATCTCAAGGCGAACTCTCAAATATACTCTTATAACCTTCGCTGTTCTACTTCTTTGTGGTTTGATTGCATTTGGATTATCCAGCTTGTTTTTCTATTTCTATGATGTTCCTGAAATTTCAGAAAGACACAGTAAGCCATTTTCTTCTTTTAAATTCTTATGCTCAGTTTTCAGAATATTCTTTATCACTTCCTGCTGCAGCCGAATGTGGAAAGAGAATTGTCGGCTACTACACCGGCTGGGAACCTGGAATGATATCTGAATTTCAAGTCAGCAAATTAACTCATGTTATTTTTGTGGCTGTGAAAATGTTTGGAAACGGGCAGATTGGATTTCATAACTCAGAATATAGTCGCAGGTTTTTTGATATGAAAAATAAAGCGAGAAGAGTGAATGAGAAGATTAAAGTGATGATTGGAGTTGGTGGAAGAAGTAATTCACAATTTTTCTCTTCTGTTTTTGAAGATGAGACAAAACGAAAGCGAGTTCTTGGAAAACTCTCCTATTTTTATAAAAAGGTTTTTCCAGATTCTTTATTAATTCTCTATCCACATTTCTTTCCGCCAACAAAGTCGACGGTCTCGAAATCATTTGGACTTTTCCGTTTGCCGAAGCGGCCGATAGGAGTAACCTTGTTGTATTTCTCAAAGAGCTTCGAGCAGAATTAACAAACCTGCAAATCAAGAAAGAGCATGCCGATCCATATGTTATTTCTATGTTGACTCCTCAAATAATATGGAAACAACTGGAAGGTTACGATTTGGAGGGGATCCTCAAATATACAGATTTTTTGAACGTTGTCTCTTATGAATATTATGGTCCATGGGCTATAAAAGAAGGTGCTTACACTGGTCCAGTTGGTCCTCTTTATGGAGGTAAACGTGGAAATATTGATGACACGATGAAAGTCCATACTTGTCAAACTATGAAGCCAAATCAGTTAACACTGGGAATTCCATTATTTGGAAAATTCTGGAGAAACGTGAAAGAAGAAAGAATAAACCAGACAGATACAATGTGTAAAGAAGAAATATGTCGTATTGAAGAACCAGAATATATTTCCGATTTATGGAGAGTTTCAGAATTAAGCGATGGAAAACCAAATGGTGGAATCATTAGCTGGAATGATAGAGAGAACGATGAAGTTGGAATATTCTGGAATAAATCAGAAACTAGATGGGATGAAATATCTCGAAGTGCGTATATTTGGAAACCAGAAGATCGATTATTCATAACATTCGAAACCGAAAGAAGTATAAAAGAGAAGATAAAGCTATTGAGAATGCCATTGAGAATAATATTGGAGGGATAAACATATGGTCTCTAAATATGGATGACGATGCGGATACGGTTCTGAACTTGGTGTCTTCTGCAGAAATGTGTACTGGGAAGGGTGAGAACGAAATTATGTATAAATGTTGACACGATCTGTTTTTTTATGAACCGATTATGAAAGGTTTTCCAACTTACGTGTTTCTGTTGGAATTTCTGATAAACACGAGAACTGTACCGTTAATTTTCATTTTTGAAAAAGTAAATATTTATCAACATTCAATAAATTACAATTATTACAATTTTATCTAGTTAACATGTAAGAAGGGTTCGTATCACAGTATTGACTGTATCATGATTGACTAAAAAACATCCGGGAAACAATGAAATCTAATTGAATTCGTAGAGGAATGGAGTGTCAACAACGGCGTGTCCAGCAGCTACTCCTCCCTAAAAAACAGTAATGAGAGCTATATTTTCAAGCGAAAGTTTTTACCATAGCTGTGGTTTCAGGTTTTGTGCGAAGCAAATGGCCTGCAGTCTTCAATTCTGGAGCATCTCTGGGTCCGAATGCGTATCCATAAACTCCGAGTTCACATATGGCTTTAGTAAGAACTACGGGTTTCTGGGCTTGTACTAGGTAGTTCTGAAACCAAACACTATTTAACCGTTTCTTCAAATTATTAACTCACTTCAATAACCATCGGCATTAATTTTTCCATAAGAATATAAGCTCCACGTTGTTCTTCGGGGAGCTCCTGAAGCATTTGAACCATTTCATCTCCAGTATGCAAAGCAGCTCCTCCTTCGGTTTGTGGCTTGAGTACAAATGCATTCTTATGTTTTTGAGCTCCCTGAATCATTTTCAGCGAAACATCATCTTTATTCTCTAATGACCACATCCCAGCGAAAGATGCTCGAATATCTCGTGCTTCACGTGGTTTTCCAACGAATCTTTCAAGGACTCCGTCTTCAGAAAGTATTTGTTGAGTCTTTTTGGTGTTAGCTACTTGGAGTCCAATCCATGGAGTTTTGATGGCGGTCGAGAGTTCCATACGTTCACGTGCTTCCCATTCTGCAAAAAAAACAACAGTTGAAAATCCGTTGGATTTTTTCCTCACCTTTATTACTTGGATAATGATCTGGTGAGTATCCAGCTCTGAAGTAAACAATTGCCACTGGTCGCCCATCAATCATCAAATCACTAGACTCATTCAATGATAATCTGAAAATTCATTAATATAATTGGCTTCATTCCTTTTGCAATACTTACTGTTCATAACATTGTGTTAACGTTCTTCGAATAATGCATGTCATTGGAACTCCCAATTTCTCGAGTTCATATTCCACATGACGTTGATCAATTTGATTTTGATTCACATTTTCTACTACTACAAGAACCCAAGCGGATGGATTATTGAAATAAGACCAGGCTTTGAAAAGTGCTTCAGCAATCATTGGTATTGGTTTGTTCTCTGGGATTGCTCTCTTTATGACGTCATCCGGGACATCCAATGCTTTGAGTACTCTGATGTGCCAATCAGTGAGTCTCTGAGCATGTGCGCCCATTGACGAAGCGATATTGTTGATTTCAATTTGTTTCAATTCGTGTTGCGCTGAATTCTGATCCTTATGACACATATAATCAGATCGTTGAATTGCCAGAGTAATCGGTTGTTTCAGACCTTGGGCTTGAACTTTTTTCAAAATTTCTATCATATTTCTAGTGAATTCATCAGTTTTCACTACGTTTTTATGAATATCGATAAGAAAGTCAAACTCGTAAGCCATGTAATGATAAAGAGATGCGTAGAGGTTTTGAATATGAACGGCTTCATCAAACACCTTTTTTGGGAATGGAGATGGTAGAAGGGTTACTGGAGTTGTTTGACAAACTGCACTCGAAAGCTTGTCAGTTGCCAGACGCATCACAAGTCCGTTAGCCTGAAAATTAGCATTTTGATTACAGACTTTATGAGTGTCTTTCAGTGAGTTTACATTTAGATTTTTAAAAGCTTACGTGAGCAAAATCATGGAGATCGCCAGTTAACTCAACTAGCTTTGCCTCGTCCAGTGGGAGTTTTGGAGCGTCAACGACGAAGTCTGGGATATCCATTAACACAACTCGACCCTTGTCTTGAGCCATTCTTGAAAAATATTGGATTGTTTGACGCGATTTATAAAGAGGAGAACGGGCAACATAACGAGAAAACATGACAAAATGAAATGAAACAAATACGTGAATTCTGCATGATGACAAAACCAAAAGACGTGTGCTTTTTCGTGTTTTGTCATCATTTCTTATTGGGAGAAGCATAGTGACGGCTTGAAACCTTTGGATTTGAGAAGTAAGATATGGTTTTGACCGGTTTATGATAAAATCTTGCATACTGAAACCTGTTTCTTCAGTGTTTTCATAGAAATTCAATGTTCGTAGTGTTTTTTCTGTTGATTCGAACGGGATTTGCACTCGGAAGCACGAGTTTGGAGAGCAAAAATCATTTTCCCCTGCGAAAATTTTTAAATGTGTCAAAGGGGCTGTTGACGCGACTCGAGTGACACGGGAGACGCGCAAGCTGTTTATTTTACGCTCATTTTTTGTTTATCAGTCAAGTTTTTTGCAACAGAAAACAAGGTATTTGACTTATTTATTTCTTAAAAACATCTTTGAAAAGATTAAAAAGAATAACATTTCAAACATCAAATTTCCAGATGGGTGCCGCTCAAAGTGCCGAGCAAGAAGCACGCCCCGAAGTTGTGCGCATCGATCGCAATGAAATTCCAGAGGAGTACAAGTAAGTTTTCAGTACATTGTTGAAGTTTAGATCAACAGAAGTTTCAGAACAGTCGGAGTGTCATCAGACGTCGTGAAACGTGTCAATGCCACAAGAGTCGCCGGAAATGACGGAGAAAGTGATCGTCTCAGGCAAGAGTTGGCTCGTGAGCGTGAAGAAAAAACCAGATTAAGGGAGGATATGGCAAAATTGAGCCAATTGCAGCAAAGAAAGGTAACGCTCAGTTGAAGCTCTCGAATAGTTAACAATGGTTTTTCTCAGGCCGCTGGTGTCATCGCCCCACAATCCACAAATTCTGGAAATGATTTAGAGGAGAGGAAGAAAATTTTCGATGAGACTGTCGAGCGTGTTCAAAAACAATTTTTTGCCTATCATCGTGAGAATGTATGCCAGGATAATGAAAATGTTGGTTGATTGATTTCACGGGATCTTTTCATCATCTAAATTTCAGGAAATTGTTAGATGCCTTCAAGAGAATCCAGGACGTGTGCTGAAGTGTGCACCACTTACTGAGGTTTGTTCGGAAAAATGAGCTTCGCATAATGAAGTGTATCTTTCTTTGTCATTTTCTATGCATATGTATGACTTTTTCCAACTGAAAAACTACTTTTTCAGGCATTCGAAAAATGTGTTGGTGACTTCAGGCAACAAGTGCTCAAGGGAAATTAAACTTTTTCTTCATATCGTCTGATTTTATGAATTTTCTAAACTTTTGACCGTAGTATGTGTTGTATAGGTATGTGTGCCCCCAGTTCTCTTCAAAACTTGTATTTTCCTCTAAAACCTCCCCCATCCCACATTTATTTTTTCCTTCCACTCTTTTCTCACCCCAAAATATCGGTTTTAATACAAGTTCTGCGAACGAAAAATCGATAAACTTTTAGGAAAACTTGAACAATTTGGTTGTTCTGAAGATTACTTTACAGGCATTAAACTCCTGTACTTATATCTTTAGACTTGTTTTTATCAGTTTCAGCTCACCTGTTTCAGAATTCTAGCCTGAAATCAGCTACACGTTGTAGCTGATTTTTGATATAACGACCAAATACAGCTGATAACCGGACGCACTCCGATGGTGGTGGTGATGATGGGCGGTTCCGTATTATCACCAGAAAAAATGAGGTAAAACGGGTTATTTTTTTTATTTTCTCGATTCTTGCGATCAGTTCATTACATCATTACACAACCTAATACACCCATCTCGAAACTTTCGATTCTTCGAAAACCAAAAATTTCATCCTCTAAATTTTTGAATTAAAAAAAAAGTAGAAAATTGTTATGCGCTGTACGGCGCAAGGAAATTCCTCCAAGAGCTCAGTCTGAACAAGAGCAAAAAATCTGGGCATACTTTCATGTTTTCCATAAGTTTTCCCCTTTTCCGTCCGTCTTCTCACTGAAAAATGGTCTATATCCGGCAGTTGCTCCAAAAATGTGAGCTCTAGCCGTCTCGCCATCTTCTTCAATGTTTTCGAACACAACACTCACATTTTTCGCGCATTTTCCGTTCGAGTCGTGCCGCCCATCTCTTCATCCTTCCCTCCATTTCTGTTTTTTTTTGCATGACAAGCTTTTCTTCATTCCTTGCTCCTAGTAGAAGAAAAAAGAAGACGTCGTCATCAATGTTTCGAGGACATTTGAAGTGGTTCGAATAAGGAACTACTCAGATTTTATGTTTGAAAACTGTTTCAGTTTGCTAGCTCTCATTTCAAAATAAGCTCCAAAAATATGTTGTCTTCTCATTTGAAAAAAAAGAGAACACATTCTAAAAAGCTGAAAATAATATTGATAATTCTATTCGACCGTCAAAGAAAAGCAAACAGAAAAACGGAAGTTTTCGAATGTGAACTGATAGTTGGCGCCTCTCCGAACAGTTTGATTTTCGAGTTCTTCTTTCAAAACTTCCTATTTCAGTCCTATGATTTCATTTAGGAAATTTCAGCCAATTGAGAGCAAAAATCATAAAATGTAGAAATGTGACCACGGAAGTAGAAAAAATGCGTAAGAGTTCAAACAAACACATGTTCGCCATCTCCTCCTACTATTGTCACGTGTGGCTGAGACTTCCCCTCCAAAGCCCACCCATGAAAAGTGCTCGTTCAGTACCTAAATACTGCTTACGTCATCACAACTATAGAATTTCAGTCTCGTCCAGGCCCTTTGAAAATTGGTCTCCGCTGAGAATTTCTGAGTTTTTACATCAATTTTGTCCAAGTTTTCTCTCATTTTGTTTAGAATGAGAAAGCTGAAACACGTCTTTCTAAATATTACAGTTTTCACGCTAATTTTCAGAAGTCATAGTGAATTATGCAGTATCCGCTTGAAGAATCTAATCGGAAGGTCGCTATGGAGGGACACCTTTATTTACATGTTACACCTTCCATTTTCCTCTCACCCCTCCTTCAAAATTCCCGCTTTATCCTCTTGTCGCAAGAGGTCGTTGGAAACTGGTTCGCTGGTTTTTTGTAAATAAATAACACATATTTTTTGCGAGAAAGTTGCAAATCATTAGGTCACCTTCTCATGCCAGTCGGTGTTGGTATATTTCGAGAGTTGGTTCTGATCTATGCAGTTCCGTTAGACTCTTTGATTCAGTTTCCTGCAATTCAAAACTAGACAATAGCCTATACTAAATTGATCATTTCTGTTCTCGTTATCATTGTTTCGATGACATGGCAGAGCTGATAAGTGGAGCCTCGAACTGTGCAATCAGAGAAAAGCATTCAGAAATTCAATTCTCAAAAAAAAGAAGCAACCGGACCTTGGACTACTTTCCATTATAAATGATTTTACGCAGTCTTGAATTATTCTCTAATAGAAAAATTAAAATAATCTACCACAAAAACAACTATTTCAATTTCAAAAATTATTTGATCGAAGCTGAAATGCTGTTTTCAATGTTTCTATTACCCACTCGAGACTCGAGAATTGACTTCTCCTTTCGAAAAAAAACTAGTGCACTTGTAGTCTGAACATGAACCTCCTCCTCTCAACAGTCTTCTTAAATTCGAATCATTAATTTAGTTTATCGCGTTACCCCTGACTTTTATTCCCAAATTCCCATTTCCTGGTTTCTTTCCAACAATTCCTTTTTCCAACAACGTTTGTTTTCAGATGCGTTCGCAGTTCTCGTCAATCGGATTGGCCTATTTCCTGTTGGTCGCCAATTTCTACTACCAGTCCAACGGTTTTAATGATCATTACACATTGAGCTACTCATTTTGGTTAGTTGTGTTATTGTCTATCTCAAGGACGTAGATATGTTTGTTGTCGAAGGAACACCTGAGAAAAGTTACACCTGACAAGAGAATGCTTGACTGTTGTTTTCCCTGCAACGCCAATGACTATTTCAGGAAAATAACACCGATAATTCTACTCACTGCATTCGCTTACCTAAATGGAGGTGGATTGGGAAAAGAGCACCGAAAAACGATGGCCGCTGGGTTATTCTTTGGAGGAGTTGGTGACTGGATTATTGGAATGCGTCATGACGGTATCATTTTGGGAGCACTTGCTTTTGGAATCGGTCATCTTTTCTATTTGGTAGCACTTCCCTATACTTTTAATTCATCAAAATATAATATTTACAGAGCCTCTACCGTCTTCACGAAACTAAAATTCACACTAAGTTCTTGCTTGGAATGTTAGCCTGGGGAATTGTCATCGGACAACTTTGCTTCATTCCAATGCTCGCTGATCACAGAGGACCACTTGTCGTATTTGCATCCTATTCTTTGCTTCTGTCAACGTGTACTCTGACTGCCGTTTCACAGTACCTTAATGGATCAAAGTCACAGAATAAGGAGGTTAGATAGTTCTTTTAGATTTTTCAACTATTTTTTATTTCCAGGGACTTTTGTATCGGGCTATTGGTTTCTTGCTCTTCTACATCTCCGACTCTGTTCTAATGCTCTCTCACACTGGATATTGGAAATTGGCTCCATCATTCTGCGTCCTCTCAACCTACTACACTGCTCAATACTTCATCCTTTACGGAAACACGATGGCAGTCAAAACAATGAAGAAATCTGTAAAAATCAACTGACACCAATTCTTCAACTCTTGTCATTTTTTATTGATGTACATAATTATATTAATTGAACTATCTTTGCTGAGAATTATTATTAACAAAATAGCCTTTTGACGAAAGCTTTAAATATTGAATAAACATTTTTTTGAGAGTTTATTTCTACTGGGGATGTCTGAAAATTGGTTCAACACAATCCTGAATTCTTATCTTGAGAATGCAAAAATGTTGTGAGCTCCTTCTGTTCCATTAATCGTCATATTTGTGTACTACTCCTGTCTACACGTGCGAGTCGTAATCTATGATCTTTTATTTATTCAAAACATAGAAAACACATATAAAGAAAGAAACCACAAAGATTATCTTCATCAGTTTTATAATGATTGACTTTTTGAAGATGTTATCACCAGCCCAATGCCTGGCCATTTATGGCGGGTCAACGCTTTTGGCGTATATCGAAACGTCGAAATTTGAGAAGAATCATCATGTTCTGTTGAGTGCTCCATTGGTTATTCTGGCAGTGTTGTCATTGGCGACAACGATGAATCCAAAGTGAGTTTTTCAAAAACAATTATACATTGGAAGTTTATTCTCGGCATGGATTGCGAAATATGAAACTGTAATATTAAAAATCTGAAAAGGTTCTTATTATAAATACTTCGTCTGAAACTAATCTAATGCATTAAATAATTCACAAATGTTTCGAACCATCAGATAATACTGGGAATATCACGTAATTCATTTCAGAACCCGTTTCGCGACGGCAATGTCATTCCTGATGTCCGCCATTGCAACGTACTTCCAATCTGTAAATCGAACGGGACCAACTTCAGCGATATTCTACACAATTGCCAATGTCTTCTATTATTTCTCATATAGGTTCGTCAATCTTAACATACTCCAGATATCAATAGTTGTTGCATTTCAGAGATATTGTTACAAAAGTCTCCTCTCCAATCATCGTTCTTGCTGCATGCATTTCATTTGGACAATTCCTTCATCTCATTCAAGATCTTCTCGTTGCTATCCCATTCCTTGCCACAATTCTCACTGTTCTCCTGGCTTCTCATGTTCTCATTCTCGCTACTTCTGCAAGTTTGTGTCAAAACGGACAACACGGAGATTATGATGCTCGTCAGGCTTCCACTGTTCGATTGGTTGGAGCAGTTCTCTCATGGCTTAGTGCATTTTTGTTGCTAATCAATTCGTTCCAAACTCATACCAAAGCACTTCATTCGGTATCCCGTATCATTTTCTACCTTGGTAACGCTATGCTTTTCATTGCTAACGAACGCGCATTTTAATTATTTGGTCCCATTCAGAGCTTTTTGTAAATCTTCACTTTGCCTTGCCATATCTCCCTAATCATTTTTTTTCAAAATTAATAACTGTAGATACCGTTGTATTGTAAGTCATAATTATTTCTTGTTTACTATGTAAATAAGAGCTGGAAACCCGAGTAATAATTGTAATAAAGTTGTGAATGCAATCCAATTCGACTTATAACCAGTTTGCACATCTTTAGGAACATTTTAATTTTTGAGATTATTGTATTGAATCAAACTTCTCTCCTCATTCGTCTTATACTGTTTCGTTCCCAAAACTATTTTTCAAACAGGATAATGTTTATTACTGTGCAATCAAATTTCATAAATTTAAACCTTGATGCGTTTCTCTACAAAGTTGGTGATACGCGATCCGACATCAATAAAAAATCCACCGACAGAGTTAGTGACAGTTCCAAATAACAATTTGAAAGAGTTGAAAAGAGTGGCAAAGAATCCCTTTTTATCGGTAGCAGGAGCAGAAGTGGTGGATGTACTAGTGGAATTGTTTCCAACGATAACTTCAACATCAGCATGAACTGGTGCAAATGGTTTTGGTAACAAGTCATTGGATCTAAATTTGGAATATTCGAATAGTTACGATGACTACAACTTTACTTTGGAGCATCGTATGCTTTAACTGGAGCAAATGGGAATGGGACAGCTTCATTGGATCTGAAAACTGATCCGCTTAAAACTAGCAATTTCTGCTGAAACTTACACTGGAGCAGCTGGAAAACTTTGTGGTCCGACGTCATTCGATCTGAAAACATATAATATTTAAATTGAACATTTTCCTCTTTCCCTAACACTGCAGCCATTTCCCCTTGATCAATAATTCTGCCCTGATCGGAATCGAGAACATCAGATTGCAATTTCTTCGCCTCGCTCTCCGCTTTCACAACACTCTCTTCCACAGTTTTCATCAAATTTGAAACGACACTACTGACTGCGGCGCCGACGACAGTGGCAGCAATGCTAGAAATTATTCTAGAATCAATTTAAGAACTAGAATTACTGTAGCTGACTCACTCTCTCTTTTTGCGTGGAAATCCTGGCCAGTCGCCAGATCTAGAATTCGACTCAATTTTTGGGGGTTCTAGTCATCAGAATTTTGTTTAGGAACTCACCTCAAAAGGGTGTCACGTTGAGCAACAGTTTTTTGTTGTTTTCTGTTTTTCAAAAAGTTTCTGATAGCCTCACGACGACGAGCAGCAAGATCACCTCTGAAAATAATCCATTTGACGTTAGGATATTGAAGTTCAATATTTCAAAATATACCCATTCTTCAAAATTTCACTGGATTTCCAAAGCAACATTGCTGCCCTTTTTGGTTCAATATTTTTCTTTTCAGCATTAGCTGGAAGAGATCTGAAATAATCGAAATAGACCTATTATCATTGGTAAAAGCCCACTTGAGAAGAGTATCCCGTTTAGAAATGTGTTTTAAGTGTGGATAACGCTCACGAAGTTTTCTGAAAAAAGATAATTGTCTTTTGCTTGGAAGAAACCATGACTCACTCAAGAAGAGCATCATGCTGAGCACGCTTGTCGCCAGCGGGGAGGGATCTGGGAAGCAAAAGTGTTTCGAAAACAAGAGAAAGTTGATAAGGTTACCTGAGAAGTGTATCTCTTTTGGCTACGTTCTTTTCATCTTTGGTCTCGAGAGATCTGAAAAAGTATGTGAATAATATAACAGAGGTGACTTGGCTACTACCTCAGAAGAGTATCTCTTTTGGCGATGCTTTTTTCCCCAGTTTCCAGTGATCTGAAGACAAGCATTATAACTTGATAGATAAGTTGAACAGATTCTCACCTGAGAAGGGTATCTCTCTTGGCTACTTTCTTTGCATTTGAGTCCACGAATCTATAAATTGGAAGTTTTTATCTCAACAAGCACATAGCAAGATTTTTGACAATGCGAATTCTCGAATGACTCGAGCTTGTTCAAAACAAGAGTTGAACTTCTGCGCTCTACCCCATGAACAGTGAGAATGTCTTACTTTGAAAAATGTTTGTCAGTTTCCTGGTGTTCTCCGTTTTTGAAAGTGATAATCACTTTTTTGTCCTCTCTGTGCTTGACTTGCTCAGCATGTCTGAAACGGGTACGGTTCGTACAAAAAGTACTTATTTCACATACTGATTTCCAATCTCTCCATCCTCTGAAGCAACTCCGTTTTTGAATAAAAGAATTGCTCTTCTGTCTTCTCTCTGAACTGGGAGATCTCTGCAAAATTAACATGTTACAGTAATCCTGCTAATGTACCTGAAATGTACCTTAGTAGTGTGTCACGTTTAGCAACTTTCTTCTGGCCATCTAGGGTTGGCTCATCGAATGTAACAATAACTCTCGACTTCTCTGCAATTTTTTTGCCAGCTGGCTTCTTTGCCGTCAGTCTGTCTGATTCGTGTTTTCTGGCCTGCTCAATTTTTTTTCTATGAGCTTTAATCATTTCTTTAAAGTGATTGATTTGTTCCTTTGAGTAATGCGGAGTGCTGAAAATGAATATGAGATTACAGTAACCAAATAGAACAACATACTCAACATCATTCTTTTTCTCTTTGTGGAGGGGTTGAGACCTGAAAAACGGGAATTTTGGTTTATGACATCTACTTCCATTTGAGAATGCCCTAGTACTGTAGTTTACAGCATTTAACAATTATTCACATACCTGAGAAGAGTGTCCGCTGTCACTGCGATGAAAAGTGTGGTGAAAATAAATAGACGAATCTGGAATTTCATCTCTCCAATAATGTCAAACTGAGCTCTTCGTTTCCCTTTTATTCCAAAATTTTTGAACTGTTGGCTTTGATTGATGATCACATATCTTCATTATGAAAATTGAATTCAGTGAATTAGACACAGTTAATATGATAATTAGGGTATTGAATGGTGGCTTTTGCAAAAGAAGAGGAACAAAGCACAGAAAGTGAAGATTTTGAAGAGAAAATATTATTGGCACCAGATAAAACAAAGGGAAATTCTAGCGAAGGAGCAAGCGATTTGAGAAGAGAAGGAGGAGAAAGAAATTGAGAAAATTATCTTTAGAATACTGTGAGAGCTAGATACAGTTATTGACGTGCATATCGTGAAGTTTGTGACGACCCTCGTAGATTTGATCCATGATTTCTGTTGTTGATTGTTTGCAGCTGAAAATTTAGGAATTGCTTTTAAGATTTTGAACTTTTTTTTAATGTTCAGCTTTCGTTACAAAATCCACATTTCTTAATGAGTTCCTTATTCTATTTCGAAACTGAAATTCTTCGAAAGTTAGGGCACGTTTGAAACTTGATCTTTTAAAAAGAGTAGTCAAGAGATTCAAACTTCGAAATATCAAAAGATCAACAGTTGAAACTGATTAAAATCGTAGAGCTGTGCCAGTGAAATTGAAAAATATCATTTTTAGAACTTTTGAATTTTGAGTTGAGAAATAAGTTTTCCAAATCAGGATCACTGATATCATTCCAATTATGCTTTCAATTTCCGGATTGTTCTTTCAAATAAATTTCTTCAAATTTTAGTGATAATTCAAAAAAAAAATGTGATTCTTAAATTCATAAATTTGATTCTTAAATTTTCCAAATGAATAAAAAACTCACTCCTCAACCAAAGGACAACACTTTGCCAGTGCTGAGCATTGTTTATGCCACAGTTTAGCAGCTGTCCTACATTCCGTTGCTTTCGAGTTCGAATTCTTTCGAGCATCTCTTTTTGTTCTTTTCACTGATCTCTTCTTTCGACTTCCAGATGGTGAAGACGTCACTTCTTCCGATGAAAAGTTTTTCGCAAACTTGAATTTATCATGAATCGATGTGCATTGCTTACGCTGAAGTTTTTAAAAATTTGCAATCAGAATCAAAGGTAAAAAGTACAGTTTCCTCATCCAATGTTGATTCTGCAAGAATAGCATCTCGATGGTTTTTCGTAACACAGTCTCGCGCAACTTCAGCTCGTCTGGAAAATGCAAAAATCGGATGTTTGAGAAATTTGAGCCCCAAAAAAATAACGAACCTCATATGAAGAGCATTCAACTCGAGCTTCTTATCCCATTTTTGACGGCTACATGAATCTGAGCTTCGTAATCTGAAAACGGAATTGAACTGCAAGAGTAAAAAAAGAACGCCCTACCGAATATTCTTATCAAGAGCTAGACATTCATGTTGTTTGATTTCCAACTGTTCCATGCATCTGATATAGTCATCACAGAACGGAGATTCTTCTGATTTTACTGTCTGAAATTAGAAAGTTTTGGATTTTCGAATCCAAATCAGTCAGGAACTCACCTGTGCTCCAAATCCTACCATCACTGTTAAACTGACTACCCATCCTATTGTACTAACGCCCATTGTGCTGTGCTCTGTAAAAACCAAAAAACTTTTAGATGCTCTTTTTTCTAGACTCCAAAAAAAAACGAAAAAAAAGGAAGGACATGAGGAGGAGAAATGCAAATAAATGTCGCGGGACGGCTGTCGACAGCCTTCCCAAAAACGGGAAGATGGGAGCGAAACAAGGCGGGAAGGGAAGAGACGAAAAAGAGTGTTGAATTATGTGTAAATAGCAAAAAGGGGAGTATTGGAAATATGGGGGAAACTCCCGAAACTCGTATGTTTACTAGATCGTATTCATATTGTACAGCAGGCAGTACAGAGAGGAGAGAGCTCAAACAGAATGAATTGTATGAGCAATGTTTTCTAATTGAACTAGCGAACCTTATGGGTTTTTAGGGAATCTAACTTTTCCCAATTGGAGATGAAACCAAGCCGTTTTACTATAGGTAACACTAAAAATGATTTCAATAAAGAATAGATGATTTCGTTCTAGGTTTTCGGTATGGCTTCACTACGTCGAAAATATTCGAAGTAGGTGGTGTAGGTGTGACTCATATCTGAAGTATCAGTATTTATTGGGCTTTCATCGATGCTCAGGCTAAAGATCACAAATAGTTTTCAAAAAGTTTTTCAAGTTTACGAATCTGTTTTTCTAAACTGTTGGACATAGAATTCGAACTCTAGAATAGGTTCGGAATAGCTTATTCAGCCGCATAATTAATTAGGAGTCTACTTTCTAAACTAGAGAAATACTAAGAAATACACCTATCTACTATACTAAAACTATAATTTTCATGGCCTACCAAATGAATGAAAAAATAATAATTCCACTCATTTTCCTAGAGCTCATTTTCCAGAACATAACATCGAACACCAAATAACAAACGAGATTCTAAAGAAGAGAAAGAACAACCGGGCCGAAATGCAGAAAGCGGAAAACCAAACCAAAAGCAAAAAAACGGAGGAAATTTTTCATTTTGCTTGTCGTCGCGACAAATTGGCTACAATTTTTGTCTTCTCGCGCGTCGAAGAAAAAGATATTCAAGAAAACTGAAAATATATTGTAACAACAAGAATCTTTTAACGGTCATGATTCTGTTTTAACCTTGAACATGTACAGAAGGGGAAAAGTGTGAAACAGTGCAATTATATGGTCATCTGAATCCCAATTATATCCATATCCCTATATACATATCGGGAGGAACGTGCAATTATTGTCATGGTTATTGAACTTTTGACAAACAAAAAGCGAGGAAATTTGAAGGAAAAAATGAGTAAATTTTGAGATTTTGATGGATTTCAAAATCGAGTACACATATATCCACCATCGATCTGTCTATGTTTGTGTTCACGTTTTTTGCGCGATTCGTCGAAAAAAAAGAGGTTTTGTTTGTTTTTTGACGAAAAACACTAGAAGAAATCTTATGATGTTTTGATGGGCGGAACGAAAGTTTTTTTCGAGATTTTTTGAAGAGTTTACACCTATATGGAAGGGCTAGGTTAGAATTTTGAAATCCAGCTTGGGTAGGTACAGTAATCCTATCGCGAAGTTCACTTGCCAGATTCGAAATGTGCAATGTGCTTTCTAATGTGAGACCTACAGTACCCCGTCAGGTAGTCACACAGCGACAGTAACCTTATATTAAAGCAAAACTTATAAGTTGTAACTGTAACTGTTGTTTTGGGCAAGTAAGTTCATTTTTTAAATGAAGCGGCGCCTTCTGAACATTATCAAAACTGACTCAAAATACAGAAACCTTTCGAGTTCCTAACTTCCTAACTAACTAAATTTTTTGTTCAAAATCTAACAGAAAATCAGAAAAGAAAGTGAACATATTCAGTGGAACTCTCTAAAAACTTGCAACCCTTCTTCTTTTACCCCTCAAGCAAAAAAAAGAACATAAATAACGAAGGTCGGTGAAAATGGTGTGTTAGGGTGGGTGGCTCATGTTGTTTTTGGCGTCCGACGCCTCTCCGCGTTTCTCCCATTTTTTGCCCACTATTATTCATGTGTCCAAAAACGGAAGGGGTCCGTCCAGTGGAGAGGAAACAGCAAAGAAACGCACCGATTGACATTTACACTAACACTTGATGGATGAATAAACGAGAGAAAATGGGACAAGGAAAAAAAGAGGTTTTAATAGAAGGGCATTTTGGGTATCTTAGTAGAAAGTAGGGCAGAAAGACATTGAAACGAGTGAAAAGTGGTTCTAGATTGGGTGTTGGTTGGGGGGTATTGTTGAAGAGTACACTAATCCGCTTTCGCGCCTCCTCTCTTTTCTCTCCATTTCACAAAGTACCCCCTTCCCCTTCTCTACCAATTCGACGTCTTCTTCTTCGCATCTTTTAACATTCGAACCCATTTCAGACAACGAGTTTGCATGTCAATTTGCACTACATTAACAATAAAACGGAGAGAGCTCAATGAGCACAAATGGGATGTGTTCTTTTTTGAGGAAAGGGTTAGAATGGGAGAGGAAAAGAATGAGCTTCTTTTTGAAAATTTGACCTATACTTAACGGAATGAAAATATTTTAAAAGCACTCGGATTATATGAAGAATGTAATCAAGATGAGACCGTAACCCTGTATTATGGCATCGGAAATTGGAGTTTTTTTTCAATGAGATTTGAAAAATCGCCATTAGAACTCTGAATCTGTTGGTTTCTTACGCGCTCTTCTATTACAGGGGAATGTTTTTTTACCTATATCATGAGCAAACGTTCAAAACGCAAATCGTCAATAACTTGCACAAGATTATTTCTAGAGACCATCTCAAAATAAAAACTAATTTCAATCCTAAAAACGTCGTCTGCCCACAAAATATGCAAATGAAAGAAACGAAATAAGAAGGGAAGGAAAACGAAATGGAAACAATGTTTAATGGCTCATCCTTCATTTGGATGAAATGAAAGGGGAGGACCCTATCCTCAGGGGACAAAATGTGTATTTGAAGGAGGAAAAGGGGGAAACCAAAGAAACGTATCTAATATCTTGATATTCCAATATCTAGTAGGTCAAACTTCTTTTCAAGAAATAAAGCATCTTTCATCGCCTTTGTGCATACATATTTTCAAAAAAAAACTTCCACAAAAGTGTTGAATTCCCAGAAGGGAGTCTCGTAGATAATCTGGAAAAAGGGAGAAGAAGAATAACGAAGAGAGTGAGAAGAAACAACTTCTTTTTCGTCTTGTAAATTCAATTTGTTTCTTCTTCTTATTCGTTTTTTCTGAGTTGGAAGTTTTTTGAAGTTTTACAAATTTGTAGTGTGAAAAGGAAACAAATGGATTATTGCAAGCTCTTAGGAAAAAACACGATTGGAAAATAACGTTTATCAACCAGAAAAAGAGGTTTTCAAATGTCACAATACGAATTCTGTAGAGCTATGCGGTCACCTTCTTCTCCTGCTCAGCTTCTTTCTCTTTTTCCTTCTTCAAATCGGGACGCATCACAGTGAATGAGCATACCTGAAATGAAAGTATTTAAATTAGGATGCTGAAGATTCCAGCAACTCACCAACTCATCATCAATTGTCATAACAGCCGCTGCATTATCCATCTGACCACAATATGAAGGAGCCGAAAAAATTGTGACAACTTGACGATCGGCGAAGAACTGATATCCATCGAGTACACATTGATGAGCACGGACCACAAGTTCCAAGTTGTGAATTTTCAGGAATTTTTTGACGGCTTCTGCTCCAAAAACACGTCCGGCACCTCGTAGAGAATCTCCGTACATCTGAACAGTTGTATCTGGATCTGCCCAAGTCAAATCGGCAATGACGCCAATGTCAGGAATGTCGCATGGCCGTTCGACTTTATCCAATTGTCTGAAAAATATGACATTTTTGCAGTAAAGAGAGAGGCTTGAAGTTCAGCTCTAGAAGTTAGCTTTTTTACTGCTTGAGGGCATTTTCGAAGTATCATTTTATGAAAACTCCAGGAATCAAGCAGTATCTGACCAAGTATGCGACGGGTTTTTACTTACTTCAAGTCAATCAAATCCTCGGAAATTCCTCCATGCATACAAATGATTTTATCATTGATAACTGCACACAATGGCATACAATAGAATGCCGTCTGGAATGCATCATAGAGTTGTACCGAGTATCTTTTTCGGCATTCGAGGAAGAATCCATACTGCATGTTGACTGGTCGACTTTCGTGATTTCCACGAAGAAGAAACACTTTATCCGGATGAAGAAGTTGATAAGCGAACAAAAGTCCCATTACTTCAATTGAGAATGGTCCACGATCCACGTAATCTCCGAGAAATAAGTATCTTGTCTCTGGTGGCCATCCATTTAACTCCAGCAAGGCCAATAGATCTTCATATTGACCGTGAATATCCCCGCATAGTTTGATAGGAGCTTTGATCTAAAACAAATATTTTAGAAAATCTTTCGTGTTTTAAAGCAACCAACCTCCAACTTTACATTATTTTTCCAAAAGTGCTCACGAGCTCTGTAGCACAATTCGATGAGCTCTGCCTCAGAGAAAAGTTTCTGACAATGTTTGGGTGTCCATCCTTTAAAACGTTCAATCATATCAGCCAACCATTGGACAACTTTTAACTGAAAATGTATAAATTTTTAGTGTTCTAGTTTGCTTTATTGATAACTCACTTTTTGTTGATCGCTCCCTCCTGCTTTTTGAGCTGCTGCATCCTTGGCAACAGACATTTCGATTTCAAAAACTAATTTGTTTGCGGGCGGGATTGTTTTGTTGTGAATACGTGGAAAAAAAATTAGGATTGGATTGGAAAGGCCACGGAAGTATGCTTCTGGCGTCAACTTTTCGCGTCATTTTGAAAAATTGAACTTTTTCACGTTTGAAGTTCGAAAAAATGAAACGAATTAAAACTGAAGCTGCAAAATTGGTGGTTTCTAAAAAGAACACGAGTCCTGACAGGTTCATTAGTAAAAAATTGAACATTTCTTAAAATTTTGTACCAAGGAAACAAAAAATAAATACACGTAGACATATAATCTCATTTGGAATTTAGGTGCCCTCTCCCATCTCAGTTTTTTCTTGTCCATTCTTCCAATTGCCTCTGCTTTTCTGCCTCAACATCAAGTTTAGCTTCGATTGTGCTCAAAAGCTGAAAATACATTATTATCTTTCTTGAAAAATTGTGGAAAGAAAATACATCATAACCGAATTCTTTCAAATGGTTTTCAAAGAAACGCAGCAATTTGGTGAACTTCGGGCGATCAAGAGGATTGATATCCCAGCACAATTTCATTTGCTCATAACTGAAAAGTTGTCTATCAAAGTTTTAGTTTTCCTGTATTTACAAATCATGTCAATAACTTACACATCTTTGTGACAGTACTGTGGTTTATCCATTCGAAATCCATTTTTTAAATGTTCAATAACTTTCTCTCCCGACATCCCTTTATATAGTTCATCTCCTAATGAAAACATTTCATAAAGACAGACTCCAAATGACCAAACATCCGATTTCTCAGAGAACTTTCCAGTATCAAAACTTTCCGGAGCCACATAATATATTGGAAGTTGAGTAGTTTCAGTTCTGACCCTGAAGTATGATTATGTATTAATGATGATCATCATTACTGCGTTCAGACATAGGAATACAAGTGCTTACATGTAGTATGATTTATCCTTATGTTGTCTGGCCAAACCGAAATCTGCTATCCGAATGATTTTGTTTCTATTGATTAGTATGTTTCGAAGGGCCAAATCACGATGAACCAACTACAAATGCACTTTTATTTTTTTTCCGAAATCTCTCAATTCACCGGGATTCTTGTAAGATATTCCATTCCATTTGCAATCTGATAAGAAAAGGAAAGCAGATCAAATGTTCCTAGGGAATCTAGACTATCATCAATCAAAGGCTCTTTCTTTCCAAACATCTTCTTTCGATAACTTTTTGGCTTCAAATAACCTGTTTCAGAATCCATTAATTTGTCTTGAAATGTATCTTTTCGCTGTTGTAAGAATTTCAAAAGATCTCCACAGTCAACGAATTCAGAGATGATTAGTGTATTTTTTCTATAAAATACGTAGTTATTTGAAAGAAAAGGAGCTTCAAAGACTTACATTTTTCCAAGAGCTGGGGTAATTGCTCCAACAAGTGCTAAAACATTCGGATGTTTTCCAATTTCACACATTAATTTCAGTTCATCATACGTCAGTTTCTCTTGTAATGGATTATAAGTAGTTAGGGCACCTGAAATCGAAATAAATAATTTTTAAGGATATTTGAAGTTTACTCACATTTGATTGCAACATGCAATGGATTGTTTTCAACAGAATGCCATTCCACATTAGGTTTCTTCAAATATCCTGCAAATACTGCACCGAAGTTTCCGGATCCTAAAAGTTTAGCCCTCTTCAAATTGCTCTTATCGATTTCAAACTCCTTATTATAACTGATATATTGAAGTCTTTCATGAGCTGGAAGAGAACGAAGCTCCTCTGGACACTCAAGGACTGGTTCAGGCTCCACAACTGCAGGTATTGTTGAATCATTCACAATTCCTTCAATAGATTCTTCACTTCCACTGATTGTTCTCAACCTATTTTCTTCTTCATTACGAGCGGAAGCACGATTGCCAGAAGGGGTTCTGAAATTCTTGAAATAGTGGAGAAAACGCTGGAAAACAAAACTACCTGTTTTTCAATTTACGGGATCTGTAACGTCGGAAAAGTACAAATAGTATGACAGAAATAATCACGAAGAAACCATACAAAGATATGAATATAATTAATCTCAATCGAAGTGTTTCGTCTTTCAATGCATCACTAAAGAAGGATCTTTTGGTTCTAGAATAAAGCTTGCTCATTCTGAAATTGAAAATAATTTTTTATTGGTCATAACTTCAATTCTCACCTTTCCACAGGATTTGAGTAAACATAAGCAACAAAAGTAGACACTATTGGAGTGACAATGAGTAATCTCATTGTAGATTAGAGGAAAAAGATAGGCCTAATTCCATGTATTTTTTTTGTTGAGATTGGGCTTCGTTGACCGGAAATGAAGTATTTGATTGAATTTATCAAGAAAGGAATAAGAGCATAAACGAAGAAGATATAATATTTTCTATCGAAAAGTATTTTTGAATTACTTCAGTTTGCGTTCTGTAAGATAACAATAGAATAAAATTATCATAAACTGAAAAAAAGAAAAGTCAATAAATAAATATCGAGACTTTCCTTGATATCTGTTCAGTTAACATGAGAAAAAAAAAACGAAATCTTTTTCTCTCTCCCGTATCATTATTTTTCGTCAAAGGAAGAAAAAAGTAATCAGCAATGGCAATCGACGTAATTGATACGACCTCAATCACAATCAAAAACATTCTTTCTCAATTACAAGTTTTTGTTTCGTAATTTCCGTAAGCGTTAATATTCTGCATAAACTTATAGAAAGAATTTTGAGATCAACATTTTTTCCCTCAGTGAAAAAAGATTGATAAAAACTGCTCAAGAGAAAAAAGAAATGAGCAAACAGTGATGTGATTTGGGAGGGATGCTCAAGTGGAAGAAAACCAGAGAGAAAAGTAGAGAAAAAAAAACGCTTGGTGGGTGATCTTTTCTTATTTTTTCAATGCAAAATTTCAGAAAAAATTTGGAACGGTTTTATTTTATCCAGCTTGTAACACAAATATCAAAACAATGGATAGTATTACACGTTTATTTTCAGTATTTTTTAGTTCTATTCAGTTGATGCTCTATCTGTTCTTATCCATTCATCTAATTGTCTCTGACTTGCCGCTTCTTCTCTTAGCATTTGTTCCACATATTCCAAAACCTGAAAATTAGAATTCTATAATTAAAGCTCACTTCTGAATTTACCTGAGGTGCTGACTTCTTCATGTGCTCTATAAAATATTCCACTATAACCGTGAAAGTAGGTCGTAACTCCGGTTTTTGATTCCAACATAATTTCATCAGATTATACAATTCCACGTGGCAATGATCCGGTTGTAGACATCTTCTACCACTTTTCATATAAGTATAAACATCTTCAGATTGAATTTCTGGATATGGAAGACCGCCCAATGTAAATAGTTCATAAAGGCAGATTCCAAATGACCAAACATCTGATTGTTGAGTGAATCTCATTCCATCAACAGCTTCTGGAGACATCCATCGAACTGGAACTGGAGCATCTTTTGTTTTTTTCGTTCTGAAATTCAATACAGTGTCGCAAATTTGTTTAAAAAAGTAACCTGTAATAAGAGCTATTCTCGTGTCTTCTTGCCATCCCAAAATCTGCTATTCGAATCGTTTTATTCTTCTTCAGAAGTACATTTCTCAATGCTAAATCTCGATGAACAAGCTGAACTCATGAGTTTTGAAAACTAAAAAAGAAACAGTGGAAAATTACTGGAATCGATGCCAAATATTGCATTCCATTTGCGATTTGAAGCCCAAAAGACAACAAATCGGATGTCGTCAAAGATTCCAAACTCTCATTGATAACTGTTTCCTGCTCTCCACCTTCTTTATTAAACATATAAGTTTTTCGTTTTGCACTCAATGGAGTCAAATAGTTATCTGGTTCAGTTTTCTCGTTTTTATCCTCCACTAAATGATCTTCGAATAGATGTTTGTGCTCTTTTAGATATGTATGAAGATCTCCACAATCGACAAATTCAGTAACAATTAGAAGACGTCCTCTGGAAAACAAAAGGAAATTGTGTTGCTTTTGTGAAAGAAATGCCTCACTTTCTCAAGTCTACAGTAACTGCTCCAATAAGAGCTAAAACATTTGGAAAACGTCCAATGGCACACATAAGCCTGAGCTCAGCGGCTAACATACTAGTCTGGGTGATATCATAACAGTTAGCAGCAGCTGAAATAAATTTTTAGAAGTGATGAGAAATTCAAAATTTGGCTTGACGCCAAATTACAAAAAATGTTTCAGGTTTTTGACAGTACTGAATTAAAATACTTACATTTCAGAGCCACCGTTAGCCTATTTTTCTCTTCTTCCTCTGTCTTCGGATCTGCCATTTTCAATAATCCTTTCCTCACAATACCAAAATTTCCTTTCCCCAAAACATTTTTCTTTTCCAAGTTTTCATTTGAAATTTCGTACTGTTTTTTTATAGGGTAAATATTCCAATTTATCATGCAATGGACAATCTTTTAATCCTTCAGGAATTGGTTCTCCAGTATCTCTCATATCGTTGTAAATGTTCATAAGGGCTCTGAAAACTATTGAAAATTTAGAAATTTTTGAGAAACTTGATAAATCTTACGTATTATTTTTGCTTGCTAAATTTCTGGACCTTCTTAATCTCCAAACAAGAAACCCAATAAAAGCCAAAAGTACGAGAAAACCGTAAATGAAGAAAAATACAGTGGTTCTTATTCTAAAAGTAGATGATCCTTCTTCTTTATTCTCGATGTCATTTTCAGATGTAGATCGAATGTATCTCGAAGGTATAGGATTTTTTGAAAATTCTGAATTTCTGGAAAGAAAATAATATAAAATATTTTATATACAAAAAACGTTACCTTGACCATACAAAAGACACTTCAATAACCAATATCAGAAAAACCAAAAGTGGAACCTTCATTGATAAAGCTTCTTGTATGTCATGTAGAAAGTTTTTTGAACTTTGAAATTGAAAAAATAAGAAAAAATCAATGAAAATTATCAACACCAAATACACTGAAGTTTGGGAAAAACAACCACAAGATTGATCTCTTCTTTCTTTTTTTCTTTTTTGGTCACATACAAAGGAATAAACACCCGTGAACGTGATTGATAAAGAAAGAGAAGAAAAGAGACAGTAACTGTAAGAGGCAGTTAACTTTTTCAAGAAGTATCTTTAGGTAATTTTTACTGAAGTTATTACTGTTGTAAAAAATTTGGTTGCTTAACTTCATCAGATAGGAAGATGAGGAATGAAGACAGTGATAATGACTAACAAACTTTAACTATTAGCAATATATTTTTTGACTTTTCTTTCAATTTTCTGTTCTTCTGTTCATAAAACTTTCATAGAGGGACTACATGAGAAGTATGGCAAATCGGAAAATAATTGAAAAGCTATTCCTATTAAGATGATACAAAATCAAACGAATAATAGACGAAAAATGTTTTATCGGTGGCAAAAATGGCAATTAAGTTCAAAAAAGTGCTTAGAGAACTGTACAACAACCACTTTTCTTCTTTTTTTCTGAAACTTGAATTGGTTTTTTGACTGGAGGATCCACGACTGAAAATCAGAATTCATTTAACTTTAATCAGTGGAAACACGCTATCTACCTTTTGGAGCTTGAGTCTTTTGACTCTTTTCGATAGGCTTTACCACTCCTTGCTCCTTTTTCATTGATGTAGTTGTCTTACCATCTCCGCTTTCTTGTTTTTCCTTTTTATTCTCTTCCTTGGATCCTATTTTGCTTTTTTCCTCTCCTTGTGGTGTTGGTTTCTCTTCCACTTTTTCCTCTTCTTTCGTTTTCTCTTTCTCCTTATGAACCTGTAGTCAGTAGAATTATGAAAACGGGAAAAACAGATTTTTTCCTTTTACCTCTTCATTTTTCTCCTCTTTCGTCTTCTCTTTTTCTTTCTCTTCTACAGTCTTTTTCACTATCTCTTCTGTAGTTTTCTCTTTCGGTTTCTCATCTTTTTTCTCCGCTTCCACAACTGATTTCTGAAGAGATTTCTTCATCGAATCTGGCTCTTCCTTATCAATTTCATCAACTGGAGTTGGTAATCCATTTGGTGCTTTTGCCTTTTTCTCTTTTCTTTTTTCCTTATCATCATCTCCAAAATCATCAATATCAAATCCATCTAAACCATCGATTTGATCGTATCCTGGTTTTGGAATTATTTTTCCTGATTTTGTTGTTTTGAAGTCTCCCATTTTTTATCGATACTTTTGATCTGGAGTATTGAGATGATCTTTCATTTAACTTGAATCTGCTGGAATCTCACGTGAACAACAGAAATGGGTTGAATAACTTTTGTCCTTAATCAGACAGTTTTGTGGTATGCAACACGCGGACAAAATATGAATGCCAGAAACAGTGTAATTTATTTATTTGTTTTTTTTAGAGTTTTCGGATTCCCAGAGAGTTCACGTATAATAAAACCAAAACAATTCAACCTTATGTCTAGCCATGAAATGTTAAACATAGCTTTTCTTTCTCATATCCGACAATTGGAAGCCAATACATTTATAAAAATACGTTCATCACATTTTATTTTGAAAAAAAAGATATAAAAAACTTTTTCAACAGTGATATTTAACGGTATTTCCACTTCCAATAGAACATAATTCTTTTGAGCTGACCATGCTTAAAAGAGTGCTTTTGTCATCATCCATATCAACAGACCATATCCATACTCCTCCTAAATTTTTATCATTCACATATTTTGTTTTGGCATCAATGCTTTCTTTTGTTTCAAATGTCAAATAAGTCCTTTTATCGCTGTCATAGATATATGAACTCTTTGATTCTTCATCCCAAATCGAATTTGTTGTATTGAATCCTTTATCTTTCATTGTCCATCGTGACATATAAGGGTATCCATCTCCTTTTCCATCTTTCAGTTCTGCATTTCTGAATGCTTCTTTTCCAGGTTCAATCGCATCTTTCACTCCGTTCCAAAATCTTCCAAAAAATGGAATAACAATATTGAATTTGTTTGGATTTCTAACTTTACAGACATAATATTGCATTGTGTAATCCACATTGAAATTCTTCCTATTTCCAACTCCTGAATATAACGGAGCAATTGGCCCAGCAGGTACTCCATATTCATTATCCCATGGTCCATAATAATCCATTGAGAATACATTTATAAAATCAATGTTATCCATAAACTCTTCCAAATCGTAAGCCATTTCCCAATTGGCAATTCCTGCAGCTGGAAGAGTTAAAGAGATAATATATGGTTCGGCGGTTTCATGAGCTTCAGTAAACTTCTCGCGTAGTTCTTTTATGAAAGTGATATAATCCCATGTGTTCTTCACTGATAAATCTTTCCAATAAATGTCAACTCCATTGATTTTATGACCTTTCAAGAAATCATAAATTGATGTGATGAACAATCTGGAAACTCAAGTATGTTTTTACAGTTTATTTTTCATAAAAACTCACTTTCGTTTCTTTGAATCTTCTGTAACAGGCGAAAAGTTTTTAGAGTTCTCCTCTCCTCCAATTGAAATCATCACTTTGACATTAGATTTCATACTTTTTGCTTTATTCTTCATACTTAAAAATCGTTGTTCTGCAACTTCATCTTTGAATCGTAATGTTCCTCTATCGGTCATTTTCACATATGCAAATACAGCATGAGTTAGTTTTGAAATTTGTTGTTTTGTGATACTGACTGTTTCAAAACCTGTATAATAACCGACGATTCGTTTCTTACATGTTGAGTTGGCTGAAAAAGAGAAGATTGGACTATAGGGAAAGCAGGAAGACTTACTGAACAAATCACGTTTTGATGGTTGTAATTTGTAATAGTCTTCTTCTGAAAATACAGTTCAAAAAAAATAAAAAAAAAAAAAAATAAATATTTTTCACCATTATTTTCTCTATTTGATTCGTGTCTATTGCTGGCCATCAGAACATTGACCGTCACAATAATACAGAAAATCGCAATAGCTGCTCCATACTTCCAATGACTATAGGAAGCGTTTGAAGGATGACTGATTGTATTATCACTGGAAATTTTTCAACTTTTCCCATTGTAAAATACTTTTTATGTCATTGTCTGAATATATCATAGTAGAAACTTACCCGTAAATTGGATGAAGAGGCATTTTATCCAGAGGTTTCTTTGTTTGTTGTGATATCATTTGACGTTCAATGAAGACGTTCAAGTGAAATTAGAAAAATGAAATATTTAACAAAAAGATTTTGGAGGCGTTTCTAATCGGTAAATTGATAATAGAACAATCTCGAGATGTCGAAACAAACAATCTATTGCTCATACCTAAATGAGGAAGAAAATCTGGTTTTTTTTCATGTGTATCTTTTTTTTTCGTCTTATCAATTCTTTCTTTTGAATGAAAGATCAGAAGAGAACAGTATGATTGATTATACTGAATCATTCTTCGAAATATCGTTCAGATACACCTGAAAAAACAACACAACAAATATAAATTTTTGAATATTTTTATTCGTAATATCCACAATCAGGAACAAATATTATGGTTGTCTGAGCCGACCGCACAAAACTCATCAGAAGAACTGATAAAATTCAAAAGACTCTCATGGCTATCATCCATGTCCACTGTCCAAATCCATACTCCTCCTAGCCCCAATTTGCTCAAATAATCAACTTTTGCTTCCAAACTTTTCTCTGATTCAAAAGTAATCAACTTTTTAGCTTTTGGGTCGTAAATAAATGAAGATTCAGAAGTCTCATCCCAAGAAGCCTTGGTCATTTCCCATCCGTCATTCTTCAATTTCCATAGAGAAATATCTGAGAATTCTCCTCTTGACTGGAAGTTATCAAGCTTTTTGCTTCCCATTATGTCATTTTCGAACACGTTTTCCCATAATCTTCCGAAAAATGGGATCACTATATTGAATTTATCTGGCTTCCCAGCTCTGCAGATATACTCCAAAGTGCTATCCAAATGACTCAAATCGTGGTGGAGAGGCGCGATTGGTCTGATATGATTTTCATTACCATCTTCATAAAAAATATTGATGAAATCAACATATTCAAGTAATCCAGAAACATCATAAGAAGACTTGCTATTAACTGCAGGTACAGTAATTGAGATTATGTACGATTGATTTCCAGATTCTTGAAATTGGTGTCGAAGGTCTTGTAGTAATTCAATGTAATTCGTTACATCACTTTTTGAAGCACCTTCCCAATATAAATTGACACCATCAATCTCATTACTTCTGAGAAATGAAATGATTGATGTCATTAAGTTTCTGAAACTATAACGTAAGGATAAACAATAAACTACCCAGGTAAACATACGTCTTTTTTTCATCTTTCTTTATGATCGAAGAAAAATACTGTGAATTCTTCTCCCCACCGATAGAAATCATAATTTTCGAATCGGATTTTGCACTTCTAGCACTACTTTTCAAAGATTCAAATCGATCACTTGCTTTCGAAACTTCGAAATCGACTTTTCCATTGTATTGAATTTCTGCATATGCAAAAATTACATGAGTTAGTTTTTCAAGTTGATTGTAGGTTATCTCGTTGGATTCATTTTCTGAAAAGAAACCAACTATTCGTTTGCCGCATGATGAAGGTTCTGAAATGAAAAATATTAGAAAGAAAGTATTATAAACCAACTTGTGGTAGCCGTTGAAACTGTTGTAGTTGTTGTTGAAGTTGAAGTGGAATTCGAAATATCGAATTCTTCCGAATTGTTTTGAAAATATTCTATAGTTTTGAAAATCGCTTCTGTAAAAACATAGGCCATCACTGCACAAACGAAAAGAACACCAATTACAATAGATATTGCTTGACATTGTTCCAAACGGGTTCTTCTTCTAAAATTTATGAATTTCCAACTAAGAAATATCTATGATTTACTCGCCTATTGTATTTTTTCATAAACTCTTTATGAGGAAGTAGAGTGTCCATTTTAGTAACTAGGATTTAAAAAAGGAATGAACATTTAAAATGTGTTGCTAACTGTAAAATAAGAAGGAAATCAAGAGATCAGTCATTTGATCAGTTTCCATGATTCATTGTTGTTTTGAAATTTATCAGTGTTATAGAGACTGTAGAATCAGTAATCTAATCATACTAAAGAGAATTCATTCCTTGTGTCTTTCACGCCACCTTTTTTTCATAACATGAACTTTTGGTGGGTGGTTCGTTTTCGGTCCTTCCTAAACCAGTTTTGAACGTGTTTTTGAATTGTTTTTGTTCCAAATGTATTGCATTATCTATCTTCATAAACCATAAAAAGCGTTGAAAAAAATTTTATATTAATTTTATACCCGTGAATTCAAAAAGCTGTCCCGCCATTTTTGTCCTCGTGAACTCCAACACATCAAAGAATTCAGCAAGGTTCCATTATCATCATCTTCATGTACTGACCAAATCCATACTCCTCCCAAATTCATTTGATGAACATAATCCATTTTGGAAGCAAGACTCCGAACATTTTCAAATGATAGGAACGTCTTTGCAGATTGATCGTAGATATATGCAGTCTTAGTTTCATCATCCCAAGAAGCTGGTGCTAGTTTCATAATTTCTTGATTTCTGGTCCATTTCATTCTGTTTGGGTATCCAATTGAACTGTCCTTCTTATTATCATCATTAGAAACAATTTCATTCTTGGAATTCCGTTTTTCATTGACATTTTTCCAAAGATTCACATGAAATGGAATAGCAATTGTTAATTTATCCGGCCTTTTTGTCTCATCAATATAGTTTTGAATTGTATAATTTACATTATAATTAGTAACAGTTCCTTCTGCAGAAAATAAAGGAGCCGATGGTCCTTCTGGAATACCAAATTCACTTGGAAAAGGTGCGAAGTAATTCAATGATAAAACATTGATAAAATCCACGTAGTTTATGATTTCATTGAAATCCAATCCGTATTCAGCCTTGACACATTCCACTTTTGGAGCAACTATTGATATTATATACTGTTTATCATCTTTCTTCCCGAGCTTATCAAATTGCTTCCTGAGATGTTTCAGGAATTTTGAATATTTGAATTTTGCGGTTTCATGTGGATGCTCCCAGAATATATTGACGCCGTCAATTTGATGTTTTTTGGTGAATGAAACGATACAGCTTGATAATTTTCTGTAATAAAAGTTTTGAAACTGGAAAATAATTCTCATTGTTACCGTCGCTTGCTTGCACTAGCCATCACAGTGGAGAAAAATGGAGAATCGCCAATGGAAATCATAACTTTTAGTTCCGATTTGATAGTTTCTGATTTCAATTTTGAAAAGTTTTGTTTCATCGTCTCGTTTTTAAAATTAATCTTTCCATTTTTACTCAAATCAACACAGTCAATAATAACATGTGTTAACTTTTCCAACTGAATTTTACGAATATCATTTTGATTGAAATCAGTATAGTATCCAATTATTCGTTTTTGATACAAAGGGGGCGAATCATTGATTTTCTGTTTTGTTTCAGGCTTTGAATCGGGAATTTTGAGTGGTGGGCTCAAAGATTCAATTTGTTCTGGAAACCCAATGATAAAAATTAAAAATTATTGTTTCAAACTCACCGTTATCATCTTTGAAACATACCCACCAAACAACTATTGGTAATCCAAAAGTTAAAACAGTGCATCCAATTAAAATTGTTATCATCCATGTAATACTGAGAGGAGGAAATCCGGGAACAGAAATACTTTTTTCTGAATGATTGAAATTATATATTCATGAATTGGAAACAATACCTACCATGATGAAAATGCCAAAAAACTATTGAATAACCAGATGCCAGAATTCCACTTATAGATAAAACACCTATGATCAGTGCGGTGGTTGTGCAGCATTTACAAACAAAATATTTGAATTTATTTCTCGGAATCTGTTTAGGCCTGAACAAGAGAATTCATAATAAAATTGAGGAAAATCGACGATTTTCTCAGAAAGTGAAAAAAAGTTATGAAATCTTTGAAAAGAGAATGATGACATTTTAAGAGAAAGTCACAATGCTATCATTCAAAATTAACTTTTAAAAAATATGGCTCACCTGACAGAATCCAACAACGGCACGGCACTTTGACTTTCATTCATAATGACCTCAATGCGTTACAAGAGAAATGAAAAATGAAAAATAGAGAGACTCAGGAGAAAAAACGACTTTAGGGAAAGCAAGGAAGGAGGATAAACATTTCTTTTCACTATTTGTTCTACGCGAACAGTATATAAAACGGATAGTTTTCCATTGATATTCCTCAGATTATGTGTCATCATTCGATTAATTTCACTTACTTGTAATGCTTCCGAAATGCCTCCCGGGGTTTTCAATGACTATAGTGTTAAAAGTTAGACCCTCCCTAGGTAAGAACTTTTCGCTAGTCAAAAATTTGCCAAAACACTTATCCGCTGATTTATCGATCGATATTGATTTTGACAAAAATTTCAGTTATTTGACTGTATCTCACTCATTTTTTGAGATTTTTTGATGGTTAAAAAACCAAATTGTAGAGCAAAACTTGATACAATTTTGAGTTAACTGGTTCAGAATAATTGGTAAACGTCTAGATAACGAAAAATGTTCCCAAAGTCAAAGTGAAAAATTCAGCTCCTTAAATTCGATATGCGGTTTGTTTCATTCGATTTGCCGTTTAAAATAAGGCCTGGGTGCAAATTTTCAGGGTAGGTTGTCTGATTTTTGACGGAGCTACGAGCTCAAATATAAGCGCGCACTGAAGATTTCACTGAGCTTACGGTGGGCTATGGTCATTTGGCACCTTTTTTTGATGGATCCAAGTCGTTATTTTGTCATCAAATAGTTTTTTATTACTTAAAATAAAGTTTCCAATTAATTAAAGGCGGAATATTCAAATTTCAAAATTTTCAAAAAATTGATGGAAAAATTTTCATGAAATCTCAAAATTTCCAAACTCAAAAGTTCAACCTGGAATTGATAGGAAACGTTATTTTACCCCATAAAAAACTATTTGACGACAAAATAACGCCTTGAGTCCATCAAAAAAGGTGCCAAATGACCATAGCCCACTCGATCGATAAATCCACGGATAGGTGTTTTGGCAAACTTTTGACTAGCGGAAAGTTCTTACCTAGTAGGGGTCTAACTTTTGGCACTACACTCATTTGAAACCCCGGGAGGCATTTCGGAAGCATTACAAGTTAATTGGATTCCTGTAAAATCTTTCGTTTTTCTTTTTTTAAACGTGATTTGAATATTTTTTTCGCGCGTTTTTTTTTGTTGTTGTGGACGCAAGCTCCCAGCGTCGCAACAGCGTTACATGGTTAAGCTGATACGTAGCCTCGATTTGCATTATAAATAGAGTTGCTATTCAGCAAGTTGAAAAGTTTGCGTCCACCATAAAATTAGAATTCGAGAAAGATAATTCAAAATCACTTTTCAATAAAATTTACCGTGTTTCGTGCATTATGTCCCTGCATCCACTGTTCATCCAACGTCCACACTATGGATTCACCCTGTATAGACACTGTGAATTCACTGTGGATTTACCATTAGATTTATGATTCAGAACCCCTATTTTCCTTGGAATCTTTTAGGGGGGGGGGGGGGGGGGGGGTGTTTTCAACAGAAATCCATTCCACATTAGGTTTCTTCAAATATCCTGCAAATACTGCACCAAAGTTTCCGGATCCCAAAAGTTTAGCCCTCTTCAAGTTGCTCTTATCGATTTCAAACTCCTTATTATAACTGATACCGTAAAAACTGAATTAATAGTACATGCACCACTATTTTTCAACCTCTTCCTCCGGAGGGCACTACTATTAGAGGGGCACTACTACTAAAGTGGCACTACTAACACAGATTTTACGGTATATTTAGGCACCGCAATGAGGAGGGGGCGGGGCGTCCAATTTTTTCAGCCGGGGGTTGTGCGCGTGTTCGAAGACTCATTTCACCCACTCAAAATTGATATTTTTCTTAGAAAAATTATGTCCCCATATAATCGACACCATAGAATCTTCTGGTTAACTCAGTTTTTTGCTATCCCAATTCACAAGCCCAAAAAATTGAAGAAACTAAAGGGAAATTGGAAAATCTTGAAAATATTTCTGAAGAAAGGCAGAGCCGCGGAATTTTAAGATTGATTTCTTTAACTAGATGGTTTATCTAATGGAAAACGGAAGGAATAAGGATTCTGATCGGTGGAATTCTTATCAGAAGACGTCAAACTTCAACGAGATTCAGCAAAAAAATTTCAGCGATGACCCCCGATTTTTACTGTTTTATTTCTTTGAGTGTCTTCTAAAGAGCACCCAAAAAAAATTTCAGAGCTTTGAGACCGGTTTGAAGTACTTTTTGATCTTTGAAAGTGAACGATGTTTTCGAAAAAATCAGGTTTTCGATCATTTTGGTGGTCAAAAAAGCAAGCGCCGCGTGATCTGACAACGGAATCTTGTTCTACGTAAAATTTCCAATCGATTGGCTTATATTAGGCCGAATTCTGATCGGTAGAACTTCAGAAATTTTCCTTTTAATCCGTCGGTTTTGATGAAATTTGCATTAAAATAACTTCTACCGCGTCCTTCGCTCCCACCGCCTCCTCTACGCAAAGAAAGGTGTGGGCGTCATTGTGCGTGGTGGCGCAGTGGCAGAGCGCGCGGCTGTCAATCGGTCGGTGTTCGCGTTTTGCGTTCGCTTCCTCTTTGGGCCCGGTCGGCGCTAGACTCCGCCCACAAGTCGGCTGAACCCGTAGTAGTAATGAGAAATCATGAAGACGTGCGTAACTCAGGAACCACTGAACATTTTTGAAAAATTTTTTGGGAACGTACTTCCATTGAGGTTTCGAACGGAATGCACGATTAAAATTATCGAAAAATGAAGTTTGAAAAAAATGTTGCGGTCCCTAGGTATATTGAAGTCTTTCATGAGCTGGAAGAGAACGAAGCTCTTCTGGACACTCAAGGACTGGTTCAGGCTCAACGACTGAAGATATTGTTGAATCTTGTGCAATTCCTTCAATAGATTCTTCACTTCCACTGATTGTTCTCAACATATTTTCTTCTTCATTACGAGCAGAGGCACGATTGGCAGTAGATAGTATGTGTTGCGGAAGTAACTACCCTTAGTTATTCCTCAACCTTATTGGTCTAACTCGTAGACTCGTCTCATTAATAAGTATTTACATTGGTAAATTATGGACTTAATCGGAAGCTTGTAACGTGAACTCTCTTATCAAGCATTGACCATCGGCCCTTATCGTCTTGACCATCTTCATTATTGCCACGTGTCAAGGTCAATGCAAGTTATCGATTTGCTATCAATCAGTATCAGAATTCCTCCACACCGATGACCAACGACGAGAAGAGATCCTGATGCCGTCGTCTAAAGTGCTGCCCAACGCCAACAACACCAACCGGAAAGAGTCTACATTGCTATTCGAGCAAGTCCTAATAAACCATTGTATTTATTGTTGTTGTTGTTTCCTCAGCATGTTTCTCTCACTCCTTGGAGAAGTTCAGGCTCACCAACCCCAAGAGCTGCTCCAACAGAAAGAATCACGAAGAAACCATACAAAGATACGAATATAATCAGTCTTAATCTGAGTGTTTCGTTTTCCAATGCATCACTAAAAAAAGATCTCTTGGTTCTGGAATAAAGCATGTTCGTTCTGAAATTTAAAACAGTCGTGGATCTGAAAAAATGCATTTGAATGAAATTGTCAAGAAAGGAATAAAAGCATAAACGAACAAGATATAATACTTTCTATCAAAAAATGTTCTTGAATTACTTCGGAATTCTGAATTTTATCACAGTAGATACAAACTTTCAGCCATAAACTGAATTAAAAAAAGAAAAGTCAATAGAAAAATATCAAGACTTTCCTTGATATCAGTTCAGTTAACATGAGAAAAAAAACGAAATCTTTTTCTCTCTCCCGCATCTTTTTTTTTCGTCAAAGGAAGAAAAAGTAATCAGCAATGGCAATCGACGTAATTGATACAACCTCAATCACAATCAAAAAACATTCTTTCTCGATTACAATTTTTTGTTTCGTAATTTTCGTAAGTGTTAATATTTTGCATAAATTTATAGAAAGAAAGATGAATGGAAAGTTATCTGATTTTAAGATCAACATTTTTCATTTTGTGAAAAAAAGATTGACAAAAACTGTTCAATAGAAAAAAGAAATGAGCAAAAAGTGATGTGATTTGGGAGGGATGCTCAAGTGGAAGTAAACCAGAGAGACAAATAGAGAAAAAAAATGCTTTGTGAGTGTTATTTTCTTAATTTCTCAATCAGAAAAAATTGAAAATATGGAACGGTTTTATGTATTTTATCGAATTTGTAACAAAAATAACAAAACAATGCGCATTATTTTCAGTATTTTTAGTCCTATTCAGTTGATGTCCTATCTGTTCTTATCCATTCATTTAATTGTCTCTGACTTGCCGCTTCCTCCCTTAGCATTTGTTCCACATATTCCAAAACCTAAAAATCAGAATTCTGTAGTTGAAGAGTCATTCTCTCTTCTGGATTTACCTGAGGTGCTGACTTCTTCATGTGCTCTATAAAATATTCCACAATAACTGTGAAAGTAGGCCGTAACTCTGGTTTTTGATTCCAACATGAATTCATCAGATTATACAACTCCACGTGGCAATGATCTGGTTGCAGACATCTTCTACCACTTTTCATATAAGTATAAACATTTTCAGATTGAATTTCTGGATATGGGAGACCACCTAATGTAAAAAGTTCGTAAAGGCAAATTCCAAATGACCACACATCTGATTGTTGAGTGAATCTCATTCCATCTACAGCTTCTGGAGACATCCATCGAACTGGAACTGGTGCATCTTTTGTCTTTTTCGTTCTGAAACTCAATACAGTTTTCAGGAGTGTTCTTTGTTTTGAATACTTACCTATAATAAGAGCTGTTCTTGTGTCTTCTTGCCATCCCAAAATCTGCTATTCGAATCGTTTTGTTCTTTTTCAGAAGCACATTCCTCAGTGCTAAATCTCGATGGACTAGCTGAACTCATAAATTTTAGTTTTTAAAAATTTAAAAAGAAACTTGCTGGAATCGATGCCAAATATTGCATTCCATTTGCAATTTGAAGCCCAAAAGACAATAAATCAGATGTTGTCAAAGATTCCAAACTCTCATTGATAACTGTTTCCTGCTCTTCACCTTCTTTATTAAACATATACGTTTTTCGTTTTGCACTCAATGGAGTCAAATAGTTATCTGGTTCAGTTTTCTCGTTTTTATCCTCCACTAAATGATCTTCGAATAGATGCTTGTGCTCTTTTAGATATGTGTGAAGATCTCCACAATCGACAAATTCAGTAACAATTAGAAGACGTCCTCTGGAAGAGAATAGAAAAATGAAAATCATTTTGTCGAAAATTCCTACTTTCTCAAGTCTACAGTAACTGCTCCAATAAGTGCTAAAACGTTTGGAAAACGTCCGATGGCACACATAAGCCGAAGCTCTGCGGCTAACATACTAGTCTGGGTGATATCATAACAGTTAGCAGCAGCTGGAATAAGTTTGATAATAAATTCTAAATTGGGTTTTAGGCCAATTTACAATAAAATGTTTCTGATTTTTTCGAAAATTCGAAACTAAAATACTAACATTTTAGAGCCACCGTCAGCCTATTCTTCTCCTCTTTTTCTGTTTTCGGATCTGCCATTTTCAATAATCCTTTCCTCACAATACCAAAATTTCCTTTCCCCAAAACATTTTTCTTTTCCAAGTTCTCATTTGAAATTTCATATTGTTTTTTATACGGTAAATAATCCAATTTATCGTGCAATGGACAATCTTTCAATCCTTCAGGAATTGGTTCTCCAGTATCTCTCATATCGTTGTAAATGTTCATAAGGGCTCTGGAAACTGTTGAAAATTTAGAATTTCTTGAGGGATTTTGTAAACCTTACGTATTATTTTTGCTTGCTAAGTTTCTAGATCTTCTTAATCTCCGAACAAGGAATCCAATCAAAGCCAAAAGTACGAGAAAACCGTAAATAAAGAAAAATAGAGTGGTTCTTATTCTAAAAGTAGACGATCCTTCTTCTTTATTCTCGAGGTCATTGTCAGATGTAGATCGAATGTATCTTGAAGATATTGGCTCTCTTGAAAATTTCGAACTTCTGAAACAAAAATGCGTAGCAAACGATTTGAATTCACAAAAAGTTACCTTGACAATACAAAAGACACTTCAATAACCAATATCAGAAAAACCAAAAGTGGAATCTTCATTGATAAAGCTTTTTGGTTGTCATGTAGAAAGTTTTTTGAACTTCGAAATTAAAAAAAATCAATGCGAAAAATATCAACACCAAATACACTGAAGTTTCGGAAAAACAACGACAAGATTGATCTCTTCTTTCTTTTTTCTTTTTTTGGTCACATACAAAGAAATAAACACCCGTGAACGTCACCCGTGAAATTGATAAAGAAAGAGATGAAAGGAGACAGTAACTTTAAGAGGCAGTTAACTTTTTCGAGAAGTATCTTTAGGTAACTTTTACAGAAGTTATTACTGTTGTAAAAAGATTGGCTGCTTTACTTCATCAGATAGGAAGATGAGGAATGAAAACAGTGGTAATGACTAATATATTTTAACTCTTAGCAAATTATTTTTTGACTTTTCTCTTAATTTTTTGTTGTTTTCTTCACAAAATTTTCAAAGAGTGGTTACTTGGCAAATTGTATAACAATTGAAAATATTACATTTAGGTTGGAACATAAGTCTTGCACCTAAGCGACTAGTGTAGAAATTATGTTTTAACTCCATTCAAAACAAACTGTGATTCTCTTTATTTTTACTATAAGCACCTAAATAGTTGTGCAATGATCCAACAAATTTGTATCACCGAGCGTCTAAAGCTACCGTAACTACCTGTGGCAGAAAATAAAGTGACAATTCTCAGTCGATGATAATCACCCAACTGTTTTCCGGCGGGAAGAGCTTTTAGTACTAAGAAAATGTGGTACTATTCCGGTTAACGGGTCCCAAAATCTTTTCCGGGTCCCAACTTTTTCGATTTGCATCACTCGGGTCCCATCTTTTCATTTCCGGGTCCCAAAAGTTTTTCCGGGTCCCAACTTTTTGGTTTTGTTCCACTCGGGTCCCAACTTTTTTTTCACGGGTCCCAAAATCTTTTCCGGGTCCCGTATTATTAGAATTGCACCACTCGGGTCCCATAAAACTTGGCGAATTTTTCACATTTTTTATTCATAAAAACGGTTCGTTTGGATTTCTTCAAATTTTGAGAGTGAACTTTGATACCTAGAGAGTAGTTTCTAAGCTTCGTTTTCGCAAATAATGTGATGAATCAGATTGAAAATATTTGTCTCTGCGGCGAGGAAAGTGAGTTTTAAGGTACTAAAGCTGAGGCTTAGCATAAGAAACAGTGTCCAACATCTGGAACTCTCGTTTTATGTACGAGAAAACATACTTGAACGTTCGAAATTAGGTGGATTGGCTTTAATGAAGGTAGTTTTTCACTTTGAGTGAAATGACTCAATGTAAAGTTTTGAAAGTGCAATGTTTTACGAAAATGAAAGAAAGTTGAAATTTGGTCAAATCTGAACACAATTTTATGGGACCCGGAAAAGATTTTGGGACCCGTGAAAAAAAAGTTGGGACCCGAGTGGAACAAATTCCAAAAGTTGGGACCCGGAAAAACTTTTGGGACCCGTATATAAAAAGATGGGACCCGAGTGGTGCAAATCGAAAAAGTTGGGATCCGGAAAAGATTTTGGGACCCGGAAATAAAAATTTGGGACCCGGAAGAAATTTTGGGACCCGTTAACCGGAATAGTACCGAAAATGTTACTGTATGAGAGGATATAATAGAATAATCCAACAGAAAAAATATGAACTTCAAGACCATTTCGTAGGTTTGTATAAGTGCAAACTTCCATGGGAAGTCAAAAAATCACATATTACATTATCGCAATTTTTTTTCCATTTCTATCCGATTAAGTTGGCTAATTTCTATGATTGAATGAAGTAAATATCAGTAGCAAACTAATGATAAAAATTCCTAGAACCATCTTCTTCTCTCTTCCAACCAGGAACAGAGTGAAGTCTTCTTCTAGTGGAAATCTCAGGATTTCTCTCACCATACCGTTCCTGCACAAGGAATTCAATCACTCTCTCCTGATTTTTTCAATATAGTATAGGGTTAGTATATGATACAACAAATATCAGAGGAATTCTTGAAACTTCGTGATATAAATTTTGATCAAGGTGCAAGACTTATGTTCCAACCTAATATATTACTATCAAAATAAAACGATACAAAATCAAAAAAAGAATAGACGAAGAATGTTTTATCGGTGGCAAGAACGGCAATAAAGTTCGAAAGAGTGCTTAGAGAACTGTACAACAACCACTTTTCTTCTTTTTCTCTGAAACTTGAATTGGTTTTTTGACTGGAGGATCCACGGCTGAAAATCAGAAATCATTGAACTTTATTCAGTGAAAACACATTATCTACCTTTTGGAACTTGGTTCTTTTGACTCTTTTCAATAGGCTTTACCACTGACGACTCCTTTTTCATCAATGTAGTTGTCTTACCATCACCATTTTCTTGTTTCTCCTTTTTATTTTCTTCCTTGGATCCTATTTTGCTATTTTCCTCTCCTTGTGGTGCTATTTTCTCTTCCACCTTTTCCTCTTCTTTTGTTTTTTTTTCTCCTTATGAACCTGTAATCAGTAGACTGATGAAAACGGGAAAAACGGATTTTCTTCTATTACCTCATCTTTTTTCTTATTTAGTCTTCTCTTTTTCTTTTTCTTCCACAGTCTTTTTCATTATCTCTTCTGTAGTTTTTTCTTTTGGTTTCTCATCTTTTTTCTCCGCTTCGGCAACTGATTTCTGAAGTGATTTCTTCATCGAATCTGGCTCTTCCTTATCAATTTCATCAACTGGAGTCCCGATTTTGTCGTTTTAAAGTCTCCCATTTTTAATCGATACTTTTGATCTTTCTAAGTTTTTAATCTTACTTTTTTAATTTAATTTATTTTATTTGTTTTTTTTTTCATAATTCTTGAATAATTTAATTGAAAATCTCCTTTTATTATTATTTGAAGATTGAAAAGTCAATTACTTTCTTTAACATAAAAATAAAACGTTGTTCGCACTATGCTATAAAAACTATAAGATAACAAAATTTTCTTCAACATTTGTTCCTAAGATCATGGGTAAAATTAGAGTTTGTTTGTAAGAAGATAAATCATCTATTTTGTTATCATTGGCATCATTTTCGTTTTGAGAGTTCCTCATCTCTAAATCTCTCGTCTTCAGGTTTTTTTTCCTAAGGCAATCACACGATTCTCGTATATCTCTCATACTTCTTTGTAAATATAATTGAAAAAAAAAAATCGATTTACTACTCTAACATCTTCTTTTCTTTTGATCAGATGGCTTCCAGAAACGATAGGTTCTTATTATCTGAAAATTCTTCAAGGTAGGTTCCTCATTTAATCTTACTTTGCAATCTTAACATGTTCAGATCTAACTCTTCGTCATGCAGTAAATTTTTGAAGTCCAACAAAACTGGTGTTCAACTATTGGTTGTTATAATAGCTTGTATACCGATTGCCTTTGTGTTATCAGAAGTATTGTTTTATTTTTGTAGTGGTGAGAGGAGCGAAAATTTAAATTATTCGAAATCAATATTTTTATCATTTCAGATTATCTGATTGCTCCCAAAAGCCCGACAGTGAAATCTTCAGAGCTTGCCAGCAGAATTCCAGCTGCACGATGTGGAAAACGAATAATTAATTATCACAAATCATGGGATATCGATATTAAAGAATCGAAAATCAGAAAACTTACACATTTGATATATGCATTCGCCCATATGAATCCAACTGGTGACGTTTCTCTCTTTCCAGAAGAGCGGAGTAGTTTAGCTAGCATGAGAACCAAAGCAAGACAAATCAGCAATGATTTGAAAGTAATGATTGCAATTGGTGGAGCTCGAAAATCTCAACATTTTTCATCAATACTTCAAGACTCAAGTAAAAGGAAGTAGGTGAATTTTGTCATTTTCACTATAAAGTTGTTTTTTTCAGTCACTTCATCGAATCAATAGCTGCCTTTCTTGTTATTCATAAACTCGACGGGGTTGATATCTTCTGGGTTTTTCCAGTAGGTAAAGATAGTGATAATATTATCACATTCTTGAAAGAACTCAGAGCAAAACTAACCGATCTTTCGAAATCAGAAAACAAGGGTGAAGACTACATTATAAGCTTTGGATTATCTCATGATATACCTAAATTGGAAAGTTTTACTTGTTTGGAAGAAATGTTGAAATATATCGATTTTATCAACGTCATCTCATATGACTATTTTGGACCAGCATGGTGGCCGGAAACAGGTCCATCCGCCCCTTTGTATTCGGGACCAAAAGGAAAAGATTTCGGAAATGTGGACAGTTCAATGAGATATTTGGCATGTCGTTTGAAAAGGCCAAGTCAGTTGAACATGGGTCTCCAGTTCTGTGCAAGATATTGGAAAAATGTAAAAGGACCAATCGATGAATCAGATGAAATGTGGAGGATTGCTGAAAAAGTGAATGGTAAAATCGATGGAGGAACGATCACTTGGGAAATATCGGAAAAGAAAATAAATAAAACAGCAGCAACATGGCATAATGCATCGAAAAGTTCTTATATTTGGGATCCAAAACAGGAAATTTTTATTTCTTTTGAAAGTGAACGAGGATTATTGGAAAAAAGGAAGTATGCAAGAGATAATAACTTTGGAGGAGTTTTCATTTGGGCAGTTGGTTCAGATGACGATGAAGAGGATACTCTTCTAAACTTGATTTCGGGTTTTGAATTCTGTACTGATAAGGATAAAGATTTCGTTAACTATGATTGTTGACGTTTCAGTTGTAATGAAATTGAATTTTTTCATTTCATGTAAATTTATCCGCAATACAAATGAAGAATTATAGTGAGTTAAATGATATTAGTACAGAGACATCTCGATCGCACTAGAAGATACCATTCACATGTTCCAAAGTTATAATCCTTCCTTTCACAGTAATCGTTGCAATCGATATCTGTGCACCATCCTCACTCTGAAATTTCGAGGGTTGAATAAAAATGGGAAACTTTAATTATGAAAAATTTGGCTTGAAATGATTTTCAAGGTTATCTCACGGCAAGTTTTCTTGAACGTGATTTGAATTTTTTTTTCGCCCGTTGTTTTTTGTAATGGACGAAAGCTAACTGCGTAGCGACTCAGTTTTACGTGCTTAAGCCGATACGTAGCCTTGATTTGCATTATAAATTGAGTCGTTATTCAGCGGAAAATCCATATGGAATCGAAAGCTTAGTTCTTTGTTCTCGCTTTCTCTGTTTTCAGATACTTGTGCGGATTCAGTGTGGATTCACACTGTAGATTCACCCTTAAATTTATGATTTTATATTTTTTGATTTAAAATTTATAATTTTCAATTTGAACCTTTGAATGGATCCACACTGTGGATTCACAATATTTACCAATATTTCTGTGAGATTTCTTTTTTTCTGTGAGATTTCTGTCAACAATTCTACAGAAATAGCCCACCCCCCCCCCCCCTTATTATCGTTTTCAAACGAACTCGACGCCCCGTGACGTCACTCTTATGGGGTCCTTGTCTAGAATCGTCTCAAAAAATCAATAAACAAAAGGTGTTTACCGCAAAAGGGCGGGACTCTCATGTACCAAATATATTTATCGTCACGTTTTTCTTTTGATATTCTCAGATTGTTCCGATAAGCGCGTCACGTCTTCCAATGTTTCCCACAAGAATACGCTCTCGATTCGTCCCTCCCAGAGAGGCTCCGCCCATCTGAACACCATATAAATACTCCAACGAATATTCATTCTTCAATATTTTCTTGTGTGGGTCCGTGACCCATCTTCTTTCTCTCTCTTTCTTCTTTACACTCTCCCCAAGAAATCCTACAGAAATTGGGTGAACCCCACCCCCGTACTGCGCGTCTTTTTGTTAATGTATTGCGCGTACAGCGTCTTTATTCACACCCTGTTTTCCACAAAATTCAGTCAGTCTTCCTCTTTTGCACAGTTGTGTGCGGTCATCTCGTTTTTTCATTTCCCTTCGTTATGTGTCTACGAGGGACTGCATATATTGATTTTTTAAAAGGTTTTTTTTTCAAATTTTTTTTAAATTGCGCGCAAAGCTCCCTACCGGTTGAGCCACAGGGACCAAGACGCGGCCACCTCGCCGCGTTGTAGGGAAGCGAAGGTAAATTTTTTGATGTCAGGCAAATTATGAAGTTGATTAAGAAGGGATTTCAAATATGGGTTCATTAGGACGCATTTTATGGATATGAAAAGTACAGACGAATTTAGTAAAGTCTGATCGGGACAGCTTTATATGATACTAATCATTATCAGAATTAGACATATGTTTATCCCGTCTGTTCGATCGTCGCAGCTTTACGGCACTTCAGGTCGGGCTAACTGGGATATTTCAACGTCACGTACATGCATTTAGTTGGGAGACTATAATGCATTCCATCCTATCAGTTATAGCAACTGATATCAATACCAAGGGGACAGTAATACTGTCAATATCAGATTCAGACATATGTTTATCCTGTCTGTTCGATCGTCGCAGCTTTACAGCACTTCAGGTCGGGCTAACTGGGATATTTCAACGTCACGTACATGCATTTAGTAATGGGACTATAATGCATTCCATCCTATCAGTTACAGCAACTGATATCAATACCAAGGGGACAGTAATACTGTCAATATCAGAATTAGACATATGTTTATCCCGTCTGTTCGATCGTCGCAGCTTTACGGCACTTCAGGTCGGGCTAACTGGGATATTTCAACGTCACGTACATGCATTTAGTTGGGAGACTATAATGCATTCCATCCTATCAGTTATAGCAACTGATATCAATACCAAGGCGACAGTAATACTGTCAATATCAGATTCAGACATATGTTTATCCTGTCTGTTCGATCGTCGCAGCTTTACGGCACTTCAGGTCGGGCTAACTGGGATATTTCAACGTCACGTACATGCATTTAGTTGGGAGACTATAATGCATTCCATCCTATCAGTTATAGCAACTGATATCAATACCAAGGCGACAGTAATACTGTCAATATCAGATTCAGACATATGTTTATCCTGTCTGTTCGATCGTCGCAGCTTTACGGCACTTCAGGTCTTGCTAACTGGGATATTTCAACGTCACGTACATGCATTTAGTTGGGAGACTATAATGCATTCCATCCTATCAGTTATAGCAACTGATATCAATACCAAGGGGACAGTAATACTGTCAATATCAGAATTAGACATATGTTTATCCCGTCTGTTCGATCGTCGCAGCTTTACAGCACTTCAGGTCGGGCTAACTGGGATATTTCAACGTCACGTACATGCATTTAGTTGGGAGACTATAATGCATTCCATCCTATCAGTTATAGCAACTGATATCAATACCAAGGCGACAGTAATACTGTCAATATCAGAATTAGACATATGTTTATCCCGTCTGTTCGATCGTCGCAGCTTTACAGCACTTCAGGTCGGGCTAACTGGGATATTTCAACGTCACGTACATGCATTTAGTTGGGAGACTATAATGCATTCCATCCTATCAGTTATAGCAACTGATATCAATACCAAGGGGACAGTAATACTGTCAATATCAGATTCAGACATATGTTTATCCTGTCTGTTCGATCGTCGCAGCTTTACGGCACTTCAGGTCTTGCTAACTGGGATATTTCAACGTCACGTACATGCATTTAGTTGGGAGACTATAATGCATTCCATCCTATCAGTTATAGCAACTGATATCAATACCAAGGCGACAGTAATACTGTCAATATCAGAATTAGACATATGTTTATCCCGTCTGTTCGATCGTCGCAGCTTTACAGCACTTCAGGTCGGGCTAACTGGGATATTTCAACGTCACGTACATGCATTTAGTAATGGGACTATAATGCATTCCATCCTATCAGTTATAGCAACTGATATCAATACCAAGATGACAGTAATACTGTCAATATCAGAATTAGACATATGTTTATCCCGTCTGTTCGATCGTCGCAGCTTTACGGCACTTCAGGTCGGGCTAACTGGGATATTTCAACGTCACGTACATGCATTTAGTAATGGGACTATAATGCATTCCATCCTATCAGTTATAGCAACTGATATCAATACCAAGGGGACAGTAATACTGTCAATATCAGATTCAGACATATGTTTATCCCGTCTGTTCGATCGTCGCAGCTTTACAGCACTTCAGGTCGGGCTAACTGGGATATTTCAACGTCACGTACATGCATTTAGTAATGGGACTATAATGCATTCCATCCTATCAGTTATAGCAACTGATATCAATACCAAGGGGACAGTAATACTGTCAATATCAGAATTAGACATATGTTTATCCTGTCTGTTCGATCGTCGCAGCTTTACGGCACTTCAGGTCGGGCTAACTGGGATATTTCAACGTCACGTACATGCATTTAGTTGGGAGACTATAATGCATTCCATCCTATCAGTTATAGCAACTGATATCAATACCAAGGGGACAGTAATACTGTCAATATCAGAATTAGACATATGTTTATCCTGTCTGTTCGATCGTCGCAGCTTTACGGCACTTCAGGTCTTGCTAACTGGGATATTTCAACGTCACGTACATGCATTTAGTTGGGAGACTATAATGCATTCCATCCTATCAGTTATAGCAACTGATATCAATACCAAGGCGACAGTAATACTGTCAATATCAGAATTAGACATATGTTTATCCCGTCTGTTCGATCGTCGCAGCTTTACAGCACTTCAGGTCGGGCTAACTGGGATATTTCAACGTCACGTACATGCATTTAGTAATGGGACTATAATGCATTCCATCCTATCAGTTATAGCAACTGATATCAATACCAAGGGGACAGTAATACTGTCAATATCAGAATTAGACATATGTTTATCCCGTCTGTTCGATCGTCGCAGCTTTACGGCACTTCAGGTCGGGCTAACTGGGATATTTCAACGTCACGTACATGCATTTAGTAATGGGACTATAATGCATTCCATCCTATCAGTTATAGCAACTGATATCAATACCAAGGGGACAGTAATACTGTCAATATCAGATTCAGACATATGTTTATCCCGTCTGTTCGATCGTCGCAGCTTTACAGCACTTCAGGTCGGGCTAACTGGGATATTTCAACGTCACGTACATGCATTTAGTAATGGGACTATAATGCATTCCATCCTATCAGTTATAGCAACTGATATCAATACCAAGGGGACAGTAATACTGTCAATATCAGAATTAGACATATGTTTATCCTGTCTGTTCGATCGTCGCAGCTTTACGGCACTTCAGGTCGGGCTAACTGGGATATTTCAACGTCACGTACATGCATTTAGTTGGGAGACTATAATGCATTCCATCCTATCAGTTATAGCAACTGATATCAATACCAAGGGGACAGTAATACTGTCAATATCAGAATTAGACATATGTTTATCCCGTCTGTTCGATCGTCGCAGCTTTACAGCACTTCAGGTCGGGCTAACTGGGATATTTCAACGTCACGTACATGCATTTAGTTGGGAGACTATAATGCATTCCATCCTATCAGTTATAGCAACTGATATCAATACCAAGGCGACAGTAATACTGTCAATATCAGAATTAGACATATGTTTATCCCGTCTGTTCGATCGTCGCAGCTTTACGGCACTTCAGGTCTTGCTAACTGGGATATTTCAACGTCACGTACATGCATTTAGTTGGGAGACTATAATGCATTCCATCCTATCAGTTATAGCAACTGATATCAATACCAAGGCGACAGTAATACTGTCAATATCAGAATTAGACATATGTTTATCCCGTCTGTTCGATCGTCGCAGCTTTACAGCACTTCAGGTCGGGCTAACTGGGATATTTCAACGTCACGTACATGCATTTAGTAATGGGACTATAATGCATTCCATCCTATCAGTTATAGCAACTGATATCAATACCAAGGGGACAGTAATACTGTCAATATCAGAATTAGACATATGTTTATCCCGTCTGTTCGATCGTCGCAGCTTTACGGCACTTCAGGTCGGGCTAACTGGGATATTTCAACGTCACGTACATGCATTTAGTAATGGGACTATAATGCATTCCATCCTATCAGTTATAGCAACTGATATCAATACCAAGGGGACAGTAATACTGTCAATATCAGATTCAGACATATGTTTATCCCGTCTGTTCGATCGTCGCAGCTTTACAGCACTTCAGGTCGGGCTAACTGGGATATTTCAACGTCACGTACATGCATTTAGTAATGGGACTATAATGCATTCCATCCTATCAGTTATAGCAACTGATATCAATACCAAGGGGACAGTAATACTGTCAATATCAGAATTAGACATATGTTTATCCTGTCTGTTCGATCGTCGCAGCTTTACGGCACTTCAGGTCGGGCTAACTGGGATATTTCAACGTCACGTACATGCATTTAGTTGGGAGACTATAATGCATTCCATCCTATCAGTTATAGCAACTGATATCAATACCAAGGCGACAGTAATACTGTCAATATCAGAATTAGACATATGTTTATCCCGTCTGTTCGATCGTCGCAGCTTTACAGCACTTCAGGTCGGGCTAACTGGGATATTTCAACGTCACGTACATGCATTTAGTAATGGGACTATAATGCATTCCATCCTATCAGTTATAGCAACTGATATCAATACCAAGGGGACAGTAATACTGTCAATATCAGAATTAGACATATGTTTATCCCGTCTGTTTGATCGTCGCAGCTTTACGGCACTTCAGGTCGGGCTAACTGGGATATTTCAACGTCACGTACATGCATTTAGTAATGGGACTATAATGCATTCCATCCTATCAGTTATAGCAACTGATATCAATACCAAGGGGACAGTAATACTGTCAATATCAGATTCAGACATATGTTTATCCCGTCTGTTCGATCGTCGCAGCTTTACAGCACTTCAGGTCGGGCTAACTGGGATATTTCAACGTCACGTACATGCATTTAGTAATGGGACTATAATGCATTCCATCCTATCAGTTATAGCAACTGATATCAATACCAAGGGGACAGTAATACTGTCAATATCAGAATTAGACATATGTTTATCCTGTCTGTTCGATCGTCGCAGCTTTACGGCACTTCAGGTCGGGCTAACTGGGATATTTCAACGTCACGTACATGCATTTAGTTGGGAGACTATAATGCATTCCATCCTATCAGTTATAGCAACTGATATCAATACCAAGGGGACAGTAATACTGTCAATATCAGAATTAGACATATGTTTATCCCGTCTGTTCGATCGTCGCAGCTTTACGGCACTTCAGGTCGGGCTAACTGGGATATTTCAACGTCACGTACATGCATTTAGTAATGGGACTATAATGCATTCCATCCTATCAGTTATAGCAACTGATATCAATACCAAGGGGACAGTAATACTGTCAATATCAGAATTAGACATATGTTTATCCCGCCTGTTCGATCGTCGCAGCTTTACGGCACTTCAGGTCTTGCTAACTGGGATATTTCAACGTCACGTACATGCATTTAGTTGGGAGACTATAATGCATTCCATCCTATCAGTTATAGCAACTGATATCAATACCAAGGGGACAGTAATACTGTCAATATCAGAATTAGACATATGTTCATCCCGCCTGTTCGATCGTCGCAGCTTTACGGCACTGCAGGTCGGGCTAACTGGGATATTTCAACGTCACGTACATGCATTTAGTTGGGAGACTATAATGCATTCCATCCTATCCGTTATAGCAACTGGTATTAACAATTGGGAACATTAACACTAAAATTTTTCCCAGATTCCCCATGAAATTTGCTACAGAGTAATCTCTTTGACCCCTACACACTTAAGGGATTCTTTTTCGCTATACGCGATTTTCTGAAAATCACATAAGGGTGAACATATTTTTCGGAAAAATTGTGAAAAATTTTTTTTATCTGATTAATTGCTTTTCTTGAATGAAATTCCTATCAAAGCTGTCTGGCAAAGTATGAGACGAAACGGTCAAGTTATTAGTTAGTTATTGTTATTACCGATTTTTACAAGCTCTTGGATTTTTATGTACAAATCGACATAATTCGAAAGTGAGTTTACGAAATGATATGATCGCGCGACCTCTTGACTTCTTCGGATCATTTCGTAATGGCTAATTGGAAATTTTCGTTCATTCGTTAGACTTTTTAAGAGGGGCCAGGATGAGGAAGAAGGGGAATTCTACTGTCAGTTGTTCAATTATGCCTCCAGATAGTTATAGCAACTATTATCAATTCAATATCAAGACAGAATTACCTACTGTCTCATTCAGATTCAGACAAAAGATCGACCTTTTTGCTCATTCGGTAGACTCTTTAAGAGTGGCCAGGATGAGGAAGAAGGGGAATTCTACTGTCAGTTGTTCAATTATGCCTCCAAATAGTTATAGCAACTATTATCACTTCAGTTTTAAGACAGAATTACCTACTGTCTCATTCAGATTATAATATATCTGAATTCAGATATGTTATGACAGACTTGGCGCGGCGTCCATGACTCTCGGCGTGGCGGTGCTACTTTTTTTTTGTCACTTACACGTTACATTGTTGATACAATCATCATAACGAGTTTGTAGAGTAATCGGAAGAGTTACATGTCCTTCATTTGAATACATTCCTAGAAAATTGGCTTTTTCTGAGAGAATCGTTCAGTTTCAGTTTGTGGAACGAAAGTTCACATATAACAATGCTTGATGTAAAAACTGGGACCTAATCACCAACCATTTCCGTCGAAGCTTCTTGGTAAAAATCCAGATTCATTGTATCTTTTTTGAATGGAATCTCCCAGTTGAATATGCTGTTTTACACCTTTCTGGAATAAAGTATCCAGTTTTAGAGACGAAGTTCTAAACTGCTCACATAAGTGAGTAATCAATTTAATCAAAAAAGAACTGCCACAACTTCAACGTTTTTTTAATGGAGAGCACATGAAGCATAAAAGTTTTCAGTTTTGACCAGTTTAATCATGATACAAAGCACAAATTATAAGCAGAAATATTAATAAATGTCCTCGTATAGTAGTTTGTTGATAGCCGATTGATAATGAGTCCCTGCAGACGATGAGGAGCCTCCACGGAGGATTTCAAACTCCTTTGCCTCTTCATGTGCGGACAACCGTGGACAATTAAATTTATAGTTCTAAATAATAAATTCAATTTTTTGAATTTAAAGTTATCATTTTAAATTCATAATTTCAAACTTATTCCTGTATCCACACTGTTGATATCTGATCTGTGTTGTTATATCAATTTCTGCAGATTTTCGAATTAAGCGAACGAACAAGAACCGCCAGGCGCGAAAACATCGCTTTTCACAAGGTTAGGCGCAGTTTAACACAAGTCTACCCCGAGGTTGCTACAGGATTAAGATGTATTGAATTTTTGATTTCGTATAAATTCATCTGCAATACAAATAAAGAATTGCAATGAGTCAATTGATATTAGTACAGAGACATCTCGATCGCACTAGAAGATACCATTCACATGTTCCAAAGTTATAATCCTTCCGTTCACAGTAATCGTTGCAATCGATATTTGTGCACCATCCCCACTCTGAAATTTCGAGGATTCGGAAAAAATGGGAAATTTTTATTCTGAAAAGTTGGCTTAAAATGATTTTCAATAACTCACTGTCCTGATGAATATCAATTCTGGCTGCAACCATCATTACACAAAACAGAAAGACCAGTAAAACAAGACACGAAGAGCTTTTCATTTTTATTTTGTGTTGGTGCGAAGTTTCCATTTATATATATACAGTTTACGTGCATGTTCCGAAATGAATCATTTTGTTTTCATAAAGAATCTTGATCTGATGGAAGTTGGAAGGAGGCAACACATGACGTGGTAGTGAATAAGAAAAAAAAAACGTAAAGTTCAATGAAAACTATATCAAAAACCGTTTCTTAACACCTGGAGAAATTTCCACCGGCCCGGCCCGGTCGGCCCGGAGTTCAGGGCCAAACATGTTTTCTTCAAGTTTTGTTTTTGGTTTTTTTTCTAGTTTTTTGGCCTATGATTTCAGGGAGGAAATTTTGAACTATTTTTGAGTAAAAAGACCCAGGAAAAGTTTTGAAATAGGGCTGAAAATCGGGAAAAACGTGCTTCAAAATTCAAAGATTTTCAAACCCGGGCCGGCCCGGATTTTGACAAGTCTGGTTTATAGTAACGAATGGGACAATTTCAGAAGTTTATGAATTATGAACAAATAAAGCAGCATCCATCTGACTGGAACTGGCCCATTCAAGTTTTCAAGATCCCTTTGCTCCCCCATTTCAAAAATTTAACAGTTTGCTAGTTAGTAGTTGCTTGTCCCACGGAGCAAGCACCCTGACCCTCGCGGAGCCAGAAATACAAGAGAGCATCGAATACCGATAGACGCAGAGAAAAACAAACGGTAGCTTCACTGAGAAAGGGTGCGGTCGAGCTGAGAGAAATAGTATTGGAATTGAAGAGAGTCCGAGATATAGACATCAAAAACAGTTATTTTGAGAGAAAGAGAACAAATAGTTTTTTCATGGGATACAGAATAGAGTAGACCGATTGTCAAAGTTATGAAGGGAATGTGGTTTGGTTTTAAAAACGAAGGAATAGCACTGGAATTGTGGAGAGGTTAGAGAAAATGTGGGAAAACAGAAACAGTAAAAAATGACTGGAGATGAGTTGAATTGAAGTGAGGAGAGAGAGAGAGCTCAAAAGTGATGACGATTTGCGATTGAGAGTCTGAAAAGCTTGAGAATAAGAGATCTGATGTTGATCAAGTTCCACGGAAAAAGATCTGAACTTGTAGTTCTTGAAGTGAATCACATTTTTTGTGACTTCTGGGACCACTAGACGAATAGTCATGTGATTTTAGAAATAATGGGAAGAAGGACTTGAGAATTAGCACGCGGTTTCCAGAAGAAGATGGTGAAAGCTAAAATACATACACATCTGAATTACTATTTGCAGTCATCAATTAATTTATCAAGCTGTGATTATTTCAGAATCATATTCAGTTTGGATTTTCAGTTACAGACACATGGATGCCCTGTAAATTTAGTCCCTACGAATTAGAGATGGCCAAAGATATTTCGACATAAAACCTCTACTTCCGGCGGAATAAAGCTGAACAAACTGAATCCAAACCAATTCGAACACGAACTGCTGCCGTTCAACATCCGGAACACTCCAAGTTTATTCTAATAGAACGGCATCATCTATTTGATATATTTGCGGGAAATCTTTCATGATGAAATTGTGCGAATCCAGCTTACGGTAGCTCAAAACATCTAAAGGTGTTATGTGGAATGAAATGACCCTTTTTTCCAGAACATTCTTATTAAGCATTCGAATTGTATATTTAAATTATTGTGAATTTTCAAAACACCCCTCGGCATTTCAAAATCTGAAATTAACTTCCTATGCAGGGTATGATGATAATGATGATGGATAATAGCCACATGTTTATTTTGTCGCCGCCGACACATTCCCATCTCGTCCCAAACCAAAATCGCCGCCAAAATCAACATTCGATTGGCGCCATGATGGTTTTTTATTCCGCATTTTTACATTTCTCTCTCAGATTTCTCTCTCGCGCACAGAAATTATCACAAAAAATTGGAGCTTTTACGTCTAGGTCTCTTTAGCACAAACCGTTCGGAACAATCAGGTAGCATATCAAAATATGATACGCAGGAATACCGTTTTGGCGCCATATGATTAGAGAGCAAAAGGACCAGGAGCAGAGAAAAAAAGCACGTCATGTGTTGGCTGCTTCTTCTTTTTTTTGCACACGAGAGAGCCTCTTCAATTGGCTCTCTATCTCTCTCCTTCAATCGGAGCTTTTGGTCAGATCTATGATGCGTTTGGATAGGTGCCAAGTGTCATGATCAGAACACAGAACAATTATCGTTAACTGCTGAGATCTATTCATGATTAGAGATCAAGTATTTAAAGAAAAAAAAAGCAGTTATTGTAAATAAATAGATTGGAATGCACTAAAATAGAGTTTATTTGCCACCCAAAGGATGTTTTGCTTTTGATTTGTGTGTGTGTGTTTAGAGCAGGAATATAGGGAAAATATGTGGAACTGTTAGGTGTGTCTGTCAACATTTTAGATATCAGAGTTCAATGTTCGAAAAATAGCTTTCGGAATAGATCATACAGAGGTCTGATCTTCGGATCTGGGAAGAACTGTCTAAAGTTCTGGAGCAGTTTCTGTAGCTTTTTTTTACAGCTGGAAATTAAAGTTCTGTTCCAGAAGATCTAAGGGAGCCAACTAATATGAAACACTAAAAGATGGCTGACAATTCTGAGTATTTCAAATTTTCAGATTCCATTCTTATTTTAATTTTAAGAAATGATTCTATTTTTTTGTGCCCTCCAGAAGATGGTTTTCTACAACGTCATCAACCTTCGAAGAACTGTCGCATGTTGACTTGGAAACACTTTTATGTTTCACATCTTTCTGCAGAAAACTCAATTAACGTGAACCAGTGGACAATTACGTAGTTGTCTCTGATTACAACTATCATGAGAAAGTGCCAATAAAGAAGATTGTTCACTGAATTAGTACTGCACTTTTCAGATAACCGTGAGATGTGTGAAATTTGGAATATGATGACAGAAGAATAAAACTATAGAATGTTTATTCATCGTAGGAAAGTTGTCGTATGTTGTAGTTTAGAGTGGTGAGCGTGTTCATTATGTGATGTTTTCGAAGTTCGATTAGCTCAGATTCGTCGAGTTCTTTATAGACTTCAAATCTTGCTCTAACACTACACTACCCAATATTTCCATACTTCAGGCTGGATAACTCAATACTTTTTGAACACCTATCTTTCACAAAATTTCAAATCCCTCGAGAACAGAAAATAGAAAGAACGTCTCAAAAATCATTTGGTAACATATACCTGCAACATTTTCACCCCCTCTCTCCCTTTGCAACCTGAAACTCCTTTTCTACTTTCAACCTGAAACATGAAACTGATACGTCATATTGTTTATCTCTCAGAACAAAGATAACAGGAAGAGAGTAAAAAAAAAGAACATGGACGTCAGTAAAAAAGTTCAAAAAGTCACGTTGTTCGAGAAGGGTCCATAGGGTAAGATCAAAAGTTGGAAGCCTGGGAGAACAGCTGATTGGTTTTGGTGGTCATCGCATTTACTTTCTTTTCATGATTTATCTTTCTCCACGAGTGCTCTTTTAATGCAGGTCACGGACGGCTCTGAGTCCCTTCAGAATCTTTGGTCTTTCCGTAATTCCACCTGAAACACTTTCTTTGTCCATTTGTCCATTTGTCCATCACGTTTTCTTCCACCCACACACACTTTTTATGAACTCATCCTCTCTTTTTTTTTGTTTTACAAGATGATAATTAAACCGATTATGTTTGTCTTCTTATCAGTGACAATTATGTAAACTAACTTTTGAAATATATTTTTAAAAAAAGGGAAACCCCTTGTTGTCCGGAAATGATGAATGAAAATGACAACATTATGTTATCTTTTGAAAAAAGTGAGCCAAAAGATCAAGTGTATTGGCTCCGCGCCAGGGTCAGGAGGAACAGGACGAAAATAGATTTTTGAAGGAAATTGAAATGTTTTGATTCGTTTTTTCAATTTCAGAGAGGACTGTTTTTGTTGTTACACTTTTTTGTTGTTCGTTCCCTATTTATTACTTTTCCCTCTCTTCATTGCGACCAAAGTCTAGTAAGATTCTCTTTGTTTGAATACTCAGTACACACACAGACATTATCAGTACTTGCACTGACCGTGAGCAAAAAAAAAGAGGAAAAAAGGCAAGTTGCAAATTTTTTTGGGAAAAGACAAAAGAACAAGAGGAGAGAGAAAAAAGAAAAAAGAACAATGGCAATGAAAATTTTAGTTACGAAATTTTTATACAATATGTCAATATTGAATTCGGTTTATTGAAAATGTTTAATTTTTGAAAACCAAACGGTTTGAGTCATGAAAATAAATATAGTAGGATTGATAGCCTACAAATCATAAGTAAAAGAATTTGACCTTTTTAACTTTTTCATTCCCTTTTCTTATCCTTTCTAGGATTTTTCAACCCTATAAGATCTTACTTTTTAACACTTTTTAAAGGCTGCAACTTCTTTTTGCATCCTTCCCTGTGACACCTTCTGAATCCCTCTGTAATCCCTGACCCAAAAACTTAAAAAACTGTTCAAATAATATCTGTGTTTTGCGATCTTTGAAATCCATATTTAGCTCATGACCAGGTGAAAGTTCAGAAACAAATGCTAGGGTTTCTGATTTTCCAACTTTTCATTTCATATGCATAAAAACTTCAAAAGGCGTGGGTCAGGTCACTCGTTTCCATTTGACAAGCAAGCACGAAACAATAAAATGTTAGAAGAAACAGATAAACCTGTCAAAACGATTTCGTGTGTGTAAAACTTTATAGGTTTTGCAGGATAACATTGGATGACTTTAGAAATACGTTGTACCATTTGAAGTTTGTGCCAACATAATTATGATTTTAAAGCAATTGCTGATAATGATGTCACATGTTGCACTGTCCATTATCACCGAAAAATTTTGAAACTTTACCTCATAATTGATAGTTTTATCAAAATGTGATGAAGTGGCTGGCAGAATGATCTTTGTCCTGGAAGGCCTGAAGAAGGCCTGACGAAGGCTTAAAGCTAAAGCCTGAAGGGCCTGGAGATGGTTTTGTGCTACACAGCCTTCCGTTGATAGACTAGAATCTCAAAAGTCTAACCCTAGTCTATTCATCATTCCACCATCTTTTGTTTCTCAACTTTCTTTCAGCATTATTCATTTCATTTCTATTCCTAGTCCATATTTAGAAATACTTTCAACCTGATTCATCTATACAAAATCATCTTTGCAACAGACAAACGTATCGTTTTCTGGTGACTAAGAATAATGGAATCGTTGGATTCGCCTCCAGGAAAAAAAGGGAATAGAAGGTCAAAAAACCAAGAAATAATCAAATTTTTGTCTGTCTTCCTTTCCTTCTGCCTTTTGCGGGGGTGAAACGGTAGTCGTGTGAGGGAGGAAAAACATGTGAACTAACATTGTTTGTTATAGAAGAAGAAACGGTGTTCTTTTCTTATTCAATCCCAATATTTGTTGTGTTTCGAGGAGGAGGTGATGTCATTTCAAGATGCTCTACAAATAAAAATATTGGAAACTTGGGTCAAATTCACGTGGTCTTTTTTCTTTCTTTACTTCGTTTTTCACGGCAATTGGTGGTCCTGAAAAGGAGATCTCATAAATCCACCCACGAAATGAATTCAGAAGAAAAAAAAACGATTGAGAAGACGTACTTCTTCTTCTTCTCAATTTTCTGCAGAAGGCGTAGAGAAGACGTTGAAGGAAAAGAAGAAGAAGAGGCGCACACGCTTTCTCACACGAACGATTATTAATCATTTGTCGCCCCTCTGAGTGTGTACAACACATCAAGTGGAAAAAAGAAGACGTCTTCTCATGATAAAACAATTGAGAGGCCTTGTATATACGTATGTGTGTTCGATAGATTCCAATGGTCTTGCTGATTCTAAAGAAGACAAGCTAACATTGACATTTTGGAGAAATAAAGGAGAGACGGGTACTGTTGCACTTTTGTGTCAAGATGAGAGGAGAGAAATGAGAGGAGACAAAGGAATTATTTCATCAATCTGAGTTTTTTTGTTCCTTCTCATTGCAAGGTGTGTTCTGACCAAAAATTCAACCAAAGACACAGACAATCTAAAATTGAAATTTCGGAGGTTTAACTGTTATTCAGATATATCTGGGATTGAAAGAAACAATCAGGGTTGTCTGAAAAAATCTCATCAAAATTCGATTGAAATTGCGAGATTCCGACAGAAACTGTTCACCATACTACTTGTGAACTGACCTATCCAGTTGTGGAGAAACAGTAGAAGCAACGTGAATAGCGCTGACTTCAGATCCGAAGCTTCTTCCTTCAGCTAGGCCTGATCTACAAAAGGGATCCTTCAGAGCTTTTCCAACTCCACCGGACTATTTCTCCTCATAGACTTATCTCATGAGACCCATCACTAGACCTAAAATACACGTAGACTTCAAAACCCAAGTCAATATCCAACTCCATTAGAGCAAAGCAAACTACACCACGAGTCAAATGGAAAAAAGTTACCACGTGGAGTTTGATGTCTCTTTTTTTGTCCACGTGGAAATCGTTCGTTTTCCTCTTGAAAATTCTTCGAACCGCACCCAAATTGACAGATTTCTTCCTGAATAGATAATGGTCACCTTTTTCTTTTCAAGTTCTGTTTTCTGTTCCTTTTAGCAAAACGTCAAAATACACATGGAGCATTGATCTCTCTGTTTTCCTTATTTTTTCTTCCATAACTCTTTTTTTCCTTGCAGAATGGTGTGAATATCTATCATAAAAACACAGTGTCGTCTATTTGAATAATCGTTTTTTTCTCTCTGTGTTATGCTTGTTCGTCTATCAACAATAACAAGAAGCAATAGATTTGGGAAATAAATTCCAACTTTTATTAAAGATTTCTATTTTACAGGCAACATTTTGTACAAGTAACGAATTATAAGCGAGAGAGAAGTTTGTTTGTTTTTTTGCAAGTTCAAAACATGATAAAGCACTTGAATGAGGAGAAATTGAAATGCAGAAAGGAAGGGGAATTTTAAGGAAAATGGGGGGAAAGAAACCCGAAGCGAAAGAGAGAGAGAGGCAAAAAAGTGGATAGGAAGTGTATGGAAAATCAAAAAAAAAGGATTTAGATGGAAGTGGTCCATCTACGTTCACCACCCTCAATTACAGAGGTCAATGAAATCACTGATACGGTACGTGCTCCGTCTTCGAGGTCATCATCATTATCCTCGTTATCTGTGGCATCGAATGATTCCCAATTCTTTTCGATTGAAATGATTTTGAACATTGAGGACACTTGATTTAATGGTTCTGTCACTGCTTTTTCCTTTTTGGCAGATAATCGACGAGCTGATGCTGGCTCAGATGCGGTGCGTGTGGCGATGGCTGAAAATTTAGAGAATAAGAAAATGATGTCGAAAATCTGTTCATCTTAAGAACAGACTAGGATTTTAAGTTTTATCATGACAAGAAAGAAGATTAACTCACCATCTTGATCCTGTTTCCTTTTTGACTGACGAATGACACTACGTCTCAAAGCTCCGAATCCATTATTCTGTGGTTGTGACACCTTCTTATTGTCATTCTCATCAACGTCTTCTGAGCTTCCACGGTTACGGCTTGGCCACACAAACCATTTTGGACCATTTTGCACTTCGATGACTTTGAAACGGAAATCACGTTTTGGGCGGACTGGCTTCACATCGTTATTATTGTTGTTAACAAGATTAGCCTCGAATTGACAGGCAGATGAAGAGGCAATTTCCATCATTTTGAATGAATTTGGAGGGAGAAGTAGAGGAGGTATACTGTAAGAATATAGAGATAAGGAATATGATTGGATAATATGAGGAACAATAATAATGAAGGAGTTGTATGAATAATAAAAAGGAAATTGGTAGTGAAGAATAAGAAAAAAAAGAAAAGGAAGAACAAACAAATTATTACAAAACAAGAACAATAAGAAAAATAAAAGTAAAAAATAAGAAAATACAAAGTGAAGGGATAAACTCCTCTCTATATATACTGTCAAGTAAAGGAAGAACGCACAGAGAGTGCTTTGGGGTTGGCTCCTTTCCTCTCTCTTCTTCCTCTCTCTTTTGGAGGAGAGAACGAAGCGAGGAAAAGTGGGTGGAGTCTCGCCCAGGAGTAGAGAGAAAGACAGAACATGTGAGAGGATTAGACGGTGAAAAATTTCAAAGTGAGACGGGGCGGGCGCTTCTGGCGCCGGGACGCCGATTGATGCCGCATGTGACCTCCGGTTTGTTTGTCGCCATATCACACAGGTGGGAAGAAGATGAAGAAAAAAAGTAGGAGGAGTTGGAGAAGAAGAAGAAGATGGGAAAGTTGGAAAAACGGTTTCAGTTGAAAAAAGAAGACGAAGAGGTGGAGACGATGTGGAGAAGGCATGGAGTTCACATGGATAGAACGATCACGTTGGGATTTGAACCCGCTTTGATCACTCCAAAGTATCTATATCTAGAACAGGTGATAACAGATAACCAGAGAACTTCATTCTGTTGACAAGATTCTTTTTGGATGGTGAGACTTTCTTGAGTCCTCTGATATTCTCTATTGCAAAGGCTTGAATAAGCTTCAGACGTAAATTAGGTACACTACAGTAATCTGAGGATCAAAAGTATAAACCATTTGTTTTGAAACCCATGTTTTTGCAGAAACGTCACATGTTATCAGTTCAAGTAGTTTACCCTGTAGGTTTATTGTCTGGAGATAGAGAGCAACACAACTTGTATTCAATAATTAATAATTCGAAAACCTATCAGGTGGTGTTATTGGTTACCGGAAGAAGAGACACAAGTTCTAGGGAAACGACAATACTTGGTATTATTTTAGGTATTCTGTTTTAACGAAGATCAGTTGTCGAGACTACAATTCTAGACCCACCTCGAGGACTACCTCTTACCTTAGACTAGGCTCTTTTGCAGATCCAAAGCTGACTCAAAATCCTGATCTACGCCTAATAGTTCACAATGAGTCCCACACAATCTAGACTATTTCTCCCATGCAAATTAATCACACTTGAGATTTCGAAGCCATAGTTTTTTTTTCAACTCGAGACTATACTCTTTCTAGTTGGATGCATGCTCTTATGATATTTCTCATAAGAGCCACATGAATCAGTCAGTCTACTGTACTTTGTCCTTCCGATTTTCAAAGAGGAATTTTCCAATTTTCTTTCATCCTCACTTGACTTTTAACTTCTTGCCTCCTCGTCTCTTTTCACGTGAAGAATAGCCATCTTAAGTGGACGTCTTTAGAGCAAAAAAAGAGCATTTTTTGCAGCATTCCGTCCCCTTTCGCGGGGGTGATGTGAATAAAGAGTGGCGGGAAGAGAATGAATTGAATACGGAGCGTAAAGAAATGGATTAATGGGGTTGGAAGAAGAAAAAGAGAATGAATGAATGAATGAAGACGTGCCGGGAAAAAAGAAAGAAAAATTGGAGGAAGCAAGGGTTCCTTAATTAACAAAAACACTAGATGAAGAGATCATGTTCTAGAGTTTGAGTCAAAGAAGAATTAGAGGGGAAGAAAAAGAAAAACAAAAGTGTCGGATAGCTTAGGATGTGTCAGTCAAATAGGTCGAGTATCAAAAAATGGTTAAGGATTAGATTAATGAGATTTCAGAAGCTTGCCGTGGGTATATTTTGAAAGCTCATAGATCCTAAAATACGGTAGGAACCGGAAGCTGATAGATGATAAAATACAAAATACAAGGCTTTTCCCCTTCTTTTCTTCTCATATGATTTTCTTTTTTGACGAAAAAAGATTAGCAAGATTAGATTTATAAGAAGGCAAGAAGAGGAAGCAGGTGTGATATTTAATGAGAAAAAAAACACTCACATACATATCAAAAACAGGAATTCTCTCTCGACTATTTATGCGAATTTTGAATGATTTTCGAATCGCTAAGTTTTAAACATTTGGTTTTTGCGATTTTTGATATTGTACCATTTTGTGTTCGAATCTCTCTCCAAAAACTTTGGAGTGGATCAAAAGAGAAAAAGAATATCAGAAGAGAAGATTAGAAATCAAACATTCCCTTCTTGTTAATGTCTTCTCCAACGTCTCCTCATATCATCTACAACTTCTTCTACAATAAATTTTGGGAAAAGATAAGAGGAGACGTAGACGAAAGTTGTACCTAGAAATAGAAATGTTTGGAGAGGAAGATTCTGAAAAAAAACAGTGAACGTCTTCTGAAAAAAAAGAAGTGCGTGGTACAAAAAATGAGAGGCTTAGAGGTGAAGCTTAACTTCTTTTTGTCGGTGAATTCAGTCTACAGAAACGAAAACAAAAAGAAGAAAAAAGAACGAATTTATCATTAACAAATGATCTATGTTTGGGAAGTTTTCGAGATAAGAAGTGACCTCACAGGGGCAGATTTAAGTCTGTACTGGTGGTATTCTTTTTCCAGAAAACTCGGTCAGTTTCAAAAACATCCTGAAGATCACTGAAACAGATTCCTCGGAAAGAAACAAGTGACCGTACCCAATTTCCTGTGATTCTCGAACTTTAACGATCTCTTTCTTTTTTTTGTATTCAAAAGTTCTTAAACTATTCTCCGAAGAAGTCATTTCCTTCTCTAGAATCGTTAACGACTCCAATACTCCATTTCCTCGTTTTCCCTTCATTTTTCTCTCAATTCCATCAAAAAGTGCGTGCTCAAATGGAAATGAGAATTTCCCCACTTCTACCTCCCACCTCTATTAGAATGACGTGTGAACACTTCTACACATCTGAGAATAGAAATCACGGAAATAGGTATCTAAACCGGTGATGGGAAAGTTCTATTTTTAACTTAATATCTTCTTTAAAGGATAGAAAGAAGAGAAAGAATCTTTGAAAAACACGAAAAAGTCACAGGTAGGTACAATTAACACGAGGGAAAAGAGAAGAAAAGAAACAATAGATGTGATGTGGGGTGATTCTAGGAGACGTTAAACACTACAGAAGATCAATTATCACCTTTAATGGTGTCCTAGTGAGAAGAAAAAAACATTGGAATGTGGGATCTTAGAAATAGATGAGGCTAGGGAATTAGCACTATTCGGATCTTAGGGTGACCCAAGACACCTTGCAATCTTGCCATATTCTTGGAACTCTCACTACCGTAACCTTCCATAGATTATTCTGATTCTCATTCAGTTCGCCTGGACCAAGCTTTCTACGTATTGAGTTTGAACCGTCATTCTGATCGACACCTCAATCCGGAAACAAATATCACATGAGACAGAAAACATATCGAACAGAGACCGGGGGTCTGTTCTACATAATGAAAATTACACAAATGAATAACAAGAAATATTATAATTTCCTGAAATTATGAATGAGAAGAACAAACCGAACAACAATAAAATGATATACGAAACCGCCTTTTCCTCATAGAAATAGAGAGAGAGAGAGGGAAAACGAAGATGCGGATTGTTGTGCGGAAAGGACGATGCGGAACGCTAAAGAGAAATAGTATGGATTGGAGTGGAGACGCAGAAGTCGTTCGAAAAGGACCAAAAGAAATAAGAATAATAGAGATGAATAAAGGTTATGAGACGCAGATTGGTATACCACCTGGTAGAGAGTGACAGGCGGGAATGGATGGGGGGATGACATCTTTAAAGAGCTCTATGGGAAAGGGAACCCTGGGGAAAGGTCGATAATAACATTGCCACGTAATCTTTATTAGTTTTGAGTTGTGTTTGTCTTGACCAAACTAGATTGATTATTGGTCATCTAAGAATTACGAGGATGAGCGAGTTGTGAATCAAATTTTGATGAGCTGAGTATTTCAAAAATCAAAACTCAAAGTAAGTTGTAGTGATTCAGAATATGATGTGTTCAAAAAAATGAAGTTATTGGTGTGGAAAATGTTGTTCTTTTTTGTTTTATTTTGTTGCAAAAAGGTTATGAGTCACATCTCTCTACACTCTTTAGGACCTAAATATCCCATAAGAAAAGAATCTGGAAAAAGTCCTTCAACCGTGATCTAGATTCTCGATCATCGACCAACTGTACATACATAAATAATGGTCTCTCACCTGTCAGTTCTGAAGAAAGAAAAAGAGTGACGTGGCACATTCACAAACAACTACCGTGTATTACTGTCTCCACGGGTATCGCACATAGAATTCGATCAACATTTTTTTTATTCCTTTTAGCGTATCGGCGCACCCGGGACAAGATGGAGAACAGGAGGTAAATAACATAAGTTAGTACCGAAAGTGCCTTTTTTTTGGAGGAAGTTAAGAGTTTGAAGTGGGTACGAGGGATCAGATTGTGGGTTGAGGGAAAGTTGGACTAAATTTGAAACCTTGATATACTGATTTGGGATACAAAAATAGAAAAAAAAGACTAGGCTGAACTAATTCTGTATTCAACCTTTCAATATTGATTAGGTCTAACTGTAGACATTTTAGTCCTGCATTAATTTCCTCTTCTAGTCTAAACTTTTGTCAGCGCCTATGAGATATTTTTGGTTCTGAATCACTAAAAAAAACTGTGTTTTGTGGCATATTTTGACCGCACTGTCCATTCTTTTTCTCATTTTGAAATGTTCATAAACATCATCAAACTTCGAATCTTCCCTAATATTAACATATTTCCGATCTGATTTTGAATAATCATATAATTCACCTTCAAAAAATTCAAATTCTTTGACGTTAACTGTCACATGCATGAACATTTTAATAGAAAACCGGGAGAGAGAAACTAGAACCAAACAACATGGAGCGAACAATTTCTCTAGAATTCCCATATTGAATATATATTCAGAAGAAAGAAGACGTCACAATGAGATGTACGTCAAAATAAAATAAAAAAGAAGAAGAAGAGCGTATTTCATTCTTCGAGTGTGTGTATATGTCTATGAGTGTATCTGGCAGATTAAGCAAAGGGAACACGTCAGAGAAAAAAAAAGAATGAAGAAGATAATTGATCATTTTCAGACGAAATAAGGGCAGCTGAAAATGACTTTTTGGCTCTTTTTAGACATGGTTTTTGAGCCAAGAAACCGAAACCAGTCAAGGTCAGATATCCAATTTCAGTAAGAGTGGGGGTGGTATTCGTGGTGCACGTTTCATTTTTTTTTATTTGACCTTTGAAGGGGGAAAATTGGAAAAGTTGATTACTCATTGTGGAAAGAAACCAGGCCAGACAGAAAAGATGACGTGGCAGGAATGGAAAAAAGTTTTTGGAAATTTTTGTGGATTAGAAAAACTTTGGAAATGTCTAGAGGGAAGTTTTAGCATTTTGGAAAATCTCAAATCAGTTTGAGCAGATAAAACTTCCAATTTCTCTTTTATTTTCTGTTATTATTGCTGTGGACTAGTTTCTGATAAAATGAAATTTCTAGGCCACACAGTCCATGCCATGACTTCACTTCTTTTCACTTTCGAAAATCCAACTTTCCCATTGTTTCTTTTAATCGTTCAACTACTAGAAAAACAAAAGATCAAACTATCGTCAAACGTTTTTTCTCAATATTTTCTCACAATTTGACGAATTTTCGACTATCACACCATAGATAAACCTACACACTACTTGTCAAGAAAATAGGAACGTCATAAGACAAAAATAAATAAAAAAACATATTTTTTTCAGATGATCTAGAAGGGATTGAGGAGAAAAGGGATAACCTGGAAAATCAGGAAATGTATACGTAAGAAATCTTGACTCAGAAGAAAAATATTGTTGGTTGTTCAAACAAATTTTCGGTGGATGACTATTCGACGCCTACTCTTCTAGACGGAAACTACAATAGTTTGTTAGTTATGTGCTACTTCGTTTTGATGCTTAAAGATCTTTGATAATTATTATGTCGATTTAGTCCAAGTTCCCTAGAAGATTATCAGAAAGAAAGTTAGGCCATCTTTTCCAAGTAGAAAGTTAGTCTAGATGGGCTAGAAGCCACTCCGATGGAGAATTCCTCTATCTCTTTTATCCAGTAGATCGCCTCGGACTAGTTTTCACATTCGGATAATAGTCAGGCCATCAAGTCTAGTCCACATTTCCCATTTTGATATTGCAGATTATATTGCGGAATTCCAATCATTTTCTCGTTTTCCTTCAAGTTCAAAAACTGTTTCGATTAACTTTACACACACCACTGCCTAGCACCTTCATCCCCATTTCTCTCTCTTCTTTTGAAAAGAGAAAAAAAACTATATAATATATTTCCACGTGAAACAGAGAGGCCTCAAAAGGAATGTCACTAAACCTCTCTACAATCCAAAAGACTCCATCTTTTGTATCTCTCAATACGTCGGAAAAGTGTGAAAAAAGAAGTTGAGTGCGCCGTGTACCCAAATAATTCTGTCTGTGGCTATCCTTTCCGATCAGAATGAAATACTATGGATAGATAAGAGAAGTTAGAGATACAGAGAGATTTTGCAAAAAAAAAAAGAAAGAAAATACCGTCATTTCTTCTTCTCTTAACCTGAGGTGAGGGGAATCCGTATTTTGATCTAACACTTATAGGACCCAATAAGAGACACACATGTGTTTGGGGGGAACGATAAAAATGAAAATTTTATGGAGAATTGACATCACTATTTTTGTCTGAAGTCAAGTCAAATGTGAAGAGAAGAAGAAAAAAGAAATAAGGGATAAAAAGTGGGAGAATCGGGTGATTCTGGAGACTTTGTTCATTGATGACGTGGCTAGAATATAGATCTACAGGAAATCGTAGTTTCTATTCGAGAAATTGGAAAAAAAAAGAAGAACTTCACACTTCAGTGATCCTATTTTTAGACAAATGAGGAATAAGGGAAAATTGGGAAATTAATATGGTCTAAGGGAGAACGTGGTCAACGAATTTGGTAATACGTATTTGCTGATAACTTCAAAAAGCTCATTAGACAAACTTTTTCAGATTTTGAAGCTCAGTTGAAGCCAAGGCTAAATGAGAGACCACGAAGGCAAAACTGAAAGTCATTGATATATTCTGATATTCTAAACATACTGAAGTTAAGAATCCTGAATTAGAGAAAACTATAATAAAAAGCAAAAGGGTCTAGACCAAACTTGTCAAAATCCGGGCCGGGCCGACGAAAAATTCTCCAGCGGCCTGGCCCGGCCCGTGAAAAGTCTGGTCTAGACAGAGTAATACCATACTTCGAATCACCATTACCCTGATCCTTTTTATCCTCTTTCCCATAACTGGATATATTCGTAAACTTTCAACTCTTTTTCTGTCATCTGCCATTTACTTATTACGTATACCAATCCCTCTGATTTCATTACCAAATGACATCAGAAAAATACGATTAATGTTTTTTTTTTGAATTGAAATCGAAATCGGACCAAAACAAGATCATAAACAAAGAATCATCAGGCGTCTCGTTGAAACAAGTTCAAATATTGTGTCTCGAAAAAAGAAAAAGATCATTGAACATCAGGGGGAAATCCCCAAAAAAAGAATGGAAATATTTTTATGTTTTCTAGACATAATGACAAAGAACTGTTGGAAAATACGAAATGTCATAAGAAAGATACTGTAAGGACCAATAGTCAAAAAAATAGAGTATTTTGTACGGATGACTCAAAACACTTTTCAGAGTGTTAGGGATTAGAATTGCGTTCGCTAGCTTCATTTCGTCTCGATGTGTCCCCTGTAGCTATGCCCTTTTAATAGAGGTTGTTTTTTTTCCAGTTGCTTCTTTAAAGGTCACAATACTTATTTGACTACAAAAGAGCATCCAACCTTTGCTCTTTGTTCTTATCTAAAGAGCACACAAAGTATTTGGCTTTTAACATGTTTTGTTTACCAACATTAAATAGTAAACAATACTACTCTAACACAAACTTACAAAATTTCACAAAAAAAATCTTTTGCAACAAAAATAGCTAAAACGGTATGAGATTGCTCGAAGTGAACTAGCGGAAAAAGAAACCTGCACGTCTCTCTTTTGTCAAACAATGCGGAATAGAGACAAAAAGAACAGAGTTCGAAGGTTGTGCAAATTATATGTACAAAGAAAGTGAGAGAAAACTGGATTTCTGACTGGAAACCCCCCTTTTCTCTAACATCTTAATCAAAAGAAAATGGGGAGAGAATCATGCTAACTTGACTTTTTTATAGTTGATGCGGAAATGTGCAAAAAGTCATGTATAGTAGAGAATTGTCGGTAGGTCACAGGGTATTAGAGGTCTGTGCCTAAAGAAATAAGATTCGGGGTCTAAGCTTAATGAAAAAATCAAAAGATGGTTCAATCCTAAATTCGAGTCTTTTTCGAGAATTTCTTTAGAATAGATTCAAAAGTTTTTCGATCGAGTTCGGGCCCAAGCTGAGGATTCAGATCTAGACTATAGCTACTCTGAATGAAAAATAATAAGAAACTATATCTCAATGTTTTCCGCTTGGTCAATCCTGCTCTGACCACAACTCAAAAAAGTAACAAAAAAGTAATAAGAAGTAAAAAAAACCTAATCCAAACATTGCTCTATTCTTTTAGTATTTCCTCTTTTCTCAATATCTATCTTCCAATTCGTATAGTTGCACTCCTCCCACACTCTTCTAACGAGTATCTTTTTGATATATCTCTTTTTTGATACCAAAACAAATATATATCTCATTTTCAGAGATATTTTTTTCTGACTTGTAAACATGGTTAACAAATGAGTAAATTCATATTATAGTATAGAAACAATTGGAAGAAAAGTGAGTCATGGAAAATAGAAAGAAGAGGGAGAGGTGCCAAAAAATGAGTCAGGAATTGAAAAAAGGAAAAAGAAGATTGATTGATAAGATATATTTGAAAAGTGAAGAAAAGTTGAATCATTCGAACGGATGATTACTCACAGAAGTTTGAACATTGAAAACTATTGAAACCTGGAAGGATGGTTCGGAATCTCTCAGAACGGAAATTCTGCTCAGATTAAAACCCAAGAGCATTTTATAGAAACTGTCTAGACTTCGAAGCTTGGAATTATACGGAACAGTCTAGGCACCTTTCTTTTTTTTAAAATTGATTCAACTTTTTTTTGGGACCAGGCTAAGAACAAGGTCATCAAGTCTAGACTTTCGCATACCTTGGCCAGCATATGTTCTCTTTTAGTCTCACTCAACTGTCTGGTTCTTTGTCCATTTGAAAATCTAGACAGTCACAGCTGTAGTCTGCCCATTTAGGTCAGCTACCACTTAAAACTTTCTCAAGCGAACTAAATCCTCCGTTTCCCTTGGAACTCCATTCTAGAAAAAAATAGTACTGCTTCCTACTCGTAAATAAGGCTGGAAGTAAAAGCCTCGAAGAATAAAAATGAGAAAAAAAACAGCAGCGTCCAGAAATTTATATAGTGTCCTCTGTGCCGTCCGTCTGATGGACGGACGGACGGGGGAAAAACTGGCATCAGTAGGAGAAAAAAGAAGGAAAATGGACGTGAAAAACAAAAGGGTGCAAGCTGTATAAATGGGAAAAAAGGGAAGAAAAGATGGGGTCAGAGGGAACTAGAAATTTAGATTCGGGAGTGAGAGAATGGGAAAATGGAAAATATGTTAGAAGTTCGGCAACGCCCGAGTTCGGAATCTCAAGCTTGGAATACTTTGAGAGTAGAGGATGGTTGTTATCTGAAAATACATTTCCCAAATTCAGATGGTCAAGAGCGTTTAGACCAAAAGTTCATGGCTCCCCTGACCTACAACATTGTTTGCCACGTGCCCATCCACATGCTTTTCCACGTGTAAATCTTCTACGTCACAGATTCTTTAATGACACTCGATATTCATTTTGTAACCCAATACCACTCTCATAACAAACAGAACACACTCACGGGGCACATAAACTTTTAAAAGTCATAAAAATCAAATTTATTTTTCTTTTTCTTCCCTTTCAATATTTGAACTTTTTGTTCGAACTATCAATGTCTCGGTTTGTCGACCATGGAATGATAAAGAATAAAAAAAAATGGGAGAAAAAGTAGAAAATAGAAAAAAGTGGAACCAGTTTGGTCATCTGTTTGCGGTCGAAATCAACAAAAGAAGTGCCGCTTTGGGTGATAAAAATGATACTAGGTGGATTGAGAAAAAGTTTGGTACAAAATGTATTTAAACTTTTATGGGGTTCAAATATTGAGAGTCGTTAAAAACAGTATGTTTTTGGGTCTTTGATAGTTTATAGATCAAAGGTAGTGTCGAACGTTTAGGCCAGGGAGACACCATTACATAATTGCTTATCGACAGGGTTCAAATCCAAAGGTTCAGATACCAATTTTCCAGGCTTATTTTAGGACTCGGCGCCTAAGAGATCTGGATCTACCGTAATCCTGGTTTCTGATCACATCTTTTTTCCGAAAACTTCCTTTCGAGAACATTGACCATTCAAACGAAAACGAAACAAGGTATGTAATTCTAGTGTTTTTCGAAAGCTATTCAATTCTGTTTTTTTTTCTTTTTTACTTCTTCTTTTTTTCTGTCTTTTCAGTGTTAAGTTGTCCTCCGGTTTCTTCTCTTTTACTTCACTTCCGTTATCCACTGAAAACACAAACAAAAGCTGCTCCGGGGGCTCTTCCCAATACACAACAACTAATTTCGTTTTCCAGTTTCTCTTCTTTTTTCATTACGAATTCATTCCGCGGACGCCGTTAGACTCAGAAGAAGGCAAAAGAAGAAGAAGAAGAAATGTGGTGCCCCATAAATTGGTACTAGAATAATGGTATTGCGAAATAGATTGAGATCTTCTAAAATGGGAGAGATGCAAAAAGAGAGCAAGATAGCGGGTAATCGACGAATTCAATTGACATTTCAATTGGTTTTCTTTTAGCTAAATAGAAGAAAAAAGAGGAAGAAGAGGGAGAAGGACAAGTGGATGGTCCATGGGTTTTTGCAGAATTGGAAGAAGACAAGTACTGGTCATCTTTCGGTTGTGGTCTAGGAGAGGGACTTTAGGTTCAGAAGAATTTTGATACGACTGGAAAAAAACCTAAGAGCAAAACGCTTAGTGCTCAGATATCTGACGGAGACTAAAACGTCAAAAAATGGAGCGATCGACTATCTGATATTCGGAAAGCCTTACAGGCCAACATTTTGACTAATCTGATCTTTCGAATACATCCAACACGTTGAAGAAAATCTCAAAGTTTTTATCCAAAGTGACAAGTTGTTCCTTGTCAAACTCAAGAAAAAGAACAGAAAATAAACAGTGAGAAATAAAAAAAAAGAATTGAGAAAAAAAAAGGAAAAAACAAACCAACATTGTAAGGCATTCACAAACATTTTGAGTCATCGGATAGAGAAAAAAAAAGCACAGAATTGAATAGTACGAAATGTTGGAATGGGTAATCGGGTTAGGAAATCTGAGCATTTTCAACAAGATCCTCCCCCAGCTTTATAGTGTCATGCACTAACTTGTCAACACACGCAGGGAACCCCCAAAACATCGAAAGTATGACTTTTTCAATGAATTAAACGATTTGATCCACGAGATTAGATCCTTCCAGAAAAAATGTTTACATAGCTTCTGCATCGAAAGTTTTGCACACCCGATCCTATAAACATCCCCCGTAATGTTTGCAGAGGTCTAAAACTCAGAACTCATAAAGCAGGATTTCCGAAAGGGAATAATATTTGTGAGCCTAAAAAAGAATGATGAGATTCGGAAAAATGGGATAAACATAGAAAAGTAAAACCTCTAATAAAAGAGCACAAAAAAGTTTCGAAACGTATAGTGCCAGCTCTCTTTCGATAGAGCACAGTTTTTTTAGTTTTCAGGTAGACGGCAAAATTAGCATCAAAGGCAAGCCTATAGGTCTTCTGACTTGATATTTTTGCGGCTTAACCTCAGATGGTATGAATTTTTGAGATATTCTTTAAGTAGTCAATACTAGACGGGAAACAAGGTATCCTCTGAATAAAACATTCCAAAAACTTCTAGGAATAGAATGGAACTTTATCCAGACTTTTCTCCCCAAAAAAGTCTATAAAAGTCATTAAGAATGAAAGGAAAACAATGACGTCATCTGGCGACATCCTTTGGAATAATGACATTAAATGCGTGGTGCAAAGAAGAGCACGCCACACAGATTTCTCCCGAAATTTTGCAAAAAAAAATCAAGAAGAAAAATCGACGTAACACGACCAAAAACTCATTTGTTGTCGTCACGAAACTGTCTACTTTTTCGTGCATTTTGTCCTGAGAACTTTCACGGAAAACTGATAATGGTTGCAGAAGTAGGTGATAACTTTTGGAGTTATCATCACGAAGTTTTTTCCGGAAAAGTGACGAAATATGCTACTTACAAAGAACAGTTTTTTTCAACAAAGAAAATAGAGTGAGGGGGTGCCCTTAATGAGTTGAAGTAAGTAAAAAAAGAGAAGAAAAAGAGGAAATTGGATGAAAGGAAAAGAAGGAAATGAAACTAAAAGAAGAGACAATTACAACGAACTTTCCAGTAGTTTTTCTTGGAAAATTAGAAGATGAATTTAGAGAGAAGGGCACTTCTTATGTTTTTTTCTATACAATATAATTTTGACTAAGGATAAGGGACCAGAAATATATGAAAAAGAGCTGTAAACACGAACAACATTTTTTGAGAATTGAGGAAGAATCAGTGAAGTAAACTTTTGAAAAGTTTCAATGAGAGAAAAATAGAGGGACTGTTTCTATATTTTCCTCTCAAAAAGACAAGAAAATTCCAGAAAATCTCAAGCCTCAAATGATGATTCTATTCATTTTTTTTTCTCGATTTACGTTCGTTTTCCATCTCAATTCTATTCAATCAACTTCGATTCATTTTCTTTCCCTTAAATCTCTTTAATTCTCAAAAATCTTCTCAAAAAGTTCACTTTTACTTTCATTTTTTTTTCTAAGGATCTCATCCAAACAGTCAACATGTTTTCTTTTAAGAGTTACACTTTCGAAAGTACGAGCACCTGTGTAAATAACATGAAAAAAGGATCAAAATAAATGAGAAATAATGTTTTTAGAAAACATGCGAAAAAAGAACTTTTGGAAGGATAAAAACGGAACATAAATATTCAAAAATTCGTTGAGAAGTGGGAGTAGGGACGACACGAGGAAAGAAATGAAAAATTAACGAAAAAAAAAACGAAAAGTGAGGAGCTTGAATGATTGTTTCACGAGGGATACAATTGTGCAAGTTGCCATGGATTCAAATGAGAATGATCCAGAAATTCAAAAACCAAGAAGTCCGAAAATCAGGTAGAACAAAAGCCTAAAACGGTCAGAAATGCCACCAGAGAAGATACATAAACTTATCCGAAGGCGTTGGTTTCAAGGTTCAGAAAGGTTCAAAAACGCCTGAATCGTTTTCTGAAAATCCAAAATTAGTTCAGCAAGATAGACATCTGAACTGTATATATTTCCATTTCTCATTTCGTTCAATTGTCTCTTTCTCTCCGCTTTCCGTCTCAACTTTTTTATCCCCATAAATGTGCAAATATTGACAGAAAAGACTCGGAAATTCCACCGGAAAAGGGAACACGTAAAGACTTCTTCTCTTCTCTTTTTTCTTCTCACTTGTTGCGTGTGTACGTGCGTCAGATATTGGCAACACAGAGAGCTTTCTTTGGATGCTTTTGCATGTTTGTGTGTGGTTGAAGATGGGGGAAAACTAGAAGTTGGTGAAAAAGTGAAGAAGAAGAAGGTATGAGTCAAGACACTCTTGGAATTTTTTATTTTTCACGAGAGACAAGGTGTGAGGATGATGGAAAATGTAAATATGTTTGGAAGTTTTTGGTAAGTTTTGGAGTTTGATACCAGGAAACACAAATTTTTGAGGGAGGGAGGGGATCTAGCTTGTTGGAATATACTGTAAAACCTGCATTAGAAGTGCATGGCCTTCTATACTGCAGAGCTTGAAGCTTGTGAACGCTCAGAGCCCATTTTGAATTAGTTTTCAAAATTCTACAGTAGGCTTCTCGGCTACAAGAATCTTCGTTTCCATGACAGGGGCAATGTGAAAAACCAGAAAATTGAAAGAGTGTAATTAACAAAAAGACTTCTACTTTCTGAAAATATTGCCTCTCAGGAATATTGTAGAGTAATATAATTCAAAATCAGTTTCAATCGAAAAGCACATGGAGACATCGAAGTTTGTCGGAGCTCACACTAATATTTATACTAGTATCATGTTGTCATCTTATTTTTGTTATTGTTTACTACATATAACTTGTTCTCTTCTACAGTTTTCCATGGTGTTTCTATTATACTTTGATTCTACACTGTAGCTTACAGTGTTTTTGATGACACGCTTATAAGTAAAACATACTTTGAAACTAATAAAAAGCAAACTACTTCTGATGCTGGAAACGTCGGAAAATTTCAAATAAGTCGGTGTGCTCTTCTATTGGAGTGATATTTCTTTGCTCGTCTCTCGGTTCGACTACAACGTGCTTTTCAAGAATGTTCTGGAAAGAAATATGCAATCACCTAAACCCGTTCTCCTATCTTTGAACTCTTCTAGAATCGTCTCCGTTTCTTTTTTTCTCCAAACAACTCTTATCAGAACTTTCCTCATGACCTCATCTCCGTAACCATGTTCTAATGATCATGAAGTTTCAGAAACTGTCACAAAACACTTTCAGCCAAATGCAACATTGCCTGAAACTGGCGCCTATCTGCTTATCATTTTATGGCATGGCGCCAAGTGAGCACATATGCACAATCACATGTGATTGTGATAGTCTAGCGGTCAGAATAAGTTCAAAACCACAGGTGATTCCCAATGTTTTGTTAAGAAAAGAACCTTATGACAATTATAATCGAGAAATCACAAAAAAATCAAGAAAAAAAGAGAAAGGAAAAAGTTGAGTCACATTTTATTTCACAAACAATCTTAGGAGTGAGAAAAAAAAAAGAAAAGAACAGGTGTTATGCGTGTGTATTTGTTTGCAGGAAGGGTTCGGCTAAAGTGCACAGCGTAGAGGAAATGACGTGGATTCTAGATTGAAAAAAAATTATGAAACCGAATGAGATTACTGTAGCGAAATTAGGATTCGGAAATGTTTTTTAGAGAAGAGCTCTAGAAGAATGCCCAGGCAGCTTCTATGGATGAAGCTGTTCTGGTGGTGTCTTCCAATAGTAATACAGTCTGCAATAAAGGAGATACCGAATGTAACACTAATTCGGAACCCAAAAAGGAACTATCGTGAAGCTTAGAATTAATGTTGAATGTTGCTTTGAGAACGAACAGAGAAGCTAATAAGATTCATTTCTACCAGGAGAGCTTATACATTCGTTCTTAGTCTTCCCACCATTGTTGCTCTTTTTAAAGAGGTGGCTTGACACTCCTCAGCATATGGATGTCCCTGAATGTGCATTATTTTTCACCAAACCGGTTACAGTAACTCGTTAATCAAAAATCTTGCTTTGACGCTTTTCATGCAAGAACCAAGGTTAATAAAACAACATGAAATCATCTGAAACTTTATAATTGAACAAATATCAATAATCTCTTCTCCGATCTAACATTTATCCAAAGCAGGTGCAGGTTATCGAAACTCTCTAAATACATATTTGAATTCTTAGCGGTTTGATTTTGAGCTGACACATATTTATTACTTCGATTACCTTGACGCAACTCAGTTACACCCTGACATTTCAGAAAACCTCTAACTCTGTCAATCATAAAAAGTTCCAGACATTTCTGTCCATGATCTCTGTCCTTTTTCCTGTTTTCTTTTTTTTTACCGAGTTCGAACCGACATTTTTATTGTCACGAATTTCAATGTCATTCTCTTGATTCTTATCAGCTGTCTTTGGAAGAGTTTCCCACATGATCGGAATTGAGAAGAGGGATCTCCCCAAAGAGTTTTGACATGGGGTTCAGACCTTTTCTCTTACAACACATGAGAGAGAAAGATAAGAGAGCAACTTTCTTTTTTGTTTGCTTTCTGTTTCTTCCAACTGTTTATTACGTTTCATTCAATGGTGTAATCGTATGTGTAGAGGTCATGTGGTGACGATTCTGGTGATAGGAGTTGAAATGAAATAGTAAACAACACGAATGGAAAGAAAATAGGTTTGAACTTTTCAAAGGGAGATTCCTCGAAGGAAAAGAGGTTCCGGGTTGAAAAAAACTGAAATTCTCAGGTAAACAAGCAATAGAAAAGCAACAAATGAAACGTCTGTTGCTCAAATCTCCTGAAGAAAGAGACAGTTTTTGTGTCCCAGAAGGATCAGAATATCCAAAAGTGGTATCCAGGGATTCTAATGATCTAAACTGGTCGAGTTTGTACGTGATTGGGATGATTTTGTTCGAAATAAAAGTTCGAGTTTGAAACATATTCATAACATTGAATCATCCAAACAATCACTGACTCCCTTTGAACTTCAAGATGAGAAACCAGAACTATCCTCGTGATCAATATCCACAGGACTCCATGTTTATTTATAAACTCTCAATCCCAGAGATCTCATCCATCAGGAAGTATTTATTTGTTTTGTTGTAGAAGCAGCCAAGCAATAAAAAAAGGTGGGAGAAATTGGTAATTTGAGGAGATCCCCTCATTGATGTTCGATCAACAGATGAACACGTGAAATTTAATGTTCATCTGGATGGGTCAGCTTTAATTATTTCATCAGATCTGATCAAATTATTATAGGACCATCAGCTGGGGTGACATGACGAAATAATAAGATGATGCCGAATAAATCATGAATGCAGGATAAAAATTTGTCTTGTTCTAAGAGGGATTTAAAGTATTTTCATTTTAGCAATCTATCTAGAGAATACGAAAGAGTATATTTGAATATGACAGTTAAAATATTCTAACCGGAAGATCAGAGGTAGGCCCCGACCAACGTTGTAGAATATACATTTTTTTTTCTTGTTCTGAAAGAGATATCTAGTATCTTTGTTGGTAATTCATGCAAACTATCTAATTAAAGATATATCTAAATGAGACATTGGAGTATCTAACAAAACTTTTCTGACTATTGCGGACTAGATTTTTGTTTCCCGTGATTACCACGCATGAGGTGCATTAGTCCAAAGATTTTTCAAAAAAAATTTTTTCCCGAAGCTTTTCTAAAAAGAGTCCCCTTGTAGAGATAATGCATATTCTTACGTGAAATACCCGAATGTCGATGTAGACTCTTTTATGCTTCTCATTTCTCATTACAAAACCAACTTCCACAATGGAATCATCCGGACCACCATATAATAAATGGGATTCTAAGGTACCCTAATCCTATATGAAAGTTTGTGTTTATTAGGAAATTAAGCTCGGTGAAAACTCAACGAACCAAACGGATCAAAAAGCCAAGAACGTTGTGGACAACTTGTTATGCGGAAATAAAAAGTCTCAATTTTCCAGTGGTTGGAAGATATTTCAGAAAACGACATAAAAAAATTTTTCAGAAGACGGAGCGAACAAAAAAGTCGGCACATTGCCTCATCACACAGACTGCTCCAATTTTCGCTGAAATAATGAATATTTGAAACTTTTGCTTTTGAATCATTTGAACATATACACTATGAGTTTAAAGTAGTCAATGTTTAGAGCTATGAGCAGACTGATTAGGGGACGATAAAAGAAGCTCCTTATAAACACGTCTGACTGTAAACTAAAAGGGTCGGGAAACTACAAATGAGATCCTCAACAAGGCAAGAAGACGACAAAGGATATCACCCGTAGAAGCGGCTTCCCAAACGTAGCAACAGTCTGACTGTATACTAACAGGGTCAGGAAACTACAAATGAGATCCTTAAAGAACAAGAAGACGACAAAACACGAAGTGTGCAGAAACGAAATGGAAGAAATTTCACACATAACACGTAAACTCAAGATTATGGGTTGAAAAAAATAGGTAGGTTCAAAAGATTATGGGTTGAAAAAAAAAGGTAGGTTCAAAAGATTATGGGTTGAAAAATCGATAATACGCTCATCTATAACGGGAGGTCCAAGGAGAGACGACCGCACAGGACCATGCCAAGAGAAAGAACGACTGACACTCTCGGGAAGTACTGGTATAACGAAAGGGATACGTGACGATGAATACGTAAAGATTTCATACTACTCAGATCAACCCGAAGGCGAACGAAATACCAATTTGATCGCAATCTCATCCGGAATTCTTCAAATAGTGCAACGTGCTCAGCTCCACGTTTTTTCTCCCGAAGTTGATGATCAAAAATCGAAAAATTCCCTCCTTCTTTGAGGCTTTTAGCTATTCAATTCACCAAATCAAACTACAACTAAACATATATTTCCCTATTCCGGTCATGACGTTTTTTAAAAGTGTCAATTCCTTCGAATTTCGTTCCTCCTTCTTCTTCCGCGCGGAAGCTCAATTCCCCTGAACACCTTTTTGCTTGTTTATTTGCTCCCGTCACAAGTACCTTCGCTCCATGAAGTCGAATCACCAGGAGTCCAATTGGGTGGAGTCGATTGAACAGGAATCCGGTAAAATGTTGGGTGTGAAGTGTCCAAAATGTATAAAACGGGAAACATTTTCAAGTGACTGCCTTTTTTGTGAATTGGATAGAATTGAATTGAATCAAAAAAGAGGAACATGACAATGTGGATTCTGGTGTTTCTTGCTATACCGATGGCTTCTGGAGAAGTGAGTTGTTGGGGTGTTTTTATCAAATCATTTTCAAATCTAGATAGATATCATTGATAATTTTCTTTGTTTACTTTCTATGCGCGTTCTTTTTTTTTCTGTGCAAGATAATGTTGACAATAGCAAGCTCACATTTTGAAGTTCAATAAACAGTTTTCTCAGTTTTATAACATTCCACGTTTTTAATAACCGAAACATTTATTTTCCACAGTTTTCATAACTAAAATAAATTGTCTCATTGTAAGCCCTATTTTCATATTGACATCTCTTGACTTCTAGCTCTTCCCTCTAACCCCCGTCAGTCGAGTTCGTCGTCAATGTTGTGGAAGTCTGAGCAATTCTTGCTGCTCTTCTTCGTCTTCTTCTTCTTACTGTATCCCAGTTTGCTTGGCTCAGTGCCAATCTTCATGTACCACTCCAATCTGTCAGCAACAATGTGGAAATCAGTTAGTTTTTTTTTGATGAGATCAAAAACCTCATTATAATTTTGAAGATGCAATCAACAATGTGGCATCGTTTCCATCTCTACTGTTCCCTCTTGCTCATCATGCCAATCTGCTTGCTCCTCTGCTTGTACTACTCCTTCCTGTATCCGTACATGTCAAACCAATTCATGTTCCTCTCTTTGCGGATCGGTTTCTAATTCCTGCACTTCTCGTTGTAATAATCAATGTCTCCAAATCTGTACTACTCCTTCTTGCTCCAATACTTGCTCAAATTCATGTTCAAATGCCTGTTCAAATGGAGGAAATCAACCAATTGTGATTGTGATACCATCAAGTGGAAGGAATTGTCAAAATTCTTGTTCAAATGTGAGTGGAAAATAGATTGACTGAAGAATTACTTTTGATAGATTTAGCAATGTTCATCTGCTTGTACTACCACTACTTGCCGTCAAACTTGCCAGAACACGTGTCTCGGGTCATGTAACTCTTGCTCCAGTGGAAATTGTAATAGTAACAACACGAATAGTTTAGTAGTTGTGGTAAGCTTAAAAAATAATTCGGCCAAATTTTCTTGAGTTACCAAAAATTGTAATTACAGACTCCCTGTGAACGGTCTTGCAACAGTGGATGCCGTTCCACATGCTCTTCTACATCTTCTCTGAATGTCTGCATCCCAGCTTGCCAACAAACTTGCAGAAACACTTGCAGCACTGCAAGAACTCTCGTGATTCCATGTCTATCTGGAACATCTGGAAGTTCATGTTCTTGTTCATCTGGTTATTCAACTTGCGGTTCTCAATGTTGTCGTGTATGATATTTCTAAATATCTAAATTATCCTTTCATTGCTTGTACAAACGATAAACATTCCCTTCCTATTGTCGGTCCATGAGCCTCTGGGCGGTCGAAAAGTTTGACTATTTGTGTACAGGCGGGCTCAGGCGAGAACACATCATACTACACATTTCTCAAGGGCATTTTTTTCATTCTTTTGTGCCTAGACAGGAATTGAATATGAAGAACAAGGCGATTTGTGGCAAATTTCGCGATTGAGAGGGAAGGTCGTTGTTCGGTTTTTGACGTGGAATTCAAGTGTCGAGGGAGTTGAAGACAATGGCGTTGGGAATGTCGGATTAAAACTAGAAAAAAGCATTGAATTCTGAAAATGAAGACTGTTAATAGTGTTCTGATAATATCTACTGTACAGAAAGTCTATCGGACATTTCCCTCAAGCTTTGTTTTTATGTATCTGAAGGATATCTATGCAAGAAAAACTTTTTGAAAAATTCAGAAGTTTTTCGGTTGATTCATACCAAAAGTAATACAATCATTTGTACTCCAATCACAACAGCTTGTCAATTAACGAAATAACTTTTCGAATAAGGACTAAACAACCACTGAGCTTGAGATACTAATTCAACTGTAATGCCACCTATCTTCTAAAAAAATGTCTTCTAGTCTCTGGTATTAAAGTTATGTTATGTTTAATTTCCTCATTTATTGGGTTTCAGTTTTTTCTAATATTTCAATCCAAAATCACATAGGACAAATTTCAATTAGATTGTGTAAAATCTTTCCGAACCTGGATCTGAACGTCTTCAGGCCGACGCTCCTTCAACTTCTTTCAATCCCTACAGTCTTCCATGCTCTTATATATTCTCTTGGAAAAATGTAGTTTGTTCTTTGTTCGTACTTCAAATAATTCTAACCAGACTCCTAATTCATTTTTATAATCCCATGTTCTTCTCTCTTTTTTGCATGTTTCATTCTTATTGTGTTCTAACTCTTCTTCTTATTCTTCTTATTCTTTCCAATTTGCCGTCTCTCCTCTCTAAACATTGTTTATCTCTCGCATTATCGTTCATTAACAAAGCGATAACAAGGTTCAATTCGTCTTTCGGCAGAGGGTAAAAAGCTTCCGACCGGATACATTCGGCAGAAGGCCATCCTTCCGACTGACCAAAAAGCTTAAAAGACGCGAAAAATGGCACAGTTTGGCACATTTTCTTGTGTTGGTTGGTGGCTCAAGGAACAGAGAATATGAGGAATTTTGGGTTTTTGGTGGTTATTCTTATACTTTCTTGTGTTCAGGTAATTTTTTTAGTTTTATTGGTTTTCTTCTAATCCGTTATCAAACTTTGCCATTTTGAATAACTTTTCATTTTTTCAAATCGTTTTTGAACGTGGGTTTTTAGAACATGATTTACAATTATATCTTCTTTATTTGGCTTTTTTTAATTCTAGAAATGTTTTCTTTCATTCGTAAACTGACAACCTATCATGTTTTTTTCGAAAAAAATGCTCTCATTGTAATAGAGCCTAGCTCACTTACAATCAAAAAGTAAGTTTCTAGTTAGTTCATTCTCTTAATAACTAGCTGGCCTCTCCTACAACAAGAAGAAATAGTAGAAGACAAAAAAAAGTTATTTGTGATAGGATATAATTTTCATTGCTCTAGAAATTAATTTCTAGGCAATCCCACAACGAACGAAACGACAAAACTGTGATTGTACTCCCGGAGAAGCTCCAAAATGTGGGTGTCAAGTAATGCCAACACCAGAAATCGGAGGAGGTCAAATGATTTGTACCTGCTCGCCACCAGTTCCACCCAAATGTGTTTGTACTGAAGGAAATGTGGTACGGACTTACAGAAGCTTTTTCTGAAGAAATCAATTTGTTTTCAGAGAAACATCATCACAGGTCCATCTCTTCCTGGCCTTTTCAAACCATACAACTGTGTATCCACTTGTGAAAGCTCTTGTCTTGAATCATGTAATCGTTTGAATTTTAACTTGAAATGTGGAACAGTTTGTAACGAAGCATGCCAATTCACGTGTGCCAAACAAGAATCCACAACAACTCCAACGACAACACAAGCTCCTGCCACCACTGTAATGCTCCCACTTCCACCACATATTCAGGAATATCGATTCGTAATTCCTGCTGGATCACTTCAAACGAAACCAACGACTACAACTACACCAGCACCAGTTATTTTGAGTCAAAAGATTCAGATAACTTGTCCGATTGAATGCCAGCCTGCATGCAGTTTTGTGTGCACCAAACTAAGGCCAACATTGAAAGTGATAACTCAAATGTTCGATTCAAAGACTGATGAGACTACATGTAAAACAAGTTGTAGTAGTGCTTGCTTGTCGGTTTGCGCGTAAGTTGATATAGAAGCGTCCGAAGATCAGAATCCCTAACCTTTTAGCTCATCTGGAGTTCCGGGCAACGAATGCCAATCAAACTGCGCTCCAGCTTGCGAAGACACTTGTACTATTGTGAAGCCGGTAAATAGAATACAGACCAAATGTATAATAACAAAAAAGAGCACAGGTCGCTGTTGCCACCACTCAAATTCAACCGACGTCATCGACTGGTGGTCAGTGTGTGTCCGTTTGTATGCCATCATGTACTCAACAATGCATGTTTACTGTACAGGTAGATTGAAGTGAAAAAAGAGCTCAAAAATGGAATAATCTGAGATGACCTGGAAAACTGAAATCCTTGATTATTTCAGATGCAAATCGCTTTGTCCCAAGCTACATCAAATCCTTTGACAACTGAAAAACCAGCTCAAGCTGTCTTGATTCCAATTGCTCCAGTTTCAATTGTAGTGTCAGATCGTAAGTTCTGAAATTGACAATCAGAAGTTTGATCACATTCTTTTCCAGCAACTACCACAACATCCGCTCCAGCCGTTATCACTCTAGGAACTATTTGCAGGAATGAGTGTTTGGTAAGTTTATGTGCAACTGCTTTCAAATTGATTCCGGTTTGGACTATGCCAGTTCAAACGGTGCTATATCTGCGTTGCTTATGCTACAGTGTTGCAGTTCGACTTCCTTAGTTTAGTTCAGGTTCCCTAAAGCCAGCTGTTAATCTCAATAGATTTATCCCTTAGCTAACCCCTGCCCGCCAAGTGACCATCCACTTGAGAGCTCTGAAATCTTGCTCTTCATCCAATCCCCCCACATGTTCTCAGCTATTTCGGAAATAACAACAACTCTTTCTCTCTTTTCATTGCGAGAAAAACCGAAGAACATTGTGCAAACACACAAAATATCCAATGTACTGTTCACTCTCTCTTCAACACTTCTCCATAATTCTATTGTTTCTTGTTGTGTTTTTCAATCTGTTTCAAAACAGAAACAATCGTTTTTGAAGAGGTTTTGTGTGTGGGATAGATTTGGAAGTCTAAGAAAGTGAAACAGGAAAAAACTGAACCTGAGGTCAAAGAAGAAAACGAAGAGATTATGGGTTGGAAACCGTCTAAATGTTGCCAATAATTGACAACAATGGTGACAATCAGACTGTAGAAGATTATCATATTCTTTCAGGTTCAATGTGAGCATCAATGCCTTCCAAACAATCCAAACTGTATGGCTGCTTGTCAAACAACTTGCTACCCAGTATGCCAATCGAAAATGCGTCGACGCATGAAAGAAACGAAATCCGAACGAATTGAAGAGGACTTTGCTCGTCACCACCGTCAATAATTTATTCACTTTCTTATTTATTTTTGCTGTATATTTGGAGTAATTTAAGTTTTTCTTTTCTCTATTCAGTTGACCGATTAGTCAATGCTTTTCTTGTCTTGTCTTTTTGACACTATTTTGCGAATCTTTGAAATAAATAAAATCAATTTCATAATAAAAAATTTATTTTAATTTCGTGAAAATGCACATTTTATGTTGAACGATTCGTTCCAGACGACTCTAGACGTGGTGTCTAGAAAAGGTCCTCGTTGGCGGCGTCGATGGAGAGTCCAATCCAGGCCTGGAATTTATTGAAATTAGATAGTGTAAACTAGATGGCTAGAGTGTATTTCAGGATTTCAGCAGAACCCAAAAAGTGTTTGATAAAATTGAAAGTTCTCCACACGGACGCTCCAAGAAGATTACTACACACACACAGGTCAGTCGCGGTACGATCCGTTATGGGTTCGTACGGTTTCGGATGCATAACGGATCCGTTGTGGGTCTTTTCCGAATGTATGGTTCGCGCACGGACCGTTTTTTCAGTCATTAGGAAAGAGACAACGGCAACGTGCGCACGCGGTTGAAAAACGGGCCAGCAAAGAAGTTGAAGCTTCTCACAGAGATTGTCGAGAGGGTTAGTTCGCACGCGGGTGAAAAACAGATTCGCTACGGATCCGATACAGGTGGCCGAGAAATGTTGCTCTCGTTAAACTCTTCCATTTAGTTTTTTCATTTATTTTCGAATTTATTTTCAACACTTTATATTCCTTATGTCTATATTATCGAGAAGCAGTGATGGAGAAAAGACGAAATGTTGGACATAGTTGATTTTTCGAAAATCGGAGGTTAGTTTTTCTCACAAATTTTGTATGATAACTGAAGTATTCCCAGAACTTGAAAAACGTGTTGGAAGTTGGTCGATTCCGGAATCGAAAGTATTTAGATACGATATGCATGTAAGTTGATAATTTATTTTTTGCACATACTTTAAACATATTTTTTCAGACATTTTTCGAAAAAAAAAACAGCAACTCCTTGGTTCAATTGGAACGACTCGAAATCGGAAGGATTCTCACTTGTTCACTGGATTTCTACCGTAATAATTATTTTATCTTTTTTTTTAAATTTTTTGGAATTTATTGAAGTAATAAATTCTTATTATTATCCTTCTTAGAACCAAACGTTACAACCATCTCGAATAAACAATAAAATGCAAAACGCTAGAAGGGCCCGCCGGGTTGCCCTATCGCAACGTTCGCGAAGGATCCGTAACGGATCGCAGACGGACACACATACAATTCTTATTTCACCCGCTCGCGAACGGCGATGGACCCGTAACGGATTGTCCGCGAACGACCTGTGCACGTACCACAGCGGAGTAGGCAAGAGTGGAGGCAACAAGGACGGCGGTGTAGATGGCGTTCATTTTGGAGACGTTGGTTGGTTGGTTGATTGGATCGATTGGATCTTGCTCATACTGACGGTTTGCTCTCCTTATATACCAAGCTTATTTGTCACCATTTGACCTTCCACGTTGGCGATATCGATCTTATCAAGAAATGATGACAAATAAGCTTGGTATATAAGGAGAGCAACTCGTCAGTTTGAGCAAGATCCAATCGATCCAATACACCAACCAACGCCTCCAATATGAACGCCATCTACACCGCCGTCCTTGTTGCCTCCACTCTTGCCTACTCCGCTGTGGTACGTGTTGGTAGTAACCTTTTTGGAGCTTCAGTGTGAAGCTCAATGATATCGAAGGCTTTTTGGCTTCTGGTGAAATTCTATGAAATTCTCACTCTCCAAGCCATCTAGTTCACACCATCTAATTTCAATAAATTCCAGGCCTGGATTGGACTCTCCATCGACGCCGCCAACGAGGACCTCTTCTAGAAGAATCAAGTCGACGAACTGCTTTCCACGGAAGTTGGCACCATTTCTGTTCTCGTGTTCTAATTTACAAACTGAATGATAAAGTGTTTGATAGATATGAAAACTGTAATTCTTTCTTGCCATTTGAACAACCAAAACTCCGCATCGAAAGTATGCAGTGTCGCTTTCTGAAAAATTGTTCTGCAATTATAGCTTCTTTTCTACTTCACAAGCCTCGAGAAAAATTTGAAAAGGCAGAGATAACTGATTTTTCATCAAATCAGTGGTAAAGCGTGACTGGCTTTCAGAGGGATTCTCTCATAAATCAACTACGGCCATATATGGAATTTCTCTTCCAATTATATCAACTCGTGTTCATGGGTGTCATAGCTGTTTTATTCAGTGAGCCATGAGAGAATTCCCGGAGCAATAAAAGAATTTCGAGCTTCTTAGATTATGAATTTTTTTCCCAGCTTATCTAGTTCTATCCAACATTTTCCAAGTGCCCACTTTCCTCTGCCATTCTATTTTCTTCTGCCACAAATCCTTCTATGTCCTTCTCCTTCTTTTCCTTTTTCACCCGTTCACTTTTTTTCCAACCAAAGAGGGCACTCATCAATAATCAGCTAATCACTATTCTTAATCACACAATGCCCTTTCTTCTTTTTGCCTCCTAACACAACAAAACATGCCTTTAACCCATAAAAAAACAAACATCTCTCAAACAGACAAGAGGATCGATGCCTCCCCCTCTCATCATCTCTTGCTCCGCGGAGCTCCAAATTAGTGCCTATTTCCTCTTCTCTTCAAAAAGTTCGGATAGTTCCCTCCCCTTTTTTGCTTCTAGCAAAGAGAGAGAGAGAGAGAGAGAGAGAACATACATAGAAATTGAAAATTTTTGTACATGGCGAAATACAAACAAACAGGAAAAATTGCCGATGGGGGATGGTGGTTCGTCGATGGATGGAAACAGCAAGGGAAAAAGAAAAAGCAACGCGTCAGGCTGTCCTTTTTGCCCGGCGGTGGCGCGGAAATGCTCCGCCTCTTGCTCCGAGTTGAGCACATTCCGCCGAAGCTTTTACCGCCCCTGAGCTCTTCAAGCAGTAAGAGAGAAGAAGAGAGAAAGTGCGAAATAGATTTTGAAGAAACAGAGAGATAGGCTCCTCCATCACCACTTAGCCTTGATTCATTATTATTATTATTATTCATTATTCCATTACTCATCTTATTATTCATACCTCTGTTTCACTTTTTGACATTTATAAATCATTTTCCTATAGCACTCAGAATATTGGAATAACTGAAACCGTCTGAAAATTGAATCCCGATGGGACGTCCAACTTCTCTTCGGTTACTATTTTTATTCTGTCTCCTCGTGGCACTTTCCACAGCAGCGGTGAGTGTTTTTTTTCTTCTTTTTTTCGTGAATTCGTGAAAGTGGTTACGGTGGATTCCTGAATCAAACGTGATCTTCATGTATTAAAACAATTCATTCTCGTGAATTAAAATGTCAGTATGTCTAATCTAGTTTCATCGTGATTTGATCCAGAATCAGCGTACTGTGATATTAATCCCGAAGTTCTAAAATTTTCAAATTTGGAACGCCACTGTTTCCCGGTCAGCCTACTCTTATTGAGGTTTTCACAAGCTCAAAATAAATAAATAAATAGTGTTTGAACTGTTTGTTCTGAATCCCTGAAAGAATTTTCATCTATCAAAGTCTACTTGATTTCTAGAAATTTCACAAAAAAAACCTAAATTTTTACTACAAGTCCACTGATAAATGATTGCAAGATTTCGTAGCTATGTCATTCAAGTAACCTGTTTATTGAGTTTCGCTGAGTAATTACTGCAATAATGACAGCTGATAAACCGACTTCAGTTCCCAAAAGAGTTCATTTTCAGTTCCTATTGATTCAATTTGACTTCTCTTAAAACGACACACAATGAGTCATTTTTTGAACAAATACTTGACCAGTGAATGATGAATTTAGTGTTCCAGATCTTTCAATCAAAAGACAATTTTCGTGATTAAAAAAAATCAGAAAAATCAGTTGATTGAGGAAATTTTTTCAGCAATTAGTAGTTTCAGATTCTTAAAGTATTGACTCAAGTAATATTTCCAATCACTCTGTCTAATTTTCTAGTATTCTTTTTGAAGGGCAGGTCTTGAGGTTCGTTTAGAAGATCATCTCCTTTTTTAAGGGCATATGGTTTAGATAAAACTTTAGAAGTATTTCTTATTATAGAAAAGAATGGCAGAGGTGTCATTCATTGTGCCAGACTATAAACACTTTCCAATGAAATCAAGTCTATGAAACATTTTGATATTTCCCAATGTCTCCTTCGGCCAAAGTTCAAAATTCTCAGATTTTGAAACCCTCTTACTCACTAGCTCCGCCCCTCTTCTTCCCTGTTTTTGATCGAATTCCGAATGGAGTCTTGACCATCTAAAAGCTTGCTCAGGCCCCTTTTCCCGAAGGTTTCTATTTCAATTCAGGTGTCCTCTCTCTCTCTTCTTTTTTCCATTTGACCACCGTTCATTTTCTCTCTTCTCTTCCAATTCCATCTGGGCTTGCGCTAGAGTTTGTTTCCATTGTAAGGAGTCAAACACAATGAAAACAGAATGTAAACACTCTCTCGGTTTTTCTTCCATTTCTTTAACATCATGACCTTCTCATACATAAACACAAAATGTCTGGAGAGAGTGGAAAAACGAGGTTTCTGAAGAAGAGGAAAATTGAGAATGTTTCTTCATGACCAAGAACAGTTTGATGACAAAAGGGGAAGACCAGAAATAGACAAAAAGAATTGAAACCGGAAGAGTTTCAACACAGGAATACCGTAATTCAGAGAACATCAGGTTGCAGGTTGTAGTCTCTTGAGCTTATTGGTGTTTTTCTTGGCATAAACAAAGGAATGAATAGAAAATTATTAGATTACTGTAGTTTCATGAAAATGTATCATAAGGAACATCTATGCCCTGAAAAGCGAAAACCGTGAACTCATTTATTAGCAGTTTGTGAGCTTTTATTCACTTGACAAGCTCATAAATTGAAAATTGCAACTTGGTGAAAAGAAAAAAAATTAAGTGTATCGTGACCGTAATTCTCTGCTCTAGCTCAAATTCAATTCGCCGTCTGGATCATTATTTTTTTTTGGTTCACATGTGTTAGATTATTTCGAAATATCAGTTTTTGATAGGCTTGATCAATTGAAGTAATTGGACTTTCTACAGCTGCTACCAGCAAAACTTTCAGAGCTATAGGGTAACATCAGTTTTTTCTATAAATCAAGCTTTATCTCGTAATCTGGACTCTATGATTTTAGACAGACCTCCCACGTATCCTCTTAATCCCGTTCCAAACTTTTTTCTGAAATTTTTCTACAAAAAACCCACACGAACAAAAAATGCCTAAACTTGCCGAAACCACCTTGCCTCCTCCTCCTCCACACTTTCTCTCGTTTTCTAACCGACTTGAGACCGAATGTTTGATTATCGTAAAGAGTCAATAGAATGAAAATGACCAACAGGAAATCGGATATCCGATATTGAAAATGATATCGGAAAGGAAATTGAGGAGAGGAGATTAGGGAATAAGGGTGATAAACGAGAGAAGGGGCCACTTATCAATTCCCATCACTTTTCAAGGAGCTTCACACTTCATTTATGGAGTAGGTTTTCGTATATGTTGGTTTGATTCCGGTAGACTTTGTGATTATTAGGATTAGAAACAATAAACTTGCAGTGAAAATGAAATAAGATCCTTCAACTACAGTATCTTCTAGATCATTTAGTAATTCTCAGAATGGGTTACTGTAGAAACAAAAATGTCAGTCTTGAGTTTCTAGTACACCCTGGCAAGCTTTTCGTTCATCTCCAATATCTAAATATTCTGTTCTTTGGCAATCTCTGTTGACCATTTGATCTCATTATTCCTCTGTCTGATTTCTGATTTCCCAATGACCAACACCTATGGTTCCGCTTGTTCCAGATGCTCCAGATGCTCCAAAAATCCTCCCATGAGAGTGTTTTTCTTGTTTAAGTACCTCCAAACTTCGAGTGGTTTTTCTCACGAAACAACACACATAAATCTATCGTTTTTGCTCAACATGTTGACACGGATTGAGATGCCTTCCGCGCGGTAGACAGCAAAGACAATAGGAGAAAGGAAGGGGGGAGCGAGAATTATTAAGATTAACATATGTACTTTAGGAGAACGGAGAGTAGGGAAAAGAAAAACAGAAAGCATGCAATGAGAAAAAAAACAGAGGTTAGAATAGAGGATGGTTGTTATAAGAATATACTGCAACTTTTCATTGATGATTACGTATTTTCTACAGAGATACTGTAGTATTAACTTAAAGCATTCTCATTTGTCAAACTGGAATAAGACACGTGTTCACTTTGAACATACACATAAAAATGGAGACCTAATTCAAAAAAGTTTTTTCAGAGTCGCCGTCTGAAACGTCAATGTGGATGCTCAAACTTCTGTAATTGTCAACAACAACCTGTATTCTTCGCACAAATCTCTCTGCCAGCGTGTTCGTGTCAGCAGGCACCAATTTGTCAGCCACAATGTCCAAGAGCTGAGATTGTGAGTTTTTTTTTGTGAATCAGAATGCGTAACTCGCAACATTTTCATTTTCAGAACTCTGATTGCGCTGCCACATGTGTTCGAGCATGTATTCCATCTTGCTCCAAGAGTACTGGAAACACATTTGCTTGCTCCACAACTTGTGAGAGTACCTGTGATAAAACTTGTGCGTCTGCAGCTCAAAATGCTATTGCACATATTCAGGTTAACTTTAGGTTCAATAAAATTCATTACCCTCCAATTTCAGGTCTCTCCTCCAAATCCGCAGCCAATTGTGCCAGTTGCTTCTGCTCCAACTGTGGACGATTCCTGCCAGAATGTCTGTCAGAATGTATGCCAAGGAGCATGTGTTTCACAAAACTCTCCACCAGCTGTATGCCAACAGACTTGTAGACAATCTTGTCAATTTGGATGTGCCACCAACGAACAATGTAAGCTTTTGAATATTGAAATGACTTCAAAAACAAACTCATTGAATTTTAGTACCATCGACCGCCGCCACCTCTGCACCAACGATCAAAATAACTCTGGATATCAACGACTCATATTTCGACTCCAATTGTGCTCCAAAATGTACTCAATCCTGTCATTCTCAATGCATTTCACAAGGAAACGCTGCCGCCTCCTGCTCCAATTCTTGCAACAACGAGTGCTCAGACAAGTGTTCCCATCGACCCCAAGTTCAAGCCCAAGTACAACAAATTCAACCCCAACAGGTTCGAATCACAGTTCCAGTGACTGTTGCACCACCAGCCACGTGTCAATCTCGTTGTGAGAACCGTTGTCTTTCTACCTGTACAGCCACTCAGCCATCTGTCTGTGCACCATCATGCTCCACAGCCTGTCAATTATCGTGTGATAGTATTGGAGCAGTAGTTGCAGCAGCCCCATCACAGAGCACTCAATCACCGACCCCTATTGAGGTGAGGGCATTGTGCACACCAATGTGTATGCCTCAATGTCAACCGTCATGTACCGCCACTACCACTACCACAACAACAACAACAACAACCCCAATTCCTTATATCCCAACATTAGCCCCCGCCCCAGTTATTACCAATCAATGCGTCCCTAGCTGTATGCCAGCGTGCCTACCACCCTGTACCCAACCAGTGGTTCTTACCACTCAAGCCCCTGTAGTGAACCAATGCATTCCCCCATGTCAACCGCAATGCCTTCAATCCTGTCTGGAACAATATATTCAGCCCCAAGTAGTTATTCCCCAATGTATTCCCCAATGTCAACCATCGTGTGAGCAACAGTGTATCCAAGAGGCTACTACCACTACAACGACTACAACTACTACGACTACAACTCAAGCTCCACCCCCACAGGTATCCACTGATGAGCCACCTGTCTATGAGTTTGAAACCACCACAACCACTGAGTTTGATATGCCAAGCACTAGCACTGAGCCAGAATATGAAGATGAAGAACTAACCACCACACAAATCACACAGCAAACCTCTTCTGAACCTTTTGAACCTAATGAACCAACATCTGAGCCTTATAAACCTTATGAGCCAGAGACTGAAGAGCCAGAAACAACTCCTCAACCATTAGAGTATACTACTGTAGAACCTTATGATTATCCACAGTATGATCAACCAACTACACCAGGCACCAACCCAACCAGCACCATCCCAATCACTAGCACTTTAACCAATCCAACACCACCAATACAAACTTTACCACCATCATTACCACAAACAACTCCTCAACCTCAACGGGATCAGTGTCTTCCTGCTTGTCAGCCAGCTTGTAATCAAAACTGTATTGTGGCTATGCAAGTACTTCTTTATATCTCTTGTCCAGAAGCTTGTCGTCCAGCTTGTGATCCAAAATGTGCTTATCAATATCTTCGAAGCAATCCATCAACCCCTCAACACTATAATCCACCAGCACTTCCAAATGGAGGAGCTTCTTCAAGATGCATTCCGGCTTGTATGCCAGCATGTCTTCTCGATTGTGTTCTACCATACTTTGGGGAAAATATCATTCCGACTTTGCCACCGAGAGTTGTGGTAGAACAAATTCCAGAGGAAGATTGGGGAAGGTATCGGGATCAAGGACAGAGTCCACAGAGGGTATATATTCCACCGAGTCCAAGACCAGCGACTTTGAGCCCTAGTCAAGCTGCTCAACAGAATTATACTCCATCTCAAACAAGCCAACAGGCAGGGCCACAAGGCTATATCCAGCCACAAACTTACAGACCTGTTACTCATGTTTCTCAACTGAGTCAAGGTCAACCATCTCAGCCCCAACCTCAATACTACCAGCAGCCACCAACTCAAAATCCAATGGGTTATACGCCAAGACCCATTCAACCTTCTCAACAACAGGCATATCTTCAACCTAACTCTGCACCATCCCAACCCCAAACGATTCATCTTCAATATCAAGCATCAATTCCACAGGGATCCTCTCCAGCACAACCCACATTTACTTCCCAATTTGCACAAGTCTTTCAACCCACTCAGTCTTTCACTCTAGCTCAACACCAGGCTCAGAATCAAGCAAAAGCAGTTCAAGCTGCTCAGGCTGCTTATAATGCTCCCAGTCAACCAGCACAAGGTTCATACCAGCCTTGGTCGGTCCCAAAGACTCCAATGACTATGTCAGGTAGTTCTTATAACTCTGCCGCTCAAGGACCAAACACTCCAAAGTTCCAAGTGCAAATGGTTCAAGTTGGTGGGGTTTCAAAAAGTTTGAATCCATCAGCTCCTGTGAATTATCTAACTGTTAATCTGAAAAATCCACCAACACCTTCTGCACAACCCCCACCTAAGTTCGTTGTGAAGCTCCGAGAGCCTGTACCACAACAACAACAACTACCACAAACACCACAGCACTCTGCACCTGCACCAATATTACAACGTCCATTTTCCACGTATGGCACCATGCCAAAGTCAGTATCTAATCACATTCAATCCTCCTCACTTGCCACACCTCAACCATTAGATTCTGATGAAAATTCTATAATAGACGATAACACTCCCTTTGTTGACGTTCTTCCAAAAAATGAGCCAATAGAGGAAGAATGTGTTCCTCAATGCATGCCACAATGTGATCCATATTGTATTTCACAGCACCGCTACAGCTTGCGATCCTCCTCATCACCCACAGCTTCATGCCCTTCAGCTTGCATGCCAGAATGTTCAACACAATGCATTTCCACGTTGCAATGTCCACTATCATGCCAACCAACATGTGAATCTTCATGCCTTCAGAAGCCACCAATTATCAAGATTACTGTAACCGGACAGCAAGTTGGATGTGTTGAACAGTGTCAGCCGGCGTGCGATCCACAGTGTATCATTGCCACGAACAAGGTTCCTTAGTTTTGCTTTTGCTCTTTTGCTTTTTCCTTTTGCAAGTTTTTTTTAGTTAAATTATGTTTAAACCAACTGAATATCCTATTAAGTTCCATTTTGCACGTTCAGACTCCGTCTCAACAACCTCAAATCGTCGTGGCGACGACGACACAAGCACCCCGTCCGCCTGCACCAACACAACAACAGCAACTTGCCAGTTGCCCACAATTATGTCAACCACAGTGCACTTCACAATGTGTTCAGGCAAGTGCGCTCTACGGGTACATGCAGCGATAGGTTAAAAATAGGACGGAACCGAGTTTTCAACACCATTCCTCATCTCATTTTTCATTTTATTCCAGCAACAACAATGCCCATGCCAACAAACTTGTCAAACCGGATGTCAACAACACAATCCAGATGCTCGAGTCTGTCAAAATGTCTGTTTGGAAGTCTGTGCATCCGAATGTCCAAAACCAGCTTCTGCTCCAGTTCAACAACCAGTCTATCAAACAGTCCAAACTCCACTCTCTTACGTTCCAGTTGTTCCAGTGGCCTCATCATCTTCTCTTCCACAAATCACCATTAACTTTGCCGTTCCAGAATGTGTTCCAGTCTGTGAACAGAGCTGTAATGCTCAATGTGTCGAGAAGTTCCCACAAGAACACTGTGGATCCGTGTGCAACTCTCAATGTCAAACTGCCTGTTCCACCCAAACAGCTCAAGCTCCAGTTCAAAGTGCCCCAGCTGCTCCATCTTGTCAGCCACAATGTCAACCAGCCTGTGAGCCAACTTGTATTGCCCAGCAAACTCAACCAGTCAGAATCATGATCAATTTGGCAACCGCTGCTCCAGCCCAACAAGTCCAACAAGCAACTGTCGCATGTCAGCCAATGTGTGAGCAGAGTTGTGTACAAGAGTGTCAGTCAACAACTCTGAACGTCCAAGCAGCCACGTGTCAACCAGCGTGTCAAGCAATCTGTCAACAATCATGTGCTCCATTGAGCACCTCTGCTCCAGTACTACAGACTATTCCAGTTGTTCCAGTTGCAGCAGTTCAAGCCTCATCGGCTAGCACTCAACTGTGTGCTCCAAAATGTATTAGTGATTGTCAAGGATTGTGTAAAAGCAATTCTCCACAATGCATTCAAGGTACTAATTTTCAGAAGTAGGAATATAAGAAAATTAATTTTCAGGATGTGATGCTTCATGCCAACAACTCTGTGGAACTGCTCCAACTCCAGCTGTTCCACTGACTGTTAACTACAACTGTAATCTTCCATGTGATTCTCAGTGTACTCAACAATGTTACCATCAAGGTATACTGTAGCTTTGGAAATCAGACTCAATAAATATATTTCCAGCTCCAACATGTGCTCCAGCCTGTGCTCAAGCATGTGAAGCCCAATGTCCAGTGGTATCTTGTGAAGATGCTTGTCAAACAGTTTGCAAGGGACAATGCGTTTTCTCCGGTCAAAATTCTCGTCAATGTGGACCAGCTTGTGCCCAATCATGCAGCTCTTTGTGTCATAAAAAGAGAGTGAAACGAGGCGAAAATTAATTTGTTTTGACTCTTTCTTGTTTTTTTTCTCTTTTTCTAGTAGACCAATCAAAATATCTGAACCTAAAAACAATTCGGACCAAAAATCACTCTCCCATCTCTTCTGCTCAATTTGTCGTCGTCTTTCTGACCTATGTGGGTCTGTCACAATCGCCCCGCCTCCTATCGTTAACTAATTTATTTTTTTGTTTTTCTTTTTTGTAATTTATTTTTATTTTTGAAATCCCATAAAAGTTTCTTAAAAAGAGTTCTCTTCATTTTCCTCTTCCTCATCCCATGGCTCTTTTTCGGGAAGTTGATCTTGAAGAGCTAGCTTCTCTTCACTGTACCTTTTTGAAATTCTTTTGTATGATACGTGTTGTTTTTGAAGCATGAACACTGATCTGGCAGTCTGGAAATTCAAGAATACTTTCAATTTGGATCAATTGAAATTAAAACTGACATATCCCCGATTACGGAATCTGACATAGTTAACAACCATGTAAAGTGGGACAACAAGAACCGGTAAGAAAGCAAGGAACCAGCCAAAAATATCAAAAAATAATGGATAGACATCGGGTTTACCCATAAATGGATAGTCACGAATAAGAGACAGAACCATAAGGACCTGAAATAAACGTATTGGAACTTTTAGAAATGTTTTTGAAATGAAACAAACCGCTGCAAGTAGTGGAGAAATAACCATCCAGTTGACTGTATACCACCATGAATTAGGTCCCAGCGCTTTGCCACAAACATTCTTGGACTTTCCAAGCATTTCAGTGATATCATCTCTAACATTTCGGAATCCATAGACATACATCATAGCTAAAAGTTGAGCAACGACGGCACACACTGATGAAAATCCAGCTGCGTATTCATCAAACAACTCGAACCAATAAAGTCCAGCCTTAAAACAAACCATCTTTGCTCATAGAACTTTATTCAACTTACATTAGTACAGAATATCAATCCACTGGCATAAAGCACAAAACACCATCCCAGTACAACCATCCATTTCTTATTCCGGCTTCCTCTATTTTGATCATAAATACATGCACAAATTCCATCGACCAACGCGATTTCAGTACTTGCTCCGAGCAAAAAGAGCATAAAGAAAAACAAGAAACTCCAAAGCCATGGAATAGGCATCTGAGTAATTGCTTCTGGATACACAACAAATGCAAGAGATAATCCAGATTTGATAACTTCTGGAATTTTAACTCCACGTTGTTTGGCAAGAAATCCAAGAGTTGAGAAGACAGCAGCTCCACCAATAAGTGACATTAAAGTGTCGCCTATTATAACAATTAAAGCATCTCGGAAAACATTATTATGTTTTGGACTGCATGAAGATAAACTGATAAGTCCTCCATTTCCAACAGAAAGTGAAAAGGCTAATTGAATGAGGGCTTCAGTCCAGGTTTTGATCAAGAATAACTTGGAATAGTCTGGCTGTCCAAGATAGTAATAGAGGCCTTCATATGCTCCTGAATTTTAATTTTATCGAGTTTAACTTTAAAAATCAATAAAAATACCTGGTAGAGTGACTCCGCGAATGAATAAAACAATGACTATGAAATATGGAAGAAGAACAGAAACATATGATATCTTTCCCATAATTTTTGTTCCTTTAATAATTCCAAGTGCAGTTAAAATCCAACATACAGTCATTGAAACAAACACTGGCCAGTTAAAACCACCAAAATCAAATAGCCCATCTGATGGTCTGATAACATGTTTCATAAAATATTGCTCAGTGGCTCCAAGGATTTCAACTCCATCAAATAAAGAGGCATCTTGACATGTTCCATTTATAAAAATCATTTTCACAGTTTCATTATTCCCTTGACATTCTTTTTGACTAAAAACCATAATTCATAAAGTTCCAATATACTTCCTATCTTACCGTAACATATCGATACACGTTGCAGCAACATTCCACGAATTGTCACACTTATTCCAAATATTGAAATCTCCTCGAATAATATTGAACATGTATAAAAGAATCCATGAGACAATCACAATATAATACATTGAAATGAGAATAGCAGCAGCAACGCCCATCCATCCAACGCCTTCCAGAAACGGCATAATTCGTCTAAAGATGATTGGAGGAGACTTTCCATTGTATTGTCCAGTTAAGAATTCAAAATAGACAGCAGGGAATCCGAAGAGAAATGCACAAGTCAAATATGGAATCAAGAATGCAGATCCTCCATTCTCATATGCTCTTGTAGGGAATCTCCAAACATTTCCCAGTCCAACAGCTAATCCAAGAGTTGTCAAAACGAATTCAATTCCATTCCCAAAGAATTCTCTATCTTCTTCTGCTGATGGATTCTCTAATGAAGGTTGTGTAACTGTAGATGTATCGGTGATCGTAGTCAGTTTACTAGGTGTCAATTGGCTAAAAGATTCTTTGGATTCTCTAGTATTCGAAGATGTTGCACGTTCTAAAAATTGATTGTTGAGGAGAGAAGCCAGAAACTTTTTGAACTCACTGATAAGTAATTCTTCTTCTTTCGATGCCATTTTGTTGGTATTTCCATCTTCTTTCGGCTTTTCCTGAGTATTCATAACAGAAGGAGTCGAAATTTGTATTTTCAATTCGAATCGAAATGTCAGAATAGAACTCGGAAGCTTTTTAAGTGACGTGGATATCGAATTGATTAAAAAAGTAATGAGTTGGAATTTTACGGGCAGAGTTCACGGGATAATTCCATGAACTGGAGAAATAAAAATTATGTGTCACGTTCTTGTAAATGATTCGTGTTTTAACCGTCTTCAGTTGGTGATTTTCAACTCAAGAAACAAAAAAGGAAACAGATTTCATGATTCAAAGATTTATTTACAGAAAAAAATTCAGAATAGACATGTTTGATTTGGCCATTTTGATCTCGAACGATCTCTAATAAATTTGATAAATCGATGAACTGACTTCAATCTAAAACTTTAAATTTCTTGTAAAATTTTCTTTTCGTCTAATTACCGTAGCAACATCATCTCCACTTGCTGCTTTACGACTTCCTTGGTCTGAATCCTCATCCCATGGTTCCTTCTCCGGAAGTTGAGATTGTTCAGATTGACGGTTTTCGTCAAAGTTTTTGGAAATTCTTGGGTAGGAAACATGTTGCTTTTGAAGCATGAACAGGGATTTTACAGTCTGAAAAACAGGGAAATTTCAGATGTCTGCTAATAAGACAACAACTTACATGACCACGTTTACGACAACGAATGTAATTGACAACCATGAAAAGTGGAACCATTAGAACTGGCAAGAACGATACAAACCATCCACAGATATCAAAAACGATCGGGTAGACGTCTGCTTTACCGTTGTATGGATAATCACGAAAGAAAGAAAGAATTACAAGAAGCGCTGCGATAACTGGAGCGATTCCCATCCAATTAGCAGTAAAGTACCATGAATGTGGACCGATAGCTCTAGTACATCCATTCTTGGGCTCGCCGAGCATTTCAGTGATATCATCTCTAACATTTCGGAATCCATAGACATACATCATCACTAGAAGTTCAGCGACGACAGCACATACAGATGAGAATCCTGCTGCGTATTCATCAAACATATCAAACCAATAAAGACCAGCCTAAACACTACATGTTTTAAAGTTGCCCAATGAATCATACGAATACAAACTTACGTTGGTTGAGAATACTAAACCGACACAATAAAGGAAGAAGCACCAGGTTATTACAACCATCCACTTCTTCTTTCGGTACTTTGGACTTTGATCATAAATACAGGAACAGAAGACGTCAACCAGAGCAATCTCAGTACTTGCTCCGAGCAAAAAGAGCATCAAGAAGAAGAGAATGCTCCAGAGCCATGGAAGAGGCATCTGAGTCATGGCTTCTGGATAAACGACAAATGCCAGAGAGAAACCACTTTTAACAACTTCTGGAACAGAAACTCCACGTTGCTGAGCCAAGAATCCAAGAGTTGAGAATACGGCAGCTCCTCCAACTAGAGACATTGCAGTATCACCGAGAATAACGATAAGAGCATCTTTAAACACATTATTATGCTTTCGACTATAAGATGATAAGCTGATAAGCCCTCCATGCCCAACAGAAAGTGAGAAACACAACTGTTTCAACGCTTCAGTCCATGTTCTAATAACGAAGAGTTTCGAGTAATCCGGCTTTCCGAAGTAGTAGTAGAGACCATTAGAAGCACCTGTAAAGAGCAAGGAATGTTTTCGAAAAATATTGCACCAGAAGGTCTTACCTGGCAAAGTGACTCCTCGTACGAACAAAACAACAACAATGAAATAAGGAAGAAGAACGGAAACATATGAAATTTTTCCCATAATTTTTGCTCCTTTCAAGATTCCAAGTGCAGTCAACGACCAGCAAATAGTCATTGAAATAAGAATTGGCCAATTGACTCCAGAGAAATCATAGAGTCCACTTGATGGATTAATGATATGTTTCATAAAATACTGTTCTGTGGCACTAATCATTTCAACTCCATCAAATAGAGATGCATCTTGACATGTACCATTTATGAAATACATTTTCTCAGGTATCGGAGTTGCATTATTCCATCCTGGAGGGCTATCCACTTGACAATCTTTCTGACTGAAACAAGTAACTTAGTCTACAAGAGATTGAAAAGCTTCAACTCACCGAAGCATATCAATACACGTGCCAAGATCATTCCATGGATTATCACACTTATTCCAAATATTGAAATCACCTCGAATGATATTCACAATGTAAATACTAATCCATGAAACGATGACAATATAATAGACAGCTACAAGTGCAGCTACAAGTACACCCATCCATCCAACACCTTCAAGGAATGGCATCACTCTTCTGAAGATAACTGGAGGTGATTTTCCATTGAATTGTCCAGTCAAAAATTCAAAATAGACAGCAGGGAATCCGAAGAGAAATGCACAAGTCAAATATGGAATCAAGAATGCAGATCCTCCATTTTCGAAAGCTCTTGTTGGGAATCTCCAAATATTACCCAATCCAACAGCCAATCCAAGACAAGTCAATACAAATTCAACTCCATTTCCGAATCCTTCTCTTTCCTCTTCTACTTGTGGTGCTTCAGATGGAGCCACAGATGAATTCGTTGTTGTGTTTGTAGTTGTATTTAGTTTACTTGGTGACTTCTGTCGAGAAGTATCTGGCGATGTTGGAGATGTTGGAGGCGTCACTCGTTCTGAAATGTTTCTTCAGAATCCATCTGATATCGTCTGGAAACCCTTACTGAGATCCTCATCATTTTTAATCGATGCCATTCTGTTGGTTGTTTCACCTTCAATTTCAGGACGATTTCTGGCAAGAAATCAGCAAGAATTGGCTTTCGATTGTTATTTTTATTGGATAAGGATGAGCAAAACTTTAGAACTGATTTCCTTTTGATTGTTCCGCCCATCTGAGCCCCAGTTTTGGCATTTTGATAACAAAGTTCACGTGGATCATTCTCTTGTTTCCTCCATATTTTGATTTATTGAAAGCAGCGTGATTTTAATATCGCCCATGTCTATCTTTTTATCAAACTTTTATCTAAACTTTTTATTATTTTGAGGTCAAAAAGATTTGTAAAAGATGACAAAACAGAAACAATTTCAAAAACGAATAACAAAAAACGGATAACATTAACAACAAATTAACCAAACAAAAATTAATCCTCATCACTCCAATTGGCAAGAGACATATCAGCAAATCGATCTGGAACCGTTGCATCCGCCTTCTTTGCGGCAGCTCCAATCTTGATTCTCTTTCTTTTTGCTTTAGGAATCGATGGCTTCACATCTTCATCCTCATCATCTTCCACAACTTCTGTAGCCTTTCGTTTCTTGGCAGCTGCTTCCTCTTCCTTCTTTTTCTTCTTATCATCCTTCTTTGAATTCTCAATTGCACTTCTCTCCTTCATCTTCCACACTTTCTCCCATTGACGATAGAATGCCTTAATTGGCGAATCTGGATTGTTGAGCTCGAAACGCACGGCACGCTGAAAAAAATAACAATTTGTAAGCCTTATCGATGACAATAATAACTTACCACTTGCATTTCATCATTCAAATCGACGTGCTTTCGAGCCAGAACATCAAGAACAAAACGCGAATGTTCTTTGAGTTTTGTCTGGAATCCACGGAAAAGATGAGCATGATCTGCATTCTTCATAGTGTCGAGGATAGATGAGATCTAAAAAAGAAGAGCTCAAACGAAAAAAAAATGAGTCATTGAACTTACTCGATGATTAATAGGTAAGAGAACATCAGGGAAAGCAGCCTGACAAGCAAGAAGATGAGCTGCTTGCATCATAGTTCTGAATACATGCTCAGTGATAACTTTTCGCCATTGTGGAAGATCGGAGAATTGGGAAGAACACTTGAGAGTGCATTCAACATCCGGAAGCTTCACTGATCCTTTTGCTGGCTTTGGTTTTGACTTGAGCTCTCGGGCAAGTTCTTCGAGACACTGAAAGCTTTGACATTGGATTTGAATTGTGGGAATTTTTAATACTAACATCACAAGAAAGCTGCATAATTGGAATATAACTGGTGCAACTAGCTTGAAGTTGAATGAGTAATTGGCAACAATGAAGACGAAGTGGGAGGAATGTTGGAGCATTACACAGTCTAAAAAAGAATATTTAAAAATATATTTAAAAAATATTCAACTCACCTAAAGATTCCTACAATAACCTGAATTAGTGGATAAACTAGCTCTCCAATCTGCTCAGCTCCATTCACTGAGTGTGCTTTTGCGATAACTCGTACCCACATGTACATACACTGCATCATTTGCCAATTGTAAATCGAAAAGATTAAATCTTTTCGTCCTTTTGCAATCATTGCATTACGAAGATGCACCGCAGTTTGACGAATATAGACAAATGCGTACTTGTAAGCTTGTTCTGGATTTATCATTGTGATTTCAGCAAAAGTACGATGCATGAATTGAAGAAGGGGCCATGTTTCGTTGGTAACGATTTTCGAGTTGGCTACAAAAGCTACGTAGGCTGTCTTGTAAAGTGGAACGAAATGCTGTGGATAGTTCTTGACGAGAAGATTCATGCAGACGAATGCTGGAAGACGGCACTCCAATGTTTTACGACTCCAGATTTTAACAATTGCCTGCAAATAATCTAATAAGATTTAGTTCGTTTTCTGTTATCATACCTTGATGAGAAGTTTAGACATTCTCGAAAAATGGGCATAGAGATCGACGAGTCTAGTCATAGCTTTGAGAGTTGCAATGAGAACGTCTGTAGTTTGAACTTCGTTGAGAAACTGAAAATACATAAGCTTTTATAATCGATAAACATTAGGATATCACATACCACAATCATAGCATGAAGATAAGTTCTAACATAAGTCTGATACTTCTTGATTGCAGTCTTTGAGAATAGGAACTTCTCTCCTTCAGCTTTTGCTTTTAGAAGTCTTTTGAGAACGTCTGGCATAGCTTGAAAGCACATTCGGACAACTGCTTCGAAGATAGACTGCTCATTGATGACGTATTTCGGAGCTTCAATATCAGCTCCAACTCTGGCTACACAAGCAACGAATACATCGATAGCCATACGAACATCAGACGGATTAATAGGGGTTGTGGTTTCATCGTCCAGCACCAAAACTTGTTGAAGATAGGAATAGACATTCGAATCTACAATAAGCCGTCCTGAATTGTCACTTTTAATTTTTGGCTTTCGAATCTTTTTGATTTTCGTTTTGTCGTCATCCTCTTCATTCTCATCGTCACTTTCCTCCTCCTCTTCCTCATCTTCATCTTCTCCATCCTCATCATCCTCGTCTTCATCATCATCCTCATCCTCTTCCATATTCAAAAGATCGGCGTCTTCTTGTTGAAGGAACTTGAAGAATTCTGGATCACTTTGTTTCAATCTGAAAATTCGAATTTAAAATACGGGTCTTTTTCTGTCACTATTTCTCACTTCTCCAAATTCAACTTGTGCTTTTTCATTCCTCCCTTTTCTACTGTCACAGTTCCATCATCATCTTCCGATTCGTTTCCATCTAAACTACCTTCTCCATCCAGCTTTGCAACTTCTTCATCTGAACTTCCTTCGTCTTCGGATTCAGGTTTCTTCGCGAGTTTAGCTCTTTTTGGTGCAACATTTCGTTTCTTGAGTCCTGTTGACTTTTTGAGGAGTTTCATCCTGAAATAAGAATAAGTTTGAAATCATTGCCAATTAAATAGGGGAAAGGTTCTTATGGGATAATGCAGACAGGTCTCAACGAACTTTAATAAATTCAAATCTTTAAATTCTCTAAATAGTAAGAACCCTGACAATCAATTAGCACTGAACTCTTTGATATTATCTATTTCTGTCCATCATGAGTACATCTAGATCAAGCTTTTCATAACATTTTTATCCATGATCTTTCATCTCAATTCACTACTGGATATTCAGTTTCTTTCTCGCTGCGTTTTGTGACGGTAAGCGAGCGGATCGGGGTCAGTAGACACACGAGTAGAGATTGCGGCATTTAAGGAGACACCAGCAGAATCTCGTAGTCAGGAAGAGAGATTTGAATGAGACACACGTTTACGAAAAGGAAAGAAAGGAAATAAACTGTAGTCTCATTTGCATACTTAGTACCCAATTGGATTCCATTTCACTTTCAACATGTTCCATTTTTTAAAATTCTATTTGCAACCCGATGATCTTCAGTATATCTAGCTTGATTATTATTTCAAAGAGTTTTTTTCTGGTTTTCCAATGACGTAAACCTCTTGACTAGCATGTACTAGAAACCGGTTTTTGCCGATTAGCTTCTTCCTAAAGTTTCCTTGAAGCGAAGCTTTCTCTGAGTAAAACTGATTTTCGAAACAGAGAAAAACAAATTGTTTTGGGATGGAAAACTTCAAAATCTGGCGATCGGGAGATTAATTCAATTACAAAACCTCCTGATGAACGTTCAAAGCACACCATATTCTGTTTCATGCGCCGTTTCGCAATAAGCCATCAAGAACACTTTGGCAAGCCGTAGGTATTCACAAAAGCCATTCCGTGCGGAATGGTCAGTGTTGGATAATAGGAGAAGCCGTTGACAACAACAGAAAGAAGCTAGCAAAACGAGAAAATCTGTCCTCCGCGCAGAAAGCAAGCAAGAAAGAAAGCGTTTGTGGCCAATCTGCTGCGCGGGCACTGCTTACACGCTTCATTCTTCTAGGCTTCAAGTCGACATCTCTGTATCTTTTCTACGCAATCCGTCCCTATACGGTTTACTTTATATTGCTCTCTAACGTTTACTTTGAACAACTGTTATGAAAATAATAATTTACAGGTGCCATGTTCATCTCACTTTCATACACAACGCATACGTTAATTTCAATATCATTGCATGTGTTAGGAGTGGTTGTTGGGTTATTCGTATGGTATTTGTTCCCGAAACATGTAAGTGTTTTCTGAGATTCTTTTTTTAAAAAGTTCGTCGAGATAGGACAAAATCATATATATATATCAACTTGAAAAAGATACAGTAGTCATCGAGTTAATGAAACCGAAACCTTCAAGTGATTAACAGTTCAATAAAAACCCAATCTAGATTTTCAGCCGACGCGCTCAATCGTCCAACTCCCATCGGAACGAGTAGCAGTTTCAATTGATTCTCCAATAACAACGAAATCAGAGAAACTAAATGCCTACTCTCCCTCCGAAACATTCACAAATAACAATGACGAAACGGTTGGAAAACTTATAGATTTCGATGATCATCATATTCCCCAAATCTCAGCTATACGCCAATATGGATAACTTTAATCGCTAGCTTTTTTTAATTGTTAAGACACGAATAGAAATGTTACGAGTATATTTTTGTCATTCCTCTAATAAATTAGTTTTTTTTAATCACTTTGAGAAGGAGAAGAGAGATCATAACCGATTCGAAACGGAAGAGAAACAATTTTAAAAAGTGAAGCAAAGAAAAACTTTTATTGAATTAAAAATGAGAAATTATGTAGGTAATTAAATAATTAAAAATTTATCCTTGTGCTCCTTGAGCCATCTGGATAAGCTCATTGAGACCTGTAGATCGCCATACGAATTCAACCGGATCCATGACATGAACCATTTCTGAGTCAATATAAATAGAAAGGGCACCGAACCAAAAAACTTGTCGTCCATCTTTGAATCGATCTTTCTGTGGATGATAAGTGAAACCATTCTTTCCAGCCGTGATTTCGATAATTTCTTTGAGTGATAATTTTGGTTGAGAAGCCGGTGCAAACCTTCCCATCGGAGCTGAAGGTGCTGGAGCCATAGGAGCAATTGGGGCAGCTGAATTTCCACTAACTCTTTTGCCTTGCATCGATTCTCCAAGAGCAATCATTGAGCGACGAAGATTCTCTGTAATTATTATGAGTTAGTAAAATTAAGATGTTGATTTTTGAGCCTTACCATTAATGGTTGGATAACCAATTATTGCTGGTGGAATACGTGATTTCCATGATGCGTACCACGTTTTGACCTCATTGTAATTGACACCGGGACTATCTAACCACTGGCAGAGAACTGCGAAAAACTGAAAATTGAAAATCGTAGCATAAAATTAAGATAATTCAACAAACTTACTCTTGGGAAGAAATATTTTGTGACAATGTTTACAATTGCGTCCGGATGAGTCAATTCTAACCATTCCATACAAGCAGTCCATTCTGGATACTCTGGATTTATCGTAGGATTCAATTCCATTGTATCCAATGCGGCACCCAATTTCGGAATGACATTTTGGCCAATGAATGCAGAGAATGTGCCTGTTGACCATACATCTTTCCACGGGCGGAGAACTGCAAGAGCACTTCTGTCCATCGGATTCCATAATTTCAACGCCTTTGATAGCTTTTGTCGAATTGGTGGCATCACAGTTTGAATACGATCTCCAAGAATAACAAGCCACGGAACAAGCCATTGATGAATCGGAACTTCATCAGTCATTGGATCCCAATGATTCACTCTTTCTGCTATTTTTGGCACAATCAATTGTTCTAGAATATTCTCTGTGATCCAGGAAGAAATGAGAGGAATCCATTGTTCAACTAATTCAATCATTTCATGCATTTCAGTTCGTGGATCCCATTGAAGACAAGCACGACGAATTGATGGCAGAATTCCTTCCCAGATTAATCGATCATAAGCTGAAATCAAGAATTGGAATGACATGCTATACAATTTGAATACTTACCTCTAATTTCATCTCCTCTGGCTTTGTTATGTCCAAATGTCGTTTTCCTACCATTCTTGCTATCATCCAAAATATCTCTCCATTCCACGATTAAATTACACCCATAATCTTTTTCTTGAAGTGGCTTCCAGTTGGCAAAATGTTGTTGAATAAGTGGAAGAACTATTGGAATTGCAACAACTTCCAAAGAATAGAGCTGGTATTCATGAGCAAATTCTGATTGAAGACGACGGAAAAGTTTCTGGCAATCAGACATTGATGGCGATCTGTTATTAGAGAAACCGTCAATAAGCTCGAACACATCTTTAGTGTGTTGTGCTGCTTTCTCTTCTGTGATGAATGCCTTATTAACTTGCTCCAAATCGTATTCAAGCGCTGTTGTCTGGTCTTTGAGACTGATAAGCTGTTGATTACTTCTTCTGATTCCTTCTTCTGTCAAATCAACAAGTAAATTCAAATTATGAATGAGTTCAGGAACATCGAAAACAGTTCTTTCTTCCTCATCAACTGTGTCGTATTGTGATCGAGTTTTCATCGAGAACGAATCATATCCTGAATACACTTTCTGTTGTTTTCCAGTCATATCAATAACCTTGATATTGGAGTATTGTTGAGATTGTTGGTGAGCAGATGGTCGAGATGCAGACATTCCCTCTTCCAAAACATCTTCGATAGTTCTATACGTGGTCTTTGTTTTCTGAGACTTCTTCCATCCTCCTTTGATTTTGATTCCACCTTTTTCCTGGTTTTCTTCTTCTTTCCACGAAGCGCTACCACCACCTTGAGCCATTCTTTTCTGTGCATCTGCTGCTGATTCACCAAACTTTGGTCCAGATGAGGAGGCTTCTTTTCCATATGCACCAACAGCTCCTCTTCCTTTTCTTAATGCTGCTGTTACGGGTTCAACGATTCCCTGTCCTTTCGCTCCAAGACCTTCTCCTGGTTTGTAACCCATAGACTGCATCATTTTCATGATCACATCTGATTTTCCGTGTTTCATCCATCCACCGAACTGGTTTTCAGCGGTTCCTTTAGTAGATGATGATCTCATTCCAGCGAACACTTGTGCTCCTTGCTCTTTTGCCGATTTTTTAGTTCTTCTATCGAAATTCAATTCGATGACTTCATCTTCATCGTCATTTTTCGCTTTTGAAGAATAAGTTCCAAGATTTAAAGATTCCGGATCAGTTTTGTCGACCTTGTTTCCTGATTGTACACCTCCACTGACGAAGCTCATCGGTGTTGTGTACTTCTGACGTTTGCTGAGAAAAAAAATCATTATTTAATCGAATCGAAAACTTAATGTTACCTGGAAGGTCCTCGACTTGTACTCTGTTCATCATCATCACTGTCGCGATCCGGTGCAAAGACTCCTAAAAACAAAAATTAGTTTGTTTAATGAAAAAAAGTATTCGTAGATTCCCAATTTATTTATTTTTCTGATAATCTCACCCCACCATAAGTCGCCTGTTCCTTATTCTGAAACCGTCGCCTTCCACCCGGATTCATCGCATACTCGAAATCCATGTCGTTGATCTCAAAAGCTTCCCGGCCATCATCGTCGTCCATCTAAATTCAATAATGAGTCATCAATCGTACTATTTTTTGAAAGTTAATTTTAGTGGTTTGAACGCCTTGTACCAAAAGATCATCATTGAGAGAAAGTGTTATCTTAGAGATGGAGAGACAATAGAGAAGATAAAAGTGATGGAAATGAATCATTTTTTACACTGTGCTGTCTCGTGTTTTCCCATTCCCCCGGAGAGGCTTTCTGACGGCATTCGGGTCAATTGGACACGTGCTTTAATGCCTGTCCGGCAGAACTGAGGAATCCCTTTTTTCTTTCATAACACAATGATCTAACATTTTCATTTTTCGGGCTCACAAATTTCTTTTATTAATACTGTTTAAAAATCATTAACTCTGTTGCTTCAAATCTTCTAACTTTGACAATGCTTAGAATCAGCCTAAATTATAGAGATAAACTTTGTATTTTAATTCGAGATGACTTTCAGATAAAAAACAATCGAAAAAAGAAGAAAATCATCCTCTTTAACATATCGATGAAAAAAAAACGCAGTTACATATAAGTGTTTGGTGTCCCCTGCAAATTTTCTTTTTTACGCAGCTAGGTATTTACCGAACTCCGGTTAATCTCATAATTTTTTGAACTTACGACATCAAATTATAAAAACTAATTTTTTTGCAACATAGTATTAGAGAAAACTTACTTTTTACCGCTGATAACCGTGCAAATCCTGGCCCGAACTCGAAATTCGAATTAAAAAGAAAACAACGATGCGCCGTCATTACGGCAGCGTGCGCTGTTTATCGATTGGAAAAAACCGGAGCGAAGTTCAAAATAAGACAATCTCTCGTTAAGTTTTGAAAACCTTAATTTCTCTCTCTCTCTCTCTCTCTCTCTCTCTCTCTCTCTCTCTCTCTCTCTCTCTCTCTCTCTCTCTCTCTCTCCTCTCTCTCTCTCTCTCTCTCTCTCTCTCTCTCTCTCTCTCTCAACTCCTGATTTTCAGATGATGCTCCGACTGCTAATCCTTTTGGCAATTGCTGTTGCATCAGCAGAATCAGCTAATCCACGTCTCCGTGCTCTGTGGAACTTGCAAGAGGTCACAGAGTGCGAATTACATTACAATGCATTGGTAAATTGAAAATTCCACAGGGAATCAGGAATCGTTACAAGATTTTCAGCACTACAACAATTACGGATGTTGGTGTGGAATCGGAGGATCACATGAGCCAGTTGATGGGATTGATGAGTGCTGCATGCATCATGACAAGTGTTACGATGCGGCTGTTGATCAGAAAGTTAGTTTATTCACCTTGGAAGCCTCATCATTCCAAATCTCAAAAAAACTGTATTTAAGCTAGTTCATGATTTTTCTAGTCAATAGTTTTCAGGTCTGTATGGATGTAGAGATCGAGTATGTGGACGACTACTCATGGAAATGTGTTAACTCAACTGCCATTTGCGCCGGTAGCTTTTAGTTTTCTTTATTTCAATTAAAAGTTTTTTTTCAGCAACAAATATCGGATGCAAAGCAGCTCTCTGTGAATGTGACAAAGTTGTTGTGGAATGCTGGAAAAAGTACCCAAAACCAGAAAAGAAGGCAAAATGTAACCGAACTCTCTGGGCTCCAATCACTAAATATTTCCAACATTAGTTTTTTGAATTCCTTCTTTTCTCACACAAATGTATATTGCTTACTCAAATTTTTATTATACATATTGCCATGAATAAATTATCAGTAACTTTTCCAAATGGAAAATCAAAAAAAAATGAAAGCAGAGTTGGGAACGTTTATGGAAGCTTGTCGTAGAAACTGACAATCGGGCGACGTCCCAATGAAAGCGTTGGCATGTAAGCATCGTAATGAAGTCTCTGAAAAATGAAATTGAAAATCTGGAAAAAAGTTGATTACTCACTTCCTCGTAGCATTTCTTTCTGTCACCATCATTCTCCTGAGCGAGTTCCACTACATTTTCCAGATCATCTTCGTTGACATAAATTGTGAGACGGTTTTCCTGAAAACTTTTGAATCTTTCATTCCTCAGAGCAAATTTCTGTTTACCTTATCTCTGATCACATCTTGACTGATTCGTCTTCTCGAAACAATCGGAGTCTCATCATTCACTTCAACATGTGTGCAATTCTCAACGTCACACTTCTCCTTTGGAATGATAACCTTTGTGGAATCTCCAGATGATCTTCTCGAATACTGATTTTGTTTATTCTGAAGTGGCACCTTTCTTTCATAGCTGTATTGAGTTGGAGCAACATAAACAGGATGCTTTCCAACTTCTGGATGACGATGAAGTGCTTCTGAAGCGTCATCAATCGAAGATGTGGCAACTGTGACATAGGTGATGTTCTCTGGTTTCTCCATATCATCGATTCCAACAATCATTCGTTTTTCAGCGTGCAACTCGGAAAGATGGGTTGGCGACTCGGCGATTGGAGTACTGTAGATATTGATTATAGTGGAAGGTCTACATTGGGAGGGTCTATGATAGTGAGGGACTCTAGAAACTTCTCTTTCACGAAGAGCTAAACGAGAAGAAGCTGGAAGGATTACGGTGGCTGGGAGGGTTACGGTACCGGGAAGAGACACGGAGGAACGATAGGGAAGGGTTTGGGTACTCTTATTAGGACAGTTGTTGTAAACTATTGAAGAGGCAGTACTAGGTGGTCTAGAATGGCTTGATCTAGGATCCGAAACTCTGCGAGCATTCCCCTGGTTAGGTGTTTCGAGAACTTTTCCAGGAACCTTGGTGAAAGACTTTGGATAGGGATCCAAACGATTTTCTGGTTTATTCTCTTCAGAAAGAGAATTCTTCAAGATTACTTCAGTTGGAGTTGGTGAACGAGACACAAAACTATTGAGAGGGTTGTATGGAACTTCGGAATGACGATGGGTCAAGTGCATCTTCGGAGGCATTCTAGGAGATCGAGGGCTCGATCGAGAAGAAGACGATGTAGAGTAGACTTCTGTCTGCTTATCTTCAAAGGGAGGAGTACTGTAAATCGGTCTAGATACATCATTATGGAGAGGGTTTTTCTTAATTTCCTGTTCCCGTTTGGTCTGTGTGGTTCTCGGTGGAGTGTAGACTGTTGGGCGTGGAGTCGGCTGTCTGGATAGCGAATCTTCAGATGGAGGAGGACTGTAGCTTTGTCCAGTTCTGACGTAACTGCGTAATGGAGCCCACGGAACTTCGCGTTCTCGAGAAGTAACATGCAGAAGATGACATTTTGTATTACTTTTCACAAGAATGGGTGGACTTGTTCTAATAGTGGGAACAGTATCTCGAGCAACTCGAGGAGACGACGGGGTACTGTGCACCGGCTCTTTTATGATGTAATGATGAAGTGGAGTGGAACGAAGATCCTTTGCAAGAGAAGTTTCATGAATATTTGGAGGTGGGGATCTGATTTTTCTTGGAGATAGAGGTGCCTCCTTTCTTACATAATTCTCGATTGGAGTCTTTCGAAGACCTTTTTCGAAAGATGTCTCATGAAACTTAGGCTGAACAGAAGGTGGTGGAGCGGATCTTGGGTTCTGGATTATTGTTACTTCTTCGAGAGGTGGAGAACTGGGCTCGTTAGTCACATAATTTCCAATTGGAGTCTTACGAATATCAGAAGCTCGACGAGTAACATAAACAGGGGACTGTGGTGGCGAGGGTGTCGACCGAATCGAGATAGGAGATGAAGGGCTACTGTATGTGGGAGTTTTTCGAATCGGCTTAGCCACATGATCATCTAGTGGACATCTGGAAACTTCCGAGCTGCGTCTGAGTAAGAACATTTTTGATGGAATTAATGGAGGTGATGTTGGAACCACTGTCTCAGTAGAAGATCGTCTTCTGTTAACATATCGTTCAATCGGAGTTCCTGGCACTTCTCTCTCAAGACGTATCAAATGAAGTTTCGGAGATGGAGTACGAGGAGGAGGAGGCGTCGCAGAAACAGGAGTGATGATTCTACGAATGACTGGAGATGGTGGAGTATCGTCGATCGGTCTTCCAGTCAATGGAACTCTAGAAACTTCTTTTTGATCACGTAGTGGCGGTGTCATGGATTTCACAGAACTCTGAGGGGAATGAATATTGGAGAATGGAATAATAACTATATCTTCTTCATCGGAGTCTGGAGGAGTGCTGTAGATTGGTGGGGAAATACATTGATCCATTGGGACCCAAGGGACTTCCTTCTGTCTTTTCTCCAAATATAGTTTCTCAACTTTTCTTGGAGCAGGTTTCGGATCTGATTTCTTCAATTCAGTTGCACGGTAGTAGGATGTTACGGTGATTTTATCCATAGATCGGGATCTTTCACGAACTGACTTAGAAGAACGATACGATTCTTTTTCCAAAGGATTCATTCGTTCTTTGGATGGTCTTGGAGGCTTAACAAGAGTGCGATAGATCGGAGTTTCTTTTGGAGATGAAGCCATGGAAGAGGAAGAAGAAAATGGAATAATGACGATGGCTGGGCTGTCTGAACGTGACTCAACTGGAGACGGAGGAACGTAGGTGGAACGGTTATTCAACGGAATTCGGGAAACTTCTGGTTGTAATGGGGTGAGATGAATTGGAGGTTTGGGAACAGGAGGAGAAGTTTGAACAGGGACAATACGGACACGGGTATTGGTTTTTTCAGCTGGAATATAAACGGGAGTGACAGAACGAGTACTCTTTTGATAAGGAACTTCATCATAGGTTGGAACACGGAGACTGTGAAGACTAGGACTTCTGGGGACTTCTTCATATTTTGAAGAATTGGATGTCCTAGAGAACATCGTGCTTCTGGGAACTTCATCGTATTTTGGAAGTTTTGAAGCTCGAGAGTAAGTGTGATGACCACTTGGATTGACGTGAAGCTCAGAGTATCTGAGGACTTCTGTACCTCTGGCGTATCTAGTTGGAACATTGTTAGTTAGGTTCGAAGCTTTGGAGTAGGTGGAAGAGGGTCTGGGACTAGTTGGGATATGGTTTTGAGGAAGCTGGGAATACATGGATGTTGGTCTGGGACTTCTAAGGACCTGAGTTTGTTGTGGACGACTAGAAGCTTTGGAGTAATTAGAAGAGGGAATTGGACTAATCGGAATATCATACACTCTGGGTTTTTCAGGAAGTTTGGAATACATTGAGGTTGGTCGAGGACTTCTTGGAACCTCATCGTACTTCTGAAGTTTCGAAGCTCTGGAGTAAGTTTTGGATGGTTTAGGACTAGGGGGAACAGGAGGAGCATCAAATCTAGGTACACTAGCACTACGGGAAATGGTATATGTAGTAGTGGTGGTAGTTTTAGAATAATGGGTTCCTTCAGGAATTCCGTCATACCTTGGGCTCATCGGTGGAATGTAACGAGGCATTGGGTGTGGATCAACTTCCTCTTGAAGTGGCAATGGAGAGACACGTCCGTTGAATACAGAAGAACGATTTGGATATTCAGAAGCAGTTGTTACTGGAATCTCTCGTTGACGTGGAACTTCACGGAATGATGATTGTGGAGAAGGATCAATTGGGACTTGATCATAACGAGTATCAGCAGATGGAAAAGAGTAAATGTTTCCTTCGTTTACTTCTGGTCTTCTTTTCAAAACAAGATATGTATTCGGACTTGCTGGAGATGGATGTTTCAAGGAGTCGTAATGATTGAATTCTCGGTAGACGACAGCTTGTGGTGAGACTTGACTTGGACGGTAGGCGTCGATGATAGGCTGAAAGTTTCAGATGAAATGTTGAAAAATGTATGGAGTGAGTGGAATGTGTGCTGAATTCTTTTGTGTGATCAAGTCTATTATAACCAACTTAAAGTGATGACGTCAGAATAAATGCACACAAATGCTAAGCACATATCATGTATTTGATATACTGTGACGTTTGTCATATGCATTATTCATCTTAATAAACGGACTGAAGATGAATAAGGCACAGTGAAGCTTGGGATTTGTTGGGAAAAGTGCGAGTGTTTTCATCGTTACAGTGAATTCATTTTCAGCTTTTGTGTAGGGTTTCGAGAATTCTAATTGCATACCTCTCGGCTTTCATGCTTCCGGATCCTCACCGTATCTAACTCATCTCCTTGTTTCTTCAGCTGTTCACGACGAATTCTCTCTCGAAGTTCCTCCTCTCTCAAGTCAAATGGTCTCACGTTTTCTGTTGACTGAAAATTTGGATTTTCATTAGACAAATCAATTAAAGAAAACTTACAGTTGGTAAGTCTGCTTGATGTTCTTTGCTGGTTCTTCTCACTCCTCTTACCGGGGTTTTCTCACCAGTCTCTGGATTTCTGAGGTCGTAGGATTGACTGTGACCCATTATATATTCTGATCTAGAAATATGGATATTTAGATGACGTAGAGGTACAGTAGTCAAAGGGAAGCACAATTAGAATAACATTATAAACGATCAAAAAGTGAACAGCTCACTCAACAACATTTGATGATCTGTTTGCGGTTATGAAGAAAAGGAAAGTCAGATGACACACACTCTTTCTTCTTTTTCTACTACAAGCAACCTAAAACAAACATAAATAGAAGGAAAAAACAACATTGAAAGTTTTCGAAACTGATTTTGAGTCACTCATTTTTATGGTACAATATAAAGAGTTTTGTGAGTGTGAAAATAAATATAAAAGTATGATTTTTTGTAAAGAAAAGATGAGAAGTTTTATTGGGTTTTGGAGACAGTTTGTAGATACTATCTTTATAGTTTTGGGATTTTTTGAAGTTTCAAAATTTTAAGGAATAACAAATCAAAATAAAACCGTCATAAATGTGACGGGCGGAACGAAACGAAAACGGAAAAAAAGTAAATTATCTGATTGACATGTACATTTTCACAAATATGTGTTGCCTTCTGATTCACCGACTTGATTTCATATGAGAAGAAATCCAGAGAAAAGATAATGAAGAAGTAAGAGACGCAGAGAAGATTGTCAAGCGGAAACCGTTCAAAAAAGCGGTATGGGCGCCACGATGCAAGATGTATATTTATATGTTATAGAGGAGGAGAAAGAGGAAAGTTTTTCATAAAGTTTTTCCTGTATATTTCAGAGAATAACATATTTTGGGTTAGGAAAAGCAAAACCGAAAATAACCATCTTGCATGTAGAATGTAACAACAAGCAGGAATAAGTTCAAAATGGTCTTATATGAGTGAAAAAGTGAGCATGAGTTGCACACTCCGTGTGCTGTTTTGTCAACTTTTCGGCTTATTATATTAGTCATTTGCAAGAAAAGAGCATAGAGTGACCCTAACAAATTTTATAAAACTTTCAGTGGAATCTATAATAATCAAAATAAGTAGTTGGGAAGTTGACGGAGTCGGAAAGAAAAAGCAATATGACTCACAGAGAAACACAGAATGGAATAAGAATGAAAACGTCCAAAAGGGACAAGGCAGGGGGGAGTGGCGTTTTGTGTTGACTCAGAAGAAGAAGGGAGAGGCGGTGAAATGTTGAGGTGATGAAAGAAGAAACATTCAGAGTTATAGGTTCGGCCGTTCTTCTTATCAGGATTTCAAACATATTAAGACAGCGGACAAAACATGTTTGGTCATTTGGGTGGGGAGAGCTCTGATAAGAGAATTTGTTGATTGAAAGGGGAAGTTACTTTTACATATTGTCATGTTACTTCGAAATGAACTGTAACACCTGGAGCGAACTTCGGAATTTGATTAGTCATTATGAATCAGAAAAAAAAAACTAAAATCAGAAAAAAAAAGATTGTGCTTCTTGGTGTCAAGTTGATTCCACTGCTATTTAATTATACAATCCGTTTTTAAGACAGCAACATCAAAGCTGTGGCTCAAAAAACATTGCTCAAAAGCGTGGATTGTAAGAGTTTTCTGTTGAGTTACTGCACCGGCTTCTTCTCAAGATACCAATTGTAACTGTTTCCAATTCCTCGTCTCCAAAAACTATAAACCCTTTTTATTTTTGCCCAAAAATGTATATTCACGATTGCCTCAAAAACTGAGACTAACAAAAGACGTATGTAAATAGTGAGAAAACGTATTCAACTCGAAATTTGTATTCATATTTATTTGGCATAAAAGAGAAAAATATAGAGGGAGAATATAAACATTTTATAGACTTTATTCATGAATTCAAAAAGGAAATAGCAAAGCTAAAGGGGTTTAAGATTCAATTTGCAAATTCCAATCATCGTCTAGATTAATTGAATGGCATTTTAATGAAATTTGTACATTCGTGAGCGCGAACTGACCTATAGCTTCCAGACGTTTTTTATCAATTTCGCCACTACTCAAATTATTTTCCAAATCGGTTCGGAACTTCGAAAGTTCTTCTAAACATGACTCGATCTGACTTTTCTGATTTTGAAGTAGTTTCATGTCGTCTGTTCGATTTTTGGATAGCATCGCCTCAGCTTCATTCTTCTTGGCTTTTATAGAATCAATCTTCTTTGAATGCTTTTCTTTCAAAGAATTCATCACTTTAGAATTATCTTTATCTCGTTGAGCCACTTTTCTTTCCAAGTTCACACATTCGGCAATGATCCATTGTCCGAACTCTTTCATCTCTTCTTCAAATATAATAAGTTTTCCTCTATTCTCATTAAGCTTCTTCAATGATCCATAGGAATGTTCTTCATGTTCACCATTTTCAGACATACATTCAACACACATTAGTTTACTTTTTGACGAGCATTTTGAATCCTGAACGAACCTAGGTTGTTTTTTGACGGAATAGGAAGAATAAAACTCACAGTACAGTAGAATTTCACCGTTTCTCGATTATGAGTCTGGCATTTCATGTTTTCGTAGTATTTTTCCCACTCTTCCCTCCTGCCTTTACTTGTTCTGATTTCTCGTAAATGACTGAACTTATTGGAAACCTGTTCTACCGATTGCCACAAAGATTCCATTATTTTATCATCGATTACTTCTAAAGATAGAAGTTTCGAAACTTCATTCTGCACACAATTGATATTCTTCTGATACATTTTCAATTCTTTCCACGCTATGTTATTTTCTTCAATTGCCTTTTTACTTTCCTCAATTAATGCTAATTCTGATACGGTTTGGACGGAATTTGTTGCTTTTTCAAGTTGTGAATAAAGTTTTGCGGCCTTTTCGTTAATAGCATTGTAAGCAGTCTGTAGATTTGTGATAGCTTGCTTACAGTTCTCGAACTTCTTTTCCAAGCAAACTTTAATTGCATTAATTTTTCCAAGTTGGTTTTGTACTTCAGCTCTTTTTTGGAAATATTGTTTTGATGAAACATAGGAATGCCCTTCATGTCTTCCATCCTCTCCCATACATTCAGTACACATTAACTTTGTTTCGATTTTACATTCCTTGCTCTATACAACTTCAATAAATCATTAGTTAGTATTCAGATTAAACTAACAGTGCAAATAAATCGGCCTTTCTCATTCGGATGTTGAGAGCATTGGCCATCAGTAACTGGCTGATTGATTTTTTCTTCTTTCTTTTTGGGTTCCTCTTTTTTCTTTGTCTCTCTTTGTGGGCTGGATGAGCTCTTTGGAATTTCAGTTTTTACAGAGGAATTACCAGTTTTTGATTCATCAAGTAATTGTAAAAGTGAGTAGTTTTTCGGGAGACTTTCAATTCCATCTATATAATTTTCATACCCTTAAAGATCACAGGCTAACTCACTTTCGACAGTTGTTTTCTTCTTATCTTGAGGGCAAATGACATATTTGTTATCATTTTGTTTCAAAAGACTCTTAATGCACACTTGACAAACCGTATGTCCACATTCTTTTATAATCCGAGGTATTCGTTGAGAAGTGTCAAACATTTCGTAACAGATATCACACGTCAACTCGGAGACTTCACTCCTCGGTACTTTTTGGGGAGCTTTTGCCCTAAAAATACTTCAATATTGGATAAATGAGAACAACTTTACCTAGGATAAGCATTTTCTTCTTCTTGAACTTCAATCAGTATGATGCATTCTTTCCTGTGAATAACTTCTTCAAATCGAATATAAAACGAATCTCCTCTGTCTTTTATTTCGTCCACACACTTGATTACAATGACCATTTTTTCATTAGCTCCAATCCATTCTCTTAGTTTGTCTAGGAATATTTCAAATTATTATTGTAATTGAAGTGTTTGACCACACCTTTTCCACATATTTTCAAGCAATTAGGAATATTTGGTTTGGCAGTGAACAAAATCTCACGATTTGATTCATTGAACACTTCTATTAGGGCTTCTGATCCGATTGAGCTTTTGAGAGTTATCCTTGCCTTGTTGAATTTCAGCATTTCGAAATGTTTCTAGAAAAAGAGAAAACAAATAGGAAGAAGAAAAAGAATGAGCAAAAATGTGTTATAATAAATATCAGTTGATAAGAAGATTGCCTCTACTTATTCTTCGAGTCTCATGACGTTTCCACTTTTTTAGCGGACAAAGTTTGGAAAAGTTCTGAGATATTCTATTGATTTTATTTTTAATTAATTCCGAAAGAAAGATTTTATTAATTTTGAAAATTGTACAAAATAATATGAAAACAGAAATATGAGGTCCGACAAGAATGGCAGTGCTGATGTACTTTAGAAATAGAATGGTCGAATACTTCAGAGAATTTTTAAGAATCTAACTGCAAGTTCCATTCATCATCTAAGTAAACCATTGCGCATTGCGGTGGAATAAATTCATCTGAGATCATTAAATTTCAAATAAATGTTTCATTTTTGAACTTACATGTATTTTCATTCTCTATAACAGGGAAATTGAACTGATCTAGAGCCTTCAAAAATTGATTATCGAATTTCAGGTTGTCTAGAATCTTTTCTGCGGCCATTCGGAACTTTTCAATTTTTTCCAAACTTGACTCAATTTGCTCCCTCTGACCATCCACTAACTTTAAGTTCTTCTCTTGGTGCTTCATTATCATTTCTGTCGCTTTTCTTTTCTTGACTTCTATTAATTTCAATTCCTGAGAATGTTTCTCTTTCATAACTCTCATTTCTTCCAGGAATTCTTTATCTCGTTGAGCCATTCTCTTTTTCAGTTTTGCAATTTCGTCAGAAACATTTTCTTTCAATTCTTCAATTTTCTCTTTTACCATTGCGATTCTTCCTTTATTTTCATTTAGTTTCTTCAATGATCCATATAAATGTTCTTCATGTTCTCCATTATCTGACATACATTCAACACACATCAGTTTGTCTTTTGATGAACAGTTGGGATCCTAAACAAACTTATTTAAACTTCATTAAAGCAAAATCAACCTTACCGTGCAATAGAACTTTACCAATTCTTGACTATGTGTTGAGCATTTTACATCGTTATAGTAATTTTTTCCATTGTTTTTCAGTGCTCCACTCATAAACTTCAAAATACCATATTTGTTTGGAATTATCTCCACGGCCTTCTCTAACGCTTCCATCACTTTTTTATCAATAATTTTTTTGTTGAAAAGACTTGAAATTTCTTGATGAACAAAAGTGAACGTCTCTTTGTCTGACTCCAAATGAAACAAAGCTTCCTCCATTTTTTCTTTTTCTCCATCTCGTTTCAAACCTCTTTCTAATTCTTTGATCCCCAATGCATTGTTTTTTTCTTCATGAAGTTCCAAGTAAATTTGCATTGTTTCTTTTTCCACAACTGCGTATTCATTTTTCAATTTTTCGATTGTTTGCTTACAATCCTTCAATCTTTTCTCTAAATCAGTCTTTGTACTGCAAATCTTATCCAGTTGAACTTCAACTTTTTCTCTTTTCTCGAAAAAATGTTTTGATGAAACATAGGAATGTCCTTCATGCGTTCCATCTTCTGTCATGCATTCTGGACACATCAACTTTGTTTCGATTTTACATTCGGAGCTCTGCAATGATAGAATTGAGAATTCTGCAACAAAGTATGTCTAATTACTGTACAAAGGAATCGTCCTTTTTCATGTGAATGATTCGGACATTTTTTATCAGTTACATAATGCTTGACATTGTCATCTGTCTCTTCAAGTTCCTCTTTTTTCACAACTGTTATTCGTTTTGATTCTGAGACGTTATGTTCCGTCTTCTTACGCTCCTCTGGCTTTGTTTGCTGGGTTTCTGTGATCTTCGGCTTTTCAGTTCTTACAAATGAATCTGGAGACTTTGCTTCGTCAATTAATTCCAACAGCGAGAAATTTTTTGGAAAACTTTCAATTCCATCTGAATAATGTTAATTTGATTGGAAACAATTGGGTTTACTTACTTTCGACAGTTGTTTTCTTCTTATCTTGAGGACAAATGATAAATTTGTTATCATTTTGTTTCAAAAGATTTTCAATACAATTCTGGCAAATTGTATGTCCACATTGTTTTATGATCCGGGGTATTCGGTTGGTTGAATCAAAAGGTTCATAACAAATATTGCAGTCAGGTTCACTCATTGTTTGTTTTCTTTGATATTGAAGTAGGGCTCTATAAGAATGCTTGATATTCAGGAAATAGAACTTGGGTTACCTGTCAGTATCATCTGCTTCAACTTGTATATATATTTTTTGGGATGCTTTTCTAAGAATCTCTTCAAATCGAATGTAAAAAGAGTCTCCCCTATCTTGTATTTCATCAATACACTTGACAACAATAGTCAACTTTTCCTTGGATGCAATCCATTCTCTCAGCTTATCTAGAAAATATTTTTCAGAATTTTTGAAATATAAGATGGTAAAATATTAAGATGAGCAAGTATCCCAAAACTTTCCATCAAAAAAGTTATTAATTGTTTCTTTAAAGCGTCAGATCTTTTTCCGCCTAACATTGCAAAATAATAAAATGATTACCTTTTCCACATATTCTCAAACAATTGGGAATACTCGGTTTGGCAATGAATAAAACTTCGCGATCTGATTCATTGAAAACTTCAAGAAGGGCTTCAGATCCAATAGAACCTTTGATAACTAACTTCTTTTCACTGAATTTCAACATTTCTAAAAAGATTCATTCAATTTGAATTGAAGAAACTGGGAGAGGAAGCAGGAGAAGTATAATTAGAGAGTCTATTAGGTTAAATGATGTCTGATAAGACATTTGACTCCTCTTATCAATTATTCAAAGCCAGTGAATGATTATCATGTTACCGCACGCATACGTAAAACAATGGTCATTTTTTCTTGAGAATTAATTCAAACTCAATTCGAAAAAAAAACCGATTTATTTGCGAAACTTTTTACAGAACAAATGTATACTTGAAACGGGAAGAAATATTGACACTAAAAGATACCAGAATGTGTTCTGAGGTTTTCAAAAGTTATTCATCTCCCTTCATACTCGGTTTCCGTTCACTTTCTCATCTTTTTATTCTTGAAATATTGTTCAACCTGAAATAATAAGATTGTGTTATTTGAGGGATTTTCGATGAACTTACAAATGAGCGCTCAACGTTCAGCGTGATGGCTATATCTTCCATTTCTTTCTGGTCGGGATTATTATTCTTTGCAAATTCTTCTCTCAATGTGCTCTGAAATAAAATCTAATCATTTACTTGTTATTATATCACATTTCAATAAGAAATTACAGCCTAGTTATTTTTTTACAACTATCTCCTTTTCAAAAAAAAAACACCACAACAACAGTGCCATTTATTCAACATACTTTCTGCTTTTGACTCCAGCTGAATTTCTTCGCTGAAAATATAGTACTTCTAAAGACTATACAGCAAAGTATATTCACTTACGCAGCTCAATATTGTGCCACAATTGTTCGTGATCGGTCATCTTTTTCTGGAACGTCACTACTATACTTACTCTAACTAGTTAATTAATTATTTTTAACTCAAACTAAAAACTTGAAAAAAACACGAAAAATTCTTACCGGGATATCTTCATCATCATCATCATCATCGTACAAGATACTGCTTCGGAAAGATCTTAAATAAATTTTCATTTCATTAAAAATTCAAACTTCAGAACAAGAACTCACATTGGGGCAAATGTTTCTTCTTCTGTTTTGTCCTCAACTTCCTTTTTTGTTTCTTCCGTTCTTCGAGCTTCAGCAATTGTACTATTGTACTTTGGTCGAACGATTTTCTGTGAGAATCGTGGATCTATTTCTTCTTCTTCTTCAGTTGTGACATCTACAGATTTCCTCGATTTCGTACTATCATCAGTTTGTTTCTCATTTTGATCATCTATTGATTTGACTGGAGCAGGACTCTCTTTTGAATCTTGAAGGGGTGAAACTTGGCCGCTTTGTTCTTCTTTGCTTCTTGATTCTTTTCCATCTCTCTTCGGTGTTTTTTGTTCAGGAGATACCATCACATGCATATCATTGACCTGTTTGACGGGAGAGCTATCAATCTTTTCAAAGGTACGAAGAGATCCAGAATCAGTTGATGCATGTGGGTTCCGAATTCGATTTACATCACATTCAATTTTCTTACGAGTTTCTTCTTCAGGAACACCGTTTGAATGAACATCTTGATTCGTTTTGTTTTCTCTTTTGGGCAAAGGTTTCGAATATCCTTGATCATGGTCTCTAGACTTGTTTGTCACTTCCATCTTGTCAGCATCATCTGGGTTTTCAGTAGTCTGATTTGTCTCCGCTGCTTCTTTTGTCATAACTGCATTGTTGGTTGATACTTGATTAGGAACTTTTGGTAAATTTGATGCACAGTCCAACAGATTTTGGAGTATTTCAATTGCTGACGGATCTAGATTTTGCAGTTTTTGAAGTACTTCTGGAGATAAATATGCACGATTATCTCCATTCAGAATAGCTTGAGATGAGACAATATCTGGATTAGCAATCATTTGTTGTGTTGAGCAAGTCAAAGTGTGTTGAAAATTTGGTGATTGAAATCCCGGTTGTGGCTGATTCGTTGGAATTGATGTCGGGTTTTGGGTGATGATTGAACTTTGCATATGGGCGTGGATCTCATTAGTCGGAAGGTGTCTATTGAATACATTCTGCATAGGAATTTGAAGAAATCTTGGGTTCTGATTCATTGAGTTTAACATCTGTTGCTCAGAATCATTTCGACTTAACATGAAGTTTTCTGGATTTTTCGAATTCGGCACCGTTTGGTAAGGATTATTTGGTTGTTGCATCGCTTTTTGGGGATTCATTGATCTCTCATGCATCGGGTTTTGATGGTGCATTTGATTCTGCATTAGATCGGGATAGTGGTTTAGATTCTGAATAAGTTGTGGGTGCATATGTGACAATTGCTGCAGATTTCTTAATTCTTGCATTGACTGTTGTGAGCTCAGCCCAGTTTGTCTATGCATGGGATGATGAGGATTTTTCAAATTCTGCAAATCATGTGGGCCAATTGGACGGTTTTTTGGATGTTGTTGGAGTCTCATATTTTGCACGTTTTGGTTTGAATTGTGTCTAGTATTCTGGAACATTTGATGTTGATTGTTTGCAACTTGCATCTGAGGTTGATGTACATGCTGTGTCTGATGAGAATTAGGCATCTGTTGTGGAGGATTACTTCGATTGGCCAGGGAACGCTGTCTCCGGATTTCCAATCGACGATCATATTCTTTTGTCCGATGTGCAGGATTGGTCGGATCAAAATGCATTCGCCAATTCGGTTCTCGATGGTTCACAAACACTGGACCACTAAAATCAGGTACAAAGTAAGTCCTTTGGTAGGGATCAAATGGATTCATGAACACAACAATGTCTCTGGGGCAAGGAAAATCATTACGACGAGGATTGTTGGCAAAGAGAGGTATCCATCCGACATTTTGGTTGTCGGGAACACCCACAGCGGCTCGCGGAATTGGGTGATTATCAAAATCGAAACGATTTTGATCTGATTGGTCCAGTTGTGCTTGTCCAACAGTCTTTTTAGCCTTTTTTGCAGATGTCGTTTTTTCAATTGGAGAGGTGTCTCTTTTGCGACTGTTTTCTTTTCTCGGTTTTGTCCAAGGTTTTTTGAACGTAACCTCTTCCACCTCTCTTTGACGTTGAACTATTTCAGCCATACTCTGAGTTTTGGAGGGATCAGCAGGGCGGATGAATGGATGTAATGGTTCAGGAGGAACTTGTCCTGACGCTTGAGCTTCTCGATACAGATTACGCTGATAAACATGGTCTTGGAAGTTTTCTGGAACCGGTGCTGGAGTAATTGGTAGTCGTGGTTGATCTTTCGACTGTCCGGAGCTAGAACTTGCTGTTTTTGAATCCCTCACTGAAGCAGGGCTATCAGATGAAGAACGCAGATCTCTTGAATGATCTGAGTCAAGAGAAACTTGACTTTCTTGTTGGAAGTTCCTCCCGGTGTCTTTGAAAGACAGCAATAGGTTAGCGTCATCGACATCTTCTTGGGTGTAATGATGGGAAGAACTTGCAGTCTGTTGGTCACTCCGGCCTTCATAAGAAAGAGATGGTGGTCTCGTGTGATGGTGACCTTCATCTTGAGCAATGCTCGCTTTCTGAAGGGCAGGTGGTGCATCTTTTCTAGCAGGCTTCTCTGATTGGGCTTTCACTTCTTCTTGCGGAGTCACCAGTATTTCTCCTGCAGGAGCAGCGTATTGCTGTGGACGATGAGGAGTATTTACACTGGATTTGTCCAAATGTTGGGTTGGATCAACTTCAGGAGTCTTCTTTAAAGGAAGAAGTGAAATCTCATTTTTTATCTCATTAGCAAGCCGTTCATCATTGCATGCGTAGAATTTTAGCAAAAGTTCATGAAAAGAAGGATAGTCTTCTTTTTTTAAACGATTCAAGACTTCCTGGAATATGATTTTGTGATCAGTGTCTTTTGTAGAGACAGATTCGCTTTGTTGATTATTCGATTCATTCGAGACCGTGGATGAATTGATGGCCAAAATTGATTCCTCATTGCTATCGATAATTTCTTCTTTCACAATAATTGACGATTCTTTTACAGTGGATTGAACTGTTCCCATATAGATTATTGAAGATGAGCTTGTGCTTCTGGAGAGAGTCTCAGGAGCAGTTCCGGTTTCTTTTTCCTGAGGACTTGGTTCTCCTGCGACAACTTCATTCAGTGGCTGTTGGGAAAAGCGTTCTGGAAATGCTGAAGTATAAATGAATACTACGGTTTTGAACGTGTACCTGTGATAGGATCTTTTACAACTCCGTGCGTCTCTGGACTCATTAAAGATGAAGTATCCATTACTTCATTATTGATGTCGGATATAAACGAGGAAGTGTCATTCAACTGTTCCGAAGAAAATGAATGCGAGGAGTCTTGTTCTGGAAAATTGAACGCTAAGAATAATGAGATAATTTTCAGAAAACAGTTTTTTACCTTCGACATTTCTCAATGGTTCTGCAAGTCTTGAATCAGAGATCGGGTTGCGTGGCTCATTGCTAAGAAAATAATTGGGCCTATTTTGAACGTTTCCATTGTGTTTATGCCGAACTTTTGAACCCTGAGCAACAGTTTCTTTTTGTTGAGTTGCTATGTGACATCTCTGAGGTGTTACTTGTGGGGCTATAAAGCACATTCGCTCGTCATGAGCTGAAGTATGAATCGGTGAAATCCCTGGAATTGGTCCTTGCACTCCAATCAAATTTGCTCGTCCACTAACAGATTGCTCTAATCCTGAAGTTTGAGCTGAAATAGAGGATCCTCCATCCTGTAGATTGGCAATCAAAGCAGAAACTTGGTTCATTATAAGTCTATTGTGAGGTGTGTCGGGAGGAATCCAAGAAGAAGAGCTGAGTGCATTCATACGGTTTAGGTTTGATGGATGGCCATGCATTCCTGCACTCAGGTGCTCAGGTGATACGAGAAAAGGATGGATATTCGATTGGAACACAGGGAGTTGGAGAGAAGCATTCGCTTGTTCGGGACGGTGCATCGATGTCGGAATTACCTTAAAACAAGGAATTCTTTGAAGGCGGTAGAATATAAATTGAAAACGAAGGGACTAGTCTGTTATGAGAATTCAGACATGCTAAACTCATATTTGAGTTACGAATTACGGTATCCAACAGGAGATTCTATAATAGAATGAGGGAGCGAAAAGGATTTTGCGCTAACCTGATACTTCCCACTGACATGAGCAGAAAGTTGATGAGGATCCATGTTGATTACCTGAAAAAAGTCATACGATAATCAACAGAAAAGCAGTCGAACAAAGTGAAAAGTAATTTGAAAGAATTTTCGAAAGAAACGAGAGTTATGAAAACTATAAAACATACTTCTACAAAAGTTAAACATTGGAAAACAATCTTTGTAAAACTATCATTACGAGTTTTGGAGACTAATAAGTAGAAATTAATATTCAAGAAACTGAACTATAACTAATAAAAGACAACAACTCTTTTTTCAAATTTAAACTCGGAATTAATACTATTCAATCATAGTTAACTTACTATGGCAAGTGTTGTTTAGACCAACCAACATATACCTCACAAAACCATGAGATGTCTAATTTGAAAGACCGCCTAACAGACGGGACTTCGTTAGTACGTCGCCTCGTGCTGAGTCCGGGAAAGGGCTTTATTAACCGTGATTTCAGGGGAGAAACTCATGAGTAGTCTTGTCATTATATCCGGACCGAGAACGTTTCTCTTTTCTAACGAACTCAGAACAACATGATGATATAAGGAAGTTAGCAAAAAAGTGAAGAATTTTTCAAATGTTGGCTTAAATTGTAGTCATGTAGTTGTAATAAGCAGACTTAAAACTTCAGTTCAAGGAAGTTCGATGATTAGGAAAAGGAAAAATTCATAAATCAGAAATTCACGGTCACACTGCTCAAAATACCAACTCGAAGAGCTTCGACTTGACAACAGAGAGATACTTCGTCTCAAATGAATACTAAAGACCTGTTGTTGGGTAGGTAGCTTAGTGGGAGGCGTGACCAAATAGGCCTTACACCGGCATGAGATAATCTCTTACAATCGAGCATCTGCTCACTAATTGGCACGAGCGTGAGAGAGCGGGTTGCTTTCATGAAAAAGATAAAATCTAGAGAAAAAAGAGAGCGGATGATTCGTCTAATTGGAGACATGCAACCAAATTGCAGGTGTTCATGTATATTGTGGAAAATAACTATTAGACAGGAAGCATCTGAATAAATGGGGTTTCCTGAAGCTTGGCGGCAAATGGGTTATGAAGGAATTCGAAACATTAGGATCACGCAATGGAATATTTCTGTCGGTCATATTCTTGAAATTTGTGATGCAGAGTGCGGGATATTTCAATAAAGCTACCAATTACTCATACATTAAAAACAAAAAAGAATGTGTATGTGCGACTATTGTAAACAAATTATTTTATTAGAATACAGTAGGCTTTCAGCCATACAAAACAAATTAGGATCTGCCTTCTATGAAAATGAAAATAACAATTCTAAAAGTCACTCATGGGAACCATACTTGTGGAATGGCACATCTGATCAGAGGGATCGTTTCTTGAACATATCCCATAATAGAATGGAAGCGCTTATGATGAGTCTATTGAGCTAGTTATCAGTTGTTCTTAAAAACCCAAACTTTGAAGGTGACGTTCATTTGAAACACGAAACATGGTATAAACTTAAATAACGAACCATCTCCTTTTTAACTACCACCCCTACACTCTATTACAAGTATGATGCCCTGCAAGCTGCACCAGTTTATTAACCACATCACGTAACCCCCAGATGTCTTACCTTCGCCTCAAATAATTATCTCAAAATATTGCAAGCCTTTCAACCAGTTCGATAGTAAGTGATGCAACTCACACAAAAGCAAAAAAAAATAACTTCCGTAAAGAGCAGGTTGCTCATAGCAACAAGTGTTTCTCTCATGATAATCCATGCGAGCACATCATGCCTACTCTCTAATCATAACCTGTGGGAATTTCGAAAGAAAGTTGTAAACAAGACATTTGCTCAGTTGAACTCATGTGAAAAAAGGCAAATGAGGGGTGGAATGAGAAAAGTGTGCCTGAAAGGTCTAGATTTTAGATGAGATCCGAGTTTGGTTATTTGAAAGTCATGAGCGCGGTTCGTTTTCATTTGGCATGCTCTTGTATTAGAACAATAAGGAATTCTCCATGGCACCTGGGAGCAGCTCAATTAAAAGTCTATTTCTAGGATTGTATCTTCACATTCATGCTTTCTGTGAGCCCTTCGTACCATGTGACAAAACTAATTGTTATTTACGTCAAACCTCACCTCTCGTCAGCTACAAAGTTAATCCCAAAAGGGTGGATTCTATTTTAATGAGGAGAGAGAATTTGATCCGATTGAGCCAAAGCATTTTGAATCCGAAAATAGGTGTGGTCAAAATATGAAAGGAAGGTCATTAGGGGACTTGAAGGAAACACCAGAAAATCAAAGTTGCCACTACGGGAATTGGAATGAGTCTGTAATGTGCTCTAGTTATATTTTTGTTTGTCAATGCAATGGAAAATACAGTAAACTGAAACATTGTTTGTATTTCAAAAAGGAGTTTGAATCGTGCTTCTTTAGTTTCGGAAAGTTCAGTACCAAAATTTGAAATTTTCCGAGCCAATGGTTTTCAAAAAATCATATAAACTTTTTCTGAGAACTGAAAAAACACGATAGAAAATATCACAAACTACTTTATTACACACATGAAACGAGCTGAAAATTCCGATAATATTTTCCAGCTCTATCCAAAAATATCAAATTAAAATCCAAACAAAAATTAAAACACTTGAAAATGAGCAATCTTCGGCAAATGAGATGAATTATGTAGAGAATCTTTTGACTGGAAATTAATTGCTGCTTTCAGAATCAATTTTCATATCACAATCCAAAAAATCAAGTCCATTGAAACTCGAAGTTGGATCTTCTTGTGACTTGACTTTATCCTTTCGTCGTCGGTTTTGGAACCATACTTTTAGCTGAAAATGAAGAAGATTACTGTAGGATTACGGTAGTTGAGTTTAATTTTAGGACGCATGCCAGAAAAAAGAAGGTAACTCACTCTATGATAATCAATTGAAAGCGAATTGCACATTTTTTCTCTTTTAGCTGGATCTGCACACGCATTTGGATCCTGTTCATAATACTTCTCAAGTACATCTAGCTCTTGAGGAGTGTACACAATTCTTCCACGTCTTGTTTTTCCATTTACTGTCACTGGAAATCAGAAATCTTATTATATTCTGAAAGAGAAAAATAACACTTACACATTGGTGGAACTACTCGTTTTACATTAGTTCCCAAGGGTTGACTGTCGACTTGAGAGCGACTCTGAAATGCTTAAATTCAGTTTTTATGCATAATTTTGAAAATTTTATTTTTTGAAAATCAAAACTTACAGATTCTTGGGTAGTAGCATTGAAAATAACTGGTTGTGAAGTGATGAAATTGGTGAGGAATTCAGGATTGAAGAAGTTTTTCTGTAATTGTTTCATTGAATTTGTAAGAAGAAAAAGAGTGAACTTACACTATCATCATCATCTCCATCATAAATATTACTGGAAATTGAGGCTCCATCATCACTGTCTCCTGGAGACTGTTTGAATTTATGAACTCTAAAAAAAGTTAAATAAAAATTATTAAAAATAATAAATATGATGTGTTTCAAAAAATTTTTTACGTTACAATACGGTTTTTGACTCAAAATTTGGTTTCAAGAATTGGACATTGGGAATATTTTCTTCTGTTTCCTCAATTTTTTTTTCTCAATAAACTTTTTTCGAGAGCTTCTATTTTCTAATCCAGGTTCTTCAATTTTTGACGAAAATTGGTTCTTTTTTTCTCTCTATTCACTTTTTCAAAATCCAAAGAACCTCAACAATTTTAGAATTCAAAAGTCTTACCCATCTTGTAGCTGCTTCATTACATTATCAAAGAATGTACAACCAGCGGCATCAAGATCATCATCGAATATAATTTCTTCCTCCTTTATTTTCGGTGCTACCATTTCCATTTTTATCTTTTTGACCTCCGGAACTTTTTCAGGCAAAACTAATGGCTCTTTTCTCTTGACAACTACCATTGGAGTTGTAGTTGTTGTAGTTGTAACTGGAGTTTGATTTGACTGATGATGATGTCCATTCATTGTTGGTCTTGAAGGAGTTATTTTTGAAACTGGACCAGGAGCAACTCGAAGAGGAATTGGCATTGGTTTTGGAGGTAATGGAAGAACTTTAGTAAGAGTTGGAGCAGGTCTCTGATTTGTTGGCATCATTGTCTTCAAATGAATTGGTGCAGCTTTTTGGGGTGACGTAGATGTCACAAGTTTGGCTACATTTTGTGAAAACAATTTTGGAGCACTTTGAGGTAATAGTTTTGACGGAATCTTTTGCTCTTCATGACGATGAATATCCGAACTTTGGGTTACTGTAGTTGTGGATACTGTAGAATGATCTCCTTTAGGCTCTGAGCATTTTGGGCAAACTTTTGAAATGTTATCACACATTGTTACAGTTAATCCATGTTCAGCATTCTATAAAATAATTGGTTTTAGAAGTAAGAAGTTTGAAACTTACAATTCGTGATGTTAATTCACTGGCCAGCTCTCGATTATTTCCAACATGTACTAATAAGTACATTCTGCCGTCTTTAATAACGGACATCCAAGAGAAAGAAGAAACTGTAAATATTGTTGGGTTAGTAAGAGAAAATATTTCAGGAATATTCTTAAGAAAGAGTTGATTACAGGCATATAAATAGCAAAATTAGAGAAGTAATTCCAAAAGTATATTGATACAAATCCAACGAAATTTGATGTGAGTTGAAAACAAAAATGCCAGTTATAATAAAAGTTTTCAAATCAAACCGTCTGTACAGTTTTTTTCTAAAAATTCTCTATTAAAATGACATTCTGGTCTAAAATAAACAAGAAGGTTTTTTCTTTTCAGAGAATTTGAGAGAAAAAGATTCTATGATGGAGAACAAAAATGTAGTTCTAAAAAACTTTTGTATTTTACCTTACTAAAAATTAATTAAGTGTAGGCCATTGAGTAATTTGTGAGAATGTTGGGCAGAAAAAGTAAAATTCTAAATTTTCGAAACACACTTTCTTCTTTCGAGGAATTCAGAAATGTATTGAAATCGAGAAAACGAATAGTAAAATCCTTCGTAATATAGGAAAATCAATGGAAAAGGACGGAAAAGAATTCATAATTAAGGGGCATCGTAATTGATCTAATTATCGCATCTACAGATCGTCTTTTAAGATAGATAGAAAAGATTCGAAAAGGGATTGTCCACCCAAAAGAATTTATCCAAAATCACAAATGCTCTCTGACGGAGCACCAAATGGACCAATAAAAGTGAGCACACAAATACACAATTCCCTCTCTCTCTCTCTTTCCATCCAATTTGCCGCTTTGTGGTAAACGAGGGGGGTCCTTCCCTCTCGTTCTTTTTTCACCATTTTTCTCTAGATTCTCTCTCATTATGTATATACAAAGACCATCTCTATTTTCTTCTCTCTCACTATCCTTTTAGTTAATTGCCACACCAAACGAAAAAGATGAAGAGACGAAGAGAAATTAAGAGAAAAAGGGAGGGATTGGTTAAGTGGTCGAAATAGAGAGAGAGGGTTCTCTCTAAATGTTTATAACAGAGAGAAATCGGGATTTTCGTCAATTCATTGAATGTGAATTGAATGCCTCAAGACATTGATGGACCCCCTGAAGAAGAAGACGGCATGCGCATTTCAAAAGAGCCTCTTTTCGGTGGGAAAATTTTTAAGAGAATGGAAAAATGAGATTCGATAAATAATAATATGGGTCTTTTATAGTTGAAGGGGGAAGGGAGGAGAAGAATTGGAAATTAAGAAGAACGTTTTGCAGAAATTTAGAAATTTGGATTTCGGAAAAAAGCTTTGTTGGTCACTATGGAAAGAGCCAAACACAAAATAAGTAATTATTTACCATTTTCTTGGGATAATTATCGTACTGAGACTGTTTCGAAAAGGCCTTTCTATTAGAGGTTTACACTAAATTGATGTCTAAAGTTTTATAAAAATTGTAACCCAATCCGAGTTTTCATAGATATCTTATACTAATCAACTATTTTCTAAGCAACAAGCAAATTGTGTCTCTGTGTGTCACTTCGAAAAAAAATAAATTGGATGTCCTTGTCTAAATTGCCCAGTCAAAGTAGAATTTAGCGTAAACAAATGTCCTTTTTCTCTTAATTAGGCAAAGACTAATTACATTGTGTTGGAAAGAAATAAGACCGGTTCTAATTACAATTTGGGATCAATTGGAGTTAGTGAAGTTAATTGAGCTCAACTTACATAATTAGGTCCTAATTATTAGGAAAACTGAAGAACTTCAACGAGACGGAATCTTTAATTAGACTCTAAAGTTCAAAGAAAGTGTGAAGTGAAAAGTTTATCATTCTATGCATCTAAAACAATTCAAATCAATCAAAAATTAAGATAAGAAAATTGGCCAAACCTTTCTCCCTCCCTCTCTACAAATTGGTCAATAATTGCGTCTTTTCAAAAGAAAATAGCATCAAGAAAAAGGAGACAACGAAAACCCCTTCTCCTCTTTTTTTTTGGTCATGCAAAATGTATGAATATAGAAATTTTTTGTTTTGGAAACAGAGAAAAAAAAAACGAAAGAAAAACGGGCGCTACTAAAAAATTAAGAAATTCTTCTCTTGGAAATTTGAGACGTTTTGGTTGGATGGTCCCTAGAGTAGACATTGAGAAGCATATTTCACAATTATTTAACTATGAACCTATTTTTCAAATAATAAGAAAATGAAGGTGTTGACAGGTAGTACCAGTTGAAAAATTTGAAATTTAGACAAAAATAAGAAAGAGTGTTGTGCTCATGATTTGATAATATTATTATGATAAGAGAACTTTGAGTCCACTCTAACAATCATGATAATTACCGGGTGTTGACTTTAATAAAAAGATAATTGTGGGAGAAAGTTTTCATAAATTTGGAAGTCAGCTGGTACCTTAATTACATAGAAATGAGATAGGTGACCTTATAATTGTGCAAGCTTAATTTCGTGAAAAACGAAAATAAAATTATTGACTGAAACGGATAAAATTGTCAAGACTGTACAGAAGGAAGGATAATTAACTGCAATTTTCGCGTTTGAGATTAGTTGCACTCGCCCATGAATGAAGAAATTTGCATTTTCTCAGCTCTAAAGTCGATGAAGGAATAATTAGAAAGGTATTATAGTGCATTTTATTGCGAAATGAATTAGCTAGACATTCACAAATTTCTGTCATTTTGTATTTAAAGCTCATTAACTTTCTAGATTCTCTTGCTAGACAGATTTCAGATAAAAGGTCATAACAACGTCTGAACGTCATATACACTCATCAAATCATCGGGTTATATATTCAGTACATAATGATGTCAATATGGATAAGATGAAGACTCAGAAGGTATATTGGAATGAAGAACGGATAAAAAAATGACAAATGAGGCTTAATTGTCATGTGATGAGACATTGAGAGGATGAATGGAATTAAGTCAGAAATGAAAGAAAAAAGGAAGAAACTGAAAAATGGGAAAAAGAAAAATATCTGTGAGAAATTAGTCAAAAACTATCTTGGAATTGAAGGATGTGCTTGGATTTTATCAGTAAGATTGGATAGGGAAAATGCTCAAAATGAAGTTGACTGGTCTTTTTGTTTCAAAAAGAAACACTAGATCTCTTTTTTATCTCATAAATGTGCATTATTCATTTTGAAAACCGTTCCCAATTAGCCAATTTCCCTAGAAATGAGCTCAATTTCCCATTATTTCCCATGGTAAACACGGCCGCCGTCTCTACCACACAATAATTATAAATTATTCTCTCCCTTTATCTCAACTATCCAAATATTTACCTATTTTCCTCCACGAGAGAGTAATTATTGATCGATAATTACTCGTGCCAAAAAGAAACATGAAATATGAAAATGAAGCAGTGAAGGAGAAGAAAAAGTAAGTAGAGTTATGTGGGCGTGGTCATCTAGAAGACGAAGAAACCTGGTCGTCTAATTAGTCTTGATAATGAGGACATTCAAATATGGTTGGTTGGCTCTTCTCAAGAGATTTCTTATAGCATTTCTAGATATTTCATTTTATAAATGAACACACATTAGCCTTAATCTTAATGATATACACATGATATTGGTGCCATAAAGGAGCCGAAGACAAATATATTAAATGAATAAGCTTTTCGGGTTGAACGGGACGAGTAAAAAGAGAGATGACGACCAGGTGGGGTAGATGAGAGTAGAAGAGAAGAAGCAAAACAACGAGAGAAGACGGGGCGGCACCCCTACTTACGTGGAATTTAGTGGTTATAAGTGTAATTAGAAGAAAGAAGAGATGATGATGATGAAGGGCAAGGGGATTAGACGAGAGAGAGAGAGAGAGAGAGAGAGAGAGAGAGAGAGAGAGAGAGAGAGAGAGAGAGAGAGAGAGAGAGAGAGAGAGAGAGAGAGAGAGAGAGAGAGAGAGAGAGAGAGAGAGAGGGCACACCTTGAGAAAATAGAAGGTTTCTATTTGTCCATTTGGCATAATTAGTTATTGGGGAATGTCTCGAATTGGCGAAGAGAGTAAATGGTAAATATTCAGAAGTATTCAAAATCACGAGAGCAATTTTTGAAGTTGTGCACTAGAATTTTGCAAAGATTTGGATGTGGTGATTGGTCTTCAAACTTTCTGATTCTTCATCTGAAACTATAGGAACGAGAGAGTAGAAGACTCTAGAATAGTACTAGTTCATCTAGAATTACTGTACTGTTACGGTACAGTAATTAACGATCTTCTACCCTACTCCGAGATTACACCGATGTAGGCGCCATGAAATAACTAAATCTTCTTCAAATGATTCCTATCAATGCAAACACGACGGGATACTGTATCAATAAAAAACATAAAATTGATGATTACCCTTTTTATTTCAAGAAATCAACGCCCACTTTTCGCGGAATTTTATTGCAATGACAATATTGAAATCAGCACACATTAGTGATTACTGTAGCTGTTGATTTTTATTGAGCACATACGGGGGGAAAATTTATTATTTCTGGAGATGAGGTACCAGAATAAAGTAAACATTCATAGCAATCACCAAACCCTTTTTCCGAGTATCTGATGAAATTTCTGATTGGCGAAGCAACCGGCTATGGAATTAGGAAGCTTTTATAATTCACATTTGTGCCATGCCTGCCTAGGACACAGAATTTACTTTCATATGCTATGGTGCTATGTATGCCCTTCTATTAGAAATTTCATCATAGAAGCAGTTGAATGAATTGGAAGAAACTTGCTCTAATCACTACTGGACATGAGGAATAAATGGTGAATGCATGTAGCTCTCTGGGCAATAACATGCTCTCGGCCCGTCTCAAGACTTCCGATTAATATTAGTATCTCCCGTTTTTCTTCTCTTCTCCATCCACTTTTCTCCCTGTCTCCATCTTCTTTTCTATCCAAGGAATTATCTTCTCTTTCACTCGGAGACGACAAAATGGCGAAAAGAGTCGGCTGACCACTTTCAATAACGTGTTAATAACACTAATAATCATAATAATCATAAATATATATCCCCCTCTTCTCGTCGTCTTGATGAGGGGCACGCGAAAATAAAATGAGGATAACTAGATATAGGTGAGAATTAGGAGAGACAGATTTTTCTTCACCGGATTATCGATGGCTCGTCACCCGCCTCTGGATTTTGTACCGCCTTGGAGCTGGAGCGATGTTAGTTGGGAGGGAAATAGATGGATGCAGAACAATAATTCGTATTCAAGGAAAGAGATTATAAGCTGAGATTTCATATGAAGAGAAAGGAATAAGGTACACACCTTTTATTGTAATTGGACTTGGAATTTGAAGGATCATGAACGAAGTGAACGAAATTTTTGATATTCTAGTTTAGTTCGGAAATGGAAAATTGTTAAATGTGGGGGAATTGAGCCACCAGTTTGATCAAATTGTGATTACTGTATGCTCTAGTCAATCACTGAAAGCCAGTAGCTGTTCCATATGTTCATGAATGTCTTTTTTTGAATATAAAAATCATATTCGAGTCATGTCATTCAACACCTCAAAATGTACGTTCCTCTATTATAATTGCCCTCTCGAAATTCCTGAAAAAAAGGAAAAACAAAGCTGTCTGACAAACCGAAAATAATCTGCAATCTCTATTATTCATCACCGCTGATAACAGAAAATACATTATTTTTCAATCAAAACTCCAAAAAAGAGATAATCCCTTCTTTATTATTCCCAAATTCTTTTTTAATTTTCAGTCATGTTATGTACCCTTGATATAACTTAATTAGAGGCTTCAATTGAGATTTTCAATACGATTTAATTAGATGTGTATTGAAGAAGAATGAGAAAATATTGAAAGTCTTCAGTTGTAGGTTAGTTAGAACAAATAATACTAATATTATGAAAAGCACGACCCATATTATATGTTATATGCTTATTAGGCTTCATGCCATAATAAGGGAAGGATAGAAAGTTTTGTGAGAGAAATACGTTTTTATACAGTTTGTAGGAGATAATGTTTTTTAATTTAGTTTTTAAAAAAAGAAGCAATAATCACTTTATTTGTGATAACGAAGACATGAACATATTGTTGAAAGTTATCTGATTTTCAAAAGTTCGCTTCACGAGGAGGGAAAAGTGTACGCTGTACTCCAGCAAAAAAATCCATCAATATTCAACATTAGATTTCCAGTTCTCAATTGCTCATGTCTTCTCCATCTGTTGAACTGATCGTGACGTTGTATCCCATTGTTTTTATATCCACTTGATGCCCAATTAATATTTCGGTCGGACCACTGAAACAGAGGAGGCTGTTTTGATGCTTTCATAATTTCTAACTTACCTTCCTGATTGGGCTTCACTCACGGTTCTTGTTCTTCCAATGACCTCGATGTCTTCTTCTTTCCTCCAAATTACTTTTTTCCAAGGGGCTAACAATTCGGTAACAATTGGCATCTGGTTTTGTTGGGATTCGACCGATGAGGGGTAGAATGAGCAAGTGGAGAAAAGGACTCTATCGATGATTCATCTATCTGCCGATTCGATCCACTTTTGCTGTTACACTCATTCCGTTGGCGTTCCCATGGATTGAAAAAGTTATCCATTTGTCCAGTGTCGGATCTCTGTCCCGACTGAAAATATAAAGTGTGATTGATATTGTACCGTTCAAGTATCGAAAATGCCATAAGGGATGTAACAGAAAGACACACAAAAGTTTGACTTAAAGTTTGCACTACCACATGTCTTACAATAAACTTCACTGCCATGTTCTTAAATTCACTCACCCATTCGGTTTCAACACTTGTCATTTTCCAAGCATTCTGCACATTTTGAATTCTATTCAACGAGGGCCATGGGATTCGAGAACTTGTTGGAACAGGATGAGAAGGATCCATTCACGCATCCTTAAATTTTGTCAAACTTTTGGATTATTTAATTGAGAATGAAAAAAAAAGTGATTTCATACCCTAAAAGAAACATTTTCAACTATAGTTTATAGGTACAAGCTGATTTATTTAAGACAAATCTGCTTGTACGAGAATTCCTGGTTCAACCTTTCAAAACCTTGACATCAGAGATTTTGGAAGTAAAAAAAAGAATGATAAACGGTTAAGAATTTTAAGATAGGATTGAAAGAGTCATTGGAACTAAAAAACTTTGAAAGAACAATTTCTGTTCTTTCCATAATATCTACTCACATAATTTTGTGCTCTCTCAGCACGATTCACACGATGCCTTCCTGAGTCCATATAACTCCAAGACTGGTGTTTTGGATTTCTTATTTGTCCTTCATTTGGTCTCTTGAATCCATCGATTCTCTCTTCATTTTTTGTCGTTGCAAATGATTCACGATCCAAGCTCTGATTGATTATAATTATATTTCTGAAGTGAATGGGTCCGGTAATAACAATTGGAGAGTTTCCATAGAATTTCATAGTTAATTGACGGTTCATGTTTCTGAAATCAATTTGACGTATAGGAATCTGAGAAGAAAAATTAGAAACCTCAAATATTTTTTCTTGAAATGATTTTGGGAGATAGAAAAACATGTTAAACGAACTTTTCGCAGATGATTTCAAACTGTTTGGACCGTTTGATGGCGACGGAGCTCTAGAAAGTGATGAACAGTAAGGTTTCCATTTCGGGCGGGAAAGAAACGGGGGCCCACCACCCGCCCGTGAAATTGCCCGCCCGTGCCACCCGGTTGACGCGGAATATATTTGAGAAAACGCTTTTTAATGAAAATTTTTAAAATTTTGAAAATTATTTTTTCACGGCCATTGAATAATTACGGGTGGCACGGGCGGACGACGGGAGGGTGGCCGCCCGAATGGAAACCTTAATGAACAGTTCAAAATTGATGACCTTTTGGGAGAATGAAACCACGTTTTACTGGAAAATATGTTTTGTGCACTTTTGGTTTTCCCGCATTCAGTAACGGCGTGAATTCGACGAAACTCTGATATGGAGAGTCAAAGCAATTCGTAAGCCAGAATGATTTGCTCGTCCTTGCTTTCAATTCAGAAAACTTCAAGGTTATCCAAAATTATGAATCCGTGAGCTCCGTCTGTTCTGAAAACAGTTAAGCCTGTTGAAGAAATAGTGATAAAGATTCTCCCGAGCCATATCCCTTTCATCATCCGAATCTTTCATTCATCATCCCATATTATATGTGATATGCTTATTAGGCTTCATGCCATAATAAGGGAAGAATAGCAAGTTTCGTAAGATGTAACTGCAGTACATTTTTCCACAGTCTGTAGGAGACGTAGTTTTTTAAAATGTTCTTGTAAAAAAAGAAAGCAAACAAACACACGCAAGGCACACCGACACTAAACTCAGAAACGATTTTGAGCTGAGACGAAACGGTATCTATTAAAAATGAAGCTATATGAACAGACAAACATATGAACAGCTATAAGAACAACCGAGACAAAAGACAAACAGAAGGTCATTTGGTTAAAAAGAATCAAGAATCAGAATCAAGAAACATGAATCAGTAAAAGGGGAATAAAAGATTAGGAAAAGAGAGACAGAAAGAAATAGAACTCATTCGATAGAAAAAAGACATAAAGAAGCATTACTCATCATAAATCAAAACTCATCTGATTAGGTGGGATCCAACTAATTGGTTTAGAAGATCTTGTCCTATGCGGTTCAATCCGGCGAACACCTCATCAACAACAGAATTGTCCCGTAATACACGTGTTACTTCGTCTCTGGAATAGATAGCATCTAGCAGTGACTTTGTGTTTGCATTCCCATTTTCAGATTCTTTATTGTATCTGAAAAAATTTTCAAGTTTTTGACAGTCTGAAAAAAAACAAACTTTGTTCCAATGAGCACGCATTTTATAAGATCATCGTTGTTGAAAGCCATTGGAAATACGAATGGACGTTCCGGATGCTGAAATATTTGGCTATTTCTTTTTAGTGAATTACAGAAACCTACAAGAGCCGAGATGCAGAACTTTTTGTACCATTGCCCTTCCATTGTTGCATTAACAATTGATCTGTAATCTTCCGGAGGCACAAAGAAGTTGGTGTAGAATCTTTGAGCTTTGCATAAGAATGGCCTGGTTGTCGGGGAGGAAGAGCTGTCGAAGGTATACCTGAAACAGAATAAATTGGCATACTGATCGATGATTATCAAAGCCTACTTGAATTTAGTTAGATTCCGTATTTCAAACAAGTGTTCTCCTGGCAGTGTTGTATAGAAGTTCAACAGGCAAATTTGTCTGTACCCGATGGAAGGAGAAACCTGAAAAACATCTATTCAGGCAAAAATACTATCGGAGCGTTTGAGGACTAGCTCATAGGAGTTGTCATCTTTTCAGTAGTACTAACATGTCTTTCAGATTCATGTGGAAGACGAAATCGGACTGAACCTCGGAGACGGGAATGAGTGGGTCGAATCACGTTATTTCGATTCTGCACATCCTGATTCCGCCGCGAAAAAGTGGTACTTCGGAGAAATGAGTCTTACTGTATTTCTCGAAATGGATGAAAATGATTCATTCCTGAAAGGAGTAGAATAATGTGGAGGAGAGAATGCTTCCAAATTGGCTTCTCTTTGAATACTTTCAAATGACGATGGAACAGTTGTATCGTCGTTGAAATTTTTTTGACTGTAGAACTGATTCCCTCTCTCTCTCTTGTACCATTCCAGTGTCTTCCACTCGCTCTTGTACCAATCCCGTGTGTTCCAGATTGTCTTCTGTTTCTTCTGTTATCACGTCTCAACTCCTCCATTTGTTGTTTTGTTGTAAAAATGTTCACATCTCCGTCTTGCACATAAAACGTTGTATTGTTCATGATCTGGAATTTAATTTCATTCAGAAAGTAATGTACAATACGACGATCTAATCAGGAAAATGCAAAGATTGGGTAAAAACTTTCAAATCCACGGCTCTTTCTAAAAAGCAGAGAAGTTGCCTGGTTTCAAAAAAACCACGTAGTTCTGGGAGCGGCAAGAGGACAACGTGAATAATAGAGTTCACGTGAATAATAAGAGCGCACGTGTATATGTGTATCCATAAACGTTTGCGAGGTCGCGGGCATTTTCCTCCTGGCCGAGTTCTGAAAACGTTCGCCCACCTCCGAAATTCTCAAATTGAGGCCCGTTGCGGGTGGCATCGTTTATAGTCAGCGCAAGCGTCTGCATACCCGCTCTATTGCAACCCCGCCCACCTCGTAAAAAGAGAACTATTTTTACTAGGTGGGCGGGGTTGCAATAGAGCGGGTATGCAGACGCTTGCGTTGACTATATCACTGATTTCTATCATTTTTCAATTTTTTTTCTTCATTTTTTGCTTTGAAAATATTTAAATATAAATTTATCAAGACGAAATATAAAAAAGAACTGGATTTTATAGCGGAATCACTACGGAATAGCTTTTTTATTTTTCCTTTATTGCAAGAAAATAAAAAAAAACGCCAAAAATTCCGCTCTTTTTTATCTTTCGTCTTGATAAATTCATATTTAAATATTTTTGAAGCAAAAAATGAAGAAAAAAGATCGAAAAATTAAAGAAATCAGCGATAAACTATGCTCTTCGCAATGGGCCTCAACTTGAGAATTTCGGAGGTGGCCGAACGTTTTCAAAACTCGGCCAGGAGGAAAATGCCCGCGACCGCGCAAACGTTTATGGATACCAGGGATGTCCGCCCATGCCCGCCGGCGGGCGTCGATGGCAACGCTGTTGCCATCGACACACCCGAGTGAGAGACTGCCGCGACGCGACCGCGACGCAGCTCAAGCATAATGACAAATGAAACTTTTTTGACTTTTTCGCTAGCATATTTTATATCTTCCGATAGAGAAAAAATCAGAGAATATTTTGGTTGAAGGAAAATCAGATTTTTTCGTCAAAAAACCAAGAAAAGGTCGTTCAAAGACCCTGATTTTCCGAATTTTGGGTCTCGAAGCGATCTATCAGAAGAAACTACGGTGGCGCAACGCATTGGTAGTCGCGTCGCGGCAGTCTTTCATCAATGTGTTGGCCGCGGCCGGCGGGCATGAAAGGACATGCCTCGGACATGCCTGATGGATACACAATAATTTATTCTGCTCATCTGTTCGCTATTTATCAGTTACTAACGGATCATATTTCCTTTTCAAATTTGCTTTCTTTTCTAAATATGTAAGTCGTCAATCGGTGACGTTATCACTATCATTGGCATTATTAATTCTCTGTGTAGAGTTTATACCTGAATGTGAATATCCAATTTTTGACTGTCTGTCTATTATCCATCTATTATAGAGTCCTTACACCTTCAATATCTAAACTATAATTTTTGTAGAACCAGAGAATACAACTGCAACAGTAACTTTTTTGTTCCGGCTATTTCTCAAAACTTCTCTGAAAAACCGACACCTATTGTTTAATGAAGATTTTATTAGAATTGAGTATATTTTCAGAATGCTAATTGTACAATTCTTTATAAATTCTGGTGCCAACGTCAACTTTTTCGCGGCAGATAAGAAAATGAGATCATTAAGAAATATGAAACCAGGAGAATTTTACCAGAATTCGACAGCTGGACCACGAAGCTCTTTTTCAAAATTTAGAAACCTTTAGACCAAAAAGTATACTCGTGGAAACTGAATGGGTAAGTGGCTTTGAAGAGTTCCTTCATTGATCTAAAGTTTCTGATGTCAATTTCACTTTTTTTTCATCAGACGGATCGTAGAGAGTTGGCTGGTAAATCCAACTGTGACAACGCAACTCCTTCTCTTCCTTTACGTCTCGCAACTAGTCATTCAATGTAAAACTTAAACTTAAACTTTGATTTCAACGGATCCCAAAGAAATAGAAAAAGGAGACAAACTTGGAATGGAGCCGAGGAAGTAAGCGTATGTCTCAGAAAGCCTCAGCCACCCTGCCCTGAAATTCGCATTGATTCAATAAATGGAACAACTCATTCTGGAAGTCTGATAGCTAATAATCAAATCCAGAGACTTCCTAATATCATTTCAACACCCATTATTCTTAATCACTCAACACAATCCCTGAAGTATTAATTCACTGGAGCCAAATTGTTTCGCGATGGGGCTGAGCTTTCATTGAATTAACTTTGTGAGGCTCATTAGGTCGAAAAAATCTTTGATCACTTCCAAACACCATATTAACCCCATTGGGAAATAATTTCGCTCCAGTTAGTACTTTGAGTTTTACAATCAATTAGTGATTAATTTCAGATGGCTAGTCAGATCCCTGTTCCATCACCACAAAGGACTCATCTTCTCAGAGACCACCCTGGATAACCAATTGATGATTTTGATTATGATCGTAATGACGAAAGGGGAAACGAAAACAGAAATGTAGGAATCATTTTTTTTGTTTTACAATTAAATTCCAAAATCAGCCTATTTTTCTCAATATTCAATTGATTCCAGAATGGGAGGAAACGAACCACATCTTTTAATGCTTACAAGGGAACCCTTTTTAGAAAGGCTTTGGGAATTGGCTGAAAATTGACAGCAATACTATTTTTGATACTGTGAATCCAAAAATCATAATCTTAACTTCCACAAATTCGAAAAAAAAATTTCGATTTTTTTGCTCCAAAAGTTTTCAAAATTTTTTTCGACTTTTCAAACTGGAGCTCTTTGGACGTCCTGGTTAGTTCGGTTTCGGTGGCCGGGATGAGCAATTGTTACAGTAATTACCGCAAGTGAAGCAGGTAGCATGGCATCTACGATTGACTCTACTGTGCAAGCTGCTCCTCAGGTATGACATAGTCAGGTATGACACACTTTTTAATAAATTTTGCTACTTTTTTCCTAAAAAAAATATATTCAGCTGGAGTCGTTTCTTATTTTCTTTGCATAGTTTGTTGCCGAGTCAATAGTCTTCTGTTATACATTTCGCAGATCCGGAATCTCCAATTTTTTACTTTCAGGCGGTCGCTGCTCCTTCTCTCGCTCCTATTCTGGAAAGCAGCCATCTACAAGAAGATGGAGAAAAGCAAAGTTCTTGTCAGTCAATTGGAAGTATCCTGTCTACGAGTATCTAGAATACAACTAAGAGAACAATTTTTCTCAATATTCTTTTTTTTGTTTCAACTGTGAAGATTTGGTGTTTATAAAAAAACTATATCAACACTCTTGAAGAAATTTAAGGCAAGTAATGACGACTTTCAGGCATGTTACCATTTGCTTCTTCATTCAGGAATTGATGAAATGAAAGGCCCATCTTTGGCTCGCTGGAAGAATGATCACCATAGGAAAAAAACATTACTGGAAATATATGTGTAACAACACTTCTATCTGATTACATGAGAAGTTGGTTAAGTGATTGGGAAATCGTATCCAAGGGGAGAAGTAGTTGGATTTGATACAGTGAAATCAAGCACTGCATTCGATTTCCCAAAAACGCCCATAGATACAATGCATGAGAACTTTTATAAATGATTGGGAAATCGTATCCAAGGGGAGAAGTAGTTGGATTTGATACAGTGAAATCAAGCACTGCATTCGATTTCCCAAAAACGCCCATAGATACAATGCATGACAAGTTGGTTAAATGATTGGGAAATCGTATCCAAGAGAAGTAGTTGGATTTGATACAGTGAAATCAAGCACTGCATTCGATTTCCCAAAAACGCCCATAGATACAATGCATGAGAACTTTTATAAATGATTGGGAAATCGTATCCAAGGGGAGAAGTAGTTGGATTTGATACAGTGAAATCAAGCACTGCATTCGATTTCCCAAAAACGCCCATAGATACAATGCATGACAAGTTGAATAAATGATTGGGAAATCGTATCCAAGGGGAGAAGTAGTTGGATTTGATACAGTGAAATCAAGCACTGCATTCGATTTCCCAAAAACGCCCATAGATACAATGCATGACAAGTTGATTAAATGATTGGGAAATCGTATCCAAGGGGAGAAGTAGTTGGATTTGATACAGTGAAATCAAGCACTGCATTCGATTTCCCAAAAACGCCCATAGATACAATGCATGAGAACTTTTATAAATGATTGGGAAATCGTATCCAAGGGGAGAAGTAGTTGGATTTGATACAGTGAAATCAAGCACTGCATTCGATTTCCCAAAAACGCCGATAGATACAATGCATGACAAGTTGATTAAATGATTGGGAAATCGTATCCAAGGGGAGAAGTAGTTGGATTTGATACAGTGAAATCAAGCACTGCATTCGATTTCCCAAAAACGCCCATAGATACAATGCATGACAAGTTGATTAAATGATTGGGAAATCGTATCCAAGGGGAGAAGTAGTTGGATTTGATACAGTGAAATCAAGCACTGCATTCGATTTCCCAAAAACGCCCATAGATACAATGCATGACAAGTTGAATAAATGATTGGGAAATCGTATCCAAGGGGAGAAGTAGTTGGATTTGATACAGTGAAATCAAGCACTGCATTCGATTTCCCAAAAACGCCCATAGATACAATGCATGACAAGTTGATTAAATGATTGGGAAATCGTATCCAAGGGGAGAAGTAGTTGGATTTGATACAGTGAAATCAAGCACTGCATTCGATTTCCCAAAAACGCCCATAGATACAATGCATGACAAGTTGGTTAAATGATTGGGAAATCGTATCCAAGAGAAGTAGTTGGATTTGATACAGTGAAATCAAGCACTGCATTCGATTTCCCAAAAACGCCCATAGATACAATGCATGACAAGTTGAATAAATGATTGGGAAATCGTATCCAAGGGGAGAAGTAGTTGGATTTGATACAGTGAAATCAAGCACTGCATTCGATTTCCCAAAAACGCCGATAGATACAATGCATGACAAGTTGATTAAATGATTGGGAAATCGTATCCAAGGGGAGAAGTAGTTGGATTTGATACAGTGAAATCAAGCACTGCATTCGATTTCCCAAAAACGCCCATAGATACAATGCATGAGAACTTTTATAAATGATTGGGAAATCGTATCCAAGGGGAGAAGTAGTTGGATTTGATACAGTGAAATCAAGCACTGCATTCGATTTCCCAAAAACGCCCATAGATACAATGCATGACAAGTTGATTAAATGATTGGGAAATCGTATCCAAGGGGAGAAGTAGTTGGATTTGATACAGTGAAATCAAGCACTGCATTCGATTTCCCAAAAACGCCCATAGATACAATGCATGAGAACTTTTATAAATGATTGGGAAATCGTATCCAAGGGGAGAAGTAGTTGGATTTGATACAGTGAAATCAAGCACTGCATTCGATTTCCCAAAAACGCCCATAGATACAATGCATGACAAGTTGGTTAAATGATTGGGAAATCGTATCCAAGAGAAGTAGTTGGATTTGATACAGTGAAATCAAGCACTGCATTCGATTTCCCAAAAACGCCCATAGATACAATGCATGACAAGTTGATTAAATGATTGGGAAATCGTATCCAAGGGGAGAAGTAGTTGGATTTGATACAGTGAAATCAAGCACTGCATTCGATTTCCCAAAAACGCCCATAGATACAATGCATGAGAACTTTTATAAATGATTGGGAAATCGTATCCAAGGGGAGAAGTAGTTGGATTTGATACAGTGAAATCAAGCACTGCATTCGATTTCCCAAAAACGCCCATAGATACAATGCATGACAAGTTGGTTAAATGATTGGGAAATCGTATCCAAGAGAAGTAGTTGGATTTGATACAGTGAAATCAAGCACTGCATTCGATTTCCCAAAAACGCCCATAGATACAATGCATGACAAGTTGAATAAATGATTGGGAAATCGTATCCAAGGGGAGAAGTAGTTGGATTTGATACAGTGAAATCAAGCACTGCATTCGATTTCCCAAAAACGCCCATAGATACAATGCATGACAAGTTGATTAAATGATTGGGAAATCGTATCCAAGGGGAGAAGTAGTTGGATTTGATACAGTGAAATCAAGCACTGCATTCGATTTCCCAAAAACGCCCATAGATACAATGCATGAGAACTTTTATAAATGATTGGGAAATCGTATCCAAGGGGAGAAGTAGTTGGATTTGATACAGTGAAATCAAGCACTGCATTCGATTTCCCAAAAACGCCCATAGATACAATGCATGACAAGTTGATTAAATGATTGGGAAATCGTATCCAAGGGGAGAAGTAGTTGGATTTGATACAGTGAAATCAAGCACTGCATTCGATTTCCCAAAAACGCCCATAGATACAATGCATGAGAACTTTTATAAATGATTGGGAAATCGTATCCAAGGGGAGAAGTAGTTGGATTTGATACAGTGAAATCAAGCACTGCATTCGATTTCCCAAAAACGCCCATAGATACAATGCATGACAAGTTGGTTAAATGATTGGGAAATCGTATCCAAGAGAAGTAGTTGGATTTGATACAGTGAAATCAAGCACTGCATTCGATTTCCCAAAAACGCCCATAGATACAATGCATGAGAACTTTTATAAATGATTGGGAAATCGTATCCAAGGGGAGAAGTAGTTGGATTTGATACAGTGAAATCAAGCACTGCATTCGATTTCCCAAAAACGCCGATAGATACAATGCATGACAAGTTGATTAAATGATTGGGAAATCGTATCCAAGGGGAGAAGTAGTTGGATTTGATACAGTGAAATCAAGCACTGCATTCGATTTCCCAAAAACGCCCATAGATACAATGCATGACAAGTTGATTAAATGATTGGGAAATCGTATCCAAGGGGAGAAGTAGTTGGATTTGATACAGTGAAATCAAGCACTGCATTCGATTTCCCAAAAACGCCCATAGATACAATGCATGAGAACTTTTATATATGATTGGGAAATCGTATCCAAGGGGAGAAGTAGTTGGATTTGATACAGTGAAATCAAGCACTGCATTCGATTTCCCAAAAACGCCGATAGATACAATGCATGACAAGTTGATTAAATGATTGGGAAATCGTATCCAAGGGGAGAAGTAGTTGGATTTGATACAGTGAAATCAAGCACTGCATTCGATTTCCCAAAAACGCCCATAGATACAATGCATGAGAACTTTTATAAATGATTGGGAAATCGTATCCAAGGGGAGAAGTAGTTGGATTTGATACAGTGAAATCAAGCACTGCATTCGATTTCCCAAAAACGCCCATAGATACAATGCATGACAAGTTGATTAAATGATTGGGAAATCGTATCCAAGGGGAGAAGTAGTTGGATTTGATACAGTGAAATCAAGCACTGCATTCGATTTCCCAAAAACGCCCATAGATACAATGCATGACAAGTTGATTAAATGATTGGGAAATCGTATCCAAGGGGAGAAGTAGTTGGATTTGATACAGTGAAATCAAGCACTGCATTCGATTTCCCAAAAACGCCCATAGATACAATGCATGACAAGTTGATTAAATGATTGGGAAATCGTATCCAAGGGGAGAAGTAGTTGGATTTGATACAGTGAAATCAAGCACTGCATTCGATTTCCCAAAAACGCCCATAGATACAATGCATGACAAGTTGATTAAATGATTGGGAAATCGTATCCAAGGGGAGAAGTAGTTGGATTTGATACAGTGAAATCAAGCACTGCATTCGATTTCCCAAAAACGCCCATAGATACAATGCATGACAAGTTGGTTAAATGATTGGGAAATCGTATCCAAGGGGAGAAGTAGTTGGATTTGATACAGTGAAATCAAGCACTGCATTCGATTTCCCAAAAACGCCCATAGATACAATGCATGACAAGTTGAATAAATGATTGGGAAATCGTATCCAAGGGGAGAAGTAGTTGGATTTGATACAGTGAAATCAAGCACTGCATTCGATTTCCCAAAAACGCCCATAGATACAATGCATGACAAGTTGATTAAATGATTGGGAAATCGTATCCAAGGGGAGAAGTAGTTGGATTTGATACAGTGAAATCAAGCACTGCATTCGATTTCCCAAAAACGCCCATAGATACAATGCATGACAAGTTGGTTAAATGATTGGGAAATCGTATCCAAGGGGAGAAGTAGTTGGATTTGATACAGTGAAATCAAGCACTGCATTCGATTTCCCAAAAACGCCCATAGATACAATGCATGACAAGTTGAATAAATGATTGGGAAATCGTATCCAAGGGGAGAAGTAGTTGGATTTGATACAGTGAAATCAAGCACTGCATTCGATTTCCCAAAAACGCCCATAGATACAATAGTTTTGGCAGCTTGGTTCGTTCTGTTATACCTGATCACTCTAGTTGAAATCCAGATTGACACGCCTTTTGCCCCGTTGTCCGTCGAAATCCTCCAGCGTCGGTTACTGCCCCACCATGCCGGGATGTTCGTAGATCTGAAAATTTATATTCAGTTTCTGCTGATAACATGTTTTTACCTTGTAAATTGTTCTAATTTGCCATCCAGGGAACTCGTTTTTCTGCCACCGTCCGCTTCCGACGGCCGCGCTTCCTTTGGAGATCCCCGAGAGGAGAGAGCATCGGAAAACCAAGGACTGACCAGATTTACAGAAATCCCATGCTTTTATATGGAGTAAATGAGGACAAATGTCATTTGACGCCGAATAATCACTTTCAAATAGCTTTTTTTCCAAATAAGACTTTGAGAAATGGTTTCAGTTCATTTTTTCATTTTTCAGTCCATTTCATTTCCTGCTTCATTTTTCCTGCGTGACGTGAATGAGACATGCAAGGTGTAAGAAGAAGAAGAAGAAGTTTGACGTAATTATGGCTCCAGGAAGACACGGAAAGATAACCCGCTCTTGAACTTCTTTTTTTAATCATTGAATCAAGTCAACCATATAAATAATATGTAAAACGATGAACCATATAGAACATCAAACTTATTCTGCATTTCTCTGATTTTGCATGATAGTAAAACAGAACTTTTTGCCAATTATTAATGGCTTTAGGATTTTTGGCTTCTTGTTTAATGGCTCCAGAACAACAAAAATTTTCATGAAGCCAAAAACCTTCAGGCTATTAATAATTGGCCTTTTCTTTTTTAGGGTTCTTTTCCATAATTCTTATAACCCGACAAATATTTTCATCTCGTCTCATTTCTCATTCCTTGGCAGCTTCTTTTTTGACCCATTAACATAACACTTCTCTATTGATTCAAATTTGTTTTTAAAAAACAGGGTTCTGTAAAATTGGAAACATTCTGCACTCAAGCCTCTTTTCTATGTGAAAGCGACAAATTATCAAACTGCCCGAAATTTTTCCTGCACGTTCGATTTCGATTATATTCGAACAAAAAGCGGTTGCTGGTTCTAAATTATTTGTTATCTTCAAAATTTTTTTAACTTTCGGATGCTGCTTGAGAGTCAAAACAAGGGATTGCTTTCTTCAATACTCGAGTGTATAAAGCGAACTCCACAGATTGCCCTATTTTTCCACTATTGGATGAGCTTAACCTCTCGTTATAATAGGCGTAGTTCAAGTTGCACAGCAAATGCAGAACAATTTTTTTTTCTTATTTTCTCTTTTACAGTGACTTGGCCCAAAAATCCCTCTAAGCGATAGAAAACGGCGTTTGAAAGCATTGCCGCGTATAGATTGATGGCCTAGTAGTTTAAGAAATGCGCGCGCAAATCTCCTTTTTGTCGGATCCTAGGCCATCATTATGTATTCGGCCATGTTTTTCAAACGCCTTTTTCTTTCATTTAGAGGTTTTTTGAGTGAAGCCATTGTCATACCCCAGTAGTCATGTAGCTTTTGTTCTCATGACGTCAAACAGTTTCTAGCATTTTCCATGTAATGGTCTGCCCCCAGAACTCTCTGATAACTATTCTGTATATAACCTCTGCTACCATACTTGACCATACTTGGTCGGTTCCTTATCATCTAAATAGAACCAACATTGTCCTTTTACATCATAGTGAAAGAAAAAAATAAAAATAAAAAAATGTCGGAATTTCAAATTAAAAAATCCGAGTTCAATCCTCCTTCAAAGTAGAAAACGTACCGGGAAAAATAAAAACTTAAGTCACAAAAAACAGAAGTGCAAGTAGGCGCAAAAAATTTAGCGGGGAGAGGGGAGAAACATAAGAATAAGTATAGTTAAAACTGAGTAATATTGTTGGTGAGGTTGGTCATAAATCCAGAAGAACGTAGAAAGCAAGGTACATGGACCGTAATATAATTCAAAATGGGGATTGTATTGGAAAAGTTAATAAAGGGATGTCTTCTCCTACTAAATATCACTATTTTAACCAAGTGAGGTTTTGACGTCTCAAGTGCGGTTGCTATTTTTCGAATTAACCGATTAAAGCAGTTTGAAAATAAAATCTGTTTTTTTTGGGAAATTTTTCAGAGTCAAGAAACAATCAGAATCATTCAGAAACTTCATGAAAGCCCTCAATTATAGCTGACTGTCTTCAAAAATTTCGATCCAATCCAACTCACAATGCATAAAGGAACTCAAAGGACTTTATAATAAATGAATAAAACTAATATATTCAGTGCTCGTTTTCAATTCCATTATTGACTGATGCGAAAACTTGTGCCATGATCCTTTTTCCTCTTTCGTTGAATGCATTTGTCAGCTGATACATCGTCTCAGGACAAGCCATAGCTCCGCGAATTTGCTCCTTGGAATTTACACAAGTTTCCATGTCGGCTCCAGTTATCGCAATTCCTTTCTGATCATCATTGTAGAATCTGCAAGTATAAGTTTCATGATAAATATAAGTGCATTCCTGTACTTTTGCGACAAGATTATGGTGCGCATCAATTGAAGAGGGAGCAGCTCGTAAGGCCAAAAAACCGATGAATCCGAGGTCTGAATAAATTGTTTCAACGATGAAATATTATTCGAGTTACCATATTTGACAACGAGAACACTTTCCACCATATTACACCACTTCTTGCATCTTCTTCGCATCGCAATTTCAATATCTCTAACTGTGATGGATCTCCAATTTCGAAGGTACAGAAGTAATTTTGGGAACCATAGAAAAATGGGTAATTTTTGGGTTTCGAATTGTGTTTGTCAAATCGATATCTGAAAGTGAAAACCTCTTTTCAACGACACAAACGCCATTTGGCAAACACGTTTGTTATCATTTAAAAACGAAACATTACCCAAACTTAGTCTGCTCTTGTTGAATTATGTGGAACGTCTCCGGATGTACTGATCGAAAGTTGATGAGTGTAACACGATTATTCTGAGCGAAGACAGGAAGGTAACGCTGAAAAAATTATCAAAAAAGATAAATCGGCATTTGAAAATCATTGAAACATACGAAGTGATGGTGATCTTCACGGAATTGAGCTGAAGAAGTTTGTGCTGGAGCAGAAGACGTGGCGGCATTTCCGGTAAAGTTCTGGGTTCCATGCTGAGAAATTGAAAGCTATATAGGAAAATTTTACGGCATTTGGTTCTTACTAGATTTCCAATCGTATTCGGATCTATCCCATTTCTTGAAGAATACTGATTAATAGGACCAGTACGGCGGGATTCAGTAGTCAGCTGAAAATTAGCATATACAAATCGAAAGTATTGTCATGTCGTGAATTTTCTGTCTCTCTTGAAACTCACCCTTTCTCTTCTCATCCATCGATTTGCTCTATCTACCATTTGTTGACGATGGAAGTTGTCCCGTGTCGGCCTTCCAGCCCTTAATCTCTCATTGTTATCATCGCACACGTTTCTGTTCCCTGAAGCTTCTGCGCGAGAAACAAAAGAGAAAGATTCAGATGGAAAAGGCAATGGTGGACTGTAGGAGGCATTAGTAGCAAATTCTTGATAAGTAGCAAAAGACGGAGGTACGCTGGTATAATTGGATCTTTCCTGACGATATCTATTTGAAGAGGAATATCGATGTGGAACACGCATTCCTTCCCTCTGATTCGGTAAAGGATTTGCCAATGGATCTTGTCTTTGATGGGGGAGCATAGAGTTGATCAGATGGGGGTTCGGTGGAGAGACAATGGTGCAGTTTGTTTGAATGACTACATCATTAAAATAAATGGGACCCGTTATTAAAGCATGTGGAGCTGACTCATTCACTCGATGAGGTTGCATTTTGTGCCTGAAAGTAGATTTAAAAAGAACTTTGCCGGATATAATCATAAATTTCACACTTCTAGCCTTTTTCAGGAGTTTCATGAAGTGTTTTTCATTCAAAATTTGAAGGTTGGTTTTTTTTACATAACTTCTAACAAAAAGTAACATAAAAGAAGTTTAACATACTTGTTTTTTCAATGCGGAAAACGAATGGAACGATACGGGAAACGGATGCTGATAGAAAATGATGGAAGTTTCGAAAGTTTTGACCTTTTAGAAATTCAGGGTAAAAAGAAGTCAACACGTTTGTTTTTATTAGAAATTGTTCATAATTACAGTAGCACGTTTTAAATTGAAAGGACTACCAATTGGAGAAGAACAACTCAATCGCTTTGTTTATCCTAGTATATCTACACTATTTCCTGATATGATATGACATATATAGTTTATATTTTCTAGCTGGCTTTTTTATTGTAGTAGATACAGTCCTGGCTGCAAAGATTGCAAAGAGATTCAAATTTTTGACGGTATTCTACCGCTGCCAAAAAGTTGTTTGGAACTCTGTGTCAATTCCTCTTTTTCTGAAATGCTTACAATGAAGGCAAAGAATCCCGATTTACCACCGAAAAAATATAAACGCGCATTCTTTACTGTCAATAATGTATATCAAGAGTGGTAATGATAGGAGTACAGTCATCCAGAAAAACAATAAGAGTGTATACTTTTGAGTGACAACGGGATGAAACATGGTATAAAAAGAAATGGGAGTAATAAGAATCTCGTAGAAGTCCTATCTGATGAAATTTTCAAGTAAAAACATAACAACGGAAGCGAACTCAAGAAAAGTAATTTTTCTTGTTAGCTGATAATTCAAAGTGAGATGTTTTGTTTGAGTGACTCTGCTATTCCGTCCAGCAAGCCCCTTGGTAAAGTCTTGAAGGCATGTGTTCGGGCAAATGCCGTGAAAAATTATTTAGCAGATGGTTCATGAAGCATGAGGAAAGCATGATGAAGCTGTTGCAAAAGCGTCAGTTTCTCAACAAACAAGGTGAGGTTCAATAGAGGAGTGTTAAGAATTTGAAACATTTGCAATTTTCTTGTTTTCGACTCCATGGAAAGAAATAATTCATTGAAAAACATCAGATACCAACCATGAAGTTAAAATTAAGAGTATTCGATGTATTCATAAATTGGGTTTTTCCAGTTGACTGACAAGTATTTCGATCTTTTTCTCACTCTGGTTGCTGGCAACGTGTTGGGAAACAGAGCAGGAGCATGTGCGACAACAGCCTGAAGGTTTTCAAAACAGATTTTACTAATCAAATTCAGCTAATTCAAGTTTTAGAAAAAAGGGAAGTTGACAGTAATAGAAGTTACTCTTTCCCTCAAAATATATCGCTCAAAATGATTCCCACAAATCTGTTAGGTTTCTTACTGGGAGAGCCACCTGGCTCACTGATTCAATTGTGGTGGCCATGCTTGACACACGACTGGCTCTGATTTCCTCGACGCTCCTTTCATCTTGTCCAACGTCTAGATTTGAAGAAGAACGGATTAATTGAAGGCGTGTTCCGGGGCTCTGCTAAAAATCAAACAAATAAACGAAACTCAAACAAGTTATAGCTTTTCCGGCTAATCGTTTCAAACACTTGGCAATGAAATCGAGAAATTAAAAATATTACTTTCATACTCACTTGCACATTGTTTGTTCTCTGATCCTGCTGTTCGTCAAACTGTACGTCTTCAATTGAATTGTAACGCCTTCGATTTGGACTGTCGTCTTCAGTGATGCGATTGTTGTGGAGCCTCTGCCCGAAGGATTGTTGGGTCTGGAAAGGAACGATAATTTTTTTAAATTTCTCAGAATACCCTTATTATTCATGATTTCAAAGCCAAAAACCGGGTAATTTTTGGTTTTAAAATATTTATTATGTGGTTATTATAATGAAATAAACAAGAACAAGTTTTTACAGTTTGAGTTTTCAAGTCATTTCTCTTATCGATAATCTCTATCTAGAGATCATAACTCACAGAGGGCATTTCATTTTCTCCTTCGCTTTTGCTGCCATTCAACAAATTCCTTCTGACATTTTCAGTCTCTAGGAGAGCGTTCATTCTCTTTCGACCAGATTTCCAGTGATTCCGTGATCTTTTGCTTGAAATTTCAGCCTGAAAAAGTGTTTGTGAAGACCGAATGTCTTAAAAGTTGACACTTGCTGTACCCCATTCCATGTTTGTCTCCTTTTGCTTTTGCTTCTATGGCCGTTAACTGAACTTCCGTAGGCAGTGCAACTAATATTAGAACGATAGTTCATCACACCTTCTGGAGCCAACTCGGATAGGCGTTGAGGCCCTCTTTGAAAGAATCCCGTTTGTTCATCAGTCAACCTCCGATCGGTCTATAAGACATAAGACTAACACCTTCAATTCCAAATCATAATCAATGACGTTCAAAAAATATAAAAGGTGCGCTCATTCCAAAGTCTGAAAGCTACTTACCCATTCAGTTTCCGTACCCGTGATCCTTTCCAATCTCTGCAAACTCTGGAATCGAACATTTGATGGAGACGTTACTGGATAATCAAATGAAGCTTGCGGGTTCTGAAAGTTAGAAAAAAAGTAAAATCGGTCCAAAATCCGAAACAATGGGTAAGAATTTTAGGCAAGGGAGAATCAAAAAAGTAAGAAAAAAAATTCAGTAGCACTAGTTAATTCGAAACTAGCTTTGTTTTCTTCCATTTTTATGAAACCTACTTACATTATGCTGAGATCTCAATAAATCAAATTGATTCATCTGATCAGTAGAAATTTCATTTAGAGGCACATTCCATAATTCATCGTTTCCTCCAAAAGTACGTTCTATGGATCCTCCTCTAGGCCACTCTTTTTCTACTCTCGATCTCCCAACAACATTATTTTTCGTCCATCTATTATTCATTATAACCACATTATTGAAGTGAATGGGTCCGGTGATAACTACCGGATAGTTCCGGCATCTTTTAACATCAGTTTGACGAAACATCGCACTGAAAATAAATCCATGGGTCGCTAAGCCGGATAAACTCATGAGTATTAAAATTTATTCTGATTAATTTCTGCTGCGACCACAAACCTTCCAGAGAATTTGGTGCTAAGGAAACAATTTATAGAAAGATTTGTCAAAAAAGTCAATTGAATTGGAAATAATGAAAGTTCGGAAGTTTTCTGCGGATTAAAGTAGAGTAAGTCTATTCACACGCGAGCCAACGATTTTAGAACAATTAGAAACAATCAAACTGATTGTTTCTTAAACACTATACACTCTTGATTGCAGCTGTAGTAATGAAAATGTGAAAACGTTTTCAAAATGAAGTTTACTACATTTTTGACTTTTATTCTTTTTGGTTAATTGAAAATTCAAAATTTGATAGACCTGTTTTCGGGGAATTCATTGAGGAAAACATAAACTAATACAGGAATGAGAAGAAACAAGCAGAAAGAGAAATGAAAAAGGGTTAAGAATTCACTTGAATCATTGATTAAAAATGATTGGGAACCGCATAAATACAATATTGAAACATAAGTCCCTATTAAGGTCCACAGATAAAGCTATTTTTTGTAGTTTTCACATCTTGTTGAATGTTCGCAGTTATGTCGTTTTATATGTAGATTTTTTCGCATCTGTACTTTTTAAACCATTAATAAATTAAAAATTCTGAAATTGAAAACTTGTTGATTTCAACTTGCCATCTTTTCAATAGTTCCATCGCCATACACAATGTTCTGATCAATAATGATATAAGTACTGCTGAAATTATCGAGCAATTTCGATAACAAAGAAAAAGCTCCAACACCAGTGTTTCAACAAAAATAGCAGTTCATCTTAATTGGCCTCAACAGCCGTCGGTGAAAATAACAACACCGTCTTCTTATAATAATGATTGGTTCTCTTATCGCCTTTTCCAATTTTCGAACATTTTTATACTCAAATCTCTTTGAGGCGTCCACCCTTCGAAAGGTATGAAAAATGAACCGAATTATTTTGCGAAACACTTGGTTTTTAACAGAAAACCGAGGAGAAAAGAGACATTTTGGCGCATTTCCGCGCCCTCCGTGGTCGCAATGTTTGCCCCCTTTTTAGTATTCCTCATAGAAGTAGGCGCCCACCTCTCGTTTTTTTCAAAAAAAACTTTTTCTCCCCTTTTTCCTCCCATTTTCCCTGTGTCACCTAGACATAGACACCAACAGAAAGATAGATAGGAAAGAGAAGAGAAAAAGGATCATCATAATATAGAAAACATTGAAACAAAAAGAGCGCCTTTCATGGTGACAATTGGGGTGATGGTAGGCTAAAAAAGAAAAGAAGACAAAATATTTGGAGGTACTTCTGGAGCCGAGATTGTATTGTAGGAATATGTAAGAATCTGGAAACAAAATAAGAGCTTCCAAAAACCGTAAAAAAAGTTGTATCAAAACTACATCAGAAAAACACCAAATATTCTTTCCAAAGACTAACTCAAAGAATTAGGAAGTTCTACGAATCTAAATTCATCTTTCTCTGCTTTTCCAACTCAGGATTCATCCTGCAAACGCGCCGAAAATTTTTAACACCATTATGATGTCTGACTTAATTCTTCTTTCAACTAAAACCCTTTTATCCCTCTTTTCCACCAATGAAGAGACTTTCCACTGGCTCAGGAGCTTTGGCGCCGAGAGCCAACACGAGAGCACGCAGGGAGTCTTCTCTTCCTCTTTCCTGCTTCTTCTTCTCTTCTTTTCTTCGCCGCGTCCTGCTCCGTCGTGTGCTCCTCGGCGCCGTCTATGTGTGGCTCACCACACACCAACGCACATAGGCAGGAGACACACCCAATACAACGCCAAAAGAAGAAGGCAGACCACCTCACCTCTTCTTCTTTTTCTTCTTTTTTTTCCGCTTCTAGAGCCACGTCTCCCTCCCACCATCTCTTCTTTTTAGGAGCTTTTAGGTGTAGATCGTTAGATCGTCTGGAATGGGCTCCATTTTTTTTTGGCCTCCTCAATATTGTAGCCTATATTTAATATGGACGTCACCATTCACCAAATTATAGGAAAATTATAGGAAAAAAGATCTGTGTGCCTATTTTATCCTTCTTCGTATCTGACATTTCATTTTTTTTCCTTCATATTATCTTTTTCAATTCTCTTCCGTAATCCCTAGACAAAACGTTCAAGAAATTAGAAAAAGGAATGGGCCGAACCGGGGATTGAACCCGGGACCTCTCGCACCCAAAGCGAGAATCATACCACTACACAGGCAGACCGCAGTAGGCGAGCGTCGGCCGGCGGGCGGCTCGCAGGCGGCTAATGGGAGAACTATCAGCGGTCGAAGCGCGCACCCGCTGGTAGGCTAACCTTCAGCCGCTCGTCGGCTGACCGTCAGCCGCCGGGGCTGAAAAAATCGGGCAGCCCTTCGGGGTCCCATTAATCGTAATTACGAATGATCATTACTAAACACTTAGGTTTGTATAAATTGTATATTTGTGTTGTCTTTGTTCACATTATTTTTCCAAACATTCTCATTAATTTTCTTTGTTTTGGCAAACTCTTGTTCGGCGAGTCAGTTTCCAATTTTTCTCGGTTCACATGGCGTAAAAATGAGTTTCACAGTTTGACCGTTATTCAGGTTTTTTCAAAGCATATATACGAAAACAATTACATTTTTCAGACAAAACCTTCAAAAATGAATTTTCGAAAACTTAGAAATTTTCCTCAATTTGGCGACGTTGAAAATGTAAAAAGAGAAACATTGCAATGCGAACGCACTCAATAATTTTATCTTGCTTCGGTATTCACAGTTTTCACTCGCTTACCTGTTTTTCCACCTGAAAATGTGATTTTGTGGAACTTCGAAGCAAAATAAAATTACAAATGAAAGTCCGTCTCGCACATGCTTTCTCTCGAGTGTTTCGGGTTTTTTCGATAAAAATTGGTTTCGTGGCGCAATTTTGACAATTTTACGATAATTTTTATCATGAGAAACTCATTTTAACGCGTTTTATCGAGAAAAATTGGAAACTCGTTGAGAAATTGACAGTAAAAAAAACAGTGTTGACTTCCGGGCTAAACGACTCGCACTGCGAGTTTTCCGGAGTTTCGTTGCAAATAATTTATTTCCAATTTTTGGAGGAGCTAAAGTGTTTGAAAAAGAGCAGGAAATCCACACTAAGCATTGAAAAAACATAAAATCCAACAATAACGACAATTTACATGCAATTGAATACAAGTTTTTCAAAAAGTTGACTATCGAAAATTTGGATGACCGCGGGTAGGCTAACGTTAGCCCACCGACAGCCCAGTGGAGTTCAGATAGCATAACCGTTAAAACAAAGTGCCGATTACTTTTCCATCAGAGTGCGTAAACATTAGTTTGATCATCCGTTCAATTTTGGAAAGACAACGAATTCTGAGAAAGAAGACTAGAAAAGGCTTCTCATGTCGCAATCTGATAACATATTAGTAGAACTACTTCCAAGGCTGCTAAGCTCTCGGAAACTATCAGGTGAGAACCATGTCAATGGAAACCTATAAAAGTCAATTGAAATCTACAATAAAAGTCATCAGGAGGAAGTACCATGGCATAAGAAAAACGTTAGATGAACTTCTTTTTGTCTTTTCAAGCTGCAAGCTATAGTACTTGAAAGCTGGAACTCTCAATAGAGACGCGATCCATTCTTACACTTTGCACTTGAATATGTGATTCAGCTGACATTAGGCTACTGTTAGGCTACCTGCAGTTCTTCGCCCGCCGCTCAGCCGCTGTTCACCCACTAGATTTCAAAACTCTTTTTTCATGCATAAAACGGAGTATTTTGAGAAATTCTAGTTATTAGGCGTCTTTTAGTCAAAAATTATTACGAATGAATAAATATTCTTCAACCATCAAATTTCCGTTCGCCTGCCGGTAGCCTAACATTAGGCCACCCGCGCTCCTTCAGCCGCCCTTGGGCCGACCTTCGCCTATTTGCGGTCGTTCAGCCGCCCGTGGGCCGCTTTTCAGCTACTGCGGTCTGCCTGTGTAGACCATTCGGCCACGAAATCATGCCTAAAACAAGGCAATGAACATTTTTATCTCAATTTCTCTCTCAATGGGTGTGAACAGCATCATCATCATCTCCGCGTTGTGTCAATAGGTGTTGCATTCGTTTTTTGGACAGAAAAATTGAGTGGGGGAATGCTTGGGTTTTTTTATCTGAAATCTATGAGAAAAGGCCTGGATTAGGGTAATGAAGGTATGCCCTTTTATTAGAGGTTATCTATAAACGTGGTGAATGCCTGCTATATCTCCGGACTTCTTCTATATCGTCTTAAATGGGGCTCATCGTATTCTTTAGAGTTAACTTGTCCCCAATTATGATCCCTATAACTTGGTCCCCACACTCTGACTGCACTGAAAGCCTAAAGATTTTCTTGACTGTAAATGGTTCTTTTCCTAATGCTCTTGGCTATCGTATCATCCTTCAAAAAATTGTTCATTGATCAACATATCGTTCTTGATTTCCACCTTATCATCAATACAATTCATCGTCCATCACATCCTTTTTATCCGATGGCTCGATCTTTTCCAACTCATATCGAAGTTCCAAGATCCTTCACTTCCACCGTTCCCCATACATACTCGCACAAATATTTTTGTGATTTTTTCGTCCGACACTGTTGGGTTGGGAGGTAGAAAAGTGTTGGATGGACGGGGCGCCGGTGTCGCCAAAAGGTTTTTGCGGCGTCGGCGACGAGGTCTTCGTCCGAGCGAGTGTGTATGTGAAAGAAAGTGTGTGTGTGCGGGAGCCTTTCCCGCAGAAGAAGACTCCACACAATAGAAATAGTATCCAGGATGTGGAGTGTGATAGAGACTAAGGGAGACACCCGCGCCCTCTTTTCCCTCCCGTCGCCACTCTTCTCATATTCTCTATTTTCTTCCCTTCTCTTTTCTCCCCCCAACCCACAACGATTCTCCATTCCATTGTCATTGCCTGGGTGTCTATTAGTTCTTCAATACTATTTCTGTTCTCTACTTTTCTCTGTCTCCCTGTATTGTGCCGGTGGATGGATTGTAGAGAGAAGGAATGGAGAGAGAAAACGAAGGGGGACAGTGTTGTGTCATAACACAAACACAGAGACAGTATGGTGTCGGGTCGGGCGCGCCCTTCCATTCGCCTACCTCCCACTTCTTCCCTACTTTTCCAAAATGTTCTCTTTCTCTCACAATTCTCATATTTTATGATCACCCAGCCATTGGGAACCTACTTTCACATTTAGATAGATACTGTAGTGGTGGCTCTTCTGATAAAGGTCTAACGAAGAACCAAAGTTTAGATGAATGAAATCACGTGTTCGGCTTTTCGGAAAACCAAAATCATTGAATTCAAACTGATCTAGAAAACAAAAGGATCTAGGCGACAAAGCTTGGAGGACTTCTAGATACCTTTTTAAGCCTGAATCTGAACTTCAAGCTTTTGTTTTTGGAGGGTTTTAGATTTTCAATTCTCTAAATTATCTTAGACAGTGCTTTATATACCTGAGTAATCATACCACAAAAGTTCCAAACCCCTCGAAATCACCTCGAAGCTCACCGTAATCCCCTCCCACTCAACCTATAGTACGCTCTAACCTACATGTTTACATAAAAATCTTCACCCCAAAAGCTCTTTTTTTTCCAGTTTCGTTTCCCTCCCATTCACTCCTTTTTCCCACACTTCACCCACCCTTTCGGCATCTTCCTTCAGTCTTCCTTTTGCCTTTTCTCGGTCTTCCTTTCCTTTTTCTCCACCCAGGACGATGGCCAACTAAATAGATTCATTGGCGAAGGAAAAAAAGAAGAGAGGATAGGCTTATAGTCTTCTTGAAGATACTCAAACATTAAAGCATCTTACAAAAAGAGAGAAGAAGTGAGCAAAAGAAAAAAAAAGAAGAAAAAGATAATTGGATAGTAGTCTATATATGAGATGAGGAGCGCTCTATTTTGTTTTGAGCTTTCTTGTTTTCTTTAAAATTAGAGTCGAGATTTTTGTTGTTTTTGAATTCAGAGATATAAGTATTTCAAACAAATTTTGGACAGTACTTCTATAGAAATATAGACCAGAATTCAAAGGTTGATACCAAGTTATATAAAGTCAAATTCCTGCAGATGATACGTACTCTTTCCTGCTCTAGAACCTCTAATTAAGAAGCAAATCAATCCGAGTGATCTAGTTTTTCTAAGGACCTGAGAGCTGCTTTTCAAAACTTAGAATCTTTCTCTATTGATAAATTGCATCAAATCTTTTTCCCTTATCTGCAGACCCACTTCCACCCCTCTACTAACCCCATTTACACCTTTTCGATATATATTCTTTATTGAAGGACTAAAATGCCTCTTATACAATACCTTCTCCCATCTCTCCTTCTCTTTTACTCGAAATGTCTTTCAACCTTTACCAAAACTTACAAATAATTCTACAACCCACTTTTTTATTCCATTTCATGTCCCTTTAATCGAATCACACCTGCGTGGCGATTGCGCCACGCGCTCCCTCTCTTCTCGTTCTCTCCCTTTCTCTTTTTTTCCCTCATGGACTCCCAAAAAATCGGTTTTGTAGATTTTTTACCTACCCTCCTATTGTCTATCTCATTCAGTCTATCTCGAAATAGAAGAGACACCTGCGGCGGACGAGATTCGCCAAATTGATTCTCGGCGCCACGCATATAAAGGCAACTGTTTTGTACCTATCTACCCGCAATTTGTCTCTTTTTTTTTTGTGAGATGAGGAGGAGAGGTGAACTTGAAACGAGGGATAGATAGAGGTAATTGGGCTACAGTATACTCGTTGTTTTGGAAATTATGAAATAAAGGGTCAGAGATGAAGAATTTGTTATAAAGAGCATAGGGCGCGTTTCAGAGAGTCTTGCTTCAAAATCTGCTTAATGGATTTAAGTACTTCAAAGTGTATATACCTGCTAAATTTGGATGCTTTGTTAACTCGAAAACTACAGTTCTGGCGAAAATGCATAATAAAGTTATGTGATTCTTACATTGAAAACTTTCGACTATGATTTGATGGCGGATTCGAAGTTATCCAAGACTTGATTGTAATTTGGCGCTTCAAACTCTAGATATTGAAATCTATCTTTCGAACTTTTGCAACATTCTGTCACATCTTTCAAAATTTCAGCCCGTCCCCATGTCATAAACTCCCACCTTTTCCATCATTTTCGAATCCGGTGTCCCTAAAATGATGTTTACTTCTCCTCACTCTTCTCCCCTTCTATTTCCTTTTGGCCTTCCTTTCCCTACCTACTCCCGACCCTGGGGCGAAACGAATCTCTTTTTCTCTCTCTATCTGATTCTCTCTCTCTCTCTCTCTCTCTCTCTTTGATCGCCCTACTCTCTCTCACCTTCACAACGTGGCGCGATCATTTGGGTGTAGTACAGAAGAGGGGAACCGCCGAGGAAAAGAAGAACAAAATAGCGCTGAAAAGATCAGAGACACCAGAGACACCCTCCACTGACGATATTTGCAAAGTGATGATGAAGTCGGGGAGGTGGTGCGCCTTGTTCTCTCTCTGGGTCTCGTAACGAAATGGAAAAGACACCCAAGAGGTCACAGTTACAATTGCAAATCATTTCAAATCCATTTCACCCTATCTCTTCTTCTTTTGCTTTTACTTCTTCCTCTCTATCATCATCATCATTTCATTCTTCTTCTACTCGTTTCGCCCTTCGGGTGTGTGTGGGTGTCTTCCTATCTCTGTTAGCTCCTATTCCCCATACACTATCTTCTTATCATTCAGTTCCTCTTTTCACTGCCCCTAACAAAAACTTTACCACCACCCGAAGTCAAGGCGTAATAACCATTTGACATTGTTGTCTTCTTTGCCCCTTCTTACAAAACCTCTGAAAACTTCTTTAGGGTTTTCTCAATTATGAAATCTTTTCATATACTTTCAATTTGAAATAATCTAATTTTCAGAACCCTGGACACACGGAATGTATGTCCTACTCAACTTGAAAGATGACAAAATGCTCCAGAATGTGGTGCAATTGTTGGTAAGTGCTTCTACTATTCGAAAATGTTAGATTATGAATTAGGAATTCCACATAAGTCCTAGATTGAATCTAATTTCAGTTTGCCCACGGACACCGCCAACTTTCCATCGGCGAAACCATCGAGAATCTCTGTCCAACCTGCGAAAAGACATCTTCAAGCATGACATCGTCTGCAGTGACGTCGTCAACAACATCACCAGCAACACCGTCAACACCTCCAAGAGTACAATCGTCTTCTTCAATGGCGAATTCATCTCCAAATTATACTACGGTAACAACTGCAGCTATTGTGGTACCAACACTTTCGTCACCAAAAACAGAGTTCTTATGCTCAACTCCAATCAAAAATGGAATGTCTGATTCTAAAGTGAGTGATTATTCATATAAAAGCTTCAAAATAATGATTTCCTCCAGTCTCACCTGAAAAGGCCTTTCGTCCCGATCTCTCCAATTCTCCCACATCGAGCTCCACAAGAAATTCAAAAATATGAAGATATTAATGTGAAAGAAGAACTAAATGATGATGGAAATGAAGATCCAGATATGTCAGGAGACGTTGACGAAGATCTAGAGGACCTGACACTGAGTCAAGCTTTGGAACTTTTTGATCGAGTAAGACTTTCATTATTAAAAGTTTATGGTTCTCATCTGAAAATAGACCAACTTCCAGGAGCCCCGAATGAAGAAAGCAAAAGTAGAAGAACCGTTTGGGGAGCTTTATCAGTGTCAGTTGTGTAAAAAGAGCATCTCAAGGCACGGTCAATATGCGAATCTTCTGAATCATTTGTCACGCCATGCACGTCTTCATGCATCGAAAAAACAATATTGTTGCCCAAAATGTGGAGCCAGTTTCACGAGGAGGTATCTTGCTTCAACTCATATCAAGGAGGTTCATGGAGAGCCAAAGCTTCAGCCACATGATTTTGCGTATGTTTTGTGGTTCTTACACTACAAAAAAGAAGTGAAAACAATCAAATAGAATTTCCATTTTTCAGAGCTGAGCTCCGTGAAGAATATCGACGTCTTCTAGAGATGTGCTTCCCAGGAGCTGACAATCGGCGAAAACAGCAACAAGCACAATCTCAAGCGACGAAAGATTCAATTTTGAACATCCTTTCTGATGATAGTGGAGTATCGGTCAACGATTCTTCCGATTTGAATATCTCAGTAGGAAATGAGAAAATTGAAGTGCACGTTGGAGCCGGTGATGAAGACTCGTCATGATTGTTTAGTTATTCTTATTAATTTTCGGTGTCTCTTTATCAGGGTGTTCGTTTTTTTTTAAATTTTCTACTGCTTTCTCCATCTCTCTCTCTTTCCAAAAAATTTCTCGTTGAATTCTCTCAAACCTGTGATGTTCTGCAATTCTTAGTCATTTTTTTCCAGGTTCTTCTCTATTACTTTTTTCATATTTATTCTTGTTAGCTAGTATTTTCGATGATGATGATGATTAAAATAATGTTTGTTTCCGAGGATTTACTAAGGAAAGCGGGTAATCTTCGTTTTATTTTTCCTCTCTTCTTATTAGATTTTTAACGTTTTTGGATTTTCCCTCGTAACAGCTGGTCTCTGAGCCGTGCCTTGCTTCTGGTGTGATAAGTTTTCATTGGTTTTGTTGAATAAATGTTGAATTTGAACAATTTGAAGCTCCAGATCGAAAAGGCCACAAGTGTTGGAAACCCATGAAAAAAGTGCGCGGCGCCACTGCAGCTCGCGTAAAACGACACGCTCCGCCCATTTCTTCGCGCCATGAAATAAATTTTGCCCGATTATTCAAAAAATAAACTTTCTTTCTCCGGTTTTGGTTGTAATTTTGTGCTTTTTCTCGATTCCTACTGAAGGTTTAACTCTTTTTGTGTCACACATTTCAGTATATGTGACAATTTTATCGCCACTTTTAACTGGCTTTCTTTTATTGAACGAACAAAGTTCGTAGAAGAAGTTTGAGAACAAGCACGTGCTCAGTGAAATCGTTTCTAGTCTAATTAAGTTCTATGTTAATCTACTGTAAACCTAATTAGATTTGCTGAAATTGTTGACACGCCCGTGGTGGACGCCTTGAATTGGTTGGCGCAAATCTTTCTTACAGATTCGATACTTTTTTTCCTTATTTTCTCATTTTTACAAGTTTTTACTTATTTTTTCAACTTATATTGCTTGATTATCAGTTTGTATGACTTTAATGTGTTAATTCAGGAATCCCTTCTGATATGGTCATCTCAACTACTCGCGAACAGGAGAAGACACGACAGAACACTCGATCACACGGAGCAAAAAATTAAATTATTATTTATTATTTTATCATCTTTTTCATGTAAATTACTTTGTTTTTTTTTTCAAATAAATTTTGAATTCGTGATATTTTCAGTGAGGAAATTCAAATGAGGAGGGGAGTCTAATTAGACTCTGCTAGTCTGATTAGGTACGGTGCTAATCTAATTAGCTACAGTGTCAATCTAATGTTGCCGATTTGTAAGCTAAACGGAGTAACATGATCCCTAATTAGAATACAAACGATTTCACTGAGTGTGAACCACGTGAATGGAGGAGGAAATCCGAAACAAACGGATAGAAATCATCATTGTGACCGCTTTTTTTGTTGTCTTGTAAACTTAGAATCGTTTTGTCAGATAATTATGTGTCTACTCTACCAGTTTTAATGGATTTCTAAAATTAGAACATGCGACTTTAAACAACTTTCGGAACTCAGATGTTTATTTTTTGCAGTAGCCTTTTGGAATCGAAACTGATAGTGTTTTGTTTATTTCTTATACCAAAGATCACGTTGTGAAGGACTTTGTACCTAGAGTACTACACTTCCAAAAAAGATACTCAGTTCATTCGCGTAGATAAATTTACGTTCAAAATGATTGATTAAATATGATAATGGAAGTTTCGTCTTTCTCCTAAGGTCCGCCCAGTTACAGATCACGTGTAGATTCTATGTTTAGAACTGCTGGTACAGTCTGAGCCTGTTTTTGACGAAGCAGATCTGACATCATCCTCTTGTTTTACACATCTTTATTGCCCGGCCAAGTTACCTTAAAATTAGTGCAATCCTTGCGAAGATTGTTCAGAATAGCAGCTGGCTGGAGAGCTCTATAGACTTTGAAGCGGTTAAACATATGAATTCGGATGCATAACAATTTTCTCCAAAGATCTGTCATGCAAAGTTTTAAAGTGATAAATTATTGCCAATTTGTCGCTTTCTTATCACTTGCAGTTCGTTTTCTTCTGTATCTCTACTCCTCTCCAACTCTCAATGACCCACCGATCTCCGTCAACATTGTCGCCATTCTCTTCTTCAGTCATTTAGTCAGTTCCACAGTCACATGTCCTCTCATTTTTAGCCCAGCAGACGTTCTCTTATGTTTTTTTTTCCGCTGTCAATTGGTGGAGAAACACAAGAACACGTGCCATACTGTTGACCTATTAGAGAAATAAAGAAAGAAAGATATCCTTAGTTTTATTGTTGTCCGGAGGTATTTCCTCAAAATGCGAAATGCTTGTTGAATGATTTTCGCTTTTCGTTTATGAAATCTGAGGCCAGTAATCGGAGAAATTCGCTCCATGATTAATGACTTCTTATTCTCCAAGAGCAAAAACACTGGAAAGCATCTGATATTTACCTTCATCGCCTTGTTTTTTCCAGAGTTATTTCTTGTTGGTGAACCTAACCCAAAACAAGTGCATTCCCTTGCATTGTCCATTGCCTCAGCGTTGCATATTGACGAAACTAAATTTAGGATTTAGAAATTTAACTATTTTTAACAAAATGTTTCTTCACGTAAACAAACACATTTCGTACCTTTTCCCGTGTTTCAACGCCCCGCCTCTTTCTGTTTTGCTTGTGAAGACTGAAGTTTTCATTATATATTGATGTAATGACGGCTATTTGATATAATTTCTTCATCATTAGCGCAACATTCAACTTTTTAGGTTCGAAATTCAAAAACCTAACATTTCCAATGTTTCAAATAATGTAGAGAAAATATTTTCACAAAACATCAAAATAACAAGTGAAAACATTAGCAACATTTTCGAAACGTTCTCTCATCTCCGTCGGACCACTTGTCTTCATTTTTTCCCCAGGTGCCATTTGCTCTCTGGAGCAGCAGTATCCGATCGTAGTCCATTTGAAACGAGTGTTTAGTTTAGTAGAACTTGCTAACCCACGTTGCTTGCCTCCCACCGAAGACCCACTCAACGTGTTTCTCTTTGAACGTTCTCTGATCCTTCCTCGGAGAAGAGGAGGGAAAAGCGCAACGCTTACGGGCGGTCATTTTTAATTTTACTGGCTGTCAAGCGTCTACTGTTATCATTTCCTGTTTCAAGAGCCGCAGCTATAATTCTGAATGTCACGAGTTTGATTCGAAGAGTTGAACAACTTTGACAGAAAGGAAAAAGTTTGAAAATGATTCCAATCACGTGAAATTACTTTCGAACTGAACCATCAAGAGAACATAGACAGTCAGAACATGCCGAGAATGTTTCATTTTGCCTTGCCAGTGAACTTTTTCACACTCTATTCAAACAGTTCACACGAATCGGTCTGCAAGGCGCGGGAGTTTCGGAGGTCATGATGCAAATTTATTCATTGCATGAAATGCAATTGGTTTCAATTGTTTTAAACAAACTTTTTATTGGTTTTTTTTGTTCGAAATGAAAGTTTGGTCTTCTTCTCCTCCTATTTCTTCCTCGATTGTTTTTATTCCGTCACCACCACACCACAATCACCATCTCGTTATCATCACATGAGTACAACACTTCGTCCTCCGTCTTTTTCCCTCTGCAAGGGCCCCTATTGCTGCTTCTTCACACTGTGTTCTTCTCTTTTTTTTTATTTAGTTGCCCCTTCCACCCTCCACGTGATTGTTGTGTGATTGTGTGATTGGTGATAAAAAGTGACTTTTGCAAAGGTTAAAATAGAACTAAATTTTCTCATTCTCGAGAAATCAGATCGAAATCTAGACAGGTATATTTCAATCGTGGTCCTTTAATACTAGATTTTATCTTTACTCTGTGCGAAGTATTACTTTTCAAAATTTTACCATAATTTCAGAGTCGCCATTCGAACTGCTTTGCACACTCGCGACGCCCGCCACTTCGCCAAAATTCGGCGGCAAAATTCGGTTCGTCGAATTTCTTAATACACCACCGACGTCGTCAGGCAGCCTGTCGTCGTGGCTTCGCTGTGGAATCGAAAGCTATTATCACAAAACGACTGAAAACTGGAGGTTAAACAGAAAAAAAAACGAATCTACAAAAAATGTTCATGGATCGAGAGGCAGCAATTCACTTCATCGGCGGCGCCGTTGGAGGAACTGCCGGTACCGCAATCACATGCCCATTGGAAGTTGTGAAGACACGAATGCAATCATCGCGTGGTCTAGACACACAATCTGGACCAAGTACTTCAACTGGAAGTAGCTCTTCTACCAAACCATCGTCATCCTCGTCTGCCAAATCCAACGGGTTCTTCAAGTCAATGATTTCTCAAAGAAATGGTTTCGGTTAGTATTTTTTTTAGTTCCATTTCATTTTATCTTCGTTCAGGCTCCAACTTTCGTGGAGGACAATTTGCGTTGGAAAGGATTTTCAACGGAGGAAATTTCGCCGCCTTTTCCAAACCAAATCTCTTCAATCAATGTAATAATTTTTCAGTTGTAATTGCGCATCTCTATTATTTGCTTATACTTCCTAACCTGTCTTCGTTCGTATAGTTTTCAAGTACTGATCCCTTTTGCTCTTCAGTTATCTGTGAAACACTTTCTATTTTTCAGTTACAAGTCCAGCTTCCACCTCGCTAGTTCAGTACTGTGTCAGAAACCTTTCAACAAACTCAACGCCATCTCAATCTCCACCGAGAAGGGGAACTATTGTCTTCAGATATATAGGGTGTGTTTTATATACTTTTCGTAATGGTTTTGACCTAATTGCTTGGTTTCAGACAAGTCATCAAAACTGAAGGGATCGGAGCACTGTACAAAGGGCTCATACCGAATTTGATCGGAGTTGCGCCTTCCAAGTAGGCAACAATATTATTTAAATATTCTAACATATTCTTCTGGTCTTTAGGGCCGTTTATTTCTACACATATTCGACATCGAAACGGTTCTGGAATGAGTCTGAAATGTTGATTCCCAATTCGGCGATTGTACACATGGTGTCTGCTGGTTCTGCTGGATTTGTTGCAGCTTCAGCGGTTAATCCGATATGGTTGGTGAAGACACGTCTTCAGCTTCATCAAGGACACATTGGTATTTGGCAAATGATAAAGAGAGTTTACAAGCGAGAAGGCTTTAAAGGGTTCTACAAAGTGAGCTTTCATTACATATATGCGCTTCCTATCTTACTGAACTTTTCACATTTTTAGGGCGTGACTGCTTCGTACGCTGGTGTCTCGGAGACCATGATTCAATTCTGTATATATGAATATTTCCGTGGAATGTTGCTCAGTGAAGCTAATGAAATGGATAAAAGAAAAATGGACTTTCTCAATTTTATGGTAGCCGGTGGCTCAGCCAAATTCATTGCATGTGTTGTTGCCTATCCTCATGAGGTTGTTCGTACACGTCTTCGTGAAGAGACTGGAACATCACGGGGATTCTTCAAAACTCTTTATCAATTATACAAAGAAGGCCATCGGGCGATGTATCGTGGGTTGTCAGTACAGGTGAGGCTCAATGGCACACACAATATCCAAAAAAGTGTCTTTTTAGCTAATGCGCACCGTTCCTAACACAGCCATCACCATGGGAACCTATGAATTTGTCGTCTATATGCTCCATCATCTCTGAAACTGATCTGAAGTTCTTCCTCATTTCCTTTCACTTTCACTTCCCACGCTGAAATTCCAAATCGCAGCCAAAATGATCCTCTTTCACAGATCATATCACACATCCAAGTTTATCATTTTTCCTGATTGCTCTAGTAGTTGATTATTTTTCTGTTTTCTCACTATATTTATTCGCTTTTTGAAAAATGTAATTATTTCCTTTTTCTGTCTCTAACGTTTTTAGATGTTCTGAGTCTATGTTTTTTTTTCAAATCTGAATTTTCAGATTATTCTCATTTTTTTATTGTTTTGTTGAAGACCTTCCTGTCTGCAAGTCTCAATTAAGTTACACCTCTTCTTGTTTTCTTTCTTTCTTTTTCCAATCCGGCGCTATCTTCCAAATTTTCCGGTTGCTTCAAAAATGTGTGCTCTCTCTCTCCGAATTTTTGTCCTCCTACCGTTTACTTTTTCTTTCTTCTCCGGTTTTCCGGCGGGTCGTTCGTCGTTGCTACTGCTGCTCCTTGACTCTTCTTTGTGCTGTAAAAAGTATTCCATTGATTAAAATATACTCAAAACTGAACTGTTTTCTTATTTTTGATAGATAATGCATAATTCAGATCAAAAGTTCAAATGAGGAGAGACCCCCTACAATTCGAATGCTGCCTTGTCATTCGACACAGTATTTTGATTTCTTTAAACACGAAAGAAATTGAACAGTTAAATATGTATGCCTAACAAATAGAAAACTTTTTCGAATTCTTGTTGCTCCAGGATTAGAAAACTTGATTCCTTTCCTGTTTGGTTAAAGTTTTTGAAATGTATTATTTTCTAAACACTTGATCTAAGATTTCACGATTCATTCAATCGTTCAAAAATGAATAAATAGAGTGCTGACGAGCAAGGAAAACAGACAACAAAATGAGTGGAAGTGTAGGTCAAATGAAATTTTACAATAAACAGAAGGCACGTTTAAAATAAAAATGAAGTTATAACACATTTACAAGATTAGAATGGTTGAAGTGTGGAGTAGAGCTGTCGAGGAGCACCGAATCCTGGGTTCACATTGACATACTTCTTCTTGGAGTGCGATTTCACCTCCTTTGCTTCTTCTGCCTTTCTCAGTTGAATAAGCACTTGATCGCCATTGATAACTCCAATGATCGCTTCATCTGAATTCAGAGTTTTTAAAAAAGGAACTAGTCAGATTGTGAATTACCATTGAGCGAAATCTCATAAACCAGAGCTTTAGCTGTTTCAAGACATTCACATTGTACTTCAGCTCGCATCAATTGTTGGAAGACTTCCCCAAGGCGTTGAACGAAAGCAAGAATCTTCAGAGTTTGTTTCTTCCATTTCGTTTTCGTGCACAGTTGTGCGGCGAAATGAAGTCCCAAATCCAAAGCTTTTGCATAAGCGTATGCTGCTGTTCCTTTTCTGAAAAAACCAAGTATTGGATTAGAGAAGGCATTTTGGTTGGAAATAACTAACGTGTTCACAGTTTCCGGTTTCAAGAAAAGGTCTTTTGGAGGTTCAATAAATGCCGGAATTTCAGTGAAAATTTCAATAGCTGCGAGATCCGTGAGCACAATCCAACCGGACTCCGAATGACCGTATCGAGTGAAGAAAGTTAAAATTGAGATGAACAATTTGTAGTTGGAGATCTGTTCAGCCTGACTGATTCCACCGACTCGTCCTTCTTTCTTTGCAGATGTCACAACATCCCAATCGAATTCAATGCCCAGAAGCTCTTCACATAGAATTCTCGGAACTCCACTCTTTGCGATATGATTGCATACTTTCTTGTTGCTTTTCAGATCTTCATGAATTAAATCGTTGGCTAACATAATCACGGCAGCCTTCCGATGTTTCGGCATATCAGTGATACTTCCCTCTAAGTGACGAGCTATCTCATCACCCATTCTATCAACAATATTAACAATTTCATCAGATGAAAGGAGTGCTGGTGGTTGAATAAGACCGTCGAGAATCCATCCTTCAGCTTCACTAATTGTCTGAAAATGAGAATCAATTGATAGATGAAATCAGTTCAATCAAATCAATCAGTAAATCAGTTCTCACATCAATACTATTCTTCTCGAAAAGTGTACGTAGAATGTATCGCAATGTTTTGTATAGTTGGATCTGAAAATTAAACATGTTTTTTTCTGTTAAATTACTTATCACTACCTTTGCGTCCACACATTTTTCTCCTGGCTGCAAAAGAAGTTCAATCATAGATCTGAACAGTGGTGCGAAGAACAGTCGTAGAGCGAGAAGCTGCAAAAACTCATTATTATTAACTTGTAAACAGCATATCAATCAAAAGTTCCATTACTTGTTTTGTTCACTTCATTATCATTATCTTCTGCTTTTCTCTTTTCTTCCCACCATCACAATATCAATCTTCTATGCGCCACTCAATGTAGGCCCTAACAAGTTCCGCTGCATGTTTATCATATCAGCGTTATCCTAGACGTTCAAGTACTGGTTATGGATAGAGGAATACAGTATATAAACGGCATGAATATTATCGTAAAACCAAGTGTTTCTAGCTTATTGCCTTTTCGGCTTATTACTTTTTCGAAAATTTAAATGAAAAGCTTTCAGAACCAAGTATGCAAGTGCATACAGCCACATTTGTCGCCTCCTCATTGTCGGGCATCGCCCTTTTGTGCTCTCTTCTGGCTCTGGGTCAGATCTTCAATAATGTTCAGGATTACTGGACTGAGTTGGATACGGAGATCACTAACTTCAGAGTAAGATTGAAATCGTTTTTTTTTTCAAATGTAAAACTACTATTCTTGTAGCAAGAGACGGATAACATGTGGAAGGACTTGGTTCAAATTGGTACCAATGCCGCTGCCAACCGTCGTGGACGTCGTGAGGCTGGGTACTCCGAGGGAGGATATGCTGCTTCAGGAAACACTGGAGGAAGCTACAGTTCCGGAGCTGCCCCAGCTCACGATTTCGGAGCTCAAGCACCAGCTGGACCAGCTCCATCTGGAGGTTCTTGCCAATGTCAATCTGCTGCTGAGAACAAATGTCACGCTGGACCACCAGGACCAAAGGGATCTCCAGGATCTCCAGGACCAAATGGTGTTCCAGGAGTCGACGGAAAGCCAGGACACGATTCTTTGGATGTTACTCCAGAACCACAAGACACTGGACTCTGCTCATATTGTCCAGGAGGACCACCAGGAGCCCCAGGACCAAACGGACACCCAGGACTTCGTGGAATGAAGGGAGCTGATGGAGCTCTCGGCCGCCCAGGACGTGACGGAAACCCAGGACATCCAGGAGAGATGGGAGCCCCAGGACCACAAGGAAAGCAAGGACCAGAAGGACGTCCGGGAGAGAAGGGAGCAGATGGACGCAAGCCAATCGGACGCCCAGGACCAAAGGGACAACGTGGACCACAAGGAGAGGGAGGACCAGTTGGAGACAACGGAAGAAACGGTCCAGTTGGACCAGCTGGACCAGCAGGACCACAAGGAGGTTCCGGTGGACCAGGAGAGAAGGGACTCGACGGAGGACCAGGATCCGAAGGAAAGGTTGGAAGACCAGGAAAGGATGCGTAAGTTTCAAGATTGTCTATCACTTTAATAACATCTAATTTACAGCGAATACTGCCCATGCCCAGCTCGTGGATCTCACGGAGGTGCAGGAGGACGTGGAGGATCGGGTGGAAGCGGAGGATCTGGAGCATACGCTGCGGACCACTACCAAAAGGCCTAAACTTGCTTCTCTTTTTCTCACTAATGAAACTTTTAACACAATTCTTGTTGATGATAATCTACCTTTGGATATTCCACTTTAGCCAGTTTCGTAACAGTCAACACGAGTCGATGAAACGTTTCACACGCTGAAAGCAATGCTGCCCCGCCCACTCCAGAACACATCTCAATGAGTACATAACAAGCATCACGGAAAATGATGAGCCTGAAAATAGCAACATTCGCAACAAAAATCAGTTGATTAAATAAAATTGACTCACTGCATCTTGTTAGAAAAGAAATGAACTGGAGCAAATACTGAGAACACATTGAGAAGAGCTGTACATCCGGAAACTATTCGTTCGCTGGCACTTTCCGATAGAAGACTTGCATTGATTTCGGCACAATACTCGAGAATATCTTCTACTTCTTTTTGAACATATCTCATTTCTGATGCTTCGGTGTACACGATTTCTACCTCTCGTCGCATTAATCGGTTCAAGTATACAACGTCGTATTGAGCAACTCCGTAGATGTTTACAGTAAGACATGCATCGAAGATTTCATGAAGTTTCGACACGTCGAAATGAACAAGGGTTGGATAAAGAATTTCATTCCTTCGTGGAACGGTGGCTCTGCGAAGCAATGAGAAAAGTAGGTTCGGTGTATCATCCGTTCCCGGTGGCCTTGTATCAATCTCCACATATTCATCATTCTCCATGTCATCTTCTTCCGTTGCTTCTGCGACAAGTGATGATGATTCAAGAAGAGCACGATAGAGTTTTTCTGGTCGAGTGAAGTGACCAGTGGTGAGATTGTTTGAAATTTCTACTGCCGAAAAGTGGAGAATATATCCAACAATCATTCGACGTACAGCAAATACTCCTTGTCCAAAAGTGTTGTCGTCGTCGTTTTCCATTCTGAGTGCTGAGCAAATGAATGGCGACGTTGTTAACTGCTCAATAATGTTTGAAGATCTCATGAAGCACAAAACTGGTTGTGAGAAAGGTGATGAAGTTGCGACTAGTCGTTGCATAAGTCGAAAAGCAGGTTCGATTAATGCTGAGAAAGGCAAATCGAATGGAGTCTCGGACTTAACAAACTGCTCAATAATATGAAGAACGTAGTGCATTCCGGTGAAGGGATCATCAACTTCATACAATTCTTTCGAGTTTGCTTTAGATGGACGGAAAGCCATAAGGTAATAGCAAATGTTTTTGAAATCTGTGACACGATTTCCGCTTCGTAGAACGTGACTGTCAATTGCATCCGAAAGAGTTTCGAGAACTAATCGAGCTGTTTCTCCTCTCGCGAAATGAGGGTTGTCAGTGTCTTCTTCTGAAACTATATGGCTGAGTAATAGTTATTCAATTCAACGATACCTTTCGTTAACGAATCGTCAATAGTGTACTTAATCGATTTGGAACAAATTGCTGTACGAATAGCTTTGATATGAGAAGGAGCGGAGTTTCTCGTTCGCAGTATCTCCAGCATTTTCGCCTCGACAGCTCCACGTGTAGCCATCACATCTCTCAGCATCCTTGCAGCATAAAGTGAATGAATTGGATAATCGTCAGTCATATGGATATAATGGAATATGAGATCAAGAAGAGTGCAAGCGGAGGCTGAGACCACTGGGCCGAAAACCATTGATGTAATTGATCGGACCATAATGTCACCGGAAGAAACACGGGCACAAGCACGGAGTGCAGGATGAAGAATAATAGCTCCTAAAAATACGTTTAATTTTTTAACTGGGAAAATTGAAAATTACGAGAAAGAATTCTCAAAGCAATGAGAGCAGCATCTGATGATGGTCCTTGTCGGGTGATATATGGATCATTGTGTGCCTGACAATCCTCCATAACTACTCTTGCGATCTGAAATTAGTAAATGAGACATAGTTTTATGTTGAGATATAAGATACCGATCTGAACATCGGAGAATCGTTGAGAACTTGAGTGAGAATGCAAATGTGCGCATCGTTCTGGGCAACAGATCGTGGCTCAATGATTCCAAACTCGAGAAGAGTGTTAGTCGCACGAAGAGACCATTCGGCAAGCTCCCACATTTGAACAACGCTATTGTAGCTTCGGTGGATGAATTGACCCAGAATACTTCGAGTAACATATTGAATGAACGGAGTGGCATACTCGGGCATCGTTCTGAAAGCATAGTTGAAGTTCAAAAATGCAGAAAAAAATTAAATACCTATGCGTTAAAAGTGTTGCAATCAGCTTAACAAATGCCAATGAGGCTGGATAATCCTTTTCGATACATTCTCTCTGCTCCAATTCTTGTTGTATTCCCATCAAAGCTCCACCTTTTGCATGAAAACATAGTTGATTTACATGAATCACATGCCAGATGCGAGGAGCTGTTCCTCTTAATCTTGCAATTGCTGCCAAAAAGTCGATCAGAGCAGCTTTGAGTGACAATGGAACAGAGGTAGTTGCTAGCGATGCAACCACATTCGACAGTGTCCACGATGGATCATCCGAGAACCTTATAGCAGCATTTTGATCGAACTGAGCTACTTTGGTTGCCATACGAAGCCATGCGACAAGTCCACTGAGCTCTTGAGCTCGAATCGAAATTTTATCTCCTGGGCGAAGGGTGAGATTAATGCTGGGTTCTTGATGATATTGATTAAAACTTGTATTCGAGCTCATTGTCTGATTCGTAGCAAAAAGGTCAATAATAGTCGTTTTCCTATCTCTGTACAGGCGTTCGTATCCTTTAAGCGCTGACGTGAGTGATTCCCATCCATAACAATCCGGTCCGCCATGTTCTTTGGAGAAAATATCGAAAAGCAGACCAGCAGTTAACGAACTCTTACAGACCGCGGCACATAACTCGAGATAAGCTACGGTATGAACGACATGATGATTATTAAGGCGTGATCGCTCCAGAAATCTGCAGAGATCCATCTGAAAAAGCACCCACTACAATTGGAACATTAGTGAGTCATATACTAACCGATCTTTCTGTACTAAACGACATACTACTCTCTTCAATTTGTTCTTGCAATTCTCTTTCCCGAGAAGTCTTGGCCGTCCTTCGATGAGCGTAATCGTTCACTTGCATTTCGTACAAATCCACAAAGCATCGCAAAAAGTTCTCATAATTCGACAATGCTGATTCATAATTTCCTGATGGATCTGTTGTTGTTATTTTAACAGACAACTTTTCAGTGATATTGACTGTCTGGTTTCTTGGATCCGGCTTTTTGGAGATAGATGCTGCTTCGGCTTCTTTTCGTTGCTCATCATCAAGTGCAAAGAGCTCATCTGCCGAATTCCTTTCCGTTTCCAAAAGTTTCGCCGGAAAATGCGCAACGAGTTGTTTTAGTAATTCATCGACGATAATGAACTGACCAGCATAGCGTAAGTGCTCCGATTTGAGAATAGCATGTCTCATGTACTGGAAAGCCATGTTTCGAATCGCCCTATCAATAATTCTTTCAACATCCACTTTGATATTCTCAACTCCCAAATGATCTGATGGTGAAGTTGCAATTGATTTTAGAGTAACAGCACATGCAAGTTGGAGAGTTCCGCACATTGACTGATCGGACCAGTCAGTTTCGTTTCGAATGTGCCCTATCATGTTTGTAAGGACACTTTGAGCGTCTTGCACTAGAACGTCTCAAGAAAAAGTTGGATGAATTCAGATGTTTTTAATCTTACCTTGTGTCAAAACATCACTCGATGTGATCTTGATGAGAGAAACCCATGCGGTCAGATTTGTTGCATTCAATTTCTCTGGAGGAACTGCCTTCACAATCCCGAACAAATGATTTGCGATAGGAACAGCGGCATCTCCGGGGAACTCACAAATCAACGAAATACATCCGATCATTTCACTTCGGATCTCTTCGATGGACTGTTTCAACTGCAAAACATTAAACTGGAATAACTGGTTATCTATAGTTTTCATACCAATTTTTGATGTTTTGCATTTCCAAGGCCATTAATTTCAGGTTCTTGAAGACGAGCAAACACTGATTGTACTGTGAGCGTGTTCAATTTTTCTGCAAACTTTTGAATGGTGATGAATTCGGGGAAACAACTCACGAAATAACTGTTTAATCATAGACTCAGTTAGAAAAGTTTGCTCGAGAAATGTGGTGATACGGCTTGGAACATCTTCCCGATCCCATCTCAGCATATGACGCATCGATGAAATCAGAAGTCTGTGAGCGTCATAGTAGCAGACAACAGCAATGAGGCCTCTGTTGAGTCCTTCAAAGTGTATCTTTTGCGCTTCTCCCGACAAAAGCAAGTCAACAGCTTCAATTTCATTCAGTTCGAAGCAATCAGCAATAATCAACGCTTCAGCACAAGTGTCTTCATCTAACGGAAGCTTCACTCCGCCGATTTCAATACTTTCTTTTGGTTTGACTTTCTCGCGATCTTTCGTAGTTTTTTTCTGAACGTGCTTTTTTCATGGGTTATACTTCGTCCTTAAGTTGAAACATATACCGGATTTGTGAGAACATTCGTGAGCCTCCATCTGTATCTTTCGAGTGACAAGAAGAAATCGTCAAGTTTGTCGTCGTCGTCGAACTCGGCGAATGTGGTGACATATTCGTAAAAATTACGAATTTCAAGCCACATTTCAGATGTTCCTGAAATTTTCCACATTTGAATAGTCTCGGAATTCACACAAGGGTTTTTCGATTGAAAAGATTATTACAAAGTATAGTTCAAACGGTTTTCGATTGAAAAAAACGAATATTACAAAAGCATTAAATTTCCTCGCATCAAAGGTGCTTCTTTCTGTAAGAAGGATTTTGATCATTTCTTTACCCCGCCAGAAGTTTTTCTCCATTTTGAAGAAAAAAAACTTTTTTGAATATTTTCGCAAAAAATGTCTCTCGCTATGTTATTTTATTAGAGACGCAGGGCGAAAACAAAAATTCGTATTTCGAGGCGATGTCTACGGTAACACTTATTTCAGCTGTGCCCATTTCCTAGTGAGACCTCACAACACCGCCAGTTTCAAATGTTGACGCGCGAAAACTCACTCGTTCGTCTTGTTTGTGCGCTGTGCCTGGTTGTCTCGCATCGATTCAGTTTCGTTGTGCGCCTCTGTCCCAGTTCTTTTTCTGTTCCCCTCTCCGCGACGAGTCCTTGAATTTTCGTGACACGCGCGTGAATCGCAGTTAATCGTTACTTCAAATTCTCATTCGAAGAATTTGCAGATCTCAAAATGAGCGACTCCGACAGCGATTTCTTGGACGATTCGCCTAAACAGAAGAAGGCCCCAGCTAAAAAGACGACACCAAAAAAGGCCCAAGCTAAAAATGCGACACCAAACGATGGTAAGTGCTTATATTCCCACTAAATTTTAAAACGTTAACATTATAGCGAACACATCTATGGCGATGACCGAAGAGGATCGTAATGTTTTTACATCTATCGACAAGAAAGGAGGAGGTTCGAAAAAGATGGCTATCGAAGATATTTACCAGAAGAAGTCGCAGCTCGAGCATATTTTGCTCCGTCCTGACACCTACATCGGTTCTGTGGAATACACGGAGAAGTCACCAATGTGGGTGTACAACACAGAGAAAAGCCAGCTGGAGCAAAGAGAAATTCGTTATGTTCCCGGACTCTACAAAATTTTCGATGAAATTCTCGTCAACGCTGCTGACAATAAGCAAAGAGACCCGAAGATGAACACAATTAAAGTAGTGATTGACAAGTAAGTTCAGAGCGCTGTTTTACATTATCCTATTCAAAACGTCTATTTTCAGGGAGAGGAACCAGATCTCGGTCTATAACAACGGAAAAGGAATTCCAGTCACGGAGCACAAAGTTGAGAAAGTCTACGTCCCAGAGCTCATTTTCGGTACTCTTCTCACTTCTTCCAATTACAATGATGACGAGAAGAAAGTGACGGGAGGACGTAACGGCTACGGAGCCAAGCTTTGTAACATCTTCTCTACGAAGTTCACCTTGGAAACGTCTTCAAAAGATTACCGCAAGCAATTCAAGCAGACATGGGTAAACAACATGAACAAAGAAAATGACCCGGAAGTGAAACCGAGCACCGGTGAAGACTTCACTAAAATCACGTTCTCGCCAGACTTGAAGAAGTTCAAAATGAAGGAATTAGATGATGACATCTGCCACTTGATGGCTCGTCGTGCTTATGATGTTGCTGGATCAACCAAAGGAGTCACTGTTTTCCTCAATGGAGAAAGAATTCCTGTGAAAGGATTCGAAGAATACGTTAAGTTGTACACTTCTCAATTCACGAATGATGGAGAGCCAATCAAGGTGGCGTATGAGCAAGTTGGAGATCGTTGGCAAGTTGCCTTGGCTCTTTCGGAGAAAGGTTTCCAGCAAGTTTCGTTTGTCAACAGTATTGCTACAACGAAAGGAGGACGTCACGTTGACTATGTTGCTGATCAGATGGTCACCAAGTTCATTGATTCAATCAAAAGAAAGTTGTCTAAGACCTCGATGAACATCAAGCCATTCCAGGTGAGCTGTGGGACTGATTTCTGAATTGTTCAAATTGTTCATACAATTTAAAAGCCAATGATGACACAACCTAGCTCGATGAACTCTCTGGTTTCTCAAGTGGTAGCAAATTCAGTAAACTTTAAGAACTTTGCTAGAGAAACATCCTGCCTATTCTAGATCAGGTTTCCAGAAGAGACACTATTTGCGACGCTTTAGTGGTGTTGAAGAAAGCTTTTATTCAATGTCTAAAGGCGCGGCGCTACAATTCCTGGGTTTTGCGGCCTGTAATTCTTGATCTCGGTCAAAATTTTGCTCTGGCAAAATGAAGGCTCTTACGATCAAGATTCAAATACATGATTACTAAAAGGCGAATCTGAGGCTAAAGATAGGTGCAGCGAAATGAAAGAACACTGCCTATAATCATCAAAATAAATTCAACATTTCAGATCAAAAATCACATGTGGGTGTTTGTGAATGCTCTCATCGAGAATCCAACATTCGACTCTCAAACAAAAGAAACAATGACTCTTCAATCGAAGGCATTTGGATCGACATGTACATTGAGCGAAAAATTCTCCAAAGCTGCTTCCAGTGTCGGAATCACGGACGCTGTCATGACTTGGGTTAGATTCAAGCAAATGGACGATCTAAACAAAAAGTGCTCGAAGACGAAAACCTCGAAGCTGAAGGTGATTTCTCAACAATACTTGTATATATTTCAAATAAATTCTTTTCAGGGTATCCCAAAACTCGAGGATGCTAACGATGCGGGCACGAAGAACTCGCAGCAATGCACACTGATTCTCACTGAGGGAGATTCTGCAAAAACCTTGGCAGTTTCTGGTCTCGCTGTTGTCGGCCGTGATAAGTATGGAGTATTCCCACTTCGAGGAAAGTTGCTTAACGTTCGTGATGGAAACATGAAGCAAGTCGCTGATAATGCGGAAATCAACGCAATGATCAAAATCCTCGGATTGCAGTACAAAAAGAAGTACGAAACGGAAGAAGATTTCAAGTCACTACGATACGGAAAAATGATGGTGATGGCTGATCAAGATCAGGACGGTTCCCATATTAAAGGACTTGTTATCAATTTTGTGCACCACTTCTGGCCTTCACTAATCCAACGGAATTTTGTCGAAGAATTCATCACTCCGATTGTTAAAGCGACAAAAGGAAAAGAGGAGGTTTCTTTCTTCTCGATCCCAGAATATTCGGAGTGGAGAATGAATACAGACAACTGGAAGACGTACAAGATTAAATACTACAAGGGATTGGGTACTTCCACATCCAAAGAAGCAAAGGAATACTTCTCTGACATGCTTCGTCACCGAATTCGTTTCAAGTATGGAGGAGCTGAAGATGATTCGGCAGTCGAAATGGCCTTCTCTAAGAAGAAGATTGATGAGAGAAAAGACTGGCTGACCAAGTGGATGCAAGAGAAGAAGACTCGTAAGCAGCAAGGACTTGCAGAAGAGTACCTTTACAACAAGGATACTCGTTCCGTCTCATTCAAAGATTTTGTCAACCGTGAATTAGTTCTCTTCTCAAATCTCGACAACGAAAGATCAATTCCATGTCTTGTTGATGGTTTCAAGCCTGGACAGCGGAAAGTTTTATTCGCTTGCTTCAAGAGAGCAGACAAGCGTGAAGTGAAAGTCGCTCAGCTTGCTGGAGCTGTTGCTGAACTGTCGGCATATCATCACGGAGAACAGTCGCTTATGGGAACTATTGTGAATCTTGCTCAAGATTTTGTTGGCTCCAACAACATCAACCTACTTCTTCCGATTGGACAGTTTGGTACCCGTCTCCAAGGAGGAAAAGACAGCGCTTCGGCACGTTATATCTTCACCCAACTCTCGCCAGTCACCCGTTCTATCTTCCCAGCTCATGATGATAACGTTCTTCGTTTCTTGTACGAGGAAAATCAAAGAATCGAACCAGAATGGTATTGTCCGATTCTGCCAATGGTATTGGTCAATGGAGCCCAAGGAATCGGAACTGGATGGTCAACCAACATTCCAAACTACAATCCACGAGAGATTGTCAAAAATATCAAGCGTCTCATTGCTGGAGAACCGCAGAAGGCTCTTGCTCCTTGGTACAAAAACTTCCGTGGAAAGATAATCCAAATTGATTCCTCTCGCTTTGCCTGTTATGGAGAAATTGCTACTCTCGATGATAACACAATCGAGATCACCGAATTGCCAGTGAAGCAATGGACTCAAGATTACAAGGAGAAGGTTTTGGAGTCACTTATGGAGAGCTCCGAAAAGAAGACTCCAATCATCACTGACTACAAAGAGTATCACACTGACACCACTGTCAAGTTTGTCGTCAAACTTTCTCCAGGAAAACTACGAGAGTTGGAGCGTGCTCAAGATCTTCATCAAACCTTCAAACTGCAATCGGTTGTTAACACAACTTGCATGGTTCTATTCGATTCCACTGGTTGCCTTCGCACTTATGCCAGCCCTGAAGATATTACTCGAGAGTTTTTCGATTGCCGCAAAGAGAAGTACATTCAGAGAAAAGAATATCTTGTCGGAGTTCTTCAGGCTCAAAGTAAACGTCTCACTAATCAAGCTCGTTTCATCCTTGCTAAAATCAACAATGAGATCGTTATGGAGAACAAAAAGAAGGCCTCCATTGTGGAGACTTTGATCAAGATGAAGTTTGATCCCGATCCAGTCAAGAAGTGGAAGGAGGAGCAAAAACTTAAGGAGCTTCGCGAATCTGGCGAAGTCGAGCTTGACGAGGAAGAACAAGCTGCAGCGGATCGAGAAAGCGACGGAGAAGGAACTTCCGCATCTTCATCAGAGAAAGCCGTCGAAACCAAGTTGTCTGATTACGATTATCTCGTTGGAATGGCACTTATCAAGTTGTCCGAAGAAGAGAAGAACAAGCTTATAAAGGAGTCGGAAGACAAATTGGCAGAAATGAAGTCTTTGGAGAAAAAGACGTGGCAAGATCTTTGGCACGAGGATTTAGACAATTTCCTCACCGAGTTGGAGAAGCAAGAAGCTCGTGAAAAGGCGGATCAAGACGCTAGCATCAAGAATGCTGCTAAAAAATTGGCTGCTGATGCAAAATCCGGACGTGGAACCAAAAAAAATGTGGCCACTGAAGTTCTTCCATCAAAAGACGGACAACGTGTCGAGCCGCAACTCGATGCTGCTACAAAAGCAAAATACGAGAAGATGTCTCAGCCAAAGAAAGAGCGTGTCAAGAAAGAGCCAGTAGAGAAGCCGGTTAAGAAAGAAGGACAAGACATAAAGAAGTTCATGTCTCCTGCCGCTAACAAATCTCCAAAGAAGCCAAGAAAAGATGGATGGGATTCTAATGAACTCTCAGAAGCTTCAGATGTTGATTTCGAGGTAAAAATTTTTTCAAAGCTTTATTTCAACTAGTTTTGTTTTCAGGATGAAATTACAATCGATGATGACGATGGTGAAGAGCGTGAAGTAACGAAACCGAAGCCACGGTCTGAAAGAGCCACAGTTAAAGCTGCAAAACCAATTGTCGACGATGAAGAGGACGATGAAGAGGACATTGTGCCTAAGAAAGCAGCTTCAAAGAAGCGCAAGATCGAGTCGGATGACGATGAAATTTTTATCGATTCGGATTCCGGTGATGACAAAAAGAAGAAGGCATCGAAGCCATCGAAGTCTTCAAAGCCTTCAACTTCAACTGTCAAGAAGTCTGCTCCAAAGAAAAAGAAGAGTGAATTCAGCGATTTGTCTGATGATGATAGCGACGATGATGGCAAGAAACCATCTACAAGCAAGAAAGCAGCGACACCGAAGAAGACTGCACCAAAGAAAGCTGAGCCAAAAAAGAAGATGGACGACTACTTCGGAAAGCAGACTTCGAAAAAGGCTGTGGCATCAGATGAGTCTGATGACGAAGTCATTGCTCCTAGAGAGAAGAGGTTTGTCTAAAAACACTGAAATGTTTTGTAAAAATAATTTTCCAGCGGAAGAGCACGCAAGCCTGCAGCAGCCTATGTTGACTTGGATTCCGATTCGGACGAGGATTTCACACCGAAGAACAAAAAGAAGCGCGTCATGGACTCGGATTCGGACTAAGCTCCACACTACTTTTTATTCCCCCGTTTATAATATTTGAGCGATCTCAATTATCACCCCTCCCGCATTTATCGCAAATCTGAATTAAACTCTGTTTGACTATGAGAAGAGCTATGTAATATGAAATGGCTACCCCTACTCTTACTCTAACTCACTCTATTTCGTTCCCAATATTACCATGCCTTTGTAAAAGTGAAAGTCATCACCTATCGAAACTCTTCCAAGAGAGTCTTTAATGAAAATCTCATGTTAATCGCGTGTTGAAATTTTAAGCAGTTTCAGATTTCGGGTATGCTTATGTATTTAGGTCGTTATGTCAATTCGGAAAAGAGTATAGAAGTCGTAAACGGTCTGTGTCCTTCGTTTTGTGTCGTTTTCGCCCTATTCTTCCCTCGTCTTCATTTCCTACTGTTGTCGTCCGCCCCTATCGATCACTTTTGTGTCCTTGGGGTCTCCTACCGTTTTGAGGTCGAACATTTGTAGAGATTGAGGTGAATAAGGAGATTTAGAGAAATGACTGAACAGATTTGGTAGGCAGATAACGAACCTTTTGTTATGTGGAAGAAATAAGCTTTATTATTCGTAAAAAGAAAGAGAATAATGAAAAGATTACTGTATTGTATTGGGCGCCAAGCTGAATGTGTCTCTAGTCATAGACCTTTATAAAGTAGGTTACTATGACCAACGAGCACATCCAGCGTGGCACTTTTTGTGAACAGTTTCAGATGAAACTTACCATGGAGAATATAGTGAATACTTGTCTGGAAATATCAGAAAAGTTTTGAATATTTTGGAGGAAGTAAGGTGGAGAGGGGACAAAGTGAAAGGGTCAGAAGAAAAGGAAATGACGGACGGAATGTCAAGAGAGAGACCGGTAGAAGAGATGGAGAAGAAGTGGGCGGAGTTTCGGTGAGAAGAAAGAGAAGAGAGTTAGACAGAAATACTGTTGAAAATATGTATTTATGTTGAAAAGTTGAGGTTATAGGCGGAGTCACGAGAGGTAAATGGGCGGAGCGAAGAGCTCAAAGGATGAAGCTTGAAAGCCTAGAATTAGTACTACTGGAAAATGAAGAAGAAGGGGAAAATAGTTATTCATTTGGAAACGTTTTGATATAACTGAATGAATGGAGACAATCAGAAAAAGAAAAGAAACAGAAGATCTGGAAAGAAATTGTTGGTTTGATTGGAAAATTGAACACTTTGCCGATTTTCAGAGCCAGAAAGTCTGAATGAACAGATATTTGGTCGTATGAAAGTACTGAAAAGAGATCGCTGGAGCATTTTAGGAAAACAAGGATCAACATCATGAAGATTCGAGGGAACTCTGGAGATTCGAAAATCTTTTTAAAAATTTTGGAAATCTCAGATAACGGACTTTAAACTTTTTCGCTTTTATTCCCATAGAGCAGCGCATATTGAAAAGTGCGTTATCAAAGAAAAAAAATGGCTTGGTGTCGAGTTTTATAAGTGTTAAAATTATTTGAGTTCAAATGTTCTCAGAGCCACTCTAATTTCAAAGAGAAAATTATGAATTTATCTGTAACGATCATTGCCGGAATTCGCTAAGTGAGGGATAATGGACCATCCTCCTCTTCACATGTTCCTTTTTAACATCCCTAAATATTCAAATCCTTCTTCCAAACTATATCCTTTTCCCCTTGGTCACACTTGTCACATGTTGTTATGACTCACAATTTCTGACCATGAACACCGTCAGACCTTGAATATTGAATACGCTAATTGAAAAATCTAGACAATTTGTCTTAATACTTTGATAAGATCTGATCTTGAAGCGTGCGCTTGTTGTTAGAGTGTCACGCAATGGATAGAAGTCAAGTGTCTAACCTTGGTTTTTGAGAAGAAGCTTTGAAGGTGCCGAAATGTTGACAAGAGAAAAAAAGAAGAGAACAAGAGAACGAATGTTCAAAAACAAGAGTACGGTAATTTTTGAATCTTTGCAGAAGTTCTGAAGAATAGGATTGAAGGCAGTTAAGAGAGGGAATCTGCAATAGAAGATGGAGCAGTTGATACGAATGAAGTTCTGATCAACATTGAAAAAGGCATGTCTTGATTCAGCTTCACCGTGTGGATTTGCCGGGAAACTTTCATTGAGACTTCTTGAATTTAATGATGGAAACCAGTTCAGCTTCTTTTGCATGGGGAAAGTTAAGGTTTGAATTTGAAATGCCTTCCCTGTTTTCACCCCGTATAACAGAGAATAGGCCAGCGTAATCTGAATATTTTTTGATTAATTTTTCAGCTTACAATTCATTTTGAATTTTCGATTTCAGAGCGATTTCAATCGAGAGCTGTACATTTTACTATCGTTCAATCTCATCAATTTCAAACTTTTGATCTATGACACTGGTCTCTTTTGAAGTGCTCAATTCAAATTAATTTCAATTTTCAAATTCTATTGTTCTCATTTGATCTTTTTAAAAGTTCATTGCAACCCAACTCTTGTCCAAATGTGACCATTACCAACCCAAAAAATTAACTATCTTTGTCTTGTCATGTCCTTTTTTCCTCTCTTTTTTTTCACTCACCGCTTCCTTCCCATCAATCCATTTTGCCCTCTTGTATCCATCGTTTTCTCTCTAAATATCATTCGATTCGAGTTCTCTCTCTCTCCAACCCCCGAGTATTCCACCATCACCCACCACCCGCCAGGTTTTTTATTGCTTTTCTTTCTTTGTGCGCGTAAATTTCGAAACGATGTAAACGGAGGTGGAAAGAGAAATGATGAAAATGAGAAGAAGAGTAAAGAAGAGGGAGAAAATGGACGACAAAAAGATTTGAATCTGATGGGTCAACCATAGGAGACCAGTACGATAACAAAGAAAGCACAACGTTGCACTTTTTGAAAAGTATAATCAGACGAAGAAGTAGGGATTCAATACAATAAAGACTTTGAGGGGATGATATGAAGTATATTGAGTGTTCAGAGAAGGCTATCTCTTAGTTTAGAGCCAAGCGAACTGTAAAATCTAAAAGGGAATGGGAATCAAAAAGACCCAAAAAGTGGTAAAATCAAACGAACATCACCCTGAAATCTAACATGTGAATGAAGAGTTAAACTTTGGTTTCAAATAAAAAGAGCTCCTTCTAGTTTGAAACTTCTTTTTAATCACAAAATCATCTTCCGAATTGGCTGGAAAAATAAATCCCATCATTCTAAAGAGAGGCTGAATGTTTCACTGCTATTATCTGATTGATAGTAGACATTGGTTGCACAAATATCTGTTTTATAGCCCTCTAATTCAATTCAATTTCTCAGGTGCTTATATTACTTTCATTCAAACCAGCTTCATTGCAAGATAAATGAATCGGCTTGTTTCCTACCTAGATTAACCAATATTCCGGTAACTTCAAAATGTTTTTTGTAAATTAGATTATAAATATACCATCTTGCTTCTTCCAGAGTAATCCATTCATGACCAATCCTGTGTTCTCTAAAATTTTCTCACATCCAAATCTCCTAAAAAGCCCACCATATTGCACAATTCTCACTTGTATCCGTACTGTTCAAACAAGTGCAAATTACCTGTAAATGTCACGTTGTTAAAAGTGACAGAAAGGAGGAATAAAAGGACTAGGTGAGAAAAGTAAACACTTGACAGGCTTAAAAGGATTTGAAGGGGATAAAATAACAGCTGGATACTGTATGTTTTTGATTTTTGGATACAGGACAGTTTATGTTTTGATCTAGGGACTTTTATAATTCCAAATCTAGAAAATCCTTGAGAATGATTTGCAAGCATAAAATCATGATGCTCATATCCATCCACCACCACTTCTATCTTATGGATATTCAAATATCGGTTGATGACGTGGCAAAAGGAATCATGATTAATTATGGATACATGAATACATACAGGGCATTTACCACCATCTGCCAACATTCCGATGCCTCCGGGGCGCATCTTGATGACGTTGCGGGAGGCTTAATTATAGTGTATGGGCACATACAATACAGAGACAGTTTTATGTGACAAGATACAGTGTGTTCCTTTTTGAAAATGGAGATTAGGTTGCATGGATAGAAAACAGGTGTTTGTGATGGTTAGTGGTGGATTGAAGAGAGCAGATGTTTGAAGAATAAAGGAAAAACTGAAGGAAATGGGGATGAAAAATGACAAGTGACAAGGGATTTACAATAGATCCATTCTAATAACATGCTAATCTTGACCTTGTGACAAATGCTAATAATCTCTAGAAGAAGGTGTTCAGAAACCTCTATTACAATGGCATGTTATTCAATTTCAGTATATTAATGAACGCTCGAAGGAGTTTTTGAAAGAGATATCGATGGAGTTTTCCTGTATTTCTAGAACCTAAGTGCAGTCAAAATTTTGAGCACATTTATGGCCAGTACTGGGCATTCTCGATTTCCAGATTCATCATAATCCATTTTTTAAAACATGATTTTTTCCTCAACTAGTCGTCTCAATTTTCAGCTCCCCAAAGCATTCTGAAGATTCAATTTTCTCATTTCAAAACACATTTTCCTTCTCTTGTTTTCTTCCAGAAAATACAAAATAATCTTGCGAATCAATCTTGATTATCTTGTACATACGCGCGAAGAGGTCTGGTTTGAGGTACTAGGTACGAGGTACTTGATTCAGATATCATGAACCGATAACAACTTTTTGACGATCTTGATCTGCACGAAGATGGGAATATAATGGGTGATTCATTTACGGAAAATTGGAAGAAAGAGAGATGGAAAAAGAAGAAAGTTGCAAAAGTTTTGCAACGGATTTTGAATTGGATAGACGGAGGGAGACGGAAAGTACAAAGAATTGTTTTGATTTGGAGAAAAACGATTGAGATGGGAAGGAGTTTTTGTTGGTAGAATATCGAGAATGGTTGTAGAGCACGGAGATTCATGAAGCCATCTGAAGTTCTGGGGGAATGGGGCTTGCAGTAGACGTGATTCATCTGAAGTTCATCAAAAGTTTTTACTTCTGGATAGTGTGATGCCTCGTATGAAACAGTCTGAAATGTACTTAAACAACCATTCCAAAAAAAGCTGAGCAGTCTCGAAAACATGTGATTGTTGACTTGACAGGAAGTTCTTCATATGATCTCTGTTTCATTTCATGTTCTGGATCTTCTTCAGATGTATTTCGGTAGTTTCAATCCGATTTCAGTCAGTTAACAAATTTGAGGAGCTTAGTTATCAAGTGGTTTCCTTTGGAAGCTCACAAAGATGTCAAGAACCTTGGAAGCTTACAGCTAGGACTTCATCCCAAATATAATGGTTTCTCTGAAAGCAAGGCCACTTCATCATCTGAGCCCTCCGTTACCATCTAAGAAACTGTACTTTTTTGCGCTCTAATTTCTAAATATTCATTTTGAATTTCACCATTCTCAAGTGCTTTGCGTTCTTCCAGTATCTGTAACCCACGTCACTTAACTCCAGAATCCGGAAAAAAGTTCAGGAGTGTACATATCCAAGTTGTCCTTGACTCTACATTCACCTCTTCTTCCATTTTCCTTCTTTTTCTTCTTCTCTTCCTCAGCACGACAACTACCACTCACTCACACGCAACGGTCGCGGGGGAAGGAAGGAATCGAAACGAAAAAAGCGACCGGTGCCGGCCATCTGCCCTCTATTCCGTTGATATCTCTAATGATCTCTTAAATCTCTATACTCTCTACATTCAACCCATGAATCGGGTCACGCACATACACATACACAGTACCGATGGTCACCTCTGTGTGTGTCTGTGTGTATGTGTCCTCGATGCAAATACCGCCCCTTTTCTCCTCCTCCTTCAACACTCCCCTCATTCCTTATTCAGCTCATCTCAGAGCTCAAGCTCTTCATTCATACTGTATTCTTATTCTGGACATCACGTCTTCTAATTCTATCTGAATCCCTCCCAAAAACCCTTGTCGGACCTTTGTGGATGTTTGCTTTTTCGGTGAAGTTATATACTCGTCTTCTTCACCGGGTTAACATCTACAGAGGTCCAAAAGGGATGCTCTTTTAATGAGAAATGATTAGAAGGCGTCATTGCCTGTGATATCAAGAAACTTGTGATTATGCCAAGAAAAGGGAAAAGGGACATATCACAGTTTACTTGCTGTCGCAGGCCAGAGTCACCTTAATTTCAGCTTTTGAACAGATCTGAACTTCTAGTGTAAGTTTGAAGGCCTGAAAAAGAGAGAATGGCCGACCTGGATGTGCTCGTTAGTCATAGACGAATCACCCGAGTATGTTCATATGACTAGAGACACATTCAGCTTGGCCTGGATCTCGAAGAGGCCATTGGGTGTTATCTATTCATGTACATTGAGGTTAAAATAAAGAGCAGAAATTTAAAAAATTAAAAGTGAGCAACCTAAACTCTCCAGAGAAGACATCTTTGAAATTGGAAGCTACAGTTTTTCAGTAGTAAGAGCACAGAAAAAAGCTCGAATTTTCTGAAGTTACAGACATTCTACTGCTCCTGTCTCAACTAAACCGCAAACTGTAATCCAGCAACTACAGTTCTCAGTGTTTATACCAGCCATTCTTACGCAAATCCACATGTCCCTGATTTGAATATCAACTACAGAAAAGGAAAACTCTCTGATCGGGACCTTGTAACCTCATAAAACAGTAACCCAATTATTTTCAAATATTCCACCTGCTTACCTCTCTAACCCCATCATTCCATCACACACGTCATCTTTATAATTTCTCCAACAACAGAAGATGTGGATTAGGATTGCGTGATGGCTAAGTGTCTTATTCTTCTACTGTTCATACAGTTCACAGGGCAGATGGCCCTCGGAAAAGAGTACAAAGACCTAAAGTGACGTCACCTGCCCCATATTTGACATGCTTTGTTTGGTTGGGTTATTGCGTTGAGCGTAGAGTTGGCATCATGCCAAGATTGCACGTTTATTAAGCCGGTAGAAAAAAAAAGAAATCGGGGAAAATTGAAAAGAAAATAAATCTCAGATTCGCACTCTTGGTTAAACACCCTATAAAGTTGGCTCGAAAGCTCCAGAAATTGTTCTCTTGTTCTTCTTCTTCGGATTTTTGCTTCGAGTCTTCATTTTGCACACGGGACATGTTGGAGCATTACGGTGGATGTTGGCTCCACAGTTTTCACAGACCTGGAAGCATCTCTATTGAAAACACCAAAATAATTGATCTTGTTCATACCTTCATCTTGCTTGCCTCAACAAAACTCGGTGGCATCCGATGTCTGTTGACCATATTGCGTGGAATATTTGCCATGCTTCCGGAAGAATGTGCTTGTTGTTGTTGTTGAGCACAGTTTAGAAGAGATTGAATGAATGCTGGAAGTTCAGATGGAACACGTGGAACATCTGGCATCATCATCAATGGAGGAGGAGCTGGAGCTGGAGGATCGCATGACTGTCTGAAATAAGTTTGAATTATTTCCAGATGTTTGAACGTGCTACAAAAAAAATAGCTCAAAAAGGTCGATTTGAAATACTGATGTTCCTACAGAGTATAAATAAAATTATGTGTCGGAGAAACTTAATAAGAAAGCTAGAAGTTTCATCACCTTGGCTCCAAGACTCTGCAACTAACTGAGTAAACTGAAACTGAGAAATTTCATTGTAATAAATGGAATTTTGATCTTCTAGAGACTCTAAGAGAATTTGAGCAACTTGACTGTCATATTTACAACCTGAAACAAGAAACAAAGCATACCCTCTTGTTGCTACACGGCTTACGGTAAACTTTCCCCAGTTCATCTACTAACCTTTCCAAAGTTTCCTTGAATAATTCTTCTTCCTCTGATGATTCCAAAGTGTGAATAATATTCATAGATTCCAAATTTTCGTTCAAGAAGCTCCTCATTCTGTCAACCTCTGACATAACTGTTGTAATTTTTCTCTTTCTTTTCTCCAACTCCGATTTAGAACTCTTTGTGATATCCTCCAAAGTATTGATGTCCTGATTGATCTGTCTCAATTCTTCAGCATGATTTCTTCTCTCCAAATCCAATTCAGTCTTAATTCCATTACAGTTTGCAATGTGATTCTCCAGAGCTTTCACCGCTTCTTCTTCCTTTCGGATCTCGTTAGCTAGTTTATGGAACTCATCAATACCATTTCTGCAAAAAGATAAGCTCTTGAAGATGCAAAAAAAAAAACAAAGGATGCTCCCGGTGAGGCTTGAACTCACGACGTTCACATTATGAGACTTCCTATTGCCCCACGGAAGCCACGAGCTCTTTTGATTCCAAGAGGATTCATAATGATTTCAGACTCACCTCAACTTTCCAATGTTTTGTACTTTGTTTGAGAATACTTCCAGATTCATTAGGAGCCAAGGAGCTATAAATATAGCTGAAAAAAGTAGCAAAAATTAAAAATAAAAGAGGGAAAAGATAGTGAAGACGGGGGAAAGTGATAAAACTAAGCGAATGGTTGCGGGCACGAGAAAGAAATAATCGAAAATGATTGAGAAAAGAAAAGGAGAGAAATGAAAACAAAAATCCATTCGTAATGTGCCTTCCTCTTTTCCCACATTCACTCACATACACACTTTGAGTCATCCGTACTGTAAGACAATCAAGGAAGGAGCACCTCATCATCTCATTCTTTTTCACTATTTATTTTATAAGATGACCTATTAAAAGAAGAAGTGTAATCAAACAATGTCATTTTGGGAACCGGTTAGTAATTGGTTATAAGTTATTGTAACATTAGTGGAGCAGATATTTTGGAAGAAATTACTCTGTGGAATTTCTAATGGATAGCAATATTGATGATCTTCTGAACCTAACAATTAGTAGTGAGCTCTTTGGGGGTTCAGGCTCATCTGATTCATCTGAAGATGTTATTCTCATGGCTACATAATTCGTAATCAGGCTACTACTCTTCTCAATACTTCTACTCAACCATCCTTCCTTCCCATAGCTTCCCGTATTCCCAAAAAGCCCTTCCAGATGAACGCGTTAATAACAAAATGACAAGTTTGGATAGCGAAGAAAATGAGGATACATAAGATGAACATCAACGTCTTCTTGCTGATTGAAGAAGAAAAGACGAAGAAAAAAGGAAGAGGAATAGATGTTGATGGGCCATGACGACGTGACGACGAAAGATTCATTTACATAGAAAAGAGAGAAGACACCTTTTCAAAGAACTTTTTTAATCGAGATGAACAGACGTTTTTTGGAACGCCGGTATCTCTATGAAAAGGTTGTTAGATGGGAGGAGGAACAGCATGTCAAGAAGAAGTATGATCTTGGAAGTTTGGAATTTCGAGTTATGAAATGCGAAGGTTGGTTTGACTCATAGGGCTGAAATGTGGGCAAAGCTGTCGCAGGTTATAACTGAAATTTAATCATTTAATTTGATTTTGAGAATAAATAATTATAGTTAGATTTTTGGTTTCTGATGCTGTCACAAAAAGAGAAAACCTTAAAATCAAACGGAGTTTCTGAAGATCTCCAAAATTCCTATTTTTTGGTTTCAAATGAATCTTGAGTCAACAACCACATAGTTAACCAAAATCTTTCCCAAAATCTAATGAAAAAAGACCAAAGTCATCTTCTTTTTTCCTTAATTGAAAACAAGAATCTACAACTAAAAAACCACCGTGATCTTCAAAATTCTTTTAAAACTGACAATAGATTGAGGGAGAGAATGATAGTTATGTATAAATTTGCATACAACAATGAACTAGCGGTGCTCACTAAAAGGAAGGAATTGGAGCATTTGCATAAAGAAGGTGCGTCTTTTAGTGTTAGTTCATCTTGAAGGAGGTGGGTCTTGAGAATTATTGAGGGAGTCAAAAAGAAAGCGATGATAAAGATAATAAAACTTGTGGAAAAAAGAAGTGATGGTACCAGGCGATGGATGGAATAAGGTGTGTCTCTTAAAGTGAATTCGAATATATAATGGCCTATAAGAGGATGGTCAAAATGGAGAAATGAAGAAGACAATGTCAGAAAGTATTCTTGGCTATTCCTCTGATCTCTGAAATCAAATGCTCGTAGTTACGACAATAGAAAAAAGAGAGGAGCAAGACGTGGAGATAATAGAATGAGCTTTCTGTATTTAGAAATGGATGCTCAAAAAAAAGACTGAAGAGCTAACTTGCTTTACCAGTTCATCTGGAAACTCTAAGAAAGCTTCAATCTTCAGCTTCGTTTAGAGATTTTAAAACGAATAGTTTCATAACAAACCAAAATCTACACGCGAACATGAAATTGGAGTTACGAAATTTTTACAGATATTCTCACATTCCCATTCCCATCTTTTTTTCATTTTTGAAATGAAAAGAAATGATTTGCATGAGAATAGACTGAATATAATTTCGGTTTTATGAAACCACAACCCAAACAACTTCAGGCTCTTTCGGATATCACGATGTTGTTTTCAGATGAGTTTAGAAGAAAAACTCATTTGATTTTTTTTTCTGAAAACGAAAAGTCATATTCCTAAAAAAAATAATACATGCTGTCAAGAAAAAAAGCGTTATGATGTGCTTCCGCTCTTCTTTCTATTCTCTTTCTATTTTCTTTCCAATTGTCGATCATCGCCTGCTTCTGCTCTCTTTTTTTTCGTGAGTCAGTTCTTTCAGAAACAGGGAAAACTGTGAGTCATTCACGAAAAACAGTTTTATTTTATTCTTGTTTTAAAGTCAGAACGGAAAAGAAATGAATTCGTTTGGGGAGAAGGAGAAAAGAAAGGATAAATGAGGAAATTGTAGAATAAAGATTTATTTTCAGCCGAATTCTGAAAATGATGATTCAAATTCGGCCAATAAAACAAAAACAGGAACTTCAAGTTGCTGAGCATTCTCAATTGAGTTTATCAGTCATCATTTTTCTTCCTTCACTGGGTCGAGGTTATCATCTTTAATGACATTCTCATCACCTTTCTCTTATTTATCTACCCATCACCATCATTCAGGTAGTCCTTTATACGTAATTCCTTACCTAATTTCCCAAAACATTCTCAACAAAACATACATTATTTATTCAGTTCTTCTTTTTATTTTCAAAAGAGATCACACAATAATTGCAGAAAATTCAAAAAGGAACAGTCTTATTCATAAAGTGATTCAGTTTTCTTTTCTCTTTGGTTTCTTTGGATTCTTGCTTCGACTTTTGCTCTTGCACATTGGACAAATTGGGGCATTTCGGTGAATTTGTTGGAAACAGGATTGACACGTCTGGAAATAAGGAGTCATATGAATTCTGATAGACAAGGGCGTAATAGTCTGGAAGTTTAGACGAACCAGAATTTCCTTAATACAAGAGCAAAATCTATGTATCTTACCTTCATTGGTGGCGATTGATGATCAGTTACTTTCATTTGATGTTGTTGCATTGCTTGAGTGATATGTGCTGGAGGTCTAAATTGTGGATTCGAGGGATTCTGTGCAAATCCTCCGAGTTGTTCGAGAAACATTGGTTGGAATAGGTGTCTGAAGTTGAAGCTTGGGAAAGGAGATGGAAGATTTCCGGTGGTGACTGGAGTGGCTGGAGCTGTCGTTGGTTCGCTGAAAGAATTAGTTTCATAGAATACTCTTCAAAATTATTCCATTTATTCCTCACATTCTGAGATGAGTCTGTGGTAAATCATCCTGACTCAATGAAATATCACATCCAGTTTCCTTTAATTTCTCATTCGTGGCTTCCATTAATCTCATCAATGCTTCGTATTTCTTCACAATTTTGCTTTCTCGCTCTTTTTTCTCCGATTCAGCCTCAGCAATTTCACGTTCCAAATCACTCTTGTCCTGAAAAAATAACGAATATTTTCAGAAAAATTTAGGTCATAAGCAAATTTGAAAAGTATGACTTGCCTGATTAATCAACTGAATAATTTCTGAATGCTCTTCTTTTTCCTTATTTAACTCATCAATCGTTTTGACAGTTTCCTTGATGAATCTGAAAAGAAATAAGAGACATGATATGCCCAATTAGTGAAAATGGCTCACTTTTCAGTGTTTTCAAGCTCACTGAGCTCCTCGAGTAACTCGTTTCGTTTTGCAAAATAGTCATCGACTTTCAATCTGCAAATAAGGGAAATTGATGTTATTTCAGAGATCTCCGTCTATCAACTGCCCCAGTATTAGGGGTTTGTGATGTGTAAGAAACAAGGGATTCTCCCACAATTATCCGCTAACTTTCATAGTAAAGTCCCTATTTCAAATTGAGGAGCGAATTCGTAAAATGAGGAGAAGAAGATGGTCATAAAGTCACGCTTGGATAGGGAAACGACATGGAAAGATGGCTTTTAATCAGGCACACACAAATACATGACAAACACCGGATGTGTCGATGTGTTGTATGTCCATGTGAAAGCAAATATTGTATACTGAAATAGTGGAAGAGAACATGAAAAATAGAATATGTTGAAAATAGAGAACATGGTTACTGTAGATATGAAGTTCGAACTTTCAAAAGTCACTGAAATGCTGTTGTATCAAAATAGTTTCCACTCAAAAATGTAAACAGTGCCCTTGTATTACAGGCTCATACTCATTTCCTTCTACTCTATCCCATACAGTTCTCTCATTACTGAATCTTATAACACCTGCCCCATAATAAAACTAATCTCTTTCCTAACAAGATTAGTGTCAATTTCTTACCGACAAAACAAAAGAGCTTCCGACACTTGTTACTAACACCTGGATCATCAATTTCCTTTCCAAGTACCTCATATCATACTCATCTCCATCCACACCACATATCCCTTTATATCCTTTTCTGTCCACAAGATTACGGTAGGCCGTGTTACGCAAAAGGTCGCAACAAATCCAATTAGGGACAAATGTTTTTTTGCTAAAAAATGGAGAAAAAGAGTGAGGACGTCTACATTTCCGTGTATTCGCAAAGGCGCGAAACGTTGTTTGAAGTTTACCGACAGACACTTTTATGTACTTGAAGAGTTATGCAAGAATGGGAATGGGTGACCTCTGTGAAATTGGGAATAGGAGAATATTTGGCGGTGAAATATCAAAAAGTAAGTAAAAAAGCCGAGATCCTTCAGCTATTTTCAGAGTTCATATACTTCTAAATAAAACTAGATATTCGAATTCCAGGAGACCGTCATCTTCTTATATTTTTAAGGGAGCATTTGCAGGCCATATACCTGTCTTTCATGTCACTTTTTGTGGTCAAACAACTGTTAACTTGACGAGACGAGATATCTGGTAGTGATCATAAAAATTGGGAGCATGTGCCACATGATGCCACGTGGCGTTTATAGTAAAATCTGGATCACTTGAAAGCTACATAAAACCTTTGTAAATTTGAAAAGAATATGAAAATATTTCCCTATCAGAATATCTAGAACAGCAACTTACCCATCGTAAACTGGAGAATTGCTCAACTTGAAAATAAAAAAAGAACTCACTTTGCATTTGCAACTTTGTGCAATTCGTTCATCGATAAGCCCATTGTGCTCTCCGAACCCATAAGCGGCGATGCAGTTGTGGCGGTCATATTTTCGGAGAAAGAAGCCTCCTGGAAGCTATAAAATAGGTATGGATCATAAAAAAAGAAAGAAACGTTTTTCGAAAAAAGTGACAAAAATGGAGAAGAAGCATTATGGGAAACTAGGAAAAGAAGCGAAGCAAAGGGGAAGAGAGCCAACAGCCAATCAGAATATGGGCGGAGTTTTGGAAGAGGATTTACGGAAAAGCGAGGAAAAAGATTTACTGAAGGATGGGGAAGGAGTTGGTCAGTTTCTAGTACAAGAGGTACTATTAATGAAAACTAATCAGGCTTCAAGGAAAGCGAAAACCGTGTTCAACTTTAATTATTGAAAATAGCAAAATTAATATGCTGAATTGAAAAAAGGAATCTGAACTATCCGATTGAGTGGAAACAATATTAATAGAGTACCAACTTGCTTCTGCTTCCATCTTACTTATCTATTGGCACTAACCTTATAAAAATAACAAATAAATACTTAATAAAATAATCAAGATTGCCCTTCCTCCAGTAACCTCACCGAAAGATCATATCTGTAAATGGCGGCGCATCTTTCTTATTTGTTTTTATTAGACATTATAGTTTATTACCTAATTGAAGAGTAGCTCAATCTTGATCAGTTGGTGATAAGAAGCGGAAGAAGCAAAGTAATATGTTTCAAACAAAGAGAATTTTAATTATATTAACAATAGATTTCTGATTTGGAGTGTAGAAGATTAGAAGAAGTTCCTAATCTTCAAATTCAATATTTCTTATGAAAACTGAAGATTTTCAAAATTACAACTGAATTGTTCTTTAGACATGGAACAACCTAGAAAATCTTATACTACAACGTCCTCCAATTTGTGGATAAGCTTAACTGACTCCTTCTCGCGCGATCTTACTGAAGCGACTCACTTTTACCGTTACTTGATTCATGCTAATTCAACCAATACAGTATCCTATTAGATTTAAAAACAAACAAAAGTTCTTAACTGTTCTTCAAGGTTACTAAAACTATTCAATTCTTTCGTCCGTTCATTCGAAAAAGAACAAGAACACTTGAATGGGTGATGAAATGCAAATGTAAATGTGTGTAAACTCCTCCTTCCGAGATATACAATTAGAGGGGCCAAGGCGTCTAAGTGCTCGTAAATCAATCGCAAAGGAGAACCAATCTACTATCAAAACACTTCTTGATCTTCCTTCTTCTTTTCCAGTTGAGACCCAAATCATCGATCAAATGTTGCGCATTCTAAGAAGAAATCGACACTTTTTGAGGAGGTTGGCGGTATGAGTCAAAGAGATTTCTTCTTTTCTCCTTCAACATCTCATCGATCACGCTCAGGTGCCCGAAAGGCGTCATACTCGAACACCTGCGTACTAATTGAGAATCACATCGGGATTAGTTGGAAGACAGAAAGATAGAGAGGTATTATAGTACTTGTAGCTTGTCAGTATAAGGATCTGTTACGGAAATATTAGTTGAAAAAATGATAAAAACGGAGACTCGTGGATATTCTTAAACTTCTGAATCACATTTCAGAGACAGTTAGAAAATGTCAAGTGAAATGCTCTAAAAACCTCTTTCGTTGTATGAAGCTTCAATTGAAAATCCTTGATTTCAACTGATGGAGTTCTTTTGTGCTGAATTTTTGGCTGTCGAATAGTTGATAAGAAGCTACTGGAATACAAAAACACACGGAACAATGAACACCATTTACCACGTGGCAACTGTTATCCTTTTGGGAACTTTATGATTATTAGTAACAATATCCACAACAGACGATATCTACTACGATTGTTTTACAACAATAAATGACAGTAACATGATAGATTTCAGAGGAACTGTTGTTACAAAGGAAAAAGGTGCTTTGAAAACAGAATGAAAGAAAAAAGGGATAAAATATACTCAACACTAGTTTAACCATTTACCTAGATATGTCCCAAAAGCCAACGCAATTTCAGAACATCACCAAACTTTGAAAGTTTTTTTTCCAGTTCCTTCAGAAATGAGAATCAATGTTTGTGTTAAACGAAGCAAGTGGCGTGTCATGTCATGAAAAGAGAGAAAAAAGAAATAAGGGGGAAAGCGAGAGGAAGAAAAGATTACGGTAGAATTGAAAAGAGTAAAAAGGGGCGGAGTTAAGTTCTCGAGAACTATGAGTGAGAGGGGAAGGGAGTAGGAGAAAGGAAGAGAGGATATACAAGAAATAATAAATTAGGCGGGAAAAGTTTTAGAAATGATTAGAATGAAATGATGGTATATTCGAAGAGAATGGGTTAGAAGAAGTTATGGATATTGAAGATTGAAACCGATCCTTTTTGGTTTGATGGCCTAATTATCTAGAAGAGATTTGGAAAGTTTGCAGAAATTTTCCAAACTTTTTAATGTTGTTTTTACCTTGTGTGTTCCACCCAGTCGAAAATGCCTTTGTTTTATGTGTTCCCGAATTCGGAACCTCTTAACAATCTCTTATTTGACAGAGTTTCCTAATCAGTAGCTCAGGATTCAAATTTATGAACGTATCGTCCTTGTCAAACCTGGACTCTTTTCCTGTCGCTGACTTTCTTTTTTCTTTTCAAAAAAACTCAATATTCTTATTCTATTGTTATCAACTACCTTCTATTCTACCTATCTCCAACCCAATCCAAATCTATACAAAAATATATTGCCAATAATAGAGAAATGAGTCATAAAAGAAAGGTATGAGAATGCATGCTTCTCCTCTGTCCTTTCCCTTATTCTTCTTCTTCTTCGTCGTCTTCTCATTTGTTTTCATTTTCTCAAGAATGCTCTGTGTCTGTTTAGACCCCCCAAAGGTGTCATAAAATGGCAAGAGAGACATTGTATTTGAACAGAACAGATGGATTAAAAGGTCCTCTTTTGGTCAGTCGTAAATTATTATATATCTGTGTCCACTGTGAATTGAATTAAACAGGATGGGTAAATAGAAAATACAAATGAGACGGATTAAAGAAAAGCTCACGTTGAATGCAGAAAGTTTGAACTTTCGGCCCGTGTTTTCTCGAGTTGTTTTTCGATAAGTCAATGAGATTAAAAACTTTATTGTATAATTCGAAGAGTGAATACGAAGACAATGAGCGATGATAAGAGATCCAAGGTATGTTTCGGACTTCTGATTAGGAGTTCCTAAAAATCCTCTAATAGAGCGGCTCCGAATGAGATAGGTTTCTTAACTCAATGTTTTCCAGACTGCTCACAGTTCTCCAAGTGACATCATTAACACGTTCAACACATTCTTCACAAATATTCCGACCAATAAGAGCTTCGATATGACTTACAAAGGTATTTTTCCCCTCACTTTAACTCTTCTAAATCATATCCTTCCAGTATACATTCGTGATTTGGCTGACATTGAAGATCGTGCCATTTCTGTCTCTGCTCGTAGTTCAATGATGAATCTTCAGCCACTTACCATTGCTTCCCATGGAATCGTGCCGACGATGTCCACGAGTTCGACTACAGTGGACAAGTCACTCCAATCGATTTCGTCTTCCAAAACGTCCTCCACCAGTTTGAAAACTGGAAAATCAGGACCGCCATCTTCAAAATCTGTAACAATGTCTCAAATTGATCGTATTTGTGCTGATAATCAGGCACGTAAACAGAGATCATTGGTTGATTTGACTGATCTCAACAGAATTTATGGAAATCTGCCACCTCCAAAACCATCTGCAAATACTCCACCAACTGTTTATGAGAATTTGACAGTTTATGAAGATTCTACTGCTCCTTCAACCTCCAATTCTTCGAATACATCTACTTTTGGAAAGAAGAAACGAGAATTCGAGAAGATTCTGGAGTCAGATTCTAATGTGGATCTCTATATTAAAGTCTCGGATTGCTTTGATTGATGATAATCGATTGATTATTTACAGAATAAAACATGATTTTTGGAAAAGTTTTTTCTGAAATATACTATTGAACTCTGGAGTATCAAGCAAAGTTTTCTCTAACTTCTCAGTTTCTAGAACCATTTCTTGGGCATCGTTTTACATCAAAATACCTATTCTCTAGTGAAGAGAGTAACCTTAAGAAGATGATTTTCCCATGAGTATCTACATCATTTGCATGTAAATAGCCCCTCCATTCAATTCTTCACCGCACCTTTTCTTCCTCTCTTCAATACACTTTTTGTTGCTTTTTTGTTTACTTCTCGGAATAAATTTCCTTTTTTAACTCACCGCTTCTTCTTCTCTTTTTGCATGCTTGCTCTCTATCTAAACCACTTGAACCTTTCCTCAAATTTGACACCTCATAGGCAGTAAAAAGAGAGAAAGAAGGAAGCAGACGAAGGTCTATGTGCAGATGGACGGTACCCTGGGGAGAAGAGGTTACAAAGAGAGGAAATAAGACACCTTCTGAAGATGAGCGGCTCAATTAATCAAAGCGTCTTCTTCTTAAGATTCTGAGAATTAGTGGGAAAGCCATCTATAGAAAGTAATCGAGTACCGTCTGTTATGATGTTATAAAGAGAGAAAAAGAATAATATTGGTTTTTGAATTTGAAATAATAAGTCCACTACCGTAATCCAATGAATTTCTTCTTTTCCCCAGAGGAGATGGAGCATCTTGTTCCGACAAACACATCATTTGTCATAAAGGGTCCTCGGAGCAACGGCACAATTGAATATTTTCGCGCAACAAGAAAAGAGAAGAAAAAAGCATGGAAACTTTACATATCGAAAAAAGAAAAGGGAAGCGAATAAAAAATTACAGAAAAATGTGTCAAAAACCCATAATGAACTAGGAACAAGTGGTGTTGCAATCTTGATATTTACATTGAAATAAGGGAAAGTGAAATGAGTAATTCTGATGAAAATGTATATTTCTAAATACAATTATTTCCAGATCTTGATGACACCGTCGTATCCAGAAGAGACCAATAATTCAGAGTTGAGAAGCATCATGTCAGTGATTGGAGTTCGATGATAGGTCGATGGCTGAAAAATGAAGTTCAGAAAAGTATGCTTACTTCAAACTAACCTTTGAGTCCAATGGCACCACTTTCTGATTCTCCTTTGCCTCGGTATCCAAAACACTTCGTTCGTAAATAACCAATGGATCTGTTGATGCTCCAGTTGACGTCGTTGAAATGTCATTCTCTTCGAAAATTGTTCGATATGTTGACCTTCCTTTTGGTGGAGCAGAGATTATTTCACAACCAATTGCTTTCGATGGATTCCATTTTCGAATAGCTCCACGAGAATCTCCAGTATAGACAGCACCAGTTTTTTCACATACACAAAGAGCACGAGTAATAAGTGGTTCTTGTTTTCGCAAATCGCTCGATGAGGTACTATAACTCAAAATCGGTGTTCCTCCAGTCCAAAAGACTCGTTTTCTCAATGGTTGAGCTCCAAGTTCATATGTGCTCACTTCTCCGTGCATTGAGAATCCGACGAAAACATCTGGGCATTCTTGTCTTGATACAGGATTCGCCCATACTGCAAGAGGTTGAACATTGACATGTGGTGATTCCCAACGGAGAACTTCTTCACGGAATCGGAGGTCATAAAGCATTAGATTCCGGCTATTTGTGTTGTTTCCAATCACCATCCAACTCTGTTGCCATGGATCAATAGCTGATGAAGTGATAAGTCCATGAGTTTCTTGGAACTTCTTTCTCCAAATATCATGTCGTTTGAGTGGTCCTTCCGAACTTCCAACTCTCAAATCAATTCCATAAAGAACGCCATGATGTGTTCTAACAACTGTCATCGGTCCATTACAATGCAAGTATACAGGCGCTCCTTCTGCTTCAGGAATTCGAACTTGTGTCATCACACGAGCAGCTCCTTGTCCTACGTCAGCCCATCGAATGAAACCATCATGAGTGGCCGCACACGCGTACTGATCATTCCATCCAACTGCATAAACATGCTGTCTATTCGTGTCAGTTGGAATCCACGTGTCTTCACTTCTTGCAGCACCGTATCCTTCTCCGAGAACAGCGCGTGTCTTCCACACTTTGACAGTTCCATCGGCAGAACCACTGAGAAAGAAGTCACCCTCACGGTTTGCAGATAATCTGGAATATATTTATTAATGATTGCATCAGAAGGTCAAAAATACTTTGTAACATTTCCAGAATGTTCATGAAGATGTGTGCAAATGATTCCTTTAATATTATTCGATGCTCCACCCAAAGAGTTCGATGAAGCTGAAGGAGCCATATTTGGGAGACTATTGGTGGAAGCCAATGGTCGTTTCGGCCGCGAATTGACATTCTTCATATGCAATTCATTGAGATGTGTGAGCATATCGTTTACTTGGTTGTCGAATGTTGAACATTTAACTGTGGAATCTAAACAATCATTATTTAATCAGTTTGGTTCAGGTATTTTCTTACATGAAGCTGGAGTATTTGTGACCATTCGTTCCTCTTCATAAGGTACTTCTCCACCAAGTAAAAGAGTATCTCTTCGTTCTGTTGCATGATTCGGAATGTTGATTGTTGTAAGTTGTCGTGAATTTCCACTCATAACGGAATCATCTCCACCGTAAGTAAATTCTTTTCGTCTAACACGACTGTGAGCACCAGCAGATAGATCAATTGTGCCGAGTTGGCGAGTCAAGAAAGTCTCCATTCCAGCTCTGGAAATCATTGAAATTTCAAACCAATATTTTTAATTCAAGCTTACGTATTCCTAGTTTCAGCCATTCTTTCGAATAGTTTTCTAAACGAATGAACTGAATGAGTCAATCGCTTTCTTGCCTCTAACGCCGCTTTCAAATCATTATGCTCAATACTTCCAGTTTTATTCTCCGTTTTAATTTTTGGAAATATTGTGTTGAACCATGAAGCCTGCGCTTCAAACGGCTTTCCTACTTGAAGATGTATTTCTGAAGCTATCAATTCGTTAGATTCTGTTGAAAGCAAAAAAGATATACCTAAAAGAGTTGTCAATTGTTTTGTGTTATCCAAACTCAATTCTATAATTTGGTTGAAAGTGGTTCTTGGGATTGGATCAATAAGTTGGCTCATAAGCACTGGTTTGCTCTTAAGTGTAAGTACTCTCCGTTTCGATTCTTCGATATACGGAGCAACTAGAGGAATCAGTTTCACATGTACTTCCGCTTTATTCCATTGCGAGTTTATGGCCAAGAGAATATCACAGACAGCAGATCGAATCCAATCATTCTGGAAAAAAAAACAGTTGAAATTGTAGTGAGATTCTGGTAAGATTACCGGATGCACCAAAAATGGTAGAACGTCGTCGAGCAGTTTCTTCACGGATAATTTGTCCAGATTCTCATTCTTAATGAGAATATGAATGCATCCAAGTGCACGTGTCACAACGTGTTCCTCACAGTCTTGTAGACCCTATAAATCCAGTGTTCAATAAGATAATCAAGGAACAGTATTTTATACTTACTAATTGCAGAAGAGGAACCATTCCTTCACTTCTTTTTTGAACACAAACTGGAAGAGAATCAAAGAATGCGGCTCGAAGTCGCCACTCAGTTTTTGCATTCAAGAATGTGCATAAGAATCGAAGAAGAGTGTCATCGTCTGAAATGAATATAATAATAGTATCTCTGCCATTTCTCAATAATTAACATCGAATTAGTAGATGCTTTTTTTATTTCAATTATTTAAACTCACTTCCTATTTTTATGAAGAAGTGGTAGAGCAAAGTAAGTGATTTACTCTCTACCAAACATCGCTTAACCATTGGATCCTTGCTACACAAAGCGGAAAACATTGCAGAAACGCCATGAAGCAATGCACCAGCATCATCATTTTGTTGCAGATCTCCAGCAGTTGATACTTCATCATCATACGGAGCGGCTTGTCGAATCTCTCGTCCCACTGTATAGAAACGGTACGCAGTATCAGCAAATTGTCCCAGTGATGTGGCGATTGCGAAAAGAACGTGTTGAGGACAATCGACAGAGTCGTTTGACATTGCATTTAGTTGTGGGAAGAGATAATCAACGAACACTAGAGATTCTTCGTATGTCTTTGGTTGGATTGGAGCTAGAAGTTCTGCAACAGCAGTGACAGCAGTTGCTCGAACCTGAGTCTCTGGATCAGACCACAAATGCACAAAATACGTAAGAATTCTGTCGATTGATACGCTCGAGTCCGATAAAGTTGAGAGTTCGACAAGCATTCTGATTGCATCAGTTTTAGCTTGAATTGTTTTCAAAGCTCTCAAATTCGAAGTGATAAGTGATACAAAAAGGAACGAAAATGACTTTGATTCCTCGCTTTCCGACAATCGTGCCCACCACAACTGTTTTTCTCGTTTCAACTTGCTAATAATGTCATCTGGTTCCAGATAGGAGAACTCGAGTGCTTGACTGAAGTCATCTGTTGATGGATCAACAGAATTGGAGGCTCCGTAAAGAGGGCGGAATCTATCTAGATATCGGAAAAGGAATGATTCCAAAATATGTGGGAATTTCAGAGCTGCTCCAGTGAGCACAGCGTTCGCTGATATTCTTCGGTTTGGATCACGATTAAGAAGGAGTCGTAGAAGATGCCGATATGGTGTCGGAACATCTTGAATTAATCTGAAAATTCTACGTTTTGAAAGCTTTTTTTTCGTTTTGCTTCAAACCTTAACAACATATTATTAGCATCTGATTCGCTCATGGATCTATATTCACAAAGGGAGCTATAAGTGAATGGAGCTCTATCGCACAAAATCTCAAAAACGATGCATCCAGCTGAGAACATATCCATTGAGGGTGTTAATGATCCGAATAGCCACTCATCTTGGAATTTTTCTAACTTTTCATCATATTCTGTAGCAGAAATGAATCGTTCAGGTGCAATATAGCAACTTTGACGACGACTTGAATCGAAGAAAAATGTGTAGGAAGACGGATTATCTTGACTGAGGAAACATGGTTTGAAAGGAGCGAAATCTGTGATTTGGAGCCAATTCGAAGAAGAAATCAACACATTTTGTGACTTCAAATCTCCGTGACAGACTCCTGCCGTTTCACATTGAGAGAGCGCTTTGAACAAGAGGAACATGTACCTGAAAATTTATTAACTGAAGAACCAAGCGTGAATTTTATTTTCAACTGAACATGTTTTGATCTTTTTTCTGCTAGAAATTCCACGAAGACATGGTGTTTTCAGCTACAGAACAGTTGATAGTCGGACTTTTTCTTTTCTCAAATTGAGAAACTTACCACATTTTCTCTGCTTCCACTACGAATGGTCGTGTGCTCATTCGATCGAACAAGGTGTGTTTTTGAAAAGCCCTGACCATCACAGCAGATTTTGGCTGTACAATAACTTTTTTAATCGGACAACAATTGGGACTTTTCATCAAAGCCTTCCGAATTTCGATAATTCTCTGTGGAAATGGGTCTAGGGAGGCTAAATTCTGCCGTACGAACACTTTATACACAAAAACACCTTCATGTGTTCTCCCTCGAGCCACTTTCATGAAACGAGTGCTTCCCAGACTGAAAGAAAATTTTTTAAGTTGGACGTTCTTATGAAACTCTTACTTTTCCACGGCATCACATGTAAAGTCGTTGAGATACACCTCAACAGGCAGTATTTCTGATGGATTTGTTGTGAAAAGTGAGTTTATATTACCCATATTATATCTGAAAATTGAAATTTGTGAATTAATAGAGAGATGGCTGTTAGAGATGAGAATAAGGTCTAAAAGTGCAGAGAGGTGACATGTGAGGAAAAGGAAAGAGCGTGCGAATTGAAGAAGAGCAGAGAAAATGTACATTGGGGCGCGGTTGTCGATTGCAGAGAAGTCGCGTCGTCCCATCGAATTCTATCGACTTTTTCTCATCGAACTAGACAATGCCATGACAAAGATTGATTATTTTTCGTGTTTATTGCTCATAACTAAAATATACAACATTATAAAATATTTGGTGGCCACCAAAACCTTTCTTCCGTTCTCATGTTATTCTTAAAACCAAAGCCATAATTCTGCTTATTTCAACCACTGCAGTGCATCGTCAGAAAAAGAAATCGGCAAATAGCTTTCCGATTTTAGAATAGCTTTCAGGTTTTCGAAGCCCAATAAGTAATCTCTACCAACTTTTAGATTTATCATTTTATCGTCCCAGTTAAACATTACATGTGACTAATTTCTTGTATACACAATTATTTTATGTCCCAATCAATCAGACGATAAATAGACAAAAAAAATGTTTCAGAATTTTAAATTTTAAGAAATCGGGGAGGAGAAAAGGGAAAGAAAACACAACAACCGAGTTGTAAGAGTAGGAAACAGGTGCAACACAGAGACAAAACATAGAGATTTTCAGGATGTTTACAAACAAGTAGTTCAAATAAAAAGGTTCACAAAAAGTCTCCGATGAGATTTCAAACAATAGTCGATCTAATAAAAACGAGTTGTGGCGAGTTTAGCGGCGTTGTTATTCACCAAAGGTAGACGATTCTGGGATTTGGGGGAAAATGCTGAAATTTCTGGAAAAATAGAATTGGAAAGAGGGATGATGAAGGAACCGGGAGGATGGTGAGAGACGGCGTTTGAAACGCTTACAAGAGAAGAATTAGCGGCAGGAATTGTTTTTAAAAGAAAATACAATATTTAGAGAGAATTGTCACCGGAGTGGGAAAACAACATGAAAGGGTTTGGAACCGCTTAGCGGTCATTTTGAATACGAAACAAAATATACTTAAAAGGAAACTTGGCAATGTTTTTGTGTGTGTTTGTATGAGGGAAAATAGAAAAATCGGTGCTAGAATAAAGCCAAAATCAAAAGGAAGTCTAGAAAACAAGAAAGAGAAAAATGCACATAAAATTGCATAGTTTGGAAGTTTGCTCATAAAAAGCATTACCTCCGATTTGCACAAATTGTACTAAAGAAAAGAGAACAATTGAAGAGAGTGACATAGAAAATGAAAAATATGAAAAGAAAAAAATCGAGGATCTTATTCCAATTGGAGAGTGGGCTTGGCCCCAAAAATGAATAATTTTGGAATATTGGAGCTGTTAGAAAAAAGGATATAAAAATTAATAGGAATGATTCTTCATATTATTAATCAGTGATTGTGGATTGAATACACCTCCTTGACTTGAAGACGACGTCGCAGACGATGATGACGTCGAAGAAGGTGTTGATGAGGCGACAGCAGATCCTGTAGCTGTGACGACGGCTGTGGCAGATGAGGTGCCATTATAGCGTTGAATGTTTTCCAAAGGGGTTATCATGTTGAATCTGAAAGTAGGGACATATCGATACTGTGTGAATGTCTTCATTGAAGAGGGGGAAGTCTAGTGAGTAGACCACTTACCCCGGAGTTCGTTCGCCATTTTTCGTACTCGTTGGATATTCAGACAAATATCTATTGTTTCGAATATTGAACAGCTGACTGAATGCACTGTTCTGGAATGCTGGATTGTAGGGTGTGCTCTGTGAGCCGATCATTGTATTGGCAGCGAATTGGTCTGTAAGAGAACCTAATCTCAGTTGTTGAATAATGTTTTAGATATGAGCTCACTGATATTGAAGCTTGATGCATCATGCCCATTATCTCCCATTCCTTGCATTGGATTCCAGTTCAAAAGTGATGGGTCAAATGGATCAGCTGGCACCACTTCATTTCTGAAATGTCACAATAATAAACACTGATTTAGAAGTTGGAAAGAAACATACCCAAAGTTGGTGGCTTTCGATCGATCGGCATGCTTTGTCATATGCTTTTGCAGATAAGTTTGTTGAGTGTACGACTTTCCACAAAATGGGCAAATGTGAATCTTAAGACGCTTAATACATGATTAGAATTACTTTTTTGGACACACATGAATAGGGGATACTTACCTTTAAATGTTTTGATTCTTTATGTTTTGGGATATGATCTAGAAGTGCCTGCTCATCAACGAAACATTTGTAACAACTATTGCATTTGAATGGTTTATCAGTTTGATGGCATCGAGAATGCGATTGAAGATTGCTCAGCTGTGAGAATGCTTTGTCACATCCAGTGAACTTGCACTGAAAAATCATGATGATTAGAAATCGTTAAGAGAAAAAGATAATGTGTTATTTACCTTGTATGGTTTCTCTCCAGTGTGTGTTCGAATGTGTTGTTGTAGATGAGAGAGTTGTGTGAACTTCTTTCCACAATAATTGCATGGTCCAAATGGTTTGATTCCGAGATGGATTCGCATGTGTTGGGAGAGATATGACGAGTTGGCGAACGCCTGAAACTTGAAGATTAGAATATTGAACATGAGGAATAAGGAGAATTCGAAAAGTTCTATTTTTGTAAGAGTTAAGTGAGCTTCTATCAGAAGCATGCAACTACGAACAGAAGTATCTGAACAACTGATAACATACCTTAACGCACTGTGTGCACTTGTAGGGCTTCGCTTCTCGCATCTGCATCTGTTGCTGAAGCACCCCCACGTCCGGCTTTTGTTCGAACTGAAAAAAGAAGAATGACTTTTAGATTTCATTTCATAGTCAGATGAAGATCCTAGTTTAAACTTTTTCCAGTAGTTTTTAGTTTAGATCAGGAACTTTGATCAGAATGACCGTATTCTTACGAAGGCTTTAAGTATCATTTCATTGGTTTCGGATCAGATTCATCGGATCAATTCGATCAAAATTCATTTCATGTTTTGCTCTCTTTTTCAATAAGAATGAAACGAAAGGTATTTGGTAGAAGAGGGGTTTAAGATCAAATTTCTGTAGAGAAGAAGAAGAGAGTCTTTCTCTCTCATTGTGTGTGCGCAAAAAAGCAAATATATTGGAAAAATGGTGTACTTATAACAAGGAACACTTTTCGTTTTTCTTCACTTTTTTCTACAGCATCATCATCGTCGTTGTCTTCATCAAAAAACAGTTGAAGATGATGAGGATGATGAAAAGTTTTGAAAACGAAAAAAGGGGGCGTGGCATTAAATTTAAATCCACGCGGATCCTCTTTGGCGGTTGGCCTTTTGTTGTGAATGAGGATGAGTCGATTAGGGACAGACAAAACGGTAAATTGATTTATCTCTGCTTTTTTTTTTGGAGTATGAGGAAAGTGTGATTTATTGAAGAAATATGGGAAAACTAGGATAGCGAAAGGAGCGATTCGATGATATACTGTTTTACTTTTTGGAATAAACTATTTGTGAAGAGATGAGAAAAATGGAGTGAAGAGAATGAGATGGATTACGGTAGAGGATGAGATCATTGAAGAAAATGTTTTTAGTTTTCATTTGGAGGATTACGATTGAACTTGAGTTTTCATGAGAATCGAAAAGAAGTGCAAAAAAACGAGCAAATCTATCTCGAAGCAAGCTCGAAGATTGCAATCAGACTCTCAGCTTACAGTTAGCTATATTTTAGAGATTCTAGTGAACTTCACAACAAAATAATATAGTTAAAAACGAATTACGAAAGATAATACTTGACTTCTTTACTAAGATGAATAGTTTTAAATTGAAGAACGTGTTTCACCACAATACACAAATGAGTCATATTTGAAACTGATCAAAAACTGTCGGCAGGTTTCAAACTAGAAAATGTTACAAACTAGTTTCAAAAGTTAGTTTTCTTAGTCATAAAGTACCTTCTCCTGAAGAATGCTGCGATAAAAATGGCTCAAGAAAAATGAGAAGACAGACAAGAACACACAAAACAACGAAAATATTGAACCCTTTTCTATTCATTTTGCTCCGCGTCTCCTCAATTTCTTTTTGACCATTTCCATTCATTTTGAGACTTTTTCTCTCCATATACACACAACCACTACCGGCGACTTTTGGCCAAACAACTTCGCAACATGTGTTTTGTCTCGATAAACACAAAAATTGGAAACGAAACGGACAGTCTCAATTTCAAAAACGAGGGTGCAGCACCGCGTCATACAATATCTACAAATGTCAACTAGGATATAGTTATGTGATCGGGATCAAAATTTGTGTATGATGTGGATTGGATGACTCGAATAAAGTTTCAGAAGGGATAAAGTTACTACAGGTTTTGATAGATCATGAATAATTCACATCTATTTCAACGCATTGATGAGAGCTCTAAAAAACTAAAAGAATTAGAGAAACATCCTGTATTATAAGGGCTATAAAGAAAGTTGTAAATGATACCTTAATAAAGTCGAAACCTCCCAACATCTGAACCTTAAGTCTCTCTATCATTCTCTTTTTCCCTCAATTTCCTTCAATATGAAAGTGCAGTGTCTCCCTAATGCAAACTCTCTGTTTCTCTGATTTCCTCAATTTCTCTAACTAGCTCCAACTTAAAATGCTGGCTGATCAATCGATCGATATTTCCATATACACACAGCCGTTTTTCTTTTCTTTGCGAATCTTTAAGAGAAGCACTGTTTGATTGAAAGAAACGCAGTGATGAAGAGTGTTCGGAGGTGAGTCTCGTTGTTAGTTTTGTTCGGTTTCGCCGTTTCTCTCTCCGAGTGTGCACTGTTCTTCTTGTTAGCACTTTCAAATGATTTTCAAAGGTTAGAACGGAATTCTTTGGTACTCAGTTCAGAATAATCTAAACATTTCAATCAGTTGAGATAAAGCTGAGAGTTCAGTAACTTCTAAGTAACTGACAAGCTCTCCAGTCTATGTACTCTAAACCCTAACTTATGTGAATCTATTTTTCCGTAGATCAGTCAGTAGATACTCTCATTTTCCCATCAATTTCATAACCTTCTTCTCCAAATCTACTATAGATTTGAAATAAAAAATGGGGGCGGAGCTTAACGCAACAAAACTCTCAGACAAAAAGATACCGATCAAATTACACATCGAGACGAAGAAGAATAAGAAGACGGCGCTCCGAAAATGAATTTCAAGGCGAACTCTTCTCTTAAAGGACATGTTGTGGGGGGATACTGTAGTTCCTAGTTCGATATATGTAGAAAAGATGATGGGAAATGAAAATGAATAAAGTAGTAGAGAGAGAAAAGGGTGGAAGGGATGGAAGAAGACACTTTGAAACTCCTCGAGAGAAAGAGATTATGATGGAAAAATGAATGAGATTGAAAACGGTAGATTGAGAAAAGAGAATAGGTACGGTAGAATGACCTAGAGCTCTATGCGTTGATTCTATATACAAAGATCAGTTAAGTATTAAAACTGCTGAAAAGATTACAGTAGAGCTTTCTGAGATAAAGTAATTATACTTTCAATTCATATGAAGCTAAAGTTAACATTGTGAACGTTGAGAAAAAACAAAAACAAATTTATTAAAAAAAGGTTATCAAAAACATATTTAGCTTTCATATGCCAGTTCATGATTACGATGTAATTGGAAAGCTTTAAAAAAGGAATCTTGTTCAAATATATTATCACTAAGCCATCACAGTTCGGCTTCTAATCTTAATGAGTAGAAATGAAAACATTAAAATAAGTAATCCTCACATCTCAATCTTCAAGTTTCGACCTTCAAAAAAAGAAACATCTAACAAAGGTCTAAAAAACTTTTCAAAAAAGAAAAATTAAAGAAAAAAGTCGAAAAATGCGAACGGTGGTGAAGAATGGACAAAAAATGGAGGAACGGTTGTTGACTTTTTGGGGTGTCATCTCGCACTCTTCACAAAAAGAGAAAAGAGAGTTTGTGTGCACTTTTTTAAACGAGAATCGAAAAGCCTCTTTTTTCTGTGTTTTAGTTTATTGATTGTTGATGATTTAATGGGTGGGTGGAAGAAAGATGACCATTGTTTCAATGGAATTTACGAAGTTTCGAAAGTTACTAATTGAATGAACTGATCTGGTAAATTTAAGGAAGCCTAAGGCATTATGGTTGAAATCTAGAAACTTTCAAATTATGAGAAGAAGAATCAAAAACTGCACGAAGTTCTAATGTTGCAAAAATGTTTTGCATTCTTTTTTTCTATAAAGCTAAGGCTTTCAAAAATCTATTCATCACTAGAGCGAACTTCAAATTGCATCAATTAAAAGGAACTGATAATTGGTGGTGATTTGATTACAAACCACCCATTGAAAAGATAAAACATTAAAGGGAATTGGTTCTAAAAGTTCTTGAATTCCTTGATAACAGCTTATGATAGTAGCTAATTCTTTACCAGTAACAGTAAAAATAATGAAATGATGTTTCAGTTTTTCACAAGGAGAAGTGAAATTCTTTTTTTTATGTTGCAATCTGAGGTCAGAAGCTTATTTTTCTGGATTACTGTATTCCATAAAACGATAATCGAAACCAAATTAAAAACCTAAAAGTACTAAAAAACGAGTAAAATGTTCAATAAGAGGTTGTCCTTCTTCTAAAAAGGATAGGGGAGGAACCGAAAAATGTAATCTCAAAAGGAGGCATCTTTTAGGTAAGAAAAAGCCAAAAAAAAGTGTCTCTTTCTGTGTGTTCTTCATTTCTCTTGACCAATCCGAAACCTCCCCGGTCTACCGTAATCTCAGACGGACCGCCCGTTCTCTTTCGTTTTCCTCTCTCCGGTCTATTGCACACACCGGTTTGGAAGCGAAGGAAAAGTTGGAAAAGGAGTGGAACATTTCAAGGAGACAGACATGGATTACTGTAGAAGGGAGAGATGGCCAAAATGGAAACATTTTGAGACGAAGAAAATGGATAAAAAAAACGAAGAAGAAGAAGATGGGAACTAGTTGGAATAATGGAAATCAAAGAAAAATGAGACAGGTAGGTATTTGGAAAAAAGAGAGATATTTTATTGGTACGGGTTATTTATTTGGTGGATGACGACAAAATCTACAGAAAATGACATGCAAAGTAGATAGTCCGGATAGAAAAAGAGGATTTGTTGTGTATCCTAAATGACGTAGAGTAGGAAGCTACAGTAACCTGGTGACGTAGAAAGAGCTTCGAATCTTCTGCTTACCGTACCTTCTAGGTCTACAATATTCTACAGTAATCATACTATGAACACTTACCATTTCATGCTTCATCAAATCAGAATCAGATAACAAGTCATCGATTAAGTTATGATTTTCAGAGTCTTCCATCTCAAAAATGGTCTTCTATTTTTTTGATATCAGGTGAGAAAAACTGTGGAAAATCAGAGTAAGAAATAGGCGTTTTGAACTATCTTCCTCTTCTACCTCTACAGAATCGTTCGGTCGTCGTTAAGATGAAAAAAAAACGAAATTATGGGGCACCCGGTTCGGGAATTTCTGAGGGGTCGACTAGGAGGAGAATGACAGTTTTTTAGTGTTTAGCAAGGTTCAGAATGGAAAAAAAGTGAAACTGGTTTCATAAAAAGAAAAAAGAATTTCAGATGTTTAGAGATGTGATCTGATTTGGATAAATGTTCAAACTGTTTATAGGCTAGAAACTGAGTGAGAGCTTGTTACCTGAATAGTAAACCAGAGTTCAAGTTTAATTCTCACATGATCCTAGGAAAATATTGATCAACAAGTTACAATACCACATGGTTAACCGTGTTGCGAAATGTGAATTGGATTGGTTAATGAAAACTGGGCCAGCAAGCTTCACGTCCTATCAGAAGTTATTTCTTCAGAAGTACTCCTGATTGAGGTCAATCAATCCAAAAGCTGTTTGGAGGTGAGTTCTTCTTGGAGCTAACATTATACTACTTTGAAAAGAATTCAAGATGTATTGTAATCACTGCCTTCGTATAAGAATACCTATTAATGGATTTAAGAAAATGCATTAAAATGTACTTGAATAATTACGCTGAAACTTTGAATCATCGATCATAAGCGCCTCTTAATTTCAGAGGCTACCGGGAACTTGAAAACTAAAATTACAATGCGTTTTTGGCAGAAGCTACAGTATACCTCAATATTGTAACTCTTACTCTCGGTTATACTTACTAATCAGAAATCATAATATTTCTCTTACCTTCGTTTTTCATAGACATTATTATACTTCTACTCAGCTGCACTCAATAGTCAGTCACCAAGAGGAAGTTGAATCTCTCGACTGACCACCCTCACACATGTTTTTTTCTCTTCTCAGTTCTTTTTTTTCAATCGTTTTGGGTCATCACCCCCAGTTCATCCACACTTCTTTTCTCTCCTCCCATTATCTTTTTTTTTGTGCCTCTACTTTCGAAATTAGGTCATTCTTCCCCCTCATGTTCCGTATTAGATACGTTCAAAAAACTTCTGTCGGATGAGAAGACCCCGCACTTTTCGCTTTTTCTTTCTCTAAAAAAGGACATGTAGGGAGATTGTAAAAGTGACAGTTTTCGTCTGTCTTCCTCCTCCCTTTCTCCTCTTAGGTCCCCTCCATTTTACATGTTCTTCCATTTTCTTCGAAACGCTCGTTCGTTTTCAAGGCCGCCGTCACACAAAAAATGGCTGGAGAAGACGTCGGAAGAGGTGGAGAAGGAGACGCGCGCCAAATTGCTGAATGACCTAAAAAGGAGCGAAAAGTGCGTGTTTCTTCTTCGTTTTCTCGAGGATGCGCGTCCGCTAAGAAGCAAAAAAAAAATATCTGTATGGAGGAAGGACATGGAGGTTAAGAGAGTGAGTGCAAAAGTACATTAGGGGGTGTGAACTTTAATCGAGGAAATGTTTTGGTTCTTTGAAGAGGGGTTCAGGATTTTGTGGTTTGGTTCAGGATTGACTCTGCATAGAGAAAGTTAATGTATCAGCATATCTATGTGACAATATAGAGAGACTTGATAAAATAGATCATAATTAATTCATCAGAAAGTTCGTCTCTTCAGCTTGCACTCAGAATTTACCAGTGATTCAAACATTTGAGAATACGTCATGCTTCTGTAACCCGCCTACTTATCCAGAAACTATGGGACACATTTATAAAAGAGTTTTGGTAAAAAAGGTACGCTAAACTTGGTTTCTCGATCGAACACTCATGTTTCTGAACGTCGGTTAGTATTCCATAAAAGTGATGAAGTTTTCGTAAATTTTAACTTTAATAAGAGCTAGATTATTTGTGCAAGTCTACAATTATTTCTGATAAGAAAAAGATCCTTTTTAACATAAAATTTTCTTGAAACTTGAACAGTATCTATCCTATCTCGCCAATTCCCAACGACTACCGTATGACTTCCGAGTGACAGGTGCGATATGTTATGAGAACCTTAGAATCTCTGAACACTAGACATAAAAAAAATTCGCAACAAACTAAGTGACCACCTGGTTTGTTGTGTCTAGAAGATCGAGTTTATATGGTTCTGAAGCAAAGTTCTCAACATTTAGATTTAAAGCTGTTTTCTTACGGAGGCTTTTAGAATCGAATAATAGCAAATGTGACGAACACTAGGACTGGAAAATGGTCGCGAAGAGTTTATATGAGCACTTACAAAGGGTCAAATCTGGAGCTTCTCCGTTGGAAGTGGTTTGAAAAAGAAAGTTGGTCGAAAGAAGTCTGCAGTCAGTTGAACTTTCGAAAGTAGTATCAAAAAAGTGCTAGGTATTCGGAGTGAAAGTGATTGAGATGGTGACCTAGTGAATGTGCAACAGAAACATCCCTTAAACAAAGGGTGCCCGCTGTCAAATCCCTCCCCTCTCAACTGTTTTTTTATTGGAAGTGAGAGCGAGGAAAGTGACAAATGAGATGGACGGAAAGGAAAAAGGACCGGATGGAACGGAATGGATGGAATCCAATGGTCACTGGGAAAATGATGATGGTGGTATGTGAGGTGAGTTTGGACATTGGGAAAACTTTTGAATGCAACATTGAGAAGCAGCGAAAACTTTTCCTTTCCTGTTATAATAAGGCTCTTGAATTTTGAAGAGGTCTAGAATATGAAATACCGGACATTCCTACTCTAAAAACATTTTTGGTTTAGTGAAATTCAAAAAATTGAGTATCAGAAGTATCTTCTCACAAAACTTTGTAAAATGAAAAATTTTGGTGAGGCAACGTGAGACATTTTCACAGCAAGTCTAGTATTATTCAGCCAATACTACAAGTGCAACCTGATAATTATTGTCTACATAATATATGATCTGTCTCAAAACATTCGGAAGTATGTGGAAAGTGAAATAAGAAATTGAAATTTCAAAACTGATTCTGACGTAAAAGGAGAACGCGAGAGCTGTTGAGAAAGTACATTCCTCTCATCAGATTTCGAAACCTAAAAAAACAACTGGACGCCTAGTTCAAGGATGGCATCATATAATGGATCTTAAAATCTAAAATATATAAACTTTAGAAAGTATGTATGCTGAAGTGGTCCGAAAAGGATTGTGACGCAAAAAACATGTCTATCTATCAAAGGTCTAAAACCAATAGATCCAAATCTCACATATAAATTAAAAATGAAATCTAAAAATTCAAAAAAATTCCTAGACTCTGGTTGCAAAAAACGTCTGGGGCGACGGAAACCGAAACGTGGGGCGGATGGAATGGAGCACACAGAAAAGAGAAAAAAAACCATCTGCGTTTCTCACTCTCTTTTCTCTATCCCAACCATTTCGTGTTCCTTTTTCACTAGGTCAACAAAAAAAAACTACCATCCGCACACTATTCGAGTTCTTTTTTCAATCGCTTTCAGAGGCGAATAGTTTTCAATTTTCCTGTCTTTCGAAGCATTCTGAGCATACTCCATGAAGTTTTTGGATCGTTTTCCAAAAGTCTGAAGATTACTTTCAGATTGATCTATGTACCCTTTTTGTTCGTCTTTTCCGCTGACGCGCAACGCAACAAAATGAGTTGCTGCAGGCAGGGCAGAGCTCTCGAGAAAAAACAACAGTCTCTGTTTCTATTTGTTTCCCCCTTATACCATTTTTCTTGCAAAAAAAAAAGCGAAGAAGAAAAGACTGAACAGACGGACAAGAAAAGAGCACACATCGGGGAGGGAGAAAAACGGCGATAGATTTTGGTACGGGCGGTTCTGGCTGCAAAAGGAAGAAGGGGTGGCTCCGATCGAAAAGTGCTCACAAATATATTGAGACCATATGGGAAAAAAAGAGACCGGATAAAAAAATTGGATTGGAACACCTTGAAAAGTTTAGAAAGAGGAGGTGTTAAGGAAAACAACATTTTGATCTTGTTGAACTTTTTTTATTTATTTAGATCTTGTTAAGGGTGGCCTAGGGAATTTAAAGTTCGTCCCCGAACATTCTGACCTGTGCCGCCTTCTTTTTTTCGATTTTGATCATCAATGTACCAAACAAATAAGACAAGATTGTGTTTTGGTTCGACGAGAAGTAACCTCTATTAGAAGTGCGTTTGGAGCCTCTAATATAAGGGCACTAGAGAAATGTGTGCTCTGACCCAAAGTCGAAAAGTATTGAGTTCCAAAAAAGTATAGAACGTTCCCAAAATGTTCCATTCTACCCTTTCTCCGTTTTTTGGAGTTCAATGCATTTCTAACTAGATTTTCAATGTTTCGAATTTCATAGCTCTGTTATTTAAACTAACCTGTGGATATCTTCCAAATTGAGAGAACATATGATGTGGCAACAGAGAATTTTGATGGAAGTTCAAGAGATCCGCTGAAAATGATTGAATTCAGTTAGAGCCTTCGAAACTTTAAGGAGGACAAAAAGGTATGAATAAAGGGAGGATTTAACGAGAACTTCAAATACAAAGGGATATTCATATAAGGCTAAAAGTAGGACGTTTTCAATTTATTACTTTCAGAACAAAAATTGAAACCGTCAAATGAAAATGGAAGAAATTCATGATGAAACGAAGGATCCCATCGGAATTCAGGAGGCAAGAATGGTCCTATATTTTAAATATTAGATCATTCATCTCTAAATATTAGCTTAAACTCAAACATCCTAGTTTTTTACCTTGATTGAAATGAGGGAACGGATTCGCATTTGAGCCAGAAGTTTCTGAATGTTGAGACAATGCCATATTAAGATTAGTGATTGAATGATGAGCTGGAGTGGATCCTGTGGATCCTGTCACGTTATCCGAATTGGCTCCGTCAGTAGAGTCAGTACCATCAGTAGAACGACTCGAGGATCTCAAATTAGTTCCTACTCCAAAATGAGCTGTTGATCCTGAAGAGCCATTTGTTCCACCGATTCCCGAATCAACGGGAGAATTGAATGCCGAATCAAGTACACTATTTTGGTCCATTCTTGGAAGGACGTTGATGAAATTGTAGTTGTTTGTAGTGTTTTCCGATAGCTGGAATAAGGAAAAATAAAATCGAGTTTTCGATTTGTGGTATACACATCTTAGATTCTACATACCTGACACCAAAAGTTGGGAGCAATCCCATTAGAAAATACATCATAAAACATGTCTCGCTAATAAGAAAAGTGACTAAAGTGACAAGTTTGATACCTAATGAAATGGGTGGAGTCAATCCTACAGTAACCTTCCGAACTCGAGATCTAGACAAAAACTGGGCAGGTGGTCCAAATGCAACTTTTTTGTTGTTGCGTCTGATGTTTGAAATAACATACTGCACCTGCCTTCGAGAACGGATAGGGATACAGTAAATGAAAAAAAGTGTTTAGCTTCAGGTTTGAAAGAAAAAATCATTCACTTAATTTTCAAAAAATCTTCAGATTTTGAAAAAAAAAACATCCTTTTAAAAAAGCTCAAGAAATTAAAAGAAATGAATCTCAAATAACTGAAATTTCTTTTGTGTCCTTTTTCATTTTACTTCTTCTCAATCCGTTCGTTTCTTTCCCTTTTACTCACTCTCTTTTACTCGAACACGTGCATGACACCTGCCTGTTCTCCATTCTTTTTTTCCGTTTCAAATCGTACTTTTTTGAAACGAAACTCACTCATAAATATGGAATAGTGCACAGTGCACACAGCTGCGCGTTCCGAGCTTTTTTGGTAAAGATTTTGAAACGGGTCAGTGGTTTGATGGTTAGAGAGGAGAACTCGAATGGGTCAAGTGAGTACGATTGGGGATTTCGGAGCAAGATGATTAGGACAGAGGACTGACCTTCTAATAGAGGTTTCCTATTTTTCATTGTCATCTGATTTTTTTTGCTTTACAGAAAAATTAGAAAAATTGGTCAGCGCCGGCATGTCTCTGTCTATTACCCTCATCTACTTTCTTACAAATACACATGTGCACCCATTCTAAAAGAACATAATCTTACTTCCAAAACTTTCTAGTTTTTATTTCGTACCGTTATTCCTATAAGATTTCTGTTTTTCTTCCCAATTCTATGACTCTTATCACACCCTTTCTTCCCTTTTTCCTCTCTCAAAAGCCCATTTTCAGATGTAGAGAGAAATGATCGTAAAACTCATAGTCACTGACTTTTCCATGTTTTTACGACTTAAAGTTGTGCGAGCAAGAAGGTGATGCTACCGTACTAGTAGTCGGCAATTCCAACTGATAACAACACAGACACGGAGAACATAAAATTGAAATTTTATGGGTTCAATGAAAATTGGAGAAACGAGAAAAAACGTGGAAGAGCTGGTACCGCAGGTCATATTGTACCCTGTCTGGAACTATGATCGATGGTGATAACTGGGAAGAAAAATAAAGTCCAAAGTTTATATATAAATATCCTTCGAGGACGATCGGATGGCCTAGCTAATCTAGACTTGGTCATGGTATCATTTTTTATGTGATTTCAAAAATTTGCAATAAGCTCACCTTAATGCTTCTTCAAGCTGTTCCAGTTTCCAATTACCCAAGTTTTGAGTGTTCTCCACGTGGAAAAATGATTATAGCAAGATGGATTTGATTTCGATTTGATCGACTGTTGCAAGTAGGTTAAAAGTTCCAGAAGGTTGAGACTCTTTTCAGAAAAGAGCCAAAAAATGAATGGAGTTGGACTCCGAAGGGGTTTCGCTAGGCGAAATATGTGGTTTGGAACCTGTAAAAAAGGTGTTGAAATAACAGTAAAAAAAGGAACAAAAAAAGAAGAGAAGAGAAAAAATCAGCGGCTATGGGGGTCGTGAAAGTGAATGAAGGTAGTAGAAAAAAAGTGATGGAATGAAAGAAAGAAGAAAAGAACAGATAATCTGAAGAAGAAGAAGAAGAGAAAGAAGGCGAAAATGGGGGTCAATTATTTATTGGGCACCCTAGTTTTTTGAACTGATTTGTTAGACTTATTGGATATATTAGGCAGTGTATATAGTTTCCTATATTTAGGAAAGATGCCAAGGTGGCCAATTAAAAATAAATTTGCTTGATACTGAGGACAGAGTTTTTCTAGTCCCCAGTCACGCTAGGCTTGACCATTCAAATATCTAGCTGTTAATGAAGATATTCTAATCAGACTTTGCAAGAATGCAGTTGCGAATTATGGAACTTTTTATTTTCTGAATCCCCGATATCCTGATGACTCTAGTCCAAACCTTTTCTCATTCTTCTTCTAATTAACTACCGGAATCGCTATAAAATAAACTGTGTTCAGCAAGATTATCACTATCAAACACAATCAAATCTTGTCCCTTGAATTATTCCAGAACTCACAGGACCATTGTAAAAAGTTCTAGAACTCATAGCTCAATTTCTTTTTTTAATGAAAAATCCCGAAAACAAAGCTGGAAACCATCCACAGTATAACTCTCCGTACCACTAAAAAAACTAATTTTGATTTCTAAAAACCATAAAAAGTTACCTCCGAGTGTGCTCAGCACATGACATTTTTACCACCATATAAACCTACTACCAACCCTTTCTCCCTCCTCCCATTTCCCAACTAAACTCATTATCGGGTTATCATTATTATTTTTATCATTCCACAATAAACACAACTTTCCAAACTGAGACGTAGAAGACGAAAGTTTTTGATAATAAATACCATCACTTTTTTGAAACCATTTTTTGTACGCGACCTAGTTAAAAGTATCAAAAACGTATAAAAGAAAGTCTCGGGATGAGAAAAAGAAAAACGAAACGGTCGCCCTGCGGAAAGGGATAAGGCAGCAAAAAATGGGGGCGGAACATTTGTCCCTTCGATGGATTGAATCGAGAAAAACTGCGTTGAAGTCAAGATGAAGAAGAAATGGAAAATGAAACGAGAAAAAGGAGTTGTGGGTCTTTCTACAGTTTTTTGTCTACTCTCTCGCTCGTTATCATGATCATCATTACATATCTTCCTGGAGAAATTCATTCGCAGCATCCCGAACGAATGAAATATTAGGGAGGAATCAATCGTTCGGAAAAGAAACTGTATGGTGATAAGAAGAAAAAGAAAAGGAAGAAAGGAAGAAATGAAATGGATTACGTGTTCATAGTAGAACTGCTAATTGTTTTAGAATGCTTTCATATTGAAAGATTTTATTTGAAAAAAGCAGAAGTTTTTCTGGATCTGTTACATTTGTACAAGAGAGGAAGGTAGTTTGGATATATAATCAGTATTTGACAAGCATGAGAGTCTATAGATTGGAATAATAAAATGATCTAGGTGAACTGTAGAAAGACAAGATAAAACCTTTTTTAATCGAGAAGCTAACCGTACAATAAAATTTCCCTAGAGCGTAAAATAAAGTTTAATTCTAAATCTCAATAGCTCCCTTGCTTTTGAAAGTTCGGTATCTTTTACTAGTTCATCTAGGTACCTACTATAGCTGATGAAGCTATGAACTTAGAGTGCCCTTATATTACAGGGTTCCCGATAAATCCATTCTAATCAAAAATCAGAACCTTATATCACGCGCCTACTACACTCTTTTTTCATCTAATCCAATCTTATCAAAAACTCATCAAAAGAGATGATAAGGATATATAACTTTATCAAAAGAGCCTTCATCCCCCGGAAAAATGACCACTGTAAAAAGTGGGATGGGCGCATCAGGATCAAAGGAAAAAAGAGGGATGTAGAGGAAGAGGAAGAGGATGAAAAGCTCGAAGAACGGAAGAGATAAAAAAAAATCACGACTTTTTGTTCAGGTACATACCTCTTGGTCCACACCTCTCATGTGTATCATCTAGATGTTCTGGGGGAGAGAGAAGAGAGGAAAAAACTTGTAATTTTGAGGGAATATTATGACGAGAAAGAAAGAGGAGAGGTTGTCCATCTTCATTTCTCATTGACCTCCAAGAACCTCCAATAGAAGGGCAGAGATTTCAGTAATCCAAAATATCGTGTATCCTTGCAGACAAATGTTTCAGGCTATTCCAGAAACTCTGAAATCCCGAGTAATCTTCAGGTTTCATTACAAGCAAATATATGCAAATCAAGGCATTAAGGATCTGCAAAGGATATCTATGTGCCCTTCTATTAGAGTTCTTGGGTTTATCCGAAGCTTCAAATCTTACCTCAAACTATACCCTTTTCCTAACTATATGAGACCAAAAACTTACAAATAGTTGCTCTCTTTCTCTCCCAACTAAATGCTCATTAATCAATCCTTTCCCTCCTTCTCCTCCTTCACATTCTCTTTCTAATTTCTCTCCCAAAGTTCATCTGCGCCCCGATTTTTTCGCAACATTAGAAGAAAGAGAAGAAGAAGAAGGTACCAAATGGAACGGAAAAAACACATGTCTTATCATCATTTTGTGGTTAGAAGAAGATGAAAGAAAAAGAAGAAGAATGGAGATGAAATGAAACAAAAAAGATACCAAAATGTAAGGTATAAGAAGAGGAAGAAGAAGAAGCATGGCGTATATAGTTATGGATCACTAATAGCCTCTCCGAAACGTTCAATCGCTTTTCTTTCAAACACTATTATGTGTTCAGAGGGAGAAGGGCGAGGAGCAGCATAATACAGAGAGAAACAAAAGAGAAATCACCAGATGTTTTTGCAGAAGAAATTCGAAATTTTTTGGAAAGAAACCACCCCGTCTGGACCACATTTTTTACTATTCAGATATGAAAAACACATTTATGATAGGAAGGGAGGAGAGAGAGAGAGTTATTAGTATGATGAGGTTGGTATGATTGAGGGTGGATGGAGAGCAACAGGAAATTGGTTTTTAGGTTACTTCTGGTTGTATAAATGAGGAAAATCTACGCAACAAGATTCTTTTTGAGAAAGCTCTTATCAAATGGGAGAATCAGTTGATACCGTTGACACAGATATATTCTTTTGATCAAAATTTAATTATTCTGATCAAATTCCTAGGTCGAAACTATCATTTTACAAACAAAAACCTACTTTCATGAATGAAAGATAGTATCCTTTTCTATGTATTAGTGTTTCTATAAGCATTTTTAGATCTTAAATGTTGTACTTTTCAAAATAAGAAGACAGTTATTGTTCAAATCTTTTTACTCAGTACCTAGAAGAAAGTTATCTCCAGAAAAAAAAGTCCAAAAAACCAATTATTGCAACATTTTTGATCCGTAAAATCCAAAAAGACGCAGACATGTAAAGAAAACAAAGAAAACAGTCTTTTTTTTTCCAAAGAAGTGTGCACTCACTATCCCGTTCCCCTTTCTCTTTCCCTCTCTCTCTTTCCTATTCCAAAACTGTGTTGTTGAGCTCCCTCTTTTTCTTTTCAGACAGAGAGAAAAAGAGAAGGAAAGAGCACACGGAGTTCTCTCAAAACTCCACCACCGGTAAAATTGGGAGGGAGAGAAGGACGTTCGAAAAACAAATATAGACAGTATGAAGAGAGAGCTCAGGATGGATGGTGATGGTAGAAAAGTTGGAAAAAAGTGGACAAAAAGAGGAACGGTTGTTGCGAAAAACGGTTTACGATTGTAGATTCTCGGTGGTCAGTTTTTTATATTCCGGAAGTTTAAGATTTCATATATTGTGGACTAAGTTGGCCTAGTTGATTCAGTCTGGCCTGGTTGTAACTAGTCTACTCAAAATCTGTATGCAATCTAGCGCCTGACCAGACTAAATGTATTAGGATCATACGAGGTTCCAAGCATTAGCATCCTAAAACTTCTGTTCTGAAATCTAATCCTTCCCATCTTACAGTACTCCCAATCTCGACTGAATTCTTCTGACTTCTATAAATCTGCGATTTCCGTTTTTGCGGATATGGCATCACGTGATCCACGAATTTCCCAAAAATGGGTTTCAGACTTGCAAGTCAATAAAGCTTATATTGAATATTGCGTGTTGGATTAGCAAGAAACACTTGTGTCTTGCAGTTCAATTTTAATGTCACTACATCATAGTTTTAGATCTACCGTACTCTGGAAGTAACTTCAATTTCAGAAACTATGAATTATATGCTTGGCTCTCATTATGAGTGCCTCTCATAAATACCAAAACGGCTGCAGATTAATAACCCTACAGTAATCTCCTCTCTGAACAATATTCGAATTTTGCACCAATACACCAAATCTTACGACAATGTGCAGGTTCCGAACAAATTGAATGGCTACTACTTTTTGATCATCATCATCAAAATCATTATCTAATTTTCAACTTCTTTCTCCTCCTCCTCCAATCATCTTCTAAGAAAAAACCCGTGGGCATTCCTCATTCCTCAACTAAAAAAAAAACGATTTGAAAAATCGAATGTATGTGTGTGCCTGCGTCCGAAAGAGCACAACGAGCAGCTGGGGGCCCTCTTTTCTTCACCGAAAGGCCGCTGCTTTACAACAAAAAAGTTTGGAAAGAAGAAGAAATTCGACGGGTTTTTAAGGCTAAGATTCAAGTTTTTAGAAAGAGCATAGTTAGGAAAGTTAAAAGCTGTTGAAATTATAAAAAAGAAGAATTATACAATCTGTGAATTAGCATGAAGTTTCTTCTTTCAACAAGAAAAAGCTAAGCAGGAAAGAAAAGAAAATTTTGGAAAAGAAATAGTGGGCGGAGCCAAAAATGGGTGGAGTATCTATTCAGAAGACCACACAAGAAGCTAAAATAAGACATGAACCGGAATGTAGAAAATGGAACATCCAGGACGAAAAAGTGTTCAAAAATCCAAAACACGGGAAGAAAAAAGAACTCAAAAGTTGAAAGAAGATATGAGAAGAAAAAGTATGAACCCTCTCTTTGTTGCACCTTTTTTCTCATTTTCTTTTTTTTTCGTTCTTTTTTCTTGAGAGTCTTCCAGGTTCCTTTTCTTTTGTTCTTTACCCAGATTTGTTTAGTTGAGAAAGAGGGTGGGTGGTCCACAGGTAGGTTGGGACCTCCAATGCAGATATGCTCCAGAATTCATATCCTAAAACGGGAAGGGCTTTCCAGTTTTTACTCTTGTGTCAAAGTATGTTAAGAAGACGTAATCTGTTTATAATGAATGAAACTAAATACGAACGAATCCTATGATGAAATAATTTCAAACAAAAAACAAATCGTAGTCTTAAAATGACACACAAATCCAAGAAAACATTTGAAAAAAAACTCTACAAAAACTGAGAAAATGCGCAAATAATTCGGTCAACACATTTACGTCAAAGAGGCCCGGTTTACAATGAAAAAAAAACTGAAAAAAGATTAGAATCAAAGAAGGAAGAACGACATTATATGGGAGAGAGAAAAGTTTCCAGTGGTTTTTTTTCTCATGGAACTACACGCAATTCGGATGATGATGATTTTTAGAGCAGATAACACAAAAGAGATTCTTACCTTTTTTAGGACTTTTTGAGAGAGTTCTGGAGAAGAAGAGAGTATGGGTCAGTGGGTTTGATCAGATGAATTTAGATGATGTAGGGAAGAAATAAAAGAATTTTGGAGTTTTGGGGATTTTCTTTCTTCTGTTAGATACTCTCAAAACTTTGAATAACCTTTTTTCTCAAGCCTACCTCAGAGTTTCACTTCTTGATTTCAGTTTTTATTCTCACTGAGAAAAAAACTTTGTGCGATATTCTAAGAAAAAGCCGAATCCGTTCAGACTTTTTCCGTGAGAACCTTAGGTAGTCGTACCTCTCCGTTCAATGTCCGGGTGGGAAAAAAAGTGTTGTGAAACATGGAAAATTCAGAGTGTTTCTTAGGAGTTATAAGGTTCCTGCAGTGGAAGGTGAAAAAGTGAAGTATGATGTGATTATAATGGTAGAAAAAATAAAAGTGAGGTAATGGTTGCGTGTTAAGTCAGCAAAGTGAATGGATAGCTTAATATTCGGGTTTTGTAAAATACTAGACTCTAAATTCTCAGTGGAATTCTTCAAATCAAAATATATGTGAATAAAACAAAAGAGATGCTCTTCTATTGCAGGTGAGGACAGCCTCTCCAACTAGAAGTTAATCAACAATGCTACTGATCATAACCATACCTAACCTTAACCAAAAACTTATCAAAAGTAGAGTACCGTAGTTTCTCAAGGCTCTCTCTGATTCATGAGAATGAAAACTTTTCTCTCAATCAGGATAAACTTTGGCGATTCAATTTGGTCAGCTTCAGAAATTTAGAAAAAAAAACCAATGATTGGCATTTCTTGCAATCATAAATAAACTTTTTCCTACGGTACCTCGTGAAAAGTTTTTCTCCTCAACCTTTTTTCTAACCCACTATACGAAATTGATCACAAAAAAGTGAAACATGTTCTTATATGTCAACTGATTACTTTTTCAAAGGCGCCACCACCACTGGCACCGGCCACCAAGTGAAGTACACACTAAAAAAGGTCTCTACTTCTTCTTCATTTTCTTCTTCCCACGACGACGCCAGAAGTGGGCGGAGTCGTCACGAGTTGGAGCCCCACAGCTTCAACAGAAGGAGCTCCTTCTTTTCAGACATTCTTTGGCGCCAGGCACGCCCGGGGGGTCGGCCACCGAGCCAAGGACACACACAAAGTGACTTTTCTAATCAAGAAAATGTGTGCATGCTGAAGAAGAAAGAAGAAGTATAGAAGCTCTTTTGGAATGTAAGGGTGGTGACAAAAAAAAGAGTTCACTATTCTTTCAATTTCCTAGTTTTTAGAGGAAAAAGGAATGTGAAGTCTCTAATGAAATAATAGTAAAGTATTCCAATACTTTGATGGATGAATTCTAATTGTCTTTTGACAGGGTCTTTTTTGGAATGGAAAGGGGTGGAAGCAAAGCATAGTAGACTATGAAATTAGCTGAAATAAACATGAGACAAAAGATCGTCAATGTGTATATTATACGAAATTCGTTTCCGTTCCTATGATTTCTTCTCACGATGAACACTTTTTTTTCGACTGATGAGGTTGAAAATGCTCAGCGGAGCATATGTTTTTGGAGGGTTGCACCTCACAAGAATAGGGTGAGAAGAGAATAATCAGTAGAAGACGGCTACGAGCTTTAATATAAGAGCACCCTTAAAGGCATGAGGGATGTACAAGAAATTTAAAAAAGAGATCACTGAAAACTGTTAATAGAGCGCATTTAAAATACTGAAAAGCATACAAACTCTTCCTAAAAGTCTTGAGCATATTTATGATTGTACAAAACGATCAGCGAAAAATCTCAAATTTTTTACTAAAAAGTTTGATTTGCACAAGTCTGAATCTCATTAAACTATGCCTCCATGCCTACAGTAATCCGGTCTAATCCGCCACTTTTTATTCCGACCGCCCGTTCCCTTTTTGTTGGTATTTATCCACTTTTTTTTTCTGTTCAAATCAAAACTAATTCGAAAATTGACCTGCAATGAGATTACATATGACTTTAAAACTTTTACTTTTTCTTTGAATTTGAAATTTCAACGAAATGTTCAATTCTACAGTAATCCTTAATCCCCTGGCCACCCATTTTGTTTTAAAAAAGGAACTGCAAAAGAAAATGTTTCTCGTCGTCATCGTCCCAATGGGTGCAGTGGACACAAAACCATTAAAATATAGATGAATCGGCGCTCCTTCATGGGTGTAGAACGAAAAAAGTGCCTTCTTTTGTGCGGCGCGGCGGCAAATTCGAAACTGAATCCCCTCGAGACATTTTTGCTGTTTTTTTTTAAGAGCGGAACGTTCTCTGATCCTCTTCTTCTTATATACTCTTTCATTCAAAAGGCCTCAGGCACAGATAAGGAATGGACCGCCCATTAAAAGGACGAAAAAATAAAGGAAAGCCGGGGGAAACTAAACGGAAAAAAAGAGGAGGAAAAATGGGAATGGGCAAAAAATTGGATGCCCCCCCAGGCAGGAAGAAGAAAGGGAAGGATTTGCAAAGAAAAGGGTTTGTACAAAAGAAAATGATACTTTTTTGGTAAAATTGCAAACTTAGAATCAAATTTGTGGTTGTTTTAGAAATTCGAATTCGATAGAAGCAGGAGTGCCCTACTAATGGAGGGGACACAAATAGGCTTCGGACGATTCTGAGTGTTCTGTATACTTTTGTAGTTATCGCCCTATTTTGAAAACTCTTTCTGGCTGACCTTTCATAGAATTAATTTTGTCTTGTGTGCTCTTCAATTAAAGAGACTATAACCGAATAGGGAAAGATATTTGAAGGACAATTTAACAAAACTCAGCTCGTCAAAAGTCCCTCCTATCTGATTGAAAAATAATACAATTTCGTCATTCAGTAACCTGCAGTATTCTTCAGAAAACTTAATATTTCACAAAAACATTTCAAAATGTCAAAGACCAATGAGAATATTATAACTTACTTCATATCATTTTTCCTCTCTTCTTTCTCTCCCATTTTGGCTCTCAAAACGACCATAAAACTGCTGACACATACCCTCTTCTCTTTTTAACAATAGTGTTCAAAAATGGAAGCTTTGTGACTTTTTAGTGGTGGAAGAAGAGAGAAAAAAAAAGTGGAACTAGTAAAAGGGAACGAAGAGAGACCGCCCATAAAAAAAGGAAAATGTTTGAATATTTGACTAAACCAACCTCATAAAAAACGGACAAAAAAGGAACTGGCCACTGGCACGACCACCCAGTCAGTTGATACGGGGGGTTTCATGGAAAAAAGGGAATGAGAGAAGGACAAGCATTAAAAGTTATGAAATAACTTTTATTTCGAATAGTAATCTGAACAAAAAGTATTTTAAGATCTTACATAAAAAAGGTCAAGGGAACCGTATTTCATAGAGGTGGTCTGAAAAAGTCTGAAAAGTGGAACTTGATTTAAAAACTGCTTCCTAGGACACCAAAAAAGCAATAAATACAAAATAAATAAATAATAAACTGATGCAACCTACCGTAGTCTTTGCTATTTACTTTAATCTCAGGATAGACTTGCCAGCTTCCCACAAAAAGCTCAATGATCTTTCAAAATAGCACTAAAAAACAATTCAGAAAAACACTAATTCATCTCCTTGAAAACGAAAAACCTATCCAAAAAGAAGTATTACAAAAAGAAGTCAGAAGAAGAAAAGAAGCATATAAGTAGGGCGGAGCCTATTCATCTCATAAGTCTCCGCCCACTTCCAAGTCAAATCTCTATGGATGATGAAAGGAGGTTACTGTAGGATTATGTTGTAAATATGACTGACTGTGAGAGGATCACATGAAATCAGTTGTATAGTTGGTGTGAAAATGGAGTAGAGTCTCTGAAGAATTAGTTAATTCTCAGTGCTGCGCTTTGTTTTTCGTGTACTAGGTCCATGAGACTTCTGTTTGGTTTATTTGAGGTAGAACATTTCTTTCTGTTGAACTAACTATATAAGTTTCCAGTCATAGCTCTTGTCTGAAACGAAGCCGTTACGTTATAATGGCTGTAATGCAATAGTGCTTAGAGATGTCTTTTGTTTCAATTGATCTCATTCAAAGGTCCCGATCTGACACCTTCCATACAATAAAAAAACTTGTTTACTCTTGGCCATCAATCTATTAGACTAGCCAGATAACTGTGAATTGTTTGTTTTTGAATAAATTTGATGAATGTTATAACTTCAATCAACAAAAAAACTGGCGTGTTTGTTCAGTAGTAGCAGTTTTAATAGAAATATATTTGTGTTGATTTCGGTTCTTCAAGAGCATTCGGGATTTTTCAGTTGCTGGTTTCTTTTTGGCTTCTCCTTTCAACTCTCAAACATTTTTTCTAACTAAAAACCATTATCTCCAATAAAATTACAGTAAACTTAGTTTCCAATCAAAATGGTTCAAGGATAAGATTTCCCTCAATTCAGCAGAAGAAAATCACTTCTCAAAACCAAGTCGACCTTGTCATTGGAATTGTCGAAAAGAGTGACCATGTAAATTGTCGCAAGAACTTTTGGCTTCTTCTCTTCCCATCAATCTCATCTTCTTGTCTCTTCCATCTCCTTTCTATTTCTCTATTCACTAGCTACTACAGTACTCTTCGTGCGATGTGCGGGGCGACGTTCACATTATGATCACTTGGATGAATCCCAAGAAAAAAGTAACGGTGAAAAGAAAGAAGCGAACGAGGCGAACAGAGGGCGCAAAAAACGAGGAGGACGTTTATTCAACGCGACAGGAGAAGTGGTAGAGTCAAGGTATTATGCTAAGAGTAACATGAGTGAAAACTTGGGGAAAACGATTGGCTAAATTGAGAAAAAGTGAACAACTGTATACTATAATTGGTAAAAGGCATTAGAATTTAGAAATTTCTGGGATGAGAGGAAGGGAAATTATTAATATTATTCTCCCTTGTACATAAGCCAAATACGTGGCGATTCAATGTAAGCATACGATGACTCTTCTGTCACGTAGCACGAATGCTCCGAAAGCATGTGATCCTTGATGTCATTCCATGCTGGACATTTTTTCTGACATACCGAGCAGACGTATCCATGATGATCCTGCAAAATAGCAAATTGAAATACTAGATCCAAACACCGAAATGGGCGTTTTCTCCAAGTTAAGACCCTTCACTCGCAATAATACACTTTCAATTATGGGTTATCATTAATACTCCAGGTGAGACTGAAGAAATAGTCAGAAGAACTTGTGTCCTTGTCGGACGATTTCTACCGATAATTAAATGTTAGTTTTTGAAGCGAAAAGTTCAATGAGTCGGTTGAAAATGAAAAAAAGAGATAATAATTACCCTTGCATGTTCTTCCATTTGCATATATCTACTGGCTTTGAAATCACACACAGTGCATTCAAACTTTAGAATTCCAGTATGAATGCGTTCGTGAACGGTAACGGCAACGTCGGAAATGAAAAATTCCTCACAGAAATGACACTGGTAGGTTTTGGAGAAAACATGTGACATCTTTCGATGCTTGCGCAGTTTTCGTGGTGTCAAAAACTTTTGTGAGCAATCCGTACAACGGAAACCCGAATTGTTTCCACGATGGAACTTCGAACGATGTCTGAATAGTCGAAATGCATCACACATGTTGCGAATAGGGCGACAATCGAGACAGAGGTAAGTGAGATCACAGTCGTGATTCTTCAATTCTTCTTGTGTTGAAAGACATTTGAAACATTGGAGACACTGAACAAACTCTGCACTCTCAGGATGTTTCTTAACAATGTGATTGGTAAAGGAAATGTCATTTCGGAATCGCTTATCGCAGAATGGACATTGTGGGGATCGCTGAAATAATAAGAAATTCGCTTGTTTTATACTTTCCATGCGATAATTGTTGTTCGTCGATTGAGGGAGACTAACCTTTTTAAAATACGGAAACTTCTTTTTAAGTGCATCCATAGGATACAAGAATCCACCGTAGTCATTGAGACGTGGCACATGACCGTGACTATTTTCGCCTGGTAAGGGAATCGTATCAAGTTTCAAGTTTCTCTGTTCTGCTTCGATTTCTGATTCAGGTGGAATGTATCCACCGCTGACAAGCTCTTCCATTCGAGAGCGCTCTTTTTCGATTTCGGCCATGTATTCTGACAGTTTTCTCTGTTCTTCCAAGAAAGCGATGTAAGCTTTCGGGTGCGAGTCTCTGAGATGCTTCTCCAAAAGATACATTTCACCGAATCGATTTTTGCATACTTTGCATCGGAACATGCTTCTTCGAACAGCATTTCGAATCTCGTCCATGCTCATAGAAGACGCTACTGCCATACTCTGATCCGGAGGAGTAATATCTTGTCCAGCTGAAAACCAAGAGTAATGCGGATTGAAAAGAAATGTCACTTACCATACGGAATGATGCATTTATCATATTCTTCGCATGGATTAATATAGTGAAGACTGGCACGAAACTCGCGATTTTCTTTGATACGTTTTCCATCGCTTCCCAATACGATTCTCTCTTTATAAATCTTCGGAGGATTCTTGAGCTTAGCGAGAAGGTCACCGACACCCGTTAGCTTTTTCGTGGAGCAAAGCTCGTGAACATCGCGATTTTTATACTCTTCGGAGCCGTCACAATCGTTTTGGCCCTTGAGATAGCTTCGGAGATAACGCTCCTGGATTCTCTGGAGATCTTGAGCATCACGTGCATTATATGACGGTGGAGCAGAAGTTTTAAATCTCTTGGAATCATTATAATCCACTTTTGAATAATCATTGTGGTCTTCTTTTTCTTCTTGCTGCTCGCTCACCACACCTGAACCAAACAAAAATGGAAAAGAAAATTACAGATTGGAAGGGTGCAATAATAAATTCTTGGTTTCTCATAACCTTCAAATAACATTGAATAATTTTGTTATTAAATCGGGTATTTATTGAGTGAAAAACTAATGAAATGCAATAATTACTTGAATTGTGCTCTCCATGCTCTAAAATCGTCTCATCCCTATGAGAGTAATCGTTTTCTCCTTTCTCCAAGAATCCTTTGGTGGCCATCTCACCTGAAACAACAAAACGGAAATTGAATACTTATTTTCAAGTAAATTCGCTAAATCAAACAGGAAATTCGAAGAAAGTCGAAAATACTGAGAAAGAAATTAAGGAAATTTCGAAGTTTGTTCCGTAATGTAAGCTTTCGAATTGTTCACGAGGACTTCACGTAACATTATTGTCGTTGGAGCGAAATTGCACTTACCATGCAAATCAGAAATGTTTTTGCTTTCACAAAAGCAGCATTTTACAAATAAAGAAAAGATAGTGAAGCTTTCGTTAGTAAAAAATGCTTCAAATATTTGTTAACAACAATCTCACCACATCGATTACGGTAATCGCGATTAAAATTCTTTTTATAATTACTGGCAAACAAATATTGCTGGTTGGCCGGAAAGAAATGCGCGCTGTTTTTTTGACTAATAGTTTGATAGCTATGAAGAATGAGATTATAGAGAGATAATACATTTTACTATCTAATTTTTCAAGGAACCCAGTTCGAGCGGGAAGTTCACTGAGTTGTTCTATTAATAGAATAGATAATTACATTGGCTTATCAGTACGTCTATCCATCACTGAATCAATAGACTATTCATGGTCCAATTGTATCGTGATTAAGACTCTCTTTCTTATACTTCGATTATATTCCCGAGATGCACTCTCTATGCTATATGAACAAAGATGTATGAACAGATTTGAGAAGATAATTTCCTTCTGAAGCCGAGTTTTTTTTTCTGAAGCCACCAACAACGTACAACGTTAGAAACAACAACGTAAACATAACGAATACGGAAAGCGCGATTATGATCGATTACACTGAAAAAGTTAATGGTATTCATATCAAAATTATTTTCCTTATAAATTTTCCTTATAAAATTTTCCCTTTTTTTCCTAGAAACTTCTTATCAAATAGTTTTCGTTTACTCTTTATTGATTCTAAATCGTACGAGGAGTCTCTATTAGAGACATGAAGTTACCTAAGTAATCAAAAATAGTTAACTGACAAAGTACTTCTCCGATTCCAGAAGTGATGAAAACCGGAGCTTTAAGGTTAATAATAGCAAAGTCAGAAGCTCAAAATTGGATCCTATTTGTTTTCTAAATGACAATTCACAACAACTTTTATTTATTAAAAGTCGCAAAACTTTTTTCGTTACTCTCAAAACAAGACACGAAAGCTCCAAGTAATTTCATTATAAAAATAAGATACAAAAGTTATTATTACGAGTACTCTACGTACTCGTACAACGGATATTTCCAGTTCACTTGTAAAAACTTTGCTTTTCGGCGGGTTCTAACTGGAGGGAGAATAATCCCTCGAAGGACTGGAAGAAGTGCAGGAGCCAGAAGAGATGCAGCTTGAACAGGAGTAGAAGTAGCGACAGGAGCGATCACGACAGGGACAGGGACAGGAGGAGGGAGAGCTGCAGCAGCTACCTAAAATTTTCAGGCATTTCAATTACTTTTCCTTGGATTCGGTTTTTCAAAATTACCATCTACTCATTTAAAAGTGGCATCTATATTGAGCAGAACCTTTCCAATCAAAACTTGGGTCAATGACAATTACCACACTTTCACACAAACTAAACTTGTTTTCACAACATCTCAGCTCATATCGTGCTACTCAACATATCTTTTCTGAACCCAGTTTGTTTCAAACGGAGTCTGACCTCGGAGCTAATGCCAAGCGCATAATTTGGTGTATGAAAATTTTCGGAGAATCTCTCAAAAAACCTGACGTGTTTTCTTGGTCTTAGCAACACCTCGGGTTAGTAATAGAGCATTGTTTACTAGAGTTTTCACAATGCCAAACAGAAATCAAGTTTTGACGGGACACTCAGCCTTATTTAAAATTCCTTGGTCTCTTTTTTCGAATTCTTGATTTATCAGAATTTCAAAACTGGTTTCATCTCATTTAGAAGGTTTTTCTTGGTCGTTTCGAAAATTTGTTGAGGTGATCGTTTTGTGGAAAACTTTTCATCAAGCTTTGATGTACTTTTTTAAAAATATTCGAAATGTTGATCATTTTTTGGTAGAAACTTTAATCCAAAAGGATAATGCGATTAGTGGGTAATTCAACTTTATGAATTGAATAATGTATCTTACCGCGATCGCAACATCACTGATTGATCCGGCTGTAGAGACAATGCTTAATACATGGTTTGTTTCTAAATCCTCATCTTGATCCTGATTGTGATGAAAGGAGCCATCAAAAGAAGGTACTCGTCTTGGACTCTAAGGAAACAATTTATGTGTGTTGTTTTTTCTCTGAAAAAAATGTTTTATCACTCACATTTGGAATATTGCTCTCTTCGCTCACACTTCTTGGTATAATCAGTTTCAGGCGGTTATTTGAATCACTTTGTGGATCAGACGGTGATAGTGTGAAATCGCTCCTTCTTTTCCTCTTCCGAATCCGATTCCTTTTTTTCTTCTGTCGATTCTGCGAACATGAAAATATCAGTAATAAGTGTTGAAGGTTTCTGATATTTCTATGAACACTTCGTCTTCATACTTACAATATCCGGAGAAACTTCGTCTTCAAGAGCTGGAGAAAATGAATGATTAGAATCCGTCGGAGTATTGATGATAACCACCGTCTCAGCGGTGATTTCACAGTACGATGAAGAAAAGCAAAGGCTGAAGTATTCATCAGTTGAAAACGTTATCATTATTGCTACCTTACTTTGTGTACTCCATTTGTGTGGATGTGGATCAAAACACAGATAAATTGGTGGGAAGAAGTAATGGACAATTCCAAATAGTTCCCACGTGGCCAAAGTTTGAAAAAAAAACTGATGGAAGAAAAACACGTTGAATGATGCGAAACGTTTAATTCAGCCAAGGCTGATTGATTGGTCATTGGTAAAATGAACATCCAGAACATAATTTCAACAAACTAATATCTCTCTCTCTCTCTCTCTCTCTCTCTCTCTCTCTCTCTCTCTCTCTCTCTCTCAGTAAAAAAAGAAAAACCGCAATAATTTCTGAAATTTTAAGTAACTTCTAACAAATAAAACACCTTTGTTTTATTTCTGAACTGACCGATCATAATTTTGAGATTGCAATCATGGCGAAACGAACTGAACGAAAAGTTCCTCTAAATTGGAGGATTTTAGGTAAGATCCGAACGAAAAGAATCAAGCGAAACGCTCTTTAAAACACTACAAACTCCATCTAACACAAAAGCCCCCAGAGAGTCATAAGAATAATAGAAGAGCCAATTCTTTCAAAAACGTCCCTTTGATAGAAGAACATTCTAACTACTGTATTTTTTTGTGAGAAATAGTATATTTTGCGGGGATGAGTTTATTGGTTCCCGAAAAATTTGCTCAGGCAAATAGAAGAGCCCCCTTTATCAGAAACCCCTTTCATAGTAACACCTCTCGGAAAACTGCTATGAATAATAAAAGCTCTAGCTAATAATATCTCGGTAAGAAGAATGCACTTCTATGAAATTATTTTTACAGTTGATATCCTTTTCTCAAGAATTCTACCCATCTTATCTTGCTCCGTTAATTTAGAAAAACTTAATTTCAGGTAATGTAAACCGCGTTGAGCTATAAGACATTATTCAGATGATACTTCGCAAAAAAAGACGTCATTTTCAGCAATTACCTCTTCATTAGTAAAACATGTTTAGATCACAGAAAGTCAAGTTGAATCAAGAACCGAACTGGATCATTTTTCAGCATCATATTTCTTTGACAGTAATCCATTTTCGTCAAAATGATCCAAAGAAAGCAGCTTCAGGTAAAAAAGTGGTCGGTCACGAGTCCAAAATAACGAGTCATCGAAATTTGAATAGATCGATTCTTCCTGGGGCTTTCAGTTCATTCTTTCAATGAGGTTACATAGTCACAAAAAAAGAAATCAAAGCTTTTATTAGAACTATTTGATAGTGATCTATTCCTTTATTTATGAAATAATACAAAATGGTTAATGAATCTCTGATTATATTAGTTTGAACACAAAGTTTCTTCAGTATTTGGTGCCATTTTTGATGGGGAAAATCTCCAAGAAAGAAGAACCCGGGAACTTGGAATGTTGTTGTTATTGGTAAAGATATACCAATCCCACCATCAAATGGTTAGCTGTTATCTGCAGTTCAGAGGGATTTAGAGATACTTACTCATAGTACCTCATTTTTGGGATAACAACTTCCTTCTCATTTTTTGCACTACAAAACCATTCGAAAGTGTGAATAGAGTTGTAGAATGTATAAAGCTATAGTCGAAAACTGCTTTAGAAAAAAAAATTATAGAATAAATATTATTCTAGAAAAAAAATTTTGTGGAGCTCTGGGGGGGGGGGGGGGGGATCTCAAAATGTTGAGCTTTTAGTTCTTTAATGTTTTTTCTCTCATTGAGGTGAGATGTGATATTTAAGTCAACGCTATTTTGTAGCGCAGACAACCTTCACTAACATCCAAAATGTAGACAAACTATTCCTCCTGTCAGTTTTATACAAAACCACTCAAAACATAAGGTATGCGAAAATCATCGTTTAACACAGTTATTGCTGAATGCACCGCAAATCACGAAAAAATGCGTTTAGCATAGTGTAGGCACATGAGTGTACATTCCATTCACAAAAATGTTTAGAATCAGGCAGTTCTTCTTCTCGTGATAACCGAGACTATAAACAGTTCATTCACTAGCATCAACACATTGAAAAAGTTAGGAAGAAGAGTAATGATTGGATATGATCTTTCGGAATTTCCAAAGCATTCGGTGTTGGCTTCCATTGTATATAATGCAGTTCTATTTATGTCAGCTCTAACACACATTAAGGCCGACTTCTAGATCCACTTTGAAAGTTGTGGTATTCTTCGTAACTCGATATACTTAAAAACTGATAACTGTCTCTACCACCCAGTTCTTCTCGATTTTCTGGTCGAACTCTTTTGAATGTAAGATTTAGGAAGATGCTAGGTTATTTTAAACTTTTTATTTGAAAAATTTATCCCCTTTTGATACTCATAAAAAGTCAAACCAAACTATGTTCCAAACACACATTTAGGATGAATTACGAGACAGGGAATAACTCGAGTTTCAAAAGATCTGGAGAGTCGAGAATTATAGTATGAAGAGTACTTATAGTAACCTATATTCATGATCGTCTTTCATGATGATCGTCATTCATGATGATCAAAAATTCATGATCGTCCATGAAATAACCGTTCCGTGGCTTACGGCTAAAGTTATACAAAATTGAAGAAACATTGTGTTCAATCTAATAATATATCAGGAATAGTTTTCCGAATCCGTTTCTTGTCATATCCACGATACCGTGGCGACATCAGTAGTGGACAGTTATGACACACGGGTACTTAATAGAAAATGATCTTGTTACTGAAAGGTTTTATTTTAAATATAATCTTAAGTTTGTTCTGGATTACGTCCCTTTTTTTTTAAGTTGTAGTCCGTTTCAGGTATTCTGGAGAAGCCATTCCAGTTCCAACAAACAAAAAGATTACATATTTTTCCATTATTTATAAATTTGAAAACCATAATTACTATTGTTAGTAAACTGTTTTATGTTGAAACCAATCTCTGTGTGCCATTCACATGTTTATAGAAGGTAAATGGTTAGCTAATGCTGTTTGCTTTAAAAAGTGCCCTATAGAACCAAAACTTTCCGAAATATTTACTAATAGTTCAAATATCATATTGTTTTATGACGTACAGCTGATAGCTGATAAGCTGATAAATCAGCTGATAAACAGATTGCACCTCCGCTATCTATCTAGTACCCGTATCATGAGAACTATAACCGTGTGAATAATGGTTTCTTAATTTTTCAGGAGAGTTGTACAAATTTATTAAAATCCTGTCAGGCACACGTTCAAAATCTAGAGAAAAATAATAAAACTAAAACGTTTAAAACAATATACGTATTGCTCTCATAACGTGGTTATTCCAAAAAAAAATCCAAACATTCGCCACGTTGAAACGATTCGAAACTGATCATTGCCGCATTTACTTTTTTAACTACTTCTCTTGCTCACTACTCTTCACCTTATTAACGGTTCATATTCAATGGATAAGAAGTAAGTATCAATAGAAGTGGACGTTTTTGACTGAAGGCTTTTCCAGAATCTGTTGTAGTTCGTCATGCCACATAACGGCGAGTACCGTGATTGTGGTGAATGTGAATGGGACTGATGGTATCAAAGAGAGCATTCGGACGATTCTACAAAGTGTACAAAGTGTACAAAGTGAGCGTGAGCGCGAGGATAGGCAGATGGACCGCACTCAAACAGGAACGCCATCTCCTCCACTTCTCCCACCACCAACATCTGTCCATGAAGACCCGAACCCTTCTCCAGCAGTGAGTGGATTTTAAAAATTCAAAGAATTATCAAAAATGTTTTATAGACATTGTCCGGATCTGGTGATCGTCTGTTGGCTGGACGCACCATCGATGCGGCTCCAAATGTAAGTTTCATTAGGAAGACGAAAATAATTGCACTTAGGCCGTCACATCTGTCACTTTCATTCCAAACACTTTTTTAACTTAATCTGGCTATATTCCAGGAGCATCAATCCGCCACCGTACTGGTCATGATACTCAATTTCTTCGCGAACGTGATTGGCACCAACTCTTTTGTGGAGATCAAGGCTCCTTCAATTCTGGGGTAAGTTTTTGATAATTGTGATTTGAGAAGTATGTGCATCTTTCAAGATTTGCAACCAACGTCATCGACATGAAGCCACTTTATCGACCATTCGTGCTAGGGTCCCAAACGTGGTCCACGTATCTATCTGTGATGCCTGATCAACAGTTGAAGCTGATTGAAAGAGCGGCCAACGAAGACGAAACTGGCAATAATTGGATTTTCAAGTTCCAAATTGGAAACATGGTCAGTTTTCTTGTTTCCAAACGTTCCGTATTAAGATTAATAAATTTCAGTTGAAAAAGAGACCGTTCTGTTGGCCTACTCCCTTAGACGAAGTGGAGCTTTCAACAGCGATTATGGTGGCGACTCGCCTGTTCAATGCAAGAGGAGACAAAAATGAGAAGGGACCAGATGAGAAAAGCCTCGACGAAACGTTGGATTGTCAGGACACAACAAAAGAAGCATTTCTCGATGCAGAAAACTACAATAATGTATACAATAAATTCAATCTCAGAGGAAAAAGGATTCTTCAGCAGCTGAAAGAACAGTTCGAAGCACAGTGAGGGAAAGCAAGAAGCCTAATATTTTTGTGATTCGAAATTATGATTATTAATTGTATTAAAATGAGCTAGAATGAATAATTTTGAATTGAAGCCCGATCTATTTTCTTCTTACCAACAAATCAAGCTTCTTCCGCTTAATTAGAAAAAAATTGGTTGCGCGAAGAGAGACCAAGCAAGAAAGTCGGGATTTATTACAGAAGGAGTTAAAGTTATCAGACGAATTGAATAAAGTAATAGAGAGAAAAACGATATAATTGTAACTACTATAGAATGAGGGGAAGGGAAATTATTAATATTATTCTTCCTTGTACAAAAGCCGTGGCGATTCGATGTAAGCATACGATGACTCTTCTGTCACGTAGCACGAATGCTCCGAAAGCATGTGATCCTTGATGTCATTCCATGCTGGACATTTTTTCTGACACACCGAGCAGACGTATCCATGATGATCCTGCAAAATGACATATTGAAACGCTAGATCCGAACACAGAAAGAGACGTTCTCTCCAACTTTTGACCCTTCACTCGCAATAATACACTTTCAATTATGGGTTATCATTAATACTCCAGGTGAGACTGAAGAAATAGTCAGAAGAACTTGTGTCCTTGTCGGACGATTTCTACCGATAATTAAATGTTAGTTTTTGAAGCGAAAAGTTCAATGAGTCGGTTGAAAATGAAAAAAAGAGATAATAATTACCCTTGCATGTTCTTCCATTTGCATATATCTACTGGCTTTGAAATCACACACAGTGCATTCAAACTTTAGAATTCCAGTATGAATGCGTTCGTGAACGGTAACGGCAACGTCGGAAATGAAAAATTCCTCACAGAAATGACACTGATAGGTTTTCGAGAAAACATGTGACATCTTTCGATGCTTGCGCAGTTTTCGTGGTGTCAAAAACTTTTGTGAGCAATCCGTACAACGGAAACCCGAATTGTTTCCACGATGGAACTTCGAACGATGTCTGAATAGTCGAAATGCATCACACATGTTGCGAATAGGGCGACAATCGAGACAGAGGTAAGTGAGATCACAGTCGTGAGTCTTCAATTCTTCTTGTGTTGAAAGACATTTGAAACATTGAAGGCACTGAACAAACTCTGCACTCTCAGGATGTTTCTTAACAATGTGATTGGTGAACGAAATGTCATTTCGGAATCGCTTATCTCAGAATGGACATTGTGGGGATCGCTGAAATAATAATAAACTCGCTTGTTTTACACTTTCCATGCGGTAACTCTCGTCCGTCGATTAAGTGAGACTTACCTTTTTGAAATACGGAAACTTCTTTTTAAGTGCATCCATTGGATACAAGAATCCACCGTAGTCATTGAGACGTGGCACATGACCGTGACTATTTTCGCCTGGTAAGGGAATCGTATCAAGTTTCAAGTTTCTTTGTTCTGCTTCGATTTCTGATTCAGGTGGAATGTATCCACCACTGACAAGCTCTTCCATTCGAGAACGTTCTTTTTCGATTTCGGCCATGTATTCTGACAACTTTCTCTGTTCTTCCAAGAAAGCGATGTAAGCTTTCGGGTGCGAGTCTCTGAGATGCTTCTCCAAAAGATACATTTCACCGAATCGATTTTTGCATACTTTGCATCGGAACATGCTTCTTCGAACAGCATTTCGAATCTCGTCCATGCTCATAGAAGACGCTACTGCCATACTCTGATCCGGAGGAGTTATATCTTGTCCAGCTGAAAACCAAGAGTTATCGGGATTGAAAAGAAATGTCACTTACCATACGGAATGATGCATTTATCATATTCTTCGCATGGATTAATATAGTGAAGACTGGCACGAAACTCGCGATTTTCTTTGATACGTTTTCCATCGCTTCCCAATACGATTCTCTCTTTATAAATCTTCGGAGAATTCTTGAGCTTAGCGAGAAGATCACCGACACCCGTTAGCTTTTTCGTGGAGCAAAACTCGTGAACATCGCGATTTTCATACTCTTCCGAGCCGTCACAATCGTTTTGGCCCTTGAGATAACTTCGAAGATAACGCTCCTGGATTCTCTGGAGATCATGAGCATCACGTGCATTATATGACGGTGGAGCAGAAGTTTTAAATCTCTTGGAATCATTATAATCCACTTTTGAATAATCATTGAGGTCTTCTTTTTCTTCTTGCTGCTCGCTCACCACACCTGAACCAAATAAAAATGGATAAGAAAACTACAGATTGGAAGGGTGCAATAATAAATTCTTGGTTTCTCATAACCTTCAAACAACATTGAATAATTTTTTTATTAAATCGGGTATTTATTAAGTGAAAAACTAATGAAATGCAATAATTACTTGAATTGTGCTCTCCATGCTCTAAAATCGTCTCATCCCTATGAGAGTAATCGTTTTCTCCTCTCTTCAAGAATCCTTTGGTGGCCATCTCACCTGAAACAACAAAACGGAAATTGAATACTTATTTTCATGTAAATTCGCTAAATCAAACAGGAAATTCGAAGAAAGTCGAAAATACTGAGAAAGAAATTAAGGAAATTTCGAAGTTTGTTCCGTAATGTAAGCTTTCGAATTGTTCACGAGGACTTCACGTAACATTATTGTCGTTGGAGCGAAATTGCACTTACCATGCAAATCAGAAATGTTTTTGCTTTCACAAAAGCAGCATTTTACAAATAAAGAAAAGATAGTGAATCATTCGTTAGTAAAAAATGCTTCAAATATTTGTTAACAACAATCAGGGATGGGCGAGGATGCGCCGCTGGCGCACAAAACGCGCACCCGTTGAACGGGTGCCTGTTTTCACGGGGCTGTGTTTTTCAGTTGACGCGACGCGACCGCGACGCTTTCGGCGGCATTCAAAGTTTCGGTTATTCTTTGAAAAGAAGATTTTCGGTATGATTGTTTATGTGAATAAATTAAACTGAAATTTAGAAATACTTTGATCTAAAAAAATTAATACTTTTGTCGAAAAATGAATAAAAGAAAGCCATCTGAAAGTATAGGTTTTATGTCGTCTGGCGCGCTGCGGTCGCGTTGCGGGCGCAAAACACGCAGCTGTAAAACACGCTTCTGTTGCGTGAAACCGCATACCTCGCCCATCCCTGACAACAATCTCACCACATCGATTACGGTAATCGCGATTAAAATTCTTTTTATAATCACTGGCAAACAAATATTGCTGGTTGGCCGGAAAGAAATGCGCGCTGTTTTTTTGAACGTTTTTTCGGATGGGTATATCTCGGCAGAAATCAAAGATACAAAAAAGCGGTCAACAGGTAAAATGTCCAAAAGTTTATGATCAACATTCTGTTAGTTGATCACTTTTTGATATCGCTCACTCCAGCTGAGATATACTGATTCGCGTAAATGTTTAACGCGCATTTCTTTCCGGCCACACTAATAGTTTGATAGCTATGAAGAATGAGATTATAGAGAGATAATACATTTTACTATCTAATTTTTCAAGGAACCCAGTTCGAGCGGGAAGTTCACTGAGTTGTTCTATTAATAGAATAGATAATAACATTGGCTTATCAGTACGTCTATCCATCACTGAACCAATAGACTATTCATGGTCCAACTCTCTTTCTTATACTTCGATTATATTCCCGAGAAGCATCCTCTATGCTATATGAACAAAGATGTATGAACAGATTTGAGAAGATAATTTCCTTCTGAAGCCGATTTCTTTTTCTGAAGCCACCAACAACGTACAACGTTAGAAACAACAACGTAAACATGACGAATACGGAAAGCGCAATTATGATCGATTACACTGAAAAAGTTAATGGCATTCATATCAAAATTATTTTCCTTATAAATTTTCCTTATAAAATTTGCCCTTTTTTTCCTAGAAACTTTTTATCAAATAGTTTTCGTTTACTCTTTATTGTTTCTAAATCGTACAAAGAGTCTCTCTTAGAGACATCTTTGTATCTGTTGGTATGATAGATATCTGTTTCTCTGGTGATCTACATGATCAGGAATAATCATAAATTAATTAATTCAAATTAATAAAAAACGCTGTATGAAGAACGGCAGAATCGAACCTTCCAATGACCTTACAACTTGCCCTCAAAAATTCAGAAATTTCCCGAGACCTTTCTAAAAACACCTCCCTTGTTAGAAGCGACGGCTCACACATCCGTAAAGTCCACAATTCCTCATGAACTTCAACATTTCATTTCAACTATTGCATAAACTGTGATGTAAACACTGCCAACGACGTAGTTGGTAGAAAAAAGAGAAAGTTTCCTGATTTCATTTTTTCACGTAGTTACAGTACTCCATAATTCTATAACACTAATTTCAGAGTATTGACGTGGACCCCTCGTCTTTCCGAAGAAAAATAAAGCTTCCAAGAATCGTGGAATAACCTGACCTCAGCGTGGCCGGTTTTTCTTCCCGTTTTGATAAAAAAAAGAAAAACAATCTCAGATCAACATCAGTTCTCGTATCTTCCGGTTGGAAAATGGAACCCTCTTCTGAATGGACGATGGACGGCAAATATATAACGAATGGATCTTGTGAAAGGTAAATGTATTATCGCCTTTTTAGAAGTTAGTATCGCTTTGACTGCTTGAAATCTTTTGAGCTATCGTTATTGCACACTTTGCTATTCAAATATTTTCAAATGATGAGCCTGCTAACCGTAAGCTGAGGATCTTCGGACCTTTACGTACGCAAGTAATGCCTTTGGAAATGTTTGAAGCATTTTAGTGGGCCAAAAACTCAAAATCCGTACAGCTCTCCGTGGGGCATATTTTTATGATCCAGAGTTTTTAAAGGTGATAGAGTTCCACTAACCGTAAGCGGAGGATCTTCGGACCTTTACGTATGTGTGAGCCATTGCTGCTAAAATCTCTGGAACGTTTATGTCTGCCTTACGGAGACCGTTACGTTTTGCGAGTTTTTGAAATGATTTAGTTTTGCTTAAAACTTCATCTGTTTTTTCTTTCAGTCTCTCGCTTTTTTTGTTTTCATTTCAGCCAGCCATCGCAAAAGTCTTCAATTCGCTGCCTGGAAAATCCCACTTTTTGAGAAGGGATGATTGTTTATTCATCTGGAAGCCAGAAATGGAGAGTTGTTATTAGAATCCAACGGTCGATGTCATTGGCAGCAAAATCTGCGATGTTTCCAATGAACAGGAATTTTCAGATATTTTAAGACAAAAACTGTAAGTTTCTTCTCAATTCTTTTTACAATTGTTCAGTTCCTGCTTTCAGTGATAAATGGCCCGGACTGTTCTTCTGATCAACACCACCATCTCAACAGATATGATCTGAAGTCACCATCGAAATTGCTTCTTCAATTTACAGTGGATTCTAGCAACATGCCGTCACCACTATTTTTCAAAAATGGACAATGACAGTGGTTCAATTCCGTGAAAGGTAAATGTATTTTGCGCCTTTTTAGAAGTTAGTATCGCTTTGACTGCTTGAAATCTTTTGAGCTATCATTATTGCACACTTTGCTATTCAAATATTTTCAAATGATGAGCCTGCTAACCGTAAGCTGAGGATCTTCGGACCTTTACGTACGCAAGTAATGCCTTTGGAAATGTTTGAAGCATTTTAGTGGGCCAAAAACTCAAAATCCGTACAGCTCTCCGTGGGGCATATTTTTATGATCCAGAGTTTTTAAAGGTGATAGAGTTCTACTAACCGTAAGCGGAGGATCTTCGGACCTTTACGTATGTGTGAGCCATTGCTGCTAAAATCTCTGGAACGTTTAGGTCTGCCTTACGGAGACCGTTACGTTTTGCGAGTTTTTGAAATGATTGAGTTTTGCTTGAAACTTCATCTTTTTTTTTCTTTCAATCTCTCGCTTTTTTGTTTTCATTTCAGCCAGCCATCGCAAAAGTCTTCAATTCGCTGCCTGGAAAATCCCACTTTTTGAGAAGCGACAATCGTTGAGTTCAAATAAGAGAGCGGCAAAAAGAAAGATCAGATACAAAAAGGTATATTTTCCCAGGAAATGTGCAACTTCTGCTTCTGCTTCCGAAATCGTGAAGTTTGAATGGTGAAAACGTGGCACCAAACAAAGTTCCAGACATTTCGGAATAAAGTTGATGATCCCCGTAGCACTCCAAGTTCCATGTTTATATCTTTTTTTCATAAACTCCGTCAGCTTTTTACATCAATTATTATAGGTTTCCGCCGTTTGGATTAGAAAGGCGTCGCACATTCGCTTGACAGCCACACGGAATGTATTTGGTCTAGTCGTCCTCAGCTGAAACAACTGGCCTGATCAATTGATGGATTAGTTATCAATCGAATCATTGACCACACATGATAGTTAGTCTGTCGAAACTGCAGATTTAACAAAACGAAGCTCGAGATTAATCACTCAAGAAATACGAGCAAGAGCTTTCAAAGATCTCAAGACTGTAAGTTTCTTCTGAATCCATTTATTCCCACTTCTAGATCATAATTTCAGTTATGAAAGTTCTGGAATGCTCTGCCTACTCGAGACCACCATCTGCAGCCAAAGAGACTATGAAGCTTCCAATTGTTATTCAATGTACCAACTACTCTTCAAACCGGAAACCGATGACTCTATGGGCGACAAAAGTTATCAAAACACGTACCATCCGAATTCCAACCATGTTTTTTTCATCTCGAGAAGCTTTTGAAGATTTCTGTGGTATTCAGCCAGATCTTCCAAAATGGACAATGACAGTGGATCAATTCCGTGAAAGGTAAATGTATTTTGCGCCTTTTTAGAAGTTAGTATCGCTTTGACTGCTTGAAATCTTTTGAGCTATCATTATTGCACACTTTGCTATTCAAATATTTTCAAATGATGAGCCTGCTAACCGTAAGCTGAGGATCTTCGGACCTTTACGTACGCAAGTAATGCCTTTGGAAATGTTTGAAGCATTTTAGTGGGCCAAAAACTCAAAATCCGTACAGCTCTCCGTGGGGCATATTTTTATGATCCAGAGTTTTTAAAGGTGATAGAGTAAGCGGAGGATCTTCGGACCTTTACGTATGTGTGAGCCATTGCTGCTAAAATCTCTGGAACGTTTAGGTCTGCCTTACGGATACCGTTACGTTTTGCGAGTTTTTGAAACGACGTTTTCTTGGAAATTTCGATACAATGTAATTCATCCATTCAAGCTTTTGCCCTTTTTCTTAATTTCAGCTTCGGACCATCACGAGAACCTTCAAATCGTCAATCATTATCATTTATAGAATCAGGTATGATCTTTGATTGAATGATTGACCTAGTTCATGTTGTAATAGAGTATTCACTCGATAACTATACAAATATGCAGAACCTTCTGAATTGATTTTTCAGGTGATACGCCTGCTGATATCTTCTTCTTCTTCTTTACACAAGTTTAAATAACAACAAAAACGAGGTCAATAGATGAATTGAAGCCATTTTCAAACTCATCAAGGTTTCAATTTTTCATTTAAGCATTTTTCAAATATTTTGTTTGTTTTTATCTTTTAATGTTTTCAGAATATTGGCAGTCAATTTGTTTTCAATCCGTTTGTGCACTTAATTCGAAAGCGGCAACGTGGAATAACCTGACCTCAGCGTGGCCGGTTTTTCTTCCCGTTTTGATAAAAAAAAGAAAAACAATCTCAGATCAACATCAGTTCTCGTATCTTCCGGTTGGAAAATGGAACCCTCTTCTGAATGGACGATGGACGGCAAATATATAACGAATGGATCTTGTGAAAGGTAAATGTATTATCGCCTTTTTAGAAGTTAGTATCGCTTTGACTGCTTGAAATCTTTTGAGCTATCGTTATTGCACACTTTGCTATTCAAATATTTTCAAATGATGAGCCTGCTAACCGTAAGCTGAGGATCTTCGGACCTTTACGTACGCAAGTTATGCCTTTGGAAATGTTTGAAGCATTTTAGTGGGCCAAAAACTCAAAATCCGTACAGCTCTCCGTGGGGCATATTTTTATGATCCAGAGTTTTTAAAGGTGATAGAGTTCCACTAACCGTAAGCGGAGGATCTTCGGACCTTTACGTATGTGTGAGCCATTGCTGCTAAAATCTCTGGAACGTTTATGTCTGCCTTACGGAGACCGTTACGTTTTGCGAGTTTTTGAAATGATTTAGTTTTGCTTAAAACTTCATCTGTTTTTTCTTTCAGTCTCTCGCTTTTTTTGTTTTCATTTCAGCCAGCCATCGCAAAAGTCTTCAATTCGCTGCCTGGAAAATCCCACTTTTTGAGAAGGGATGATTGTTTATTCATCTGGAAGCCAGAAATGGAGAGTTGTTATTAGAATCCAACGGTCGATGTCATTGGCAGCAAAATCTGCGATGTTTCCAATGAACAGGAATTTTCAGATATTTTAAGACAAAAACTGTAAGTTTCTTCTCAATTCTTTTTACAATTGTTCAGTTCCTGCTTTCAGTGATAAATGGCCCGGACTGTTCTTCTGATCAACACCACCATCTCAACAGATATGATCTGAAGTCACCATCGAAATTGCTTCTTCAATTTACAGTGGATTCTAGCAACATGCCGTCACCACTATTTTTCAAAAATGGACAATGACAGTGGTTCAATTCCGTGAAAGGTAAATGTATTTTGCGCCTTTTTAGAAGTTAGTATCGCTTTGACTGCTTGAAATCTTTTGAGCTATCGTTATTGCACACTTTGCTATTCAAATATTTTCAAATGATGAGCCTGCTAACCGTAAGCTGAGGATCTTCGGACCTTTACGTACGCAAGTAATGCCTTTGGAAATGTTTGAAGCATTTTAGTGGGCCAAAAACTCAAAATCCGTACAGCTCTCCGTGGGGCATATTTTTATGATCCAGAGTTTTTAAAGGTGATAGAGTTCTACTAACCGTAAGCGGAGGATCTTCGGACCTTTACGTATGTGTGAGCCATTGCTGCTAAAATCTCTGGAACGTTTATGTCTGCCTTACGGAGACCGTTACGTTTTGCGAGTTTTTGAAACGACGTTTTCTTGGAAATTTCGATACAATGTAATTCATCCATTCAAGCTTTTGCCCTTTTTCTTAATTTCAGCTTCGGACCATCACGAGAACCTTCAAATCGTCAATCATTATCATTTATAGAATCAGGTATGGTCTTTGATTGAATGATTGACCTAGTTCATGTTGTAATAGAGTATTCACTCGATAACTATACAAATATGCAGAACCCTCTGAATTGATTTTTCAGGTGATACGCCTGCTGATATCTTCTTCTTCTTCTTTACACAAGTTTAAATAACAACAAAAACGAGGTCAATAGATGAATTGAAGCCATTTTCAAACTCATCAAGGTTTCAATTTTTCATTTAAGCATTTTTCAAATATTTTTTTTGTTTTTATCTTTTAATGTTTTCAGAATATTGGCAGTCAATATGTTTTCAACCCGTTTGTGCACTTAATTCGAAAGCGGCAACGTGGAATTCTGATCAAAAAGTGAACTGAATACTAGAATTTGGAATATTCTCATTTGGCAAAGTCATCGACTGTCCTAGTGAGTTGAGGTAAAACATCAGCTCGCTGGGAATCAAAAACAGTTCGGTCAAATTTAGTATTAGGTGTCTTCGCAAAGAGCACCTTTCTCCATCTTGCAGTCTGCTCAATGATTCCTGAGTTTTAAAAGATTTTTCAAATGTCTGCTCTGTGGAGTCAGAAATCTGTGGAGTCAGAAGGTTCAAGTATGTCTGTAGTAAATAGTCGTGGTCCCGTTGAAAGCTTAATTACTGGAATTAATTATGCGGAAGTTTGATATTTAATGGTCCCTCGTCTATTCTTCCATTCTCTCCAAGATCTTCTTTCAAACTGATCCTGAAAGTCCTTATCTTCATGTTCAGAGAACTCCTTTACAACTGTCGTAGATGACCAATTGAATGACAACTAGGGAGTTTCGGAAAAGTTTTCGTATCATACGGAAACAGTTCAGCCAGCCACAGTCTCAACCGGAAAACTCTTAATTGACCTGAAAGTTGTGCAAGGATTGTGAGAAATACTGAAAACTTAAAACGTTTACGAGACAGCTGTGAAAATGAGAGAGTGATAAAAATAGGTTGCAGTCGACTAAATTGTGGTTTGAAGTTACCTAATTAATAAAAAATAGTTAACTGATAAAGTACTTCTCCGATTCCAGAAGTGATGAAAACCGGAGCTTTAAGGTTAATAATAGCAAAGTATGAGGCTCAAAATTGTTGTCTATTTGTTTTCTGAATGACAATCCACGACAAATATTATTTAACAGCGTGGCTACGCGCCTGCGGCGCAGTTTTCAGAAATGGAACTCATTTCAAAGAAAATATTATTCTCTAGAAAAATAGAAGTTCACCCAGATTTGAATATCCATGCTGCGCACATTGTGACAAACGAATGGACACTGGTTTGTATATATAAGAATGATTAAAAGTCGCAAAACTTTTTTCGTTACTCTTAAAAAATACACAAAAACGTTTCGTTGTGCTTATTTGCATACAAGTAAAAATTGTTTCTCACAAACGTTAAATTAAATCGTTCTGAATCTTTCCTCTCGTCTAGACCAGTTTCAACATTGATTTTATGAACTCTTAACATTTAATATAAAAATCAACAGTAATCTTTCAAAAAACACATTTGTTCAATCCGGAATTTCTGTCGAAAACTTATGTAAACTCAAGTGAGTATAAAAGAGAAGATCAAGCTTTTAAAAACCATGAAAAACTGATACTTCTGTCAATTCTTTTATTTTCTTCCTGTCAAAATGTTTCATCATTGGGCTTCTCATGCTGATGTTTATGAAGCTGCGAAGAGGGTTTATCTCGATCAATTGGAGAATAAGGAAGAAAAAAAAGACAAGAAGAACTAATTCATAATTTCCGCAAATAAATTCATTTTTCATCGCGTTATTCTTTGCTTTACATAGTTTCAATTTTTTCACTCAACCAAGCAAGATCGAAATGTTCCTTTATGAAAACTACGATTGCATAGTACTCTTCAAGTCGATATCCAAAATGATGCTACTGAATAATATTATCCACCTATTCTTCGATATGTCATTGAGAATATACTGTCACTCACGCCGTAATTTTCTTAATCCTCCTCGTCGTGATCTCGAGTAGACAATGTCTCATACTCCTCATGGTCTGCCAAAGCGAACTATCTTATTTAGATTATTGAATTTTTCTATCAAGGAATTAAGGAAGGATTGAACCTAATTGTTAAATCTACAACTATTTATTTGATTATTTGGCGTCTCTGTGTCAGTTAAAAATGTTTTATGAATGCTACAGAGAATGATATGTAAGTATACCATGAGAAACATCGCGTTTGTAGACAGTATGTAGCACATATACCAGTTGTTTGGCATTCTAAATGAAATTAGAAAAGTCAACTGCTACAAGATTTACTTCTTTTATTGAGCCGTTACCTCACCCATGACAGAAGACACATCATCCTCCATTATTCCTTTTTTCTCTCTTTCCCTCTCTTCTTCTCCGTCTATGTAGCTCTGTGTTCGTTTCTCCATCTGCCGCTCTTCGTCTTTCTTTCTTTCTCAGTGTTTTCCTTTTCTGATTTTTTTTCTTCAGCACATCGTAATTCATCATTTAGATATGAATGTTCCACTTTCTTTACTGGATGTTTCGGCGAAATGCGTTGCTTTCGGAATTCGGAAAGGTTAGATCAGAGCAATGTGATAGAAATTCATTGAAAACATCTATAATTTGAGGTATTATTAAATTGGACGTCAAATTGGACAGTAAATCAAGTAATGCTATCTTTCGTGAGCTTATTCTACAAGACGGTTCTTATAAAACCAGACTTGACGAATTCAAGAACGTTTTCGATTTAACTATTGTTAATTTCACGAATTCGGGAACAAAATTGAACGCAACGATCCTTCAATCACTATCAAATTTTAATCTCACCTCTATCACACTTGGTTCAATGAGTGGGTTGGAAGATTATTTTACAGAACCAGGAAGTAAGTTATTGTTCCCTTAGCTTGTGTGATCTAATGCTTTGTTTCTTCAGATCAATACATCGTCGATATTGTAAAAGTACTTACAATGGCTTTGAACAATATATCATATAAAAAACTAACTCATTTGGATATTAGTGGCAGAATTCAGTTAACATCAATGTGGCCTATACATTTGAGATAATTTTGTGATAAATCGGCTATATTCATCAATTTCAGATTGCTGCCCTCCTCCCAAACCTCGAAAGTATTAACATCAGTGATAAATATATTACAGACACTGACTGGTTCAGTGAATTCTGCATTAGACTTCCGAATTTAAGAGTACTTGATATATCATCAATCAAACTGAATTCTTTTGAAGGAATCAAATTTCTTACAAATCTTGAAATCTTGAAAGCGTCGAATTTGCGAATGATTGAAGATTATCGAGAGCTATCAGAACTGAAGAAATTGAAAGTTTTGGACATTTCGAAGTAAGTTTCATTATTCCGATTTCGAATTCAAGAATGTATTTTTTCAGAACGGACTGTTGTCCGTCAAACTCGATAAATGTACTCAGAAAACTTGTAAATCAAAATGTCAAAATTCCGATACTTCAACTTTTGGATTGTTCTCAAACAATAGTCACAGAAAATGATGTCAAAAGTTTTATTGAAGCTCATCCACAGCTGAGATCCATGGTTCTGATAGGTAATATATTTCGAAAAAGTCCTAATTCAAAACTGAATGTATTTATTTCAGGAACTGGTGATCCAATTCGTATCAGAAAGTCTGCAGTTAAAATCATCGATCTTAGAGATTTGAATGCTACCAACGAAGCAATTGAATATAGCTATTTAACATGGCACATTTTTCATTTGGGGGAATGTTTGCGTACTTTCTCTGATACGCTGAGTCGAGATTTCAATAACTTTGGGAAGGAAGATTTGCAAACCTTCTTGAAAACATTATGCAGCATTCTGAATAGGGAAAACTCCCCGAAAATTCTTAAGAGCTCGGCTGTGAGATGCTTCTCAAAGATATTCCTGTAAGGGAAAAAATAAAAAAAAAACAAGAAAAATATTAATTTATTTTGCAGAGTTGAAAATCTCGAAAATGAGATAATTTCCAAGGAAAGCGTCCTGAGAGAAGTAACGGATTGTTTGCTCAGATATTGTCGAAAAATAAACAACAGAAGCAAGACTACTAAGTACTTTGGAGAGACATTTAGTATTATGGACAATATTGTTGCCATCAACATTCTCTTTGCTGACTCATTTTGTTCAAAAGCCTTAGATCTCATTGAGAATCATTTCACAAGTCCAAGCATTTTCCGTTTCTTAATTAAAAATATCCACAAAACAAGCCGAAATTGCTTCAAATCAATAGTGGAAGATTCATTAATTGTCTTATTTTTCTTCGATGCATGGTGGATGAGTCCGAAGAATACAGAAAACTCAAATATTCTTCTCAATATTGTACAGGAACTCACACGAATTTCAGAAGAATGTAGAGGGCAATTGATGAAAAACGGCGGAGAGAAGATTTTCGAACATTTTTCGAATTCGGACGACAGTTTCAAATTGAATCAAGATATATTAAAACTGTTGAAAGTCTTTACGAATTCTGAGGACAACGATCTCGTGCTCTCGTTTTTTAACAATGAAAGAGTAGAAATTTTATTGTAAGTTTTGGTAAATTTCTGTTTCAAAAAATATATAATGATATTCAGAAAGCTGGTTAGGGATACATCCCAGTTGTTTGAACACGTCCATAATAACTATCTCATCTTCTCAATTGTTTCAAATCTATTGAATCGTTGCTCCACGTTGCCAGACCATTGGAATCATAAATTAATCGAATTCTGCTCTCAACCCGATTTTACTATTTATTTGAAGTGGAACGATGTAAATCAGGCAGTTCTTCTGAATTCTTTACAAAGCAAAATAGAAGGTCCGATTTGGTGGGCAATTCTCACGATAAGAAGTTTGCGAAACTGTGGCGAAGCAGGGTTCTTGAATTCACCTATGAAGCCAAAACTGATGGAAGAACTTCGGAAAGTGCATGAAAATCAACAAATGAGTGTGGAACTTCGAGAGCATTCAGAAAATGTTATTCAAGCGGATAATGCTTTGATTCCGTTGTTTCAATTCCTCAATTCACACTGACTTGTTCTCATTTCCATTTCCGTATTTAAATGAATGTGTGATAAATAAGTGTTCGATATTTTTTTAGAGTTTTCTCGTTTTCTCTACTTTTTCCTATATTGGTTGAGGAAATCTGAAACGGGATAAATCTGAGAACAAGAAGATAAGTAAGAAATGGTTCAAGACCAAAAACCATGGGGTGAACAAAAAAAATAAACAGGATTATTTTTATTCAGGACAAAAAAAAACATTGTCTCAATTATTTGTTATTGTTCTTCTTGGCTCTTTTGAGGGTGCCAAGAACATATTCTTTGCCGGTGAGGTGCTTTGGAGCATGGCGAGCACGAACTGGGCGACCGGAGCTACAGGTTGGAGCATCTTGCTTGGCTGGCTCTGTGGACACCTGAAGTGGTCCGGAGCGAACAACGGGATCGATCGCTGCGGCTGAAATCATTATAAATAGGATGCGTTTGAGAAGAATTAACAAGTTAACAAACCGATTTGGGGCTCCTCCTTCACTTCCTTTTCGGCGACGTCATCTCGGATGGCGACGTCCTTGGGCTTCACTGTAAAATGTAAAATTCATAATTAGGGAAAGAAATATAATGTGAAACCCACCATTGGTCACGTTGTTCTCCATTTGTAGAGTTTTGGGAATTGAAGAAGCGATCTAGGCTTTTTCTGTAAAAAAACAAGTTATTGAAAAGTTCTTAAAATTGTGATAAAGAGAAAGTAGTACGTTTCCTAAAACGAATATTTCTATGATTGATTGAAAGTTATGATTGTGGTTCACAGCATTTCTGAACAATTCTCAAGTCTCACATAAAAAGAATAGTGACCATAATGGCTGAGAATAAGCTGATAGAAAAGAGTGCACGTGTCCTATCTCCTCTAAGTTATGACACCTTCTTGCTATTATCTAAACTGAGAGATTCAAAGAAGACTGAGCAAATCACTTAGCATATACAGTTAGAGAGACTCAGAGATAAGGGGAAGAGTCGATATTCGAAAACGGAGAGAGAGGGTCAATGGTTCTCTGGCAGCCTGCCAACATTTTGCAAAACAATGATGACAAGGAAATGGTGGGAAATATTTTTTGAACGCTTTTGCGGAAGGAAGGCGGCATGCGTTCAAAGAGTGGCGGCATATTCGAATGTTCTACGTTATCGTTCAAAGATTATGTTTCTTTCCAACACATTAGATTTACGATTGTAGGCAACTGTAGGGTTCTTTTAAAAAACATAACTTTGGTAAGCTGCGATATGTAATGAGGGACCATCCGTTTCAAAGAACGATGGAGATAACGGATGGTATTCTCGGTCTACTAGGACTTTCTGAACTTCTGTCTCATATTCAGAGGGCCTTTTTTTCTATCCTCTGAGGGATTATGATTTTTCTCTGTAAATAAACTTCATCTAAAAGTTAAAGCAAATAGGACCGAACTCAACGTGAAAAATTTTATTTCAGATCTCAAAATAACAAAAAGAAGTGAATTATTTTTGAAGTCTTGAATATCGCCAGCTCTTGTTTTCGAATCCACGACGAGAAATCTTTCCTCCCAACTCCTCTGTTGCTTGAATAACCTCCATATAATTGACGTTGCAGAACATTTTTGAAAATAATACGAACTTCAGAATTTGAGTTATCGAAGACGATATTGTTTCAGCGAGCAAAAACTTTGAAATGAGGCTTAAAGGGGAGGAGCTTTCCAGACTGGACTTCATTTTGGATAAACATACAAAATATTTTGACGCTCGATGACTACAAATATTTAGAGGAGTTTTGTGTGTACTTGCAGAGATAATGGAAGAGTCTTCGTGAACAGTTGACATTTAAAAATATCTAAAATTGGATTAATTTCATCTGAATGAACTCACAGCTGAAACAAACATATAACGCACAATTCGATAAGACACGGAAAGTTCAAAATTGAACTGTATTTTCAAAAAAAGAGTACATGAATGACAATCGACTGGCAGATTAGTACTGGTTTGTGACCGTTGTATTTCATTGCGAAAAAAGTTTTTTTTAACATTCAAACGTTTTTAGTTTATTAGGCTTTGAATGTTTGAAATTCATCATTCTACCGTTTTTTAGAAGTTGAAAAAACAGCAAAATACAATCATAAAACAATCGTGAATAAAGACGTTTCTTTTTTGATTTTTCAGCTGTCAGTATTATTCAAATCGTCTGCAATAAAATTATCGAAATTATCATTCTTCGCAAAAATTTTATATATCAAATTGATTGAATTTCAAACGCAGCTCCATTTCATACGATACCCTTGGTCTACTTTTTCATAAACTGTCCATAACTTTCTAGTTCTTTTTTCCTGACTCACACTCTTTTTTTTCATAATATTTTCCCGTCAAACGGTGCCCAACTATAAACCTCAAAACCCTAAAACTTTGCAGTTCTTCTCTATTACAGTTCCACTTATTCATCAGGTAGCCACGTCGTCACTAGTCCACGTCGCATACCGCCTCTATTGTATTTACCCTTGGCTCTAATTCTCTTCAATTCCCTTATTCTATATTCTATCTCTGCATTGTGCACTAATCAAATTTTGGAGCCAACTCCGCAATTCTCTCCTCTCTTTCTTGTCCTTATCAGGTCATTGATAAGAGACTGAAACTTTCTTCACCCCACTAATATACATCGTCGGCTAGTATCAATTTACATCCAATTTGTGTGTGTGTCCTTTGTTTGAACAGCTTATTTCCATTTTGTTCCAGTCTTCTCTTGTTCAATTTCATTCATTTTCAGCATGCTTTTCAAGTGGCTCCTTCTTGCCGCCTTTGTCACTGTGGCCTGGTCCAAGTGTGAAGATGGAGTGGATAATGTAATCAAGTTCACTGATACTACTAAAGGTTTATCCTTTCTGAAAAATGCTTAGAGTCCCAACTTTTTTTATTTTCAGGAAAAGGAAAAATAATCTTCACCGATTTCGAAGTGACCACTTATGATGAGCACAAGGAGCCATCTTGTAAGAAGGGACAAGCTCAATTCAGACTTCCAGGACATTTCAAGCTTCACAAAGGTAGGAATTAAACGGGGAGACGGAAGTTTCAGAATTTTATAAGATTGAAAATCATGCGGTCTGAAGCAAAAACTTTGTGGCTACAAATACAAAATGAAAGTGTTTTGTGTTCTGTCTGGTGGGAGAGAGTGAGACAAAAACATATTACGTAGTGAATGATGGCATGACATAGATTAAAATTGATATTCAAATAATGGAATATGAAAAATCGTTACGTAGGAAACTGGAAAAAAGGGATTGTGTGTACGAAAGAATAGAAGAGTCCAAAATATCATAATAGTTTCTGAAAATAGAAGTTCTACAAGGAATGAGTAAATTTGAAATGCTTGATTATAACTGTCAGGAATGAAAATTTCCACTAAGTGAACCAAAAATGAACACTGTTCCTTCCCTAACTCTCAAGAAAACAAGTTTCTTGTTTCAGGATTTGTCACTGTCCACGAGCCGGTCACTGATGACACTAATCTTGAACTCGCTTTGAACGTCGAGAAGGACAGCTGGATGATTGGAAAGGTCTGCGTCAACGGAAAATCTGAAAACTCTTTCGTCCCAGATCAACTTTGGTAAGCTCCCTCTCATATCTTCTATTTCTCATAATCCTCGTCTTCCAGCAAATTCCAACTTTGCTCTCTTGCCCCAACAGTTTGCTCTCTTCTCAAGGTTAAGACATCTGGACCAATTGATGTGACTCCATTTGTCCAAAAGGAGCCAATTGATATTGGAGCACTTCCAATTCCACAACTCGGAGGTGACTGGAAGATTGGAGGAAAGATCACACAGAATGGAAAGACTTTGGCTGGAGTTCAAATTGGAAATGGAAAGACGTGGCTGAATATTCATGTGAGTCTTGGTTTGACTGAAAATTTAGAAGACTCTTTGGAAGTTATTATTAATCTAAATTTATTTCAGTCTCAAGAAGGAACCGGTTCAGTCAACTACGATCCAGTGCCACCAGGTGGACCAAACTTTGACCATAACGAGTTGTAGATTGCCTAATACTTTGTTAATTGTTATGTTGTTTTTTCACAAGATTTCCAAACATTTATTAAAAACTTAAATTATAATAAATATGGTTTAAAGATCATAAATTAAGAAATTGAGCTCATAAACTTAAGGCAGAATTTAAATAACAACGTGGTCTCGGATCATTCGAAGTTGAACATCATGAGTATCATCGAACACTTGATCATGATTCTTGTCAGTATAGACACGTTGCCCCGTTTGACCAGGAAGTGGAGACGTTAGCTGAAAACTTTTTTTATGCTTCAGGTTTTAGGAAGTTCAAATCAATTACCTGTCCACAAACTGAATATCCAACCATTTGATCCTTCTGAGTGTAGATGGAATAAGTGTATTGACCTTCATAATGAGCGTATTTGTTGATATCCTACAAAATTGTAAGAACTTAAAAGACGCATAATAATTTATTTACCTGAAGGAATTCACTTTGTGCTGGACAATTACCCGAGTAGAGACCATTGACGGAATTACAAATCGGAGTGATAGAGAGAGCACAAGCTGGAACCGAGAGTGGTCCAAGTTGAGGAGAAGCTCCACGGTTTGGTCCCGCCACTCCAACATACGTGTCAACTACACGTGTCAAAGGACCTCCCAAGTACTCTCCGGTGTCCACACAACGACCTGAAACAAAATGTTTCAAGAAATAAAGTTGTTATGTACGATGCTTTTGTCGTCTGATTCTTCCTATTTCCGGTACAAGAACCTCATGCTTCCTCCCACACCTTCCCTATCCTCCTCTTCCTCTCATTTATATGCAAATTTCAACTCGTTTCTTCCTTTAAATTAAAATTCAATTACCTCCAAGAATTGCTTTTCTTGACACCGGAACACCAAGCGAGAATCCGATCACATCAACATTTCGTCCAGTATACAGACGGACGGCCACAATCAGAGATCGAACCTGGAAGAAATTCGGAGAATGATTATTGAAATGTTTGTTCAGGGATTCTACCTGCTTCACGTATTCACATCTCATTGAATATTCAATCCATTTCAAAGGATTTCCTTGTGCTCCATTGAAATAAGTCGTTGAGTAGATCTCATTATCTTTGTATTTTGCTTCTTTTCTGAAAATTGTAGACATTAGGAGGATATGGTGTTGTAATGAGAACTCACTTAAACCAGTTGGCCGCCCAAAATGGTTTCTCTCCAGCCGTATCCGAAACTCCATGAACAATAATCAATGGTTGATTAGTTAATGAATCATTTCTGTGCTTTTTTCCACCAAATGAGCCACCTGCTCCCAAGTCTTGTCTTTCGATTTGATCTCTGACTTGTGGTCCATAATAGTCAGCTAACCATTGTGAGAAGTCAGCGGTAAATTTAGAAGAAACAAAGGAGATTAGGCAAGTGGATAGAGTGAGATACAGTATCCGTGTCATTGTCTGAAAGAATAGGATGATGAAATAGAAATGAAAACTTGGATTTTATGAGAAAAATAAAACTGGCGAAGACTAATCCTAGCTTAGAAGCAAACTGAACTTCTGGGGACAAAAAGATTTCAAGTGCGAGAAGTTCAGAACGGATTCTGCGAATCTCGACTTTTAAAGCCGAACGGTTTTTTTTTTGAGAAACTTGAGGGTTGTGGCTGAGCTTTCATAAGAACACAATTTGGTAGAAAAATTCCGAAAACGTAAAAGTTCAGACGCAAAAACAATTGTTTCGTTAGTCTATCGAAACAAAAAGTATAGATCCAGAAAAGGATTTTCATTGAAAGAAATAAGAAACACCGTCTGGATGGTGATTCGTGTGTGTATGGCATTCTCCTCCTACTCATCTTCTTCTTCGGCTTCTTCTCCTCTCTTGAATTGATCCGAAACCAGTCTTCACTTCTAATTCTCTTACCCTCTCACTGTTCCCCTTCAATTGTTTCTTTCCAAAGAATCTGCCGTCGAATGATGCCGTGTGGGTTGTCATCACTATTAGCTGGCTACAGTTCTTCCGAAACAATATCTTGATGGATGAAATCGAGAAGTGTCAAAACCCTCATGTTGCGTCGTCTTTGCCGCAACATCGGCTAATAGAAAAAAGATTATCTGTTTGAGAGGGATTGTGTGGAGCGATTTATGATATTATGTAAAGTACAAATAATTGGTTGAGAGTGTATTATAGATGTACTTGAGTACGGATACTGGGAACAAGTGAAAACATTCTGTAACAGTAATATAGACCAAATCACAGAAAAGAGCAAAAACTGGTAGCAATTAAAACGACAGAATTGTTTGCCTATTCTCAGAATACAAAAAAGAAAACTTCAGAAAATCTAAAAAAACAAATGAATCCAAGTAGTAATTGATTCAGAATTTTTAATTCTACTGTCATGCATATGTAAGCTGCCAGAACAACCTATGATCAAAACAACAATTGTCCGAATCGAAACTGCCATTATTTTCTGATCTGTTTCTACTAACTCCTCTTAACTGAGTTTCAATTTCAATATATTTTTTCTCTGAAACAGTTCACATTTCTATTCTGGGATAAAACTGAACCGATACAGATACCAGAAAGCAATCGGGAGAATCGCCAAAATGGTCATTTTTTCTGAAGATCCTACTAGATCAGCTCCGCTAAGCTAAAATCTGAGAATCAATCGTACAGACTAATACATGAACATGAAGTTGAAACTTTATCATCCCTTAGTTACACAGTCCATAAAATCTGTCTCTTCTCAACTAACCCCAAGTTTCAATTACAAAAAAACAGCACTTCAAAGTGGAAAGTAATTAAAAGAACCAGCAACCTTGAAACCACAAACAAATTGCTATGCAACCTTCTCTCTATCATTATAACCTCCTCAAATGAACCGTTTCTTCCATAAATTTTGGGCATGGAAATGTCATTTATCACAGTGTCCTTCGTTCTGTCACCACAAAAGCCACTCCCCTATTTCAATTCATTTCTCTCCATTAGGCTCTCTTTTCCATTCGTCTACAGTCATCATCAATCTGTGTCTTGTCGTTTCCAAATTGTCTTCCTCTTTTACCTCTAATTCCATTTTCCTATGTCCATTTTCCCAAGTAATGTACTCTTTCTCTTTTTCTCTCAAAAGGTGTCAACCTAGTTAGCTTTTATCTTTTTCTCACATCTTTTTGTGTCCACCTTTGGAAAATTCGAAAATGATTTGCCGTTTTCTCAAGTTTTTTCTCTTCTCTTTTTTGTTTTTCCGTTCAGAAGATACGGGTCAAAAGAATGGAAGAATGTTTTCGATTTCTGTATAATAACAGCTTATGTTGAAAGCACTTGTGGTTTCTATGAGAATTCAAGCTTTCAAAACATTCTTTTACTATTTTGATATCATTTCGAAAAACTATCCAAAATATTTTGATTTTTGTTCTCAGGCCTCAATCAAGATGAGATATTATCGATGTGAATAATGTTTCAGATTTTAAAGAAAAAAGTGAGGAAAAAAACTAGTAATTTTGTAAGAAAACAATTGACTCTTTTATAGCTGGTTCTAGAGAGTTACCTATATATATTGGAGGCTAGAAATCTGATATTGTTTAAACAGAAAACACCTGAAAATACTTTTTTTTCCTAGTTTTATTTCGAGTTGACTTTTTTGCTTTATACATAATAATAATAATAGTTCTTTGTTATTTGAGCTTGGTGACACTAGGTAACACCTTGAATTATTCAAAAGTTGCTAAGATATTGTAGCCATTGTGAAATCCGTCCAATATTCTTAATATAGAATCAGTTAATATCGGAGTTCGCTATTTTGAGAGATTTAAAATTCCTAACTCTGAAGATGACATGACTTGTAGTGCATGCCACAATAATAGAATTTGAGCAGTTCCTCCACACAACCTTTATCATTAAATTAAATTAAATTAAATTAAATCATCGTTTCCATGAGATAATCGAGCAAGGGCCTCTTGGGGTCGGCACAGTATTTTCAAACTCTTTATTTCTCAATGATATGACCTTTGATGATACCTTGAGGTCAATTGTGAACAAAAATACAATTTTTGATTGACTCCGCCCACTTCTGAATTCAGGATATTCAGAAAATTTCCAGAAGACGTGAGGTATCTAGTATTTTTCCCAAAAGAGATATTTTTGAAATCTTACCGGGAATGGATACTAGGCCATATTTGAAGACTTTTTTGTGTTTTACGCTAAGTTCCAGCACGACGTCTTCAGGATGAAATTCAGCGTTGAAGTGCAGAGTGGTGCAATCTGGTTGGAAAATAACCGTTCCCCAAAATTTTTCCCACTATGTCCGATGAGATTCCTTCAGCATAAGATACCCCTACCACATAGCTTTCAAACAAAAAAAAGTTTGGGCCGATAAACTTTGACCTTAAAGGGGTTTCAGTCGAATATATGAGAAAAATTCACTAAATTCAACGTACCCCCCTCCATGGTGAAAATGGTCATAGTCACCGATTTTAAAAATATTTTTACCACATTTTGTCCTACTCATACCTCATACGTCCACGAAATATCAGCTCATTTGAATCACTTCTGGAGGCGTGGCACCTCTTCAAAAAATCCTTCACATAATCAAGGACGTCGGAATTCTGAATTTCTGTATTTTCAATATTTCTACTGGAAAGTGTTTTGGAATGTACTACAACATCATAAATGATCATTTTATGCAAAAATAGGATTTTCTTACAGCATTCTAACGCGGTTTTGACGACGAACGTCAACCCGCCTGGGCATCGGTTACCATACGGATGCCATTCTGCCTATTCATACATGTCAGGAGTATTGTTTTTCCATCAATTGATCATTTATGATGTTGTAGTACATTCCAAAACACTTTCCAGTAGAAATATTGAAAATACAGAAATTCAGAATTCCGACGTCCTTGATTGTGTGAAGGATTTTTTGAAGAGGTGCCACGCCTCCAGAAGTGATTCAGATGAGCTGATATTTCGTGGACGTATGAGGTATGAGTAGGACAAAATGTGGTAAAAATATTTTTGAAATCGGTGACTATGACCATTTTCACCATGGAGGGGGGTACGTTGAATTTAGTGAATTTTTCTCATATATTCGACTGAAACCCCTTTAAGGTCAAAGTTTATCGGCCCAAACTTTTTTTTGTTTGAAAGCTATGTGGTAGGGGTATCTTATGCTGAAGGAATCTCATCGGACATAGTGGGAAAAATTTTGGGGAACGGTTATTTTCCAACCAGATTGCACCACTCTGCACTTCAACGCTGAATTTCATCCTGAAGACGTCGTGCTGGAACTTAGCGTAAAACACAAAAAAGTCTTCAAATATGGCCTAGTATCCATTCCCGGTAAGATTTCAAAAATATCTCTTTTGGGAAAAATACTAGATACCTCACGTCTTCTGGAAATTTTCTGAATATCCTGAATTCAGAAGTGGGCGGAGTCAATCAAAAACTGTATTTTTGTTCACAAATGACCTCAAGGTATCATCAAAGGTCATATCATTGAGAAATAAAGAGTTTGAAAATACTGTGCCGGCGTATGCTCGATCGCCTCATGGAATCGCTGTTATTATCTTAGGTTTACATGCAACAATTCTTCAACCCGAAGCCACTTCAACCCCTTTTCTTCCTACTTCAAATCCCACCGTCTTATAATGATTATCACTTCTGTAATGTCCACATAATCACAACGTGGCAATTATCTCCTCTTTGACTACTTACTGCTTAAATAAGAGAGACATAGACTAACAAAGATCAGGCAAAAACGATGACTAACTGGCTAAGGCGGTAGCAGTGTCCGAACGAAAAAAGTGTGTGGGCGTGGTCTGGGAGTGAAGTGACAATGAAAGCGGGTGTATGTGTGTACAGTACTAAGGAGGAAAAGAGATAGAGAGACAAAAATAAATTGGGTTGGGAGGTGACACCACACTATTCTTCTTCTTTGAAGACGTCAAAGACACAATCATCTGACGTCTTCTTTCTCGCCTTTTGGTTTTCTTTATAGTTTAAGCTAACCACCTCAATCATAACTTTCACCTACTTTGCGCTTTATTGTTTTCGAAATTGTTCGATAGGGTTAGAAATGGGTAAGGACAATTAGACTCTGATTTAGAGAATAAATGTCTGAGATTCGGATATTATCTCTATATTGAAAGCAAATCCGTCATTGAGGTTTTTTATTCGGCACAGCAGGATAATTCATAAATCTTATATTGTTATTTGTGCCAAATTAGACAATTCGGAGTTTTTTTTTCAAACCTAGAGCAGTTTCTCACTTACTATTCTCCTACAAAATTCGATCTTCTTGTCATCTATTCCCTGCTTTCATAATGTTTCCTTTCTACTTTTCTCAATATTGAATTATCCAATTTTCAGATGAAACAAAAACGAGCAATTCGTCTTCTAGTCCCAGATCGTCCTTTAAGGGCAGGAAGTGTAAGATTTCTCTCTCCTTTTTCTGTTTAATCAGACCAATTCGATAACGAAAACAATAACACTTTTCATCAGTTTTCACTTTTTTCTTTCTCGAATCAAAAGCAAAAAAGTTTTTTTGGTAAAAGCGGAAAGAAACTGAAGCGTACCTAATCCGATGGACCGGAAAATAGAGAGAGGATTATCCAAATTGAGAGATTTATTTTATTCAGAAAGAATTGGTGGAACTGTCTCTAAGGATTCCGAATGCTGTGCAGATCTTGGACTCAAATGCCGTTTTTGAGGTGTGTTTAGGAATTGGAAAAGGGGATTATTTCTGGTCATGAGACCAAATTCAGACACTTATTTTTACGGAATACTGTCAGTCTACCTGTTTTTGCGTTTCCAATTATTTAGATAAGAATCTTTTAATTTGAAAGTTCCAAAGTCATTATTTTCAAACACAGTTTTTAAATTATTACAGGGTGTATGCCGTGCAACATTCTCTGGACAAGATTCTCAACACACTTTGATCAAGGAAAAGCTCCACATTCCATTTTCAGCAATTCAATTACCAACTACAAAAGTAGTTTTTCTAAAATTCAGAATTTGATTTCATTTTTTATGGATTTCAGGGAATCGATGTCATTCCAGAAGGACAACACAGACTTCCAATATTTTTGAATGTTCCGCATCACATGCCAGGAACATTCAACGGAAAGTTTGGAGCAATTGTTTATAGATTCTTGATTAAAGTGAGTCAAAACCATTTTTCCATCACCACTTTTCTCTCTTCGAAAACAATTGAACCTGACGTTAATAAAGCTTCTAGCGGTTTTGGTTAGCTGTCCTTTCCCTCCGTAAACCGTCATCAAAAAACAAACGACCATGTCATTTTCTTTCTCAAAAACCCATAATTACTTTGCCCCGCTATGCCCTTCATAAAAATGGGCAGGGAAAGTCAATGAAAGTCCTTGAAAAATGTGAAAGATGAACTTTCGAATCACACTTCTTTTCAGCTAAAAGTGAAGAGATTTTCATCAGGAGACGAGGGAACGATTGAATGTGAAAAGGCTGTTGATATATTAGGAAGAGTTTCTTTGGATCAACAACCATCATTTGCTCAACCAGTATCAATTGATAGGCATGTCAAGAAGAAGACTTTCTTTATGAATCGTCTAGAAGCTCACATCAAGTTTGAAATTGAGAGAGCTGCTTATACAGTTGGTTTGTTCTAAATTTCCTTCAAATTTCCCAAATTCCAAAATTTGTCATTTCACATGCATCCATTCTATATGAAACCGAAAGTATTTGAATGCAGATACATAAACAAACAATGACACTTTCAAATTTCAAAACCCGTATTTTCACAAATTTCAACAGTTTTTCTGTCCCGCTCCTATCATCATCATCATCGTCAGAAGCAACAGAATCATTGAAAAAATGATAAATGATTGACAAGATAAGATAACAATCCAGATAGGGGGATTGCGCAATTGAACAAGGGATTATCATGGAAACGGGTTTTCTTAGTTAGCTTTATTTGTTTTATTGCAAACTAAACGACATTTTTTTGTCTTTTTTCAGGGGAGCATATTCTGGTGACTGGAGAGATAAAAAACGAACATCTAAGTAGCCCAATAAAGCACGTCAGTCTGGAACTACGTCAACATATTCTATATGCCAGTGGAGATGCTCAAAGGAGCGAGTAAGTTTGATCAGAGGTTATATCTGTTATTTATCTTTTTATATTTCCAGCACTCGTCTTATTACAAGACTCATTTTGGGATCAGTTCCACCAAATGAAACGTTTGCTGTATTCCATTCTTTCCAAGTTCCGTTCGATTGTTATCCATCGCTTTGTTGGAATGGTAATCCAGTTCAGGTGAGTGCTTAATTGTGATTTGGTATTAGCGAGATTTGATATTCAGGTGACCTATGAACTTCTTCTGACCAATTCTGGATGTTTCGAAATCGGAACTCCAGTTTTCTTAGGAAATTGTGGATCACCTACAACAAATAGAAGAAGTCTAATGGTAAGGATAAAAGTCTGCTCGATAAAATAAACATTTTTATGCTCTAGTATCCTGAGTCCGTTTCTGGAGAAGCTCCACCATCAACTGCATCCTACTACTGCGTTCCACCAACTGAAATGAGCTTCTCTCCTGATCCTCCACCATACTCCACATTCGGAAAAACTGATCCAGTTTTCATTCCAATTCACATGCTCAAAACTCCCTATCGTCCATTTGCCCCAGCATATCATATACCCGGAATGTTCCATCATCAAGGACCACCAAAATATGATCATAATTTTAATCAGCGAATGCCAGAATCCCCACCACCGCAGAGATTTTTGAAGATTGAGGAGATCGAATAATTTGTTAAGCATTTTATTTTTAAGTGCAAAATGACATGAGCAATTTGAGAATTAATTCTTTGAAAGACATACAAATAAAACTGATTGTGAAGAGAAGAGCAACGAGTGTACCCGGAAAAAATGTGTGAAAACTGGAAATTGTTTTGAAAGACTGGAAGAAAATCACAAAAGGAATGAAAAGTATTAGAGAATGATTATCGAAAAGCGTTGACATCAGGACTAGGTGTTGGATTATTTTGTTGTTGGGCATATTGAAAATCCTCTGTATCTGCAGCAACGACGAATTGTCTTTTTGAAAAACTAGAAGGACTTCTGACAGATGTTGCCCATGTAAATGCAATCAGATTCCAGTCAAGACCCATTTGATCTTGGCCACCGGTTAGGAATGAAATTATTGTGCAAATGATAACAAATAACTAGAAATTAGTTTGTTGAAAAAGGAATTTCAGACTAAAACTCACCATCAAACTAATGACCGGTTGAGATTGTGGTGGTAGATGCGATACAAAATAAACCACTCGATCTAGACTTATTGATCTGAAAATATAATTCAGTAATTTCCGTTCTTTTCTTCTTCTTTTTTCGAATCTCTAACCTGGAAACCGCTGTAACATTTCCCACTGCATCCTCCAGAATACATGAATTCTGGAATTTCTGTGGAGTGTTATTCATAAGATAAATTGTCAAATTTCCAGCTGTTAATATGATTGTGAGCATAAAGCTGGAAATGGCTCCAGTTGCCGAACAGAAGGGAAGATAGTATCCACATATTGTTACTCCAGAAATGATAGCAAATAGAGAACTGGAATTCGATTTTCAAAAGGTTTTTTTGGTTTTTTACTCACAAAAGAACATAGATTATAGTTGGTAATTGCAATCCAATTGGCATCCTTGCCAAATTTGTTGCAACAGTCAGAACCACAACAGCAGTTGCCAAAATGAGCATTCCGAATTGTAAAGAGCACAACTGCTGGATTGGATTCCACGCTCTCAACTTCTTTGCCCAATATTCTTCCCAAGTCAATGTCATTAAAGACATGATGGTCCATTGTAGACAAAAAGAGAGTATACAAAGCAAAGAGGCGCAGACACAAAAAACTTGGATTCGATTTCCCAAAATTGCTTTTGAAAATTGAAAAAATGATCCAAATGACATTGCAAACTTGCAATGCTCTCGAAGGAAATTCAGGAATATTGTGGCGGAGAGAAAAATGAATATTGAAATGAATAGTTGGAAAACACCATAAAAAGTGAGTGTAAGACGAAGTTTGTGCATAGTTGGCATTGGAGAATACATCTAAAAAATAGGGAAGTAAAACGAAAAGAATTTTGAAAAACTCACTTGATATAGAAAACTGGAGTTCAATAAATAAAAGTTGACAGTAAATCCAACCATCAAACTAGATAAAATATCAGAAACTCTAAAGTTTTCTACTGGAACCAGAGTTCCAAATGATTGAACATCTTGAACAGCGTAGTACAAGAATATTCCGATTCCCGATATTGAAACCTAAATTTTCTCTTTTTTTTTTGAGTTTTGTTTTCTCAATGTCTCTAATACTCACCACAATATAAAGAAAGAAACTGGCATTCATCATACTTGAATGTCCACTGAAAATAACTGCGAATAAGGAAAAATAGGCGACTAGGGGAATCAGTAAATAGATAGAAAGGTTGGTGATTGTAGAGAGAAAAGAAGCACTGAGAAACAATAAAATTATGGATACTGTAGATAAAAGTACGCATTGTGTCATTGTAATTATAGAACGGACTGAAAAAATTTATATGGATTATTTCCATTTATCGAAAAAAAAACTCACGAGGCTTCGATAAAAACCGCAACTGATAGTACATACTAATCGATGGCGATGGTAGATAATGAAGAATTGGAGAAGATGTTAACGTGGTGAGCAGAAGAGCTAACGATGCTCCGATTTGGAAAAATATTGAAGATGGAGTAGGTACACAAAGACACCAAACAAAAAAGATTGGTATTGAAAGAAATGTCATTGTGGTGGCGGCTCGCCATGGTGATGAGCCAAGGGTTCCCTGAAAAATGGTTTATAAGGTACGGGTAATTTGATCCCTCTCGAAAGTAAATTCAAGAATGATAAGACTAAAAAAAATATTACCTGCTGGAAGTGTATTACACTTTTCAAATTGACATATTTCAATCCGAAAATAGCACTGATCAACGGTAGAAATGCCAAAGACAACAAAGGAAGCTGTTGAACTAACTGTTCAATTCCACTGGGTCCACCTCCAGAATACCGTGAAGACATGTCTTCAGAAGACGTAAAGTCTTCTCGATGAATTGCTTGGAATTCTCGATTAATTCTTAATTTAAAAAATATTGGATTCACACGAACAGTAAAAATGAGAATTCTAATAGTTAGATTAGAGAAGAAGAAGTATTCGACACGGGTAATGGAAGGTGTTCTCGAGAGAGAAATAAGAACAAAATGTGTCAGTGACGGAATGGTTGACCTGATGAAGCGAATAAAATGAATGAAACCATTGGAAAATGAGGGAGGTAAATGTGGCGAAACAAGGGAAATCCGAGAAAAGAGAAAAGTTGATAAAAAAGTGAGATGGAAATGAAGTGGAAAGTTGTAAAATACAGGAAAACAGAAGAAAACAACGAAAACAGGGAGTCGGTTAGTTTGTAGCAATTAGTTTGAATCGTCTTCAGTTTTAGACTAAACCAACAAAGTAGAATCAATGCCACACATAACTATTATCTGTCAATCATCTTCTTTTTTCCTCTCTCCGTTCAAATATAAGTGGATCGAAACGGAAGTAGAAGATGTGAGTCATATACGTTCGTCAAATTATCACTTCTTCATCATTTTTGTTTGTTTTATTGTAGTTTTCTGATAACCTGATAATGATTGTGGGAAGATATCAGATGGAGTAAGTATCGAAAAGTGGGGCTCAGAAGTTTCATCTTTTTCGAAGGGTTGACGGATCCATATTTTTGTAAAAGCCGCTCAAAATAGATGTTTATCAAGTATAAATCAATATGTAAGAAGTAACCCTTACAGTATACAAAGTTCAATACAGAGCTTTTTCTTATGAAATGTTGGAAGACCAATTGATCAATCAATCTCAACAATCAGAAAAAAACCGTGAGAAAAAGACACGAATTCAAAGAAATAAAAGGGGGTGAAATCGGATAGCGGAAAGGGTCAAAAACAGTTTGTTTGTGTTCTGTTTTGACCGTCTTCTTCATCACTCTTTTTCTTTTCTTTTTTCACTGGGAGGTACTCGTGTGCTCTCTCCTTCTCCCTCTCTCTCATTCTACACATTAAGCCTTCCTCAATAGAAAAGGCGAATAAAGTGAAAAAGTAAATATATTTCGGAAGGACAATTGACTAGTGGATCGGTTTCGAGTGTTCAGTGTGTTATTCATGTATTTGTAGACACGAACACAAATTGATAGAAACCATACCAACCCCCTTTTCTGGTCTTTTCTGGAGGTTTGAATAAAGAAAAAGGGGTAGCTTTTTCTCTTTGGAAATGGTCTGGAAACATGTGTGAATTGTTAGTACTAAACGGGATTTTCAACAAGAGATTTGTGTATTAACATAAAGTATATGTACAACAAACACGAAAATGATGACCATCATGGGAAATTGATTTTGAGAAAAGGATAAAAAGAAGAGATATACTGAAAAAAGTTTTAGACGATGTAAAACCACAAGAGGTATACTATCTTTATCGATCTCTTTTGAAACTCTTTTAACAATAGAGATAACTATTCAGAGTTAATTCTAGATAATAATATGAATAGCTTAGCTGAAAAAAGGATTCATATTTCTGAAACAAGCACGTTGTGTACTCCCACAGACTTCAATGCTCTTTATCTGTGTTCCGAATAAGCAAGAAGGTGGGATTCAGACTAGAACTCTTGGTACAAAAGACAAACTTAACCAGAACAACAAAACAGAAAACGAAGAGAATGAATGAAATCATTTTCTGTCTTGAGCCGATTCTAATGACTCAAGTTTGCCGAATTTAGCAGAATCTTTTCCAAAAAAGCAAAGAAAGGCTCTTGAAATCTAGATACAGAGATAGACGAAAAGACAAAAGAAAAAATAGAAAAGTGCAATGAAAAGTGATGACCAGGAGGGATGTTTCGATGGGCAGAGAAAAGGAAAGAGCGGGTCGAGAAGTGGACAACAGTAGGAAAAGAAGAGGAGGATGCACTTGACTTTTCTTTCTTTTCTTTTCAAAACTCTTGCTTAGAAGAATAAGCATAAGCGGAATATGAATAGAAAAAATCGTTTCTTTATATTTAAAAAGAGAATATTCTATGTATTCCGAGGAGGTCATGTTGGGTGCAATGATTTCTCGGAAGCAAACGAAACTCTTGAGAAAGGGAACTGCACCTCTATTGAAGGTGTACAGTAACTTTCGCATAATTGTTATTCAACAAACTTATTCTCATCTTCGCTGTTTCTTTCGATGGGCGGTGTCTAATAAAAGCATATCATTACGTATACAATGACATGAAACGATGGTAAAACCGTATTTATGTATTATGGCAAGAAAATGAATGAAAATGCGGCAGTATTGGTGGTCGGCACAACAGAAAAAGAGATAAGGAGAGTGTCGTTGGAGAGGATGGCAAATCGTATTCCTCTTTTTTGTTATTGTTTTCCATTTCCGAAATACATTTCCAATAGAACTTGACCATGAAAGTTCTACGAAAAGTGAGAAAAAAAGAACTGGACAGAATCATGACACTACTAATTGAATAAAAACTGAAGACTAAAGTTGAAATTCGTTGTCTTTTCTTCGAACAACAACAAAAAGATGAGATCCGTCGTCTGAGCTCCGCCACAGAATGTCAGCTGTTTCGACAAAAGATAAAATGCAAGATGAATTCGCTGATAGATTAAACAAAGTGGCTTCTGTGTGTTTTTTCTTTCGTTTACACAATTCAAATCAATCATTTTAAAAACGAGAACTATCTTTATTTCTTTTCAGTGTGTGATCGAGTTAATCAGAGGCTCCCGAAAATTCAGAAGTGTCGATTGGGATTTCGTCTTGATCTCTAATCGAAGATAAATTGATTTCTCCATTGCTGAGGCTCGAATTTGTCGACAAGATGCTCGCAATTTGACCAATGTTTGGTGGCTGAAATTAATCGTTGTGAAGGTTACGGTACACATTTTGGTGATTGCGTATACGATGTTTTGACGCAAAGCTGCAGACCACAACAAATAATGTTTTTTTCTTCCAATTTTCCGTTTTTTTTCTAAGTCTCTATTTTACCTATTAAAGAGGATTGAACATATCCGAATTTCCATTGAATAATAGACGAATTAAACTAACCACATAATCAGACATTGCCTCGAAAAGCAAGCTATTTCGTTCCTCCAATTCTCCAAACTTTTTCTTATAATAATCGGAAACTTCGGGAGAACTTTCGAGACTCAAAAGCAATTTCGAAAGAACGATTAGTTGATGCAACGGAGAGCTCGGTGGGAACTCGTTTGAAAGTCTCTTGATACGAGCCAATTTTTCCTGAGTAGCCAATGCCTTGCGTGCCTACAAAATCACGTTTCCAGTGGAACCGATTTGGTAAAGATACCGTTTCTTCTATCTGTTTGAGCTGATTGTGATGTTTGAGAACAGTTGGACCCATCTTTTGATTCTTTTCAATTGCCGATTTTATTCCCTTAACCGCCCCCTTCAATTCAATGCATTTATTCATCGCAGCCGCTGGATATCCATTGTGCTCGGCAGCTATTCCACTACTGTAATGATATATTTCACAATTTCCAGTGATTAATGAGGTCTCACTTGGTGTATGGCTCGGTAAATTCCACGAACTTTTTGATCTTCTCATCACTATCGCTCACCATGTTCTTCCCCATAATACCAATCTCTCTTGCCAACTCCGAAACTTTCTCTTGTGTCTAGAATAGAAATATTGACTTATCCTTTATCCTTATCGTTTATTCTCACTAACCTCCTTAGTTCTGCTAATATGACTACTTTTGTAATCAGAAATTGAGTTTTGTAAGTCTTTCATATTGGCAACTTCTTTCTCAACGCTATCTGTTCCATCAGCAACCGAAGAAAGCTGAAATTCAATAGATTTCTATACCGACTTCTATTGTTTTGATGTTATTAAGAGTTTCTTTCGTTTTGTAGTATTCTCTATTTCTCTCTTTCTTCATCGCTCTTTTTCTTTCGCATGCTGCGTTTCTTGTGTCTCGTACTAGTCGTGAAATACAAACTAGTGAATTGTTTTCGGGCTTTTACACGTCATCCTAAGCGATGACTTACGAAATTTCATCAGTTCAGGGATATCCGATTTTTTTAAATTGTGTTTTACCCTCTCTTGTTTAGTTTCTTTATCGTGTTACTTTTTTGAAGAGAATTTTTTACTACTCTCCAGCTCATTTGCCATCCTGGCATAGTATTTTCTACTCACTTACCAAGGCTGCCAGATGATGTAAATCAGGAGCAGCATTTGCTGTTTTGTTCGATTGAAAACTGTCCGAAATTGACGACGACGACATCTCAGACACAACTCTTCGTGTTTTAGAAAGTGCGCACTTCATTCACCGCTTCTGATGATGAGAATATTTGAAACTGAAATTTTTTCCCGTTCGTTCTATCGATTATCTTCATCAAAACGTGTTGCAACGTGTTTTTATTTTTTTTACTTTTTTTCTTGAAATGTCACGTGTTCATTTTTCCTCTATTCAAACTCTCTATCACCATGGAAATCGTGAGTGGTGACACCCAATCCGTTTGTTCGTTGCTATGCAAAACTGCTCCATTAGAAAATAAAATAGTGAAATCTTGCAGACAGACCTCAACTTCACTCAAAAATGGAAGAGGGACCTGTATCTGTCGCCACAAATTTGGAAGAACCACCTATCACAGGTACTTTTTATCTTATTTTTTCACACTCCCATAAAAAGTTTATTCTCAGATGGTACTAATGCAACGTTCGAAGTCATTGAGCCAGAAGAAGGATGGCTGTTTCCAGCAGATCCTGATGTAAAGTTGGCACTTCAAGTAACTCTCGCAATCGTCTTGATTCTTGTTATCAAAGTTATATACGATGCATGGCAGTGAGTAATTTTACCATCGAATAATATAAGAAATAAGCCTAGAAAAATTTTGTGTCTCATTTCAGATCGCGTCGTCGCCAAAGAAGACTGGGAATCGGCAATGACGAAGAAAGAGAGCGTCACAGAGCGAATACTCGAAGAGTATGCTATTGTTTTACAAATTACAGTCTTAACAAATATCCTTGCAGAGAATCGACGAAGCTTTGGGACAACCTGCACATGAATGTCCCATTTGTCTGGCTGAAGCAAGTTACCCAGTTCTTACGGATTGCGGGCACATTTTCTGCTGTTAGTTTTTAATTTCATTTACGAGACTTAAAAATCCGAGTTCAGGTCAATGCATCATTCAATATTGGCAACAGAGTAAGGCGATTGTAAACCCGTGTGATTGTGCAATGTGCAGATGCACTGTGAGTTCATTGATAGTTTTTTTCACTGTTAATTTCGCTATTTTCAGTTTTATATGCTTCTCCCCGTCCGCTGGCCATCTCCGGGTACTTCGGATACTATTGACGATCAGCTTCACGAGAACAACATGAGAATCGATGATTATAATAGAAGATTTTCAATTGAGAGACCAGTGAGCATGATGAAATTCTGATCGATGCATCTGATTTGTAATTTCAGGCGTTGGATTTTATCCGAGACATCCCGATACTCATTCCATACCTCGTTCGCAACTTCTTCAATCATGATATTTTCACTGTTATTTATCAGTCAGTTCCATTTAAATTAGTTCTTTCTTTGAAAAACTGATTTCAGAATCCGTATCGCTCTGGTGCTGGTTTGTATGGTCGCATACTTTGTCATGCCATTCGATATTATTCCGGAGAGCGCCTATGGATTAATTGGACTCGCTGACGACTGTATTCTCGGATTGCTTGTCATTTGTGCTGCAATTCGTTGGTTCCGTAATTTCATGGCCGAACGCGGACATGCACATCGTCAATAACATCATCATCATCATCCGAACTATTCATTTTCTCTTTTTATTCGTACAGAATCTCAAAAATCTTGCCACCTGTTAATAACATTCTAACTTCATGTCTGGTTTATAGAACATAATCATCAAATCCGTCTAGTTTCTTTCTTTTCCTTGTTCATTTACCCCCTTACATTTCACACTGTGATCTGACCCTAACACGTCGTTTTTCTTTCATTCATGTCGCACCCAAAAACGATAAATTATACAAGTTTGACCCACAAGTTGACATCATCTTGAACCTAAATTTTGTCGATGATCGAGATAATTCAGATCCAGGCATCAACTTTGGAAATGTCTCATTTCATTTCGAATTGCGCCATTTCCGAGACCCAATTCTCGTTTTTTCATTGTCAAAGATGACGAGGACGATGGATGGCAACTAATGAAGCGGAAGAAGCTGGATTAGCACATTCAGAAGAGAGAGAAAAGATACAGCATTTATAGATTCCAATGATGATTAGATTGAAAAAATGAAGAGGAGAAAGGTCTGTAAGATTTGATTATGTATCTGAAAAAATGTGATGTGACATTCATCTTTTCTGTCAATTTTCCTGGTCTAAGTGGTCACTTTATTTCGACTAGTTCCACTTTCTATTAGCTGTGTCTCATAGAGAGAAATGGTTATTACAAAAAAGAAATAAAAAGATGTATCATTTACTTTCATTCAATAAGCCATTCGGATGTATAATTACTTTTTCAGTGAGAAAGGGGAGGAAAGAGAAAAGAGAAACATATGGTTTAATAACAATCATATATTAACGATAAAAACTTTAAAGAGACATAATCCTGGAATATTATACAGAAGGCCAACTAAACTGAAATAAAATTCCTGGCTCCGCCCAGCGTAGGCGTAACTTGTGAATACCGTAATTTGCCTTTTTGAAGATTTGGCCCTATTCCACCTTCCAGAAGATTTTATTTTCGGTCACAAAATTAAAACCTCAGGAACCTCGAACTTTTCAGAATAACACGCACATCTTCCGGTTCTCAATGCTTTCCACTACTCAACCATCATCCCCCATTGACCTCTCTAAACAACCCCTGGAATTAGAATAAAACGCAATGGATGAAGCTTTTCCTCCAGAAAGAATCGAAAACTTGATCATCTCTTTCTTTCTCTTGACTGTCTGTCTCTGTATTCATCTAACCACTCTCCCAACAAATCACACTATTTGCATTATTCCAAAAGGCTAGTGTAAGCCCTTCTTCGCTTTCCGATAGCCGTTTGTCTGTCCGCGCGGCAACCGCTTCTCCCTCCCCACAGCTTCTGCTAGTTCGAAGGACAGTCATCCAATATACCATGTGTCTTTTGCCTCTTTGTGTTGTTTCTTTTTGGGTGAGAAAGTAGGTCGACAAGAGAATTGAAAGAAGCTGAAGATAGTTGACTAAATGCAACTATTTCACTCTTTTAATGATGTCGTATTCTATTGAAAGCTTTTGATGTTCATTGTTTCTATCAGATTAAAATTCATATTCATTCCTCAATTCATCTTCTTTCATTCGAGATTTCATCTTCTCTTAATTTGTTTTCTTTTCCTGAATTGATATATTAATTCATCTAATTCTTAGCTTTGATTTTCAGTCAAAAGTTCGACTATCAAAAAGATTTGAATCCCAAATGCTTCACCATGAACACCGTGAAAGATATTTATTTTTTACTTTGGATGAAGCTCTTAATGAGCCGATTTATTCATAAGTTTATTAAAAACATTATCAAGACATGCAGTTTTATATTCTATGCACTTTTGTATTCTCAAGCCCCAAAATTTATAGTTTGAGGTTAAAAAAACCTAATATCCATCACAGTTTCAGTTTCTGTTTTCAGTTATATTGAGGTCAGGGGGCCGTACTGATAGAGGTCTTATGTGTAGAGAATTTCAACGTTCAGACAGATTGCGTAAGCACAAAGTTTATCAAAATATTTTTGATCTGAAGCCTAACCAGCTAAGTCATTTATACCTCATTAGTTGCAGTTGCGGTCCACATGAATGTTTCCTAGAGAAGAAGGATCGCATTCTTTTTATTTTGACTAGAAGTTTTTTTTTCCGTTCCTGAACTAACAGTTCTCACTTTTCAACAAACTTTTCTCATTACTTGTTTGTATTCCTCTTACGTCACAATCTCAAACTTCAACTTTTTTTATTTCTTACTTTCAGCTTCTTTTTTTTCCAAAACTTTCATATTTCTTTTCCCTCCCCCGTCTATTCCTTATCCATCAACCCATCACTATATACACACTAACACGGAAAGCAAGAATGAAAATACAAATAGAATCTAGAGGAAGGGGAAATGACCATTCATGGGGGGTCTACGTCATCACAAAAAGAACCTGAACCCTCTATGCCTTTCCTCTCATATCTTCTCCTTCTTCCAAAAAGTGGGATTAACGGTCTGGCAGAATGAAGAAGAAGAAGCCGTGGTGAACCTGTCTCTCTTTCTCTCATTTGATGACCAATTCGGTCGTCGTTTGGCAACATTCACAAAAAAAAAAGAATAATGTTTTGTGTATGTAGGTGATTAAAGTGATCACAGAAGAACCTTTGAAGATTGATATATTACGGAAAAGACATAAGTGATAGGAGGAACGGCACTGCTTTTGAATTAGACAGGTGTATGAGTGATAAGCAGAAACAGAACCTGAAATAAGATCATAAAGTTGTAGAGGTGATTACATCATAGTCCCCAAACAAAACATTCGATGTTAAACAAAGCTTTTGAAACTGATAGATGTTCAAAAGAGTATAATCTTTGCTCATTAGTCTAGATTAACGTAACAATTATTTTCCGAATTCTGTATTTTCTAGATAACTCGAACGGTTTCCAACAGTAAAGTATATTTCTACAGGGATTCAAAAGTATCAGCTAATTTTTGTTGAGCACTGCTTTCTCTTTGAAAGTTTTCAGCTGAAAATTATTTTTATTGAGTACATTTTATTTACAACTAATTATAAAAATTACCTACACGTTCAAGATATCAGTAGTCAGCGAAGTTCTGTTAATTGATCAAAAAAGTTAATGATTATCAGTGTTTGGGACAAACCTACCGTATCCATCAACCAAAGATCTTATGTAGAACAAGTTGCTCACTTTTTTATTATCCCGAATAATTTGGTTCACTGTACTTTGAACTTTTTCAAAGCCTAGTATCGTTTTCAGATACTTTTTCTCATTTTCCATCAAAAAACTATCTGAACAATCTAGCTAAAGACAGATCATTAATTAGTCTATGATATCCTTTCAATCTATCTTCACTTTCCAATCAAATCCTTCCTAAATCCTTCCTTTTTCTCACTTTCACCCAAATCTTTTTTCTCCCCAGAACACACTGATCAGTTGTCGTCATCCATATGGAAAACGAACCGATTTCTCGGGTTCAAAAGCCTTCAACAGGTACTTTCACTATCACTATAAGCACGTCATGCCCTTTCTCCCTCCAACCACAATCATACAAAAAACTGGTCAAGAGGCAACTAAAGGCAGAATCAATCTGAATCCTTGGCGTCGGATAAAGAAATAGAATAAGGAGGAGAAAAAGAAGAAGCTAAGGCTAATCAGCAACCATTGTTGATCTCTCATTTTTCTGTTAAGACTATATCCATCGATAATGTAATCACGCTCTAATGGTAACTATTAGAACCTGAGCATGTTCTTTCTTACTGTCTTCACGGAATATTCTAAATTCAAACTAGAGTTTATAATCTTGAGAAATTGTCACCTAGTGAACCAAAACAATAACAACAAGACACGGTCACTTATCTAGTAAAAGAAAAACACTATTCCCTTTTTGAGTCAATGAAGCGTGACGGATACTGTGACAGACAATTGATGTCGTGGTCAACGTCTTCTTTTCCCTCTTCATTTTCTTCTACTTCTGTCGTTCATCGTCACATAATCGGCTTTCCATTCTCTTTTTACCTTCTAAAGTGAGGGAAAGAAGGCTTCTTCTTCTTCTTCCTTATTCCGTCTTGTGACATATAAATCTCTTTTCTAACCGTTTCAAAACTTTCTATTCCGATCTTTGGATTTAGTTGGAGCTTGATTTCAGAAAATGAAGTTTGGTTGATTTTGATAGGCATTCATCAAATAGATGCACGAGCCCAAAGTGTTTTGTTTTGAATCGAAAAAACTGGAAAAAGAAAAGGCTGTTTTTTGGTATATGTTAACTGAAAATAGTCATTTTGAGCCAGGTTTCATAGATATGTGTTTGCAGAGTTTCTCAACGTTTAGCATCTCAATTTCTACGTGTAATGGCAACATAATAAAATTAAGAAAGTAGTCTTTAATCGTATGAATCTAGTCATAACTGTTCAATTGACACTAAAAAGAAAAATACTTCACAAATTTCTAAATATGATTACTGTAATTTCGAAAAACTGTTAACAGCTGATTTCTGAGAAACCGATATCATTACTCTCATTCTAGGTTCCATGGTTCAGATACAGATTGATACAGATTCATCTGCTTTACTTTGAAACTCTATGCAAGCCTTGCTATTACCATTGGAACCATTATAGACCAAAAAGTCAAATTCTTCTTGGATTTTCATTTTGATTAACTCTTTAACTTTCCTTTCCCCAATAGATCAAAACACACTTTGTTTTTATTTTAACATAAGCTTCCCCTAATCAATCATCCAGATCACAGTATATACTTTTCTTATCAACACCTTGTTTTTTTTCCAAAAAGCAACCTCCCACCATCCCTACCTCACCCACATTGAACCGGGAACAAGACTAGTCTTTAGCCTGCCATTAAAAAATTCCCAAGATTCTTCTCATTTCCATAGATCCTTTCCCTCCTCCTCCTCCTTTTTTTCTCTTACAGAATCCAAATCGAACCTATCTTTTTTGTTGCCATCCTTATTCTCCACCTCCTCCTTCTCTCTTTCATCAAATCCTTCTCAATCAGGCAACACCGAGAAAGAAATGAATATATCCAGTTGCCATTTTCTTTCCTTTTTTTCATCTTGTATATCTTCATATCTCCTCCCCCCTTCCATGATCTCTTCTTCTTGTGCCGCGGCGCCCTTCAACCCGGTCTTCTTACATCCACAAAACCGCGCGTCGCCGTCGCCGAAGAAGATGAAAAAGAAGAAGACACGTTTCTCATAAAGTTTCCTCGTCATAAATCTTTTAATCTTGGCGGTGTGGTTGGTGGATGGATATGGTGATGAAATGAATAAAAAAATGAAGAGGTGATGAAGGGAAAGGAGGATAAAAGGGAGGACAACTTTCGATTCATTAGCCTTAAAATGTTGTTTGGCATTATGGAAGCTACGCATTTGTATGGTTTAGGTCAATTTGTGTAAATGTAGGCAACTATCTGTTTCATTAAATTTATGTGAACGTCATCTGACTTTGTAATGCCATCCTAACTTCATTTGACTTTTCCTTCATCTCATCTACCGTGGCCCTTTGCCTCTTAACATAGCCAAAGCTTTTTGAAGTACTTTTTCTGTTTTGTTTTTGAATACTTGTGTTTAAAAAAGTTTCAAAGCATAGAGACATCTAGGCAAATTTTCGAATTCAAAGTTTGAATTCTATCTTGACAAAAGAAGTTTCAGAATTCCATTCTGATCAGTCAGCTTGATTTTTTTTCCGAAAATGACATCCTAGGTCGGAGTTGAGTCATATGTATACCCATTGATGCAGTAGTGATCCTTCGAAAGTTTCTTTTTTTTCATTTCGTAAAACGTATCGTATGGCATATTTTTGTGTATTGTACGAAACATTACTTTCCTTTATTCTAATCTCAGATTCATCTGTTCACTTTTCCCTATAAACTTCTTACATTTTCAACTTACTTCTAATTTAATGTGTCTTTGCTCAAACTTTGGAAATATCGATTCCCTCCAAAACCTTTCACTTCATAACTCCATCTCATCTCCTAATATTTTCAGGTATTTGGGCCTACCATGAAATCAGTATTCCAATGTTTTGACCAGGTATCCCAATGGGTTGAACAACAGACACATGATTTCTTCTATTGGCTTGGTCTCAAAATTGCCGACTATCCTAAATGGACACTCTTTATCACGTTAGTTTTGGCTTTTTGGCAAATGTCTAGACATGCCAAACATACATTTTTTGATGGAAACAAGCAGAATAAAGATTGTATAATCCAAGAGGCTAAGTGTATGGTCCTCGGAAAATGGCTAACCGAGAAGAACCGGTTATTCTCTGGAGAACGAAGACTTTGTGGCGGGAAACAGAAAGAGAGAAAATGCTTGAGGCGAGAAAAGAGAGAGAGAGAGAGAGGGAAGAAAAACTTGAAATTGCTTAGATTTGGTTTAAAAAGAGAGAAAGGATTGAATAAATTTTGAAAGGGAACACTTCCAAGGGGAAAAATTATATTTGCGAAGTGCATAATTTGCAAAAAATTAAGAGTTTTTCTAGAGAAAAGAGTTTCGGCACTTGAGAGATTCTCAGCTTCCTTTAAAACTCTCGCATATCAAAAATAAAACTCTTTTAAAAGCATTGATAAAATCTTGATAAACGGTGCAAAAAATTCAATTTTCTGAAATAAATATATCTATTTCAGAACAGCATGGGCTCTAATAATGTGCGCAGGAGTGGTACGGTTTAAAGAAGTCAACAATGTCAGAGATCATTTCAGGTGAGTTTATGCCAGAAGCTAATGTTCTCATATCCAACAGAATTCATATTTCAGTGCCTCAAATTCCCCGTCACGATATGAATATAAAGTTGCTCGAGAATTCTTCCAAGAACTAGGATCCCCATTCCACGTGGTGGTTGCTATGCAAGCAACAGATGGAGGCAGTTTATTAAGACCAAAGTGAGTATTTTCATTTGTGTTGATTCAAAGAATCTACAAGATTAGAAAAAAACTATGTTTTAAAAATCAAATAAATCAAACCGCCGACTCTTGGCTCTCGATACTCTCATCCAAATTATGAAAGTTATCCTCATCTATTCTTCTTTTTCTTCGTTCTTCTCTTTCACGTCTTCTTTCTTTTATTGCTTCTTCTTCTTCTATTTTCTGACGATCTGCCTTTGAATTTCGTTCTCGAATCGGTTTAGGTTGAGGTAGTCTTGGCTCACAATAACAGTAACAACAACAGAAAGTGTCGTAAAACATTCTACGTTTTTCTCTTTCCCCTATTATTATACAAAGTGGAACTGCTACACCTGAAGTATAATCGAAGTTAAGATACTTAGAAAGTTCGGAGACTCACTAGATGCAGATGAAAAACAAATATCCAAGAAAACTCTTTCGTAAGGTTCAAGTCTAGGCGTGAAAGGTAGTTCTAGAATGCACTGAATTCCAATGGTTAACTGAAACATTTCTTTCTTTTCTATTTAACATTTCATTCTTTTTCTTACCACTTGAAATCCTGCAATAGGAAGAGCTTGTCTAATGATGGCATCATATCGTTTCTTTTTCTGAGCCATAAACCATATTGAAGAGTAGCCAACAAAAGAAAGAGTTGCACATGATGTTCTAAAGATATTGTCGATCTGAAATTTAAGATCACTATTGAAAAAAAGTAGGCCGACATACCAAAAAGCAAACGAAGATAAAATGAGTTTTTTCCTCTGACAAAACCATTGTGTATCTTTGGGAATGAATAGAAATATAGCCAACTGGAGTTGATAATAGAAAAAATACCAAAGGACCAATCCTAAATTTAAAAAGCGTTTCGTGCGCACAGATTTATCCGTAGAACGTACCATTTTATAATTCTTGGAGGACTATTTGGCCCGGGATAGAATTTCTGAGCATAAACTCGTTGAGCACAAAGACAGATATCAGCTAGGGCGATTAGGGAAGGAGTGACAAGAGCATAAATGAAAGGATAAACTATTCCTTGCCATTTTATTTTTGCTAAAATATTTTGATGGAGTTTCCGGAAAAAAAAATACTGTAACTACCAATGTTGCCTTCCCTTTTGAGAATAAAAAATGGCAAAGTACATGCTAGTAGAATGATTATACAATTGATAAAAGGTAGAACATACAATACCATTAGCATTGGATAATATCCTTCAGACTTCTCACGCCAAAATCTTCGAATTATTATCACGAGAAGTCGAATGTTGATATAGACAGATAATGGGACAAGAATTAAGAAAAGATAAATAATTAAGAGAAATGATGTACGAGTTTCAGTTTCTACGATTTCATCCAATTCACACATTGTTCTGTAAAAAGATAGTATACAAGTTGTAGAAAAGAAAATTTTAAAGAGAATTAGTTTTGTAAGCACGATAAACGATGTTTGAAAATGTTTAAATAGAAAGATTCTTGTAAGGGAAGTGTTTCCTTATTTTAGACTTCCAAGAAATAAGAAAGGTGATGCAAGATTTGAATTCCTTAGAAGCTCTAAATCAATTATTCTAAAGAAATTCTGAAATCATTGAGTCCCTAATCACTGGTTTAGTCAATCTCCTTTCTTGTTTATTAACTTTCCCCCCTTTATTCTCTTTCTTTTCATTTTCCACTCACCTGCTCTTTTCAACACTTTCACCTGCTCCACGTAGTGACGTCATCAGTGAATTCAGGAAAATGTCTAATGTCGTTATGGGGTCATGAAGGCTGTTAAAAAAAAGGGAGAAAATGTGTTTAAGCCTCAAAAAATAGGAGAACAAGTTAGCAAATTATAATGATCAAAAACAGAATAACGGAAGTTTTTTTTTGAATTATAAAGTTCCCAGAGAACAATTATAGCAGTTGAAAACTAATTATAGAGACGGAGGATCAGAAGAATTATTTTTGGAATATCTGTCGGAAGTGTTCCTGAAGAGAAAAAGCTAAGGAAGTTGTTTCAGATCTAAGTTTTGAAAACTGGGTGGTTTTCCGTTGGTTGAAAAATATTGAATTCAAGTAATTTTGATTTTCAAAAACAGAGGATCTAGACTTCAGTAATGTGTCGATAAAGATCCATTTATTTCTAATGATAGTTATCACTATCAAAACTCTTTCCAATTTCCAGATACATTGACAAAGCCTTGGAAATCGAAGACTTTCTCCAATACAAGTTAAAAGGAACATATGGAAATCAAAGTTATGCTTACTCGGATTTCTGTGGTACCCAATGTGAGACTTCTGATGCCGTTAACATCTTCTTGACAATGTTCCGTGATCAGCAGAAGAAGAAGACTGCTCACGTTAAATTGACGTATCCAAGTATGGACGTTTTCGGACACAGAATCTATTTGGCCAATAACATCTTCCAAGTTCAAATAAATAATAGGTGAGGAATTTAAAGAAACACTCTCTTGAGAACTGTTTTTGTTAACCTCAACTAAATTCAGAACTACAGAGGTTAATCAAGAGTTTCGTTTTTTCAGGTCGAGCATCATTGAGGAGTCAAAGCTTGTTGCTATCAATTTCCATGCAATTTATAACAACAAGACAATGTACGAGATAATGAAAGAATGGGAAAAGGTATGTTTTTAGAATTGAAGCTAAAAACTGGAAGAAAGATTTATGACATAGAAATACTGGAACCACGAATTAAAAGCAGACTGACATTAAAAAAAACAATAAAAAGTGTTTTTTCACTGATATCACATCAATCAAAATTTCCAGAAACTCTTCGATTACACTCTCTCCACTGAAAATGATCCTTTGATTCGTGTATATGTCACCAGTGAAGGTCTTGTATCTGAAGAAGTTCGTCGTACTGGAATCCTCGCAATGCCACTTATGGGAGTCACTTTCATCATTATTCTTGCTTTCACAATGCTTACAACTCTTAAAAAAGATCCAGTCAAGTCGAAACCATTCGAATCTTTCCTTGGAGTTATTTGCCCACTTTTATCATTGTGCGCATCATTTGGACATTTATTCTGGGTGAGTTGATTTTCTAATAAAGCCTAAAAAATAAGAAACATTTAGATGGGTTTCGAGTACTTGCCAATTGTTACTGTTGTTCCGTTCTTGATTTTGTCTATTGGAGTAGATGATGTTTTCATTTTCATCCACGCTTGGCATCGTACACCACACAAGTGAATTTTTATAAAAATCAGAAATATCATAACTTTTCCCTTTTTCAGACATTCTGTACGTGATCGAATGGCTGAGACACTTGCTGATGCTGGACCATCCATTTCAATCACTTCCCTCACGAATCTTCTCTCTTTCGGAATTGGAATTTTCACTCCAACTCCTGCCATTTACACTTTCTGTGTATTCATTTCAACTGCTGTTGTTTATGATTACATCTATCAAATCTTCTTTTTCTCAGCTGTCCTTGTATTAGGAGGAAATCGTGAAGAAAAAAGAATGAATGCATATTTGTGGTGGGTCCATGTACCATTGAAAGAAGAGAAGCCAAAGAAGAAAACTGGAGGAGGATTTGGAGAAATTGTGAATAAAATTCTCGGAAAGATTTTGGATGTTTGGGTTGATTTCATTATGGCGAAATGGAGTAAATTCCTTATCGGAGCAATTATGTTGACCTACTGGTTCTTTATGGCACGTGGTGTTATGCAAATTGCAGTTGGACTTAGTTCTGAGAAACTTTTCCTTGATGATTCACCACTTCTTCCACTCGTACGTCTTCAAACAAATGTAATTTTCAAAGAAGGAGGACAAGTTGCTGTTTTTGTTAATAATCCAGGAAATATGAGTGAACCAGATGCTGTTCCGGAAATTATGAGAATTCTAAGAAGATTTGAAACTGCGAATAATAGTGTTGGAGCAGCAAGTACACATATGTGGCTTCTACCGTATCTTCCATATGTTGGAGAACAAGAACATGGATCAATTGAATTCAAATATCGATATTTGCCAGAGTTCTTCAAATTAATGGAATATAGAAGATGGTCTCATTTTGTGAACCTCGGAAACCATCAGTCAGTATTTGTTGTTACTATAAAAGTTATTGCCAATTTATTTTTTCAGAGACTGTCTCTCCGAAAAACCATCCTGCCTTCAGAAGTTTGTCTTCTCCACAGGATTCCATGATGCTGTCTCATGGTCTGATCGTTTGGCTCTTCTTGAAAACTGGCGTCAAATGGCTACAGAATATCAACATTTGAATTTGACAATTTATGAAGACTTCAGTATGTATTCTGATCAACTTCTCACAATTGTTCCTGTCACCGAGTCTACCGTAATCTGTGCTCTCGTTTGTATGATTATGATCCTGACTCTTTTCACACCATCACCAGTCACCATTGTCACTTCATCAGCTGCAGTTTTGTCCATCAATTTGGGAGTTTTCGGATGTCTCGTCTATATGAATATTGATTTGGATCCTATTTCGGTAAGTCTATTTCCCTAGAAATTGAGCTCTTGAAAAAGTAAATTCAGATGACAACCCTTCTGATGGCCATTGGATTCTCTGTCGATTTTGTTGCTCATATCACGTGGCATTATTATAAGGGAGAGTTCCAATCGAAGAGAGCCAGAATTCGTCATGCTCTCGCTGGAATTGCCTGGCCAATGTTCCAAGCTGGAACTTCCACAATGTTGGCTATTTCTGTGCTTGCTCTGGTTCACGCCTATATGGTTCAGGTAGGAAATTCAAGTTTATGAGCTACTTGATTCTGATTTTTAGGTCTTCGTGAAAGTAGTCGTTTTGGTTATTTTCCTTGGAATGTTCCATGGATTGGTAGTCCTTCCAGTTGTATTTGCTGCTCTTCCATTTACAAAAACATCAGGACCACAAAAGAAGAAAGTAGCTCCACTTCAGATGCATGAAGCAGGTCCGATTCCACAAAAAGAAGAACCAAAAGAAATTGAAGATGAAGAAGAAAAGAAGACGAAAGAAGAGCCACCAGTTGAAAGGACAGCTCGAAATGCTGAAAGAGCTTGATTCATATTTTAACAAGTCAACAGTTTTCCCCGAGTATAAAAAGGCCAACCCGTTGAACATTTTTCTTAAAAAGAACTAATTTATTGTCATTTTTCTCTCACACACTATTTTTCCTTGTGCTCCAATCGATTGTTATACGGGTTTTCTTTGATTCACTTTCAAACTTTTTTTGTGTTTTTTCCCAAAATGATTTGCTTGTGTCTGATTCAAATGTGCTATATGTTTTATTGAAACTTTTTTTTCTTTTTGAAGAGAATAAATTATTTCTGAAATTTATTGAAGTTTTCTAGTGGAATTACTGCTTTTATTTGACAGGAATAGGTCGTTTTGTAGTACAAAAAAATCATTGTCACTTTGAACAAATATGGGGAGAAATGGCCTATGATTCGAGTCTGAATAATTTCGTGGGAAGCCTACAACTATTCGATTGCTCCAATGATCTTCAAAATTGTCGTATTTCTCAACTCTAAACTCTACGTAAGTATTGCTCCTTTTTTCCCACATTAATAATGTGATTCCCCTTACCTAGAAGGATCTCTTGAATGTGATTAGTTGTCCGGCTTAGCGCATTCTATCGGCATTTGTTCAAAGGACACCTGCTACATATTATGATATCTCAATTCTTCTTCTTTGTATAATCCATTATTTTCTTGTCATGCATCCCTCCAACAGTCGACAATTACCTCTTTCTCCTTTTCTTGTGGGCAACATTGATGACGTAACACAATGAGCTAGTACACCGGGCCACGAGGTTAACGAGGTGCGGTCCCTTTTTACGGAGAAGAGTGTGTCTTTATTATGGACACTCCGATTCTTTTTTCCTTTCGATTGTTGTTTCGTAATTTTATGGACTGACAATGATCGTTATGAAGGGAAGGATCAAAGCGTGTTGACCCGAAGATAGGGAGAAGAAGAAGGACATATATTTGGAAAATAAATAAAGATTGTATCAGAATGGAAAAGATGCAGAATAAGAAAGTTTATGTTCACACCTTTTCGTTTATAAAACTTGAAACAAGAAACTTTCTGAGTTGATTGTCAAACGATACAGAAATCTGGAACAAAATAAATTAGAAGCCAGCGAAGCCCTGAGTTTATTATTCTGATAAATTGGTTTTCAGAATTTAAAATCATAAATATGCTTTCGTCGATATCATCTTCCCAAAAACTCCCCTCTGCTATATAACAGTTCCTTATTACTCAGACTGTGCGGAACGGTGTTCCGACGTTTTATATTCTGGTAATAATCATTAAACTGCAAGATCAAAGGGTGATTACCCGGGCATCACACCTTCAATTGTTTCTTGGTTAGACATGTGTCACAGATAAGGAATGGAACTAATAATAACAGTTTGGACTAGTTTTGGCAGATAACCGGAGGTTTACAAAAGTGGAAGCAAGCTCAGATAAGATCTAGACAAGTTTTGTAGTTTGGAACCGTTGAACCTTCCAAAAATCATTATTTTAACCTTCCAAATCCTGAAATGAAACTTTCCATTATACAAGTTTGTTTGGATTCATGTCGAAAATCTCGAAGACATCATTTTCTGAAATTATCCAAAAACTCGACCCCTTCCGAAAAATCTAAAAGTCTACAGCATTTTTTCAAGTTTCTTTTTTCGAAACAAATCGAAAATGCTTTGCACAATCCAACTTGCAAATCAAGTTGCAACCCTATTGCTTATCTTCTTTTGTCTAGGATGAAGTAATTGACTTTCAACTGATAAGAGCCTAAAAATTCGATCATTTAATGGAGAGTTCCTGACACCGGTGTTCCTCTTATCAGCATCCGTCGACGATCAACTGATAAATAGAATAAACAAATTGAACACCTGATCCAATTTGCGGGAAAACAAGGAGAACGACTGAAACTGATTATGAAAACTAGAACAAATAAACAGTAAATAGAAGGAAGAATGAAGAGAAGAATGCGGTAAAATATTGTCTGAAAAGAGAAATGTTTTAAGAGAGGGAAAAGTCGAAATGATAACTTTGATAAGTGGACAGTAACAGTCAGTGCTGGCCAGGCAACAGTGCCACTGATAGAGAAAATGGACTATTCCAATTTCATTTCAACTTCTTTTTCTTTTTTCGCAACATATCACCCAATTCAATCTCTTGTTCTTATTCTACGACAAAGATTTACATGAAGACGTGATTGATGTGATTCAAAAGAGGTGAGAGATTTATCTACAAAATGAGGTAGACTATGGAGAATTAGCATGTAGGGGAAAAAGAGAAAGAGAGAGCGCGGAGCCAGTGCGCATGAGCAAGAAGAAGTGGGGTCAGCGCCAGAGAAGGCTAGAAGAAGGCATGTAGAATGAAAGAATAACATGGCCGCGTGGCCCAATGGATAAGGCACCAGACTTCGAATCTGGGGATTGCAGGTTCGAGTCCTGCCGTGGTCGAAATTTTTTTAGTTTTTCCGATAAAAGGTTTCGAAACGTTTCGAAACATCTGGAAAAGTTGAGTTATGACACGATAAACCCTACATTATCTTTTTGAACTATGTTATCAATTGTTGACACGTAGAAAGCTTATTGGAAAAATGTGTTCATTTGAACGATTCGACATCAAAGTTGCCTTACTTTTGACGAAATATATTCGTTTTGTGATCCAGAAGATATCTAAAATTCAAAAACTAAGAAGTGCAAATTTCTTGTTAGATGTCTCTTAATGGGATTTGGCCACAAAAGATTGCAGATTTTGAAAATCATCTAAGCTGACACAATAGACATAAAAATGTAACAAATGAATGTTTAGATGTAACTTCTGATATTTTGAAGATTCCATTAATCCTATTTTTCTTCCCTCAAAAAACCTCGTGCATACTTTTTGAAAATAGTTTAGTCTAAACTGATTTAATTTGTCTTATGACCCAACTAAAAGTAAACTCTTGAAGTATTTTCATTTTCAAAACGTATAATCACTGGCGCCGATCATTCCGCTCAGAGAATTTTTGGCATCCTTGCCGCCAGAAATTGGCAAGTTGCGTTGCAGACGGCAAGTTGCCGGTGACTGAAAGCCGAAAATCGTGGCGGCAAGCAGCGGCATCCTGCCGTATTGCCTAGCAACTTGCCTATTTCGCTAGCAAGTTGCCGAATTGCACGGCATCTTGCCAAAGACCCAGCAACTTGCTGTTCGCTTGCCGAAAATTCTCTGAGCGGACGGAAACCAATGCGTTGCGTCGCGTCTCCTGCTGGCGCCATACACCTCTTCTCTAACTCTTTTATTTCTCACTCAATTACCTCTAAAAGTAGATAAACATGTTCATTTTTCAGAGATAACCATCACAATTGAGTGTTGTGTCTTCCCCTCTGTGAGTACGTGCCTCACTCCGAAGGGGCAACATCATCTGGAGATTGGAATCTTGATCTTGAAACGGTAAGTCTATCTGGTCTCGAGGTGTCAATCACAACTTCCACTAATTGGCTTCCCCTTTTTTGTTTCTTTATCTCGATTATGGTTCTTTTCTACCCTTTTTTTGAAACAATGGGTTATACGAATGTTTGTTTGTCTGACAAAGAGATTTGAATGTCAATTATTGTAAGGGTCTACATACAAATGTCACATGGAATAGTGAGAAAGAGGTAATGGCGCCGATGGCTCGCGCGCTTTACTTGACCTATCGGTCTGTAAACTGATAAGAGAGCCTTGTGTCTTTTTAGTTGATGACTGACCATCGTCGTGTACGATTGTTACGATTATTGTTTGAAGAGAGAAAGAGCATGAGGAAAGAGAAATGAAACTATTAAGATTTACTTTTAGAGGTTTGAAGTACTATAAACTTTCGAAACATTTCTTGATAACTTGAAAATGAAGTTCTCAAGTTTGATGGAGCTTGATGAATATCATATTGAAGGGTGTATGAGCACATCGAAACTCCAAAAAAACAAATAAAATCCAACCTTTAGATCTAGTTTAACTCATAACTCCCAGTTAGAGAATCTCAAAGTTGCTGACATCAAAAACTAAAAATAGAAAAAAGAACTTCGAAAACAAGTCTAGACCTTCCTATTGGCATGTTGACAATTGTTTCTGAAAATGGTTGCCGCTCTGTCGTTATGAGCCTTTCTACAATTTTTTGTCTCTATCCATATCCAACTGAACTTTATCAGATGACCCCTCTTCTCCATTTTCAGAAATTGCTCTCTTATCAGTCCTTATAATTTATTCCTTATCAGTCACTCCCTATAGTCTACCTCTCTCACCTCAATTTCATACCATCATCTTCATCATCATCATCATTCAAACGTGCACCAGTTCGTGCCATGTCACTCACCTACAATACTACTTTGAAAGTGCCGAATATGACAAAAAAATGACGTGTTCTTTTTTCTTGTGTGTCGAGAAAAAGTTGCCCTTTTACCTCAGTTTTTTGAAACAAAAAAAGGACGGTATTTTCCTCTATTCCTGACATCCTCTCTTGGAGGAAGAAGGCAAACATTGCTAGGTGATAATGCCCTTTTTCACCTCTTTTGGACAGACCGACCAACTCAAATCGAACTGTTTAAAAGTGCAACTATTCATTTTCTCGTTTCCTCTTTTGCCTCTTTAATTTCATGAGCCGAGTTTAAATGATTTTCAATGGTTACCTGGCGCGAGACATCCTATTCCAATTGACTTGAAGAGAAGGATGACCTTCTCCAAATGTTCCAAATATCTTTTCAACCGTTCATCATCTTTCAGTCAGAGACGATTTGAGGGAAAATGTGATTTGTTTTGTTACCTTCTACCACCCATGGAGGTCGATTCGAACCAAGATTCGATTCACAGAGAGGGGTGACAAATGTTGCGTAATTTACATGGAAAAAAGTGCAGGACCCGACCTCCCAATGCGCGAAACGACTTCTCTTTGTTCCTTTTTTTCAATTCGGCATCATCACTCTTTTTCTGTTTTATCTAATCGTCTACCGATGGACCGTATCCCCTCCGTCAAAAGATGGGGAAAAGCCATCTGTCAACAGTTGGATGGGGGAAGAAGAAGAAGATTCGCGCACACGTTGTACGCGTGCCTTCTTTTCTCTTGATCATAAGATAATATTAATGAGGAGGAAAAGAAGACGTCCTATTTGAATTCCATCGGACCAAAAAGAGAAATGGAACAGATGGTTCTACAGTAAGGATTTGGCACATTGTTGAGTCGCGGAGGTAGATAAAGAGAGTAATAAGAGAGTGTTCAAAGTGGGTGACACTTAATAATTAGCATGGCGGGAGTCAGATTTTTGACATGTACAGATGTCAAGTTTTTGATGGTTGAAGTACTTAGATAATAATCGACAATTTGGGAATGATTAAGATAAATCATTGATTGGGAACATAACTTTTACCTAGAAACCTGAAATGGGATTCCAAACTGAATATCAGGGGCTTTTTTGCGGTTTTGAACATTCATCTAATTTGCAATTATTTCTTTTCTCCATTCCTTTCATTTGTTTTTCCTATCAGATGTCATTCAAGGTGTCTTTTCTAACTAAACCCATTATCTATAGTTATTTTTGTAACATATGGTTGTCCAAATCTCACCTATTATTACTCCATCATTGACATATTATACACTTTCCAGAGAACTATTACCCAAATCTGTTGTTATACCTCTATTACAACGCCACTTAGAGTGTCATACGCAAGGATATTGCATCAATATCATAATTCTGAATCAATGATATTCACGTCATCTGAGTGTGAGAGCACCTGTCTTAATTTGACCCCGTTCGTATGTCGGCTCACGCAACAGGTTATTGTTGGACCACCCGTCGATAGATATCCGCTAAATCCGTCCATTTGCCACGTTGTTGTGTTTGTCTTCGTCTTCTTCTGAAGCAGTTGCTCAATTCTTACGCAAGAGAGGTGAGAGGGCAACCACACGTCATCTCGCATACCGTGGAGCAATTGGTTTACTTACGCAACTCTTTCTTTTCAACAATTACCCAAGTACACAATAATGTCTCATAGAGATTCCCTTTTTTTTTCACACTGTCTTATTCAAACACTTGGTTGAGAAGGAAAGGTCACTTTTCACTCAATCATCAGATTAGTCCGATCAGTGTCGCATTAGTGAAATGAGATAGTATTGAATGGAGACTAAGGAAAGGTGCGCGAAAATTGATAGGACCGAGAAGATAACTCAATGTCCCTATTTCCTAAATATTTACCAAGTAGAGTGTAGAAGTCATATGAAATACAAGTACCAGAAGACGTTAGATAGAGAAGGTCAGCCTGAATTGGAAGTGACATCGGCAGCTGGCCGAACACCTGGTATACTGTGGGCGCATCTTTGATTCTATCTCTTATTCCATACCATAACCATAATTTTGACAACTTTCACTTGTCCCTTTGGTATGTTCTCTCCTCAATTCTCACCGGAACATCCAAAGGGGAGGTCCTTTCTGATTTGTTGTGTCACTTCTTGTTACCTGTCCGTGTCGTGACAATTTATTAGTTTGGGAACAGAGGAGGAAAAGAAGAATGGGTGGCTCTCAAAACAATGAAATGATGCAAGACATTTTGGTGTTTTCGGTTTGATAGGTCAGTTTATGTTAGAAAGAGATGGGATGTAGGTATGAACAGGAAATGAACTTTTGTCGCTTGGGAAACTGATTTAAAAATAGGCTCCAAGAGGAAATTCATGTTGGAAAAGGAACTAGTTTGTCGTGGGGTTTCAAAGTCTAAGAAATTCTCTGGAAGCTTCGACTTGGGAGATTTAGTGAAACAGTGCTCATGCTATGCTTTCTGCTGTTTCATTTTCAGTGAGAAAGATTCAGAACTAGAAGACTATTTTGCTTTAATTGGTTCCTCCAGTTTCAAAATCTAGGAGGACCTTCTAAGTTAGGTGTATTGTGAAACCCCACACTTGGTCACAAATTGTTCCTAACAAAATCAACATCAATATCCGAAATACTTCTAACTAACACCTTTGATTCATGGCCGAATCAATATGTACCTCCTCACCCCATGACACGAAAAAAGGCCTCTCTGCAACTTATCCGACCCTCAAAAACTTCTCCCTCATATCTTTTTCTTTTCTTCTCCTAACTTTCATATCCTGTACAAACTTCCACTTCACGTCTAGACAGTTATGTTTTCTTTATTCTCACCTCAAGCTTAACCTTGACGGATCCATCTATTCCGTTAACTCATCTCTAAAACCGGAAGAAAGCTGACCATTATAACCCAGGAAGAGGTTCACAAGGACGTCATCATGTTCTAGAATCGTCTCCCATAATTATTGAATGAAACTGACTCTGTTTGTGTCGGCACGTCTTCGAGCCATTCACACCTCTACACCCATTCTATAATATCTTCCCACAAGTCACCCTCCACCATCCATTTTTCACCATGACCCAGTACCCCGCTGACTTTGTTTCTGTCTGTCATCTGCTCGTCTTCTTCATCTTTTTTCTTCTTCTCCTTCTTCATCATCGTACCACCTGAAGAATCCCAGAAGGCTAACTAACACCACCAAAATCATTTCTTTTTTCGACCCTGGGGGACATTGACGGGTGCCTGGGGGAGAGGGAGAGGCAACAGGAGAGCGAAGGTGTGCGGCGGAAAAAGTGGGCGGGGCTAAATATGTAGAGGAGGGCAACAGGCATCCCCACCCGCCTACTGCCACCTCCACTGTCTTCTACCTCATTTTGACACTACTAGGTTACTTTCCGGTTGATATTAGCATAATGCTTACTTGCTTTCGAGTATTTCCTATTATGTTTCTTATTTTTCCTTTTCTTGTATTTCTTCTGAACTCTCTTAACAACTTCTTTCTTTCAGATGGATTTTGCCTCTTCATCGGCTGGTCCGAGCAGTTCTGTGCGTCATTTCCAAGAACAACCATGTACATCTGCATCCATCTCGGTAAGTTTTCAACAAATTAATGTTTTTAATATCAGAATTATATACCAAAGTTTAGTCCAATCCCAGCGGGATACTTGTCCTTCTCTGTGTTTTTTTTTTTGCTACTTGACGCCTTCAGAAGGCAAATATTTCAACACCTTCTCTTTTTCTCTTCTCTTTTCTTCTCGCTTCTCAGATATAGATCTTTAGATGAGAAGAGGAATCGTCTTGAGAATCTTTTTGACCAGTGAAATTTAATTCTATTATTGATTCTTTCCAAATTATTCATCTTTTCTTTCCTTCAGGGCTTAAATGTAAACTGGCAACTTCCAAATTATCTCGCTGATGTTGTCAATGATAATGATATTCCCAACAAACGTCTATTCATTTATAATCGAACTGATACAAATATTCAACTTGATATGAATGCATTCTACAATTCAATGGAATATGAGGAGAATCTTCAACCAAATTATCATTATTTCACTGCCGTACAAGAACAAATCACACCATTTCATCGAGAGCAAGCTATCGATTGGATTTATGATGTGGCAAAAGAAGAGAAATGTGATGGAGATGTCTTCTTGTTGGCCGTTTCATTGGTTGACCGGTTTCTCTCAGTTCAGAGCATTCTGAAGCATGATATTCAGGTTAGTCGCATTTGGGAAACGAGTTAAAATAGGTCATTATGATGAGTCGATTAGTTTTATTGTATTAGTTATTCAGTAGCAACTCTCAAATATCTGGGTTTTTCATAGAGTCTAGATGTTTTCTTCTATTTCTTGTAAACACATTCTCCATCTTAATCCATCTATACCCATCCTCTCCTAGATATCAACATTTATGAAATCAGACCCCCTATATTCTCTCAATTCAGATGATCGCTGGAGTCTCCTTGTTTATTGCCAGTAAACTCAAAGCTCCTCATCCATTGACTGCTCAAAAGATTGCCTTCTACTCGGATAACAGTTGCCCAGTTGATATGATCCTTCAATGGGAGCTTCTCATCATCACTTCCCTTGATTGGGAAACTGAATCTCCAACGGCATTCTCGTTCTTCGACAAACTTGCATCCAGAATTCCACAGATTCACAGTCTTCGTGGTGAATTCCAAACTGTTGTTCAGAAGTGTCAAAGAAGTGAGTTTCTATTTCTTTTCTTTTTTCTCCTGTTCCTGCCTACAGCCATTTTTTTTCTCCTCCTCCTCCTACTTGGCGCGTGTCATTTCCCCTTCTCAAATCGTCTTCTAATCTCCAAAATCGAAGTCGTTTTTTTTCCAATTGAAGGCGTATGGTGTCCCCCTTTCTTTTGTACTTTTTGCCGGTTGGCCCACCCAAGGAGCGGGGTTCCCGGGGAGAAAAAAGACAAGTTTTTTTGATGATGGGTGGTCGTTTATGTGCTTCGTGTGTCCGATTTTTTTTCGTCGTGTGCGGTAGAAGACGGAGGTTGACACCGTTGCATTTACATAAATTGGACAATAGACATAGAGACAAGACAAGAAAAATGAGATGGTTGGATCAAGAAAAAGTGTTTTTTTTGTTGCCTGTCATGGGGGTCAAATTAGGATTAGATAGATCCTTTTTAAAGTGCAACGTACTTTTAAACCCAACAACTTTCTATTTTTCCTTTTGGTGGTTTCTGAATCTAAACTCAAATCAAACAAACAAGTTTCTAGCTAGTCTTCTCACCACAGGAGGTCTATAATGAGCTTATTTCCTATGTCTTCCTTCTTTGTGTATATTTCTGTTTGTTACCATCATCCGAATAGTTGAGGGGTATTTTAGAAAAGAGACCGAACCTATAAAGACAAAATTTGCCTATACACACAACTTCTTGTTAGTTTTTGCGTACGGCTCATTGGCCATTTGACACGCGTTGACCCAAAGAGAGAACCAGGGGATTTTAGCGCCTTTGTTAGGAGAGTTTCTTTTTTTCCTATACAGATATAAGATCACCAAAAAGTAAGTGAGTCAGTACCAGGTACACACTTTCTTTGTTCTCAAGCCGTCCTTTAGGTCTGTGAGGTGACACACTGAGAGCGCCCGGGGGCACATGCTGGCTAAAAAATGACTCGATTCTAGTGTCATTAGTCTTAGTTGTCTTTTTTCGTGTGGAGGGTCTAAAGGAAGAGTACTAGGAGGGCCATCTGGTCTAAGACTATCACAATCCACATCAATCTAAAGTGAGCACACATACAATACAATACAGGCTTATGACGCGGACCATAATGAGGAGACAACTAGCGGATTAGACTGTAAATAATGGCATGTGACATACTAATGGATTTGTAGACAGAGAGCAATTCTTTCCCCAGGTGTCCTTTTGTTAGGATTCAATTAACTTCTTCTTAGGTGGCGCCCGTGGGTAATTTGAACATTTCCGTGTCCTTAAAAAGAAAGATAGATAGCAATCTTAGGGTCGGCATGGTTTACAAAATTGGTGGCATGCTCTAAAAGCAAACCGTTTAATTGTTGCGGATCACTTGACACCGACATAAAAGAAACAATTAGAAGACGTTAAGTGAGACAGTCTGAAGGCATTATGGACCCTCTTGAACACATGTCGCTATAATCTCCTCTTTTGAAATGAGATGACTTTGGCTAAAGGGGTTAGAGTTTTACGATTGGACATGGGAAATCAGAGAAATTACTGTAGTTTTTCAAACTCATTCATTTGATATTCTCTTCAAAAGATCTTCCTCTTCCATATGTCGGAGGATGTCATATTGCCTAACAGATAGTTTATTTGAACACCAAGAAAAAAGGAAAACTTCCGAGCGGCATTCCTTTTAGCAACTTGATAGCAGTCCCCCACAGTGATCGATCACTTCTTCAGCCCTTTTGTTTGTCTTCATAAGGATTCCCTTACATATCTTTCTAATGGATTCGATGAAGGGATTAACCGAAAGTTTGTGTATCCAGGGTCCACCTGCGTTATCCCTCCGGCGCGTGCCCCGTGTTGATTTATTCTTCCAAAACAAGAGAGATTCTGGGTCTAGATTATGAAGTGAAAACCTAGAAAAGTGTGGCGGGTAGAGAGTCCTGAAGACGGAAAAAAGATGCATTCTTGATTTACGACGAGCTGTTTCTGTTGTCATTTTGTCATCTGTGCCTGTTGCGCGGCTGTGGTGTGCTGTAGATTCAACACAAAGAAAAGTTATGTCGCAATCTCTTTTCTTTAAGGCCGACGACATCCGTGGAAACATGTGTGTGTACATTATTATTATGATCGTAAATTGATGAGCCAACTGACTTGAGAAAAAGATATTTGAATTTGAATTTTGAGATGATGATCCATTCTTTCTCCTGAAATGTCTCATTAATGTTTCATTATGGGTGATGATCAGAAGACAGGCCTAATTGATTGACAGTGTATAAGAATTTGAATGGAGAGGAAAGAAAAGGAGCAGCTGAGAATGAAAAGTCATCAATTCCGAAGAGAGGGGGCACGCATCCGTTTGACCGATATAAATTCATTCGGTCAATTACCCAAAAGATTTTTTTATTAGAAAGAGGGATGCTTACGGATGAAGGGAAGCGTGTCCACATGCACTTCTTCCTTTTTTCTTCAAAGACAATTTCAAATATCTCTACACAATCTCATCATCATAATCATCATCATCTACCAGCTGTCATACACGGGGAGGGCAACCAACCTCTATTCAATTATGCAACATAACCATTCTCCGAATAAGGGGAAGAGGCTTATGATCCAACACATACTGTCAACAGGTGCTCCTTTGAAAGATGAAAAGGCTTAAAGGTCTCTAATTGCCTCCGAACCGCCATTTGAATATAGGTGGTCCCATAAACGCAACGATCCATCTGACATCAGGGCTTCTGCCTTTCTATAAGAGCCTCTTCTGGAGTTGACGCAACTTGTGACGTCAGGGGTCACTGCTACGTCATCAGGTCCCATGAACAAATAGGGTTCTAGAAGCTGCCATACGGACCAAACCATACTCTACGTCATCATTGTAATTTGAATTCAGCGTCACAATTATTCAAATAGTGTCCGGGGGGTTTATCTAAGGAGTGTGAAACCTTTATTTGAAAAGTAGCCGTTACACGACCTTCGCGTTCCTCTACAGTATGCCTCAGACAAAGTTTATGTTAGCATAGATAAGCGTTTTAACCGTTTCTCTTTTCAATTCCAATTTTTGGCGCGTCGTCCTCTTCTGAATTTCCTCGCCTTTCAAGGTGTGAAAACGCGCACTTTTGGCAGGCTCCCTCGGTTCTGAAATAGTACAGAGATTGAAGAGATTCAGACGTTTAGAGACTCGTTCCAAGATAATCATCTAATACGGGACATTCTGAGGTGGCCTTTACCACCTTTTCCACCTCACTCTGACTATCCAAAAAGTGAGAAAGATTCACTTCGAAAATGATTGAAATCGAAACCTTGAACGAGAGGAGAAAAAGGCGCGAGCGAGGAAAATGATTGGCAGGAACAGTGATGAATGAGTGTGTGAAATATTGCAGAAATTTTGGGGGAAATGGAACGAAATTTTTATAAATTTTGAAATTTTCAGTGCACAAATTGGCCACTCTATTCCCTTCAATGCAATGTGCAATTGGCCTCTATTATGTGTCAAGTCTTCCACATCAGAACAAGCAATTGGCAGCAAATATCAAAGCTCTTTTGGCAAATATGTTCCAGTTGCAAGTGGTTAGTTGCTTTTTTCATTTCTATTCGGAGCTTTTCTTAACTTTTTTATTTTCAGAACCTTCTTGATTCCTACATCCCAATGGTTCAACGTTGTCTCAATCCAGCTCCAATCTATGCTGCCGAAGAGCCAGTTCAAGCTTCAGCCCCTGCACCAATCGCCGCTCCGGAAGAAACCGATGGAGACGATGAAGAAGAGGAAGAAGATTTGATCCCAAAGGAAATTGATGTATTGGTAACACCTCCAGAAAAACAAGAAGATGTTCAAGAAAAAGAAGAAACTCCAGAAGAGCTCAAGCCATTCCACGTACCCATCTTCGATCAAATCCCAGCATCAGAACAATCTCCATCAACGCCTCTCAATGATTCTGGATTCTGCTCTGACGTCTCCTCTTCTCCAGCTTCATCCGAAAAGAAGCGTCGCCGAAGTTCCGAATGGTTTGATGATGATTCAACGCCTCCAAAGATTTTCAAGTTTTTATAACTTCTCTCCCTTATCCCTTATTGCATGCATGTTTCTAGCTTTCTACGTCGATTCGAAACCAAAACAAAACTCTCAAAAAGATCCAGTCCGTTTCAATAGTATAATTTTTTTATGCATTGATTTCTTTTCAATTTCTTTAACTTTGAAACCGGTGTTTTCTTCAATTCTTCCTGTTTTATTCATCCCTGATTATCGATAAGTTATTTTCATTTACTCTTTTTCATTCCTTTTCTGAATTCCCCCTCCGAGAGTCCGGATGTGCTCGAACCTCTTCAAGTTGTTTTATTTCAACTATATTTTGGTTCTTGTTTTCACATCCATGACTTCGTTTGTGATTAGTCAAATCCTGCCCAATTCTTCCTTTCCCCTATCATTTCATTTTTTTGTTTGTAATTTATTCCCATTTGCTTCTTTCATTTTTCAGATACTTGCTCAACCCCTTTCTCCGCTCCTCTTTTCAACTGATGACCATTGAAATTACTTGTAATGTACAAAATCTCGCGATTTTTCTTTCTTTTTTTTTTACTTTTTCGGAATAATAAGGATCCAAGAACCCCCAAATTTATTTAAAAGCAAATAAAACAAACAAATATCTAGAAATCAAGAGAATTTTCATATGGAATGAAAAAAAGGTGGCTTTGGAGACGTCTTCGTTTAGAAGGATTTTGAAAAGTTGCGGAGACTCGGTTTGAACATGTTCTTTTCCATGAGCATTGCCCGAATGTGTACGGAAACCCTCTCGAAATATGTTTTCTGCAAAAATTATGATTCTCTAGCTTCGTTATGTTAGCATACCTTGGTTACCATCTCACTTTGTTCAATTGCATTTTTTATGCAAGTCTGCAACTTGTCACTCAGCTGAATTTCGTACTTGTTGCAAAAGTGGACAAGATAGACCAGCAGCACGTAAACATCGATTTCCTGTTTTGACTTCTGAGCTTTGCTTTCTTCACATTCCAGTACTGTCATCACTATCTGTTCTACACATAAAATGAGCAGGAAAGGGTCGATGGTCTAAACAAATTTTTGGATTCAAACATATAAGAATTATCAGTTCACCTCATGGGTATCCGTAAGGTCGACTATTTTTGTGATTTCCACTATCTATCTTTTTGCTTTTTTTCGGAATAATAATGATCCAACAAATTTTATTTTACATTATTTGAACCTTATCAAACTTATTCAGTCTATTCTAAAACGATTCTGAAAAAATACTGGAATTCTACAGTATCTCAAGCATGTCGAATGTCTGTTCTTATTAGTATTCAGTTTCTCATGAATATTTTCTAGAGGTTTTTCTAGAGGTTTTGTGTTCATTTTATATTGATTGACCTGTTCTGGTGCTCTTCTATTAGAGGTTTGATCTTTTAGAAACACCACACAGTTGGGCTGACCGATACTTATGACTTATCTAGGTCAAATTCAAATATACTCGACGGAACACTTTTTGTTTCGTATCACCTGACAAAACCAAGCTTCCTTCTCTTCCCATTTCTCTCATATTTTTCCAACAACATATTTCAAAAAAGCGGCACAATACCTTCAAAGGAATTCCGAATGTTTGCGTGTTGTATTGTAATCTTTTATTTCATGTCCCCTAATTAGTACAGTAAGCCGACGAAATAGTTAAACGGTTCTTCGAAGAAAAGCAAAAAAGGAGGTGGAGACAAGCAAAAATTCAAATGACACCTGCTAAAAGCGCGCGCTCCCTTCGTAATGTTTTGTTTCTGTACCTCTACTCATTCAAAAACAATTCAAAAAAAAGTGGACAAAAAAAAAGGATATGGTATCAAAAACATTTAGTAGGAGAAGGTGAAGTAGAAGAGAAGGACCAGAGAGAAGGAAAAATAAACAAATATTTGAAAATCAAGGACGAGAACTTAGTATACTGTGAGGGACTTTTCGTACAATTTGCTGATGATTTCACGATCAGTGGACGTTGGAGAGATGACAATGTTCGGAACAGAGTGACTGGCGGCTTCCGTGAGATGCTCTGAAAAACAGCAGTAGGCTAATCTGAGTGATGGTCTGTAGGAGTACGCGACGACCCTTCTGACGTCACAGAAGTCGGGGCACTTACTTCTGGCCCTCTGTAAAAAGTGTGAAAGCCTACTCAAACTAAATACTGATGATCAAATCAAACTTCTAAATCCAAAACTCGTGTAATGCAGACCAACATTTTCTGACTTACCAATATCACAATAATCGAATCCCATTCCCTTCAATCCATTTGGAACTCCAAAATCTTTCATAAAACCTCTCAACTGATCACAGAGAGTTCTTGAGATGTACTCGTTATCAGCATTACTCTGAAACATCAATCAAAACTCAATTCTACAAATCCATTTGTACCGGAATATCAGCTCCAAGTGTCTGAGCAGCAGTCAAATGTCTATCCGGACAAGCGGCAGTTGTGAATTCAAAATCAGCGACAGCAGTTGTCATAACAGAAAGACCATGTGGAATGAGATGTTTCTCTTGTGGATAATCATGAGCAACACATCCTTTCGCCTGAGAACTGATTGGATAAGAGAGTCCATGACACAAATGAACACCAGCATTTCCAAATCCGATTCCAGCAAATGAACTAGCTTTAAGCATTTCTGTACGAGCTTCTTCATCTGATGGATCGAATACTGATCGACGGAAATATTTTCCAATAATCTGCAAAAAATATATTCGACTTCTGAATTAAAAAAAAATCAACTCACTCTCAATGCTTCTCTACTCCAAACATCACTAATCGGATTGGATCCTTGATAAACTGGACGAATCTCTGGTCTTTCTGGACGTGGTGATCTTTGATCAAATGGAAGAGCTGTATAACTCTCTAAAGCATGACAAAGAACATCAAATCCAGAATAGATTGCCACGTTTCGAGGCATACTCATCACATTCAATGGATCCACAATAGCCAAATATGGTTTAATGCATCGAAGTCTAATTCCAGTTTTACATTTATGTTCTGGAAGATCCATAATAGCAGCGGCAGTTGTTTCAGATCCAGTTCCAGCTGTTGTTGGAACAGCAATCAATGGAAGCATTGGATTTTTTGGTTGAAGAGATTTTCCGAATGGTGGTCCAACAAAATCAAGGAAATCAGCTTCTGGATTTGATGCATATAATGCTGCAGCCTTAGTTGTATCAATAACAGATCCTCCACCAACGGCAACAAAACTATCAAATGGTTTCGATTTGGCAAATGCAATTGCTTTCTGCATACTTTTCTCCGATGGTTCAATGAGAACATCATCAAATACTTCGTACTCGATATTCACTTTTTTCAAAGCTTGTTCTGCATTCCTAAAACAACCCAGTTTGAAGGAAACCTCTTATAAAAAGGCATATCATCTAAAAACTCACTTGAATGCAATCGTGTTTTGCACATTCTTATCAGTGACCAACAATGTCTTTTTCGCTCCTAGATTACGGATGTCGTATCCAATCTGATAAAAGTTTACATTGTGATGTATGATATTTACGACAAACTTTACCTCCAAAGTGACTCCTTTTCCGAATCGAAGTGTGGAACAGACCATTTCAAAGGCATAGTCCGTAGATTCTGAAAATATATAATTGGAATACTGTAGCCATTATGAGTAAGTCTCTATTTTTACAGAAGCTGCTTTTCTGAATAATTTCCAGGAGATTTTGCCATATTTCAAGTGCATTTATGAATTTTTCTGGAAAACTCACTATTATTTCCATGAAGTTTAGCCATTCTGAATGGATTCGTTGTTGGAGCATGATGTGGACAACACGAGCCACCCATTTTATTGAGCATTCCACGTGCCAAACTCGCACTCATCTTCAAACAAAATTTTCGAATTTCAGTCTTGAATTCAATAAACTGAAGTCCAAAACACAAGAAACGTGGATTCAAAACTTATCAATAAATAAAAAAAAACGTCAACAACAAAAACTATCACGTTTATATATAAGTGTCGAGAGTAATAGAGAAGAAAACAAATATGAGAAAATAAGAGAGAATGAGACGCAGACTGATAAACAGCAGTGATCAGTTTTAGAACATTAATGTGTACACAATTGCAGAAAGAAACGACAGAGAGATTGACCTCATTGATTCCTAGAAGAAAGGTTTTGAAATCTTAATGGTTTTGGGTAACATGATCATAACGAGCGTCTTCCCAAATAGGTGCGTCTTCACGAAAACAGTCTTGCACAGTCAGTCTTTATTTTTTTTTCTCGTCCCTGCGCGGTCGTTTCTTTCTGGAACCCTGTCTTCGTTTCCTTCTTTCTTTTTTATAGTAGTGACTCTCACGGAACGGTCCAAAGCTGTATTTTGATTTTTTGCTGGATTAATGAATATAGGATAGGGAAGAAAATCAAAACATAAATTTTTTGAACACTGACGAAATTTTTCTTAGAATGATGAATAGGGTTTCAGATGATTGTTTATACATACTATCTTGTCAAATTCATTCATGGAAACCTCTGTTGTGTAGCCCAACACTCAATAGCTTGAAATGCCTTTCTAATACAGGGAAATACTTTCAAAATATCTTCTTCCATGTTGTTTCCTTAAGAAAATCAATACCATCCCCTTGTCATCCTAACAAAATTATTTCCATTTCACCTTCACATCGTCACTTTCCCATTTTATAACGAGAAGACTACGCACACTTCAAAGGTTTTTTCCCAAAGGCAATCAATCAATACACGCACTTCCTCCCAATAGGGTGCGTCCTTACAAACCGTCTTGCACAGTCATTCTTTCTAATTTATGAATCCTGGGCGGTTGTCTCTTTTTGGAGCTCTGCATTCTTTCTCTTTCTGCGGTCCTCTTCTCTCCTTTTCTTTAACGATTTTTCATTTCTTTCCTCTGCTTCCTTTTCTTTACAGTAGTTTTTATAGGTACTCGACTACTCGTTGCATCCAGATGTGAACAGGAAGCAGTCAGCGGAGAACTCCCTCAGCGTTGTTCAAGACTCAGATCAACGAATTCCAGTTCTTCTCAGCACAGTAGGAGGTAAGTTTGATAAAGCTTATACATGTACATACATACCTGCTACTACTTGTACTCTTAACTAAGAATAACTGCGGGCTGGCACATACAGGGAATGGATTCTTACTTCAAAATCACCCATATATTCATGATCTTACTCTAAAATCAATGGTATTTCTATGATAATCACTACTATCTTTACCGAATAACAACACTTTATTGGTTTCTTAATTTATAAGATTCCCTCTTTTCTCCCGCCACCTGTTTTCTTCCCAAGGACCCTATTACTCAGGAGATATCCCGCTTGTGTTCTCTTCAATGCGCGCGCACAGAGCGTCCGTCTTAAAGGTCAACCCCCTACACTGTATTTTTCTGTGCAGCGTTTTCCCATTCTTTCCACTTGTAACGATGCTGTTCGGTCGTCTTTCTATTGCTCTCCCTCTTCCTCATCGATTTTTTTCCAGTTTTTAGTATGACCAACCCATTTCAAACCTAGGATTCCCCAGGAAACGGTCCAAAGTCTGCTTCTATACCAGTGGCTAACTGAGGGTTGCCACACACAGGGAATCATTTTTTTACTTCAAAATTACCGGTATTTCTCAGATGGTCACTTCATTTCAAAACGAATATCAAAACTACTTCCAAAACTACTATCATCACTACCTATATCACTAATTTTATGACTGAATTTCCTTTTTTTTTTCAAATAAGACCAACCCATTTCAAACCTAGGATTCTCCAGGAAACGGTCCAAAGTCTGCTTCTATACCAGTGGCTAACTGAGGGTTGCCACACACAGGGAATCATTTTTTTACTTCAAAATTACCGGTATTTCTCAGATGGTCACTTCATTTCAAAACGAATATCAAAACTACTTCCAAAACTACTATCATCACTACCTATATCACTACCTATATCACTAATTTTATGACTGAATTTCCTTTTTTTTTCAAATAAGACCAACCCATTTCAAACCTAGGATTCTCCAGGAAACGGTCCAAAGTCTGCTTCTATACCAGTGGCTAACTGAGGGTTGCCACACACAGGGAATCATTTTTTTACTTCAAAATTACCGGTATTTCTCAGATGGTCACTTCATTTCAAAACGAATATCAAAACTACTTCCAAAACTACTATCATCACTACCTATATCACTAATTTTATGACTGAATTTCCTTTTTTTTTTTTCAAATAAGACCAACCCATTTCAAACCTAGGATTCCCAGGAAACGGTCCAAAGTCTGCTTCTATACCAGTGGCTAACTGAGGGTTGCCACACACAGGGAATCATTTTTTACTTCGAAGTTTATGTTATTATCAATACTTTAGTAGTCACTACTACTGTAACTAATTCTGTTTCTATTTCTAGTAAGTCCCGTTTTATGTTCCAGATATCAGAACGAACGGAGAATATCATTCAAGATTTTCACAGGATTTTAGTTTTTACATAGTTTTTTTTTACAACCGAGATATTCTTTGAATATTTGGAAACAAATCATTTATAATCTACTCGGTTTGCAACAGAAAGCTAAAAAATAAAACATTAAAATGAGATGGTTGTCTTTCGGCTGCATTTAATTCTCTCTCATTTGTCAATTCAAAGAGATGGATTCGGTTTGTAGAACACATTTTTATTGGGCTCTTCAACTGGTCTCGATGGAGCCAATGCCACGTGGTGAACCATTGGAGCCAACTGTTCCGGATCCATCAATATCTCTACGGGTTTTGGTGTCACTTCTTTTGCTTTTGGATCTTTTGGCAATGCAAATGCCGATGGTCCTTTTGCATTTTTCTCGAATTTTTCACGAAGCTCGTTGAGTGCGTATTCGGTTTTTGCTTTGTAGTGAAATCGGATGAAAATCTGAAGAGAAAAAGAATGAGAATTTACAGGGTTGAAGTAAAACTTACATGAACGGCGAGAAAAATAAGAATCATAACGAGAATTACAGCCATAAAAATGTGAACTGTTTCTTGAACTTGTCCTGTGATGACATCTGAAATTAAAATATTCTCAATCGACTTCTGAATCAATAAACTGACGTAATCCCACATTGGTTTGCTCATTTGCAGTATCTGAAATTTCATAAATTCATTTGAAGAAACTAGAAAAAAAAGCAACTTGGAACATCTCTCAAAAAACTCAATCCAGCGACTTCGCTCATTTTTAACCAACCGATGGTCCTCAGAAGCAGGAAACAAATTGAAAAAAAAAACTTACCGAGAGCCTCGAACGAAGCGTTTTGTATCGCATTTTGTGACATGTCAAACTGTTGAAATGTACCCGAAACCCTTTTTCAAAACATAAATACATTTCACGTTGAGCGATATTGATTTTTAATTTGCCAACTTGAAAAAAAAGTGTTGAAATGTGGCACGTTTATATTGATGAAATTTCGAGAATTTTTGTGTTCTTCAACCAGGTTTTCAGAAATTTATAATAATTTTATCTGGTAGACATTGATTGACGTGATAGTGATTCAGATGCTGATCCATTTACGGATACTGTACTGTACTAAAATAAGAAGTTTGCAAATTTTGAGCTCAGAAGAGCTTTGAACATATTGAGCTTGAAAAATGAAGTAATAACAATAACTCGTTTATTCTATTATATACAAACACATCGGACTCTGGAAAAATGAGAAAAAAGGAAAGAAATGTAACCCGTTTTGGTTGAAAATAATGAGCTGGGATGGGGAAAAATGAGGAAAAATTGTGATGAGAACTAAGTTAACAAAATGATTAAACTGCATCTTTATGTGGAAGCGCTGGAGCCATTCGATTCACTGATTTATCCAGTTCATTCAAATTTCTTTGCACACTTTTGATTCCAATTGTAATTCGAGTTTTTGGGAATTCAAAATATGCAATGGCATAGAATACGGAATTACATCCAACTTCAATTAGTTCAGCCAAAGAGAAGAGATTGTATGCTGCAAAACGTGGAGAATAGAATCATCAAATGGTTATCCTTTGAAACACTGGAGATAAGAGTTTTTCTAATTCAGCGAACTTTTTTCTGTGTGGTGTCTGTATCTTTTTTGTAGCTTGCGTAGTTTCTGTAGTGTGTCAGAAGACTATCAAAACTTACCAAAAGGTGAACAATGTGCCGTGAAATATGGATATGTGATTGGTGTTGAAATAGCACAGAAATATCCAACCAAAAATATTACACATTTTATCCTCCACGTGGTTTCCATCTGAAATTCAATTAACTGTAATCTTGATCAATTTGTGGGAAAACCTTACTCTATCATGAACGTCTCTACATCCTCCGAAATGATGTAATAATATATTGAAAAGCATGTTAAAATTGAAACAAATGATCCAAATAGCAAATCCAAGTGCATGTAACACTGAAAGTTCCTATAATTTTGTCAAATATTTGACTCTCAAATCTTACCAAATCCTCCATTAATATCTACAACAGATACCAGAATCAAACCAAAGGGTTCCGCCCACAACGTCAACATGTAAATGTAATTGATTCTTGCGTACCACTCTGATTTTGGTGCAGAAATCAAGAATAGTCGTCGGTAGAGCTGCAATTTTCAAATGTCATCTATTTCCCTTTGAAATAAAACGAACTGTCAGAAAAGCAAGTCTTGGAGGTAAATGAATAAACATGATCATCATCCAAATATACTTTTGAGGAGACCAAATTCCAATGGAATAAGAAACAGGAGGAAGAGTTCTGTAAGATTCTTGTAGAAGTTCATATCAAATAACCCGGTTAACTAGTAACCACAAAAACATCGTATCAATGATTAAGGTCAATAATATGATACATCTTGCAGACGTAAGATTTCTATGACATCCTCATAGAAACTTCGAAAATCACTCACATGTTCATATTAGGACATTCTTTGCATTCGGTGAAATTAGAGACCTTTTCGAATTGGAAAACGTATGTGTAGGCAACGACAAAGTAACATCCAGCTCCAGGTAGAAGTGCTCCAAGACATACAAGCCATCGGACTGAAAACTATTTCATGTAGGATTTGACTCGTAATTTTTTGACGGCGTATTATTGATAATTCCGAAAATTTAGTAAATCAAAAACTCACTTCTGAGCATTCTCTCTACCGTATCCTCAATTGGAGACTTCATTGGCTCTTTCTTCTTCTTCGCTTTCTCATCAATCGAAGCCATTGTCATTGTCGTTGTCATCTGTGGAACCACGGTAGCCGTCATTATTTCTGACCTCCCCGTGTCTGGCCAATACCTTTAAATACTTTATGATCATGCCCTTCTACTTGTTTCAACTCATCCCGCCCCTTTCCGAATGTGGTCAAGGAATAAAAGGGTCAAAAACATGATGACTGAAATGGTAGATGAAAAGAAAAAGGAAAGGAAGAATTGAATTGTAAATAGAAACAAGAAAACAAGAAATTGAATCAAAATAAAGAACAAGTAAAAAGGAATTGAGAACAAAATAGTGAAGAAAATGAATAAAGAAATGGTAAATGAATAAAGAGAATAAAATCAAACAATAGAAAATGGAGGAACTAGAATGAAGCAGTTATTTGAGAATGAAGTTAATTGACGTTCACCCATTTCGTTCATTTCAATCATATTCTATAAGTTTATTGAGACGTTCTGTTATTATAAATTCTAATAATTTTTTGAATTACATTCTAAATGATTTCGAGCGCAATCCGCTAATTGGCTAGTTTCTGCTCAAGTTTGGAATTGTCAAATTCATAAATAATTGAAAGAGAAACTGTTTGAATAGACGAATAGTTTAAAGGAGGAATTTGAAAAGCTGCTTTGCTCCAGTTAATTCTAGCTTGAAATCATAGCTTCATGAGTTTGTTCCATTTCTCTTATTTTATTTTGTTATTATCAAAGATAAGAACTTGATGATTAAAAACTTTGCAGCCAAAAATATCACATCATACCATGATATCTTTTCGAGATATAGACAGATATGTTTTCGACATTTTGGATTAAATCTCTAAAAAAACGTCATCAGACATTCTTAGTTAAAAACAGTATGATTAGGCGAAACTGTTTGGTTTATGTAAAACGAATAATCAGAAATGAAGAAAAACACATGTTCAACCTAATTAAATAGACGAAAGAGATAACGAGAGACTTGAGAGATCAAGAACTTTTGAAAAATTGAAAATAGATATAACAAAAGTTTTAGGAAATTCGGAACCAAAAAGTACTGCGCTCTAGGGCTAACGTCTGAAGATTCCCTGTGTCTGGTCTAGTGATCTATAAAGATGGATTCATTCACCCAACCAATATCTGCAAAACGGCCACTTTTTTCATTCTTTCATTACAAAAACTACAGAAAAATCAGGATCGAAAGATTCATTCAACATGCCATCCTCATCGTTTCGGTGATCTTATCCCTTTATCTCATAAAAATATGCCACAACCGACCTTCTAATCCTAATCAACACAACAAAACTCAAAAAAAAAGAAGAGAAGAAGTGCGAAACGGGTTTCAGAATTATGGTAAGAATATCGAGAATTAAGAATCGAACGACGACAAAAAAAGGAGGCGTGAGAGGGAAAGGTGGAATCATTACAGTCTCTCCGTTTTGACATCTTCTACTTTTGTTCATGTATGGCAACCACCTTGAAAGTTCTCTCAAGAATCTGGTTTTTCGGAGAGAGAGAGAGAGAGGTCACGAAAGTCAAATGAGATGATGATGAAGCCAAAAAGAGGAGGAGAAGATGCTAACTGGATTTTACTATTTCTGAAAAAAGGACATCAATTTTCTATTCGTTCTGCAACAATCATACCATTCTTTTCATTATCAATGATCATGAATGATTTGATATGTTATAATCGGGGAATCATGATGTACTTTTCCTCGAGAATACATTTCTTAACACCTGTAGGCGTCAAGATCAAACGACCTAAGTTTGTAAAGGGCGTTTTGAGACTATGGATCGATGACAATCGAAACAATGTTTTTGCAAAATTATAATGAAATGAAGCTTGTCTTTCGAAAAACCTGCATTAGAAAGGCATATTTATTTCATTAATTTGGTGAACAATGTCCTATAAAGCTTGATGTGTTATTAGTTCCGTTTCTGTTTTTTCGAGGTCGCCCTACCGCAAACTCAAACTCTCCCCAAGTGTTTATATGATTTCAACAGTTCGGATGAATGTAAGCTTTGATAATACTCTACAAGTCCTTGATCTCAACTCAGTTGATTCTCCATTAACCTTATTCATAAAAACGATTCTCAGTACAAACTTTTTCATTTCTAGACCCAAAAACACTAAAATACACTTCCCCGGAACCATCGTAAAAGTAGGTCATACCATTCGATTGATAAAATGACGTCAAAAAATGAATCAAAACACATGGACGATCGTTTCTCTTTTGATGACGAGACAAGAGACAAATCTTGTAAATTGGGCGAAGACCGTCAGTTAACGGTTTTTGACGTAGTTCAGTTAGAATATTTGAAAAATGAAAAAAGACGGAAAACGGGAAAAAAGAAGTTGTCACAAACTTGAACTGAAAACTTTATTCAAGTGGCGGTAGTTAAACCTTCGAGATTTCCGGTAAGGAGTTTTGAAGGTTTTGGAAAGAGAGATTTATTGTGACAGGAAGGTTTGAAGATAGATCAGAAGAGTATGTAGTATGACCCTAAAAACTGAAAATAAATATGATTGGAGTCAAAATAGGAGCAATGAAACAAAATCAAAAAGACATAAACAAGCAAAACTTTTCTAGTGCAGAGCATTGAAAGAGTTGTTATCGGTGGAGAAAGAACAGTGATCGAAGGAAAAAGTATTAGATAATAAAATAGGTGTGGCTCTGAATAGTTCTAAAACTAGAGAAGTTCGTTAAAATCAGAAGCTGGTAGTCAGAAAAGCGCTTCATTTTTCGGGCAAGCTTCAGATGACCTAGAACTGTGTTGATATATCCCACTAGCAAAAGCTAGGCCGCGATTAAGAACGCATTAGATCGTCCCACAAATCATATTCCCTATCACAAAACAAAAAAATGACCAGGAACGAAATGGTTTGCTTTCTCACTTGAAATCAGAAAAAAGTAGTATGAGGATTCTTGTCATCCCCCTTTCTCCCTCCCCTCAAAGTATGGCGTGGCAGACAAGATTTTCGCGAAACGGTCATAAATCAAATAGAAATTGAGATTAAGGAAAAGAAAAAGAAGAGAAAGAGACACAGACATAATGAGAGAACGGTTTCGGTTCTACGGTTTCGATGGAATCAGTTGTCCATCCACACCTACGTATTACCGGATGACAACTAAGTTTTGTTTCTTTCTTTTTGTTTTTTTTTGGTTTTAGAGATATCAGATATTGAGAAATAGAGAAAAGAAAAAAGATCACAAAAAGTTAATTAGGTAGGTTTACGATGTTAGGGTAAAAGAAAAAGAGGAGAAACAGCAACATTCTAGTAGACGGACACCTCATAAACTGAATCGTTTTCCGAATGTTTAGATGTTTGTCTAGGTTGATTGTTGTGAAAACATTATAACTAGAATGCCAGAATTTCTAGGTATTTAGGTCATTTTTGTAATAGAAAAGTTCATCACCAATTTTGAGATAGGATTAAATTCCCATTTCATAAAGTTTCACATTTTAAAAGTTCACAAATGGTGGAGATCTTCATACAGACCATTTCTACCAAACTGTTCTGTGTAGTTTGTGTGAGTATGGGATTTTGAACTTTTATTTATGAATATTTTGTTCAAACTAGATGCGTCTGCTAGGAAATGTGGCGAGATAGTAACCAAAAAAACTTTGTGAACGTTCCAACAGAACAATCCTTGATAACACCTGTTTTTTTTTTGGTAAAATTTGCAATTCAATCATGTTTTTGACTGCGAAGAATCAAAACTCAAATTTTAATCAATTTTCGAATTGTTTTGCACCTTTGTATCATTGAAATAGACCAAAAGTTCTTAATTTGAAAACAAAATTTGAAAATCCACTTTGAACTCGAAAACAGAGGAAAAATTTGTTCAAAACCATGACTTTTTGAACTTATCACTTCAAACTCTATCTCTGAATCTGTTTTTTTGGCCTCCAATTGTGTGTTTTACTTCCATTTTGTTATCATCAACACGTTTACTATTCTTTCTTTTTTACTATATCTTGCACAGAACAATCATCACATGTTCTCACACTTCATTGTACCCTTTTCTGATCTCTTTGATCGATATACTTCGTTTTTTGTTTTCCCGAACTCTGCTCCTTCCGTAAAAACACATTCCAATTTTAACCACATGATGACCACGTCGTTTCTTCTGCGAGTGATATCAAGAGGGGTTTATTTAAAAAAAAAAAGAGAGAGAGATTCTAGAATTAGACAAGTGGATTTTATTAGATTCCGTTTAGTCAAGAGTCTTGAATACTTCCTTTCCGGTGCATTTGTAGATATATTGTTGCTCAACTGAATGGGATCCATGTGTGTTAGTAGCAGTTACTTTGTAAACTCCTTGATCATCTTGAGTTGGATTCTGAAAATCAAAAAAGTGGAAAAGATGAAAATTCTATAGTTTGATCTTATGAGAAAAGTAGGAGTGCCACATCTGTCTGACGCCTACTAGCACAATATTTATGATACTATGGCGCCAATTATTGGCTACTATGACCGACGAAACGGCGCCAAAATTGAAAATTTGTTTTAATATTTTTGGAGATTTCAACGTTTATTACTCTTCTAGGGAATTGGAAGATTGACTAACTCTAGTCTCCTTTCCCAAAAACTTAGAACATTTCGAAACTAGACAACAGGTCTAGAACAGGCCTCCATGTCTTACAACATATTCTCGTGGGTATCGAGACTTACAACACCATGGTCATACCTATCAATTTCAGAATAAAAGAACTTGCTAGTCATTTTTACACATCAACCTTCAAAAGAGACCTACTTCTTATCTCGTTCACATGTATTACAATTGAACATATTATTCTTTTCCCACCGTTCTTTCTTCTTAATATAAAATTCAAACACATTTTTTCTTATCTCGATCACAAAAAGAAATGTAATCTCTTTCCCACATCAATTGAACAATATTACACTTTTGGAACCTTTTTTTCAAAACTATAACTAACCTTGATATGAAGTGTAACTGTAAACTTTCCAACCATCTTCTTAATCTTTGAAACGTAGCGATCCCCAGTAAGCTCTTTGTCTTTCAAAAACCTGAAATTTAGATATTTGATTATGAAATAAAGAAACAAGGTTTGATGACACAGATTATCTTAGCATTCCTTTTCAGGTTCCCTTCTTTCAATACTTTTTATTCAAAAGTACATCAGAATAACAGGACTAGAACTTACCATTTAATGGTTGGCTGTGGATTAGCATTACAAATACACTCAAAAAGAACGGATCCATCTGGAGAAATGATCAATGATGGAGCTTTTTCGAAAAATGGAGCAAGGACCATTGTTAACTGAAAGTAATTGAAAATAAGAAACTCAGAACATATGTAATGAAGAAATGAGAAAATGTATGTGCTCGGCGTGCTTCTCTTCAAAGATCAATGCATCAATAACAGGTGACGGAAATGAAAGGAAAAATGAGAGGGGAATAGAGAATAAGAAAAAGAGTAGGCGGAGGGATGAACGAGCACTTTTGTTCGGATGAAGATGAAAAATCAAAAAGTTTAATAATAGGATATTCCGATGTGAAACATAGTTTTTTTTTTATTGAATGGGCTCTTGGGGTATTCCAGAATTCCTGTGCACTGGTTTTATATATTGTTGTTGCAGGCTAACTCAAATCTCATTTCTGACCTTACCGGTTTGTTTGGAAAAACATTATAAGTCAAGCTCTGAACATGCCTTTCAAAAGATTTCCAGAATAAAAGTTTTATCTACGAGAGAACGAGAGAGAGAGAGAGAGAGTGAGAGTGAGAGAAAAGAGAGTGAAAGAGATTATCATCAATTGATTTTTGTCTATTTTTCTACATCAGCAATTCGGAGACATATTCAGAATTCACAAAATATGGAGTTCCCCAATCATTGACATTTGGAACATTGTCCTGATCAGCCGAGACGATGTTAGTTGGATGAGGTTGACAGTTGTCAGTGGTTGGTCTCATTCTGAAGTTGATTGCGTTTTAATCGATTTTCAAAAGAGATGAAATCTTACGTATAATTCTGTGGCACATCAAAAATGAACATTTCCGAAAGAGCATCAAGTTGATATTGAGATGGTACACGAGCCATACGAACAGTATTATCAACAGGTTCTCCGTTTAAATCCATCAATTCATAATAACTATGTGGAGCTGGTTGAATATTTTGTTGCTCATTATTATATTCCATAACTGGAGCAGTAACAATTGGATGCTCATCAATCCATTCTTCTGGAATACTTCTACGTGTATTAGAATCATCAAATGTTTGAGTGACACTATCTTCTGTCTCTTTCCAACACTCTTCCCAATCTTTTTCTGCACCAGTCATGACGTCTTCAAAACGAGATTTTTCGCTTTCCGCGATTTTCAGCAAAAGCTGAAAGCGTTCTTTTTTGAATTCTGAAATATTTCAAATCAAACATACCATTTTTCGTTCAGCATCGTCAATTGACGATGAAGTGGATCTATTCTCGAGTGTCTTCAAATCGGCTGAATTTGCGTCTCCCATTTTGATACTAATTCCGCCTCGAAATTTGTTTGCAATGATTTAAAAATTTGAGATTTTGACGATGATAAGAGCATAAGAAGAAAAATGAATCTGAAGGGGGAAAAAGGAAAACAGTTCACGTCTTATTGAAATTTTTACACATTTTTCAAAAATTGAAAACTGTGAGCTTTCCTGCTCTAATTTTTGAGGCTTTGCCAATTTCTTGCTTTTTTATATTTGTCGTTTATTTTATAGATCACAGGAATGGAATACATATTGCATGAAATATTATCATGAGCACAAAACGAATACGATTTGTAAAAAGGAAGATGAACTAAAAAATAACTGATTAATTATCTTTAAAATTATCAAACTCGTCTTGAAATTGTCATAACCATCGTATCATCCGCTAGATTTCTTCCAATTGTGACTTTCTCCATTTCAAAAGTTCGTTTGTACTCCGCTGGTTTTTTGATTTTCATTCTTCTCATCATTTCTTTTTTTGCCGTGAACAGAACACTTTCAATTATTAGATATTCTGCTGCACTCATGAACTTATTGAATTGATCCTCACTCAACGACTTCAAATAATCTTCAGGCCACGTGGATGTTGATTGTTGATCGATTCGATGCATCTGAAGCCATTTGACGATACGTTTGAAAACATCTCCAGATACTCTTTTGATTGGAATTGGATCTTCTGGAATTGGACGACGATTGTTGATCAGTACAACATTGCAAAGAGTGATTGACTGGTCGATTTCTTCTGTTGTCATTTCATAAATTTCATTGTCTGAAGATTCGAACTTGTATACTTTTGGCTCGTCCATTTAGATCTGAAATTAAAAGTCACGTAATGAAAGAGAATAGTCAGGTTTATGAAAAAAGAAAGGAGAGACTCTATATTAAAAAAAACCCCCACAAATAACTCCACGTGCTTCAACTTTAGAAAACCTCGAAAGGTCTGGAGCTGAATGACGAATTCTTATAAAACAAGTAATTCAAATGTTCTTAACTAAAATAAAAAAGAAAATAAAACAATCGGGTTTGAAGAGCCAAGTGGCTCCTTCTCGGTTGCTGTGGAAACCTTCGTGTAGATGAGTGAGAGAATGTGACAAGTAATTATAGAGAAAAGAAGAAGAAGAAATGAGACTCCACATGACGATCAAGATGATAATTGGACATAGCATGGTGAACGTGATTATAAGAGCGAGGTGTCTGGAAGTTGTCGAAAGACTGAGTGTCGAAGCTGACTATGAGCCATTTGAAGAATGAATCTTCCAATAATCATAAAATGTATTGTTCTGACTAGGTTCAAATGTGAAGAGAGTCTTTGAATACATTGTGAAGTACAACTCGACATTCTGAGAGAAATAATGTTTCCAGAATTGTTCGGCTATTTTAGAAAACTAACCTGAATATAGCATTTCATGAATCAGAAGTATACTTCTATAATCTTGAGCGCATTTTTCCTTCAGTATTCCTTATCTTTTGAAGAAGCACCATGGAGATGAAGTATACATAATGTCGTAAATTTTGACGTTCAAGGAAAATTATGGATTTTTTTATTGCAAATGCAGAAGAGTTTTGGTTTCTTGGTTTTTTTGGTTTCTTTGGTTTCTGAAATATGCAGTTTGTGAATAAGTTTCTCTATTATAGGGGCACTAATATCCTCTTTCCTCTCTTAAACCCTGATTTCTTTTATCATATTCAATCCAAAATAATTTATTCCAAATCAAGAGTATCATATTTATTCAAAATATCCAAAATAATAATTTTCCTCAATATATTAAAAATCATTGATGTTGCATCCCTGGAACCTTGATGAGTGCCGACTTTGGAAGATGAATTTGTTGTCCATTATCCCATGAAACGATGCAACAATTCTCACCCATCAACTGCAATTCATACCGATCTTTTCCCTTTTTTTTTCATGAAAATTAATCTCATTCTCTATTCAAGTCGCCAATATTTATTGCTTTTCATATCCACTTTATCTCTCCCTTTTTTTATGTTTTGACCAATCCTCTTCTACGTCACGAATACATAATCCTCTTTACCTGTGTGACTTCTCCAGTCATATTGTACATATGATGTCTCATTGGTTCCCATGCTGTGTAGTTGATATCAAAAAGATATGAACATTTTGGATCTTGGAATTCTTCACACGCAATGCAACGGGCAAGGGTGTGGTTGTTTCTGGAATTGAGATATGGGATATGGGAAACAGATAGAATAGGAAAACGTTATTGAAATGAATAAAATAAACATTTGGAGTCAAGGTTATAGCAAAATCTGGGTCCAAAAATCAAAATAGTATTTTTCTCTGCGTATCCCAATCCTGCACACTATTTCTGGAGCATTTACAGTAATTCTCACCTATCATAAATGAACGGAAGTGACAACGAATCATCAACCATATAACGAACAAATGGACGCCAATAGATTTCAATTGCATCTCGTTTCCATTGTACAATATCTGCCACGTCGACATTCATTGGAAGACACAATTCAGCTAGGAATGGCATGTTATAGAACTGAAAAGATTACTGTTCTAACGTCTCATTTTTACTTATGGAATATACATGAGCTTCTCTCTTCAATTCATCGCATGCTTCTGTATCAGCTGGAACTACGAAATGATCTCCATCTCGGAGATAATTGAGAACTTTTCCGAAATGTTTGGGATCTCGATCGATGAAAATTTCATCTCCAGTCTTCCAGCGATCACTTACCATCACTGCCAGAACCTAGAATTAGAAAATAGAAGCAATTATTTTTAAATTCTTTAGCTACCGTATCCGAGATTCTTGTCAACGTAGCAACCGTAGTCTCAAATTTCTTTCCACCAACATTCAGAAGAACTCTTTCACTCAAATTACTTCCGCCTTCCTGAGAAAAGCTCATCTGGAAAAGAAAAGAAAAATTTTTTTTGGGAAAGAATAGGTAATAGAAAAACTCACTGAATTTTGAGATTTTTCCATCGTTTTCTCCATTCTTTTTCGTCGGTTTATCTGCTGAGAAGAAGTAAAAAGAAGATTATGGAAATCCTAAAAAACCAAAATCTTATGTTTTTTGGAGCCAAAAGAAAGGAAGCCTTCTTGGCAAATATACATCGGATTAATTGTGAGACACAACCAGAAAAGAGTGTTGAATTCGAAGAGACGCAGAGGTTAAATGGAAAAAAGGGTGGTGGATTCAATTTGAAGTGGATTAGGAGGTGGAGGAAAAGAGGACGAAATGAGCAAAAAAAAAAGTGTGATGAAGGATTCTATTTGACATGAGACTTGTCCAATTTGTACGTTTTTCTTGTCGGTTTAGGGTGTTGTATATTCTTTTGAAGTGGGAAGAAAAAGAAGAGGTGAAAAAGTGTGAGAAAATTGGAGAAGAGGAAATTGGAGCTGTTTCCGGTCAATGAATTTTCCAAAGCATGTGATTTTGGAAAAGTTTGGGATGGGATAAATGGGTTCTAATCTGCGTTAAGCTATTTTTGTTGTTCGATAATACCGTACTATGAAAACTTGATGAATTTAAAATCTCGTATTTCGTTCCTTTGCTCAAGAAAAAGGTAAATTCTTTTCTGATCTAAATTTTTATGTTTATGAATTTGAAACTTTCTATCATAAGCCTGCCCAAATGGGAGAATGGAGCTTGTTTGGCAACATTTGAAACCTTGAGAAAACTTCAATAACAAAAAGAAAAGACGTTTAATTATAAAACAAACTTCACCGATTTACCTTGGCAACCAAATCAAATTATGTAAATACACATGCGTAAATCTTGGAGAACTTGGATGAAAACTTTAATTAATCGAACCAGAAAGTACATACCACAAAGTGAGATCAAGTTGTAGAAAATCAACTTTTTTCTGCAAATCCTTTTTCCGTTTCTTTAAGAGAATTAAAAGTCATACTTTCTTTTCTTTTTTTCCCATGAGAAGAAGGTACCTGAATAGAGAAAGTGGCTCAGTGAGCCGTAAAGTCAAAGAGTTCAACTAAGAAAACCCCCAACTCATTAGTAATTCTCTTCGCCTTCTGGAGGAGCAAAAAAAAAGAGAAGAGGAGACAATTAGTGCTGAAAGCAGTGATGGAAGAAGGAAAGAGTAAAAGAGTTCGAAAGTTTTTCACTCTTTTTTCTATTTGTATTTCATTTCGGAAAGTGAGTCGGAAGGAGTGTGTATCGTGTGAAATAAATATAGATTATTTATGAAAAAAATGGAATTGAGAAAAGAAATTGAGCAGGAAAACCTAAAAGAGAGAGAGAAATAAATATGGACGATATATATTTATAATGCAAAGTGCGGAGAGGACGTCGTCTTTCTTTCTCTTTTTGAAAAAAAAAAAGGAGAAATAGAAGAGTCTCTGGTGGCAGAATGAAATCGAAATGTTGAAAAAATAGAAGAGGCGGGAGAGAGAAAAAGAGTAAAGCACGACGACTCCAAACCCCCTTTCCAAACAGGTATTTTGTCATTTGAATTCCGGATGATCTGAAAATCTGCAAAGAAGACTTTGAATCATTACTGAACACTCCCTACAAAAAGAAACACCATACACACTTCAATTCTACAGTTTTATAGGTTGGAATTGATGGAACGGCATGGATATTAACATTGAAAATTCGCGTATTCGGCTCACTTTTCTATATTATAGCGAAATGCAACAAGAATCTTCTGGAGCAAAAGGGAGAAAACGGTGGTGTGTTGGCAAATGGGAAAGAGGAACAAAAAAGAAAAAGAAATGACAATGGTAAAAATTACGTTTTCGTCACAATTTCTGCGCTTAATTCACAAGAAAATCGCATACAATAAAATATTAAAAAGAGAAAAGAGCAAGGCGTATATCTGGGGGTGGTAATGGATGGTAAAACATATAAAACGATATGCTTCAAATGGTTGCCGCCGAAACGAATTTAGTTGGAATAATGGACGATCCCTCCGAGGTGATACTTCCGATTCCAATAATTAGTACATCCAAAATAAGTACGTGGCGAAATGTCAATAAAACTACCAAATATTGGTATGAAGGAGACAATGGAACAGGATTAAATGATGGAAATGGTATGCTATAACTGGTAAAAAGATAGGGAATGGGGCGAGAAAGTTGTGGGATTAATAATAACGAAAACGATTAATTTTTTGGGAGGTGGGGGAAATGAAAGGAGAAAACTGAAAGCAAAAACACGTATGTCATCAACACGACGGCGAACAAAAATTTGTATGTATTCAAAAGAGACTTTACGTCACTTTTTACTTCTTATTTATAAAACTATGAAATAATTCACTGGGAAAGAGACGGGACGAGGAAAGAATGAGCGGTAAACAGAAGACGCCGAATGAATTGTGGCAAATATACATATAGACGGATTTTGGAGTCGTCGAGCAATTGATGATCTACTTCTCCCGAACGGCTCTGATGTATGGAACCAGACTTGAAAGAGGCTTTGCTTTCTTCAAGAATGGATGAGCCAAGAGTTCAGTCGTGTCGGCTCTGAAAACAATGGAATTAATCGATAGCTCATTTTTTTGTCGATTAAGATTTTCTGGATAAAAAAACGAACCTGTGATCTGGATCAACGACAAGACACCGGTCGAGGAAATTGTTGAATTCTGAAGATAACCGATCTCGTTGTTTTATTTCTGGCTTTCCGTTTTGAGCAATCAAGTAGATAGCCTGAAAAACAAATATTCATATTAGGATCTGCGAGTTCTATATTACTTTCAACGGCGTTTCTCTCAAGTATGGTGGTTCTCCGTCAATCATTTCAAGTGCCATAATACCTAGTGACCAGATATCGACTTTGTAGTTGTACTGCTTCTTGTTCAATATCTCCGGTGACATCCAGTACGGTGTTCCGACGACAGTATCTCTGCAACTATTAAAGTGGTTAAAACCCAAAGTACCGATGTGAGTATACCTTTTGGATCCAGGTTGAATCTGTGCACAGAATCCCATATCAGTCAATTTGACTTCTCCATTCATACCTAGAAGCACATTGTCACTTTTGATATCTCTGTGCACTATTGAATGCCTGAAAAATAGACAAATGACCATTACGATCACTCATGGACATCGAAAATCATTTATTTCCTCGTCACTTTTTTCTAATGGCTAATGACGAACACATACAGACTAGGAGGTAATGTGTTAATCTGATTATCCCAAAAGCTTGCACTTTACGTGATAATTTCAACAGTTCTTTCGTCACTTTTTTTTTTAATCAAGGAACCACAAACAAACAAAACACAAACCTGTGGAGGAAATGGAGCGCTTTGAGACATTCTTGAAGCACTGCTGCAATTTGTCCTTCGTCTAATTCTGTCTTTACGACAACATCTGTGAGATTTCCTCCCTCGAGATAGTCCATCACAACCCACAAATCATCAGCATCAACAAGATATGACTCAATGTAGTTGACAAGATTTGGATGCCGATATTGCTTCATGACTTTTATTTCAGTGAGCAACATTTCTTTCTTTGGCTGAGTTTTGAACGCCATTCTCTTCACTGCAACAACATCAGTACTACCAGCCACGTGTGCAACGAAAACAGTTCCAGATGCACCGACTCCTATCTGTTTCTTCATTTCGTACTTCCCTAGTGGATTCGATGGATTAACTATCTCTCGTAATTGATCAAGAACTTCTGAGTCAGATAGCTTCTCGCGATGTGAAGCTCTCACACGGACTGGTGGCTCTTCAGCAGCAACTGGTTCTGCGGTCGTTTTGTTGGTATTGTTGCCATTTTTGTCACCAACTGATTTGTCGTTTGCGTTTTCCTTCTGAAAAAAAAAATTCGAAAATTAAAACTTTTTCCATTAAATTTTGTCGGGGCACAGTTTTGGAAGTACGTATGATCTCATGCGAATTCATTCGTGGATAGAAGAAAACGAGATAGAGAAGGATTGACAGTAAAGCAGATTTGTGACTTACATTCGACAGCTGCACATCTCCATCCGAAGATGTTGTGGAGACAACGCTACCGTTTGATAGGGAATTACCAACGGATCGAGCAGACGAGTGGAGTGGTGACGAGCATCCCGACGAAAGCGTCGACGATGTGATTTTCAGATGCTGAAGACATACGAACATGCGAAATTTAATTTGAAAGGGAAATTTAGACATAGGTCAGACATAACAACTGTATTACTGTCAGTACTAACAAAATTGCTAGGAAAAACAGTAATCTCTAAGAAGCTTCTTTAAAAAGCCCAACCAGCAGTTCATTTCCAATGTGATTGAAATAAGCTCCCCATGGCGACAAAACACTGATTGATGGCTGCAGTTTTGGTTTGTCATTCCACCAGTCGTACATTGGACTGTTTTGAAACATTTCTTCAAAATTTTCGTGAGTCTCCAGTTAGGAGGTAAAGAGGGGACAGGTGTATCCAGAATGAGCGAAATGAATAGCTACTGCAACGGGGCAATTTACTTATTCGAACGAACGAATCACATACGGATGGGTAAGTTACTATTACAAAATAGAGAGAAGAGAGCAAAAATGAAACAAATTCAAGGGTGTGGTTATTACGGGAAACGTCGAGGGCGCGAGAGAGTAATAGGCGCAATGAAAATCTGAGAAAATGGGAGAGAAAGCGATGAGAAGAACTTGATATAAACTATAGAAACAGATGATCTTCTTACGGGGAAATGAAGAAGCGATGAACGAGTAGGGAAATAAGAAGACGAGAAAATGAGAATACCGGGGATAAAATTGGATGATGCTTCCTGACCTTTCTTTTCGATTATTTTATGACAGCCATTCTTCGTTTTTATGATTCGAGGAGTCTGTGTGGCCGTGTGTGCCTATCAGAAAACTGCGAAAAGAAAAGGCAAAAATACGGGAAAACAGTTACCGTAACTTATTTGTTTTTTAGATTTTCGGCGTGCCAAAGGTATCGGAAGCCGACAAAACACAGTGAAGACATGTTCAGCTTCAAACACAACCAATTAGCCGATTACAAGTGCCTCTATAATTACACCTTGGGGGCCGGATTCATATCTAAGATTCCACAGCATCATCCGTTCGGAACGATACTGAAGACGATGATTGGGAACCGAAGTGAGTGGGAAGAGCGAACAAGAAATGGGTAGGTCAAAAGTCTGCTGTCACCAAATGAGGCGTCAAACTTATGCAAAACAAATACTTCTGGTCAGCCAACTGTAAGCAATGGAAGGTCGCCGCGTCAACGCTTATAAAGAAAACTTGAAGTAAGAAACCTAGGAGAAGGTTATCAGGGTCAAAACATTGATGGTTTGCTATAAATTGGTATTTCAATCATACGAAACAGTAACGGGCCTATTCCGAAAATGGGAAAACGAGAACTGGGAAACATGAGCCACTTTTTCATGACAGGCTGAGGGAAAACTAGATCGAATATTTAAAAGTGCGAACACAAACATGAGGGTGCAGTCAATGAAAGGTGTTCAAGAAACTGCGGATTAAGCTTCTCTTTTTTCGCTTCCTGCCGCCAAAAAGACCTCTGACCGGTCTTGCAATGTTGCCTTTGCGCGCCAGGGGGTCGACCGTCGAATGGCAATCATATCACCAAAGGGGCAGGCCTTCTTCCCTCCTCAATGCGGACGAAGAGGGAAAGCGAGGGAATGTATTCACTTTCTCAAAGAAGACAACAAAACGACGACGTCGACTATGAAGCTTCTTTCGCTTCTACTTCTGCATATACAACACTACGATACACATACATACAAATAGGAAAAGACATAGACATACACTATCAATTGACTTGTTTCTTTTATTTGAGTGATGGCAGCTTCTCTGATCTGATGCCCCATTCATCTAAATCGCACCATAATTCGTCACGGGCTGACTGGTATTAGAGAAAGACACCGTTTGTCCAAACTATTTTGAAGGTGACATTTGATGGCATACGGGATGGATAGGCAAGATGAGGAAACAAAAAGAAATGGCAGAAGCCGTCAGTATGGAATTGACAGAAAGATGATTACATGAAAACGGGATGTATTCAAGACAGAAGGTCAAATTTGAAATGGATGAGATTTCAAAAGGATGAGGAGGTCCTCCAGGTGACAGGCAATGTAATGACAGCAGGAAAAAGGATATATATTTCAAATTGGCCTTGAGATTTCGAAACTTGCCCTACTAATTCTCAAATCGTCAATCTGTTATACATGGGAAAGCGGTAAATGAGGGGATGAAAGTGTTTGATCACAAGGTGAAATAGTGAGCTTTTTTGGACTTTGATCGAGTAATTTCGGAGAAAGAAAACCGGAAAAGAGCAGTGAGAAGAAAATGTGCCATAAACTAGGGTAGAGCAATTGATTGAATGAGATTAGACGCACTATTGCGCCAAGAAAAGTACAAGATCAAAACACGATGCAACGAACGTTCAATGTAACACAAGGAAAAGCTGTCTAAAAATCATCTTCAGAAAAAAAGAGAGGCCTATTTGCATCGAATTACATGCAGAAACATCCATTTTTCTCTCCTGCTGCGTTGTCTATTTTAAACCAGTCACTCCCCTGAATTCGTCCCGTCATCATCAACCTCGAAAACTTTTATATGACTGATAAAAAACACAAAAACTACCGCCATTGATTAATTGGCTTGTCGTCGCTCTCTCACGTACCCCCGCCACGTCTAACTTCAAGCTACCGCCGCTCTCAAAATCTCGTTTAGACTGTAAACCGATATCTTCGTTTTTTTTCGATGACATGGCCTCTTCGTCACTCAATTCGCGTACTATTATCTCGATGGAAATGACGATGAAAACGAAAACTATTTGGTGGATTTTTGATGGTGTTACACAACATATACATTGCAGCCTGGAAACGATACACAAAGAAGAAAGAGATCCTTTTCAGCGCAAAAGGAAAGAAAAAGAAACATTGTCATTCCAGGCGCCATATCACTATCACCTCATCAACACTGGAAATGAACTGCTTTTGTTTGTAGCTTCTTTTTTACGATACAAGCCAGAAATCATGCAAGAATAGAAAGGAATGCCTGGGAACCTATACATACCGATGGTTTTGGAGGAACTGGCGGCCCTTTCGAACCAGACACGGGAACTCCATTCGAATTATTTGGAGGTGTCATAGCTGGTGTCGCTGTTTTACTTCTTTGTGGCAAAACCGGTGGCTGTGCTGGGAATGGAGATCGTGGATGCAGTTTTGGAGCATCTCCTGAGAACGTCTTCAACTGCGGTGCGCTTTCTGAAAAGTCTTAACCGGATAATGAAAATTCCAATAAAATTAAATAATACCACTCGATGGAACTGGAGCCGGTGATGGAACATTGTTCCGGTCGGATAGCAATTGTGTTGTATCTGGGGATGTTAATGAAAAATGGTTATTTCCATTTGTGAGAGGCCGCGATGATGAAGAGGTTGATCCTGATGTTGATGGAGTAGTTGCAGACCCTGAAACAAAACAAAACTCAGTTTCAGAACTTGCAGAATTATCTTTCTTAGTGAAGTTTGAAAGACGGAAGTAAGTTGAAGTTTCTTTCTACATCAACACATGCGATTCATAAAATTCGACTAAATTTTTGGAAAACAAATAAAATAAACTTTCAATTGAATAGTTACCTTTTTTATTATCAATACGATATGACTCACCGTTTGTACACTGCAAATTCCTGAGATGTTCTGTAACTTGGCCAGTTAGCTGCACATCGACATCATCGTCATCACTATTCGTGAAAACACTATTCGTCGTCATGAACTTTGTCTTCTCGTTCTCTTTCATAGATTGTGCGTAGAATTTCAATGCCGTCACCACTGCGTTCGGATTTGACTTCTGGTCGGCAAGGCTGAAACAATTTGAGAGCGTGTTAGTTTATTCAGAACAGAAACTTACCTGATATCACGGAGAAGAATGTCCATCCACGGCTGAGGCAGGCCACTGAATTTCTGGCCATCATACCCGACATGTACTCTGAAACTTTTACATTTTGATTAGAGATTTTTCAGGCAATCGATGGACTGACCGATGAACAGTGTTGTACGGCTGACTAATGTCCATTGCAGATGACGATGGCTTTATTTCCTCGTCTTTATCTTTTTCACTCGGTGAGAATATTCTCCCAATGAAATTGCGTATTCGTACCTGTAAGGAACGAAACAATGGAAAGATACAAAATTCGAAACTCACTTTGGAACTTCTTGCAGTTGACATGGTTAATGATTAGAAGATGTGAGAAACGGTTGTCAGACCCGATGTTGAAGGAATTCTGAAGTTCAAAAAAATTATTGTGTTTTACTATTACTTGAGGGTGGGCAAAAATAAAAGAAAAATACGGACGTGAAGACGACTGGCGGGTCATGAGTAGGAAGAAAATGATAGCGAGAGATCACAAAGTGCTATGAAACGCAGGCACAAAGACGGGAAGGTGAGTCATAGTCTTCCTGGCGGGTTGGGAGAGAGCTCCCGCACAACAAACATCTTGATTGAATCATACTCATACAAGAATAAGTGAAACGAGAATAAAGGGGAGTTCCCGTTACGAACCTGCCCTTATGAAAGGAAACGAGCTGAACAGTAAAAAAAACAGAGAGAATTGAAAATGTGGGGGTGTGGGAAATAATAGTATAGGAGTAATTCTCGAGAGTTAAGAACCTATAATTGTATGAGTCAATTTTTGCATTTTGGAAAAGGAAGGCAACAAGAATACTAGAGATGCATAGAGAATATAGAAGCAGACAATCGAGAAAAATGATAAATCTCACCTCCCGCCAAGACAATGATTGTAACTTTATCATCTCTGATAACTCTTTTTCGCGGCGGCCGGACCGGCATGAACCCATTTCAAACAAACTTAATGCCAACTTATTGCTGATGGGGAATTCATCAAATATTTGCCCATCAAGAAGCGCTTATTCGATACTTTTTTATAATAACTTTTCTACTCGACAATACATTTGAAGATCTTGAGGGATCTGACCAAAACTCAAGAGTTATTAATGGAAGTGAGAAGAGGTTTGAAAGAGTTGAAAGTTAAAACTTTACATTTGCACACAAAGCCGGAAAAGAGCAAGAGAGCAAATAGGGGACCTGAGTAGGTGAAAAAAGAATCTATCACAAGCCCATTCCATTCGACTGACATTCAATATTGAGTGGAAAACGAAAGGGAAATCTACTGCTTTGCATTTATTATGATTCCCAATGTCTCTTCCTTTTTGTTTTTTGTGCTGCCACACTGCGTAAAAGGTAGAAATTCAGAGAGAAAGAAGACGAAATGTAAAGTCGCCGTCAACGTCGGGACTCGAATGGACGGACCGAAGACAGACGAGGAGGGCGGAATGAGGCCATATTTCAAGAGGGTTAGTGGTCGCAAGGAGCCCATTGAGCAGTCAGCTTATGCCGTTCCATTTTATACACCACATATCGCGCAATTCAGAAGCAAGAAGGGGATAGCTCAAAGAGAAACAAACGTTTCCAAAATTCTTAGCGATTAAAACGATGATAATGCAAATTAGAATGTGCGAGCGAATCGTCATAGACGTCATTTTGGAGTTCCACTGAAGGATAAAAGGAAAATAAGTAAATGGAAAAACGAGAGACTCTTGAGGCATCTGCTTTTGAACAAAAAAGATTCCTAGTAGACAAAAACAAACGGAATAAAAGGAGCCTTTTTGACTGAAAAATTGTCAGGCTAACACCGACATCTACTTCCGCCCCATTTGGCGCCTGAGTTTGAGAGGTGACGCTCGTCTAAAAAAACGACAAAGAGTAAAAGAACAACCCGAAAGTGAGGTAAAGATTGAAAAAAGGTTTTCTAGTGGAGAATATATTGTAGAAATTTGTATTTCTAGGTTGTCAGAATCAACCACTAAAGATTCAGAAGAAATCACAATCATTCAAAATCTTCCGACTTCAGACAGAAAAAAATGTTTGGGGAATAAGGAAGAACAAGTTGAATATAAGCCTGCCGGTTTGACCCAACCATCATGATGAGAAGCACGCAAAAACTTGTTTGCGAGCCATCTCGAAGTTGTCGGGGCCTTCGTAAAAACCATAAAACCGCTGCTGACCAACTGAATGTTTTACTCATGTTGTCGCCTCATTTTTCTCCTACATCGACTTCGTCTCCATCAGACCAAACGGAAATTAAGCTTCATTGCAAAGTGAACGAAGAGCTTGGTGCTGTGAAATGAGTAAAACCGGTAGGAACCGATAGAAGGAGAAAGAGAAACGATTGCATCGAAACAAAACACTTGTCGGAGTGTGAGGAAAATATCAAGACGGCGCCCAACACCAAAAAACGATAAGAAACTCATACTGTCTATGAGTGTATCGATTGAAGATATTTAGGAAGTTGTCTGAAGACGTCAATCAGAAATAGATCGCTAGACGACGTCCTTAGAAGGGAATGAGTCAGAAAATGGAGGAGTAAGAAAGAGGACGACAAACTTCTTGCGAAATCAATCTTCGGGGCGTTTTCGTTCGCACCTCTGAGCCTTCGTGTCTTTTCTGTCTTCCCTTTTTTATAAATGGCAGGGTATAGGGAAGAAGATCGGGAGAAAGAGATAAATAACACGGTGAATCAAGGACAAAAACACTTAATCTTGAGAAAAAGGGTGAAAAGGGGCCACCAATGGCTCGATTCTCAAGAAGGGCGAGTATTTGGGAAGAGAGAACCAAATTAAGGGACATAGTAGGGCTCAACAACGAGCAAATGAGCTTTCCATGCAATTTTCTGGGACCGGATGACGCGTTTTCGAATGAAGGGCCATATAGGACACATTTGTTCGTAAGAGCTTATTGACTTGAACTAAAAATGAAATCACTGACCTAGAATGGGGCAATCGCAGGCACACTTTTCTCTAGGACAACGCCTAATTCTACATTCCAACCAATCGAACATGAACAAAATGATAATAGAACTATCAGCATTCTATAGTGGAATGTGCTCCCTACAAGGTGGAATGTATTGAACGATTTGGTCAAATCCAAGATCACATTCGAAAATTGCGAAACTAAATCTTCTGGCTTTCCGAGTTGCGAAAGAAGGAAAGGTTTCAAAAAAGGCATAAAATGATCTCTCAAGTACAAGAGACAAACTCAGCCGTGTGCTTTGACGAGAAGAAAGATCAGTAAAGATTTAAAGAGGGTAATTGGGAAGAGCGATGGCTGTGAAGAGACACCAGAGAGTGAGCTCGCCCGGGCTTTGCCCGTGTCAAGTCTTCCTTCGATGACCAATGCAATTGAAATGTGCTGTTGTGTTGTTCGAGTGACGAGGGTCCAAGGATAGTGTGCAGGAACCGGAGTGGACAGAGAATGGCCACCACGAACGGAACGAAGCCAGGCGACTCCAAGACAAGGACGGCACCCGCACACTGCTGTCGAATTTCTATGATAATGCCGGCGGATGGCGTGCCAAATGTCACACTAATTGCTATCGACGGATCATATTTCATCTAAGCCGGATAGACAAATTGAAACATTGTACAAGTTCTTCTGCGAACTTTCTTCGACAAAACGCGAAATGCGACGCGAAATGAACAATTGCTGATAGTGAGGAAATATTGAAATTTTACTTCGAAATTTTGTTTTTCTTTGACTTCTGTTGTTTTCACGTTACGAAGTATTCAGTGAAAGCTGTTTTCCACATAGGAAGAAACGATACATTCAGCTTACCGAAAAATTTAGGTGACTAAAAGCGAAAACGATAAAAAGGATGGGAGACACAAGGAGCTAATGGATTTTAATTGAAAAATCAATAACAGTCTTTTTTTTTTACTAAAAAAAGCGCCGAAATTTTGTGGAAAAAGCGGCAAAAATTTGAAAAATTTGGTTGGCGGGCGCAAAATTTTTCAGAATATTTCAAAAAATAATAGCGGTGTCTGCACCAATCACGTAGGAAACGACGAGGACTCGCACACATCATAGTCATATTGGAGGGAATTCAAAAAATGAGCATTTAGAAAATAGAACATTACGAAATTTCAATAAACTGTTCGGAATATACATGCAACACGCAAAAGAGAAAAGGAAAAGAGTACTCGAAAGTGACAGAAAAGAATAAAGGAAGAGAGACACAGACAATTGGAGAAGATAGAATAGATGGGAGGCAAAAAGCGGCGGATGGGCGCAAATATCGTAACCGGCCTCTTCGGATGGACACGGTGCGACGTGTGTATGCTGGTCTGCGTCTTTTGACCGACACTTGGTTGCAAAAGAACATCGTCAAATCGTTTCTCTTCACTCTCAATTTCACACCAGTTTCAACGCATTTTATAGTTTATATATGTGGTGGTGATCGGTGCGAAGATGAAGAAGAATTGAAGAAAAAGAAGGCATCTGTGAGATATGATGTCGACCAAATGTTAGAGCAATAAAGATTTAAAAGAAAAGAAAACGATGTGAGTGCACTCTTATGCAATTGAGAAGAAGACATTTGACTCGTTAGCCAAGATAAATCACCAATGACCTCTCGGAGTCCTTGAAACTAATTTATTTTCAAAGTGAACAGCGAATCTAATGATATGTGGTATTCAAATTAGCTCAATTGAATATATTTGGAACGATACAAAGCCAACAATCCGGTAAAGAGAGGTGCCCATCCCTATCAGGAACCTACATCTCCTTTTCTCCGATGTATACAGGCGTGGAGTAGATTTCAATCTGAATCCATTGAAGACACGAAGCGGTGTGTATATGTTGAAGAATTCACTTTGCACTTGACACTATCCTGAAAGAATGTCGCCAAATCCAACAGAAAAAGAGGCTATTCTACGTATCATTGACTCTATTGACGCTCGTGACGACGATTACTGTGCTCATGAATTTAACGTATACAGATGGCTTGTAGCCTACGGAAATGATGAGGAAGAAGCTGCGAAGGTAAGTATAAGTAGTGTAGGCTTCACTCCTTCCGTGGTCGAAAATTTCAAATCATCTAGAAACAGCTGATGAATGTTGACCAAGCGTTAGGGGTATAGTATTTACTTGTCCGTTGATGTTGACAGAACATGTTTAAGTAAATATGAACCAAAATTTTATTCTGAATGATGAGCTCACTCCGAACTATCGTGATCATCTTTGTTAAACGTTTCTCTAACTTCCAGGCTCTGAAACGTCATCTTAACATTCGCAAAACTATCGATTTGAACTCATTTGTGGACAAAATAGAACTAGAAGAAGATGAGTTGAACAAATACGTTCCAATAGATGTTCTCGGACAGAATCATCCAGATGATAACAAGGTTTTGATGTTCGAAAGAACAGGAAAGATTGATATAAGTGGATTGGTGGACAATGTTTTGGTATGTCTTTTGATTCACAAAACTCGTCATTCTTCTAATCCCCTAGATGCACAAATTCATGCAAATCAAGCTGAAGATGATGGAGAGTGTCCATCAAAAAGTGGTAGCAGCCGAAAGGAAAACTGGACGTCAAAGTGGAGGACTATTTGTGATGGATTTGGATGGAATCTCTTTCAGTCCTAAACTTATTTCAGTTCTAACTGGACCATACCGTATTATGTGGGGAACACTTTTTGATCATTATCCTCAACTTCTTCAAAAAATAATCATTGTCAATGCTCCATCTTTCGTGAATGTGCTCCATCAAGCATGTTCTCCATTCCTTCCTGCAGATTATAAAGAAAAGATTGTGATCACTTCTGAACCTGCAATTGAAGCTATTCAGAAGCATGTCGATAAAAGCTTCCTTCCTTCTGACTTAGGAGGAGAACTAGAGAGAAAGACATCATTACCATCTGCTCCATTTCCAAAAACGAATAAAAAAGAGGAAAAAGAGAAAGTGGATTTAGTGTCAATCAGTGTTCCTGCTGGGAAATATGTAATTCAAAAGTTTGAATGGAAAAAGGGAGATGATATTGAGTTTTTCTTGAATAATGAGAGCTCATTTCATTATTTTATGTTCCACAGTGAAGAAGATACGGTATGTGAGAACTTCAAATGAAAATAAGGAAAATAAGTTCTTCAGAAAGATATGGAATCATGGCGAGAGATGACAGTTGGATGTGAGAGACCAGCTCTTTCCCAAGTTGATTCATGGAAATATATTGTGCCAATGGATGGGTAAGGTTTACAGAAACTTATGTAATCTCTTCTAACAGTAATTATCTTTTGAAGTTATTTATTTGTAGACAGTTGCAGTTCACCCCTTCAATATTTCTTTTCAGATATTATTTCATTCGTTATGGAAACCACAACTCGTGGTACTTCTCAACAACAGTTAACACAAATCATTTTATTTACAATGAAAATGGCGAAAGAATTGCATTGACTCCAATCGAAACATTCAATGTTTAACTTGTAAATCACAGCTTTCAAGCACTTTTGAGGAATGAATTTTCGATTAATTTATATATCTTTTTTGGTTTCTTCCTGGCTTTCTGTAGTTGCACAACACGATTTCTCTGGAATTTTTCTTAATTTTTAATGAATATTTTTAGTTCAATAAATGCTTTGAAAATAGTTTTTAGTTATTGAAGAATGTGAAGTTTTTGTCAAAACTGCGTAAACTAATGTTGGCCTTTTTATAATTCAAAATCGATACCTTTTGTCTCTTCTTTCTTCTCCTCCTTATTTTCTGGCTCAGGTATTTTCACAGGACACGTTGGATAGAGGATTGGATCCAGGAAAGTGACCCATCTCTCTGGCAAAAATCTGCAAGTAAATTCAATATTTCAATAGAAAGCTTATTCATTGCACTAACCGGTACACATATGGCATGATGAACTTCATATAAATTGCCATCATAATTGGCAAGAAAATACATGGAAGACAGACCATTTTAGAATGTCAAAAAATCTGTTTGTATTGTGAAGAAGTGATGAAAGTCGATAGGAATTGGAATGAAATGGAGGAGTGCAGTAGAGCGCGCTTGCATTTCCTAACTAGAAACTTTCTATTTGGAATTATATCAAGTGGGAAAATGAATAATTGGGAATAGAAATAAACTGAAATGATGTCTAGGGATGTCATCTTGGATATAATAAACGATTCATCTGCTAGAGATTAGGATTTTCTAATAATTTCAAGTGTTTCAGAAAAAAAATAAAAGAATCAATTTTTCCAATTATGACAACATTTCTGGTTTTTAAAGTTGAACCACGAACTCCTGAACCATGTGAATTTATATTTAGCGGTGATTATGAAAAAACACAAATCCGATTGACTTTTGAAAAATGAAGTGCAGTGATGTAAATCTTCACTTATAAGATTCAACATTATTTCAATCTCTGTTTAGCCTAATTGATAATTTTTACACGCTTTTTTAAGGATTTCTTAAATAAAAAACATCATTTACATTTGCAATGAAAAGGAACACGAATGATCCTAATGAAGACGATTTATCAGCATCAAAGAAAATGAGAGAATCTAGGGAAGATCTTTGTGATGATGATTCCGTAGCTGAGAAAACTGTGAAAGACAAAGAAGAAGAAAAAGTAACAGATGAAAAAACTGAAAGTTCATGTATTATTTGCGACGGTGAAGGAAAACAATTAGCATATGGGATTTGGTCATGTTATAAATGCAGAGTAACGAGTAAAATTGGTAGACATTCAGTATGAAATCTTGATTTCAGGATGTATTCAACAAATTTAAAAATTGCCCAGAAGATTTGATTTGCGAATTTGAGAACTGTCCCGTCGTCAAGGATATGTCATGTAAAAAGTGCCGCCTCCAACAATGCTTCAGAAAAGGAATGAAGAAACCAGTGGCAAAAACAGTTCGCCGAGGAGAAACGGATATCAATGGTTTATTACACCTTTTTCTCGTTTCTAAAATCATCACTGTTTTGTTTCCAGAAGACACAATTCTAGGAATTCTAGAACTTCTGAGTTCAAAAAAGCATAAAGACTCGAAAACAAAAAAAGAATGTGAAGAATTTCTGATGTATGCTTCAAGACTTCCCGTATTAGAGAAAATCGCTCTATCTTTGAAATATTCGTTGGATATTGCTTTGGTTTTTTTCAAATTATATCAATTTAAAAACTCATTTTTTGCAGAAATTTGCCATCGATGAGATTCAGAATGGAATGGAATGGAAAAATGTCTTTATTAGGTTCGAAAATTCCGATTCCGTCAAGTTTCATCAGGCGATGAATCGGAAAGCCCTTGATGTATTCGTTGATAGTAGAAGTTCCCAATAACATAATGAGAAGAAGAGAAGAATGAGAAAACAAATTAATCTATCGAAGTTATAATCCGTGTTTAGAAGGAGCATCCAAAGTCTAAACTTAAAAATAATAAATGTGACTCCAGAATCAAACTTCAGTAGAACTGTAAACAGTAGAAACTTGAAAATGACTTGCGATTTGAAAACTGCACGAAAATAAAGACTTCTCTGTTACTTTTTTAAAAATAGTTACTTTTTTAAAAATAGTTACTTTTTTGAAAATAGTTACTTTTTTAAAAATAGTTACTTTTTTGAAAATAGTTACTTTTTTAGAAATAGTTACTTTTTTAGAAATAGTTACTTTTTTAAAAATAGTTACTTTTTTAAAAATAGTTACTTTTTTAAAAATAGTTACTTTTTTAAAAATAGTTACTTTTTTAAAAATAGTTACTTTTTTGAAAATAGTTACTTTTTTAGAAATAGTTACTTTTTTAAAAATAGTTACTTTTTTGAAAATAGTTACTTTTTTGAAAATAGTTACTTTTTTAGAAATAGTTACTTTTTTAAAAATAGTTACTTTTTTAGAAATAGTTACTTTTTTAAAAATAGTTACTTTTTTAAAAATAGTTACTTTTTTGAAAATAGTTACTTTTTTAAAAATAGTTACTTTTTTGAAAATAGTTACTTTTTTAAAAATAGTTACTTTTTTAAAAATAGTTACTTTTTTAAAAATAGTTACTTTTTTAAAAATAGTTACTTTTTTAAAAATAGTTACTTTTTTAGAAATAGTTACTTTTTTAAAAATAGTTACTTTTTTAAAAATAGTTACTTTTTTGAAAATAGTTACTTTTTTAGAAATAGTTACTTTTTTAGAAATAGTTACTTTTTTAAAAATAGTTACTTTTTTAGAAATAGTTACTTTTTTAAAAATAGTTACTTTTTTAAAAATAGTTACTTTTTTGAAAATAGTTACTTTTTTAAAAATAGTTACTTTTTTGAAAATAGTTACTTTTTTAAAAATAGTTACTTTTTTAAAAATAGTTACTTTTTTAAAAATAGTTACTTTTTTAAAAATAGTTACTTTTTTGAAAATAGTTACTTTTTTAGAAATAGTTACTTTTTTAAAAATAGTTACTTTTTTAAAAATAGTTACTTTTTTAGAAATAGTTACTTTTTTAAAAATAGTTACTTTTTTAAAAATAGTTACTTTTTTTAGAAATAGTTACTTTTTTAAAAATAGTTACTTTTTTAGAAATAGTTACTTTTTTAAAAATAGTTACTTTTTTGAAAATAGTTACTTTTTTAAAAATAGTTACTTTTTTAAAAATAGTTACTTTTTTAAAAATAGTTACTTTTTTAAAAATAGTTACTTTTTTGAAAATAGTTACTTTTTTAGAAATAGTTACTTTTTTAAAAATAGTTACTTTTTTAAAAATAGTTACTTTTTTAGAAATAGTTACTTTTTTAAAAATAGTTACTTTTTTAAAAATAGTTACTTTTTTTAGAAATAGTTACTTTTTTAAAAATAGTTACTTTTTTAGAAATAGTTACTTTTTTAAAAATAGTTACTTTTTTGAAAATAGTTACTTTTTTAAAAATAGTTACTTTTTTAGAAATAGTTACTTTTTTAAAAATAGTTACTTTTTTAAAAATAGTTACTTTTTTAGAAATAGTTACTTTTTTAAAAATAGTTACTTTTTTGAAAAAATAGCAACTTTTTTAAAAATAGTTACTTTTTTAGAAATAGTTACTTTTTAAAAAATAGTCACTTTTTTAAAAATAGTTACTAGAAATAAAAAATAGTTACTAGAAATAAAAAATAGTTACTAGAAATAAAAAATAGTTACTAGAAATAAAAATAGTTACTAGAAGTAAAAAATAGTTACTTTTTTGAAAAATAGTTACTTTTTAAAAAATAGTTACTTTTTGAAAAAGTTCTGAAGTTGCAGAAATTTCGTAGTTCAACTTCAAAATTACCGAGAACTTCAGGTTTTGTAAAAAATTCGTAGGATCCTCGATGATCTTTTTTAGATTGGAATCCCTCATCATCTGTTCAAGAAGAGTGTCGTGTAAACATACCATATTCTCATTAAACAATCGAAAGTACTCTCATCTCCATTGCCAATGAGAATTCATTTCTAAAGAATTGTTTGCTCCGTTAGAGCATCGGACCTCTGTCACTTACGATGAGTATTACACACCTCGCGGTTGCCGCGCGGACAATAAGAAGAGCGGTCAGAAAGATGGCTCCAACTAAATGGATCCTCGTTAAAATCACTATTGATTTGAGAAATCCCCCTTGTGTTTTTCATCTTTAACCCCCGTTCACTCATCCACCCACATTTTACTTCAACATCATGTCTGTTGCTTCTTCTTCTTTTCTTCATTTTCTTCTCCACGGGATGTCTTTTTCCCGACTCTGCGTCTCCATTTCTTATCAACATTTTTGCGCGAACAGTGAGACCAGCCGGTATGAAGAAGATGAGTCATTTCCCAAAAATGGGAATTGAAATTTTTTTGATTCTTCTTTTTTCGAACTTAAAAGTTAGATAACCGAAGTGCGTGGGGAAAATGGGTGAATAACACAAACCATCTGTGGTTTTCCTCAATTTAGCTACTTTTTTAAAAATCAACCTGAGCATTTTTTCACATTTTCATGTTTCAAAAGTCAGAGTTTTTCATCGAAATTCTTTAAAATAAGAGTTCTTGCTTCTCCAATTCCACCAGTAGATACTTTTAGACATTTTTTTTTTGAAAAGCCTATTTCGAACAAAACATTTTTTTGAAAAATTCATCAACAAATAATCGTGAGATGAATATTTATGTTGATATAATGATGCATCGGTCATTTGGTTCAAAACTATTCGAAACGTACGTTTTCGAACTGAAAAAAAAACTGAAGAAATTTGAGAAATCTTCATAGTTCATCTCAAAAACTTTTGAAAGTTTTGGAGCTGCTCTTGGGATTGGTGATTTCACTCTACTTCTGACCCCAAGTCTTAAAATCTTCGAATATTCACAAAGCTCACTTCTAATTGATCTTTCCATCTATCTCCAAACTTCCCCGAACACTTTCCCTGCCATCTGACAGCTGTAAATTTCACTACCCTATCATCAATCATCAATTTTCAAAAAAAACCCTTTTCCTCTAACCCAACAAACGTTCACGGGGACTCAATAACCTCAAAAAAAGCCGATGTTTGATTAATTGGTCGAATCATCAATTCACCGTATTTCCATCTCTTTGAGGTAAACCGGCTAATTAACATGAAAACTTTTGTGTACATTGACACTATCCCTTCTTTTTTCTCTTTTTTTCTGTAATACGAGTTTGTATGTATTATGAATGTAGTGTAAAAACGAACACGCTCCTTCCCTATATGGACAGTTTCTCTCCCTCCCATCTCACCGCATAATTTCGTATCGCGCATTGCTTTTCATCTCATTCCAATCTTAGTGTCGATTATCTTTTTCGAAATATCCCCCCCCCCCCCCCATTTCATATCAATATCAGAATTTCAATTCTCATCCATCGGCTTTCACCGCTTTCGACCTAAATTCACTTTCTTTTTGCCTGCCACACCAAAAGTCTCGCACCTAATTTCCTAATTATCTCCTCCTTTCTCTATTCCTAGTTCCCGAACTTTCTCCTTTATTGAATATGGTATTGTTGTGGTATTTCAAAGAGACAGGGCTAAACCCGAGATGTTCAAAATAGATAAGCCAGTTTTCCGCTTTTCTCGTGTCACACTCATATACAAAACACTCTTTTTTGGTTTTTTGGGTTAATCCCCGGTCACCGATAATACGGTTTCGAGATGAATGTGTGTTGGTAGAGTAATGAACAAGTGTTTGAAGGTTTTTGTTAGGTTTATCTGTCGACTGGTGGAAAATGGGAATTCAAAGAACCGTTTACATTTAGTTGACATTTTCAAAAATTGGAAATTGTAGCTCTAAACTATTTTGAACTTTTTTCTAATGAAGTTCTGCCATTTTCTAAAAAGGTTTTCTAAAAACCTACGCTTCTGTGACTGACACTTCTATAAAGTATTTTAAGTTTTCTCATTACCAAAAGTTAACTAGATTCCAACATTTCTAGACCTCCATTTCTTTTCTAATCTACTTCTGTTGTTTTTCTAATCTCTATGCATTCGAAAAAAAAAGAAACTTCTAAGAACAGTTTCAATGTTTCTTTCACCTAAAGGTTCAAAGTTCCAATGCATGTTTGCTCGATTCTCGCATCAGAATTCCGGTTTTCTGTAGTTAAAATAAGTCGAAAAACTAACAATCTTCTCTTCCAACATACCATGTTTTTGTTTCTTTTTTTTCTTTTTTTCAAATTCCAGGAAACTTTTTTCCTCATGGGAAAGAGAACCACATTTGATGATTACGCCCACATTTTTCCATATAATATAAATTTCATCAAAAAACGATACCGCCCATAAAATTTCTGTGCAAAGAAGAAAAAAGAAGAAGAACCGATAAAACCCCAGAGTTTTTTTGCGCTTTCATCATCACTTCTTCCGACGCTTTATCGTTGTTTGCGATGCGTTCTGTGCCGCCTTTTCGAGTTGCGGACTGTTTATACTAGATGAGGTTTTGGAAATAGTTTTCCTGAAGAAAAAGTTTTTTTTTGTTTGCTCATGGGTTTCTAGACTTGCAAGTTATGTAGAAGCACCTTGTACTTTATTAGTGGTAGTTATTATGAAATCAGAGTTCAGCTGTGGAATCAGAATTCAGGTACAGTTTTGAGGACTTCCGCCTTGTGCCGAATTTTCAGTTTTTTCCAGAAATCTATTGTTAGTAATGTTTACTGTAGCTGCCATCGAACATGAAGCTTATTTTTTCGTTACTATAATACAGTAATCCTCCCATCAACTTCTCCTTTCAACCTCTAGTTTCAGATCCCTCCATTCTAAACCTTTAAAATCCACGTGGATCTGCCAATTTTCTTTATCTGATTTTTCCTCATCCTTTTCTTCTTCCAGAGCAGATGTTATGTTGTTTTCCATATCATCCCAATTTCTCTTATTCGATCGCTTATCCCTCTCGTTGTCGCCGCTGGCGCTCTTGCTTTTTTTGTAATCCCCCCTCCCTCTTTTCCTGCCATCAGTCGAATTTTGTGAGGCGAAAGTGTAAAATGGGCTCCCGGCGGGAAGAGTGATATAGTATGTCATCAGAAGAGACGCAGACATTCTTCAGAGTTCTGTGTCATGCCCGCCGGCTCCAGGGACCCTTTCTGCCCCTTCTCTTTTCCAGTGAAGACACCTAAACATACTAAACACCGGCAACTTCTTCCTCGAGTCCATTCAATTTCCACCAAAAGGTCCCTCCTAATATGAGTTACCTCTCACCACTCCCTCATTATTCTAGTCCAAGGTATATCGCTTGAAAGTTGACACCATTTTTTTGTGTATGTTGTCTTGTCTTGAAGTTCAGTTGTTATTTTCTTTGCAATGGGTTTTCTTTCATGTGACAATTCCATTCTTTTCAGCTTGGGTCGTGCTCGCTCTTATAGCGCTCTTCCCCGTTCGCTCGACGATTCGGATCTATGGGACCCCCGCCTCCACCTCCACCACCCCCTCTACTCCCATCCGTAAGTACTCAAATCGAATATTCAAAAATGTTGATCTGAAATCGAGACCTGGTAAAACGGGAAATAAGCCTGTTGCGTTACTTTTTTACACTCTAACTAGTGAAAGATCTCTGACAAAGAAAATATAAATAAAGTGAATAAAGTACCTGTCCAGAATCAAACTGTAGAATGGTATATGAATTAGATTTTAGAACGGAAAAAATATGAAAAAAGATTGGGAGTGTGAGTAAACAACTTACGATTCAACTGGAACCAGTTTGCTCCTGTTTCGATATTTTCACGACGAGCAAGATCAAGTTGTTGGGGATGGGAGCAACACTATTAGAGGTTGAATAGTCTAGAGAATAACACAATACCTGATGCTTAACATACTCTTGACATACTCTTAGAAATAACTTCGCAAGAGAGTTTATAGGTGTCCATTAATTTGGAACGCTGTTCCTCTCAACTAGCTGTTTCAGATCGTGAGGTTGAGTTCTAATGGTAACAGTATTTCTTCCGATTGTGAAATACATTTCTGCAACTTCCAGAAAACTAGAAAACGTCTTCAATACTTTTCAGGGAGAGATATTACCATCTCGCAAATGGAAGACAGAGAATGCACCACGACGTAACAACAATCCCCCACCTGCGCCGCCCAAGCCGTCCCGTCCCACAGTGGACGCTGCGGCACTACAGCACGCTGCCTCTCGTCTGCGCAAGACCGGCTACAACGAACCGATTCGAGGTGACGTCGAGAATCTATCCGATGGACGAGTGGACCGATCGGATCAACGATTGCCTGACGGAGATCGGACGTACCGCGCGCAGCTCCAACAACTGGTTGAGCCGAAAGCCGGAGCAGAGGTTCAGAGACCTCTTATGACTGAAACGTATAGTAAAATAATTAATTTCAGATTCCTTCTCCGCCCACTTATTCCAACCAATCTCGTCCGCTCAGCGACTTTCATCGAGACCCCGTGGCGTTAAGCCAGTTTCAAGTAATACAGACATTTCAAAAGTTTGTTCATACAATCTCTATTTTCAGCAATCTCGAGAGGCTCTTTTTTCATCAAATTCTCCATCTATTCCTTCATCACATTACTCTCCAATCAATAAATTCTCATCTTCCACATTAACTCAATATGCAAACAAGTCTCCATCTCCACCATCAGTTCGTGATGATGTTACATATGTTTCTCCATATTCTTCTAAATATTCGTATCCTACAAACTTCCGAAGCTATCATAAAGACGACGATTACTTCACTAACACGGCAACAACGGCATCATCAACAATGGCAACTAATAATTACAATGATAATAACAATTCAAACAATTATGGAAACAAAGAAACTGTTTTACAGTGGTCGGAGCCTTACGATCCAAAGTTAGTTTTCAAGAAATGGGAAGTGTAGTCACTTCATTTTTCAACTTTATCTTTGCTAAAGACGTGAGAAGTACTGTAGGGCTACGGTTGATAGTAAAACATTTCACTTAATATCTGAAGTGAGAACAATATGCTTACTTTTTGTTCTAGAACCCTTGTTACCGAGGCCATGACCTTATATTAAGGTGAATATTCAGTTTGATCCATTTTTCCAACTATTATTTCCTTTCAGCAAACTCCGCCGGTCATCTTCACCAATTCGTAACGCTCGTGAAATGATCCATGAATATTCCACAACAAATTATGTCACTGAAGTTGAGCAACCACCTCCACCGCCTCTTCCATCATCAGACCTTTATCAACAGAAGACTCAAGCTCGTAATTTCCTTCAAAATTCCCTTGCTCGACAACTTCGCGATGAAGGACTGACAGAGTCTCAAAAAGCGGCGAATCGCAATCAGACAAGTGCTCTGAGCGCTTCATCATCATCTACACTTCCATTTGATGTGTCGCGACTTGTCAAGGTTTGTATTTATTCTTGAAAACATAAAAGAATGAAAGAAGGGAAAGAATGCTTCTTCTGGAGTGGATAGACTCTTCAATCAAATCGAGATGAGTCGTCTGTTTTGTCCATTCAATTCACAAGATGAGGGGGAGAAGAAGTGGAAGACGTAAACGGGAAGAGATGGTGATTGATGAGAGAAGCGCTTATTTTGGTATTGAATTGTTTGGTCCAAATGATCAACGATTACCTGAGAAAAGCTTCAAACTGTCTACAAATCAAATTTACTCAGACTTCTAGGAAATTATTGTCTAGCTGTTATTTTCTTTTTTATAAGCACGCTAGAGGATCTAGATCGCCTAGTAATCTACTGGAGAAGTTCATCTGTAAAGGTGAGCTGAGTTCTTCTCTCCAGATAAAAATCTTTTCCAAAAAAAAATAAGTTTTTTGGTTTTCTGAGATCTCACGCGCCCTTTGAGGTCATATCCTGTATCGAACTTGATTTATGGATATGTGTTTTAGAAAATGGGCGGGACCATTCTATTTTTAGAGAATCGGCTTTTTTAGATTAATTTCTCATTCTGACAGAAGGTTATGCAATATATTTAAACAGCTTTCGCTATAAAAAAAAGTAGAGGATTTCTAGCTAGATAAGGAATTTCGGTCTTATAATTTGAGCTTTCTAGAACTTTAATTTAACCTCGGGGAATCAGATCGTAGCATTCAAAAGTAGTCTTTTCAGATTACTGTATTTTGCAATTGCAAAACTTAGAATCTCTCATTCAATCTCATTTTTTTCCATTGATCCCTCGTATTCCTCTTGTACTTCTTGTATGAATGAAATGTAAAGAGACCTCTGTCATTATCAAAAGAATGCAAAAAAAGGACCAAATCTTATTCTTTTTCATCTCAATTTTCCGGTCGAATACCTCTTTCCGTGTTTTCCGTTTCTCTTCTTTTTTGCTTCTTCTTCTTCATTTTCAATTGGCAATGTCCGGTTCTCTTTTCTCTCTTGCTCCAATTTCCACTTCGGGAATAGAGAAAAAATTGAAATGCATAGGGGGGGACACAACACGTCGCATTCTTTTTCGACACGTCTTCCGTTTGTGGAAGCTATGGAAAAAAGGGTGACTCCCAACTTACTTCTACTTTTTACGTCTTCTTATTCTTTTCCTTCTGGTCAGAATAAAAGAAGAAATGAATCGATTGTTGTCTCCACCCAAGCAAAGGAGCAACTAAAAACTCTTAACTTTTGACCCTTTCCCTTTTTTTATGCTTTCTTTTTCTTACTTATTTCTTGTTGTTGTTCCCTTTTTTCTTGTTATTTCTGACATACACTCACACCATAATTATGCAAAGATGCGCTTTTCTTTCTTCTTTTTCAAAGCTTTTCAATGTTTCTTTTCTCTTTTTTCCTCAAACGTGGCACATGTGCTTCTGGAAGAAAGAAACACAAACATTTCAAAGTTTCACAAAGTTTTTTTTGGGAAAGTTGAAAAAAAAGAGAGAAAAAGAAGGAAAAAGAGGATGAGCATTGGAAATTCGAGAAGGTGCTAGTTGAAAAAAGAGAAGTGTTGTTTTAGTTTTTTAGTTAGTTGTCACATTTTGTAGAAAAAAGAACTTTTTCAATTTGTAAAGAATCAGAAAATATGCACCTGCCATTTAGAAGATTTGCAGAAATCTTAGCTTCAGAAAATTCAGAAGACGTGGAACTACCAGTAGGGGCACTTCGAAAGGAAGTTATTGTCAGAAACGTTTTGAATTTGAGTTGATTATTAATAACCATAGAATTGTGAGGAAAAGAAAGCTTCGAAGCTGATGAGACTAGTTCAAACAATTGCTAGAGCTTAAAGATGCTGAAAAGCAACCGAAAATTTAGTTCCGACGTCTAATTTCGAGTCCATTTCGCAATATTTTCCATAATCCTTCTAAATTTTTCTCTTCCACAATCTCAACGTCTCCGAGAACTCTTTAACATACAGTAATAATTTAATCAAAACATTCCGCCCTTCGTTCCCTTTTCATCTCATTTCAGAAGAAAACCATTGTTCTTCTTCTTTCTCAAACAATGCTTTTTCTTCGTCTCCTTATCCTTTTCATTTTTTTTCCTTCTGTTCCGTTCTTCCATTCGATTCCATCCAATTTTTATGTTTTTGTTTCTTTTTTTGACAACGAAGACCACAACATCGGCTCCTCTTTTCCATTCCTCTTTCGATTTCATTTTTATCGGTCTCCGACGCCTTCAAAAAACATCAAAAACATTGGAACATAGACGGCGAACCAACCAGAAAAAAACACAATATATATGAGAAAAGATCCATAAAAGATATTGTCGATGGCTTTCTGAAAAATTAATCATGCGTCAAAAAATGTGGTTTTCTCTTGGGGCTTATTCTACAGAAACTGATACTAATTTGGTCTTGCTCCCTCCTCCCGAAGCTCACGTCAAAATTCCTCTTTTCCTTTTTCTTCTTCTTCTTCTTCCTCCTTCGTCTGCCCCAAAAGTCCTTTCTTCCTTCCTTTTTTCTATTTCTAGGACCCAAGAGAAAGAAACCAGATGAAAAATTGGGAAGAAGTGCTCAGTGAGCAAAAGTTTTCCTTTAGGTTGAGATGGCTCGACGTGATTGTGAAAGTTTTGAGACGGGTTAGGGAAGGAAGAGTGTCTAAAGATAAAAATAGGGTTGAAATTGAGGGAAAAATTGGAAGAGAAAAAACAAAGTAAATGTCTGGAGAAATCAAAGAGCATAGAAACAAAAAAAAGAGATCGATCAGTGAACCGAAAAGAAGTCGTTATGCTGATCGTGATGCGAATAACTAGACGCATAACTCACAAATTTCTTTAAGAGAATCTCGAAAACTTTCTTTTATCGTTTTTCTAAGAAATTCGTAAGCACAAATCCTGGTTGAGAACCTTTTGACTTTTTTCATAGAAGTGATTGTGCCAAGTTTTTTAGCACTAAATCAAACCCTAAGGTTATGCAACTATTCTTTAATGTTTCGAAGTTCGGAAACATACAAAGCAAAACTACTTCCGAACTACCGTATTCTGTTACTCCACTTCCGCCGCCTTCAAATCCTTTTTTCTAAATTTTTCTTTTTCCAGGACTCATATAACGGTGATGAGGTGGATCATCTGGTACACCAGATGAGAACAAAGCTCTCTCAAGACACTCCAAGCATCGTACAGTATCCACGTCGTCAACAAAACAACGACGACCTTCGATCCTCAGTTGCCAATTATTCAACAACAACGACTGCCTCAACGACTTCAACTCGCAAAATCATGAATATCAGTGAGTTTCTTCTTCTTTTTTTTTCTTCTCAATGTTTCAAAAGGACCACTTCCTGTCATCTCGTTACATATTCATTGTATTCTGACTATCTCAATAAGAGTAGTCCTTCTATCTAGAAAATGGGTGCAAGAGAAGGAGGATCATAGTTTAAGAAAGAAGAATGTACTCTTTCTTTTCGCATATATACATTTTGTAACAAATCGTTGTTTTGACTCTCACCCGTGTATGACGTAACAGGGTCCCGGGAGGCAAACGGATAGAATGAAAAAGTATGACACGTGGTATTGGGTGTGGTCCCTTTTGACATAACAAACGAGTAATGAAAAATGACGACAACCTATTTTTTTTTCTTTCCCTCTTTTTTCTTCCCAATGGACTTTAGATCTCGGTTTTCAATTTGTTAGAGGCTGGTAACCCAAAACTCAATTTCAAAAATCTAAATTGAAAAATATTTATGTGCTCCACTAGTGTTCATCAGAGAAGTTCTGAGTTTTGGGAAGGAAAAGAGCAAAGCCATTCCCTTAGGGAGTTTCGATGGTTTCGCTTTTTTTGACGATGTGCGAATTATGACATCGAGGAGCAGCCCGGGTGGGGTGTTCTGAAGACTTATGACGACGACGTCACGAGAATTGAAGAAGTGGAAAAAAGGAGAAAAAGAAGAAGATGAACGAGATAATATGAAGAATTGGTAGTTTGCAACGATTCTGTGAGGTCAAACTAGAAAACACTGTCAAAAAAGTTGGGTGATTTATACAAAACTGCAAATCCTAATAGATTAAAGTGTGTAAGAGCGCGTATAACATACTTGAACACTCGATAGGGAAAGCATGCTTTTGACACTTTCAATCAAAAACCTTCAAAAACTTGCCACCTCTGTCAACGTGCAAAGTTTATGGAAAGAACTCATGTCAGTTATCCGAGACAAAGATGATGACGGCGAACTCATAGTACATTACAACTGAGATGGCGGTTATCACATTTCAAGTCAACAGAGGTCTTGATTTTGAAACATTGATTTTCATGGATCACACACTTTGTTTTCTTCATTTTGCTTTTCTTGAGATTTGGTCAAACTCCAATATTCCCGATCAGAACAACTTTACCTGTTCAAGTGAACAAAATTCCCAACCAAAGTCAGATTTGTTTTTAAACTAGTTTCTTGTGTATTGCATGAGTTCAAATCCGATACACATCTACATTTTCCAGATCTTTAGTCTTGGAAGATTCAATATTTTAGGTGGTTTTTGTTTTTTCACGATTGACCTCGAAAGTCATTTTCCTTTTGCAAAAATGCCACATCATTCCGCACAGGTGGTCAAATAATATGGAAACTAGTTATTCTTCTGGATCAATAATACCAATTTGTGGTATCCTCTGTTTTTATCTTTTGTCTACTTCACTTCTTTTTTATCTATCTTTACTCTTTTTCTCCCTCTCAATCTCAACCAAACAACCTATCGAAAGACAAATAGTGTTGAACCGAAAATAAATGACACCCAAGAGCACACCGAAGTGATCAGGAAGAGAGAGAGAGGGAGAATCCTCAAGCACACGCATCCCAACAGTTGCTCCTCGGGAGACTACGGTTCCCCTGTGCTCTCTTGCTCTTTTTCTTCCTTCGTAGAAAGAAGAAGAAGGGGGCCGCGCCCTCCTACTCGTTTTTGCCCATCTTATTCTCCCCCACTTTTTTGTCTCCTCCCTCCAGTTGCCGTTGTCCATCCATCCTCTATCAGCAGTGGGCTTCTCGAAGACTTCTTCTTCTTCTTTCTTCGTCTTCTTCTTCTACTTTTTAGTGGGCGGTCCTTCTGCCCATTTTTGGAAGACACGCCCATTCAGTGTCCTTCTCATTCCTTTTCTTTTTTTGGTTTTCCCCCTTTCTTGCCAAGTTCATCGTATTTCTAGTATCTCCTACATCTGAATCCTGAATCACAATGTCTGATCAAGAAGGTTTGTATTGTTCTTTCAAAAATGTTGCTAATAGCCCAAAAGCCCCAGGATTTTTCAAAAGTTTGAAAATTTGAAAGTCTAGTTCTCAATTGCCACCCGAAAAACTAATAATTTCTACAATATTTACAACTCGTTAATCCCAAGTTTACACTTTGAATTTCGCCCACCACCCAACTTTCATGACATAATAAACAATTTGAGAGAAGAAAAAAAAAGAAAAGCGAAGAAAAGTGAAACATTATGAATCACGTTTTCCGGATAATAGAAACAAAAAGCAAAAAAGACAAAAATGGAGAATACGGTAGTGTTGAGTCAGAATTGCACTTTTAGAGGGGAGATGGGTTTTGCAAGGTACAAGTTTACAAATTTAAAATGAGAACATTGAAAAACTAGGTCATTTTCCTTCAGAATACAAAATAAGTTTACCATGTGCCAAAAATCTGACTGAAAGTCTCTGTTGAATAAAAATTCCTAAACTTGCAGAAAATAGGTTAGCGGTATGTTATTTTTGGAGACCGCAGTTACTTTTAAATTGAACCCATCATCGCCTACTTTTATCGTTCTTCAGAGCAGGTAGTCAAAGATATCCCATATTCTGATAATTCTCATTTGGTGCTCTTCTATTGAAGGATCTACAACATTGTTTTTGTAAATCATTTTCTAATCGATAGAAAAACCTAAAAACCAGGTTATTCAAAATATCTAGGCCACTTCAGAATCTTTTTTTATTTCTCTGATATGTCGTTTGTTCTGAAAACAACTCCTTCTCCCCAATTACTTAAGTCTACATGTGATCCTCTAGTGTGTTTTTTCGAACACGAACGCCATCCAATTTATAGCCAATTCCAGATCATAAAACCACCCCTGTTTTTTAGTTTTTTTTTGTCTGGCAAAGAAAAAACGGAAATAGTGAAAAAGAGAGAATAACAAGACTACAAAATCCTGGGTGTATCTATATCCTACATTTCTAATTCTTCGTAATTTCAGATATCTGCGTTGGTTGTGGAAAAGAAATCACTGGAGATCAACCAGGATGCAATGCCATGAATCAGATATTCCACGTGGATTGTTTCAAATGTGGACAATGCTCAAAAACTCTTGCAGGAGCATCTTTCTATAATATTGATGATAAGCCAACATGTGAATCTTGCTATCAGGTAAGAACTTTGAGTCTTTAGATATGAGATCCATTCTAAACAAAAAGTACTCAATCTTGCCCTCAAGGGGAAGAGCAAAGGAAGAGCAAGATTACTTGGTCCCTCGAGATTTTCTTTTTTTTCAGAACTCGTTGGAAAAGTGTACCGCCTGCAACCGACCGATCAGTGACAAACTTTTGAGAGCATGCGGAGGAGTTTACCATGTGAATTGCTTTGTCTGTTACTCATGCAAAAAGTCACTTGATGGAATTCCATTCACTTTGGATAAGGATAATAATGTGCATTGTGTACCATGTTTCCATGAGTGAGTATTACAAATTAAAAGTTGTGGAACCAGAGATGGGAATTGAAACAAGATTTTTAAAAAAGTTAGTAAAAGATAAAAATAGTTTTAGAAGTTGATAGATGAAAAAACGGCACCAAAGAAACTATAAAGAAATACTTGTTCTGTTTTTGTTGAGATTAGATGTTCGATAGTTACAATAATTCCATTCTGATAACTTGAGTCTTTCAAAATTTTCATGATTTTCCCCCCACGAATCGATTGCAATCTCCTAATTCCATATTCTCACCCCTCTTTATTCAACTCCCTAATGCTCATATTGTCTTAATTTACAGCAAATTTGCCCCACGATGTGCCATGTGCAGTAAACCGATTGTTCCACAAGATGGCGAAAAGGAATCAGTTCGTGTTGTAGCTATGGATAAATCATTTCACGTTGACTGCTACAAATGTGAAGATTGTGGAATGCAATTGTCATCAAAGGTAATAAAAAGAGGTTTATGAGAAGAGAAAACTGGTTAACTATAATTGGTTGGAAGAAGATGTTTTCACTGAAATTCATCAGGCAGAAACGGTATTACAGATATAGGAAATCAAAAATCATTTGGTAATTAACTCGGAGAAATGATTAGAGAATAGGAAACAATTCTAAATAAAAACTTACAAAAAACATGAGACTAGATCATGAAAAGATATAGACTTAATTTATTTCAAATTTCAGTTGGAAGGTCAAGGTTGTTATCCAATTGATAATCATCTTCTCTGTAAGACCTGTAATGGAAATCGTCTCCGTGTTGTCAACTCAGCGTGAGCTACCATCCCTCATTCATTTTCCAATTCCTTCCTACTAATTGTTTCCATAACTGCCATCAGTCTTTTCATTTGATTATTTTTTTTCCATACTTCTTCCGCCTTTTTCAACGCCGTCGGTGCCCCATTCCATCCCCGCTTCGTTCTTTTATAAATAGACTTCTTAAAGTACGTAGACCGTCTTCTGTAAATTGTTCTGAACAAAAATTATAATTAAACTTGCTTGTACCATTTCCTTTCTTTTTCTTCGTGGATTGATTGATATTAAATTTCTATTTTCTTTTTAATAAATAAACAAAGAGCCTCTCGATAATCGAAAGTTGTTCATTTCTATTCTAACTCATTTTATTAGAAACTATGCGACTTCTATTGCTTTTTATAATACTACCATTTCAAGCAATGTGCTGGGTAAGTTGCAGTCTTTGCTGATATGGAAATCTGCTTAGAAATATATAACACAGATTCAGAAAAATTTGAATTTTTGTGAGATTTTTCAGAAACAGTGTGAATACACGAAATGCAAATTCTTCTGGAACTCGAAATGCTTGCCACCTGAAGATCTGGAAGAACATGGAGGTGATACCGAGTTTTGTTTTGGATTCTTTTTCATTCGACATCTGTGTTGCACTGAAAAAAAGTCACAAGTACCATCATGGCTCGCTGTTGAACATAATCCGAAGAATTCTGAATCGCCACCGAATTTCGCTCGTCTTCAATAGAAAACAAAACAAATAAATTTGATTTGAAAGAGAGAAACGATTTTTTGTGCGCGTCATCATCAGAAACCCCTCAAATTGAATTTAGTCGCCTTTCTTTTGTTTCTTTTTCGTGTCAAAAGTCACATGTGAAAGATGAGATTCTGGGATTGAAGTCGACTTATTGAGCAGGAAAAATCATCTGTCGATTGCCGTGGAAAATAAACCGAGCTATGTGGTCTTTTCAATTCAAATTTTCAGAATATTTGATCTGCGGAATGAAAACTATCTTACCAGCTCTAAAAAAACGACGAGCCACTAAGCATTTCCAAATTGCAATGCTATTGTTGAGATGCTAGTGCTTGAAAAATAAACGGAGAAATGGAGAGCAATCTGATTCATTCGATAAAAAAGTGAACTGTAGAACGATGACTAAAAGATACATTTAGTGTACATATGGAGTAGTTGTCTCGGCTTATCCACGGGTGGCGATGTATCCGATGAGGTCGACGACGCGGTTGGAGTAGCCGTACTCGTTATCGTACCTATAAACGAATTAGTGAAATCTGCATTATATGACAGAAAGCTAACCATGAGACAAGCTTCACGAAGTTCGGGTTGAGCGAGATACATGCTCCGGCATCAAAGATGGAAGAGTGTGGGTCGGAAACGAAATCGGTGGATACCACTTGATCCTCGGTGTAAGCGAGGATTCCCTTCATCGGTCCCTCGGCGGCAACACGGACAACCTTCTTGATATCATCCATAGATGCTGGCTTCTCAAGACGGACGGTCAAATCGACCACAGAGACGTCTGGGGTGGGGACGCGGAACGCCATTCCGGTGAGCTTCCCGTTGAGCTCTGGGATGACCTTCCCGACGGCCTTGGCGGCTCCCGTAGATGCTGGGATGATGTTCTGTCCAGCTCCTCGTCCGTCTCTCCACAGCTTCCCGGAGGGTCCATCAACAGTCTTCTGGGTGGCGGTGACAGCGTGCACTGTCGTCATCAGTCCTTCGACGATACCTTAAATTGAAACCAATTATTGATTATGTAGCTTGTTGATCTCACCGAAGTTGTCATTGATGACCTTTGCCAATGGTGCGAGACAGTTGGTAGTGCAGGAGGCGTTAGAGATGACGTGGTCGTTTGAAGCGTCGTACTTCTCGTGGTTGACTCCAACCACGTACATCGGAGCGTCGGCGGAAGGAGCCGAGATGATAACCTTCTTCGCTCCACCTTGCAAGTGAGCCGCCGCCTTTTCCCTGGTCGTGAAGACTCCAGTGGACTCGACGACATAGTCTGCCTTCACAGATCCCCAAGCAATCTCAGCTGGATTCTTGCTGTTGAAGACCTTGATCTTGTGGGACGACTTTCCTTCCTTCTGGACGATCAGGAAATCACCGTCATACGAGACGGTTCCTTTGAACTGTCCGTGCGTCGAATCGTATTTGAAGAGGTAAACCATGTAGTCGACGGAGATGAATGGGTCATTGACAGCAACCACTTGGACCAAGTCCTTCTCGACAGCGGCGCGGAGCACAAGCCGCCCGATTCTTCCGAATCCGTTGATTCCTACGGTGGCCTTCGACATTTTGGGATAACCTGAAAAGTAACAGAATTGGTTTGTGGAAAAGCACTAAAAAATTATTCAGGAAAATTGAGAGCGGAAAATTTAACAGATGATAAACAAATAATATGACGATAATGATGGAATCAAATTGTGAAACGGAAATTCCTCGATTTGGACGAAAATTCGGAATATTCGGGAAGAGAAGCAGAAGCAAAAGAATGAACCCGAATGCGAAAAAAGCGGGGAATGAATGACGAACTAATCGGCCGATAAATGAAACATCTTCAAAACAAAAAAAACAATTGCTTCGCGGCAGACTTTTCACGCAAAATTAAGAAAAAACAATAACTCGTCTGAAGTTTCGTGGCAAGACCCAGTGAGCGCCACGAACCCTCGCGCCTTCGAAAGCTTCGCTCAAAGGGCACCTAGTTTCAAAGTTGTTTGAAAAAACTGAAATAGAAAAGCCTTTTCCACAAATAAAATCAATTTATTATTGAAAAAAATTTGCCACGTAACCTGCATCTATAGATCATTCACTGACCTGCATTTTTTCAAGCACCGCTGTGAGATTGAAACTCAACTGTATAGAAAGGAAAACGAAGAAAAGAATAAATCATGTGAATTTCACACCACTTTTCATTGAACAAGCAGTGCAAAAAATGAAAGAAAAAAGCTGACGAAACACCGAAGAGAATTGTAGATGAAGAAAAAGAAACATCTGACACGGTTTAGATGCAGCTGAATTTTTTTCGAAAAACGAAAAAAGTTCAGTATGGTAGACTGTAAGATTCTATCATTGCCTATCACACATGCACTACCTCAGTTTCTCATCTCGGAAGTCTTTAGGTTTTGGACGTGTCTGATTGCCTGATTTTCTACTTGAAACATCAATATACTGGGATTGGCTTTCATCAGGTTTCATCAGGTTCTCATCACTATTGAAAAACTCCTCAAATGACGATGGTATTAAAATAAGGTTTGTCAATAACAGAACAACAGATGAATCGTCTTCCGTTTTTTGCATTATCATTGGTCGACTCAAAACAAGGTTGGTTTGATAAAGTTTCAAGATTCTCCTATTTAAGCGTGGTTGATTATATTTGCTTCGTTATTTCCTTTTTTTATTTTCAATCTGTTCCGTTCATACACCACAGAAACGTGTGGTATGTACGCTTAGACAAACACTTTTAAGACCAAACAACCACTGTTCATTTTAAGATTTTTTTTGAAATGATGACTGATAGAGTTCAAATCTTTTGAACTTTGGGTTCAGTCTGCTACTCTCTCCCCTCCCCTCTAACAGAGGAGCATCTCGAGACACTCTGCTCTGCTCTTGTATAAGAGGTGAACTTTTTCAGAGAATCGAATTCAAACCAAGTGCCCTTCTAATTGAAGTAGTTCAATTTGTCCCGAGTACTTTTCAAAGTATGTTCAAATTAAGTTTGCCTGCCCTCTTGCAAACGTTTTGTACATTTTCAGATAATGCGATAAAAACTACAGAATGTGAAATATTGTTAGGAGCATGGAGAGTCTTCCATAGAATACATATCAGCATTTATTTCTCTCATTGAGAGGTTATCAGCGACGGTTCAAAAGTGAAAAAAGGGGTTGGGGAAGCAATCAACAGAGCGCAGCTCCGATGAAGCACGGAGCAGCAAAATGGGAGGAGAGAGGGGAGAAAATTCTAGAGATAACACGGCAGAAGAAGAATTTATTTCAGTCTCTTTTCCAATTTCGTGACTTTTTCGCCAGCTGAAAATTTTCTTGTCTGAAACTATTTGTTTTCTTTCAGACTTTTTCGGATATCCAAATCCCAATCAACAAAAACAAAGCGATAAATGATTTTTGGAAAGAAGAGTTCGATAGGAAACGTATTTTATGACGTACAGTGTGAGTGCACAAATTGACATTCCGTTTTTAGTTTGATCATTTTGACTTTTTGGAGAAGAAAACACGTGCTTGAGTGACATCAACATTGTTACTCATTCCTATTTCTCCACCTCTTTTTTCCTTCTTCCTAAGTTCAAGAACAACTTGATTGATTCTATTATTTTCTTCATTTCTTGATTAAAATGAATTTTCTTTCGGTTCCAGGTGTGGAGCAAGAGAAAAAGAAGAGCAGATCCATACTTCGTCAACTTTCTCAACTATCTAGAAGATCCATAGATAGTTTATCTTCCACACTTTCGTCACCAAGAACACCGAGTCCCAGGGCCACTTTTTCTGATTATCCTAATCCGTAAGTTAATTTTTTGTTGTATTGTTTTTGTGATTTATATCTTGCCTTTGTTTCAAATACTAGTCTAGATTATCATTAATCTCAAACTGTTTATTTTACACTTTTTGTCAGAACTTTTCAATTAATATGATCACTTTTTTTCTCACATATTTCATGCAAATTTTGGCTTCTGAATCATTTTCCACAAATGCTTGCCACAAGAAAATGTCCAAACTACACTCATATTCTTATATCTATACTCAATTTTATTACTCTTCTCCTGATTTGTTTAGTTTTTGCTGATTCTGCTCTGTTTCGCTAGCTCAGCAGAAAAAAAACTTGTACTGGAGCTTTCTTAAATTTCGAAATATTTTTTTGCTGATTGCCATTCCGAACGGCATATAATGAGAAGCAAAGGAAATGACATCATTTATTTTGAAAATTTCAGATGCGAACTCATCCTTCTTTCTGCTCTCCAAGCCCATGTTATATCTGGAGACGACATGAGGAACTGTGCTACTGAAATCCAAAATTTAACTCTCATCGAAAAACAAAAGCTTGTCAACTTTTTCAAGTCCGACGGTGACGCAGCCGGTATACTAGAAAACAACGCCTTCAAAGCTTTCAACTGCTCGAATCTATCTTCTGATCTTTTGAAGGAAGATGGAGCTGAACTTCTGGAACAACTTTGGCTTAAACTTAATAATTTGGTGATCCCATCACTTCAATCAATGTGCTTTCCACTCAGCGAAATCGACTCGTCATTTGATGTACAGACTCTGATATTGACTGCCTTCCGTGACAGAGTTCTCGCAAAGGTAATTAAACGTTTTTACTGCTTTTTCGTGTTGTGCTGTCGCTTCTATTCTGGGTCAGTTGTGTTTATCAAGGGGCAATTGATGTCAGCAAACCAAAAACTAGAAATGATTTTGTGCAATAAAAAGTTAAACAAAAAATGTCTATTTCAGCTGTTGCAAGATGTTGAACAAGAATTCCCGCAATTGAAATCGATTCTTCTGACGATATTGGTGGAAACTGAAGAGATACCAACAACTTTAAAAACGAAAATTGACATTTGTCTTGGAAAGAATCCAAGTTCTTCTAATGTAAGTACCTTTAATAGAAATGCATTACATATAAAATCTTGTGAAACCAATGGATTTGAAGAATAGATAACGAAAAACTTTGGAATTTACCTTCACTTTTTTATTGCTGTCATAGCATTTTTTCGTAATTTTTGATAATCACATATTGAGTAATCTCCTCGTACGTAGTTCAATTGGCTTTCAGTGTTATTGACCTACATCATATGTAGTTACGTAGTTGACTCTCCCTTCTTTGCACAAAACACAAAACTGACAATACCCAACAAAATCCCATTTCTCATTCATTTCATTTTTCAGGTGAAGCCACGCTATCAGAAGAAAACCCGTTCCAAAACCGATTCTTGTCTGTCAAGTAAACGAAAATCAGTGTCCTGGATGGACGATATGCAGGACAACTCGAGAAAATCGTCCACTTTCTGTGCATAGTTCGTATAACTTAAAAAATTCATTTTCTTTACTTTCCATGCATAATTTTTCTTCTCTTTGGGTAAAAAGATTTAGGTCAACCACTTATATGTAGAAATATTGATTGTATATAGATAATTAATAAATATATTCTCTGACTTTTCTATGAAAAGTTTCCACATAAATTCACATGAAAACTGGTGTCATTGATGATAAGAAGAGTTCAAAGTAATGTCCACGACAACAGTTTTGATTGCAGGCGACTCCGGTCAGAAAAATGTTTTAATTTGTGATTCATATCGATTGTTTGTTTATCATTTAAGAATTTAGAACAAGATGTTATTGTTGGTTTAGAATAGGATTAAGTGGTGGGAGCACACGGAAGTATTGAAAGAATTAGAGAGGGGGAAAGTCATGGGAACTAGAATCATTGTTTTAAATGAATGATAATGAAAAGGGAGGTTAGGGTTACGAAATTTATGGTGACATTATTTTTTTGTGCCCAAACGCTCAACGAAGGGGTTCACATGTTTCTTGATATTCAGAATACATTGAAGGGAATTATAGTCTAGAGTTGAATTCATATTCGTAAATATTTACTTCCCTGATTGTGATAAACTGTTCATAAACATGATTTAAAAAGGAATTATTCGAAACAAAGAAAAAGCAGAGAATCGAAAACCAAACCGTCTGTCTTACTATTTTTAGGAACATACTAAAAAAGAAGCGTGTTTTCTAGTTCTAGATTACAAAAAGCACAAAAATCATCCGGAAATGAACTATCAGGAAACCAAACTGTCAAGTCGAAAGGTTTCTCAATGTTTTTCTGAAACTGTGTGGTTATTTGGTTTCTGATATTTCGTTGCAAACAAAAATGAGGAAACAAGAAAGTGGAATTGATTGGAATGAAAAAGAAATCCTCAAATCATCTCGAACAACTAGAAAAACTCCAGAGGGAAGTGAAGAGTCTGGGGAAGTGTAATTAAAATTTAATGATTTCAATTAGTTATTTTCCAATTGTAGTCTTTTTATGGAAAGCACGTACCATTTTATAGAGAATTTCAAGTTACTACGTTCACCGTTTCTTTTGTTTCCTATGTTGTTTCTACTCTTTATCACCTCTTATTCTAATTTTAGGTCTTTTGGGAAATTATTTTGTTTTTCTTTTCTCCTTCCTTTTCCACATTTGTCTCATGATTCTCTCCCACCAACACCAAAAACCAAGACCGCCCGAAGCAAAAATCATTGTAATCCATGTCACGTGCGCTTTTTAAAGAATGTTCATTGCATCTGAAACAGTGTACTTTTGAATTGAGACCACTTATGTTTGAAGAAGGAGATGAACACAGACTTGGCACGGTACTCAATCAAAAAAAAGGGGAAGGGGACTGATAACAGAAAAAAGATTGTGCTGGTGTGACGTAGATGGTCCTCGGCAAAACTTATGTGGAAATGTATGTGAGTGAGGTAAACGAAGGGATTGGTGCCCGGTTCCGGGTGACACCGAAGCATAACTCTAGTTTTTTGTGATTGTTGTTGGTCATTAAACTGGAAACTACAGGGGTTCCAGAGTATAGGGAAAACATTCAGAACGAATACAAGTTTGAAGATGGCTGTATTCTCCAATTGTTGCACTTCCCTTTTCAAAAAATACAACTTTTCAGGTTTTGAAGCTATGCAATCCATAAGTCACTATAAGTTATGTAAGATACTCTACCGATTTCGATTTATGCAGAGTTCAATACGGAGTTCAACGCCAGGCATTTTACCACTATTTCTAGATGTCTTATTTTAAAACTTATAATAATCCTCTTTACTTCAATTTTCAACTTCTCATTTCCTCGTATTTAAATTTTCCTTTCCCGCCTCATCAAATCAGTTCTTTGATCTTCTTTTCTCTCTTTAAGCTGACTCGACTCCACGAATAAAAGTAAACAGAAAGGAGAAAAGGAAACACTTCCGATAAACTCAAATGTTTCTCCGTACGCAGTAGGTTCATATTAAGGTCGTAAACCATCTCCGGATTCGTAAAACAAATTTAATTTATTCTGATAAGAAAATCAGGAGAGACATGAAAGAATATTGATAGGAAAAAGGCAAAAAGTCGAGAAAGTTTATCAATAAAAGTCAAGAAGAACATAATAATGAAAGGGAAATTGGAAAAGTCACATGATGTTAGAAGAAAAGATCAAAAGTTTATGAGAACCTTCTTTAGAGGGGCATATGGATAACATTTAATAATACGGAGTAATGATAGTACCTTCTCAATAATCGTTTATTCTTACTGTAAGGATAATCAACTTCTGAAAAACAGAACAAAATAAAACCACGTTACAAGGAAACTTTCCACAAGTTCTTACTCATTTCTTAATCGTGATGAGATTCATTCCAGCATGTTTGTTAACGATTGTTATTGTCAAAACTGTAAGCTCAAATAAATCTATTTCTATATTCGAAGGTATCTCTTTATATTTTTCCCACGAAGTTCATAATTTTGTTTCAGTCGTTCCATTTTATGCCTATTTCGACATCGTTCAGTGTTCTATCCTTCTGATTCTCACTTTCACTATCCTCATACTTACTGCCATTCATTTCCATCAGACGAAGCCTTGCAAGTTGACTTTGAGTAGACCTAGTGTAAGTTCCTCCGCCCAAACGTACTGAAATCAAATCCGAGTATATCAGTCATTCGAGTATTACGTGTTAAAAGGAGAGAAGTCCGGAGTAAATGGAATTTCTAAGTCAAGTGCAACAATAGGAACAGGTGGTACAAGAACGGGAACAACAGACTCTGGAAGAATGACTGGAACAGCTTCTGGAACCACGGGTGGTACTGGAACAGGGACAGGCACGGGGACTGGGACAACAACTGGAAGTAGTATCAGTTATTTTGCTATGTGAATAAACTTTTAAGCTAGAGATTTGTGATTTTTCTTTACTAATCTGAAAAAAAAGATTATCGGTTTCTATAAACTTTCAGAAAAACAAACAGTTTTGAGATTCACATATTTATCTGGAAACAATACAAAAAAGTTCTTTTTCGAATGAGTCAGAGATTTTACTTTATTCCAACCACCAGGAGAATGCCTCAGCGCAAGTGTCATCTGGATTCATCTGAATCGATCCGAAAGTCTGAAACATTCAATTTGCTTCACAATTATCCGCATCAAACTACCTTGTAGTAATGAACGAGCTGATTGAGCGAGTAGTGTCTGCGGACAATCGGATAACCACAGTCAACCGAGTAGTATAGCTCTCCGTTGGCCCCAGAAACGCGTACCGGATAATGACGATGTTTTTTTGTTGTGGTGTAGTATACAAGCATCAAGGGAAGACCTGGAGTCAAATGGTCAATACAACTACCAGCTTCGAACTGATGGTAGAGAGCGAACTCTCCGCGACGAGCCACCTGACCTTCAGCGTCAATGGATGAATTGACGCCAATGTAGATTGAAAATGCAGTGTTGTCAGATCTGAAGTTGAAATCAAAAAATGAAATCAATTTGAACCTGGTCGATCAAAAAACCGCCCATTCCCAAACAGAAGAAACTCTACCAACTTGAAATTATTCTCAATAGACTCTGTTGTGACTGGAGCAGAAGAAATAGTGGTTCCTTCAGTTCCTGGTCCCATCATTTCATAGGCCTGGTTATCCTCAAAAACTGGTTTCTTCTTTCTTCTTTCCTTCGAAGATACTCTCTTCTTCTTCTGACTTTTAGGAGCTTCTTTCTCTTTCATCTCCAACTTTTTCAACTTTGCCGCCAACTTCTCAGCAACTTCTTGCTCTTTACTTGGAGATGACAAATTCACATACTGGTTTTCAGCTGGTTTTCTACCGTACGGGCATGGACATCCGTGTTTACAGCATACCAGCTCTCCATCAGGGTTTTGGTTCTTCTGATATCAGAGTTCTTTCTGACGTCTTCTCTCATTATGTACTCACCGGGTTCAAAGTCTCATAAATACTGTTGTACGGACATTTCGGACTTGCTTTATTCATCGTCGTTTTACAAACTAATAGTCACAAGCTCTGTCTTGTCTCATTGGTTTCAAAGCTACAATGTCACGTATAATTTAGTGTCACGTACATTTAAATGTTTTATTGTTTTTCTTCAATTGTTTTTTAAAAGTTTATATATGTTTTTACTTCAAAATAAAGAAGCAAAAAACTCTGTAAGTTAACAAAAGTTGCGAAATTTTCCAACCGTTTCTTTTAAAAACCCTTTATTTAATCACCCGCTTCTCTGGCGGTCTGTTTTTCAATGTTACAAGAAGATGCAATTTTTCCCAATGAACGGTCGTGGCCATGCAACATCCGCGTGACTGCTTGTAAGATTACTGAGAGTTCTTGTAAGATTGAAGCGCGCCGTTGTAAGTTTGCGGAGTGTCGTTGCAAGATTCGCGTAACTTCTTGTAAGATTATAAATTTATGACGTAAGACTTATTAATTCAGGGCACTTTACTAGGGTTTAGTACTTGATTCTGTCTAAATTACACAACATATACTAACACAAAAATTTAAAAATTAATAATTTATTGCAAAAAATAGCTACAACAGAAAGTATAATTATTTTTGATGATTCCAGCCTGCGTTTTTTGGCCATAGAAGTGGTGGGCGGCTGCTCGTCTCGCGTTTGCTTCGGACTCCCAAATTTAGCATAGACGTAGATGACCTCTGAAAATGAAACATAAGTGCTGTAATTCATTTGAGCCGCTTACAAGTTCTCACCAATCTAGTCTGTAGTTCCCAGAGAGTAAAGTGATGGTGATGCTGATGAGAGATGGACGTCTGCAGCAGAAACTATTAAAAAATGATAAGTCTAATTATAAGCTCACCAAATTTAGCCATTTGTAATTTATACAGATCGTATTCAACATGTCGGCAGCTCACAAGTCGTTACATTTTTCGAGCTGAAACCCGATTACCAATTTTAAATGAGAAATCTCGGAAAGTAATATTTAAAAGAAAAAACTGATAAAATTACCAAAAAAAACAATATAAAAATGTGGTCGCTATCGACGCTATGCAACAAAGCGCAAGCTCACGCCGAGTGTGTCAGTGAAAAACGGCTCAAAATCTTGGAAAATCTTATAAGTTTTGCGTTTGTTGTAAGATTTGCAAATCTTCTTACAACTTTTGCACTTCTTGTAACATTGAAAACCAAATCGCCAGAGAATTAAAAGTTGCGACAGACGCAAACAATTTAAACGACGGCAAATTGCGTACTTCAATAACTCGCAGCTTTTGCGACAGTCATTAGAAAAGAAGCGTTTATCGCCATTCTGCCATCAGTCTGCCGCTGTCACTTGGTTTATTGATGGCCGCAAAACATTCCTCGTGACACTATATTGTAAATCGATTCGTTTCTTGTCCTTTTTAGGCTCTAAAAACGAATTACGAAGTTGAAAATATTACAAGTTTTAGGTGATGACCAAGGAGGCGGGTAACATCGAACAGGATGAGAACAAAATACTACAATCAGACGAGAAACAAGCGATAGAGGCGACGTATGCGGGGCAGGTAATCTTCATAAAGTCAATTTGTTGGGAAGTAGGTCTAAGAGAGCAAATTCTAATCTACCGTAATCTTGGCAGGTCTGGCAACCCATTGACTGCCACATACGCCTTCATCCTCTCGATTCATGTCTGCAAAACGATGAGCCTGGAAAAAGCAATCTCAGCGTTCTTCTCCATGTGAAATGCTCGAAAGAGTATCCCACGCGGTTCGTTGGAAATCATATTTCTTTAAAATCTAAATATTTGAATTTCCAATATGCTGCTTCTTCTCATTGAACTTTTTCAGAAAGCCTTTCATCGAATTGCTGGAGCCACGTGGCCTTTCTAAGGAAGATGTCCAGAACTTGCTCAACATTCTTCGCCAAATGGCTGATGAATTAGAAGGATCTGTTGTGATATATGCGCTTTCGGAGCGTGTTCGAGAGTATTTGACGGACCACGATTCAAAACTTCCAGCTGGAAGTTTTCACGATGATATGCTGGCAAACAAAGCGAGGACAGAGGCCGAGAAGCAAGTATGGGAATCGATGCAAATTTATGGGCTTATTGTTTACTGTGGTCGTTCACTTTAGCGACACGGGAAACCGTCCATATTTTTTTCTTAACACACCACAATCAAAATTTTACAGAGAATTTCGGAAAGGAAACGTCTCGACACAGAACAGAAGGAGCTCGATCTCCTTGAGGAGGAGATGCGGCAACGTAATGCCATTGAATTAGAGAAGACGTTGAATGGTACAAGGCCGGAAGGAGAAACCCGAATAATTGGTGGACGGAGAATTGTCGTACTCACTAATATTCCAGTCAAAAGGCCGAAGCTTTCTAATGCTTGTCACGAATGGATGGGGTTTTGGGAGGTATGAAAATGTTTATCAATTGTTTCCTGTCTCAAAGTTTTCGTAAAAAGGTGAAGTTCTTTCACCAGTATATAGCAATGTTCAGCCAGAAAAAAGCAAAAACAAAGCAGTGTTTTCCAAGTCAATCGATTGTTTTTTTTTTCAGAACATGCAAGTTCTCATCTCAGAATGGACATTCCGATACACAACTGGACGCAATTCAAGCGAGCGAGATTTCCAGCCATTTCTTCAAAAATTCGAATCGGTTTACAATGAAATCAAGAAACTCTGCGATATCAAAGCTCTGGACCAAAATCTAGTCGAATATGCTTTCGTACATCAACAGAAGATTAGCATACTTCCAAATAGCATGCTCGTTCAGTTATTCGTAGCCCAAAAGATATCTTCTATTGAAGAGAACCTGGAGGACACTTACGAACTTGTCGTACCGAAAGCTAACCTTCTCCGTTTACTTGCAGTTCAAGCTATATGTGGTCTTCGTTACCTTCATGAGTTGTCAATGACGCATAAACATTTAACGAGAGGAAGTGTATGGACAAGGCATACTACCGGTGACTGCGTGTTTCGGTTTTCCGATTTTGGATCGATGGGACCGTTAATCGCATTGGCTAAACTTTTTAATGAAATTTGTTCCGGAAAGTACGTTCCTCATGATGATGATCAAGAAAAAGAACATGAACGACGAAGGAAAGATCTGTTCCAATTGGGAACTTTGTTAGATGGTCTTATTCTTGATGTAAGTTTAACTCATATAGACAATCATTCTCAAAACTATGTTAGCTTAAGACATGCGGATCAAACTATTCTCGAGTCACAACTCCGACACAAACTAATCCGAATTCGAGAACAAATCTTATCGGAAAGTTCATCGCCAAGTGTCAGGAGGCAAAAAATATCGAGCAACTCGTCGAAGATCCGTACTTGAAAGGTAACGAATAGCTCATGTCACTCAAACTGTACTAACCAATTATTTTTTAAAGAGGAGTGTCATTCCGAAAGCGAGAACATATTCACTCCTTTCGGCGGCGCAATGAATCCAGAAGGAAGAATGTTGGCCGACAATGTTATCATTCGTGTTCTTGGCAAAGGTGGATTCGGAGACGTTGTATTGGTTCGAAACAAAATGGATAGTACGGATTATGCCATCAAACGAATTCCTCTCAACACTAGTGGAGAAAAAGTCAACAGGAAAATTGCAAAAGAAGCCAAATATTTCGCAAAGTTGAACCATCCAAACATGGTACGTTATTACAATGCGTGGGCAGAAGACTTGATTCCGATTGCCGAGGTTACTTCTGATGAGGATTCGTATATGGGAGCTGTGCCGATTCCAGGAAAAGAGAAGGCCGAGAAAAAAACAAAGATGGCGAAATCTCCAGAAACGAAAAAAGATCCACTAGGCGGAGGAGATTCATTAATGCCTGTGAATTTAAGAGCGCTGGCGCAGGATTCAGTCACAGAGGCAAAAGAATGGTCGGCAGGTCCGAAATGTGCTTCTCGCATTAGACCTACCAAAATAACGTCACCGAGTGTAGGACTCAAACATCTTTCTGAATGCTCATCAGATTACGACGATGAGGAATCTATTGAAGAATACAGTGAAATTGATTGGGATGCTGCAAGTGAAGAAGGTGGAGGCGAAGAAGAATCATCTGATGATTCGGAGGACGAATCAAATGAACTTCACACGAAAGGATCTGTCGGACAAGATAGTGTTTTTGAAAGATCCCTCAATTCAAAAACTGACGATGATGACGATGTTATATTCACCGGTGAATCTGTGAAAGAAGAGGAGAAGGAAGATTCGAAAGAGTTAGTCGAAATGAAGAGCAGGAGTATTTTGTTGGATAACCTTCCAGTACGAAATCCACGTATCTTATGCATTCAAATGGAATATTGTGATCGTCAAACTCTTCGTCAGCATATCGATGAAGGGCTTTGTTACAATAATCCTGTCGAGGTTTGGAGAATTTTCTCAGAAATCTTGTGTGGCCTGAAATATATGCACGATATTAATATGATTCATCGGGATATCAAACCTCTGAACATCTTTTTAACATCTCAAGGTGGAGTCAAGATCGGAGACTTCGGGTTGGCTACATTAGAAGCAATGAACACGAAAGGCAAGTTCATAGTGAATGGAGCTGATTGGAGTGCAAGTATGGAGGCAGTTCTCTCTCCGAACGGAGGAAAGGATAAAGGATCAGAGGCGGAACAGAAGCAAACAAGAGATATCGGAACACAACTGTATATGGCACCGGAACTATTCCTAGATGCAAGCATACAAAAACTCGAACCTTACACTTCAAAAATCGACATTTATAGTGCTGGTGTTGTGCTTTTCGAAATGTTTTACAAGCCATTGAAACAGGGAATGGAACGTGTTTCGACACTGAACAATCTCCGTGATCATATCAAAATCCCTGATTCTTTCGGTGACGGTTTAACGCCTTCAATGAGAGATGCAGCAAGAAAAACAGTGGAGAGGATGCTTGTGAAAGACGGGAGACAACGGCCAACAGCTATGGAACTTCTCAATGATGAAGATCTTCCAATGCATACGAAAGAAGATGCACAATTTCGAGTACTCGCCGAGAAAGTTGTCAATAATAGAGAATCTCGAGTCAATCAATGGCTATTGGAGCAACAATTCAAAGTGGATATTAAAAACAAAGTAAACTATTATTATGACAGAGATATCTGCTGGGACAGATTGAAGAATAACCACAGAGAAATGCATGTAGAGACTCTTCGGGCTGAGTTTTGCAAAGTTTTCAAAATTCACTCATTCGAAAAAGTGCACACCCACACTTTGATGCCCGCTAAAACCGCATTAGCTTCCGCATCGGTCAGAACGAAGCCAGCAGAATTCATTGATCGCAACGGAATTCCAGTCGCCCTTCCAATGGATTTGAGGCAGAATTTCGTGCGATACTGTGTCAGGAATACCATCACACGATTAAAACGGTTCAATTTCGGTCGAGTCTACTCTGAGAATAAGACTGGTGTCCATCCACATGAAAGATGGGAATGTTGTGTTGATAGCATTGGCCCACAGAGTTCATCAACTTCGCTGGAGGTTTGCCAATGTTTACATATAAGTTATTTCGATATAATTGTTTTCAGGCCGAGTTATTGCTTGTCGCTTGTGAGGTTATTTCGAACTCACTACCTGGAATGAAGGTGACTCTCAAGATCGGACACGCATTGCTCTTGGAAGCCCAAATCCGACATTTGAAGCTTTCTGATGATGCTCGAACAGAACTCCTAGACACCCTTCACATCATTTCAGTATCTGAAAGTATGTTGATGTTCTCCACTTTACTTTAAACAATACGGATTTCAGGAACACTATCACACAAAGAAAGGATGGATTTATTGACGCCGAAGATTGGATCAAAAGCTGCAAATATAATCACAAAGTTATTAATTCCAGTCGAGAACAATTTTAATGCATTCAAAGAGAAAGTGGCGAATTTCCGGCAGAAGTTGAAGGTTGATGCTGCAAAAGAGCTCACAGATAAGGCAATCAACGATCTCGACGAAATTATGAAAACATTCAAATATTGCCGAACTGAAGAAGTTGAGAAGATCGCTATTGTCTACGATTCGCAGACTTGTTATCGTCCGCGGATTTTCGGTGATGGTCTGGTCTTCCAAATTCGAGTAGAGAGACGAATAAATCTGCCGAATAAAATGAACCGTAATCCGACTGTTCTTGCCGGTGGACGATATGATTCGGCACTCCTCCGAGAACGTTTTCTGGGAGATCAAGTTTATGATATTCCTCTCTGCATTTCTGGATTCGGATGTCCATTAGATCAAGTAGCACTGTTAAGAGAGCTTAATATCAAAGCTGCGATTGCCCACAAAGGCGCATCACTGCCCGTTAAAGTTTTGATTTGTTCTGTTCCTCAGGATGATGGAAACCATTTGATTACTGAGAAGTTCAAAATTGCCAAAATACTGTGGAATATGAACATTGAAGCAGATGTCTTTCATAGTCCCGTTGAAGTTTTGGATACTCTTAATGTTTGTTCATTCGCAACGGTAATCCTTCATAATTTCCTATTTTTTCAGGAGCTTCGAATTCGTGTCGGTATATCCCATATTCTAGCCGTCACTAACCCTGAAATGGATATTGTATGTAGAACAGAAAATACTGATATCCTGATGGATTTGGACACTGCCATACAAACTGTTAGTCGCGGGTTTCAACTTCTGAGCAATGCAGCGCCTCAAATTACTCCCAGCGGAGGCCCGATGGCTTCTTCGAGTGTTACGGGAGAGCCAAGTCATTACGAAGATCAGCACTGTACTACTCCTATAGCTGCATCTAAGTACGTTTCTTCAAAGTTCACGGCTATTTACACAATTTGTCAGACCTTTCAGAAGTTCCTCGGCATCTACGATCACTAATATGCGGACACTGGCTGCTACGATTTCAAATATTGATGTTATTTTTGCGATGAACAACGACAAGTTTCATAAGCTGAAAGAGAAGAAGAGGGCGGAGAACACAGTTACAAAACACCTGTCGGATTTCGTTTCGCAATATTCGCAGAAAGCCAAGATTGAAGTACTCTTATGTGATATTCCAGCTGATGTTATCAAGAAAATAGTCGGAGAGCTTAGTAAAACGAGTACTGAAGTTGAAGTAAGTTGCTTTTCAAAGCAATGCGTACTTTCTTTTGTTCAGATTGACACTCTCTTTGATCAAATAGTCCAGCAACACGGGAAAATTGATTTATCTCTTGTCCGTCGGCACCTCAAGTCAATTCTTCATAGTCCATCAACAGGTTTAAACCATGCCGGTCAACTCGTCGTCATTCTATTCTATCGAATCTCGGATAACTTCTATCGTTGTCTAACTTAGAAAACGCTAGATATTCTAGACACGTTTTTGTTTCCTCACTTTTGTTTTTATAATTGTTGTTTTCTTTTTCGTCATTCGTTCTTCTTTCATCTCCACACTGTTCTATGATGTGTATATTCATTTTTCGTTCAATTTTTCTCTCCATTCGCTTCCCGATTTCTCTTTTTATACCAGTTTCTTATGATTAGTTATTCCTTAACACGGCTTTGTTTTCAAAGTCCGAATTATTTTAATCAATATCATATTTCTTAATTCTACTATCTTTTCTTGGTTGTATATAATTCGCTTATTTCCAGAATTCATAATCTATTTCTTCTTTCTTTCTGTCTTCATCATAATTGTACCACTGACACTTTTGTCTCTGCTTTTTTATATTATTCCATTTTTCTCCTTCCTCAATCATTCATATCTTTTTCTCTATTCATTCTCTTTTTCTTCTTTCGGGATATTTGTAGTATTTATATCGAAATGTTTTGTGGAAACGATGAATCATTTTATTCACGACTTCATCATCACTAGCATCCTCATCGTCATCACCCAAATCGTCACGTCTCAAGCCTTGATCATCACTGAGAAAGGAAAAGCTGATGAAATGATAAGAATGGAGAACATAGTCGTCCAGTTCGTCTGGTTCGAGTGTCGTCACCTCTTCTTTTTCACCCGGGGCGCTTTTCGCATTTTTGCGATTTTCCAAAGATATGGTGTACTTTTCATCGATTTTCATCGCTTTTTGTTTATTCGATATCTTCTTTATTTTGACACAATGTTATCAAACAAGATTTAAAAGAGATTTTATGTTAATAACAGATGGTAATATGACAGATGCAAAGTGTTTTGAAGTAGGTAATACTGAGAGAAAAAAGATTCAAAATTAATTCAAATTTTAGGGGTGTCAAGACGAATACCGATCCAAATTCGAGTATACTTTGAATCAATCTCTAACTGAATTCTATGATTTTCCATTTCATCCTGTCGTTTTGGAGAGTTCCTCATTTCCGTTATATTGCAAATTATCAGAACAAAAAACGAAATGTTTTGCGGAAAAGTGCAACGATTATGTTAGTTTTTAGTCTGTAAGAGTATTGTAACCTCTGACAAAAAGGCAGGGCCCTCTAATAGAGAAACACTTTGAAACAAATAATCTTTATGATTTCAGGCTGCTGAAAACTCATTTTCACCGTCTAATTTCGTTTGCATTTTCAAGAAGAGTTTATTTGAAAAAGCAATGAAATGCTTAGCTAAAGTGAGTCCCCTCCTTCTATTCTCTAATTCGTCACTTCTAGTAATTTTTCCAGACAGAACCAATAACATTCTTAAAATGTGACCATGAATGTCATGAAGAAATTGTTCGAAGTGATCGATTGAAACAGAGTAATAACAATCAGAATCAGATATTTATTTCGTCTGAACTTGCCACGTATGAAACTGAATTGGATAAATTATGCAGATTTCAAACGTGCTATATGAATTGTATGGCACCTGTTGTTAAGGAGGTAAAGCTCAATAATACTATAAAAATTTCAAAAATGGAAGCTTATTTTCAGATGTGTGAAGAAGAGGAAACCAAGCATGCAATCGAAATTGTAGAATTATATGTTCAATGGCATGCAGATGATATTTCTGATTGGCATTCAATCACAGGAAATGATGAAACACTTCCAAAAGCATGTCAAACATTGGTCAAAACACACTCAAAAGCAGATGATCCTATTTTGCAAATTATCGGAAATGCTGCTTTATAAATCGGAAAAAGAGATCTTAGAAACTGATTATTATGCTTTAATGAACTTTTTGAACTTTGTTGCTGAAGTTTGAACCTTTTTTATTCGAACAATACACGAGTATTCTCATTTTCGTTCAATGTCTCTATCAATGAGCTAAGACGAATTAGTTGGCTGAAATGAATTTCTTATGCAGTTTTTTCATCATCCTTTTCATTTTCGCAAGACTTCGTTGTGAGAATCCAAACGATGTATCTACGTCATGATGAATGCCGTTGTGATTATCCTGATGATTATGATTGTACCTTCAAATTTTTCATTTTCACTCTTTATTCATAGTTTCGACTTACCCATTTACTCCTAAATTCGGTGTTCTCGAAGGGCAAGGACAATACTGACCATCTGATCCAGGATGTCCATCTTCCCCAGCTGATCCATCATTTCCAGGCTTGCCATCTGACCCTGGATTTCCGGGAGATCCTGAACACAACTATAGTTTACATAAGCAAGTACTCACATGAACATACCCATTTCACCCGGAGGTCCTGCAGAGAAGTTCGGAGGACTTGCGAATTGAGCATCATTTCCAGGTGGCCCCGGCGGTCCCATCGGACCAATTGATCCTGGTGGTCCTGGTGGATTTGTGTGTCGCATTCCAGGTTGTCCGGGAGGTCCCATGTTACCAGAGGCTCCAGGGTTTCCATTTGGACCTGGAGGTCCAATTCCTCCCGGTGGCCCTGGTTTTCCTCCGGGTCCTGCTGGCCCAGTACTTCCAGCGTTTCCACTCGGACCAGGTGGCCCAGGAGGACCATCAGGACCAGGAGATCCGGGCGGACCTTGTGGACAAGAAATACATCCGTTTTTCATTGATTCGTGCATCTCTGCTATTCCAGCTAATCCAGGCTGTCCTGGTTGCCCTGGAGTTCCAGAATCACCTGGATTCCCAGCAGTTCCAGGTGCTCCTGGTGGTCCTGGAGGACATCCAGTTGATTGTTCAGCACATTGACATGTTCCATCTTCTATTTGTCCTCCACCACCAACTGGTGCACTTGGATACTGTCTTCGGACTCGAAATCCAACTGTTTCTCCTTTCAACATTACATTCCATGAATCAGTTGAGTAGAACTTAAAGTTATAGTGATTTGTTGGTTATAATCAATTAGATATGAATACCTGAAACTGTTTTAAGTCATCTCTAATAGTATTTTGAAATTCAGAAATATCGGAAAAGATGAATCCACATGAGAAAACAGCAGCGATAATAGCTACTGAGGAAGAGAATATGATTCCATTTAAAAGGTATTTTACTTTTGAATCCATGGGAGAGTAAGATAAATAAATAAATGATATTTGGTATCCATTTTATATGTAAGAACTTTGCTGAAGTACGGTAATTAGTAATGTAAGTGAAACGAAAGTAGATACTTGAAGTGAATGATTTATAATTGTAGGTAACAACACCAATGAGATCATGAATAAAGAAAACAAAAGGCTTTTCAAGAACAAACAGTGCTTTACAGAAACAGAGGTGCCTGCTTTCAAAGGTTGACTCTCCAGTTCCGTCTGGTGTTCCTGTGGTATCTGTAGTCAATTCCATGTTGATTTTAGTTCGGTGTCGACATGAGTCGGAATTAGTTTTTGGTTATTTTTCCCGGCTATCAGTATTAATTCATTTCGTTGGCCTCCACAAGAATTAAAATCTGTAGATGTTTCTTCATATTTTTGTAGTTGAATCATCTAAAAGGTCATCCTGTTATCAATCGGTCAGAAACCTGTATCATTTCATTTTTACAGCCAGTTCCACTTATTGAATTTGAAATAAATCTTTGACTAGACTTCATTATCGGTAAAACCCTTCTGGAATGTGATATTAGACACAAAAACAGCTATCACAGTTACAATAGAAACTATCATCATATATCTATATTTACAAAATAAATCACATTGAAAGTGGAATGAAAGTCATGAAATGCGTAGAAAAGAAAAAGTTTTAAAACTTGAGTGCATTGAAAAAAATTTGTTGTAAGAAAGCTCTTGAATGAGGTTTGAAACGATATTCATCAAGTAATTCGAGAACATCTGCATACATACAAGGCCATTCAAAAAGCCATTTATGATGTCCGAGAAGTCTAGAAAAATGAAGATTATTCAGCTTTTACATTTTACTGGATCTCACCCAATCAATCTTTTCACTGGATATTCCTTGATCTCTAACATGTCTACTTGACCGAGGACTTCTTTTCGAAGCATTGGAGCATCTACATGTGGATATGTTCTGACTGAAAATCGAATTATGAAACAAAAAATACTCGAATTTCGATGATTCTCACCTGTATCTTCATGACTACTACAGTAGAAACAACGATAAGCAGAGTGTGGTTGAATATGAATACCACTTCTAGCATGTCCTGTTCTGGCTCCTCTGTCTTCAACTCCTGCTGTATCTTCATGTTCATTAAATGAGAAAATTGGATCAGATTTCTGTTTAGAAGGGAAGATATTTCCACACATTATCTCAATTTCAGTTGGTAATGCAACTGTTTGGAGAGGGACTACATTTATTGTCTTTTTCACAGCGTTATCTTCTTTCCGAAGCTCATTGTATAGCCATGGATCATGAAGTACTTGACGACGATAATCCGCAAAGTGACGTTCCTAAACTAAAGATAATTTCTGGTCAAAAACCATTCAACCCACCTCTTCTCTAGTCATAAAAACATATCGAACAGGATCCCCAACATGCCGATTAATCTGAAGACATGCTCTCACTCTGAACGGACTCAAGTGGTATTTTTCACGAATTCGACACGAGAAATGAGGTTCCATTATAGTATCAGCAAGCACGCCTTCTGTCTCCAATTCATCACTTGTTATCTTCAAACCATCTCGGATACATCTGGCTATAGTAGACCCTCTAGTTTTTGGAGCTTCTTCTTCATCGAATAAAGAATTCGTGGTGTTTGCTCTTCGTCTATCTGTAGAGTGTCTTGAAGTGGCTGCTGATTTGGCACAGTTTTCATCTAGATTTAGGTTCGTGGCTGGAGATACTGTAACTGTGATTTCCTCTTGAATGTGATAGCCGGAGCTAGAGTTTGTGCCAGTACGTTTATGATAAGGAGCGCTGGAGCTACTGAAAATGATTGAAACTTTCGATAAAATTCTCAAAACAGAAATAACTTACTCTGAGGTTCCACTACTTTTATAGAGATACTTTTCACTATTCCATAATCTTTGACTGAAGAATGAATCATTTTTAGATTCTCTCTTTGGAGTTTTCTCCTGGATATCTCCTTCTGATTGACTTCTAGCTCTTCCTTTGCTATGTCCTCTTCGTGATACTGCACTTTCCGATTTTGCCCGACCTTGTTTGACATTTAATTGACTCTGAAGCAAAGAAAGAATCAAAAAAGTATCCTCACTGTTCACTTACATCTAGCATTGAAGAATGTCTGTGATTTTGAATAGTAATTTTTCGTGATGGTCTCCAAGATGAACTAATGCTTCCTGCAATTGTTCCAGCTACAGGAGTTGAAGCCATTCCTTCATCTTCTGATATTTTCCCTCTTGCAATATCCATTGCATATCTGAATCTATTCGATTCCCATCCAAATGATGCTAATCGTTTTGCTCCTTCCACACATTGAGACAACGTGGCAAGAGCCCAGAATGCAACCCCGCGAACCGTCAAAACAGTATGTTCTTCTGCTATTTTCAAAATAGTTGGAACGGCCTCTAACGGAAGAATTTCAAATCCACCATTAGTACTTCCAATGCTTGAAATTGCGAGAAGACTTGATTTAATTTCTACGAGACATTTCCCATTTCTAATAACAGATAACAATTCTTCACATATATTTTCATCAATTAAAATCCTTCTTCCAGTTTCATGACTTCCCAAAGCAGCAAATAAATGTAATGGTGCATGTACTCCAACTGAAGTATCTGGACGATCTGAACTTGATCTTGAGAAACTTCCATCAATACTTCTCTTCACGTGAAACATCATTTCTTTCATCTCCTCATCAATTATTTGAAGATATTTCTTATTGAAATCATTCATCCAAAATCTCACAACTTCTCGAACTTCATCTTCATCTGAAGCACATTCTGATTCCATTGCAAAGATGTGAACTTTCAATAAATCTCCTGCTTCTCCAAAAAGTGACCATTCAACCTTTCTTAAGTTTCTTGACGGATGTTCTGGAAGCCATCGATTCAGAACCCGAAGAGTATGACGAACTACTTTAGAGGATTCATCTGCCAGTTGCCTTAACATCAACTGAATTCCCCAATCAGAAAACATTGGAAGATCAGAAGAAGCAAGTACTGCCAAATATCTAGTTGTCCATTTACGTGATGCTTCTGATGAAGAAGTTAAAGCTTTTCGGAGAATGACACGTGTCAATCCTTCGTTTGCATAATCCAACGATGCCACAATAACTTTTGTGAATTCCAATGGAGATGTTGCTGTCAGAATATCCATGTACCTGCAAGAATTTTATTGAAACTAACTTTGTTATTTGTGAATTTTTTTGAAACATCTATACATTTCTAAAATTTGCAAGTCTAACACCTGATATCCGGAATCTCCAATCTGCCTCTAAAAATGGAAATGAGACCAGTCTTAGAAGGGAAAATCCTAATTAAAATTCCAAATGTTTTCTTTTTTCCACCAGAAACTTTATGCAAATATACATCCTTTTCTCTTTTCATTTCTTTATCCCAACCATAGTTTCCGATCGAATAAACAGACAGTTATGTGCATGCGTGACTAAAAGGAATCGTGTCTTCACTCCCTCTTTTAGAAGCCGTCAAATGACCCGAATAATATTTAGAATTGAAACAGTTCTGCATGTTCATTTCTAAGATTTCACTTTGAGGAAAAAGGAAAAGCTTATATCTCGAAATCCCATCTAATAATATAATAATAATTTGCCTTATCGGTTTTTGTTTCCATTCATTTCTCGGCTGAGGCGCGAGACAGGTTTTTTGTTTCTTTTTCCAATTCTCTTTCCTCCACGCTTTCTCCCCTTTTAAACACAGATATTATCCCGATTAATTTCTGGAATTATGCAACAATAACATATGAGATGAATCGAAGAGAAACGAAATGAAAAAAAGAAGAGAAGAAGAAGAAATAGAAGGAGGAGGCGTGTTTTTCGATCCAGAAGACCAGACGACATTGTTGGGCTAAATGGCTAGATGACATTGCGCAAAAAGCCGAGTCATACACCGTCTCCTCCTTTTCTTCGTTTCCAATTTTATACACTTTCGTGTTTCATTTTACTGGAAGAAGGTATCTTAGGTGATTCACAGTTTAAAATTCTCTAGTTATTCATATAAAATTGCATAAGAGATAGTAAACTGCCTAATACCATTAGATGGTAGGATTGCTGATTGTGTAAAGTAAGTTTGATATACGTCAAAACTTAATCTATTTAACATTACGTTCAATTTCATAAAAACAGTCTCCACGGACAAAGATCAGAACTAAGACATAGGTTGCTAGTATTCAAATTCTATCATTAAGCATCTAGAGCTTTCTGTGATATTGCGGAGGAATATCAATCTCAAACAAGATTAGAATTTTAGAAAAGGCTTTCCTGCAGTCTTTTCTAAAGAATCTTCTTTTGGGAGTTCTTTTAAAAACACGCGTTTTTCATTTTTCCAAAACTTCCCACAATTTCTCTCAGAATACCGTGCTCAAATATCATTTTCCAGAAGTTCAAGAATACAAACATCATTTCTCCTTATTCATTTTTTTTTCTTATTTGTCATTTGTTCTACACATAACCATCATATACCACAAAAATGATCAATCATGGAATCAGAATGAATCTGGATGATTTGGAACGAGTTTCATGATTCTCTTCATCTCTTCTGTTCTTTCTTTTCTTCTACCGCTTCATCTCAATCTTTTCTCGATGTCATCTCAATCCCTTTTGGCGATTGATTCTTCTTTTTTTTTTTGCTTCATTCCATCGGAAAAAAAGAGAGGCTTCTCTTGTATCCAACAGGTTATCAATGCCATTCAATATCCCGATTAATGACGATTCATTTCTGGATATGGCAATTTTTTGGACTTTCTTCTCTTCATGACATGCAATCGTTTATCGTTTGACTTGCGATATGATTAGATGCAAGGAAGATAGCTGAAGTGGGCGGAGCTTTCAGATATCAATTCAATTTCATATTGATATAATCAGAAGTGGGTGGTCAAGCACGTCGTTTTTTTTGTGTTTTGATGGATACAGTGGTGTAGTAGTGAGACCTAGGACCTAGTTTCTAGTAATTTTTTTGTATTTCTTTCATTTGGTCCCAGATAACTTAAAGCTATTAGAACCAGAAATTGAGATTGTGTCCTGGATTTTCTGTCTATCTACAGTATGACAGGCTTTCTGTCAATTTTTGCTTCTCGTGTACTTTCAAGCATCTTCCTTTCATTTTTTGAAATGAACTAAAATTCAAATACTTACAAGCCATTCCTCAACTAATTATCCTTCATATAATCCTTCCTGATGTTCTTTCTTTCTCTTTCACTCGATTTCTCTCTCATTTCCAAAAATGGCGCAATACAAGCCGCGCCCGGCTTTCGATCATCCGTCTTCTATCGGATAATTAAAAAATGTTTCGTCACCACCTCTCTTTCCTTTTCTTTTTTCTCTCTTGTATTCATATCCTTAGCGCCATCCAACGGCTTGCCACTGGTGGTCATTCGGGCGCGCACCTCAAGAGAAGAAACGCTGCTGGCCATATAGAAGAAGCCGGTTATTTTTTCATCGTCGTCATCGTCGCGAACGAGGCATCAGGAGGAGGAGGAGGCGGCTAGTCGACCTCAAGATGGCGAAGCAAACATAGATGACGGCTTCTTCTTCTTTCAACTGATCCAACGTCTTCATCTTATTCTTCTCCGGCGCCTCGCTCCGTTCCCAAAGCCATTTATCCGGGGAAACGAGAAAGTGCCCCCCGCCGCAATGAGATTGTCTCCGTTTTATTCGTTTTCTTTTTTTCTCAATTTCGAATAACTTTCCCCTCTTTATCCACACCCTTTGACCGTTCGTTCCATCATCCACAAACACTTTTTTCTTTATTTATCTCTATTGAATAATTACAGAGAGACCCATGTCGGTTTCGACGATACGAGCAATCAGCATTTTGCTGCTTTTAGCATCATATACATTGGCAGATTTGCCATCGTGTGCACGTGCCAAATGTGTTCATTGTGCAGTTGATTTCATTGATAGAATGTGTCCGACAGCTTGTGCTGGATGTAAGACCCAACATCAATCTGTTCAGGTGAGTAAAAGTACAGATGAAATACCGTAACCGTGAATAGCGTAGATCTCACTATTATTTTGTTCCGGTATGCATCATCTGAAAGCATCCGATCTCTAGAAATAAGCTTCGCGAGTGAGTCTCCTTTTAGAGTTGCAGACGACTCTAGCATTCTACAGTAATAAAACATCACTAACTTTACATATGCTCTCATAGCATAAATTGAAAACCTCCAAGATTTACATCTCATAACAGTTATCCTATTTCAGGCAGTAAACATCCAAAGACCTCCACAGCCACCACCAGCATTCAACACTCAACCACAATTCACTCAATCAGTGAATACACGACAAGTCTCAAACGAGGGAGGGCCACAGGTTCAGAGACCACAGGTATGAAAAAAAGTTATATTTTATCTAAATTATGAGTTGAAGGTCCAACCACAACAACAACATCAGCAGCAGCAACAGCACTTCCAGCAGCCACAACAACAACAACAATTCCAACCACAAGTGCAAGCACAACAACAACAACAACCAATTCTTAACATTCCACTTCAACCACATGCCCAACCAGTTCAATTTGCTGCTCCAGTCTACCAAGGAAATCAAATTCCATATCCCCAGAATCAAATTCAAACTGCCACACTTGCCCCATTGGTTGAGCCACCAAAAGTCTCTTCATTCGATCCAAACTTGAGCCGTCAACCAGCCGATTTGGCTCAACCACTTCCAGAATATCAAACTGGTCAAGTACAGTATCCACAACAAGCTCCAGTTCAACCTCAGTTCCCACAACCACAACAAGGATTTGGTCTTCCACAGGCTCCACAACAAGGATATGGACAGCAAGTTGATAACATTTTCAATCAACCAAATCCATTCCAACTTCCAACTCCACAACAACCACAACAACAAGGACTTTTTGGTGCTCCAGGAGCTGCTGCTGCTACTGGCCCACAAGCTCAACAACAAGCCGCTTTCAATCCATTCCAACCATTCTTGCAACAAACAAATGCTGCTTTGGATCCATTCAATTTGTTCAACTTGAATGCCAACCCATTGACTGTCAACCAACAGGGAATCAGCACTCTTCAGACACAACAGCAGCAATACGGACAGGTACAGCATCAAGGAAACTACAATCAAAACTACAACCCTCAACCACAGCAGCCTCCACAATTGCCTCAACAACCACCACAACAACAACAGTACAACTACAATCAACAATATCAACAATTCCAACAACCCCAACAACAACAATTCAATAACCAACAGCAACAACAGAAACCACAAAACCAATACAATCAAAATAACCAATACACTCAACAACAACAGTATGGACAACAACCACAACAACAGCAATATCAGAACCAAAACCAAAACAACAACAACAACTACCAACAACCACAACCAGCAGCTCCACAACAACCACAACTCCCAGTTGCCACACAACAACAAGTACAACAACCAGTCCCACAACAACCATTACCAGCAACATCTTCCTCAGTTGATTCTAGACCAGTCAACTTTGAGAAATATGTTGATCCAGGAAAGGGAACTCCACTTGCTCCACCACCACAGGTAAGAAATAATTACGCTTCAGAAGACATTGTATCGGTGATAACGCTTCTCTAACAACATCTTATAAATAGACTAATCCGGGTAGATGTAGACAATAAATAAATTCAGGCTCAATGCCCAAGACAACCAGGATGGCAACCATGTATCACTAAAGACACTGCCAATGATCGATTCAGAAATTGTTGTTCTCGTCTTGGAGAAGGATGTGCTCCACTTTGTAATTATGATGCTACCCTTGCTACTGTAAGAATATCCCATTGTTCTAATGCAATCTATCATTTTTCAGATGCAATTGGCTGTTCTCACTGGACGTTGTCCACTCGCTAAAGTTGGAGACGTCATGATCTGTGCTTCTGGATACCAAGATGCCTCTCAATGTTGCGAAGCATATGGAGTATTTGAACCAGGATATGAACATTGCCGTCCATACTGTAATCCATCCGCTGGTCTTCCAGAAGGAGGACTTCTCACTGAGAAGTACAAGTGTCTCGTTAAATTGTCACACATTCAACAATGCTTCTTCGTTTCACAGAAGCCATAGATGTCACCACGGGTACTTATAATTATGAATGTTTTCAAACTTTTTAAGACATAATAAGTTTTTGTTTTTCGCCACTTCTCTCTCCCCCAAATCTTCTCTCAATTCTTTTCTTTCCTTAATTTGTGCAATAGATTTCGAAGAAAAAAAGAACACATAATGTGGCACAGTGCCATTTGAATAAATGATTCTAAAATAATAAAAAACTTACATATGAAGGATTCCCACATTATTCAAAATATTTAAGCCTTGACTTGTCATTGTGAATGTTCCAATTATTGCAAAATGGAGCATTGAGCTATTGTAGGATAGGTTTCGAGGTGAGAAATAGGCATTGGAACTCGAAGATCTCTAAAAGAAAAACGTTCCAGATTAGATTCTAGAGAAATATAAAGAAAACTTACATCTTCTAAAACCGCTCTGAAGCTTGCTACATGTTTCTGAAGAATCGGAGCATAATCTTGACTGATGCCATCATTATTTGGAAAAACTCGGAGCAGCAATTTGATGATACTTTTTGCAACAATTACTTGCTGTCTATCCAATACTCTTTTGTTTTTCTCTTGCTCAGAAGGCGATAAAAAGTGAAACATCTAAATGAAATGCTTAAGAAAGTGATTCAAATAGAACCTACATTTGCAATATGTAGTTCAATCGTTTTCGATGAGAATTCTTTAACCAGCTTCTCGTATCCATCTTTTTCAATATTCTCAACATAATATTCCACATAATTCCAATCGAATGCACCGTTTGAATCCACGAAGAATTTCTTCGCATTTTCTTCTTCATCATCGAATGTATCTCTTATTGTGGGAATTGTATAATCATAATCATCTCCTTCATCCATCAACATCAATGCATTTTTATCATACTTCCCATGTAGCACAGTTTCGGTGAAATCTCCCGGGCACTCATCTTCATAAATATCTGGAGAAGTATTTCTTTTGATACTGGATCCTGCTCGAAATGAACTGTCACTCTTTGATTTCCGAATAGGTGCTTGAACGAGAACAGGTTCTGACATATGTGGAGCAAATAGCATCAGATCGGACTCTTTTAGTATAGTAGATGAGTTGGAAGCAGATCTAATCCATGATTGATTCAGTTTATCAAATCGATTTAATACAAGTTCAGCATTTGTTGCATGAGGAAAAGTGTATTGTTCGATTGCATTGATATCAAAAGTCCCGTTGATTGCTGAAACTGCACGACTCTGACTCAAAGATTCGCAAGCTGATTGAACTAAAGTCGGCATAGAAAGAACAGGAGCCCGGTATCTACTTGGAACGTGAGAAGGAGCCTGACGAAGCATATCAGCCATCAGAAGAGTTGCTTTGAGACCACTTGATGAATCAGGCATTGCAAGAATCAGTCTGGCAAGAGAAAGTGGTAGTTGAGCATTAATAAGAACAAATTGAGAGAGAACTCTAAAAGCGGCTAGAAGATCGATTGTTGGTTTATGACGTTCAGTGTCATTTTTCATTCTAGCATCATGTTGGGCAATTACGAAGTCATGTTTCAAGTTACTTCTGTATTTGTCCGGGAGATGCATAGTTTCTGAAACAAACTTTGAATAAAGAAAAGTATAACTCAAACTGAAACTCACTGTAAAATGACAATGCTTCATCCCATGACTCGAAAGTTTTGCTGGCATACGGTACATCCACAAATTCACAGCACAGATCAACTATAGAATCCCGAATCCTAATCAAATTATCGTTTGCAACTGATCCTAGACCAAGATAATCAAGAAGTCGAAAAGGGGATGATGAAAGAATATTTGAGTTTGGACCAACTGCAGCACAAGCAAACAATCCGGGCCAAGAACGGAGAATACAAAGAAACGAGCATTTAAAATTCTCTAGAAAGTCATTCATATGAAAACTTTCATTTCTGAAGTTCAAAACTGAATTGATTTAAACATTTGAATGAAAACTGACGCTGAATCGTTGGTAATCATACTTCCTCTTTTTTGAAACATTCCAAATTCAACAAGAGGTGCAAATATCTGTTCCAAAACAAGATCCAAATGAGCTTTAATCCTTATTTCTGGAGAATCAAGCCAATAAATTAATACGTGCGACACCAAAACAACAATTCGTTTACTCATACAAGAAACTCCTGTGAGGACTTTAACGAGCCAATCAGTTCCAGCCATCTCAAGAATTAGAGAAGGTTCGGTCAAAGTTAATTCAAGAAAGAGACCGACACACGGAAGGGACAATCTGGAAACATGAGGCGGTTATCTGAAAAATGAACGAGTAGACTCACTTGTCTTTTCCATGAGTTTGTTGACCTTCAAAAGAAAGCAGAGCAATGGAAATGATAGGTTGCATAATAGATTTAGGAAATGCATATTTCCTGAATAATCGTTGTAAGATTGAAAATACAATAACCCATAACTCACTTTCCATTTTTCTGTGCCGCTGAAGAATCAATTAACTTCTTCAAATTTGACTTCTCATAGATTTTCAGCATCCAGACGATTAATTTAAAAGCTTCAACTCTTTCTGTTTGATTTTCCATTTGTAAATCAATAGCTCTAACAATATAAATATCCACATGGGTTGTAAGAATCACAACTAAATTTCTCTCATTCATTGTACATTTTCGAACAATATGAAAGCACATTGCACGAATAGAAGGATGATCATCTCGGAGGAATTTTAGTACTCTGAAATGTTCAGGATGTGAACTCTAATTCAAAAGTGCAATTTTTCTCACAACTGACAAATCTCCTCAAAAAACTCGTTATCGGTAAGCGATTCCAATGTCGTTTCCATTATAGCTCTCGATATTCCATTAAGAAAATTAGCCTTATCTTCGTAAGGAGCTTCAATAAATGAACCTGATTCAGTCATTAATTTTTGAACATCGTCACGGCTTCTGAATCTTTCTCTTCGTTTATCACTGTTTTCACTTTCCTTTTCTGAAATGAAAAAGTAAAAAGGTGAAATTTAAGATTTCCAAACAAACTAGATGACAAACAGAAATTAAATGATTTCAACTCACTAGATCTCGATCTGATTCGGATACTTTCTCTGATTTCTTGTATCCTCTGAGCATTGTTTCCAGTTTTATGGTACACTTTTCGACGACTGTCCATTGGCTGCGAGAGACAATAATATTTGAATTTGAAGAGAAAAAGATAGGAGGAAGAGTGTTAATAGTTCTGATAAGGAAATGGAATGAGAGTAGGGAGAGAAAGAAAAAGAAATAGAGAAGGAGAAGGAAAGTGAAAATGTTTTGAGAAGGTTTGAAATGAACTAGTGAAATGAAAGTAGACAAAACAATTGAGGCATGTGGTTCCTGGTAAAAAACATATGAGATAAAATAGTAGCATGCTCTTTGTATTCCATTTCAGATTCCACCGTCAGTTAAAGAACTGTGGCTTTCAGATTCACGAGAAATAGTCTACAATGTTTATCTTGAAAATTTGACAGTTGAAGTCTACCCGGATTCATGTTGCAATCAATAGATTGCCTTGTGTCTTTATAAGTTAATCAGATCTACAGTAATACTGTATGAACCTTATTCACTAACTTTGCCTACCTTATTCTTGGTTCTAGTATTATCTTCATTTTATTCCATAAAACGAATGTGTAATCTGTCTTTCAGTACATCAATAACTGTACATAACCTCATTCAAAGATATTCAATGGAGCAAACAACATAAAATTAAATATACTGAAATGTTAAAAATTGCCTAAATTAAGTTGATGATTTTGAAAATAATCTAGTTGAAAAATATTCTTTCCGAAACGCTCTACAAGATGCAATTAACAGTTCTTGTGGGAAATTTCATCTTTGTTCACAAATGTCGTCTGAAAATTGAACGGTGAACCACTATCAACAACGCCGTGCAATCCCTCGAAGAAACCTCGGCCACCGGCCGTGTACTCCTCGTCGACGAGTAATGTATGGCATCATTATTTAATTTTTAGGCTTTTCTTGTTTCAATTGAATGAATTCTGTTTCTTTTCAACATAGAAAAATCACTTCTTAAGTTTCCCGCTTTTTTATCATAGTCTCTTCGCACGAAAAATAGTTGAAAATGCAATTTTTTAGGTAATACACAATGAGTCCTCTTGGGAGGTTCTCGGCAGTGGCTCAAAGCCGTCGACAGGTAATTATTGTGACAAGCCAGATCTGAAAAAACATAAGTTTCAGCTGAACAATGTCTTCCGGCGATTCGCATCGAATGAAGCGCCATCAGTAATTGTTCCAGGTGTTCGGCCTATTGAGAGGATCAGGAATATTGGTACGCTACAACTTTCCGACATTTCCTATAGTTGAATAATTTTCTAGGTATCTCTGCTCATATTGATTCTGGAAAAACAACAGTAACGGAGAGAATCTTGTACTATGCGGGTAGAATCGACTCAATGCACGAGGTTCGTGGAAAAGATGATGTCGGAGCGACAATGGATTTCATGGAGTTGGAAAGGCAAAGAGGAATTACTATTCAATCAGCAGCCACTTATGTTGATTGGCATGGAACTAATATTAATATCATTGATACTCCTGGTCACGTAGATTTCACTGTAGAAGTTGAACGTGCTCTTCGTGTACTTGATGGAGCAGTTCTTGTTCTTTGCGGTGTCGGAGGTGTTCAATCACAAACATTCACAGTTAACAGACAGTTGGCTCGTTACAATGTTCCATTCATTTGCTTCGTTAACAAAATGGATAGAAATGGAGCAACTCCACTGAAAGCTCTTGATGGTCTCAGAAATAAATTAAATCACAATGCAGCACTTGTTCACTTACCAATCGGAAAAGACTCGAACTTCAACGGAATCGTTGATTTAGTAGAAGGACACGCATTGTATTATGAAGGCGAAGGTGGACTTATTGTTAGAAAGGATGAAATTCCAAAAGATTTGAGAGTGGAAGCAGCAGACAGACGAGACGAACTTATTGAACACATTGCTAATGTTGATGAGACACTCGGAGAAATGTTCTTGAATGATCAGAAGCCAGATGTAAAACAGATTCACGAAGCTATTAGAAGAACTGTTGTGAAAGTAAGTTCCTATTCTTATGAACATCAAAACAGTTATATTTTAGCGTCAATTCGTGCCAGTTTTGTCTGGATCTGCCTTGAAAAACAAGGGAGTACAGACAATGATTGAATCAGTTGTCAAATATCTTCCTGACCCATCCGAAGTTGTTAACAAAGCAACTGTCAAAACAGAATCCGGAGAAGAGAAAGGAATCATCCTCTCTCCAGAACGTAATAACGATAAGCCATTCGTCGGTCTCGCTTTCAAATTGGAAGCCGGTAAATACGGACAACTGACATATTTCCGCGTTTATCAAGGACAATTGAGCAAAGGAGATACTGTCTATGCATCCAGAGACGGAAGAAAAGTTCGAGTACAGAGATTGGTTCGAATGCACGCTGCCGATATGGAAGAGATTACAACTGCTTATGCTGGAGACATTTGTGCCACATTTGGACTCGATTGCCACTCCGGAGAAACTTTCTCGACCGATCAAAATCTCGCTCCACATTGTGTAAGTAATTCTTGTGGTAGACAGAAAAAATAGAATTATCTTATTTCAGGAGTCTATGCACATTCCAGAACCAGTCATTTCAATGGCTATCAAGCCAGTCAATCGTAAAGATGCCGACAATTTCATCAAAGCTTTGACTCGTTTCACAAAAGAAGATCCAACATTCCGTAGAGAATATAACCAAGAGGCAAAGGAAACTATCGTTTCGGGAATGGGTGAATTGCATTTAGAAATCTACGCACAACGAATGAAGAGTGAATACAATTGCCCCGTTGAGCTTGGAAAACCATCAGTCGCCTACAGAGAGTGTTTGGGAGCTCCTTACAAGTGAGTTCGCTCGTCTATTAGAACGCTAGAACAGTTTTAATTTTCAGATTCCATTTCCGTCACAAGAAACAAACTGGAGGACAAGGACAGTTTGGAGAAATCGAGGGAGTTATTGACCCCCTCCCAGCAGATCGTAATACAGTTGTTGAATTCTCTGATGAAACATTCGGAAACAACATTCCCAAGAATCTATTCCCAGCTCTTAAGAAAGGTCTTGACGCGATTGTTGCGGAAGGACCACTTATCAAAGCCAGAATTGCCGGAATCCACGTTCGTGTTCAAGATGGATCCACTCATGCCGTCGATTCTACTGAAATTGCCATGATCAACACAATGCAAAACATGATGCGCGAATCATTTGAAAAAGCGAATTGGTTATTGCTCGAACCGATCATGAAGGTGGAAGTAACGACGCCAGCTGAATTCCAAGGAAACGTAGTGACATCATTGACTCAACGTAATGCTCTCATTACTACAACTGATTCAACTGAAGGATACGCAACTGTTGTCTGTGAAGCTCCTCTTTCGGATATGTTTGGATACACATCAGAACTTCGATCATTGACAGAAGGAAAAGGAGAATTCAGTATGGAATATTCAAGATATGCACCAACATCATTAGAAGCACAGGAACGAGTACAAGCAGAATGGAGACAATTGCATGGAGTAGCTGATCCAAATGAGAAGGGAAAGAAAAAGAAGAAGTAAATACATTGTTGTAGGTTTTTGTTTTTTTTATTAACTCTTATACTCTCTTTTTCTGTAGATTAGGATTTTTTGTTATTGTTTTCGATTTTCGTTGAAATTTTTAGTTTTTTTTCTTGTCATGATTCAATAAAAATGGCTTTATTGGTCATAATAATTCAAAATTCATACTCAAGACTTCTCATATTTGACACGTTCCACAGCCACCCAAAACTTCTTATTGTCATCTGAACGGAATCCGATTGGCCCAAGCTCACAGTCACCACACATCAAAACTTTCTTCTTGTCCACTGTCTGCCAGCCAACAGTATCAAAAATCATATCATTATCAGTATGCCACCACCAACTGATCTTCTCATAAACTGGTGGTCCTTTAGCCTGATGAGTCATAACACGAAGTTGATAGGGTTGATTATCGACTGTCATGACAACATCTTCGGGAAAAATGACAGATTTGCAACGACGACAGACGATTTTGTGTAGGTTACGGTCGTCTTCATTAATCAAATCGTCTTTGTTAACCTTTTCACATTTTCCATTTACCGGAGTGTTCGCTGGCTGCGGTCGGATCGCGAATAGTTGAAGTTTCAGCGGTATTTGCATCTGAAATTAGAGGGAATTGATGGTTTTTAGAAGAGAAAAAGGAAACGAACCGCTTGTGAAAAGTACCATGAAAATTGAAATGATTGAGAATGAATATAAAAGGATGAGAAAGAAACGTGGAGAAGTGAGAATTTGTTTTTTTTTGTTTCAAAGAAAAAAAACGAGAACACGTAGAAAAATAGGGATTGTGAAATTATTTTTGAAGAAGCAGAACCAGAAAGTAGTAATATATATTTTGAAATCATTCCTAACACTGGTCATATAACTAAAAAACTTTATTTCAAATAAATAATACAAGTACTTTATTTTCTTCTCAATATTCAGATTTTTCGATGAGATTGTTCGGAATGCTTGATGAGTTCTTCACGGGAAGCTGTCTCTATCTGACAATATCTGCATGCAAATGCAGAATACTGCATTGTAACCGGATTGTAATCCTTCCCCTTACCAAGCATTTGTCTCTTGACCATAACTCTGAAGTTATTAGATAGATTATAGAGTCTTAAGTAAATAATCAAACCTTTGTGGTGGCATCTTTTTATACGGAGAAGATACTGGACGAACCGCTGTAGTAATACGGGTGACATTGCTTTTGGATTGATCTGGAATAGCAGTCGGTGGTGGAGCAGAAGAAGTAGAAGGAAGAGAATCCGAAGTTGGAGTAGAAGGTAATGCAGCAAGTCCTGGATTCAGAAGACCAAATAGTACAGACTGTTCTGATAATTTTGAGGAGAAAAGTTCAATGATTTCCTTTTGGAAGTTTCGATTATTCTCTTGTTCCTTTAATAACATTTTGGTGACATCCATAAGTACTTGGCTCATTTGAGCTTGTCTCTCTGATGCATCACGTCGTGCAGCCATATTCTCTTGAGATTGAAAGGCCAAAACTGTACGAATCTGTTGAAAAAAAATGTTGAAACAGTGTCAGAAATCTCATCTTACTGGATCCATTGGGAGATTCATTCCATATGGAGAAACTCCTCCGATCATTCCAAATCTGTTTGGGAAAGAGAATGGTGATGGCATTGGAGGCGAAGAGTTCGCTTGTGGATTCTAAAGATTTGAGTTCAAACCAAAAAAGTATTTTCCAGAAACTCACAATATTTCTCGGAATCATATTGGAATTGGCATTTTGATTCGGCTGAATTGGTTGAACTTCTCTGCCTGGCTCTTGCTTCAGTTCTTGAATACCAACATCTGTTGAAGCTCCCTGGTCTCCAGGCAAGTCGGTCATTCTGAAATCCATAACTGATTGTATTTCTGATTTATTGAAACAAATTTGTGCCTGTCATGCAAAAATCAGACGGATGAAACTGGAGATTACCTTTAAATTTCAAAGAGCCCAAGTTGAAAATTGTTTTGAGTAAATATCTTGAATTGAAATTTCTTCTGGAAAATATTGACCGTGGGAAAAAGAACTGGGATAAGTTTCTCACGGAAATGTAAAGTTGTACTCGTTTAGAAATGTTTTTCATCAATATGACACGTGATTCACGGAATATTTTTTGCTTCTTTGAACTGTATAATCTTCTGATATGGTAGATTTATGAAATCTAGCTTCAATTACATTAGTCATTCGTCATCTTTCTACACTCTTTTACTCTGAAAAACCGAGAATTTGCTCATTTAGTTATCGCATAATTGATGAGAGTAGATGTTGCATCCTCTCAATTTATAACGTCTTTCCGTCACACTCCGAAAAAGAATGCAACGTTCTTTTGGATGACATTGAAGAAGACTTCTTTCCTTTTTTTTCTGCGATTATGTCTTGTCTGTCGTCCGATGATAGATTTTGGATCATTGTGTGCGTATTCTGATTAGAAAGTGCAAAGAAAGTACATGAAGATCAGGCGGATTGTCAAGAGAATACTTGGAACGATCAAAGGATTCACAATAAGTATTTGGCCTAAGCCTTGAAGTTGACTGATATGTTCCTGCCAAAACTTTTCAAGATTTATAGAGATCTATTTCCAAAATTTTCATTTCAGAAGAAAACAATAAGTTTTTCGTGAGTGAGTTCTCAAATAAACTCTAATCCTCTGGGGAGATAATCACGCATTTGTTTTATTTATAGAATCAAAATTATTTCCAACCAAATGACTCTAACTCTTCCATATCACATTTTCGTTCATTCGTACTCTTCTCAATGTTTATCTGCAACTTCTCTCAATTCAGACAAGCTTTCAACTATACAACAGTCACGAACACCTGGCAATGTTGTTTCTCTCTTGAAATTCATTTTGTTTTTTCCACATTTTCATTTTTTTCGAAGCAAAAGTATCGCCTCCTAAAAGTAATGTGTTTGTTTTTACCATTCCGCGCAACCCAGGTGTCTGTGTCAGATCGAAATGAAAAGGGAGTTCTATTTTTATTTTTTGAATTTCACTTTCGAAACTTTCTATTCTCATTGCTACTTTCGATGCCAGAAAGTCTCCTGTAAAACTCAAAATGTTCTATATTTAGGAATCGTTTCTAATTTTTGGTTCTCCATCAAAAAAACCGTGTCTTGAGGCCATCCTCCACCAGAAATTATCTTAGAAAGGCATCCATTCTTTTCACTTTCCTTGAAATTTTACGTCTAGACATCTTCAAAATCATCAATTTGCCTTCCTCTTTTTCTCCTTAATAACCTTCGTTATTTTCACGTATAAAAAGAGATAAGTTTCAATTAATCATATGGATTCTAGTTTCTTATTTATTTAGTTTATGTTTTGGTTCATTGCTCCTTTTCGGTTCCTAAAAACCTTTTTAAGAATCACGTGGGGCTACTCATCAAGGTGTATAATTACTTGTTCAACATTATACCTTGTCACGAAAAAGAAAGAACGAAAAGGTGTTCCGGTGTTTGAATCCGAAATTTTTTGTTATCAAATTATCTGAACCATAATCTAATTTTTTGTATAGCAGACATATAACTTTTCTTTTATTCATTTCTTCGTTCTTCTTGAGGTAAAAATTTCTTAAAACACATTTTTAGAAATCGTGATAATTCTTTAAAGAGTCAAGGATTAATGTCTAGACACTATCATATGCTTTATGTGTGATCTTAATTACGTCAGCGGAAACCTTCAAAAGTTTGCTCATTTATAAAAACTTCTCGAATAAATTTTTTACATGCAAAAAGTGCATTCGTTTGGCATCTTAAATCTCATTCAAAATAACTTGCTCTGCCTGGAAGATTAATGTCTAGACACTTGTCTACTGCATTTTTCTCTATAATAGCCAGTTTGAAAAATGTTTCCCACATCATGAATTCAATGCAAGAACATTGAGTTGAGCAAACTCAAAGTTTATGATTACTCCTACTCATTTCTTTTGAACATTCGGTAAAAAGTTTTCAAATCTTATTTATCAATTACTTGAAACGATCACTTTATTCACTGCTCTTTTCATTTCTCTTGCATCATGTTCATGTTTCCATTATTTCAGCATGTCAACGCTATTCAAAACTCATGATGCTCTTATTCAAGAAATTCAAAAACTACAAACTCTGGAGCAGAATTGTCTCCAAGGATTGGCTCATTCCGACAAAGAGTTCCAAGCGTTCACTTCTAGTTCTCCAAGTTCTGATTCTTGTCAGCAACAATTCGAAAAAACTGAGAAAGCAGCAATGATCTCAACATACACATTCTTGTATGTGAACAATCTCAAAGAGGAGAAGATGGCAGAGTTGGAAAAAAAGATTCAAGAACAAAAGAAATTGGAGAAGGAAACAGAGAAAAGTGATTGCGAATAGTCAATTTTATTCTACTGATCAGCCCAATGTCTTTCAATCTACGAAAAAGTGCTCCATATAACTTTCACATTGTAAATATGTAAATATTTCATACTTGTCTTTGGTTCTATTTATTAATAAATTGAAATTATAAACATGGAAATATACTGCATCTGAATAATCAGGCAAACAGAATAACGAAATGGAAAATTAAAGTTCAGAGCTTTGAGACGTCAACTTTCCAACTATCTCGATACCAGCGACTTTCGATTGATTCACTTTTTGGAGAAATCTAATGTACTTATCATGCTACAGGTTCGGAAGTTTTAATTTTTCCTTGACACTTCCATGAAGAAGCTCAAATTGCATAGATTTCACATTTCACAATGAATTAATCGAGTATTTTTTTGGAACTCAAAGAGGCTGCCTCAATCCAATTCAAATCCTCTCTATCATTCCAATGAACTGTGTGCTCAATCAAAAAAAGGTCACATTTTATTACTTGATGGCTCTCTGACTCAAATAACGATGAGCAGTCCGTCTCTTTTTTGTTATTAACCGCTCATTCTCACTTGAATAGTCAGTCTGTATCCCCTAGTCAATTGTATTTTCAATCAGATCTATTTTTGGGTTTCTGATTATAAATATTTCAAAATGAACCCTTTCATTTATTGTGATTATTAATGCTTGCCACCGTAGTGACCTACACTTTTCCCCAACAAATATAATTTTTTGTCAACAACTTTAAAAAATATTCCGAGTTGACTATTCAAATTTCAACCAATTCGTTACTCCCATAGCGTAAACTGCAGCATACAGGGTGGCTGATAAGTATACAACGTTTTTGTTTCGGCTTCTTGACGCCGTGCCAAGTGATATTTTTTGGAACCCCTAAAACTTTTTGAAAGTAGATCACTAAAATAAAGTTACATCAAAATCCCAGAGCTAACTCTTCAGAAATGGGGGTCACATCATGTCCTTAGCCCAACGAAACCACATTTCAGGCCATTTATGGTGATTTTCTGGCAGTGATTTCAGCCGAACTATAAATCGGAATGACTTTAAAATTATTTTGGTATGAAAGAATATCAGTACAAGTAAAATCCAACACTTGTCAGACTTTTAGAAAAGCGGCAGCCATCACGAGTTGCCCGACTATTGGAGGTAGTTGAGGTGCGCCGCGTGTCAACAGGTTTTCAAGGATACTGCTTTCTTTGCAGTTTAGAACTGATTCATAAAGATCTAAGTGTATGATAACGATTTTATATAAACAAAAATGTCTCATAAAAAAGTATTTCAACCTTTGTTAGTCTTTTCTGACAGAAATTTTCGTCTGATTGGGTATCAAGCCCCACTATTGAATTTCACCGGACATTCTGGCGATCAGATCAGGAAACAAGTGAAACATGCTTTTTTTGGTATAATTTACTGTCTCATGCTAGAAATCGTTCATTCAAACACATTCGCAACCTCTGCTCCGACTCAACTGCCACAAGACCAAAGAATTTCAAATAACGTCAATTATGCCTGATATTTACATACGGATTTGTGGCTGTTTAATTGTCTAATTTTGATTCTTGTGGCACTGTTTAGGAGGAATTCTTAAAAAACAAGTAAGTAAACACATTAAACTGCCTTTTAGACTATTTTTGAATTGGTTTCAAAAAGCCTGAACTAAACTTTTGGCTCGAACTACCCGCGGCGCACCTCCATTATTTTTTCCGTGCTCCACAGAGCATGTGCCAGAGCCAAAGAGACATACTTCTGAAAACTCTTCGAAAACATAAATTTTAGACCATTTTCGATCATCTGGCAAAGTTTCTTTCAGAAAACTAATCTACTTTCCGAATTATTGAACTTTCAAAACGTTGTATACTTATCAGCCACCCTGTATATCAGATACATAATGTTACAGTAACCAAAAGGATGTTTACAGATTACCGGTGAACAAGGTCACAACTTGAGTCACAAGTACAGAAGGAAACATTCCTTTTTTCCAATTATTTTGTTGCTTTGTAACCTTCATAACATATATCTTTCATTTCTTTTCCACACACCGTTGACCCTCTCTATCCCTCATTTCTTTTCAATTTTCAGAATATGGCTTTCTCTGTTTTCGATGAAGAACGCAAGAAAATCAAGACTCGAATGATTAAATTGAACAAGACTCTTCGTGATGTAACAGAATCACTGGAAGTGTTCCAAGCCAGATACGTGGCACCAATCATTGGAAATCTTAATCCATCTCCGATTCATCTCATTCTTCTGAACGAAACTCTTCGTCAGGCAGCTAACTACTCGACCGCATTGTTTGAGCTGAAGAAAATCTATCTCGCAGAAGTTGAGAAAATCAAGGAGGTCGATAAGATGGAGGCAATTCATAATGAGGTAAAGCTATACTGATTTACTTTAATTATCAATCTACTGTTATTTCAGCTCGCAAAGTTCAAGATCTGATAAAGGAATGTTCAAACTTCAATGAATCAAATGTTGAATATGCTCTGCTTAAAGTTCCCTTACTAACTATTTATTGGGATAATAAAATGTTTCTCTCGAAATACTTAATAAAAGAATAACGTCATTCAGATCATACAGTTTTCCTAGAGGCGTCATTTAACCAAAATGATAAGGATCAACAGTCTGAAACTAGATAGAATCCAAGAATGAGTCGCTTTGCAGAATGATTGTTTCATGATAAGAATTAAAGATACTTCAAACTTCTGCTTCCGCCAACTGTTCAGACAACAAGCGTTACCATTAGCCGAGTGTTGTTTTTACAAATGTTTCTGAAACAACTGCTCTTGTTTGTCTCGCACAAAAATCCTTTTTTTGCGTTGAGAATAAATCGGAAAAGATACGATTCTGTCCCGATGCTCTAATCGAGGCAGTCACAGACCTTCCACCTGCCAAACATCTGGAAATTGTGGGCGTCGCTTCGACTCAACATCTCCCTCAACTCCATTTGTTAAATCACTTTCTCCTTTCAAATTTTACTTTCTCTTCCAGCTACAAACTTTCTTTTCTCTCAGGCTAAGAATTGTATGATGGATACTGATAGTTCTCACTTTGATATCGAGCGTCATTACATTCGCGAACGCATCGCCAGTCTTCGTCAGAGCATGTTTCGTATGACAGACGACCTAGAAGCTCTCGCAAATCGAATCACTGAAAGAATGCAACAAAACAACATGACCAATAATCAAATAATGCATCTTCTGGATGTTTCCATTGAGGCGGGACTGAAGATCGTAACAGCCACAGTTCATCTGGAGTATTGTTGCATCAAACATATCGAAAGATACATCCAGATCAACAACGATCAAATTATTCATCTCGAGGTATGTTCTAGGTTGTTGTTTGAACTAAGAAGAAATTTTTGACAATCGATAGTATTTCAGCTCGCCAAAATCAGCATCTAATCTTTTGACAACAGTATGTTGCAGATAAATGTGTTTCCGTTTATACTAATATTCAGTTATCTTCTGTAAATCCTTCTTTGAATCATATTGAACTTCTGTACCTAAATAAAGTATACTGCATAAAACCTTGTACTTTGCTTTACGGGAGACACTGGTTGACACCATTCACTGTTTTCAAATGTTTCATTTCAGGAAAAAAAACGTTTACCTGAGCATTCGAGCAAAAGTTATTTGGTCCCTGAAAAATTTGTTAATATAAATTCCTTTCGCAATTCATATTTCTAATCAATTTCTCCTACCCTTTCCCTATATCTATCTACAGACAATCACGACAATTAATTTATTTCATAGCTCATTAATTAGTTTTTTGCCCTATCTGATAAGAAGAGAACTGTGTATGTATTAAGACAGAAAAGGGTGACGGCGTATCACCTAATTTATCTTTTCGCTGATTTCTCGTATCACGGTCGATTGAAGTTGTTTATCGGTTGTTCTTAGCGGACAGGATATAGATATGGATAAAGAGAGAATAAAAGAAAACTTGCAAAATTTTCAACGAAAACGAAACGGATTTAGAAAGTTTCATTATTAACACGGTTCTTGAAGAATAAATCAGTGTTATTATTATTATCAGTAATGACATTATTATTATTAAATTGTACATGTAATAGTAGAAGAATGAGAAGTTTAGATATGACCCATATATCAAAAATTGGAGACAAATAAGATTATGAAAGCCAACTTGGAGAGGCAAATACAGTAACCATGGCTCCATCAGAACCCCATGCAGGACTCAGAGCATATGGAGACAAAACAACTGCAGTGACATATTGAGGTGATAGAATAGTTGGAGAAAGAACGAATGGAGAAAGAACTAATGGACTGAGAGCCAATGGATTTAGAATAATGGGTCCAAGGCAGAATGGAGTCAAAATAAGAGGAGTGAGAACTTGTGGAGAAAGGATGAATGGAGCAAATACCAAAGGAGAGAGAACAAATGGATTCATGGATCCTGGACAAAGAATAAAGGGATTGAAAGCAAGTGGAGTGATAATAATTGGAACCATTAAAAAAGGGTTGACGACTACTGGTGATAGAAGACGTGGAGAAAGAACAACAGGTACCAAAAGCCATGGAGACATGATCATAACTCCGTAGATAGCAGGAGAGAGAATCAAGGAGCAAAGCATGACAGGGGAGAGAATAGCTGGTTGCGAGACGGACTGAAAATAATGAAGTTTTAAAATAAAACTTTTTTAATTTAAAAAAGTTGAGCTCAAACACAAAAACTCACTTTAGGATCCAGGATAAAGTTGGTAAAAGTAATCGGAGATAGCACGATATCATTTCTTCTCGCTTCGAATTTCACTTTTTCATGTGCCAAATCTTTGATTGTACTCATAATTGCTCTATCAATTTGTGGTCTACTTAATGATTTGGCTGTCTTCAAGAACTTTTGATTTTCTCCAACTGATCCTTTTCCGTAGATCAGATCCATTTGATCATGTCTCATAATCGTGTATCCAGTTCTATTCATTTCTTTCAATTGCTCATCCGAATATGTTTTATCAAGTGCTTCAAACATATCAATCTTCTTTGCTTCATGTGGAAACTTTTCAGTTACGTTTTCTTTTGTGAAATACAATGGTTGTCCTTCTGGTCCTCTTCCCATTGCATCATCTTTCAATCGTCGATATTCTCCTATTTTCTTTTCAACTCTTTCCATTGCTTCATTGACACCAGTAGCTTCAACAATAAAGTCTAGAAAGTCCTGGGAATCTTTACTATCAGTTAGTGATCCGAGAAGGTTTCCGAGAGATGCTTTCTTCTCAATTCCAGATCCATCTTCATGAAGGGCAAAAAGGGAAGGAGAAAGGACATCAATCTGAAAAATTCTGAAGTTTTCAAGTTATCTTATTACTGTTATCTTATTAGGAACGGTATCACAATAAGCTATCTATACCCAATTTCTGTAAAGTCATTCTACTTTTTGCAGCTACTAACCTCATTATTCTTTGCTTCTTCTTCCTGTGGAATAACACTCATAATCCTCGGACTAATAATTCTGACAATCTTTCTGTCGAAATCCGTCGTATTGTGCCCTGCCATGTCTAGACTCATCTTGGCAGCTGTAAATGTTTTTCCTTTCGTGAGTTTTCTTCTTTTAGGAAGTCTTACCATCTCTCATCATTTTCATCGGAATCATCAAAAGTTTATCTTGCTCCGTCATCTGATTTTTCCTATCTCTAAGCACTTCTTTAATCTGATCATTATCGATAAACTCCTCCAAATCATTCAATTCTTTCAGACTATCGTCCTTTGCCAATTTCTTATTCTGTTTCATTTTTGATGCGGCATCAGTGAAAATACTCATTCTCTTTTGCATAAAATCTTCCATCTTCTTTTGCTCTTTTATCTCATTCGCTTTTATAGCAATCCTCTCAATTGTTTCTTGCCATTTTGCAACTTTTTCAGTCTTTTTCAAAAGTTTAACAGCACTTGTCAAATGCTTAGTTACTAATCCAAAGGGAGTCCTGGAAAATCATGATTATCACAGAAAATTCAGTTATTCATACATTTCTCTATGTTCCTTCAAACTGTAATTGTCTTTTGTATGCACATTGATTTCTCTCTTCGCCCGGAATCTGAATGAACCGACCCATTCTCTATCTTCTTTTATTTCATTTTCTGTTTTTGGAGCCATGGTTGTCTTTGTTACCATCTTATCAATTTTGCGGCGCATATCTGAAACTTTTAACTTTCAACTAAGAAGAAAAATTACCTCTAAAACATACTTCTAACAAACAACCGTTTCCTATGAATAAGTCGGTTCTTGTGGGCATTCTCCTCCAATTGAATCAGACATTTCGCGTGTTCGGACAGTGTTTCAGCTTCAGATGAGCACTTCTCATGATTTTTCTTCTGGTATTCTTCTACCAAAGCTAATCTGAAAGAAACTAGAAGTAGACCGTGTTCCTCTGTTTTTCTTACCTTCTAGTTGCAATTGCAGCCACAATTCCAGAAAACCCTTGAACTGCCCAATGCTCTAATAGCTCTTCTCCGGACTCTGTTGACATTGGAACATTGAAAACTTTATCTTTATAATGTGGTGATTTTAGAATCTCCTGCTGTGTTAACCCATATTTTGTGATATCTATTTCTGATTTCACTTTTAGACTTGAACAGTTTGAAATACATAATAATAGTATTGATAGAATAGGTAATAAATTAATCATAATGTGATGATTAGAAGAGAAAGAAGAGCAAACAAAGGGATTCCCTGTGATTTTATTGTTTTCTGGAAGAAAGAAGGCGGTTCCATCCAAAAGTTCAGTTCATTTCTCCAAAACGTGGATGTCCGTAAAAATGGGCGGAGTCTTACGGAAAGATGAAGGGATGTTCTCAAAGGACGGGGAATGATCTCATTGATCCGAGATCTATCTATCATTGTATTGCCAACATTTTGATCCTGATTTTGAAATGAGGAGGAGCGTGTTCATATCACGTGGAATGCGCATTGTTTCAATGATGTTTGAAGGGGAAAAAAGAGGGTGGGATACAGAAGTGTTTCAATTTTTGTTATTATCTTTGAAAAAAGAAAAGGGAACTGTTTGATCTTCGTGTATTGAAATTGTAGAGGTTGGTGATCATATAGAAAGGCATTTGCAGAAATCGTGTAGGTGAGTTGTTTGTATCGAAAAGTCGGATATTATTGGAACTTGATTAGGTTACGAGTGTTTCCCTTTCTGACCTGAAACTGGGTCAGGTTACCGTAACCAAGAAGAATAGAGAGAATGTAACTTTTAATGCTTCTTTTTTATGTCTTTCCAGTCCGATTTCAAGAGACGGCGCTAACGGTTAGTATTCAAACCAAATTCAAACAAAAGTGTTTGAACATTCAACTTTCTAAAAAATACCAGATTACTTTCTATCAAATAACTTATCATGGATAAGATAGTTTTCCCTTTAAAAAAGGCAACTCTTCATATTAGTTTTTCTCAATTTAAAACTACATCAACGGGCTACAAAAACTTCTGGGTACACAGGAATGAAATGCTCTGACTCAACAAAAAAACCAGAAAACCATAAAGTCTAGAAAAATTTAGGTCATTATACTAACATATACAAAACTCCTGCCGTTTGAATTATCAGAATATTGTAAGTCAGGCTTGAAATGTCTTCTAGCCGGAACACTTGCTTCTGAATCTTTTTTCCTGAATTTCACGAATCTAAGCTCCAATGTTAACTTTCAGTAAATCATCACATTTTCTATGATTTGTAGTGTCAATTCTACCGTATGACCTACTAATCTTCTCTCAACCTATTCATCCACTCCGCCCACTTCTTCCCACAAATTGTCGCATACCGTACCTTTTCGGAGTTGTTTATCTCAACGTCCAAAATTATACAAGAAGAAACATTTACTCTCGTCAATCTGTCCGAATGAAACCAAACATCTCTTCCCTTTTTAGAATACGGTTTCAGAAAGAATAAGAAGCAGGTTGAGCAAAGAACAATTTGCATTGAAAATGTGATAGTTCTATGCATGTGTTGATATAAATGTATCATTAGAGAAATTGAAAAGAAATGGATATAAGGAGGCCGTGTTGTACGTGTAGTGTTGATAAATGCTTATCACTTTCCCTCAATTTCCTATCAAAATGTTTCCTTTTGGATGCGATAAAGGGATGATGCTTCTGTTCCATTCTTCTGACTTGACGATAAAAGGATAATAGTAGGGTTTGTGATATGAAAACAATGGAACGATCGAGTATTTTAAAGAACATATAAATATGCTCAAAAATGGAAATCCTCTAGTTGCAGAACAACTTTCTCATAAGTATAAGAGAAGCTGCCTATGAGTTGGACACTTTATTTCCACTTCACGTACAGCTCAAACATAGCCAAGAAGAACCTGAACAAAAATCATAAAACATGTACCTGGAACTTCCTGTTCCATCAATTTTGCACGTACTCCTTACCTTATCATCACATGTTCTCCCTCCGCCTTTTCTCATTTTTCCCTCTACACTTTGTGTCCGCTAAGTCTCTTTTTTTTCAAAACAATTGATGGTAATTCAATTGGACAAGCTAGCCATCAGTCTATACTTGGGTATGCACCTCTAAGGTACAATGACGTGGAACTACTTGACCTTATTATAAAAATTCGAACTATCAAAGGATCAAAATTTTATTTGCTGGAGAATGTTTAAGGGAGAAAATGTAGTCTCTGTAGTCTAGACATAATTGAGTTTACGCTTCGATTAACATTTTTGGATCGGGATGGTGAATGATACTTTGACACGGAATCTCATGATAATTTTAATTTTTAATTTTAATTTATTCATACGATTGAGATAATCGTGAAAAGACGAAGTAAAAATACATGAGAATTGGTACAAGTAAAGCGAAAAAGAATATTTAAGTAAATAGTTAATAGTTAAGCATAATGAGATCAGTTCACCCGGGGGTCTGAAAAGTTAAAGAAAACACACTCCAGAACAGTTTCCTTAAATACAAAAACATAAAACGTCAGAAGTTCTAAAGCTTTGGTGCCCTTTTATTGCAGGTCACACCCTACGCTTACAAAAACTCTTTTCAAAATAGTTCACATCGATTCTGAAAACGTGAACTTACTTACAGAATTACCACGCCATTTCCCTCATGGCTGCCACGTGTTTAGATGTGTTCAATACAACTTTTTTTAAACTTCTCTTCATTCATTTCTTTATTTTCCTGCATTGCAATTATTGGGAAACGCAAAGAATCTCCTTCCGGACAAAAAGTCAATTTCGATTCGAATTGAAGAAATTAAAAAGCGACAAGACTGCTTAGGAGAAAAAACAGAAGATGCCTGAAAAGAAATCAGTTATTCAAAGAGTGAAGAGAACGTTCCGTCAACGTGCAAAGAGCTCCGAAAGCAATAATAAAAAGAAGACTTCGAAAGGATCAGAGTGAGTTTAGATTGGCGAATGAAGGGATTTAGAATGATAAATGAATGGTTTCAGAGGTCAGGAGGGACCATCAAAAGGATCCAAACCGAAAGCGGCGGTAACGAATCGAAAGAGAAGCGGAGTTTCAAGATCTGTTTCGGTGAGGAGTCAGATTGAGTATATTCCGAGGATCAGAATGTTTCAGAAAGAATGCAATACCAGCAGAAGCAGTACATCTCGTGAAACCGAACCAAAAAGTAGAATGAGCTTGATTTTAAGTTCAGTGGATATGGAGGAAGATGCTGAGCCGGTGGTTAACACTCCAGATTTGATGGCTGAAATTAAGAATGAGGAGATAAGAGAAGCGAATTTATTGAAAGAGAAAAAGGAAGACGTGAAAAAAGAAGAGGTGAAAAAGGAGAAAAAGGAAGACAAAAAGGAAGAAAAGAAGGAAGAAAAGAAGGAAGAAAAGAAGGAAGAAAAAGATAAGAAAGATGATAAAAAAGAGGAGAAGAAGGATGACAAAAAGGAGGAAAAGAAAGAAGAAAAGAAAGAAGAGTCCAAGGATGAAACTAAAGCTGATGAAAAGACTCCACCTAAGCAACCTAAACGGCCAAAAGTATGGCTCGGAATGCCAGCTTCTCTCAATTTTTTCAACAATAATCAAGGTAACTTTCAAATTCGTCCGACGTCGTTTATTGTTTTCCAATTACAGACATTCGAAAAATTCGCAATGAATTCGAGTTTCTTGACTCTCTCGTTTGCAACAAATCCACCGAAGCATTCGATGCGAATACTGTACGCAATCGACAAGGATCTCCAAAAATTTACGATGACAATCGGGTCATATTGAATCGTCCGGGACATGATGATGTTAATTATATCAATGCAAGTTACATCACAATAAAGGATGTGAGTGATGCTCTTCTATTAGAGTGCTTTAAACAAAATCTGCTTTTCAGTTCAATCATAAACTGATTGTCGCCCAACTCCCTCAATTCGAAAATGACAGTTTTGTTGAAGACTTTTGGCATATGATCTATCAAGAACAGATTACTCTTGTCTACTTGATGGTTCCAGATAAATTACTCAAAAATGCCACGCCAACTTCTCTCTTCGATGAAGAATGTGGTCAATATCAGTATATTGGGAAAATGTTTATTAACAATCGAAAAACTGAAAACTCTGGTGATCCAAAAGAATACACGATTGAAGTATTGCCAGAAGGGAATTCAGATTCAGTTATGTGTCAAGTTCATCATCATTCATCGTGGAATCATTTGCAACAACCACCGAAAACTAGGCCAATTATCAAGATGATTCATCAGTTTCTTACTGAAAAACAGGTACTGAACAGACTGTTTATTTCATTGAAATAATTTGTTTTAATTTCAGATTCAGAATGCAAGTGTTTGTGTTGTGAGTGTCTTTGGATGTGGTCGGGCTTGCAGTTTCATTGGTGCTCTCTATGCAATCAATCAGTTGAACAATGGAATTGAGCCCAATGTAAATGTTTATGTCGCTTCACAATCAATTTTTAAATTTTTTCTCCAGATTCGTGAAATAATGAAAGATATCAAGCAACAACGTCCCAGTGCTACTGAATCATTTGCTCAGTACGCCGGAATTTATGCAGTTGTCCTTGATTATATTGCTGTTAGTTTTTAGTGATTTTCCATTAACAAATAACTGAAACCGTTTTCAGCGTAAACGTGGAAGTAAGAAGGATCCGATCAATAAGGATATCAATCGTTTTATCGAAGAGTTGAACGACATCACTCCAGCATCATCTCCGAAAAAGTGCTGAGACAGTTTACATGATTTAATAAAAGTGATTGATGAATAGTTTTATGTTTTAACAAGTTCAAAAAGTTAAAAAGAATTCATTCTCGGGCATCAGATCATTTGGTTTTCACCGGTAATACAGTACAGTATTTAAAATGAGAAAAAATTTAAAAATCGTCAAAGCTGTCGTCACTAGACTCTTCAATAGTAAATTTCTCTTCTTCTTCTTCCTCCTCCTTCATCTCTTTTTGTGAAGCTATTTTCTTTTGAAGATTCCTCTTTGCTGCTGTTTTTCGAATGTCCTTTCGTCCTTTGAAATGTAACATATACTGAAATAGTTTTTAAAACTTGTTCTTATTTTATTATTATCGTTCCCACCATCTTATCCATGTTTTCGTCCATGGAGTCTCTTCCTTTTTTCCAGGATTGTTCCCCTTGACAAGGTCTTGACAAGAATAACTCAATCCTTCGTGGATCAATAATGTTTTCAATAATCGACTGATATGGAGCTGTTCTATAAGTTGTTCAACTAACTAAATATAAGTAAGACAGTTTACTTACAGTGATGTAAAGTATTTGTCTCCAATCATCGGTAGTCTTCTAATTTCATTTTTTGCCATTCCAATAGTTTGTTGAAGAGCTTTCATAGAAGGACAGAAAAATGAGTATTTGTTTTTCGGTCGTGCTGAAAAATAGTATAGAGCAATACTTTATTCAAAAACCACAACATACGTCCTTGAAAATTATGCCACATAACACTTCTTGTCGAGATTTGCGAAGCATATTCATCCGGAAACGACAATCTGTTTACATTCCAATCGCTTGTTAACACATCACAGAACGATAATGTCTCCATGACTTGACGATATTTGGACAGATTGGAGCAGAACACGTGTTCATGCTCAAATAAGAAGTCCATAAGCTGGAATACATTGTTTTTTTTTACACAAACGATTTCCATTTGAATACTTTATCAGAAGACAGGTTACACACTGCGATTATATCTGACGCATCATATTCGAGATCTGTTCTTTCTGTTGGCTCTGGTACCGGAACAGATTTTCTCCGCTTCTGAGTCCATGGATCAAATTTCGGTATGTTCGGATTAACACGTTTCGCATAGAGAATACGTCCCACCATGTGAAATGTCTGAATACAAATTTCATTGCATAAACCATTTTCTTTTTCGTTTCTCACATCTTCTTTATTGGCTTTAGCAGCACATACTAACTTCTTTCCAATCTTTCTGCTTGAATCTTCTCCAACTGTATTCATTTGTAGCATGTTCATTGCTAGACGTAAATCTCCTCGTGCTTCTTCTGCTATCACATTCAATTTCGAAGTTGATAAGGAAGATTGTAGAAGTTTCGCTGCTCGAACCACTGCTTTCTTCATAAACGTATCGGCAACTGGATTGAAAATAATTGTGTCGATATAATTTCTCTAAAACTATATAGTCAACGTAATCGAATAACTAATATGGAAAACTGTAACTAACAGCCATGAACTCCGTTGTGAACAGTCTGTCCGGGTTCAAATTCCATGATCCGACATTATTTGAGAGGCAGAATACCACTGGATGTCTGATATATTCTAGTGCTTCAGAGAGCTCTGCTCGGAATGATTCAGGGTCACTGGAAATGAATTGATGATTGATATATTTTTCGAGCTCAGGCAACTTACTTGTATGATTGATCAGGCAGCTCAGATACGAACAATAAGCGATTTTTCGATCCTCCATTTAAACTTATATGCCTTTTCTTCAGAAATCGAATCAATTGGCCAGAACTTGGTTTTTCGTATTCCAGAAAATCATCATAAAGGAGTTCTGGTGAGTAATCGATCAATTCAATTCTCAGTTCTTTACACAGAACTTCAACACAAATAGATTTACCTGTAAGTAGAAACTTCATAACAGTGAGACTTAATCGTCTTTAGCACCTGAGCCACTTGGGCCTCCTAAGTACAAGACGCCGAAATGCTTTGTGGATTCAGAATATGCAGCTTTTAGCCAGTTCGATAGCTGAAACACGAAGCTTGATAGAACCATAAGTTGCGATATCTTTCTTCACCTCTCCCAGCTTTTTGTTGTGAATGTGTAACTCGTCCCGTTTCTGAGGAGCTAATTCTTTAGTCAACAGATCTCCCTCGATATAACTCATCTGAAAAAGGAAAAACTGTTTTTCATAGAAGTTCAGGAACAGAACCGAGAAACAAAACATTTGAGATTCCCGCAGTATTCCTATCGTGAACTCCTCTCGGACAACGAAAAATGATCCGCCTCCGCGCGATTGACACATTTGCGTCAGCTGGCGCATAACTCGTGTCTTGCGCCGGACGGCTATTTTGTGAACCGTATTTCTGGATGTAGACAATTTTTCTGATGCCTGACCTTTAAAAACCTTTTTCTTAAATTTTTATTTGTGTTTCCCAACTTTTCTTTAAAAATTTTTATAAGTTTTAGAGAATGGCGGAAGCGGAAGCTGCTGCCACACACCCGGACCATGGGCAAACTAATCCAGCCGCCAGTTCTATTCCAAAAGGCGGAGAACTTGTCGATCCAATCGACAGATATACGGCTCTTGCTGTACGAGTAAGTTATCACATGAAACTATCACGATTGGGTTATATTATCCCATTTGCAGGGGACAATTGTTGGAGTTGGTCTCGCAGGAGTTATTATCTACTTGAGAAATTCGAGACTGGTGAGTAATACAAAAAGAGCAAGCACAAACTAATGCTTTTTTAGTTTCACAAGTTCCAACATGTCAACCAAATTCCAAAGGATTTCATTCGAAAAGAATTAGAACTAAAGGGACGAGTACGGGAAGTCCTTCCTAGCGGAGAACTTCGTGTTGAGCATGAACCTATTATGAAGATTCCGTTCCTTCCAAAAAGAAAGAACGTTAACTCGGGTCTTCTGAACCTCCGGCTGGCCGGTGTAGAGCTTTCTCAATCGGGACAACAATTTTTGGCCAAAGACTTGAGGCTGACTAACAAGCCAGTCACTTTTACAGTTATCAAGGTATGATGATTTGCCAATTTTTTTTAGTTTTTCTTTTTCGTTTCAGGATGTGGAAGGAGCTCCAGACACAGTTGATGCTGATGTTACTGTCAAAAAAACTGCATTTGGCAGAACAAATCTTAATTTAGAAGTTGTTCGTCGTGGATACGCTCGAGTGCCAGGTCCAGAACAAGTAAAGCATTTGAAGTCGTTGCAGACTGTGCCTGCCTATTCAAGACTTATTAGCCGGCTTCTTATGAGTGAAAAGGTATTTTGAATGAGCTTTTGACATGAATAATCTAAAAAATCTTTCAGGTTGCTGATCGTAGAGGTGTTGGAGTTTGGGAGCGTGATACGTGGGTCGAGTCAGTGCAATCTTATCCTTCACAAGTTACTGGAATCATTCGTTCAGCTGCAATCACCAAGGCTGTGGTATGTCTTTAATAAATAATTTTAAAAAAGAACATTTTCAGGTTCTTCTCTATAACGTGACGAAAGACGTGATTCTTTACGGAGTAAAGTTGACTCAGCAAACCTATTACATGGTTTTGGCAATTGCTGCTCATGTTCAAAATGGTTACCGGCGATTTGCAACTGGAGTAGATCATTTAACTGATAAGTACAACAAAGTTCGTCAACGAATTGGAAAGTGAGAAGTTCACTCTTTTCGTAGAGACTCGCGATCGAACCTACTCACTTATTCCCATCAATCCCTTTCTTGATCCGCTCAATTCAGTTGTACATTTTCTTGTTTACGGATTGATCGTATCGCTAGCTTCATTTTCTTATGTAACAGTAGTCAGTATGCATCAATTTTGTTGATCGTTTCACCTCCATTCGTTTATTTTATTTTCCTTTTGCTCCTTTTTCTGATTTTTATTCCGGTTTTTCATCACCCAAAAAGACAACCTCATCCGATTTTTCATTTATTATGGTAGAGAAAGAAGCTTAGGTTTTTTGCAACGTGTATTATCCTTGTGTGAAATAAATAGCCCATTTTTTATCTTGTCAAAAGATTTACATCGTGAAACATTTATTTCAAAAAAGAACAGAAATTTGACATAACATATTAGGATAAAAAGGAAAATATTAGTGAGATGCGCATCGAATGGCTTTGTTTTTTATTATTATTTAAATGATTTCAGCCACTCGATGCTCATAAATTATTAGTAACTAATCATCGGACAATACTCACAGACAAAGAAAAAAGAGCAGTTATCATAAGTTATCGTGTCACCACAGCTCAAGATGTTTTGCCATGTCTTCTGCAAGATGATCGAAACCTGGAATTGTGGACATGGAATCATCATCAGACTGTTGTGAACGAGAATGATTAGATACTGATGGGAATGATACTGATTGCTTAGCTGAAAACACGGTTTCTTAATTGTGAAAGTTTCAGAATAATAAAACGAACCTGTCACAAAATATGGTTGAATGCTTGCAGACCCTGAGAATGCTGATTCAAATGGACCCATCGAATTATTATTATTTATAGAAGTCTCTGGAGGCAAAAAGAATGATGAGGACTCTAAAGGCCAACTTGGATGAGGACGACCTACTGAAAAACATTTTATGAATAGAGAAAAAAGTAAAGTTACCTTCACAATTCATCTGGGGAATCGGTGAGGATCGCATTGAATTTCGATTTGAAGAAACTCTTTGATCAATTTTATTCGTTACATGAATTTGCATTTCAGAAGTCATTGTGGGTAGTTGACTAAAAGGGTTTCTTCCGGTTCCAGCCATTATTTGTGTCTCCATGTGATCACGGAGATCTGCGAGAGCATGTCTTTGAGATACCTGGAAAAAAATTTCGTTCGTATTTTTTTCATTTTTGAAATCGTAAAGCTATTCAAGAGATTCACCAAAATCACCAAAATTTTGTTTTCTCACTTCGGTTTTTGTGTTTCATGTTGTATGGAATTTTCGTATTTTCTACTTGATAATCACTTCTATTGTAGTATTTTTTTTTCAAGCTTTTCTTATGTTTCCAGATATAAAAACTCACTTCATAAAGCTTATCAGCTCGAATATAAGCGTTTGGCCCATGATCTGGATGAATGAACAAACATCGTTTTCCATAGGGACACAATCCAGTAGTAGTGTATTTATCACAAAGTTTTGTCTTGTATTTATTGTTTTGACGAGGCTCAATTCTAAAATGTACTTTATGAGAATAGGTCAGAGCTTCAAAAAAACTCACTTTGATGGGCGAAGCTCCTCTTCTCCGTGAGCGAATCTGCAATTCTCAGCGAAAGTGCACGTCTTCGATTCGAGCCAAGCTTGACAAATGACTGTTTTATAGGATTCCGGTTTCTGCATACGTCTCTCGCCTCGTGATGCTCTTCTGAACATAATGAATATTATTTATTGAAGTTCATTTCAGAAGAAAAAGGATGATTAAAGAAAAAATAAGGTTACGTTCATCTTGATAAGAAGTTGTTTATTTGTTTACATCTTCTTTTCATTTGAAAACCTTCAATTCTTCTTATAAATATTGAAGTCTCAATCAAAAACTAACTGTGGAAAACCAGGATGAAGTGGTGAAACAACATATTGTTGATCAGCTGGAGAAGTAGACAATCTGTTGAGTGCTCTCATTTGAAGACTTTGAATTTGTTTGTTTCTGAAAAATTATGTAAAGATACAATTGGGAAAAATATTCTTCTGACTCTGCAATTTCTTTTCTCAGCTGCTCATTCACAGCCATCAAATTGGCAGTTTCAAACAAAAGAGAGTTTAAATGTGTTGTCGGACTGGGTGGTCCACTTTGAGATCCAGAAGAAGATCCTTCACTTCTTTGACTATGACTTGGTGAAGATGCATGAACTCCTGATGAAAAAACTCCACTATCAGCTGATCCAGTTGACATTGAAGATGGTGGACGTTTGTCCGATTTCCCGATATCTCTGTAACAAAATGTAACATTTTGAATAAAAAAGAAAAAGATGGATAAAGGGGAATCAAGAAGATCTAGAGGGAAGTATCATTGCCAGTTTTTTGTGGGCGCTGGGTGTCTCGCAAGATAAAACCGTTCGAGTGATAAAGAACAGGATATTTATTCATTTGGATCTTTATTCTCACAAATAAATAATAGTGCACTATCCCAAAAATATTGAGTTTTGAATAAGGGAATCTAGATCTATTGTATAAGGAAGTATATTCTGTTTTGTTATGGGTAGAAGAACTAACAGAACTAGATTCATGGCGACATTGATATGAAATATTCTGTGGAATTTAGACTTTAATATAGCGGCACTGTTCAAAATTGAAGACAATATTAAGGTACAATGTGTTTTTTTATCGTTAATGAGAACTGGAGGGATTTAATCTCAAATTTTAGAGGATTGAGACGTGATGTTTGTAGATGTGCCGTTATATAAGACGTAAAACCTCATATTTCTGTCCGCCCGAAAGCTATTCACTTGAACGCTATTTTAAAGCTCCACCCTCTAACATTTCCGTTCTCTAAGTTAAAGAAAAGTTGAAGAATATCACCAAGAACTTCCTAGTCATAAAATAATTAATCAGGTTTGAAAGGGCATTTGTTCTTTTTTGGGAACACCATTTGAAAGGTCTTGCAACGTTTATTCGAATATTCTATTTTATGATTTCTCATCCCACTCAAAGAAATTAAAACTAAAAATAGTTAAGAACTCACTCTTTGGCCTTGCTCATCCTCTTCTTCCACCTTGATCTCGTTTTGGTTATATAAAATAATGAAGTTATCAGAAGAAGGAAGACGTTTCGGCCAGTCACTAACCCTGAAAAATAAACAAATAACCGTATAGTTTTTTATCTATTCAAAATTAAATTCAAACAAAAACGGGAAAATATGCTGTTGAATAGGGTCAATCGGAAAGGATTTTCGAAATGAGAGGAGGTGACGATTAACAGGACTTTAACACAAAAAAAAATGAAATGGGTGGTGTTGAAAAAAGAGAGGAGAAAATGTGTACTTTGAGAGTAATAGTTGAAAGACTGGAATAACAGCCAGAAAAAAAGAGAAATTAGAGAGAAAGAAAGAGGGAACCGGTCGAGAAAATGACAATTCATGTGATAAGAAATGAATGAAGGAAAGGAGCAGTATTACACAAAAAAAACTAAGAGGAGTTCATGATGGACTTAACAGCTGATTGTGTTCGATTCATGACTCTAACTGACATGTGATTCTGATCAGATGTGTTCGAAGATTTTGGGAGAAAAAAGATAAGAGATATAGATCTGGGAGATAAGGTAACACAAGTATTTTGGTTTTCAAATAGCTGAAATATATTGATAATTAACGGAGTACTTATCTGTTTTGAATTCGGAGAACACTTATGGAGTTTACCATGCTTTTCGATTGGATAGTTCACACAGAAAAATAAGAAGTTAGGAAACTATCATAAAAACGAGGCAAGTGAAATGGTAGACGTAAGAAATTACGAATTATTCTATTCTTTAAAAAAATCCATGGAAAATATTAAAGCTCTTTTTTAAAAATTAGGTGGTTCGGGTAGGGTAGTATGCCATTCTCACAAGACAAAAGCTAAGACTCAGAGTTTTAATTGTTTCTACTGGACTGATAGTATCTCTTCCGGTATGGCTCAAATATATCAGCAGAAACTCTTTCGATTGCGAAGATATACGAAATAGGATTATAAACCGTCGTAACTGAACTTAGATCACAATAGAATGTCAAAAATCGACAACTCCATGAGGTTATGTCATACCAAAAGTGAGAAGATACGAATTGCGACTCGTTGGAACATGTGATCTGCCCTCGATCATCTAGAATACCAGCTAAATGAAGATTAGAGTGAGAGAAATGAAAAAAGAGAGGGAATGCTTCACAGAAAGAGAAAACTTGAAGGGCGGAGGCAATTTGGGACTGCATTGCGTAACAAATGGAACAGCGGTAACATGTTTGCCGAGTGACCGAAAACGAAAGGATTTGAGATGTTATAAGAAGTGGGAGAGAAAGTTGTGTAACAGGCGTTTCATTTTCATTTAGAAATCCACTGTAATGAGTGAATGAAATGGAAATCAACGTTGAGGGGAGGAAGAAAGTCAGAATAAGATCTGAATGTAAACATTATAAAGTGACAAAAAATTAAAGAAAAGGGCAAAGAAGGGGGGAGAAGAGAGGATACGTGGAACCGGACCAAGGAAAAGAAGAAGAGATGGCGAAAGAAGGAAAAGCAATGCCAGACTATTACATCAATACGATTAGGATCAATTGGCAATACAACAAACACGAAACGGCAAAAGAAGGACTTGTCCTCTTTTTCCTGGATCAAGATAGAATATGTGAAAAGAAGAGGACATATTGCCCCGTTTTTTGTACGATTCTTTTCATTTTTGAGAACTTGAAAAATGAATTATTTGAATAGGTGTGGTTGAAAGGCAAAGTTTCGTATAACGATAGAAGATGTGGCTTCCGAAGAAGCAAATTGGTTTGGAACACAAGAGTTGTTGCTCTTTTGATGAAGGTTACGAGAGTACCTTCATTAAAAGAGCACCCTGTGAATCGAATAGCTACATAGAAAGAAAGTTTGCAATTGATTCAAGTTATCTCACAATCAGTTCATTAGAGCTTTGTTGATACGTACTTAATATCTACCAAGAGATTTTAAACTCGAGTGGGAACTCTGATATTTCACCAGCAAACAAAGATTGTTGAGATGGTCTTTAATCATTTTCAGACCTTACGATCATCAACTCATGGATTTGTGAAAATTTGAGTTGGGTATTCAAATTGAAAGTTTACCCGAAATATACGATCTGATTCAAGAACAGCAGCGAGTAATTTTTATAAATTTTGAATGGAAAAGTTGGAAACAAAGGAAGTTAGCCAGGCAACATAAAACGAAAGTCTGAAAACTCTCTACAGATCTTTTCCTGATTTTGTTGGCAGACATATCAGCAACTCCTACCACTATAGATGAATCAGTTTTCTGGAATGACCGATTACTGTAGGAAAATGTGAAGAGTAGTGATGGTAGAAATTGGATCTCGGGAGGGTTTGCCAATTAGCAAAGTACTAGTATTATTCCACCACAACACCTCATCCCCCTCCTTCTTAAAACCAGTCTTTTTCGGCATCAGGAGAAGAGGATCCTCTCGAAACGTATGCACGTAATAGCCTGTGTCTGTTGTCTCGTTCTCTCTTTCACTCTTTTCATTCATTCAGATGAATGAAAAAAAACGGGAGGAGAAGATGCCGTTGAGGTGGCGGTGCCTACGCAATCGCCTATCTAGCTGTAGAAGAAGCGGTAGTTTTGAGGAAAAGATTGGAAGAAAAACGAAGAGAACGATGAGAAGAATAAGAAGAAGAAGAATCAAGAAACTTGCAATTGATCACTACGCAGGTGAGAAGATTTGAGAAGATTTGGGAGTGGAAGATGTAAAAAAAAAGAGGAAGGCAAGAAGAATTTGGTAGGCAGGTGTCAATGTTGGTTTTTACTGGGGAAGTGGTACTGGAGAACCTTTGGAGCATGCAGATGAGGTTATTTAGTTTTGGGATACTTCTGGTGGTATATGGACTTGGTTTGTGTAACAAGTTTTAAGCTCAAACTCGGTTGTTGCTGTCAGCTTATGAACTAAGGATGGGTGACTCTTTTTTTCAGCATAATCGCCTGATTTTAAAATTGGAGATCAAGTAAGAGTGAGTATTAAAAAAGTTTAACTATAATGCTTGTTCGACAAATTTTTACTAATCGAATATGATGCACGTTTAAGAAGAAATGGAGCATTTGAGAACTGTAACTACAGAAGGAAATAACTGAATATGAAGGTCTTGAGAAAAAAGATCTAACAACTGAATCTTCGAACTGATAAACACTCTAGAAACATTACTTTCGGTTTTCGAGCCTTGAAATCTGAAATTAAAACTAGAAAGTAAAATCATATTTGTTATGCTTAAGCTCCAAAAAGCGAAATCACAAACTGATGCGCAACAATCTTTGATTTTATCTTTTTTTGGGCAAACTGGAAAACAGGCATGATACAAACAAGATTAGACTGAGATCAACGTAAGTTAAACATTTTGGAACATGCATGTAAAGTAGAAATCTCAATGAAAGCAAAGCGATCATAGAAAGTTACACGAAATTCTTACAAAAACATCCTCTTCTTATGACCTTCATTAAAACATTGAATTAGTCAATTTCAAATTTCAAGGTTTAGCGGTTCTTCCGATAGAGCGTCTTTGCCGCATTTTGCCTTCGTATATACATCAGAAACTAAGCATAAAGTACAACTGCCCCCACACTTGAAGACCGTTAAACACGAACAACTTTTTCTTCCGGAAAAGACGATTGTTGTCATTATTAACTAACTGTTATTGTAGTTGCCGTCATCATCTTCTCAACATCATCTAACATCAACAACATCTTCTTTTTTTGCCTTTTCTTCACACCATCCGTTCACCTCTTCCGTTGTCACTCTCCCACCGAATTCACTGCAAGGATCGGCAGAAGCTAACGAAGAATTAGCATTAGCCTCTGTCGTTTTTCCGATTCTCTCTTCAGTTTTCTTCTGATTTCTTGGTCTCTTGTGAAAGGGCAATTTGAGTATCTGACGAAAAACGTAGAAGACACCTTCTGAATTTAGAAGCCGTCACGTCTATTTCCATAATTGACCGTTCTATCCGAAATATGGTAGTTAGTTGCAATGTCTGGGTGTCGGCAGACGGATAATCGAATAAACTACGAGAAATGGAAAAAGGAGGGAAAGGGAAGAAGAAAGAATATAAAAGTCTAGAAAAAGCTATGTACATCAGAACACATAAGTGCTTGTTCAAGTTGTTTCAATAGTGTCTTCTGGGAGGTGGAATAAAATATGTGACCTATGTGTGAACTGTATTTTTAAGAATGAAACATGACATTATTTCGAAACTGTGATTCATTTAAGAGAACAGAGCTCTGACATTTGTTATCCCTAAAATCCATCTCAAGTTAGGTTCTCAGAGGTCAATTATTTCTGAGAGTTGTGGCTCAAAAGATAAAGAAAGCTGTTCTAACCATGTAGGACTTCATCCTGAACAGCACGTGGCATAGTCCTAGCCAACTATAAAAAATGGGCTCGAAAAGTTGATGCATTTGCTCGAAGTAGAACTGCCAATGTACATCAAAATCTAACTGTATCCTGTATTCTACTAACAATTTCTTTCTAAAATTTCAAATCTAGAGACCAAAAATCAACTTGGTCAATAATCTTCACGAAACTCTGGAATTTTCAAGCCAGAAACTAGTCCCCTGCCATACTTTCGACTAATTTTTATCCAAACAATTACACGTTCTTCTCGATAAGTACATACCTCATGAAACATAAAATGAATATTTACTAATGCCCCTTCGAGACTCTAGTTCGAAATAAGAGCTTGAGTCTTGAAATTTGAATTTCAGAGGCTTACAGAAATGAGAAAAGTGCTCATAAGTATTATCCTGAGGCTCTCTATTGTTCCGGCTAGAAGTAAGCGTTAAATAATCTTTCGTCATTTTTCGCGTAGTTCAAGAGTTCAAAAAGTTATACCAACACTTTTCCCCTCTTTCAATAGATGATTGAAGTTAACTTTGAAATGCTTTTCTATCAGCAACAATCTATACACAAAAACCACCGAAGATGATCATATCAAGAAACCAAACATAATTAGCTGTGAAAATCAAAGAATAATTGAAGAACTGACGTGGCAAGAAGCTAGTTAGCCATCTCTTATTCCCGACAAATCGTAATGAAAAATCAAGCTGATAAGGGTGAAAAGAGAGAGGGAAAAAGAAGAAGAAGAAGCATCTCTTTCGGGAATTGAGAAGAGAGACAAAAAGTGGCTAGGGATGCGCCGATTGCTTATTCTACTTCAGGGCCGCCTGCTGCAACTTCTCGGCGGGACCGTGCGGAACCGGTCTGCCGCCTTCGAGGCACGATGGCAACGAATATATCCAGAAGAAAAGAGACATTCAAGCTGATTTTTATTTCCTTTTTCTCCCTTCTTCTCTACACCAGCCCAACACAATCACCGGAATTGATATTCATGAGAAGGAGAAATGTTTGTTCCGGAGAAAAAGAGAGGAAGAGGAAGAAACACGATTGATGAATTGAATAAAGTTTGAAAATGTTAAAGATCTAACTTCAAAATTTTTTACATTTGCTTGAATCTTTCAATGCAGATAATGGGAAAGAAAGCTGAAGGAATCTAGACCACATCTTCCTGGTACATTTATAGACTTAGCAATATTCCGATAGCAATATTTTACCACAAAATATTTTGCCTGAAGTACTAGTTGACCATTCTGTGGAATACTTCACCATTTTTAGAAATGGCGTATCATTACTATAACCAGTTGACAACTTTCGATGAAACTTTCGGAACAAGCGTAACAAGGGGAAGAGCATCTACGCTCTATTTTGAATTGCTTGATTTCTGGAGGGAATACGGAGGGATCTGATGGCGGAATATGATCTTTAGGGCAATTCTTTGGAATACTAGGGAAGTGCAAAACCGATAAATCGACGGAGATGTATCAGAAAGATAGACTAACTAAATTGTCTTCTAGAGGTCTTCTTGTTAGGGTTGCCATACCTGAGGGGCATGATATGAAACAAACTCTAACTTTTACAACATGCCTACTACTGTCAAAACATCTGCCAAGATAATAAACTACGGTAGCCCTCTTTCCTGGAATGCTATCAGTCTGAAAATATGAACGGGTTTCCAGAGAGCTGATGTTTTACCTCAGCTCTCTGGTGTAATAAATAGGTTTGTGCTCTTAACACTAAAGGTTCACTTCTTAATAGTATTTCCACGTTGTCATCCTCAAAACCAAGAGAAGCCTTCTACCGAAGAGGATTCTTCAGAGGTGCAAAATTGTCGTCTGGTGATGTTATGAAAACAATACAGGATGAATTTTCCACAACATAATTCGTTCCGACTCTTCCCGACTCAACTGGTCCCACTGACTTCAATTAAGAAATGGGATGTTTTGGAATGTGTATAATATTCTCATTGTCAGACCAGTAAAATCGGAAATAGCTGGTATGACAAAAAATTACCAATTTGTGAATAGGAATGTGACACGAGTTTGGTTGACCATTTCGGAGATGCAGTAAATGAAGTGAGTTCTGAAAAGTAGTTGATTAGTGCAAAACCACATGATGATCAGAGATTCGAATCTTTGGAAGATATTTTTCAGCGAAAGGAAATGAAGCGGTTTAGCGTATATGTTTCGAAATTGAAGCTTTGATCAACAGGTTGTAATTTTTTTAAAAGGTAACACTTTTATGGAATCACAAGCGAACTGCCAATAATACTTTTCATGTCTGCGTATTGATTTTGGTCAAAAAGATAGTATCTATGAAAGAGTTATGACTAGAAATAAATCAAAAGAGAATACATTCAACTATGCGTATCAGCTGCTGATATGGTGATCCATGAAAGTAAGGGTCTTTGCGTTGGCAATTTTCCAACGCCAAGTTGCTGCTCTAGCTGGAGGGAGGGTTTAAAAAGTTCAAGCTTACCTCTTTATGAGTGTTCATCCAAGCCAAGTTACCAACTAACGATTTTAAAGACACAAAAGCCGAACGAGCAGCGGTTTCCAGTTGATTGTGGGAACGGAAGCTGAAGTTAAGAAAATGAGTTCCATTGTTTTCAACAAGGTTGGGAATTTTCAAAAGCCCGGCCCGATATACTGATCAACAAAAAGCTCAAAAAAAGAGCAACCTAAGTGAGCACGAATAAATACGTCGGGGCGATCAGGCCGGCCGAGTCGAATGAAACTCGACCGGGTCGACGGGCTGACCCGGGCCAGCTCGAGGCTGCCCAACTCTAGTTGTGAACACTGGCAAAACATGAAGGTTACTATGTTATAATGATAAGAGAGAGAGTAACATCCTAAGTACAGTAGTACTGTACCTGGAAGATGTATTCTTGACATATTGCTATAAAACTCATCACAAGCAATTTGATAGAAAGAGTTATGTACCTTCATTTCCCCAACTTCGAATGTCCTTTCTTTGCTTCCTGATCCATCATTTCCTTGATGTAACTTGAAATGGTTTGCCAGATCTGAACAATTCTAGTTTTAATTTCTATTTTTCCAATTCTATTTTCTAAAACCTACCACATAAGCTTCATGAATTACATTTTTCCACATCATTTGACCAAACTCTACAGAGATCAGCTGACTCAACTCGAGAAGTTTTCCAACATTTTGAGTTTAGATGGCAACGATGATTCTTGAGGAAAACAATGATTCCAGATATTGAAATAGAGACCCGAAGCTACCTTGAACTTCCATTTGCCAAGACAATCCGTGAACTATTTTGAAGATGTGGAGGCATTCCGAGTGGCAATTGAAACGAATTTGATGGATAGCCGGCTGAAATTTCAAAAAAAGAAGCAACACCAGTAAGATAATTTGGCTTAATACTATAAAATTGTTGATTCGGAAACTCTCAAATCGTCAAGGTCTCCTCCGGACACTGCAAAAACCAGAGACCACCCAGGCACAGCAAATCTGTACATGCTCAATTTCTTGACACATTCTTGGAATGCTGGATCTCCGACCCGTACGTACATCCAAAGGAGAGCAAAACAGTTTTTGAGTAGGAAGTTTATGTTGTTTTGAACCCTCGCAAAACGTAAAGCTCTCCGTCAGGCGCACTGAAAGCCAGAGACCTCCCAGGCACAGCAAATCTGTACATGCTCGATTTCTCGACACATTCTTGGAATGCTGGATCTCCTAACCCGTAAGTACACCCTACGGAGAGCAATACGGATTTTGAGCGTCTAACGAAATTCATTTTTTACTAATCCAAGCACGGCTTTAATGCATTTACCTTAGTCTTCTTTTCGAAGTGTTGTTGTCCTTTTCCGCTTTCCAAATGCCATGCCAAATGCGATTCACTCTGAATTTCATCCAATCTTGAAGTCTCCTGAGTAGAATACGAGGTGGTTGCTTGAGATGGTCGGAGCCTGAAACAATACAGAAGCAGCGGAAGCTTGTAAGAATTTATAAATTATAGAAGTACGCATGTTTTGGCTACTCATAAACCGTTAAGTTCTCCTCAGGACACACTGTAAAAGCCAGAGACCACCCAGGCACAGCAAATCTGTACATGGTCGATTTCTCGACACATTCTTAGAATGTTGGATCTCCGACCCGTACGAGTACATCCCAAGGAGAGCAGAGCAGTTTTTCAGTTTGAAATTTATGCTGTTTTGAACCCTCGCAAAACGTAAAGTTCTCCGTAAGGCACACTGAAAGCCAGAGACCACCCAGGCACAGATGTGCATGGCGTGGGAATCCTCTACTGACTGCTGATAAAGGCAATAAGGAGATTCCACAACAAGCGGATCTCTAACTCGCAAAATTGCTCCCCACGGAGAGCAACACGGATTTTGAGCGTTTGACGAAATTTGTTTTTCTAATCAAAGCGCGGTTTGGATACATTTACCTTGATCTTCTTTTTGAGTTGTTATGGTCCTTTTCCGCTTTCAAAATGCCGTTCCAAATGAGATTTCCATTGACTTTCATCCATACTTGAGGTCTCACGCGTAGTTCGAGAAGGTTACTTGAGATTGTCGGAGGCTGAAATAAAAGAGAAGCAGCGGAGGCTTGTTAAAATGTTAGAAATGATACTAGTACGCATAATTTGGATACTCATAAACCGTCAAGGTCTCCTTAGGACACACTGCAAAAACCAGAGACCTCCCAGGCACAGCAACTCTGTACATGCTCGATTTCTCGACACATTCTTGGAATGCTGGATCTCCTAACTCGCAAGTACACCCTACGGAGAGCAACACGGATTTTGAGCGTCTAGTAAAATTCATTTTTCTAATGAGAGCGCGGTTCGAGTACATTTACCTCAATCTTCTTTTTGAGGTGTTCTTGTCCTTTCCGCTTTCCAAATGCCATTCCAAATGCGATTCGTTCTGAATTTCATCCAAACTTGAAGTCTCCTGAGTAGAATACGAGGTGGTTGCTTGAGATGGTCGGAGGCTGAAATGAAAGAGAAGCAGCGGAAGCTTGTAAAAATTACAGGATTTATACTAGTAAGCATGTTTTGGTCACTCATAAACCGTTTAGGTCTCCTCAGGACACACTGCAAAAGCCAGAGACCACCCAGGCACAGCAAATCTGTACATGGTCGATTTCTCGACACATTCTTAGAATGTTGGATCTCCAACTCGTACGAGTACATCCAAAGAAGAGCAAAGCAGTTTTTGAGTTTGATTTTGAACCCTCGCAAAACGTAAAGTTCTCCGTAAGGCACACTGAAAGCTAGAGACCACCCAGGCACAGCAACTCTGTGCATGGTCGATTTCTCGACACATTCTTGGAATGTTGGATCTCTAACTCGCAAGTACACCCTACGGAGAGCAATACGGATTTTGAGCGTTAAACGAAATTCAGTTTTCTAATCCAAGCGCGGTTTGAATACATTTACCTTAATCTTCTTTTTGAGGTGTCATTGTTCTATTCGGCTTTCCAAATTCCATTCCACAACTCTTTTTTTCGACCATCGAACATCCGTTTGAATCGAGAACTGACGTGGCTTTCAAAATTTGTAGTCTTTTGAGTTTATGACGAGATTAAACGTGTCACGGGGAGGTCACGTCTTTTTAAACTTTTTTCCGACGTTTTTTTTCAGTGTAAATAATTGATGGTTTCACGCAGATATTCACGTGAAAATAATTTTTAATCTTTTTTATTTGTAGTTGCGACTGGCTCGGATGAAAACCGAAACCAAATGTTTTGGCAGATACCTCTCAAAAAAAGATAAGTATGTATAAATGAAAGATTCTTATGTTCTTTGTGGACTGGTCTGTTTTCTGAACTCCAAACGAGTAAACTGGTTTTAGTTGTCTATTTGGAATCAGAATTTTCTAACTAGTAAGTTTTCTACCTTGTTTCTTTATTGAACCAAAAGTTTATTCACAAATACCACACCGAGAATTGTAAGGACAAATGAGAGTATTACATTGAGAAGAATCAAATCAAGACAAAAAGAGAATCAAAATTATTGGAAGAGGAAGAGAACGGAGGAGTGCATAATGTTATAAGAAAGTTAAGTCCAAGCAGATCGTTTCACATGGAAAAGTGGGAGAGTATGAGTTGGATCATAAGCATTTGAAAGATCAATTCCGAGATGTTGTTGGTATCTAAACAGTTCAAGATTGTAAATACTGGGTTTTAAAATGCTTACCTCATTAATTTTCTTTGCATAAAGTCAGAAATATTTACTGGTGGTCTCATTGTTCCCATCGAATTTCTAACTTTTGCCACTGCTTGTTGACGTGGAATCTGTTCCTTACTCATCAAATAAGCCGATGCAAAAGCTGGTGCGCTGAAGTGGAATTGATTAAGATCGAACGAAAAAAACAGAATACCTACCGATTTCTTCCCCGTGTGCTACAAACCAGAACGTTCCGGTTGGCTCGGCGAGCTCGTTGAACTAAATCGAGAAATCCGTCGAACATTTCGTTCAATTTTGTGTCTTCGGTGAGCTGGAATCGTGTTTTGTCAGCTTCACGAGAAACGTTTTCCACTTACCTGCATACACCTCTGCTCAGTTTCTGGAAGGCTGTAAGAAAGGTAATATCGGAAGTGGCTGCTAGCACGATTACAGAAGCATGGACAATCGAATCCACGGTTTTGACGTCTGAAGGAAAACGGTTTTTTTTCTATAGTTACTTGACAGGAATTACCTAGCCTCCTGAACATGGTCAGCAGTTTCATCCGCAATTTCACAGATGAATTCAATATTCAATCGACACATAAGTGAGTTGTTGTTGACTGCATCAATAGCCGAAGCAAAAACAACGTCATCAATTTGCCATACAACTTCATCGATGTACAATGAACGAAATGGATTGATAGCTTTGACATTTTTCTTCGGATCGACCGGTGCAGCAGTCTTAACTCGTTCGAATACATCTTCTGAACCATCTGAATTGTATGGAGGAGAGGTTGGAGAGAGACCGTAATCCGGTGAATCACCGTCTGAATCCACAAGTTCAAGTGTTTGAGGAGTCTGTGGAGTTTCAGTCATGTCAGATTCAACCGATATTATTGAGACTGTGTCTTGCTGAAAATCGATGTTGGGATGATAACGTCATGAGCTATTAGAAGTCACACCTTAAATGAATTTAACTACGGCATTTTAAAATCGTAATAACGTAGTATATCTTTTTTAATTTGGGAGGTTTTGTGCAGTGCATTAGTTCAAAGATATGAATAATACAAAAACTCAGTTTGAAAAAAGGGAATTCTAGCAGTAAACAAACACATTCCGAATAGACAAATGTTTAGTTTCAGAAATCTATCTGAAACCTAAGCCTTGCCTGTTTTTGTCAAATGAAATACTGTAGTGAAATACAAACTGAAGCGTAAAATAAAGACAAAACTCAAACATCATGCTGTTATCAATATCAAGATCACACGAATTAGTGTGGGATATTTCGGAATTCTGTCGGCTAAACTTTTTTTTCGAAGAGATCCCTATCAATTACTTATCATCGGCTCAGAGCCATATGCTTGGCGCTCAAAACTGTGCTTTGCTCAATCCTCTGAAACTGTGTCAATTATTTCCAAAGCATGCTTGTTCCAGACAACTTTTGTGACTTATTAAGTCTAACTTTTCTCAATTCCCCCACTACATTTAATTCTAATAGAAAAAAGCAATTCAATTTGTCATTCTCTTTGCTTCCACCCTCTCTATTTTTACTACCCAACCTTTAGTTTTTTTTCAGCTGCTCTCATTTGCAATCTCTCACATTCTCTTTCTCTTTTAATATTTCAACAACGTGTGCTTTGGATATGTGTCTAGCACTTCGAAACCCTCTTCAGAAAACCTTCGTCTCGTGTTAACTTAATTTATACTTCTTAATCCAAACTCGTACTTCCGCGCCAAATCCATTTTTGTTGGAATTTGTATCATATAATCCCCCTATTCTATGAAGACAAGAACTCGAATCTACGCGCACAATTTCAGTCATGAAACTATAATTTTCAATTCAAAAAATGTCAAAAATAGCGTTTAACTAATCCCGTCCCTGGCACGAGATAGCACCTGATGTGAGTGAAAAAAAACCAAAAAAATAAAGAAAAACGGAAATTATAGTGTTGGAGAGAATCTGTGTAGATGTGAGCGGATTAGTTAGATAGAATCATGCAGTTAGGGGTGCTCACAACGGAATGACAGAATCCCTGCCAACGACTTGTCGATTTCGATTGGCGCACCTTGGCGGGTGCAACTTTGATTAGTCTTCCAGAACTGACGACATTATCCACTGTTGGTGTGATGGAGGTGATTGAAATGACAGAAGATGAACGAGATGGTGGAAGAGTCGGTGTTGGGCAATCTGAATATGAACGTTTAATTATACGTGTTTAATTATACGATCTCAGAGAATAGTTGAAAATAAAATAAAACGAGAGAGCGTGATTGAGAAACGCAAGGAAGTTTTCTCAGATTTCACAAAAGTAACTCACCAACAGTATCAGCATCTGTACATAACATTCGGCTGAATGTATTATTCCTGTTTATCAAAGAATGCATTTGTCGATTATCAAGACCTGGAGTACTTCCAGCTCTGGCACGAATTGTCAAACTGAAATTATCAGATAACCTTTTCGAAACATCACTCCCAATCACATTTCATGGTTCGCTCTATAATTTTGTGGTTGCTTTGAAACTTTTATTTAACATTTCATCAGAAACATTCTCGGGAGCCTAATTATAGGCGTATCCGTGCCAGGCTTTGCAAAATTTTTATTCTGCACATAATGAGCTTTGTAGCCTCTGAATAAAAAAAACTATTTGAGTGTTTGGATACTGTATCGCTGTACATCTTCAAAAGTTTTTCTGAAATTATTTTCGCATTCTTGTTTTGTATATCGTAAAAAAATAAAATCTCAAGATGATCAAGGTTCATAATTAAAGCTCATTAAAGTTTCCCGTTATAGAATCAGATGTATTCTAGAAGTTGTCAAAGTTCTGTTGACTGATCTTCTCTTCAAGAATCAAAAGTTACTGACAAAAGGAAAGGATAAAAGTAATTATTCCCAGTGAAGCAAAGCTCAAAGTTATTCTAAGAATCAGAACAAGGAATTGATCGAAGGACTTTCGGGTAATTAGAAAATGACGGAAATTGGGAATATTTTGTGTGAATCATATATCTTTTGGTTTTGGTTATTTCAATGCTGGTGTCCTTGCGAAAGTGGTTGATGGGAATATCTCTAAATAATAGTAAAGAACGTGGGAGAATATAAACTATGATTCAATTATTTTCTATTTCAGATAATGTGATCTTGTACCAAAGTCTTACGAACTATCATTCTATGAACTTAATACCTGGAACAATCTTACTCAAAGTGTTGAATCAACTTACGGTTTGGAAATTGAAGAATATGGAGCTGATTTGGAGCTTCCCTTCATACCGTTGATAAGCTTGTCACGAAGCAATGGGAAAGCTCTGAAAATGATGCACAAAACATATGACGTATTTAGGTAGAAGATCACGAAGAAAGAAGAATCTAGAGAAAAAGGAAGCACGTGTTAACTGAATCTGTCTGATGAATCGCGAGCTTATCCGCACCTATAATTATGTAGAAGTGGGCGGGAGCGGATACCACTGATTAGGAAAAGAGAAGACATGATGGGAAACAACACGAAGGGAAGAGGAAAACGAAAAAAATGGAAACAAAAAAGAAGAAAAAAGAAAAAGAAGAAGACGCGGGCGGAGTGAAGTAGCTGAAGCATTTGTCGACTTGCACTCGACTCCACCCCTACTCTCAAAAGGAAAAAGAAGAAGGAGCTCCAGATTTCTCTGAAAGTCTCTCTTCATGGTGTCGCTACTGGCAACCGTTGAGAAGTATCGAGAAGAAAGGAGGAAAGAGTTCTTTATCACAGAGACCACAAAACTCTTTCTCTCACACTCTTTGTGTTGATAATGTGTTGAAAACAAGTGAAGAATGTGAGTGAAATCATATTTTGTTTCAGCAGAAATCTGAGTATGCTTAAAGATATATATTGATCTGATCGGTGGAACGTGATTAATGTTGTACGAGAAAAACTTGATCGAGTTGCACATGGGAAAAATAACAATTATTTGGTCTAGAACAGTTAGAGCTTGAGTGGATTTTTATGGGTTAGAATGGTTAGCAAGTCGAAGATTAGTAAGTGATTCATAGAGCTGCGGTAATACTTAGACTTGCTGAAACTTGCTATCACTAAATCTTTTTATGATAGAAACTTTCAAGAAAAGTGCACAAGACTTAAGTGAAATTCAAACTTAATTTTACTTGCTCCGTGCAAAGAGTTGTCTAGACAGAATATAATTTTTTTTTTCTCAATTATAGTCTCAGACCAAGTGAAAAAGACAAAGTATTCTTATATTCTCCAATCTCTGTTATTTTTTGGCAAATTTACCATAAACAAAAGGCATTTTAACGATAGACTTTTCTCGAACTTTACTCCACTTTATTCATCAAGATGCAATACAAAAACACAAGTTGTTGCTACTTATTGAAGAAGAACACTTGTTTCTTATCGAATTTGATTTGAGCCTCGATAAGAGCTTCCTTGTGATCATCGATAGATCTTTTCACCATGGGAGTTGGTGCAATTTCTCCACTTTTCATCCATCCAGCAAGTTTGGTGAACAGCTCTTGAACAGCACGGTCATCTTTTTGAGCACGAATCCACGTCATCAGCCAGAAGCCACGAAGTGAAATGTTCTTGAAGATGAGTGGAGCAGTGGGTGCCTGGATGAAAAACGAAAAATGAACGAATATCATTCACTAGAAAAAGAAAGGAAGCTCTCTCGGGATTTAGAACGAAAGTACCTCGCAATCAGAGACCAAATATATCATACATAAGGTATTGAACGACTATACAGAGTACAATAGTTCAAAAGCCCAAAATTATCACTCAAAGTCCTCTTCCCTTTACATTTATTCACCTGTGTGGCTTGTCTACTCATTCCTCCGTATGTCACCATACATCCTTCTTCTTCCAAAGCACTTGCTAAATATAAAGAGCTCTTTCCACCGACCCCGTTCAATGCCAATTTTGCACGTGGCAACTTGATCTTTTTCTTTTTATCGTACAAAGCATCTTCAGTAATCACTTCGTTTGCTCCCAAGTCTTTCATTTCTTTTATCAATTCATCCAAATTTTCACGATTACGAATAATGTTGAATGTTTTGAAACCGAGAATTCGAGCAATCTAGAAGAAATAAGCATGAATGAAAACTAAAATTATTCTCAGTCTAACCTGAATGATTTGTTTTCCAACTGCCGAGTTAGCACAATTCTGAACCACCCAATCTCCTTTGTTCAGTTTAGCATATTCAGTGAGCATTAGATAAGCAGACGGAGGATTCACTTTCAAAAGAGCAGCATGTTCGATTGGAAGATCATTGTCAATTGGAATCAAATCTTTCTGATTATAAATTCCATGTTCCGCCCAAGTACCCGGAAGATGATAAGAATGAATAATTTGGTCTCCTGGCTTCAAAGATTTCACAGCTGAACCAACCTGAACACAATAACGAACATAAATTATAAAAAAGTACTATTGAACTTTTCTTCCACCTGTCAATCTAATTCTAATAATTCTTTGAGACCACACACCTTGGCTACTCTAGCTGCTCCTTCCAATCCTGCAGCAGCAGGCAAACTTGGTCTCAATCCGTATGTTCCTTGAATCTGATTAATATCTGCTGGATTTATTGGACTAGCCAACCAGTCGATGAGAACTTGTTCAGGTTCGAGTGTGTCGGATAGCTCGATTGTGTTCAACTTGATAACCTTCTCTGGGGCCCCACGAGACTCGTAGATAAGTTGACGAGTAGTTATGGATCTCGAGACGAGAGAACGAATCGATGAGTTTAATTTGAGCATCTTCGAGAGATGGCAAAACACAAAGTGATTTTGACTCGTAAGAAAAATTGTACAGAAACCGGCAAAGTTCATACAGGGCACGTGGAAAAATACAAAATAAATACGAATGTTACAATTCTAGAAACTAGAAAGCTATGGATTCTACGTTTAAATTATCAATCTAGGAGGAACAGTTGTTTCTTGTCGTGCTTGTTCTGGGCGTCTTCGATCGCTCTGGCGTGATCTTCCAATCGATTAGTCACAAATGATTGTTTTTTCATCTCTCCACTTTTCATCCACCCAGCAAGCTCCTTGTACATTTCTTGTCTTTTCTCCGGGTTCTTCTGAACATCGTACCATCTCGACATCCAGAAACCACGTAGTGAGATATCCTTGAAAATAAGTGGCCCAGTTGGACAATCGACTGGTTGTTTGCTCATTCCTCCATAAGTAACCATGCAACCTCCGTGGTCGAGTAGACTTGCCAGAAATAGAGAGCTTCTTCCTCCGACACAATTCAATGCTAGTTTTACACCTGGGAACTTTTTCTTTCTACCGTACAACTCTTCCTGAGTAATCACATCATCAGCTCCAAGATCCTTTAATTCTTTTACAAGTTCGTCCAAATTGTCCCGGTTTCGAACAACATTGACTGACTTTATTCCAAGGATTCGGCAAATTTGAATAACCTGCTTCCCCACAGCAGAATTGGCTCCATTTTGAACAACGGTATCACCTTTTTTGAGAGTTATAAAATCTTTCAGCATACGGTAAGCAGTTGGTGGGTTCACCTAAAAACGATAAATTTTCATTTTGGTACTTTGAAAACAAAAAATTACTTGAAAAACAGCAGCGTAATCTAATGCAAGAGTGTTATCAATTGGAAATACTTCAGATTCAGAGTGGACTCCCAATTCTCTCCATGTTCCTAACCCCGATCGGTTTGGAATTACATGATCACCCTCTTTGACAAAGTTTACGTTGCTTCCTACAGCTATCACTTTTCCAAATCCTTCGTTTCCTCCTACAGCTGGAAGTGTCGGCTTTACCGGATAGACACCTATAATCAATTCCAGATCGACTTTTCAACTGCTCGCTTTTTGGTTACCTTGAATTTGGTTCAAATCTGCAGGATTGATGGGAGCGGCAATCCATTTTACAATAACTTCGTTAGCTGCTGGTTTGTCTGTGAGATTGACAGATTTCAATTGGATAGCCTAAACATGGGGCCATTTAATGTGTTTGAAAGGTATGAATACCTCTGGCGGATTTCCGTAACCTTCATAGACTAATTGCCTTGTAGATGCAGCTCGTTGAACTGCGTAACGCAAGCTTAGTGTTTTCAGCATCTGCAATGTTGACTATCGTCAGTTAGTTTTTCTGCTTTTCTTATTTAAAGTTGAAGAATACAGCTCAAGGTTCAAAAGTTTAGAAAAAAACAATGTGGATTTACGATAAACAGCATGAGTTCGGAGGGATTTCGGAGCGTCGTTTCAGACTTTTTCTCTGCGTCTCTTGTTTATCGACTATGCTTTCTTGTCAACAATGTTGTTTTTGCCATTCGATTGCAATATTTTTCATATTTTCTCGATTTCTGAATGATCTCATCATATTTTTCAATAACGCGCGACCCTCTACTAATCACCAAAATGAATCTAATCAATTCATTTATGTTCCGAGAGAGAAATACGTGCAGCGTAGAGTAGAATCAAGTCAACCCCCTTCTAAGAATCAGAGAAGCGAATCCAATTAAAAAACCTCCTTCTTTGACAGTTGCAAGGTTGAAGAGAAAGGGAAGACGTCCTTCACGCGACCTTTTTCTTCTTTCTCTGAGCAGAAACGTCTTTTTTTCAGTAACAAATCTCTGTCACTAACAAACACGGCATCGTAAAACTCCGCCCTCCCAGGCGGCGCCGATAAACAACGCACTCGCTTCGCTTGCCAAATGGACTGCGAGCCATGGCAGTTGCACACAATTTACTCCAAATTTTGTCGTTAGTAAATTTCACGAGCTGCGCAAGAAATTGTCATTCGATACATCCTTCTGGATGAGTGTCCATTGGCGCTTCACCCATTCTTCCGGCTAATCAATCATCGGCACAAGTTCCGACATAAATTCGAAACAGCGGTATGGCGACGGGTGGCGAGGGATAGCGTAAACAAAATGCCCTCACGTTTCTACGACCTTTTGCCATTTCTCTCACACTTCTCGTATCGCATCTCTATCTACCTTCTTCTTTCTGTTTGTGAGTGTGTGGGTAAGAGTGGCGCCCCCTTTCCGTCGGTCAACCCCAAAAAATGTATTTCTTTTCGGGTGTTGTCTTTTTGTTACTTGCCAGCACGATACTAATTGCGCTGTTGGTTCCCACGATTCCAATGAACAATTCATTTTTAGTGTTGCTCCCATATTTTTCATAAATATATGTTTCTCAAATTGGATGGTTACTGTAGGAGATCCCATAAGTTGTGGAATACTGTTGATATCTGTTCAAACTGAAGCCTTCATTGGACTCTTAGGGCAGTCGTTCTAAGAGCTGTACGTCATCATTTCATAGTAGAAACTAGGTGTCCTCTGCGTAATCAAGAAGCTGTTATCAGTGACATTTATCAAAGTTTACTCTTGCATCTTATTTCTCTTTTTCTCATTTTTAGTCTTAAGCGGTGGCAGTTAATAGAAATCGTATCTAATCTTGCTTTTCTTGTTATTCACTTCGTTCCGTTTTGAGTTGGCAGATGAGTTTTTCTCGGTTCTTTTCCTCCCACTAGTTGTGGCCATGGTTTTGATTCGAATAAAAAAATCGTAAAAAAATTGTTAAACAATGCCGTTTGCTCTGTCGTCTATCAATATTACCCGGTACTAGTACTATAAGTCATCAAATTCGTCAGCAAATAAGATGCGGGAAGGCATTGCTAGCGATGCTAAAGAAAAATAAGAAGAGAAACAGTTCAGCACCGCCCCCATTATTCGACGATAAAAGAGATGGAGAACACTTCAGTAAAGACCCTTTCTCTATCTCTAGAGACGTAACATCACATCTTTGTCAGTGTTTCAAATCGTCGAGTCCCGTCAGTTCGTTTCATATGTCTGTCGCTTTAAATGGCGGAACGTAGTACTCTTCGAACTTTTTGGTGAGAGTATAATTGCGCCGCGATGACTGCAAAGGATTTCTCGCCACATTTCACTCGATACTTACTCTCTATCTCTCTCTCTCGTGCGCGACATACACGCTTATTCGCATCCATTTTTGATGTTTGAAACGCTTTCCAACTTGTTTCGAAATACACACATATAGTGAAATGGAATGAATCGAAACTTGGGTGTGGTGCGCCTAGTTGTGGCAACATTTTCGATTTGAAGCAACAGATGGATTCCACATGTGCCAAGCTCTATTTATGAGACATAGGTCGTAGCAAACATCTGCACTTGAGTGAAAAGGGACAGTAGAGGGAACACTGACACTTGAGAAACTAAAGTCATTGGCTTCTTTTCTTTCTCTATGACATCTCGTTTCGATTAGAAACGATGGCAAAGTGCCTTTCGTATCGAGTTTCACAAAAAAAGCACACAATTGACATAAGTTTCAAAGCCTTGGAGTTTCGAAGCCTGTCCGATATTCCCACTGTTTATGTTTTCAGACCAGGAATTAATCACATTTTAAATGATTTCCGTTCTCTAAATATAGATTGTTGATCTCAAGTGAGAGAGTTGTGAGAAACATGCCCTAACTGAAAATGTGTCATTATTGTTTCTACGCCACTATCGTTCGAACTATCCACGCTTTCACTGTTGATTTTTCCTTCGAAAATGAGTTACCTCATAAAAATAGAATATGCAAATTTTGAATACACCACATTTCTATTCGCATTCCATTCTTTCTTTTTTCTCGATGTGTCACTTCAACATAAACACATCGTCAAAACTCCAAGTTTCTCACATTTTTATCACCATGGTTTCTTCTCACTGGCCCCTTTCCTCGGCGCCTCCAACTCCTCCAGCGCTCTATCGACTCTTGTTTACATGTCTGTTGTCTCTAACTCTTTATTTACCAAACGCTTTGCTTTCGCCTCTCTCTTCGATTCTCCTGCGCCGAAGCCCCGCTTTTATTGCCATTGTCGTCTTCATCGTTATCGCCGTCTTTGAAAATTTTCTCACTTCTTAATAACAATCTTTGCGGAAGATGACCTCAATTTGTTAATTTTTGCAGGAACCTTCATCCGCTTTCAAAAGATTTGAACCATGTCCGCTGAAGAGCCAAAGTCCTACGTGAGTTTGAAAAGAGAAGACAAGTGCAGCAGGGGGGACAGAAAAAGAAAAGAAAGAGATGTGATGAGTCACACAAAAACCGTATTAATATTTTTGTTTACCCCGCATCGTCTTCAGAAAGAATGGGTGATGCAACAGAAAAGAGGGGTGTGAATCAGAAAGTGATTCCGACCGTAAAAAAATAGAAAAGAAATTTCAGTAACTGTAAATGCCGCCGAAATTTCTCTGGTCTTTGGCCAGCTAAATTTCTGAATCATCCACATGGAAGAGATCATAGTATAAAGCAAAAACAACAGTAGTGTTGTTTGTTTGCTCAAGGGCCTAGATAGGAGAAGTCAGAGATTATACATTATTCTAGAATAATAATTGAATTGAAATAGATAATCTAGAAAGAATGTGAGGAAATATACTGCCCGACTCAGAGAAATAGTTGAAAGGTAGATTTTATTCACTTAAAATAGTCTGTTGCAAACAACATTGTAATTGTCATTCAATGTGGAAAACAATTGGTCTGGTATCGTGGGAGGCTGTGCTTCATCGTATTGATGTTCTCTCTTTGCTGATCTATAACCCCTTGTACTTCAAACGTGGCAATACTTTGGAGTGTGATTTTATATTGCAACTCCAAGGCGTCTGTTTGAAGTGTATTTCGGATCATTCTTCTCCGATTCGTGCCTTTGAAGTTTACACGTGACCCAGACTCAAAGGCGGTAAACAGTAATGCGAAGACGCAAATATTGAGCAATAGAAACGGAAGTTTCATGCATTTTGCTCTAATAGTAAGAATTTGTGTTTTACAAATCACAATTCTATGTGAATTATTGAGCACAAGCTGAAACTTTCTCCATCAATCGATTGACAACTCCAGAAAGTTCTTTCTCCGTTCTCCCCCGCCTAAGAACGATGAATCATGGCAAGAAGTCGTACACGAAATAGTATGCAGAAAGACGGAGACACAGACTGGTGCACAAAAAGAAACATTTCAATGTCGCTGCGCTCTCTGTTGCCGCCAACAATGCCTCACTATTATTTTCCATAATGGGCGGGGCTTGCGAATGTTATGACTGTAGTGTTGTCTAGTTCTCTCTCACTCCCTCTCAGCTTGTGTTGAAACTGTTTACCGGCCGTCAGTTTCTCATTTGGCACTCGTCCTGTACGTCTGCTTTCATATTCCTCTCTTATTTAAGCAAGGCTCATTCCACTAATCAGCATGTCGACTCCACCATTCCTTCGTTGGTACGAGACTGAGAAGGTACGGTTAATCAAGCGACACTTCCATAGTGGGAAAGGCACATCAATTTGAATATTAAGTATCAGTCATCGTGAATGCCATAACACAGGGACAGTTCAGACATTTTTCTTTAATCCAAAATTCCAAAACATCTCGAAGATTTTTCGTCTGCTAACTTAGCACTTTCACAGTTCAAAGTGGCACATTCCGTTCGTTATCAACATGCTAGCCCACATCTTTGTCGGTCGTTTCCTTTCCATTATCAAAATTGGCGCAGTCAGAAACGATTTCAACCCCTCAGTGTTTGCTCGGCTAGACCAACGAAATAGTGAAAAAAACAACCAAACATGTAGAAGACGTTTTTCTTGTGTTGGAGCCGTTGTCATCAGCTGTGTGAAAGTCTTGGGAGCGCGAAGATTGGTGGGGTAGATTGGATAACAGCTCTTCCGCTTTCTTGGGTCGCTGCTTGCTCGCTTATTCTGTTCTCTAGTGTGACACGCGAGAAAAACCCCAAGGCTCCCTTACATCAGTATATTTCCAAATGATCAGCCTTCTGAACATTTTAAAATGGCACATGGAAGAAGAAGATAGAATGGTTGCACTTTTCAAACTTTATATTCAAATTGTTTTTTTTCAGCCAGTGCCATACCGCTCCGTTCTCCAAGAGAAGTTCGAGCCAGGACAGACTCTCATTGTCAAGGGATCCACCATTGATGAGTCCCAGCGTTTTACCATCAATCTCCACTCGAAGACCGCTGATTTCTCCGGAAACGATGTTCCACTCCACGTCTCCGTCCGCTTCGACGAGGGAAAGATCGTTCTCAACTCATTCTCCAACGGAGAGTGGGGAAAAGAAGAGCGCAAGTCTAACCCAATCAAGAAGGGAGACTCCTTCGACATTCGCATCCGTGCTCATGATGATCGCTTCCAGGTAAGCGTTGACGGTTTTAATACATCTCGTAACCATGAAATTTTCAGATCATCGTCGACCATAAGGAGTTCAAGGACTACGAGCATCGTCTTCCACTCTCCTCCATCTCCCATCTCTCGATCGATGGAGATCTCTACTTGAACCACGTTCACTGGGGAGGAAAGTACTACCCAGTCCCATACGAGAGCGGACTCGCCAATGGACTTCCAGTTGGAAAGAGCCTTCTCGTCTTCGGAACCGTCGAGAAGAAGGCCAAGCGCTTCCACGTCAACCTTCTCCGCAAGAACGGTGACATCTCGTTCCACTTCAACCCACGTTTCGACGAGAAGGTAAGGTGACACAAAAACTGTTGTGTTTGCTACATTGAGGCCGAATGGGCAAATATGGCTCTTTTACAAACATTTTTTTATTGCGTTGAAGTTTTGTGTGTCTGTAGATCAAGTGTGATTGCAAGAGTAGTTTTTAAAGAAGTTCTCTTTTTCCAGCACGTCATCCGTAACTCTCTTGCCGCAAACGAGTGGGGAAATGAGGAGCGCGAGGGAAAGATTCCATTCGAGAAAGGAGTCGGATTCGATCTCGTCATCCAGAACGAGGAGTACGCTTTCCAAGTCTTCGTCAACGGAGAGCGTTTCGCTTCGTTCGCTCACCGCGCCGATCCACACGACATCGCTGGACTCCAAATCTCTGGAGACATCGAGCTCTCTGGAATCCAAATCCAATAAGTTATTAATCGGCCTTCCCCAATTCTGTTATCCACTCTTTTTTTCTCTGCACTATTTTCTCACAAATCAATCTTCCGAAAGTATACTGCCCCTCTCATCCCAAAAAAAAATCATTTTTCATTATTTTCGCATGGCAACTGAAAGGCAACTGTAACTGTAACCCCGTAATTGATGTATCTATTCTCCCTGTTTAATAAAAATGGATAGCAGATTTTCTTGTTTATTCTACTTTAATCTCTTATTTGTGAAGCTGATCAGTGACGTTCTGCAAAAAAGGTTATACATGTTAAACGAAATTCGAAAGCTGAATTTTCTGAACTGAATACACGCGGAAAAAGTTCAGGTACAAAGATGTTCAATAGGGTCGGCTCTATAAAAATGAAGCAAGAGTTAGATGTTGACCAACAAAGTTTATGGCTATTAAATTAGTCCGATTTGCGAAGTAATCAAAGATTTTTTTTTCGAATTTTGGCTAGATATGCCCCAGAGATGGAACCTCGAATTCCGCTCCAATCTTTGTTTAGTTTGTCAATAGAGCGAGTTTACAATTTACCATTTCGGGCTATATTAAATCTGCAAGAGTTATTTTTTCAATGATCTGATGCTTCTAAATCAATTGGAGTCGCGTGCATAAGTTCACTTTTCTCATGTTCTGCGCAACTTCTCAGTTTTCAGTTTTCAAAAAAATCTTTTCAGCGTCTGATGAGCGCCGAAACTTCGGCACGTCTTCTACAGCTCGATCCGCTACTTGAAGCCAAAAACCCGAATGTTCGCAATGAAGCCGCAGCAGCATATGGGAAATTATCAATTTTGAATGATGGTGTGAAGGAGGTAAACCTGATTAGTAGCCGATTTTCACAAAGATTGTTTTCTTAGAGCCTGAAAAGACACATGACATCTCAAACTTGGGAAACCAGAGTATCTGCTGGAAAAGCGTTGCAAGCGACACTTCAAAATGCCCCAGAATTTGAAAGGAAAAAGGTTTATTTGAAGAAGTATCTTGTATAAACCCACCCATATTCCAGGAAGACGAAGTAGGATCAATTTCTAAAAAGTTAATGCGTATTGTTGTGCTGGAAGTTCAGAGAAACTTCAAACCATTGCTTAGCGACGATGAAAAATCATTGAGAAAGTCTGAGAAAGAAAGAGGAAGCAACATGAAGCAGAGAGAAATTGTGGATCAACATCTCGAATACAATAGAGTCACTGGAATAAGCTCGGTAAGCAAGAAGGCTTCAACAAAAATGTACTAAATCTTTATTTGTTTCAGCAAAAGTTTCTCAGCGATGACGAGTTTCTACATGAAGGGGTTTCAGAAATTGATCAGCCTTCGACTAGTCAAGAATTAGGCCAAATCACGAAGACAGAATTAGTTGACGGAGAGGAAATTGAAACCGTCAATGATCCTCTTGAAAGGCAAAAGCAATTATGGAAAGTCTTGAGAGAATTCATCGATTTAGTTGCTGAGCAACAGTGGTACGCCCGACACGGAGGGGCTATTGCGATATGTCAGATAGCCACAACATCGTACGAAAAGTTTGTTGAAAAATCTAACTAATCTAACTAATACTTCGTTCGATTTCAGACTTTCATATGAGCTTATCGACACGATTCTCTATCTTCTAATCCATGTTCTTATTCTCGATAAGTTCAATGATTTTATATCAGGGCGAAATGCAACAGCTCCTGTTAGAGAACAATGTGCACAAGCACTTGTTCACATGCTCCGAAGCACTGATGAGAAGCGGAGAGAATTAGTGTTAGAAATTGTGGTTCAGATGGTCAGCACTCCAGGAGATAATGTAAATAAAAATTCAGAATGAAACAATTTTTAAAACGTCATTCAGAATTGGAATGTTCGCCAATCTGGACTTCTCATTCTCAAATACTACTTCGCCATAGCTAGAAGCGACGACAATGGTCATCAGAAAACATTCGATCGTTGTTTCGAACTGGTAATTCAATCACTAGATGACCAAGTTGATGATGTGACTGGATGTGCAGTGAAAACCCTTGCTTCTATATTATCAAACAAAGAAATTCCACCAGAAGAAATGGGTCGTCTTGTTGAAAACGTCATGCAACATGTATGGAAATTGTTGGATCTAGAAGCAGCGAAAGAGCAATTGCGAGCTGGTCTCGACTCTCTTTGTATTGATCTTCTGGAGCTGGTTGAGTTGTGGTTACGATGGAATCAACAGTCAGGAATCAGTAGACAGAGCTTATTGACAATTTGTTCAACTTTGGATGCTGCTTTCCCTGTTCGATGTGAAAAAATTGTATTGCTATTAGATGCAGATATTGATAGGCCTCAAAACGACAAGTTATCAGCTGAAGATGTTTTTATCATTATCAAACAACTGTATCGTATTCTTCTCTTCGCACCACCATCAGATTCTTTGGCATTCCTGGAGAAAACGTTTCTCACATTCGGAAAAATATTCAGAACGTATAGACAAGTACTGATAGAAAAAGGTGAAGTTAGCCAAAAAATCGGAAATTGGCTCGGATGTCTTCTTCACGACCATAGAAATCCTCAAATTGAAGTTTTTGCTTCTGATGTTGATGGAATTTCAAGTAACGGAAACTCACCAACCGAGTTGATGTGTTCAGAAGAAATGAGATTTCTCGGAGAAAAAGAAAAAGATACAGTTTATTTGACACGAAAGATACTGTGTGCCAAGTTCTTAGCTATCATTTTGGAATCCCTATACGAGTCAGATGGAGAAATTCAAGGACAGAAAGTGTAAGTGAACTCTAATGTGATAACAGACACTTCAGCTATTTATTTTAGAGATCAAGCTGTTCAATTACTCTTTGTCCCGTTCTTTCAATCTAGAAGTATAATGCACAATCTTGGAGTTTCAATTGTTGTCAATGAATGGGCAGCTTTATACCGAGCTTCGATCAACGCTAAGGCCACAGAGAAGCCACCGCCGACGACAATCATGCAGTTGGCTGATGCCATTGTGAGAGGTCCTGGAAAACAATACGACGAAATGACATCAATAGTACACGGATTAACAAAAGACTGTAATGAATTCATTGAATATTGTGTAGTACGTGGTTTTGACCGAAAAAGTGCGGAAGCTAATGGGGGTTCTCCCGAAGAAGTTAGCAAGGCAGCATACTCAAATGTTCGTCCGAACCTGAAGACAGATAAACAAAGAGAAGCTATTGATACGAGATTCAATACACTGAGCAGATCTATTGAAAATGCGAAGATGAACATTAAATCCAACGGAATGTGAGTTTCTTGTAAAGTTCCTGCTTCTAATCATACTATTCCTTCAGTCGTATCAATGCTCTTCTCGCCTCAACACTCTTCTACTTTGGAAGTGCTCCTGATAAACTGACTCCACAAATTCGTCCAGTAGTTGAAACTATGCAAACCGAAGAAAACGATGCAATGGCTGCAGAAGTGTTTCGTGGTTCTGTACCACTCCTTGTAATGTACAGTTGGCCAAGAACTCCTCGTCCATATGTTAAAGTGCTTGCCAAAGCATTTGAATCTTTCTCAGGATGTCCTGTTCGTATTCCAAAAGTTGGAACTGCGAGTCCAGGAAGTCAGAACAGCATTATAAGTATGAAGAGGATATGGGGAAAAGAAACAGAAGATGGATTTGAGGAAAACAACGGATTAATCTCTGCAGAAAGTAGAAACGCTGAGCTATTTTTGAATGTAAGAAGATCTAATTTTGAACTCAAATTTACTGACGTTTTTACAGATACTTTGTCAGTTTAACGCAAACCAACTTGCCGAGTTCTATGCTCATTTCGATTTGAGTGAAGAAGTTGACCTGAATGTACAAAGCTTTTGAATGCTAACTTGCTTGAACATCGTATTTTACAGACGTTTCTCACTCGTTTGGAGCTACACAATAGTCTTTGGAATCGCGTTGGTTCTCGACTCTCGGATCAATCAACCGAAAAGATTTTCTCCCTAGTCCCGTCTGATGATCCAGCAATACGCTATGCATTTGCGAAAATTATTGAAACGTTTTGCAAATCTTCATGTGGAGATACCATTTCGAAGTGCTATAATAGGCTGGTTGATTTGTCAAAAGATCTCAACAACATCAGTTCGAGATTAGCTGCAGTGGAAGTTTTCCTGAGACTTTGTATGATGGATACAAGCTATTTAAATGGATGGGCCACACTACTCGCTCCTCCTGTATTCCAACTTCTCACTGATCAATTTGAGGCTGTTCGGGATGCTGCTGGAGAAGCATTCCGAAGGTTAATTCCAGTAGTTACATTAGAAAATCCCAACTTTGTGATCGAAGGCCTCAGTGAAGAACTGCTGGCCAAACGGGCGGAATATTCTAACTTCATCAATGTTCTCGGTTCTCCAAGCAGCTTGCCACGTGTTGTACGAGAAGACATTGTTGGTGGATTTGATACGAATATGCTCAGGGAATATCAGCTTGAAGGAATAACATGGATTAGATTTCTTCGAGCATACGGACTTCATGGAATCCTCGCAGATGACATGGGTCTCGGAAAGACTCTTCAAACAATGTGTTCCATTGCTCTATCATGTGATAAGGATGAATTTAACGATCGACAGAAGTGTTCGCTCATTGTATGCCCTCGAACTCTAGTCGATCATTGGTGTCTCGAATGGAATCGATTCTTTCCAAGAAGAACTCCAGCTGTCAAGCATATTACAAGAAGTCAGAATGCGGAGATTTGTGTCATTCCATATGATGAATTGAAGTCTGCATATATGTTGTAAGACTCTATTCCTACTAGTTCAGTGAAAAATATCATATCACATCATTTCAGAGATCGTGTCTGGAACTACATTGTTCTCGATGAAGGTCATGTCATGCGAAACTCGAAGCGCCGTGCGTGGAAATTCGCAAGTCAACTCGTATGCAAAAGTCGGCTTATCTTGTCTGGAACTCCAGTTCAGAATTCGTAAGCCGCTTTGATTATTTATTTCTTGACCCTTTTTTTCCAGACCGGCTGATCTCTGGTCGTTGTTCACGTGGCTAATGCCGGGATATTTAGGGACGGAGAAGCAATTCCGAAGTCAGTTCCTGAAAAAAATTATGAAGTGCAGAATGCCGAAAGCTAATGAATCTGAACTCAAGGCAGGCGCAGCTGCAATGACACAACTCCACAAACTAGTTCTTCCGTTCGTAATGCGTCGTTTGAAGACTGAAGTGTTGAAGGAATTACCAGAAAAGAACGTTCAAGATTATGAATGCGAGCTTACGGATGATCAAAAAGATGTTTATCGATTCATTGTGGATAGATGTACTTCTTCATACGAAGAACTTCAAAACAAGACTGGTATTTCAAGTCTTGTTACTCTTATTTCTCTTCGAAAGCTTACTGATCACACGAGCCTTGTCTATGAGACATTGGTCAAGATTGGTGCACCACAAGACATTCTAGCCAAATCAATGTCTGCGAAATCTGGAAAAATGGAAGCCTTGAAACAGTTGTTGATCGAATGCGAAATATGCAAGAATCCAGATGAGGAAGTTGTATCCGAAACTGATGAGTTGGGAGGGTTACACGACGTTGGGCCAGGCCACCGTGCTCTGATTTTCTGTCAATGGAAATCTTCAGCTAAACTTGTTTCGAATGCATTGAGTAGTGGAGAATTCGGAAGTGTTGTTCCTCATTTGGTTCTCGACGGTAGTGTCCCAGCTGGAGATCGAATGAAAATGGTGAACCGGTTCAACGAAGACAAGAATATTGATGTTATGATTCTCACAACTCATGTTAGTTTTCAAAAAAACTTTCCACTGTTTCTTTATGACGGTTTTTCAGATTGGTGGAGTTGGTTTGAATCTGACAGGAGCAGACACCGTAATTTTCTTAGATCATGACTGGAATCCAATGAAAGATCTTCAAGCTATAGATCGTGCTCATCGTCTGGGCCAGACTCGAAATGTCAATGTGTACAGATTGATAACTCAAGGAACTGTCGAAGAGAAGGTAATGAGTCTTGCCAAGTTCAAACTGAACACTGCTCAAGCTCTCATTGGTGCCGACAACACTTCTATGATGACAATGGAGACTGGTGAACTAATGAATATGTTCACTTTGGACGGTGATGAGCCGAAGATAAAAACAGAAGGAGGAGGGCCACCAGCCAAAAAGTCGAAAAAGTACGTTCTCTTTCAAAGCTGCTCTCAAAAAATTTGTATTTTAGAACTCCTGGAGATCCAACACAAGAAATCAACTTGGCCAGTATGTGGGATGAAACGCAGTACGATGACTTCCAAGTGGATAATTTTCTCAGAAATGCCTAAGCAAAACTCTTCTTATAATCTGTATCATATAATTTACCATGTTTGATTGCATTGTACTCATTTTCATCTAGAATTTTTCTTTTCTTTTTTTTTTAAATTTTATTTCTTATTTAGGTTGTTTTTTGTCATAAATATGGGTTTCTATGTCATCTTTCCGTTCCATCCAGTTCTCGATTTTTTTTCTCGATTATTGCTTTTGACATAAATTGTTTTATTTTTTAATAATCGCATTCATTTTGAAGCATATACTGGTTTCTAGACGATGAATATCTTTTTTGAATCAAATATAATCAAACTAGACTTTAATTTTTTGATAAGAAGAATGTCCGAATCGTCGAAACCTGTGGATCCACTTCTCGCTTCTCTCACTCACTTCGTGTATCATCCTGATCTTCTCGCAGAGCATACAATGATTTCAGTCGAGTGGGAAGCTGTTGAAGTTCTTATGCCACGAATACTCCGAGTAATATTCATAAAAAAATCAAACCAGAAAACATTAATGGTTTTCAGGGTAAATCAAAAGAAGATGTGAAGCAATTGTTGTTGGCGGAGATTGACGGAATGTCAAAAAAGAGATTAATGGCTGTGTTAGGAGGAGAAACATTGGAGGAGTCATCAAGTTCTGAAGAAGAAGAAGAGGAGGAAGAAGCTATGGAAGAACAACAGAACGCTGGAGATAGATCATCTGAAAAAAACGGGGAGTCTTCAGAAGTCAATTCAGATGAATCTGAAAACAAAGAAAAAGAAGAACAAGAAGCTAGTCCAGATGGAATGGAAGAAGACGTAGATGAAGTCGTTGAAGAACAAGAAGAATCACCAGAGGAGGGTGAAATCGAAGAAGATGACGAGTCCAACAAATCAATGCCACCACCGGATCCATCGCCTCCAAGATCAGAAGGGAATTCCGAAGAATTGGATACTGATGAAGAGATTGATCGACAACTTGAAAGAGATCTCGAAGAATATATTTAAATGTATCATTCAATTATCATATTTATGAACTGTTTCGCTCATTTAGAAGAGCAAATAAAATATTAGTATATGTATGTATGATGACGAAAGAAGGAGGCGAAGAAGACGTCGGAGTTGTTGATGATTATGAGAATACGACATGCAACAACAACATTTCTTATCCGTCTCTTTGCTTATTTTCTCATCATAATTTATAATTCCATTAGGAAGAGAGAAAGATGTAGCATATCCTCATATGGTCCGACATTTTCTGTTTCCGGATATCCTTATTAGAGCAATTTCTTTTTTTGGAATCCTTTTTCCGACTTTTGGACTTCAGACATGGGTCATGTCTAGCCTGTTGCACTTCAAGAAAACCTTCACAAAATCGAAAATCCCTTGAAATTCTGAATACTTGTCGGAAAAGTATTTGATATCCCCCACACATGAAGTTATTCTAGAGACTTATCCAGTCATCCATGAATAACAGGAAATGAATGTTCCTGGTTCGTCTCGTCACCACGTGTTATTCCGTTTTGCAAACTTTTTGAAATTTGTTTTAGTAGTCGGAAGAAAGAAAGATTATAAGTGATAGTTAAAGTCTAGACTTTTATAGATTTGTATCTTTCTTTGAAATGTGAGTGAAGTGTGATTCATCAAATCCAAAAACTAGAGAAAGGTCTGGAAAAACTGAAAACGAATGGAAGTTGGCACGAAAATCAGTTCGATATTGATTGAATCAGAAACTGAATATTGCATGTTTTGTGTATATGAGAATCTGTCCGACTTCAGACAACTTCTCAAATTTCTATTCGAAGTATTTATGAATCTTAAAACTAATGAGGAAAAGCATTCTAAACTTCATAAGTTTGGGGTTCATTGTATCTACAGTAATCTCTTTGCGCTTTAGGGGTTTCTCGGAGCTTTGAAATGTGAAGAATGAGTTCTGAAGATGAAAATCATAGGCTTCATTTCGACGGTTTTAGTTGTATTTTCCATAATGACCTGTTAAGATCCTATGCACTTTTCAAACATTTGAGAGAGTATTCAGTTTGTCCTTCTTAACCTTGAGACAGAGTTGATGAATAGACATCTTTAAAACAAGGAACTTTTTCCTCTTTTCTTTATATTTTCCTCTTGATTCTTTTTTTTTTTCTTCTGAATTAAGAATAAAAACTTGTCTCCATCGTTTTTTTCTCTATCAATTATTCATCTGAAAAAGAGCAAGAGGTGAGTGAGATGCGTTGTCTATAATAATTAGTTACTGCGAATAAATGAGAATAGTTAGATGAAATGAGTCAGATATATAGAGAGGTCTTTTCTTTGAAAACAAACTAAATCCAGACGATTGCTCGTTGTCAATTGTTACTATATACATCCCTTAACTTTCTCTCCTATTCTTATTTTTTGTTTTTTTTCCTTCATACTTTTCCCAAGGTGATTGCTCCACATATATCTATCTTCCTAGTTATTTTGTTGTTTCCATTTTCCATGTCAATCAAATTTGAATTGTCTTGTTATTTTCGCTTTATCTGGGATTTTAATCAGAAATAAACAGAGACAGAAAATAAAAAAAAAAAGAAAATAAGGTCAAGAATTCGAGAATATATGGGAGGATTACTGTAGTTTTAGTATGTCAATAGACATAAACAAACTTTGGCCTCACTTAAGACGGATCTTCAAAAAGATTTTCAATGAAACTAACTTCTGAATATATCTTTTCATTGTCATTTTCCGGAAAAACATTAAAAATTGTAACGATCCCTTTTGATTTCGGAAACCTAGTTTTCTATAAGCAAAAATCGTTTATATTTTCGGAATGCAACACGTCGAAAATTGTTCTAAGATGCTCTGAGATAGTCCGTCTAGAATCCAAATGACGTGGATTATCTTTTTCAGAAATCTAAGAGAGCTAAAAACAGATTTATTTACGGTGATATACGAATCGGTGAAATACTAGCACTCCATTTTCCGTATACTGTTCTGATCATCAAAACTCAATATTTAATGTGAGGAAAAGGGAAAAATAAAAAGTACAAATTTATAATGGAGGAAGTATATTTAGATGATCTCTGATAAAGAAAACTGTCTAGTCAGATGAGATATTCTGAAATAAACGTCATTTAAATTTCGTATATTTCACTTTTGCTTCTTAGAAAATTGTCAAACATCTCAAGATGTTGTGAAGAAGTGTTCTGTTATAAAAGGAAACATTGACAACAGTTTATTTATTAAAAGTGGAACAAGATTGGGTCCCTTCGTTACGAATTCTCAGTTTTCATCTTTTCATATCATCCATAAACTTTCATCATTTCGTAAAATACAATCTGATCACATATCATCCCCCTACAACCCGTTGTTGGTCTAACTATAAATTCATGAATCATGTTCATCCTTGACTTAGAAATGTGATATCATTCTTCGTTTGTATTTCAAATTACAATTTTAAAGAATGCTTTCTCCAATCGTCACCAGTATCCGGCGAATGTTGTTTCAGATTTTCGAAGATCTAAAGTTTTATATTACTAGAATAGAGATGGAAAAGGAAAAGAAGTTCACTGAGTCTAGAAGAGTAAAAGATCAGGACGTTCGTTCTTTTGAGAAGTGAGAAAGTGATGTTTGAAAATGAAAACAAAGAAAAATCAGAATAGATTGTGAGATTTGATTTGGAACCCTCTACAGTAGCAATGCCAATCGTTCTATTCCACCACTTTCCTCGGCAGCTAAACATGTTCTTTAGTAATCCAGAGTGCTGTAAAATTAGAGCCCTAAAAGGCGTTCTCTGAGATCCTTCCTAATGGATTCTCGATTTCTGATCGATTTCTGAATTTGTATACTTTCATTTCCTGGAAAATGAACACCTCTTTCTTTTCTAAAACTTCATTACTATATTCATAACTCACTCTATTTTCATTCTATTCTCGATCCCTTTGTTTTTTTGATGTGATTCTATTTTTAGTTGACTCTATAAAGTTAGTTTGTTTCCCCTATTTCTTTTAAACTCGTACTCGTATGGATTTGTCTTATTTTCAGCCTTTTCACTCCTGAAAACAACCCATTTCTCGCTTTATATTGATAGATTTCGTCTCCATTTTACGATTTTATTTGTCATTTCGAACTTTTTCTGTGCTAAACGATGACGGAAATGCTGAAAATGCTAAAATAGATGACGAAGGTTCAAATTGTACAGAATACTTCTGAAAATAGAAATTAACTGAAAAATTGGAAATGGAAAAAAAAGAAAGGAGATGCTAATTAATTCTTTGAAGAAGAAGAGCAAAATCAAAGTGGTAGATTAGGTGGGAGAAGGAATGAAACAAGTCAAAAATCAAGAATGACGTGGCTAAAATTGAGTTTTTCATTCAGATTTATTGAAGAATCAAGTTGTTGATTGATGAGCATTTGATGATTGAGTTTCATGACGTGTAGACAGTTTCAGACTGAGGGAAAAGCTGGATATCCAGTCTTTAAAGAAATCGATAACGGAATCAAGTCCCCCACTATAAAGTATCTCAATTCTCTGCTCTTTGTTCCCATAAACCACCCCCATCAAAAGCAGATCAGAATGACCAATGACTTTCATTTTCCAAAAAGTGGTTTGTCCTTTACTTTGACTTCTTCAAATGCCACCCACTTTTCACACATTTCATATATTTCTGAGGATAGTTTTGAAAATGTCTTTGTGAAAGAAAAAGCTGGTGAAATCTCAAAATAATGATGATGGCGTCATATAAAAAAACAATTTTGGTTGTTTTCATTCTTCGAATCGAGAATAGAACGCGTGGGATGTGCAGATGGGTAACAGATGAAGGTTCGAACTTTGGTAGCTGTCAAATAACATAATTGATGAAGCCACCGTTCTTGTGCTGGAATTCAGGATTCAACTGAAAATCCATGTCTGAGAAATAATCAATGTGATTCAATTCAATTTCATCAGTAGGAATCTCTGAGAACTACTTATTGTGAGGTACTAACCTAGCCAACCTCTAGACATCTAGATTATTCTGTTAGATTCCTTGAGACTAATCTAAAATCTATCTTACTCCTAGACACTTTCAACATAATACTCCTTAGACTTTAGTCTTAACTTTACTTGTTCTTTGCAACAAATAGAGCATAGTCCAATTATTTTTGACCGACTGACTCATTTTCTACGTTTCGCAACAGAAACTCTTTCTGAGCTCACTGCTCTTTTCATGAAGCCGCCCTGTAGAATCCTGGTTACCGTGGTTTGTGTTCTATTTCTTTTCCAAATGTTTCACTCTCAATCCTTTTTTCTTCTTTTGTGTCACTTGGCTTCTTTCATACATTTATGCATTTTCTTTGTGTGAAAAAAGCTGTAAAGAGCACCATTTCTTTACGTCAACACACAGAGAAAAAAGAAAAGAAGGAAGAAGAAGAACAGAATGACTTCAGTTAATTGCGCAGAGGAATGGTCGAGACAAAAATGGAAAGAAAGAGAAAAAGAAGAGCCTCCGGAAGAAGGAAATCCCGGAGAAGAAAAAAGAAAAGAAAGCGTTGCCGCCTTCTTATTTTCAGTTCAAAATGTGAAGGACTAAGAGTCACTTTCTGATCCTATTCTCATGATTCTTTTGTTCTGTTCGGAGAATGATTGAGATTCATAATAACTTTATTAGTATTACTGAATGCTGGCTTAGTTTAGATCCCAATATGAGTTCTATACACAAATTCGTTCTGAAATATTTATAGTTTCTAGAAAACTTCTTTCAGAAAAAGTGCATCTTTTTTTTAAGTGTTCAGTCTACTACGTCTAGTTCTAGAAGTTAGCTGCAATGTTTTCAGACAACAACCTCTAATACAAGTGACCAAAAACTCGAGGCCCAGACTCATTTCCAATAAGTGCATCCGAATATTTCATTTATAGTAAAAGACTACATTCCCTCCACACAATTTTTGCTCGTATTCATATTCCAAAACCCATAAAAACTGGGTCAAGTGGTCTGTGTGAGTGTACACGTGTTTTGTGCTTTTAACTACAAAATATTTCATAAAATGCACACAAGTACATGTAAAAAGGTGAAGGAATTGCTGTGTGCTCTTATATTAGAAATGTTCAGATACCCTGTTGTTTCTTAATGACCTGGATCTTAGATCAGGAACAAAAAAGTGTGTGACGCATTATAACACAGGCATCGTACTCTTTAGAATTGTTCTAAACCCAAGATCCCTCTTCATATATTCATTCATCTTTTGTGTATTGTTCTTCTGAATTCTTTCACTCGTCATCGTCTTCTTCTTCATTTTCATCATCTTTTTCTTGTTCTTCTTCTTCTACCATGGGAGATCCCTTTTTGTGTCATATGTGAACCAGCGAAACAAAAACTATATGGTCTGCTTTTTTCACATAAAAATGGTCGATCCATGCATTTCCAATCGTCTCTCTTTTTTCTTCTCCTTGTTTCTCTTTTATTTTTTCATTTTTCTGTGAGGACACTCATCAGGTTTTTTTGCGGCTCACTGAACTCTTCGGATAGACTAACTAGTCAGAATTTATCATTTGATGTAATAAACAAAATTCATTTTCCTCTCATTCTTTGTCCTTCAAAAGTTCCATTTTCTCTAGGAGAACCTAAAAAGACTTTTCCCCTCTGAATGACCAATGAACCAAACTATTAGCTTTATGCTTTCCAAACTTTACTGGTAGGTCTAAATGTCAATATTTAGAAGGTCACAAAGCTCGAGTTTCTATAAATATGTTTGTTTTTTTTGTTATTTTTTGAAAGATCACAACAGGAAATGGTACTTTAAGAAAACAGAAATCCTTGAACTGTTAGAAGAAAGTTGGAAATTTGAAAAAATTTTCAGTTGAAGTCAATGAACAGGAAGTAGTTGTTGAACTAGATTTATACAAAGAGTTTTGCTTCCTGGTTCCCATTTAAAAATCTTGCTATTTTTCGGTAGCGAAAACCAGTTGTTAAAAATTTTTGTTGTGACAGATGCCCTTGTATAAGAATAACTTTCTGGGGAACTGGATGTCTTCGGTTCTCTCTTGAAATTGTTTACCTACATTTATACTATTCTGGAAGTTTACGATAATCCATGTAATAATGATAGAAGCATACGAGAGCAGCTCTAGGATACCTTAAGTACATAAAGGAAACTTAAGGGCCTAGATTTGCGTCATTCAGAAAGGAAACATATACCTCAGAAGGTTTTTCTTGATTATAATATCAGATTACCGAAAACATTTTAGAATCCTAAAATAACTTTGTGATTTCACCAAAAATAGAAATCTTCAAAAGTCTGTATCAATTTTTTCATTTAAGTTCCAATGAAAAGAAAGCAGGTCGGATCTAGATCCGAATTTAGAACCCATCTGTCCCTTTAGTTCTTCTCTTGCTCTGATTCATTCGTTTCTATTTACTCCACCAAAATTTCGAATTGAATCGTTCATTGACCATCCATCCTCCTTCTACTTCATCCTACACATCCGGTTGGGTAACCTTCTACGTAACTCTCCATTCGACCACCCGACTTCATTTCTCTTCCTCCCACCACTAAATTCTATTTCTATCCATCTGAACCGATCTGTGCTCAGTAGCTAAAGAAAAAAAAGAGTACTAAACGTTTACTTGTTTGTACATTTTACTTTACATTTCAAAGTTTTACTCAACTCTCATCCTCTTCTTTTTTCTCTTCGAAACTTCTGCAAAAGAATGCGTCCATTCGTAAAAGTATCCGATTAACCTGTTGGCCTTTTTTTGAAGAAAAGGTCTCTGGTTTTGCAGAGAAAATGTTGGCAAAAAAGTTTGAAATGTTGAACAAAAGAAGCTTTTTGTCATGACGATTCTGATGCCAAATCACCTGTCAAATAGCTTTCCTCCCTCGCAAGTTGACGCATGAAATGAGACTATTTACTCGTCATCGCATCTTCACACGTCTTCTGAATTCTTGAATTTAGAATTTATAATTTCAACTTTCTGTTTTTTTTTGTGGGAAAGATGAAACGTGAACGGAGATTTAGTGCTGAAAAACAGAAAAACAACATCCGTCATCTTTTTGGAAGTGGAGAAGGAAATGGTTCCGTGTGAATAAAAATACATGAAGTATGTTCAGAAATCGGAAATAATTCAAACCTCTTAGAATCTAGATTTAAAAAAGAGCTGGAATTTCGAAGAATTTCGATATGTTCTTAGACTGGTTGTCTCGTGAATGACGATGTTTGTCTTCAAAGGAGACAGCAAGTTACAGTATTCCTACACTTTCCCTGGAACCTTTAAAAGTTTCTAGATCAGCATTCATAGATCATTTTGTGACTAGAAACAACAAACTGAAACGAAATGCATCTGCCCCTTTTTTACTCAAAAAATCAGAATTATTTCCATCTGCTAAACTTAATCTTTATCACTTCTTTTTCTTCTCCAATCCCTCTATTTCTTTTCAATTGAAAATGTCTTTTCCTTAGTGTCGACATAATCTGCAACCAAAGATTCAATGCTTTATCTTTTCCACAAATATTCAACCAGAGCATATTAATCCTCTAATCTGAAAATTCAAATCTCAAGTACGAGTTTGCAAATGGCTACATATTCTTTAACCTTATGACCTGAATCTATTTATAATGACGTGTCAAAACTCTCTTTTTTCGGGTCACCCTCACTTGTCACTAACAGCCATACACCTTCTTCTCCCTCCCACTCAATTTAAGAGAAAAAAGTGACTTCTTCTTTGCATTCAAAACATTTATAAAGTGTCGTAGTGTAGACATTAGTGCAGTAGAAAGAGGAAACGGAAGTAATGAATAAATTGAGAGTGAAGATGTGATTAGCATCCATGTAGTTGACACCTTTGAAGAAAGACGGGGGAAGTGGAAAGATAAGATGAACGATTGAAAATTATAGTTTTAAGGAGAGCTAAGAGATACGTGATATTTCGAAAATGAGAAAAAAGTTGAAACAATTCGTGAGATCTCCGAGATAATTGGGGATCTTGGATTGAGTATTCTGAAGTTTCTACGCTGATGACTGACAGGGAACCCAATTCAGGTATCTCGGAGGCCAAAACTGTTCAGAAACATGATTGTTCAATAGTTATTCATCCAACCCAAATACTCATACATTTATGAACTTTTGAGTTCTTCAGAATCTTAAAACAAGTATCCATGTTCCATGAACTGAAGTATGGATGTGTCGATCCCTTGCTTCTACTTACGATTTATCGAAAAATCCAACACGATTTTATACTTGTTTACTAAAAAATCATGCTTCGGATCATCCCTCCGTCATTTGAGAACATTCACATTGAATTTTACTAAGAATACCAAAATGCTGCTCATTGGTGTTTGAACCTAGACTAACTATCTTTTGTCTTATCTAAAAAAAAAGTAATGAGTCTGGTGTAGGTGTACAATAGACTGAAATCTCGTGCGATCACTGAAGCTCATTGAGCCCACTGACCCAGCTGTTTTCAAGTTGTGCCGTCTAAAAAGAGAAGGATCATGACGTTTAGATGTGCAGGTGCTATTATTTTTAGGAATCAGGTTTATTATTGGAACATTTTTACCCTTCCCTTTCAGCCGACACTTGACGCTTTCTGAAAACCCCTTTTTGAATCAGAATCTCATTCCTTCAATTTTATGTTCACAATTCTCCTTTCAAGTCTTCAAGAATAGGTAATCCGGTGTCTAGTTTGATCAAAATCTCTGGATATTGACTTGAATAGACTGAAAATTGTAAAATAAAATAAAAATGTATTTGTGGAAATTGAATACAAAATCTTGTTTGTCTAAATACATTTATTGGCAACTATTTTCTACTCGAAAGTCATAAATCATCTGGTTAGAAATTATGTATTCTGAGAAGAATGTGCTGAACTTTAGACTGAACTGAAACGAAAATTTAGTCCATGCCAGTTTTTGACATGTTTTCAAGATGTTTTATTATGTTTTTGAAAGGTTTTGCAGAATGATTCGAAACAAATGTATCAAAAACAAAGCCGTTTGCAAAAAAGATTTCAATGCAATAAGAATTTACAGCCCAAGATGTTTGTTTTGGGTATTCTATTAGAAGAGCAAAGATCTGATGAGATAAGAATAACCTAAAATGAAAAAGGTTGGATTGTTTCCAAATTAAGCCAAAATGTTCCCAAACAGGAGAAATACTTGATGAGCAAGATAGAACTTTCTATAAGAAGTACCTCCAATGTATGTTATGACACAAAACCCCCATAATCTTTATCCAGATCAAAAACTCATGATTTCGTTCAAAAATTTATTGTCATATTCCAATTATTTCCCTTATTTCGTCGATTGACGCATAAACTCCCACCACCTTCACCCTTCAATTTCCCAATTACTTTCCTTCTGTTTTTCCTGATTTCTCCTGAAAGTTATCCACAAAACAATCCAATTTTCCGAATCAATCATGACAAAATAAAAGAGAGCAAAGTGCCAATTTCTAACCACTTTTGTGTAAAGCTTAACAACTCCCTCCATAACAAAATTTCATTATTTCGTGACACTGACTCTCCGGATTTTCGTCTTTATTGCTTTCGTTTGATTTCCAATCAAAAGAGTTTTCAGGGAAAAGAGGTTTAACTCGAAATACTACTTTATTTCTTCTTGGGAATAAAATATTTTCAAATAGGGATCATCCGATTTTACGGGAAACGTTTGAAAATTTTCTTTAATGGCTTCTTAGCTAGTCTTAGATGAGCTCACAGAATAACCGCCTTTTAAAAATTTATCGTTGAGGTAGCGAGACAATTGAGAAGAATTCCGTGAAAGTCAGATGGAGCGCAAGGTAAGAACTGAGAGCCAATTTTCTTGAGACTTTTTTGATCTACGTCTTCATTGAACCTAAACCACCCTCAATAAAAAACAACGTCGTAATGACCCTCTGACGCCTACTTTTTGATCTGAACGATGTTTTTTTTGGTTGAAAGTTCACTAAAATTGGCTTCTTGACATGTCTGGTTTTCGTATTTTTTCGAAACAAAAACCAAAAATGAAGCCCTTTTTAGTCTGAATCATAATAAAAGACTCAAGTAGTCCTTCGTTTTTTCCTTCTTCCGGATGTTTGAAATGTTCTCCTTTAGCCTCATAAACGACATGTTTCATTTGACTAAAGAGAGTCCCCATGGTTTCCGGGTTTTTTTTTCTTTTTTTTCCTTTTGCACGGAATAGAACATAGAACTTTCAGTTCCGTATTCGAAAACGTTCTTTCTTTTCTTATTTTCTGGTTTTCTCGAGAAAAAGGAAACCAATCTGTAAGTGCTTTCTGCACTTCTCCACTTTAATGCTCGAACGGATTTCATTCAAAGTGCTTTCTCTTTCTTTACGGTTCCAATGCAAGAAAAAAAGTAGATTAGGTGCGCCATTTGGAATAATTATATGAGTGGGAAAAATAGGAAAAGTGCAAAATGGATGGGCGGAAAATGGTATTCGTTTCTCATAAAAGAGTCTCTAAGAATGAGAGAAAGTGCGTAAGTAACTGAGTTAAGCAATGCCTGAAACTGGAATAGAGCTCTCGCCCAGAATTTTCCGAAAACGCAAATAATTATGAGGTTTTAGTTTCTCATTTCTGTGCACTTTCATCTGTGAAACCGCTGTCGTTTTCAAGTAAGAAATAGAACCAATGGGTGAGTATGTCAAGACGTAAGATCATAGAGGCCTCACACAGATTAGGCTGTTGTTCAAAAATAGCTGATTCGATTATTTACTCTACCTTCACTAGTATTTCACATGCCTAACTCAGAACAAAAAATATTCAAGAACTTTCAAATACTTCCTCTCTGAAATGGGTTCAGCTGTAGTTCAAGCCAAAGCTTGTAGTTCGTACTATTACTACAATATACTTTGGAAGAAAACACTATGAATTTTTAACGAAAACTGTCTGTGACTTGTATAGTAGACTCGTATAGTTGGATATAAACCTACATGTAATACGATTGAAAGGAAGACTTATAAAAACTGTACTGAGTGACTAAGAAATCAGCAGAAGACCTACTCAGTTTTTTTTGAGTTGAACTGAAAAGCAACAAGAATCTGAGACGTATTATCTTTCTCAACTTTCTGTCTATCCGGAAGACTGAATTGTTATAAAGTTACTTTTCTTTTCCTCATTTTAATTTTTTCATTTTTCATCTAATTTCTCTCTTCATCTACTACTGTTTTTCCTATGTACTACACGCTTCGTTTGATCGTGTTTGACAGAAATAAACACCCTCTTCTCTCATGGATTCTCGCTAGTTTTTACTCAAAAGTATAGAGTTTTTGTGTCCAGTTTTATTGACTTTTAATTCAAGTTTTAAAAAGCATTTTTAAGTGTTTTGAAAGTGTTTTTCAAAGATAATTATTGAGATATTTCTGTAGTTTAATGTGAAGTTTTAAATCTCCGTCTTACTGTAATTGGTCATAAAAATCAAGATGAAAGGTGTTTGCCGATAACCACTTTCAGTGCCTTTGTATAAGAGGAAAATAAGAAAAAAACTGCATTGTCGAATAGAGAACAAAGTCGACTTTGTTCTCTATTCGATTCGAGGAATCGAATATTCGTCGAACCGTTTCTCCTTTTTCTTTTACACTTGATCTCACTTGAAAGTAAGTATTCTTCACATAATTAATTGAAAAGTGCACGTAATATTTTCTTATTTTTCTCTGAAAATTTTTGAAAAAGAAGCTGAAATGACGTGAGATGCTGAAGATAATCCTTTGATTTGATATGTTTCTTTTGTGGGTGTATTGTATCCAAATGGGCTATAATCCGCCATATCCCATCTTTTGAAACCTCTGAATATAAATAGGTCATTAGTGGCTTTTCAGATTTATTTACACCTTTTAACTCAAATTCTGATTTCACCTGTTTGGTCTTTGCGAATCTTTCAAAATCTCAAAGATTATAGAAAAGATAAAATCCTGAAAATCCAGATATGGAATATCTACATCAAGAATTATGCACACACATTCTGACTCTTTTTCCGGGAAATTTCATTTGCAAATCTGTTAGGATATGACTCGTTTTCTTCGTGTTCCGAATCCAAATTCTATGAGAATGTGCCAACAAAAAACAAGAGTTCTCATGTGCAAATTTCAAACCAAAAAGTTGAATAGAATTATCCTTGAAATTTCTTAGAAGAACTTTCTATGAAAGTTATATTCTGTGAACCCAACTCTATCTTTTTGAAAAGAGTTAGTCTAGACTATGTTTCTCAGAAGATTCGAAATCTCCACCTCATTGAAATGAATTGTCCGTATAAGTCAGTGTACCAACAGTATATCTGAAGAAACTTAGGTCTTCATTTCCATCTGTTTTCCCAATTCCATCCACCCACGTCATTAAATTAAGAACCGTTCCTTAACCAGTTGAACTCAATGTTCTTTATGTTCATTGCCACGTCACACAACTTTCGAAGCCTTAAACTCCGCCCCTTTCTCTTCTCTTTTTCCCCACGCCGCCACCACTGTCAACGTCATCGTCGTTGAGAAGGCAGAAGCAGTGTGTGTATGTGCTCCCTCCCAATGAAGCTCCACCCCCTTCTCTGTGTCCGTTTGGGCGGGAAAAAAGGGGAGGCAGGGGCACCATTCGAAGAGGACGGCTGAGTTGAAGAATAAGAGTACTCCCGAGTGCCCCATTCTGAAATACCTTTGCCTATTCTTCTTCCTGTGAGTGACTGACAACTGTATGAAACTATGAATATTTATGAATCTTCTTTGTTTTCCATCTTCCTTCTTCCTTCTTACATGTTCTTATTCTTCCTTTTATTCTCACTTCTTCTGAATTTCCGAGTTCGAATCGTTTCTCTGAATCTTTTCATTGTTCTCATTTCTGTATTCAACTAATAAAAACCTAATTTCAGGTAATACACATACATCCCAGTACGTGCAGTCAAAAATGAACTTCTCCGGTTTCGAATTCTCTTCGATCATTGCCGTTTTCCTGTTGATTCTTCAACTGTCTTCAGCTGCTGTTCTTCCAGCTGGTGAGTCAAAAGAAAAATGTGTTAGAAACAGGATTCCTTGACTTTTTGGGGATTCGATGTGTAAAAGTTAGAAGGATAGTACATAGGGAGATCGTAGGTACTAGGAAGCATCTATAGACAAACAAAGCTTCGCAAAGTCAGATTATAACATTTCGTAATTTCTTAAACAGATATTCTAAAGTGTAAATTTCGTACGAATCACACAAACTTGGAAACTTCTTCAGTACTCTAGAGCAAGTGTAGCATTTGATCCTCGATTTAAGGGGAATGCATTCCATCCTAAAAACATTCGAAACCTTCTTTCGCCTATTCCTTCTGGGCAGAAGCAGCTGCAAAAGAAAAGAAAGTAACCCGTAGCAACGATACAGAATTTTATCGGAAGGGGTCTACGGGAGTTGATTGATGGAGAGATGACCCCGAAAAGCTCATGTTCTTTTTGTTTTGGCACGTTCTTCTGCAGACTTTTTCGTGTTTTGGAAAGGGACTAATGTGGAAACTATGGTTATATCGAATTAAGGGAATATGACTATTGTCCTCGTGGCTTTTTGAAACGACTAAAAATAGCAATGAGATTTTGATCTTTAAAGAAACCCAGTTCCTTCCGCATCCATCCCATCATTAACATCCAAGTAGTCGTCATTGGAAAAAGAGACTTTTATAAACTTTCATGTCCTTTTTCACTCCACCGACGACCTCATTCTTCTTTTTTCTCCTCTTCATATCTGTGACATCAAGCTGGATAGAAAAAGATAGAAAAAGGAAGAAAAAGGCATTCACGCATCTCATCCACACACACAACTTTAATTAAAACTTCTTCCGACGCATCAAAATAACCCTCCCCCATCGTCTTCCTCGCCTACCCGTAGGGACTCTGGACATCATTCATCATACCATCAATCTCCAAATATTCAAACGATGACGTTTATTTTATTTCAGATTACGCCTCTCAATACGGTGTAGCTTCTGCCGATGAGATGGCACTCCCAGAAGATGGATCCTTGTTCGCCGAACGACCATCCAAGAGAGCCCAAACTTTCGTTCGATTCGGAAAGAGAGCACAGACATTCGTTAGATTTGGAAAGAGAGGACAAACGTTCGTACGATTCGGACGGAGTGCTCCTTTCGACCAATAATCATCTTCATTTTTGTGTCCAGTTGAGAGAGCGGCGGGTCGATCTTCTTCATCCGATGGCCTAAATGTCTTCTAGTTATTTCTTTTCTTCTTCTCCCCACTACAGTTTTAATTATTTCTCTTTAACAGTTCTCCTTAACTCTCCTTCACGTGTTAATTGTACTAACACTCTTTTCGTTGAAAACAGAACATTCCTTCTTCTCTTTAATTTTCCCGTTTCTCTCTTGAATCAGTTTTAATGGAACACACGAATAATAGATCTCATTTGGCGACGATGAGAGATGTTGAATATGTACGTTTTTCTTCTTGTGTACCCGTGTACCCTCAATAAATTTCGAGACCGTTGTTTCCCATTTAGATGTGTTTTCTTCATGAAAAAATTTTTGTAAATATGATTATTTTATGTTGATTTGACGATGAAAGACCTAAAGTCAGAAAAAAAAACAAAAATGAAAGAAACAAAACAGATCAGGTTAACATCGGAGACCCTGGGCGACACCCATGAAGACACCGAATGATCCACCAGATTGTGCGACAGTCTTTCCGCATTGAAGAAGAAGTTCCTTTCCACGAAGTCCTGCTCTGAATCCCATGAATCCACCGAGAAGAATTCCCGTCGCTCCACCAATCATTGCGCCCATCATTAATCCTGTTTGGATCTGTAAAAATACATTTTGCAGCTGCATATCGCTTCGGATTAGGCTTCATTAGTATTTTTTCAATTTCAAAATATCATCATTGACTTGTTAGAATCACCGCGAATGTTCTAATGAACAGCTAAATACGTCAAAATTTTGAAAATCTGCAAATAATTTGGCATTTTCGTGTCTGAATTTTTTCTGCAGGGTTTCTCGAGAAATTTCTTTCTAACCGGAAGGAGTTATAAGTCTTTCGTCCACAAAGTTCATCTTGTGATCCGATCTCGAGTCACGTAGCGCTGTGTGATTTTAATAAATTTCAAAATTTTCACGGAATGATTTATATATTTTACTGATAGTGAGACGAACTTGAATGCCCTCAAACTCCGGCTTTTTCTATACTGAGGACAAAATTTACCTTTGTGAGACAGGATGGTTGGTTTCCGTGTGGGTGTGCTGCATATCCTGAAGGTACTGGCATTCTGTAAAGTTAGAATGTCAATTTATGGTTTTCAATTAGAAACAATCAAAGAAAAAGTAACGAGTAGCTGAGGGCATTTGAAAAAAGGAAGATGATGTAAAAAATATTTTTCGGGCGCCCGAAATGCGCAAAAGCACGACAAACGTGCCTGCGCTTCCCTTGACGCAATACTGGATTTCGAAAAAAAAAACTGCGCGAAGAACAATTGTATCAATTTCTTCAGCGAATAAGAAGCATAAAATTCAGTAAAATTTCAGGAAAAAAAAAACAATAAGAAAAGTCGCACATGTTTCAAACTTTATTCAAACTACATCGCAAAACTTTTATCGTAACACGAAAAGGAATCTTTCATCATCCCCAAAAGTTATTCCAATTATCTGACCATCTATCAAAAAGTGTTCTTTGAGTAGTCGTGGTTCTTCTAGGAGTCGTGGTTGTTCTCCTTGGAGTTGTCGCTGTTGTTGTTGTTGTCTTCTTCGTTGTGGTTGATGTTGTCTTAGGAGTCGTACTAACTTTTGTTGTTCTTGTAGTGGAAGTTGTCGTACTAGAGGAGGTCGTTGGAACTGTAGACGAAGAAGTAGAAGTAGATGTGGATGTAGAAGAAGATGTCGTAGTCGGGGTAGTCGTGGATTCTGTAGTAGTCGTCGTAGGATCAATTGTCGATGAAGAAGTCTGAAAGAATCAGTGTTCATGAAAAACTTCAAAGTATAAGTACCTCCTCCGCCTCCTCTTCATCCTCTTCATAATCATCTTCATCTTCATCATCATCATCATATTCGCATCCACAATCTTCTTCACACATTTCCTCTCCACACTCATTCGGACTATTTGTGGTGCTCTCAACAGAAGAAACAACAGAAATCGGAGGACTTGTCGTTGGGACCACAAATTCTCCTCCATTTGCTCTTGGGGGAACATAAACTTCAGTTGGACCAATTCCTGTTGCTTGAGACCAATAACGGTAGAATCGACATGGATCTTTTCCAGGAGTTCTTTTGACACGGAAATATCCAGATTCTCCCCACGTGTATCCCCAGCTGAAGTAAAATTGGAATGAAACTGAAGCTGAGAAAATCGAGATGAAACCTGTTTCTAATAATCCAATAATCTGCAGTAAAACCAACAATAACCACAGCATGATTGATCGTAGTTCCACAGTCGCCATCATAAATTCCTGAAACTCAAAAAATGAGAATTCAAATTAATATATGAATGAACCTTCAGAATACTTGTAGATATCAGGCCCTGCTGCCATTCCAACTGCAATTGGTCCTTTTCTTACTTTATCCTCAATATTTTGTTCCATCGTAATCAACTGAGCAGGGGTGAAATTTCCAGATAGAAAACCGTCATCGAATAGAAGAATAGTGGGAACAACAGGAGGAAAGAATGAAGAATCACATGATGAATCCTGAATAGAAAGCGTAGAATGTGAAGAATGAACTACAATTCTCTCACTTCCAAATCAAATGGAATATCATCAGCATCTCTGGAAGCAGTCTTCTCCATATAAGTCCCAGCAATTTGAAAGTATCCACCTTTGCATCCAACGTTTGCCAAACCATAAGTCTTATCTTTCGCAGTATCACAAGTCAAAAGTTGTTGAACTGATAAACTAGAAGTATCGTATCCTTTAATTGAAAAGTATCCTTCTACCATTGCAATCATTGAGAATGCCCAACATCCTCCACACGTCTTCTGGTCCAAAATCGGTTTCATATGAGGTCTCCAGTCAACGGTTTCCACCGTATCTCTCTTTTTACGACTGGAAATGACTGTAGAAATGGTAGCTGTTGGAATAAGTTCATCTACCGAAAGTGTCAAAGGAGCCACTTCGCCATCGAGCTGAAAATAATTTTCATGATACGGTACCCTCTTCAGTGATGATATCTTACAGCTACAGAAAATTGATTTGTGGCCATTTTATAAGAAGAGAGTCCTAAAGTGTACATAATATTGTGCTCATCTACTTCCTTCTTTGCTTGGGAGTACACTTTGAATCTTTTCAGACCTTCGGAAGCAGTTGAATTAAAATCTGAAAGGAAGTATTTGAAGATCTTTGTTCTCTTCTTTGTTTTTCTTACTAATTACATCCATGAGTGATTTGAACGCGCCATCGTTATTCATAACATCGTTGAACTTTTCCAATGGAGTCTTCTGAAAAGAAAAAATAATTTAGAAGTGGATATCAAGGGCAAATGAGGAATGATTCTTACATATGGCGTTGTTGTAGGGATCGTAGTAGTTGTTGGAGTTGTTGTTGGTACTGTAGATGGAATTGTGCTTGGAGTTGGAATAGCAGTTGTGGTCGGTGGAACTGTTGTTCTTGGAGTTGTAGAAGAAGTTGTAGTTTGAATCAAGGAACAACATGATTGCTGACAATATTCTCCAATTTTCATAGTCAATGAAGCTGTTGGATCCAAAGAAAGTATATCACTTTTAGCGATATAAATCGGAAACTGGCATTTATACTCCAAAGAACTGTATCTCAATAGTGAAGAAGACAACAAATCGGAACAATATTTTCCATTATTTTTACATGTCTGTGCTTTTAAAATCGGAATAAAAAAGAGTAGAAAGAGGTGAGCCCACATTGGAAATTGGGGGCAAATTAGAGTGACGGAACATTGACACAACTATAATATCGAAAGGGATACAGGTGAACAAACGGAAAATGGCAAAAGGCGAAAAGTTGCACACTTTTTGAAATGGTGTGAAGGAGATCAGAGGCTAAAAAGGTTTAAATAATGGGAACGAAAAAGCTTTATTCCGAACGAAGTTTCTCAAAGTTAAGTGTGAAAGCTGTATTGATCGTTGTTCTCTCATTTTAACAAAGACACTGATATGAAATTAAAAAATAAATCACACCTACTTTATTTAAAGAAAAAGTAAAACGAGAAGTAATAAACCAAAAATTACATAATTTCTACACTGAGATCCGTTAATTTGGTCATCCTGATTTGAAAAATAAACAGTCTTTCCAGTACTTTTTAATGGTTTTGATCTTCTTCGAATAACTGGATGAATTGGTGGATTACAGTTATTTTCAGAACACAAACAGTATGTAGCTGTCACTGAATATATTGGAGATGTTCGAATCGAAATAGTTTTGGTTGAGCAATTTTCATCGGTATCTACGTCATCAGGGATAATTCCTGTCGAACATCCATATGAAGTTCCTGAAAGAAATTCGGAGAATTATGGACAGAATGCTGACAATTAGAAATAAAGGAACTTACCGAAATCTGAATCAATAATTGAACTTGAAACATTCAAAGAGAAGCAAGGTCCTGTACAGTCTTGAGTTTTAAATTCATTCTTTTCGCAATCAATCACCCGACCGATATACGCTGATTGGATTTCTCGAGGATTGTCAAAGAACGATCCATAATGCTGAAAAACTATTCTAATAATACTCCCTCATTCGAGTGTTGCTTTAGTTCCACTCAATTTTATAAAATAGGTTTCAATTACAATTCAAAAACAAACAAAAAATGAGTAGAGATGAATGAAAAGGAGACTTTGTGACTATAATTATATATTCTAATGCAATTCTAAAGTTAATTCGTTTACTGGAGAAGTGCACTCAAAAGACATCTGGATGTGGGTAATGTCAAATGGGTGGTATAGAGCGGAAAAATTTCTAAAACTAGAAATTTTATTCAGATAAAACTTGATGATTAACTGGTTTCAAGTCTCGAAACCAAAAAATAGTTACCTGTTAGTTGAAAAATAGTTTATAATTAACTTTCTTTAAAAATAACTTCCGACCAGCTTCAAACTTAATTTAGGAACAGCAAAATCTACATCTCGAGATGTTTCTGTCCTTGAATTATTCCCTAGCAAAAGTATGAAACTCACATTCTCAATATTTGGAGATGAGCAAACAAAACAACTGGCAGATACCATTCCAATCATGACAAATCCATTTAAAATGCCACGAATCATTCCATTTGAAAGCTGAAAGAATAAATTCAAATAAAAAGACAAAAGAGCCCTTCTCGTGAGCAATTTGAAGCTCATTCGAGAAAAGACTAAATGAAATTTCGTGAGCGGCAACACGGCGACTCAACGGCTCTCAAGAGCCAACAGAAAAAGAAATACTCTTTTTTTTTGCACACAAATTCAGAATTCAGAATTTGAATTTGAATTCGTCCATCTGGAACGTGTAGATAGAAAAAAGAGAAGAAAAAGAGAGTAAAAAGTGTTTTTGAATGAAAAAAAGAAGAAGTTGTTGCATTGAATTTCCTTCTTTTCTCATTTTTGACCACTTGTTGTTTCGTTTTCCACACATCCTAACCACACTTCTCTTTTATCTGTTTTGCAAATCGCAGGCGACTGATTTTTAATGAATTTCGAATGTTGTTTAGAATTCAAAAGTGAGAAAATGCACCGCAAATTTCGTATAGTAATTTTAGTTGTAGACATCTAGATGCGAAGAATTTTTCACCTGCAGGTTTAGAACAGAAAAGATAACCACGTCGTTCCAATCACCTAGTTTCGAAATTTTATTCATAAATCAATCTAAAACAGCACCTTTTTAAACTCATTGCTTCCCTACTTTTGTTTCAACTTCTAACAGCCACAAAAATCTTGAATATATGATTAATTATTTATCATCGAAATTTCGAAAATTGCAAAATGTAGATATTGATATAAAATACATTCAAAAACACTATATGAAAGCCTATACAGTTGACTAATGATATGTGTAATTCATAAAGAAATACGTTTGAAAAGGAAAGAAAGAAATGGAATGCTGAAAGAGGATTAGAAAAAAGAGAGATCCAAAAATGACTACTCCCTGAGAAAAATCTTCAAAATACAAAAAAATACTGAATAAAAAAGATAGAACAAATAGAAAGGAAAAATGAAAGAAACGAATGTTTTGTAAGTGAGCACACATGTAATTTACGGAATTATAGATATTTGTTCTTTTCTAAAGAAATTATCTTTTCTTTAGAACCATAAGGATCCGAATAAAAGTATCAGAACAATTGTATATCGGGTGAGAGGTGATGATGCAGTGACCAATTCTTCTTCTGAAAATATATAAAGTAGAAGGTTTTGAGAATATTTTCATGTTTTCTAAAGCGTTCTTTTAAGTCGAAGAGGCGAAAAATTCAATGCTTTAACTCGGGATGTACAACACAATTAACTTAAGATAACCTACCAATTTGCACCTTTTTGATCAGTTTCTAAACCCACTCAAAACCAGAAAATATCGTGAATACACTACTAGAGATATGATAAAAGTATAAACCAATAGGAATGATGAATAGCTATTGCGGAGCCGCTTTGTTTATCAGAAATCGTTATTTTTTAAGACTCTTATCGTAAAGAAGAACTTACTGTATGTAGTATACTCCATATCCTTTGCATATCTCCACAGATCACATTCAACTTTCTTAATCTCCTGAATCATTCGGAATGATCCTGTTTTTATATTCATCCACGTTGTATGATTTGTTCCATCATATCGTTCCCATTTAATTTTTTGATGGGTTCCAGATGATCTTTTTCGTAGTGATGGTACTCTGAAAATAGTAATTAATATTGAGTTGAGTTCATGGTGTTAAGATACTTACCCAGTATTGGCGAAAGTTGTCCAGAAATCGATCACTTTTTCAGACAAATCCATTTCTTCTTTAGTGTAACCAGCGGATTTGTTATGAAGAGGAACTCCGAATACATATTCTATTTCATATCCATGCATTACTCCTGTCCATTTTGGCCATGGATTAGCACTGAAATATTCAAAGATTCTACTATCATAGGCGTACAAAACCTTACCTGGATGGTTGATCGAAATAATAAACAAAAACATTTGATCGATTTCCTGCCACTTTTGGATAATTATGTGCAAACCAAATACTGTCACAAGTAAAAAAGTAGTCTCCAACCATTTGATTCACTTGTTCCGTATAAAAGTCTGTTTTCTTTTTTGGATCTGTACATCTTGGATCCGAATACACATATTTGGCAGCTATCCGTATTATGTCTGGTTGAGCTTTGAATGCAGTATCAACACATTTATGGAATTCATCTCTATCTAATTCTGGTTTCGCTGTTTTCTTATCGAAAAACTCTGCCAGATTATAAATATTCCAGAAATTTCCTTCATCGTGATTAATTCCAAACATTAAATTGACATCATTTGAGTATGTTCCTTCACGAAGAGCAATGAATCCGTCGAGATGTTTGAAGAAGTTTTTATCTTTTGAAACAATTGCAAATGGGAATTCTAGGAAGTTTAGACCAACATTCCAAATGTTGTCTATCAGATCTTGAGCTGGAACGTTTCGGAGACATTCAGTTTGATCTGTTATCTGAAATCAGAAGATTTGGACAGAAAATGATAATTGAAATGACTTTTGTCTGATTGCAGCCGACAAGATTTGCTAAAGCTGTTGATTTCTGTTTAGCCCGTTTTGGTGAATCCATTGACCATTTGTTATCAAGTGATCCAGATTGAAGGATTCCATTTTGAAATAGTCTAAAATTAATAAAATCGGTTTCATTTTCACTTTTATATCTCACCCTTTAGACGCCGGAGCAATCAAATGAGCAACAATAGAAGCTGCTCCAGCTGATTCTCCTACTAAAGATATCCTCGATGGATTTCCTCCAAAAGAGAAAATGTGATCTCTAATCCAATACAATGCCAATTGTTGATCAAGCATTCCCATATTTCCAGGAACATCATCATGATTTAGATATAAGTACCCAAATGGTCCAACACGATAATTTATGTTCACAACGATTACATTTCCACGTGTTGCCAACTCTTTTCCGTCGTATAATAGAAGTGATGGAGATCCATACCAGAAGCCACCTCCGAATAACCACACGAGTACAGTTAAATTACTAAAAGATTTCTAAATGAATTAAAACTGAAAAAGAGTGAACTTACTATGCATCAGCAGGTGCCCAGATGTTCACATAAAGACAATCTTCACTGACTGGAGTATTGGCATTCCACATTTCACTTCCCCAGAATGATGGATCGTACGAATCTCTTGGCTGATAGCATGCCGGTGATAGGGTATTTGCTGATATTGTTCCATTCCACGGCCTCTTCGGTGTTGGTTTTTTGAAACGATGCTCATTTATAGGAGGTTCAGCAAAGGGAACTCTGAAAAAAGAAACCAGATTTCAGCAAAAAATGACAGACATGCTGTTCTAATAAAGGTCTTGATGAAAGATTGGTCTCTAGATTAATCATAATGAAACACACAAAACTAACCCCAGGAATGATCGGACTCTCTTATTTCCATGATCAATTTCTGTTCCTCGAACTGTTCCAAGTTTCGTTTGCACTTCTACAATTCCAGCCTTCTGATCATCCTGAATAGAATCAAGCAGTTAGTAATTCTTCTAGCAATTAGACTTGATTAGTACCTGTTGTGCCGAGACGAAAAGGAATGCCGTTGTCGACAGTAAGAGTAGCAAGACACGACGACGACGCATCCGCTCTCTGTCGCTGTGATCACCGTTTGTTTCGTGGTAAGAACCTCAAAACACATCACGTTAGAGAGAGTGAAAGATCAAGAGAGAGGTTAGAGAAAGAGATTAAAAGAGATGCTGGAAATCAAAGAGGATTCAAGAAAGGAAGAAAAACGAATAAAAGAGCAAGAGAAAACAGTTATCGTGCTTTTCATGGGGAATATTCACATGCTACCGAGCAGATAACATTGAGATCTTTAGAAAATTAAGTTTATTTTTTTGAACGCTCGGATGAGAAGAGATCAAGAGATCGAGAGACAAAATGCCCGCAAAATTGAATCGAAACTGGGGAAGTAAGAGAATTTGAAAAGCCTTGAAATATAAATTAAAAAGCCCAAAATGTGAAAAGAAAAGGAATAAAAAGTGGAATCCAATATGAATAAAGATGACAGCTTGACGCATATTCTTGAGTCACTGAAAATGATAAATTGGGCTATTTTTGAGATTATTTTAAATAAATAAAAGTTACAATAAGCCGTGTATTCGGTATCCTTGACTCTTCTCCAGAATTGACATTCCTCTTGTTTTTTTGGTTTTATTGGTCGAATGTTGGATCCACTTCTCAGTTGCATCCATCTGGAAAAAAAAGGTACTGTAATATAAGAGCATGTATCAAAAACCAAAAAAAAAAATCAGCCACATTAGGTCTTATAAAATATATGAAAATAAGAATAGTTATACATGCGTTTTCATGTGAAAACTAGTAGAGGCAACACTATTAGAGTTTCATGGAAATCTAAAAATTCTAAATGCAAACTACCATTGGAGTATTTTTCCCTTTTAAAAACAAAAGAAATGAGATAAAAACAAACCGATAGTTATTGTGTTCATTGAACTCTGGCCAATGTTCACTATTCTTCAAAATTCGCAGTCTTGGAGTTCTGAAAATTGTGGCTCGTTTCCGTTCGTTTCCTCTTTCTTTCTCTTTTTATGCCTTATGCACTTACCCATTTTTGGCAAAACTTGCCCAAAACTGCATAATTTTTCTCGAGAATATCTGTTCTCGACGCTTATAAATTTTCGAATAACTCAACGGAATTCCAAAAACGTATTCAATTTCGTATCCGTGCATTGCACCAGTCCATTTTGGCCAAGGATTTGCACTGAAAAAAAAACATATACAGGAAAAATAAAAAATGTTCTAGAATACCCTGCAGAAATATTTCAATGAAGAAATCATAGAAAAACGAAGACTAACCTGGAAGATTGTGTAAAATAATAAACAAAAACTTTTGGATGTCTTTTGAATGATTTAGAACCAGAAGATCCATGAATTGAACGATACTGCAATAAAAAACACAAATAAAAACGAAAAAAGTATATTCTCTCAATGAGAGAAAAAAAAACGAAGAATTGAGGCAATTAGAGTGAATTCTTAAGAAAAGAAAAGAGAAGGGGATACCTGATCAGCAAGCCAAAGTGAGTCACAAGAAAAGAAGTAATCTCCAACTATTTGATTCGCTTGTCCTGCATAAAATCTCGTTTTTCTTCCATGATCTGTACAATTTGGATCCGAATAAATATATTTTGCAGCTGAACGAATGATATCAGGTTGAATTGAAAAGGTCGAATCAATTAGTGTGTCAAACTGATGTCTGCAAAAAAAAAGAAGTTTTTGAGCTCAAATGTAAGTTCTCTATTATTATATTTCAAAGTATTTTAATATAAGCCATTGTCTAAAAAAGTTTTCATTTGTTTATTGATTTCACTTAAGCTTATCCAACTTTTTGTGGCACTCTGAATTTTAGCTGGTTTGATGCTATCAGAACTGAAAACAGAGATTCTGGCGGTATGCTTGTTAGAGCTGAAAACGAAAAACTTGCCCAATTACATATTTCTGAGCTAAAGCCTGTTCCCTATCGCAAAACAAGAAGATCTATTCACTAGAGAGTATCAGTTTCGTGATAAAACGTTACGTTTGGATATCTGATTGCTTTTCCGAATAGGATTTTCAAAGGGACAAAATTCGTGAGTTACATAGTCAGTTTTTTAAAAAAAACCTATCAGATTTTAGTTGTTTTGATATTGAAGGAACTGGCATCAACGAGTTTGTTGATCACAGTTTTTCTAACTTGAGAATTGTCCCTTCGAAATCAGTATTTAGAATGGAATAACAGATTCTAATGTAGGCAGCTATTATAACGAACACCTATCTTAACGCCCCGAAGGCATACGCCTCTTTGTTTTCTCTTTTTTGATAATGGGGCAGTAGTTATCTTCTGAATAACAACTGAAAATCTGAGACACTGAGCATATAACTTGCTCCAAATAGAGGGAAAAAAAATCTCGTTTTTGTGAGCAAATCAGAGAGCAATGTTATACTGTAAATTGAGATAACGGACAAAATAAAGTACGCTGGAACTGTTTCTGAGGTCAAAATTGAGCGTTTTTACTATAAGTCAGATTTTACTCATACCAAGTATCTACAAGACTTCCCAAAAAGATAAAACCAGAAAAAATTGATCAGAGGTTTACACCATAAATAAAGCACTTTGTTTCTAGAATGCTCTTTTATTAGAGTGGAACTGTCTATTTCCAGAAAAGATTCCCATGCTTTTTACATTTCGAGTCAATTCCCTTGCAACTTTCAGTACGCTATTCCAAAATCTACGTAATTTCTTTCCTTTTTTTCCCACAAATCCGCGTCATTTTCAAAGTTTCCCACACTCTTTGACTCTTTTCATCTCTATTCAAATAAAGGGTCAATTTTCAATAAGAAGAGAAAAAAACGACTGACCTGGTCAATTCGGGAGGCTCAGCCTTGTCAAAGAATTGTGGTAACTGATAGATATTCCAATAGTTGCCTGCAAATGAAAGATGATATTGAGTTCTCTTTTTTCTTTTCAAACGAAGGAAAAGAAAGGGGAAGAAGAAGAATAAGAATGATGACTGTTTCTGACACATTGTTTCTGACACCTCCCTCTTTTCGATTTGAGCCAATTCTCTAGTTGACCCCACCCCCTTTTTCTACTCCCACCCTCTTCTTCTTCTTGGCTCATCTGAATGCTCTTCTCACGAACCTTCGTCCTTGTTCATCCCAATCATCAAGTTCACATCTCTATTGAAATCGCCTTCACGCAACGCCGCACGCGCGTCTAGATGACCAAAGAAGTGCTTGTCTCTGAAAAGAGAATAAGAAGAAGTGGAAAATTGAGAATGAGTGATGGAATATTCCAGAAGAACATAATGCAAAGAAGAAAAAGAAAGAAAAAAGAAGCAAACCTGGAGACAATGACGAACGGAAATTCGAGATAGGTTAATGAGATATTCCATGTGCTCAGACTTAGCTGTTCAGGAGATACCAAACGGAGACATGACATTGAGTTTTCGATCTGGAAATAGATTGATTTAATAGTTGGGGAGAATAAGATTAGATTCTATTTTCTAGCCTGTGAGGATGTCAAGTGTATAGGATCTTTTGGTTTTCTGGAACTTCCTTTTGAAAGTGCTTGAAACTTTTTGGAAAGTCATACGAAAACACTTAAAGTTTGAAAGTGACGTTTCACTGGTTTTTCAGCTAATCCTCAGTTTTTAGGTACTTCTGGAATCTAAATTCACAACTTTCTACGCTCCACCCACATTCTCCCGCGTTTCTTTAACCTACCGTAGTCTTATTGCATCCAACTAGTTCCAATAATTTCTGAGATTTCTGTCTTGCTCGAAATGGTGAATTGATTGCCCAGGTGTTCTCAAGACTTCCAGATTGAAGAATTGCGTTCTTGAAGAGTCTAAAAACGAAAAAGAGAAGAAAGCAATGAAAGAGATGTTAATTTTTAGTACCCTCGGGAACCGGGAGCAATCAGATGAGCGACGATCGAAGCTGCTCCAGCTGACTGACCAAATACGGAGACCTGAAAGAAAATTGGGGAACTTTTTTGGAGGATAAAAAATGAGAAATTCTTGAGAATTGAGAGTAAACCTTGTCCGGATTTCCGCCAAAAGACACAATATTTTGACGAATCCAATGAAGCGCCAATTGCTGAAAAAAGTGAAAATAAGTGTGTGACACAGTCTCCGGAGACCTAATCAAAAGGGTTCCCAAATTCCAGAAAAAAAAGAGAAGATAGGAATAAAAAGAGAAGGAAAGTGAGTTAGGAGGGTCCTTCTTCGATGGGTGAAAAATTACTCTCTAAAGAGAGAAAGAGGAAAAAAGAAGGGCAAAAATGAAGGAAGAAAGAGAGAGAGAGAGCAAGTTTTTCGGACAAATATTTCGGAGCATGTCGTCGTTGTGCACTTTGTGTGAGGGTGTGAATATTTGTGTTGAGAGTGAGAAAAAGCATAATAATAGGGAGTGAGGGAGGGACCCTTTTGAAAAGAGACTAAGAGATGAGAAAAGAGGTCACCTGGTCCAAAAGTCCCATGTTTCCAGGAGCATCTGGGTGGTCCAAATAAAGAAATCCAAATGGTCCAAGACGATAATTTATATTCACTACGATTACATTTTGTGTTGCTGTTAAGGCCTGAAACTGTGAGTTATTAATTTATTTTTCAATAAGTTCAATGCATTAAACTTTATGAAAATGCATTTGTGAACCCATACTCAAAGCTCAAATAAAGAAGCATTTTGCACCTACTCAATGTTTCAGACCGTTTTTTCATGCGAAGAAATAGATATTCAGGCAATCCAATATTCGCTTCTAGATTTATTTTCTCTGCCCAAAAACGAATATCGCAAAACTCGTTTCCATGGCTTTGAGATAGAAAGAAGCTACCTTATAATTTAGATCCCCAGTTGGTTTTTCCCTAGATAAACGGTTTGTTTTTCGAGAGTCTTCTAGAAAATGGTAGATAATATTTTGAAAAAAATTCACTGAGCATATCTGCCTATCGGAATATTCAGAGCGGTATGAGTGAATAAAAGGATAGGGGAAGTTGGAAAAAAAAACTGTCAAGATGATAAGAAGTATACAGTTAGTTACCTGTTGAACCATCACAAAATTCGCTTTACTGTTATTTTTGGATACGTTTTGCTTCCAAACGAATATTACAACATATTTATTAGATTTCGAAAAGACTCACCTTTCCATCATAAATACTCAGAGATGGACTTCCAGAGTAAAAACCACCACCGAAAAACCAAACCATAACAGTCAAATTACTGAAATTGTATCATTCATTTCATAAATTCTTTTTCGCAACATACTATGCATCAGCAGGTGCCCATATATTCAAATAAAGGCAATCTTCATTTATTTGAGTATTCGCATTCCACATTTCACTTCCCCAAAAACTCGTATTATAATTATCTCTCGTTTGAAAACATGCGTTCGCTGGTTTTGTTGCATCGAATAATTTCTTCCATTGTTTCTTTTCTCGAGGCTTTCGAAATCGAAATTCTTCAACTGGAGGTTCGGCAAAAGGAACTCTGAAAAAAGCGAATTACGGTATCATGGAAAGGAAAGGAGAGCGAGCTTTACCCAAAGAATGTTCGAATCTTTTTTGACAAAAAGAAGAATTCATTTCCCTGAATATCACCAAGTTTTGTTTCAAGAATCACCGGATGAACTGCTTCTAATTCAATCTGAAATTCAGAATATTGTGAGAAAAAGTTCCAGAAAACTGGGATGCTGTACTATTGTGTCCAGTTCCAGAGTAACCTAAATTTACTATATCTATATCGAAAAACTCACAAAAACCGTAATAAAAACGAAGAAGAACACAAGTTTAGGTTTCATCGGCGATCCGACGACGTCTTCTTCTTGGCGTCGTTCTTCTGCTCTTTCTCTCCTTTTTTCGTTGGTTTTTCCTTTTGTTTTTTGTTTATCTTCTGGTGTATTCCTCCTTCTTTCTTCTGCTCCACCACCCAATGTCTTTTTGTCTTCTTCTGAATGTCACAGGGAAAGGAGACAACTGCAAAAATACAAACAAAATAAAATGAGAGATTAGAAATTCGGAAGCAAAAGAAAGTCAGAAACTAAAAAAAATGGGAATAGAATAGGGAAAGGAACAAAAAAGAGAATTGAAAAGAAGAAAAACGGAATGGTTACGCAACATAAACATTCAAATTTGAATTGGTTTTTTAAAGTGAAGACTCATGTCAAAGAAGATCTAGACAAAAAATTATATAGTGGACCACCAAAAAGAAAAAAATGGATTTTGTTGAAAAATCCTTGAAGCACAGAATTCTTGGTTTATAAGAAGCTTAGCCGAAAATCATATTCTTGAAAGTAGATCACATGAACACCTTCAATAAAAGGGCACTGAAAATGTGGTGAGGATCAAATCTTACACCTTGCTCTTCGCAGGTAAGGAAGAATCAATGAAGCTTAAATTGATGTACTTTTTCGAACATGACCGGGATTCCCAAAGCGCAAGGAATCTAGAACTCGGAACTCAATATAAACAGACAATCTTTAGAGCATTATTCAATCCATAAACAGTCACGAAACCAACGTTCGAATGAATAAAAACTAGAAAAACTTCTGGCTTGATGCCAAGAGTTAACAGATAACAGGTGCACACACTGATTGGAAAGAGAAAAAGAGAGGAGATATAAAGAGAAATAGAAAGATTGTCTTGTCGTGTCGCATCATTATGTTGATCTTCTTGTTTTCTTTTTCACTTGACAAAGTTTATCCAACGACGTGAGATTTAGTACAAATAGACACATTGTCGTCGCCGACGGTTGATTGATGTACTGATTGTTTCAAGGAGGAAAAAGAGAGGAGTGAGGAGAAGAATTGGAAAAAGGTAGGAGCAAAAAAATGAAACATGAAAAGTTTCTTTTTGTTATCAGTGCGGCTCAAGGTTTCGATAGATTTAGGTCCCAGAAAATTCCAGTCAATCCCAAAAAAAGTTAAATTTCAGTAGCGAAAACCGATTGAAATTTTTACCGATTCTAGCTCTCAAAAACCTAAATGAACTTTCAACATCACCTAGATATGCAACTAGCAGAATTTTTTCACAGCGCCATTCTATTTGAGGTAATTATTTCAGAGATATTTTTTACGGTTAGAAAGTTTCAATGCTGATGTCGTATGACTCTAATGCAACTTTTCTAGTGTAATCATGTGATTCTAACTAATTTAATACATTTCCAATTGAAAATTCTCCATGAAAGAGTCATCTGTTTTGAAATGAAAAGTGCATGCCATTAGAAAATATTGCCTATCTTGTCTGATGGCACCTATTTAATTTTGAAAATGGATAAAGAATACGGTAGTAGTGGTGGTAGTAGTATTCAGATTGAAGCTAATTATTGAAATGAGAGTGAGTATACAAAAGGACATGTGCTCTATTCCCGATAATATGACTTATTGAAAGAAGAAGGAATAGAAAAGAGAGGAAAAAGGGGACCTTCTTATTAAGGTCGTCCTGAAGAGAAAAAAGAGGGAAGAATGTGCAAAAAATGTGTGCACAAATCAAATATTCCAGTAGAAGAAGAAGAAGATCCTTCTGAAGAAGAAGAAGAATAAAAAAGAATCATTCATCCTTTCACTTTCTAACACCGAAAAAAAAAACAAAAGAGGTGTCCGACGAGGCGTGGAATTGGGCGAGAAAAAAGAGCCAACTTTTTGGTACAATCTCTCCCAAATCGTCTGCTCATTCTGTTTGAATGACCGAAATCTTGAGATGCTAGGGTGGCATTAGAGAGTGTGTGAGATGAAGAGACGCAGACAGAATTGAACGGTAAATACCTCTTTTGTGTGAAGTACACTCGGAGAAACTATTGGACACAAAAGTTTTCTTTTATCAGTTATTATGCCTGTACAGTAGTCAGAACACAGGGAAGTAACTCTTTTTTTCTTTTTTATTGACAAACGAATGCACATGAAAGAAGCACAATTTGATTCAATTTTGCACCCCAAAAAAAAGTTTCAACACATTCTGAAATTGAGTTTTTGCGGATGGAATGGAGCAAACTGATTTTTGCGAAGAGAGTGCAAGTTTCATTTTTTCTAGGTTTGAAGGAGAGACATAGGCGAATGGGTTAGACTGACTTTTTCAAAGATGATATTAGAATTCGAAATTTGTTTTTGAATATTCTAGATGACTTGGTGATTCAGATCAAAAACTGAACTAGAAACGGATGGTTTTAGAAAAGAAAACAGGCAAAGTCAGGGTTTCGAACCGTTTTTCATGTTTATAAAGAGGTGGATTGTGATCAATTCGGGCGGTTTGCCCGGTCTAAGCCGGATACTAACTGGAAAAGTCCAGTTATTTTTTAAGATTATAAAACTAAAAAAGGAAAAATATTCAATTGAGATCAAAATGTAGGTCTAGAATTCCAACGAAATAAGGAAGACAAAGAACTCGTCAAAAGGACTTCGATCTTGTTTTAGCGACCAGGTTACTGTAGGAATCATTAGAAGTGCCAACTAAGAAAATATGTTTTATAATCTGATTATTCCTCGCTCATGATCACAGAACGTTACAGTACACTTCTTGACACATGCTCATACAAAGTATATTTGAACCAGTTTGCTCAAAGGATACTCTCTCTATCCCTCTCAATCTAGATAATCATGAACAAACCTCTTTCTATTGACATGTCAATCCAATTTGTATTGTGAGAGCATAAGAGAGAGTATGTTGTCCTTTCATCTATTTTCTATCCTAACACATACTTTTGGGGGCGGAAGGGAATATATAGGAGAAACACTTGAAATGCAATCAAAATTCTCTATTAGAAAAAGGAAAAAAGCCCACCCATATAGGAGGATCTTTCCCTCTTGAATACTTTTTTTTTCGATAAAAGACATGAAATAATCCGAAAGATTGAGAATTGAAAATCGGTGTGGGAAAAGATGAGGTTGAGGGGTCAGTTATTATTTATTTGAGAAAAAGATGAAAATGGGGGTTAAAGAATCGGGAATGAGACATAATTTTTGATGAATTGTGCCGCGGGGTTACGGAAAAAAATAGGAAAGAATTTAGAAGAGATAGAGAGAGAGGGAGAAATGGAGGGAATGTGCGAATTTTGAATGTGTCTGTTTGTTTTCTTCTGGAATTTTGGAAATTCGAGAGGATTCCGAAGGAAGAGCGTTTCTCACCAGGAATTTCCTCGTTTTTTTCTGCTTCTTCTTGGAATTTATATGGGGATGGGGCGAAGAGGGAGGAGATGAAGCAAGGGATGGTAAGATCTGATTGAGATATCGAAGTTTTGAAACCCGAACCTTAGCTTGAGGTTGAAGAAAACTCCGAATGTTCTGAGGTATTCCAACTAGACTCAAAAGCTGCTGATGGTTCAAGAGGTTTCGTTTTCTTTGAATATTTCCTTTAATAGAGGATGCTTTCTGCCTTGTTTGTACTGTTCGGGTAATAGTCCCAAAGGTTTAAACACTCTCACTCAAATTAATAATCTTACTATCAGTGATAACCTTCAGATTTCGAACACCCCTCCAACAAAACACTGTCTAGACTACTAAACGATGTCCACTTCTCCAAACATGCAGACATGAAAATGTGTTAATTGGAGGGACCACCCAACTGGAAAATGCTATAGAAAAAGATGGGAAAGTTTTCAATTCTTCAGCCCGAAAAAGTATATATTCATTGTCAGATCATTCATCGTCATGTCATCTGAATTAGGTGTCGTCATGCGAAGAGTGTATCTAATGCAACATATTCCGAGAGCATAAAAAAACGAAAAAGAAGGCAAAAGCCAAAGAGGGAGGAAGAAAACGGAAAAAAAGAGAAGACGGACTAGTGTGAGAAAAACGGACCACTACTGATGGCTTTTAGTGCTCTCCGGACCCTGGACGACGGCCGTCCCATTTGCATCCACCCACCAAAAAAGAAGGTGTCAAGAGATGTTGACTTGTTGATTTGTTTTTACATGGAAATGATGTTGAAGAGAAGGAAGGAAAACAACATGAGAACAAATTGTACAAGTGATGAAAGAAATATCTGTTGAAATGAGAAAAAATTACTGTATTTTCGAATTTTAGTTCTAGAGAGGAGATTGTCATAAGTTGATCTAGATCTCTAATTGACTCCGCTCACTCGACTGTTCCTCGTGAGAAAAGCTTCAAACGATCGCTTTCATAAAGACATCTTTGAACGTTTTTTTGATAAAATCACTTTATTAAAAACGAACTTTTTTATAACGTGTTGAATGATTTTTTATAGCTTCAATGGGGTCAAAATGGATTCAGAATGAAGGAAGAGACAATAAGAAGAATTTGATGAGCAAAAAAATCAACTTGTACAGGTAAACAATAAATACGGTAAAAGTAAAAAAGAGGACAAAGTTATACTTTTGAATTATTAGGAAAAAAATAGATCAGTGGAAAATTGATTTACTAGCAAGGAACTTCTCCCGGCGAGCTTTTTTCTCTTCTTCAATTCTCTTTTTTTCCTCTTTTTCTTCTTTCATTTCTTCTTCAAATCGAGACAGTTTCGTTTGTTCTTCGATCTGAAAAAATGAGTTAATTGATTCTTTTCGAAGATTCCAATAATTTTTTTTACAGTCAACTTGAATAGCAAAAAGGGTGGAGCTGAGGGTTTTCTCGATCAGCATGCGAAGTTATATGGTTAATACCCATTTGGAACCAACTTAGAAAGAGTCAAAAAGGGGTTTTCCCAATTCGCTCACCTTAGCCTGGAAGAAGTTAGCTGCTCCAAGAACACCTTCTTTTGAGACATCAACACTTTCAGCAAGGGTTTTGAATACTTCTGAACATGACAACTCTCCACTAGCAGCCAATCGGAATATCAGAAGAAACTCTCTTTGAGAAATCTTTCCATCTTGATCTTCATCAACCTAAATATCAGTAAGTATTAAATCATCTCCTCTGTATATTTCATACCTTTTTAATAAGTTCTTTCAATGCAATATGTGTTTGTGCTTCTCCTAATTTCTCCATCATTCTTTTCAATTCATTAAAATCGATAAAATTATCCTGATCTTCATCGTATTTTTTGAAAGTATCCACAAAATATTGAATCTGTTTTCGTGAGAATTCACTGAATTCGGCATACAGTGAAATCTTTTTGTTCATCTTCAACGGAACATTCTCTCCTGAAATAAAAAAATGAATGAATCTAAATAAAACGGCCGATTATTGGTGACTATTTTCATAAATATGACCCCACAAAATGAACGTTTTTATCGTCAGGCTTACCGAATTTGGAAAAGTTCTCGTCAAACATGATCACTTCTGAAAAACTAAAGAAAGTTATTTGGAAATTCAATAGTGAAAAGAGAAGGATACGAATGAAAATGAACAACGACTAGAGGTGGTATAGAGGTAAACGACCTTGTCATGACTAACACTTTTTTGGCGCGAAGCAACGAAATCCGAAAAAACCCATAAATAAGAATGTTTACAACAAATACAGAAGTGAGTTTTTGAGAACCAATGATTCTAGACTTTAATTGAAGGGCACTTGTGCACAGACTTCTAGTCTAGTGGGTATCTAGATACTATAAGACATCTTTTGGTTCAAATAGGCGCGAAACAGAAGGGACCATGTTCTATAGAGCGTATTTGCATATATTATTGACAGATGGTTCATTTAGATAGATCTAAAATGATTAGAGTTTATAATAAATGCTTCTATAGAGTTACGAAAATCAATCTCCAAATATCGTTCTGTAGGTAAAGTTTCTTTAAAGGTAGAAAAAACAAAAAAAAAAAAGAAATCCACACCGTCCTCACATCTATACTACGTCTATGCATGACCATGTTCAGCACATGATTCCTAATCGACCATACTTTTCTTCCTCTTTTTTTTACAATGAAATTCGAAAAAAGAATCAGAGTATGACTAATAGGAGAAGGCGTGGATAATATATCAGAAACAGTGAACAAGTGAAAATGAGGCGGTGAGTAATTACGATTTGACGGTGATCAACAAGAACTGAAAGAGATATAATGGATAACTAAGAGACGCAGACACAATCAACAACATTATGCGAACATAGATGAAAACTATGCGGTCAACAGTTCCTTCTTATTCTCCTTTCATTCGAAATTCAAATTCTAATTTCAATTCTCAACGTCTTCTAAAAAGAACGAAGATGCATCTAAACACCTCAAAACAACAGAAAAAAAGAAATGAGATGATCGAGAGCCGGAAAAAAGGCAAATGATATGTTGACATTTCATTAGACACTTTACGCTTTGCCCGATATTTTTTTTTCGGAAGAAGTTTAGGGAAGTGATGAGATGGAGAAAAATAAATAGGAAATTTGCATAAGACTTCCTTTATTTCGAATTGAACCACCCTCGAATTTTCAAGTGGAGACAGGTGGATGATCAGCAAGGCATTGGCTAGTTTTTTTTTTGGATGAGAAGAAAATCGGAAAAAGAGGTTAGTGACCAATACTTTCATGGTGAATAATCTACTATTGATAACGAACTAAAGTTGAATCCTTTTCTCAAAAACAGTCCCAAATATCCATTTTGCAATGCAAAAACAACTACAACCCTCTTGAAATCTTAAAACTCACCTTCAATAATCTTATTCCTTCGTTCTAATGCATCATTCAATTCAGTTTCATCAACTGGAGAAACTGGAACTGGAGCCATTTTAACTGGTTCTTCTGCTGAATTTTCCGTTTTTTCGATTGGTTTTTCGTGAGACAAATGTGGATCACACAATAATCCCAATGGACTTATTACGGATGGCTTCTGAAGTCAGAAATAGAGAAATAGATTTGATTAAAAAGAAAAAAGATTCTTGAAACATACTTTGGGAACGGCTGGAGACTGTGGGCGACAATGGGAAACTGATGGGGATGTGGGAGAAGATGGACGGGCGCTGGAAACGAAGATAGAAATAAATCTTTTCTTGAAATGTTGCTAATGGATTTTCAGGTGACTCATTTTTCATCATTCCCGTGTTTTCTCTTTCAATGACGAGTATGTCTGTCAACAATGATGTTTTATGGTTTAGACCTTCAACTTTCAAAGACAAATATCTCAGTATTTACTGCTCTTCTATTACAGAATCTGCTGAAAATATCTTACCAATCTTCCTGATGAATCATTTCAATTAGTTGTGGGGTTGGAATTGGACCAGCCCTTCGAATTGCTAATGGAGTTTCTGGTTTTGGTGGTGGTGGGGGTGGAAGTGAAGAATCTCTAATCGGTGTTGGAGCTTTCGGACGGTCTTCTTCAACTTCCAAAACTTTGGGAGAGGTGGGTTCCTTGTGAGCTGGAGCTTCTGGGACTTTTGCGAGGGCATCAGATGGAGCAGTGACTTCGGAAACAGTTTGGGGTTCTGGAGCTGAGGAAACAGTTTCAACTGTTTCAACTTTAAGTACTTCTGGATCCGAAACGGGGACTACCGGCGGCGCTGGATCTTCTGGAGTTTTATCTTCACTCTCTGCTGCTTCTAACGAAGATTCTCGAAGAGGTGGCAATGGAGGAGGTGGAGAGATTGAATTGATAATAACAGAATCAGAAAATGATTCAATCAATTCATCCATATTAACATCTTCAGAAGGTCCTGGACTTGGAATTGGAGGTGGAACACTTGTTGGGCGAGGTGATGGAGGAGATGGTGATAAACGAGGAATAGAAGGTAATGGAATATTTGGTGGTGGTGGAGGTGGAATTGAGAGAACTGGAGGTGGAACTGGACTTTTTGATATTCTCATGATTTCCGCTTCTAATTCTTCAAATGATGCAGTTTCTTCTGATTCTTTTCGTCGACGTTCTTCTTCGTCAATTGATTCATCTGATCGGACACTTGTGATTCTTGCTGGAGGTGTTGGAGGAGGAGGACTTGTTGGAAGTTGTGGAGGTGATGTTGGTGGCGGTGGAGGCTGAAAAACAAAATTTCAGATTTAAAAAAACAGAAAGGAGTAAAAATTTGATATTTTCTAGGAGCAAAACGGTTTCATTTTCTACACGATTGAAAACGATTTTACTATCCTTTGAGAAAAAGTAAGGTTAGGAAACGAATCCCAGTGTAGACACCTACAATATTCTATGCATATTCAATATGCCTCAAACGAACAACATTTGTTATTCAATCTTGTTCTCATTTCCTTCTTTTCTAGTTTCTCTTCTTCTAATAAATAACTCACACTTCTCATAATTTCATCAAGTACATCAACTGGTTTCTGAACAAGAGCCTCCATTTCCTCTGTATATTTCTTCAATCTTTGTGCTGCCAATCTCTTTTCTAACTCATTTCCATCTTCATTTTCCCTCACAAATTGTTGTCTTCTTGGTGATGAACTTCTCGGAAATGCTCCTTTTGTTATCACCATCACAGGCGTTTTTGGAACTGGAGCTGTTTGTTGTTGTTGCTCATTCTCTATTCTTTCTTTCTCTAGAAGCTCCAAAATTGATCTTTTTGGTGGAGGACTTCTAGGATCCACATTCATCGGTGTCTGATGTTGATGCATTGGAAGAGGAGACGTTGATGGTTCTTCTGTTTTTATTTCTAATGGTTTTGTAGTTTGATTGTTATTATTCTCTTCCTTCTTTTCCAATGCTTTAAATATCAGATCATCTATCGAAGTATCAGTTGATGGGACGTATGGATTCTCAACGACCTGGAAAGAAATGCATTAGAAGGTTATCAAAAGTTAGAAAACTCACTTTTTGTGGAATAACAGGAGCTGGTGGAGGTTCTGCGTGTGGTGCTGATTCTTCAATAGGTCCAGCACCGTCTAAACGCTTTTTCAGCTTTTCAGCCAATTCAGGGCTTGCCATTATTCTGAAAACTTAGATTTGGGGGAAATGATAGAAAGGAAGTCAGAAAAGGAGAATAGTTTAAAAATTCTATCAAACGATTAGCAATTTTCTAGATGAGTGCGAATGGAAATCAGGAAATGAGGAATAAAATTTTGAAATGAGGAATGAAATCATGGCACTTCATCCTAAAGAAACCGCTTAGAGTACTGAATGAACTGAATATGAAGAAGGCTCTTATAATAGAGGTTGGGATAAAATCAGAGACATTTGAAAAGATGTGATAAAGATTTTTGATAACCTTTACAAACTATTACAATATACAAGAATCTGCAGAAACATTTATTCAAATCAAAATATTTTTTCAGATTGATTTCATTGAAAAATGAGAGATTTTGATTGGCAAAATGTGTCCACATGATATCTCTTGCTGCCCGATTTTCTTAGCGATAGTCCATTCGGCAATCAGTTTCTCTCTAGGAAAAGAAGCCGCTTTTCTTCCGAGAGCTCATGTTTACTCAAAAATAAGTGAGTCTCTTTTGTCGATTGAAGATGGATAAAAAAAAAGTGAAACAGAGTGAGGAATTGGAAGAAATAAAGTGAGAACATTGATTATAAATAGGTTATTTTTCAAGTAGGTGTAACACATATAAATAAGTGAATGAGTCAGAAGAAATGAACTAAGAAGTGATGAATGAAGGACCATTGAAAAGTCAGCTGGTGTCTTTTGTCTTTCGATTGGAGAGAGAAATCAGCAGATGCTCTTTTGAGAGAAAACAATATTATTAGTCAGAAAATGACTTCAGATCAGATGATTAAGATTGATTTGAATGCGGGAAAAGTTGTTGGGGTCACTAATGATCAAAAGTTAAAATGAAGTTTAACAACTAACAAATAAAGAAGTCGGAAAAAGGTGCTTTGTTTTATTCTGAAAAATTATTGAAGCTCCTGTATCCTAGGAAACTAGTCTAGTTTTCTTATTTTTTATTTATGTTCTATAGGGAAAACTAAGTTCAAAACAATGTTATTTTAGAATTCGGGAAACCCTTTTCTGAATAACAAAGTTTGAATAACGAGGAAAAATGTATCAAAAGCTGGATGAGCCACATTAATCTTACTATTTCATAAGAACAAGATTTCGTAACTGGCACTTACTTTTGTTTTTTGAAAAATGTTATTCCCATAGAAATTAGACCGGAAGGGAAGTATTCTGCCATGTTATTTCATATCAAATTAGATTGCAAAAAGTAGTGTTAGTAGTAAGGAAGAAATAATAAAAATAGAGATGTTTTTATTTTCTGGTTGAAAGAAGATTTGAAAGAAAGGTCTGTGATAAAATTCAGATTTTTTTTGGCATTTAATTTGGCAATTTCTGAAAAGGTATTTGTCCTGCTCAGCAGTTTTTTCGTGTTTCATAACCTGTAACATAAGGGCACTAAATAGAGTTTGTATAGAAAATGGGTAACTATGTGTTGGTCCTACACATGCCTTAAAGTTTTAAAAAAAGAAAGAAGAACCATAATTGTTTGAATACATTATGATTGGAACGCAAAATTCTTCTAACAGAAATTCTGAACTTATGCGATTCCTCCATTGAAACTAATCTTGACAGTAATTCGAAAATCTTCAAGGAATCCTCCTCTAATCCTCAAAAAGATAATCCGAGAACAAAAAAAAAAGAAACCGTTCGTATTGGTCTTATCCTCTTTCTTCATCATCTGTACACTTGAAACTCCACTAGGTAACTATCCAAATTGATGGGCAAACAACTTGCAAAAATTCTTAAGATAACAAAGGAAATGTTCTAGGAAAAAGCAATGGTTTCTGTACATATGACACATTTGCAAAAAGATGCTACTGGTGGTCATTTATTCCTCTTCCTTTCTCTCTCAGGATAACTCTTTTTCGTTTTCAGTGTGATGTTACAACTCGATTCCGAATCATTCTGCGTCTCTTTGTGATATACACTCTCTTCGATCAGTTGGCCAGTTGTGCTTCTCGGGAGCCGGGAGAAGTATTGAGGAAAAGTGGACGCGGAAAGGAGAAGAAGAGAACGATGGCAATTACTTTTTTGCGACCTCTCGTCACCCGAAACCACCACTTGAAACAAAAAGAAAAACTGATTGGAATGAAGAACAAGCACATGACTAATCCGATAGTAGTCTTTGTGCTTGAAATAGTGCTAGGGTAGTAACTGTAGACGAAACAGAATTTCAAAACTTTGATTTGTTTCGCAGGAAATCGCGAAAAAAACAGAAAAATGAAGATGAAAAAGATGAAATTTCACTGGCGGATTCTTAATTGATGATCGGTTTTTTATAACAGTTTACAGTAACAATCCTATTGTAGTTTCAGAAATTCCTCGAATAAAACACACAGAAAATCTCCAGTACCCAAATCCAAGGATTCCATAAACATGATTTTGAGATTGAATCTTACAGAAAAAAAACGTGAAAACTTTCCCAAAACGTCTCCAATTTTCACGGACTGCATCTTTTATTTTATTTCTTCGTCATCACCTCCACGTGGAACTCTTTCGACCTTTCAAAGTTCAGCCCCAAAAAACTCATTTTGCGATTTTGGCAAACAATGAGTTTGAATATGGCTCCTGGAAGCAATGGGAAAAGAAGCATTCGCAGCAATATTGGTACGTTTCATTCTTCTTCTACACACTATTTCCGCACTTTCCAATTTAGACAACGCTGCAGGGGATAATATGGGATTCTGTGCAAAAAACAAGTATGAAGAAAGTGATCTGAATCTCATGATGGATGAAAGACAAACCGCAGTTGGAAGAGAAAAAGAGAATCGATATTTTGGAGGATTAATTGGGAATAAAGAGATTCTTGTGATGACAATGATTGCGGTTGCACTGTACTTGATTGAGGGAGAACATGCTAAAGTGAGTGAATAAAAAAAAGGATTTCATCTATTACCTGTCTTTTTTTTCAGTTTGTTTGTACAGCTCTCACTTCTGTTCCACCTGCTATCTTCTCCTATAAAGTGTTGATGAATGCTAAAAGCACAAAGGAAGGATATGTAAGTTTTTCCAATGAAACAGTTCTTCTCATCTCATTTCTTCATTTCAGCACTCAATTCTATTCTACTGGACTGTCTATGGAATCCTCGCCGTTATCGATCAGTTTGTTGGATCTCCTCAAGGATACAATCTTGTGAAAGGCGGCCTTCTTGGAACTGTATTTCTTCATGCATTCCGTTCAAATGCTCACGTGATTCCCTATTCTTGGCATCTTGCTGAACAATCAACTGTTGGAATGCTCACTTCTATTTTCACTCGTTATGATTCTCAAGGATTCATTCAACAGACAGAAGAATCTGGATTCGAACCGAGATCTCCAACTATTACTCATTTCTCGGATGACGATGAATCTGAATACATGCCAATGACTTCTTCAATCTTAGAGCAAGAGCCGATTGATGTTAGTACAGCTTGTAGTTTCGAGCCGACGGTTTCAATGCAATCTACTCAAAAGGTTTCACCTCAATACGTCTACAAAACTGCAGCTCCTAAAACTGCTCCGATTGAAGAAGAGTCTGCTGATCCATGTTCCACACTTCGTATTAATTGTCAAAAAGGGCAAACTCAGTTTGAAACAATGTCAGCAATGACAATGACTTGCAATGGAGCACCGGATATTGTCACAGTTCCAGCCGATCGAATTGTATTTAAGGCAAATGCTCGGGAAACTTTGATTCAAGTCACAAATGTTTCTCCTCTTCATATTATGTTCGCACTCAAGGTAGATACTTCAATAATATGCAATATGAACGATTACTATCCTAACTTTAGACAAATGCTGATACTCATCTGATTGCTGCTCCAACAACTGGAATTCTTTTGAGCGGCCAAAGTATGAAAATGAGAGTTGGAGTCACTGATTCCATGTTCACGGACTGTTCGGATCCTGGAAAATCGATCGATAAGCTTGCCATCGACTACGCCACCATCCCTCAACAATTCTCGTCATCTTCTCTTAAATTCTCTCAACAATTCTTCCAATCCCACAATCGTCGTCGTCATGCCATTCGAGTCTTTTATCAATGATTTCCCTTTACTTCCATTCATTTTTCCTTCATTCCCGCTCGTTAATTCTGTCTCATTTAAATCTGTAACATAAAGGGTTATAATCGTTTTCCAACCTTTTTTAATTTTACAAAATTGTATTTTTTCCATTCATTTCATGTTCTCGTTGAAGCGATCAGTGTTTCCGGGTTATGCCTATCAAACAAAAGCTGTATCAGCTCAATACAATCCAACAGAAAATACTAATTTGAACTTGTTGAAAACAGATCTAAAGATGCATATATTCTCATTGCATATATTCACAGTATCGTTATCTTCTCTCTGTTATTTCAGCTTCCACACGTTCGAATGAAACTAACAAATTCAACCTTCCTTTTCAAAAGTCTGAAAGCAAAGACTCCCAATCGTTTCGACATCATTGATTATCTTGATGGTTTTTTCTTTTCCGGCATCATTTCTCATATCTGTTACCCTACTGTATGACTACTGTATCTTATTCTTCCGGCCTCTTTCCGCATACACTCTGGAGAACGTATGGGCAGAAAAATTACTGTTATTGGCAATGAATGAATGAGTGAAATTGTCAAAAAATCAAGTGCCGACCCCGCGAATTTGACTGAAATCAAACAAGTGGGGTCCTTAGGCCCCGCCCAACGTGTGCAAGTTTGCCGCGCGTAGTTTCCTTTTCGCTTGCAACTGTATTGCTTAAAAAACTACGCGCGGCGAACTTGCACACGTTGGGCGGGGCCTAAGGACCCCACTTGTTTGATTTCAGTCAAATTCGCGGGGTCGGCACTTTATTTTTTTGACAATAATTTAGTAACTTGCTTCACGTTTTACGTGATCATGAACTCAAAAACAAATTTGAAAGCCGCGTAATGTTTTGCCACGTTGTTTTTGGTGACGATTTGAAAATGTTTAATCTATCAGTTCTCTCTTCCTCTTCTATTTTCTTGTAAACGGAATCTATTTTTTTTCTTTGTCGCAAATAAGCTATGCTGAAGTCAAATCTTTGAACCTTAGATTGCCTGATTGTGTTTATGGTGAATAGACTGGAACTTTCTCCAATTTCAGAGTGCCTATACTAAATTCTCGTTTGGAAACCGGTGTCACAATGTGAAACAGGAGCATCTCCACTGGTACACCCGCTACATTCAAATCCTACAAAAGAGGACGAAGATTCAGAAAGTCGATGGCGGTTACAGGGTGAATGGCGATTCGATGGTGTTTGGATGCATCAATGAAATACGAGAGAACGGATCAAACAGTGTGCCTGATGATGAGAGCCTGAAACACCGAGTCCTTCACGAATGTCTCCAATATGATCATAAGGATGTCTACAAGATCGTAACGGATGTGATGGAGACACGTGCTCGTGTGCGTCGTGTAAGTTTGAGAACAAAACCAAACTTTGCTGAAAACTGTACTTTCTCTTCTGCTTTCAAATCGGAGAGATAATTAGTTAACTTCCCATGTTTTGAATGAATATGGAATAGAATTTTTAAAAAAACTAACATTAATTGGCTCAATTTCCTTTCAACAAAATTAAATTTCCAGAAGTACAGCCACAAAAAGAAAGTAGTCTTCCTCGTTGGCACCGAGGACGTGATGCTCCAACCTTGGGTGGCGAACTTGGAGCCACTTCTACAAAAGAATTCTCTGTTGCAGGATCTACTGTTAGAAGCAGTGGTATGTTTTCAGTGATTTAAAAATAATTTTAACTTTAACTTATTTACAGGATGAAGTTGTGGGACCAATCATTCTCCGTCATCCAAACGATTACGCCAAGGAAATATTTTTCTTCATCAACAATCCGGATGGAAAAATGCCGAAAACGATTCCATAACTGGAAATTATTCGAAACGAATTAGTTGAATTGAAGATGGAATATGTGAAGAATCGAATTGAATGGAAAATCAATCAGCTGAATGAAAGTGTAGGTTATTCTAAGAAAAAATCAGTCCAAAGTATAAGAATATTCAGTAGAAACCTTGAAAGTATTCGGTGGCCTGAAATCTTGAAATTTGGATTTCTAGGCCACCAATGTCTAATTACTTTTAATAGTTTTTTAGTTTTCGTGTACATTCTAAACTGCGAATTTCTAGACCAATCTAACTGTTTTCCTGCTTGAAAGAGGGGACATCTTCTTCTATTCAATGAGAACCATTGATTTGTTCAATTCAGATTATGAAAAAATTGGCCGAAAACGATCAAATGAATTTTCACGACAAAGTGACGTCACGCAAAAGGAGAAGAATGAACAATCAAAGTGCAAGGGAACGATTGGAGACTACGGAGGAGAAAACGGACCGCACTCAAAGTTCCGGATCTGACGTGGAGTCAGCTGAATTGGTAAGAATATCAGCTTGCCTTTCCAATGTCTTCCATGAAAAAACTAGCGAAACTACCATAATGGAACGCGTATGGGCCTCAAAGTTCACAAAAGGGCAAAAGTGATTAGCTGTAACTCTAGCCGAAACAAGTGGAAAGTTATGAATCAAGCTACAAAGAATGCATATAGTTTGAAAAACTTTGAAATTCTTTAGCTCTTAAAGTTTTTTGACTCAAATCTAATCAAAATCATTCGAGATCAGACTGAATTTCTCTGAAACAATCTCAACCTTCCTTTGGCGTAAGAAAATTTTTTTTCGAGTTATTGGCCGAAATATTGGGTTACGTGTTTCAGTAGTTGTAAGTTGTGTAGTCTTTGTAGTGTTTGCAGCTTTTGTAGTTCTTTGTTGCGTTCTACACTGAACTTTCTGATCTGAATTGAACTCTAATTAGCTTAGAAATACCTCAAATTGGCAAGAGTAGTCTGGAACAGTTTTTGTAGTCTATGGAGTCATACCTTCTAGGCAATTTTTTAAAATATTAAAATATCTTTTCATTGCAGAACAATTCTCATGGCGGACAAATCTCTGAAGATGAAGACACCGTAATTGAGAAGTCTCCGGCAGTTCCTTTTCTTCTTCAGATGGTGAGGAACTCATTCTTATCATTCAGATTACTTCAAAACTTTCAAGAGAACAGTCGGAAACTCTCCCATGAATTAGACATTCGAGACATGACAACAAACTCACCAAGTTTTTAATTTTTGTAGTCTTTTTAGTATCCTTAGTATTCTTAGTTCTTTGTTGCGTTCTATACTGAATTTTCTGGTCAAAATCATCCTCATTCGCTTCTACCAGACTGTATTCTAGTTAGCCTCACGAATACCTGATATTGGCAAGATTGCACTTTTTGTATTTTTTGTAGTCGATATGCTTGGAAGGCAAAAAATAATTATTCAATTTCCTCCTAGTCATGTTCTGATATATGCAATATTGTATACAAATTATATTTTCAGGATGATGATGGATCTGTCAAAGAACGTCCCCGATCAACTTCACTGAGACCATCGCCGGTACATGATTTTTGTGCTGATCAAGATGATCAAAGAGATAATTCATTTAATGGCGAGAATATTGAGGAAGTTGACATGGTGGGTTGTCTTCTCAATTTTCCCACTGTCTAAAAGTTCAAAAACATATTTCTTGGGGCAATCAAACATTGAATGAGATATTTTAGAATTTGTAGTACAGAGTAAAACTTCAAGAATTCTATCACTCAAGTTTTCTAGCAACATTGTCATTTTGTAGTATGTGTAGTTTGTAGCTCAACTTCGTTTTTGTTGCCGCAAAACATATGATCAGAAGTTCATAGAGAATACAGTTCAATTTAAACCCTTTGAAAATCAATTGTAACTTTATTTCAGGAAAATGAGCAAAGTAAGACAGTCCAGAAGACGTCCGTCGAGCCTAATCAAGAACAAACGAAAACTAGTGAGAAGACGACAAAGGTTGGAGAGGTGAGGAGATCAGTTCATATTTGCTTAAATTTTCCAAATAAGAAAAAAACTCCGGAATTGAAACTTTTATTAAGAAAGCCATAACTATCTGGAGTATTTGTAGTATTTGTAGTTTTTAGAAAATTAATTCATTTTCCTTGAATTCAAATCTTTTTTAATTCTGTTTAAACTCCTCTTCATTTTCTATCAAAAAACCAAAAGTGAAATGTATGTTTTTGGACAAAAAGAAAACAACCCGAATTCTCAGTCAGCAGACAGTATTTAGATTTTGACCAATTTATAGACAAATTTTCACAATTTTGTTCTCTGTTGGCTTATCAGATTATTCTTTAAGTCCTGAATTTTCGAAGATTGAAAATTGGTTGATTTCAGAGTGGGAATGCAAAGATTGATGCAGTATCGAATTCGTTCCATGTCAACTGCAAAACATTGGTTAACCCGGAACAATTGGATGCAGAATATGTAAAAGAATTGCATAAAAATTCAAAGATGGTCCGAGGAGTTAGACAGTTTCCAAAAACTGTCGTGGATTGGGATATCCCCTTCATGGTTCAAATTCTGAAGAATCAAAAAGTTAGTTTAGACATTCAAAAACCTCTCCTTTAGAAGCCGCTGAATGTTTTCGTAGTTTCTAGTCTTTGTAGTGTTTGTAGCTTTGGAAGTTTGATGAGCTCTACTTTCGATAAGAAACAGAAAGCATTGACTATCTGAGAGCTCAAAAATCTTTTTTCTTTGGTTTCTGTTTAAAAGACTAGACTTGAGTTTCCGAGGTTATTTGAGATGTATTATTTCAAACTGTTTTTTTTACAGGAGAACTCTCAAAAGCGTGTCAATCCAGATGGTGAGCCGGACACACCTGCAAAAACTCCTCGTGTATGTCGTCGTTGAGTCAACCCCTCCAGCACTTTTATCACTCCCATTCTATGTTCAAATACTGTTCGAATCCTGGAAAATCGATCGATAAGCTACTTGAATGTTTTCAAATAAATCATTTATTATATACTGCGTTTTAGATAGAAAACTGAAAATAAAACAAATAAAATGAGATGGTTGTCTTTCGACGGCATTCAATTCTTTCCCATCTGTAGAACACATTCTTATTCGGTTCTTCAACTGGTCTCGATGGAGCCAATGCCACGTGGTGAACCATTGGAGCGAATTGCTGACGAAATGACAGAAACGAAAATAGATGAAGCCCCTTTGATTGGAAAATGAATAGTTAAGATGAAGAAATGAGCCGGATGATTGGAATGCATTGTGAAGTTAGATTATTTTTCGAATTTCATTCGCATCCAATAGTGTAGTTTCCTCCTTCAACAGCTCACGAATCGGCTCGATAAACTTTATGCAACTGACAGACTGCAAAAAAAAAATGATGCTTGGCTAGCTTAGTCATGTTACCGTACCTTTGATGCCAGTTCAGTGGCTTCGATTTCCTTTTCGGTTGCCGCTTCCAGTTTTGGTGCCAACACGATGTCGTACTTACGGCATATGTAAGTTACATGTACCAGCAGACCATTGCAATCAATGTATTCTTCTTCTTTATCTTGAGGACTGTTTTCGAACAGTACCATTAGCATTTTTTCTGCGCACAAAGTCAAACTGCCGTGATAAATCGTCTAAACACTTTTTTGGTTTCAAACAAATAAGAACTATTATTTTACCTCGAAGAAATCCGTTTTGTCATACAGTCGCCACACTTCTTTGAGATTTTTACAATTGCAACGAGTTCGCATCATTCCATAGATGGTTTTTGCAACGCATTTTTTCGAAACTTCATCATTCGCGGTTAATCCAAGATAACTTCTTTCTCCTTTCTTACGATCGAATTTTATCCTACCGAATGAAACATATTCGATTCGACCCACCGAATCCAATCGAGTGTTTTTCGGGAATCTGGAAAACTAATAAGACTATGAAACCTCAATTGTTCAAACTAACTTTGACTTGAATTGTTGAACTTTAACGTTGCACATGATCGATATCATAATTGATTTCTCCAAGTCTATATCACAATATAATTTCTTCAAGAACTGGTTTCGGAAGCTTCAAATTTTCAAGGTTAGAACTAAGCCAGAAAGGAAATATAAAAATTACCAATTTCTCAATTGCACTATGAGTGCTTCATCTTTTGCCTCTTTGAAGTTTTCATCACGTGACAACAAAATTACACAGAAAACGTTCTTTCTCATGTTTCCTGGTGCAATTCCAGTGTTTTTGAAGTTTTCCGTAATTACGTTCACAAATTCTTCAAAATCTTTCTCGTTTTGCTGCTTCGTCTCTTCTTTTCCCCGTCGTTTTCTTCTATTCTCCGGTTTAGCTTCAGTACTATCCTTACATTTCTTATAAAAATATTCATGTTGATGTAGATTGAGGTAGTGTACTTCCTCTGATTCCCAATCGACCGTATAGGTAGGTTTCAGATATCCTTTTTTCTTGAATTCATTAACATCTTCTTCTGTGAGTTGCTTTGTCTCCTTTTTCAGAATCTTTTCCTCGATTTGATTGTTTGTCAGTTTTCCCATGATGGGAAAAATTGACACTTCTAGAAATAATTGGTTTCAAAAATTGTAGAGAATTTAAGAAGTGCCACGTTTCGAACAATAACATTTTTATTATGATTTTTTTTCCTAATTCAAAATGCTTTTTGTATTTGCGTGAAACATTTTTATATACTTCTTCTTTGGAGTCCGGCCCACGAAAACTTACGACTCGTCTAAGTCAAATTAAAATATTCTCGACGGAACACTTTTTGTTTCGTATCACCTGACAAAGCCAAGTTTCTTTCTTTTCCCATTTCTCTCATATTTTTCCAACAACATATTTCAAAAAAGCGGCACAATACCTTCAAAGGAATTCCGAATGTTTGCGTGTTGTAATCTTTTTTTCATCTCCCCTAGATATTCATCTCCCCTAATTAACACAGTAAGCCGGCGAAATGGTTAAAAAGTTCCTTGAAGAAAAGGAAAAAACGGATATGGGGACAAGCGAAAATTCAAATGACACCTGCTAAAAGCGCGCTGCATTCGTATAATGTTCTGTTTCTGCACCTCTATTCATTCAAACATAATAAGAAACATGGAACGAATTGGATCAATCTTTGCATTTGAAGTCTCAAATCAACTAATTTTCAATCTTCGAAAATTCAGGATTTAAATAATAATCTGATAAGTCAACAGAGAACAAAATTGTGAAATTTTGTCTATAAATTGGTCAAAATCTAGATAATGTCTGCTGACTAAGGATTTCGAGTTGTTTTTTTGTTTTTTTTTGTTTTCACAATTTTGTTCTCTGTTGGCTTATCAGACTATTCTATAAGTCTGAATTTTCGAAGATCAAAAATTAGTTGATTTCAGACTTCAAATGCAAAGATTGACTCAGTATCCAGTTCGTTCCATGTCAATTGCAAAATATTGGTTAACCCAGAAGGATTGGATGCTGAGTACGTAAAAGAATTGCATAGAAATTCAAAGATGGTCAGAGGAGTTAGAACATTTCCAAACACCGTGGTGGATTGGGATATCCCCTTCATGGATCAAATTCTGAAAAATCAACAAGTTAGTTTAAATATTCAAAAACTCTTTTAGAAGCCGCTGAATGTTTTTGTAGTTTCTATTCTTTGTAGTGTTTGTAATTTCTGCAATTTGATGTGCTCTAACTTTCGATAAAAAACAGAAAGCATTGACTATCTGAGAACTCAAAAATCCTTTTTCTTCAGTTTCTGTTTGGAAGACTAGACTCGTGTTCACTATGTTATTTGTGGTGTTTTTTTTTCAAATCGTTTTTCATTGCAGGCAAACTCTAAGAAGCGTTCCAATCAAGACAACGAGCCAAAGACACCTTCAAAAACTCCTCGTCCGTGTCGTCACTAAAACAATCCCTTCCCGCACTTCTGTGTCTCTTATTAGACTTGCCATCGACTACGCTACCATCCATCAACAACCTTTCTCACATCGGTTATCCGTACCTAATGATTACTGTATCTTATTCTTCGAGCCTATTTTCGCATAAAGCCTTTCAGGATTAATATTTCTTGCCGATAACAACCTTTTTCTGTCACCTCTTTGAAATCTGCTCAAATTCTCATCTAGTTCCTGCCAAGCATGGGTTGGATCAAACTCCTTTTCCTTCTCCTTCTTCTCAACCTTGTCAATGAAGTATCAAAATCTTCCGATCTCCGCAAACCAGGTAAGTTGGTGATTGCTTCTCTCATCATTCAAGAAATTTCAGTTACATTTTCAGATGTATGAGCGGTTGTGTTTCATAAACATCAGAACTACGTGTTCATCAACCATTTCGTGAATTACAGATTTATGAGTTCAAATCCAAAACACTGCAACTATAATTCCATGTAGCTACGCTACGATTTTTAATTCTTACCAGTGCCATCAAAGAGGAAATCTTCCAACAAATGTTCGCTTGAAACAAAGGAACTTTTCCGCATGCCAACCCTCTGTCCCCAGAATCTCAGTAAAACAAACATTGTCTATCATCTTTTTCTTCTTGTAATGTCATATCTCTTTCTCTCCTGCTAAAGACATTCTAACTGTGAACACATTTTTGTAGACATCAAAATGTTGCGGACAGTGAGACAGACTGCTCCCTCCCTTTTTTCTTTTTGAATTCGATTTTGCAATCATTTCGAAATGATGGCAATAATTGGAATTTTCTAGAGACTTTTAAAAAAGCTTTAGCTTGTTCTATAGGAAGTTAGGGAAAAGCTTTCTTTCAAAACTTGGATGTTTTCTAGTCTTGAATTTGATCTTTTAGAGATGATTCATTTGAAAATACATTCATTTCCCATCCAGATGAAAGTATACAAGTAGGTTAAAATCTGATGATTCATGTAATCATTTAGTTCCCAATCATTAATAATAAATGATAAACAGTCTAGAAGACTGTATGTACATGCTGTACTAGTCATCTTTCTTTCCCTCATCATTTATTGAACGAACTTACTCATGTACTATTACAATGATATCTGAGTTACAAGGAGCATCTTTTTCCCTCCCCAATAAGTTGCAAACTCTTGACTCCCTTCTTTTCTGTCGATTTGTTCTATAAACTTTACGCCTCCAACTTTTCCTCCTACTTCATATTGTCCTCTAATATTGTCGTCATGTGGAAGCTGTCCTTCTTTATTGAATTCTTTTAATATTGAACTATATAAAACAAACTTTTTCATTAACTTCTTCTCAGGAATTTTGTGAAACTTCCAGGACATATCTCAATTTGTCTTTTTCAATGATTTGGGTAAGATTACTGTACCTGCTCCTATTTCTGGGTGTTGTTCAGTCGTCTAGTAGAACGTGTGCCCAATGTGTTGCTGGAGAGTTTGTGAGTTTTTCAAATTAAAAGTTCCTAAATTTTGAGAATATTTTCAGTTGTCCGTTCGTAGTCTAATGCAAGATTCATCGGTTGGGATGTCAATGGGATGGATTGAGGAATGGACAAACACCAATTGTATTACTGGAACTGTGAACATGATCACCTGTAAGCACGCTTGTGTGAAAATCACAGTTGCGAAATCCGATGAAGAAAAAAACTCTGTTCATGGTAATTCTACAATTTCATAGCATTCTTTGAACTTTTGATTCAGGTATTATGATGGACTGCTCTGACAACATGATTCATGCAAGTCCAGATCTTCCAAGAGAGATTGACTTCAAAGCTTACGATGAGAACGCGACATTCTCTAGCAAGAGAAGAAACTTCAATATTACCTACACTTTCACAATGACTGGGTTCGACAGTTTCGAGACACTCAGAGAAGAACATGCATCGATTGTTCTTCCCTATTTCCAAGAAGGCTATAAAACAGGAACCATCATTATTTATGTCGGGTTCATCTTGCTCTCGATCATCTTATGCTGCGCCGTCTGTATTTGTTCTATTTGTTCGAATTTGTGTAAGGTTAGTAACGTAAAGTAACAGTAACCACTGAAATGCCAAAAGCAGATTTCTTTTTTTTTCAGAGAAGCTCTCCCAAATACGCCGTTCAATACGCAAAGAATGACGAGGATTCAGAGGGACGCGTTGCAGTTGTGAATACATCAAACGAGGTTGAAGCAGTCACATCTTATCCATCAGCACCTTCTGATGAATTGCAAAATCGTCAAGAAGAAAAGAACGGAGTTGTTGATTGTGTCTGAATTCTTTCTCATGTGCACATGCATGTGTATCTTTTTTTTCATCTCTTCTCTAACACACTGTCTCCTGAAATTTAAATTATTCCATTTTTTGATTTATGTGAAATTCAATTTTCGGTTTTTCTATTCATCCTGTTTTTTAACTTCCCACTTCCTCGTGACTTATTTTGTAAACCCAATAAAAATGATTACAGAAAAGACAGAGCCCCAAGGGAAAACATTCGAAAGCTTTCAGTGAAATTATCTCATTTCGTCTTTTTAACGTGACCCTTATTTACACGTTTTCTGCCACCTTACTGCAACTCTCTCTCTCTCTCTCTCTCCCTTGAGCGACACTTTTTCAAAGCCTTTCTTTTGGTTGCCGTATAGCACGGCGGTATTCCTTATATTTCAATTATAATGCAGACTTTGTCGAAATGTGAAAAGTTGCCGGATATTTCGAAGCCACGATGGGATCAGAATACTTTTCAAGGTAATTTCCAAAATCGAAGATTTAAAAAAAAACGCTAATTTTGCAGGAAGAATGTATCATTTCTTCTCCACGGCGAATTGTTTGAATCTTTTTGCGAGTAATGCCAAATTAGAAACAGCTCGCAAAATTGTGTTGGAGTACAAACAAGGAAAATATGATCCGAATATGACAGTTGATGAGTTATGGAAAGCAAAGACACTTTATGATTCCGCATTTCATCCTGATACTGGAGAGAAGATGTTCATTTTGGGAAGAATGAGTGCCCAGGTTCCGTGTAATATGCTTATTACCGGAGGCATGCTCACTTTCTATAAAAAGTATTGCTAAACTTTTTTCTCAAACAGAAAAAAAAATTAAACTCTCATTCTCAGATTACCGCACGTAATATTCTTTCATTGGATCAATCAGTCGTTCAATGCCATTGTCAACTACACTAATCGAAGTGGAACGCACGAAAGTGACGATCGAACTCTCTTCCTTTCTTACTGTGGAGCAACAAGTGGAGCTCTTTCTTGTGCTCTCTCTTTCAATTTTCTTCTGAAAAAATGGAAAAATGCTCCACCAATTCTCGCTCGTCTTGTTCCATTTGCAGCTATTGCGTTTGCTAATGCAATTAATATTCCGATGATGAGAAACAAGTATTTTTATTGTTATATTTAACACTGCTTTAGTTTTTCATTTCAGGGAGTTCACTAATGGGATTCCGGTAGAAGATTCTGACGGTAGAACAATGGGTTTCTCGACTGTTGCTCCTGGTCATGCTATTCCCCAAGTTGTTCTCAGTCGTGTTGGAATGGCTGTCCCTAATATGGTTCTCGGTCCGATGATTCTCGAACGACTCTCCAAAGCTCCTTGGTATACTGCTTCCATGGCTGCACCACTGCAAACGGTGATTTGTGGCTTCATGCTCGCTTTTTCGACACCAATCTGTTGTGCACTTTTCCCACAGAAAAGCTCAATTGCAGTTGATCAGCTAGAGATATCATTGCAAGATCACATCAATAAGCTTCCCCACCCTCCCAAAACGGTATACTATAACAAGGGACTATGAAAATCATTCGATAAATGAGTTTATTGTACATTATTATGGTTTTTTGATCATCACAAGAGTAAGGTCACTTTCAATTTTCGTCCGAATAAAAAGTACCGGTGCATATGTTTCCCGGTGCGAAGTTATAAGATTCAAGCAATACTTTGGGCGTTAAAAATTTTAATTCTTGATGTTTCGAAATGAATTCCGGAATGCTGAACGGATAGACGCCAGACGTATGGCACAAAAAAATCTACTGTGTATTCGTCCTCCACGTAACGGAATTTGAGTTCAGGGAACTTGGCCAGTTTATCTGTCGGCCAGACATTCGCTTCCTTTTCGATGATCTGAAGCATTTTCATTCCGTCTCCAGCTGGAACATTAACCACTTTAGATGAGAAATGCGAGATTACTGCAGCGATATTGACGAGAAGGTCTTGAAACATTGGATGTTGAACATAGGCATCAAAAAGTGCCCGATGGTAGAGAAGATTGTAGATAAGGTGTGTGTTGTGACGTAAACCTCCACAGAGAGCACTGTTAATTATCTCTAGAAGTGTTCGGATGCCTTCCTCAAGAGCTGTTATATCGTCATGCTGTAATAGCGCTTTATAATTAGTCGATCTTTGAAAAAGCTTACAAAGTTAATCGGCTGACCACCTGCCACGTCATTCTGACTGCTGACTCTCATGTGATCTACCATCTTCGCGTGTCGCTTCGTGAGAAGATCAAGAAGGGATATGAGCCTTTGACAAACGATTGGAGAAAGATTTTTGAAGAATGCCGACATGTTAGCAAGTGCAGCGAGGCAATTTGTATGCAGATAACGATCCTACAAATTATATCTTCTGAGTGGAAGCACAAATAGATAATTATACTTTAGTTTTCAATGCATTTTTTTGAATGGCTCTGATGAACACGAGAGCTGTTAATCCTCCAAGTGAAATCTCTCGAACACTAAAATCACTGTCCAACCATCCCAAATCTTTGATTGGCTGAAAAAATAAACCATGGGAATATTGAAAGTTTAAAAGTAGCCATACAGTTTCATGAATTATTTTACAGAAGATGTCATCTTCGCTGAGAATCAGAGCGACGATCAGTGCTAGATATACATGATGAGAATTGTTTGATGTTGCAACTCCGTCATGAAGAATTCTCAGCACAGGAACAACGAGATTTTCCAGATTAATGCGAGAGAGCACATAATTTCGGAAACCAGAGTTAGCTTGAAGAAGCATATATAATAATAACATCGGAGGCTCTTGTCCAGCAGTCGCACATAGTCTTTCATAAAGCCCGTTGTAATCTATTTTGAAAGATACAACTTGAGTTGGCAGTGTGGATACTTCTTGGGCGTTTTGGAAAAGAGCGAGGGTTTCTTTGAATGGGTTAGAAGCATTCAGAGGTTGGTGGCAAGACAGATTCAGAAGTAAGAGAATGCTTAGGTTTCCGAGTGTCAATGGAGGTTTTTTCTCTTCCTCTGATGCATCCAATCCAGTTGCCATTTGTACCATTGACCACATAGAAGCTGGAAACGAATTTATCAGGATTTGAATTCAACTTTTCAAACTTACAGGCTAATCCAAAAACAATGCTTTCTTGTGGCTTTTGAACAGTCATGTGATACTCTGAATTGTGAATAAGATAGTTTAAAAGAAGAGTTTTTGTGAGGCCCGCGGCGTGTTGAGCGCATGCTCCATCAATGAAGAATCGGAAAATAATTGAAGTGTTAACAATTGATTCATTGTATAGTTGAGAACTGAGAAGAGTTAGGAGACATCGTACAGCTTCTACATGAATTGCCAATGTTGTGTCACTGTAAGCTCGCAGTCAATTAATGTATTGAGTTTGGTTTAACTGACTTCACAGAAATATTAATTAGAATAGAGACAAGTTCGTAAGTGAACTCTTCAGCTGTATTCTGAAACACGATTGGAACATCTTTATTATCTGAAACAGAAATTATTTTATTTCAAGGCAACTTAAGTATGTAGTTGTTACCTTCATTATTATTTTCACTTTTTCCGTCTCTTTTTGTATCAGTTTCTTCTTCATCATTTTCCTCGTCAGAGGAAGAGGACGTTGAATATGTCTCTGTTTCTAAGATTTCTTGATTTTTCGAAAAAATCCTCACAAACTCTTTCTCAGTCATTCTTTGCGTCAAAAATCTTGCAATGTATCGAAGAATCAGCAAAGCGTTCGAGGTCTGCCACAGATAAATCTTACTAAAAAAATGTGTTTTTTCTATGAACAATAAAGCCACTTCCTACTTTTCACACTGTTCTGATGTTTTCAACTCGGTTGATCTTCGAAGGAATAGTCGAATGAAGGCAGCAAAGTTTCCAGTCGTTTGCGTATTGTACATAAGAGATTGCAAATGATCGTCCAATGCTGATTCCAATGAAGTTCGTGTCTCTCTATGTAATTTATTACTGCATTTAATTTATAAGAAGTGTGCTTCTTACTCATCATCGTCATCAAATTTCAGACTGAAGGATAACAGCTTGTTCCAAAACGGATCATAATCATCGAGAGGTTCCAATCCACTCAATTTTTTGAGATAAATGTTGTCTTGGAGAATCGTTTCTTTGGTTATAACTGATCCCATATGTCTGAAAAGTATTTTTATGCCTTCAGATAAAAAAATTTCTCAGTCAATACGTTAATAGGGTCACATTCAGGCATGCGAGAGACCCTCTTTCGTGGCAGTGCTCCGAAAACGCGTCAACGTCGACAAACGGACCAACACACTGACGGGTCAGCAGACAAAAAATCTCGTTTAAATTCCATACTCTGGCAAATTCGTTTCGAATCTTATTGAAGTCTTTCAATCTTACAAGAAATTATGCGAATCTGGTTGAATACTTCGAACCTTACAACTTTTATTTCGGATCTTGTAAGAAACGCGCAGTGCAACCTTGCGTCGAAAAACGGCGGGAGTGTTTAATTTTTGAAAAATTCAAATCTTATAAAGAGAACTTCGGATCTTTTGAGAGGAGTTGAGCATCTTACAGGGAAATTTGCGGGTTTTGCAACACCATGTTTTTTCCTTGAATCACTTCGAAAGACTTCGATAAGATCAGAAACGGATTTGCCAGAGTAGTTTTAGCCAAAATCTGCAGATATGAAAGAAAAATTACATTGTTTTTGTCCTCTATTTTTGTTTGCAATCGATTGAATGCGTACCGCGAACACGTCTTCTTCCAAATTATAACACTTTTCATGAATAATTTTGCACTTAACTCTTTCAGACATACACTACGGTACGATTAATAGAAGTACAATAATTTCACTAAAACTAGAGTGCTGGTCGCTTACACAGAATGGAATCGATAAATCCGTCACCGGTTCATCGATCCATGATGCCTGAACGAAGTGGACCGCTTGTAGAGCTCGAAACTCGAATTCAAAATTTAGTAGATGGCGGACAAAGGGACGATGTCAAACTTAAAATGCTTCAGGTATAAAAAACTGACAGGTTGAAGATAGTTGTTCAAGTTTTTGTTTACAGGATATATGGAACCAAATAGAAAATTATTTCACTGCAGCTTCACATGAGAAAGTTGTTGAGAAACTTATCCTGTCATTTTTGGCCTTATTCTGTAACACAAGTCCACAGTTTATCTCCGAAAATAACACTCAACAACTTCGCAAATTAATGCTTCAAATTATTCTAAGGCTCTCAAATGTGGAAGCTATTAAAGCACACAGTAAAGAAATCATCAAGCAAATGATGCGTCTGATTGCTGTTGAAAATGAAGAGAATGCAGTTCTTGCGATCAGAATCGTTACCGATCAAGGGAGGACGACTGGAAAGATGCAATATTGCGGCGAAGTTCAACAAATCATGATGACTTTTAAAACTATGGTGACAGAGATGACTGCTGGTGGACGGTCACTAGAAATGTTCATTCTCAGAGACAACAAGACGCCTACTTCTTCAGGCACGGATGAGCAACTTATCACAGAATATCTCAAAACGTGTTATTATGAACAGGCAGTTCTGCTCAATGGGCCAGAAGGCAAACAACATTTGAAGTACAATATGATTCCATCAGCTCATCAATCCATCAAAGTTTTGATTGATATTCCCTATCTCGTTATCTTTTTCTATCAGCATTTCAAAACGGCTATTCAAACGGAAGCACTAGAGTTTATGCGGCTTGGCCTTGAGTTTCTGAATGTGAAGGTCCCTACAGACTCAAAGTACAACCAAGCTCTCACTGATGACTACGTTAGTGCTCAGTCAAGATTCCTGTCGTTTGTCAATATCATGGCTAAAATTCCTGCGGTAAGAAATACATGCAAAATAACCTTTTCTAGCATACAAAAAACTGTATGCATAATTTATACTCTAATTTCATTATTTTCAGTTCATGGATCTCATAATGCAAAACGGATCATCTCTTGTATCGGGTACAATGCAAATGCTGGAAAGATGCCCAGCCGATCTCATTGCCGTTCGCCGAGAAGTTCTTATGGCTCTCAAATATTTCACAGCAGGAGAAATGAAATCGAAATTCTTTCCTATGCTTCCTCGGCTTATTTCGGAACATGTCGTACTTGGAACTGGATTCACTGCTATAGAACACCTGAGAGTGTTCATGTACCAGATGCTTGCAGATCTTCTACATCATATGCGAACTTCTATTGACTACGACATGATCACACAGTAAGTTTTTTGGCGATGTTTTATTGGTATCATTGTCATTGAATTTGCCGCGCTTTTCTGCGCGGCAAATACATTTTGAAACTGCGTTTTCTCTCAGTTTTTATACCCTCTCAAAAATGAAAGTGGCGGTACTTTCAAATTCATTTCCCTGTTATTAGCTTGAATGGAGTTTCAGCGTGGCATTCGTCTTTTGTCGTACGCTTCACGACCCCAACAACTCTTCACAAGTGCAAATTATGTCTGCTCGTTTACTGAATTCACTTGCGGAATCCCTTTCCAAAATGGATCAAACGGAAGCGGTAAGTACTTGACCTGAAACAGCTCTTATCTTCTTTAACCAAATTCAGACAAGAGATCTTCTGATCGAGATTCTGGAGTCACATGTCGCCAAACTCAAGGTCATAGCGATTTATCACATGCCGATACTTTTCCAACAGTATGGTACGGAAATCGAGTATGAATACAAGAACTATGAACGGGATAGTGAAAAGCCAGGCGAAAATATTCCAAAGGAAACAATCAGAGGCGCTCCGAAGCGAAGAGTTCGGAAGCTTTCCATTGACTCTGTTGAAGAGTTAGAATTCCCTGTTGCTGGACCTTCCTCCTTGTCTGCTGATTCGGAGAAAAACAAACTTCCTCCGCCAACGAAAGAAGACACGAAGAAAACATCTCCTGAAGCGATTTTGAACAATATGTGTGCTCTCACTGCACCTCCTTTGCCAATCGTCGAAGCTCGTAATCTGGTGAAGTACATTATGCATACTTGTAAATTTGTGACTGGTCAGCTAAGGATCAGTAGACCTTCGCAAGACATGTATCATTGCACGAAAGAGCGTGACCTATTCGAACGACTACTTCGATATGGTGTTATGTGTATGGATGTGTTTGTTTTACCAACTACTCGTAATTCCCCACAAGTTCACTCTTCGTTGCGAACGAAAGATGAAAAAGACGCTTTGGAGTCTCTCGCTAATGTCTTCACAACTATAGACCATGCAGTATTCCGGGAAATATTCGAAAAGTACATGGATTTTCTGATCGAACGAATTTACAATAGGAACTATCCTCTTCAGTTGATGGTGAACACATTTTTGGTTCGCAACGAAGTTCCATTCTTTGCCTCAACAATGTTATCATTCCTGATGTCGCGGATGAAGTTACTGGAAGTTAGCAACGACAAAACGACGCTTTACGTAAAGCTATTCAAAATCATATTCTCTGCGATAGGAACTAACAATTCCGGGTTACATGGTGATCGGATGTTAACTTCATATCTGCCAGAGATTCTCAAGCAGTCCACTGTCTTGGCATTGACAGCTAAAGAACCTTTAAACTATTTCCTCCTGCTTCGTTCTTTGTTCCGCAGTATTGGAGGAGGAGCACAGGACATATTGTATGGAAAGTTTCTACAATTACTACCCAATCTTTTGCAGTTTTTGAACAAGCTGACGGTGAGTTTTTTGTGATTCTGTCATTGGTACTAATATATTAAACAAGATTCAGTCATGTCAACATCGAATTCAAATGCGTGAACTCTTCGTTGAACTGTGTCTGACCGTGCCTGTCCGTTTGAGTTCTCTACTGCCGTATCTTCCACTTCTGATGGATCCTCTGGTCTGTGCCATGAATGGAAGTCCAAACATCGTCACACAAGGCTTACGAACATTGGAGTTATGTGTTGATAATCTTCAACCAGAATATCTTCTTGAAAACATGATGCCAGTGCGGGGTGCTCTCATGCAAGGACTGTATCGTGTTGTTTCGAAAGCTCCTGACACAGCATCAATGACTGCAGCTTTTCGGATACTTGGAAAGTTTGGAGGAGCAAACAGAAAACTTCTCAATCAACCGCAGCTCATCCAAGTAGCTTCACAAGCACATGTAAGTTATTGCACCTCTATTTTATACACCACACTTTTTTACACTTTTTTTACAGTTATTCCAGTCACACGTCAATCTGGAATTTTCGCGAATGGGACTAGATGGTAATCACAGCATTCATCTTCCTCTCACTGAATTAATGAGAGTCGCTGCTGATCAGATGAGATACCCAGCTGACCAGCTTCTCAACCCAAACCCGATCGTGATTCCTTCTTCTGCAATGAAGAAATGGTGTATGGAGTTATCTAAATCAATTTTGCTCGCTGGTTTTGGCTCATCTGGATCGCCGATTACCCCGAATCAAAGTCTTCCAAACATTCTCAGAAAATTGATCTCTGAATTTGATATTAATAATAGAACGACCGATATGTATACTTGCCCCAGAGAGAATGATCGTGAACTTTACGTCAATGCTCTCTTGGCTATGGCATGTAAGTTTCTATATATAGGTTTACTATTTGAAAACCATACTTATATTTTTCAGATGGAATATGGAATAAAAACGACGGCTTCCGCAACTCATATTGCCTTTTCTTCATTAAAGTTCTTCGTCAGTTCTCAATAATTGGAATACTTGAATATGTCGGTGGAAACAGTTGGATTCGGCGTGCCGAAGAGGAAGGTGTCATAGGATTGTGTCTTGATTCTTCTGTATTGGTGGACGCCTTGATTATATGCCTTTCTGAAACATCTCCCAGTTTCATCGTCGCTGGAACCATGTGTCTTCGTCATATCAATGAAACTCTATGTGTTGCTCTACCAGATTCCAATCAAATGTCAAAAGTTCCAATGTGCCGATACCTTATGGAGAAAGTGTTCAAATTGTGTCATGGACCAGCTTGGTATGCCAGATACGGTGGAATCCAAGCCATCTCGTACATGATCGATGAGTTTCCAAAAAAATTCGTAATGGATTACGTCATAGACATTGTTGATGCAGTAATGGAAGTGATTCTTGGGCTTGTTGAAGAAATTTCCAGTGGTGCTACCGATGCTGCATTTGAATGTCTGAAAAAGATGATGCGCGTTTACTTCATTCCTGAAGAAGGACAAGAAGAAGAGAATCTCACACTTGCGACGATCTATGTATCATCATTTGCCAAACATTATTTCCACAGTAACGATAGAGTTCGAGAGTTTATGATTGACTTGATGAATTACTGTATGATCCACTCAAGACTTGCTCCAACAATTGATAAGTTCATCTATCGCTTCAAAGAGTTTTTCGAGCCGGAGATGATCAGGATTCTGACAACATTGCCAACAATGTCACTTTCTGATGCTTCAGGAAGTTTGGATGGTGTTCAGAAATACATGAATTCGTGCCCTACCGGTTTTGAATTCGAAAAGGACATGGAATTATATAAGAGATACTTGAGGCATCTTCTCGACATAGCTCAAACTGACACTTACTCTATAAATCAACGAAATGGATACAAAAAGTGTGAAACGTGCCCATCTCACTTCCTCCCACCTTTTCCCATTACCGCTCACATCGATTCAATGCGTGCCAGTGCACTACAGTGCATTGTGATTGCCTATGATCGTTTAAAAAATCAAGTTGATACTGAAATCGAAATTGAAGGTGAGCAAGTGATGAGTGAAATCCTCGCATTGGATTCCCCAATAATTACTGTCGAGCAAGTATACGAGAGCAAGGAAACTTGGAGAAGATTGATGACAATTTTATTGAGAGCTGTCACAGACAAGGAAATCCCCGAAATTGCCGAGAAAATTCATCCATCACTATTGCGAGTTGCTCCAATCCCAACGAATATTATCGCCACTTTCGGAGCATCTTATATTCGTAACATAAGCCGTGCAAATGATGACAATGAAGAACGCACAATATCTTACCACGATATACGAAAGTTTAACATACTTGTCGAATTAAATCCAAGGATTCTTGTGAATAATTTAGCTATGAACTTGGCTAATCAAATGATTCGGTACAAAATGAGTGATAAGATTTCAAAAGTGCTGTCGAAGTCAACTGCCACTGGTTCAACAGAAGAGGAAGTTGAGGAATACGAGGCTGACAAAAAGAAAGGAATTCGTGATTTGGATAAAGTTGGATTTACAGTAAAAATGCTTGCCGGATGCCCAATGTCTACTCTCACCGATGGAATGATAATTGACATTGCTCGATTCGCATCTCATTTCGAATACGCATATTCTCAAGACGTTTTAGTAAATTGGATCGACGGCCTCTCTGAAATTATGAACAAAAGTCCAGTAGAAGTTTGGAAGTTCTTCTTGAGCCGAGAATCGATTCTGGATCCTGCACGACGTTCTTTTATTCGAAGAATTATCGTCTACCCATCAAGTGGTCCATTGCGAAAAGTATTCATGGACAATCCGGAGTACTTAGATCGTCTAATTGATATGGATGGAGTTGTGTACAGAGATGATGACGATCGTGTTATCTGTGATCGTGAAATGTTTGCCCTATCTCTTGTTGATCGCATCTCTAGAAATTGTCACGAATGGCTCATCTCACCGCTTTCTCCAATCGCTAAGCTCAAAAAGTTGTTCAACAATACTGGTTTCGTTGAACGATACGCCGTTCGAACAATAACTGAAGTTAATTCACAGGAGATTCAAGTTTCATCAATGTCTGAGCACAAGTATAAAGTTCCAAAATTGATTACGAATATTTTTTTGAGATATTTGAGGTGAGAATTATTTTATTCTATTCTGAAAACAAGAACCTTATAGAGAAATATAAAAATGTATGTTTCGATTTCAGATTGAATATCTACGACTACGACATGTTCTTTGACGTTGTTTCTGTATTCATGGGAAAATTCGTGACGGATTTCTCTTTTGTCCGCGAATATCTTGAAACTGAAGTCATCCCAAAAATGCCGTTGAAATGGAGAAGAGAAATTTTCATAAAAGTCATGGAGATGTTAGAAGAGAATCCAGTGATTGGGCAGGGCTTGCAGTACGTGAAAGTTGTTCAATATCTGATTATTCCCTCATTACAATGGGCATTTGAGAGATATGACACAGATGAAATCGTCGGATCGACGCCGATTGACGATTCGGAAAATACGATAGATGTGGATGCTTCGAATAATGCAGGCAATCTTGTCGGACGTCTCACCGCTGTTATAGCTAGGAAGTATTCTTTAAGCGATGGAATGGTTATTGTTTTTTACCAATTGTGCACTCTTTTTGTACAGCACGCATCCGAGCACATACACAACAATAATTGCAAGAAGCAAGGAGGACGTCTTCGCGTCTTCATGCTTTTCGCGTGGCCATGCCTAACAACACCTAACCGCCAGGATCCCACAATGAGATACACCGGATTCTATTTTCTCGCAAATATCATCGAACGGTTCACAATCAACCGGAAGATTGTGCTCCAAGTATTCAATCAGTTAATGACAACTTATCAGCAAGATACAAGAGATCAAGTTCGAAGAGCCATTGATATACTAACCCCTGCGTTGAGAATCAGAATGGACGATGGACATCAGCAAATTCTGGCTCATGTAAAGAAAATTCTCATTGAAGAATGCCACAATTTGCAACATATTCAACATATTTTGTTAGTTTGTTTTTCAGCGCTATGATTTGCCTCCATATTCCGAAATTTCAGCCAAATGATCGTTCGAAACTACCGTGTTTACTATCACATAAGAAATGATCTTCTGACTCCCCTTCTCAATGCTGTACAAAGAGCTCTGGTTATGCCGAATAGTGTCGTTGAGAAGTGAGTTTTCTTACTTTCATTTTAAAACAAATATTTGAAGAACTTACAGCTGGCAAACGAGAAGGCACGCCATCGAAATATGCGAAATGGTTGTGAAATGGGAACTTTTCAAAAACTTCAAAACAGATCATGCTATTAGTGATGAAGAAGCTATCGAAGTCGACAAACAGCTTGAAAAGATTCGCATGGCGTCTTCAACTGAGCATTTTGATTTCGAAGAGGGTCCTAATAAGAGAGACCTTCTTGATTCTCAACGCGTAATCGGGAAAGAGCACGTTGATATCATCGTCAATATGCTTATTCGCTTCTGTATGACATTCCATCAAAACTCAGGCTCTTCTGCCAGTCAGACTCAAAGTCCAGAGCTAATTAAAAAGAGTCAACTTCTTCTCCGTGCCGCTCTTCGCTCCAGTATTTGGGGAGAATTTGTTCAGATTCGCACTGGACTGATCGAAAAATTCCTCTCCGTTTCAACTGACCCGAGAAACGACACAGCTTCACAAGTCTATGTGAATGTGATGACGAACGCACAACAGACTCTGGATATGCTTTGTACCATCATTCCAGTTATTCCAAAACCAACATTGATGGCTATGATGCGTCCGTTACAACGCCCACTCTATCAGTGTCTTAACCTTGGACCACAGGTGGAGTATAATTATTTTATTTTCGTTAATCTTGGTGTAGTTTTTTCAGAACTTCAAAATGACCCGTCTCGTAACCCAAATAATCAGCCGATTACTTGAGAAAACCACAGTGTCAACGAACGGATTGGAGGAGTTGGAATATCTGAATCAAGCGATCGTTCGATTCCTTAATGATAGCTTTACAAGTCACGCCAAGTGAGTTTTTTCCCATTCTGCCTAAAAATTCTATAATTTAAATTCAGAGTAATGAGTTCACCTGTTTTGGCAGTTATCGGTGCATTCTCTCTTCTTCGTTCGATCTGTGCTCACGAACCATCTTATCTGGACAACGTACTGACAACATTCATCAAGGTCATGGACAGGGCCGCCAAAGAGCATATTGCCCATTCATCATCTGGAGTAGAAGGTGCAACAACAAAAAGTACATTGTAGATGCCAAAGAGGTTCTAACCTTTAAAAATTGTTTTATTTCAGATGTTGCCGATCTTTTGAATGTATGCTTTGACTTGGTACGTGCCAGAGCGGATCATATATCACTTGATCAGAAGAGAACTTTGGTGGCTGGAACTGTGAGCGAGGTTATCCATAAATCAAATCAGGACAAAATACTTCAATCATGTGTCAAGCTTCTCGCATCATTCATGGATCCACACGAAATGGATTTCACTGTTCATACTGTTCTTAGCAATATCGTCCACGTCCAGAATATGATTATGACGAAATTTAAGGGCAGCAAGGATTTAATAGCTGACTTCCTCGTCGTTGTGATTAAAGTTTTCGAGAATACCGAATACCGAAATTCAGCAAATGGGGCTCTTCTCTGGGAAGGCTTCTTTTGGGGTCTGAAGAGCTCAGATGCACAGACAAGAGAGAACTTCGCTAATGTCTGGGAAATGACGTGGCCACATATGGCAACTGTTGATATGATTCACAGGATGAAGTATATCTTACAAGGTCAAGATTGGTCGAAATTCAAACATGCATACTGGCTGAAATTTGCTCTCTGGGGTATGCTTCGAACTGTTGCAAGAAGGCCAGTGGATTCGAGTAATCGAAGGAAGAGAGTTATACTGTTGAACTGTGCAACACCATGGAGAACGCTCGAGAACGCAGCAAGACTGAAGGAGCAACCAATGGAAACAGAACGAGAGATGAAACAGGAAGAACCAGAAGCAATGGAAATCGATGAGAAGCCGATTATAGACGATACGAATGAAACAAATGAGCCAGAACCATTAACATTGGATTCGCTCTTCAAGGGACAACAAGAACTTCTCGAAGAAGCTACCAATTTTGACTTTGCTGATGCTTTGGACACTATCTCACAAATAACCTTCGCTCTGAGTGGTAAGTGTTAAGACAATAGAATCGGAATAAAAGACGTAGTCATAGATTCAGATAACAGTGTCACCGGCAACATGTGGGTAGTTCTATTTAAATCGTTCTGGAACTCATTAAGCGACCCGGAAATACAAGACTTCACATCATTAATTGTCCCATTCATGAGCAGTGGAGTTCACAACAACTATCAGACAGGTGTTCAAGACAGTGTTCTCGCGGTCTGGCTTCAAGCTGTAGGAGACATTATCCACCTTCCATCAAGGTTGATTGAGGTTCGCCACGCAATAAATATATCATCTATTTTCCTGTTTTCAGTTCATTTCCATCAAACACGAATGTTGGCACACTGGCATCAAACTTCTTGAGAACGATGTTCTCTACAGAGCAATAGCGAAACAACGAAAGAATCATCTGCTCCAAGAGATGCCTGTAAACCCGTCACTAGTGGCAGATATGGAAACTCTGGAATCACTGGGAGCTTTGTATAACGATATTTCCGAGTTCGATCAGGTTGCAGGAGTTTGGGAACGTCGTGCCGTGTTCCCTGAAACAGTGAGAGCCATGTCATCGATGCAGTTGGGAGACATGGAATTAGCTGCAACTCAATTGGAACAGTCAATGAGCAGATCTTATGATATGCTTGCTCCAACCATAAATCGTAAGTAGTTGTTTTCTCGTGGACTGATTTCTTACGCCAAATAGTTAAATTTATAGCAAACAACACCTCTAACTCCGAAAAACATGTTTCTCCGATCATTGACAAAGAGTACGATCATTGGATGGATATGTACATCTCGAGTTGTTCTGAGCTTCTTCAATGGCAGACTGTGGCTGATGTGTGCAATAGTAAAGATATGCAACATGTTCGTGGACTCATCAATGCTGCTTCTCATATGCCGGATTGGAATGTTGTTGAGGAATGTAAAAATCAATTAGCAGGATGTATACCTCCAAATTTCCACCTAGAATATACACTTTTCAATTTGATGAGCACTGTGATGGTAAGTAAAACACTGCTGTTCTGAAATAAAAAGTAAATTTTGCAGAGAATGAACGAAAATACATCTAAAGACCGGTGCAAGATTGTCTTGCAAGAATGTATCGAAGCACATATCAGTAGATGGAGAGCTCTTCCAACTATTGCTTCATATGCGCATGTAAAATTGCTCCAATCGATGAACCTTATTCAAGATATTGACGAATCAACGGATATCCGAATTTCTCTTTGCGAACCAGCCAACAAGATTGATCAGGCTTTGATGCTTGATATGAAGAGTCTTATGAAAGTATACCGGAATCGGACTCCAACCACTGCAGATGATATGGGATTCGTGTCGACATGGTATGATTGGAGGAATCAAATACATGGGATGATGCTTCAGAGATTCGAAAACTGGGACAAATTAGGAGTATGCCCTGTTCTCCACTGTATTCCGTTATTCTATTTTATTTCAGCTTAATGTCGCAACAAACGGTAATCAATCGATTGTTCCAATCCATTCGATGGCCCAAGCTCAACTCACTGTGGCTAAACACGCTAAGAATCTTGGATTTTATAATCTGACAAATAATTTGCTCAATAAGCTATCTGCGTTACCATGTATACCGATGATGGATGCACAAGACAAAGTCTGTACTTATGGAAAGACACTTCGTGAAATGGCAAAAAATACGACCGATGAGAAGTACAAGCAAGACCTATTGTACGAAGCACTTGAAGTTTTGGAAGATGTACGAATTGATGATCTCCAAAAGGAGCAAATTGCTGCGTTGTTCTACAATAGAGCAACTGTTCATTCAGTTCTTGGACAGTACGTTGATTATGTGCTATTTCAGACTATTTATTGCTCATTTTCAGGACTCAAAATGCTGACAAAACCTTTTCTGCTGCTGCACAGCTGGTTGACATGCAAAGTGGCAACAGTTTAGTCGGGGTGAAGCTGATGAAAAATTGGGGTCATCATCTCTACAAACGTTTCTTCTCTTCTACGGTCTGCAAAGAGACAGCGGATAACGATGGTAGACAGGCTCTCGCGTGTTATTTCATTGCTGCTCGAGTTGATAATGATGTCAAAGCGCGAAAGTCCATTTCTAAGATTCTGTGGTTGGCGAAACACTTATCAGTGTGTGGTTCAAATGATGCGTTGAATAGAGTAATCAAGAAACAACTCCACTCTTTGAACCTCTTCAACTGGTTGTATTGGCTTCCTCAACTAGTGACAGAAATACGGTACAAACCTTCTTCTAACTTCGTTCTTATCTTATGTAGAGTAAGTTTTGAATCACTTGATTTATAACCACAATAATTATGCTTCAGATGGCAGCTGCTCATCCTTTGCAAGTATTCTATCACATTCGAGAAGCTGTTTCTGTGGAAGATATCGATGCTATTTTCAAAGAAGACTATACAGAAGAAGAGATGTCAATGGATCTTTCTGATGATGAAGTGTTTGCCAATGATGAGCCATTCACACGAGTTCTGAAAATTTGTCTCAAGTACCGACCCACAGACGTCCGTGTCTTTCATCGTGTGCTTAAAGAACTCGAAGACATGGATGAGACTTGGGTTGAAAGACATTTGAGATATGCTATCAGTCTCAAGGATCAGCTGTTCGATGACTTATCGGATCAATTGGATGCACGTTTTAATGATGTTCAATATTCGGATACTGTTAAAATTTTGGCTGCGACATGGAAACAATCACTAATTGAAGACTTCCAATATTTCAAAGATAACTACAGTCTCGATTTCCTAGTCCTTCGTAACAAAAAGAAAATGGTTGTGACCAAAGGATATATGGGATCTGAAAAGAGCCAGATTATGTTTGAAAAGGAATTGAGCCATGTTTTCACTGACCCTCCAGAGATGAGAGACGAATTTGATTATGTCACAGAGATGACAAACACAATTGTGCCCCGGTTAGATCTCGGTTCTCCCGACAGTGATCGTCCACTGGTTTTTATTCGTGTTATTCTCGACTGGATTCGAGTTTTGCGTCGTCGACTGGAAAAACTTCCAAAACGAGTACCACTAGAAATTTCCAGTCCTTATCTTGCTCGATTCAGTCATCGAGCGGGATGCATTGAGATGCCATATGATTTGCTCAACGTGCTTCGTGCCAAGAATCACAGTCTAGCTGCTTCCAATCAAACAGGGCAATACATATCCATGCTATCCCGATTCGAACCGAACTTTGAGATCGTTATGAAGAATGGAACAGTGATGCGCAGAATTTATCTACGCGGTCAAACCGGAAAGAGTGCTGCGTTCTATTTGAAAAAATCTCTAAATGATGTGGCGCCGAACCGTGTCCCACAGCTTCTCAAACATATGGACAACATTCTTCAAAATGATCGTGAAGCAGCTAGAAGGCATCTCCATGCTCCAAATCTTCTTCAAATGAGAGTTGGTCCAAAGTCTATTCTCTATGAAATAGCTTCAGTTCAACCGTATGCCATGCCAGCGGATTGTACCAGAAACTATCCAGCTTCTCAAGTTGAAATCATTCATCCATATGATGTTCTGACTACAACTTTCAATCCTGGTCATATGCCAGATGATGTAGTTGTACACTACTTTGATAGGTTCTCACAAAGTGCGTCTTCAATCGGTCAACCAAATCCAAATCAAAACTTCGACGCTACCGGTATGATGATTCATGCAAGACCGACAGAGATACACCACGTGAAAAATATTATATTCGAGTGAGTTGTGTTTTTAGTACGCTAGACCCAAATAATAATTACAGAGATTTCTTGCGAGATATGATTCCATTACGGCTGTTCTCCGACTACCTTATCAGTCGGTATCCTGATCCTGTGATGTACTACGCAATGCGGAAACAATTTATTCATAGCTTCGCCGTTCTTTCTTCTATTGAATATCACTGCAACTTGACGCCATTGGGACCTAATCAGATGATGATGACAGCTAACACGGGAGTTTTGTACAATCCATCGTATCGATTTGAATTAGGAAAGGGACGGACACTACAGGAAATTGAACAGTTTGGGCATGAAGTTCCATTCCGTTTGACTCCAAATATTTCGATACTTGTGGGTGTCGCTCAAGATGGAGATCTATTGTGGAGTATGTCAGCAGCTTCTAAATGTTTGATGAAAAAAGAGCCGGAAGTTGTTATGAAAACACTTCTCTGGGATGAATATGCCAACAATGTAGACTCTGAAAACATGGTAAGTGATAGCTTCAGTAGGGATAAACATCTAGTTTTCGTTTCCAGGTCTACACTTGTCACGCTTCCAATACATACGTCAATAGTGTCACGAAGAAGTTGAAGGGTACAAACCATGTGGATGCAAAAGTACAAAAAGATGATTGTGCCTCATTGATCAGTAGAGCGAAAGACATTGATAATCAATCAAGAATGCTGCCAACTTATCAGGCATGGTTCTAGATCTCTTGTAGTTTTTAGATCTCCCATTCTCATGGATTCTATTCGTATATGTGATCTCTTCTGTTAAATATCCTTTTACTGCCTTTTCATCCTTATCGGAAAGCATTTTTTTTCCCTTTTAATTGTTCTCAACTTTCTCAAGTTCAATTTTAGATGCATGTATATACTTACGGTTTTATGCGTAAGAACTGAAATAAACATTTATTAAACTATTTTTCACGGATGGTTTCCGGTTCCCTAATTAGCATCGTCAAATGCGACTAACGGAGTCAAGATGAGAATTCGAGCCAATTCTGGCGCCTCGTGCTCTTGATTTTCCATCTACGCGACAAATTTGGCAACCATTGTTTATTGACACTGTGCGGACACAGAATAAGAAAAGAAGACAAACAGAAGGAGATGATACTTCTTCTCGCAGACTTTAGTTTTTTTGTTCTGATTTTTGACTAAAACTGGAGTGTCTTTGTTTTCACGGATCACTAACTTTTTAAAAAAACGAATTTCGTGTTTCTTTTTCGTTTTTGTTGCTTCTTCTCCTCCGTTTGTTTCCCATCATTAGCATTTCAGATATTCACTTCCGGTTGAAGAAACTTCGGAAAAGCGATAGTTTTTTTTAGTCTTCTTCCTTTTTTCTTTCACAAAATTATAGGTTCCAGATGGTGGTTTATTATTGGATGGCTTTGACGTAAAAAGAAAGAAAAAGTAAACCAGATTGCACGTGTAAAAACCAGCTTTTTTCAATACTCAAATTTTACTTTTACTCAAAATCTCAAGAATACTAACTTATTCAAAACGAAACATCACTTGCATGTTTTTGAACTTTGCTCCTATTCATGTTTTCTATTGTATGTGCCTTTTCGTTCAAGAAAATTCTCAAATATTGACCGATTCGCGCCTTGAGTCGCCGCTATTGGGAGGGGAACACCACTCATCCTACGCATAATATTTCTTTTAAATGAAAACTTGAGACAGATGAAGTGCTCGTGTTTTGGTCTTAGTCTTTGCTCCTAGAAAACCTCTTCATTCGAATCCAATTGTTTTAATTAACTTCCTGCTTTCCTAGAATTCGTTTGCTCTGTCGTGTAATCGTTGCTCCTTTTTGATCCGTCTTTGGGTCCACCTTCTCCTTTGACTAATCTTCAAAAAAACTTTTTCGTAAGTACCTTTTCGATGCTGTTTCGATCTGCACTCCGAGAAAGTTTGTTTTCCATGCACCCTCCGCCCACTTTTTTGTTTCTCAAAAAGCCGATTTTTCTGTAGATGTTGCCCTGCACAGACTCCTTCCAAAACTCCAAAACGGGTCAAAACACGCTTACCAAATATTTGCTCCTCGCCAGTCCTGTTCATCTTGGGAAACGAGAAGAAAGAAAGACACCGCCCCATTCGATGGCTATGGCGATCGGGCAGTCAGTTAGTCAATCGGCTAGTCACCCGATTTGGTTATCAGTGGATTGTCCTGTCCATTTCACGATCTAGTGTCGATTTCTTCCCCTTTTTGTGTCTTTCATTCCTTCTTGAATGTGTTCAATAGTTTTATCGATCGTTGCCTGTCAGGGATACTGTAAGACTTCCTTATGGATTTTCTTAAGACCACATTTTCTCACTTTGACAGATTGATTTTCTAAATGGTAAACCAAGGTGACATTTAATAATATTTAATACGAACCCATTAATCTTCAGAATTGATAAAAAACTAGTTTCCCCGTATCTCTCAATCTTTTCCTGGTGATGACCAAATGATGTTCTCTGTTCTTAAACAATTTCTTCGCACCTTTTTTTTCATTTCATTTTACTTTCTTTCATTTAACGTTCTCATTTTTCAGGGGCCATGACCACTCATTACGGCTCTCGAGTCGTCATTTTAATAGCAATCTGTTGTTTGGTTCTCGGTGGCACTGTGTGTGCTTTGCCTAGAGTGCCATTCGTCAATAATGATGACCTCAACAAGACGGTGACGACGGATAAGACAGAAGAAAACACTGTAGCAGTTGAAGAGAAAAAGACGTACACTGTCGGTGATTCTGAAGGCTACCAGGAAGCTTCTCGTCTCCTTCAAAAAAGTCTTAACTTGACTCTCGATCCTTGTGAAGACTTCTTCGAATACGCATGTCGGTCTTGGGTTGATGCTCATCCAATCCCAGATGATCTCACATCATTCTCTCAATTCACTGCTACACGAGAGAAGGTGTTGGCTGAGATGCGGAAGTTATACGAAGACAACACTAGCATCCCAACTTCGAAGTCGATTGCACTTGTGAAGCAGATCTACCGTAGCTGTATGGATACAGAAAAGCATAATGCTGTTGGAGCACGCGACTTGCTTGATAAAATCAAAACTTTCGGATACTGGCCGATGGTTCACAATGAAAAATGGCGTGAGAGCTCTTTCGATTTGACGAAACTACTCGCCAATACTATTCAATCTCGTGATGTTTCCGTCTTTTTCGATTATGGGCCAGCAGAGGATTCTCGCAATGTTTCTCGTCGTCTATTGAGTTTCGATCAAGGAAGTCTTGGATTGGGATACTCTACACGTGACTATTATTTGGATGAAAAGAAATACGAGAAACAAATGAAGGCTTACCGTAAGTACACCATCGGAAAGGTTCGATACTACACCGAGGATGCTGGTTTGACTATTAATGAAACTAAAATCGAGTCTGATGTTGATGAGATAATTTCTTTCGAAAAAAAATGGGCTGAGATTTTGGTTGCCGAAGAAAATCGCCGCAACTATACGAAGCTGTACAACGTCAGATTGTTCGATGATCTCAAGGAGTATATGCCGATTGTGAGCTCCTGTGAAGAGAGTTATAACTAATCGTATATTTTTAGATTGATTGGAAGAAGCTCACTCTCTCAACCACACCTTTCCTTGTTCACTCTTACTTGAAGACCAACCCTACTATTATCATCTCTGATGTTGAATATCTGCAGAAAATGAATTCACTTCTTCAAGATACCGATCCACGTGTGGTCACCAACTACATTCTTCTTCGTTGGGCTGGATCATGGAGTCAGGAAATTGGAAAGAAATACGAAGACTTACAACAAGAGTTTGCATTCCAAATGTACGGACGTAAGCAGAGACAACCACGTTGGAAAGATTGCGTGAGCAGCGCTGGCGGAAAACTCAGCTATGCTTCTGGTGCGATTCATCTTTTATTGATTGAAAAGAAACTTCAATATTTCAGGATCGATGTATGTTCGAAAATATTTTGATGCTAATGCCAAAAGTACAACTCTTGATATGATCTCTGATCTCCAGGAGGCCTTCCGTAATATGATGCACGCTAATGACTGGATGGATGCCGAAACGAAGAAATATGCTCTTGAAAAGGGAGATCAAATGCTGAAACAAATAGGATATCCAGATTTCATTCTCAATGATGAGAAGCTTGATGACTGGTATAAGGGATTGGAAGGAGCTCCAGAAGACACATTCAGTCAACTTGTTGAGAAGAGCATTCAATGGCGTAACAGCTTTTACTATCGTCGTCTTTTGGAGCCAGTCAACAGACATGAATTTATCTCCAGCGCTGCTGTGGTCAACGCTTTCTACTCTCCAACTAGAAATGCTATCGCTTTCCCAGCTGGAATACTTCAACAACCATTCTTCGATGCACGTTTCCCCAAGGCTCTCAACTATGGAGCTATAGGAGCAGTGATAGGGCACGAGATTACTCATGGATTTGATGACACCGGACGTCAATTCGATAATGTTGGAAATCTCCGTGATTGGTGGGATAACACTACATCTGCTAAATTTACGGAACGTGCTCAATGCATCATCGAACAATATGCTGAAGTTCATCTTCCTGGAACCGATCTCCGTATTAATGGAAAACTGACACAAGGAGAGAACATTGCTGACAATGGAGGAATCAAGCAAGCTTTCAAGGCCTACAAGTCATTCCTCGAGAAACATGAAGGACAGGAACCACGCCTCCCACAGTTCGAAACATTGACCAATGAACAACTCTTCTTCGTCGGATACGCTCAAGTTTGGTGTGGAGCAAAGACTCCCGAGACCAAGACGCTGTTACTCCTTACTGATCCTCACTCACCAGAAACTGCGAGGTAGTTTTTGAACAAACGTTTCATGAAACTAAATCAATTTAATTACAGAGTCAACACGGTGTTGTCAAATCAACCAGAATTCGCAGAAGCCTTCAAATGTCCAGCCGGGTCTCCAATGAACCCTACGAAGCGATGCGTCGTTTGGTAGTCAGAATATACGGGAAAAGCCAACAGCGTTGGACTGCTTTATCTCATTCTCAGAATCTACTAATTCTTTCTTAAACCTCTTATGTTCTTTAAAAAAAACCTTTCACTAGCTGTATATATTGCTACAAACAACAGCCGAACAACCTAACTGTATTTCATTTTTATGTATTTCTTCTCGACCCCTTACCTTTTAAGTATATCATATTGATAAATGTCCTTTTTCATTCCAGAAAACTTTTTGAAAATAAATGCCGATTTTTAAACCTAGCTTGTATGAATTTGAAACTACCACAATCAACAAGAGATCTGAAATGAGAAGGACAAATGATGAATGTCTTGAGAATACGGTGGATAAGAAAATTGGTTGAGAAAATAATCATTCATTCTTTCGGAAAAAATCCGGAAAAAATGAAGAAATAAATAAAATTGTTCGCTTTACAGATACAATTAAGTACTTGAAAGTCACCGGTTAGACGATTTGTTCGAGTTGCTTCGCGTAGAAAATGGTTTGAGTAGCAATTCTCACTGTGTCGAGATTTACTGGTTTCTCTTGAGCAACTTCGATTTCGAACACGAAACGCTGTCCATCCAAATGCCATTTTCTCTGTAACAAATCAAATCATATCAAAAATTGTTGTGATTTTATTCACCTCCTGTGCATATTGAAGCATTTGCTGATCATTGTCAAACAGAAGCATGACTGTAGCGTCTTTAGCTGCCAACACCTTGAACGATTTTTCGATGGAAGAAGCAATTTCCCGACGGATAGTGTCGAGCATAATGCGAATGAAGATCGAGTAAAATGGGCTAGGAATGTTTTTCTCGGTCAGGACAACCTTGTTATAGGCTCCTTCCATCAAACTTTGCTCAATGCGGACTGGTGTTGAAATATAAGCGTTCGAAATTTGTTCTTTTTGTGGGACTTGTTCAAGAAGCATATGGAAATCGGAAAGCCTGTTGCTAGCCAGCAGGAACATCAGATGAAGCCCAGTCATCAGATGCTTATTTTCGGAGTGTTCTGGCACCATAGTGTAGTAAGTATGTACCTAAAACAAAAAAGCTATTCAGGGATAAAAAAATTATGTTTGTCACCTGGTTGATGCAATCATCAAAGGAATCAAAGTCTTGCTTTAGAATAGCCAAAAGGACGGAAATTTCGTACAAGTCTCTGAAATGTTACTGCTTGGTTTTCGCTAAGATAATCTCACTAACTTTGATGCCAAGGCAGACTGCTTGTCGTTTAAATCGCTAGTTTCGTTGAGAGCAGTCTGAAACAGATCGTGTAAAAACATTTAGATTTTTGATTTAACATTTTTACCGTCAGATCATTTACAGCTTTTCCGATAGCGGCGAGATCCTTTGGTTCACGAGCCCAGAGAGCTAGAAGATTTTTGTGAGCGGCAGACATATTCTTTAAAAATATAATATTTTGAAATTATAATCAGATGAGAACAACAATCTCTGAAGTTCAATAAAAAAGGCTCGGAACCAAAAAGAACGCAAATGGTTCTCCTCGTAAATCGACACAATGACAATTCTAGCGGGTCTCGCAGCGAACCGCGTTCAAATCATGTGCGCCTTTAAGCGCTAGATGCTGATTTCAACGCAGTCTCCCGATTGTTTCTATTTGCTCTCCAGAAGTTGTTGTTTATTTTCTATTTTTCGTTTTCAATTTTTATTTCGATATTTATTCTTGGTTTTATCACAGTTTTGGTCGTCAGTTGCAACAATTTTCTTATTTCAGGATGCCAGTGTCAGTTGCTTTCAGGACTCTTACACAGCTCAACTTCAGTCTCGAACTCAACGAGGATCAGACGGTAAATTATTGGTTGATTTTTCGAAATTGTGAATAGAGTATATTATAGATCGCCGATGTCAAGTCTTTGGTCGCTGCCGAACGAGGAACGGATTATGCTCCAGAACTTCAAAAGCTAATCTATAACGGAAAAGTACTTTATCTGTTGCTTGAACATTCAATGACTTTATTTTTCTATACAGATTCTTGATGATGCTACCAAAGTTGGAGAAGTTGGATTCGATTCATCGAAGTTTGTAGTGGTGATGCTTGCAAAGAGAAAGGCTCCCGAACAAGCCGCCCCAACTCCAGCACCAGTTGCCGAACCGGCAGATGCTCCAGCGCCAACTCCAGCCCCAGTGGCTGAGGTTGCTGCTCCGGCAGCTCCAGCTGCTCCAGCAGCTGCCGAAGTTCTCACTCCAGAGCAAGAAGAAACTGTCACTGCTATCACTGGAATGGGTTACGACCGTGAACAAGCTGTCGCCGCTCTTCGTGCTGCTTTCTGGAACCCCGACCGTGCTGTCGAATTCCTGTTGAATGGAATTCCTGATGATATTGTTGATCAAGAGCCAGCTCTCGGTCTTGAAGCTCAAAATGTTGACAATAATGAAGATGACGCTAACGAAGATCTAAACATGCTTGCCAACATGCCACAACTCGCAGAGATTCGAAGCATGATTCAACAAAATCCAGAGATGTTAGCCGCAGTTCTTCAGCAATTGGCAGCTGTAAACCCGCGACTTGTGCAGACAATTCAGAACAATCAGCAAGCTTTCATGGACATTTTGAATGGTGGTGGTCAAAATGCTCCACAAGGTGGAGGTGGTGGTGCTGCAGGAGGAGCTGGCGAGAGAGGGGCACCCCGTCGACACGTTATTCATCTCAGCCAGGAGGAAGCTGCTGCAATCGAAAGAATCAAAGGAATTGTTAGCAACGCTCCAGAGGCTTTGGTTGTTGAAGCCTATTTCGCCTGTGACAAAAACGAAGAAGCTGCTATCAACTTCATCTTCAGTTCTATGGTAAATTAGTGGTTTGAAATAGATTTGAAAATTTTTTATTTTTTAGGACGAGGAGTGAGAAACTTCGCGAGAGTTCAGTCTAACACCGTTTTGAACCACTATCGATAAATCACAAACAAGAGATATTAATTTATTCATACCCTTCCTTTTTTTATTTTCTTCCTCCATTGAATGGTTCCTTGAGGCATCTACACGGAAGAATTGTCATGTTCCTTTTTCCCCCTCGCCCGATTGTCTATATATTTTAAGATATAACCCATTCAGTTTCTCATACTGTTTGTCACCCAATACTGGTAGGGCTATTGTGCGATATATTGTAGAGCACATTTCTCCCGTACTTTCGTTTAACTTTTCTGCGGTCATCGAGTCATTTATGACATGACTTCTTTATTGTATTTCAATGCCACGTAATTGTAAAATGAAAGCCGATACTTTTTGAATATCTTTTCATTTGCAAGTACAACGATTTCGTACTTCAATATTGCAACTCCGTATTTCAACCTCTCGAAACTTCTTCTACTATTAGATTTAGATGCCTGGTAAAATAAGTGAAGAAGCGTTGCAAGAGCAGGCCGAGCGAGCCGAATACGTGAAGAACATTGGCATTGAATACAGATTTGGATGTTATGAGGTTTCTATTCAGAAGATACGTGTTCAACAGGTTTCGCTTTCAGGAGAAACGCGCAGAGTCCTGTCAACTTCTTGGTGAATACATGGAGGCTCTTCAGCAAAATTTTTCGTCCGCTCTTACAATCTTCAGGAAGAATTGTGAAGAGAACAGCTACCCCAAGTCGTGTTTCAAGTATGGAATGTACATGTTAGCCGGAAAAGCTGGAAATGACACTAGTCTGACGAAAATGATCAAACCGATGAAAATAGCATGTGATGCAAATATTCCACAAGGTTGTAGATACTTGTCGCTTGTTCATTGGAATGGAGAGAAAGATCGGAAGGCCGACTCAGAAAAAGCTGAAAGATATATGAGAAGAGCTTGTGAGCTGGAAGACGGCGAAGCGTGTTGGTTGTTGAGTACTTGGTACATGGGAAACAAAGAAAAGTTCAAAACGACTGCATCTGGAGAAGCTAAGGTTGGTTTGAAAAATTTTATTTATTTCAATCAAAATGTCTTTTCTAAACTTAGCTCATTTATTTTTGATTCTTGTTTTTTTTACTAAGAAGAGCCTTGCGATCAACAAGTTCGTTAGTCATAACCACTTCTCTCGCTGTCTTTTACTATTTGCCTCCTCGTGGCATGTCTTACTACTTCTTATCCTTTTGAAAAATGTCAAAAATGTTAAAAACATAAGGGTATTATAATCATTTTTGATGAAACCGATGACGTATCAAGTTGCGTATTTTGTAAAAAATGATTTAACTTTCAGGAGCTCGATCGATCAGAACTTGGGCACTTATCACGTGATATGGAGAAAAGTCTGCAGTTTGCGATTCGAGCGTGTGACCTGGATATACCACAGAGTTGTGCAAACGTCTCGAGAATGTTTAAATTGGGAGATGGGATTCCGAAAGATCTGGATAAAGCGAAGAAGTACGCGGATCGAGCGAAGGAAATTATGGATACGTTGAGGTCAAATGATACGAGTGCAGGATTCACTGGATAATTTTAGTTTATCTTTTCACAGCTTTACTTTTAGTCTTTTGTTGTAATTAGGCTTTTTTACTGTTTCCAGATGTTCAATGTTTATTATTGAATTTCAAAGTATACCAGTTTTTTTTTTCAATTTGAGTATCGATAAAAGTGAGATCACACGTAAGAGGTTTACCAACAACTACAGATAGATTTTGAAATTGATTATGATCTAGACGAGAACTCGAAGGGACGGTGAGAAGTGGGGATGTACGTGAAAGTTAAGCGATGAGGTGGAAAAGTTTGGATGAGCATGAAGGCGATGAGTCCAGATGAGCGAAGATCGGAGATATACTGGAAGGCTTCCTCGAATGTATGTGTTCAAAAGATTCTGAAACAAATTATAATTGAGAATTGAACGTTGATTATAATAATTTACCTCTAGAAATCCTTTATGCTCTCCGATCCACGATTCCATTGTGGAAGCAAACTTTTGGAAATTTCTGGAGCTGGATATTTGGAGAATTTTAATATCTTTGATACGGAATTTTGCACTCCATTGAACATCTCCGTTCTCTGGTTGCTCCAAAGCCACGTCTTCTAGAATCAAATTTACTTCGGTTTGAATTTTGAGCAATTCTTTTCCATTTGTAGTTGACAATGTTGTAGAGAGAGGAAGGAGTAGAGCTACAGTATCATCCGAGTGAATTCTAATTAATGGACGATCGAAGAAAGATGACACAATGTTACCATCTTCAAAGAATTTGCATTCAGAAGTCTTGCACGTCTTCAGAAGGTCTTTAATTTCTGGCACATCGTTCCAGAGGAATCGAGTATTTGCGGTCGAATATAGTTTGGATAGTTCAGCATTGACGACACTTTCAGTAACTTCTACGTGGATTGCTGAGTCATCTTCTGGAGTTGGATTTTGAAAATGAAGTTCGACTTTGATATGAGATGGATGACCTCCTTGACTGATATCTGTAGCTTCTGCGAAATGAATGAGATGGGAGTTCATTTTGTTAATCATTTTTGCAGCTTTTGAACAAGATGCTTCACGAAGTTGATTCAGAAGATCAGTTTTAATTTTTGATGAGATTTGTTCTGGAAGCACGGGACTCATTGTGATCATCGACTCATCAACTTCCAGTGTGCACATGTCAGATGAGACCGTCTGAAAACGAATTGTTTGTTTATGTGATCGTGACCGTATCGAGTGCAAATTCTTTTGCAGATTACCAAAAAGCAGATTAAAAATGAGAAGCGAAAAGAATTTCGAATTCAGAAAGAACGAGAAAGAACTCACAAACTTCGTCAAAGCGGTTCTTTGTACCGGAACGGCCAAATGGAAATGTTCCAGAATCATTTCAAATTGACCTTCTCTTTTAGTTTTGTAGATAGCTGAGTACTGTCCAAGAAGACGGGCAGATCCACCGATGAGTTTGAATGTCAATTGGGATGGTGATGTGGACTGAAATCAAAAAGGTTAAGTCTCGGGAATTTTAAACAACTAAGCCTATTCTAAATGTGTGGTCTATCAAAGAAGAAGGAGCTGACTAACCTCATAAGTAAGTCTTGGCATTTTCAAATCAACGACTTGAAGATGATCAATTGTCACCTCCAGACCGAGGTAGGTGGCTTGAAATGGTGGAGGTTTAAGATGAAGCAATGATGTATGAAGTGATGACATTTCCTTTTTGAATACATGAGCAACAGCCTTCGGAGTCATCTTAATGACAACTTCGGCGGCAAAAGCCGTCGTCAGAAGAAAGAGAATGAGCATGTGGAGAAGTGAGAACATGGGCTATGAAAGTTCGTCAGTTTGGGTGATTTAGAAGAGAATGAGTGATGAAGCTGAAATAAGAAATTGAATAAAAAATGAAGAATTATTACAATAAGTTCTTGAAAAGTCAAGTCACATCGAGAGTCATCTGAATGTGATTCAGATGAAATAGAAAAAAAAAGAGAAAGTTGAAGAATAAATGATACCCTCTGAACTATAACTGGTTCAAACACAGACGAAGGGGGTGGAGGGAAAAGCAGTGACGATGAGGAGGTGAAACTGTGAAAAAAAAAAGAATATGATAAGACAAAACCGAGTGGAGGTTAAGTTACACAGATAACGTGACAGAGGGGCGGGAAAAGTCGAGAGGAGACCAAAAAAAGAGAGGACAAATATTTGGATACTGTATATTTTATATATTTGAAATGAAGAGTTGAGTGGTATGAGTATTACTACTGCCAGGTCATAGTCTGATAACATGCGGGGGTGTTGGGGGAGTACGACGACTCATCAATCATAATTTGAATGAATGAAAAGGGAATAAAGAAAATATTGGGAAAAATCGTGTTGAATCTAGAATAATCACTGTATGATCTCTACACATAGTAGTCTCTGGAACTCAAGTAAAAGTACCCTTTCCGCTTGCATTCCATTTATCAATGAAGTATGGGAACTCTAGAGACTGTACAACGTCCTCTATAAGTATTTCAGTCAAGCTTTAAGAAAATGAATAGAAAAAGGTTCTAATGTACGTGAAGATTCAAAAAAGAAGCTCTTATAAATGGAATCTCAACTTGCAAGATAGTCTTTTGACGTCATCAAAGACTGTACAGACTGTTGATCCTCAAACCTTCAAAAGTCAGAGAAATCAACGAAATCAGAGAATCATCCAATTGTACAGTACTCCTCACTCCTTCAGATAGTTTGATGAATCTGCCGATTGACAGTTTCACCGCTCTAATATAATTAGAAGCAGAGTGGGCGGAGCTTCGTTAGTCTTTCATCGTTGGTAGATCAAACTGAGATTCCAGATGGATATAGTATAGAAATCACTGGAGACAAAGACACTTGACGACGTCACAAGCACACTTCGGTTATCTTTTCGGACATTCAACGGATAGAGAGATGTGGTCTACGCGGCGAATGAAAGAGAGGAAATGCATAGAAACAAGCGACGAGTTCTATTTTGGATTCGTTGATTTTGATTTTCCATCGTCGAAGTGTGATAAGCAACGGAAATTATGAGGGAATAAGAGAAAAAGAGATGTCGAAAAAGGAGTAATCTATGGTGATAAGTTGAAAGTTCAATACTTTCAAAGAAGATGATAATAGAAAAGGAAGAAAAGAATGAGTAGTTAGATGCCTTATCGACGTCGACAGATTCATCAGTTCCAATGCACTTACCATATACCTTCTGAAAGTCTGTCCTCTCAGTAATTACCGTACTCTCTAGAAGTAAAAAAGTTTTCCGTATTTTACTTGGACAGTTTGTTTTCATATTTGAATTTCCAAAACTGTGTAAAAACACCGTTTTTTGTATTATTTGATCACTCAAACTGAAAACTGCGCAGTCTACAAAACAGTGTAAATATGACTGCAAAATGATTGTTTATGGTCATATTTTTGAGTGATCATCATCTAAAATATTATACTTTCGGCTTCGGAGGTTTCGAATAACAGAAAACGATCTACAGAAGTTTATATTTCTGATAATGGAATGCATGTAAACTACAACATCCTATCACGTGGAAAAATCTAATTCGGATCAAACCTTGTGGTCAACTTTTTTCAAAACTATCCATTTTTAGAGATTGATGGAACTGGACTTGGGTGCAAAATGACATTTTTAGACGAATGACTACAGTAGACTCTGATTAAATTCTCTATTCATATTCTATGTACCCAAGTTCATCAACTTAGCTATTTCTACGGATTTGCTTCAAAATGCAACCTTCCAGAATAAGAAAAAACGGACTGAAATCATTATAAAGAAAGAACGAACGAATGCTGACTGAATTAGACTGTCTTATGATGTGAAAGCAACTGGTAATCAGAGTGAAAGTCGACTGATTCTGAGATGAAAAAGAGGATTCAGAATAAGAAAACAACATAGAATTATAGTCACACTCTTATCAGTTCGCTGGATTCATTAGTACAGACACTCTAAACCACCGTATGAATGTATTGAGATTCAAGAGGAACTAGATTTTAAGACAAGGTTTCAGAAGAATTCTTCGAAGAATAGGAACACGTTTGACTTCCGATCGTAAGTTTGTAAAAAGGTGTGGTAATAAGGAACATACAAGCTATTGGAAACTGGGGGATTTATACCCAAAAACTATTTCACAGAAAGTGAGATGTGGTCCTCAAACGCATCAATCAGAGCACATTTAAAGAAATTGTTTGTCAAGAATTCTAGAATCATGAAATAAACAACAAAAACTAAAGACAAAGTTCAGATGACATTGGATCTCTTACTGTAGGTTCTTGAATAAGTGGCATGGTTTTCTTTCGCCTTCTGTTCTAATCTAAATCCATATTCATCGGAAACAAATCTACAAAACAAACTGATTCCAAATGCACTTCAACTCTCTTCTCCCTTATATATAATAAACTCCATTCCATCCATGATATCACTTTTGTCTACGAATATAGACCATTTAGATTCCATTCCCAAAACGTCATTCCATCTGCATTCAAACTGAAGATTCAATGTATTCTCAAGACGTCATTAAGAAGATTTTTGCGGTTAAACATTTGCATCCTATGGCCTTTGATTTTCAGAATTACGTTTCTAAATATCTTGAAAAAGACTACGGTAGGTGTATTTGTCCCAGTTTTATAAAACCTCGTCAGGTGTATTTAAAAAGTCTTTAGCTATGAAATCTACTGATTCTTTTTTATTATTTCCAATCTAAGCGTTTATCCATTTCAGTGAAAAAAATAAATCAACGAACCTTTTGATGATTTGTCGTTAACTTTGATCTCTCAACGTTCATGAAGATCAAAGTTGAAAACAGAACTAAGCCCCGCCCACTCATAGATACTGTAGAAGAAAGAAAAGAAAACGAGCGGTATAAAAGGAGATAGGAAATGAATAATATTCGATGGAAACATATATATTTGAGAATGATGATAACCGCTTCGAATTTTCTTCTCTTATTTCTTCATTCTATCCTACAGTAATCACCGGAAGTTCGCGCTTGATGAACTAGAAAATAGTACTCTGATTTGGGGAGACACAGAGAAAATCTTCAAAGAGCGCGATGCCAAAAATAGACACTTGAAGATGTTTGGGAAATTGATGGAATATGGAGGAAACGCAGAAAACGAAACGGTCAAAAACGTGATTTATCACCGATTTCTCATTTTGTAACGAAATTAGATATGACAACGTGGACAAAAATATAAGAGCAGTTCCGATTGTTCTACATTGAAAAAATCAGATCAAAAAGAGGAACAGACTGGGTGGATTTTAATTCAAAATAGAGGGAACAGGGACTTCAACATATGTCTATTTAGACAATAACTGTATTCAAAAAGTAAGGAATGATTCAAAACAAGAGACTGTTGAAGACTGATATGAAAACTGATGCAGATTCCCGCACAAGCAAATCTACGGGACCTGAAAGCATGTATAATTTACAATAGTATAATTCTCTAGTGGAACTAAAACGTCCCGTGCCGGTATTCTTTTGTTAACCCTTTTCTGAGACCTCAAAAAAAAACGGATTTCGAAAAAATATGGTATGGATGATCTTTCTATAAATCATACTATGTTTTAAAACTCGACCAATTATTTTAAACTACTGTTAACTTTAATTTTGGGTATTTTGCTTACAGCTTCTTTTAGCAGGCGTTACACTTCCTTTTCTTTAGTTCAGTAAATCTTTTCAAAGAGGTCTTATCTTGAACGATGAGCTTAAAAAAACTATAGGGATCTGTCCGAACTATGGCGACGTACTGGTTGTCAAAAACGAATGAGTCAGAACAAGCGTAGAGTTTGACTTGGAATAAATTGGTTTGGCAGATATTCGTTGTATCTTTTCCAACTCACAATGTTTTTTTAAAATTGTAATTATATCAACTTATGTTTACTATTTTATACAATGAGAGTTTGATCTCTGTTGCTATCGGAAGTTTTATTGAAACAAGCTTTTTAAGTCAGAATGTTAAAAATTTAATAATATCAAAAACTTATTTCAGAAAATGCAAACATATATTTCGAAAGATTAAAATAGATTCCAAATTCATTCTTCAATCATATAAATGCCCATCTGAAAGATAATTTCTCAATTCAAATGATATTGTTGTTTTTTTCTTTTTCTAAATATTTATAGAAAACAAAAAAGTACGTATACCCAATTGTTATATTCAAGCTACCGTATACCAATACATTATTTCACTATATTCCAATTGTCTTCAACGACCCCATAAAACATTACATGCGGATTACTGTAGTCTAGCAAAAAAGAAACGGTACTACGATAAAAAAAGGACCAAGTTAGGCATAGAAATAAATGAGTATTTGCTCATGAATCAAAAAGGTATTTTCATAATGAAAAATGTGATTCATAAAATGATTGAAATTTCGTTTCTTGATGAATGTCCAAAACGAAAAAGCGTTGGATAACCAGGTAGAAAGTGCATTATAACAGTCAGTTACTAAAGCACTATTCATAGAATTTTCAAAATTACTTCCTAAAAAGTCACTATAAACATTACCAATTGTCAGCGCAGAAGAACTACAGTATCCTACAGTAACCAGATCAGACAAACCGAAAATCTTAAAGTCAGAAAACTATTTCGAAATAGCATTTTGAAATTTTGCCTATCAGTAGTTTGAGAAACCATTGACCCAGGAATATCATCTGAAAATACAATTTCTGTACTATTTAGCTATCGAAACTGTTTTGAACCATTGCATTGTTTCAAATTATTTTTCTTGAAGCATTTCGATCTGTGAAAGTATTCATTTTTACGACTCAGATATATAGCAAACAGATAACTTGTCACTAAAACAGATAGCTTGATTTCCAGATGCACAAACTATTCAGTAGTATTTCAACATTTAGATTTTCATAGCACAATCCTCAACCAGTTTATTACTACATATCCTTCTTTTTTCGATCTGCATTTGAATTTCCGTATAATTTGATTGCTGAAAGACCTTTTCTGCAACAAATATTCTCATTTTGACTCAAATAGTTGGTTTAAAAAAAAAAGGATCACAGTTTTGAATTCTTTCATACTTATTTTTTAAGATCTCCGTTTCCAAATGTAAACCAATCTGAAGATGCAAAAATTAAAAGTTCATTCGATGAGCCCTGTCTGAAGATTTCATTTTTATTTTCAGATTTTTATGTATTCTCCCTTTTCAATGATGGATTATATACTGAATCCTTTTATCCCGAAACGTCTCATTGAATATATCTGAGAAGATTATATAAATATATACACTAAACGATAGTTTGCGAAATTATCGTAACTATACACAATAATATTGATATTCATTAGGAATATAGTAGAGCAAGTGAATTTCTCACCTCCCTTTGGAATAATATCTGAAAACACGTAGGTTTTTCTTTCTTCTTCGTTTGTCTAGACATAATGAGGGAATTCTTAGGAAATACTATAATAACCTATTAGCTTTTTTTTGGCCAGGTCCGAATGGTAATAGCTATCTCCACATATCCAATTATCCACATAACGACTTGCAATTATGAAGAGCTTTATCCCTTGAAGAGTGGGTTGCGCCACGAGTACCACCTGACTGAGTCTGTATGGAAGATTAGCTCATGATTGCAATCATGATTGGGTACATGTGTTTCTTGTTCTTTAGTTGTTCTTTCAAAATTCCCATTTTATTGTTTCTCAACTGTCCTTTTGAAATAACTCTTGTTCCAAATGTTTGAAATCTACGATACAATAGAGTACTAGCCAATGTGTATTGTGTAATCCCTTATTTTTCTTCATTCTTCATTTGTATCAATTTCCGTTTTTTTTTTCGTTTTGTATGATTGAAGAGAGCTAGGGGAATAGTGAGAGATGTAGAGGCGCAGAAATGAGATGTGTTGGTTGATGGGAAAAGCGGAAAAAGAACAACTGAATACAAGTCGTCGAATAATAGAAAATCCCTTCACTTCTTTTTTTCTTGTTTATGGTCTTAGTTTAGTAAGAAGAAAAAGGAAAATATGAAGAGGTGTGTAACTGGTGATTAGGAATTCACTATAATCAAGGGCCGTGTCTCTGAAGGGGCGAAAAGAGCAGCGAGCGGCGATAAGAGAAAAAGTGCATTTTACGATAGATTGGATCCAATTCAACGGTTAAAAGCAAGCGAGCGGAAAACATTCAAGACAAGTGTGGTGAAGCAAGCGATACGCCTTGTGAATAGGGAAAACATGCAATTTGAAGATTCTGTTATATGATCACTACTTCCGCCTATGGTACCATACAATTTTGTTCTCCCTATTTTTGACAAATAGTTTTCAACTGACGGTTAAGTGAAGAATATCCGCATATCGTCAAGGGTTTTTGAAATAATCTTCGAAAAACGCTTTTTTGCCATTAAAATCACTAAGGAAACCGTTAGAAGATCTTACATTAAATTTCGACATGCTCTGAGATGAATATACACATTAGCTTTTCTAATGATTTCAATTTTGAGAAAAAAAGAAGTCGTAGTAAACATATGCATTATCAATAATTAAAAAATAACGACTTCCTTCTATCCATGTTTTTAGCAGCAGTGTAAAATGGCAAGAAACCCAAATTTATTCTGAGTTGAAAGTGAAAGAGTAAATTGTGAACAGAGTCAATATTTGATTTCCAAACGTCTCAATTTGTGAAACTCGGAAGGTTTTTCAAAAGTACAGAAGACCAAACGATTTTCCAACCTTCCGCTTGCCTAGACCTAGGCCAATGCAGTTAATGATGTATTGTTCGAGGTTCATTTTCGGGGAGGTCTTATTCTCTGCGCCAGTTTCTCTCCTCTTTATTCGATCCCCTGTCAAGGTCGTCCTGTCGTTCTGACGAGGTAGCAGATGGTTGTAGGTAAAGAGAGTGCGAAGAGACCACGTAGACAGTTCCCCGTCAGCAGTTATTTTATTGATCGTTGGACTCGGTGAAGGAAACCAGGCGGAGATGATACGCAGAGACAAGGGCGAGGGGGGAAATGCACCTGTTTGTTTGAACGACGACCCCTAGCCGCTCTTTTTCTCCAATCCTCTTCTACGCTTTTGCAGTAATACAATTGATGATTCAACGATAGAAAGAGACGCAGACAATCGGAAGAAAGAGTGACGTGGTGATAAATGAAGTCGGGGAACAAAGAAAATGATCAGAAGGGTATGTCTGACTTTGAAAAAGTTCAACATTCCCCAAAATCGACACTCTAAGTTCGAAAGAAGTTTTCATAGGAAAAACTATCTTCGAATGAAAATTATTTTTAAATTGAAAGATTCCCATGAAAATGATGTGCATCTTCTGATTCCAATTTTAAAGTTTGAAATATGACTGGAAAAAGTAACAAACTTGCGCGCTTACTTCGATAAACGAATGGGCTTCTCATCATTATTCTCAGAAAGTTTAATCTAAATTGTAAAGAAGGTATAACCTTTCTCTGATTTCAAAACGATAGGATTGACTGATTGGGGCTGAGAATGACATTACGTAGGTAAGCAAACATCTATCTTGCATTTACATGTATATCACATGAGTGTGTGTACGAAATGATTAGGAAAGAAAGCGTCTTTGCTGGCCGCCTTTGGAACTTTTTCCATACCGATGAAGTGAACAATAAGGATATATGATGAAGCCAGAAGAGGAACAGGTGAAACTAAACTTTTCAGATTCGAGTAAGCGTTTTACTAGCTGAAGTGACGTGTAATTGTAGGTACGAGTGTTTGAGGCTGTGTGCGACTGCCCCGGTCGCAAACATTCTCACCACACCCCACTCGTACTAACATTTGCAGTCACACAACTCTCTGGGTACTCTTCTAGGCGAATGATCCTTCGTCTGTGCGCATCGATTCGACGACCACAGAGCGGTTTGCCTCTTTTCCGCTGCTTTCCGCCAACACTTCCCTCAGCCCGTCACATCAAAACACCCGCTTCGCCGTTTTCGTCTTGTTCGACGAGTCTCAAGCATCTTTCGTCTACTAAGAAGCTTCCCAGTGGAGGAATAGAGCTCATACATTCTAATGTTCGCACACGTGTGAAAATTCTTATCAGACATGCACAGCATTAATTATAGTATCCAAAAACAACACGAATATATACCAGTGCATGGTTTCGAAAATATTATGGCCTCAAATCGTCCAATGGAGGAACAGAACATTCGAAATTGTCGGTATTGACCCAACCGAATGTGATAGCAAAAGATAAATTCGGGAAGTCGGCAGATGTATTAACTTAAAGAAAATTAATTGAGAAGCTCTGCATTTTTTAGAATGAGAAGGGATGAGGACAGATGCGTTTTTGGTTGAGTATATTTGAAGCTGAATGAGAAGAGGACGACACGAAACACGACCAAAGCGCGTATGCAATGTATGTCGGGAGGCTATTGCCGCTGTTTAGAAAGGAAGGACTGAGAGGCGAGGCTATGTCGCTGCAGCGACAAAGACGAGAGATAAAAGGAAAGGGGGAGTGTATGGTTAGAAGAGGAGAAAATAGCATAGGATGAGACGTCTAGACGGAGGAATAGACTCACAAATAACGATTAGGACGCAGAAAAATAGACGGCGACGAATGCCGTGCACGCTTTGTGCGAGTGATGCGAGGCGAGTGAATGACAACGCGACGGAGGCCTTTCTCTCTTGTGCGAGCGCGACCGTCATGTTGCTTGTGAGTGTGGTTTGAGCGTCTGTGAGTGGATTCGGGGGACTAGTGGGGGGCCGACGACCTCCCGCCAATACCCTGTCGCCCACCCAGACACCCGTTCACTCAGATCGACGTGTCCATCGTCTTCGCCACTGTTATGTTAGTCGCCGTTCCTTTCATAGCCCATTCTGTTCACAGTCCTTTTTCCGTTCATTCTCGGCTCTCTTACAGTCTATATCGCTCCTTCGCTTTCATATCATACTTTATGACCCTTTCTCCGATTCCCCAGGTCATAAACTTCCCCGAAACCCGTTCTACGTCCTGATATATGCTACAAGAAGATTGAATAGGTTATCTTTTAAATGCCTGAGTTTCGAAAAACATCTATAAATGGTGGACATTAAAAGCAACTACAATGAACACAAGAGAAATCATTTCTCTAACTAATGAGAGGTGAAATACTTTAATCTCTGCTAATTGATACCTTTGTGTCAACTTTCATTGAGATTTTAGAATTGGTAGGCAGTAGTCTCTTCCATTGATGCCTGAAATAACATTATTGTGCAGAAACATCAATCATTCATACATTGTAATTAAATTAGTATGAATCTTTCAATCTCTGAGCAAGTTTGTTGCTCTTTCTTTAATTACTTGTGGAAAGAAGCTTGAAAGAGAGGAGATCAGTGTTAACTTTATAGACAAGTCAGTTTGCAATGTAGAGATGGTTCAAAGACCGTCAACAAATAATGTAAATGAATCCCGCCACGTCGTTGTATATGGACTTCCGGTTACAATTTCAGATGAGAGTTTACATTTTTCTCATATTAACTGTTATACTCCCAATTATGCTGCTCTACTTCCTAGTCTTCTAGGTTTGGCGCAATACAACGGCTTTTCTCGCCAGACGGGAAACCGAGGTATATTATTTGTCAGTTGTATGGACTTGTAAGCAGTTATTCTTGCTTGCCAATCTGACCATTATGATGAACACATCCCATTCCAAATTATATTTTTCAACTCATTGCCAAAGTCGTTAGTTTCATATTCACTATCTTTCTTGAAACTCTTGTTTTAGTTCGGCTTCTGAGCATTCGATACCATATTCCCCTACGAGTTCATCCCCAAATATACCTGATTTAACACAATCATCCGAAAGAAATACAGGCTCTTACGAAGCTACAGAAGAAGAAAAAGAAGGAACATATAAAACAGAAGGTGGATCGATACCACCCTGTTCTGAAATTCATCTTAGAACGAATAAAAGATTAGAGCCTCAGGTGCCACAAAGGAATTCCCATGATTATTGGTAAGGCCCGGACCGAACGAGACGTCGCCAGGATGCTAGACGCAGATAACAAGAATATTGAAGGAGAGAAAATATAGGGGAAAAGAAAGAGAGAAATAGGGTAGAGAGATTGTTGACCCTCAGGGAAGGCGACTGCGGGTGAAGAAGACGACCCCCGAGCGGGTCGCGCGCACCAGTCTTTTTTACCCAGCCCCTTTTTTTCTCGGCCAATTTTTTTGCGATTCAAATAGATTTACCTCCTTCTAAGTCTTTTCTTCTTTTTGTCTCTTTTTATATCTCTCCTTCTCGATTTCTCTGTCAATCTGGATCAAAAATAAGCAAATACGCATTGACTAGGTATTGATTGACTACGAATACTAAATAACTCTACGTTCTCACATACTTATTTTCTTTGTTAATAATATTTTTAATTTCTTCGTTGCATTATTTTTCTCATTTGTCAATCTCGAATCTTTCAAAAACTGCTCTGCTCGTTTTATGAGAGCATAATCTCTAAGTTAGGCTCTACTTTTAAAGAAACTTTGTTGATGTTTACGTACCGCCAGTTTTTTGAGCTACCACATTTGTAATCTTTCGCTACATTTTTTCCTACCATTATACCTTCTCTGAATACACTATTTAGCTGAATTTGTTTCGCACATCTCGCTATCCTCACCTTCTTCGAACGACTAGCGCATGATATGTCTCTGTGGAATATTTCTATGAAATGACCGCCACTCTTTTTTTTTCGGTGTTCATTTTCGACCACGTGTGTCTCATCACTGTCGAATTTTCAGGGAACCCGCGAAGTTTCATCCCAATTCAGTCGTCTGTGTAGTTTACGAATTCTTATCGGAAACTACACCTGATCAAAAAGTGTTTGGTGTTGCAAAGAATCATTCAAAACAGTCGGGAGCCTTTCTTGGAATCGAATTAAGACGCCTAACAGCGCAGTAAACAGAAGAGCACGGGTACATTTTAACAGGTACGAAAAGTTCAATTTCAAACTTGAAAGTGAGAGATAAATAGAGTGTTAGAGAAAAAGAGGGGATTTACCCAACGCGCTCCACTGGCTATCCAGTTTCAAACGAATGTTTTCGCGGCGATAATCCACTCCTTTTTGTTTTCAGAATCGACTCAGAACGGCTGAAATCCGATAGGAATCCACTTTTCGGTAAACCCCCAGAGTTGTGGATATACTACCCAACAAACCAGTAAGAAAGCATTTAATTTTAGGTTTTTAAAAATTTGTTTTTTTATAGGGCTGCATGTTTAGCGTCGACGACAACTGCTCCACCCATATTGAAAGAAGAACTTCTTTTAAATGTTAATTGCTCTATTCACGTCTCTCATTCTGATCTATTTTCGAAAGATCATTATCGTCGAAGATTTGAGTCATACGGTCAAATACTTGACATAGAGATGGTGAAAACGAATGATAACAAAGCATTCGCAGTTATACAATTCACTAATGTTGACGACGCTCATCGAGCAATGTCAGATGCAAACTTTCCGAAGGTTTGTTGTTATTATCCTTATTATTATGGTCACTATTATTATCATGTTATGTTTGAACATTTAGTTTTTGAGGCCATGCCGTTCCTCTTTTCGTATAAACAGTTTTATATCTTCATTGCTTTGTTTCTGTCTTTTTCAACTCATTTCTCCCAGAATGTTAGCTGCGGCTTATCTTTTGAAACTTTTCTTTCATCAATATTGTTTATATGTTGTTGCACTACGATTCAATCGTTTTGTAACTTTCGGAATGTCGTTATGCGCATTGACTGCTATTGTCTGACCGAAAGTCATCAAAAAGATACGAATTTTTTCTTCTTTTTTTTCATCTTGTGTAATTTTTCAGCCGATGCAATACAGTTCTCGTCCAGCGAAACGGTTGATACTGTTCTATCTACCACATGAAACTAATGAAGATATAATGTTAACAATACGTGGACTGTCTAATAAAATAGTGGAGATAACAGTGGATTGGATAGAACGCAGTGCTGTCATTTCGTTTGAGTCTTCAGATGATTCTAGTCCGATTCTGAAGCAGTTGAGACAGCAAAACCAAAAGTAAGCTACAGTTCTTGATAATTTTCAATCCGCACTCAAAGAAAAACATGTCAAATCCTAAAAACAAACTGTGTTGTGTTGACGAGCTACTCCTCATTAGGTAACTATGGTAACTAGCGCTATTCAGAAATGTTTTGACGTGAATGATCACGGGTTTCTTCTTTTTCATCTCTGCCGCTTTTCATGCGAAATAATGAGTGAACATCAGACAAGCTGGGTCTGAAGGGTTGTTGACCATCGTCAGTAACTCCCGTAACAAGTTGCTCAACTCCCTTTGTTGTGAAAAACTAGGAACCATTTTAATGAAAAGCTATAGATTATGCGAGAAAGCAACGAAAGAAAACTTACGAGTGTTTCTTCATCGAAATACATCGAGGTCGCGAAATGACTAAATTAGTATGTGCTATGCCTGGAAACGAAGCGAAGCTTTTTCACTGTCTCGTGCATTGCCATCTGACCGTTGTCTCACTTTCTCTGCGTTTCCCCATCCGTTTTCTTCCACACATTTATTTTGGCGCGACGGTGGGAGGCGTGGCCTGTCGTATTGAACGTGGGCACCCATTCAGTCGTTGTGCGCCTGGGCGCAGAAAAAGAAAGTATTCTCTTGCACTTCATTGTTCTTTATTCTTACCCAGCTATCCGCTATTAACCCTACAAATTGAAAATGACAAAAGTGAGAGAGCATCGAAGGTGTTCTGGTCCTTGTACTCATTTTATCTGTGAAATGGTGAAATGGTGAGCAGCGTTTTTCTCGGTGGAGATTTTCCTCACGATTGTGTTTTGGCGAAATTTGTACATCTCATTAACTACAGCCTATTGACATTTTCATAATGTTTATTTGAATCCATTCCCTTTGTTCACCAAATCTTTGGGTTTACCAGCTCACCAGCCTTTTCGGGCATGTCAGCATATACTGAAAACTAATAATTTTTATAAAGTTCAAAAAAACACATTTTTTCAGCAACTTCGGTGAACACAGAGTGGCCATTGACTATTGTTCCGAACGCTTGAATAAATATTTTTTACAAAGAAGGAAGGACAACATTGCCAATTCAAAAAAGATCTCAGAAACACCTGGTACGTCAGTCACGAATCATAATGCTAATTCATGTGAGCCTTCAACTTCATCCCAATCAGAAGTTAGCTCGAAAGAGCTATGGCAGGAAAAAGAATCTGGAAGGCCGAGCCGATATGAGCAAGAATGCACACTGCAGAATCAGGAGGAAGAGGAAGAAGAAGAAGTGCAAGAAGTTATTTCTCGATCACTGGATTCACCAGAGCCTCCAACTCGACAGTAAGTTCATATTTTTTACCAAGCTTCAAATTTTGATCGCAGTATTGTTATGAGACGATTGATTACATACATGAGTGTTAATGTTCTTAGAACACACACATACTCTTATAACGGTTAAACTAAGAAGCTAGTTAATAATAGGCTGGTCAATCACAGATAATCGGTAGATGTATCAGAAAAGGTAGTTTATATTTTCAGATCAGGAAGTAGTCCTGATTCGACTATGAGCTCCGACTCCGAAGATGATAATGACGAAAATGAAGCGGCAGGAAGTGGACACGATCCGAATAATGATGATGATGGTGACGATAATGACGAAAACTATGAAAACGATGAAAATATACCTGAGCTTGGCTACCCCCATCGCGAGTATGAATTATCTGGCTACAACGACGAATATGATGACGGTAAGAGCTCATGTTATTAACGTAGTTTTTACAACTTTTTAAAATAGACCATAGTCGTGAAGGTCCATCAGGCCAGTATTCAACACAATCCTCATCACATCGAGATTCTGTCGAAAAGGAACCTGATCCTGTCGAGTTTCGAAAAAAATCGCTTTCTTCAAACTATGAAACTGATTCTCCATCTTATGAAATGTATGTTTGTAAAAACTGTTCTTTTCCATCATATCAATTATTCAGGGAAATTGCTAAAGTGGAAGTTGAGTCAGAATGCAGTCCCAGCACATCCTCACCACAATATTTCCCAATACAAAAAGTGGAAATAGAATTACCGGAGAACAATTGTTCGAGAATGCTAGGGAAAATGCGGTGGAGAGACGGTGGTTTAATTGCTACCTTTTCACAACGAATCGATGAAGTTTATGACGAAAACATGAGAGCACGGGCTATTTATGAAAAATGGACGGGTAGACCACTTCCAAAATTCACAAGTGACGATGAGCTGAGGCCGCGAAAAGTTAACTACTACGACTCACGAGACTACTTTCTTGATTGTAGTATGTTCAACGAGTTAGATCTCAGGATACGAGAATGGAGAAGACTAACAGAGTTTGGAGAATTTGAGACATTCCGTGCATTGGATCCAAAGGAACTAGCCAAAGAACCGCCTCCATTGAGTAGGAGTGGTGGGAGACCTAGTCTTGACGAATCTCGATATAACCGGGTAATATTTTTTTTTCTAGTTCATAAACTTATTATTCTTGATTGATTCTAGCTTTCTCTTGATTCTCATCATCATCATCATGCTGAGCTGACACAACGTTCAAATTCTCTGTGTATTGGTCCGATGACGCCAGCGACTCCGTATCCAACAACCATGCCGTTGCTCGTCAACACTTCACAGCAACACGGGCCTTCACAACCGAGTACATCTGGAATCACTACGCCGCGGAGCACACAGCCACCAATTTACATGTCACCTGTGGTGAGTCATTAAGAGTTGTTTTTTAGAAGTCGCAGTTTTTAAAGTCTTTTCAATCAAGAAATTTATGTAGATGATATTTATTAGCTTAGAACTCAATGTTTTTCAGTCACGTCATAACTCCGTGTCATCTGTTGGGAGACCTGCTAACATCCAAACGTTACGTCATCAGAGCATGGTACAGCTACCAGACCTGTCACATCCACCACCGCCGATTCCTACAACCCACGAGGATCTAATGGCTCATAAAGACGCTCAATCTCATCGTAGAAGTTCTGAGACTATGGTTTCTTTGAGAAGTCCTCCGTTTAGTACAAATTCATCAAATATTCCAAATCTTGTCACAATGGCAACAGTTCTACCTCCTACATATATAAAAAGTGCAACAGGAACCAATTCTGTATCTTCATCTGCACACTCAACTCCTCGAAATTCTATATCTGGTACGCCTGTCCCTCATGAACCACCAAGTTCAAAGAGTATCCAATCTCAAACACCAAAATCAAACAGGCCTGAGAAGGTTCAAATTCGACATGACTCGATTTCAAAGCCAAGTCCATCGAATGCGGTTAATGCTCTTCAAGCAAGATCACAATCAATGACGGCGGGTGAATACAAGAAAAGTGCTCCATCTACACCTGTTACCCGTGATGCGGGCAGTGAACTTGTTGCAAAGATAATGTCGAATCAACCTCCTAGCATGAATAGAAAGCTACCTCGGATCGAAAAAAAGCCATCTGCTCTACAGAATATTCACAATCAGCCGTCCAATGCTAACTCAATGTCTACACCATCAACTCCATTATCTTCCCATCAGGCTATGTTGTTGAAAGATAAAGAGAAAGAGAAAAGAAGAAAAGAGCGTGAGCTTGGACGGGAACGAGAAGCCCGAAAAGAGATGAAAAGAAAAGAAACCAAAGAAGAACGCCACAAAAGGAAAGAAATGGAACGAGCAAAACGAGAAGAAGAAGAACGGAAAAAGCAAAAGGAAGAACGTCGGAGAGAAAAGGAGAAAGAAAAGAAACGGAAGAAGAGTGAGAAGGATAAGGAGAAAAGTAAAAAGAAAAAGCACAGAAGAGACGATGATAGTGATGAATCGGGTTCTGCGTCTGATGATGATCGGGATTTCAATTCTAAAAAATCAACAAAAGGATTGACACAAGAGGAAAAAGATCACCAACTTGCACTGATTTTATCAGGAGGAGGCATTACGGACAATGTGAAGTTGCGACGAAATCCACAACAAAAGAATCAGGCTTTCCAGAGACGTGTGCTAATCGAATCCTCGGATGACGATGGTGGGGACGACGACGATGATGATGAAAAAGATGAAAAAGACGACAGAGAGAATCCCGAATCATCTGATGAAGAAACAAGTGACACAGAAAAACAGTCGCTGCCACCTCCGCCTGTTGCTTCATTGTTACCTACGAAGTACATGAAACCGAAACCTCACAAAGAACGGGAAAAGGGAGAATTGTCTTCGTCATCCGAAGATGATGAGAACAAGAACGAACAAGATCTACCAATGAAACAGCGACTAGAAGAGGATCGGGAAAATCGGAAACGGCAGAAAAGCCTCACGAACTATTCATCAGATGAACATAATGAACGGAAGCTTAAAGCAAAGCGGGTTAAAAGAGATGATAGTGAAGACGTGAGTTGAATGAGTAATATATTGAAATAATTTTATTTAATTTCAGACTATTCGTCACAATGCATGGGTAACGAAAGAAGAGCAAAATCTGCGAAAACGCAAGTTAGAGCATCGTCAAAGTTCAGAAGACGAATCAAGAACAAAAGCTAAGCAGCGTGATTTTCGCGACATTCCACACGAAGATGTATCAGATGAGGAGGAAGTTGAAGAAACATCGAGAATACGAAGGCAATCATCAAGTAGTAACGCGAGCAATAAAGAATCTAATGGGAGAAAAGAGAAAGCCGTCAAGACTCCATTACGAGTTGTTACTCCATCTGGAACACCTCTACAGTCTCCTAAAATTTTGTCGCCGAAGATCCTTTCTCCGAAATCTTCCTCTACATCGTTAACAAAGCGGCCTTCTATCAGCGATCAGGAGTCATTAGTCTCACCGAGATCAAGAAACCGTACAACATCTTCAACTTCGACGGCAACAACTGCTTCTAAACATGAAATAACTTCTAGTATGGATAAGCCACTTTCTTCTCCTGTCACCGCAAAAAGTAGTGTATCATCCATTGACGATCTGGTTATCCGCGAGGACTTTAATTCAGATGTGGGAAGTCCAATGAGTACATCAGGCAGACCTTTAGTTCTAACGAAGGCCGCTATGAAAGTTTTCAATTCGTCACCACCAAAGAAGGTTAGTTCTCATTTGACTATGTTTTATGCTCGGAATGATTATCGATGTTTGTATATGAGCTGTTCATGTTGTATGGTCTGGTTACGCTTTATGTTATTTTAGCAGAGCAGTTCATCGGGACCGCATGAATCTTCTTCTGGCTCGTCGTCATCCTCTTCTTCCTCTGAGGGATCATCCACATCTTCTTCCGATGACAGTTCTGATGAGGAAACTTTGAAGCCGGCTGCTCGAGTTTTGAAATTAGGAAATGTACCTGAAACATTGACAAATGAGGACAAAGAAGATAGTTCCATCGAAACTAAGCCACCGCCAGCCAACTTTGTTGAAGTTGATCCAATTATTCCAACCCTAGCGGGGGTTGATTCGGAAAATATTGTCGAGTCTGAAGCAGATATTGCTGAAAAGACCGATGAAAAAGCAACTCCGTTGTCATCTTTTGATTCTAAACCACTAGATGAAGTTTATGAAGCTGCTTTATCCGATTGCAAACAAACTTCAATTGTAGTTGAGCTGGAAGAAGGGCAAAACTCCCCAGGTTTGGGAGAAACTGCTGTCACATTAATTGAGAAACCTGAAACTCATGAATGTGGACACGAGAAAATCGAAACGAATCCCATTATCACACCAGAGGAAATTATCGAACCTGATAGAGAAGAAAAGAGAGAAATTGAGAATGTGGCAACTTCAACTGCTGAACAGTCATCATCTTCAACACCAATGGAAGTAACTCCGATTTCACAAGAAGCACTATCTTCATCACATACTCTGATTTCGGATCAGGTAAGACTGCGCATGTGGCACCATGTTGTGAGAGTGGTTCAACGCACATTTTTTGTAGAATTCTACTTTTTTACCAAGATTTAGATAATCTTCCCAATCAGTGTTTTATTCTTCATTTTTCATTTGTTCATGTTCCAGGAAACCGATCAAGCTGTGCAATCAATATTTGATGAAGAAGAAGCTGACGAGTTCCCACAGTATCCAGATTTTTTCAATGAGGAAGAGAAAGAAGGTCCAATTAAGGTAATTTATCTAATTTGAAAATTTGAAACTATATTTGAATTTTCAGGCTGCTACTCCACCAGAAGCCGTGACAAATGAGAAACCGTTTGGAAAAGAACCCTCGTTAGATTACCGCTTAACCAATGGTCACTCGAATCATCATCCTTCGTCTGAGGAAACAACATCAGTTCTTGAAAACGTATCCAATAAACCAGAGGAGCCAATGGAAACCATGGATTCGCCTTTTGTTGAAACTGAAACTCAACAATCAGTTGAGAAAATCGAAGAAGAAGAAGAAGAAGTTTCTCCAGCACCTTCACCAATAAAAGTGGACGTTGCGGAAGATTTCGAATCAGATGGGGGAGATAAAGGACTCAAGATTGTTGATTCACCAGAACAGACACCTACTCCGGAACTCATTTCAAATGACAACATTCAAACTGAGGAATCTGTTCAAGTCGAGCCAATAAAAGATGATAATGAACAAGAAAACAGTGTACATGCTGGAGCGCCAGTTCAGCCGCAAAAACCATTGGAGATTTTCGTCCCTCAGCAACAACAACAAGTGATACAACCATCTCCACGAGCTGCAGCGACTCCTATATCTCAACAGCAAGGTGGACAACCTGTGTCAGTAGTACAGAATACACGAAGCGAGCTTCTAACTCCAAACGGTACAACTCCCGTAACAATTGATCATGTACTGCTTGAGCAATTGTTCACAAGTGGTCGTATCAGTGAGGTGGCTACGATACTTCAAAATCATCCGGAACTAGGAGATTCGATGAGGCCAGACCTACTTCAAGCTATTCGACATGTACTTCTTCAAACAACACATGGAAGTTTGAATACCTACCAAACTGAAATTACTGCTTTACCAGTCGCCAGCGCAGCTCAACATCAAGAACATGCAAGCATTACGGCTCAGAAGCATAAAGAACTTTTGGAAACTCAACGAATACTCGAAGAAAAACGTCGAAAAGAAGAGCTAGATCGAAGGAGAGAAGTGGATCGTCTAGAAAAGAAGCGGCGTAGTGACGAACGTTTGAATTTCGCTGCTGCCCAGAAAGCTGCTCAGAAAAATCGAAAAATTAACGGACGGAATATGGACCAAATGAATCCAACGGATTTGATGTCGGAAGAAGCAAAAAGTTTCATAGATATATCACTTCTCACCGGATACCCGCAACTTATTCGCCACGAACATGTAAGTTGAATCTCGAGTGTGAGAAAAAAAGCTCAGAAATGCCAGCATTCATTTTGAATCCCCAAAGTTTATTAACATCAAAAAATCTATTAAAACATCATCATGAAGACTTGATTGTCCTTTTCAAAACTAATTGTATCAATTTGACGCAAGACTGGTTTCAAGTGATCCATCTATTTTCAGTAACACAACTACACTGTAGCGCTTAATTAAAATTTGAGAATGACGTTTTTCAAAAAAAAATATTTCAAAAACTCTTTGTAAACCAAAAACCGCTAATTGACCAGATCAGATTTAAAGAGCATGGCTTGAAATGGCCGCAGTCACAAAAAGTTTCGTTTTCTCTCTTAGTTTCTTGGGGTTTATTTCACTATGATGTCTTCTCCGGTTCTCTACTTTTCCCTCGAGAAGCAGCAGCACATACACACTCACTAACACACGCACAAACTGCACTCGCGTGTTGCAGTTTGTTGGTCGCGAGGCGCCAAGAAGAGGGCACACAAACAAATTGAGGGAATCGAGTAGGGCATGAGTAGAGTGTTGGGAAAATGAATGAGAAACTGAACATTACACTTGAGTTATTTTCAGAATGGTCTCATTAACGGATCCCATAGCCCTCTTCAACAATTACATCGCCCATCATCAACTGCTTCAACATCGTCGAATTCTGCGAGAACACCTTTGCAACCATCTTTATTCCTGAATCGGGGGAGTGTTGAACCTCAAGATAAGGAAGGGTTTCACGTTCAGCGCTGGTTTTACAATGTGAGTCTTTCAATTCTTTTTTATTTTTCCACCCGTACTCTTCTCTTACTCGAGTATACTCTCAATGTTTACTTTAACTTTTTTCTAAGTGAACTCCGCGCGTGGGGAACGGAGTTCGTTGAACTGGTGTAATCTGGGTCAATATTGACAAACTTTTGCGAGAGAGCATTCGAGGAGAACGTCCTAAATAATAAGTAGAGCAGTTTCGTTCGTTCCCCTTTTCTATTGACGCGCATACCACAAGGACAACAACACATTTTAATGGACTAGAATATATCCTTCTATTCACTAAAGAATGGCGCCATGAATAATGAAACTAACAATGTTGGCATCGTGCCAACGACGCCCTTTGTCCGCGCAAATTGCCCTTCATCAGAGAGATGGGGGGAGTGGAGGCGGAGAGAAAGGGCAATGTGGGGTTGAAATGAGAAAACATGATTGGAAATGGGACAGATGAATTTTGGGTTACTGTAGCACTGATTAAATTTCTCTGTATTTAAACCAATCCTATTCCGTTCTCTCGTGCACTCTTCTAATATGCTTTTTCTCTTCTATCCTTCCTTAATCATAAACACGCCGAAGATTTTCGAGTTTTTATATTATTGTAATGGGCATTCGGCGCAATCACCTCTTTCTCGCCGCGATCGATCATGCTAGAGATAGAGACGGTATGTGACCGAATCAACAATAGGGAATAAAGTGTTTCGCCTAGTACGAACCCTAGTGCCATTTTTTGTTTGTTTACGTCCGCCGGGGCATCGAATGCTGTTCTTCTTTCGATGTCGCCGTCCTTCCATGGGTGCCTGGTGGCGCAAGATGGGCGAGCAATAGCAGAGAGGCGTAGTGGTCAGGACGCGGCCTCACCGTGTCAATCAGTGCCTGGTGCCAGCCATTCCATCGCTTCTCTTCCTCTGGCGCGAGAAAACGAACGGGCAGCGGAGTAAGTGGAGATGGGGTGGAACGAGAGGAGCTGAAGGCGCGAGAGGGACGAGAGAACGATGTTCGCAACATCTCTTCTTTATGTGCTGTGTACTTGGAGGCGCCTTCGACGCGCGCTTCTCCCTCTTTCTGAGTCTCGCTTCTTCGATAAGGCGGTAACGCTGTTCTGGGCGCCGGCGGAGATGCACTATATGTCGTGCCTGCGGCCTCCATGCGTGGCGCTGTTGTTTTGGAGCGCGACTCACGCTCATTCGCCTGGCCGGTCGCGCGCCCCGCGCTCACTCCTAGGAAGGTCCCGCCCACTATTCGGTGTTGTGTTGTCGTGCGCTCTCCGTCCCCTGCCCCTGTTGATCGTCGTTCTCTCGCCACTCACTTGTCGGGCGCAGCTTCCAGTCAGTCAGTAGAAGAAGCAACACCCATTCCGGCCATATACTTTTTTGGTATCTGCGTTCCACCACGGCACATGCCAATAACGATCATGATCTGAACTGATACAGTCGATACTTCTCTTTCGAACTACCTCAGTTTTGATCTACCTCATCTTAAGTCCAAAATCTCAACCTATATATTTATCTACCTCTACAGTGTCCCAACTCTACCTCTATTCTTCTGACATATTCTTTTCAATTCCAAAGCTGCCCAGAAACATCAACTTCTTCCGTTGCGCTAAACCGTTGCTGATAACAAAAAGTACATATTGGTCGACTGTTATCTGTCAAGTCGAATCGACTGATATCTTCATCAGGCGCAATAAGATTTCTCGCGTTCAATTGACGTCCTCGACGCAAAAACATTCGCCTCGTCAACTTCAATTTCTACATATTTTTTATACCACTTTCGATTGGCGTGTGCACTTCGATTGCACTTTCATTGCCCCACGCTCTTCCACTCTTCAACATCTCGGTCTCTCTTATTTTGTTGTTGATTTTGCCCGTTGTCGATTTGCGAAATAGCATCGCTGTTGAAAGAGAAAAAGACACCCCGGGAGGACGAAGCGGCCCGCCTGTCTTCTTCTTATTCTTCTTCGTCTTCCTACATCATTTTTGCTTTCCAACCTCTCCATCAGGTTAATATAAGCCTGTAAGATGAGTGCAGAAGAATCTGCAACTGCCGTTGCAACGACGGCTTCCAATCCTACGCCACCGACCACGTCAACTTCCGATCTTGCCACGATGCTACAGCAGATTCAAGCGGCTCAAGCAGCTCAACATGTTCCTGTTGTGACTGCAGCATCGGCTCCAAATCCACTTATCAATCTAGAAGCTCTGCTCAATACAGCCTCTTTGGCTAATATTGCTGCTGGAGGAGCTCTCAATCCATTATCAATGCTTGCGCTCACCTCTTCTCTCAACCAGTCAAGCCCTGTTTATCAAGGAATAGCCAGAGTTTTGCTGACTATGAATATGGGTCAAATGCTTGCCACTCATCAAACTTCCGAGCTCCTTGCTACCATGAATCAACAAGATACCTTGATGTCGTTGTTAGCTACAAGAAGCGGTTTGCCTTTCCCATTCCCCCAACAAAATCAGCAATCGCAGCAACATCAAGCTCAAACTCAAGGTGGTTTTGCAATTCCTCAAGTTCTACCCCATATGTCTTTGAAACGCAACAACAAAGACCAGCTGAATGTAGGTGCAACAGATAGAAAGAAGTCATGCCCACCTTTGGCAATGGCCAGCGGACAAGGCCAACAGCAACAGCCAGTTGTGGCGTCGAATGTGGCACCTCCACCACGTTCACCTTCTCCTCCACGAAAGTCGATGTTTGAAAACCTGCCACCAGAAATGAAAGAGAAGAACGAGATGTTCCGCAAAGAAATTCTTCGTCGTTTGGATATTATTTTGTTAGAAGAACTTGGCGCAGAAGATGAGGAAGAAGTAGAAAAGAAGCCCGATGTGAAGCAAATACCTACTTCTGAAGAAGATACAGATGAATCAAGATCTAGAGCAGATTCTATGGGAGCAGAAGGTTCTGCTTTTCGTAGGATACTATCAAGAAGCTCTACGATTGGAAACAATTCAAGTTCCCCATCTGCATCGGGAACTACTTCTCCTTCCACCACAAGTTCTCTTTCAAGTGGACTTGACTCTCCAACTTTAGAAAGTGATCCTCTCAGTACTGATTTTCTGAACATGTTGACCCGTGTTGCTCAGAAACACAGAGAACAGTCTGCTTCTGATGCTCTATCTGCTAAAATTATTGATGAAGCTGCATTCACACAGGTTGGTTTTTGTTCTTCTTTTCTTTCTATTCGGGCAATCAGGTGTCTTTCGGGCGTTGCACTTTCACTCGCGAAAATTGTTTACACTTTTTGTTGCTTGTTGCATTCGGCCTTCTTCCCTGCCGCAAATGGCATTGAGGGGCGCCGCAAGGAAGTGATTTTGCTTTCTTTGGAATTCCATACGTTCTTTTTTGTATTCCCTCTTTTAACTCTTTCTCTCTTTCTCTTTCTTTCCTCTTCCGACCCCAGCGTGCCTGTGTAATATGTCCGTTATCCGGGAATGATGTAAAAGTGCGTGCAATGACGAGGAAGATCTTTGTTGTAAAGCTGTCGAATGGGAATTGGTTTTTGAGAGAGAAAGGGAAAAAGAGGAGGGAACTCGTATAGAACGGAGCGAAGAGCTTGTTTTTGAACTCAGTTCCTCGTTTCGTTCATTCTGTCGACGTCGTCGTTGTTCGAAGAAGACGACGACGATGGTGGCGGTTGAGGAAAACAAGAAATGAGTCATCCAGAAGGCGTGCGTTAGAGGGCCTCGTAGCAAAAACAGCTTTTTTCGGCTCTCGAAATATGTCTAGTTTCCTTGGTCTCTCTTTCGCAGATTCTCATTAGCACGTATACGTGTGTACATATTTAGAAAAATTGAACACGATTTCGTGTATATATGGTTATGCGCTTGTTTTTTGTATCCACAGCGCTCACAAAAGCTTGGAACGTGGGAAGTAAAACACTAATGAAGAAAAGTAAAGAATAGGAAATATATTAGAAGTTAGAGAAGAGGGACGGGCTCATCCTGAGTATCGTATAATTGAGTTTCGAACGAAAATAAATCATTTTCCAGCACTTTCCAATGGTATGGACTGGTCGTTTGGCACTCAAATCCACCGAGACCATGATCAATCTTCATCTGATAAATGGATCTGAAACCTTTTTAAACGACGTTCTCGGGCGACAAATTACTGATGAAAATCCACGAAGAGACTCAGTGAAGATTCTGCAAAGACTTCGACTGGACAATGGACAAGTTGAACGTACGTTTTGATATTTTCCATGTTGAGAAAAAAATAGATTCAGAAGCTTTGACGCCACTGGAATGTACTTTTAGTATTGTTTTTTGGGTTGGAAGTCTGTCTCAATTTTAGTTGTTTTTGCGAACAAATAGTCCATAGTGAATGTGTCTACCGAGCGTTGACTGATAGTAAAAAACAGAACAGAAGTACAAGAGAACTCGTTTTTTGTGGGAATCCATGACTGCTTTGCAGGCATTGGTGAAAACACAAAATTGTACGATGAAAAAGAAAATTTGCACTATTCGACGATGTTTTTTTGAATGGGAAAAATAGCACTTTCTTGTACAATGATCTTTGAGTTTCGCAATTCCGCTGAAATGCAGAACATTCTTATCTTCTTAACTTGTTTGTCATCTTCTCGAAATTTTACTTCCATGTGTACTTTTTGTTTGTTACTCATTATCGAATACGATCACGCGTCGTTCAATACCCTGGCTCGTATCGTAGTTTTTCGCCGAAAACGAAACAATCAAAAAGGAAGAAACGAGTCATAGAAGGGGTCGAGATGCACTTTATGTTTTGACATCGCCGTCCCTATCTGACCGACTTCCGTATTCGCTTCTCCCCTCTTTTTTTCGTTCGTTTTCCCTCCTACTGACTCATGTTTTTCGGAAAGACCTCTCCTATTTTTATGTAGCTTTTCCTTGCATTTTCTTTTCGTTTGCATGGAAAGCATGCACAAGAAAAATATAGAAATTGGAAATGGAAAAATGGAGAAAACAAGTCTTTTCAATATAAATGTTAAATTACAGATATCTACGGGATATTGACGAATCCGGAATATGCTTGCTGCCTTGCACTCTCTTCAGTCAATGATTATGATAATTTGTTGAAAAACGAACTAGATCTGAAGGCGTCATTCATTGATTATTTGACCAAGAAGCAAATTGCAGGGATCTCAAGTTTGGAAGAAGTGGAAACGGTAAGAAGGGTTATAATTTCAAATATCAACGTTACAACTATTTATTTTGCAGAAGTTTAAAAGTGCTCGTGTTCACGTCTTTGCTCCAGGAGAAATGGTCAACAAATACTTATCCGAACTAGCGTCATCTCTTCACGATTATCTCCAAAACACTGATGTAAGTTTTAACTTCTGGTAAACATAATATTGAATTATTATGAATTCAGACGCGATATCTTCTCATAGTCTTCACTAACGACAAAGTTGAACCAAATATGGATGGTCCTCCATCTGTTGCATCTCTAGCAGTTCCACCACTTAGCAGTTAAAATTATGCGTTTTCATCACTTCATCTCATTTTTCCGCTGCCAATTCGAGTCAATGCCGATCCTCAAATATGTGCAATCTTGTCGAATACCATTACCGAAATCCAAATCTTCTTTTATTTATTCTGTAAAATGCATCTCACTCTTCCGTTGCTGTTTTATACTTATCAAAAAACTGCAACTTTAACCCGATTCACTCAAACTTGTGTTTTAATTATTATTATGGGTTTATTAAGTTAACAAAAAAGGACAAACTCGGTACTTTTTCCCCTTCATTACCTCCTTCTATATATTGTATATTTTCCCCCCATTTCTCTTTTACCATAACGAACAATTCCCGGTTTTATCTCTATTATTTCATTCCGTCGGATTTTTGCCGGAATAACTGAGCATTTGCTCATTTTTCCATTAGAAATTAATTATCTTCTTTCAATTTTCTCTCATTTCCAATACTTTCATCTCATCAGTTTCTTGTTGGTTTTATAGCATCCCCACACTCTTTAACATGTTCCTTTTTTTTAATTTTGTTCCATATTTTGTCATATAATAGTCCATTCTTGTGTTTCGTTCTGTATTTTGATCGGAGGAAATTTTCCATAGAAATAAACTCACGAAAACAATGAAATGAATTGAATTTACACTAGTCTTGTTTTTTATGCTATGTGTGCAGCAAACCACAATGACGCATTTGAATAAGAAATAGGAGAAAAGATGGGGGAGAGAGAAAGATGCTGGAACAATAACAAAAGCTCTTACAAAATGAGAAAAATGAAAAAAGTTTAATAGGTTAAGAAATGATTCAAAAACTGAAGTAAGTAAGAAGAAAAGAATTTGTGTCACATAATCAAATAATTTTTAATTCGGCGAGTTGTTGTTCATTCTTATTCCAAACTCCGAATTGAAACTTTTCTCTCTCACAATTGATAGTTGCAACAACACCATCAGAATTCCTCACGACGTAGAATGGGGAAGAGAAATGAAAAGGAATTGAACATAATGAATATCTGAAAGAATTTCATTAGAAACCAAACGTTTTCGTAAAATATCAGTGTTTGGATTCAAGGATAAAACTAACCTTTGATTGTAATGAAACAATGGAGAATCACCCGATTGATTAAATTGTTTTATTTTAAACTCTTCCATGATTTTATCTGGATTTAAAAACGAATTAGCAGACCAGCTGCAGTCAATATCCATAACTTCTAGGTTATGATATGCTTCATTTGATATCCATTTTTTCAAAAACTTAATAATCATTGAGTTGGTAATATATGCATTGTTCAAATGTGCACTCTTCCCTTTAAAGTTCTCAAGAACCTGTTCCGTATAAGATTGTGTCCTCAACAAAAACAAGTGCTGAGCATTAAAAAAAGCAGAATCAGTTATTATTTTACCATACATACTCGACCATACTTCAATAACTTCAATATTACTAGATTTTGCGAATAAATCATCGAAACGGCTTGTTTCTACTTCCATAGACTCTGCCTCGAGAAGGCTAGCTTTAACATTCTTTAATTTTGGACTGAATAAGCCAATACTGTAGCTAGTGTGCCGAAAATAAAGTTGGAAATCGAGCTGAGCTCCAAATAAGGATAAAAGATATTTTTGAACGGATTCAGCGATTAGTCCATCTGGTTTTTCATGAAAAAAGTACATGAAGTAGTCCTCCCCAGGAGTTGTTCTGATTCTGTAAATTAGTTGAGTTGAATATTAATTTTTCGATTATTGCGCAATGGACGCAAATCCAAAAAAGAGAACTCACCCAGCAGTTAATTTAAGTCCTAAAAAGACCAAATTGAATAGTTTTAATTCTTTTGAGCATTGATAATTTAAAGGAAATAAATGCACGATTGGCTCGGAAAAACGATTTGAACAAGCTAAAACCCGACATTTCATGTTGACAGCTTCATACTTTACAACTTTTATTTCCTTCCAATTTAATGTTTTCACAAGATGCATTGCTTTAAATGAACATAGAGATAGACTGAATATTTCAGTATATGTCATTTGTTTAATGATGTGCTTTTGAATAAGAAATGGGAAATTCAAGAGTTTCATTTTGAGCTGTAAAGATAGAAAGTTAGGTTTCTGAAGATATAAATAAAATATTTTTGAAAGACGAAGAAATGAATCAATAAATACCCAGAGACTCACAATTACCATTGCCTCCTCCTCATTCCACAAGATCCCATGGATAGAAGTTGATGACGTGCTGAGATGAACAAATACAGGTGAACGGTAGGCTAACATTAAAAACCAACAGTTTGATTACTTCGTGTTGCTTTTCTCCAAGAAATTTTCAGAAATGCACTTTTTTATATCGCTATAAAAATGAGATTATTCAAGGAGGAAATTCAATCAGACCGAGAGCAACTAAAAATCTAAATTCCATCTTTAGATACCTTTCCTTGAAGCCAAATAAGAATTGTAATCTGTATTTGAAACGGTGGAATAAAATTGCTGATAGTCTGTTCTTTTTATTATAAAGGTTGATGAAATGGTTTGTCTAACATACAAGAAGTTTAATATCTATAAAATTATGGCAAGAATTGAGGAAATTTCTGTCGAACTTCATCGAGTTTCCAATAACTCGATTGAGTGCCATGACGAGTAACTGATAAAGCAGCAAGATTTGCAGCCGAACGAATTGATGAAGACATTGAATGGCCAGCAACCAAATGAGCAGCCAATGAACCACAGAAACAATCTCCAGCTCCCTTTAATTTATGAATTACTTAGTTTTGAAGTTTTCATATAAGCAATAATTAACTTACCGTAGTATCAATTGCCTCTACTTTATCCACAGAAATATGCTCAATGCCTTCGACTCCTTTTGAAGCAAGAATTACACCTGAAACGAAAACACTTGATTCCATTCAAGACAATAAAATATTCTAACCTTTAGCTCCAAGGGTTATAATCGCATGTTGCGGTCCCATTTCAATCATTTTAAGAGCCGCTTTCTTTGCATCATCTAGATTGTTTTGTGGGATTCCAGTGATGAATTCAGCCTGGAAAATAATACATTTTTCCTTTCCCTAAAACTGTCATTCCTTACCTCGTTTTCATTTGTACAAATAACATCCACAAGATCCAAAATAGTCTTATCCATATTTGCATCACCTGGAGCTGGATTCAAGAAAGTGATAACTCCGTGTTTCCGAGCAATTTCAAATGCTCTTCGATTCCCTTTTTCATCAATTTCTCCTTGACAAATAACCATTTTTGAGTTTTCAATAATTGAAGATTTTTCATCGGCTATTTCCGGGGATAGCTCTAAATTAGCTCCTAATGTCACCACAATACTATTCTCAGCTTCTTTATTAACAGTGATAGTTGCCGTTGCTGTATGGGATTTATTCGTTTTTCCAATTCCATTTGTATCCACTCCATTCTCATTCAATCCTTTAATATTCGTATCTCCAAACATATCTTCTCCAACCATTCCAATCATTGCCACATTTGCACCAAGAAGAGCAGCAGCAACTGCTTGATTTGCTCCTTTTCCACCACATCCTGACTTGAAAACAGTTCCACGAACAGACTCTCCAGGACGAGGAAAACGGTCAGTGTAGCTTTAAAAAGCCATTTTTTAAAAATGAAATTTGAACTTAAACAAACCTAACAAGATCTTGAACAATACTTCCGAATACTACGATTCGTTGCTTTTCGGAGGACATCTTGCACTTGTTTCGCACTGAAAAAAAAGGAAAAAAGAAAAGATAATAAAACAGTTAGAGAAATTGTATTGACACTGTTTATTTGTTTGTTGAAAGTATCGAGAGGGGGAAAGAAAGTAAATACTTGCAGTTGGTTTCTGATGAAAGACCTTTGAGAACTATTTGTATGCAGCACTAAAAGAGGTTTCACCGAGAACTATTTCAAACTAAATGATTTTGTCAAAAAAAAAAAGAGAATCAAAGAATATTACAAATTTTTACTGCCATCACATATTGAAAAACCACCAATTCACGTGACTATTTTAGTATTCTGAGAGTTGATATCTTATCATTTTGTTATCTATCATCGGCTTATCTATACCAATCTCTGTGTCTTTTCTCTTTTCTCTTTTTAATAACCAATCAATAAATCATTCGTTTTAAACTTTAGAAATTTCATTTTTTTTTCAGTGAGAAGAAAGAAAAGAAAACCGGTTTCCGGAACTCAAACAAATAATAAAATAATCGAAATGTCAATGAAAAAAAAATAATTAAAAATCAAAAAGAATAGTGAAGAATTCTAAAAACAGAATAATCAAATGAACAACAAAAAACATATTTTTGTGTGGGAATTTGAAAGATTTTTGAATGAACACGTGAAGATAAAAACGAAGGAAAATGGGAGAAGAGAAAAAGTTATTTTTGAAATTATTCTTGAAAATGACTATATTTTGACTTCGGTTTGATTTCCGGGATCACACGAATAGTGCCGTCTGAAAAAAAAGAATCATTTCGTTTTTTATGGGTTCATTGATCAGTTTTTTGCAGAATGTTCAAAGTATACTACCTTAATGATCTAGAGTGGAACTACCCGAAGCTATCAAAGTTCAAAATGAAACTAATCGATACAAAAGAATAGACTTTAAACTTTGTGATGTTGTGCCCTTCTATTAGAGATTTAAACAAATCTATTTTTCCTCCCACATACTCACTTGAAAATGCCTCTTGTCACATTCGGATCTCTCATTTTGTAGAAAAGAAGATAAGCATCATCCGTTTGTAAATTTCCCGTTGACTGTCTGGTTACCATCGAATCGTCAAATTGTCGCCATTCGATTTTCGTTTTCGATGAATCGAAATCGGCAAGACGACCCATACTTATGTAGTGACCAAAATAACTACTTCCACTGTGACAGACGACTCCCGTTAAGTCATAGATCTAGAATTTTGAGAGATTTGGGTCATAAAGCACGCAAAAGTGTAACTTACAGTTGAGTTATGATTAGGAGAAGTCTCCGAAAGGAATGGAGACATATCGAGACTTTCGATTGGATATTCAACTGTTCGATCATCTTTGCTTCGACGATGTAATGATGCTTGATGTGTGAATGCTGAAAAGAAACATTTATAATCCCTCTAATAAAAATTAGGAAAATCTTCATACCTGTATAAACGAATCTTTTTAATTGAATGATGAGAACTGGTGGCAATCTATATAGTTGCAGTCTTTTTGTTGCTTCCACGTGTTCTTTACATGTGGAACAATACCAACTTTCTTCTGGTTTCAGTCTTTCTGTTTCTGAGAACAATCCAAGCATTTGAGTCAAATGAGGATTGGATTCAGAATTATTGCTTCTTTCGAAAGCACTGGAAGCTCTAGAATTCATCTGACGGCCTTTTTCCACGTCAACATCAATATCATTCCGATTATCAATTGTGATATATGGTTTTCCATTTCTTTGATTGATCCAATTAATAGAAATATATCCACCTGATTCTAATCCTTGACATGATTCATCATCTCCAATGCTATGAGCTCCAAATGAATCATTCTGAGTTGCTAATTTTCTAATTTCGAACATCTTCTGATTTCTAGAACGTGGTTCTGCAGCTACACTTCTTCTACGTGGAGTTGATGAAACACTTGACGTCGTTGATGAATCTCCAGGTGGTTGAAGGAACGTTGGAGGTGCTCCAACTCCATTTCTTTTCTTTGCACTTCCAGATGGTGTCTGAAGAGACTCTCCTTCTGCAACTTCACCATCATATTGAGGTTGTTGGAATACTGTAATTGTATGACGACTTTTCGCTTCCAAAACTCGATATAAATGTTGATATGTGAGTTGTGAACGTGGAAGAGAAACAATCAATGGATGCCCAACTAAATCACTTGTCATTCTCTTTGAGCATACTTCTCGATGTCCTCCAGTTGACCAATTAGCCACCTGACATTCTTTTGAACAGTAGACAGCATCATAGCATTCTTCACATGCTTTTAATTTCACTTTTGAGTTTCCACATTCATGACAGACATATTTAAGAGATGTTCGATAGAGTTGACGTTGAACAACATGTAGAATAACTACTTGTTCATTACATTCTGATTCATCATGAGTTTGGAAAACGAAGAGATAATCTGGAGAAATGATATCAGAAACTTTCATATCAGAAGTGTAGACTCTATCGAAACGATGACAAAGAGCCTCACAAGCTCTTAGATTTCTTGTTGGAACCTTGACAACTTCACTAACAGCTGATAAAAAGTCAGCGACAGTTCCTTCTGTGGAATAGCTAACGGTCAATTTGTAGGGTTTTGCTTGATTCTCCAAAGGCCAGAAAACAAGATTTGTGGACTTCTTCCGTTTCGGGAATGGAACGGGAAGATAGACAAATGGATCAAAAGTGATTGAAACCTGAAAAGTTTAAAATTATACTACAAAAACTTCGATAATTATTCCTTACCCTATCACAATTGGGGCATTGCACATGACTTTTCAACTGTCCATGGAATAAATCAACAAAAATTGAATCATTTCTTAGAATATGATTTCTCCATGCTTCATTTGAAACATCTAAATCATGTCTTCCATGACTTTCAACTGTCCCTGTCAATGGCTTTTTCTTGACTCGATTCACGTCTTCATGAAGTCCATCTAGAAGAAATGAAAGGAATTCATGTGCATCGTGTTGTGCATGATTGGAGAATTGTGTTGCCTTCTCAGCTACAATCATTTTGATCAAACTCGGTTCAATTGCTTTATGCCTTCCACTCCAAATTTGATGCATAAAATCTGCAAATGCTCGTGCTAATCGGCCCTCTGAACCAAGTGGATTTGTTTCGTTAATCTCCGATTTATAATGGTCTCTGAGGAAGAATTCACGGAGTTCGACGTTGTTAACAAGCATCTGGAGAATGGCATTCATGAAACATGTGTTTCCAATATTACGGAGACCAGTGTATCCTTGATCAACAACACAAATTATCTCTTTATCTTCTTCATATGGAAGAACTTTCGCAGTTGGTTTATAAAGAGAATTAGAGGATGAAGTGATAACAGCAGCAGAAGCACTTCTTGGCAAGTATCCACCTTTTGAAGAAGACGATGGAGGTGGAGGCGGAGGAGGTGGAGGTGGAGCTAATGATGATGGTTGAGGTGTCATTGATGATTGTCTACTCTCTTCTTCTCTATCTAATCGTTCTCTTCTATTCCTTAAAAGTGTTGATGTAGACGTGGAAAGTTGAGAATATGCTGGTGGAGGAGTGGCAGCTACACTTGAATATGAAGTTGTCATAATATCATCTAATGGAGCTACAGAAGATGTAGGCGTTGCAGAAGAAGGCGTTCGGGTGACTGATGAATACCGACTTGATCGATATGGAGTTGCAGATGACGACGTGGATGATGACGTCAAAGAGTTCGGCGCAACTGCTCTTCTGAATTCTGATTGAGCAGTTGAAGTTGTTGAAGTCGTTGGATGAAGCGTTTCAAGTCCTAATTCAGTTTCTCGATCCTTTTCTCTTTGCATCCATTCCTTGTAATCTCTATCTTTTTCTTCTCTATCTGCTCGTTCTCGGCCTTGTTGGGCAAACATTGCAACAGTGTTGTTTCGACCACTGAAATTCAAGTTTTTCAAAGAAAATAAGTCATACAAAATTAGAGAAAAAAAAACAGTGAAAACTTGAATGCGAATTCCCACTCTTACAAAAAGCAATTTTGAAAAACTCACTATGAAGAACGGCTTCTAATATGTGAAGACGTTGGATGTACCATATGAGTTCTCGTTGTTGGTCCTGATTCAATTTTAACATCAGCCATTGCAGATGACATTCTATCTGTTGCTCTCGACGGTCTTCTATCATATGAACTAGAAAGTGATGAAGACGTGGCAGAAGCGTATGAATAAGGCTTTGTCTCTCCAACTGTCGATCGTTCAATTGTACTATATTTGGAGATTCCTCGATATGTATTATGTGGCGTCATTGAAGAAGATGATGTATGAGATAGACTGTCATTTGTGGAAACGGAGACTCGAGCGGCAGCTGGACTACTGTATAAAGTCTTGTGAGATGAGGAAGTGGTTCGCGATAGATTCGTAGAAGTTGAAGATGGAGTAGTGAATGAAAGACGCGAACGAGGGGCCGACGACGACGACAATGAGGGAGAGTCGGCCGCCGACCCAGATGACGTTGAATTCAGATTACGAGAGATGTTGGGTGTGTATGAAGCTGGAGAGTATTTGAATGTGTTGAAGCTGAAATAAAATTTAAATTGAAAACAAAAAATTCGAAGATCAGAGTAATTAAGCTATTCAAAGTTTTTTTTTCAATTTTTTAATAGAGTGTGGTATTATCATTTCAAAGGAATCGATTGCAAAACGAATTATTCCACAAATTTTGTGAAGCTTCGATTAAAAAAAACTTTAAAAGTTTTGTAATTGTGATGTGGAACGGTCGTTTTGGGTGTGGCTTTTTTTCAAAATTCATTGAAAATGGGTGTGGTATGTTTTTAGATTACGAAACTTTTCCCGGAAACAATGAAATGAATATCAGTGAAATGGTTTGTAACGCGAGAATTGCAAAAAAAAGAAATAGATTTGATAACATTACCTCTATTAGAGTAGCACGCAAATTTTTACAATTTCAATGGTAAATGAAGTGCCTTTCAAATAGAGGTTACGCAAAAAAATCGAATGAGAATTGCAAAAGTATTTCTCGTTTTCCATAGTTTTGAAAACGAAAAAGAAGAAAACCTATTTCTAGACACTCAACTATCGATGTGAAAACCGCGTGGTTTCTGATGTATTTGTTATGATTCCAACTTGATAAAAAAAGGCAGAAAAACGAAAACTTGAAAAAAGAATCACTATTAAAGAACATTGAAAGATAGAATGAACTCTCTGACTCAGTATGAAAATGGAATCGCTCAAAAAAATTGTTTATATTTGGTGTCAGTTTTCTTCTTTTTTCTTTTTCTCTTCAATCAATGAAAATGCCTTAAGAAGAATGGGTTTTCAACTAACTGTCTGCGTATCAATTGACTTGTTTGCACAATGAAAAATTACACAGAAATGCTGGTTTCTTTTTTCTTCTTTCTCTTAATTTTCTTATCACCACACATGAAACTTTTTTAAAAGTATTTGGATGGAATTTGAGATTACAAAAAGAGCTTCGAATAGAAAATGGAAAGAGTTTGAAAGACTAAAAATGTATAAAAATAGTGAAGAATAAATCCGGAGAAATTTAAAAATGTTCAGTTTCTAGTCGACTTAACAAGTCAACACTCTTTCTTTCTCCACTTTTTCGTCCCCAAGAGCTAATCCGATGGGCGAGAAATAGAAAAGAGAGAATTGCTACACCACAACGTCTTCTTTTCTTTGCTTTCTCTCTTTCCGTTGGCATAGTAACCAAGTTATTTCTCACCTTGGAGTATAGGATCTTCCAATTGAATAATTTGAACTTCGAATTGATGAACATGAACTAGATAGGCGGCCACTTCCACCGCCGCCTTCATCATTTTTACGCATTCTGAAAATATACTGGATGAAAAATTATTAAAAATTGGAGATATAATTATGGGCAAAAATATCTGTCAAAAAGGAAAAGTGTTTTTTTGGAATCATAGCCCAGTAAAAAGTAAAGTTTTGTAGATTTTCATCGGGAAAAGTAGGTGATAAACAGCAATCAAAACTTCATGATGTCAATAAAATACTATAATTGAGTTATTTTAACAGAAGTACTTTCAGATACATAAAACTCAATGAATTGAGCATCCTAGTTCTCAGCACTCCCTTAACTTCTATGTAAATGCTCATTATATGTAGATGTCAAAACAAAGCATCATTATCCTAATGAACAGGCATCACTTAGTTATCCATATTCATAGATGGTTTTCCAGATTATACACGTAATAACAAAGTCAATGCTGATGAGTTACGATTTCATTATTTGTAACAGATTTTTAAAATGGCCTGAATTGTTGCTCTCTGAATATTTGTACAGTAGAGTTTTGTGAGTTGGCATTAGAAGAGCTCCTCTAATACAGGAACACTTCCATGTCAACTACCTATAACCCTTGGCAACATCTCTTGATTCTACAACTTCCTTCATTCGTAAGCTAGTTCAGGGTTTAGTTAAGGTTCTTTCCTAGAAACCTCAAATAGCCTCTCAATAGATTTAAATCTAAAAATAAACTAAGATGAGCGAAGGGGAGAAGAAGAAATTGAAACGTTCAGAGTTGGCATAATAAAATTATCGGGAAGATGGGAGCGAGTGAAACAATCGGATGGATGGGAAGAGAAGCTCTCGAAAGAAGTTATTAGAGAGAAAGAATCAATGAGAGTGCTCTTTCTCTTCCCTTACTCCCTCTGAATGTGCTCTTTGACTGCAGAAAGAAAAATGGGACGGGAGCCCTTTACACACTTCTCTCCCTCGCGGGGATCTTGTTCTTCAACTATCTGATTCTCTTTATAACGTGTACTATCTCTCATTCAGTTCTCTATACTGTGGAAAGTTGGTGAAGCTCTCGCCCACAAAGTGATGATGGGATTGGGATTGGGAGATGCCTTCAGGAAGAAAAGAGAGAAAAAAAGAAAAAGAGTGAATCCACATTGTGTTCGGAACTGCATGGGGCAGACACCGGAAGGTGGTTGTAGTATAGGATTTGGAAAGAAGAAAGAAGAAAAAAAGATAAAAAGATAAGAGAAGAAAAGAAAAAGGGAGGAAAGGTGGGACACAGAAAAAATTCAAGCGAGCCACATCACTACAGTTTCAAAATAAATATGGAAATGACACATCATTCTAAACAGAAATCATCATCACAAAACTATAAAAAAGCAGAGAAACTTAAACGAATCTTTCTACATTTTCTTATTTTTTAGCTTTCTGGTCGGTGCTCGTGGAGTTATTAGACTATCTTCATACGAGGGAATGGTACCGGAACCGTGACCTTTTATTTCAGTTCCTTTTTTGGAATACTTGTTTGTTTTGGAAGTTTCAGAGGTAGGTAGGCTTTAGTGATATCAAATTTAGGAACGATTAATATCTAAAATGACTTTTGGAACGATCAAAGTAAAAACTGATTTGAAGGGGGTTATGAAATGACTTTAACCTAAAAGTTCACAAAAAAACATGCACAGGAATGGTTTTTCATAATATTCTAAGCCGACCTCCATCAAATGTTCGAAGTTCTTCATAGTTTGATTTCATATTTGTTTCATGTTCAAAAAAGATCTTTTAGCTAAATTCTAGCCCAGTCGTAGCCAAAAAAGTTTGCAAGTTTCGAGGAATGAAAAAAAAGGAAAAGAAGCAAAAAACCATAGTTAGTTGAAAATATCTACGTATTTTTTTCGTAATTCAACATGCTGTTCGAAATTCAATACATCTATTTTCCCCTCCCACCTTCTTCACCTCCAGATATCAAGTTTCGAAAAACCTTCCACTAGTTTTTTTTTTCAGTTTTTTTTCTTATATTTCTTCATAAATTCCTTCTGAACTCACTTACCTTTTACTATCCCATCTTGAATTATCTCTTTTTTGTGGACGTCTTCTTCGAAATGTACTTGTAACAGACGAACGATATGAAGTGTTCGTATATGAATGAAATGATGGTGGAGAATATATTTTTGCGATTTTGGAAGATTCTTCGCGACGAAAAGATCGACGCGGGGATTTTGAATTCTGAAATTGAAATCGACAACTAAACAGATAATAAAAAGAAAGCAAGAAGCTGTTGATATGGCCAAAAAAGGACTACAATTTAGATTAGAAAAATAAATTGGAGAACGGCTACACAAAGAGCAATGAAAATAGTATATGAATACCAGAGAGTAGACGACAACGAGAGAAAAATAAAGAGAAGAGGTGCATTGACGATGACGACACCCTTCATGCCACGATTCCACTTTGCCCCTTTCCCTTTTTTGGTTGGTTTTATTCTTGTGATGGATTATACCCTTGAGCACTTGAGACAAAAAAAGAGAGGAAAAGTGCAAAGAAATGGAAACAGAAAAAGAAGAAGATAGAAGGTAGAACTGTTGGAAACACAACAGAAGTTAAGAGTCAAACGTTTATTGGAATATATTTCATGAGAGGAAATACTCCTCTTTGAGTCTTTTAATGAATGGTCTAAAACTGTCAATGAACTGTTTTTCAGAACACGTACTATTCTGATTTCTGAATATTCTTGCGATTTGCTCATTTTACATTTATTGGATCCAACTGGCTATGATATAATGAGATAACTGATTGACATGTTTTCAAAAACTCCGGAACTATCTTACTAGTTATTATTTTTCGAATTGAATCATATATTTCCGAAATAATAACATTTTGAAAACAAAATATTTATACTGGAGCATGAGGTATCAGATCGTCTTGAAGTGAAACTTTGATATGATCTAGAGGAAAACATATAATTCGTATTATTCTATAAGTTTTATTCTATAAGGAATTTGCCACAATCATGGCTCCAGCAAGGCATGGAAATATATAGAACTCAATTTTGAACTTCTTGATCCAGTCTTTGAATCTGGCAGGTAAGTATCAAAATACCAATATCAATTCTATAAGTTCTCAATGTCATGAAAGTGCAGGAAGACGAGCGCTAAGGTGCATCACTGTGAAATCTGTGATTAGATACATTCTGCTAACTGAAGTCTAGTTTTCTTGAATGTTACTGTACTCTCAGAGTTCCCGGTTTAATAGAGACGTTAAGGAAAAGTAGTATAAAAAACTTCCGTGGAAGCCTAACTGCTGTTTTTAGAATAGAAACTTGATTCAAAGTGCCGCTCTATTACAGGTTTCGCACTAGTTTCTTATGATAGATATCTCAAACTCAAACGGTTGTTTTATTACAGGACCTTCTTGATGGTCTAACTCGTCAAATCACTTAAAACTCCTCATCACTTAATAAATCAAGAAGCTCCAATATAACAGCTTCAATGTTATAAATTTCACAATCGGAAATCAAGTGTTCTAAACCGCAGAGAGTCTACATTTCCTCTTCTAGTTGAATGTTTCAGCAAAATATCATGACGTTCTAATATAGATGGATTTAAATTTGAAGTTTAACAGTACTTCGAGATTATCAATTTACCGTGCTATTCCACGTGAAAAATTGAAACGGGAACCTATTTTTCACGAGCTGACTTTCATATTATGAAGACACAAAAAGCTGAACGTTCAGCTTCAAAGCGCATCGAATTGATCAAAAGATATCTCATTAGTTCACGAAAAGAGCGCCTTTGGAGACTACTGTAATCGCGAAACGCGTCTTCGTCTCCAAAGGCGCTCTTTTCGTGCTCTAACATATTTTGATTAATTCGATGCACTTTTAAGCCAAACCTTCAGCTTTTCGCGTCTTCGTGATACGTGGCATCAACTACTTTTTCAATGGTCGCCTCATCTGAACGGTTGTTCGTCACTCAGCCTCGCTTCTGTTCTTGTACCACTTCTCGAAGATTCTTTTTCAGAATATCATGGACTTTCATCACTGCTCAATTCAAAATTTCCTCGTAGTCTCGTCCGGATCTGAAGATGGAAAAGCCCTCGTTGGTCGTTTTGTTGCGCATTGTGGAAAGAGTGCTACAATGAACACTTTGGAAACCAATTCAACAAACCAAAGCCAGAGTCAGACCGTAACTCCACAGCACATCATACTCAGCCAGACCGGACGCCACGAGCGACGCCTTCGCCTCCACACTTGCCGCCTCCAAACGGAGAATTTCAGAGATGGAACATGTCGCCCCTAGTAAGTATATCTAAAAATGGCAAACGTGAAACTTTTACAAGGGGACAGGACCACCGAAAAGCTCTGTTATCCCTTTCCTAGCCTTCCTTACTTTTGCCTTTAATATCTCATTTTACTGTCATCCAGAAGGAGCGAAGGAATAGTGAACAGTTAGAGTGATGACATAGCGGCTGTTGAGTCTATGATCTCGGATTTGAAAGTAATTAAGTTGTTTGAAAGTAATTGCAATAATTGAAAAAAACGATATCGTTTTCAAGTTTTGAAGAATAAGTTAATCTGAAGGAAATATTAAAAAAGAGAAGTAGGGAAAGAAGCCCCAGCTTCACAAATGGCAGTCCTTTAAGATTGTCAGTTTTAGCTACTCAGATATGATAGTGAATGAGCCAACTGCCTGAAGGGTGCCAATCTAGATCAATAGTTAGAAGAATGTATTTTAAAGTTATAGAATTCAGGGTTGAATTTCAAATTATTTGATTTGTGTTTTAAGGGAAAGATCAGGAATGGGTGACGGAAGACTCGAAGCTGGAAGAATCCGAAATGAATATCCAATTGGTCACGATCAGTTCAGGAAAGTCACCCTCATCAACTTCTATTCTCATGATCGTCATAAAAACGTTGCTCAAAGACGTCTTGGCATTCCACTGGGGTGAGCATACTAAAATGCTAAACTCGAACGAAATGTATTTTTCAGATATACTTTTGACAACAACTCAGCCTTGTGCCAAACCCATAAGATGGTGGTAGCTTATAAGAAGTTTTTTTCCACCTTTAACGTGCCAAAAGTGGAATTCGAAGCCATCTCGGAGAGAATCAAAAGAAGCACTGACGACGGTCTTCCATGGAGCGAGCGTTTTGATATAGACTCAATAGTAAGCTTACCTAATTACAATACTTCATTAATAACTGACTTTCAGGTATCTGGAACCGATTTCCTTTGGGACGTGGAAATTACACAAAAAGAGCTCGTGATTTTGATCTTGGTGGCATCTAAGCTGAAAAAAGATCAGATTCTGACGGTAGAGGTTTCTCATGTTCTCAATTCCAATGATCACCTGCTTCGAGCTATCAGGGACGAGGTGATCGTTGAATATGTCGTGGCAAGGCTCAACAAACTTCAAAAAAAGATTTGATGTCGGAGATTATTGCGACCAATCCCTCAGAAGACTTTAGTACACCATCTCATCAAAGCTCATCATCTTCGTTTGTTTCTTTTTTTCTCTCAATTGCTATGTCTAGTTCTCTCAACTTCTATGTATAGGTTTAAAAAAATTTGTTTAAAAGTATTTAATATTTATTTATTTATAGTGCTTGATTGTTCGGAAGAGTTCAGTTAAATTAAATAAAAGTTGCATTATGAAGAACTAATCATTGCATTTAAACTTCACAACTCTTGTCATGGTAATATTCTCCAACGGTCTCGTTAGCAAAAGGGTACAAATCTTGAATATGAGCATCTTCCTAGAGCAATCAGAGACAAAGATTCTACAATACTTCACGCGAAAAATGAACAAAATGGGACAGAATTTTATGTCGGAGATTGTCGCGATAAACACTTCAGAAGACTGAAGTACTAGTTTTCTTTCTTTATTATGATCTTTTCCTGTTATGTTATGTTCACCACTGACAATTATAACAGGTTATCCTTAAAGGTCTCGTCACGATTTACCGTACAAACTCCATTGGCGCAACATCAACCTTCTCTATATCAGTCTTCTCTTTGAGTACACTGTCCACCGCAAGCCTTTTTTATCCTTACTCTCCCCTAAATGTGTTTCCATCATTCCAGGATTATCAGTGTCTATATACTTCTTCAGTTGACAAGCTTCAAATGTCCAGGAAGTTTCATGCGATTCCCTATTAAAACTCTGATCAGGGTCATATTTTAGAACTTCAAACTCGGCTTTTGCCAATGCGGTTACACGTAACTTATTCATGACATCTTTCTCAAACCGTAACCCGTCATCATTTTCCTTCTGTAGGTGCTACATAAAAACTGTATACAACTTTCATAACTTCCTGAAATTTCAAAACCTCCACGGAGGGATTCTATGTTTGACCTGGTGAGAAATAAACTCCCCTATAGAACCCCGGAAAAACCAGACAAAAAATAGTAATTGGAACAAAGAAAATGGATTTATTTACATGGTTTCTTTGAAAAGATAATTAAAAAACAAATTTTATTGATTCCAATTAGATTGATGTGGTAGAATAGTTTCCCCTCTATTCACAACGATAGTTGACTTCTTCTCCAATGGACGAGCACATCGTGCACAACGGCGACATGATGTGGAATGTACAACTGAAAATTGATAAAGTTTCCATTCAATTCTTCTTTGGATTACTGTACCTCCGCCTAGAGCTGCTCCAGAAATACTTTTCAATGAATTATCTTGTAAGACTGTAAACTTTTTGTCATATTTCTCATGAGCTTCTTTCCAAGCAGCTTCAACTCTCGGATCTGGTTGAACAATAATTGGACGACTTTCAGTTTTTGTTAAAGGATACAACATCTTCGAATTTTCATGCAATTGATCTCTCAATTTATCGTATTTTGCTCTTCGATTATCTCTCATGACCATATCATCGTGAGCTTGACGAGCTTTGAATTCTTCCAACATTCCAATTGATTGCCTGGAAAAATAACAAACGAATGTTTCAAGAGTTAGTTACAGTAAGTAAAATACATTGTAGAAATTTGAAAGTTTCGAAAGTATCAAAAATATTTGGAAATTCTGCATTGAAAAGATTTAAGACGACCTGAATGTAATGGTTCATAAATATTTCCTACTTAATAGTTTGATTCCTCTCCACTTGATTTGTATGTTTCAATCCTTTCAATCTTGCATCTCTCCATCCATGTTCATCTGGTCTTTCAGCCCACCATAACCAATTTTTATCTGATGGAGCCCCGACTCGACTCATTTCCATTTGGAACTCTAATTGTTTCCTTGCCATCTCTTTCGCATGTTCAATGGACTTCCTTTCCGCTTCTCGAGCATTTGCAAATCTGTTAAAAAAACCTGTTCTGATCCGAGGTTAACAAAAAAAGAGCAAACTCTGAAGCGGCTCTAGCATTGCTCGTCGCATCAATTGCTTCATTTTTTTCGAATTCTGCAATTCGTCTCAATCGCTTTTCTTCAACTTGTCTATCAAGTTCAGCTCTATATGCATCTTTTCGAGTTCGTGTCTCAGCGTCACGAAGGCGTGGTGATTCATGACGAAATATATAGTTCTCTTGCTGGAAATACAAAGGAGAAAAAGTGAAATTTACCATAAAAACTGTATAAGAAGAGACCTTAGAGCCCCTCTAACTCAAAATCACCCGAGCGGGTGCTCGGAACGAGAAAAGAGAATGCTCTTCTAATACAGCTTTTACGATAATCATAAATTAAAATACCATTGGAGATTTAGGTCTTCTCTTTTTCAGCTCTATCATTTCAGCATTCACTAAATCTATATGATCTCGAAGAGCTTTGTTTCTTTCGGCTTCTTCCTGAAAATTTAATTTACCATTTGAATAAAAAAAAGAAAGTTTCAAATTTCAGATTTTTCAATTTGCCCTAAAAGTCTGCAGTTGTTTTGGTTTGGATGTACGTTTTTCACTTTCAATGAGGGAAATGATTGACTGTGAGATTTCTAGAAGGAATCCACTCACTTTCTTGAAAGCCTCCTCCTTCTCTTTCGTTAATACTTCATACATTTTTGCTCTTTTCATCGTCTCTTCGTATTTTCTCCTTTCTTCTTCGGCTTGTCTTCTCATTCTTTCCATATATGCATCTTCTGCTTGACACTGAGCACATATCTCATGACCATAAAAATCTTCATCAAGCCTTGTGATAAGAGTTCCGTTTTTCTGAAGAATGTTCAAAGTTTTTTCTTAGACACCTACAATCACCTCTTCTTTGCTTTCGAATCTAATATTGCCTAATTTCTGTTCCATTTCAACCATTGGATCATCATATCTTCTTTCTCTTCCGAATCCATTCATAACACCTCTATCAACTTCTCTTCCAATATCTTCTCCTAAATTGAATTTCATATTCAATGGTGGTGTAGAGATTCCACGTGGAATTGGATCATCTGGATATACTTCAGATGGAAGATCCATACGATAACGGTCAATATTCGGAATACTAGTCTCGTCTCCACTCATCAGATTCGCAGGAAGAACTGAAATATTTCCAGAAAAACTGAGTTACAGAGTTTGAGAATAAGTATTTTACTAGATGAGTATGAGAACTACAGTAATACATTTCATTTAATTACCCAAGCTAGCATCATCTCTTCCAAAATTTGGAATATTTGGAGGTAAATCCATCATCATTTCTCTATTTGTATCTGTCAAATATTGATGCATTCCTGCCCCTGGAGGTGTTCCATTACTCATCATCGGAGGTGGCGTATCAAGTGGAGAGACTAAACTTTCAAAAGATATAAATAACATTTTTCAGTGCTTATCTCACAGTTTGTCGTATAATTCTTCATCATTCTTGGCTCATCTGGTGGACGAAAACGTGGAGCTTCAAAGTTTTCCAAGGCTTCTGAACAGTCCATATCCATCAGTGAATTAGAACTTTTTGAAATACCTCTTATTTTATCGGCTTCATTTGGCTCTCGATTTCCCATTCGATCATAGAAATATACTTTTCCATAACGCATTCACAAGAAATTAATAAAATAGGTATCCTAGAAAATTGCAAAACGCTAAACTAATAATGAAAATAATAATAATGGATTGTTGGTGTCGGTTTGAACCGGAGTGTTTGAATTAGAAAACGCTTCAATGCGCATACTAAACTTCCGTAGTTATTTATGAAAAAGCATATTGAAACCGGAAGACTAAACATTTACTCACTTTTGAAAGTTGATTTATTTATTCTTATTCTGGAGTTGAGCCTTCACTCCTTCTAGGCAGACAACTGTTCCGTCTAATACTATGAATTTTTCTGATGAACTTAAAGGCTTGTTCTAAGATAATCAACACATTGTTTGCAGTCAATCATGCTTTATTTCTTTTTGGAAAGGCGTGTTAACTTAAATGCAATAGCAATGGGGACAATGTTGAAAAATGGGGGAAAGGTATCACAAAAATTGATAAGCGAAGTTAGTAAGGCACTAATTACAGTAACACGTAGCAAGCAGGGGTGACGAGATGTTTACTCAACAGTAACCGATTTGGCCAAGTTGCGGGGTCGGTCCACCTGAAAAGAATTTGTTAATTTAAAACTGGGGAAATATATCAGACTCACATTAGCTCCGTTGAGCTCAGCAATATGGTAAGAAAGAAGCTGGAGAGGAATTACGGTGAGAATGTTCTGTACACAGTCGACAGTCTTTGGAACGCGAAGAATATGCTTCATTCCGGCGAGGTCGTTCTCTGGGACACTTTTATCGGCAATGATGATTGGTGCTCCTTTGCGAGCCACAACTTGTTGCAGAGCATTCAACGATTTCTGTAAAGCAAGCTTTTAGTATTACAGAGGGCAGAGTATATCCATACCTTGTAGACGTGATCATTGCAGATCACCATACAGATGCTGAGGAACTCATCGACCATGGCGAGTGGTCCATGCTTGAGTTCACCGGACATAATCCCTTCACAGTGCATGTAAGATAGTTCCTTGATCTTAAGAGCTCCTTCGAGGCATGTGGCGAAGTTAAATCCTCTTCCCATAATTAGAAGCGACTTCTCCTTGTAGATCTGCTCAGCAATCTCGTGCACTTTCTCATCAAGTTGGAGGACTTCGCGAATGAGATTAGGAAGGTTATTAAGAGCATCAATAATCTCTTCACGCCTTGTTCCCATCGAAATGCGATCGTCGGACAGAGTGAGAGCGAACATGAGAAGGGAGAGAATTTGCGATGTGTAGGCTTTCGTTGAAGCCACTCCTATCTCTGGTCCTGCATTGATGTGAATTCCGCAGTGAGATTCACGGCAAATAGACGAGCCGACGGTGTTGGTGACGCCAATAGTGAGTGCTCCACGTGGCTTACAGTATCTCAGTGCCATGAGAGTGTCCGCAGTCTCTCCACTTTGGGAAATGAAAAGACAGACATCGTCCCGGAAGATTGGAGTCTCACGATCCAAGAAATCCGAGGCGAGCTCAACGACAACAGGAAGCTCAGAGAGCTCCTCCAGAATTTGGCGACAAGCAATGGCCGAATGGAAAGATGTTCCACAAGCGACCATGATGAGACGACGACACCGCTTGATGTCTGGAAGATACTCCTTGATTCCACCGAGTACCACTTGTCCAGATGGGAGAAGACGTCCGCGCATGGTGTTGACGACCGACTCCGGTTGCTCGAAAATCTCCTTTTGCATGTAGGTCTTGTATGATCCCTGAAAAAAATAATAAATCTGATTGTGTTCAACATCAAAATTACGAGCCTTCATGATCTCCTGGAGCTCCATTTCGAGAAGTTGGACTTCTCTCTTCTGTTCCCCATTATCAGCGTGGCGAGAGATTCGGTGAATAGTGAGAGCTCCATCTTCCACGAATGCGACATCGTCGTCTTCAAGGAACAGCACTTGCTTGGTGTGCTCAATGATCGCGGCGGCATCAGAAGCAACGAAGTACTCGACTTCCCAATCGGCAGAGTCGAATGGCCGGACGGCAGTGGTGTTATCGGCCATGTCCAATTTGGCGGATCCATTTGAAGATCGGACAGCTGAAAAATGAAAATAAGTAACTGATCTGAAAAGCAAGTTAAATAGAATTATAAATGTTAGAATAAATTCCCGGGGATGTAGAAGAGGAGATGAATCAGTCATGCATACAAGATCTACCGTTCAATGAGTTCATAAACGCCGAAAGTCTTCTCTGTGACTCATCCACAGGAACCGGCAAATTGCAAATTTCTGTGGAATACAACGGTTTCTAAAATACTATTTTACACGAATAAAATTCTCACCGATTGACAGATCCAAGATGTTGTTTGGAGTCTCGACAAAGGATGTCTCGTCGCGCACTGGAAAAGTGTATGTTTCAGAAATGAACAAGGAGAATTCAAACTTACAGTGAGTGGCGTGATTTGACATGAAACGACGCCCTGAAAAATTGAAGATTATGAGAGAAGTGGAAAGTGGTTACGGAAGCATGCAGGTTAGTGTAGCGGGTGATTTTGAGCAAAAAGCAACCGAAAAAGAAGGTCCCAAACTTAAAAAGTTACCATCTGTCTGCTTTTCGTCTCCCCATTTCCACCCAGCATCTAAAAATATATGTAGCTACTCAATCTTTGAACAGGTGAAGACTGTTCTGTATTGATACTAACTTGTGCCTACCTTTAGAGAAAGAGACAGGGAAATGATTGGTTTGAAGTCTGGAGTTGCTCTTGATTCCTACAAGAAGTGGAGATCCACGTCTAGAAGCAACGAGCTGTCCTGGGAAGCGAGACGACTTGAAAGCCAAGGCAAAGGCACCTTCCAATTGCTGGATGACGGTCTCGACCAGTTGACGGAACGAGAAGTCTGGGTAGCGATCATGGATGTGTTGGGCGAGCTTTGCAATCACTTCCGTATCTGTCTCCGACTCGAACTTGTGCCCCTTCTTCTCAAGGTACTCCTTGATCTCGCGATAGTTCGTGATGATTCCGTTGTGAACAACGAGAAACTCGTTTTTTTCGTTACTGCGATGGGGATGCGAATTTACATCCCGTGGTGATCCGTGAGTGGCCCAACGAGTATGTGCAATTCCACAGTGAATGTTGTACTCCATATCCATATCGAGATCAGCTGCGCTCTCTTTTATGAAGTCGCTCAGCACAGACACTTTCCCAGCTTTTCGGAGCAATGCTACTTTTGAGTGTGGCGTTTCAATGTCATTCGATCCATCAATGGCGATTCCGGCCGAGTCGTATCCTCTGTACTCCATTCTCTGAAGTCCTTGAACCAAAATGTCCACAATTTCCGATCGCTTCTTCGGCGTAAGGAAGTTGAGATAAGCGAAGATTCCGCACATCTTTGGCTGGTTAGTAGTGGATATTACCTGGAAGAAAGAAGCTTAGGTTAACTCTGGTAGAGCTCAGAGCAAGACATGCAAGAGTGAAATGTATTGAAAACCGAACACCCAGAATGAATATGAATGAATGTAGGAGATCGAGGAGAGAGATTGCGAGAAGTCCAGTGTAAACATGGGAAGAGAATGGACTGATGACCCGAGAAATGGCCGCTCCTCCATCTCCGCTGTAGCACCAGATACTATCTTCACCAGGCCGAACGAGGAGCCTCTTGATACTTTTCTTTCGTGCCCTTTCAATGTTAAAGAGAAACGAGACGACAGACACTTTTTGCAGCGTTGGACCACCCCAAAAAAGAATGGAAAACGACGAGAGGCAAGGGAGCCGAGAGATGAAATGAGATGAAGAGAAATAGAGAAAAGAGCGTTGTGACACGTGGAACTGAGTCACTCATTGTATTTTCCGCAGATAACTTCTCAAAATGACTTTGAATAAGCGACAGCTGTTTAAACAGACGAAAAGAAACTATGCCATTAAACGCGTTTTTAATAGGTAAGCTATTTAGCTGAAGTTCTAGCTTCCTCCTCATTGAGCGCTTCAAAAACCAATACAATGGTAAATATTGCTAATAAACGATTAGATAACCAACACGCTTTTTTATTTGACAAAAATGTCTGAATTCCGGGCAAAAAGTGAAACTTGAAAGATCTTCGGCCAAGTGATAAATGATAACAGTTGGTCGACCGTCATAGGTCATCTTTTTAGTTCGTATTTCTCGCCACCTTTGCAGAATATGAAATGAAAAATCAAGAAGGTGTGTGATACCTCTTTTATATGGCAAAACGATCGAAGCACGAGGAAACCGCCAACGCATTTGTCAGTCATGGGAATCTGGCAGTTAGTTTTGCATATTAATACTTGCTTCGCAAAAGCTGACGTCGAGTAAGACGTGTAATAGACGTAGCCCTACGACCAAGGTGATTCGTACAACGAAGAATCGTCAAAAAATGGGAACAGCAACTCGAAAAATAAAAACAATGCGTTCCAGAGCGACATTCAGATCACCTTTTATAGGCGTTACTGCTGATCTGCTCATTTTTTGCCGCCTACTGGTTCAATGACCTTCTTATTTCCGGAAAAAGGTCAACGAAACACTGTTTCTAGTTTGATATTAGGCGGCGTAATGGAAACAGGTTACGGTAACAATGATTGCGGGACTGCGAGTAGAGTGGCAAGGTCTCGAAACGAATCTACAGTTTATTCAATTAAAATTTGAGTTGTTCTTCAGTTTTTCGTGCGTTGTACATTGTTTAGCTTCCTATTTTTCAAACGTGATAAACCTCTATATCCACAACTTAGTTGGGTAGACGATTTGATTTTCAACAGTTTTCACGTTCTGAAATACTAACGACGTAACTGCTTCAGAAACTAACAGAAAACAAAAACCATGCGGCGATCGAGATCCTCTACAGTCCGATAGCCTCTTCTTCACGTGAAATACGCAGAAAACAGAACTAATAATGTTATTTTCAAAAACCGCACGGACGCGTCCGTACCGAAAGATCGACCGGAAATGTTTGAATAAGAAAATAATGAGACAATTCAACATAATAATAAAATGATAAGCGTAATGAAAACGGAAACTTTTAGAGGTGAATTATTCAACTTTCATATTCGCCTTTGCGTAGATCTTCTTGATTTCAAGCGCATATTTGTTCTCAATCCCGAAATCATCGTTGAAGCTCGTGATAACTTCGTGGAATTTGGTCGTCTGGTTAAGCTTTGAAGCCACATCGGAAAATCTTATGAAGAAATGAGTCAAATAGTAGTTGCGAATTCCTTGGATCTCTCTTCGATGAATGCGCATTGGATCTCCATTGCTTCGCGGGCTCAGAAAGTATTCCGCACGAAGCCCAATATTGTTCACAAGTCCTCGGAACATCGGTAATACTGTCTGAAACATTAATAGTTATCTAGGAATTTCCAACTAAGGACTTACATCGAAATGCTGTTGAACCATTCCGAGCCGTGCGTTATGCTCGTCCGCGTTTTTTTTCAGTGAATCGTCTCTCAATGTCTGTTCGGCACGAGCTCGAAGTCTCAAAGACGCTTCAAAATCAGAAATTTGAGCTCCATCCGCACGTTTGTATCCTCCAATAAGAGTCAACTCATCATCAGTAATTGTAGAGCTTTTTACCATCATACCGAGTTTGAGAGCAATGGTTATCTCAAAGTTTTGCACATCCTATGAAGACGAAAATTATTTTTCTTTAAAATTAATATGTAGTTACTTACAACTATAGTGCAAAGCGCATGGAATTCGAGAGCAGCGTGTTCGACTTTATCCATGGTCAACTGAGAGTCTTTTTCTTGCTCGAGTACTGTACCATCTTTAATCAGCGATAAAAGTGTTGTTCCATTAGCAACTGCATTTGACAACATTTTTGGAAGCTCAAACTTAAGAGCTTTGCGAATGACATTCCTAAAAAGGAACTCGTCGGACGGCTGGTTAAGCATAGCCTTTCGAAGCAGTCTATTGCATTCTTCCATAGCTGCCAATGCAGTTTCTTCTCCTCCAACTAACAACCAGTTCCATTGATCGATCTGTGTATCCAACGAAGCAGCACCGGATTCGTCTTCCTTTCTGATTTGCTCAGTTAGAGTGCATGCACATTGTCCAAAGTTTATATCTGATTCCTTCAGGCATTCAACGAAAAGATCTCTTTCTTCCGAGGATTCCACACCTGAAAAGTTATTATCTCATTAGTTATTATCTAGAAAGTAACATCTTTTCCATCATTACTTTTCATTGTCTCGACTAGTTCTTGCAGCTTCATGCCCTCCGGCAAAAACCTTGAATAGAAAGCAGCCATCCACTTGTGGGATGTAGTTCCAGTTCTAGCCCGAAGATCGTCAAAACCCAGAACAATCACTGCATTTCCATCATCATTTGGTTCAAAACCACTGGCATATGAAACAGCGACAAGATGGAAGAAAATATCTAATGCAAGCATGTTCACTTCACAACTCTTGTCATTAGGGTAATATTCTCCAACGGTCTCGTTAGCAAACGCGTACAAGTCTTGAATATTGTCATTGAGCATATCATCGACGACACGCAAGAGAATAAAAACTTCTTTGGTGCGATCCGATTCCTGCAAATGCGTAAATGAGCCATTTGATTAATTTTTCCCTAACTTACAGCTCTCAGTTCATCCAAGATTGACTTGGCAGTTAGAGGCACGTTGAATAGCGTAGAGATTTGTTCTTGACTCATAACTCCTTCGGCGGCTAAAAGTCTGGCAAGGAATGCAGAGTTTGCATATGCCCACACTTTCTCGATGACAGTTTTTCCAGTTTTCACCAAAGGAGCTATATTTCCACGCACGGCAGAGATCAATGTCCAGTAAACACTGTCTCTATCTCCTTCCGATTCTTCAATCAACTTCTGAGTCATCTGATAGTATTTGGCACGACGCGCTCTTCTGTGTTCTCCAAAGTTTTGCTTTGTAACTTGAAGGGGAACATCTAACGGATTTCGAAGCATCGCGTGCAATTGGAGTTGTGCGCCCAAAGCCGACATGCCAAGATCAATCGCTAAATTTGCAGCTTTTGCAGTCTCGCCACTTCTCACAAGTTGAAAGAGTACGTTCATCGCGTTCTGCTCAAGCTCTCGATCTTCTTTCATTCCCGGTATATCGGGGTCAATACAGGCATCTTTTGGACCACTTGTTGCGAAAGTAGGGCGCTTCAAAGCCATGATAGAGTTGATTCGAGCTGATTTTGTGTTTTCCAGCTTTCGAACTTTATCTCCGAGTCCATTTTCGTATTGCTGCTCACAAATCGCTTTCTCACTCCATAGAAGTAGAGCCTTAAATAAATTTTTGTTGGTTGGGATACAGTAAGTCATAGAATTACATAGATTTTTCTGAACTCCACATCGTCGACAATGAGCTTACTGAGCAAAGATACTTCAGCAGTATCGTCATATTCGTGAGCCAATGCTGTATAGATGGATAGGACACTGGCAATTTGAACAGCTTCATTGGCATACATCTGTGAAGAAAGTGCGAACTTTGAGCCAGCTGGAAGTTTCCTAGTTTGTCTCTCAACGTCTGAGAAAATCTAAAAGAAAAATTTTATATCAACAATAACAAAAAGATTATGCAAACCTCATGAAGCCTAGTCCACATAACTGGAGAAATCTGTCCACCTGGAATATCGAACTCCCCAAGAGCTAGAGCACATAACTCTTGGTATAATTTCTCACAAAGATTAGTGTGAACTGAAAATTAGTTGAATTTTTATTTCGAACAAAGCATTTCTGGATGAGTATTACAAATTGAGGTGTACTTGTAGGCGGCTTCATTCTGGCGAGCAATTTCCACACTAACGGCATCTAAGCTTGAGGATCGATCTTCCGGAGCGAGAATTTCTGACATTGTGCTGAAAAAAGCACTGGAGAACTTTTTTGCTACGAACTTTAATAAATTTAGCGTAAAAACGTGAGAAAGTGCGAAGAAAACGCTATACTATTGGTGAAGAGGCTGCTATAATTTGAATTGTTCCTTTTAAAGATAGCTTTTTTTTAAAGATAGCAAGTGCGCGCTAGTGGAAAGTTCTATGCGCGGGATTTCAAACACATTTTTGGCCCATTGAATTTTTCGAGTTGAACCGTTTTTCGAAAGGCTAATGGTGTTCCGGATCATGAGACTTTCATGGATTACTAAACGAATTCCTCAAACAGTTTATTCAAGTTGCTATTTTCTTTAAATCCTTGAAAGTTAGAAATGTTAAATTGAGAAGGCTCAATCAACAATCAACATAATATTTTTGAAATAGAATAACTGAAAATCAAATCGTTTGAAACCGGTTTGTTGAATAAAAAACAAATGAAAAAATGTTTATCTATCAGAAAATAAGCCTTGGAGTGATTAATTATACTCGAGATATTCCGCGATTTCACAATGTTTCGGAAGCAATGAAAGTGTTTCGAATTATTAGCCTTGGATCCACAGGTATTTGAACTCCTTGTCGCTTATATTCATGTCCTGTTGGTTGATATTTTTCTCGAACAAAGATTGGAATGGCTGCTCCTCCTTCTGCTTTCCACTGTTTTCGAGACGTTTGATCAATGAACTCTATTCGAATTTTTACATCGCAAGACTGAAATAATGATATCTGTATAATGGGTAAGGGTTCAAAACAAACCGTTTTGAAACTGAGAAGATATTGAGCAGTGAAGTGATTATTTTCACTTAAGTCTACCGATTCTTTGAATACTTGATTGTGCTGAAAAAAATTGAGAATAAAGTGAACCAGGTGAGTTAAAACTAACAGTATGACTTGAAACTGGCACCACTTCTGCAATAACAACTATGGTTTTAATGGAGGATGGATGCGTGGAAGTCATTGATCCGTCTACTCGTAATGGAATAGTTTCTCCTTGCATCACATTTACCGGTCTATCCTTATCTGCTTGCGGTGTTGTGGATATCTAAAACCCGCCGTGAAAATGATTAACCAACAAGAAACTAGATTCGAACCTTGAAGTCAACATGATAAAACTGCTCGAAGTAGAACCTCGGAAGCATGTAGGGAATCAAAGCTAGCTGCTCAATGATAGTGTTCAGAATATTGACGATCTGAATAGTTTTAGTTTTTTGATTAGGTTGGTTCGGTTTCTTACATTAATATTGAGTTCAAAATCATATCGGAGGCGTTGAATCTTTTCGATAACCCACTGAAGTCGTTCTCTTTGAAGTATTGAGCAGGTACGGTTATTTCTTAATTCAGGAATTTGAATAATTCTGGAACAGAGAAGTTGAGAATATGAGATTGATTTGAAACTTAACATACATATCGGCCGATTGTTTTTTTAACACCACTCTGACAGCTGTTTGAAGGACAGAAACTCGTAGATAATACAGTGTTATGAGATCAAATGAAGTTGGATCAGCACAGAAACTGGCACGAACCAGAGCTGTCCATTCGGAAAATGCGTCGTTGAGAGAGGGCTCACATGAAGCAAGCTGAAAGTAGGAAAAGATTTCATATAAGCATTACTGGAAACTCTCACCGCTATCAAGAACCGTTTTGCCATGACTGGATTGAAAAACTTGTCCGGTTTCAAAGCACCAGACAGGACAGTTTGGAATGGGCGAATGACCGAAATAAGATGAAAATAAGCATAGGAACTTGACAACATTGCAGAAACCATTCCAATTGGGAATCGAAGATATTTTTCAAAAGTATTAGTTTTTCCTGTTCTCAACGCGGATAGAGCGCTGAGTAAATGAGATTGTTGAGTTTCCAACTCATCAAGTCCAATTTCCGTCAGCTGTGAATTCCCAATTTCTCGTAGTGCTGTGATCCAATTCCTTTCAAATTGTGACATATTCAATAGATTCAGGTCAGCCAAGTTAGGAGATGCCACACTCTTCCAATGACCATTCCGAAGAGCATTCCTTGCTGTTTCATACATTGATAATGGACATCCTTTATAGAAAATAGTAGGAGACTCAGGGGTTAAATCCGTTCCAATGGCAAGACAGAGATAAGAAAATAGGCTTGGATACGCATTGAATAAGTTATTATTCTTTTCTCTCATTGTCCATGCCCATTTATGAATTTCACGAATATAAAGCTTATCAGAATCACACAGTCGACACAGTAGCTCTAGTCGCTCCTTCTGGTTTTTATCGTTCGTGGCAGTGGTTTCGAATGCAGAAAACACAGCGGATATGATCATTGCTGTGAATGAATACTGTGTGTAGGGGAATGTGAGGAGAAGATCACCAATTGCACAGAATAACTGAAAGTTTACGTTTTCTTATTTTTTTTAAGCGGAAGTGTTTACTCTTGAAGCCAGCCTGCTCGGCAGTTTTCCACACGTGCACGCGTTTACGATGACTACAGTCAAGGCCGTCATCGTTGATTCAATGTATTCAGGTGTGTCGTTTTGAAATGCTCTCGGTGAGCATACAACTTGAGCAGCGAAGTAGATAAATCTAACACTGACACTCGGTATAGAATGTGATCCAAATCCAGTGTTTGAGACTACAAGACTTTTCAGCAGCGTCAGAATAGGATACGAGCTGTTCTTCACAAGTGAAATTGTTGCATCAAAAAACTCTATCAAGCATTGTCCAGTCATTGTTGGTTCGAGAGAATCTGTGAATGTCTGAATTCTCTATTTTATTTGAATGAACGCGGCAAAACAACTCACTCTAACTTGTGCTTCTGTCCAAACACTAGTGAAGCTGGCAAGTCTTTTCAGTTGTTTCAAAACTATAAGCCGCCTAGTTTCCGTTTGTGATGGCCCACTGTTTCGAACGGAATTCAATAGATTCAGCAGTAAATCAATCTGGAAAATGAGCAGCAATACAGAACATATCTAATTCGAATCTCACTTGTTTAGGAATAGAATATCTGATTTCAATGCAAAGACTTGTTGTAGATTTCAAAAATTCGTGGAAGTACTCATCACTGATTGACCTTCGAAGAACTAAATCAGCTATTCCAAACACTTGCTCAACTACTTGAGCAGTAGCGCTCATTGTAGAAAATACAGAGCATATTAATACTTTTCGAGGCTCTGATACTTCATCTTCTTTTAATATTTTCCCGATTTGCAGTACGATTGACTCGGCGAATGAATGGGAGATAGACGCGTATGATTTTAGAGCTCTGCAAGTCGCTCGAAACTCTCCATCGTGGCTTGTGGATAGCGACTCGCGAATCAAATGATGAGTCGTATTACAATCTGGTAAAAGCGGTGCCAACTCGGCAATAACATCAAGTACAGCTTCTCGAGCGTTCGGATCGTTTGAATGACTAACTTTTAGAATCCTCTTAAATATTTCAGAAGAAGAGAATGCAAGTTTTAAATGTGAACCACACTGTCCCAATGATCGGGCAGCAGCTACACGCAAATCGAGACTTCTGAAATGTAACTGAATAGTTAGATGTATTTTCGTTGTTATCTAACCCGTCTTTAAATGCATCGGCTAGCCGGACTACTAAAGAATTAACAAATGTCGGAATTGGGTAATCTTGAACTAATCGACTGAGTGTAGAAACAGTTGCTAGTTGTTCCGCGGCGGACCCTCGTAAGCCCTTGTCGAAAGCCGCTTCCAGATGAGCAGTTCCAGTCATCCTGAAACTTTTGAGGGGTTGAACAACAATTTCTCCGGAGCTCAATGTCTAGTGAAAATCATAATCAAGGTATAATAATTAAAAAGAAGGGCAAAAACAACTTGTTATTACAATATAATAGGTACATGAATGAAACATGCTTTATTTAAAAAATAGAAAACATTTTCGGATATTGATTTTTAAACAGGATATCTACGAAAAAGATAAAACAGATTGGTGTTATCGGGAGCTTTAAAACACGGAGATCATTGAGAAAAATGAAAAAGCATTGGAGGAAGGGGTAAAGCCTTTTAGAGGTATTTTGAAATGACATTTTACAAATTATTAACTGAATTTGACTGAATTCTAGTCACGAACTTTGTTCATTTCGAAAACTTGAAGCCCGTCCACTATTTTCAGTTCTTTGATTCCTTGTGGAGTGAAGAAAATAAATTGATTGTGGGGGAATTTTTTGGTGGCCAGCTCCACGAGAAGATCCATCACGAGCTGAAATACAAATGTTTTAATAATGCAACTCGTCGTTTTGTGATAACTACAGACCTTTCTGTTCATCATATCCATAAAAACGTCAAACTCATCCATCATTCGGAAGGGTTGTTCCATAACTTCCCACAATGACATGACTAGTGCAGCTGTAACAAATGATCGCTCTCCACCAGACAATCCTTTCAGATCACGTTGCTTCTTCTTCTTCTTTTGTGGCTTCGACTTCTTTCTTCGAGGAGCTCCATCATCGCTGTCAGAGCCTGAATAAGGTTCCGAATCTACAACCTCTTCGTCACTACTTTCTTCGGGATGAGCCCGGTCAGCCATTGAATCCTTTTCTTTACAGGATTTCACATTAACATTGAGAGTCTGTTTATCGTGGTCGAATTCGAGACCACCAATGAAGTGTCCTCGCACTTCTAGCAGTTCTCGGAACTTTTCACATACTTTCATTTGAGTATAGTGTCTCAGAGTTGGATACGCTTTCACTCGCTGATCATGTATATCTTGTAGTTTATCGAGAGATTCACTCAGAGACCGGCAGAAGTATCGATGTTTTTTCATAACTTCTTTAAACTTTTTAACCGCATCAAAAGTGATAGACATATCGCATCCTTGTGCAGCTCGATCAATTCTTTTCTGCATCTCGGTAGCTAGTTTGTCAGCTTTTTCAGTAGGAGGAAAGTCGGCGAGATCTGGTGGATCCTGTTCTCCAGGTGGCATAGGATGATTTTGTTTTTCTATGTTAATTTCTACTTGTTTCTCATCTTTATCACACCTGATTCTAGCTTCTTCGTGAACCAACTCATTTCCGTCCGCTTTCAACTTATCAAGACGAGCTCTCATAACTTCAGCTTCTTCATCGAACTTTCCTAATACCACATATCTTTCATGACTTTCCGTCTTAAAGTTTTCAACTTCTTTTTGCAGTTCAGCGCGATTCATTTTAGCCTTTTCCTTTTCTGCTATTGCCGGTTTGATTTGAACTTCCACTTCTTTTATTTGATTTTCAAGTTCTTTCCACTCTTTCTCGATCTCTGGAATCTTCTTTTTCAATTCTTCAATCGTATCCGCAAATGTATCAATCTGATCTTCATTTGCCGTTTGAGCTAGATCTCTTTTCAGATCCTCCAATATACGGTTCATCTTCACCTCCTGGCTACGAAGGTTGGATAGCTTTCGTTCAAAATCTTCACATGCAACTTTGGCGTTTTGACGTTCTTTGTAAAGCTCTCTCAATTCCGATTCATATTTCCTGAGTTCGGTCGATTCTAAACGTGATATTTCTTTTTCCATCTCTTCGGCCTCGTTGCTCAATGCTGCTTCATCAACATCGATTTTATCACTGCAGAAAATTCCAGTTGCTCGTTGTCCTTTTCCTGGATAGAAACGATATTGGCTTTTCGGTCCATTAACATATACTTGGGCACCATCCAACGTATATGCTTTTCGAACATTGCTTGGTGGATTATTACTACCCATAACCTTCATAGCGACATTTTTTTCTTCAAAGAGTAAAAATTGCTCACAATTTGTTTTATCGATGAGGGCATTGCTGGAAATTTTATATTAGAGTCTTGATATTGAAAATGAAATCTCACTGAATATCCGGATCAGAAATTTGAAGAACCCGATAAAACGACTGAAAGTCGCATTTGGGTTCAAGGAGATTTTGGTAAATTTGTCCGGAGAACTCTGTCACAATGATTTGAGGCATTTCGTGAGGAGGAATTCTCAAGCTTTCAAAAATCTTGCGGAGAAGAGCTGCATCACTATTACACGAGCACAAGAAGCAAGAAGCAAGATTTGCAATGCACTCTTCCACAGCTAATGACCATTTAGGTTGTGTCAAAGTGACGAATTTTCCTAATGGTCCCTTTGGCAACTTTTGAAACTGCTGCCGGTGTTTTGTAATTTGCTCAATGATTTCTGCCATATTTCGTCCGAACCTGAAAACACAGTTTAAGGCATGATTCTAGAAGATATTTTTATCGCTTACTTGTTGATTGTGTTCTGCTTTGTGGCCCTGGCAGTACGCAATAAATCTTTGCTTTGGCGAAGTTTTGATCGCAGTTTCGATATATGAGAAGATACTTCACTTTTCTGGCCTTCCTTGTTTCTATAATCATCATACAACTGATCGATTTTATCTTTCAGTTTGTTCAGCTCTCCACTGAGTTCCATTTCCTCTCTTTCTTGACTGATACGATGGAGATCACTATCGACGTTTTTGATCCGTTCGGTCAATTGTGCATTACCCTGTTGATCTAATGCTGCGTCCATTTGGCGTTGAGTATTTTCAATAGCTTCTTGAACTTGCTTTATGTTGTTCTTTTTTCGTCTGATTTGAATATCATATGTTTTAATAGCTTCTTGGAGACTCGATAGTTTCTTTGTTTTTTCTTCCAAGTCTACATCAGCCTCGTCTACATCTTCTTTTGCTAGAGTAACTTCATCAGACAAGCTTTGAATTTTTTTCTCGACTTCGGCTCTTTCCAAACGATTCTTGGCGTATTCAACCTTGAACTGCTCGTGGTACTTCTTCTGCAACTCTTGCTTTCTTAGATTAATCGCAAGATCGGTGTCCAAGTCGCGAAGTGGGCAGAACATCAGCTTCCATCGATAGGAGAGCATTTGTGCACGATCAGTTTCCAGCTGTGCTTGCAATTCTCTCTGTTCTTGCATTCGTTTCAGCTTTCTACTTTCGAGTGCAACTTCTGCCGTCTTTTGGTCGACAACGCGTCGGCATTCTTTTATTGTAGCATCAAAACGGATATACGACGACCGGATGTTCTCTAGATTTGTTGATTCGAGATAGAGCTTATAGACGTTGCTGGGTTTGAAATTAGCAAGAAAACTACGAGACCTATCCTGACTCATCCAAAATGCCGGATTCGAAAGATGAATGTTGAACCGTTCGATTATTCGGTCAATATCCGCCTTCTTCTTACTGATAACTCTTTCACTTGTATTACCGGAGGATGAAAGTTTGATACTTTTCATCACGTAAGTTGATGATGATTGATTGATAGTACGCTCGATAGACACTAGATCATCGTAGTCCTGATGGGCATTCAAACCGGCATTCGTCAGAGTGATGGTGATTTTCGCTTGTCTGCAAATCTCAATATATTCGAAAACATCAAATTTATAATTTACGGTTTTTCATTGAATGCAGAAAACGTGAAATGCTTCACGCATGTTAAAAGGTGAACGAACTTACGTTGTGCCATCTTTGATGTACGATTTCACAGTATTTCCTCTATCGTTATCAGAACCTCTTCCACCAAGACCCAAGTTGATCGCAGCAAATAAGGCACTTTTACCGCCTAAACATAAATTCAGAAAATAAATTTCTCGGGAAAAAAAGCATACTTCCATTGGGGCCGCCGATATAGAAACAATTATTCTCTCGTGTGTTGAAATCAATTTGCAGGTTTCCGTGGCACATGAAGTTTTGAAGCTTGACTGAAGAGACACGTCCTGCTACCTGAATCCTCTCTGCAATAAAATAATGTTTTTCACTATTCGACCAATCGTTTCACTTGCCTGGTATATCTAATCTTGGTTTCTTTGCAGGTGTGGAAGAAGTGCAATCTTGAGCCATGTTTAGGGCACTAGCTGGCGACAAGTTTTCATTTGGACTGGAACCGTCTCTCTTGCTCATGCCACTGCAAAAATAAAATGAAGAATCGATTGGAATATACCATGTTTTGAAATTGAAATAACACCGCGAAACCCGATAAGAAAGTGTCTTTGCTCTCCCTAGGCCACGGCCATTAGCAATGCTTTCGAAAAACAACTAAAATAAGTGGAAGGGGGGGGGGGGGGGGGGGGAATGAAATCACACAAAATTCGATTCTTTCCGAATGCTAGGATGATTTTTCTTGAAATCGATCGATAAATGTGTAGTCGCAGGGGCACAAGATTGGGACACAAATAGTGTGTAGATTAAGGAACGTTGAATTGCATGAATATTTCTATCGATCAAATATGGTTGAAGCAGAAGGATTTGAAAACAGAATTTTTGTAGGGGCATGAAAAAAGGCAGACAACACATTAACTGCCCACTGTCTCATTCCATGCAAAACCCATCATACCCCATCACTACCCGCGCCTTTAAGGTTACTGTATTTAATTCGAAAAGTTATTAGAGAAACCTTCTAGCATAAGAACGCAAATGTATATGTTCCTAGAGGTTTATAGGAAAGAAAAGCAAAGAACTCATCGGCTTCAACTGAGTATAAGCATTGTTACACATACTTTTTCTGTTTTCTCTTTCTATCTCTTCCAAGTGTACTAATTCACATAGATTCTCTTGAAATTTCATCCATTCAAACACATGAACTTTATCATTCAGAAAGGTTAGTTAGTTTCTAGCGACTCAAAAATTGCTTGGGGTCTCTGTTTGCTGTCGTATGTTTCGTCGTTTGCGTAATGATGACTCACCATTTGAATTTATCGAGTTCGCTCAATCGTCAAAAAGCATTTGCCGTCTTTCCTGCACGAAAATGAGTAAAACCTTCAAAATCCTAAACTAACAAAAATCTATTGTTTCAGATAATAATTTAATTGCTTTCTCTGCTTATTTGAAACAGCAAAAAACTTGATCAGATTGTAATGAATGAATGTGTTTCTTCTTCTTTATCTTCTCGCCTTCCTTCTCCTGGCTCCCATTTCCCCCCTTTCTCAAAACAAACAACATTTTTCTCACTTTCTCGTGGACCTTATTCCTTTTCTCGATGTCTCAAAGAAGGTCGAAGCCTTATAAGTTGAACAATTTTTAAGCTGTGAAATTCCAGAAGTTTCAAAATGTCAGTGACTGCGAAAAACTTTTACCGAAGACCACTGCCTGAGACATGTATAGAGTTCTCGAGTGACCTAGGAAAGAAACTTTTCACAGAAGCGTTGTTAAAAGGATCTGCTAACATATACTTCAAACTAGCATCGCAATTCAGAACTCAGGATGAACCAGCATACTGTGGTTTGAGTACACTCGGTCAGTTTGCCAAATAATAATATTTCGGTATTTTAACGACTTCAGTGATGGTTCTGAATGCACTAGAAGTGGATCCTGAGAAAGTATGGAAAGCGCCCTGGAGGTTCTACCACGAAACAATGCTTGATTGCTGTGTGCCTCTTGAAAATATCAAAAAGTGGGTGTTGACATTCACACTAATCTAAACGGCATTATCAGATCTGGAATTAATCTACAACAGTTCTCGTGTCTCGCCACATGTAATCGGTTGAAGTCATCTGTTAGTTATGGTGAAAACACGCCAGGTATCTCGTAGCATGTTTTTTAGCTTTAAAACATTCATTTCAGATTTTCTGAAAAAGTTTCGAAAGTCCCTTGTCAACTCTGTAAAGAGTGATGATCAGGTTTTGGTGGCCAGTTATGATAGGAGTGTGCTCGGCCAGACAGGATCCGGACATTTCTCTCCATTAGCTGCCTACCACGAAGATACTGATCAAGTACTAATAATGGACGTTGCACGCTTTAAATACCCTCCACATTGGGTAAAGCTGGAAGCTCTACAACAAGCCTTATGTTCCACTGACACAACAACCAAGAAACCACGTGGCTTTGTTGAGTTAGAGCTGAGGCAAGGAACGAGGCCGCTGATAATGTATGGGTTGAAAGCATATGTGAATGTAAATGATTCCGATTTTGCCACATCTGTGATCACTTGGAAGGAGTTTTTATTATGTGATCCATTGGAAGATGAGGAAGAGGAGTTTCAGTTATGCTGCCGAAAATTTGGTCAATGTTTCACCCCACATGCCTTGTGCTGTACTCAAAAGACATTCGATGCAGACCAAAAGAACTCTTGCACGGAGTGTTCAAGCGAACAAAGTGAGGCTTGTAGATTGATTTGTGCAGAAATTCGAAGAACTCGATTCGCTGAAGTATTTTCGAGCTCGGCAGTTGCTGCTCTTCTTGTCGCATGGCCATTTTCACATGGATATTCTGAACGAAGTGATCGAATCGGGAATCTTGCTGAGCAGTATAAAAATGAGTTTTCCGCTGAAACTATGAATGAAATGAGTGAGTGATTCTCTGGCTGTTTCTGAAAGCTTTCACAATGTAATTCCAGACCAACTGACGACCCAGATTCGAACGTTAATATGTTGTTCAAAACCACCTGTCGTTATCAATATCAACAAACCAGACATACCTCCTAGCAAGTGCTCAAAAAATAAAATCGGAGAATCTTGTGCGTGTGCTAATGATGTTCATTTGTAAATTTGGATCTGAACCTAAGCTCGTAATTATTTGTCATTAGACATTAAAGGATGATCATTAAACATGTAATCTAACTATGTAGTTATACAGTAAAAAGGATTCAAATATACAGGTATACAGTCTATGAAGAGAGGTAGGCGATAACTTTGGCGAACTGGGTTTTGAGATCTGTTGAGTCCGTTCGAATTTTTGCAAATCCACGTCTTTTCTTTTGCTTCATAGTTAGAATTTTCGGTTCTTTTTTCTTTCCTTTCTCCAACTTCTTATCGTCTTGAGCTCTTCGGCTTGCCTATAAAAGCAACTATAGTTTCTAATGTTTCGATTGGATATTATCTTACGCAATGACTTTTAATAAGATGGAAATGTTCTCTGACCAACCAGAAACTACGTGTTTCGCTGGCCATGGAAATCTTGATATACGCTGGTTCAAGCTCCTCGTCTCTACCTTCAAATTCAATTATCCAGTTTTGCTGAGGCACGGATTCAACGGCTTCTCGAAGTCGATTCATAACCTGAGCAACACATGTTGTTGCCACATCTGGCAATCCTTCGAATCGCTTACGATTGCCATGGTAGTATTCCTTGAGATCAAATCGATGAATCTGATAACTAGCAATTTATGGCATTAATGACATTCGTGCTTACCGTTTTGACTGGCTCATTTTCCTCTGAACGCATACCAATAATACAGTTTGTCATTCCCATCCAGAAGCAACGGGACCAGAGGTAGTCAAAACTTTCTGAGCTGAAAAGATAGAGGAAACTAGTTAAAATCTTTAATTGAGACTAACATGCTGTCTTGATCATGACCCAGACAAACACGATTGATTCTTCCAGTCATCACAGCAGCATTAACAGCTGAAATTTATGACTTATTTAGATTTTTGAAAAAGTTATATAGCTTTTGTTGACTGTTCAATATGGAAAACTAACTTTGTCGTTCATTCGACATGTCCACTTCGCCGATAACGATCATTTTGACCACTGCATCTCGGTGTTGAAGTGTGGAAAGTATGACTCTGCTTCCGTGTAGCGTTGGATCTGTCTTTCGTGTCTCTTCTCTGCTACATAATCGTTGTGCAAATGCCAAAGATTCGCGCCGTTTCTCAGCAATCATACTGAACCTGAATTTTATCATGATCGGAGTGTTAGATTATGCACGGACTCGAAACGTGGGAGATCTATTTCATCTAGATCGTCGTCGCACAAAACAATAATTCTCTTTCTTTGAATAACTTCCAAATGAGCTCGAAGACGCCATGATACATCTGGTTTGAAAACAGCGCCAGCGATTTTATCGAGAGTTTCACTTGCAACCAGAATGTCTACGTCTCCTAAACAAAACCCGGCTTCGTCTATTCCATCGAGTATTGTTGTCATATGCTCACTACTACCTCCCTGTAAATAGACAATTGTAGCATAACCACAACATTCAGGAGACTCACTTTAAGATAAACTTCCATTGATTTACTCAAATGGACCGAGACAGGTTGGTCTAATTGGATCATACTTGCTGTTTTATCATCGATTATTTTCGAGTATTTACGCGGAATCATTCGAGAACGGTTAAGATACCTTTCCGACGACTTTTTGAATGTCAAACCATCAGCAATCTCAAATGGGATGGTGAACAATGAACCGGGGACGCTGAAGGGTCTTAACATTTACGACATAAATAGGTAATTTACCTATAAGTGTCATAAGCACCCATTTCCGTTCGGATCCATGGATCGACTTCGATTTCTTCCATTCCAAGGTGTTGAGTGGCTTCATAAATTCGATCAGTATCGGAAGTCGCAACAGCTAGATTAAAGGAGCATTCTTCTCAAATCTACAATGAGTCTAGCATGGAATACCGTAATCTTTAAAACCCTTTTTTTTTTTGGGAAGCATTTTGGGAAGCGAGGGCTTCCCAAAATGTTCAAAGTGTCATATTCATGAGTATTGATAAAATTATGTTTTAAATACATGAATTTATTCGTTTGTAAAATATTTTTTCGAAGTTTAAGACATGTCAAGCTTAGCTAGGCGAATGGTATAAATCTCTCCATTAGCCACCGCGTCGTAGCTGCAGAAGTTCTTGTCCTAAAAACAAAATGTCTCCTATCTGGAATTTAGAGAAAGCTCATACAGAAACAACTCCATCAAGTGCGAATTCGTCGAATTGGATGCAAGTAATAGCCCATCCTGGACGGTTCAAGTTGAGAACAAGGGTGTTCACGATGTTCTGAATACGCTTTATGATACCATGTTACCCAGATTGAATAATCAACTAACCTTGCAGCTGTTTTGAGTGGTCTTTTTGAGTGCATTTGTGACATCTTGTCTCAGAACTGGGTCGACGCAAAACTGAGCGTTTGGATCGTCGTCATCTGAAGTTTAAGTTGAAACATCTAGCAATTTTTTTCAACAATCTATTTCAAAATTACAAGATGAATGACTAGGAGTCCGATTAACAACTCCATAGTCTATAAACTACCATTGATTTTGGCCTGAGAATGAAGAGAGACAATCTCTTTGACTGGACGAGATCTTTCAAGCATTGTAGCATTAGTTCCAGCCAAGTCAACTTTGTAGTTTTGAAGGGCAGTCCCAGTGTTCAAGCAACCTTCGAAGCAATAATACTTCTGGTTGAGCCTAGATCCTCCATAAGAAAAGTCTGTGACTCCTTCGGCAATTGACATAATCCAATGACCAGTGCCATCAGTGCAAACTATAAATTTGGTTTTTTTTTTTCAGAAATCAAAGATATAACTAGGGAAGTGTTTGAGGTTCCCACACAAGAATGTTCTGAAATTTTGTCTGTAAGGTATATCGAAGGTCTGGGAAAGCCTGAAAAATCCTAAAAAAGGAAAAGACCGAACGGGCCAAACTGACTTCAGAAATGGATTCAAGAGAGTCAATATAGTCTGTCCACAAAATTTCAGCCCATTCTTGAGTGGGAACCTCAAACACTTCCCTAGTAAGTGCCCTTACTGTTTGCACTAGAATATCCGATTGCTAGAAGAAGAACAGCACAACTAAAACGGTTCATCCTGTAAAAAATTAGTGCATATATTTTATTTCAAACCAGAATTGAGAAGTAATAAGATAGAATCGAGAGTGTAAAATCAAATAAGCGAGTTGGCAAATTGTCGTTTGATGCTGAAAATTAGTGATAACCGAAAATGAAACTAACCGTTGATTTCATTATTCCTTATCAGCTGGTCAAGAAAAAATCACAATTGTTTGTTGCTTGAACACTATGTGGGTTTAGAATGAATTTTATCAGAATTTGTATGGAAGGGACCTAGTTCGTATTATTGTAGTTCTCATAGTAGTGTACAAAAGGGATTGATGGGTTGAATGATTCATTTTGAAAAAAAAATCAAAGTCTATGACATATCCAATTTTGCAAGACGTATAGTGTAAACATTGTTTCCAGATTCTGCTTGAGCATCATAGCTGCAGAAGTTCATGTCCTAGAAAATAGAAGGGTAGACCATTTAAAAATTGAAAACGCACCGCAACAAAATCGTCGAGAGCAAATTCGTCATGCTGCATGCATGTGATTGCCCATCCTGGGCGGTTCAGGTTAAGAACTAGAGTGTTGACTACATTCTGGAAACATAAAAGAAATCCCTATACCACACTTTTAAAGTTTGTAATCCTGGCACTAGCTAGTCTCTCTGTAATACTGAACCAAAACCGTTCCATTCACCATATTTGCAGAGAGCTCGAAACGACACTCTATTAACTCTATACCTTGCAGTTATTTTGAGTTGTCTTCTGTAAAGCGTTCTTGACATCTTTTCTCAATAGTGGATCAACGCAAGAGTCAGCATTAGGATCCCAGTCTCCTGAATATACACATTTTATACTCGATCGATCTTGTTTTCGTACCATCAAACCGAGCAAGGTTTACGAGAATACTTTCAACTGAACGAGATCGCTCAATCTTTGTCCCATTTTTTCCGGATAGGTCAACTTTATAATTTTGAAGGGCAGTTTCAGTGTTCAAACACCCTTCAAAGCAGTAGTATTTCGTGTTGAGTCTAGATCCACCGTATGAATAATCTGAGACTCCAGTTGCAACGGAACCGATCCAATAACCAGTGTCATCAGTGCAGACTAGTAAGAGAATGAAACTAATAAAACATTGATACTTATAAATCAGTTACAATTAGTAGAACTGAGCTTAATTATAGTTATGAGTAGAAGAATGTCTCGTAAAAACATTATGAGAAAGAAGAAGTTCAATTGAGAACTTGTAGTTGAAAAGATGCAGTGAATGACGCCAGGTTTTTCTAAAAACCCAGTGATAATAAGAAAAAATCTCTATATCGTTTCCGCATTGTTCTTATCAATATACAGCAGTTTGATAGATTGGTAAAGAATAAGAAAATCAAAGTTTTAAAGACGTAAACTTTGAGCCGACTGGCGTGATTTCTCGATCTTTTAAAAGAAAGCATTTTACAGTCACTTCTTCCTCACTAGTCAGTGTAATGTCACAGGGGTGTTGGTTAATGAAGTAGATGCTATTGGACTAGAGAGAAACTACAGTACTCTTGCTATTTTTCAGAAGTTTTACAGTATGAAAAATAAATTCAAATTTCAAATTTCTCAAATTTCCCACCATTTCCTTCATTCCCTGTCACTTCAGAAGACATCTTCTCACACTACAAAATCAAACAATCTCCTCGCTTCTTCTCTTCAATTAGTCAAACCCAAACGACATTCCGTGTACACCTGCCGAGTGGAGAAGACGGTAGCCTCAAAGAGAAAAGGAAGGCTTCAGTCATCCGCGCGGACCAATAACAGCTGCTCATCGGAAGGCGGTTACCATTGATCATTTCACACCTTTCGTTTCCGTTCCAATCAACTATTGTTGAGATAGATCCGTATTCTGACCAAGAACGACAATCATATTGAACCCAATATAGATTCAGAAATCTAGACATTTGATCCTCAAGATTCCAAATTGATCCTTTTAGTATAATGTTTTGAAAGTATAACCGCAACTTCTCACGTCATCCTAATACTACTACTACTACTGAGCTGCTCCATTCTGTCATAACCAAGCAGTTCAAAGGACACCGAAACATTTATTTGAATTGCCACCGAGGGTGATTGTTTGTTCACACTTTTTAGGAATGCACTTTTCGAATGAAATTTCATTGGTCAGATTTTTTTTCAAAAAAGGAAAAGTGGTGAATTTGAACTACTGGGTCTTATCGGTTCTCATTCTTCAGTCTTCTATGGCTTGAGATAATCTAGAAAGCGAAAACATGTGGAACTAGTTTAGTAGTGAGTTTTCAGAGATTCGAGACTCTTAATCTACCATAAACTTTTTTAGAACACAGGAGAGTGAAAAAATAAAATTAAAGTCGTTGCGGGACTTATTAAAAATTAACTGCATGCGCCTTTAATCTGTACATTCCTTTCCGTCGTTGATTGATTCAATTTCTTTATTTTTTCTTAGTTCACGGTCTCCCCAACTTCCAAAAAGAACTGCAAGCGGTGGAGCGCGTTTGCATTTTACGCGGTGAATTTTTCATATTTCTAGCGTTTTATCCGTTTTTTTGTAAAAAACGCTAATAACATTGATAGACTAGTTGAAAACGAACATTTTAATTATAAAAGTAAAAAATTTGGTTGAAAATTGAAGGAGAAATTAGCTTGGTAAAATTAGGCCTGAAAAACTGAAAATTTCTGGATTTCGGTGAATCACGACGAGGGAATTGGACTTTTAAAAAAAGCGGTTAATACAAAGTTTGAAGACGTGTAACAGCAGCATTTTAAGCCATAGAACGCAGCAAAATGTTCACAAATGACTGAGAAATTAGAGAATCTACTGCTTGCAGTTTTTTTTGGCAGCTGGGGAGACCGTGTAGTTTACTATTTAAATGAATGCGAAAATATATTGAAAATGATTTGAATTCTGCATAATTCAATTCATGAGAAGATCACATTTTTCTCTCAAGCCCATTACATTTGTCCATCTTGTCATATCCGCTTTTCTCTTTTCCGTTCCGGATCTTTCATTTGAATAACGCGCTCTTCCTTCTATGGGTGCCATTAGAAAGCATGCGGTGCGGTCCCGCGTCGCGGTCATATTCGAGGCGGCAATCATCACTATTCAAATCGTCCATCGCACGGCCCAAGCGTAGAGGGCACGACGCAATTCACTACTTCAAAGGGATGACGCCGCCACGATGGTGATCGTCGATTGCGCAGACGAAAGAGTATGTGAGACGAAGAGATGCAGAAATCGATGGTTTGGCTAGACCTTGTCTATTGGCGAAAGAGTAGAGACGGGCCGATTGGTGCCTGCCTTCCACCATTTCTTTCCTCTTCGCTTGCTAACACACTCGCCCGAAACCTTATGAGGCATACAGTCGGGAGACGACTTTCTAATGTTCATTGCGTAACGCTTGCTCCTACTTGGTTTACTTTCTCCTGACTAATCCAAAGCTGTGTACTGGTCCTTGACCTAATGTCATTTATATCCTAACTACCGTTCTTTATGGCTATTTGGAGATCAGGTTGCTCTCCATGCCACTTTTTCATATCTAATCTATAACTTCACATCTATAATCATAAATAACCCAAACAATAAGAAAATAAATCTGAAATTCGCTCAACTCAAGTGATCTTTTTCGCATTAGCTTTTAATTCGACATCACTCTCCTGTAGGTTTCCTATTTTTCCATTCTCTATTCAGTCCATATTTCACTGCACGTCAAGGTCTAACCCGGTCTCCTCCCCCATTGACCACCCTGTTCGGCTCTTTTTGATCTCCCGCTGAGCGTTCGCCTTTCCCCCTCATTTACTTCATGAACTGTTCTTCTTCTTCTCTTTCACCTCGTTTCCGTTTTTCCACTTGTTTTTTTAATCTTCTTTTCAAAATGAATATGTTTTCCAGTTATACAGTAATGGCCGGTATCATTCGAACACTGTTCAGAAGCAAAAAATCGAAAAAGGAAGATGAGGAAAATGATGAGGATTTGGTAAGTTATTTCTGTAAAGGCTCGATGAGAATGTATCCAGATAAACATTCTCATTCTTGCTGAAATTTATAATCAAAAAAAACTTTATTCGATAAATTATTTAAATCTTAAACAACGTGATAATTTTTCAGGCTCGAGAAGTGTCCAATCGCCGCTCGTTCCGAGCACCCAGTACTTCCTCTAAACCACAGAGAAGAGCTGTAGCTCGGTTTGCTGACGACGGCGCTCTCTCCGCCACTGCAGCATATCATACGACATCAGCTCCGAAATTGAAGAAAGGACCACAGAGTTGTCCAGGAGGATATCGAGACGAGTCGGATGTTTCGTATGAGTCGGACAAATACTCTCAGAAAAGCAACTCTCACAGAAGGCGGGATGTCCTTCATCAGTCTATGAGACAAAACTTCACCATAGACGAAGGCCGAAAGTCAGGAAATAGTAGCAGACGCCATCACAGCAGCAAAAGTGACTTCAGAAGACGTGGCGAGTCCTCAGAATATGGAAGTGGAGATCCATCCCCAGTTGGTCAATATACTAGTCGTCACTCGCATTATGACGACAGAATAGAAGAATCAGAGAATGATGATTTCAGTGAGAAAGCACAATTTGCATACATCGAGCGCTCGCAACAACATTACATGCAAAAATACAAAGATTCTGAACAGAAGAGGCGAGAAGAAAAAAGAAAGCTGAAAGAAAAGGAAAAAGAGTGTAATGATGCTCAGAATACTATTATCCACTATATTAATCAATTAGAAAAAATGAAGAAGGAACGGGATTGTTATCGAAAAGAGTTGAGCCGGTGCAAGAAACAGCTTGAAATGATGCAGAACAACGGCTTCGATGTAAGTTCCATACTATTGAATAAAAAAAATTCAATATTTTGAACTACAGGCGTTCCATCATCATCGTCAACCACAAATGACAAATCAACAGCAATTTCCTCCAGCATTAAGTATGCAATATAACTACATGAATCCATCTATGAATTCTCATCTTCTACAATCAAGCTTTATGAACAGTGCTCCACCATCAAGTAACACACCAATGACAATGACTAGTGGTGGTGCTGGAGAATCGTTAACGAACCCATCTGATGTCAGCTTCCTTCAAAATTCTTTCATTCAGTCTTCATCTCAAGTTTTGTCCGGAATCACACCTTCTCCTGTATTCAAAGGTCTGTTTTCGACATAGATATGGGTCACCGATAATATATCTTTACTATTATTACCATAAAGATTCCGTGTGTGTGTGTTTGTTCGTCCGTCGGATGCCCTAGCGAGGCTCATACTGAACCGATTTTCATAAAATTTTGACTGATCGGTAGAGAATGCTGACGGGATGATGCCCGTCTTTTCCGTTTTCTGATAGGATCACTGATAAGCTCTGTGTTATCTATGCACATAGTCAAAATCACGTTCCCCAGCGTAAGCCAGGCGGTTGAGGCGCGAAGCGCCGGAGACCGTCTGGTATATATATATCTCTCACAACTCCTGTTTTTTCAGTACCAACGAACTTCGGAGACGACGATACTGACGAAGTCAAGGATTATCGTTCTGAGTTTCTGATTGAGACTGCTAGAAGTAGCAAAATCCGTGATGATATGAGTATTTCTCCATCGAGTTCTGCCGATAGCCAAGTAACTCTATTAGACCAGACCACAACACACGCTAGTAATAAGGAAAATCGAATGCCTCCAACACGTCCATTCTCAATGATGTCCATTTAAAATTCAAAATTTTGTGTGTTTTTCTTGTATTATTTTCAGATTTTCAGTTTTCAGTTATGTTCTTGTGTATTCAATTTTCATTTTTAAAGAGATATGTCGGTTTTTATGTGACTTTCTCTCTCCCATTCTTGTTCCATTTCCTCATTCATAACCGTCTCCTTTAATAAACCCGAAACAGGATTGATGCTCCTCTTGTCTTTCCGCAAATCCAAATATCAGTTAGTGTCCAAGCCACCGGTCGAAACATTTGGAGATGCGCGCACACTCGGCGAGTTCCACATTCTGCGACTCTTGATTCACTCAAACTCTATCGGCGCCACCCGGGTACTTCACGCAAATTCACCTCTCGTATGGGAAAAAGTGGAAGAAAGTCCAGCAGGAAGAGATAATGGGAGAGCCACTCTCTATAGTTCTTCCCTACTGATTTCTCTTTCTTTATCTCTTGATGGCACATCGATCAGCACCGTTCATCAGTAACAGTAATTTTTAATTACTTTCTTAACAAATTTTTAATAGGATACGACAGAGTATCTATTCTTTCTGTATTTTCGAAATCAGAAATCTCAGAAATGTTTAAGGATGTGAACTGAAGTTTTGAGATTGATTTTTCAACTACAGTAACCTTTATATACGCTTCCTTCCATTTTTTGAAACTGTTCCTTAATTGTTACTAAAATTATGATTAATATTCCAGTGCTCTAAAGTACGTTCAGAAACAATTTGAATGAAAGTGAAGAAGATACAATAGTAAGAAAGGAAGATAAATTTGTAGTAATTTGGAAGATCGATAATTGTCATGTTGTATTTAGAACGATGCTACAAAAATGTAGTATTTCAATAAACCTCCAAATTAAGAATATCCATCTCAACAATCAACGAACAATCCATCTTCTCGAATGTTCTGCGTCTCATACGCATCATCTCAGCAGCAGTCGGCAAATACTCCGACAATCCAAGAGCAACAGGTTGGGAACATATATCAAATCCACTTTTTCTTCCACATCCCTAAAAAAATTCATTTCATACTTCAAAGTTAATTAGAAACTGTTCAGGAAGAAATCTACTCATCGCTGAAAAAAGTTCGAACTTCTGATGATCTAACGTCAAGTCTATTGTCCATTGATAAGCATGTCACTATGATTCCATTGGGGTAATTTTGTATAAAAGTGAAAAATAATAATAAGAAATGTTCAGAAGTCCACACGAATTGCATCGAGAAACTACAGCCAATGGTACAATGATTAGAGTTACTTCTGGATTACCACAGAAAATGAATGTTAGTACAAACGAAAAAATGAAGGAGTTGGTTCCCAAGGTTGGTGGAATTAGCTTTCTGTCTTCGAAAAAATACGAATAAATTTGTTCAATTGAACGTTTTATTGCAATTGACTTTGCAATTGTCCTACAGTAACCTTACCGTACACTCTATGATTTGTATTTTTATATGTACGATTTTGAACCGATTTTTTTCTTGGTTCTAAGTATTTTTTTTCTCCAGATGCGATCAGAAGATGTCTTCCAACCAACAGTTCATTATCCCGAACAGCCAAAGAAAGTTGAAATCCAGGAGCCGAAGAAAGGTTTGTAATGTTTCTGTAAACTACTCATTTCTACACAAAAAGATTAAAAGTTGAAAGCTTACAAACTCCTTTTTCTTCTCTTTAATTTCTTTTTCCACCCCCAATGTCTTTTCTTGTCTCATCCCGACCGGTAATCAGGTTCGCGCGGGTAAAAAAAAAGAAGAAGCATGTTGACTCAGGAGGCAGAAAATACAAACACGCAGAAAGAAGAAACTTGCCATCTTTCTTCCTCTTTTTCTCTATTTTTTCTGAATCTATTCTTCGGTTGGTTCTCTGTAGCTTATAAGTGTTCACACATTTGGTCATTTAGTCCGATAAGATAGACAAAAACAAATAAAGAAGTTCTCGTCATTTCTGACATATTTGGATTCCATTTTGTCCGTTGCGTTTTCGTATCATATTCATCTCTTGTTTCGTCTAAGTTTTTCATGAGCTTAAGATTAGTTTATGCAACAAGTATTATGATATAGTTTTTTGTTATGTATATGAGAAACCAAAATATGATGTCTTGTACCCTTATATCTTGTACCCTTATAAAAGGGGGTCCGTTTTTCAATAAAGGCCTATCAATGAACAACTGTCAAGGAACTACATTCATGAACCTTTCGAGTTTTCAGATTTCGAAAGTTGGTCGGGTCGAGCGATGGAAGGTAGAGTGGCAGGTGGACAAGTACGTGGAACCAACAATATTCGTGGATACTGGGAACGAAATATTCAAATTGAGCAGCGACAAAGAGCAGAAGAAGAAAGACGTCAGAGGCCAAAAAGTTATGGATTTCCGAAATGGAGATCTACAGATGCTCTATCAGCATCACTTGTTGCTTCGAATAGTATTCAGGTAAAGTTAAGAAGATGTTCATAAACTATGAACTCAGCTCAACGTTCTTTATTACAGATTCCGGTAGACAGTCGTATCCCAGAAGAACGTCTTCGTAAAATGGAAGAAACAGAACGAGAGGCTATTGAAGTAAAAAAAGAAATTCATGAAGAAGCTGAAATGGTGGCTGGAAGTTGTAATCGGAAACTATCTAAAGGAAAAAGTCTCGACTCTTTGAGCATGCAAGTGGATTATCAACCTTGGTATGACACCGAAAAAATTAAGTCAGCAGTTTCCCGGGAATCAATTGCGAATATTGCCACTTCACGCGAGTTTTTTGAAACTGCCTCTACCAGAGATTGGAGGTCTGCAGCCAATAGTCGTCGCGATTCAATGTGCTCATTGAGCATGGCACCTCCACTCCCACCAAAATCAGATGCAATGCAATTGAGACAAGCTGCTGTCAATCATACATCAAGACCGCCCGTACATCATCAGAATGGGGGACAGTCGTACGGGCAACAATATCCACCAAACCTGTCATCAATACCCAATTTAAATACATCGCAAAATGTTAATGTACTGACAATTTCGAGTGGGTATGATGGAAATCAAATTATTCCAAAGCAACATCAATTGCCATCACAGGCACAAACTTCAATCAATAGACTGATTCAGCAAGGTTAACAGTTGACAACTTCTGAAACTTGGTCCAAAACATATGACTTGTAGATTCACCTCAAACCGCAGGTCCGATTGAGCAACAAGAAGTTCTTCTGATGCTCTATTTGAAACAAAATTTAGATATTGTACAAGGCCTTGGTATCCATATCCCATCTGAACTTCTCGCAGAAATGGAGGATCTCCAAATGCTTCCAGTGGAGTTGAGGATTTCAGATGAAGAACCACATAGAGTGAGTTCCGTTTTTTATCACTTTCGGTTAACAATGGTAAACTTTTAGATATTCAGTCCTGTTAACAAGAATGGGCGTTATCAACGTAAACCTCAGTTGAATATGGCACAAAATCGGCAAGTGATTGGGCAACGACTGGTCGGGCGAAAGGATGTTCCAATTCAAAGAAGCCGTCAAAATAGTGAAATGAGCAGTTCAAATGTGGATCTTTCTTACCATCATCATCCACATTCGAATTCATCTTACGGCTACCACTAAACATTTCTTTCTAAATATTTATAGAACTCTCATAAACGTGAAATTTCTTTTGTATTGAAATTTATTACTAAAAGGCGAGACTAGACAGAAAAAAGCGAGAAGAACAATTAGATTTAGCAGAAGCCGTTGAGTCCAGTAATAGCTCTTCCTAGAATGAGAGCATGCACATCATGTGTTCCTTCGTAAGTATTGACAGTTTCCAAATTGACCATATGTCTCATAATGTGATATTCATCGACGATTCCATTACCTCCGAGCATGTCTCTTGCTTTACGTGCAATTTCGAGAGCTTTCCCACATGAGTTTCTTTTTATTATTGAAACCTGCTCGGGTTCTGATTTTCCTTCGTCTTTCAGTCTTGACACACGAAGACATCCTTGTAGTCCCAAAGAGATTTCTGTGAGCATATCAGCCATTTTCAACTGCATAAGTTGGTTCTGGGCAAGTGGACGTCCAAATTGTTGACGGTCTAATGTATATTGACGGGCAAGGTGGAAGCATTCTTCGGCTGCTCCAAGAGCTCCCCAAGCAATTCCGAGACGAGCGTTATTGAGACAACCGAATGGTCCTTGAAGTCCTTCAGCATTTGGAAGGAGGTTTTCCTCTGGAACTGAAACATCATCCATAGCAATTTGTCCAGTGATAGAAGCTCTCAATGAGAGCTTTCCTTCGATTTTCGGAGTTGTCAATCCCTTCATTCCTCTTTCCAGAATGAATCCCTTGATCTTGTTTTCATGTCTAGAACTTCTTGCCCAAACAACCATCACGTCGGCAACAGGACTATTTGAAATCCATGTCTTCGATCCACTTAACTTATATGTCTTTGTCGTCTCGTCCCATCTAAAAACAAACTGTAATTTCTCATGAACTGTTAAGCACTCTCACGTTGCCTTTGTTTCCATTCCGCCGGGATTGGATCCATGGTTTGGCTCAGTCAACCCAAAACATCCAATCTTTTTCCCACTAGCCAAGTCAGGAATATACTTTTGTTTTTGATCCTCAGTTCCATAGTTATAAATCGGACCAATCACAAGACTTGTTTGTACACTCATCGTCGACCGATATCCAGAATCAACTCGCTCTACTTCACGTGCAATGAGTCCATATCCGACTGTTGAAGTTCCAGCGCAACCATATCCCTGATAAGGGGCACCGAGAAGTCCCATACTTCCCATTTCCGGAATCAATGATTTGTCGAACTCTGAAGTTAGAGTTTGTCGAACTCTGATTTTATATGCTTGGATTTCAATATTTCTTCAACTCACTTTCATTTCTGTATGCCTCAGTAACGCGCGGCAGAAGTCTCTCTTGACAGTATTCACGAGCTGAAAGCATCAAAGAGCGCTCATCCTCCGTGAGCTGATCGGAAAGTTGAAACGCATCTTGATAGAACGTCGACGAGACACCTGAAATGTGATCAGTGAAGTGAGAACATTAGTCCGAGAGGATCTTCACCAAACATGAAACAAGAAGTTTGATTTTTTTTCAACAGGTGAGCTGCTAAATTCTAGTTTTACAAAAATGAGCTTTGCCTTTTTTGAATTTAAAGGATTAGACAATTATTTCGAAACACTTTTACCTCTTGTTGCAATTTTGCTGAGCGAAGCGACGCCTCCAAATCCTCTCGTCAACATGTCGTCTGCAAAACGGTCAAGAATGACAGTCTGATTCGTTTCTTCTTTTTCTGTCCCCGCCCGATATCATCTCTCTTTGCCCCCACGTGGCCAAGGACAAGACAATCAATACGGTGAAAGAAAAATCAACCGGACAAAATGGCAAAAACTTCAACAACACATGTTTTTACTCTTAAATTTTTCATTTATCTGATATTGAGGAAGCATGTAAAAAAGACAATGAAAGAGAGGATGGGGATACAATACACCGAGTATCTTGTCAATGAAAATTCTCGTGTCATAAACATATGTGACAAAAATGCTTCGGAAAAAAGGGGCAATTAAGTGTGAGATGAATAATTAACAATGAAGGATAAAAGAAAAACCTAATAAAATCTCTTTGGTACCCGAATGAAATGCGAACGAATCGAATACTGATAAATTGAATCCTAGAGCAATTGAAAACTCAATACCATTTATCAAGTATTTTTGTTAACCCGTTTCGATTCGACTGCAAATAGATATGAAACAAGTGTGGAGAAGAGAGTCAGTTAGAAGTTATTTATGATTGCGGCTTTCTGACTTGCATTCAGGTGAGTTGGGAATTCAACGTCGAACTCGACAATTAAATCTCCACGGTGTGATGGTGATTTGGGATTTGGAAGACCTTTACCAGTTAATCTGAAATAATGATTTGTGAATAAAATTTCAAGTTGAAATGTTACCTTCTAGTATAACCTGGTTTGATAATCTCATTCAGTTGAAGACGATGATCAGCTCCATCGAGAGTTGGAATCATGATATCAACGCCAGTCAACGCACTTTTCAGACTAATTTTTTCCACACGCCTGATATCGGATCCTTCTCTCTTGAACTTTGGATGTGGCTTGTCTTTAATGACGAAGACGATATCGGCCGGTGTCCGGTTTGGATGTTGATCACCTTCTTTTGGGAAAGTAATTTTCGTTCCAGACTTCCATCCAGGCTTAATCGTTACCGTCAAGACCTTGTCCTCCAGTCGTTGAGCATTGTCGGTCATAACTTTTCGGGTGATTTTCATCTTTTTCGTTGTTCCTTTCAGCACGTCTTCCAAACTTACAGCAAGATCGTGCATAACGGCAGGATCTTGACGAGTATGTGCTCTTCTGCCTCCGCCGCCATGCATTCCAAACATTCCATCGTCCATACCGCCACCGCCTTGGTTCATGAAGAACATTCCAGGCCCTCCAGCACCGCCACCAAGATCAAACATTCCAGCACCACCGGCACCGAATGGATCCGCACCTCCGAAGAATGAAGAAAAAATGTTCATAGGGTCGCCACGGAACTCGTAGTGCATTCCTGCGCCACCTCCGCCGGCTCCTGGTGGTCCACCGTCTTTAAGTCCTTCTTCTCCGAACTGATCATAAACCTTCTTTTTCTTTTCATCGGATAGAACATCGTAAGCCTCGGCGATTTCCTAAAAAGTTTTCGTTTAGCAAAAGGAATAATTTACAAGAAGCAAACGACTCACCTTGAATTTGTTTTCTGCTCCAGCCTCCTTATTCTTGTCTGGATGGTATTTCAGGGCCATTTTGCGATAGGCTTTCTTGATCTCATCGTCTGTGGCTCCTTTGCTGATGCCTAGCACTTTATAGTAGTCTTTTCCCATTTTGGAAAAAAATCTGTAATGACTTCTGTTTAGAGAAGTTAGATTTATTGCATACAACAAAAAAAGTAAAGAATGAAGCAAAAGATAAAAAGAATACAACAGATTAAATATGGGTCAACATGGGAAATGGAAACACGGAGAAATAAGTAAGAGAGTGCGCCGAAACACGAGAGAGAGAAGAGTGCAGAACTTTCCAGAGCGTTCTATTTACTCGCGAAGCGCAGCCCATGTTCGATCTTCCTCTATGCAGTGGAGCGCGATTTCATCATACGAAAAGCAGATCAAATCAAATACGTAGACACTATTACTATGAGCAATTGCTTATGAAAATGGTAAAAAGCAAAAAAATGATTCGATTGTTTGAACTAAAGCAAATAGCACATGTAAAAATAAATAATAAGCTACTAGCGGGACGAAAAATGGTTGATGCTATAATTTATGTACAGTAAAAGTTTGTATGGGGTACGGTATTAAAGGTGCACCATTCGAAGCAACAGGTCTTGACACGGTACAACATGTTCTGTTGTGCCCAACGTTCTGGCTTCTGGACCATTTTCAATTAGCATACGATTTTGATTAGCAATATCGAAAATGTATCGGCAAACGGAGCCACCTATTCGTTTCTTGACGCGAAAACGAAGAAATTCTGATTCTACGCCTCCTATCACTAAGTTCTTTGCTACCATCAAGCATGAAAGGTCAAGTTCTGAGTCGAAAGACGTTAGCCAAAAGCTAGAAGGCATGTTTAAATTGAAGTGTTATCCTCACAACTATTTTTTTTAGATAAATTGAACGCTACCATCAACCCGTCACTGACAGAATACACTGAAAATGGACCATTGTACTCGTTGGAGGAGCTTCGTGTTCTTCTGGGAGTCTCAACAAATAATTGTTCAGCTCTTCAAGAGAAACCCCTTCCTCTTGGTTTGGAAAATTTGCCAACAAATGTGTATTCTCACATCTTCACTATTTTAGACCGTAAGATTATTTTTCAAAGCATTCTGAGACGTATGATAAATCATTGAAGTACAATCCGTTTCTTCGCTTGCGCTCGCTTCAGTTACGATGTCCTCTCGGGTGAAAAATTACGTGGCGACCCACGACTTTTACCATCGAATGCAGTTGGACAATATCGACTTTCTCAACAACTCGTTCCGCCCTGATGACGACGAGTTTCTAGAAAATGATCCGTTTATCGCATGTGGTTGGTTATATAGTATTTGACAGTTGCATAAATAACTATTCCTTCGCGGACAGGTGCCCTCATCAAATCTATCACGATCACTGCCGATACGAACATTCGTGCTGAAGTCTTTCTGAACATCTGCCGTAATTTGCGAAACCTTCTCGGTGGCTCTCTTCACGGATTCGGGCGTTTGTTGGAAACCGTCACGAAAAACTGGAAATTTTCTGAAAGAAGAATCATGGTGAAGGCAGCAATTCTGATTGATCCTGAACTCCGTCGTTCGCTGATCAAGGTTCTCACTGGACACCCAGGTCAATTCGTTGGTCTAGAGATGAAAGTTCGTTCGGGGTTGACACAATTGTTTCTGGATAAAACTCAAGACGTGGATGAATCGACACCGCAAGAAGTGATTGAGTTCGGTGCTTGGCTCTCAGTTGTTCTCAGAAACGTGACTGAAAAACATCAAGGAAAACTCTACTTTATCCTTTTTGGTCCAACTAAATCATCTAGAGTAGGAGAACGTCTTGATTGGGAATATTTCTGTGTGGACGAAGCATCGAAATACACACTGAGAAAAAGCGAACCAAATTACAAAAAGATAATTTCAAGTTTGCTGAACGGTATTCGTGCACTTCGCGTTATGAACAATTCCAAAACTACTGATATGGCTTGGGAAGGAAAGAACATCTACACGCTATTTCTTCGAGTTATTGGTAATCATTAAACTTCATCAAGTGTTCAATTTTTGTTTTCAGAAGTATGTGAAATCCGTGGCGATTGGGCTGAAACAGCCTCTTCCATGGCTCTTGCTATCGACTGTTCTGGTCTGTTTAGTGAATATCTCGTCAATTGCCTTGATCCTAGTCGTGAAAATTCCGCAACCCTTCTTAAAGAAGCTGCCGAAATGGTTTGCCTTGTTCGCACTCATCTGTATCGGTGGTCTGCAAATCCTGCTACGTTCCTTGCGGAACCTCTGCACCATGCATTTAATTATATTGCACAGCTCGACGGACATTATGGTAAATACACAATTTTTTTCCCATTAAATTAAGACGACATTTACAGATGGTTGTTACAAGGCCTTCCTTGATGCGATTTGGAAAACTCAGAAGTCCCGCTTGAAACTTTTGGTGCGAAGTGCAAGAAATAACACCGAATCATGTGATAAAATCCGCGAGGAACTTGATGGACAGCTTTCCATGGTCCGTTTGCTCAGTGAGTTCTCAAACACAGTGTCCCTGAACCAACAAGCACTTCAACTTCCAAATGTGGAAGACGTTCCCAATGGAGATCAAGAAAATCAGGAAGAAGGAAGAAGGGATGATGTTGTTGAAGATGTGCATGGTGAAGCGGAAAATGAGGAAGAGTAGCACTTAGATCAAGTAGATTGCTCAATTAAGTCTTAGTTAGAATATTCAATTAAAAATTTGTCTGTAATATTATTGCTCCTTCATTTGTGCCGTTTTACTTTTGTTCTAATCTGTTGTTCCATTTTTGTTATGCTGATAAAATCAGTTGAAACCCCAAAAACTACTTTAAAAATTTATTTCAAATAGGTTGAAGTACCCGCACTTGTTTCTGCTGTTGTGGCCTAGAAACTGTCAAGGCCACGTCCAACTATCGATTCAACGTATACGCTTGTTTACGAAAAGTCTGTCACACGACCGCATTCGAATATGGATCCGGAGTTGCTACGACAGCAAAAAGCATTCCAGAAACACGCGGCAACGACTGTTGCTGTTCAGAACAAGCCGGTAAGAAAGTGGGAATTCGAACAGTAAAAAATAAACAGTCGTTATCTGCAATAAAACGAATTATGAGTCGCATTTCATGATACGTGTTTAAAAGAAACACATAGCTCTACTGAAATACACATAATTAAACAGCAAGTACAAAAAATCGATTCATTAATTATTTTATTTTACATTTTGTTTACAGTCGGCATCGTCAAATTCACACACAACATACTCTTCGGATGCTGCGAAAGCAAAAAAGAAGAAAAGTTCCGGCCCGTCACAAAACTTATCAAAACGTTGGTTCAAGAGAGCATAGCTTTAAACATTAAATTTCAGTTCCTGACTTTGATAACTTTGCGAGCAATTCGAACGCAGTATCAAATGCTACCAACTTCAGCACGATGGCAAAAATTGTCGATTATATGAAGGTTTTTAATAAAAAGAAAAGACGCTCTGTGAAATCATAATCTGATTTCAGAAACGTCACTTAAATCAACAACAATGGCCCTTGACACAGCAGGAGATTCTTGATGAACTCCAAATTTACGACCTTCCTAAAAGAAGTCTGGCTTTTCTTCGAGAAGCATTGCCTAATAATCCACGTTTAATAATGGAAAACGACAAGTTTGCATTTCGACCGCCATACAAAATCAAAGGGAGAACATCGTTAGTAGCTGTTGCAAGAAAGCACTATCAAGACGGGAAAGGCGGAATTCTCGTGTCAGATTTAGCAGAATGTGTTGCCAATTATGATGCTTTGTTACAGGTTCGTATTGTAGCAACAGTTTTCAAGACTCACAAACGCATTATTTCATCGAAATATAATGCTCACTATGTTTCGAAAGCTTACTTTTTTCAGCAAGTCGCCTCCGATGTCATCGTGGTACCAACCCAAGTAAATAAAAAGAAGGACCGTGTTGTGTTCTACAATGACAAAGATTACACATTCCCAGAACTTGAAGATGATTTCAAAGCGTTGTGGAGGAACGTATCAGTTGATCATTTAGACGAGAAAAAAATTGAAGAATATTTACAAAAGAAGGGTCTTGATGCTATGAAAGATCTCACACCAAAGGTTCGAATGCAGGCTCCTTTGAAACGTAAAGCTGCGAAGCGAAGACTCAACCAAAAAGTTCAAAACGAGCACATGGACGGAGTTCTGGAGGATTACGAATAATCAAATCCATTTGTACACGTTTATTCAACTTTGTACACTTTTAATATTGAATTTTTGTTAACAGTACATAAAATGAACTGTGATCACTTATATCTCTGTTTCTCGTTTTCTTATCGTTTACTTGCCTTTTGTTATTCGACGATGAGATCGGTTCACTAGCCGAGCTGTGTTTTCCAATTCGTTTGTTTTCTCTCTCAGAGAAACAAAAATTTATTTTCCATTTCTGCAGATGTTGAAAATAATACAAAAAGTCAAAAGAACCACTAGACGCTATTCGGTTAATGTGGCTCCAAGGAATGAAAGCTTCGCAAAATTAGAGCAGTCTGATTTGATGGCTTTTGAGAACTTCCTAGGAAAAGATGGAGTTCACAAGGACGATATCTCGAATCACACAACAGATTGGACTGGTCAATTCAAAGGCACAGTTCTTAAATTTCTTTATTACTATTTTCGTAAATTGAACAATTTTTCAGGCCATGGGAGCGTAGTACTCTATCCAAAAAATACAGACGAAGTTTCTACCATACTGGCTTATTGCTCGAAAAGCAAGATAGCAGTTGTCCCTCAAGGGGGGAATACAGGACTAGTCGGTGGATCCATTCCAGTTCATGACGAAGTTGTTCTTTCAATGAATAAAATGAATCAACAGTTCTCATTTGATGAAACGATGGGAATTCTCAAATGTGATGCTGGTTTCATTTTAGAAGATCTCGATAATAAGTTATCAAAACTTGGCTACATGATGCCATTCGATTTGGGGGCCAAAGGATCTTGTCAAATTGGAGGTAATATTGCCACCTGTGCCGGAGGGATTCGTTTGATTCGGTATGGAAGTCTCCATGCTCATTTACTCGGTCTGACTGTAGTTCTGCCAGATGAGCAAGGAAGTGTTCTTCATCTAGGATCTGCTATCAGGAAAGATAACACATCTCTCCATACACCACATCTTTTTCTAGGAAGTGAAGGAAAACTTGGAGTCATAACTAGCGTTACAATGACTACGGTTCCGAGACCGAAAAGCATTCAAAGTGCTATGCTAGGTACACTTCTAAGCTATTATTGTATTATGTGATATCCTTCTTTTTTTAGCTGTCGAATCATTCGAGAAGTGCTGTGAAGTCTTAAAGGTAGCGAAATCCAATCTTTCTGAAGTTCTATCATCTTTCGAATTCCTCGATGAAGCGATAATGGAATGCGTTAAAACCAATCTGAACCTTCCTCCAGTTCTTAACACATCAACTGCTTTCTCCATTCTCGTTGAAACGTCTGGCTCTAACGAAGATCATGATATGGCGAAAATGGGCGAATTCCTCGATGAATGTCTATCGAAAAAACTAATCGTCGATGGTGTTCTGGCTGGGTCTTCTGCAGATGCTACCAAAATGTGGCAATTGAGAGAAAGTGCCCCCCTTGCTGTAGCCAGAGATGGATATGTATATAAACATGATGTTTCTCTTCCCTTAGAAAGCTACTACGAGTTAACCAATGTCATGAGAGAACGATGTGGCGATCTGGCTAAGCGAGTCGTAACTTATGGTCACTTGGGAGACGGTAACACTCATCTGAATATTACTTCGTCTAAGAAAAATGAAGAGCTAGAAGACCTGTGAGTTGCTTTCAAAAGTTTAGTTGCTAATAATAATATTTTCAGCATGTATCCGTTTCTCTACGAATGGGTCGTGGCTCATGGTGGTTCCATTTCTGCAGAGCATGGGATTGGCCAACTGAAACTACCATATGCAAGTCTTGGAAAAGGATCCGAGGAACGCCTTCTAACCAAGAAGCTCAAGAACATTTTCGATCCAAACGGAATTCTCAATCCGTATAAAATGATATAATTATAAGTGTAACAATACGTTGCACAACTGTATAAACATTTGACCTACATTCTCGGTTCTATTATCTATTCATTACTGTTTGAGCACCTGTGGCAATGGATCCACCCTCATAGAGAGTCGGGTCATTTCAGTCTTCTCTTCAAATGACACTTCAAATCGCCGCTCTCCTCGCTTTTCTGATAGTTTTCTGTTATGCAGAAGAAACTGAAATTAGGCATCCGACTTCGGATAAAATTTATGGGAAGTACATCGAACTGTCGATGCATCTTACTATTCTACTGAAAGATACTAACATTGAAGAAGCTAAAATTCATGAGGTGAGTGAAGAAAACCATGGAAGTTATGATGCGGTTTATTCAGCTATCGAAAGATATGATATCAAATGATGGAAATGAAGAAAAAGTTCAAAAGATTCTGGATAAATTTATGGCAAGTCTTCCAGAAGATCAGCAAAAAGATTTCGGACGGCTGTACTTTAACAAAGTGTAAGTTTGTAAAGTTTTCCATATGAGCTAGAGCGCAGTTGCTAATTTATTTGGCGCGAAAAGTGCGCGTTTGAACATTTTTTGAAAATATTTTCGAACATATTTGAAATTTTTTCAAAAATATTTTTGATTTTGATCAATCCGATTTCGATGCAAAAAAAATTTTTTTGTCTTTTCTTTCCGGAGAACGAGCGATTTTCGAATTAACTACGTATCGAAACTAATGATATAAGCCGCTGCTGCGCAGCCAAAGCAAACGCGCTATACTGAACACTTTCTGAAACATGTTTTTTAAAATCTCAATGGACTGTTTTTCACTCCGTGCGCTTTTGAATGATTTAGTCAAAACTTAAGACATAGTTCTTTCATTAATGGTTCAGAATCGCAGAACGGGAGTTTTTCACCCGGTGATACGAAAATTCGGAAGTATTTCACCAAAGAATGAAGTCACCAAATTCTTTAGACCTCGGGAACTAAACGTCTGAAAGCATACCTGTGCTGATGATTATATATTACTCTCGACACACTTAGAGCTGAACTGATTCACACCCGGTGATAGTCTGAAGAGATTATCACCGCGGCTAGAACCAGCTTAGCTCTCTTGGTGTCATTGAATAGTAGCCAGTATAATGGTGGAATATGATTAGCAGTTGGAATAGAGTAAGAAGAGACTGGGCATCTCGTAAGAGTCACAGGTCCTACTCCAGTTTTTCTCCCGGTGATAAGAACTTATTGATGCGTTATTACCGAAGAGAGAAACTGGAACAGGTCCTGGCTCTTGCAACCGAGTTATGCTTTAGCAGCCAAGGAATGTGGAAGGAAAAAAGAGAAGCGATGAGGACCCGAGCTAGTTTCCACCCGGTGATAGATTCTTTGAATGATCTAACACCAAGGCAGAAACTAACACGGTTCCCATCGCTCCTGGTAAAAGAAAGGATCAGACCTCTACCAGTTTTCACCCGGTGATAGCCATTGCTTAGGGTACCACAGAGACAAAAACTGGTAGAGGTCCGATCCGATCTGAATATAGCAGATAGAGAATGAAGGGGTCATGGTTTGAAAGGGAGAGGGGAGAGAGCAGTGAATAGAAAACCGCTGATGAATGAATGGTCTCGTTTCTCGGCCTTTTATACGGGTGGACGCCCCACCAACGAGTCTCCGCCCTCGATTGATCGCGCGTATGGTGTAGGGCAAAGGGCGGCGTGTCTATCTCTCTTCTATATGCACACTATTTTCTTTGGCGGGGTCAAATGGTGTGAATACAGAGAGCGCGCGCGCGCAACGCAATGAACAGACGGACGCGGTCGATAGATGGTGGGCCGATGGTCAGCCGGCAGGACTAGGACAGAAGGAGAATAGAGTGAGGGAAGAAAGAAGGTCTGGGAAACAGATTAGCAAACGGACGGGCGAAGGGAAATTGGATGCGACGGACGGATGACCGCTAGGCGCCGGACGTCGAAGAGGTTTTTCGAACTCTCTCTCATTTTCTCAATCCCTAAAAGAGGCGCATGCGGAAAGTAGGAAGCGGACAATCTGTTCCTTTTTTGAAAGCAAGAGATAGAAAGCGGAGAGAAAGTCTTGCGGAGTAGAAACGACGTGGATGGATGACCTCCCAGTAAAAAAACAAATGGGAAAAAATCTTATTCATGTCGCGAAGCGATGTTTCAAACGAGCTCGTTTATGCTTTAATTTGTATCGAGCTGCAATTAGTAAAAATAGGAGTAAGCAAAGATCAGTGCTACAGCATTCCGTTCGCTCAAAAAGCGGTATACTGTAACTTTATCTATGAGAACATTCTGAATATTCATTTCCCAGAGCACATGGCATTCCCTTTGCTCTGGGAAAGCAAATAAAGCAAACATGAAATCGAAATACAAGACAAGAGAGCATAAGTTTTTCTTAGAGCTTAGAACTCTTTTTACCAACACCTGAATTACACAAGTTCAGAGCTTCTGAATGAGCGAGCGCAGGGCAGATGGGCAGGTCCGAAGAATGAGAAAAGACTGACCTCTTTTCTACTCTCCGCATTTAGTGGAGGTAATATGTGTTCCCTAGGGCATCGAATCGCTCTAACCCTTTGCTTATGGTCTTTCAAATAAAAGAAGAGGGAGAGAGATGCAGGTTATACTCCCTTCGATTCTGTGTTACATAACATCTTGCGCAATTCTTTTGTTTTTTTTTCTCTGGACTCTCTTTCTTTTTTTTCAGAAAGCTTGACTACATCACTAAAAAGGTTCATCGTGTCCTCGGCTTCTATCTCACTCGTAACCAAATCCAACGGGTAAGATTTAAATTCCAGAATATAATGTGAATCGCCTATATTTGTTTTGGTCTGTTTGAATCCATGTTTTCTCACATTCTTATATCGTCCAATTAATTCTAGTGATAATCCTAGTCAAGATACATCGGCACAATTCGTAATTGTTCATAACAGAACAAAGAATCGTTTTACGATATGGATCTGTCATTTTGTCATTGAACAAACATAACGTCATCTGCCACATCACCTGTCCCGCAGAAAACTGACAGAAGTCGTTCTCACGCACCCAATGTGGTTTTCCCGTGCTCAATGGGGTGTTAGAACCTACATAGTGTTGGCGTATAACGTAAAGTGGCAATGTGAAATGCAATGTTTCCAAGAACCCCTCATTATTATGGTGCTAAGATAAAGGATGGTGTAGATGTAAGAGGGCGATTAGTGTGAGCGACGGAAGACAGGATTAAGATCTATGATTGGAGTCCTAATGGAAAGACAGCTGCACAAGAATAATGGGAATTATTTCAGCTCAGAGAAGTGACTCAGAAGAGATATGATGAGGGAGCAACCAGAGCTCAACTAGTTGAGGCTATGGTGGAGGAATTGTCCAAAGATGTTAAAAGAGAGAAAGCTGTGAAAGCAATTGAACAGACTATGAAAGATTTGAAGATCTTCAGCCGAAAGAATCCAGGATGGCTCGAGCAGGTTGAGAATATGTTAAGCCACGCCTTCGTTCACGATGAGATGTGACTTGGGAAAGAGTAGGATCTTCTCCATCCTTATTGCAAAACTACCGTATCTACCGTAATCATTAACAGTTATATCGTATCTGTGTTTAAGTTGTTGGTTGTATTTCTCTATAAATTTTTTTTTATATCAAGATATTCGGTATTCTAGAATATTTCCTAAAGCTCAGCTTGAATAATAAGTTCGATTGGCAGTTATCTCCTTATGGCTAGCAGCTGCACATAGGCCAAACTTTAAAGTAATTTTTATTGTTAAAACGTAAAACTGCAAATTCTGTAATAACAACTTTTCATATTAAATTGACATGAGAGCACAGAGTATCAGTGGAATATTATTTGCGATCTTCACATTAACCGGCGCCGGTCGGCTAAGTTCAAACTTCGCTCGCAAATATAAGCATGAAAGTGCGCTCCGTTGAGAAAAATATGGCAGAAATGAAAAACAAATGAAAAAGACCAGGTAAACACGTGTCGCCGTTCAATTGGCTTGGTTTTTAACTTCATGAAATGAATTTTGTTGTAAACTTTAATTATTCACGATTTCAGACATGGATCAGAACACACAACAGGGGCTACGACCAGAGCAAGTACATCGTATCCCTTCATCGGCGTATACATTCCTATCAGGTTACTTTTTCTTGTTTCCCATACGACTTTTTTCAACAACAACTAGGTGGGAGTAACTAACCAAACTTTCAGAAATAGAAAACACGCCACAATTTCAACAGTGGCTCCGACCAGAACCAGAACGCCATATTCCTCTCACACACAATTTTTACGAGAAGTTTTTGAGACAAAATCCGGGATACAATGAAAGTATGGAAACACCGAGTGTTCTAAGCAATATAAGCGCTAGTTCAGCGCAGAGTACAAGTAAGTTTTTTGTGTGGTAAAAAAGTTGAGAGCAACATTCAATTATCAGCGTTTCGAAAACCAATGTTGAAGATTCTTAGGAGCTCCAACCAAAGCAACTTCAATGACGGATCGAAGTGTGACTGCAAAGGTAGTCAATGAAATTATGGAAACAAACAAGCAGGCAATTGAAAAAGCAGCAATGCAACTGGCATCAACAGGCGTGAATGTTACAACTACGCAGTACAAAGATTTGATTCCACTCTCATTCGACCAAGAAGAGTTCATAAGAAATCATGAAGCTTCGAAGTCTCGAAAATAAATGATATGAATGAATGTATATAAAGATTGAAACAAAACGCGTTAAATAAATTCATAAATCTCAAATGTAACCATATCTCCTCTGCCATTGTTGCTTCGGTTGAAACCCAAATGTTTATCTTGCTGTTGCTCCAAAACTAAACTTCGTAATTTGATTTTTAGATGAGTCAAAACCCGATCCCACCTGTCACAGCGAACTATCAGGGAGAGCCTGAAAAAATAGCTCAGGCGACCGATATGATGATTAAAAGGGTTATGGATGCGAAGAAAATGATCGAGGAGTTGCTGCACATGCTCGATTTACAGGAGAAGTGCCCCTGGCCGGATATGTTAGAAAAGTTCTCTTCGTTGGCATCTGCTATGTCGAGTCTACAAACTTCAGTTCGAAAAAGCGGATTGCCACATGGCCACGAAGATTATGGTCAATTTCTCCGATCCCACGTAATGGTCACTCAAAGATTGCAGTTAGAACCAGATGAGGAATTACAGGTTTTGCGATTAGAACTAGAATGTTATAACCAAAACTCGTTTACAGAGAGCAACACAAGGTCGAGTCTACTCATGGAATCACGCATTGGTTCCGGAATATCTGAGAACGAAACCGAATCCCGAGATGGAGAACGAAGAAGTCATGTTGGACGGTGAAAGAAGTGCTAAAGCGGCCGACCTTGTCGTGAGACAGATTGCAGCTTACAATAAAAATATCGAGGGATTGCTGAACAACTTGACAAACATCGACAGACTTCACAGTGAAGCAATCACGGAGAAGGTGATGTTTTCCATACTTTTCAAATCTGATGCAAATGTTTATATAATATATGTTCACATTTCTTCGGCTCGGCCTATTTTCAAATTCTCCATTCGCATTCGTTCTCCAATATGAAGAAACTGTTCATTGATGACTCTGCAAATTCGAGTCTATCCAAATCTTTTTACGACTCACTACACCGTAAATTGATTGATTTGAACTATGCAAAGCTAGTGAATCTCATAACGATAAGATCTGATTGGAAAAGAAAGCGAAATGAAGACGAAAAAATTAATTAATTTGAATAGCTTATGGTTTCTCGGACATTGCCAGAACATGCGCCCTAGATATAGGAATTTATTGGTTTTAGTCGTATCGTTCAATCGCTCAACTTCTTACGTACTTTTTTTTCAGCCAACGTACACTCGTGAAGAAACAACTAAATTGGCCAAATCCATTCTGACGGGAGAATCAATTCGAACTATCCGACAGGCTCCGCCTCAACCCTCTACTTCTTTGGTGCAAGCTCCCGGATCTAGTGGATCTATGTCCTCACAATCATCTGCTCAAGGAATGAACAATACACCAGGAATGCAAGATTATCAGGGTTCACAGCTTCGTCAACAACTCATGGGTTCTAGCAGCGGACAACCACAACCTGTTCAGCCACATGTTGGTTATGGAGGTGCATTTCCACAACAGTATCCACAGCAACCACAAATGCATCCTCAACATCCGAATCCAATGGGTAATTAATTAAATTCGAAAAAAATTCTCTTCGCTTCTTAGACTTTCAAAAAGTTTTAGCCATGTTTCTCAGTCTGACCACAATATTATAATTACCTCGCGATTATCAGCTTCTTGTCTAGCTCTCATGCTCTAAGTTGAGAGAGTTAGTTAGACTTTTCGCTGTTATATGAATTAGGCGCAGATATCAATTTTGAGCAGAATTTCAGGACTCATCGCCCACGGACAAATGAACATGGGGCATTCAATGCCGCAACGACCCATGCATCAGATGCCGCCAAATATGAACATGCAACGTCAATGATCTCATGGTATAATTGATTAAATTCGATCTATTTTTATATAAAGTGTTAATATTATTTTTCATGTTCTGTTTTCTTTTTACGGATTGCGTGGTACTATCGCTTTATTATTTTGTTTTGTTTATTTCAGTTCAGTTCTTTTTCTTTTCTTGTTATAGATGTCAACGGGACATAGTTCCTCGGCTAATTTTCGTAACCGATCTGGCAGTCACGGGGCTCATGATTTGATTGCTGGGCAAGGGCGAAACAGACGATCTTCAACGGCGCACGTAAATATTGTACATCCCAAACTTCAGAATATGGTAGAGCAGTGGCAAATTCGAGAACGGTATTTCCTTTTTGATAATCGAATATTAATATTTTTGTTTCAGGCCTTCTCTCGAAACAGACAACGGCGCTGGATCTCTGCTCTTGGAGTCAGAAGGCATTGCTGACATTGTTACTTTATCCCCAATAGGAGAAGTTATCAGTGTCGTGTTTCCTTGGTTCCTTGCTAATGTTCGAACAAGCTTCGAATTGAAACTCTCTGAATTCAAAGAACAGTTATTCAAGAAAATTGCACCCATGAAATGGGGTACTTATTCGACAAAACCAGAAGATTATGTGTTCCGACATTTAAGTACTTTCGGCGAAATCGAAGCTTTATTCAATGATGACGTTAGTTTCAAACCATACGTAAAACACAATTGAGTGATTTCAGCAACCTTTGTCAGCGCTCGAGTTGCACGGAGCATTCCCAATGCTTTTTCTCTTCGAACCGGATGGAGTCAATAGAGACAAGGAATTGATGGGCGATATAAGTCACTGTCTTGGATATCCACTCTACAAATTAGAAGACAATCTTGATGAAGAGCTACGACAATTCCGTGCTTCTCTCTGGTCACGTACAAAGCAGACATGTCTCACACGTGGAAATGAAGGAGTAAATCACTACACTTTTCCCGAAGACCAATATCTGTGTGTCGGAGAACAGTGTCCATCAGATTTCAATTCAAAAGTAATAGCGGCAGGTCTCAACTATCAAATGTTCTGGAGAAAACGGAAAGCAGAAATAGGTGGACTCTCGGATAAAATGTACAAAATTGTCATAGATTTTGATTGTGAATACACTCCATACACAATACTCCTCAAGTTCCTCCAAGAAGCTCGTCGTCTAAACTTTTTCGATGCAGATGACCCGGAAGACGAAAAGTGGATTCTTCAACTGGCTGGGCGAACAACTTACGTCACAAATCCAGAAGTCAAAATCATCTCCTACCATGTAAGACATTTATATATTTCCGTCTATTAACATCTTATTTTACAGTATGTGCGTGATGAATTGGATAACTATCGTTGTCCTGGATTCGTCGTTTGTCGTGAATCTCTCGTTCTCAAAAATTATGCCCCTTCAAAACCACTCTACGAACCACATTACATCCGAGAACATGAAAGAAAATTAGCTCTGGATGTGCTGAGTGTTTCAATAGACAGTAATCCAAATAAGGATAAGAATTGCGATAAAGTGTTAACGGACTTCCGAGCAACAGCTTCTCTTCAGTCTGTATCTCTGTGGGATCTAGACTCTAATCTGATGATAAGACCTGTGTCTCTCACTGGATTTGATTTCCCAACTGAAACAGAGTTATATGTTCGAATGGAGTTTTCAATTTACGTTGGAACCTTGACTCTAACTTCCAAATCATCCACAAAAGTCAATGCTAATCAAGCTAAGTGGAACAAAGACTTTTACACCTTTGACTTGTATATGAAAGATATGCCACCGTCAGCTGTTCTGAGTATTCGTGTATTTTACGGAAAAACTCGTTTGAATAGTGAAGAAACTGAAGTTGGATGGGTTAACATGTCTTTGACAGATTGGAGAGATGAGCTACGCCAAGGACAGTTTTTGTTCCACTTGTGGGCACCTGAACCATCTGCAAACAGAAGTCGAATCGGAGACAATGGAGCAAAGATAGGAACAAGTGCCGCTGCGATTATTGAAATTTCAAACTACGGAGGGAGAGTGAGAATGCCAAGTCAAGGGCAATATACATACCTTGTGGATCATCGTACCAGCTGGGTCGAGGCAGTCAGTATCATGGGTGATGATTATGAAGCATGCATAAAAGATCTGGGATACAAAACCCTTCAAAACCTTGTTAAGAAACACGAATCTGGAGTTACACTCACTGAAGAGGAGCAAAGGCATGTGTGGGCATGGAGAAGATATATTCAAAAGCAAGAACCTGATCTTCTAATTATACTTTCTGAGCTCAAGTTCGTTTGGTCTGATCGTGAAAACTTCTCGGAATTGTACATGATGCTAGAGACATGGAAACCACCAAGTGTTGCAGCAGCATTAACTTTGCTTGGAAAGAGATGTACAGATAGAGTAATTCGAAAGTTCGCCGTTGAAAAATTAAACGAACAACTTAGTCCCGTGACTTTCCATCTTTTTATCCTACCACTCATACAAGCGCTAAAGTACGAACCACGTGCTCAATCAGAAGTTGGTATGATGCTTTTAACACGTGCACTCAGTGACTACCGTGTTGGACATCGCCTCTTCTGGCTACTCCGTGCAGAAATCGCTCGATTGAGGTAACTATTCCAGACGATTTAGATAATCATGGTAGTTAGATTGTGTTCCTGACAGATTTTACTAACCACAATTTGAGTAATTACAGGGACTGTGAAATGAAAAGTGAAGAGTTTCGACGTATTTCATTGTTAATGGAAGCATATCTACGTGGAAGTGAAGAACAAATCAAGATCATTATTCGACAAGTAGATATGGTTGATGAATTAACACGTATCAGTAATCTTGTGAAGGGTTTATCTAAAGAGGCTGCCACGGCAAGACTTCGTAATGAGCTGATGTCGGTTAGTCATAAAATGGAGAACTTGGATTCTCCTTTGGACCCTACGTTTAAACTTGGTGATATGGTGTTAGTTCAAACTTTTCGTTCTCAGAAACTATCTTCGATAACCTTACAGAATCGAGAAAGCATGCGTCCTAGGGAGTGCCAAACGGCCACTCAGACTCGTTTGGAAAAACAAAAATCCGAAAAGCGAACTTCATCGTCCGTTTTGTGAAATCATTTTCAAGAATGGCGATGATTTGCGTCAGGATATGCTTGTTCTTCAAGTTCTCGAAGTTATGGACAATATCTGGAAAGCAGCTAACATAGATTGTTCTCTCATTCCATATGGTGTGCTCCCAATGGGGGAAATGATAGGAATTATCGAAGTGGTGCCGAATTGTAAAACAATATTCGAAATTCAAGTTGGTTCCAGTTTCATGGATACCGCAGTTCGAAGTATCGATTCAAAGTTCTTGAATAAATGGATCCAAAGGCAGTGCGATTTCGTGTAAGTGACCATTGTTTAGGATATTACTTATTCTGTACTGATTCGAAAATAATTTGATTTTTACATACAAATGATTTCTCTCCAGAGAAACGAAAGAAGAAAAGAGGGAAAGGTATAAGGAAGAACCGAAGAAAGTAGGCGATAAAATCAAAGAGCCAAAGAAGAAGATGTATTTCGAAAGTGTTGATCGTTTCCTGTATTCATGCGCTGGTTATTCGATTGCCACCTATATCATGGGTATCAAAGATCGGCACAGTGACAATCTAATGATAACAGAAGATGGAAGATACTTCCACATTGATTTCGGGCACATTTTGGGACACGGAAAGACAAAGCTCGGAATCCAAAGAGATCGACAACCATTTATTCTTACTGAACACTTCTTGACAGTAATCCGTTACGGAAAACCAGTTCAGGCCCAATCTCACGAACTTATAAAGTAAGCTATTACTAACAAAGATAGAAACCATCAAGATATGAATGATTCTAGATTCAAAACACTCTGTCTCGAGGCCTACGAAGTCATGTGGGATAACCGAGATCTTTTTGTGTCATTGTTCACTCTTATGCTTGGAATGGAGCTTCCTGAATTGTCCACGAAAGAGGATTTAGACCATCTGAAGGTAATTTTAGAATGAAAGATACTTGTAGCAAGTGAAATTATAGAAAACACTCCACATGAAAGGTACAACTAAACAAGAGGCAAGAAACCATTTCGCTGCAATCTACGAAGAAGCCTTCAATGGATCATGGTCTACTAAAACAAACTGGCTATTTCACGCGGTTAAACATTATTAACTATACAAAAACTCTTTATCTCACTAATAACACATTCCTGTATCACCATTTTTTCTCTCGATTCGTTTATAGTCTACCTCTTTCATCTCGTCATCATCTGTCCCTGTTTTCTGTACTTTCCGATTCTTGTAAATTTCCAGTTTTATCTATTCCGATGTAAGTATATAGTGAACTTTTTTTATTGTTTAGAATGAAAATCACGTCTAGAACTCTTATTCGACTGATTTTGATTTGGTGTTTCCATGAGCCAAAGTCTCCACTTTGGTCGTTGGATTGCACAGTGCTTTGAAAAGTGGGACAACGAAACAAGCGTCACTGAAATGGAAAAGATTAATGCTGAGAAGTTCAAATTGAACTGACTCATTCTTATTCTCTATTGGAGCCTTCGGAATCGATTTCGAAGATTTGAGTGGATCTGGTTTAGCAACTTGAGGGAGACATTTCAGAACAGATTTCGATTCAAATTGACAAGCAGAAGATGTGTCTGAACTTATTGGATAATTATAGAATACTTCAGAATCACTGACCATTTTCGAGGAAAGCACGGAGAACCGATTTACTATTATTCATTTTCAATGCATATCCAGTTGATTCAACCATTGTCGATTTACCCGGCAAATCCACGACGACCTGAATTATTCAATATTATTTCTAAATAGACACCAATAATGAAACTAGATTGTTCACCAAATTGGAAACTTTTCACTAAAAGAGCACTTTAGCAATCTATGTGTCCTTAAACTGCTACCGGGATTGTACAATAAGCTTCAAACTTTTCACCTCTCACCGTACTTCATAACCTAAGAGATGCTGTTAAGAATCTTAAACAATATGTGTAGTCATACTTGACCAAAACATCATTATACTTCTGATGAAACATTTCGACCCCTCACCGTTTTTGCAGAAAACTCGGCGTCATCGACGACAAAGTTGAGTGTCTGGACAAGATGATGTGGTTTATCAGTCACGTGCCCTTCGATCCAATGACGGATGTTCTTGCGATTGAACGGATAAATGGCGCGACAATAGATAAGAACCGGCTTCAGCTTGTTGCCACTCAAGACCGCTTTAGACGGTGTCTCGAGAACGTTGATATCAGTGTACTTGTTAGAGAGAACAAGACATTCCAAACGATCCAGTTTTGGACTTTCATTTGGATTCACAATCTTCACTGCCACGTCATACATTGACGTGTTTCGGAGCACAATTCTATATTGTGATTTCGAGTTTTCGCGAACTATAACCGATAGAGTCATTGTCTTAAAATCATTTCGTTTTGTTAATCGAGAACTGAAATTATATGATACCGAGTTGAAGAGAATCTTGAAGACGCTAGTTGGATACGGACGAGAAATAATTTGATGTTTCAAATTCATTTTTTAGTAAAATAGAACGTGTTAATGTTGTTGTGTTAACGTGGCAGGGGAAACGGTCATAACGGAACTTCTTCGAAGAGTTGGATCATATTTGAAACAAGTGATGACGGATAGAGTGAAGTGTCGATATGTTGGATTGAGCCAAATTAAACAGATGGTTGAGCTCATTCCATGAAGAGAAATACACATTATCGCAATATTGTTGTACACTGGAAATCTTAGTGTCAGCTCTAGTAATAGTGTTCTTACACTTACTCTGATTGTATTGTTGCCAAACAATTGAATAAAAACAATAAATCATTGGCATGACAATAACTCCAACTGGAATAGAAACCTGAAAACTTAAACATTCTCTGAGCCTAAACTTTTTTTCAGAAATCTCACTTGAAATATCATATCAACGAAAAATTTCTGCTGTAATTTTCTAGTTGCTGTTGACATATGAGTCTTCAAACTGAGCAAGAAATAGCTCGAATGAACACAAAGAATTGTAACTTCTGCTAAGAAGAACATCAGAAATACTCCTGCTGTTCCAGTCACTGCTGAAATTTCCATGGAAAAAACGAAGACGTTACTTTGGAAATAGGATGGATGAGGGCATGGAAGAATCTGAAACATGAGGAATGCATGAAGGTAATCGGCTATCGGAAGGATACAGACTACTTTTAGGAGAATCGGTTTTGCCCATTCTGGATCCGGAATTCTAAAATAGACTGGAAGGAGAAACAGTAGTGCATAGATACCATTGACAGCATAGAATGTATATCTTATCCAATCTGCTTCAATTTTAAATCTTCCACGAACTAATATATTGTGACGGTTTTCAAATATCATAACAATGGCTACAGCCAGACCTGAAAAAAAGAATTCATAATTTCATTAAATCAGAGTTGATGAGAATCATTTTTGAATGTTTGACGTCAAAGTAAGTTTTGGTTGAATGCGTACATTCACCCAGAGAACACTTCCAAAAAAAATGCACAATTATTTTCACTAGAATAAATTTGAACACTATTTTCAATATTCATTACTTTCTAACATCTATCTGTCCTCAATTTCCATTAAGTCCCTATTCGCTTGAAAAATTAGAAACTTGCACTCAAGAGGAGCATACATAGACTTTGCAGAGTGTCTAAAATTAAAAAAATTGTTCGAAGAATGCATGGAGGCGTGATGAGAGAATTCGCAGAAACTTGACGGAGTTTCGAGAAAATCATGAAGTTTGGTGTTTTATGAAAACTTTGAGTTTCATAACTGTCTGGTAGGAGAGAACTGATTTTGAACTTTCGTTTTTAGGTGATAAGTGCTATGCCAATCTAAAGAAATCTAGTTTTTGTAACTTTTACAGGGTAGAAACCTTTGTGATCTGTCATTATTGCGGAGCCATGCGAAATTTGTTGAGATTCCTCTTATTTCCCCTAACTTTTTCGATTCCCCTCACTGTTTTCCCATCATTTCGAATCCTAACAAAGCCTAATAACAAGTTTTTGTATGAGAGAGAAAAGGAGTGGGTGTCCACATTGTTTGTTTATTGTTCTTCATTCTTCCCAAAAACTGACCGCCCAATCCAACTTGTGCACAAAACACCTGAATCCACACAGGAACTGAAAACCAACTGAACACTCCAACCGATATTCCGACGAGAACAGGGAAAAACATGTATGGACAGACAAGTCCGCCGATGAGCAAATCGGAGATTATTGTCCTAAAACATTCTAATGAAATGAATTTATGTTGGAATTTGTATTTATTGTATGACGTCACAACTATCTGTCATATTCTTCGTCAATGAACTGTGATATAAACGAGAACTTTGAGAGACAAACAACTAAAATTACCAAGCATGTAGATGAAGTAGGTACCACCTGGCACTTCTTCTGTTTCTTGGTGTTTTCTTAATAATACAGTAACCTCCAAACAAGTTGATAGGTAAAGTGATAAGAATAATAATATGAGAAAACGTCGCCTGAAATTGCCACGAATCCCAATAAGTAAATGTTGTAGAGCAAGACGAGTTCATTTTGTTTATGAAATATTTGAGAAATGAAATGAAAGGACGTAGTGATATGAATTCTGATATTAAGCACGCGTCAATGATCTCTTAGGAGATGTAAAAGAGAGCGAAGAGCACGACGACGTCGATTTATGTATTTCTGAAGGCGTGTGTGTGTGTGTGTGTGTGTGTGTGTGTGTGTGTGTGTGTGTGTGTGTGTGTGTGTGTGTGTGTTGAGAGCAGAAGAGATGTGGGAGGGCAGATTCTCTGATCTAGAACATATTTAGACATGATAGGCAAAAAAAAGAGTTAATCTGAATCTTTTTCTCTTTGTGTTTTGTACATTAATTTTTTTCTGAAAATCTCAAATTAATTCCCTACTTCTTTGTATTCCCAAATCGTCTTTAATTGTGATCACTAATTTAATCGATGAAGCCTTCAAGATTCTCACGTCATCTTAATTAATCGAAAATCAAGAATCATTAAATGACGATCATAATTTTATACACAATGACTGGATGCAAAATGAACCCGTTAAAAAGTACATATAAAGCATGAACCTAGATGAAAATAAGTACAAAATTATCCGAAAAAACTAGGAATGAAACTGGCAAAACCCGTCAAATTGGAGAAGATGAAAAATGAGAATTGAAGAGATTAGACATTTTGAATAAGATGTGAATGATGATCTTCCATGGATGTTACATGAGCAGAACTACTTTTTGTTTGTTTCAAACTGATTTGAAATGGACGATCAACTCCTGAAAATTATAATTTTTATAAAATTTCCGTGTTTTGTTTCCAAAATTACCTTCAAGTTTATGTAAGAACTTCTTCAGAGTCTGCTTCATCAACGTCCGATATCTCTTTGAAACCACACAATACAGACAGAAATTGAGTGAGGCATTCAAAAATACCAATTGTTGGCTTAAACACATATAAAGAATAGCTTTTGGATGATATTGTCCATAGATGTCAAATAGAAGACGTGCCGGAGCCTGAGGTCCAATACAGAAGAAAAGCATAAAGACGACAGCGAAAAGCATTGCATTGGCTCTCATTGTACGGTTATTATGAGCTTCATTTTGAATGAGACCATCGGATAGCTTAATTTCTTCATCTCTTCTAGAATCTTCATCAACTACACGACGTAAAGTGAAGATAATACGAGAATTCATATAGAGAAGAGCAATGATTGGAAGGACATTGAAAGCGAATAAGGAGATGTAGTCCATGGTACGGTAGTAAATCTGAAATATCCAAACTTGGAATCCAGGTTCCCTAGCTTTTTCTTTTCAAAGCAAGTATTTCCCAATTAGAAACAAACAATTAGTCATCATCTAACTTCATTTTTCTAAAAGTTAAAAAGAAAGTCTCCTGTCAACTAATCGGCTGTTTGGTGTTCTGTTTACTTCGCAACCAATTCAATGTGTGCACTGATCCAATTTGATCATTTTCTAATCTAAAAATAAATCTCCCTCTCTCAATCTTCTCTCACATTCTCACTTCTCTACCAAACAGTAAGTAAACGATGTTGTCCTTCGACACTTTTCACTTCCAATACAATTGGGAGCTCGAATCGGCCTAATTACAACAAAAGTATCGGGTTTCTCACTCTCTACATTTTTTCAAACAATGCCATCGGAAGACGGGAGTTTTGAGGAGAAAAGAAGTAGAAAAAGAAAAGATCAGTAAATACCTGAAGAGCACGGTTTGTCGACATGAGAATCACGTAATAATACTCGTTCGAATTGCTTTCGAAACAACGAATTGTATCGTAGGCCATTGGCCATTGAACGGAGCACAGGAATGAGACGAAAATTCTGAAACATTTTAGGGGTAGGGAAAATTTTGAACACGATGTGATATCTACCATGAAATCTTCTAATAAGATTGCACTGTCCAGTTCAATCAAGTTATTTTCATTTATTTATAAAATGCTGCTCTTTTAAAAGAGGTTATGCATCATGCTTAAAATGTTTAAATTGAGAACGCCTAGTGCTCACAGATAAACTACTGTTCACAATGACTCAGCTATTGTTTTCTCAAACTTTTTTGAATTTTCTATTGACCCATTTTTTCTTCTTTTCCCATAACTATAAATAGACAAAAGTACTTACGCAGTGGCAATAGCATTCTTCGAGTTTCTTGAAGTACACCATCGATGAGAGTTTAGTGGACAAACGACGCAAAGGTAGCGTTCAACGTTGAAGGCCACAACGATTCTACAAAGAAAAATAAAATTCAGAACACAAAAATCAGAGACTTACAATACACTGCTCTTATAAAAAGTGGATGCTAGGGTCCTGACATAGAGGACAACTCTTGAATAGAAATGATTGAATGAAGTTGAAAATGCAAGAGATGGAATAGAAAGTGGAGTAACATCCAATGTAGCAAATATCAAGAATAAACTATCACATACTGCCAATGCTATCAGTAAGTTCCATGAAGGAATTCGACGTGCCGTTTTATTAGAGGTGAGAACTGCCATATTCAGAAGATTACAGGCAAGTCCAATAAGAGCAATAACAGGTAAAACTGCCACGTTGCTCCACCAAACAATTGATATAGATTGCTCGTCATGTTCATGATGAGTGATATTCGAGAAATTACAAAAATCGTGAGATCCAATAACTTGTTCAGATTGTGACGCACCTTCCAAAGTGATCAGTTCGTCCATCTGCAAAAATGAACAATGTAATTTCAAGAAGAGGTCAAAAAGAGGGAAAAAGAGAGAAATGACAAAAGAAAGTGATTAGAAGGGACGAATTGGGGAGGAGTAGAGGGAAACAAGTGTAATTGATTACAACCAGCTTCATGCTAGACAATAAGAGAGTGATTGAAAAAAAAGGGAGAAAAAGTACTACAGTTTCGATTTGTATTACGAGTTCTCAAGGTGAACATGAGGAGAAAAAAGAAGGTCATGATAAAATGTTAATGCAAAAAAAAGAATGCAAAAATTAGACAGAATTATATATTCAATGGGTTCAAATCATGAGATTTATACTTTCTAAAGATGAGAAATTTAGATGGTGTCAAGGTTAAATGTTGAATGAGAAGACGTAGGTTATGGTCTACGGTTATATGGGATGAGCAAGGAATTTTTAAGTGCAACGAAAATGGAGCAAAGAATAGAACATGTTTAGAGGATTCATTAAGACATCATCTGAAGATATTATTGTACTAAATAATCGATCAAAATACGAAATCAGAGACTAAGACTCTTCATAGACTACTTCAACCTACAGAACAATTCCAGATCCATAAAGGCTGCAACTTTGAAGATGGTTTTGGTTTTTGACTCAGTTGAACTTTGAAAATAGTTTGACAACTCCAGTGGCATCAAACTCAAACCAGAATATCTGGAAATCTAAAACTCAGCTATTAGCCGACTTCGAACTTCAAAGCACCTCGATCAATATCAACAACTTTTCCGGTTTTCAGGTCATGAGACAGTACAGTAGCTCTGGCACGTCAGTGTACTTAGAACCTAGAATCTGGACATTTTGAATGACGTGGGTTTGTGACTCCAAATAAACTTCAAGTTATGAAATACTGTATACGGTCACTACATGATCAGATCGTGTGTTTTTCTTCTGCACTTTAAGGGCAAACATTCCCAAAAAAAAGGAGCGAGTTTAGAACTGGTAGATGTTTGGATGACACATTGAATCGTGAATAAAAATGGAAAAATAGAGAAAACGAAGGGAGGTGAGTGACCGTTTGAAAGTTGTAGATGGAATCAATAGGACCTCGAGAGAAGAGGAAAATGAGAACTGTATGGACGGTGTGTATGTGCTTTTCGCAAAAGACTTTGTTTGTTTGTTTGTGTAAGTGAGTCGGATATTCGGACGAGGCGGAGGACGGGCGGAGCGGATGGAGAAAAGGAGCGGAGAAAGAGACAGGTGAATTCATATAGAGGGAAAGTGAGAGAGAGAGAGAATTTGGAATTAAGTTGGAGATAATATACACTGTAGTAGGAAGAATCGAATAAATAAATCATTTATGTGATATGGTATAGTAAGATTAAAAGTTGAGAGTAGGAATCAAGATAGAACTTGAAAGCAAATGTTCTAGAGTCATTCTAGAACCAAATCAAACAGTTCTTGGAGACATTCGAAGTTAGATTAAAGTCTGGTCATACTCGAACTTTTCCGGATTCGGGAAGACTGAGATATGATACTATTCCAGGAGGCATCATAGAACATGTTTAGATATACATAGAAGAAATAGACCATCTATACTAGCCTTGGAACCAGAATCATTCAAAATTCCTTGGTCTGTCCAGGATCAAATGGTTTTTAAACAGAAACCGACATTCTCTCCGATCTACCACCACGTAGGCAATATGAGCAATCCAATCTAGGTCAACAATACCAGGGGAAAAGAGCTATTTTTAGTGCACCGATTTCTTTTTCGAAACCTTAAAGGGTAGTGTTGGTCTCGAGAGGAACTAGGGATCACCTTCATGTGGTTGTTAGGAATGCAAGATTCATGAGTTGTCGTGGGTTTGATACGGTAAAAAGCTCATTAGAGATACAAAGCTCTTTCTCGGGGGTTTTCAGAAACTGTTCCATTCAGTTCAATACTGAATTGTTCATCAAATTTTTAAAGCACAATTCAGGTTAATATACGAATACTGCGAGTTCAATGTGGACTATGAATCGTAGAAATTTATAGACACTGTTCATCGAAATAGAATCCATAAACTAATCATATGATCGGATCAGTTAGAGAATCTGAGAGAGGCATTTACCCACACACAGATACCAGGCTCAAATTCTTTTTTTTCCTCTTCTCGTCTTTTCTATTTGTGGCTCCGAGTGTCCTCAATTGGTCTATCTTTCACTCCTCTCGCGCACGGCGGCCGCGCCACACAGTTTATATACAAATAGACGCACTTTCACATACACGACGACGATGATGAAGAGAACGGATTGTTGAAGAATAAGAGAATGAGATGATGAAGAAGAAAAATGGACGATGAAGACCGCCTCCTTCGTTCAATGTTTTCCCGCCTTTTTTCCCGTGTCAAATATATCAGAATGAAAACTAAATTGAGAAGTAGACTCCGCCCATTTTCTGCAGAAATGTCCGATTGAAAGAGAAAAAAAGAGAATAGAGCAGAGAAAAGACTGTTTTGTATTTACTCTTTATATATCGTATACTATGGCCTCCTCACTCCTTTTTCGGGCGCTCCTTTGGTCGTTTGTAATACTCTCACGAAACAAGAAAAATGAGTGTGTTTCATTTAAAAAAAAAAGAAACGAAAATATTCTGGCACGAAGATTTTTGAAAAAATTGTCCAATTTCAAAAAGGAGGCCAGAGTAAATTTGAAATGTGTCAGAATAAAGAGATTGAACCTATCATAAAAACGATTCATCTGGTTTCAAATGTTCAAAGAACTATAACGTTGACTATTCAGAAATTGAACCTAAGTTGGGAGAAGTTCTCAAAATACATTCAAATTTACAGTTTTTTTTTAATTCATCAAGAACTTGACACACTGAACGACATGGACTAGCCATAATAATGTAGATCAAATCTTCATAGTGCTACTAATATAATATAAAATATTATTCTGAATATAAAAAAAATAATAAAATGGTGAGCTTCGATTCAAAGTATCATCTGGTCGATCAGGAACTGAAAATGACAGGCTGCATACTTAAATTTGGAATAGGGCATTCAGATAAAGGGATGCTTCAGAAAAATTTCTGGTTCTGTTATTGAACCTACTTGTCCATAATTCATCTATGAACTTGAAGAAAGACCTTTATTGTTGCAAATATTCTGCCGCCTAAACTATAATCGGAAACTTTCGAAATCCTCTACAACCCAAAATAGATACCATCAGCTGAGGAAACCTACGTATGTAAGTCAATTCGAGTTCAATAACATATTCTTCAACTAGTTTTTCCAAATACAGAAATTAGACGGTATTCTGTTTACCAAAACTAACTAACAAGGTTACTATTAGCAATAGATTTTTGGAACCTATAAACCACCATATTATTGATCTTGTGGTCTAAATCCAAACAACTTTTTTTAGTTGTAAGACGTTCATATTTTCCCGACGTTTTAGTTGTCTCCAAAAAAGGGATTTTCCTACCGTTCCTTGCGTAATCCATCATTCTTCCCTTCACTTTTTTTTGGTCAACCATCTCGAATAAACGTACCGGCTAACATGTTTCCGATATCTAGTTTCTTTTGATATGGGTGTCTCCCTTTTATGAAGAAATGATAATGATGAATGGCTTTTTCGATAGAGGGACAGAAGACGTTGTCCGCAACTATCACTTTCTCGGAAAGACCTACAGAGAGGAGCTATATGATAAGAAAGAAAAGGGCATATAACAGGACAAGACTGGAGTCGAAAATAAGAGAAAAAAAAGTGAAATCAGAAAGAGTGCATTGGGATAAAAAGATAATGAAGAAATAAGATGCTTCTGACGTGGCAATTGATAACGGGAAGACTACTGTAGATAAGATAATGAAGAAGAAGAAGAGGAAAAAGGGAGGAGTGAGTGTCCTTGAAGCTTCTCCATTTTCGAGACTAATGGCATTTGCCGATTACTTTCGGTTTTCTTGATCCGTTCCGCGCGTTAAGAAGATACACCGTTTATCGAGAAGATATAGACGAGATAAACGGTTCTGGCTTATTGAAGAATTGGAGATTTTAAAGGAGTGTCAAAGCTTCTGACTTAGGTAATCTAAGAAGACCGTTTCAAAAGTTCTGAATAAATAGAAATGTTCAAAAATGGTTATACCATGTGGTAGAAAAGTGGTAGAAAAAAAGTAGGAAAGAATTGAATTGTGTGAAGGGAGCGGCTCCCGAGAGGGCAAAACATGCGCGATTGAGGTGTGTTTGATTCAGAAGAAATAGTATATGAATTTGAGAGACATCAGATGATACTGTACAAACACAATATGAGCTTCTTCATTTTATTCTTCCTTTTCAGAATAAAAGAGGACGTCAGATTTCTGTGAAGTTCCAACGGAAAGAGGGTGGAGTTTAGAGCCGGAAAAAAGAATAAAAGGAAGAGGGTGAGAATGCAAAAAATACAAACTGCGCATTGTGTTTTCTTCATTTTTGTTTTGTTTTGCAGCATTTCGGAATAGTAAACAAACTTAAGTTATCTCTCTGCAAATTGGAGTTGACTGCTGAAAAGAATGAGAGAAACGACGAAAGTTAAGTTCTTTTCCAGAGAGAAAAGGAAGTATAGAAGTCGTTACAGTAGGATGTTGTGATTTAAGAATTGTAAATAGAAACAGAATTTGAGAAATATTCGAATAGAAAAATAAAGAAAACAGAAGCTGAAAAAAGTGAAAAAGACAATCGCAACAAGTGAAAAAGTTGGGCAAATTATAGGGTTTGGATGAAGGAAAATGTCTAAACGGGAATGAGTAAGAAAAAAAGAGCAAAGTAGAACTTTAAGTAATTTGAGAAAGCTATTATCACCTAAGAAGCTTTTTAGTTGACAATTTTTATTTTTTCTATGCCCTAAAAATCCCTATTAGAAGGGCTAATGACCTTCTGACCATCAAGAAATGGGGGAAAACATCATTTTCTCGTTTTATCTATTCTGAGTTCAACGGAACGGATGAGTCAATTTATATTCCTTCTAAAATTGTATAGTTGGGAGCGGCGATAAATGAAGAATGCTAAGAATATAGTCTAAATATTAAATGAATCTATCGAGCAAAGTATGTATTTTATTACAAGAAGAGGCCAGATGAAATGTCTAAGGAGATCCTCTTAACTACCGTAACAGTGAACTACAGTAACCAACAAAACTTTGCGAAAGTTGTAACATGATTGACTGATGCGAAAAACATTTCTCTCGAAATAAAGCCAAAATAGATATATTGAGAATAACGGAAGCTTTTTGAAATCACATCTGAAGCTTTAAAAACTAGCTTTTCTGAAACGGCTTCTCAAAAACTGCTGTTATATCTTTTTGAAGATGTTACCCCCGTCTGAAAAGAGCTTCTTCCAGCAAATAACAACAACAACAATACAGAAATAAGCGGGTTCATTTTTGCGTACATATTCTCGTATTGCATTCCAATTTGCCACTCTCTCCCTCTCCTCGCCACTTCTTCCTCTTCTATACGACAGACTCTTTGACGTGTTATTATTCAGTTATCCCCCCATTTACTCGATAGAAGACCCTCTCCTCTGATTTTAAGCTCGTAGAATTTTATTTTAATAATAAATATAACAGTGAAAGAGAGGAACATGAAGAAACGGGGGAAACTAAGAGAATAAGAAGATAACACGAATCAGTTCAGAACTTTGAGCACAGTTTTTTGACCAGAAGAGACCATAGAAGAAGTGGGTTTCGACGTTGAAGATGTGCCGAATATATGTCATAATTGTTCTTTTCGATTGTCTTGATGATGTAATCAGTTGTGGCCCCAGTTGCAGCTAAAGCAGGTCTCACTACTTTCGGGACCATATTCATCCGACTTCGAGCATCAGTTAACAATCGTTTCGACTCGTGGACAAGATCTTTAGTCATTCCACACGTCTCTTCTAGTTTCTTCTTTTTGTATAGACTATCGGGTGTGGCACCATTGAGTGACATTACATCAGCAGGAAGAAGTACAATTCCACGAGCCAGAAGTGGGTGTGTGGCACGGACCATGTTTGCAATAGCATAGGCGGCTCCTAAATCATTAGCCACATCATAAGCTACAGGAAGTACTGTAGTTGATGGAGAGATACGAGAAAGGGCGTCTATTTGAAGGCACAGAAGAGACCCGATTGTTGATTTTCCGTATTCGGATAACTGAAAACGATTAGTGAGCAATATTTGAATTGGTTAGTTAGTCTAGACGCTTACAGCGTTGATGTCAGTGAACTGGCGATCACCGATTGTTGATTGACGAGTTTCGACTAGTTTTAGGAGCATATCAGAATTAGCACGAGGAGCAAAAGAGCACAGAGCAATAGCGACTGGTTGACGAGGGACAGGGAGAGGTGATATTCCATAAATTGATGATATAGCATCTTTCCAAAACTGAAGACGGTACATTGCAGAAGTGTCACCCCGTCGTGTGTCTACTTTATCACGAATTGATGCCAGTTCCACATTCAGCGCGTTCAACTAAAACGTTGAAATGATAAATTGATCAAATTTTGAATTACAAACCGCAACAATTTCAGGTTGAGCTTTCTTGTTGATTGTGAGAATCGCTAGATAACTGTCGACATCATATTTTCGTACCATATCGAGACAACTTCTGAATGCTTCGTCCGCTTGTTTTTTACTGATTTCAAGAACTCGAGTACTTTTTGGCTGCGATTTTGGTATACTATAAAACAGATTTATGAAACAAGTAACACACATACAAGAAAAATCAATTACCGTGCACCCGGAATATTGCTGAAATCTGGCGAACGACTAGGTGTTTTCTTCTGATCATTGGAATTGTTATTACGATTATCGGCAAATGGAGATGATTTTGTAGAAAATGGGCGGCTGGAAGTTATTCCTGAGAATCCGTAGAATCTGCAGAGTGAATTGCTTCGGAGACACGACCGCTGTGCGTTCCTCGTGAGGAGTTTTGTCGTTGACGTTGCTGCTGTTTCAATGTACGAAGCATGGCAAACTCGGGAGACATCGCTTTGGCACGGTTGTCGAAGGTGATGAATGACGGACAGTTGAGGGCTTCGTCGCATGTTCGATCGTGATGCTGAAAATCGAAACAAGTTTCAAAAATAGCCCGACTATTTTATGACCTGATCTTTCTTTATGTATTGGAATGGATTAGCCAGGAACGATGTACCGTAAATCAACGCGACCAATGAGATGACTGTCTGGGCTACGACGTCAGCGGGAAGACTAACGAACGGTTGCTCTGTGAGACGCAGATAGAAACGGTGTTGGGCGGCGGAATAGGCACAATGGATCAACGAGAGGAGCGAGACGATTGTGATCAGGCTGCAAGTGGTTATCTTCAATACTCTGCGTTTTACTGATTGATGAGCTTTTGCAGATACACGGAACAACTGTCGCGTTCCAGAAACTTTTCAGTGGTTACTTACCGATAAATAGTACTCGCCATATCGGGGATCAATTACCAAGATTTTGATAGTTTTGCAGAGCTTCGTCAGAAGGCTAAAATCTTTGTAACTGATGATGCAATCAAACGAAGAGAAAGATAATAATACTGGTAAACAACCAGAAAGCATGAAAATATGTTCTTTAAAATAAATATGTACATTTATAAGAAGAACCAAAAAACAGATAAATTTCCTGCTCAATTGAACTACAGCTAATAGGAACGGATAAACAATAAAAGATGAAAGGACGATGTGAAGAATGTGCAGTAGATTCAGAAACTCTATAAAGGTTGAGATTTTAAAAAAGAATGAAAACAGAAAAGTGAATGCGGGATGATGTATATTACAAAATGTGTCTGCTTTGAAGGCGAGATTAGATTTTTTCGTTTTCTTCCTCGCATTTGACGTGAGTGACTAGATTCGACGACGACTTCATGATTTTTTCCTTGATCAGCTTCATTTTCTCAGTGGCCAAATGTTTGACCCCGAATTTTTCCTCTAATTTTTCGAACATTCCTTTTGTTGTGTGGTTGATAGATTTTTTGAACCCCAGCAAAACAAATTGTTCGTAGACAGAGCTCATCCTTCCACAATCGATGGAAACTGTGACACTGCGAAGAACATCTGTTAGAAGTGCAGGGTGATGAAGCTGTTGGTCCTAAAATCGAAACAACTATAGGATAGACAAAAGTTGATTACCTCTGATGGTTTGTAGACACATCGTTCGTGAAGTTCAAACAATGACCGATGTGCAACATTCCGAGTATATGTGACAAGCTTTTTTGATACTTTATCGTAGACACTTTCCTCGATAACTGGAACAACTTGGATGTCTGTCATTCGCGAAATCCAGCGTGGCACACGCTTCAAAATTGAGCTTCCTGAATAAAAAAAGTTATACATTTGTAGGTATTTTTATTCAATCTACATACCTTGTTTCACAATCAACTTCTTTGTGACAATTGTGCTATCAGTGATTTGTCGTTCGAGCACATCTTCTGAGAGAATATGCTTAGCATGGGAGTTAGGATATCTGCAGGCTATTTGAGTTCAGCTACATCGTCTGACTATTTTCACACAAACCTGTCCCAAAACGCACTGACAACTTCATCCACAGAATAAGGGAATGAAGTACATGGAGAATCCCAGAGTTTCATTCTTCTGATGGCTGAAATAGTTCAGGAATCAATGGGAAATCGCGTGGTAAAGTGGTGGTGAAAAAGAGGCAAATGCAAATTGCTCGCGTACGCAGGCAGCGAAGACGACGCACAACAGTGCCCAACACGCGTGTCAACCGTAGTGGACTAATAAATTCCTGTTTCTTTTTTGTTTCGCAATTGCGATTTTCGAAAAAAAAAAACCAAAAGTTGTCAAAGAAATAAAAGTCCTGTATATAAAAAGAAATACTTGGTCAATGAAATGTTTGTTATCAGAAGAATTTTATTGTGAACTAGTGCCTCTTTCAACTCTCCGCTCGTATCCAGACAAACATCGCTAATATCTAATTTAAACTCTTTCAGATGAAAATATTATGTCTTTCAATACTACTTTTTGGAAATTATGTAAACTGCCAAGGTACTTAAATGGTTATAGCTTAATGACAATAATAATAATACTGGCATTCCAGAAGAATCACCATCTGATGTGTGGAGAGATCCGAATGATCCAACCACCGAGCACCGCCCAGCACAGTCAAAAAGTTTACTCTCTGTTCCCTCACCTGTACAAAAAGTTCGACCTTCAAATCTATAAATTTTGAACCCATCAATAGTTTCAGCCAGACCAAAGTCTTCGCCTTATTCTTCGACAATTCCTTCAAGACATTCATGTAGATTATCAAATTGATGGCCCTGTTCAGAGAGAAGTTCGGTGAGTGACGGAGGCGGAGTTCGTTGAGAGGTTTTGTTTTATTTTAGAATCAAAATCTCCGGGCATAGTATGGCAGTAATTTCCAAATATCTGAACGACGATAGCGCTGACTTACAAGAGGATCGAGAAGCTGTTCGCTCCGCACTTTCAAAGGTTTTCAAAGTTTTGGAAGCAGCGCCAGATCCTACATGGCAAGATACCTTCACTTTTTTGCAACCATTCATTTTCACCCTCAACCTTTTTATTCTACCGGCAGCAGCTGTGGTTGTAATTCGTTCAATAGTTCGTCCTGGAAATTTTTGGATACTGATTTTCTCGACTATCCTCATCATTTCCATGTATTCTGGATACAACCGTAAATACCAAGAAGCTGAGTCTAAACGGTTCGCTCAATTCCAAGAAAGCTCGAAAGATGCATGTGCTCCGGAAGGGTTACTATCAAGAATGGTTGAAATCTTTGCATCTCCATTCCAATACAGACAGAAATCGAAATGTCTTAAATACATTGAGGTAGAATGAACACAAATTTTCATTTGGAATACATGTATTGCTATTACAGAGCCAAACTATATCAATCTTTCATGAGATTTCAATCATCGAGGTATTCTCTGAGACGGTTTCAAGTGGATTTTTCGCATTTTTCTCTGCTTCCGCTAAACATCTCAATCACTTCTTCAGGTTATTTTTCAACTTAGTTCTGCTAATAAATGGAATGATTTTTACAGGGATCTCTATGATGGTGCTCCATTAATAGCCCAAATCGTCATGACTTTCTTCCTGATTCTCATGGTCGGAACTGTTCGCACGCCATTCTTCAGCTATGAGCCCATTTGTAAGCTATATTTTCGCTTCCCCATTTGAAACTGTAATTTCATTTTAGGGCTCACATTCTGTAGTTCAAGCATTGGCAAGATCACAGGCTGGTTGGAGGGCGGAGAAACTAAAGAGCAACCCGCGATTCAAGCGAAACTGACGACAAAAGAGGTGAAAAGATTAGAGCAAGCGAAAAAGAAAAAGTACGGCGTCGGTGTAGTAACTAATCGTAACAATCATGTGAACTCTGTTTTAGAGCCGCAATGATAGAATATCCAAAATCGGAGAAAGAAGAAGGTACGAGTGGAAGCGAAAATGGGAAAAAGAAAAAGAGAGAGAAAGAAATAGAGTTGACGAAGAAAGCAGACGATTCAGCGGATGCGGATACACCGGAAGGAGACGATCTGAGCTTACTCGGAGAGTCGAGTGAAGATGAGGACCACGAAATTGTCGAAGGTACTTTTCCTAAATGTCTTCCTAATTCATTCGACTTCATTCAGAAACAAAGAAAACTGCCAACACTTCTTTGATATCAGATACAAGCTTCTGATGATTTGAATCATTGTCACAGGTCAACCCGACCAAACTGTTATCACTTGTTTGTACAATCAATATGTTCATCTATGAATTTACCTTTTTCATTTTTACTTTACCTTCTTGCGCTTTACTCAAAACTAACATTTTCTTGCATTTCTTGTAAATCTTGCCTTCATTCATCTCCTACCTCTTTGAATAAGTACGGTTTATCATATACAAGTTTATTTTCTTTCAAATGAATCATCCCGGTATTAGTGAGTTCAATTGGAATCAAATCATCTATAAATGGTGATGTTTACGTATCTGGTTATTTCCGTGAGACTTCCGTTCTTATTCTATTCTGATGACGTCTTCTGAAGAAGTTTTCCAAAAATCATCATCACTGTTGTAATCTTTGCTGTTGAATTGCACTGAATTCGTTGAATACAAAGACGCAGACAGTGAAAGAAAAGATGGCAGAAAGATCATTCAAATCAGAATTGTCCATTTAATTCAACTTCGTTCTTTAAGTTGATCATTCGAAAAAAAGTTACAGATGTCGACGACACGGTTTCTCACGAATTCCCTTGTAAATATTAATGCTACATCACGTAAGTATTTTTCAAAATCAAAGTGCTACAAAACTGTAGTATAGGAAAACTTTTCATCTATACTTGTTTTTGTTTTTCAAAAAGAAATATTCATTCACTTCATGTTCTTAAAGAATACTTCTTTACAGGTAGATCATTGTCTCTTATGGTGCGAAGGTCGCGATTCTCTCTCGCACCACAACGTGGTCTTATCAGTGTGATCGATAAGCAACAGTGCCGTCAGATCACTGACTACTCAGCCAAAGACAGTCGCATCAATTCAAGAAAACTTCGAAAGCACGACGGATCGAACATGGATGGAGCCGCAATTACAGCCGCTGCACTTAAGCACCAGGTTCGTTATTAATGTATTTTCTTTTGAATTCATTTGAAAAATCAAAATATTTAGTTTGAAAAAATAATATTTTGAACACATTATTTCGAACAATCTAAGATGGATTGTCAATTTCAAAAGCTTCATGAGATAAATCATATGTCTCATAAATGGAATTCCGGAGAAGTGGCTGAAAATTTTTATTGCACGTGGCCTTCCACTTATCATTTCCTTTCGACTTAGTCCTAAAGAAATGAAGCCATAATTCACTCTTATCTAGAATGAGTGTCGGCATAAAGATAGAGAAAGAATGAGCTTATCGATTGATTTCAGGGTGTTGAGTACATGTTTGGAGTAGTCGGATTCCCGGTGATTGAAGTTGGAATGGCAGCTCAGGCCCATGGAATCAAGTATATCGGATGTAGAAATGAGCAAGCGGTGGGTATTTTGAAAGAAACAAAGTGAAACTAACAACTATCATAAAACAAATGTTTCTGGGAATCTGTGACACATTTATCAATATGAAGGCAACTACAGTAACCTTTATATTTCACCTGAGCTCAAAAGGAAGTACAAGAGAGCACAGAATTAGAAATAACTCAAAAGGATTTTATACCAACTTGATAAAGTTTTTAGGCTGCATATGCTGCTCAAGCTATGGGATACCTAACTGGAAAACCAGTGGCTCTTCTCGTTGTATCTGGTCCTGGAATCCTTCACGCTATTGGAGGCCTTGCCAACGCCACAGTCAACTGTTGGCCAGTAGTCTGTATCGGAGGAACAGCCGATGTTGATCTCGAGAATCGAGGAGCTTTCCAAGAATGGAGCCAACAAGAATCTGTTAGAAACTCATGCAAACATGTGAGCAGACCAACAAGTCTTCACACTATCCCAGCTCATATTGAGAAAGCAGTACGATGTGCAATGTATGGAAGACCTGGAGCAGTCTATGTTGATCTTCCAGGGAATCTTGTTCTGACTAGCACAGAAGAAGAAATTCAATTCCCAGAACCAGTACCACTTCCACCACCAGTATCTATTCCACCAATTGCTGAAATTGAGAAGGCTATTAATACATTGAAGAGTGCTAAAAAACCGTTGGTCATTGTTGGAAAAGGAGCTGCTTGGTCTAAGCGTGGAGCCACCCAAGTTCAACAATTCCTCACTAAATCTAAGCTTCCATGGCTTGCAACACCAGGAGGAAAAGGAGTTGCATCTGACCTTCATCCAAGATTCATTGGACAAGCCAGATCACTGGCTCTGAGAGAAGCGGACACTGTCTTTTTGATCGGTGCTCGTTTCAATTGGATTCTTCACTTTGGACTCCCACCACGTTTCCAGAAAGATGTAAAGGTTGTTCAAATTGATATCAGCCCAGAGGAGTTCCATCAGAATGTCAAGACTGAAGTTCCACTTTTGGGAGATATTGGAGAGACATTGGCTGAACTGACACCAAGATTGGGAGAATGGTCTTATGATGAGTCAACAGAATGGTTCAAGAAACTCAGAGAAAATGCCGAAAAGAACAGGAATGCTGTTGAAAAACTTGTTGATGATCATTCAACTCCTCTAAACTACTATGCGGCATACCAACCAGTGAGTGATTGATAATGATTGTTGTAGACAAAGTAAAATCAACTTTATTCCAGATTCGTGAATTCCTTGCCAACAACGATGTGATTGTGGTGAACGAGGGAGCTAACACTATGGATATTGGACGAACAATGATGCCATCCCGACTTCCAAAACGTCGTTTAGATGCTGGAACTTTCGGAACAATGGGAGTTGGACAAGGATTCGCTCTTGCTGCTGCTCTCTGGGCAAGAGACCACAGTCCGAAAACTAAAGTGCTCGTTGTTCAAGGAGACAGTGCTTTCGGATTCTCTGCTATGGAACTTGAAACTATCGCCAGATATAATCTTCCAGTAGTCACAGTCATCATCAATAACTCTGGAATCTATCGTGGACTGCTCCCAGAAGATGACAAAGCTATTGAAGGAGACCGTACACTTGCTCTTCCAGTACTTTCTCTTACTGCTGAATGCCGTTACGAACAAATGTGTCAAGCATTCGGAGGAGAAGGAACTGTAGTACGAACTGTTCCAGAGATCAAGGCTGCTCTCGAGAAGGCTTACCAGAAGACTAATGGGCCAACAGTCATCAATGCTCTTATCTCAACAGACTCAGAGAGAAAGCCACAAGCTGATCACTGGTTGACCCGATCAAAGATGTAAATAACACATATTGTATTATAATTTTTGCATTTTCGCAAACAGTCCTCTTAATTAATTTGATGTAGCTCTGTAACACTGTGATAAATTGTTTCCCTGAGAATGTTCATTTTTTTAAAAATTTGTACAATATTTACATGCAACAGAAAATTAATGTATAGTTAAAGTCTAAAGAAACGTTTTGATGGGAAGAACTCTCCAATGTTCTCTTCCTTCTCACTGCTTCCACTATCAGATCCAAACGGAGAACGAGCAGAACTTTTGACTTCCTTGCTACTTCTCATATCTCTGTCAGACAACTCATCGAGCTTCCATCTTCTGAAATCCTCTTGACGTGAGTCATCCTGGAAAAATAATAAAAATGTAAGTTTGGCTCAACTAATACATTCTAGTTACCTTGAATACTTTCTTGATTTTTCTGCTGCTGGTCAAGAAATCAGTAGAGATAATTCTTGCTCTTGGTGCTTCTTCTGGTAGATCAAAGCTTCTAATTGGATCAATATTAGTTCTCAACTCCTTCATTCTTGTAATTCCGCCATTCTGAGCCATCGAACTTCCAATGTATAAAGCAAATAAAAGTGTAGAAAACACTCCAAAAAAGGATCTCATCTTGAAGCTTTTTCACGAGAAATCAGAAAAAGTGTGTTAAATAAAGCGGGTTATGTACCGATGCGAAACAACAGTGTAAACCTCGAATACCGGGTTTCGATATCTCGCTGTAATAACAGCAAAAGGATGCCTACACGAGATAAGAATCTTCAAAACTTGGGCAGACTTTACAATCATGCTGAACACATCTTCATTAGGGTGTCGAAAAGGGCGATTCGAATGAGATGGAACTACAACAATGAGATTAAGAAAATGCATTTACTTTCCGAAAAAATATACGCAACCCTTTCATTTCAGAAAGTATTCACAAGTAAAGTAAATCAACAACTTTAGTATTTTAATTCAGAAGACATCAGAGCTTTAGAACAGGTTGATATCGAGACGAGATCCAAGTAATTCATTCTTTTCAAGATGAACCGTTTTATCAATTGTCCAAGTTTACTTTTTGTGTTGAAGTATCAAACAAGAAAGGAAGTATCAAAACTTTATTGATCGAGAAGGCATATCATAGTTAAATAAAGTGTCCAGAGAAATTCTCTAAAGGACACATTTACTGTATTGCTCAGTAAATTCTTTGTGGAAACCGATGGTGGCTTCATCAAGTAGTCCACGTTTCTCGAAGAAGTTCAGCATGACTTGATGGACGAAAAGATATTGATGATCAGTCTGAAACCATGAATTCGATTATAGGAATATTAATGAATTCGATACCTGAACTGAGTTATTGCGTTGCTCACGAATTTTCTGGAGAATCTTGTCGCTTTCTTCGATATTTTGTCCAGCCAACAGTTGATCCATCACGTATTCGATCATGACGACAGATCCAGTACGACCAATTCCGGCGGAGCAGTGAACAACGATTGGACCTCTGGAAATTGAAGTTTATTGTATAGTAAGCTAGTTGATATCATACTTGGAGACTCTAGCCTTATCCAAAAGCTCTAAAATGGCGTTATCAGCAGTTGGAACTCCACGATCCGGCCAATCAATCCAATGATAATGAGTTGTTTTCAACTTCTCACAACCAGCTCCTTCGATTGTCAACACTGTCTTCGTGACTTTAGCATTACTTCCATCACGGAACTTGATCTGGAAATAACATTACAGAATTATAATCTCGTATAACTACCACTAACCGAACTTGACGACTCAAACTTTACAGTCACTGTCTGCTTCTTTTCTTTGAACGTCATCGTGTCTTGTTTCTCTTCAGTTGGCAAGTATTCAAAACACTTCTTCGCTCCTTTTTCCGTGTAATTGCACAACATGAAGATAGTCTCGACACGATCCTGCAAGCACATGTACCAGAAATCGGCGCATGTCTTCTCCAAAGGTGCCTGAGTACAAATGAACCGTTTTGAATTGGTTGGAGTGGCCACGTAGTTGGCATGAATGTACTCATGAGGCCAAGAACCTCCCAACTTAACACGATTGTTATCAAGACATCCGACATCTTTGTAACGGTTCTTTCCATGTTCTTGAGCCTCTTTGAATGCTTTCATTTTTGAAAAGTCGTTGAATCGTTTCATTGTAGAGAACTCAGAGCGAAGTCCTGCAGGTCCTTTCTCCAGAGTTTTTCCGACAAATTTAACGATCTGTAACATGAAAATTAAAAAAGAAATTACTTTAAAACAAAATGTTACCTGTTTCCGTTCGCGTTTTCTATCAACAGCTGTTGGCTCATCAATAGCAGCAGTTTTCTGACTCTGCTCCCGCTCACGAAGAGTTTTACTGCGGCTTCGATTCTCTGAAATTCATTATTCCAGAGATTGTTCAGGGGAAACAAAACTCACTTTTCACCGACGCCATCTTATAGCTGATTCTTCTTGAATAAACCGGAAGTGATGGAACCAAAATATGGGAATAGATAAGAGAGAAGGACGAAGAGATCGATAGGAAGATATAAACAACACGTGGAAACTCGGGGAAGATCTTGCATAAAAGTTTAATTGTTGGAGCACAGAAGGTCACGCAGAAAAGATTTTCATATATATGAAATCAATAGATCTGATTTTTCAAATAAATTGATAATCTTTTAATTTTATTTTCCTAGGAAAATTGCTTACAAAGAACGGAGTCTCCATTTTGAGAAAACGTCACCTGAAAATGATTTTCACGCAATCTTTGGTTGCTCTTTCTTCTCGTAACAGAATTATTGTTTTTCCAGTCAGATGGGAACAATACTTTTCTCACTTATCTCTACAACTTTTGTTTCTCGAATATCAGAATCCTTACCATCTTTGTTACTCCATGATGCCAGTTTCTGAATCCTTTTCGTCAGGTGAACTATTTCATATTAGTACGAACCAGAACATGTTCTTTCCCACTGAATACAGAACAAAACATACTTTTAGAACATTAACTATTTGATCTTCCTAAAAAAATTTCTGAGCGAATATTGACTCCCCCTCGGCACCTCTATTAAAACGGCACTTCTAATAGGGCGACACGCTTCCCATTTCAGTTCTACCAAATATCATTTTTAGAAGCTAGATAAAAAGGTTTATCCGATCAACACTGATAGTTGTTAAAATTTTCATCCAGATAGAAAAGATAACAACAATTTTAATCAAACTCTTAAAAGCTCGTTTCTATCTTTACTAGCGAATCACCAATAGCTGGCATGCCGCTCTAATAGGTGTTTTACAGTTTTTTTTTGAAATTTCTCCTCTCTTCCCCGAAAAAAAACTGTAGGGTAAAAGTGTTTACAAAATCGTATTCCGATATTTTGGATTCTCGATCCGTACGATAATCGCTCGATAATTATAGCAAACCGGATAATTGTCGGATGTATTCACTCTATCATCTAAAACCTTTTCTCGTTTTTTTTTTTCAATTCAGTTGCTATCAATGAATCGACATACTTCCCGCTTCAAAAACTGACCATGAAAAACAACAAAAACCATTTCTGCTTATTGTTCATCATTGACCTTGCCTAAAACAACAAGAAGGTGTAACTGAATTCAACACTGCGTCTAGTAGTTAACCATTATATTTCAAAGTTAGTTTCGATATCAAAAGAGAAATGAAAAGAAGAGAATTGATAGGGAGGAGTGAGAGATACTTACTTCTTTTTTTTTTATTCATTCATAGTCACTTCTTCTCATTCATTTCCTACAGTACGATACCATTGATGGTGGTCACAAAACGATTGATAGATGAAATATGTGACTCACAGAGTTTCCTAAATAACCGAATACATCATTTCCGCTCACACATTCTTTCCGTCTTCAATATATATTTATACCCAACTTTTTGACATAAAACTTCAACCAACAATATATATTTCAGGATGCATCAACTTGTTATTTTTGCTTTATTGGTTTCCACTGCTTCAGCTCTTCCATTCATCGGATCCGTCCAATCCGTTAGAGTAACAGGAAAGGTTACCTGCAATGGACAGCCAGCAGAGAATATCAAGGTGAAGCTGTACGAGAAGGAAATCCGTAAGTTCTCAACTAACTCATAATTCAAGGAAACGAGATCTATTTCAGTTCTTGACAAACTTCTCGACGAGAAATCAACTGATACGAGGGGCTCTTTCACTCTTGCTGGAAATAAGAAGGAGTTGACTGCTATTGACCCACATGTTAACATCTACCACAAGTGCAACTACAAAGGGGTAAGAGAGCAATTTGGTGACAGGTGTTGTACCATCTTGCGCCGATTGTTTCTGACATCTTTCGAGAATTCAGAACAGAGAATCATTGTTCATTCATTCGGGCGTAGGAAATTCAATATCTTCGAGAAGTGACATCATTTCTTACAGCAACGGAAGCCATTTGATAACATATAGATAAAAATAGAATGGCGTTCCAAAAGTTTATACTGGCCGTTTCGAGAGGAAAGGACTTCAGGATTTGATGTTCTTCAATTAGAAACTCGTTCTAAAAACATGTAGGCATACTAAAAGTTTTCAATTAGTCAGACTGTTTCTCGACCTTTGACTTGTTTTTTTTTATGTGAAAATAGTGAAGAAAAGAAAGCGACAGTAGAATCCAGAACTACCCACCCAAAGTAGATCCTCTCGGCACATTAGAAATCGGTAAATATTACTCAACATCTCAAATTTATAGGTTTGCTACAAGAAGCTGAAGATCAAGATTCCAAAGAGCTTCATCAGCGAAGGAGAAACAGCCGAAAGAACTTTCGACATTGGAGAGCTCAATTTGGCTGGATCCTTCTCCGGAGAATCTACTGATTGCCTCAACTAACTTCTCTAATTCTCTCTCGGTTCATCTCGATCTAAAAAATCATTTGTCACAATAAACACAGTTTTTCTTTTTTTTTCCATTCCTCTTTTCCCTTCTCGTCGTCCTCTCATTTTATCATCACAGCATACATTCATTTCAACAAACCCCAAACGAAAAGAGCGCGCAGGCAAAGACATGAATTCGATGTGTGAGAAAGGGTCGTAAATTCAGACGGTACTTCTACTTTTTCTATATTATTCGTCCCTCTTTTTTTCGAATCAGACACAGCCGGCCACAGTTTGTTTTCCAATTCTTCTGTGCGTCTCTTTCTATTCCAATCACTCGTCCATTTTCAACCATTTCCCATTTGACTTGACCGGCAACATCTGGCACAGACAGATATTCTCGTTTCTGTATTGAAAAGCAGTATTTCTGTCTTCAGCATGAAGAAAGAAAATAGTATTCAGGTGAGTATAGATTGTATCAAAACAGACCAAAACCTACATTTCGCACTAGTTGACAAGGCCTCCAAGTCGCTCGTTTATAAGCGCACTCTTACTTCTCTCGTTGACGGCCTTTGTGGTCGAGCGGTGCGCGTGTTTGCCCTCCGCCCGACTCAATGCGAGTTCGGTCCTCGCTCTGGTATCGGTGATGTTATATCCAGTTCTGCTACTGAGTGATTGTGAAGATTAACTTTCCCCGTCTGAGATCCATTTTTGCAGAAGTTTCTTCGACGGATTGCACCGCAAGCAATCATTTTGTTCATCCTGGTGGCAGTTCTGGCGATTGGAGCATTTATTTTCCAGCTTCTTGATCCAGAACTTGCCAAACAATCCTTTTACGAAGTCATTTTCTTCGAATTCATCACAATATCCACTATTGGTTACGGTAATCAGTACCCACAAACTTCGAAATCAAGGCTCTTCTCCATCTTCTTTTCAATTATCGGAATACCTCTTCTCGTAGTAACTCTTGGAAACTTTGGAAAGTATTTCACAAAATTTTATTGGAAAACACGTGGATGTATATTCTCAGAAGAGACAGAAAAGGAGTTGGTGAATGATAGAGATATGCCTGGACATGTGATAGCATCCCTTTATGTTATCACTTTATGTATCGGTCTTCTATTTATCCCACATTCTGGAGAATCCTATTCAGTGGATGATTGCTACTTCAGGTGAGGTTTTTCTAGGAAAGATGCCGTTGAAAGATGTCAAGAATTTCAGTTTCATCAGTTTTGCAACTGTAGGATTTGGAGATAAGATTCCACAGATAGACACATTTGAGAAATTCTGTAAAGTGACGTTGTATTTGTTATGGGGAATCATATTGAATATTATGATGATTGCCCACGTAACTACGTGGTTCAGGCAGGTAAGTTCAAATCAGCACCCTCCTGTTATAATTAACTTAATATAACTTAATATATGTTATAATTAACTCCAGATATTTGCCCGTAAACCATTCCGTGGTCGAGATGTGGAAGTACTGATTGGAGGGCAATGTATTACTGTATCCGAAATAACTTCTCTCGTCGCTCAACAATTCCATGCTTCACCACATCAAGTTCGTTCAATACTCCATGATATCGATCATATACTGGAAGATATGGAACCGAACGAAGAGTATAGTGAAGAAAGTTCTGAAATTACAGCTCAATAATTATTCCATTCTGTTCTTTTTCTCTTTTTTGTAGTCTAGTCTGAAGTCAGAAACGTGTTTTATTGCATTATGAGAAGACATTCAGCTTTAATTCGTCTTATGAAATGTCTTCTGCCATTCTACTGTACAGGATCCTGACCATTCATTCTCTCAAAAATTGTATTTCCCGTATCCAAAAGTCTGAACTCACGCCAAAGATTTTTCTGTATAAACCGTGGTAAACTATTACGTTGTACTCTGGCGAATATGTTTGTCGTTTCCACGTCATCCAAAATGAAAACCTTGTCCTGTCATCTTTTTCAACTCTGTTTTGATTACAAATCCACAAATAAATTCGGCATTTCTCTTTCAAAATGACAAGCCAAGAAACGAGAGGAACATGGTCATCCAGAGAGCAATCGCATCAAATGCGTAAGTTGAGAGGGGAACGTCTCCAGAATTCAGATGACATCAACAGAATCTACGGGTTCGATGTATACAAAACACTCGACGCATTCTTCGATTCCAAGAGGAGTAGTAACTCAGCCGAAGAGCTCTTATATGTCTTCTAGAACTGTCCCACATCAAACATCTTCTCATCAAACTCGCAAAAGGACTGAGGTGATTTTAGATGACGTAGAATTTCTTACTACAAGAAGATTTTAGCCAAGACGCTACGTCATCGAAGACTTTCGTCAAGCTTTTGAGAGAAAAGGAATGGAGTTGGATACAACAAGAAAACTGGGACGAGGAAAGTACAGTAAGGTTTACAAGGCAGCTGATAAGAACAACAACAGACTTGTAAGTTATATAGGAAACATTTCCGCGAAATGACGTTTCATTTTACAGGTTGCTGTAAAAGCCATTGACGTTCTCGAGCTGACTTCTGATGTGAAGAATAAGTTCTTGCCACGTGAAATTAGTTGCTGGCGTAAACTGAAGAATCCGTTTCTTGTGGGTCTTCATGCTCAATATGAAGCACAAAATATGATCTTTTTGACAATGGAATATGGGAGTCAAGGAGATTTGGTAAGAAAAGATTATCAGTTTGAATTCGAAGACGCGGTGGAGTGCTGTAGTTTTTGAAGCTTTAAGTTCTATTCCGAATAAATTAAACGAATTCATTCCAATCAAACTTGTCATTTTTCCTGGCATGATCCATCGTTTCCAGCTCCGTTATGTCCAAGAAAATGGAGGAATTAGTGAACTCAAAGCTGGTCTGTTCATGTCTCAATTGATGCGTGGACTACAGTATATGCATTCGGTATGATGAATTTCCTACTTTATTATATTTAATTTAAAAGCTCAGAAGCAAATTGCTCATCGTGACATCAAACTTGAGAACATAATTCTTTTTGACAATTGCGTCAAACTCTCTGATTTTGGATTTGTCCGTCAAGTTGATAATCAGACGTTGTCACTTACATTCTGTGGATCCAAGTCTTACTCAGCACCTGAGCTTCTTCGTGGAGTGGGTTACAATCCATTTTTGTCGGATGTCTGGTCTCTCGGAGTCGTTGGATTTGTGATGGTAACCAATCGGATGCCATTTGATGAGAAAAAACCGAACAACGTGATTGTCGAACTGCAAAGGTAATGGTTATTTCGATTGATCGGGTTCAAAAAGCGAAGTGTTCCAGGAACCGTCAATATGTGATACCTCCAAGTGTGACTCTTTCATCATCTTGCATTTGCTCGTTTGAAGCAATGATGACATTTGAAGCAAGACACCGTCCGAATTCAACTGATTGTCTTTCTTTGCCATGGATCACTCCACACTTCCAGATGGCTGATCGCCGTTCTGGGTAAGAAGAATGTTAAGAATGTAGTACAAAACTGAATGAGAAATTACAGATAACTCGAATAAGAATATGAAATTGGGATACGGATTGATGAAAAATAAACTGATTGTGAATGATTCTCTGCTAAACCACCAATATCATAAATATTCGATCCAGAACTATTCTTTTGTACACATTTTTACAGTATATTCATCTATTTAGATTAGAGGTTTGTTTCGTCAACTCGGAGTTCAGTTAAAAACATCTGCGTAAAAATGGAAAGTACAGTAACCTGTGAATTTCTTTCTGTTCATACATTTTTGGTTTCCCATGTTCAAAGATGTGATTCGATGAATCATCTGCAAACCCTATGGCTCCCAGGGTGATCGTAAACCTCCTAATCGAATCAACTGTCCATATATTTTCCTCTTCTTCCCCTCAATTTTCATTCGTTCCCGATGTTCGTCCTATTGTTCGTCCTCATTTCAGTTGCTCTCTCGGCTGACAAGTCTTTGGTGAAATTTTGAAAATTTTCATTATACTTGTAATGGTTTTCAGTATGACTTGACTGCTTGTTCGTACACTGAATGCCACGGAATGTTTTCAACCGCCCGATGTCCTTCGGAGCACTATCTTGTTAAATGGGAGAAGTGTGGAATCCTCAAAAAGCACGAACTTTGTTGCCGGATGCCGAACAGTACGGTGAGATTAGTATAGTGATAGTTAATATTATTCAAACATTATATTCCAGAGCGTTGACAAATGCCGTTGGGGACCATGTCACGCAACTATTGAGAACCATTTCTGCTCACAGGACGAATATGTGAGTGAGGAGAGAAAGTGCTCGCTGTTCCGGAAGCAAGAGAAATGCTGCAAACAAGAGAATATCCACTGAGTTTTGCAATTTTTCAATGTTGGTCTGAATAAAGTTTATTCTATTCAAGTTAGCTCGTTCATTATGTTACAAATGCATTTTTCACAAGAGCAGTTTACCGAAATGAGACACGTTGACTAGTCGGATCAATATAAAGAATTTGAAATTTATGGAGAGATTCGAGTGGTGCGGAGGACGATTATGCTGTCGGAAATTTGTAGAGGAATGTGAACCCATATTGAAAACAAGGAAAGGGAAGAAATGAAAATCGGCAAGGAAATTGTGTTGTTTCGAAGGCAATGAATATGATGAATATGTGCATTATGCTTTGGCTCGCCATTCTTCTGGTACTTCGCCTACATCCACGTAAAGATGGTAATAAAGTGGACGCGTTGTAACCTGAAAACGTTGTGTTCATGAAAGCTCAGTCGAACTGACTTTAAATTACCTTCCGGATAGTCCATTTATCAGTTTCGTTCAATCCATCATAGGCAACTCGATTTGCACTGTTACCAAGAAGTTTGTAACTGAAAAAATATAAAGATAGTTCCACTCAAATGTATGAAATGGAACAGAACTAGTGAATCTTACATTAATTTGGGTGCTGTTCTTTTTCTCTTCACATGTTTCAACATTGAGTATCGTCCTGTTTCAGGATTTGGTCTCTCAATTGTGTAATTTAAAGATAATATCCGTTGTCCCATGTCATCATCTTCACCACCCCATGCCCAGAATTGATTGGAATATCCATTTACTGCTCGATAATCAGACATCGAGACAGCCAAAACGCCTCCGACGATTTCTTTGTACCAAAGTTGGTAGCCCAAATTACTAACGAATGCGCCAAGATGTCGAGGGCCAGGAGGACATGAGTATGGATTTCTATCATCTTGAGGGAACATGTCTACATCATGAAATACTACACAATCTACTCCAAGACTTTCCGCAAAAATGAATGCTGCATTCATTATTCGACCTTTGTTGAACAAGTCATTTCCATACTGAAAAGTTAATATAAAAACAAAGTGAACTGTAATTATTATCTTACTTGTTCGGTAACAATGAATCTGAAATCCAATCGTTGCCTTTGCAGAATTGGAATCAGAAAGTCAATCAGCCGAGTTAAATGTGTTTGGCGGTCTCGATATGGAATGATTACTGCGATTTTATCACGAGCCTGACAATCATTCGGCTTCCAAGAACCACCTGGCCCAAGTTCTGGATGAACTGCATGAACTTCTCCTTCTTGTAAATTTTGTATGAGAAGAGTTGCTTGAGGAAGTGCACCTTGCAGATCAGGTATTCTTTCTACTGCCGGACAAGATCCATCCTCTTCCGCACTTAAATTTAACAACGATTCGAAAATGAACAAGAATTGAGCACTCACATTTTCACTGGAGGCTTTGGTTTCGTAACGGCTTCTTCCATATTCAAAAATGTGAGAGTTTGGCGAGCTATTTCGAGTTCAACTGGATCTTGTATATCATGACCCCTTTCCGCAACTCCATTGTTTTTCGATTGTTGTATATTTACAGACCGTACTTGTTCTTCAGTAGCTGCTATCCTGGAGACTAATTGATGATCAGTATTTTAATGAAGATGAATTGAACTCACCTCCTTTCATCATTTAATGTGGAGTTTCTGAGTAACATAACATAAATAAGTGTAGAGGCAACGACGAATATTATGAGTCTCTTTGGAGAAAAACTCCGTATTATGCAATGTGAGGTCCTCATACTTAAGTAGGTTCCGCCAGTTAGTCAACGCATTTGCACCCTGTAAATTGGTTATCGTTGAAAATGAAAAAGAGAACCAGCTAAAATAGGTGTTCGAGGAGTATGGTGAAAGTTATAAGTGACAGAATGAAAGAAAAAAGAAGAATGCGTGGCTGAGAAACATATATATTCACAACAACAGCTGCGGTTGTCCTGTTTCTTCTGGTCTTTTTTGTTGTAAGAGAAGCAACGGGAATTGTTTGGAGATTTTAGAGACAACGCGAAGCCCAGGAGACACAGACATTTTCGGGCAGCGAGTCTTGCGCACGACTAGTTTTCTACTGGCACAATGAAAGTTGGGCTTGACACATTTTCTGATTTTTTCGTTTTCAAAATCATAATTTTAGCTGTAAAATTTCGAAATTGAGAAAATTTTTTCACTGTCCATGCTTAAAAATTGCGCCATTTTTTTCTCCATCTTTCAAATACCTATACACGTTGTTTTTTAAATTGAGTTTTAAGATTAAAAATGGAACCTGTCCCGGTGGAGACAGAAATGGAATTGGACCAAAAACCAACCTGTGAAACCGTTCCCGGATTGCCCCAAAAGAAACACTACAGGTATAGTTTTAACGTTCTTCAAGTAATGCATTGTTGGAACTGTTCAGACAACGCGCTCATTCTAATCCACACTCGGACCATGATATCGAATATCCATTAACTCCAGATCTGTGAGTTTTGCCAGGAACATCGTGAATGAAAGGTTCAATTCTTCAGAATGGATTGGGAGAAACATTATGGTGAATTCTGTAACGGGCGTCGTGTAGAGTTCGCTGACATTGGATGTGGATACGGCGGACTTATGATGAGATTGTCTCCTAAATTCCCAGAGACCCTGATGATTGGAATGGAAATTCGTGTAAAAGTTTCTGACTATGTGAATGACAAAATACAAGCGCTCCGAAAATTTCATGCTGAAATTGGGCATTACCGGAATGTTGCTGTACTGCGGTCAAATGCCATGAAATATATGCCAAATTATTTTCACAAGGCTCAACTTTCCAAGATGTTTTTCCTCTTTCCCGATCCACATTTCAAAAACAAGAAACACAAGTGGCGAATCATCACTCCAACATTGCTCTCTGAATATGCTTATGTACTTCGTGAAGGGGGTAAGTACTCTTACCGCTTTGAGGAACACTCTTACCCCTTTGAAATAACCTTGATCGTACCAGTGATCACAAGTTACTAGTGCAAACGGACATTTTCCAATGATAAGAACCCCTATCAACGGCAGAAAAATGTGTCTCTGTCTCCCTATTCCTCACTATCAGAGAAACTTTATCATCCTACCGCGTGGTCATAGTTTGCGTTGTTTCATCACTGAACCATTTTGATAACTTTTAATTATTCTTAGTGCTTTTTTCATCTCTGAACGATATGCCTCCCGAATATATTCAAAATCTCACGTAGGCTTCTATCTTCTTTTTCCCTAATGACAATCAGAAAACAGTAAAGTCCGTTCCACGTGGGTAAATGGAGAGTCGAGTAAAAAAGATCAATGCATCGAGAAACCGGTTCTTCATCATTTTAATTTTCAACCAGAAGCTCTCAGTGCAAACACATTCTCTAAACGGCAAACTGCTGCCATTTATTTGAGCTGAAATCTCAAGTTGTTACCAAAGCTGTATTGGTTTTCAGGACTTATTTATACCATCACCGATGTGAAAGATTTGCATGATTGGATGGTAAAGCATCTCAGTGAACACCCTCTTTTCGAACGTCTCACCGAAGAGGAGCAGAAAGCGGACCCCGTTGTCGATTTGCTCTACGATAGTACCGAGGAAGGACAAAAAGTTACTCGAAATTCCGGAGAAAAATGGCCAGCCGTCTTCAGGCGACTTCCTAACCCGCCGTTGTAATCCCCTTACTTCATTTATATCCACTTCCAACATTCATCAATTTTTCATGAGACTCTCCCTCTTTAGAGGTTGTTATTTAACTATTTTGTTGATTTTTTGTTTGTTTTGTTCAATGAATTTTCTGGCGATACATTCATCTGTCCATTTTTCTTGAACCAGTATTTGCTCTCTAATTATCTTGAAAGCATGATATTAAGCACGCGATAATTAATTTTTATTTTTCAGCTCTTTCAGTACTGGGCAATATGGGTGGTGGAGGAGAAGATGAGTATGAATCACTTCCGACACACAGTATTCCAGTAAGTTCTGCTAATATTATTCATATAAAATCTTTAGAAAATGTGAACGAGGACATAAAAAAACCACAACTTCAATTTTATCACTTTGCTAGCTTCAGGTTCATCTGGCTGCTGGAGCACTTGCCGGTGCTGTTGAACATTGTGTTATGTTCCCATTCGATTCAGTAAAAACAAGAATGCAGTCGCTGTGTCCTTGTCCTGAAACTAAGTGTCCAACGCCCGTGCACTCACTTATGAGTATTGTGAAGAGAGAAGGATGGCTTCGACCGTTACGTGGAGTCAATGCAGTTGCTGCAGGATCAATGCCAGCCCATGCTCTCTATTTCACAGTTTATGAAAAAATGAAATCTTTTTTGACGGGAAATACAGCTGGACACGAGCATACGTTAGCCTATGGTGCTTCAGGAGTTGTAGCAACTCTTATCCATGACGCTATAATGAATCCAGCCGAGGTTGTAAAGCAAAGAATGCAAATGGCATACTCTCCATATGGATCTTCTATAGAATGTGCACGTTGTGTTTATAATCGTGAAGGAATTGCTGCATTCTACAGAAGTTATACAACCCAATTAGCCATGAATGTTCCATTCCAAGCTATTCACTTTATGGGGTATGAATTCTGGCAACAAGTGCTCAATCCCGAGCACAAGTACGATCCTAAGTCACACTTGATTGCCGGTGGATTAGCGGGCGGATTGGCAGCAGCTCTAACTACTCCAATGGATTGTGTAAAAACTGTATTGAATACACAACAAGCAGCAGAAGCCGATCCATCAAATAGACGAATTTTCTTAAAAGTGAGTTTTTGAAAGAGAATAGAAAATGCTATAACTGAAAAGGACGAGTTACAGGCCAGGTATCGCTATCGCGGAATTTCTGATGCAGTGCGGACAATTTATTCTCAAAGAGGAATTTCTGGTTTTTCTTGCGGTTTACAAGCTAGAGTTATATTCCAGGTAATGCTCTGTCAACATGAAGCTGAAAAGAATAATCATGTTTTTTTCTCAGGTGCCGGCTACTGCTCTCTCCTGGTCCGTTTACGAGCTTTTCAAATTTATTTTGTCTTTCGAAGGAGGTCATTCGAGCTGATTGTCATCACTTTAATTTTTTTTTCATATCCCATCATTATTTTCCAGAGTTTCCCTCATATAGGTTAGGACAAGTAGTTATAATTCGTTTTTTTTTGTTGTTTTTTTTTCTGGTTTCTTCTTTTTTATGGTTTTTCTTCTGTCTAAACACGCGTAAACCCCGTGCAGATGGTCTTCTCACCGATATTCTCATAGTTTTTTTTTTGTTGCGATTGACTGTTCGGTTGTTGTGAAAATCGGAAAGTTTTATCGTTTGATTTCTTTGTCAACCTATGCGAGCATTTCTAGGTGAAACGTGGAAAATGTGTTCATAATAATCGTATTTCCTCTCATAAAAAACAAAAATGAATACTAAAGAAAAGTCGAATTTCTAGTTTTTCTACAGTGTGCTCCGTTTCCCACGGATGTTCTATCTTGTGTCTGTTTTCTTATCTTGCTTCTCTTTTCTGCGTCTCCCTTCTATTGAAACTGATCTACACACGACCGCCCTTGCTTCAACGCCACTTTTTCTCGTTCCCGGTCACTCAACACAACATTCTAGTTGCCCGGGTCGCCACGGAAAAATGTATCGTTTTTGGCTATTAATCGATAGTATAGTTTCATTTTCTACTCGCTTTACATTTGATTTCAAGAATGACAATCTCGGGTTTTTGCGTTCTCTCACTCATTCAAGATCATTGTTGCTCGACTACCCCGGAGCATTGCTCTGTTGGAGAAATCGGTAAAACAAAATAAGCTTATCGCGTGTCTACTTTTTTAAATAAAAAATGAAACCTCGAAATTTGAGAAATTTAATTTTGAGCTTCCACAACTCGCTGGCCAATGTCCTCTTCTGAGACTTTAGAAACACTTCCTTTTTTCCTTTTTCATATCTCTACTTCTCTATTTATCAAACTTTGCAGCCAAAATGTCGTGCCCAACGCAAATCTCCGGTCGCTGTGTCGCTTCAACTGTTGCCGTTCTGGCAGGAGGAGCCCTCATTGGATATATTGTAAGAAGTTTTTTCGCCGTACACTGCCAGTCACTGTTTTCCTTCCAGGTCGGATACAAGTTGGGACAGCGAACTGCTCGCTGCAACTACAAAATCCAACTGGAGTCGAATAAGGTTGCCGACACCGTCGACATCGAAGATATCGGTGAGAAGAAGGCGTTCTGCAGATGCTGGAAGAGTGAGAAGTGGCCATATTGCGACGGATCTCACGGAAAGCACAACAAGGAAACCGGAGACAATGTTGGACCACTTATCGTCAAGTCCGAGAAAAAGTGAATTCTCATTGGCGTTCTTGATCTTGAACTATATATTGACCTTTTGTTTGCTTGTGATCGTCAACTGCTTTCGGTTTAAATGATTTAGTACGGATGCAGTAGAATAAATTATGTTTAAAAGTGCGAAATGAAAGCGATGAAATGCACGAACATATTAACACCCTAATGATCAAACACTGAATCATAATCCACAATCAGTTTGTAACAAAAATTGTTTAGGTTATTCAGCTGAGAAATCGGAACTTCTTGATCAGTAGGCCACGTCAAGTTTGGTCCGAAAACGACACTCAAGTTGTTAGCAGTCATGAGGTTCACTTTGCTGTTTTCGGCTACTTTCGTCAGGAACTTTATCACTGTTTTGAGAAGCACGTAGTTTTCCCGAGGAAGAAGCTTCACAAATTCTTTTACTGCTACACTCTTTTCTGCTTTTGATACTTCTGAAAACAAAAGAAAATGTGTTATTTACTATGAATTCGGAAAAAATATACCTGATAGTGCAGCTAATCGGGGATAGAGTTTGTTAGTAGTCAATGGCTCTCCAAGACTTCGGAAGAATGTCTTAAGAAGTACAGAAGCGTGAAGGGAAGCTACATAGTCGTTGTCTTTATATTCTGGATCGTTTTCAAAGTCGATCTTTTCTCCTGGAAGTATAATTACTATCAGAAACTGTATTGAGATAATGAATTACCTTTATTAATCCTATCCTGCAATCGTTTGATGCTTCCTATATTAGCACTTTTTCGAAAAACTCCCTCCATAGTTAAAGCATGTGCTTCGAGGAACTCGATAAGTTGATCAACAATTGGAGGTATACTTCCACCAGAATGTGAGAGGATGCTGAAAAAATAGTTTCTCATTTATTCGACTTTCGTTAAAAAAAGCTTGGCTTTTCCGTGAAACCTAATAGTAATAATGAAAAAGAAAGAGTACGCGTATATTTATCAGTAGTTGCAAATGGTATTTCATATTCATTGTGGAACCATTTACACAATCAAAAAGATGGACGGCTTGAAAAAGATAAACGGTTTGCTGGTCTTTGCCGTTTCAAATTGAATAAAAGGGCTTTCAGATAAGTTCGGCGATACGGAAGATTTGCTAAGCAAAATTGAACAATTGGAGAGGAAAACTTCAGTTATACCTAACTTGGAGGATAAAGTGCATCAGATGACACGACGAGAGAAAATTTTACGTCGTCAATCTGTTATTCATATGTCGACTTCTTGTAGTGACTTTTCGAAGATAAACAAAGAAAATGATAAAAATTCGAAGCTTACTGTAGAGATAGAGGGACTGAGGACTGAATTGACTAAACTGAACATTTTGATTGAAAAGAAGGATGAGGAAATCTACGCTAAAGAAGATCAAATTCGAGCTTTGGATAAGAAAAATCAACAAATGATAAACTGCTTTAAAAAAGAGATGCATGTCAAGAATAATCGCATTCGAGAACAAGACGATTTGATTCGAGAATTAAACAACGATATTGTGGATTTGCGTGGCCAGATTCGAGTGGCAATTCGTGTTCGTGACTTTGAAAAAGACGGATCCAACTTCCAAATCACAAGTCAAAATGAAGTCAAGTTTCAACATGTGTGTTTTTTCACTTTCATCATTTATATAAACTACAAATCGGAAATTTCAGAATAGCCAAGCCAACGTCTTCACATTCGAAAACATTTTCGCACCGACTACTAAACAATCTGAGGTGTTTGATGAAATTCAAGAGTTAATCTTATGCGCTCTTCATGGAAAAAATGTTAGCCTGATCGCCTATGGACCAACATCAAGTGGAAAAACTTATACAATGAGAGGAGGGCTTGGAGATGAGAATCAGGGAGTGATTCCACGTGCTATTTGCTTCATGCTGGAGCAATCAAAAGATAAATTGGCTTCAATTGGCTGGAATTACAACTTCGAAGCCGCCTTCATCGAAGTGTACAATGAAGAAGTTTTCGATTTGCTAGACGATAAAAAGAAGAAACTAGATGTAAGACATCTAGTGTATTCTAGAAACTGAGAGAACAATTTAGGTTAGAATCACGGGCTCCACCACAACTGTTGCCGATTTGGAGAAGTTGAAAATAAGAAATATGACTGACGTGGATCATTTGCTCCAAGTCGCCGATTCTCGAAGATCTGTAGCGTCCACATCGTGTAATTTACATTCTTCTCGTTCTCATGCTGTATTTCAAATCTTCATCAGTGGTGAAAATGAAAATGGGAAGACAATCGAATGCTGCTTGAATTTGGTAGATCTTGCCGGATCGGAACGGGCAAAAGAGTCTGGAGCACAGGGAAAACAGTTTCTAGAGCTTACGAATATTAATCAGAGTTTGAGTACTTTGAAGAAATGTATTCGTGCTTTAATGACAAAGATGTCTCATGTTCCATACCGTGATTCCAAACTGACAATCTTGCTCCGTGAATTTTTGGGAGGAGGATCATCAAAGACTATGTTTATTGCCCATGTCAATCCTAGTGATGTATCGGAAACAAAAAGAACACTAGAGTTCACTTCTGACGTTAGTTGAACATGGATAGCATCAAAGCCAAGCTCTAATTTCAGTTACGTTCCACAAATCTTGGGAAAGCCGTAGTTCAAACTGGACAAGGATCAAAGCAGTGAACTGTTTTTTTCCAATTCGTCAATAAACATTTTTTGGTATACAATTTGAAAACTCACAATTCAAGAGGGACTCCAAACTGTTGTGTTGGTAATGGTTGAGCTGGTGGTGTGTCGGGCCGAGTTGACTGCTTTGTGAAGCTCTTGTCGTGATCCCGAATCGGGCTTGGAAGATTGAGTCTTCAGTTGTTCATTATTTTTAACTTTTGAAAGAAGTATAATTACCAACCTTGAAACAGACAAAGCGTTTTCCAGTTCGTCAATACACATCACATAGTGGAACTTGTTCTCAAATTTGCTCGATATGAAACCTTTGAACAACGAGAAGATAATGCGGATGAATCGTGTCGGATGCACTACATACAACGCCTTCAGGTTCTTTTTGAATCTGCAACCGGTTCGCGTTTTTTATCCGAGTGACGAATAGAATAGAGTAATGATTTGGAATTGTATTCGAAACCTACCTACGATCGAGTTGTTTGTAAGCCTGGAACAGCCATCGTACAGGCGGTTTGTTGTGACTTCGAAGACCATAGTGGAAATAGACTATCGTATAGTCTTGATCTACTATCTGAAGCGATCGGGTGCTATTTATGAGTTTGAATATGATACTCACCTTGTCAATGATTTGGGTTAAGTACTGAAGAAGTCGAGTGTGATCGATCTCCTTACTCGATGGAAGACGATATGCATAGACAACAACAATTGGTCTGTAAAAATATGCATATTTGTAAAAATGTTGTAGTCACTAGAATACCTTCCTACTCTATCCCCATCAGCAATCACTTGGATTATTTCGTGAGCTGATATGTCATTGAATATATCTTCGAATGGCTCTTCAACTCCACCCAATTCGGTTTCAAATTCTTCTGTTTCTAGAAACGATCGGGATGGAGTCATTCCAGTGACACTTACTGTAAGTGGTCATTTATTTGCATTAAAAAAAGCTTATAACCATTACCACTGAGATCATCTGGTGTTAGTAGATCGTCATCAGCATATCCATCTACTGGATCTTCAAACTCTCCGAGGTTCGGATGTGGTTCTGGTGGATGGTTCGTGTCCATTGCTAGAAACGTAAGAACGGATTAAAATGGCTTACTGGAAAAGAAGAAGAAGAAAAGAAGGCAAGTTTCAAAATTCATGGGAAAAAATTTTATTGACGTGAAGAAGATTGGAACGAAGTTGGTGTGTAACTACCCAGTGCAAATATGATTACGTCATTTCATGATAACAAATAATAAGCATAATGGGGAATCAATATATTTGGAAACATGTGTCAGATTGCATAGATAGGTGGGAAGTGATGAGGGAAGTGAGGAACAAAGAGACGCAGGCGTACTTGACCGGAAGAGAGTACAGTTATGACGAAGAGACATCGAAGATTGAGGAAGAAAATAACTAACAGTGTATGTACCAAACAGCTTTTGTGTTGAAAGTGGAGAAAGAGAAGGAGGAAACACTCTCTGCGGCTGCTGGACAGCGCCGGTTTTTTATGAGATTCGTATCGAGGAAAGTGGAGGTTTTTGAATAGAAAGAGAGAAGAGTGAGTGGATAATTGATTGCCATCTGTATTTCTATTAGCGAGGTGATCCCAGCTTCTTTTTTCTATAATTCCTTCGGTTCGCGATTAGGTGTGATACAACAAGGTCGCGAACCAAAAAGTCAGCTGTTCGAATGCGAAAACGAGAGGAATGGATACGGGTCACGACAGCGCAAATATGGCGACCGGCTCGTTTGAAAACGAGGGCGCCGGAAAAATTTCTTTTGGTTGAGATGAAAAAAGAAGAGATTTTTGTTTGTTCAGCATTCACATGACCACTGGCCTAAAGGATTACCAGTTTTTATATGAAATGAAGAATAAATGAAAAAAATATGGTCGCTCGAGCTCGAGCTCGTAAATCGACAACAGCCGAGAACTTTTTACAAAATTCTAGGCCAGTGTCTTTTTACAAGCGAATTACAATTAATTAAATCAATTAAAATTCAATCAATGAAAAGAAACGGAAGTATATTGAAGAGCACATTAAAAAAATGTTCATCAATACGTCATTACCGCACCCATTTAGAAGTGAGTATATTTTTGAATATAAAGTTTTGAAAGTTCAGTTTTCAGCTCCGAAAAAGCTTCTACAAGTTTTTTGGATCGAAAAACCACGAAATTCTTAAATCTACATCGGTTATACCTTCCGATGATGATGGATCTCTTCTATTCGTCAATGCCGGAATGAATCAAGTAAGAATCAAATAAGCATGAATCAGTAAATTAAAGAAAACGTTGCAGTTCAAACCGCTGATTCTTTCATCCAATGAGCCAAAACGAGTTGCTAATATTCAGAAGTGTATTCGTGCAGGCGGAAAACACAATGACCTCGATGATGTTGGGAAAGATCTACACCATCAAACATTTTTTGAAATGATGGGAAATTGGTCGTTTAACAATGCGTTTTCAAAAGTAACTGAAACCGATAAATCATGACAATTAAAAACGATTTTGAGGAAGAAGCATGCCGATATGCATGGGAATACCTCGTTGACGAACTTGGAATAAATTCTGACAGATTGTATGTTTCTTATTTCGGGGGATCCAAGCGATTGGGATTATCCGAAGATAACGAATGTCGAGGAATTTGGAAGAAGATAGGAGTGCCTCCTAATCGAATACTCCCATTTGTCTCGGAAAACTTCTGGGAAATGGGAGCAGCTGGACCATGTGGGCCTTGCACTGAGATTCATTATGATAGAATTGGAGGAAGAGATGCTTCTAGTCTAGTTAACATTGATGATTCTGTTGTGGAAATTTGGAACATTGTCTTCATGAGCAATATTAGAGATTCATCTGGTCAAATTCACAACTTGGGAAGAAATCATATTGACACAGGAATGGGATTCGAACGTCTTCTCTCTGTTGTGCAAAATAAGAACTCGAACTTCGATACGGATATGTTTACTCCGATTCTAAAAAAGGTTTCCTCATTAACAAAGCAGCGTTTAAATTATAATGGTGGATTGAATTCTCGAGAAGATGCCGTGTTTCGTTTAATAGCGGATCATGTTCGTGCAGCCACGGTAGCTATTTCTGACGGTGCTATTCCCGACGGATCCGGGAGCGGATTTATCGTTAGAAAGATGATGAGACGGTCGTTTCTTCAAGGAAATTCAAAACTAGGTATCGACAGATTCGCATTAAGTGACCTCATTCCAACTGTTGTTACGACTATGGTAAGTGCCCAATAGCAGTATAATCTAATTTACGTTTTCTAGAAGGAAGTATATCCTGAAATGACCAAACAATCTGACAATGTGATGCGACTATTTAAAGAAGAGGAGGTTCAATTCTGGAAAACAGTTGATAAAGCAAAAAATATGTTCGACAATGTTGCATCGGAAAACAACTCCCATTTTATATCTGGAAAAAAGGCTTTCAACTTGTTTGAAACTTATGGATTACCACTATCAGTTACCGTCGAATTGGCAAGAAATATTGGGAAGGAAGTAGATGAAAAGGGGTTTGAAAAAGCCCAACGTGAAGCCCAGATGATGTCTCAGAAAGCTTCTCAATACAAGCTACCCATTTCAGCAAGCGATTTTCCAACTCATTCAGATAAATCGAAGTACTCATACACATTCGAAAACGGGAACTACAGTAAGTCAGAACTTGACCATTCTCAAAATTTACCATCATCTTGCAGAATTCCCACTGAATAGAACTCGAGTTCTACAAACTTTCAAAGAAAACAGAGTTGTTGATTGCTTGAGAGAAGGAGAAAAAGGTTCCGTTCTGCTGGAAGACTGCCAATTTTATGGAGAACAAGGGGGTCAAATTAGTGATACGGGAAAACTGATGAATGATGAGGTGAGTTTCTTAATAATAACTAATTTACTTCATGTGTTCGGATGATTTTGTTAAAGTCGGATAATATTTGTTATCCTTTGAATCAGTTTCAGTCACAATGTTACCTGAATTCATGTAACGTTTCAGAAGATAGTGTTTGAAGTGGAGAGTGCAAAGAAATTGGAAAATGGAGCAGTCACCGTACTTTTCGGTCGAGCTTTCCATTCGATTCAGAAAGATTTACGAGTTGAGCAGCAGCTAGATGAAATAAGAAGAGAGGGAGTGATGAAAGCTCACTCGGCTACCCATTTACTCAATTGGGCATTGCAAAAGAGCGGACTGGGATATGGGCAAAAAGGCTCATCTGTTGGTAAGCAGTAACTAAAGTTTTTATGGATTAAAGCGTACTCATTCCTAGACTGCAATCGACTACGGTTCGATTATACAACGGGGGACGATGTAATAGAAAAAGACCAAAAGATTGGACTGTTGAAGGAATGTGAAGATAAGATGAATGAATTCATCCGGAGCGGAGGAGCGACAGTTGTAACAGAGACTTCTATAGAAGAGGCTAAGGAAATTGAGAATCTTCAATCAAACTTGAAAGAGGATAGAATTGGAGGGTCTACAGTTCGTATCGTTTCTTTAGGAAATGGAGAAGACATTCCAACCGAATGTTGCTCTGGAACGTGAGAAACCAATACTAGCCGGTCCGTTTTCATTTGTTATTTTGCAGCCATGTTCATGACGTGAAAGTTATAGAAGATATAGCGATAATGTCCGATAAATCAATGGGTTATAGAGTTCGAAGAATTATTGCAGTCACAGGTGAAGAAGCAAGAAAGTGCAGAAAGTACGCGGACGACGTCTATGCTGATTTGAAAGCAGAAGAACAAAAAGAGCGGAATAAGATAGCGAAGGTTCGTTTATCAGAAACTATTCAAGCGTGTACTCAATTCAAGTTAAAACCCTTTTATTTAATCATTCTTGTTTCCAGAAAATTGATTGGAAACGCATCCCACTTGTTGATCATTCTCGGATTTCATCTCTGTTGAAACCAAAAAAGCATTGAGAATATAAGCTATCATTTTTATAGTTAGAATAGTTTCTTTTCTTGTTGACTTGTTTCTGTTTACAAATTTTTCATATAAATTATTTTCTTCTGTAATTCAACGCCAAAGAAATCGTTCAACTAACACCCACACTAATCAACATTATTACCCATCTTTTCAAATCAAAAATCAAGACATACGAAATATGTAGTCTTCTCTTGTCTCTTTGTCGTTTTCAGCAATTCCAGACTGTAAAATGGCACAATAAAATGAAAAACGCGGCACTTTTTGAAGTGATTGAAAGACGCAGACGTGTATGTTCAAAGAGTTCCTTGACACCAATTACAACCGATGTCCTGTTATCAGTTTTTTGATTTCAAAACTGTTGATTTTTCACTCTCTCCAACTTTTAACGGACATAATTCGTGTGTGTCTGTGTTATATATTATGAATGTTAATCGTCAATTCCAACATTTAAAACTTGACTGAAACTATAAAAACTATTCGAAACGAACACAAATCTTTGCCTTTTTCAGAAAATGAATTGGGTTGAAACCGGTTTCCTAACTCTTTTACTGATATTGAACTCTGTATTCTGTGCATCAACTCCACCGCAGAGTTCTACCCAAGTTCCTGAGAATAGTGTGGTGATTCCAACGAGTTTGGGATATATTCGTGGAGAACGGATACCAACAAAATCTGGATTTTTAGTGGATTATTTCAAAGGGATTCGATTTGCAGAGAAGCCAGAAAGACTGAGAGTGTGTTTATAGATTTAGGGTTACAGTACTTACAGTACCCCAAGCTAATAAAAAATTGTTCTCTGAAAGTAATTTGGCGTTTCCAGAAGTCTCAACTTGTTCCTAGATGGCCTAATATTGTAGATGCTCGGAAGTATCCACCGAAGTGTATTCCAGTATCTCGCCCTGTTAATAACACAGGGTTTAGTGAAGATTGTCTTTTTCTTAATGTTCTAAAACCAAGTGGATTGAATGTAAGTTTTGTTTTTGAAATCGTCTGAATAAGAACTATTTAGCCAGCAAATAAGCTTCCAGTAGTAATATTCATCCACGGGGGAGGTTTTCAAGAAGGTTAGTCCATCTCAGGAATTTAATACAGTTTAGAACTGTTCAGGTGATGGTAACGATGCCAGTTGCGAAGCATTCGCTGAGAATTTTGTAAGCAAAGGAATTGTAGTTGTCACAATTCAATATCGTCTCGCAATGCTTGGATTCCTCTCTCTTGGATGCACTGACCCATTAATTCCGTGCAATTTGGGTCTATGGGATATGGTTACTGCGTTCAAATTTATTAATAAAACAATCGGAGACTTTGATGGAGACGTTAACAACATGACGCTAATGGGTCACAGTGCCGGATCAATGGCTGTCAGCTTACATTCAATATCCCCGATTTCTTCAGTTTATTTCAAAAAGTATATTCAGTTGAGTGGCTCTAGTTGGAGTCTGACTCGATATAAAACTCAAAATGTAGAAGTAACACAAAGAATATTAAATGATCTAAACTGTAATATTTCGACTGCGAAAACCATTTTTGAATGTGTAAATTCAGTCTCATTGGATTCTATGTATTCTGCTCAGGTGAACTAGAACCAATATGAGAACGAGATGTAAAGAAAAACTTCAGATAGACACAAATTTGTGGCCTGAGTTTGGAGATGATCTTCTTCCGGATATCCCTGACAAACTGGTTCAAAACACTAAAGATCAAAAGGTTCTAATGGGCGTGATGACATTAGAATCATTGTATTTCAGTGAGTTACTATTTTCCATTGTGTCTAATAAACATATGCTCCAGCTTATCTGAAGTCTTCACCCGCCATTTTCCCATATATCAAAAAGAGTACAGTAGAAGAGTACATAAACTCTTCGATAGCCATTCAGTATGGAGTGAATTCAGACGGCGCATATGATATGTTAACTGACTATTATTTATCTGGAAATGTTTCTCAAGATGATTATGGATACTATATGCGACAAAGAACCAATGTAATAGTGATATAATATTGTTTCCTAACCATGAAAAATCATTTATAGATTGATTCGAATATGGTATTTGACATGCCAATTCTCCGAGAAGCACGAGCCAGATTTCAAGTGTCATCAACTCTATATTTATATCATTTCTCTTATTTCAATCCGGCAGAATTTGATCCAGGTTTCCCTGTTAATGCCACTTATCATTGTCAAGAGTTTCCGTATATATGGGGAGTCTACAAAGATAATTACTTCGAATTCAACGATGATGATCGAAAAGTTTCCGCTTTCCTGATTAAATCACTGGCTAATTTCATCTCCACGGGGTAAGATTTTTGCAGTTGAAAAAGTAGAACGTGTTTGCCATTGAGATCTCCTTCGAGCCCAACATACCAATGGAAACTGTATGATTCTGACGTCACACATACAGTAATTCAACCGAAACCTGTAGCTGCTAAGAGTAAGCTTCAAAAATCTTGTTATCTTTCAACATTTACGTCCTCAGAGCTTTTCCAATCTGACTACGACTTTTGGAACTCAATGGAACAGCGTTTCCAATTTGATTTAATTTCCGGTCTCACTTATGGGTCGAACATCGAAACAACTACAAGTTCATCTACTTCAGTTTCTGTGTCCATGTTGATTTTCTCATTGATCATAATCGCTTCTGCATAATTTTCATTAACTTTATCGGTGAGATCCAGATAACAATGTTATTTTTAAAAAATAGTTCGAGGAACTACGTGATTTCGAATAGAGAGGAAAAGACAGAAGAAATTAAAACAGGTGTAAACAAAACATCAATATCATCGAATGTTGCAACTCTAGTTGTCACCATCTCCATTTTCCATTGGTGATGCGCTGCGCGAACGTCTCGGAGATCTTTTCTCCGATGGTGACCGAGAACGACGAGCTGGTGAAACCGATCTTTCCTTCTTTGGAGATCTCGATGGCGAACGAGACTTCCTGAAAAACAAAACATAATTATCTCATAATTCTGTCGAAAATCATACCTGTTGTCGACGCTGCGAGAACGGCTTCTGCTACGAGATCTCGATTTGGATTCACGCTTGGAACGTTTCACTGGAGAACGACTGCGGCTCTTTGAGCGACTGGAACTGCGTGAACGAGAACGACGACGATCACGGCTGCGAGAACGGCTACGGGAGCGGCTTCGAGAGCGAGAACGGCCACTTCCAGCCGTAGAATCGTCAATCATCTTGATCTTGCGACCATTCAAATCCATTCCATCACATTTTTCGATACACTTCTTAAGGTCGGAGGGGGTAGCGAAACAGAGCAAACTGAAAACCATTATCACGCTATGGAACTGAAATAAACTATCACTACTTACGCTTCATTCGGTCTCTTGTGAGCTTCGGCGTAAGTCGGTTCGACTCCTTGGCGGCGCACTTGATCCTTGAGATCCTGAAAACATGACAACATGAGAACGTCTTCAAGTAGACAGCAGTTGCGAGATGGAAAAAATATCGAAAAATGTGCCGGACTAGCGCACAACTTGGATTACCATATGCAATCCTCCCACATCATGGAAACATCCGAATCTCTCGGCCTAACCACGCGAACACCAAAAACCCGAGATCACATCCCAGCGAGCAGGACCAAAAAGAGCAGGAACCAAGAACATCAATAGACTACGCGGGAGAAGACCAATACACATTTTGCGCCTTGTACTGCGGTCCGACCATCATCAGACAGCCTCGGGATCACACGTTACCAAATCACAAGCATCATCATCAACACCAAGATCTTCCAGTTATCATACAATCATCTTCTGCTTAAATATGAAAAATTAGGAAATGTACGTTTCCTTCCAAGAGCATTTTAGAATAGTTTGAGAATTCGGCTTGGCATTGATGAAGTTCTTGATCAGATTTTTGTTTTACTTACCTGCCATGAGATACGCGACGAGAGATTTTCGACGACGACACGATGACGAGTGCTGTATGGACGTCCATAACGGCTGCAAACAAGCGAAATTATATATTATTAACACTCTATATTGAATACCTCTCTCTTTTTGGTGGTCCTCCACGATCGTATCGGTCGTAGCGATCACGACCTCCACCTCCGCTCCCGTAGGAACTAACACGTCCGCCTCCACGGCCACCGCTGCCGCTAAATCCACCACCACGTGGCTTCGAATAGTCCAGAATGACACGCTCGCCGCCGAGCTCCTTTCCATTCAAGTCATGTACGGCGTCTTCCGCGTCGCGTTTATCATCGAACTCCTGAGAAAACCATAGTATAGGTAAATGCTTCAAAGAGAAGATTACGAAAGAAAAACTTACAACAAATCCGAATCCATTCTTGAGCAGAACGTCGCGAATTTGTCCGTAGCCACGGAAAAAATGCTCAATGTCTTTTTCAGACACACGGGACGTCAGTCGACCGATGTATATACGAGCCGCCATGCTGAAATGAAAGAAAACGATACTTGACGAGAAAGGAAAACGAATGGGAAGTTAGAGAGGAGAGACGCACGAGACGCAATATAAAAGTCGATAAGTGTACATAGGATTATGAATGTCACAATGCACGCTAACTCTATAGGCGTTGTGAGACCCAGGAACCATGGCAACAACGCACATCGTGCGCGAGGCTCGTCCACTCTCACTCCCGTTTATTGAATTATACTTTTTTCGAGCGCATAAGACATATCAGTTTTCGTGGATTTCTGGCCTTGAATTTGACGTTCATGAAACACATTAAAGTTTTCTAATTATGTTTCAAAAGACAGATCGGTCTCATTTTCAAAACCACGTTTATTTTACTTATTTTGCTTTGAGCGTGAATTATAGAAAAGGTCTAGTCTTTCGAAACACACTCGTCTTTTCAAAAATGCATAAAAGATCCAAATCGCTTGTCTCTGTTTCAAAGAATAGAAATAAAATATCGATTCAGATTTATTCAGAGCAACGTCCAGTGTTCACAAAGAGTCCAAAGAGGGCAGCGCGACGCGTACGCAACGCGGCTGCTCACGTGTTGTGCGCAAAGACCTTGTTGACTCGATCGATGATTATTCATTTGCGCATTTGCCGTTTTTTTTGTGAATTCAGATGTTGTATCGATTCTAGGTTCTTCCAGCGCTGGAACCTTTTTTTATACGGCTCAACATATTTTTGCTTGATACATTTAATTCGGTGTTTGAATTTTCACTTTGCTATCCGTTGTTAAACCATTCTCTCTAACACTTTTTGTATTATGTAGTACAAAATCCTATTTCAGAGCTTTTCTCAACATGGTGCGTGTCTACATTGGTCGTCTTCCCAACCGAGCTACAGATCGCGATGTCGAGCACTTCTTCCGTGGATACGGAAAGTTGGTCGATGTCATCATGAAGAATGGGTTTGGGTTCGTGGTACGTATTACTACTAATATTATCCGTCACGAACATTGCTGCTTTCAGGACTTCCAAGACCAACGTGATGCCGATGATGCTGTTCATGACTTGAATGGAAAAGATCTCTGTGGTGAACGTGTCATTTTGGAGTTCCCACGTCGTAAAGTTGGGTACAACGAAGAGAAAGGTGGAGGTGGATACCGTGGTCGGGAACCAACTTTCCGACGTGGCGGAGAGCGTCAATTTTCCAATCGGTACAGCCGTCCGTGTTCGACTAGATTCCGTCTCGTCATCGACAATCTCTCAACTCGATTCAGCTGGCAGGTAAGACTATGTGCTGCGTTATTGAGCGAATTGAAATTGCGTGCTTGAGTGTGATTGCAAAACTAACTAACAACTACCCAGTCCAAATTATACTGAAAAGTCGATCAAATTTTTTCAATTGACAATTTTGAACGCTACAGCAGCAACTCAGTGGGTCTGCCATATGCCAATACAATTTGCAATACAATTGCCCTCAATCAATTTCCTGTATCTCAATCAATGGCATTCTTCTTCCTCCTATCAATCTGGCCCCTCTTGAACAGCAATCAAAACTTTGTACCTGAATTTTAGGACATCAAAGATCACATCCGCAAGCTGGGAATCGAGCCGACCTACTCCGAAGCACACAAGAGGAACGTCAATCAAGCGTACGATTCTCTTTTCATCATTCAGGCTAACTGATTTCTTTACAGACTTGTCTGCTTCTCCACTCATGACGATTTGCGTGAAGCTATGAATAAGCTTCAAGGAGAAGATTTGAACGGACGTAAGCTCAAATGTACTGACGAAACTCGCGATCGCAGCCGATCGAGAAGTCCACGTCGTCGCTCCCGCTCAAGAAGCCCAACCAGAAGCCGCTCTCCACCACCACGTCGTCGCAGCCCAAGCTCCGACAGATCCGACAGAAAAAGCCGCAGTGCTTCTCCAAAAAAACGCTCGGATAAACGTGCACGTAGCGAGAGCAACAGCCGCTCGCGTTCTCGTTCTCCTGGAAGGTAGAATTGGATTATCTTATGTATTTTTGTTTCTTAATTCTTTTTGTTTACAGACGTTCTCGCACCAATTCTCCACCAAACCGCTCTCCATCTCCAAAGAAGAGACGTGACAACTCTTCTCCACGTGCCGGATCTGCTTCTCCATAACCCGTTTCAACAAAAAAACTGACAATATATCTTGTACCATGTCCTGTTTTAATTATGCTAATCTCGAAAGTCAGTAACTTATGTTTCAAATCCTCCAAATTCATGTAACCAGCCAGCGTTCGTTTTTTTTTTTCATTTCATTCATTGCTTGACTATATTAATAACTTCTTTTTAATCAAAATTGGGATAAATAAATACGAAAAAGCTTGAATTTAATCCAACTCGCTTAGTGTAAAATGGTCAGCACAGTTTTTGCTGTTCTTGGTGGTCGGGAAGAACGGACAGCTCTGAAATTTGAATGATTAACGAGGCATTTGTAAATAATTGCGATGTTACCGAGCTTGGACAATGTAATCCGACGGACGGATCACTAAGGTTAACACTGGTTTGTTTGAATCCGACCTGCAAGAAAATTGGGGAATTTATGGCTTGAAATGCTAAAGTACTGGTTGAATAATTGTGTTCCAAAGATGCATTCCAATATTTCCATGTCCGTAGGCAGAGAAGTGGAAGCAATCAGGTGCAAAGAATGTCATGTCGACTACTCCAGGGCTCTATAAAACAACAATTCAGACGTTTAATTCTCCTTTATTTGTATTATTTTTCATATTTAGTTTTTATTGCTATAAATGTGATAGATGTTCTGTTTGACTTACTGCGTATGGTGGATCAGTAATTCCATTGAAGAATGGTTGAACTACGAAAGTGAAATCATCCTTGTCGTCGAACAATCCTGTTGTTTGAATATCTTTTTCTCCGTCCTGAACTTCTTTGTTTTAAAATTCAGAACATTCAAAAAGAAATAATTCACCATGTAACCGAAACAAACTCCTTGAATATCATCATCAGTGAATTTTTGATTTGATTCACAATCACATTCGAATCTAGAAAATAAATAAAAGTTAATGAAACACATCCAATTAAGCTTACGTATGAAGTCCTTCACAGAAATACTTCTTCTTATCAATCTTTCTGAGCATTCTCATGTTGAACATTCCAGTTAAAGAAACGATTGTTCTGAAAAATTGAAGTAGTTGTACGGGCAAAAAGGGAAGAACATACCGTGGCAAGTTATCGTGAAGAATCTTGACAGCTGCAATAATATTATTCTCGAAAGTAGTCTTTACATGGGGAGCAGTTGAATTGAAATAAGCATCTTCACAGTATACACAGATATCATTGGCTCCAATAAAGATATTTACAAGCTTCCAGTCTTCTTTCACATTGATCTAAAGTTTTTAAGTATTTATGTTCAGATCCTTAACTGCCTACTTCAGAATGAGAATGCATAGTGTTAACCAATGCTCTGGCTTGTCCGATAATGTCTTTAGATTCAGCTCCAGGAACTCCCATGTTCAGATGAGAAACTTCCCAAACATTCTCTGATCCAATTCCTTTTGAAGCTCCGACCAAATTCGGGTTGAACTTTCTCAATACATCTGGAAAAGCTCCCAATGTTCATAGAATTTGAAAAATCTAAACTGAAACTGACTTGCAATGGTGATATGCTCATCAAGACTCTTATCTCCTCCGATTTGGAAAGCGAGTCCTCTATACTGAAGGATTACTGCTAACGGATCTCCTGGTGGTGCTCCTGCTCCATTGGCTGCCTGGATTGATGTAAACAAATTATTAGAATAAAATGTAAAACGAACCGTCAAAGAATCTCCAAGAGCTCCGATAACTTTAATGTCAGCGAAACGGACACTATGGGCACTTGTTGGCACTTTCTTACTCTTTGCCATCACGTTGGAATCACATGACCAGTTCGGTGCTCCGAGGTCTTTTAGCCCAAAGACTGTAGAGCATAAAAAGAAGGTAGGCACTGGAAATCCAAGTTCCAGTTCGATATTTCATTAAAATACTCACCTAACCACCTCATGATTCTTGTCTGAAACTCAAGAAATTAAAAATGATATTATGGAGGCGACAGCGCTCCTTTTTTTCGATTCTTATCACCTATCAGTAATCAGTTATCAGGGCAATGTGCTTTCAATGTTGTATCCGGGCATATAAACTATTCATTTCGTATGTACATTCATTTTTGAGGGGTTGAACAGGAAAAAGAGTTAAGAATATGTGATTTATTAACTGTCAAAACGAGGTGTATATGCACATTGAATGATTTCAAAAATTAGCGTCGGGTTAGAAAAATTCACGGAAAAGACAACAGTATACATTACATATCCAATATTAAGTAACAAGTTCGAAGCAAATCGATGAACTATCCTCCTGTTGGGGCTTGTGCTCCTAAAACTCCAATTCCACTGTTTACTCCAACCAATGACTTCACTGGAGCATATTTTGGAAGTTTGATGAATCCGAGCTGAAAAAATGACTTGTGTTTCATGACTTCCTTGACTTGTGTTTTAGTGACCATTTCCGTGTTGTTATGGTAAGATTCGAAGAGTGACAAATATTTGAATTATCACTGTGTGTTATCAGTGTTTGCTTTCCGAAAGTTAACTATTCTATAGGCCATATTAATGAACATTCTAATGAGCATTTACGGATGAAGAAACATAAAGTATGGGATAGGACTATAAATTCACAAATAACATTTAACGAGTTGGAATCAGTCCAAAGGAAGGTAAATATGTGCAGATTGTGTGGACTGCCTTTACAGTTAAGCTGAAGAGAATTCCATATCGGGGCGCTTACCATCTACTTTTAACATTTGGATGAAATCATTACTTTTACCTAGGCTGACAGACAAAAAATAAAGTTGTCCACTCGGTTGAATCAGAAAGTAGATGTAAAGTTGTGGGTTTTTGTAAGGAAATTCATACACAATTCACTTTTCGAAACACATTTTCTGGCTATAGAAAAGAAGTTAAGAGTATGATCTCGATTTTTTCAGTGAAGTTTTTTGGAAAAGTCATTCTAAACGAGTACATTTTTAGATCATCTAGCTTTCCTTAGTTTACACTTACTTGAAACGGCTCTATATTCCCTAAATAGCCTAAATATCTGTATAATTTCTAATCTCTCCTTCTTCTTTTTCTTAGTGATTGAATCGGTTCAGTATTCCCCAGATGAGTATAGTCATGTTCTTACATTAACAGCTTGTATATACTTCAATGCTTTTCCTGACACAATCAAATCCTTATTTCCGTCGTAGTCGTTCAACGATTGTTGTTCTCCCTGAAACAAAAAACGATATTCTTTCCCACTTTTCTCTTCTTTTCTTCTTCCCCCTTTCTCTCCGTTTTTTGCATCTTCCAAGACAATCAAAAAGAACGAAGCAAAGCGCAGCACCGTACGAAAACATAAACATTTGATCGTTTGGGAACGGGGTATGCAAATCGCCACGAGGCACAGTTTTTTGCAGTTTTTCGCCGTTTTTTGGTGATACCGTCGACGTGGAACTAAGAAACAAAGGACCGCCCATTTTCTCTCTTTCGAGAGAAGAGGAATCATTCTAGCTCTATATCATTCATTCATTCTTCTATTCTATTCCTCATGGACATCCTACTCCATATTATTTTACTAATATTGCTTGTACATACACAGTGGAAACACACAGCGGGATCTCTTTTGAAGGGCGCCCTTTTCCCTCTATTATTATTATTACTATTATAGAATCATATGCATATACAGGCACCATTATTAGTCGTGGCACCCTTTCTCCCCCACTCAATAAAAAGAGAATATGAAGAATAAAGAGACGCAGATATATATTGGGCCACTGTAGCAATCGAATTTTGATGTGTGCACAGCTTCCAGCACGATATTTCTCTGCATCCCTCTACTCTCTATTACCAGTATAAAAGAAGCGAACGAGGGCAGTCGGAAGTCAGTATTGGATCTGCTATTCCTTTTCTATATATTCCAAAGGTCTCTTTCAGTTATAAGTAGTAGTGCCGCAGGTAACCAACAAAAGATATGGGTTTACCTACTGCCTTCTGCTTAGAATTGAAATATCGATGACCATAATTGGTACGAAATGAAAATTGCTTACTTGTCTTGGAAAGATTGCTTCTGCAAATGGAGGTAATCCTCCTGCTGGTCCTGATCCATCTAAGCCTACAGAGACACCAGTTCCCACGGATACAGGATCATTTCCAGGTACACCAACCCCAACTCCGAATCCAACTCCTAAATAAGTATCAATACGTGGATCATGTCAGAATGAAGTATGCTAAAAACACAAGTTGTTTTTAATGAAAATCAATCATTCCTCAATGAAAATATTTCTCAAAAGGCATAAACAATTGTTCAAAAGTTATCATTTATATAATTCAAAGTTATATGTTGTCTCATTTGTGAACAGAAACCAACTAACCAATAGTTCCGACATCCTTTAGCAGCCCATTATGCCGTGGATCTGGTGGAAACTCTGTAGTTGTGATCCCTAATTGTGCATCTCTAACTGCATTTTTCAAGTCTTCTGCTGGGTCTACCGTAGTTGTGGGGGGAATCGGAGCAGGTCTAGGTTTTTTAGAGATTCTCTCCAATTGAGTTTGACTCGTATCTTTTTGTTCTTGAACATTCTCTTCATCATCGAAACCCCATGTATTGTGTTGATTATACTCATATGGGCGATATTGACGGTTGCGATGACTTCGCTTTTGTGAATGTTCTCTCGGTTGTCTGTAAGGAAATACAAATGAATTGAAGATTAACAATCACTTACAATCCTGCATTACTGGAAAATGGATCCGGTCTATCATCTAATCCAAAAGGAAAAGGATCTTGGGGAAGGGTTTCTAAATGTGATCGTTATTTCTAGACAAAATTACAACAAATTGACATACCAACAAGCAAAAAAATCAAGAATAAGCAAATAAGAGACGAAAAATACATTTTTAAAATATAAATGTGACACCTATTAGATACATATACAAAATTATTTAGGAAATGAGAGGAGAAACGGTGAAAAGATATTTGTGTAATAATAGTGTAAAATGATGAATAGGCTGAAGATAAACAAGATGTGACCAAATGGAGAAAATGATGTTTGTGACCGGGGTTCACAGAAACGTGTAAAGTATATTGAATTCTGTGGTTAGTTTCATCAGCAAAATGTTGGAGGGATAACTTGTACATAGTTTCACTGAGTTCAATCGTATTTTGAATCTTCGTCTACTGATATCTGGAAATGGAGCTTTTGATGTTTGGGAAGTTGTGGTTGTTGAGAACCTCTGCTTTCGAAAAAGTGCAAACCTGAGTTCCATGAAATTAGAACGGAATGTCCACAGCATCAAGGAGTATTACAAAGAAGCAGATACGAGGAGACAGATATCAAAAAACCACTGTCAGAGAAGTATACATTCAGGACGAGATTGTATTATTTAAAAGTTTGTTCGATCTATATTTTTGTACTATTTCAGTATTTTTAGACATTCGATGCACATTACCGACAACTTTATTCCATAGAAAAACAATGAGCCTGAATTGTTATCAGTGCCAACTTTGTCACACCATATCTAACCACAACAATTTAGAAAACTAATTGAATTACAAGGCAGTTTTTTTCTAAGTTAATCTTCTTCATTTTTTCCTTTTCTAATTACATCACCCAACCCTCCCGCATTCCAGCTCCTGCCACGGAAAAATGGTGCGTCTGAAACCATGATAATGATTCTTTTTGGCTTCTTTGACGCGCTCTATTGTGCACACGACTAAACTGATAAGACAATGAAAAACTAAAAAATTGTCTTCGGTTTTCAGTCTTCAGTCCTAAAGCACTTTTACTTTTTCTCTTGACCGTTTCGACCCTATTTTCAGCTGTTTCTTTAAATTTTTTTTCTTATTAAATTCGTTTCTTAGAAAATTCTTAAATTATCCAGTGTTCTCTGAAAAAGTTGTATGATTTTAGGGCGACTAAAACCTAAAAACTAAGGGAAATGGGGTCGATCTATCGATCGGAGCACATGAAATTGTGCCAAATCTTCTTCCAAGCTGAATCTGCATATCAATGTGTTGCCGAATTGGGAGAGCTTGGATTGGCTCAATTCATCGATTTGAATGAGGAACAGAATTCCTATCAAAGAAAGTTCGTGAGCGAAGTCAAGAGATGTGAAGAGATGGACAGAAAAATCAGTAAGTGTATCTGAACCTAGAAACAAAATAGAATAGGAATTCATTTCAGATTTCGTTGAGGAAGAAATCAAAAAAGACGAAGTTGCCATTCCCGATTATGATGATCATATTGCTGCTCCACAGCCAAAGCATATGGGAGAAATGGAGGCTAACTTGGAGAAACTTGAAGAAGAATTACTTCAAATCAACAAGAATAGCAAAACTTTGAAAACCAATCACATTCAACTTCTTGAAATGAAAGCTGTTTTGGAACATGTTACAACTCTTCTCGATCATCAGAGTAAGAGAGAAGCAGCCATGTCAATCTCTGAAGCTGCTCGTGGAGAAGCTGGACCACTCAGTTACGGAATTAAACAAGACTTTGATAAGCCAGTTAGAGATGAAAATGAGCTTAAGTAAGTTTGGATAGAGTCATTCTTCTAGAAATTTCATAATTTAAGATTTGTTACTGGTGTGATCAAGCGTGCCAAGAGTCTCGCATTTGAGCGCTTCCTTTGGAGACTTTCTCGTGCTAAGGTCTTCGTTAAGTTTGTCCAAATTCAAGAGAAAACTGACTTGTTCTCTCATGAATTCGAGGATAAATGCGTCTTCATTCTGTTCTTCTCTGGAGAGCAGCTTCGTTCGAAAGTCAAGAAGATCTGCGATGGATTCCACGCAAAGTGCTACACAGTTCCAGAGAACCCAGTAGAGAGAACCAAGTTGTTACAAAACATCAAACTCCAAGCCAATGATATGAAGGCAGTCATCGAAAAGACATTGGATTACCGTGCAAAATGTATCCATACTGCTGCTGGAAATCTTCGCAAATGGGGAATTATGCTTCTGAAATTGAAATCAATTTTCCATACATTGAACATGTTTTCTGTTGATGTAACCCAAAAGTGTTTGATTGCTGAATGTTGGGTTCCAGAAGCTGATATTGCTCAAGTTAAAAACTCTCTTCATATGGGAACAATTCATTCTGGATCAACAGTTCCAGCTATTCTTAATGAAATGGAAACTCACAAATATCCACCAACATACTTCAAATTAAACAAATTCACTCAAGGATTCCAAAACATTGTTGATGCTTACGGTATTGCCAATTATCGTGAAGTTAATCCTGCTCCATGGACAATCATTTCTTTCCCATTCCTTTTTGCTGTTATGTTCGGAGATGCTGGACATGGAATCCTAATGTTAATTGCTGCAGGAGCATTCGTCTTCTTTGAGCAAAAATTGATTTCAATGAAGATCAAAGATGAAATCTTCAATACATTTTTCGGTGGTCGTTATGTTGTTCTGCTCATGGGAATGTTTGCTATTTACACTGGATTCATTTATAATGACTTTTATTCCAAATCCATCAATATGTTCGGATCAAGCTGGGTCAATCCATACAAACACAGTCTTCTAGAGCAAATGGATGCTCAAGGAATTGCTGCTGACAATGAGTTATCCTTGACTTTCCCACCAGAAGTTGCTTTCAACCATGACTACGGACCGTATCCATTTGGAGTTGATCCAGTATGGAACTTGGCTGTCAACAGACTTAACTTCTTGAATGCAATGAAAATGAAAACTTCTGTACTTCTTGGTATCACTCAAATGGCTTTCGGAATCATCCTCTCTCTTATGAACCATATGTGAGCTGTGAACTAAATTTTCTATTGCTAATCATATTATTTCAGTTCTAATGGCTCACTCGTTGATATTTTCTTTGTCTTCATTCCACAATGTCTTTTCCTTGGATGTATTTTTGTCTATCTCTGTTTACAAATCATCATGAAATGGATCTTTTTCTGGGTGAAACCAGCCTATGTTTTCGGAAGGTTCTATCCAGGATCTAACTGTGCTCCATCTCTTCTCATCGGACTTATCAACATGTTCATGGTCAAGAGCAGAGATGTAAGCATTTTTCTTTTGTTTCTATTTGTTCCTCGCTAATATATTTAGATCGCTTCATGTTTAAAACTTTCTCTAATTTTAGGCTAGCTTTGCTTATGATGTTAACGATGGAAAAGGAAAAGAATGGACTAATAAGATGGACAACGGACAGAATGTAACCTACACTGTATATGATCAATGTTATCTTCAACAATGGTACCCAAATCAAGGTCTCGTCGAAATTATTCTTCTACTGATTGCTGTTATTTCTGTTCCTGTTATGCTCTTCGTTAAACCGTTCTACATCAAATGGAGACATGGCCGTGGACTTCCAATTGTTTTGGGTCATGGTCCAGAAGATGATCATGGTGAATTCAACTTTGGAGATGTTATGGTTCATCAGGCTATTCATACAATTGAATTCGTTCTTGGATGTGTCTCTCACACTGCTTCATATCTCCGTCTGTGGGCTCTTTCTCTTGCTCACGCCCGTAAGTTCTAATAAATGAAGGAAATCTTTAAAAAAAATTTTTTCAGAGCTGTCTGATGTGTTATGGACAATGGTTCTTCGTATGTCATTGACAATGGGAGGATGGGGAGGATCTGCTGCTGTCTCCATTCTTTTCTACTTCATTTTCTCAATTCTTTCCATTTGTATTCTGATTCTTATGGAAGGTCTTTCTGCTTTCCTTCATGCCATTCGTCTTCATTGGGTCGAGTTCCAATCGAAATTCTATGGTGGAACTGGAATTCAATTCGAACCATTTAGTTTCGTTAAGATCATTCGTGTTTACGAAGGACTCGATCAGTGATTTATATACATTGTTGTACTTTTCCACGATTAGGTGGTAATAAATTTGTAATTTTGAAATTTTTCTGTGTTTCAATAGATCTTGACTGAAGTTTAAAAAATAAATGCGCAAGAAGTTGTTCTATTTTTTGAAAACAAACTCGGGATGTATTCGCAAAGTCAAAGAGATGTTTGATTTTTTGGAATCTTCTAAAGTTAGTCTATCAGCGTACAAATCTTATTATCGATTAATAATGACTTCAAGCTAAAAACTACCAAGATTGTACAAGATTTGTCCAAAAATCCATCATTTTCGTCAGCCCTCATCAGTTTAAATAATTCTCTCCATTGAACTATTTTCTCCAATTATTTTCAAGCTCGGGTATCATTTTTACATAATATGTTGGCTCCATAAGCATCGATCGTGATTATAATAGTAATCATTTAGAAAGTTCCGTTTGGTTCAATTCGAAAATGCACTTATAAATATGATATCAAAATGATGTGATATTTCTTTTTGACCACTCAACCTCCGGATTCTTCTCATCCCGTGGAGGAATGACCGGTATTTGTCTTTCAATGTTTAATTTCCTTCTCAATAGAACCCGAGTTATTTGGTTTTCAGGTTGCAGAGGTAGGCGGTATTGTAAAGTTATCACCACTTCCTGTCTAAAAAATGAGTCAACTGCTGATAAACAAGTGGTAAAAATAACAAAAAGAGCCATCATATGTTCATTCTATTATTTTGTCTCATTTTATTTCTTTTAAAGCTTTCGTTTTTCAGTACCTCCAACTGGTTTAATAACTGAACTTCCTCTCCGGAAAGTTCAAAACAAAAGAAAATGGGCTCGATCTTCCGGTCGGAGAGTATGAAATTGTGCCAAATCTTCTTCCAAGCTGAATCTGCATATCAATGTGTTGCCGAATTGGGAGAGCTTGGATTGGCTCAATTCATTGATTTAAATGAGGAACAGAACTCCTATCAGAGAAAATTTGTGAATGAAATTAGAAGATGTGATGAAATGGAAAGAAAAATTAGTAAGTTGAAATCCCCCGTGAAACAAGATGTAATATCGTTTTCAGATTTTCTCCAGAATGAGCTTGATCGGGACAATATTCAAGCTCCTGATTGTGATGATTACATCCCTGCTCCTCAACCAAAACACATGGGAGACTTGGAAGAAATACTCAAAAATCTTGAAGATGAACTTATTCAAATCAACAAAACTTCCAAAACTTTAATGACAAATCACATTCAACTTTTAGAGATGAAGGCTGTTTTGGAAAATGTGACTACGTTATTAGATCATCAAAATAGACTAGAGGCAGCTCAATCAATCTCAGAGGCTGCTAGAGGAGAAGCTGGACCACTAAGTATTGGTATGAATCAAGTGGTTGATATATCAGTCAAAAGTGATAATGAGTTGAAGTGAGTTCGGAACAAAACGTCCTCTTCTACTTTCCATTTCGATTCAGATTCATAACTGGAGTTGTCCAACGTTCAAAAATCATTGCGTTTGAACGTTTCATTTGGAGACTTTCACGAGCTAATGTCTTCTCGAAGTTCATTCCAATTATGGATAAAACTGAAGTATTCTCGCATGATTTTGAAGATAAATCCGTCTTCATGCTTTTCTTCTCTGGAGACCAATTACGTTCAAAAGTCAAGAAGATTTGTGATGGATTTCGAGCGAAGTGCTATTCAATTCCGGAAAACTTGGTGGATAGAACTGTGCTTCTAGAAAACGTCGAACTCCAAGCCAATGATATGAAGGCCGTCATCGAAAAGACATTGGATTACCGTGCAAAATGTATCCATACTGCTGCTGGAAATCTTCGTAAATGGGGAATTATGCTTCTGAAATTGAAATCAATTTTCCATACATTGAACATGTTTTCTGTTGATGTAACCCAAAAGTGTTTAATTGCTGAATGTTGGGTTCCAGAAGCTGATATTGCTCAAGTTAAAAACTCTCTTCATATGGGAACAATTCATTCTGGATCAACAGTTCCAGCTATTCTTAATGAAATGGAAACTCACAAATATCCACCAACATACTTCAAATTAAACAAATTCACTCAAGGATTCCAAAACATTGTTGATGCTTACGGTATTGCCAATTATCGTGAAGTTAATCCTGCTCCATGGACAATCATTTCTTTCCCATTCCTTTTTGCTGTTATGTTCGGAGATGCTGGACATGGAATCCTAATGTTAATTGCTGCAGGAGCATTCGTCTTCTTTGAGCAAAAATTGATTTCAATGAAGATCAAAGATGAAATCTTCAATACATTTTTCGGTGGTCGTTATGTTGTTCTGCTCATGGGAATGTTTGCTATTTACACTGGATTCATTTATAATGACTTTTATTCCAAATCCATCAATATTTTCGGATCAAGCTGGGTTAACCCTTATAATCAAAGTCTTTTAGAAAATCTAGAGTCTCAAGCTACCAATACTGCTGGAAAAGATACAAAGGAGATTATGTTGATTCTCCCACCAGAGTTTGCTTTTAATCAAGAAAAGGGACCGTATCCATTCGGAGTTGATCCAATCTGGAATTTGGCTAACAATCGGCTGAATTTTTTGAACCCAATGAAAATGAAAACATCTGTACTTCTTGGAATCGCTCAAATGACTCTTGGACTGATGCTGTCGTTAGTAAATCACATGTAAGTCAATGTGGTTTTCCTTCATTTGATAACTCGTTTTACTTTTTCAGTGGAAACCGTTCCGCAGTTGACACATTTTTTGTATTCATTCCACAATGCCTATTCCTCGGCTGCATTTTTGTTTATCTATTAGGGTGATCGGAAAGTTTTTGTGAACTTTTGATTTCTTTCCCAATTGAGAATGGCAAGGCGCATTGACAGAAGGGTAACTGTAAATTGTATATAGAGAGTCAAAACATCCGGTAGTGAAACTCAGACCTTTGGCTCGCCCCTCTCCTGTTAACACTAGGCTCGTGTTCCAAAGGCTTTCGAAAGGCTCTGACATTTTCATTAATTTCTCACTTCTCATTACTCGATGATACTTGGCTCATAGCGGGTTTTATGAAGGACGTTGTCCTTTTCAAAACCCATAACAGAAATAAAGTTGTTCAGTTGAAAAATTTTGAGATACCGACGGAATAACAAAAAATTACTATTCTGCCGTAGTGATAGCTCCCGCAAGAGGATCAATTCCAATCTTTTGGTGGAATGTCATAAGCAACAGTACATACCTATAACAGCATTAAAACCTTCCAGAACAATCTTGGAGGGGCGAAAACTTTTAGTCTTGGACACTATCCCAAATTTTCCACATTTCTCCTACCTCAAAACTGACCTCATGCTGCAAAACTCATGGAATATCTCGAGACTAACTTAAAGTAGATTGTTCTTCTTTGGCCTTTAAACTCTCCAAATAGTGGCTTTTCTTCATTCAATTTTTCTCGCAACATAATCTGCGTCTAAAGGAGCAAGGGGTCCAAACTCATTCTACAGTCGAAAAATAGATCACTTTCTGTTTCCAGTTCTAGCCACTCGCGTTTTGAAAGAGGGAACTCCTAATTTTGGATATCAAACAGTAGTCTTACTAGTTCAAAAATGAACAACAAATCAGAACCTGGGAATGTTTCTTGTTTCAATAAAATCAAAACCAAAAGTTCACAAAAACTTTCCGATCACCCTAATATGTATTCAAATCATCGTGAAATGGATATTTTTCTATGTCAAACCTGCTTTCATTTTTGGAGAATTCTATCCGGGATCTAATTGTGCTCCATCTCTCCTAATTGGTCTGATTAGCATGTTCATGCTGAACAAAGGACATGTGAGTTTAACAGTACCACCTTAACAAATTTGCTATTCTTTTTTGCAGAAAACTTTTGCTTATGATGTGAACAATGGTAACGGAACCGAGTGGGCAATAGTGGATGGACAGAATGTTACTTATACAACTACAGATCAATGTTATCTTCAACAATGGTATCCGAATCAATCTTTTGTAGAAATGGTCCTGCTTCTGGTTGCCGTGCTCTCCATTCCAGTTATGCTCTTCGTCAAACCGTTCTACATCAAATGGCGACATGGTCGTGGACTTCCAATTGTTTTGGGTCATGGTCCAGAAGATGATCATGGTGAATTCAACTTTGGAGATGTTATGGTTCATCAGGCTATTCATACAATTGAATTCGTACTTGGATGTGTCTCTCACACTGCTTCATATCTCCGTCTGTGGGCTCTTTCTCTTGCTCATGCTCGTAAGTTTTCTGTCATATTAGATTACTAGTAATAATAGTAGTAATAATCTTCTAGAACTTTCGGAAGTATTATGGAATATGGTATTGAGGAAATCATTTGCACTAGGTGGATGGATTGGTTCAGCAGCTGCCACAATTATATTTTATTTTGTTTTTTCAATTCTTTCCATTTGTATTCTGATTCTTATGGAAGGTCTTTCTGCTTTTCTTCACGCCATTCGTCTTCATTGGGTCGAATTCCAATCGAAATTCTATGGTGGAACTGGAATTCAATTCGAACCATTTAGTTTCGTTAAGATCATTCGTGTTTACGAAGGACTTGATCAGTGACTCTGTTCATTTTTTTTGTTTTAACGGTAGGCTTAGCTGAATAAATAGTTTTATAGACACAAAATACTGTTCGAAAATACGTCAATTTTGTAAAACTGGCATGAATATCTATAAAATCAATGAGCAATAATTCAAATATATGATGCAAAAATAATAAAGCCAATAAACGATAAACCCGTCACAAAAGACCCAGTGCTTGTTGTTGTTTGAATTGTCTGTGTCCCTGTAGGAGCAACCATTGTAGTAGAAGCATTCGGCATCAGAAGTTCCAATTCACAGAAATCTCCATAGAATCCAGAAGAGCAACTACAGATTCCATGAGAAAGAGTGGCTCCAGGTGCACATATTCTATCCCAACAGTACTCTCCAGTATACCGTTCTGGGCAGATGCATTGACCGTATTTGTCGACTTGACCTCCATGACAAACAGAAGCATCTGAAAGTTATGAAGGCGATTAGGAATAGATACTTTTTGTTACCTGCTGGAGAATGCTGATAATAATAAAAGATTCTTCGAAGAATCAGAGTACTTGTTTCATCATAACTTGTCAATGTAAACGTTGTCAAATCATTTCTAGGAATTATTATTTTCGGAGTCATGTAGTTGTAGGAACACGTGGCAGAATCTCTTTGAAGAACTGTGGTATTTTGATAACTGGTTGGTTGATCGTATCGTGCTCTGTTCACAAGTTCTGAAAACATTTCGACTATAAAATAGAACTTTGAATTCATGACTAACGAATTTCTAAGTTTGATGTCAGTTTAGCTTGTTGTTGTCCACTTTGTTTTATTCTGATCGGAACACAAATTGGTTCATTTTGCGGTGATGCTGAAGAAACGATGGATAGGCATCAGTTAAGAAAACATTGTTCTAACCTGATCTTTGAAGTGGAATTTGAGTATTCACAATATCCGAATCACTCTTATCAGTAAATCCATAGATAACACCATTCTGTGACTTGTGTCTAACTGTGAGTTGACATCCTCCTCTCAAAGTTGAGATGGAAACTTTCCACGTTCCAGAAGTGTATTTGGAAGTATCTGAAGTAAAAGTTTAGTTACCCTGAAATCAAATTATGATGGACTACCAATATTAAGAGATTTAAAGTTGGCGTTCTGATAACTTGTACTTTCATCAATAGAAACTGATTTTCCAGCAGCGTCAAAAATCGAAATGTCCTTAAGCCCAGTTCCAACAAATTGGAATACTGTGACATCTGTGCTCTTTTCAACAAATGCATCAAGAGTGTAGGGAGCTGAATGACAGTCCTGAAAAAATTTATTCTGTACGTCTGAGAACCGGGCTATTTGTAAACTACTGTATGTCTATTACAAAAATCAGCTAAGCTTCTAACTCTTTAAAATCACTTCTAGTCTTCTCATCGTAAAATAACGTTATCAATTTTCTTGTAAGTATTACAACCAACTTACATATCTTTCGTTATCAGTTGTCAGAGCATTTGTCGGCATGATGTCAGCAAATAAGTTGACTAACTGCAAAAACTTTTTTTCCAATATCGAAAATCAAAAAGCCAAATTACCGTTTTCTCGTCTGAACTCAATGGGACAATGCGCCCGTTGCTCATTTTTTGAACAAGTTCTAATTGTTTTGGAAGAGCGAAGATTTCAGTTGTAATTCCATCGGCAATAGTGAAGAAGTTATACTGAAAAAATGAGGCTGACTATGGAGATTTATACAGGAACATACTTCAATCGTTCTATCAATGATATCCCATCCTCTGTCAATCTCTGCAACGGAAGAGGTAGCTTGATTTGTGAAATAATAAACTTGAGACGTTGGCTTGATGTTCTGTTTCTGTGCTTGAACAATTGAAAGAAGTCCCAATGAACTTTGCAAATTGTTTGAATAATCCAATTGAGGAATGACTTCTCGGAATTTCTTGATGAAGTTAATGGGATTATAAGAACTGAACAGAACTCGAGAGTTGACATCATTGAAAACAATCAAAGTAAACTCTTTTTGATAAGAGCTATCAGTGACTGGATTGGCAAGATTCACGATTTGTTCAATCTCATTAGCCAAAGTTTGATAGATTTTTTGATTATTTGTATGTTGTTCAAGAATGAATATGAATTGGTTAGAAGAGGCGAGACGTGGATCATTGATAGCATCAATGTTAGTATGAGAACAAGATTCCACTGGGGTGATGGCTCGAGACTTTGGACGAGAAATGGTATGTACTGGCTGTGGGATAACATATCCTTGAACTTGCGGAGAGTAATGTGCAACTGAAACACCTTGGTCAAAAACTGAAAACGAATTTTAAACTCACTCTGATCGCAATACCCCGGAGTGACCCTTCCTTTGTAGTAGCCGTTGTAGTTCAGCAAATGAACTTGTCTGAAAATGGAGGATTTAGATGATTCCGATCTTTTGCTTCTTACGTAATAGGGCCTGGAGGACAATCATCTGTGTTGACCCATGGATCAAAAGCCCATTCAAAAGTACAATCCTCTTGTGGTCTTCTAAATGCAATGTATGCTTCTCTCACAAGTTGATCATTTGATTGAATGACGTGATATGACATGCTCTTGTAATCAGGGAAACCAAAAGTTCGAATGGTTGAGTGCATTGTGACTCCCAGATGGACAATACCATTACCAACGTCAATCATCATATCACTATTATAATCAAAGAGAAGAGTGTTCTTTGATTGAAGATAGGTACGGTAGTTGTATGTACCTTTGACTGAAGTTATATTAACGACGTCCATACTTTTTCCAGCAACTAACTGAAATCGGGGTTTTATTTTTGGAAACAAAGGGTTCATTCACCTTGTAGTTCGTTCCCTTTGTAATCACTGTGGCTCCAATTACATCCGGAAGATCATAGCTTCCTTCGATTCCTTTGGTGAAGAGTGTAAACACATAATCATCATGATTATCAGCTGTAGGTTCCAAGGATGTTGGATCATTCAAATCAAACCCAATTCCAACGTTTTCAGGGAAGAAGAATGTGGAAACCACGTTTTTCAATACCTGAAGTTCATGAAGTTGATATGATGAATCAGACACGTTTTTCTAAATCTTACATCAACAGTCTCATCGGCGTTTTTCACATTAATATAATCTCCATGAGTTGACATTGAAAGTCTTCTGTAGACGTCAACTCCATCACCTTCAAGATCAGTTCCTTGTGGCATTGAGAGAATAAATGTGACTTTGGATCTCCATAAAAATGAGATTTGAAGGCAAAGCTGTTCCAAGTTTCTGTCTTCAAATCGATGAGACCACGGGGTTGCATCGGAAGCTGAACTGTCAGTGAACACAAGAGTGATAGCGTGAGATTTCATCAATGGGAAAGTTTGTTGAGCGTTTTTTACAGCTGCCAAAACCGGCTGAGAAGCTGGACCTTCTTGAAGTTGGACAGTGCTCAAGAAGGAGATGAAGTCGTCCAAGTTTTCAGTGAAGTTAGTGCTGATAGTAACTTGTTGATTTTGATTTCCTTGAACGAATCCGTAGAACATATAATTGGCGATCCAATTTTCATTTTGTTTATTGTTGTTCCAATTTTGAGTTATTGAGGTAATCATCGCTTTGAAGTTGTTTTTTAAACTAGCCAACTGTCCAGCCATTGATGTTTTCATATTAAATACAACAATGATAGATCTCTTTGAATTATCCAAATTTCCCTCATTTGGTGGTCTACATCCTCTGATTCCACAGTATTTATCATACCATCCAGGTGCGCAAACACATCTATCTTTATCCGGAATTCCCCATCGTTGACATCTGAAATAGAACTGCATCTTCTATCAAACATCATTTTTTGTCGTGACTCACTCATACGAATCACAAGTAGACAAACGTGATCAAAAAATTATAAAACGCTTATCATCACTTTTCAAATGCAACCTTTTTTGACACGTGCAGGTTTGAAAGACCCACGCACTGTTTGTTTGCCCTTTTAGACATCATTATAAGGAGAATAAGTTGGAAAAAGAAAAAGTGTGTCTTGATTTTAGAAGCACATGATTACGGTAATTGAACAAGATTGCATGAGAAATGTTGACATGATGACAAAAGTTTTAGCACAAAGATTCCCTGAGCTTATATTAGTTGGAGGCTTCTACACCCCATCAATCACCATATGATGCCATTTTATAAGAGGGAATCTATTACTGGCAGATTCCATGAATCCCCAATTTGCAGCACTTCTCAACTTACTTCACTGTTTCGCATCTATCCCCTGCCACATACGCTGGACACTGACATGACGTTGAATTGATTGGGGTACCTCCATTCATACATTGTTGACCTGAAACATTCATCAACTCCTCTCATTTTAATGAATATCATATTATCATTTCTCCTACCGTCTACTGTAATGATAGAGAAGACAAAAATCAGAATAAAGGCTCGAAATAGCATGACCTGAAGTTTGCACATTACGGGTGTTTCCCGCCGACAAAATGACTCGGAGAAGAGGAACTATTCTGGGAGAGAGTAGGTGGAGCAAATCGAAGAAAGGCGAAATTATTAAAGACACTCCTATTTTAATACATTTCATGTACAATGTGACACGAAACTTGTTGATTGATGTCGTCGTCACTATGAGTGTGGTAATCCGATTTCAAAAGTTATGCGGACTTGATAGATCTTTTTTTGGAATTATTTTTTTTGGTTATTAGGACAACGACAAACATTATTAAAACTGTTCTTTTCAGATTTAACTACGTCGTTGCTAAATGCGAACTTCTTTCTGGGTGCAATAAGAGATATTCAATCGCATGTCAAAGTTAATTGCCTACAGCTTCTCGCAGCGATGCAACAAAACGATGGGACAGTAAGGAACAGTAAGGAAAATACACATTTTTCTAAGGAATCCTTCATATCATAATCTGTTACCAAAAACACAATGCTTGTTTTCTCATCTGGAAAACAACGCCACTAATTAGAGTTGTGCTGAAAGACGCCGGTTCCGGCTTCAAACGAGAATTCTCGGTTGACTCGAAAAAAAGGAGTACTGTAATTGAGGAACATAACACATTTCGTTGTTTCTTCATTAAATACTTGTAACACTCCTTTCAAATCATGTCGCTACTCCCAGTATTGTTAGATTTTTTGCGCTTCAAAGGGCCCACTGGTGCAAATACTACAGTAATGGAGCTAGAGCGTAAAAAAACGTATCACACTGCAGAAGTATTGAATCTAGATAGAACTTGGAATTCACCGCTCCTTAGTCTTCAAAAAACATTTTTTAAATAGTTTGAATTCGGAATAGTAGAATAGTTTTGAGAGTCGAATGATATACTGTAACTACCATTTTTTTTCATTTCGGCAGTCAGGTTACAGTTTTTCTGTTCATAGCATTAAGCCTTGTCTACTCTGCTGGATACTGTAATATCTCATTTTGTAGAAGTAGAGAACATTTCTTGTTTCAGGCGCTGTGCTTTTTGTGACTACTCTCTTTGATTTCAAACTTAAACTTCGATGTAACTAATTTTGGAATAACCTTAATTTAGAAAACAACAGAGATGGTGTTATTACTGTAACTATACTTGAGACTAAGGATCCTAAAATCGTGAGTGTATCAATCAAAGTTTGTTCTCAGAACCCTGTCCTTGTTCACGATTTTCAAGGATTTCTGTGTCTAGTTTTGCACGAACCAAATTGTATATAAAGATCTCGCTAGATCTTTATATACAATTGGGTTCACTACAGTGTTGCTGTATCAAAAATGTATTTTTAAGAAGCAGCAGCTCTAGTGAAGGCTCAAGAATGTTGAACTATTTTATCCACTCATATCGAAATTCATAACTTGCCATTCTTTGCAATTCATCCATTTCTCAACTGCATATGGTTTGTGCTCTTTAAACTGAAAGATCACGACCAAATACCGTATTCTATCAAAGACGCCATTTCGCCGATTTCCTTCTGATAAAATTGGTTCAGTCGGAATTAAACAACTTCGGAGTGTGAAATGTACGTAGTACTCACTCGTCACAAACAAATATTCGGCAACAGTTTCGCTTTGAGTCTATACCTAAGATCATGAAACTTCGGCCTTTATCAATAGCTTTGTTTCAAATTGTCATCAACCTTTCGACTTTTTTCGTTGTCGACTACATTTTTAAAATTTGACTTCTTGGCCTTTTAGAATCGTGGCTTGAAGAATCACGTACATAGATGATTGTTTGATAACTGTCAATCCATCAATAAAATGTACACCCCTTTTTACTGTGAAGTACTGTTCATACTCCGAATGAATCGAGATGCAAAGGTAAGAAAAGCCTCTAATATAACAGCACCTTCTATATAAAAGCTGTCATAAGGGAAGTATGTTGTATGATTACTAGCAGTCTTGTGGCAATTCTGTTTCAATATCTATTTTAATAACTGTGTTCCGGAATCGAATTCTAAAAATAACCCAAAATAATCATACAAGCATCAAACACTCGAAATGATCTTTTGAAATACTTTCCAATCTGCAAAATGATGTCTTTTTTCCATGAAATCAACTGCAACTGTTTCCAAAAATAGAAACATATCAGTTTGAATCTCAGCAAAAAAATGTATTCATCAAATCATAAGTAACTATCGAAAATAGTGAAGCAAAGACCGCAATCTTTATATCATTCCGAACGAATTTTCACATTGATAGCACTAAATACACTTCCAATAGTCACTATTCCTTATTTACCTTTGGTACATCACTACCTGCATGCTTTTTCAAGACTCATGCCTCTCTTTTCAGTTATCATGAAGCAACAGACATACACCTATTCCGCAACATTGTTTCATGTTTTGTAGCTGCCTCTCGGCACTTATTCAAACATCTAATCTATGGTAAGTCGAAGATCACGCCACAAATGAGTTTATAAAAGTTACAGTAACTTTAAGATATCGTATGACCAGCATTATACGTTACCATAGAAATCGTATTGACCAGTAGTCATGAAAACTTTAAATTAATAAATAGGAAAGAACAATAGAAATAATGAGATCCAATTTGAAGTTTTGTGTTGAATATTGAGTAGTTGTTTGAATTGGAGTAGTTGCTCCCGGTGACACAGTACTGCTATTTCCAGATAAAACCAATTCTGAAAACAGGGATAGTTTGAAAGTAGGTTCATCGTTTTGAGAAAGTAGTTGCTTTAGGTCTACTTGGCCAAAAGATGCCATCAGCCAAAACTCGTTTAAACTTACCAATCTCACAAAAATCTCCATAATATCCAGGAGGACAACTACAAATTCCATAAGAATAAGTAGCTGGTGGTTGACATATTCTATCCCAGCAATAGTCACCAGTATATCTTTCTGGACATATACATCTTCCGTATTGGTCAACTTGGCCACCATGACATACTGAAGGATCTAAAAAAGATTTGAATGCTTTGAGATGGCCTATATTGAATAGTTAACCTGCAGGAAGATGTTGGTAGTAGTAAATGATTCTATGAAGAACTAGTTTTCCCGAGTCAAAAGCAGACAGAGTCCATGTTGTAAGCTCATTTTTTGGAACAGTTATACTCTCTGACACGAAGTTGTAAGAACACGTTTGTGAATCTCTTGCTGAGATTTTAGAATTGATATAGCCCACTGGTTGATCGTATCTTTTTCTATTAACGATTTCTGAAAATGTTCAATTCGTCAACTAACTTTCAATATAAGCTCTTACGTATTTCCAAGTTAGTCGGAATAATTCCATTAGTAACTTTGATAGGAACAAATATTGGTTGAGATCCAGATAGACCTAAAATGAAAAAAATTTAGTTACAAGTTCCTCTTTAAAAAAGTCAGAAAGTTCACTTCGTTGTGAAATAATTTGCGTTGACACGTTGTCATCGTTTTTCGAAGACGTGAATCCAATGATCACTCCAACTGATGTCTTTTGTCTGACAGTAATTTGGCATCCGCCAGCTGTGACCAAAGCGGACATTTTCCACACTCCACTAGCAAATAAGTTTGAAGCTGGAATTGTAGAATACGTTTGCTATTCAGAGTTAAAAAATAAGAAATTATTACCTATTTTCATTGAGATAAAGTTTGGATTTTGATAAGTGATGTAGTCGGAAGTGGAGATGAGAGCACCTAAACTAAGATTAATTATTCGATTCGTATTTGCCAAGGGATACCATTCGAATCTTGCATCTTGATAGTTTTTATTCCAGTTCCGATTACTTGAATAGCTGAATAATCGGCACCATTTTCAAAGTATCCATTGATTTCTAGTGGTGTGTCATGACAGTTCTGAAGTTTTTCAAGATTTATAATGATTTCATTTTTGTTACTGTAAAGCCTTACATATTGTTCATTGCCAGTAGTTAATGTTGTAACCGGTATCATATCAGAAAATATATTCAAGAGCTGCAATAAGATAATTTTTTTTGAGTCTTTTCATTCAAACTACCGTATCTTCACTTTTTGTCAATGGTATCAATCGTCCATTTGTCATTTTCTGAACCAGTTCTAATTGCTTTGGAAGTGCGAAAATCTCAGTAGTAACTCCGTCCGCAATAGTGAAAAAATTGACCTGAATACCTCACTATCAGTACAGCTTTGACAAATGAATTCCGATACCTCAATATCTCTTCTTACTAAATCCCATGTTCTAGAAATATTCTGAACATTTTTAACTGCCTGATTAGTGAAGTAGTAGACTTGAGCAGTTGGTTGAATATTCATTTTCTGTGCTTGTACAATTGAAAGTAATCCCATTGTGTTATCCAAGTTAGAAAAAAGAGCCAGTGAGTTGACAAAAGACTGAAACTTTGCTCCAAAAATAATTGGATTGTAGGAACTGAAGAGAACATGTGATTCTGAAACTTTTGATATTGCGAAAACTTTGTTCAATGTTAAAACCTTTTGAATTATGCACAATCAAAGTGAACTCTTTTTTGTATTCTTTCTCATTCGTCGAGTTTGTCAAGTAGACAATTTGATTGATTTCCTTAGCAAGAGTTTTGTACACTTGACGGTTATTTTCATGCTGTTCCAAAATGAAGACGTACTGAAAATAACCGGTTAAAGAACCACAGTTTTGGAAATTTTCCTAACTTGTTTTGCTTCTTGAAGTCTTGGATCATTGACTGCATCAATATTCTTTTGGCTGCATTGAATACTGTCATCTTGTGATATTTTATTGCTAAAGGCAAAGCTGTTTGAAGTGACACCATTTGGATATTGAGCGTTGTGATCACCTCAAAATGATTTTTATGAATCCGAAATAGCTTCAGATGCCTTCAATAACTTACTTTCGATACAGTAACCCGGTGTAACTCTTTGTTTTGTATACCCGTTATAATAAAAAGTATGAAGTTGCCTGAACAATTTCACTTATTCCGTAGACTTCAAATAACAAATTCTCACGTGATTGGTCCTGGTGGACAACTCAAAGTGTCCCAAACTGGGAAGCCATAGGAGAAGGTACAGTCTTCTTGAGGTCTCTCATAAGAATAAAACGTTTCCCTCAACAGTTTTCCATCTGAAGATCTAACATCATAACTACTATTTGACCACTGTGGGAATCCGAAAGTTTGCATCGTTGATGACATTCCGATTCCTAAAATAAAATATCAATTAACCGACTTCTCAAAAGTTTCCTAACCAATAACAGCCATTCCATTTCCAACATCAATATGCATATCATCATTATAATCAAAAAGAAGAGTGTTCTTAGACTGGATAAACATTCGGTAATTGTAGATTGTTCCAGTTGAGGAAGTTATCAGAACAGTGTCTCCATTTTTACTGATTCTATTGTACAGCTGGAAAAAAAGAGCTCTAGATGTAATAATGAGAAAAAAAAAAACTTACTCTATATGAAGGTCCTTCTACAGTTACATTTGCACCCGAAATAGTTGGCATTGTTGATTCTGAATATAACTTTTTTATTTTCAGAGACTTGAAAAAAAACTTACGAGTGGATGGGTTAATCGTAAGCAAGACGTACACCGTATCACCGTCATTATCAACAGATGTCGTCAATTGTTCATTTCCAGTTTTACCATATCCAACTGCTACATTTTCTGGATAATACTGAGATCCAATAACTGAAACAAGTGCTTTGCTGAGATCATTGGAGTCTTGAATAAAGAAGGTATCTCCATGGTTTGTGAGAGAAAGACGTCGATATACATCCACTCCATTTGATGAGAAATCGACACCGGTAGGAAGGGATAAGAAGAATGAATACTATAATTAAAATTATTTTGTATCCTAATATTTTTGTAGTGTCACAAACTTTGGATCTCCATAAAAGCGAGATCTGAAGGACACTTTGTTCCGCATTCTTATCTGTGAATCTATGCGACCATGGCGTTGCATCTGAAGCTGGACTATCCGTAAATACTAGCACGATAGCATGGGATTTCATTTTAGGAAATATTTGTTGCGCATTTTTCACAGCGGTTAGTACTGGTTGAGTATCATCTCCATCATAAAGTATCAAATCGCTCAAATAATTGGCAACGTCATCAGTGGAATAAGCAAATTCAGTTTTAATCTTAAGTTGAGAGTTGACTTGAGCAAACCCATAGATGATGTAGTTGTCAATCCAATCATCCATCACAAAGTTTGAATTCTGTAATTATTTCCTGTGTTACATTCCGAGGTAGTTTCAAAAACAGTTTTCATTGTTCTTATTGTCTGTTTGTTTTTCATAGTTAGTTACAACTACAGGGTGCGGCCAAATTATTGCAACAAGTTCATTAAGTCATAAAATCTCTAAAACTAGTCCGATCATGCTGGAAATTTGACACAAGTTAGCTGGTATAATATAAAAAACAAAAATAATATAGGTATTCAATGACGGTTTCCTATTTTTTGATACCATTCTCATGTACCACAAGGTAGGCCTCGCTCGCGGCACGGAGGTATTTTTCACTTTCCCCGTTTTACAACTTTCTTCAAAATTTATCTGGAGTCTTCAAAATTGTTTTGTGATTAGTTTATACATCCAACTCAAAGATCTTAGTTCTGAAAAGTCGGTAAAAATTTTCCTGTTGACAGGGAACATCGTTAAACACCACTACCCAAACCGTAAATATCGACTTTGAAATGGAAATGTAGCCATTTTTTATGGTTGAGAGAACAAATTTTTTGATAGATTGAAAATAACCGATTGATACATTTAGCAGGGCGATATAGAATTGTTACGATATAGAATTGAATTGTATACTTTTTTGGATGTTCTAGCTATTTCATTTGTATCTCAAAATATAAGAAAAAACTTTAAAAAAACATAGGAGTCGATGAATGTCTCAACTCTCGAACAGCTTTCACCTAACTTACGACCTTCTCTCATGTCCCTAGGTCGCGTGCCAAAAACTGAAAATAGGGGTAGTGTCTCTTTTGGCAGATCAACCACCAATTCCGTGAAAATGAAGATACGGCTTAGAAATTTCCGGAGAATAATACTGAATAGATGGGTAAAACTTCAGAAAAAAGTTGAGGTAATAGTCAGTGTCCTAACACCTGTCATCTGGCGTCAAAGACGTCGTTTCGTTGTTGCAATAATTTGGCCGCACCCTGTAAATAGAACCTTTGAAAGAATAGTATAAGGGTTCAACTTTTATGGGTTGATACATGTTCCAAAACTTCCATAAATATTCGACTCCCAACAAAACGTGCCATCAATTGAATTTCGACTTGAAAATCAGCGACTGTAACATAACATTGGCTCGTTCAGCTAAGCTGCTGTTATATGTTTTAGGTTCGAAAAGTCAAACAATTTGGGCATTCTCTCTTTGAGTTGAAATAATTTTCTGAAGCTTGAACATCAGTTTTTTAGTTCTTCCAAAAAACCTTAGACCTAATTTGCTACATTCATCCACTTCTCACTTTGAACTATATCTGTATTTCAATCGAATTATACCAATTTCAGCATTGGTTTCTTTCAAAACGTGAAGATTCTCCTGTGAATCAGTTTCCTATTATCACCTTTTATAAAGAAAAAATTGAGCAACAATTCTACAATTTTCTGACAGATTATTTCCTATTGACATTTTTTCCCGAAATTTGATAACGAAAATCATATTCTAGTTACGAAATATCTAGTCATCCAAACCTTCGTTGCTCTGGAAACCATTTCCTTGAAGCTCTTCCTCAAAGCGTCTAGTTGTGTCTGCATCGTCTTTTTAGTATTGAAAACAATAATCATTGATCTCTTTTCGAGATTCATATGTTCTTCATTTTGAGGTCTACATCCACGAAGGCCACAGTATTTATCATACCATCCAGGAGCACATGCACATCTGTTCTTGTCGGGAACCGCAAATCTTCGACATCTGAAAATGAGCCATTTTCCGTTTTCAAACTTGCTTGTTAAATTTTAGTCTTCCCGTATGAATGGATGGCCACAAGCTCTTATCAGTTTTTTCAAATGCCGACCAAACTCAGTCTTTACATAAACTTTGTTCTGATTGCGAAAAAGTTTTCTGAAACACATACACGACGTTTTCACAAAGTCTTCCTTCAACATAAGCTGGACATTTACAATCTGTTGAATTGAGTGGAGTTCCATAGTTTTGACAATTGGCAAGTTGGGTTGAAACCTCTGTAATTTGTTGATTTTTTTTACACGTTTTCAACAAATAAAAAACATGAGAAAACTGGAATCTGTCTCACCTGGCAAAAACACAAGTACCGAAAAGAAGAAGGAAGTGATCAAAAATCGTGTTATCATGTTCCGATCTGAAAGTTCGTCATTCGTTCATTTGTAAAACAACATGCCGTTGTAAGTTTTTTTCTTTCAAGTTCATAAAGTTTTTTTTTAAACTTTTGTTTTTAAAAATTGAAACGATGTATAGGTTAAGATGTGCAGTAAAGTTAATATACATACATACTCTTGGCAACACAATTTTGATCTGAACTTTTTTTTTGGAATTCTGAAAAGACATAAAACTTGCTACTACTATTAGGTTGGCTACAAAGTTTCTGTGCATTTTTGATTTTTCTCCCATTTGAGAACGGCAAGGGGCATTGACAAAAGGGTAACAGCAAAAGATATATGAAAAGTCAAAACATCTGGAATTTAAATCCAGACCCTTTACTCGCCCCTCTCCTGTTAACACTAGGCTCGTGTTCCGAAGGCCTTAAAGAGGCTCTGACATTTTCATGAATTTCTCACTTCGTATTATCCGATTATACTTGACGCATGGCGGGTTTTATGAAAGACATTGTCTTTTACAAAACCCATAACAGACATAAAGCTGTTCAGTGAAAAAATTTTGAGATATCGATAAAAGAACAAAAATGACTATTCCGCCATAGTGATAGCTATAGAAAGAGGATCGATTCCAATCTTCTGTTGGAATGTCACAAGCAACAATACCAACCTATAGCAGCATTAACACTGACTATTTCTAACCACTCGAATAGCCGATTCACCGGAGCCGAAATGTTTTCTGATTGGGCTCAATTTTTCACAGTCATCCACCTAGGGCCTAAATAGTCAAAAAATACAAAATTCGAGTCTGTATCATTCTTGCTCCAGGAGCTGGAGCACAAAAAAGAGCCAAAAATAAAAATGGTCGGATTGACTTCAAAAATGTTTTCCCGACGTTTTTTGATATGGAGAATACGAATTTCACATCTATATTACTTGGTATCAATTTTAAAAGGTACCTGTAGTACTAAATTATCAATTTTTTGTCATTTTTGGACGTTTTTTTTTGTTCCTGAAAAATTTAACACGAGAGTGGAAAAATATTATTCCAGAATCGAATTCTCCACCCAAAAATACGTCGATTTCCTATAAGAAACCAAAAATCGAGATATACATTCATCGAGATAAATCGGCTTTTATGCATTTTCAGAACCTACCCCCCTCCATGGTGAAAAAAGTCATAGTCTCAGATCCGTTCAAAAATTTTGTGGCATGTTCCCCTATCCAAATGTGACTCGGTCACCAATGTTTAGATTCTGGAAATTCGATTTGTAGTCGTGGCACCACTTCAAAAAAATCCTTCTCCCGATCCTGGATCAGAAAACTCAAAATTTTTAAAATCGGTTTTTTCCGATCGGAAAGTGTCGGGAAGTGCTTAGGAAATCCTAAAAAATTGTTTCAGGCAGAAAAAAGGTCAGAGATATGACGTATCCTTCGTTAAAACATCAATTTTTGAAACATTTATTCAAAAAGTTGCTTTAACACCAAAATATGAGAGGAACGTCATATCTCTGAGCGGATTGTTGCCTGAAACGATTGTTTACGGTTTTCTTAGCACTCCCCGACACTTTCCGATCGGAAAAAACAAATTTTAAAATTTTTGATTTTTCTGATCCAGGATCGGGAGAAGGATTTTTTTGAAGTGGTGCCACGACTACAAATCGAATTTCCAGAATCTAAACATTGGTGACCGAGTCACATTTGGATAGGGGAACATGCCACAAAATTTTTGAACGGATCTGAGACTATGACTTTTTTCACCATGGAGGGGGGTAGGTTCTGAAAATGCATAAAAGCCGATTTATCTCGATGAATGTATATCTCGATTTTTGGTTTCTTATAGGAAATCGACGTATTTTTGGGTGGAGAATTCGATTCTGGAATAATATTTTTCCACTCTCGTGTTAAATTTTTCAGCAACAAAAAAAAACGTCCAAAAATGACAAAAAATTGATAATTTAGTACTACAGGTACCTTTTAAAATTGATACCAAGTAATATAGATGTGAAATTCGTATTCTCCATATCAAAAAACGTCGGGAAAACATTTTTGAAGTCAATCCGACCATTTTTATTTTTGGCTCTTTATTGTGCTCCAGCTCCTGGAGTAAGAATGATACAGACTCGAATTTGGTATTTTTTGACTATTTAGGCCCTAGATCGATGACTGTAAAAAATTGAGCCCAATCGGGAAACATTTCGGCTCCGGTGAATTGGCACTTCAGTGATTGTTGAGTAGTTAGAAATAACGAGTGTTAAAACCTTCCAGAACAATCTTGGAAGAACGAAAAATTTTGGTCGTGAACACTATCCCAAATTTTCCACATTTTTCCTACCTCATAACTGACCTCATGTTGCAGAACTCATGAAATATCTCGAGAATAAGTTTAAGTAGATTGTTCTTATTTGACCTTTAAACTCTCCATATAGTGGCTTTCCTTCATTTGATTTTTCTCGAAATATGATCTACAGTGGCGAGCATAGGTGAGGGTACCTTCGAACTTTCGTGAATAACTCCCTTCAAACGATTCGGATTGCTCTCAAAATTTTTTTGGGGACTCCTGAGTAACCCTGGAGTACCTCCAGATGTTTTTTGAAAAAATCGTAATTTCACGAATTCTGAAGTTTTTCGATGAATTCTGAATTCTGAAAATCCGGAATAAAAAGATTTTTTTAGACTTTTAGAATTTTTACTCATTGTGCCCAAAACATTGCTAGGGACCTGAATAAACTATTTTTGACTTTAGATTGAAAGTTGATTTTGTGATTCCGACGTCAGAACTCCAGAAGTCCAAATGATGATCTTCACCCGGGACATCATAACGTGGCTGAAAGTGATCGGATCGGGATAAAAAATGATTTCTATATAGATTTGAAGTCATTGAACAAATTGCAATTAGTTTTGAAAGTTTTGGAAACAATTATTTTCCCTCTTTTTTCCAAGTTTTCGTGAAATCAAAAATCCTGTAGAAAACATGAAAAATAATTTTTTCCAAAACTTTCAAAACTAGTTGCAATTTATTAAGTGACTTCAAATCTATATAGGAATCATTTTTTATCCCGATCCGATCACTTCTAGCCACGTTAAGATGTCCCGGGTGAAGATCATCGTTTGGACTTCTGGAGTTCTGACGTCGGAATCACAAAATCAACTTGCGATCTAACGTCAAAAATTGTTTGGTTGGATCCCTAACAATGTTTTGGGCATAACTAGAAAAATTTCTGAAAGACCACAAAAATATTTTTATTCTGGATTTTCAGACTTCAGAATTCATCAAAAAACTTCAGAATTTGTGAAATTACGATTTTCTCAAAAAACATCTGGAAGTACTCCAGGGTTACTCAGGAGTCCCCAAAAAAATTTTGAGAGCAATCCAAATCGTTTGAAGGGAGTTATTCACGAAAGTTCAGAGGTACCCTCACCCATGCTCGCCACTGTACGTCTAAAGCAACAAGGGGTCCAAACTCACCCTACTGTTGAAAAATTGACCACTTTCTGTTTCCAGTTATAGCCACTCGCGTTTTGAAAGAGGGAACCCCTAATTTTGGATATCAAACAGTAGTCTTACTAGTTCAAAAATAAACAATAAATCAGAACCTGGGAATGTTTCTTGTTTAAATAAAATCAAAATCAAAATTGCACAGAAACTTAGTAGCCAACCTAATACATAAAATTTAAATTCTTCTAGACTGTGTTTTGCCCTATTTTCTGATAAACATGGTGCATTCCTAAACTTGAAAATGTATTAAAAAACTTCAGAATATAGTTCACGAAATTCATGTTAGGATACATAAGGTCACCCACGAAATTTTTATTGAAACAAGAAAACAGTTGAGTCGATTAACCTCTGCGTGCCGTTTTCCCTTTATACAATTTTGCCATCTTATCATTTATCACTCTCTGAAAATCGTATCATCTAGGCGTAAAAAAAATTGACACTTGCTCTCGTGACGATAAGAACATTTCAAGAGGACAGCTTTCGAATGAGCTGTCAATTTGGATTCTAGGAAAAAAAACTGTCGTGGAAATAATAACAGTTAAGACTGTCTGCATCCTTTTTCAACCTATCATGGTAGACAAAAAAAGGACTTCAACCTCATTAACGTCATCAAAAGTACGTTTTGAGCAGAGAACGGATAAAGCAAGATAGAGCGCTGACGTTTAGGAAAATTTTATTTTGCATGAAACTATTCGAAACTGAATATTTCTACAAAGATTGTCTCTCAAAATCTCTCTCCAAAGATGAAGATCGTCTACCGGATTCTTACTGAAAATGACAAAAAAGACTTACCATTTCATTTATTTTGGAATTTGATCTGGTTCAAATTTTGTAGAAATTTCACATTCTGCTCATCAACTCTTTTTCAAAAGACATTATCTATTGAATCAATGATCAGTAATCTTTGAAGATGGAAAAGTGAATAAAACATGTTGTATGGTGTTGCTTATTTGTAAACAGTTTGTAATTTTCAATGAACCAGAAACCTATATAGAGAAGTCGCCAGGAAGAGTCAGCAGGATCTGCAGAAAATGTCCTTCTAATACTTGGGGAACTTTGAAAAACCTCTAATAGAGCAGCACCAAGAAACCGTGCTACTTCATTAGAGTAGGTGGAACTGTGAACTTGAGTACAACATAAATAGCTGCGCCACACAAATCAAATATTATCTGAATCATCTTCATTCAATCCAAGGCGTCGTTAATCCGTATCGTGGTTTTTGTGTCTGTTGTACATACATCTAACACACACTCTACTTGATCAGATCGAATCGATTTCCCGATACAAAGCTTCTATTTATCTTCTCCTCCGCTTCCTATTCTCTATTCATTCACGCTTATTGTTTTGATGTGATTGAATGTATTTGTAGTTCATTTTCCAATGAACTATCTCTTTCTTTTCCTCTTACTCACACCATTTCATCATAATCCTTCTCGTCTTCTCTTTGACGCTTTTGAATTTGCATTGACCACCGATTGGGTGACGATCGACTAGTTTCAAATTCGCATAATAATAATTCACAAAGTTTCCTCTTTTCTTTTCGCACATTTTCCAAATCGTTTCAGTCTATTTTTTAGTCTACTCTTTCTTTCTTTTCTTCTCGAACGCAATAAATTCTGGGAAGTCGTTTTGCAGAGAAAAAAGACGAATAAAAAAGATAAGAAGAAGAAGAAAAAGAAGAAGACGTTCTACAGAATTGAAAGTGAGACATCCGAATGTCCATCAACGACTTTCACCATAAAAGTTGTTTATTCATCTTTTTCATATTCTTATTCTCCACTCAGGTATATTATGTTCTTACTTTCAACTAATTCTCAAAAATGTCTATGATGAAGTCTGTCGCATTTTGCATGAATTGAAAATTTGTGACCGTATTTTGTTGTTTGTGTTCCATCAATCGTTATAATCAAGATACGAAACTGTTGTTTGACCATGTATACATACAACCATAGATCATTCTAACTTGATGTTCAAAAGAATATAAACCCTTAATAAAAGAGCTCCCTCATTTTTAATGGAACGACAATTGATAACTGATGAAAATGGACACGACAACAGCAAGAGATTATGAATTTCAGTTTCAGTGAATCAGTTAAGCCTAAACTTTTCATTGACTTATGAGCATAGATTCAATTATAATATTCAACAGATGACTGATGTTTTGACTCTTCATTTTCATTTTCAGTCAGTATCCTCATTTTCTTTCGAACAATGCAATGTTACAAGATCTTGCTGGTTTCATCCTCCCGAATGCAGAGCAGATAACTTGGCATCATGCCAATCAGGTGTCGAATGGCAAATGCTTCCAGAAGGGCTTTTTCTACAGGTATCTAGACATTCTTTTTTCGAACTCTTCCTGAATCATTCATTTTCAGCTAGAAGCAAAAGTCCATGATCTGGATCAAACTCGTCCGTTCTATGCAGCGCTAGGATTTAGCTTCAACCAGAGAATGGTACCCCAAATTCCTCAAAAATCTTCCAATCTTTATCACTATTCCAGGACGATGATACAGTTTTTGAATGCGTTGTTCCCCACACTGGAGACGGTAAAGTGCAAATTTCGTTCAACGACGAAACGTTCAATCAGGTTCTGCCGCAGGTTTGTCGATTCTTTTCATTGTTATTTTGATTTGATTTGAAGGTGATTATGATTTTTATAGGCGTCATCAGTACTTTTAACAGAAGGAACCACATCATATATTGATGGAGTGTTAACCTGTAGTGCGAAGTTATTGTTGGATAATAGACCATTGATAAGTAATGAGACTCAGTTCATGGTTCATGATTTGGAAACTGGTTCTTATCATTTACTTTTTGCAAGGGGAAGTGCAAACAAGTACAGTGAGTTTTTGGAAGTGCCATTGTAATAGAAGTTTTTATTTTGAAATGCAAAAAATTTCAGCTCTTGAAAAGGACATTCACAACACAAATGACGGCCAACAGTTCCCATGGATGTCAGACGAACAAGTCTCATTTTGTCGTACAAATTGCTCAACTCCTAATCTTTATCATATTGGAGAAATGAGACAAACTTATAATGTTACTAGATATTGGAGATATCGAATTGCAGTCTGGCATGGTAATACTTTTTGATCATTTTTCTTAATTTCAAATTGAAACTCAGGTATTCTTTTGATGTTCGCTTGGTGGGTTCTTGCATCAAATGCTATTCTAATCAGTAGATACTTCAAACCATTGTTCCCAAGAAATAAATTACTTGGCACTGCAGTATGGTTTCAGGTCTGTTTAGTGCTGACTATCTGAAAACAAATGATTCTGTTAATTTTCAGCTCCATCGAGATATGATGATTCTATCAGTTATTATTCAAGTTATATGTGTTCTCTTCATCTTTTATCAAGCCGGATGGGTGTGGTATCAATGTTCCTATATGTGCACTTCTGATGTAAGATAGGGTTTCTGAAAAAAAAAATGATTGAAAACTTTTCTCAATTCAGGATTTCTCCAAGAAAATGCATGGAATAACTGGTTTCACTGCCACTGTTCTGGCTCTAATGCAACCAATTTTTGGATTCCTCCGACCTTCACCTACGTCTTCAATTCGTCCATTTTTCAATTGGGGTCATTGGTTTATTGGAATGTTTTCATGGGCAGTTGCATGTAAGTTTCGCCAAAGTTTTGAGTTCAAGCTGGTTATTTTTTTTCAGCTGCTACTATAGTTCTGGCAATTCCGATGGGTAAGACAGGGCTAAACAGATTATTCGGTCATGTTCCAAATTGGATTGTACTCGGTTATATTCTATTTTTTATTGGATGCAATTTGATATTGGAGATTATCACAATAGCAAGTAATAAAAATAAAATAGGTATGTTTTCAAATAAAAAAACTTGAAAATTGAAAATTTTCAGAAGGAATTCAACCACATCGGTTTACAGTTGGACCGATGGGAATGGCGCTGGCCAATTTGAATACTCCGATAAAAGATGCACCTATTGAGGTGCCTAAAGTAAGTTATCTGTAAATCCGAAATTCTGAATCCTAAACAATATAATTCCTTTATTTCAGCGTACAAAAGCCCGTGTAACGGTTGTAATAGTCCATTTAGTAGTAAGTTTATCTGTGAATATTGCTTTCGCTGTAATGTTATTCCGTGCTCTTTGGTCACATTCCCCTTAAACTCCATTTTCATCTTCTTCTTCTTCTCTTTTTTCTCCATTTTTTTCCCCATTTCCTTCTCATTTTTTTTCCGTTTCCACCCCCACAGGTCTCTTCTTTTTTTTCTCTTTTCTCTTCCCTTTTATATCTTTCCCTCTGTTTCATGACGTGTATATTTCTATGCGAATCGAAATCGAATCAACCCATAATAACTTGTTTATTTTTATAGACTTTTTCTTTTTATTTTCTGTCCAAAAAAATGACAAGAAAAACACTGCCATCGAGTGGTTAATAAAGCTGCAAATTATAGAATGCTCTTTACATTTTATTCAGACGAAAAAGGGGGCGGAGTTTGGGGGAAGAGGAAGGGGACGGGGGATGAAGGGTAAAGGGGATATAGGGGAGAAAATCATGGATTTTAAGAGGAAGGGAAATAATTATGAAATCAGTTTCTGATATTATTAAATGGGAACGTTTTGAACTCGTCTAGTTATCGGAATGGTGTTGTATCACTTCTTCTTTTCAGCATCGGTATTTTTCTCTTTGGTCGGAGTGGAAGCTTCTGAAAGTGAGAAAAATGACGAATCGGTGAATAGAGTCTCACAGCTTTTACATATGAGAACATATTCGTTTTATGAGTAATTGCGAACGACAGACAAGAACGATGGGTTTATTATTTTTGTGAGAAAAAATTCTCTTGGATCTAAGACGAATGAGTTTTATTCTGAGTAACTTCGGAATTTACAAAGATTTTCACGCACCGAATTCGTACTTTAATAGAAGGTCATACTTTCGAATGAGGAAATTGTATATTATTTCGAGTCGTTTCACAAGAAATCACATCACTAAAATCATGTGCTCCTTCTTCCCATAGACTTTTGCTTTTTAGATTTTTTGCAATGAATCATAATCAATTCTATTTCTAAAACGCTCTCAACAGTTCAAAGCTCTAATTTTCCATTTTTCAAATTCTCTCGGGACACCCATTTACTCACGATTTTTGTTGGTTGGAACATCAACTGAAAGGCAGTTTGAGCTTGAAAGTGGATGCTCTGAAAATCAAATAAATTCCAGACTCTGACGTGTTTTTCTCTTCTTTTTTTTCAACAAACCATTGGTTGGCTTTTGAGGTCGTGGGCTGTCGGGAATCGAGTTTGGTGGTGCCAAATGTCCATGACGGATCGCCAGTTCGGCCTGAAAATCGAAGAGAATTGTTTCTTGAACTTTGAACAAATCAAACATTGCTCTGATCACTACGTCGCCAATTTGTCTGATGTTAAATGATTTAGTTATCAGTTCTTACTATGTCATAAACCCCCCTAAGAGCGCAAAAAGAGTATTCTTTTGAAGGCGTGGCGCTGGGAAGAAAAAGAAGAGTTCCAATTCAAATAAAATTGAATTGCCACGTAGAGAATGGAGCGTAAAGTGAATGGGATGAAGGCGTGGGCGTTCAGGAAAAAAAACAAGATGTTTTGGAGTGAAACGAAGAAGAAAAAGAATTGTGACGTGGCAAGTGAGACCAACAATTATATCAGAAGAAGCTTAGGGATAGTTTCTACGAGCAATGAACTAGATCTTAGTACTAGGATTCGAGTTCTACAGTTGTTCAAGGATAGTTTATCTTTGAAGTTTGGAAATTTCCATAGCTTGTGTTTATAAGTTTCTTAGCAAAAGCAAACCAAAGGAGCCAAAATTTGTTCTTAAACTCAACAGAAAAATTCTGAAAACTTACATCGTTGGAATCCTGTCTGAACGCCATCTGCCGTACCAAACTAGATCTGCGAACCTCTAGCATCGCATACTCAGAAAAACCAGAAGATTGTATCAAAAAGTGCACGACGGTTGGAAGGGAATAGAAGAGTTTGGTCTGAAATGAGAAGGAATAAAATGGAGAAGAGGAAGAAATCTAACCGAAAAAACGAAAATAGGTGAAATGGAAACGAGAAACGAAGCGTCTAAACTAAACTTGTGAACAAACAAAGAAACGAAAAATTGAAGAGAAAAAGGAGGAAAAGAAGGAGGAGTAAAGGAGCCAAAAGGACGGAAGAGGACAGGACGAAGAGAAGAAAATGAGAGAGAACGGCTCCGTTATTTTCCCGTTTTTTTTTCGGAAGAAGAAGAGGCCATTTTCAGTGCTCTATTTGATTTGAATAAATCAAATAAGAAGAATTAGGCGGGAAGAAAAAAGAAAAGAAAATAAGAAGAAGCAGAAAAAACGGAAAGTAATGAGGAAGAGGTTGGACCACGGAAAGAGGACGGCCTAATCCTGTCGGGAAAGTAATCATGACGTGATGATGGAAGACTCTTTCGGAGCCAAAATGACTTCTTCTCTACAATTGGTTGAAAAAGAGAGAGAAAGAAAACAAAAAGGTCCTCACTCTCTCACTCAAATTGGCGCCTCGAGGTGTACTGAAAACCGATCTTTGAACCTTGTGGGAGGAGTGAGTAATGAAGTAAAAGAAAGAACAAAAATATGAAATCAAATTGCATGAGAAAAGGAAAGGATAACAATAGGAAAGGATGTTCTCAAATTCTTTGGAGTTGCACAAAACACAACTGAAGAAGGATGTCTTTTGAAAGTTTCAGGGGAAATTCAATGATGTTTGGAGGATAATTAGATATCATTGAGTTTAACAATCTCCAATGTGACATCTGTGAGGTATGGAGGAAGCGTAATACCGATTAACATAGTTTAAAAAGAATGCAATATAATGAATATAATGGGAATTCTTGAAAGTCATAGCTATGTGACCTAATTAGACCCTAATTTCTGGTGTTCGAAAAAGTTCGAAATGGTTGTGTTTACAGAGTCAGCACAGAACCGCTACCACAAGATTTTTAGAACTAAATAGAGAGAAAAGTTTTTGAAATCACGATCATTTAGTTTTTTGAATTATTTTCGATCTATTAAGAATGGTTTTCATCATTAAAACCGATCTTTATAAAGTTCAATGGATTAGCATCTCATTGTTATTTGTACTCCAGATTAAAATCTGTTCATCAGAGAGCACAATAAATGATGAGGAACTTTTTAGATTCAACTCATGTTTAAAACATTTACCTAATTTTTTGAACTGTTATTTATTTCTTGGGATCATTGTCAGATGTTTTCTCCGAACAAATAAAATATTAAAAGAATGGAGCTAAACCTGAAGAAAAACAACTAAGACCCCACAAGTTTTCATAGTAAAACACAAAACACAAATGACACTTTAGGTAAGGAAAAAAGAGACTTCGTCACTTCTATTTTCTCTTTTTTATCAGTTTTAAAGGAGAATAAGGTCATCGTGTAGAATTCATCAAAGAAGAAGGAAAGAAACTGGAAAGTGTTCGGAAATGACATCAACTATATTTGCATTTGGGTTTTTGATTCTGACACTGCTAATGCCTACATCTGTTGGGTAAATAAGGGAAAATAATGAGAAAGAGACAGGTGTTTTTTCAATGAGAAATGATACTGTGATAACGCCCAAAAAAGCAGGGTAAAAATAGAAAAATTAAAATGAATAATCATTCCAGATTATTTACAGGGAAAATAATCTTTGTTTCCACTGGTGTCTTTTCATGTTCGCAAAAAATTTAAACCACGAAAAAACTTGTTTAAATGTACTCCCATTCTACAATTCCGTCATTCAGCTGTTGATCTTTTTATCCTTTTTGTTTACTGGTTCTCATTTTTTAAAAATTATGATCATATTCCAAACCATCCTAGATTTAAAGGTCATGAAAAGTATTTTGAAAACACAAAAAAGGTATGAAAAGTAAATTCAAAGAATGGAAAAAGGAGCTATTTCCTGTCTCTCATAGCAAGCCAATAAAACAAATGGCGTATGTTGCCAGGTACCTTGATTGGTCTACGAATGGTCTTCTCTTCTCTTTGAAACATTTTATTCACAAAAGTATGGAAATAAAAAGGCAGGAACACACAGGAATTGGTTGCTCTTTTTCTCATGCTTCAATTTCTCAGAAAGGCTCGAGTGGTGCCGCCTAGCAACCAATCGAATGGACACTAGAGCAAACGAGATTGAAGGCATAGAAAAAGTGAGAAAAGACGCCTTCCGGAGTCACAGAAAAAAACAGGGATTTTGAGAAGTGACACACAAAATGGAGTAATTGCTTCCGGAACAGCCGAAACTTGACTTCTCAGAGAATTTTCGGCAAGCGAACAGCAAGTTGCTGGGTCTTTGGCAAGATGCCGTGCAATTCGGCAACTTGCTAGCGAAATAGGCAAGTTGCTAGGCAATACGGCAGGATGCCGCTGCTTGCCGCCACGATTTTCGGCTTTCAGTCACCGGCAACTTGCCGTCTGGTAGGCAAGTTGCCAATGACTTGCTACTCTAATAACTACTTGCCGTCTGCTTGCTTGTCAAATAGCATGTTGCCGTTCACTTGCCGCCCATTATTGACCCCTCAAATGTGAAGGCGCATTTTCAGACTACTTGTTTTTTCTTTTTTTCTGTTTTCAAGTTTATTTGTTTCTTTAATATCAACATGGATTCATGAAGTTTCAGGCTAATGAGGCAGAGTATGCTGTAAGTTTCTGGTTGCATCACAGGCTATGGTAAACGTTTCATTTTCAGGTCAAAAGTTCACGGTGTCTTCGAAAAAGACGCAAAATTGGCTTTGATGGGTAGTTGATCAGGTAAAGCATACCTTATACTTTGTTCAATATTTCTTAATTTTATGCTTTTCAGGACCAAAGGCACAAAAAGTGGAGATATCATTGACGGGACTTTCGCCATCGAACAAGGAAACCATGCCAAGCTGATACAACTCAAGAGGATCAATTAAACTCATGTTCTTATTTTTTTTAACAGTAAATATAATAAAAATGTCTAAGTTTTATTTCGAACTAATGAAGTGTACAGCATGCAAACGGCAAATTGCCAGGCGGGAATGAGCAAGCTTGCGTTACAAATCGGCAAGTTGCCGTCAAAATTGGCAAGTTGCGATGCAAAAAAAAGTGCTTGCCGATTGTCAGCGGCAAGGAGTTTTTTCTGCAACGCAACTTGCCAATTTCTGGCGGCAAGGATGCCAAAAATTCTCTGAGTTCTTTTGCACCTTTTTGCACTTTTTAGAAGACTTTTAAAAAAGAAAAAAAGAAGGATTCGAAAGAAAACAAAAGAGAGAAAAGAAATGAAAGGAACGTTTCTGGAAATGACGTGGTAGAGTGAGAGAGAAAATTAATGAACCAATATATATGCCCTTCTCTGGGTTAGAAGAAAATATAGGTCATCAGAAACAAGACATTGGGAGATGAGGTGTGACGGAAATAGTGATGGAATAATAATCAAGAATCATGGAATTAAGAAAATATGTATATTCACTTGAGTGTCCTTTAGAGCACAATTGCAGGAGAAGCTAGAAGAGCATTTCGAAAAAGAAAGACGTTTCATTTTCACTCTACCGTCTGCTTTTAAAAGCTAGTATGGCTGACCACTCCACTCTCTCCGTGAAGTTTTAAAAAACTCGGAAACTTGAAACTTTTGATTTTTGATGATTTGAAAGTTGAATGAATATTAAAGTGCCTTCTAAACGTCTAGAAACAACCAGATACTCACTGACGCCTATTATTTTTCCAGACAGAATTATTAGTCACAATTGGAAAAAGAAAAAACGAAGAAAAGAAATGGGAATCACGAAGAGAATTATTTCATAGAACAGAATGAAACTCCAAATTACATGATGATGTTCTTTTTTTTCTCTTCTGACCAAGAATATAATTTAGAAATTCAGAGAAGAGAGTGTAGTTCTCACGTGATATACATAGGCTACGAAAAAAAGAGATGCCATTGCATGTCTGAAAATCTAGAAGATTGGATTATCAAGCAGAGCTTGAGCCTAGAGCCAAAGCAAGCGAGGCAACGAAAACAATGAAAACAATTGGAATGGAATGGAAGGGGAAAAAGCTTGAGGGGGTTGGAGAGTCTGAAAGTGCCTGTATCCATGGTGATGTGAGAGAAAACTATGGGAATAATATGAACGACGTGCTGTTGGAGAAAAGAAGGGAGAGGAGAGTTTTGTTCAAGACACTTCAATTATTACTTTCTCACAATCTGTATATCTGAAATCAAAATTGAAGAATGTTGTGTGGCTTGTAACTTTTCCCAGGTTCGGATGAAATTTCTCAAAGGTATGTGAAAGGAAATTCAGTTTTGATGGAGTGAAGAGTTGAAATTTTACGAGAATCATGTAAGTTGATGTGAAGCAATTCTGCTCTAGCGACCACAAAAGCTAGTTATAACTCGAAATGTATGTTCAAACTTAATTCTAACGAAGATCAAACTTGTCTAATACTTTTTTAATAAACTGCTAGTGTTCGTTATGCAAATGGAAGACATAAGTTCTGAGAGGTTTCGCCTAAAAGAAAAAGCGAGTCAAAATACGACCACCTACACTCCACAGCCATAAAAATAGGATAGTGAGCCTTTTTTTTTCAACTGAATTGAAGTGAATCCCGACGCCCGCTTATTCTTTGAGAATAGCCATTTTCGAACAAACATGGTGAATGATCAACACACTACTTTTCTCTCTAACGGAAATTGTCTCTCTATCTCATCAAAAGAGCGCGACTTTCAAAAAATACGAGTTTTCTTTTCTGGAATTGGAATTGCACAGAAAGATTTGTTAGAGAAGAGTGAGAGAAAAAGTAGGTGTGATTGGATTAGAAGCCACGAGGCGGTGCCAATTGAAAAAGAAATGGCATTGGATAATCTTGTGGTCTTCTGAAAAAAAGAAGCATGTGGAATAAGCTGGAAAAATGAAAAAAAGTGAGTGAGTGAGAGAGAAATGAAGTAAACGGATAGAAAAGAAAAAAGATAGAAAGTAGAAAAGATAGGGACCACCAAGAGGTGTAAATAGGCGGGGAGGTTCTGCTAAAATGGCATCATCTTATTTCAAGAGATGAGGCTGTCTGGTTCAGATTTCATTTGGAAAAGTCACACCCTTTTTTAGCACTGACCACATGTAATTTGAACCTTTTGGTCTAGTGAAAAAACAGCTTGAAGCCTACTGTCAACATTTTTGAACTCATCACGCCATTTCCTCTGGAAGGAAAACGAATGGGCGGAGCCTTTCTAGTAGTGATTCTGAACAGCTCAAAGAAGAGGGAAAATGCAAAGACCTGAATGGATTGTCTAAAAGAAAGAAAAGTCTTTTGTGGGAGGAAAAAAGAGTTGCTGAGAGGCATCATGAAATTTAAATAATCTAGAAAGAGCATGTCAACTACTGATCAAACCGAGTTAGAAACGGATTTAGGAACATGATTGCATTAAATTATAGTTCTGGGAGAACTCGATTAGTTTTTACCTTTTGCTCAAAGTTGTAAGGCAGCAATATGTTGATATAAATCGAACTATCTGATGCATTAATAAAAAGCTAATAAGTCATAGCTAGTCCACAGCTCGGCACAATATTTGAGACTGAATGTAAATGATTGTAGATTTTGGTTAAAGATATTCAGAATGGTTTCATGCAGTTTCCACTTCCCTACCTTTGATTGTCAAAAGCTGACCAGTCCAGCATTTTTCAACTCGAAAGGTTTGATTCCAGCCTTCCACTAGGCCAGTTTCATTTCGTACCCTAATACAAATTCTTCGACTTCATAACCTTTCCCCTTCTCAAGTCAATCATTCTCACTTCTCACTCCACCGGGGTTGTTATCACAACTCATTCGGAGATTTTTCTTTCTTTCTTTCTCTCTTTTTCATATTGTTGCTCAATTTGGTGTGGTGTATTGCTCGAAACGTTCCGTTCATTCTCCTCTTGCGGTATAACGTGAGCGGGGTTCCTTCAAATTGAGAGAGAAGGAGAGAGAGGGGTCGATGTATTTGCATTCACCGGAGCACAAACATGAAGAGGAGAGCACGTACCTGAACGCAGAGAAGAGAAGCCGTCAAGAGCCAAAATGGACAAATATGACAATGTGACGTTCGGAAAAAGGACGCCATATCGACCCAATCGTTTCTTTTTCGATTAATTCATTTTTCCTTCATTCAACGTTTCAACATCATCTAAAAGCTTCTACTTTTTTCCCATGTTGCCAACTAAATTGTCTTCTTGTTCTACATATTCTACTTCTTCTACTTATTGACTTCTCCGCAATTTTGTCGTCTTCATCCTCATCTCTTTTTTCACTTTTTACCGTACACGTTTATTCATTTTTGTCACTTTCTCCTCCTCTCTCTTTTTCGGCAGTCAATTGAGGAGAAAAGAGACATCTCCACAAGAAACAAGTTATCCTTTTTTCTTCTTTTCTCCTTATGCATATTCTTAGTTTTTTTGGCTTTTCTGCCATCTTTTCTACCGGTGTGGGCGACTGTCGAAGACGGGACGACCTCCAACCGTCTTTGTGTTTTTTTTTCTCCCGGATTTTGGTTTTGATTTATAGCATGAGACAGTTCGAATGAACACTCTTTTCTTCAAGAAGAAAGAAGAGAAAGTATATTCCAGTTTTTTAAGAAAAAAGAAAAGAAGTCTCAAGATTTTTGTTTGTGCCGTTGTTCTAGATACCGTTTTGTTTTTCGTTTATTGTTGAATGAAATTGTTTTCTACGGGAAAGTAACATTATCTTTTGCCATGACTCCAAACTTTTATACTGCAAAGTCTGAGTAGATCTTTTTGCAAACTAGAAGAGCTCTCATCATTTCACATTTAACACTTTCTGATTAATGCATGTCTAGTCATCACTAGTTTCGTTTCATTCTTGTCCACTTATATGCACATCTATCAGTTTACCTATCATTTCCATACAGATAGTATGCATAATGTGGGTAAACATGCGTTCATTTCTCCCGTATTCTCCATCTTCTTTTCCTTCTTCAACCTCACCCATTAATCAGTTCCAAGCTGATACGCCAACCCGATTTACACGTCTCTTTCTCCTTCTATTTCTCTTTGTGTGTGTTCTTATATTCTTCTTCTTTTTCGCGCATTCTTTCTCTCCCATGTTGGTATTATTTATTGTTGTCGTTTCGTTGCCAATTATTAATTAGTATTAGAAGGGGCCAAATCGAATACAAAACCACCTTTCAATGTCACTTTTCTCTTCCTTTTTAATTACAAATTGCTCTTCTCTTTGGGTCACAAACCAATACCATTCCGCTTCAAAAAATGTCCGATCGTCTTTCTATTTTTCAACTTTTTTTTTCGGTTTCTGTTTGTGGATATTTTCGGTTTTAGTTCTAAAAGTAAGGGGTCTGCAAAACTGGTTCTTTTTTACTTTTTTTAGTATCTCAAATTTCAAGGTGGTTATTTTTAGGATGTCCGAAACATCAAATAGTCAAAAGTTTTATGTGAGTTTTGTCGGAGCATCTGGAAGCTTTAGTCCAGATTTAGAACTTTCCTTCCATCAACTTCTGATAGCAACATCCGACATCTTTCCAGCTTTTTAGAAACCTCTAATAGAGTGGCTTTTATATAGAGGGACAAATCGACAGCCAGTCTTTTTTTTTTTTGGTTGAGCACAGTTTCTGGTCATTCCAACTTGCAACATCTCTTTCCTAAATACCGCCCATGATTTGTGTTTGTTTCCTCATTTTTCCCGATTCTGTTAATTATACCCTATGGTTTTGAAACCCCAAAAAGGCATCATCCACCCGTCTGTCTATCTAATCCTTTCCGTGTCCCTTCACTCTCTCTCTCTTTTCCTCTTTATTCCGTTTTTCTCCTATTTCGTGCACGCACAGGTATTAGGGAAGTACTGTGGAAAGAAGGGGGTTGACCTTGATGACAGCCTTCTCCTCCTTCGTACTTCCATGCCTATTGATCCGTCCCCTTCTTCCTCAGCATGAGGTCTTCTTCGCCTTCTTTGCATAATTTATCGCTCACACCTGATCTCATTTTTTTGGCGGATTTGAGATTTGAAACAGATCGTGTTTCGGTTTGTGTTGTCTGTATTCTTCTCTTTTTCTCCCACACTCTATTGTTGTTTTTCACACAACGAACGAGTGGAAAAAAGGGGAAGATACAGTTTTTGTCAACTGTTTTTTTTTGTTTCAATATGTTCACAATAGATAGGTTTTCAAGAGAATTGAACGCAAGTTTGACACATTTTTAGTTGCTGAAACCACTTTCAAAACAATCTCTGTAGTTTTGTATAGTTTTCATAGTAGAGTGTTTAATTGAACAATGCTCTAAACTATTGTTTTTTTCATGTCTCGTCTTGATTTCAAATTCGAAACTGTTTGATTTTTCGAATGAATAAGCTTGAGATCATCTCCAATATGTTTTCCCTTTGAAGCTTTATTCGTATATAATATTCAAGTTGAAAACCGGTTTTCTCTCTCCCAAAAAAGGCTTCATTATTTCCAGCTGTCAAATCATGAAAAATCATGAGTCACAACTTGAGTATAATTAGACACGATCTAATGGGAAAACATCTATTTGGATCAGAAGGCTAAATTCAGCTTGATGCAATAATCTACTTTTCAGTTCAAATCACTTTGGAAGCTTTTTCTTTTCCGCAAAAATTTTTCTATAGTTTAAGTATGGCTTCAAAATGTATTTAGCTCTTCTCGAAACTCGATAGTTGTTCCCAACCCAACTCAACTGTTCTGATTCTGAAACTATCAACGTTCGCTCACCAACCTTTTTAAAATCTGGGGTAGTTCAAACTCCATAGTTAACTGTACAGTACATTTCCACGTTTTCTTTACCATTCACCTCCAATATCAATTGCTCTTTTGATTCAAGTTCACATGCTCATTGATTCTTTTCTCTTTCTCTTGTTACCCAAATTCATTCACATGACACGATGATCTGGAAGTTTCCGGAAAGAAAAGTGTGTTCGACCCGAGGCCGTCGCCGCGCCTTTTCCTCCTCCTCAATACAACAAAGAGCACACCGACGAACTTGCTCTTTTCCGCAGGTTGAGCGACGACGAGCCTAATCCATGCAAGCGTCTTTTCATTGTGTTTCTGGTGCTCTCTGTCTCTATCTTTTTTCCCCGAGAAAGAAAAAGTATTTGGGTTCCGAATTAAAGAGTATTCGGCATTGAAGGAGTGTATGTTCCGACCCGCTTTACAACAACTTGTATTATACAATACAATACGTCGTTCCCCCCTTTCTTCTCTAAGTTGCCCATGCATCGCTTCTCATCCAGATGCCCGTTACTTCAATTCATCTGTTTTTTTCCTTTTTTTTCTTCATTTGCCGATTGAGTTTTTTGAACAAAACAACCATGTATCTCGATATTGATTTGAATGAAAAGGATGCATTCGTACCGTCGTCCCAGAAAACGACGAACAAGATGAGGTATCTTTTGGATGAGATCCTCCTTCGCTTTTCGCCTTCTTTTTTATCCGTTTTTCACACTTCGTCCCGCATTTTGTCTGTTTTTCAATCGGCACTGTGCCTGTCTCTTTCTCGAGGATTTTCAGGAGAGGAAGAGGGAAATTGAAAGAAATACGTAGATACACTTATAAATTTGATTTATGCATCGCCCTTTTTCTTTCCCGCAAAAGAGTGTAACCTTTTCAAGCACACCGTCAAGACGTTTCTTTTCCTTCATTTTTCCGGTTCTGAACCAAACTTCATCTTCAAGAACTTCTACTCAAGAACACATATGTTGCATTTTATTCCTTTTTTATTCTATTTGACAAGTTGAACGGTATTTTTTTTTGGAATTTGTTGCACCTAAAGCTTTCATGATTTTTTGGGAAATGAAAACCAGTTCTTTGCTTCATTTCCTTCCCTGAGGTGTTCCTTATGCAAATTCCGTTGTTCAAATAGATCTGATAACTCATAGAGAAGTAATACTCTATTTTTTATTTTTTATCCAACATGATCCCGTTGATAACTTTTCAAATCACTACTTATCAGTATGGCTTGATGATGATAACTGCATATTTTAAGTCTCAAATAACTCCCCAATTCAGCAGCTACTTTTCGAATCTTTCGAACAGGTAACCTAAATGTTTTGACCTTCGCCATTCCGACATGGTCTTTTACACTTTTCTCTCTAAATAGTTTTGAAAAACTGTTGCAACATAAACATGATTACCATCTCTTTCATTCTCAATTTCAACTAGCCCTAAGCAAACATTTATTGACCGAAAAGAAACTCAAAAAATGACCTCTAACTGTATGTGACCCTCCTTCAATTCCTACCTCCATTCCTTCCAAAAAGATTCCCGATTTCAGATAACCATCTCTCGACCGTTTCTTATTCCTCAAACCGACTTATTTTTGTTTTTCTCATCTCGTTTCATCTTCCCATTTCAATTTGTGAAGTGGTTTTAAAATACCTCTCAAATCAGTTTATCTGTTATATCCCAGCTCATCTTCATCAACGTCTTCATGTTTTTCTTCATTTTCTTACATCTTCATTCTGCCACACACTCCTCCACTCGACCCACATTAAACTGATTCAATTTGTATGGACTGATGATGTTCCAGCCACCTCATCTTGCCTAACTAGCTACATTTGTTACTCGGTCCTTCCTCCCTCATTATTGCCGCATCTCCTCCTTCTTCCAATTTCCACTCTCAACTTCTTCTTCATCTACATCTTCTACTTCTTCTTCTACTTCTCGTCCTCTTCCTTCCCAAACTGGGTTTTGAGTTGACGTCGTCTTCACCCATCACCAAATTGGTTATTGTTTCTCTTTTGATTCTGCGTTGCCGTCGTCGTCTTCAATGTAGACGTCCACAACGTCGTAATCGCCTTTTCGCAACTTCTATTAGGTTCTTCTCACTGATCCCTCCTTTCCATTCAAATCAGTGAAGAGGAGATGGCGTTCCAATTGTTCCTGTTCCTGTTTCTGGTTTTCCAATTTGTTGCATCCAAGTTTCAAGTTTTCTTCATTTTAGCGTTGATGAAAATAGTTTTTGTTTTCATGTAGCTCTGTCGAATTTCTATTACAAGGGCAGTATCACTCTTTGACCATGGTTGAATTTAGACGAATCCACTTTTCCTGAAGCAATCGAACTGGTCTCGACGCCCTTTTATTAGAGTTGCAAAATCTTTAGTAGTACAAAGACTAAAACCATGACTAAAACTGAAATAAGTTTCAGTTCTTATCTGTGTGACGGTTCCAAATATTTCCCAGCTTAGTCTTACTAATCTTATTATTGTCTGCCCCTAATAAAAATGAAATATTTTCTTTTTGATTTCGTATTTTTCCTCTCCTTCATTTTTTATGACTAAACCAATATATTCTTCCTAACCTGTATATTCCACTTGCTTCACATTCTTACCTTCCCAACTGACGATCATAGTTCTTTCCGGAAAGAATTTTCAAATTCTTCTTCCCTCTTCCTGATTAACTAGTGGTTAGTGTCTTCCGAAGATTAACTACTACTAATCTTCCGATGTTTGACAATCGATTATTGGTGGAAAAAAAAGAAGAAAAAACGTCATGAGTATTCGTCCATCCCTCCCCTCTTTATTGCGCACCTGACAACATTCCGGCCACCGTCGGAAGAAGGGAAAAAGAAACGAAACGGTCGAAATCCGATCTGGCATGACAAGCTCGAGGCGAGCACATTTCTTCTCCCTCCCTTCTTCTGTACTCCCTTTTCTTTGTTTTATCCCGTGTTTTTTTCTTTCCGCTGAACTGTTTTTTTCGTGGGTTTCTGGACTGGCTGAAGAGCTCATATGAGCAAATTAGGGCGAACAGGCGATTGGGGAGAAAAACAGAAGAAAAAGAGGGAAAAAGAGGGAAAAATAAGAACAATACAATCTTGTATAGACTATGGGGAACAGGTTTAATGAGCTGAATGATGATGTAGGTGATATTATAGTTGTTATTTTTTAATATCGATAAGAAGCTAATGGAATATTATAAAGTTAGATATTCTTGTATAAATTCTTATTATTTGTTGCACAACACAAAGAATCATGTTAAGAGTTGGTTCTCACCTCAGTTTTTCATTCGTAGGAAAAATGTTTTCGAAACCAACCGCAAAAAAGTGTTTCGCGGAATTTCTAGCTTTTTGATTTCTTCAAGTTACTCCAACTTATTTCTGTTCGTATTTTTGTTGAATACTGTATGTTTAGTGATGTCATATTGAAAAATATTTGTCAACGAGAAGAGCTTAATGTTTTCTTAGTAATCTTGTGAGCAAGTTTTCTTCAAACTTTTCCTTGTTTATGCAGCTTGAAGAACTTTTGGAGTCTATTTCCGAACAGTATAAAGTTGCTTATTCCAATATAGTTGACACTTTTGAAAACCCCAGATCACTAGAGAACATTTTAGAAAATTAGTACTAGATGAGGGCGTAGTTGTAGTAATTGTTTTCATTATTAGATGAAGATTGAGCTAATAGGAGCCAGGCCTGATCATATCATTTGATACTGTTGAACAGAAGTTACGTCTTTGAAAGAAATGAATGAATAGACTATCATCTAGTCCAATTGAATGCGACTAGACTATGAACACTTGACCAACAAACTCAAAAAGTGTTTTATACATAAAATAAAAATTCAATTTCCTTCCTAAACATTTCTCCCCTTTTTCCATATAGTGTCATCCGCGCGCCGTTTCAAAATCCCTCTTGAAAGCGCCGCAACGGCAGAAATGAAATGAATTTGCAAAACATTCTTGACCCGTGTGCCAGAAATAATTCCGGTTCCCTCTGTTTCTCTCTGTCTCTTTGCTCATACAGTACTCATCCATGTGTATCTCTATGTCTCTTCTCTTTATCACACACCCTCTTCTTTTTCATTCTTTTCATTGGGTTCCAACCTGAGCCGGACAGTGCTGCGACCACCTTAATTGATGCTCCACCGCATCGCCCGAAGAGAGTGAGCCAGCGCTTGTGCGGGAGCGCTCTGGACTCTTTTCTTGTTTATTTTTCCGCATCTCTAGTCTCCCGTGTGCTCCCGTTTCGCTTGCTCAACCGCGCCGCCGCCGACGGTCCATCGGGTTGGCTCACGGTATCTTTGTGTCAAGCATAATATCCTCCTTCTCTTCTTCTTTTTCTTTTCTCTTTCTTTTCTCTCTTCTTTTCTTCCCGCCTTCAACCCGCCTAAAATCCTTTTGAATTTACCGATTACGTATATTATTACCCGTTTGTAACCTACTAATTACTTTTTATTGTTTTCCCAAACCTGTTTGTTTTTGATGGAGCATATACCATCTCTAGATAGACCGGAAATGAGTATATTTCCTATTTTGTTTCCGGTGTATATATTGGATTTTCAGCCAGAACATTTCTAGAATGTGTTCCCACTATAGTCACCATATCATACATAAAACTTCCAATCCTTAGCTAGTAGATATGTATGATAAGGTGTATAGGAAATCTAAATGGGCCAATGTACTTTTTTGAAAATAAGTGCCCTTCATGTTTTTTCAACAATTTAATTCAGTCAAATTTAAGCTGAAACTTTCCGTAAGTAGCTCCATAGCTTCTTGAACTTTTTCTGACTCGGAATTTCCAAACCTGAAATTTCCCATCCGAAGTTTGAATATTTCATTTCCCTTTCCCTTCTTCATCAGTCTTATTCTGAATATTCCCATACCACCTGCCATTTCTAAATTCCATCTAACCAACCCCTTCCTCCTACTTAAAAATTGCCATTTTGACCTTCATGAATGTTCCGTTTCATTGGATTTTCAAAAGGTTCATTGCTTCTTTTTTACCCCTTCTTATCAGGTGTCAAATGTCTCGTTTTTACCAAAAAATGAATCGAAAAGTCAATATTTACCTTGACGACATAAAATGACTAATATATTCCTCCTTGCCTATCCCCCAGCCTTTTCTTCACCTCCTAACTCATCAGTTTCTACTCTTTTCTCCCACCTTCTTTTCTACATTTTCATGTTCTTTCATTTCTGGAACTTTTAGTTGATCGGAGGTCGTAAACTCTATCGGAAACACGTCTGACTCAACACGGTAAGACTCATTCCGTCTTGTCATTTCTATTCAATTTCTCTCTTTTCGTTTATTTAAGAATAAGCTGTATGGATCATCGACTTTGACTACTGTATTTATGTCGTATTATCTTGATTATCACTATGATAAGACTGAAAATGAGGTTTTTTCTTTCTATTTTGAATTTCCGTTCTGTTTTAGAATTCACTTCTCGCTGTTGTTTACATTAATTTTTCATTCGAACATTTGAATATTTCTATTTGACACATCACAAGTTCCTTTTTAGTGACTGGAAAATTTCAAACAATCAATTCTTAAATTGTGTACCATCAGTTCCAAAAACTAAGCGAACTCACTTTCATTTTTCTCTTTGAATCTTTTTCAAACTTATGTTCGACTTTTTCCTTTTGCCATCTTCCCCTGATCATCCAGATAAAACGATTACATAAAGTTTAATGATACTTTTGGAAACAATGAACTTTTCTTCTTAAACATACAGAAAATGTTAATTACCTATTCTATATTCTTTGTCAAATTGTCACCGCTACTTCATCTTTCTTTTTCTTCTTCTATTACTTTTATTCATTCATTCTTCCTTCTTCCTCTACCACTACTTCTGTTCGTTTTCTTACTTTTTTGTGATTCCCTCTCTCCCTCTCTCGGAAGCTTCTTCTTCCTATTTTCCAAGCCAGTTCTTCCGCCTCTCCTCTCTCTCTCATTGACTGCCTGAATCTCTTCATCTTTCATACTGTTTCTCTCTTTATTCCGACAGTACGGAAAAACTCTCCTTCCGCCGTCCATCCGTTCTCTTTTTCTCCCCTCAATTCCATTATGAGGCCCCTCTTCTCTGTGTTCTTCTTCCAATGGCAAAACCTAGAAATCGTCCCAATTCACTCGATAATCTCCCCTTCTTTTCTTTTTTTTAAAATCTTTTTACCTTGAATTCTCGGATTTTTGATCGACCACCACCCCTGATGATTTAGTTTTATTACCCTTTTTCTTCCTTTTCTATTCTTCAATCTTGTCGCCTTGTTGCCGCTTTTTGTGATCCATGTACCAATTGACTGTAAATACATCAAAGTTATCGTTTTTCTCTTCATTCTTTTCTTTCCTTTTTTCCTTCTTTTTCTCTTTGTTTGTTAGTTAGCTAACTACTACTATCTTCTCACTAACTTTTATTCTTTTACAGTTGTATACAAGTCCGGAGACATATTGATGCGATAGTGTCATCATCGGAAGATAGCCGTCCGAGCGGAAGCGACACGATGAATCAAGAGGAGGATCCCGTTAATTTGCAGATTTTCGTGCCAGAGCTCAACGTTCGGGTTCGTTTTTTTAATGATAAATAGAGAAAGCATAGCCAGAGTTTCAAAGTTTTTTGAATAAAAGAAGAAGAGCATTTTCACCTGTTTGAGAAATTATCATTAATGCTAAAATTTTCTGAATTTGGTTATTCTCATACCTAACCTAATTACCCTTTTATTTCAGAAGTTCCTTGCGGTAACTCAAAATGATTTCATTTGGGATGTGAAGAGAAAACTGCTTGCCACATTACCAACAGCTCTTCCGCAAGCTTTCAATTACGGTCTATTCCTTCCTCCATGTGATGGACGAGCTGGAAAGTTTCTACTCGAAGATCGAACAATTCGTGATTATCCTTTCACGGATTGTGTTCCATATCTTGAGTTAAAGTATAAGAAACGAGTGTACAAGATGCTCAATCTTGATGAAAAACAATTGAAGGCGATGCATACAAAGGTTTGTTTCATTGTTCCTACTTTTTTCTCAAAAAAAGTTGTCTTGTATAATCATGTTCCCATTCAATTCTTTCTTTCTTCCGATCCGAACATGTTGATAGAAAATAGTGACAAAAAGTTTGCGTATATAATTACAAGGTGCTTTATGTCGGAATTCTTTCCAATCTGATGCATATCTTTTCCTTCAATACAACAACCAACTAATAATATTTGTGTTTGCGCACTCTCCAGATGATGATGATGCTTATCTTCTCTTTTTACAGGGACAACTCAAAAAGTTTATGGACTACGTTCAGCAGAAGAATAATGAGAAGGTTGAGAAGATGTGTTCACAGGGACTCGATGCTAACTTTCATGATTCTCAGGTTAGATCAGAAGCCAAGATAGATTTGATAAGCAAAATGATTTTCAGGGTGAGACTCCATTGACACTGGCAGCTGGAATTCCAGGCAACCGATCTGTAATTGTATCTCTGATCGGGGGCGGAGCTCACATTGATTTTCGAAATTCGGAAGGACAAACTGCAATGCATAAAGCATCATTTCTCTCTTCTTTTGAAAATGTAAAAACTTTAATTGAGTTGGGAGCAAGTCCGAATTATCGTGATCCAATTGGTCTTACTCCTCTGTACTACAATATGTTGACTGCTGATTCGAATGATCAAGTAGCAGAACTTCTGTTACGAGAAGCAGCAGATATTGGAGTTACTGATATGCATGGAAATCATGAGATCCATCAAGCATGCAAAAATGGATTGACGAAACACGTGGAACATCTTCTGTATTTTGGAGCACAAATTGACGCTGAAAATGTGAATGGAAACACACCACTTCATGTGTGTGCTGTCAATAATCGACCTGAATGTGCCAGAGTTTTACTATTCCGTGGAGCTGATCATTTAATAGTAAACAAGCAAGGTCAAACGGCGTTACATGTATCACATATCGTTGGAAATCCATCAGTTGCTGATGTCATTCAAGCTCATAATCCAAGCTCATCTGTTCCTTATCGTGGCACACCACAATATTCCACAAGACGACGGCTGAGCTCAACGATAACAAGAAGGAGATCAATGTCTCAATCATCAATATGCAGTCAAGATGTCTACCGTACTCCACAGAGTATTCGAAAAGCTCCAATGTCTGCAGCTCCATCTCCAAGTCCATCTCGTTCTTCAAGAACAACAATAACACCATCTGAATATGGAACAATGCGAAGATCAGGAATGGATTCAATGCGTTCAATGATTGCTGCAGGTCATGAAACAAATATTGCCAGGATACTTGTCATTCCACGTGGTGTCAAAGGATTTGGTTTTATTTTACGAGGAGCCAAACGTACGTTTATTTTTCAAATAAAAAAAAAGCAGATGTGCTTATTATTTCAATTTTCTAGACGTCGCCATGCCTCTAAACTTTGAACCAACTGCTCAAGTGCCAGCTCTTCAGTTCTTTGAAGGTGTTGATATGTCTGGAATGGCAGTTCGTGCTGGCCTCCGACCTGGAGATTATCTTTTGGAAATCGATGGAATCGATGTGAGAAGATGTTCACATGATGAAGTAGTTGAATTGATACAACAAGCCGGTGATACAATCACATTAAAAGTGATAACTGTAGAAGTAGCTGATATGAGTAGAGGAGGAACAATTGTACACAGAGCACAGACAGGTAAGAATAAAAGAAGCACGTCTTCAGATGAATGTTGTGTAGTCTATGTATAGTCTTTCGTGATATTCTCTAATCAGTGCACCTTGTCACTAATGTCTTATTTTTCTCACATTCACTTCCAGCATCATCTCGTCACTCTTTGGTTTTTACACCCACACCATCGTCAATCTACTCATCGACAAAAGCATCCAGTGTTTATCGGATGAGAATTGGTTTGCATTTATTTTCTTTTTCTTTGTTTTCTAATTTTGATTGAATAACTCACGAATAGATTCGAAAGAATTCACATATTTAGTTTAGATAGCTAGACTTCTAACAATTTTCTGTTATCTGTTCTATTGATTTGTTCTGTAGATGAGTAGCCCATTTTATTTTCAGACACGCATGATGCGCATGGAGTTGATTACTATGCCCCAAATGACATCAGGAACGCCTATTCGGAATCAAGGCACGCGTCAGTCAGGCAGAGACCGGGTAGTGGAAGAAGGATATCTGCAGCGGAATTGGAGAATTTAATGGTTAGACAAAGGGTTCCATCAGTACAAGGATCACCATATCAAATGCAATATGATCAAGAATCTTTGAATGGAGGATATTCATCAAAGAAATATAATTCAGTTTCTGATATGAAAAGGAGGAAAGGTCAAAGAAATGTGGTTGCATCTTCAGCTGGATTAAATAGATCCACTTTTGAGCCAGCGGTGAGTTCTATTTGAATATATTCTTTTTTTCAGACAGTTTTCAATTACAAGTTTTGTAATTTTTCAGCCAGCCACAAGCACATTCGAATACAACTGTAGTAGTCGAAGTACTCCTCAACTATCCAGAATGGATTCGTTCGATTCTTTTGATGAGGATGAAGACCTTCCAGCTCCACCTCCAACATCTTATGTCTCATCTGATTTAACTCGAGATGCATCAATGCAAAGAAGTGAATATTCTCGGCCATTCCGTCCAACATCTCGACCAAAGACTCCTCCACCACCTCCTCCAATGCAACATCAACAACTTCATCAACAACAACAACAACATTATCAACAACAGAATCATCCATCATTACCAAGATCTGCATCTCAGCCACAACAAGTACAAATTCAACCTCAACAATCTTCAATTCCACCTCCACCACCGCCGCCGCCTCCACCACCACAACATTTGGAGCCAACAATGGTACAAGTTGAGTTCACACCTCCATCAACATCATCTGTACCTCCTCCACCACCTCCTCCATTACCTCCAATATCATCTGGAGCACCACCACCACCTCCTCCGCCACCTCCAGGAGGTTTAATGCACGTGGCTGCAAGTGCTCCAGTTATAATGAGCAATTCAAAAGGAATATCGGCGGATGCATTGAAATCAGTACAGTTGAAAAAGGCAGAACCACGAGAAGTGACTTCGTCGGCTTCTGTAAATAACAATAATAACAAGGATTCAACGACAGATTTCCAAATGGATTTGAAAAATGCATTGGCGAAAAGACGGAGTAAAGTAGCACATGATGTTGATGAAGATGAGGAGAGAGAAAGTCGATTTGAAGGATTATCACTTCGAGAAACAGTTCGTGAAAATGTAGTTGAACGTGGAAAAGGAATTCAAAATATTGGAATAGTAAACAAAAAAGATAGCGGGTGAGTCGGTCAATTCCGTTACAAACTATCCAATAGAAGTAAATATTTGTAGATATACATCTTCAAGAACGTCACTGGAACCATCAGAATCAGAAGAAAAAGATCATCGGCCACATTTTTCTCTGGATCATTCTCCAAATGTACAAAGAGTAACATTGATCTCTCAACATCTTGAAGATAATTACGGACAAAAAGATAATGTAAGTCTCCCAGATTTCTTTTTCCATTGCACTTATAATCTCTTTAACCTAATAAGGTGTGATAGAATGTGTCCCATTTGTTATGTGTGGTTTGTGCCCATTTCTAACCGAAACCTGCAATTCAGATGTCTGTCGCATCATCGTCAACTGCTTCAACGTCTTCAACAATTGATCTTTCAAAGCCTGGATGCTTTGTGGTTCCATCTCATGTCATCCCTCCAGTTGATTATGATGATGATCCAGATTCTGGAACCGGAGACAGCGACGGAGAGATTCGCTGTAAGAGCTTCTTCTTCATTTTTTACATCACCATAGAAACTATTTTTCTGCACAATTTAAAAATTGCACAAACATTTATGTTCTCACATTTAGAGACAAATTGATTTTATTTAATAATGATAGTGATGATAGGGAAGGAATGATTTGGGAGTTTTATGGTTAACAAAGGGAAATGACGGAATGGTTTGGTATATTGTATAGAGATTGTTAGTAGATATTGGGAGTCTTTTGGGAGAGTTGCATCTTTGGGAATTTTTGAAAGGAAAACTTCTTTTATGTGGAGCATTTTTGAAAAGAAGAATCGAAAGAAAAACGTTCAACTTTATAGTGGTAAATGTATTCTTAATTCTAATTGAAATAACTTTTGACTGTACTACTCACATCGAAACTTTTTAGTTTTAATAGTTGGACGAAAATCTTTTATCTTTTAATTTTGCATCTAAGTTTAGTTTTTGTTTTTATTTGTATCAGTTCTTCTCATTTTCCAATTGGGGCAACTCAATCTTCGTGTTCCAAAATCATTCTCTTGATTACAGGTGGTGAAATATCATTCGAACATAAGAAGGTAGATGTTTGGACAGTTGAAGATGTCATCGGATGGCTCTCCTCATTACATCTTTCTGAATATTCTCCCGCATTCCGAAATCAACGAATTGATGGTCGTTGTCTTCGTCAATGTGATCGTTCTCGGTTTACTCAACTCGGCGTTACTCGTATTGCTCATCGTCAGATTATTGAATCCGCTCTCCGTGGACTTCTTCAATAATTTACTTTTTTTTCTTTTTATAAACCTGTTCTTTTCTCCCCCGCGTAGCTGGCTTTATTTCGTGTATATAGTAAACTGTGCCTATATACTGCTCATCATCATCAAAAACTCATCATCATCATCATTCTTGTTTTGTTTTCACTTCCATTTCCTCCCCAATTTTTTTCTTCCATTTTTCGGTGTCCTAGGGTATATACAAAATATATAGTCTTTATGTTATAAACTCTAATATATTTGCCCCCCTTCTAAAGTTTGAATTCTATCCTGTAGAATTCTTTGAAATCTGCTTTTCCATTCTCCCACACAAAAACTCTCTCTTGAAAAGATTCATAAACAATTCGGTGATTCATTAAGACAACAAAAATTGTATGTGATCAGACATTGAACAAAATAAATTAATTGATAACAAGATTATTATTTAATGGAGACAATTCATTTATGATTTCTGCTTTTTCTTGAAAACAATAACCACGTCTTCTTTCTTTCGGTGGAATCGAGACGGAAGAATCAACGCCGGTTCGGCAGAATATGGTGCCAATGTAGTCGTCGTTGTTTTCGCCCAGCTCTTTGGAGTGATATGAGGAACAATTTTTGTAGTTGTGGTTGTCTCTTCATGTGACTCTTCTGATGAAAGATCATTTCTTCGACGCCAATCGACAACACGGTTGTATGGATAGTGTGCCTTAGAGCCACCACCAAAACGGAGCTGTAAAAGAAAGATGAAAAAGTATTTGAGATAACAGAAGTTGTTCTCAATAGAAAATGAATGAGATGAGAAATAACCTGAACAATTTCTGGATCAACTTTAACATTCTCAATCGTTGCTTTTTGTTGATGCCGAACTTTTGTTTGAATTCTGACTTTTCCATCTTTTGTAGCTGTTGCTCTGAAAACTATTTGACCATTGAACATTTCCTAAAAGGATTCACTTACTTTCTTCGCTTCACATGTGGAAATTCAATAAATTGAACACTTAATTTCGGTCTATAGTTATCAATAGCATCAGTAATAACATGAATTTCATTTTCCGGAATATTCAGTAACTCATTTCTTCTGTCATAAGCGACTAGATTATCAGCAACTTTTACAAGAATCAGGCATATCAATAGAAAAAAAGAAATTGAAATCGAGAAGGACATTGGTAGAAAACGGACGACTTGAAGTGCAGAATGGACAAGTGACTTTCGAGGGAATGGTCATTTTCAGAGAGACTAGTATCATTTTATTACACAATAGGTGTAGTATATGACAACGGATATCAGTTAAGAAAAAAGGAGATATACAAGAAAATGAATAAACTTGTTGCATAAAAGAAAAGGGAGAGTTTTTTTGGTTTATCAATAGAAGATGGTTAATCGTGAGGTGATCGGATTACTGTTTCAGTCAGAAATGACCATTGGAAGAATTGTCAATGACGTCAACGTCTTCCGATTTATGAGAAGCAAAAGTATCCCAAAAACTTCATTAAATTTCTAAATATGATTTTCGAGATGCGGAGTGATTCAGTATTTTCTGAAATTGTGATAATTATTCACAGGGTTTAGTGATCGATATTTGATACATCTCTCATGTTTGAGGTGTTTTCCAAATTTCTTGAACCTTCTTTGAATTGCAGACAGTTTTCAAACGGATCTTAATTTCCTTTTCAAAAAACCAAATGATACATCAAATTCGCCTGTCTATCAACTTGATCCTTGCATGATTGACAACTTGGCGCCGTGCCAACATTCTCTCATCTTCTGAATGCATCTGACATTTACTACGTGCTTGTTATCTCTAGTGGTATCTGAAACGCAGTAAACTGTAATTCTCTTTGGTCAGTACTGCAATCCAGGTGACCAGTTTCCCTTTCAAAAAGACCCGTTTATTAGATGTTCAGATATGATTATTCATATTGACCAATTCGTCAGATAGATAGAAATCGACTACTTTCGTTAAGAGAAAATAGGAAATGACCTCCTGACAACAACCAGTTAATGAGGAGAAACGCGATGTAACTTTTGTTTGGCTTCTCCTTTCGATTAACAGTGAAATATCTATGTTGCATACAATAAACAAATAAAATAATTTTGGTTAAAGGAAATGAAGTTCAGGACACATGAATGACAAGGGAAATTATGAAGGAAAGGGATCGGTATGATAATCGAAATTGTGTTAAAAGAGAAGACTTTGCTCAATTTTTTATTCATTTTCAGAATGTTTTCCATGACAAAAAGGAATGTTTAGTCTTGTATTAGCTCATCCAGAAGAAAATTATGCAGGAGACACCTTCACTACCTCTCATCGATTCATGCTGACAAAACATGCAAAAAAAAAGAAGATTTTTAAATGAATAAATTATATGGATATTTCATAACTGTCCGAGTTCTAGAATCTACTTAACTAAACCGAACATCTCGAAAGCGGAATTTCGAAAATCAGGAATGAATTTCTAAAAAAGCGTTCCGTTTTCTAATTTCTTCGACTCCTTGAATCTTGGCATCTGAAACTTGTTCCATGAAATCGGAAAATATATATACTTTTACAGAATAGAGAATACGAGTCGGTCATCTCCTCTCCGCGCCTCCTACCGCCTGGCTTCCTTTTTTTTTAGAAATGAAAAATTTGTGAAAAGTTTTACGAGGTTTATTATATTCACGTGTCCCCCTGTGTGTCTCTCTCACCAATGGAAATTTCAAAAAAGGCCTGAAAACCTGGTTTTTTTTAACCTGGTGATTTCATTTTTCGCTTTCAAAATTTTAGACCCGGACACGGAATTTTCCCGGAATAATAGTAAAGATTGACAATTAAGACTTTTTCTAACTTGGATTTTTTTGATGCACAAGCAGTAAAGTTCCTAGAATTTGAAAGTTGTTGTACTCTGTGAGGCAATCTCACGTGAACATTTATGTGTGCTTCATCATCTCCAAAAAGTTTACGATTCCATTTCTGAGCGTTTCACTTTTTACCTTTTTATACCGACCAACATGGTTTCCTGAGGTGTGTTTACCTTTTTCATTTTGCAGCTAAGTTTTTATTTTATTATGCATCTTTTTGGCTCAAGAAATTAATCTAGTTTCGGAGAAAACTGAATTGGGTGAGTTATCTTATTGTAGTCAAATAATATCCACATTTTCTTGTTATTACAATCCAATTTTTAAATGTCATTTTTCTGATCAAATGAGAATCTGTCTTCTCAGTTTTTCATCAACGTTTTATCGAAGATGCTTTGCCTCAGTATCCGAATCATGTGCCTGGTTTTCTCGTGTCTCGCATCAAATTTTTATGAGCCACTTCCCGAAACTCTGTTTGATTGAAAATTTCATAGCCGACAACCTTATAGGTAATAAACATAAACGCTGAAAAGACAAATTGTTATTCCAATAATTTGAAACTTTGTTGATTGTAAGTGCAGATGACAATGCCCTGAATGATTTATTTACCAGTAAATAAAGTATGACATAATAATAGAACATAAATTTAGTTGTCTGAACTTTTTTTAACTTCCCTGTTGAATGCCGAATCCGCCATTTTTTTGGCTTCAGTATCACTTCTACCATGGTGAAGCGAAGTGAGGTGTTTGAACATTCCTCGATAATGTTTGATTTTCTCCTCACAATTCGCCTCCGGACATGTGACATAAGAGTCGTGCGGAACAGCGTCTGATCCGTACTGAAAACCCAAGTTTAATGTAACATTAGCTTTTAGCAATTTTGATCTACTGAAAAACTTCTTTCCCCAAGGCTCGAAATTTCCACTGAAAACTTCTTCAGATAAAGTTATGCTGCGAGGACTTAGTCAAGATGCCGGAAAAGTTCAACAGAAGTAAGGTTTCCAAATGGAAACGTTTTAGATTTATGTTTATGTGTGAATACCTACTGAACCGACGAATATTTTTGTGTACATTTTTGATAAGCATGCGAAGAGTATACTCTACTATTAGCATTTTAGATCTTCTGTGCCAATCGGTCAATCACTTAACGCATTCGCAATTACCCAATCTTTTTTCGAAAGGTAAGTTTTAAAACTAAACAATCATCGAATTATCCTTCATTTCTCAATATAGCCTCCGCAATAATTCTCAATTTTCCTCATTTCCCAACAAATTACCTTTGACTTGTTACGACCGTCATTTTTTCCGAGAACTCCCCGGCCACGGCGATGTTGATCTGGTTGGAAATGAGAAGCATTATAGTGAGATTGACTTCCTTGATTATAGTATTTTTGAGAAGAATTCCAACTCTGATGCGAATTTTGACGTGAACAATAACCGCCACGTCCTCCTCTTCCAATTCCAATACTTCCATTACCACCAGCATTAGAGTATCCCATCGGTTGACCCCATCCGAATCCTTCTCTTTCGCCTCCATTTCCATCCATTTGATATCCTTGGTATGGTTGACTGCCCATCAGGGGCTCAACACTTCCTTGACGACGAATTGGCTGCTGCTGGTGATGTTGATCCAATTGGAAATGAGAAGCATTATAGTGATATTGACTTCCCTGATTATAGTAATTTTGAGAAGAATTCCAACTCTGATGCGAATTTTGCGGTGAACAATAACCGCCACGTCCTCCTCTTCCAATTCCAATACTTCCATTACCACCAGCATTAGAGTATCCCATCGGTTGACCCCATCCGAATCCTTCTCTTTCGCCTCCATTTCCATCCATTTGATATCCTTGGTATGGTTGACTGCCCATCAGGGGCTCAACACTTCCTTGACGGCGATGTGGCTGCTGTTGTTGATGATAAGTCATATGCCCCAGATGAGCATTTTGTTGTTGATCATATGGTTGCTGAAACATCAGACAGGTGTTGTTACGGGTTTTTTTTTTCAATATGGTCCGCCTGAACAATCATTACACACGTTTTCCTCCACTTTCAACACTGGGTTCACTACAATATATTCTCCAAAATGATAAACATGAACATATAATACACTAAAAGCTATGTTTTTGATAGAGTAATTTTTTTCTCATCATTTCCCATCGAATCACCTGCATCTGGTGCATTTGTTGTTGCTGTTGAGCAATTTGCTGCGGATCCAGCTGTTGTTGTGGCTGATAGCTGAAGAATCCGGGTGGAACTGCAGCGACATATTGATTCGGTGCGTATTCTGCGTATCTCTGCTGTTGTGGCTGTTGTTGTTGCTCATTTGGTATTGGTTGCTCTTGTTGTGGTGGCTGTGATGCCTGTTGTTGTGGAGCTTGAGCCTGCTGTTGTTGTTGTTGTTTTTCCGGCTCATTCTGACTATTTCTCTTGTTCTTCCGTTGATTATTCTTCTCCCCACTCTCCGAATTTGTCGCGACTTGTTGTCTCAAAACCACTGGAGTATCGACGGCAAAACTCGCATTTGCATCGAAACTTTCATTCGACTTGTCCTTGTCTCCAGTAGGCATTTTTAGAAGGCTGTAAATGAGTTGCGTTTTTACTAGTAGTGCGAACAAGATTAAGCTGAACATGGGCAAATACTAACTAGGGACAGATTATATCACGGCTGTTAAAGGAAAACCAAACAAAGTACCACTCGATTATGCTAAACGCTATTGATAACATTCGAGAAGATGCAATGAGGTTGCAATCTGACGTCATGGTGCTTGCAGACGGTGCATTTTATACGACGTCCTCTAAATTTCCAAGATGATGAAGAGGAAAAGTCTGACAATGAAATTGATGCTGAAGAAACGCCGACAACAGAGATCATCAAAAATACTGATCAGAATCTTACAGCTTTCAGAAGGTATTTTAGTTTGAGATCGATTGAAGTTTATGAACTATTTGTTTTTCCAGGGAAGTCTACCTGACGTTCCAATCATCTCTTGACTACCAGGAAGCTGCTCACAAACTTATCAAAATGAAAGTTCCAGATAACCTTCAGGTAATAAAAAACTCACAGACATTTCAAGTCACTTTTTTGATTTCAGAACGAATTGTGCGCCATGCTCGTCGATTGCTGTGCTCAACAACGTACTCATGAACGGTTTTATGGATGCTAGTTGAAAGATTCTGTCGTCTTCGTTTGGAATATCAGCAGTGTTTTGAGAAACTTTGTCAAGATACATTCGCTACTGTTAACCGAATCGATATCACCAAACTAAGAAACTTGGCTCGTCTCGTTGCTCATCTTCTTTCTACTGATGCGATTGACTGGAAAATTTTGGCTGATGTGAAGATGACTGAAGAGGAAACAACATCTTCTGGTCGAATTTACATCAAATACATTTTCATGGAACTTGTTGAGGCGATGGGAATGGTTAAACTTCATTCAAGAGTCACCGATCCGTAAGCCAATCTTACTTGTTTTTTTTTCAGTTATAACCTATTTTCTTTCAGAACCCTTGCTCATTGTTTTGTCGGATTATTCCCACGCTCAGACCCAAACAGTGCCCGATTTTCGATCAACTTCTTCACAATGATCGGTTTGGGAGGATTAACGTAAGTGGATTTGAGGTTTTGAAACATACTAACTATTATTCACTTTAGTCTGGAATTACGTGAATGGTTGAGCAAAGGACTTAAGAAAAAGAAAGGAATGCTGGATGAGCTAAAGGCAGCCCAAAGCAGTTCTGATTCGTCATCTGACTCGTCGGATTCTTCAGACTCATCTGATTCCTCTGACTCTTCAGATTCTGATGACAGTTCGTCAGATTCTTCCGATTCGGATTCTGACTCTTCTGTGGAACCATCAAAGAAAAAGAAGAAGAAGAACGATGATGGAAGTTCAAAGAAGAAACAGGAAGATGAAGAAGACAAGAATGCCCGTGGTGATAGAAGAGCCGAAAGACACATAGAGAACAGAGAAGTGAAGAGCAGATCTGATGAAAAACGTGATCTTCGTGATAGAAGTGCTGACAGAAAAGAGTCACGTAGAGATTCTGGAGAGGATCGTCGGGACCGTGGTGACAAACGTCGTGACCGTCACGATTCAGATGATGATCGTCGGGAAAGAAAGAATCGAGACAGACGAGACCGTAGTAACGATCGTGAAGAATCGAGAGACAAGCGTCGCCAACGTCATGATTCGGATGAAGGTCGTCGTGATCGTAAAGATCGGGATCGTCGTGATCGCAGTGAGGAGAGAGGAAATCGTCGAGATAGAAAGGAAAGAAGCAGGAGCCGTGATAAGACGGAGAAGAAGAGATATGATGATGATCGTCGTCGAAAAAGAGAGAGTTGGATCAGATGATAGACATCGTCGTCACTGAGTTCAAGACTTTTGTGTTTCATTTTATTTATTGTTTCTTTTTTATTAATTTTCCTGTTCTAGATTCTAGCTGAAATTCTTCGCTGTTGTATGAATCTGTCTTAAAACGTATCATAATTCCACACGATGAGCAAGTTTATTCAATTCGCATTCATTTGACGACACCACTAATAAGGGGCAAATGAAGTAATGACACACGAAGTAACAACGTTCAATTGAAGGATAGTTTAGAGAGGGTCAGTTGAGAGGAAGATCGTTGATAACTTTGTGAGTGTTATCCACAATTCATATGTTATGATCTTGCAAAAAAGACTAGTGACTAAAGTGTTCATGGGATGACTTCAGAGAAAGATTTCTGAATCTTCTGAACCTCTGAGATTTCGTGGCATTGGTGACCCAAGAACATGAGTCTATGCACCTTAGATTCAAGATTTTACAGACCCTCAAGAAAAAAGTGTTTGGAATTATTATTATGAATTCATATCCTTTTTTCTTCTTCTTTCCAAACATTTTTTCTCATGACCTTCTCTTTTAGGAGATCTAATTCGTACTAAACTATTTTCTCCACGACGTTTTCAGCGTGAAACTCTGAGTGGGTATGCCACACGATATCACTTGTATGAATGACGTTTCCCCAAAAATTGTTCCGTTATGTCTCACGAATTTCCTGAGATATTTAAAATCCAGATTCCTTTTGATCCCGACTTCTAGGAGGCCTAGTTTGTTCATAACTATTATTCCCAAAAGGATTATTGAAAGTGTGTAAAAATGAAAATATTCCTGACTAGTTTCAGTGGAGAGCCTATTGTTTTTAAAGAACAATAAATAAATGCATTCCAGATCATACATAAAATTTTTAGGCAATTATTTCAAGGAAATTTCGTCCCCTGATCAAAACTTCGTAGGAAAGGTCATCCAGCATATCTTTTGAAGGCAGCTGAAATCGGACTCTCATAGGAACTCGAGCCACGGTCAATTGACTGCCGCACACTTTTTCAAGAATGGTCTGAGATCAGTTATTTGTTGAATACAGTTGTTACTAGGTCTCTCTTATTACAAAAATTTACTTCTCGTCTGGCCCGCCCACTTTTGGATTCAGAATAGCCTGAAGACGTCGAATTTCAAACGAGAATTCCGGAAAGAGATATCGTTGAAATCTGAACGGGAATGTTTTCTAGGGTCTAATTGAAGCTTCGTTTTTGTGAACTGGCAAAAGTCTAGCCTTACTACTTAAGGGTGAAAAATCATGTTTGGTTGGAATGTGGAAATTTTTTGATTAGATCTTGTTCCTGGAAATTTTTTTAAATGAAGTATTTGAGTGATTGATCAAATTGAATACCCCCAGAGACTAGCTTCAAAACAAAAAAAAAGTTCAGGAACAAAGAGGGCGCCCAAAGGGGTCAAACACCCGAAAAACTGGCAAAAAATAACTAATTTCAACATGAGGTCTAGGGTGATGGTCTCGGATTTTCATGATTCGTTGTTTTTAATAACTACTCATGTTGCCTAACATGCTGACAGAGTATCAGCCTCCTCCTTCTTCGCTCCTCTCCACAGTATCATGTTCTAGAAAAAAGGGGTGTCAATTTTGAATATTCATAACTCAGCTCAAGATGATTCAAATCATTTGGGTTTTAGTTTTTTTGTAGATAAACAAGTAATTCACAAATTTGTCAACTACGCCTACTTTCTAGAGACGCATGGTGGATTCAAATTTAGAAAGAAAACGTAGTTAACAAGTTTGTGATTTACATTTTCGGATTCTAGAAGTCTTTCCCATTCAGATTTCAACGATATCTCTTTCCTGAAACCTTGTCTGAAAATCGACGTCTTCAGGCTATTCTGAATCGGGGCGGAGAAGTGGGCGGGGCCAGATGAGGAGTAGATTTTTTTTTAAATAAGAGAGACCTAGTAACAACTGTATTCATTAAATAACAGATATCGGACTATTTTTGGAAAAGTGTGCGGACGTATGCTCGAACGACTCCGAGAGTCTGATTTAAGATTCAATGTTCTTGAAGGCTTCACAGTCAGATGATTTCTCCTCTGTTTCCTTCAATGTAGTCCTTGTTTGCTGAAAAGATAGAACACACTGATTGACTTTTTTGTGACAGACCGTTGTATATATGCCAATAGACATTTTAGAGAAATTCGTCTGTTAAAGTAGATATCAACTTTCGTTTTTCCCAGTGTTTCTATAGTTTTTCTCGTAAAAAACAATGCAAATCACTAAACTTATATAGAAAAACGGCAGGATCAAAGCCAGAATTTCCGTGGTTTATGATTCAAAAACACGAAAAGATTTATCAAAAGTACAGATTGAAGTCACGATATCAAAAGAATGGAAAATTGATATAGATGTAAGGGTTCGGTTCGCATTTTCTCTTCGTTTCGCATTTTGAAATGTTCTGAATTATCTAAAGATGGAAAGTCTGAATTGGTGAAAATTGGAGACCAAGGCGTTATTGTAAACTAAAATAACAAAGAAAATTTGCAAGTATACTTCGAAGAGAAAATTGTGGGACTTAATTGTGGTGCCTCAAAAAAAATTAAGAGCATCTCACTTCATTTTTGAAATTTTCATCAAGAGTTTCAAATTGGCGTCTGATACGCATCCGAATCAAATTCGATCAATGATAGATTCGTTTGTTTATGTCTATATTGAATGGGATATCGCATCTAGCAATGAGCTTTCTGATATTCAGAGGTTTCTCACTTCATGAATGACTTATCAAATCAAAAATGAGAAAAAAAAACACATAGTACATAACAGAACAATACAAATTGATGGAAACTTCTGAAAACTTAGTTGTGAAACTCCTGTTTTGCTTTCCAGAAATTATGAACATTTTTCGTTATGAAGCTTCATTATTTTTATGAAACCCTTTCCGCCTGCATGGGAGTCCCGGAAAAATCATGAGATCGCTGGTGATTCCACGGGACCCTTCGCTTTATTCGTGGAGAGTATGAGACCCTGCTGTTCCCATGAGACCCTTGGAAATTTTATGGGAGCCCCAGAAAATCGAAGGAGCCTCACTCTGGAACAGAGCCGACAATTCACAGGAACGAAATTTGCCTGTCAGAAAATGAGTCAATTTTTGAGACACTGGATAAGTGGAGGATTCACTTAGACTATATTTCAGTATTTGATTGAATTCTTGTTAACTTCAAGAAAATTTAGCCGATTTAAACTTGATATTTCTTACAGGGACGAGTTTTATTTCCGTATCTGGTCAGGTTTCGATATTCAAGGAAACGATGGAAGTATAGCTAAAATCAGAGGAAGAAGACGAAGTTACCAGAGACTACTTTCGAATGCGTGGTGGTCCGAATTTTTCTGAAATTCTTTCTAAACGTTTTGAAGTTTGTTTGAATAAATGATTTTGCCACTTCAAAGTTTCTACCAATAGTAAAATTGAGACAAATTAGGACTTCGATTTTTAGACCGCGTACGATCGTTTGCAAAAGAGTTATGAATCCTTTCGAGTAGTTCGAGAGAACGAGATGGACTAGAAAACACGGCAGAATTTCTTAGGCCAGTACTCAAAGTCAACGCGGCTCGGTTTTCTTCACCTTGTCCCTCCTCCACATTTGCTGAGAAGGGAGAATACAATTATGGATTATTTTGTGACAGACCATTATTATTTTTGTTTAAGATTGTCTTTTCAGAAATCTGTTCATTCCTATTCTGTCCGATGACTTCTGCTTTTCGCCTCCTTCATCTTCCTTTACTTGTTCTGCGCAATGTTTTTGATCGATTCCATTTGGATGCCATGTGAGTTTTGAACACTTTTTTCTTTTCATAGCTATTGAACTTTTATCTTTCCAGAGTAAAACTATCCTGGTGCTCCAAGAGAACAATGCAACTAACGAAGTTCATAATGAAAAACGACTTAACTAAAGTCAAAATTTCTGTGAAATTTGATTTGAGGGCCCGAGTAGACTTATCAAAAGTACGGGTCAAAGACACGGTATCGAAGAAATGGCAAATTAATGCTGATATAAGGGAATACGCTTCGGTTACCATATTGAATTTATCGGAGTTACCAACAAATGAGAAGTTTGAAATGGTGAAGGTTGGAGACCAAGCTGTTCCATCTATTAAAATTCCGGAAAAAACTATGCAAGTATATTTCGGCGAAAAGTTTGAGGGGCTCAAGAAAGTTTTAGAGCATTTCACTTCATTGTTTGAAGTTCCTATTGAGGATTTGCTATTAGCTTCTAACATGTATCCAAATCAAATTCGATCAATGATTGATTGGACATTGACAAAACAATCATCAATTGAATCTGTTTATATTGAATGTGATCTTACATCTGAAAAAGCAGCTTCTGACACTCTGGATGTTATTCATTTCACTAAATGGTTTTCTATTAAGTTTAAGCCGAGCAAAGAGTTCCGACATTATTTCACTTTTGAAAATGACTCGATTGAGATTTACGATGCTTACTGGATTAGTCTCAACAACCTGTTCGCCATTAATTGCCGGACGTGTTATTTATCTGGTACAAATTTTTCCTGTCAAGAAATGAATCAGTTTTTGAGGCACTGGATAAACGGGGGATTCAATAAAACTATATATGTTTTTATTGAATTGAAATCTCGAAATTTCCCAAGAATTTTAGAAGGTTTAAACGCTGTTTATGTAGAAAAGAAACGAATATTTACAAAGTAAGTCAAGATTTTCCTTCAATTTATTTAATTGATATTTCTTGCAGAGACGATTTGCACTTCCATATCTGGTCAGGTTTTGATATTCAACGAACCGACGGGAAAATTGCTACAATTATAAAAGATCATCTCAGACATTTGTTTCGAATGGTTGTGTGGTAATCCAGTGTTTTTGAAAATGTTTTCTCAAAGTTTTTCAAAAAAGTTATTAGATTAACTTTTAAATTTTTTAAAAAACTTTTTAAATTATTTCATTTGAATAAAAGACTTTGTCTCGTTTTATTTCCTCAGCTCAGTTTCATTTCAAACATGCTCGAGATCAATGTTTCGGTAAAAGCACCTTTCTCATGAAGTGTCTAACTTTTCATTAGCTCGTAAGCATAACAATCGTCACGATTAGTTATGAACTTCTATTTTCCAATAGCAAGATAGAAAACAAAGTTCAAAAAGATCTAACAAGGATGTAAGGTGTGAAGATGTTAGGATTTTACCCTTTTCGAACGGATTAGCGATCCCACACTGTACTCCGAGGAGGGACGAGAAAGAATACAACCACGAATAGCAATTCATACAATCAAGCCATTTGTTTCGTCCCCTAAGTTACGCTCTTGGGTAAAACCCTGTCGTGTTGTCCTCGCGGGAATTCATGTAAGCGTCCCTGTCCCAGAAGACTAAATGGACTAAAAAAGGATTTTTGGCTTGGTTCGATTATAATGGCCCAATGGAGAATAAGTGGTCCAAACAAAAATAAATGATCCAAAAGCAGAATGAGAAATTCCATCTGTTCAAAAGTGTTCGTCGTAAAATATTCGATAACATACAAATTTAAATAAGATCATATGTTGAAAAACGAGTTGATCTCTGTATAAACAATCTAATTCCTTGTTGCAAGTTTCCACGTTATCAACCGGAACTTCATGAAGATCTTTGACTGGAGTTTGACTGATTCAAGAGAAGAGTTTTGATGTTTGGAAAATGAAGGAAACGAGTGGGATGAATAAAGATATATCGAAGCTTTTTTGAGAGTTCTCTGTGAAATTAGAATGTAGAAAGATGGTTGAAAACAAGAAGGATTGCTTTAATTGATGGAAACTATAACTCTGGGATGACCTGATTCTCCGTTTTAATAACTCGAACTGCTCTTATAATAAAGAATGCACTTTTGTTTTTCAACATCATTATCCACTTCCAATCTCATCGGATGATAGGGCCCGGAATGCCCTCAGACTATTATTTGAGAAATTTTTTCAAAAGTTAATCCCATTTCATCATCTAATCTTTTTTCTGTTTTTGAAATAAGAATTAGTTCCAGGTTTACAAGACCTCCTTTATATTAAAAGCCCATTTTCTCGGGCGTAATCCGCCTTAAAAATCATTTGCAGATCATTTGAAAAAGCTTCTTCTTTTATTCACAATATGATAATCCGACCAATCATTCAAACCTTTTCTTTATCAAAATTAATTATTTTTCTATCAATCATGTTCTATGGGTGATAATGATTAGTCACGCAGAGAAAAAGAAAGTTATGAGTAACAAGTATTTTTTGTATTAGGTGTTTTTTATTCCAATTCACTCTGTCTATGTTTTCTCATAATCAAACATCATCAACACAAGGCACACGCGAACACAATTCTTTATGCTCTTTTCTCATATTTCACCTGACTCACTATACTCTTTTTTCTCTTGCAAATGAGAATGTGCTCTGGTCATGGAGCCCACCAAAAACACTTGGGAGTCTCCTTTCTACAAGAACTTTTGATCACGCAAACATTAGATATGGGACACGATGCTACGTAGTGTATTTGTGTTTTAATAATTCATAAATTCCTTAGCGAACATGAGTGATCCCTCACGTCCCATCGGCCATCAGGATCATCTGGAGTCAATTGGAAATGATTGGGAACAGGTGAATTGGAAAAAGGTTTCTATGGAAATAAAAGGTCGCCCTTCCTGAAGACGTTCAGAAATCTAGAGTACGCTTTGTTGCTATGGAAACACCACGACAATAGTTCACGAATCAGAAGTCGTCCGAAAAACGTTGCAGAGTTTCAAAGTTGTGGAAAGCGGCCACAAAATTTGCAGCATTCCGATAATAATATAGACTCTAACTTGATATTTCGACCCCAAAATCAACTAATTCTCGAGTTGTCTACACTAGTCTCCCGAAAAATGGTGACTATGTTAATGGTCACATGAGCTTTTTCTCTTCATAATCTCTCCAGATATTACTCAAATTCCTTTTGTCGTAATAATCTCATGGTATTTTTTATCATTCTATGCTCATGACAGGCACTTCCTATGAACCCATTAGTTAAGCCGGGTTCAGGTAACTGAAGGATTGTGACACATTATTAGAATAATAAGGGCTTTTGAAAAGACTTTGAACTTTTTCGATCTCCAGAGAACCATTTCAACTAACGCTCCGTTTTTTCAAACCTTCATTTTGCCATTAGATCAAATAATGAGAATCAGTAGATGATCAGTCACGTTTAACTTGACTTATAATCTCAAAAATTTTTGGTGGTTGCACACCACAGATCTAATTTTCGTCTCCTAGGCCTCATCGACTAATCTGACCCTACTCTTTGGGAAGTTGCAAATCAGAATTTCATTTTTAAAAAACACGTTTGGTCTTTCAAAAAAGGAGATCATTCAATGGATTTTCAGAATTCAAAGAATTCAAAATAAAAAGAGTTCAGAGATGAAAAAACGCTAGGAATCAAACGAGATACGCATTACGAAAAATGTTTCCTAACATTTGATCTTAATCAAAAATTTAGTTTTTTCAACAAGTCAGAATTGTTAAAGAATCACCTTTTAGATCATAAAATTTGATCTTCATGATCGTCCTAGACTTATTAAATGACTTAATCCCTCGTTGTCTTCATTCTTCTTGCCCTTAAATTGATATCATTTATCTTTTAATCTTCTCTACTGTTCCTTATTTTTTAAAGTCTTTGAACATCATTTGATTCATTGTTTTCAACCATAAAAGCTTTCATCCTCCCACTTTTCAATCCATTAATCTCCAACTTTTCCTCTCTTCTTCTCGAGCCTCCTCATCTGATAAGCCCCGCCCACTTTCAGACTCCACCCTCTCCTCCTCCATCGGCTCCTCTTCATAAGCAGAAGGTAGATTGTTATTCATGAGAGAGAAAGAGCATTTTGTTTGCTCACCCATTCATTTTCTACCTCTTCAGGTGTTCTATTTTTTTTCCATTTGATTTCTCTTTTTTCTTTTCAATTTTGCTTGAATTGACTTGAGCTTTCTTCACTTCCGCCAATTTCGAATTCAGACGTTTTTCTCCATTTTCTTTTATTCTTTTGTTGCTGACTTTTGCCCGTTTCTTTCTGCTTCTGCTGATCCCACCTAGTTTTCTATTATAAAATTGTCCTATCTTCTCCATAAGATTGAATTTCCGGTCACGAGTTAATGGAATCAGTTAATATATCGGAAATTTAATAACATCGTGTTTTGGTATGAAAAGCTATCTCCATCCCCAAATATAGCCTCTTTTTCTGGTTGCACATCTTCAGAACTTCAACGTGGGATTCTAAAGAATTTGACACTTTTTCGCCCACTTCTCTCATGAATTATTCGATGAGAAAAAAGCTTCTCTTCTTCTCTTTTCCATTCTTTTCAAATGACTTTTCCTCTTCTTCCACTCACATGTTTCCATTTGTTCGCTCTTTTTTCCACCTATCATAATCATATTTTCAGAGTGTATTCAACTGAAAAAATGAGCTCAAATCTCGTGCCTCCACAAGTGTTTGTTGATACTCCACGTCCACATAACCAAGGCTCAAGTGCAGGTGAATTCAACCATCAATTCTTAGAAATAAAATCAAATAACTCGTAACAATTTTCAGACGACTTCAATGGTCTTATTTCTGTTTCTCTGAGCACATTTGTCGGTCAAAGACCCAAAAGTCCAAAGCCAAGAAAGAGTCCATCGCCACGTGTTAGTCCAATGGCAAGTCCACGAATGAAGAAGAAGTAAATCATTTGGAAACATCTTCTTATTTTCTCTCTGTAATATACATAAACTTCCACGTGTTTCTGATATTTCTATTTGTGTGTTTTGAGATGCCTTTTTCCTTTTTTTCCCTTTTTTTACGGAAGTCATTCACTTCTCTTGCTAAGCAACCCCGTGAATTTGTAATTAATGTGTGAGTGACAAACTTTGGACTTAGAATTTCCCCTTTTCTGCAAGAACCTTGCAACATTCCTCAATCTTTTACCTTTTATATATTTTGAATTCTTTGTGAAATATTTTGATCTGAAAAAGAAATGTGGATATGTGAATAAATTGAATTGAACAAGAATGCGGGAACTACTTTGAATTCAAAGAATGAAGAGAAATAAAATGACAAAAAAGAAGAAAAGACAAGTGCCTGACAAGAAAATCTTGGGTTTTAAAAAAATTGTGAATGCTTCTGGCTCTATCACAACAAGAAGCTTCCTCTGCAGCATCATTCATCAAGGCTTCGGTTCGAGATGCACTTCTAATACAGGTTGTGTGATGTTTTTTTTCCATATTGTTAGACCACAATTTAGCCGTCTGAATATCACCTTGTTGACCTAAACAAATCTCTAAATCTGGTCAAACTTGCCATTTACAAATTCATCCTTATTTACATCTATATTTTTATGGAAATGTTAATCTTTCTATTTCGTATTTCCAGAATCTTTTTTATCAATAGGTCATCGCTTCTAATGATTCCCTAATTCGTTGAAATCTTCTGAATTTGCACATAACCTCATGAAATGTGACGCATTTCTGGGTAATCCATAAAAATGAAACAGACAACGGATTACCCTTTATTCCGGAGGAAATCACGTTTACATGTCTAATCACTTTCAAACACGTGTCTCAATATGTGGGTAAACTCTTTGAATTCAAAAATTTGTTTTGATAAATAAATTCTATTGAAGAAAAAAGCTTCCAAATCTTTTTGCAAAATAGTTTTTTTTCAATCTTTTGAGGTGCTTCGAATTATGAAAACCTGTTTATATATTTTTTTTAGAATTAAAGCGATTGTTTTTCAATTCTGCAAAATAATATAATGACTTATGGTCCACTGGAAACTTAGATTCTATCATACTTTTTATTATTATTGTTTTCATGTCTCCTTCAAATATCTCGATAAATTTGTTTTTGTACACGATTTCTTTGAATAGTAAGTCTCTTTTAAGACGTTCTTCTTTTCTCGATGCAATCCGCTTTTCTTTGATTTTGATTTCATATTTTTGGGAAAAGAAGAAAGTGATCAAAGTGATGTCAGTTGGGACAACATATACCTTTTAGAGGCAGACTCTAATGAATATTTGATAGACAAAAAGTGCAGTATTCGAAAAGGAAATGAACCGTTAAATATCTATATGTGTGTATGACTAAACATCTGGGGAATCATCAATTGTGTCAAATGAAATGGAAAGAAAAATATAAATGTAAAATGAAATGATCAAGTGATCATCTGAACAAAAAACTCGGGACTCCGAGGTAGGTGGCATTGTTCTAGATCCAGTTGGAATTGGGTAAACAAGTTTTTTAGTTTCATGTTCACCGGTTTTGAATTCTAAATAACAAAAAACGATGAACGGTGATTGGAAACCATCATTTTCCTGCAAAAGATCACACAAAATTTTGTTAATATGCTCACAACATACTAATTCACTTCATAGCTCTTGCAGACTCTTTATCCAACATAAGTTTCAGTTCTTCACAAGTTCTTTCTGTAGAAGCAGGCGGATTAAGCTCATGATGATATTTTTCAAGCATTCATTTATCGAACAAAATTCATTAATGCACTTCTATGGTTTTCATAACACGTGGTACCTTGCAAGAACTTCCAAATAACAGGATAATCTTTGTGAACTATCGTTCTCACAAAAAAGGATCTTACGAGCTATAACTTTGTGTTAGATTCATCACTAGGTCACATTTGATTTAAATATTTCTCTTATCTTTCATCTACGTTTCATCACAATGAACATAAGGATTCTAGAAACCAACTAGGAAGCTTTGTTTCTCAAAAGCAGTTCCAGAATTAATTCCTTGTTCCTTCAAAACAGACCAAATTCTTCTATTTCAGACTATAAAATATGTCTGGAAAGCATTGAAACACTACATTTTCTTATTGTTTTTCGAATGTTCTGTGCTCTCCTCATCTTACATCTTCATATTCGCATTCGGCACGAATTTCAAATCATTCTGAAGAAAATATCTAATTTTAAAAGTGAAAAGTTGCAGATTCAATCGGAAATTCGTTGAAATGATGAAATATAAATGATTTTCAAACGTCATGCTATATAAATCTGGAAAAAAAAAGAAAAAAGAAGCATTTGAAAAAAATTGAGGAATACAGATACAACATACATGAGCCATACATGAAGGTGTTTTGTGCCACGTAGAATGTGTTGAGCACTCCAGAACCTTTTTTTCAGATGATGACAGCAGATTAGCATAAAATGAAAAATATTGTCAGTTTCTCTGATCCTAGACTAATTCCTTCCAAAAGCCCGATTCAGACGTGTCTTCTTTCCTTTCAAATTTTTTGTGTTTTCACGCTGCCTTACCGTAATCTTGTCATTGTGTTGCTAGCAAACCGGCATCACCCTTATTTCTTCCTTTTTAACACATTGTGATCTCATCCAAATGAAGGAAATCGATGATCTTTGATGTAACTGGAAACAGGTCAAAACGTGGAAAAGGAATAGATGTTTGAGCTCTGCACTACGTGGATTGAATTCATTGAAACAAAAAAAAAAGGAATTTTTGAACTTTCTCAATCGGATGGTTAGAGATGATAAGGGTATTGACCGATTATACTGACAATCATAGTTAGAAGTTCAATGAAACGAGATAGAGGGTTCAATGAACGTTTCTCACAGTACGAGTTCTTCACAAACCCCTCATGACCTTCTTATTCATGCTCCTCAACTAGTTTGGTTGCCTCGACAACTTGGTATCATTTAGAAATTACAAGACAATGATTCATTGACCTATTTTTCACACTAGTTGTCTGTATATCTTCTCTTATCATTATTATGATCATCATACAAAGCCAAAAGATCAAAGTTGAAGTATTGTTTCTATTTTGAGAGGCGCCATCGGAAGTCAAAATATTGCAATTCACTGTGTCAATCGCTTCTTTTTGATGTGCAGACAGTCTGGTCCTTCATCCGTTGATTAATCTTTGAAAGTTCAAAGTCGTCATCATTTAACGATAGAGACATTCGAGATCCCGTCTTTAGACAAGTCTTCTTTTTTCTTTTCTATTCTATCACCTGGCTATGTATATCCGACAGTCAATCACCTATTGTCTCTTATCCCTCCTACTTTCTTTTTTCTTTTCCTTCCCGAATTGAAGAAGAAGAAACAAGAAGATGAAGAAGAAGAAGAGAGTGAATGGATTGGAAGGAATGGAAGTGAAAACCGAAACGGGATTCAAATGATTTTTCAAACTGCCGTCAGAGGAGCCTCCTCGTCACTGCTTCTGATGCAACCATGTCTCGGCAGTTTTTTCTCTTCTTGTTATTCCAAGTTTTTATCGATAATGTTTTAGCAAGAGGTATTACAAAATGATCTGAAAGTCAATCGTAATAATAAAGCATTGGTTCAGCTCCCTTCGTTCGTGACCGTCCACGGGGTCTTGGTTTGCTCCAGTTGCCAACTGGTATGACTGATGAACGTTCTGGTCCTTTCTTTCCTGGATTGTATATTGCTGGAGACAAAGCAGGACAAAAACCTCAGACAGTCCCTGATGTTTCTCTTCCAGGACAAACTGCTTCATTCACTGGAAGGTAAAAACTCCTTGCAGACTTGAATACTAACTCAATTCTCAACACAATAGCAATAGTTAATTCAGATCCGCTTTCAACCCGTTCACTCACATGCTTTCCGCCGTTTACACCGAAGATCTTGTCGACGCCTGGGGTGCTGGATTCGCAGTGAATGTACGTTTCCGTTTTTTCATCATTCGTTCTCTATTCTACATATTCAGGGAGTAAACAATCATGGATTGAATGTCAGAAAGAATTTCGATGCTTTTGCTGATGCTCCATTGAGTAGCAGTGATGGAATGTATCAGCCTTTTTTGACAGCTGCTTCCGTCGGTGCTGAATATGATTTGTCGAAAATTCGAGAAGTGTCTGGGAACTTCAATTTGCCTGTCCCAGGATTAAATGAACTTTTCGACTTTGACGGAAGATTCATGGTTAAGGGTGAGTCATTCGTTAAAGGGAAAGTAACTTTTCCATTGAATCAAGTTCTGGGTTCAAAAATTCCAATCAGGCATATGAAGATTGAAATAACCTCAATTTGCAGGAGGAGGTAACGGTATCCTCAACAGTGCAATGGAATTCCCATTGACTCTCACTGATCCAAATGAACGTGCTCCATACACATTCAAATATCTCAATTTCATGGCGGATCGTCATATGCATTATGGTCATGTTGTTCCAAACGTTAATTTGTTCGTTGTTGGAAAAGATAAGATTATGGATAGATTGATGCAGAATAGACTCAATCCAACAATGGTTGGATGATGGCTCATCTCAAATAACTTTTTGTTAATAAGTAATAAGAATAATTCAAAGTTAATAAAACATTTATTAATTACAAGTTTTTCAGTTTTTACAACGATTTCAGAGAAAAGAACCTATTGCTCTTCGAGAAAAAACACCGAGAACTATAATATAAGGTACTGGGAAAAGAAGATGATAACCTGTAGGTCAGATGATTTCTACCCTAATTGTTTCGATTTGAAAGCTAAAATTGCAGAAAAAGAGATCAATTGAGAAATGATAAATTGAAAAAAAGCTTTTCACAAAATGAATTATTGAGTGAATTAACCCGAATAGTCAATATTAAAGAGCCATTGGAGGAACAGTCAAAGAATTTCCAAACTTTGGAGATTCCATTGAAATTGAATGACCATTAGCTGGAGGAGTTGGCGGTTGATTCAAAAGTTTATCACGATTCATCGCATTCATATCCAAATAAGTACCAGATGTCAGTTTTCTGTCTGGTTTTACTGGTGCAACTGCTCCTCTTACATAGATATTCGCCATAGCATCACGAAGCTGGAATTATTCAATGTTGAAATCGAGACTTTATTCAGTCCCTTACCTCTTTCAACCCGACAACTCCAACTAATTTTCCACAATCTGTTACATAAGCATGTGATAATCCGAGAAGAGAGAATAAAGTGTGAACTTTGTACAATGATGATCCCAAAACAAGTTGAAATGGAGCTGCGTCAATGGCAATTTCATCGAGATCAATATTACGATTGAGAAGAATATCAGCGTTTGTTTCCTGAAATAAAACAACTTTAAAATTCGTTTCTTTGAAAAAAAAAACGCTTACAGTTTTAGACAAATCAGCAGAAGATGGTCGAGTGAAAACAGCTTGAAGTGGAATGTTATTTGGGCAGTGAAGAGGAGATATTGATAAAAGTGTGTTTCCAGAAATAGTTCGCTCGGATACAAATTCAACTTGATCGTTGGATTGTGCATCACTACGAGCTGTTTCCGGAATAGAGTTTTCACGGGTTTGAGAGCTATTCGAACGACGAGATGGGGAACGACGGGATAGTCTGAAACCTATTGGTTTTGAGAGCTTTTTGTTATAATTCTGTTACCTCATGCTAGTTCTTCGTATAGTATTGAAGATTTCAGCTGGAGTAATTCTGCCAATATTTCGACTGTCTTGCTGATTCACCAACACGTGACGCCTGAGAAGCATTGTGAGATACCTCTTTGCAACTGATCCAAGAAGGATTTTATTTTCTGAAACTCATATTTCATTGGCCATATCTTTCTTTCAGTCTCATACCATGATCAGTGACAATCGGGAAACTTCTGAGATGAGGTGCCAATTGAAGGATATCTTTCATCTCTCGATAAGTCATATCCTTTGTAATATAGATTACATCCGTCACCATCAACTGTTCCACTTTTACAGTATGAACTGAAACTCTTGATGGCGGCAAATCCGGAAGATATGGATATTTTTTGACGCGAATAATTGATTCATAAATGGAGGGTTGTAAGAATTTACAAACCGCATTTCCCATAAGCATGGCAATCTAAAAATAAAAAGGGTTGATGTTTGATTCCAAACTCTTGAACCACTTACCAAAACAGGAAGAATTGGTGAGAGTTGTCCAGTGAGTTCACAAATGATGACGGATACGGAAAGAGTATGAGTGACAGCTCCAGTATATGCAGCTGCACCCACAACTGCATAAAGACCTGGATGAATTGGTGGTCCTCCAGGTCCACGCATTCCTTCTGGGAATAGAATTACCATCGTTTCACCCACTGAAATCATAGAAGTTTTATTTTTGAAGAAACGTTAGGAATTGGAACTTACTCAATCTTCCACCTGCTGCACCAATAATGAATGATGGAACGAAAACTCCTGCTGGTACATTTATTGAGATACAAATGGCAACCAGTACGAACTGAAGTAAACTTGCTTATTTGTGAGCTCAAGAATCAAAAACTTACATAAAGGATGTAATAGAGTACAAGACTTGTGAATATCGAGACATCTCCTTCAGTTCCTCCTGTCCAATGAGTTAGAATAGAGTCAGGGCATCTTCTTGAATCATTTGTTGCCCATGTACAGTTATTGAAGAAATCAGCCATTGTCTCTCGGAAAGTCAGCCGTCCGGCGAAATATCTTCCAAGACCATTTGGGAACGTTAGTACTCCAACAACGAATGCCATGAATACAGTGAAGGCAAGGAAACTGAAAAGAAGAAAAATTGATGAGTTTTACAAACAGGATTGATTATGATTCAATCTAAGATTTTTAGCTATTAATTTAAGAAAGAATAATCATTGTTAAGGGTAATCAGGGGTTTCACGACATAAAAATTGTTGGTACTAAGCCTACTAATCGACAAACATACTCGTGTTTCTGCTCCTTTGAGTTTTCGTTTCTAGAATTTTAACAGGTTTTTTTTGATTACCACCTGAACTGTGAAAAAATTTTCAAAAAATTATCTTACTTGTTTCTAAAAATCATCTTGTAGACTTTGTTTTTGGATCGAAAGATCGAGATTTGACGATGAATGAAGATGAAGAGAGATCCCATTAATCCACTAATGAAACCAAGAAGAAGGAAAATTGGAAGTTCTTCCACAAGAAAACAATCAGTTGGAAATCTTGTCTGATAAAAAGCAGTGATTGTTCCAGATTGTTCCGCTGTCACAAAGAAGTTTGCACATCTGAAGACAATTGCAGAACACGTGGCTGCTAGAAATCCCCTCCAATAATTTTTAACGGCAAAGTACTTTGATGTTGACTCGATTGCATATAAAACCGCTGAAATTTACTTCCGTTTTTATATGATAAGTAGTCCGTTGGGAAATAGTCTACCTCCGATTGGCGCTGAAAAGGTGCATGCTATTCCCACAGCACATCCACTCGACAACATCTCCATTTCTCTTCCTGAAAGAAAACAATCTTCGTTCTCAGATGAAAGTTTTTCAGACAAACCTTCATTGCTGAAAAATGCCGAATACTGGCAAGCTGAAGTGATTTTTGATAACAACGTGGCAACAATAGCACCCATATGCACAAAAGGTCCCTGAAAGTAACAAGTATTACCATAAGAAAGGAGTTTTTCTTCCTAAATTTGTTTCGTATGCTCTTGTCCCAAGGGGAAATCCTTCCGAGACTCCTCGATTTATTTTCTTCACTTTTTTCGAGATAATTTCAACGGGTTTAAAGGAGGAGAAGGCGCCCCAAAGGAAGAGAAATTGAAGAGGTTGTTATGGTCAGAACTCTTCTTTTTTTTTTCGTCCAAACTACAAATGTTCTTTGTGCTCAACTTACCTCTTTTCCAATTGGCAATCCTCCTCCCATTGCTAATGTCAATCCAACCATTTTGGCAACTAATGTTCGTGTCGTCAAATAGTTCTCCATTTTGAAACCATGCATTATTACTTTTACTTCTGGGATTCCGGATCCTGGAATAACGCTAGGGTTGTAAAGCCTGATGAGGGCTGATTCAAAATCAATAATGATAATTTTGCATGTACTCGTAAAGGTGTATTTATCCTAATTCACGAAAAAAGGGATAAACTCACCAACTGCTTGTTTTGATACAATTTGGCAAAAAATGGCTGAAAACATAGTGAGAATAACAATATGGGCGACCCATTGTGAGAACGCCAGATACGTTGAGATGGCTAGCATTTTATCATAAAATGTGACATGTGCTGAAAGATTGACTATGAGTGATATGAAAGTTGAAAAAGGGGTGACAAACCATGTTGTAAAACTTCGATAGCTACATCCATTCCAACTGATAAAACGGCAGTGATAATACCAAGGAGAGCAGAGAGAAACCAGTCTTCCACAAGGAAATGTACTACATTTTGAGCTTGTCCTGAAGCATTCAATTTGGGATTAACTAAATTTTTTATTGAAAACTCACTTGTACAAAACTCAGCAAATGTTTCATTACTCTCAATATGATCATCTGGTTCTTCATCAGCATCATCGGTTTTACCACCTGGACTCATATCCAAGAGAGAGCGTTTCACGTCACTCATCACACTGAAACAGAAACTGAATTGTTACTTTTTTCTTTCGTTTGAACAAAAAAAAAAAAGAAGAAAACGACTAATTTTGAATTGGTTTCCTCTTCTTGAACCTTATTATTTCTTTTTGGTCTTTCGCTTCTGCAAAAAGAGTAAAACCAAATTGGACTCGGGGAGCTCAACCTCTTTTTTTAAGGTTTTCTAGAATAATTAGAAAGGGTGAGTAAGAGAAAAAAGTAGGAGAAAGAGACTTCTCTTTTTACCTATTTTCATATATAATCTCATGAATAATCAATCAATCGAAAAAGTACTAGATCTTTGAAAGTCAATCATAGAAAAAATAGAACCAGATGACAAGATCTTCTTTCTTTTTTTTTCATTTTCAACGAGTCATAAATCCAGAGTGTTGCACGTGTAGATGTTATGTGTTTGCTTAGGATCATCTGTGAACAAAAAACAGGAAGTGAGAAAGGAACGCTTTCATGCATCAGTAGATGAGCAGATGAATGGAAACTAAATCTGATGAGAAACGAGGAAGGTGTCAGTTTGTGGAGTGTCTCAATTCACATAGTGATAAGCAGAGAGATATGTGAGCTAATGAGGAGATTCTGAGGAAGAAATTCTATTTTGGAGTTGATGTTTGAAACTGGTAATTATCTTATACTCAATATAAATCTTGCAACATTCCACTCCTCAAACTTTAGAAAGGATGAAATGCAGATTTCTTGGTTTCCCGTACTTTACACACCCCTATTAGAACAGCATTTCATTTTAAAATTCATCTTCCAAAATTGTTATGCACCCTTGGTTTCAAATAGTTTTTCAATCTAAACATAATTCCAATGTCAACTACAATCACCTAATGACATGATCCTTCGATCAAAATACGTGAAAAAAGTTCATCTAAATTGGAATATCTGAGAAAGACAACTGCTTTCCCTTATTCTAGTGACTCCCCATAGCAAACAAAGGTTCAGGAAATGGACAATTTCTTCATATCTAGAAAGGAGAAGAGTCCATATGAATACCCAAATAACTGCAGTCAACGTTCTTTTCTCTCTTTTTTACTTACTCACACCGATTCATTGCGTATCAATCAAAAATAAGCCTTCTTCGCTTTCTAGAAATGTTTGAGAGACAGATTTAGAAAAAATGAAAATTGAAGAGTTAGAAGGGAATACTCTATAAATATTTGTCGATTGACTGTGATTCCTGAACTTTAAATAAAAGCCATTTTTAGAAAAAACGACAGATCTTGTTCGAAGTGAATTGAAGCAGTGAAATGGAAAATTGACGACTGATGGCAGATTTGAAAAATGGGGAGGAAGAGAAGGAGAAGGAGGTAAAGAGAAAAGGAAGAGGAGCTACAATTGGAGGGACTCAAGAAATGGAGGAAAATAGGATAACTAATTGAGCAGAACAAGAAGACAAAAACGAATTGTTATTGTTCCAATTTGTACTTCTCTAGTCCAACTTTGAAGAGAAAATGATACTCTCCTCAGGCGGAAATGTCATGGACGAAGGCGTGGATTTGTTGTTTTCTATTCTGGAATCTTCCAGTAGATACTCAAAAGAAAATAAGTTTCGGAGTTGACTGAGTCAGTTTTGTTAAATAATGATTTAGTGTTCAAAACTGATATCAGAAAAATGAATTATTCGCATTTTCAGCAACCTTACCGTGGGAGAACTTACCATTTTCCCCGGAAAGTGCCTATGCGTCACTCCTTCAGTACATTCCTATCTTTCTGAATTTCAAAAGGTTATCACAACGAACCTCTAGACAACGGAAACTGATAATGATGGGTCAAATTGTTTCCGGAGGTAACCCATCAGTTTCACTAGTGTTTCCGGATGAACAAAACAACTCAGGATAGACGAGGAATGTTCTGACTACTAGAGGAAAGCATGTGAGTTGTATGGATGTAAAGATCTTTGTACTTAATCTCGAAGACATTCTGAAATTGACTTGCAAGACATTTCTGGTTCGAGAATTGTAGTTCCCGGTTTATATTGAAAAAGAATGGGTATCTTATGAATTTATAGGTCTTAGCGATCAACGTTTTTATTCTCGGTACATGAGTCAATAGAATCTTTCAGAATTCCGTCAAAAATGTTCACTTTTCATCACCATTAACTTCTCATTTCCTAGACAAAACTAACTTTGGCTAGACGGAGAAAAAATTAGTTCATGGGAATGAAGTCACCTCATTTCAGACTTCGCATCAGGATAAATCATTTTCAGAATTCCAAAAAAAAATTGATCTCGGCGGGTTTTCTTTGAAAAGAAAAAGCCAGAAAATTCCATTATCCCGAAAATGAGAAGAAACGATGGTCTAAAAACAAGCAACAACAGGAAATGTTGTCTCTAGTTCCATGCAAAAAAAAAAGGGAAAATGCCCCCACTCTTCATTTTCATTTTGAGAAAATGTCAGAAACTTTTTTTCTCGTTTTCCCTGAAAATGTTGTCACCTTTCCTTGAACCTTGTGAATCTTTTTTTCTATTTCTTTTTGAAAAAGATCTAGTTTCTAAAGATCCACTATTTTGTATCAGAAGTACACAATTGAATTTTTGGAAGCACGGAGGATTCAGAAGAATCGTTGTTCTTCTTTTCTGATGTCACGTTTGATTAGATTCCTCTCACAACTTTTTTCTTTTTTTGAAAGCTCTCCAGAGAAAAGGAAGTAAACGGAAACACTCTCAACTTGTCTGCACTTTGAGAAGAATACAATTCAGAAATCATACTAGGAATAGAAAAAAAAAACCTTCTGTGATCTCAAGAATCAAAATGAAAAAAGAAGTACACGTTTTGGGTTTCAATCAGAGTAAAAGTGCGGCCAACAGGTCCCAGGTGAGTTGCAAAAATTAGAGAAAAAAAAGAGAGACAATAGAAGCTGTCGGGTGGAAAGTGTGAAACAAAAGTGAGAAATATAGGGTGGATATAGACAATAGGAATGGTCCCCAAAGTAAAACAAGAAAAAAACACATTAGATTGACACTCTTGTCTTCTTTCCTTTCTTGGAGCATCATTTTTTATAAATGAGCAAAAGAATGGACGAAAAAAGAGAGGATGTGACCTTGGAAAAGAGAAAGAAAGTTAATATAATATTAATAGGTCAACCTCTGGAGATGTTTCAAAGGTATTTTTTGCGGTGGATGAGTCAGATTTGTTGGGGAAAACCAGGAGAAAGGGATGACTTTAGGAAATATCTTCGAAACTAGATATACTGTTCATAATAAAGAGAGCAGAGAGAAATTACCCTCGGCTCTCCATACTATTTTTTTAAAACACTGTTTTAGAATGCTCAAAAGGGTCATTTCAAAAAACAGTCCGATGATTATGAGAATGTCCAGATAAGAAATAAAAAAAAGTAAACTATTCCGACAAAATCCCTGAGCATCACCACAACAGCGTCCCTATTATAAGAGCTCACACAAAAAATATGGGATTTTAAAAATGAATTTGTAATAAGGACCTGATCCAAGGCAAGCTAAGAACCCTGGAACACCCTAAATTCCTAAACTATTGGTGATTTCAAACGTAAATTATCTATTCTGGAACATTTTGGAAATTCTAGAAGAATACCAAGCTTTGTTCCCATTTTAAAACTCTCAAAGTCTATTTATGTCGTTCAAAAGTGTGTCCATTTTCAGTTCAGTTTACAAGTACTCATAGTCATTCTTTTTTTTTATTTTCTTATTTCTTTTTTTGTAGCTTCCTCTTTTCTTTTCTGTTTTATCCCCCTTATTCTCATTCGAAACACTTCCTTTTTTTTCATAATCAATGTTTTTTTTTCTTGCAACGAGTCATCTTTTTTTCCTTTAAACGGGTTCGTTGTGTTCATCTTTTTCAATCATGAAAATGTCTTTTTGAATATGTTTGGATATGTATTTACATGTGTGGGCCTGAATTCGATTTCCTTTCAGACATTTTTTGAGAAGAGAAGAAAAAAAATAAAAAATATTCGTTTTATGATTCGATTCGATTCGAAATTGTTGAGTAACCGGAGGGAAGGAAGTAAAGAAAAAAAGGAAGTTTGTCCACTACTTTTATTCGGAATTCGGAATTTTAAATTGAAAACACTTTCCTTTTCTTGTTCAGTTTTCTGGTGCATAAGTTATGTTTGTTTTTATATGTAGGTCAAAAAGTATACTTATTCAAAAGATTTCAGAAGTAAGAGTTGTTCTCTGGTGGCCATCCGAGTCAAGATGTCTAGAAAAAAAAGAGAAAGAGCCATCAAAAACAAAAAAAAACATGGAAGCTTCTTCACTAAACTTTAGCTTTTTTAGTTTCTTTGAGGAATCTTAGACTAAGAATAGAGTATGTCCATTACGAACTCAATGTGCTGGAATTGAATTGGAAGATTTTGAAAATATAGATCTGAAGGGAAAAGGTTTCACGATCTTCAAAGTTTTGTGTTGTGACAGAAGACGTTTAGAAAGAAATCTAGGTCAGAACACAACATTTCAACAGTGTCTATAACTATATTCCCAGTGGAAAAGATAACATGGAATTGATAAGAATTTAGTTGAAAGAAAAGAAAGTTAGAAGTGCAAATTACGGTTAGTTTTCTACATTGGCATAAAATTCTTTGTTTTTATAGAATTGAAAAAGTTTAAACAAAAAACTGAAAAATCTCTTCACCTAGTCAACAAAATATCAGAAAAAAGAAATGATCCATAGTGACATCGCCACTCTAGAAAAACCTACACGATAATAATGGTCCATGAAACCTGAAACCCGAAGAAAAAGACAAAGTAGAAATGAAAGGTGGAATTGGCTCACAAACAAAAACAAAAATCAATTGGTTCTCTTTTTTTTTGAAAGTTGAGAAGGTGATTAGTCGATTGATATTCCCACGAATACACTCCTTCTCTATGCTCGAGACAAAAGAAAGAGACAAAAAGTGGTGGATTGTAATGCGAGATTCTTGTGAATTTCAAATTCGAAACTACACTGAAATCCACTGATTTTAATCTGTTGTGGTGGTCTCTAAAGACACTCTAATTACCGGATGTGACTATTAATCCATGTTTTATAAAATATAGATTCAGATATAATTAGAAAAGAATGAGGAGTAAAAAGAGACTAAAAAGAAGAGACTGATTTCAGCAAGAAAATTTCAGCAAAAGGGTTGTTTTGCAGGAAACGGCATGATTCCATGATTCACACTAAGATCCGGAGAAAAGATTCTTTCTTTTGAAAATGCTTTACAAAAGGAGTGAGAAAATTTAGAAGACGTACCTTCTGATCCAAGACTTTTTTGGCTTGTGATGATGCAGTTGGAGCATCGCCAAAGGCGATAATATAGACACTTTTGCAAGAGGATCCATTATTTTTTTATCTTATCATGAATAGTTTTCAGAATCTGACAGACAATTGTGTGACGCCTTTTGGACCTCTTCGGAAGGGGTGGAGCTTTCACAGCTCTTTTCCTCAAAAAGGAGTAGAAGAAGCCTTTGGGAGAGAAAAGGAAAAGAAGAAGAAGGACCGCCGGTTAAGAAGGAGAGGAGATACTCTTCTTTTTTCCTTTTTAGAGCAAAAAAAGAGAGAGGACACTAATTTTTTGACAACCCGAAACTGCTCCTTCTTTCCTTTTCATTTTTTGACTTTTTGTCACCCTTTCGCCTAAATTGGCTCGACTGATACGAGTTTCGACAGGACATCCGGGTAAAGCACACAATTTCACACTGGGCACGTTTTTCCTCTCTTTGCGCCCCATTGGGACGGGGTATTCCGAACTGGGATCATTAGAAATTGGGGAAGAAGAGAGTACAAGGAGATGGCGTCGATGAATCCGAAGTTCCGGATCTTTTTTTGGGAAAGATGAAGAAAAAGAGGAACAGGGTTGGTATGACGTAAATGGTGATAGAATGGGAGCACTTTGATTCACAATTTGACTTGTTGTTCTATTTTGAACTATCCTTGGGATATAAACTGAAAGTATAAGGGAACTTGTTCATGATAGTATGAAGCACGAATTGAAAAAAAAACCAAAATTGATGAACTAGAATAAACAAAATTAGCATTAGGTAATTTATTCGGAACCCTATGATTTGTTTTTCGGAAAAACAAAAGCAGAAACCGTCTGATCCTTTTAGGTTTAGGATGTATTCTAGAGTAACATACTAGAAACACTCGGACAACAATATGGTAATTTAAAATTGGAGTCCCATTTCAATTTTGATTGGTTTCCACTGGTCGTTGGTAACATCACAACTCAAATTATGTACTACCTGGCTATCATAAATTAGGTCAAAGGATACAATAGTAGCTTTTTGAAAGTTACAACTTGTTTTCATTATGTTTCCAAGAATTACAGGGCTCATCTGAGAATAAATCTCGTAAACAAAACAAATTATGTTACAAAGCCTTTTTTTTACTCAAAAGAAACATCGCAATATCTGAGAAACTCGGTTTCATAATCAATAACTTTTCTCGAGATCTCTAGCCCAAAATGGATAAGTTCACACGCCTGGGGAAACTTTCGTTACACTTCAAAGATTGTTTCCAAATGAGTTAAGACTGACAAGAAAACACCCTCTTTTGCATTCCTTCCGTCTCTTTATATGCTAATCAGGAGAGCACCGATTCATGATCACTTTCTCCTTTTTCCTGAAGACGTCACTTGGGTTTTTTTGTTCAATGAAAGGCCAAAGAGGATATGGGGAGCTGAGATTCCAGTCTCTCCCCGGTTGAAATACGATATTTTGGATGCTGAGCAAGTTCGCAATGTGTGTGCTCCGCTAGTTTTTGTTGTTTGAATAATTTAGAGACGATTGGAAGAAAAAAAATGAAGGAAGAAGAGGAAGAGATTGAACTGACGGAGAAGGAAGAAAAGGGTGAGATGATAGGGTTAAGGAATTACAAAAGAAAGAGGAAAAGTTACTTTTGAAATTTTGAATTGAATCAAAAGGTACAAAAAATGGAAAGGAAAGAAGTCTAGCTATTTTTTATACAATAAAGTTAGAACCTTTTGAGTCATAAGAAAGTGACGAAGTCAGATTGAAGAAATCGCATCAGTGTTTTAGAATATTACTTCAATTTTCTCTTTCAAATCTGTTGGGTTTTCCGAGAAATCAATACAGGGTCATAATTATATCCAGATAAGGGGATTCCTTTTATTTGTTACGAAAAAATTATCAGTTACCAAAGTACAGGGATTCCCAGAATACAAGCTCTATTCTCTGTAAATAAAAATAAAAAGGACAGAAATTACTTAGTTCAATAAGAGTTCTAATTAGCTTCAAAACAATTAAATTTTTTGATTGAGAAGTGAACTAAGAAACTGATTCCAAATGTTAAACCAAAAGAGGAGTTGCGTGATGAAATTCTCCGGAACTTTGGGCTAGAGTTACGCAATGATCTTTTGCTCTAATGAAAAAGAAAATGAACGATCGGTCAAAAATCAGTAAAAGGTATTGAAAAACTAATAAAAAAGTGTGATATGTGGTGGCTGTTCTAGTCTCAGTTTGAGAGAGAAAAGAGCCATCAGTTGAGTACTCTACGTGATAACACATAAATTGTCTATCCTCTTTTCTTTTTTTTTCTTCTTCAATTGAATGGAATCCATCTCTTTTCTTTCAATCCTTAACCGATCCGGGCACCTGCTCTCATCTTATGTATTACAACATTTTTCAGGCGGGTCCGCTTTTGACAAATCACTGATAAATCACCTATTGGTCCGTCCGTCGAACTTATTCTCAAGAGCAGGGATCATACTTTTGACATGAGAAGAATGTTTTGACAAATGAGTGTGTTCTCAGTGATTTTCAGTCGTCTTTTTCAGAAAAACCTATCACTCATTTCTTGAAAAACGAACATTTTTTGAAAAGTTGGACATCAGAAAACAAGCAAACAAATTGAAGAAAAAAGAAAAAAAAAGTTGAAAACGACTGGATTTCAGAAACAAGGATATCAGGAAGTATTGATTTTCAAGTCGGAAATTATGCCTTCCAATTGAATCACACGTGGTATTCTTAATGAGAATGTATAAACTCTTTTTTTCTATCGATAGAATCTATCCTATCACAAATTTGAACAAAAACTGATGAAGATTTTCGTTGATAACAGATTCTGACTCACGAAATAGCTAATGAGAAGCGAGTGAAGCTATGGGGACTGACTCTATTATTATTATCTGATCTTGTCTTCGTCATAATTTCAGGTTACAATTTAAATATTTTCGGAACACAATTGTTCTGATCACTGATAGTAACTTCAGGAAACCATGGGTTCGGGTTGAACTGAATCAACATATAATTCCCTAATACAATAAGCAAATTCAGACATAAGAGGATTTGAGAAAAAGCAACATTCTCAAAAATAAATTCTGTCAAATTCTATCTTTGCTCAAAAATCTATGGTCACGCATATGAAGTTCTCTGGATTTAAAACAAAGCTAATCAGACGAAAAAATATTTCTATGGAAAAGAGCTAACAAGTTATTAATTAGTGCTAATTTGGAATAGCAAACTCTATTCATCCTCAAATGAAGATCACCAACCAAATAATTGTAGTTCAATCCCCAATAATCATCATTGATTTGCAAAATCATATTTAGTGGTTTTCAAAAAATAATATCGTTGTTCCCCAATGATTGGTGTCTAATTTTCTTCTGCTTGCTTAACTGTATTTTCCGAGTATTGAAAACAATTTACGGTAGATGGCATTATGATATACACAATTGGGAATTCTAAACCCCTTTTCTTGTATTCGACCCAAATATGAACACCTTCTATTACGCATGTTTTTCCATGATATTAAAAACTTTCAGTCAATCAGAGCGCATTGAATAGAACTAAATATTTCATGAGTAATTTTATTTTTCTTACTACTGCTTGGTTTTATTCGAACTAGTGTTTTTTTCCTAGATGGTTTTTTCTAAGTCACGTACATATAATCATGATTCAGATCTTATAGTATAGTTCTAACTAATTCAAGCATTTCCGAATAGAAGTGCCAAAACTTAATAAATCATTTGAAACTCTATTATAGTTTAGTCATATATTTCTCTCCCAACTCGTGATTGGTTCCCCACCAAAAATGAAAACAAAATTCATAATATTATCAGTTACCTCTTTCGATAATTGGAGTAATACTTTCTTGGGAATTTGAATGGCATCTTCCTCTTCTTCTTCTTCTGATATAGAAAAATAATAATAAATAGTAGAGATCAAAACGGGGGAAGAGAATAAATTAGAAGAATTGCGGAAGTGTTCCTCTTTTCATTCACACCTGCTTATTTTCATCCAAAATGAAAACAAGAAAAACCCTCTGGGGGAAAGGGAAAAATTAGAAAAAGAGAGGGAAAGAGGAAAAGTTTCAAAGCGACAAAAGAAGATGAAAATGGTAAGACATTCGACCAAATTGAATCTGTTTTCGGCAGAGAGTTTGACATAATCCAATAAATTGTCAGAAGGCCGAAATAAGAAAAAAAAACAATTTTCTCAATTTGCACAGAGGGAAATAGAGAGGGAGTGACTCCATTCTCTCTCAACTAAATCGCCTTTTCCTTGTTCCAAAAATTCAGACTTTTTTTCCTTTTTTTTTGTCATTCACTCATTTTTTGAAACTACCTTTCCTCCAGAAGGGAAAAACACATGCAAAAACTAAAAGGGAGACCGCCAATAAAGTTTTCTTTTCAAATGGAATTAGACGTGTTTTTACTTTTTCCCAATGCTGATGAAGCGCTGGGAATGAAGCAAAAAAGAACTGAGGAGGGCCTTTGAACGAGCAAAAGAATCGACGAACGCTAATTACCCAAATTGACATATGCAAACTGCTTTCTTTCTTGGAGGAATGAGTCTCAAGACAACGACGATTGCTTTTGGTCATTCAGGAATTCCACGTCATTCTGGTAGAAAACAAAGAACAAAAACAGTTTGGAAAAGTTTGTTGCAGAAGTCATTAAGGAGTTATTAAGCATAGCCTAGATTTGGTTTCGATTATTGTAGACCCTTCAGACCCGATTACTGTGGACCCTTCAGACATACCAATGATATATGGGTTCCTGTAATAGGCTTCTATGATAACTAATCAGGCTAAATATACAAAAGTTATGTGACAACGTGGAGAAGGTTCAATTTTGTCCAAGGAATTAATGTTTAAAAATGACTTTTCAAGTTTTTGAATCTCAAGCTGATTCCTTTTATTGTACTGCACTCCTTAAGTTCCTTCTCTCTTTTCAACCCCCTTCATCGAACTTATCAATGCATCATGAGTCCCCCGTATACTGTACTTCCATTAGAATGAGTCGTCTGAAATGATTAGCTTCTCATTCAAAAAGTCCTGTGTTCAAATGATGCTCGTTATTATCCCTCCTAGTAAATGTGACTCATTAGAGAGACGTCTCATATAGCCGTCATATTCAAAGCATTGTGAATGAATAACTGACTTGATTCAAGTTTCAGTTAAACCTGAAATAGTTTCAAACTGCAACTTTACAGTAGGATAACCTTTACAATGATTGAAGCTAAAAGGAGACAGGTACAAAAGTTCGGAATAAAAGCCTACGGACACTCATAGCCCATTAGATTTCGTTTTTGATCTCAACAAATTCAAAGCTTTTACAGACCTTAATATAAAGGAAAACTTACTTATTGTCGATATCCTCCGTATTGTTGTTATTACATGTCGTTGCAATGACAGCAATTGAAGTTGGTGGAGCAGGGAATATGGTAACATGTTCGGAAAAACCGACTTGTTTCATGAAGTAGGAAGTAGAGAATAGGGTGAAAAAACGAAAAGAATTAACTAGACGATGGACCGATGGACGACGAAGAAGAAGAAGACATGTGTGAGGAGCACAGCAGCGGGAGCAGCAACCTTCGAAACTCCACCCTCTGAGACGAGGAGCCGGAAGAAAAAGAGCTGTGCAGGACGACGAGGAGGAGCACAGAATAGACGAATCATGATTGAGGTACTCACTCCTAGGCTCCTCCAAGCACAAAAAACTTGTTTTTGACTATTTATGTACGTCTTCTTCTTGTCAGGTTTTCAATTACAGCTCCGCCCTCCAGACTTCTACAGCTCACCAGCTATTAACCGCTTATTTTGCTGTAATTCGATAGAGAAATAGGCAGAAACCAAAATAGAAACAATCTGAAGAATGAGTTGAAAAAAGTGCATGACTGCATAACCCTTTGGTAATCCCTTGATGGGGAATGGCCTCCCTTGCTTCGTTTTTTTTGGTTTCCCGGGGTCAAAAGTTGGACTTTTTGCGTCTAGTCCAATTCAAGAAACTGGATACGGATTTCGAGGTGGATTAGAAAGAAAGAACGATGGAGAGTTCTCTTGTGAGAACGGAGAGCTTGCAATCTGCAGGCTCTAATTACTTTCTTCGTGAGAACGAGCAAACTTTGAACTGAAGCTTATTTTTTACTGAAAACACAACAAGGAAAAAAAAACAAGAATGAGAAGCAATTAGTAACAGAACAAGAACAATGTCAAAATTATGGTTGGAAAGTCTTCAACATATCAATTTCCAATGGATGTGTTTCTCCTGGAATAATCAGTGAGTGCAACGGTTCACCCATTTCCATCTCGCTCATTTCTTTCATACTGCAATACACGATCTTCTGATTGTCCCAACCGACTCTTGCCAATCCAACAACCATCGTATTCTCGTCGTAAGCACACTCCTCTCCATTTGCCTTTCGTCTCTCACAGATGGTTAACAGCTGGCTTGCCGCCTCCGAACACTTTTGATACCTGGCTGGTTCGAAAATTTTTCGACCGCGCATCATGTTTTCCACAGTTTGTTCCTTTGTTTTAATATCTAGTAAACATAAAGTATGCATTCCACGTTGACGATTCAGAGCGATTTTGTCGTAGTAGCTCTCCGGTTGCCATGAGTCCGTCCACATTACGATTGAAACTGTTTCTCCGAAATTGTAGAGCTGTAGTCCACAACATCCAACTGCGTTCATAATGGAAGCATTATGAATTACACGAACCTGAAAAAGGTTTACTTATTGCTATCAGATTCCTCACTAAATTACTATTTTTTTTTTCTTATTAGGAACGAAAACTTGACACGAAGAACATGTGCAAAACGAGTAGTCTAACAGAAGCTCAGTTTTCATCTCAAATTACCGGGATATTCTGTTGCTTAGCACGAAGAACCAAATCAGCATGTGTGGTGGCTCCGAACGGATCTCCGACAACAAGAAGAGCAACGTCTTCTTTGTCAGCACCACACAGAATCGCATCTGATTCTTGTTCGACGACAGTTCGATCAGCCTCGATCACTTCTCTTCCATAGAACTTCTCGAGATTTGTTTTGTCTAATCCGTAGCACAGAATACTTGTATACGCTTCAAGGTGAACACGTGCGCAGTTCCTGAGATCAAAAATATGATTGAAAATGATTTTTAAGATTTCTCACTTAACAATGTTTAATCCTTTAACAGTAATGTCCTCGACGTCTCCTAGTCCCAGACCGATGAGATAGAAAACCATCTGAAAAGTCCTGATTTGGAGATCCATGCCAAATGAAAATGTTTGAAACTCATTGATAGACATCGGACGAAACCAATTTGTTCAAATCATCAACATTTTGGAATTTAATAATTTATAAAGTAAAACAATAAAAACCCATTGAAAATAATAAAGCCGGAATACACATTAACAGGTAGTCAATCACATAAAATGTTTAGCGAGATCTTTTTAGTTTTTACAATAAATTAAACAAGGCCTATTCTTGTTTTTCTTTGATAATTGGCACATAGTAATACATAATTTGTTGAAGGATAACCGAGTTAGTGAACAAAAAGAGGCAAGATGCGAGGAACATATGGAAGAAAGTGTTCCACCCCTGGAACTCGAACAAATACGCAGTCAAAAGCCAAATTCCTTGAGTTGTGAACCACGCTGCCAGAAGAATCAGAGCCCGTTGTCTGCTCATCTGTAATTCACTGCTTTGTCAAGAAATTAAACTGAAATCACACTAACCTTGACTTTGTGAGCAATCAAAGGGAACAAGACAATGTACCATACAAAATACTGGCTGGTACAAACTTTGTTGAAAGTGACGAATGCGAACGTTGTAATAAACCAGCAGTACGGGAGATCATCGTGGTATTGGAATGCGAATCGAAGTGTCAAAAATAGTTGTGGAATGAAAGCTCCAAATCCGATTAATTTGGACATGAAAGCATTTCCTTCGAACACGTACAGAAGGTAGAAGTACGGAGAAAAGTTGTGAGCCAAATCTCTTCGTTTGATGTGATAGATGAGGTACTCGTCAAGAAACACTTGTCCATAAACTTGATAAAAGAAGGCGACGACCGAACCGAACGAGATTAAAGCAATCTGAAATTACGAAAAAAGGGTTGTACATGTGAAAAAAAAATGAAACTTACAGCGACATAGACGAAGCCTTTTTTGTTTGTCAACAAGCTTCTGAGATTAGTTCCGAAAGATGACTTAGCTTTGAATGAAGAGAAGCTTACAAACACCGATGGAAGATAGATCAAAGGATAGATTTTGAATTGAATCGCTAGAGCTCCATGAACCAAAGCTGCAGACTTCCAGTGCCCCCTTTGAAGGAGAACAAGAATTAAAAGAACAATTGCTGATACAATAGATTCTGCATTTCCTCTTGCCGAAATGATCGCTGTCAACGGGTTGGCAAGCCAGTAAATGACGACATACGTCGCTTGATTTTCTGCCATTTCAGCTTCCTCTTCATCGTCTTCTGTTTCGTCCAAGTCTTCTTCAATAATTTCGAAGCAGAGAGCTGCCACGATAATGTCGAAACAGCAAAAGAGGATCTTTCCGAAGTCTGGAAATTGAACAACAGGAAGAAGAATCCAAGCGAGAGCAGGCGTGTATCGGTACGTTGCTCGGTCAAATGGGCTTCCTCCATTCGAGACATGTTTTGCAGCGTCCGAAAACACATGATAATCGATGTCAGTGAAATTTACCTGGAAACTTGAGTTTTAAATCTCAATGACATCTTAATTTTTACCTTGAACAAGTAGTCATGGATATGTGCGTAGAGGACTAATATAAGTCTCGCAGCAAAGGCCACTAGCAGAAGCTGAAAAATAATCCCTGTTGAATTGTTGATTTTAATCAAATTATACTTACCCTGTTTCTTGTAAATGATTCGTTTTTCACGAGACTCCGAACACACTGCATCTGTAGACGGAGTTCGAAGGAGAATAGAGAAAAACTTCGTAAAAAACTTTCTGTAAAATTTGCAAAGCAAGTGCGCTCTATGGGCACATGCTTTTGAGCGGGTGTTCAAAAATTGATTTTTCGAGAAAATTTTTGGAAAAACCCAATCTACAGTTTTCAAAAAATTTTCAAGTTTGTTTCAGGTTTTCATATATGTAGCAGCACAATTTTTCTGAGCAGAGCCATGATTTTTAACAACTAGTCCTCCCCGCTTCTCTCTCGTTTTCTCGAGCAATTAGGGAAGTGACATTCATACGTTTGGAAAGAGGAGTTTCCAGAAAGACAGATCATTTTCTTTTCTTGTTATTCTTAATATTTGAATGAGACGCAGACAAATTTCAAAATCATCAAAAGTCCAAAGGAAGAGTGTTTTTTGACAGAAACGCAGAGAATATTTCTGTCGCTTTCGCTGGTTTGTCTGTGTCTCTCATTCCTTGATGCTCTCCGAAGAACTTTAATCTGCGACTCTGGACTATTTAAGACTATCTCGTTGACTTGTTTCGATTTTCTACGACACATTCGACTTCATTTCCTTCCTAACAATATTAAAAAACACCACCTCCAACATTCTTCGAAGAAATTGGTTTTCCTAGTATCACTAATAGTAGATGGCATATACTTTTGGACAATCTTGTAGACAGAGAGAATCAGAGAAAACCAGAGATTAGACCTTCGATGAATTTAGTGGTAATCGTTGTAAGACCCTTTACTTGAAATTTGAATTGGTGCATTCCGACGTACTATTGCTCCCTACTTCCCATACTCTACCGTATTACCGTAGTCCCATACTATTGACATGGTCTCCACAATCCAAGTTATGAGTTGTGGCTCAACCTCTGATCAGGGTAAAAATTAGTGTTAGATACCTTATTTTCCTTTTTCGTATTCAGAATGTACTTCCTCCACAAGCCTTCTGGATATTCTGATCAGTTCTGAATATCCATCTGATGAGCCAGATCCACTTGATGGATTTGGAAACATAGGTGATACGGTTATTGATCAACTCTCTCAATCAATTGGAGTTGGTCAGGATGTAACGCAAAGTGCATTGAAAATGTTTGAAGAAGTGGCTACGTTTCCATCAGCAACAACATGTCCTCAAAAACGAAAACGTAAGATGTAACTTCATTCTTTTACTGCATGTATCGAAACTCTTCTTTCATATTTACTTTTATTTTTACTATTTTACTATTCAAAATGTTTCTTCATATTATCCAAGCCTCTCATATTTTTCTCGTAAACTAGTAGTACATGTGTTATCCATATCCTAGACGTTTTTTTAATTTCAATTTCTATTCCGGTTCCACTTCCACCTGATTCTTTCCTTCTCTTTCTCTAGTTCCTAAAACCCGAAGTTCAGTTCAGATAGAGCACAGATTATCAAAAAAGATTAGAGTTTGTAGCACAAGAGAAGGAAAAGGATCACATGAGAACGAAAACTGGATTAGACAGATAAGAGACATTTGTGTTTTTGTAAAGGGCTCGGAAAACTTCGAGCAAAATAGTCAATATAACTTTTGTCTACGTCAACCACAAAAACCTAATCCGGGCATACATACGAATGTTCAAAATTTTTGAGATAAGTTATTTCCAGACGTGCGTCGTGATGTTCTTCCAGTTGGCTCAAATACATCATCTCCATCTTCCACACCTTCTCTTCATTATGAACCGTATTCAAAACAAAAATGCCGTCCAAGTGAGATCTCTACACGTTCAAAATATGATGCAGACTACTCTGAGTTATTCCAAGAGAGTCAAATAGTAGATGCGAAATTTCATACATTCCACGAAAAAATGGAAAAAGAAAGAACTGAACAACTGGACATGCGGCTCAAAAAAGATGTTGACCGTCTTCTTCATGCCGCTAATAAGATCTATGGACCCAAAGAATGGACGACTGAAGAGAAAAATGAATTCGCTTCTTACTGTAGAATTCTGCGAAATGGAAAACTGAGTGATGAAGACAAGAAGAACCTAACTGAGTTCTACGCAAAATCATATTCAAAAGAGTTTCAGAAAGAATTAGGAGGAGACATTGAACAAAATGAGGAGACTGTTAAGGATATATTAGCTCAACGTTCTGCAATCTGTTTCCCAATAAAATCTGGCTTATTTGAAAAGTATGAGGATGAATTAGAGAAACAAGGAATCCGATCGAAGGAAGACAATAACTTGAGAAAAGGAAGTTCGGAATCAAAGGGAGTTCTTGATTATAATACAAGTGTATTATCTGCTACATATGAAAAAGACGCAGAGTTCCGAGATGTCGCCAATAATATTTTTACCGCTGCTTACAAAAATTGTAAGTTCACGTTCATGGGAAGTCTCCAAATTTGAATTTCAGTAGTAAACAAAAGAACCTCGGGCTCTCAAACGCCGCAAAATGTGTTGAGTCAATTCAAGGAAATATCAGATGATTTGAAACAAAGAATCAATGAATTTATGTCTGAAAAAAACAAGGTTTGGAAGGTAGAAGAGGTTCAGCAACTTGGAAAACACTACGAGACATTCAAAATAAAGTTACATTTTACCATTGCTCAATCAAGAGAACTTGGAACTTTCATACGAAAAGTATTTGGAAAGCTAGAGTTACATGAGATTGACAGAGGTAGGATTTTTTCTCAAAAGTGTACCATCCAAATGCATTCCATATACAGAAAACAACACCATTCTTCAAGAGAAAAGACAATTCTGGCAAGAATACAAAAAGACACATGAACCCGTAAAAGCCGGTTTGTAGTTCTGTTTCTATATTCACTAAAAACAATAAAAAGTTTCAGAATGCCGAAGATCCAACAAGTCGGGAAGACGGCCAATGAAAGTTGATCTTTCTCAACTATCTGAAGTAGAAATCGCAAGAAGAACCAAGAAAGCTGCTTATCTTCGCCGGTGGAGATTAGGTTCAAACTTATTTTATAAAACTCAAACTATTATCATATTTTCAGCACAAAAAGAGAAGGTTCTACCAAAAATGTGTTAACGTAGCTACTAAGCAATGAATTTTACAATTTCTTTATTTAAAAAATTTGAGAACCTCCCCATCTTTTCCGTTGTTTGCAAGATTTACTTCATTGTATGCCATACTTTTTTAAACTGTTTTCTATCATGAGTGAAATTTTTTTTCATCAATAAAAATTTCGTATCATTGCATTTTTCTTTCAGAACTTAATTATCTATATGAAAACTAAAGCTACAGTAAACTACAGTATTCCTGAAGGGAAAACTCACATTTGAAACTCCCTCCGTTTTTACCCTCGAAATGCGCAAACGCGATAAAAGCGCATTGCCCGAGCATTGACGCGTTCTCCGTTTCGAGCGAGCTTATTTTTTTGCAATGTTTTAATGCACGTTTATCTGCTTTTCACTTCGATATTAACTGTCAAAACCAATTAACTTATCTGATTTATAAACTTTATTGAAAATCAACAATTATTCTCGTGTTAATTTCAGGTAAAATGGGCCACGGAGAGGAGCCATTGACCGCCACGTATAAAACCCAAAGACCGCCATGGATCGGAATTTGGAGTGACCGTGAATAGTAAGTTCTTTTTTGAAAATGATTTGAAGAATCGTTTAAATCTGATTGAATTTTTTAATCACGTGTTATTTCAGCAAGGGGCGCCCTGATTGGTGGAAAGAGCCTGGACTTGAAGATTCCGTCACTCGCTCCGGAAAACTTCGCCTCTATCGGGCACGTTTCCGTGAGGAAGACCCAGATTGGTATGATCCAAAGGTATTTTCTTTTTCTCAATCATAAAAATATAGTTTCAAATTGTATGCAGGTGAAAGATGGAGAGTCTCTCGCCGGGCCATTCGGACTCGACTCCAAGAAGACCAAGAACATCACCAAGAAGGGAGATCAACCAGGAGATCTTGCTGATTTCCAAAACAAGGTTTACGAAGGATCCCATCAATTCAAGTCAATTGCTGAAAAGTTCGGACTCAGCAAAGAACATCCGGGACTTGCTGTCAACCCAACTATGAATGACTTGATCAATAGTAAGAAATTTCATATTGTCACCGTTTGATAGACAATTTTTCCCAGCACCAAAGTCGCAATTGGGGAGAAACGCTGTCATCACCAATTCCTGGTATCACTTCGGTCCACGTTTCTTTGATGCTCCACTTAACGAGGGAGCTTTTTGGAAGGGTCTTGCTGCTGCGAAGTATGCCGGAATTTTGTGTAAGTTCGTTTAGTTCACAATCAAACTGACATTTATTTAAAAAAAATATTGAAGTATATTCTATGACGTTGGGATAAACTTAATAAGTTCCGATTCATTTCAGTGGCACCATACACAATTCTTGAGATTCGTGCTCTTAACACCGTGTCGGTTGCTGATTTCTCGCCAAGAACATATTTGAAGGTATAATTTGTTTCAACTACGCAGTTTTCATTTCCGTTCTTTATTTGTTAATCAGAAACTTTCAGAGATACCTTCAACTTGCTCCGTTCCCATTGGCCGTTGCTTTCGCATGGGGTTTCACCCTTTCAGCGGCTGCCACTATCCGCAATAAGGACGACGTTAACAATCACTGGTTTGCCAGTGCTGCTGTCGGATCCACTGTTGCCACAATGAGTAAGTAATACTTTTGAAAAATTTAACTCGTAGTCGGTTATAATAAATTTCGACTGTTACCACAGAATTCTTTTTTCATCAGAACCGTCGTATGCTTATCAATATCCCATTTCATTTTTTCCCAATTTTCAGAGAGCAACGTTGCACTTGGAACTACAGCTGCTGTTTTGACTGCAATTTTGGGAGCTTTCTGGCAATACCAACGACACTCCGAGACTGGACTCCAAGGAATGACCGCTCATCCACAATCATCTGGAATCTGGGGAGGACCACTTCTTTGGCAAAAAATGCAGTTTGGAGACGCCGATGTTCCAACTACACGATACTGATTTAATACTTTTCCTGTTTCGATTTTTAGCTTCGATTCTACAAACATGTATAAGATTTTTAGTTTTCGAGAAAGAAGCAATTAGTAAACTTTTCTTTTATTGCTCTTTCACAAATAAAATTCATCAGTTAAGTTATGAAAACTTTTCGAGTCTCAATCCGTTTTGTTTTCGTTCGAAGAAAAGAAGCCGGTCGAGCAACAACAACAACAACGAATCGATTGTTTCACACTCTCGCTGTGAGCCGGCCGTTGTCCGGGTAACAAGAGAGAGGGAGGAGAAAGGAGCTTTTTGGAGGGGAGAAGGGATACGCGCCTTGGCACACACTCATACATTATTCTTACCAATGTCGAGATTTCTCGTGCTTTTCGGGTCTCTCCTTCTGATTCCTTTTTCGGAGCAGTTTGTTCAATGCAGATACACAAAAAATTTAACGAACAGAGCAGATGGTAAGTTTAGGATTCAACTGAATAATCAATGAAGGAGGATGAATATGTTTCTGGAAATGTTATGAAATTTTCAAACACTTTTTTTTGCATTTCGATCAGGTTGAGAAGTATGATACAGGTATTCAGATGACGTCTCGTTATCCTCATTAGTATCAGAACAATCCAAGCGTGAAAGAAATTCAGCTTAATGAGCACTAGGTTATCAGTTTTCATTCTGTATTTTCACAAAACAAAAGCCTAAATTTAATTAATCCAACACCGTAATCATTCTGCCCATAACACAGATTTCTCTTTTTAGTCCAAATTTTTCCAGGAGGAGATGAGCATTGTCTCTTCTATTATCTTCTGAATCGGGAGTATGAAGAATCTGGAAGTGTTCATTCTTTGAGCACATTTCCTCCGAGATCTGATGAAATGAAAATATCTGTGAGATATCCTGAAAACTATTCACTGAAAACACCGTTATCACATTTCAGATTGAAAATGTCTTGGTGAAATATGTCGAATTAGTCAAAGGATCCAGTTATCAATTCAATGTTTTTGGGGATATCTATCTGGTGATTTCTTGAACTTCAAATCATGAAAATAGTCTAACTTTTAGAATTGGAAAGACGAACGCATGAAATGGGATAAGAAGGGAGAATTTGAGAACTATGATCATCTTTATATTTTTAATGCAAGTGCAATTTGGACTCCTCATGTCATTGATCATACGTAAGTCTTATGAAAAAGAAAATCGAAATTTCATTCAATTATGAAAAAGTAAAGTTTATGTACTCAGAAAAAGTGCAAGCGACAAGCAATCATACATTTCTAATTTTAAATTTGAGCCAGTATCCCTCAATTAGAGATCTATGTATTTGTGCGAAGTGATCTTTACCCAACAAATTTAATTATTACCTACTTCTTGGTTATATTCTCAGTAATAACGTTGATTAGATATTGGTTTTTTTTGACAAATCACATGGCTCCCACTTTATGATTTCAAATATGATTCATGTAAACAACTAATATTCTCAGACTCTGTGCGGATGGTGGTTGCTCATACTCTGTGGACGATATTGATATTTATGATGATGGAACAGTTTATGCTAGAATACAATTCAAATATCAAGCCAGTTGTGCAGTTGATTATAGAAAGTAAAATTAAAGTATATCTTGAAACATCTTTTATATCGAAATTCCAGATTCCCCGAGGAAGATGACAGTTGCTGCATTTTCTTCACAGCATTTGAACCAAACGTCCTCAGAACTAAATTTGAAATCGAAGGAAAAGCAAAAGAGAAATTGAACAGACCTGTTTACTCTCAGAAAATGTATGAAAAAGAGGAAAAATTGAGTGAAGTTGCACAAGAACATTCGCCATGGGTTGTAGTCGAAAGAACTATAAGTGTTACTCATCTTGGAGGTCTTGAAACATTGGAAGTTTTACAAGTTTGTGTGAAAGCTGAGAAGCAGATGAGTACAGTAAGAGTCGCACTGCTATTCCCAGTTACTTTGGCAACATATGTTATGTTGGCGTCTCCTCTATTTGGAGATCTTCGAACCCAAATCTTTGTGAAGCTTTTCACTCTTCATATTCAAACCCTGTGTTTCCTTTATCTCTGTACCATCACTCCATTGAATGGATTTTTGGGAGTTCGACCTAGAATATGTAAGATTCATTATCTACTGTTAAACTATGAACAAGTTAATTTTAGATATATTCTATGAAATGGTGTTCACAATCAGTTTCATGAGTATTCTGGTTACTCTTGTCGTGATGGCTCTCAGCCGTGTCAAACGGAACGTCCCTCCATCTCATCGACTATTCCTTTCTGCAAAACTGGTTTGTTTTGAATTCAGTATTTTCCTTTTCTCTACGGCAAACTTCTCTTTCAGATAAACCGTGTTGTTTGTTGCATCGAGCCAGAAAGAACCGATGCCTATCATCGTTACGTTGAAGAAGAGAATCCAGAGACGCGTGCTTCAAACGAGGTAAATGAGTCGGCGATTAGACGGGGTGCCGAGGTAGATCATCTGTAGATTTAAAAGATTTAATTCTTCTTTCAGCTCGACTACACTCAAGACTGGCGTCATATCTATTTGGCACTCAACAACATGTTCTCTGCTCTCATGTTCTCAGTCTTCCTTTTCATGACTTTTTTGGAATTCTTCTGAAATGATAATAATAACATTACGTACTTCTCGATTCCAACCTATTTCGAGGATAATTATCTTAAAACACCACAAGTAACAACTTTTTGAAACAAGAAAATATAATCCGAATGATTTCAAAATATTCAATCCTACTTCAATTCCTCCCTGTTTTTCCACCTATTTTGTCCCAGTTGTGATTCAAATATTTTTTCTGTTCTTTTTCTTTTCTTCTCAAATAAAGATTCAATGACCGCCCTCTTTTCACTCTTCCCACAGATTCCACAAAACGACATCCGTACTTCTTATCGAATGTTCTTATCCAGTCCTCTATCGTCTCTCCAATTAATACAATCTCTCTCGTAAACGCCGAAAAACTTGAAAACTTAACGAAATGATCTCAATAAAAGGAGAGAAATCGGGTAGGAAACGACGAGTCTCTGCTTCTCGGAACTAGGTGAGTAATCTCAATTTTTCTAAGATCTTTCAATTCTTTATTTTTCAGAGATGTCTGTTAAAATCGCCTGTTATGTGACGGCTTCCGTCACGGTTGCCACCCTTATGGTTTGCTTCATGACAATGTCTACTATCTATTCTGAAGTTGATGGATTCAGAGAGCAACTTGACACTGAGATGAATGTCTTCAGAGTGAGTTCAAAAACAAACAGAATCCTTGGTTTTATTAGATGAATTTAAATTAACACTTCTACAAGATCTTTTACAATCTTTTCATTATATATTCTTTTCAGCAATCCACCAATGGATTGTGGAAGGATATCGTCGTCATCGGAAGAAACAGCAAGCGTGTTCGTCGTCAATATGAGGAGGCTAATGCTACTCCAACTCCACATGCTGATGGATCTCCATCTGCTCCTCCAGGCAACCCACCAGCCGTTCCACCAGTTTTCAACCAGCCAAAGACTCCAAATGGAGCCAATGGAAACGGACCAACCTGTAACTGCAATGCTGATAACAAGTGCCCAGCTGGACCAGCAGGACCAAAGGGAGTTCCAGGAGTTCCAGGTCTCGATGGAATCCCAGGACTTGACGGAATCCCAGGAGTTGGAGCTGATGACATCGCCCCACAACGTGAATCTGTTGGATGCTTCACTTGCCCACAAGGGCCAGTTGGACCACCAGGAGCTCTTGGAAGACCAGGACCACGTGGACTTCCAGGACCAAAGGGACAAAACGGAAACCCAGGAAGAGATGGACAACCAGGACATCCAGGAGAGCAAGGATCATCTGGACCAATTGGAAAGATCGGAGAGCCAGGACCACCAGGAGAGAAGGGACGTGACGCTGAACACCCAATCGGAAGACCAGGACCAAAGGGAGCCAAGGGAGATCAAGGACCACCAGGACCACCTGGACAAAATGGACTTCATGGACCACCAGGAGAGCCAGGACCAGTTGGACCAGAAGGACCAACTGGAAAGCAAGGACGTCAAGGACCAGACGGAACTCAAGGAGAGACTGGACCAGATGGACGACCAGGAAAGGATGCCGAGTACTGTCATTGCCCAGACAGAGCTCCACCATCAGAAGCTGTCAACGGAAACCGTGGTTACAGAAACTTCTAGATTTCTGTTCTTATTGTTATCTAATAAAGTTGTTCAAACTATTTTTGACTGTTAATACAAAAAACATTCAGATGAAGCTCATCCAGTTCACTACCATACATACAGATCAATTAAAGCAATCGGCCTTTTCTCTGTTTTCAGTTCACCAAAACAAGTTCTCCAACTACTAAAATAACTTTGGAAGTAGGATAAATAGCTGACTCCGCTTCTCACTTTGAGCACAACAATTGACAATATTTAGTAAAAAAGCACCGTGTGAAAACGACAAAAAGGTGTCAAAATTCGAGTTGAAAGGACAAATAATCGAGAGGTGGTGGATTGAAAAAAAAAAGAAGAGGAGGAGAAGGCAATCGGATATGTGGCATTTTCGGGCGGTGCCTAGTCCGTCCAAAATAAATATGGCGGGGAGAAGGAAAGCACAACAGAGATATCTTCGGAAGAGTGTTGAGAAAAAAGGCGATGTGGGGTGCAACTCTCTTTCACTCACTTTCCTCCTCCCCCCTTCTCCGTAATAGAATTCAAAGAAGATGTGCGAAACTTGTCATTCATTCATTTTGTGCTCTCTTCTCTCTTCGTCAAATCATTCAAGCAGCCTGTCGTCGTCCTCGACGCCTTCTTCTTTCTTCTGTCTTCTTCTTCTTTCTTCTTTTCTTGTCTGTCTTGATTCAAGAGGCGTGGGAAGGAGGAGTCCACTAGGATTCCTTGAACCGATTCGGTGAACAAGTTTACTTTCCAGTAACCACAATCCATCACCACTCACTTTCTTTTTTTTTCTTTTTTAATTCCATCCCCTAAGGGGAAATTCGAGAGCTTCTAGAAAGAGGACCAAAACGAGGTGTCCCAATTGAATATTCATCATTCTCTCGCCGATTCGGAATTAATATTCCAGCTATTCCTCTTATTTTTCATTCTTCCCCTCCCCAATCCTCTTCTCTGCCTGTTTTGTTTCTTCCAATTCATTTTCAGTTTTTTCTGGGGAGTCTTACTATTGAAAACCTAGGTTCCATGAGTTCATAATTCCACAACTCATCATGAACGGATTATATAAATTCTAGATGTTATTGTTCGTGCTAATCCCACGATATTCATCAGACATCTCCATTCATTCCTTCGTGTAAATAATTTTCAGTTAGTGTTTTGGAACATTATGCTAGAAAACTGAGTTACTTTCATCTTCTAAACTTGGGCAACGTGTTTTATTCCGGATCTGCAACTAAGACATGTGCATACTGTAACTACATAGGCATAGGTTTTGGAATAGTAGGTTTAGGACTCGTGAGAACGTGTTTCCAATTTAAAATAAAAACTGTTCGACCGTTAATATTCCTGAGACATCAGTACAATTCTTGAATCTCTTTTCAAGTACAGTATATCTTATAAAAATACAATGTCTTGAAAATACGTCCATTATATTATGTAATCTGGAAGATCAGGATATAGTTGTTTACCAACCTATCCTCGATCCAACTTTTTTTTTCATTTTCATCCTAATAAGAAACTGCATTTTCTTGGAGCACGTCTTCATATATTTACACGTCTTCTTTCCTTTCCATTCCTTTACTTTTCTCTTCCACGCCATCTCGCTTATTTTGCATCGTAATAGGATTGCGATTCAAGTGTTGACAATTCTTTCACACTATTTTCCGTTCAGTTCCGACGGCTTCAACTTCTCTTCCACGTCTTCTTCTTCTTCTCCTTCTGCATCACCTAAACTCTTCAAAAGCTCCACTATCCAGAAGACGTCTTCTATTCAATTCGCCCTTTCAACCTTTCTATAGAACTTGGTCTTCTTTTTCCTCTTTTGCTTCTTCTTTTCCTCTGATTTTCCGACTCAATAGAATAAAATAAGAACACAATGAATGGGAAAGAAAAAAGGAAAAAAGTAGGAAAAAGAAAAAAGAAGAAGAACTCAAAAGAAGGCTGAAGAAGCCTGCAAAGAGTGTCTACGACTTTCATTATGAGTCTAATTACGGGAGAGAATACGACTGATTCTTCCTTCATCATCATCATCAAAAAGTTCTCACTTTTTCTTCTTCTTCTTCTTTTTGCAGTTTCTTTCCTTACTAGAGCATGATGTATCTCCAATTGTTTATATTTAGATGTACATGATGATGTCTTCTTGATGACAACTGTTTCTTTCTTGTGCACTTTGAGACATTCCGTAGTTTTTGAGACTACTTTTTGATGTAACTGAAACTTTCATTGGTTCAGTATCATTTCAACTTTGATCAAAAGTTAGAAACTGTCATACTGTTCCACATTTTGTAGCTACTGGGCAAGGTTACCGGTATCTCTCATCAGGTGTCTTTTACAGTAATGAAGACGTTGTCTATCCTGGAATAGACTATCCATTTTTTTCTTTTAAATATGGCTCTGGTACTAGTCAACATTTTCAATCAATCAGTTTCAATTACTTCATATTTTTGGAAGTTGCAGCTTCAAAACTGGATCAAATAAGTGTTTTTTGAGGGATTATAGGCCATCTTGCTTGGTACCAACAATTTCGTTACGAAATGTAGACTTGAGTTAATTTTATCTATGTTTTCAGAATACCTAATCATAAATTATAAGATCTCCATTTCTCAATCAACCTATTTTCTTGAAATGATCTTATTCCAAATCCCGAATGGCCCATATCAATCTTTCTGATTCTTCAAATGACTTGCTCAATTCGTTTCAACCGGAAATCATCCTTCCTGTCTTTTTTCGTTCCAGCTCATCATGTCACTTTTTATGTACATCTTTTCCTTTCCCTGCTCTTTTATTCATTTCGTCTCGAAATTCAATCCGAAAAGGACCAATTTCCACTTATTGTTGTTCTCTTGTCCTTTTTGTTCTTCACCAATCACTCTAATTTCCTTCTAAACACCATCCCCTCACATTCTCTCCCCCAACACTTGTTTTCTGTGTCATTACTGAAGAAGGAAAAAGAAAAGAGAAACGATTGTTTATTGTGTCAAGAAGTGGTGTCAATCTGAAAAAGAAAAAATTGAAGAGAAAAAGAAAGATGGAAGAAAAGCGAATGAGAAATAAGAGCCGTTGGCGTGATGAAAAATTGAAAATTGGAAAATTGGAATGGGTGTGGCATGCGTATACATTCATAAATCACAGTTTGCAAGCAGTGATTGATGAATTTTTTTTTAGGAGAATGAATTGGAATTCAGATTTTCTGATATTACTTCAAGCATGTTTTGATGGCGTGGTTTTTTGTGAAAATCTGTTTCAAAACAAGTTTTTCATTGTTTTTGTTGCAAAAGTAGTTTTCTAGTGTTCTTACTTTTGAGCGGACAACTTGGGGATTATAGAACCATACCAGAAAAATGCAAATAACAAGAGAAAATAATAAAAACGTCGCTCGTGCTCACAGAGAAACAAAATGAATCTAGAAAATGGTATTTTGTAAACAGATTATATTTAGAGTCTAGTTATAGTTTATTCCCTGGGTTTCAAGAAGACTTCGATTTCTGACTGCAAAAAACATTTTAGGCTTCGTAATTGATAAGTAAACACCCATGTGAACAGCATGCGTAGTACCTTTAAGTTAAACTTATCTAGAAGGAAACTATCAGAACCCTGTATCATCAGAATAGTAAGAGAACAAAGCAGGAAACTTCAAATAAACTCCTCAGTACCGTACTCATTTGAATCACAAGCTGCCGTTTCCAGAGCCTCAGAATTCAAGTTCATAATCAAGCAAATATTCCGAGCACATGTTTGATTTCCTTTCCTAGACTTCTTTCTAATTAGTTATATACGTTCTTTGTCTCTTGTTTCTCCTCATTTTCTCCCCTCCTTCTTATGTCCCTTGAGACTTTCTCCCCACAAAAAGAGAACGGTTTTTTTCAGGCGCGACGTCTTTGACCCCATAAAATCAGACGAGATTTGGTAGATGGCCCCATGGGATACGTGCACGTTGTGCTCTTCTGGTAAGTGTCTGTGGGTCGTGGGGCTGCTCCTTCCGGGAGTAGTGGGGTGCCGGGCCAATTCGTCTTCTCCAGAATAAAAGCGCTTCTTCTCCTTTGCCCCCTCTTCTTCTTCTTCTGCTTCTTCTTCTACTACCCCCGGTCGTTTTTGTTTTCGACTCTCTCTATTCCGCCCCATATCGTCCTCTTCGCGCATCCCTTTGGATATATCGCTGGGTGTGCTCCAACAGAGCCGACGACAACGACGCCAAACCGAATTTAACTCTCTTCCCCTATTTCTATTCTCTTTTTCCCTTCTTTCTGGTGGGACATATAGGAGAAGAAGAAGAAGAGTCGGACGAAGAATCGACGATTCTATCGGACGAAAAGGCATATATTTTCTGCTCGAATGCTCTATTCGGAATCGACGCCAACACGGCTGCTCGACGAGCCCTAACACCTGACCTCATCCGGGAGATGCTCTTCATTCTAACTATTCTGTTTAGGCTTTCATTGTCACATCTACCAAATGATACTATCGAAGAAGCACCACCATCAATTGCAAAGTTCTCAGCCAATATTGTCAGAGATTTCGAAACTCAATCAAGATTTTCTTTAGTTCAATCGGTAAGTCTTTTTAGATTTGAGAGTAGAAATGCCATTCGAAACGAAGCGTGAAAATTTGGATATCCTGAATAGCTCTGAACCGTCAACAGGGCTCTATGCTGAAGAAGTCGGTAGAAAGAAAAGTGGAAATCTGAAATGATCATAAATTTTGTAACCCTTTTTGTAGAAAAGCAAGATTATCATTGCAGTTTAGTTTTCCGAAAACAGATACTTGATACAAAGGATAATATATGACGTTTCTAATCATCAAACTTAAAAAGTTTAAAAACCTGGAATCATAAGAGCTTAGGTTTTCGGATCACTCTATGCTTTCACTAATTTTGCTCATGTAAAAGTACAAAGCAAATTTCTAAGTTAAAGTACACAAAGCTGACCATCAAAAGCTTTTAGAAACTCCCTTGGGACTTGAAAACCGACATCACTAATAAGCCCAATTACCCAAGCTCTCTCCCTTTTCTTCACTAAAATTTCGTCCTTCAGGAGTTCGAAAAACTAAAACCGGATATCAAATCAAAAAGGGAAGATGCTGCAGAAAAGCTTCGTGAAGCGACGGAACATCTTGATCGACTTGTCACAAACAGAGTTCAGGCACTTAAGGTGAGCTTTTGAAACTTCTTTATTCTGAAAAAAGACTACAACCATGTCTCTTTTGGTTTCCAAAAAATGCATAGAATGTTCCATGTCTATTTTTCTCCTTGTCACGAAGAATAGAAAGTGAACTATAATTACAAGAAAAAAACAATAAATAAATTCCCCGGAGCAGGACATGTGAATATGTTATTTGAGTGCTCTCATAACTTATATGACTCTTTCTCTTGAGTACTCTTTTCATAATTACGTGCCATATCCGTTTGTTGATGTCCATCAAATTGCTCTCTTTTTTTTGCAGAAATTGGCTGTCAGTGCCGAGGCATCAGCGGCCTCTTTCGATAAGTATGACGATCAAGCATACGCAGTTCCACAACCCGACAAGAGATGTGAAGCGTACATGAAAAAGATGAATGAGTCTGATATGCATTTTATATCAAATATGGTGGAACAAAATTCAAAGTCTGGAATTCATATAACTGTCGAATCGTATCAATGTGATCCACGTGTGATGAGAGATTTCGATTGGACTGGTACTGAATTCATTGAAAATACAATGACAGATAATAAGAAAAAAGATCCAGATATGGGACAACAATATATTGGAACTTATTCTGGATTGACAAGAATGTATCCAAGTATGTTTTCTTAATTGTTGAGTTTAGAGGGTTTTGTTTTGTCGTTTTGAAAGAATTGATAATTTTAGTGTTAAAAAACTTCACATTCCTTCAGGAAGACATTGGAAAGTTGAGCCAGCTCCAATCACTATTGATTTGTTTGATCCAAGGTTTCGTCCTTGGTTCGTAAATGCTGAATCTGTGCCAAAAGATATTGTATTTCTACTTGATTAGTGAGTCTCCATTTCCTTTTTTATCCCAAAATACTCTCGAATTTCAGTTCCGGAAGTGTGAAAGGACCCACTATGCATCTGATCAAGATTACAATGATGTACATCCTCTCGACTTTAAATCCAAATGATTACTTTTACGGGGTCTATTTCAATAATCATTTCAATCCTATAATCGGATGTTCTAATCGAACTTTCATGCCAGCGACAACAAGTAATAAGAAGGTGTTCTTCGAAGAATTGGGTATGCTGGAAGAAAAAGATCAAGCTCATTTTTCAACACCTTTGAAGTTTTCTTTGGATGTTTTGAGAGGAGTATGTCGTTGCATTATACAAAAAACTTTTTAAAAACTAATTTCAGAATCTTGATTCCAACCAATCATTATTTGCTGATTACCGATCCGAAGGGCACAAACTTTTGATAATCTTCACAGATGGCGTCGATGAATGGCCACATCAAATCCTTGACGAAGAGTTCCAGACAAGAAATAGTGAGCTTATCAGGATCTTCGGATACGCAATGGGTTACGGTACAAGTCTTCTACCTCTCCAACAATATATGGCTTGCAAGTCACACGGAGGATACTCGGAAATCGATTCAATAATGGATGTGAAACCACAGTCACGAATGATTCAGAATGTGTTGAGTGAAGTGAGAGGAAGTGAACTAAAAGGAACAAAACCAGATAAAAGAGAACCTAGTTGGACACAATTGTACATGGAAACTCAGGGATCGGGACCTACCGTAACTTTATCACTTCCAATTTTAACAAGTGAAGAGAGAATTTGGCATGAACAGAGTCTCGCAGGTGTCGTTGGTGAGTATGATCAATGGTTTAACTAGTTTTCTTATGAAACCTTTTCAGCTATTGATATATCCATAAAGGAGCTGACTAAGTATCTGCCAACATCCAGTGAACAAATGTATGGATACATTGTTGATAATAACGGAATGCTCATTTATCATCCACAACTCCAAATTCCAGTGAGTATTTACTTTTTCATCTCTTATAAGATCACTAACTTATAGAAAACCGAAGTTCATTGCGTCCGTCGTAGTGCATGCTATGATGCACAACAAGTGAAACAAAAAGCAGGATCCGGTCTTCGAGTTCATTATGGATTCAGTGATGAACGAGTTTATAGACTCGTTGGATTGATTGATAGTATTCCTACATTGGATATGGTAATTGTTTCACTTGTAAAACCTCAAAACAATGAAAATATTCCAGTACGATTTGGAAGGAGATTCCACTGCAATCAGAGATTTAAGAAGACGAATCACAACAAAAACTTGTTATGAAGAAGCTATTAAAGATGTAAGATTATTTCTGAAATTCGATGATTGTATAAACCTAATGAACTCCAGGAATCGAAGGAATATCATTGTGCACACATCAAAGATTCTCCATTCACCTTAGTGATCGTGAATAATCTGGAGTTAAAGACAGTTTACTATGATGAAGATGTACCAGAATTGGGACTTTCTGACAACAAACTAGTCACATTTTTCTATCAAAGAAGAGACGTCTGCCAGTGGAAGCTGGATGAATATCAAGCATTCGATCGGTTCAGAGTTTGGGCAGATATCTCTGATAAGGAAATATGTGCACAGGATGATATGAGAATGCCAAGAGCTTTTACAAAAGCATTGGAAGGCTGGGCACAGTCATGGCCAAAATCAGGTAAGGGTTGCTAGGAGAGGCTTTGTGAGGTCCTATGACTGAAAAGTTAAACAAAGTAAACTTCAGATATTGAACACACAACATGTCTCCTCGTACAATTTCCCGATAACGCTTCAGTTCCGCATTACGTTAACAGTTTTGTTCACACTCGATCGAAACTTACTGCTTTCTATCCTACTTGGTATGTAACACCCCTATCAGAAATTGTTTTTGTTTATCAGCGTGTTTTCAGCTCAAGTCATGACATGAAAGCAGTCAACAAAAAGTTTGATGAAGAAATCAAAGTTACTGATAACAATGACTTCGTGCAGTTTTCAATGAGATCTGGAAGCCTTTTAATTTACCGAACTATAGCTGATTATGAAAATAATCGGCTGGCTGTTGTAGGAACTCAATGGAAGGAAAATTTCTTTGATCAGTATTTTGATAACTTCACGAAACAACATTCAGATTGGAAAGTGTGCAGAAAGGTTCGTCCAAAACCTGAAAACCTTGAGCTACGAAATTCTATGTTTTCAGCAAGAATGTTCGATAATCACTAGAAATGGCCATGTGATTGCATCTTCTGCCACTCGTCAACCTTCTCATTTAGCCACTTTTGATCCACAGTTACTCGAATCTTTAGTAAAAGTTAATTTAGTTTCTATGTGAGATAATTGTTTCATGGAAAACAAATTCTATGTATTGTTTCCAGAAAATCTTGGGTAGACGTTCAATCAGAATGTAAAGCGAAGCGAATAGCTCCTTGGAGTAGTGCAGCCCCAGCATCGAGTAGTATTCTTCGTTACTTTGTTACCTCAATCTTCAAATTGGCAAAAACTTCATTCTGGAAAAATCTTTTGGAATCTGCGTTTACTTTGGTGGATGCTCAACCATCAATGACTGGAAAGACGTGCACTTTCCAGAAGATCAAACCATTTGAAAGATGCTTCATGAAATTTTTCCATTATCGAATGACTTTAAATATCACTAAACAACTTCAGTTAACAGGAATGTCTACGTGTTCACGGTGAGCAAATTTTGAGATTCAGAAAACAATGGCTAACTAAAACATTTTCAGATATGCCAAATTATATCCAGTGCCAAACACAACTCTCTCACTTATAATATCAGATCGTGCCTGTAGTAGTTATAGACCAAAAAGAAAGTATGAAGCAGAACCGAGAAAATGTGAGTTTGTGAAGAGGAGTGCCCTACTATTAGAGTTTGGATTATAATATACCTGTTTGATTTTCAGTAGAAAAGTGTGAGGTAGTACACTCTCACGCTCGTCGTCGGCCAGATTCTCTCAATGATTGGAAGATAGAACTTCAAGTATGTTTCATTCAAATTAATAAATAGGTTTCGTTTTAACAACACCTATGTTTCCAGAACAAACACGTGGATTGCATCAATGCCACACCTCTAATCAGACCTCTAATCATAACAATTCTTCTTGTTTTCATATCATCATTTCGGATATTCTAGTCCAATTTATCCCTTTTTTGACTGTGAAATATGACGTGTTCTCAATGTGAAATTCACTTTCCTTTTGCTATTATCCAAATGTGTTTTTATCATCAACAATCGTCTACGGGTGACTCAAATGAATTTGTTTTCATTTCCTTGTCTTGTTCAATGGATTTACAGTCATTTGATTAGTAAGCCAGGTTTTATGATAGGATAATCTCTAAATGATCATAAAGGGGAGGTAGAAAAATGCACAGTTGCAATTTCATTAAGTGAAGGGAACAGAATCTAGTCAAGAAACCCAGAAGTGATTTCTGATAATACTGTCAACTGTACTGGATCAAGGGAAGAATAGTGTCATACTTGTTATTGTAGAAAGAATGAAAGATCTGATCGCACGAAAAAAGATTTGAAATATGTAATGAATTGTCATTAAGAAGTATCCAGACGGGAGTATATATTCGACTACTGAATCGACAAAACTTATTTTGTAAAGAAAAAGTTCAAATCAGCTCGTGGAACAGTCGTGGACATTATTAGATACTTATTTGTTTTACTGATTCAATTTTTAGAGGATGTGTTGCTGGTCGGAATTGAAATTCTGACTTCCGCGAATTGTTTTTGCTAATGCAAAATTGTAGGAACTAAAATACCAGATATGAATAGTTCTGGTGTAGAATATCCGCGAATTCGCAAAAATAAAAACACATTGATATCAGTTTGTTTCTTGTTTTGTGGATTACTTTCAGCTATGGTTCGGGTTATCTGCTGCTGTCAGTCTAGAAGGATAAAAACCTACAGATTACTTAATCGCAACTAAAACTTTAAGCGGGTTCATACTTCAGGTGATCCGGATCACCGAATCTTCAAAGCCGAGAACTGATAATTTTCAAAATAAAAACTCAGTTGAACCTGTTAGAACTTTACTCCGAATTTCCCCCTTGGTCCCTAATTTCTATACTTCTTCCAATTCTTTCCGTTCTCGTCTTCTAACCTTTGCCCGCCGATCCCATCCCCATCGTGACGTGAAACGAGGTTTCTCTTGAGAATTCGAAAGCACAGTTTCTGCCTTTCCACACACTTTTTGCACAAGTTAAAAATCCACTTATGACTGATGACTCGCCCGCTTTTTACTTCCAAATTCACGTGTCACCTAAGTCCGTGGGTGTACTTATTCTCTTTCTCTTGTATTGTAATCTGGGAAAGTGGAAAGAAAACGAGGAGGCGGGGAGAAGAGGACCCTTCATCTGAAATTCAGGTGTTTGGTAAACTCCTCCCCAAAATGTGGACAACTATAAGAAGGCTGAAAGACTCATGCTTTTTTGTGTCCATAATTTTCAGTTTTACTTCTTTTCCTGCTTTCTCATAGTTTTGTAAGATTATTAAAAAGAGCTTAGAAAGAAGACTCAGCAGACCGTGCAGTCATAATATTCTCATTTCTTGAAATGACGAATTGTATAAAGCCATCAGTCACATCTCATAAATTTTGCCCATAGAAACTCATCAAAAGTACCTTAATATAAAAGAAGCCAGCTCATTCTTTTCTTAAGAAACTCTTCCACTTTTAATTAAAATCAAAATAGAAAAACGGCGGTGATGGCTCAGACTGTTTTATTATTCTTCATTTTCCAAAGATCCTATTGTTAGGATAGTACTACCTCACATCACTTCCATTCATCTTCTCCTTGGCTCAATCTCCTTTTCTATTCTTCTTTTCCTCATTTTTGATCATACTGGACTGACTCCTAGTCACTTCTAATCATCTAGATACAGAATTGTGTTTTCATTTTCATTCAGTATTTGCACAACGGACTCAATATAAATACCCGAAGGTGTTCAGTCTCTCTTTCCGATTTCTGATTTCGTCTGGAGAAATATAATTAGAAGTGCTATTTTATTTCGTTATTTTGATCATGTTCCCCACTGGTTCAACATTTGGTTCGAGTTTAGATTGTGAGCGTTTGGCTCAATAGACTTACCATATCTTTATTCCAATAAATTCTAAACTAGATCACAAAGAAAACATCAATAGTAACGAAAAGTTTCTGCAACTGTAAGGAACGATTTTCTCGTGAAAAGTCATAGGATTGATTCTTGCAATCAGTATCTAGGTGACGGTTTTTGTAGTTCTATCATCTTATATTTTGATCAAGGAAGTTTTTTTTCTGAGGTGTCAGAACCATAGAACACCCCTAAGAAGTCGTCAGCTACACCGTATCTTTCTGGGCGTATTATTCCTCAAAAAAACATCAAGAAGACATTCCTGATAAGACAAAATTCCATCGAAAACCAACCGGAAATGATCAGATCATATCTACGACCCCTCTGAAAACAATGATTAAAAAATCATTTTTCTTCTGGTGCTGACTTGGAATGGAACAGAATTCCTTATAAATTGCAACACGATTACTGATTTTTCTCATTATTGTTTTCTTTTTTCCTGCACATGTTCTCACGAATTCTCTTCATAACTTCTTGAAAAGTAATCAACCCACTCCATCTTTTTCCGTATATAAATACAAGCAAATTCATTTTCAGTATTCAACAAGAAATGCGATTCCTCATCTTGGCTCTTCTCGTGCTCTTCGCCATCACCCAGGCTTATCCATCTTCGGATTATCAACCTCGTTACCGCAAAAGCCAAACTCGTAAGTTTCTAGAATCTTTTGATTGTATTTTTATTGTGTGCTTTATTTTCAGAAGAGGCTAACATTCAACCATTCATTCGATTCCGTAAATCGACTCAACCGCAACAAAACTGGATGTTCCGTCCGGATGCTGCTCCCTACTTCGAATGAGTTCTGAATGTTCTCAAATAATTCCAAAATGTTAGAAATCTAAAATGTTTCAATACTCTTTTAACTTTCTTTTTTTCTATTTCGAGGGGAAATTTTTGAAATTGTGAGCACTATTTCGATAACGTCATTCGTCGTCTGATTCTTATTCGATATTATAATAAAGCCTTCAATTGTTAATTCATTTTTTTTTTGTTTTTCGGTTTCTGAGAAAAGGTGGCAAACATAATATGATTCAATCATGATTGGGTTACTGGCGTATATACGTTTTGTAAAGTATCCAAATTGATCAAGTTTTTGTCGATTTGGAATTTACGAGGTATCAACAACTTTCCAAAGATCCGAATAAATTCATCATTACAAAGCACAAATGAAGACGGGATGAGATCCATGGGCATAATACCTGAATTATCCAATGATTCAAAAAAGATTTGGAAGCAAATTGTGATGGGAAAATCCTACAAAGAAATGACGTTTTGAAATCATCTGTAGAAGGAATATGAGTCCGGAAGAACTTCAGTTTTGGAGGGATTTTTCAAATTATAATTCAGCGTTTCCTCTTTTAGAACGGCATTAAGCATCGTATGTTGTGGAGATGGAGTGAGTATCGGATTGCAATTCACATAACCATAACAAAATATCAGCCTATATCTTTCGAGTTCAGCAATGTGTTGTCTCTGAAGCTCTTGGAATCTAGTGTTATAGTTATCCTATTACCGTGGTAAAAATTGTAACTTTATTGTCTAGTTTTGACGGATTATTTCACACCTTCAGGTTTTTCTCTCTAAAAACCATCTGAAGAATATGTCCCATTCTTCCAGGTCAGCTATCTCAGAAATAAGAGTACCGCGGCAGCGGTGTTTAAAGCATTAATAAGTCCAGTTTGCAACTCATTTAAATTGAGATGTTCATTGCAGCTACTTTTTGTTTTTTATAATATTTGTTAGATATCAAATGAAGTGTACCAATTGTTTGTCTACTTAATGTTCCTCTGGTAGCACTTATCAGATCAAACATACACCCACTACACTTTTTGTGTTCTAGTACATCTTCTTAATCCACTTACTTTTCTCCCTGAAAATGTCACATTTTCATTAACAAGGAAAATGGAGAAAAGAGAGTGAGTATTAACCAATTAACGGATTATATTGCGATGCGGTGTGCGCATCAATTGAGTTGTCTTATATGTTTTTTTCTTCTTTTTTTTTCTCCATCTTCTTTTCTTATTCCTTTAAGTTGCATCGACAGGAAACAGTGTTGAAGAGATGGAAACGTAGAGATAAGTCACCGGAAAAGAAAGAAAAAAAGCAGCTTGCTCCTCGTTTTCTTGGCCCAGGAAACCCTCAAAGCCTTGGCAATTGATATCCACACAGAGGCTCACTTTCTTCTCTCTCACTCCAGAGAAAAACTTTCTTTCCGTGAAGGACGGCCACCCAATTTTCTAGTTGTTTTTTCTTTACAAACAAGTTGATGCATCCTCATATCCTCTTTTTTCTTTCCCTTCGACCTTCTGGATTCATAAACATGTTTCCTTTTTCTTCAATTTCCGTTGCTCATCTCTTCTATCATTTCTTCTTCATTTCATTGCCATCTGCATATGTGCTAACGGACACAAGAGCAGATGAGATGAGATATATACAAGCGGAAAAAAAAGAGAGAGAAAAATAGGAAAAAAGATTGTTTCTCATCGGTCTCTCTGGATTTCATCCTATTTCTGGTTTTTATATATTTGATTATCATCAATCAGTTCGTTTGTTCGCATGTATTCGTTACGAAATTGAATTGGAGTTTTTGAAAGATTCGGATGGAAGACTCCAAAAAAAAAAAAACAGTTCTGTCTCTTTCTGTTTGGAACCCCTTAGTAAGTCGAGATTTTTCATCTGACGTCTGATTTTTCGAAAACGCTGTCTTACGGTAGCTCTAGTTTAACCACTAATTTAGTAGTATTCTACCATAATCCTTTTTCATGTATAATGAAGGCTTCAAAAGACTTCACAGGTCCTTCGCGGACGTATCCGTTATGTGTTCATAATATTTCTGATGTGTAACGGGTCCGTTACCGTCCGTTCGCGACAGTTTTGCTCGGGAAACATACGTAACGGATCCGTTACGCATAATAAACCTAACGAGCACATAACGGATACGTCCGCGAAGGACCTGTGTTGGCAGTTTTATGGGCTCTGGTTTGACCTCTATATTCTGGCACATTTTTCAATAGTACAGGTTCACAATAGTTTCCATAGCCACCAAGAATTTTGCATTCTTCACGTATTTCCTAAAGTTCATGACCAAGTTTTCATCATTTCTGTTCTAGGCCACTCAGAAATTCATCCATCATTCCTATTTCAAACTTCGAAAGTTTTTTTCTCTGGAGAATTCTCCCCTTCACTTTATGTTCGTTTCGAAATTTTTGATATCTTAGCTCGAATTCCGTTGAATAAATTATTACTGACTCTAAAAAATGTCCGAATCCGGACTATACCCGAATTTGTGTCTTCTGACTTATCCTATAATCCAAATAGGAAATTTTTCCAGGAACGAAAACGATAAGATAATCAGAATATAGATTTTGGGCTTCTCTTCACTCTACATCATTCTATTTTTCCACTTCTTCTCCTTCGAGCCGCCTCCTTATCAACTTCAACGATGACATGACAGCTTCTTCGTGGGAGGGAGACAGCTCAAGGGAGTTGAGTTGGCTGGCTTCAGAGTTCAAGTAATTCTAGACATCGTCGTGGCTTCCTATTCCATTCTTTCTATCCTCTTCTTTTTTTCTCTTTTTTATTCATTGGATTCATTTCAGAATCAGTCAATTTCTGCCTGACTCATGTCCTAACACCTCTAGTAGTGCACCACAAAACGCCTTAGAATATGTCAGTAGAAAGAAAGAAAAAAGAAACCAATTTGCAGTATGCGTTTCCCGAGTTCAAAGCGAGCAGTCTTCTTCTTTTCTCGAGGTGCTGGAATAAAGAATAATAGTTGGTTGGTGCCCTTTACGCGGACACCTTCTCGTTTGCCCTTCCCATTCCATTATATTTTTTTCCAATCTCTTGTTATTCCTACCAGAAGGTGTCCTAGAATTCATTCTCAGAACATCCAGTCTATACAATTTTCACCGAAGGCTTAGCCCTTATCCTTCCCTTCCCAACGCCTCAAGACCTCATAAAGCCAACAGATTTATGGGTGCCGTGGAGCCGCCGTGATGCCTTTTTCTCCTATTCAGCCATTCATTTTGAAATGTGTTTTTATGGATGTGTCTCTTTTTTTGTTGTGTGTTGTCAAAACAAATGAATAATGGAGAACGTTTGTTGGGGAACCTTTCCTCCGGGGAATATGACTGTTTTATGAACCATAGGTTGGATTCGGGAAAGAGGAAAGCATACAAAAACAGACGGAAAGCTGGAATTCTAAACCATTTTCCACACGTAATTTGAATTAAATCTTTGTCTTGATTAATCTTTTTGAAAACCCGGAAAAAACTATTCCGTCAGCTCCGGCAAAAAGAAGACCTTCGTTTTTCTAAAGTTCAATTTTGTCAAATCCCATTTCCTTCTTCAGGAATCCCATCTCAATCCTTATCCGGATAATCTCCTCATTATCAGACTTTCTTTTTCTTCCAGTTCTCCTCAAAACATTTCTCCTTCTCATTCAAACTGAAATCATATAAAAATCTTTAAAAGTTCACAATCAGGTGCCTTCTAAAGTGCCTCATTATATTTCCTTTCTTCTTTCCTTTCTTTGTGTATCCTAGAATATTAAAACGACTTTTTATGTGTTGCTTTTTACTTTAAACAACTACATCTCTACAAACCTTTTTTCATTGCTTCTTACTCTAATTCTCACTTCTCTACTTCTTCACGACATACGCCCAATTTCACATTGTCTCATGCTCCAAAACTTTGCAGATCCGTTTCGTCTTTTCATTCGTCTAAGAAGTAGAAAAAAGAAGTTGCTGACGACATGGCTAGTAAGTTTTTATCCCGTACTACTTGGGTTTTGTTTTCCATTTCCTCCGAATTCTTTATTTCTCCGGAGGGAGTAAGTTCCTCTGTTTGTATACCTAGAAGATGTGGAAATAAGCTTAGTCGGAGCATTTGGAGAATTGAATGGATTCTTCTTGAATTGAGGGAAGATAAAGATAAATATATTTCAGACTGTCCTCCTCATTGGACTGGTGCAGCATGTGATTGGCCTATTTGTGTCCATGGAAGAGCAAATCCGGCGACAAAACTATGTAATTGCTACAATTATTATTCTCCTCCGTTTTGTATTTCATGTTTGCCAGGTTAGAATTTCAAAGTAAAGATGAGGTGAATCATCAAAGAATTTCAGGATATTGGGGAGAATCATGTGATCGTCAACCTTTGAAAGGGGTCACTTCAGCAAGTGATTTTCCAATTCGAATTCCACCGTTTCTTGTTAAACCGATTCTTTTTGCGATTGCTGTACTCTTCGTTCTACTTTTTGTGTTTCTCATTTACAGGTTTGTCAGATACCAAGCAACGTGGGATTCGAGAGTACTCATAATCTATTACAAAAGCTAACGTTTATTTATTTCAGAGTACGAATATACATTCGAAGCCGTAAACCACCACGCTATGATGACATTGCCAAAGACCTTCCACCTCCATATTCATCATAAACTTCCCTACCGTATTCTTTTTTCTATGCTCTTCTCTCCGCTTTCATTCACTTTGTATGCTTAATACGAGTTCCATCATTCTCTTTTTTCCCAATTTCCATTTTTCTTATACCAGTGTATTTCTCAACGAAACTAGAAGTCGTTTCTTTATCAAATTCAAAGTAACCTTTTTTTTAATAAAATTCAATAATAAATTAATAAATAAGTAATTCAGCGTTGCGTTTATTTCATTCCTGGATGACACGCTCTTCTCCGGTTCGACCATTCGTTACCGTAATTTTCGGAAGAGGACCCAGATCCCGTTTTGCGGCGATTTCAGCTGCCTGTAAAGTAAATATTGAGAGAAACGGTTCAAGGGTTAACACTAGGCTTTGAGACAATCCAAGCGTTTAACTTTATTAGAAGGGCATAATGTGGTCTATAGGAACTGATGCAGCACAAAACTCTACTGTACTAACAAGTTTAACACGAGAAAATAGATCTTTGTAAATGGATTTTATTAGGTTTTTAGTTTTTCAGTTCTGTTATAGTTTCGAAAAAACAAGATGCTCATCTTTCTTATTTTATCAAATATCAAGAATACCATAAAAATTGTAGTCGTTATCTTGTTTCTTTGATATTTTCTCTGGTATCACAATACAGAACCCTCATCAATCATATATCAGTCACTGACTCAATTTATCGGAAACCAAAAGCTATTATATTTTTGATACTTTTTCTTTCCCAATCGTGTTATTATTTCTACGTGGGAAATCGTCCGAAGAACCAACAATACAGACAATGATATCACTAATCTCTTTTCTCGGAACTTTTTTTGCAGACTTTTTATTTTTGTTTTTTCAGACACAAAAGAGAAGAGAAACCGGATACCAAAACGTGTGGGTTGTTATTTATCACAAAATAATATTTTTCTCACCTTGCTTCTACTGTACTTGAAGTGAAATTCTTTGAGGCAGGCAAGGAGTAAAATAAGTAGGATAGCAGTTAGAATACACACAGGGATCAATTGTTCCCATGGTGTTGGACCTTCGTAATCATCGATTATTGGTTCGCTTGTCATTATCTCATTTCTTGATTCACTTGACACTAGGAATGGAGAAAAGAGAAAGAGCAAAAGCCTGATGCTCCTTCGTTCATTCACTGTTGCTCCAAGAGGCCAAAACAAATAGAAAAGAGGGCTGGACTCGGTCAATGTCCGGACAGTGCGAAATCATCGAAAGGGTCGTGAGATTGCAGTCTATTGTATCTCGGAAAGAGAGAGGGGGGACAAACCATTTACGGATCTCGTTTTCATTGTTTTTGTATAGAGGAAAAGCAGAAAAAGAGAGCAAGAGGATGAGTGTTTATTTGTATGTATAAATAGACGATGAATATTTATCTCATCGTACAAAAAGTGACGTCAAAATGAAACTGTATTAGAGCAAATGGAATCCGTACAAAAGTGAGGAAAGAGAATTATGAAGAACAATTGAAAATACAAACTTCTGAAAGAATCGGAATGATATCTGATCGACAATTAAAGTGGTATCAATACCGTGACAATATTTCAGTTTTTAGGTCAAAAGCAATTATGAAATGTCTATAAGTTCGTTGATTGGTCCATGTTTTGATTTTTGAAATATTCAAGATTCACATATTCCGGATCTTCTCCCATTATCGCATTCTTAATTGTCCCGGAGAAAAGCATACTATCCGATGTTCCATATTCATCTTGACATCGGAGAAACTGAAAAAATGATCGTGTAACTGTATTTGTTCCTCTTCCCTTACATCTTCATCCAAAAATGGATTTGTTTGAATTGCAGGTGGCACTTCTGATTCAGGAACAGAGTGACCTCGTTGACGGAGTTCCGCATCAAGATGATATCTTAAATTTCAATTTTTCAAGGACGTTTTTCAAGAAACAAAACATCTGAGTTTTCGTAAGAAAAGAGATCGTTTAGGTCAATATTTGTACTTTCTCAGTTTGTATAATGACGTATTCCTCACCTATATTGTTGATATTTTTGTTGCGTTTGGAAGACGTACTGCTTCTCCTCCATCCCCAAAATTCGTAAAAAGTTTTCCAATTCCGGAATTTCGAAAGCGTCCCACTGAAACAATGTTGTTTGGTGTATGTCACATCTCTTGTATATCTTTCATCCAATTTGAAATTCTTTCTTTTCGCAATCAAGAAGAAAAAAAAGAAGAAAAAGAAGAATACATACCAGAATGTCTCCAGTGTCGTTTTCCTGCAAAACAAGTGCTCGGCCACAATGTGGACTTGGCCAGTTTAGAACAACTTTCAGAGGACACGCGTCGTCAGAAATTCTCGTCAGCTTCCCTGAAAGATGGAAAATGAGCAAAAGACAAGGTTTTTCGAGTGCCCTAAAAGTACAAAATCTAGAATATGACAGTCAAATCAAGGTGCAAAAGGAGTACATTTCAAACAAATCTGAGAATGGAAGAGCCATGGAGCATGGAAGCTCAAGGGATATGAACTTATCAAAACTTGCTGAAAATTTTCAGAAAAGCAATGAGTTTTTCAATATTATTTTAAAAAATTTTTCAAAAAACTAAAAACTCACTTGTTAAAGTACAGGTACTTTCGTCGGTGTGTTGCTCACACTCATAAAGAGCAAACTTTCTTGGATTATCTGCCACTCGGAACTTTTTCAACAGTGTTACAATCATCTTTCTTGCAGTGGTTTTACTATCGATATTGATAACTTTAGTAGTGTTTCTTGGGAGAAAGAATGAAGTAATTGTTCGTAGAGAAGATGTTTTAGCAGTTGATTTTGCAGTGTTAACAACATCGTAAACCGTCGGTGGAACTACTCCTTGAACTACACTGATTGGCCTACTTAAATTCATGTTTACGTGAATATGTCCTCCAAAGTTAATTCCATCTTCGTGTAATGTGATTTCCATTCCTCTCGCAATGGAATTATAAGCTTCTATTTTCCTTTCGAGATCGAGTTCTTTATATTCATCAGTCCATTCAAATGGGGTATCTTCTTTAACATATCTCTCAACAACTCGTAATGTTGTATGTCTTGATTCTGGAGGAGCACTCGCTTCTTTTCGAATACTGTCAACTGGAGAAAATGATTTTGGAAGTGTGAATGAGTTTTTAGTGGAGAATATTGGATTCTCTGCTGAAGTACTTGCATTCCCATTTTCCTTGTCAGATCCTGTACTTGAGCTCATTGCAGGTGGAAGAATAAGTCCTTTTGGAATAGTTCCTAATGTTCCATCTAGCTGAGGATATATTGAATCAAAATCAGTTGAAGAAGCAAGTGAACTTCCGGGAGATCTACAATCCAATGTTACCAGATCACGGCATCTAGCATGACATGTATAATTACAATCTGAAAATAGTTACAGATTCGATGAAAGGTCTAATAAAAAAGTCGAATCTTACGTTCACATTTCAGCGCTTCTTTAAGGATTCCCCAAATGAAATCTCCACATTTATCACACCAAGTCGGATGGAGTAGAGAATGTGTTTTGAAACTGTGATTATTTATTTTGTTAGCTCCTCCTCCTGTTGTTATTAAATCTTTCAAAGGTCCAAAATGTTGCCGTTCTATTGTATCATTCCAAACATGGTTAGAATCTAGATCAGCAAGGAAAGTGGCACCAAAATCCCAGATCTAAAGTTATGCGATGGTAGTCTTCATCAAAATCAGCGTAAAAACCTACATCAATTTGTTCAGAATCATCTTCTTGTCCACAATTATCTAGTTGCACTGGCCGGAACACAAGTGTACTCTCATCGTACTCTCCAATTGATTGCTCACTTTGTGGACTACTTGTGGATGATGTCTCCTATAACATTCAATCATTTTGTCACCTTTCAACTACTGCCACATGTCAACTTTAGTCGTAATAAAACCCACCATTTTTTCGTCTTTGATTCCTAACTGTGACATCCAATCGGGAAACAGACCCAATTGTGAGAGCTTTGTTCGAAGACCGCCGAACCAACTGAAAAAAAGAAATAAATGGTTTGAAAACGACAATGATGATGCTCTTTGGTGACAGGAAATAGTGTATGAAGTGGTGTAGGGATCCAGAATGAAAAGAAAAACGAGCAGATGGTCGATTGGGTGGCGCAGAATGTCAAGGGGATGATGGATTCAAATGTAGGTTATTGGCACCGAGAATATGGACAAAAGGGCAAGAAGAAAGAGGTCTACTTAGATGTCATTCCGCTTAAAAGAAGCTTCAAAGAATGTACTGGATTTTTGAAACTCTGGATAATTCCAATCTTAAAAAATAAAAGTCGAAAGTTCTCACTGAGTTGTTCCTTAACGTAAACAAATGAACATTATGTTATCAGCTTCAAAATTTTTGGGTCATGAATCAACATAAAATTGAAATTCTTAGGGAAGGCAGCGAAGGTTTATATCAAATTGATAAACATTATTTCGAATCAGAGGAGTGTGGAGAAAAGAAGATTTGATTGAGAAAAGCAAAAAGAAATCGGGGCAAAAAGAAGATATAATTGAATGTTTCCGTTTTATAAAAACATATGTTTTCTTGATATCTTCTTTCCAAAAATTGGAAAAAAAAGATTTTTCCTTGATGAGAATTGATTTTCATCAGAGTCTATATTCTATGAATCCGTATGGATAAGCTGAGATAATCTATTAGCTCCCTTAAATATACAATTCTGGCTGGAAGCCTAGTAGAAGTCTTCAGACATTGTTGGTTTTTCATAGCTGTTTGAAAAATGATAAGAAAATTCATTTTCATTTTGTTTTCAAGGCGACTCCTCCCAGAACTTCAGAGCCAATTTCTTCCATCCTAACTATGACAATTAATCAAGGAAAGAAAGAAAATCAATTCGTAAAACATGATAAATGATATCTATTGAACCAAGAGAAATGACTGCTGGGTAATGGGTGCGGTTCGACAAAGTGAAATGAAAAACGAGAGAAACGACCTTATGATCGGAGAAATAGAGGATCGATAAGTTTTCTTCGTCTTCTGGGATACGCAGACATTAAAAGATCTTACCCGTTCGATGAAGATGATGATGTTGATGGCTGAAATGCGTATGATTGGTAAGTCGGGTCGTCAGTCGCCACACGGATACTTGAATCACTTTCTGTAAAATACTCCTTTTCTTCTATCTTTTTTCTTTTTTCTTTCTCCAACAATCCGTTCTTTTTCTTTTACCTCTTGTCACTTCACTTTCAACTGATTGTCAATAAAAAAATGAAGAACAGAGTGAAAAAGTTTCGGTTGTAAACGTGCAGATCACTTATTTCAAATGTGTAAATGGCTCAAAGAGCAACTTTTTTTCTTATTTTCATTATATTTTTTTAACTTCTTGACAGTAATGGAATGACTTTGAAAGCCTTTAATAGAAAGGCATATATGATCACACAGGTCCTTCGCGGACGTATCCGTTATGTGTTCATAATATTTCTGATGTGTAACGGGTCCGTTACCGTCCGTTCGCGACAGTTTTGCTCGGGAAACATACGTAACGGATCCGTTACGCATAATAAACCTAACGAGCACATAACGGATACGTCCGCGAAGGACCTGTGCATAGGAAATATGGAATTAGACCTCAATAATGAATAAACTGTTGGAAAACTTCAACTGGAAGTTTCAGCATACTTTAAAAACGAAATTTCGTTTCTAAATGATGTGCTGCATATTCAAAATACTTTTGGAATGTTTAAAAATATTTTTTATGCTTTACTATGTGGCTCCATAAAAAAGATCATATTAATAATTAGATCCTAATTAGATCTTATCTTCTAATATTTCAATTCATTATTGATGGAACATATGCTCTTCTATTAGAGTTATTGTATTTATTCCAGATTATTGTATTTATTCCAGACTTTTCACATTCCTTTTCTGAAATTTGAAACTTTCTGAAATTTTGTAAACACTTACCTTTACCCCTATCATTGTTATTCACAACAGAACGAAGCATGTGAACATACAGCTTGAACCTAGAAGAAAGGTATAATATGAGAAAAAGTCAAGAAAAGAAAAGTGCACACTTTTTGAAGGACCAATTTAAAAAGGGATAGAATATGAAAAATTCATAAAAGACGAAGGCAGAGTTTTGGTTTGCTTATTCTGAGAGGAAAGAGGAAGAAAGGATGGATCAAAAGTGAGTGAAATATGAGAAGGAAAAAAGAGAAAACGGAAGAGAGAATGAAGAACAAATGACAGATAATTGAAGAAAATGAGAAGAAAAGAATAGAATCGAACTGTAATTATTTTTGGAATATTCTATCGAATTCTCTCTATTTTCGGGCATATAACTGGTATTGAGAGACATCTTCTGAATAGGGAAGGTCAGGCGGACAAACAGAAGTATTAGAGAGTTCTTGAATTGAAGAGATTTAGAGAAAGGGGTACTGACAGACAGTGTGCAATCCGAAAGAAGCGCAGAGGAAGCAAGTGGAAGAGTGCGCGAAGAGCTCACAGCTTGTTTGTTGTTGCATTCCCAGCTTTGGATCGAGGCCGTTCCCCTTTTTTCTCCCTATCGTCAGAATTATTCATTTTGTAAATAGAGGTGGTTGTGAAGTGTGCGTTGCATCTGGTTTTTAGTGTAGGTCATTTTTATTCGACAATGAAACGGGGATACGAAAAGAACAGAAGAGATCATAGAAAAGTAAAACAGAGTTAGAACTTGAGTTGCCTAGCCATTTATACGATTGAGGTTAGGAATTGAGAATGAGAAAGAAGATGGGAAGGAAACTAGGAAAAGGGCAGTTTATATAAAACATATATTCTAGAGATGAAATGATGATGATGATAATAAAGGTTTTTGAATAAAAAAGAACAACCGGAAGGATAAAATATCACACAATGTAGAACAACTGTACTAAAAACAACAAAAATATGAATAAAGTATTGATGAATCGGAGATGAGATCAAATCTAGTTGCGGGTGAAAAGAACGTAGAATAGTCCGATTTGCATGATGAGTACGATAAAAACGAGGGCGAAAAGTATGCCGATGACGCGACACTGCCACGCGCCGCTGACCGTCGAGTATCCGTCTTGTTGCGAGACCGATGTGAACACTGAACCAGGTCGAGTACTGCAAGGAATAAAAAGTTGAGAATTGGTCGGAACAATTATAAAAACTTACTGTTGTTCTGGTGGCATGTAATGGTTTCTCTCAGTATGAGATGCGGCCATGGATCTTGGTGGACCGAACAACGATCTAGCCGGTGTGCTGATCTGATTCTGCTGCTGAGCAGCTATACGATGTTGTCTCGAAAAGATGCTTGGAGTTGATTCACCTCCCAGACTTATTCCAGCAACAGACGGAGTTAATTGTTGCGGAGTCATTGAACCACCGATATTCCGAGAAAGGAGTCCAGGTCGGAAGTGACTTTGAGCTGTTCTAGTAGACTGCGCAACCGATACGCTGTCATCCCAATCCATAGATTCCACATTGAAATTCTCCTTGTTTTCACGGACTCGGTTAGACCACGTGGGACTGTTGGTGATGTCACGAAGGAGTGATGGTGAAGAGTTAACAGCATCGGTAGGGCTTCCAGAAGGTGATTGAGGTGATCCGCGAGATCTTTCGAGAATTGTTTTCTCATGCTCAAGAAGAGATGCGTTTCGACTGGCTTGTGAAGAACATTGGGAGATGGGAGTTGATGCAACCGAGAAAGCACTGAAATAATTGTGTTGTTATGTGAAAATAAACCAGAAATGTACCTCGTAATTATCTTGTTCGGTCGTTTTTTGTGTAGCAGCTTCCTCGGAAGGAATGTCACAGCCATCGACAAGCATGCAATGAATGAAGAGCATGCACCTCTGACAAGAGCAATATCTTGTGAAACATACTGAAATAGATAAATAGTTTAGTGAAGAAGAACGAATATACTCTCACTTCACTTGGAGCCATAAAAGTGATGATTGCAAAGAAGGAAAGAATTGGAAACAACAAATCTGGGAGAGTGACTCGACATCTGAAAATCGCTTGTTTGGCTATCATACAGAATCAAAATAGTATATCTCACTTATTGTTGAAAGCGGCAACCAGATGGGAAAATAGTATGATGAAGTTGATGAAACCAGAATGCTCGTAAACGGAAGGAAGATGATCTTGAATGACCTTTGGAAAATTGATCAACGAGGTTCCAGCGTCTTGTTGAAGATAATCGATGTTGGCGCAGAACAAAATAACGGAGGAGAAGAGACATCCGATATGTAGTGCTTCACAGATACTTCCACCGGCGAAAAAGTATTTACGCGACTTCTTTCCATTGCTTATAGCATCTCGGAGAGTTGATCCAATCGCATGCTTCAGCTTATATTTGAACTCCAAAAGATACGAGTACTTTTTCTGAAAAAACAGGTTTTGAAAAGCCACGAAGCAAAAGGAAAGACACACCTTGTCTTCTTCCAGCTTTCCGTGAACTTGAATTGTGCATTGTGAACACAATGGATTCATTCTCTCCAGTTTGTAACGGTAATCCTCCAGTTCCTCATTCCATCGATCTTCATCGACAGGCTCGAATTGTGCCACCTTGTTCATGATAAACTCTTGAGCCGTATTACAAGCCGTACAAAGGCCATTAGCTGCTTCTAAAGTTTTTTGTTGAACTCGGTTCATATCAAAGGAATTACTCACTCGGGCTGATATTATGTCCACTAAATCGATTCAAAAACCCATTCGACTTCTCTGCTTTCTGTTTCAGTGGTTCGCAAAACCTTTTTGGTGCCGTGTATATTTGCCCAGGAATTTTTCGATTATAGTCACCATCATCGGTGAAACCGTTGTATTGGTCACAGGATGGGCATGTGAAACTATTTCGATTGTCATACTCGACTTTTGTGACTGTATTGCAAAACCAACACTCCACAGATGTTTTAATTTTGGGTCTGAAAACAATGTTGCACATCATAAATTCTTATATTTTAAATTTTTTACCGTATCACTTTGTAGAGGATCGGAACTGATGCGATGACACCTACCGCCGCGGCAACCTCCATCTGCAATAAGTTTTGAACTACAAACACGACGAAAAAAAAACAAATAATACATGTGGTACCAACAAATGAAAAATTGAATTAAGTTCAAAATGTGTCAGCTTCATTGAAGGTATAGCACAATTCATATACAAATACAGAACAAGAAAAAAGAAAAGATAACTGCCAACAATAGTTCATAAACTTGGCAACAGTTGTAGATGATGAAAACGGATCAGGAATCTCATCAGACACTGGAACATATCGATAGAAGAGATGGGATCATAAGGAAGAAAATATCCGGAATCTGGTCTCGCAATACACAGATAGAAACAAAAAAAACGGAAAAACGAAAGAACCTAGTCGGTGAGTTACGAAATGAGTTGTTACGAAACGTGTCATGAACCATCCGGGAAAGCAGTATTTTACAGCCAATCAAGAGAAAAAGTACTACACGGAAAATGCTGGAATGGGGCAAGAAGAAAGATAAAGTGATGAATTTATGGTTTTGTTTCGATTGCCTCGAAAACCTTCCTTGCATTTTTCACATTCATTGAGATCATTGGACCAGAAGCGTTGCCGTCAGGAACAACAATCTGGAAAAGAAATAGATGAACTGGAGAGAAATGTTGATTATTTACCATCACGTAGGTATTCTGAGTGAATGAGTCGATAAATGCTGAGAATTGACTATTGCGGACTTGAATCGAATCGAGTTTTGAACCCATTTTTCTGAAATTTATTAGTCATAAATAAACATTGATAGAGTTGTGTTCTTACGTGCAGGAGAGTTTGAACTGTTTTATGATATTGGAAACTTTCTCAAATCTATGCTGATCTTTATGTTCACGAAGAACTGCATGTGCAATGACCAGGAATGTGGCTCGCTCGAAAAGGATAACTTCATCAGCATCGAGAATCGCTCCAAATTTTTTGAGTTTTTCCTCCATAGTACCGACATTGGGAACCAAATGATAAACTATTGCGGACCATGCTTTGTAGAGTGTCTCGTCCCAAATGCTGCTTTTAAAGCATTGACAAACAGCATTTTGCCGCTCATTTTGGAGGGGAGTAGCCGCCAACTCACTGTAACGAAGCACCTCAGCTTCACGCCGTTTGAATGTTTCTTCACGTTTATCTTCTTCAATCAAATCCATTTTGTGAATGAGGCAAAAGACCTGGAAACATAACGGTGGTTATAATAACGTAGCCGGCTTTCGATTCACCTGTGCGTTCGGAGAGTTCTGTAGTAATGCTTCGAGGCAAGATTGATAATATCTGAGATCTTTCTCAAACTCTCGACTCTCTACATCGAAAACATATATGAGAACTTGTACATTTTTGAAGATCTGATCTTTCTGTGATACGAGGAAATTTTCCATGAATGATTCTTGACCTCCACAGTCCCACAAGTGAAGCACCATGTTTCCGAGAAACCTAAACGATTCGTTTTTGATAGAAGTATTCTGTGAAATCCGATTACTTGACATGAGCATGTTCAACTTCAATTGTTGGCCCCAGACGAGAACAATCTCTTGCAATGTAGTTCGCAAAAATAATTGAGCGCATGGAAGTTTTGCCAGAACCACTCTTGCCCATGAGAAGCACTTTGCGTTTAGAAGACATTGTTCTGGAAAAAAACTGAAAGTTGAGGAACAAATTGAATTATATGTTCAAATAAGAGAGATATTCGGGTAACGGCACTACATTATGAAAATGATTTTTTATCATATAAATTTTTTGTCAAATTTATTATTCCATGAAGAAATATAAAGAAATAGCTGATTATTACCGAATGCAACGAATTGAGAACAAGATGGAATGGAAGATCGAATTCTCATGATAACGAGATGAATATTAGTCGAGAAAATGTCACAAATCAGCCAAAACATGAATGTGGATGATTAATCACCGAAACAGAGAAAATGAAATTTCAATAACCACCTAAACAAAAATTAAAGAAAATTTGGAGGGGAAGAAAATGGACCTATAAGTTGCCCGAGTCATATATTATGTATTAGAAGAAGTAACAAAAAAGCCGTGACACTCCATTTTCTCTTTATCAGAAACATCAAATGATAAGAGAAAGTTCTTTGAAAGAACAATGTGTGGAGAGAGGAGAAGCCACGATTACCTTCGAAACAGTTTCTAAATGCATCGGATGCTACAACTTGCCCGTTTCACCCAAAGAAAAAAAAACAAAAAAAAACAGGGAGAGAGAACCGCAAACTCGAGATTGATAAGTGAATAAGTGAAAATTGCAAAAAAAAACACAAAAGAAGTCGGAATTTCGGTTGAGGATGGGAAGCTTTTAAGTGAATTGCATACAGAACTATGAACAGAAGACAAGTGAAGGAGGAGGAAATCGATTGTATGGTCCTGAAGAAAAACACGAGTTATAAGTGAACATGAAAAAGAGTATAGCTGTGTGAAAAATCTATGCTTCGCTGCTATCATCAGGATGAGAAATGCTTGCAGCTAGACCGACTGTGGCTGGATCAGTTGCTCTCGAATCATGTGAACTGTTGAGAGGCCAATCCGAAGCTTCTCCTTGTTCTTGACTGTCTGCTCCAGGCCAGTCGGAGGTCGTGTTTGAGTTGGTTGTAGCAGTGACTGTTGTAGCTGATGTGGAAGGACTCACAGTCGGAAAAGACGAGAAATCTGCCCACATATCTTCTTGTGTAGGTGGTGGATTATCTATAAACGGTAAATTTATTGGAATTGAACGAAGGAGAAATAGGTGGGATGGTTCACAAAACGAAACAGAGAAACGAGACGACGGATAACTGTAATTTGATGGTGGCTGCAATCCCACCTATCACATTTTCTATTATTACCTAAATAAGAGAAATCAGGAGCCGAATTGTCAACCCAGTTTGCTACTGGACGCGGTCCAGTCTGAGTTACTAGTTCGGTTTCTCCGAGTGGCGGCGAACTAGGCCAGACCCACTCCCCGTCTTCTTCATGTTTTATAATAGCCTCGTTTCTCTTTGTTTCTTCAGGATACGTACTGGGAACGACACTTGGTGGACCCTCTTCTTTTTGTTCTTCCTTGTTTGACTGCTCTCCAGGCCAACCGATTTGCGCTCCCGAACAAGAAGACGAGTTTGCTCTTTCTGAACACAACTTTCGGAATTCGTCTTCATCGGGGGTGTCAAATTGTCCATCGAACTCGGAAAGTCTGCCCAAAGTTTGAAAAGTTTGTTGACCGAAGTCAGATCTGAAACATTAATTTGGATATCGCTCAAAAAAAAAGATGCGAATAGATACCCGAGTGGAATGAAACTGCTTCGAATGCCTGCGGAAGCGTCCATTTCAGCAAACTTTGTTGCAGCATCTGTCCATTCTTCGCTGTCATTAAAACCGTGACTGTCGTTTCTAATGGAAGAGAGTACACTCGAAGTGTTGAAGTCGTTATGTAGTTGTGGACGATGCTTTGTGTTATAATTAAGCACAATATCTTCGAGTTCAGCCCATTGTTCATCAGCCTGTAGAAAAATGTATTTATTTTAATCACTTTCACAGTATACAATCTAACCTTCAGTAAGGCAAGTAATCTATGGTTTGGACAACCACGTCTTTTAGCCCGACTGATGACGTCCCCGAGGTTTTGATTGAAGCTTCTTAATCCACTGCATTCTATCAGATCACCAGACGTGTGGAAGGAAGTTGCTGTGTCATAAATATTTTTCACAAGACCTCCTTCTGTAAGGAGATATTCGGCAGCTGGTGAAAACTCATCGTTTGGGAACATCGAGTGAACGAGAAGATTGAAGACTTTGACAAGAAGTGCGTGAAGCACACTAGCCCGGGGCAATTTCTTCGATACTTCAATCAACTGGAAAAGAAACAGTTACTTTGAAAGACGTCATCCCGTCGCTCACCTTCACAAATGGAAGCTTTTTGAATGCATCTGCAAGTTTCTCATGAGTGGACATGTGATTTGTGTTGCACAACTCGATAATCAATCGCAAAAGTGGTTGCCACAGTGAGCCGTTCGCCTGGAAATATATTCAAATGTGGACTGACTCAAAAAGTTAATAACCACCTCAATATCTCTCAGAATTGTTTGGAGGACATTAAGAGAACGATTGGCTACAATTCCCTCAACAATTCTTTCAGCATCTGGCTGATAAGATTGTTCATATGCGTCGTTATCCGAACATGGGCGCATCAATCCGTACGAGTAGTGACGCTCTTCAATCAAATTTCTTTCGATCTCTTCGAGATGTTGAGCCGGAGCATCCGACACATAATTCGTTTTGATAAATGCTTCCAGAATTTTGGCAGACGATGTAATAAGGGCCGAATTCTTAGAGAGGAACTCAGCCGAGCAGTCATTGACAATAAGGTTGTCGGCGATCCTGGCGATCAACTTCTCATCCATAGCTTTATCATGTAACTCGTCTTCTTTGTTATTGAGCATATATAGCTTGTCGCGCAGTTCTCGAAGAATTTCGCAGTAAACTTCAGCGAGACATTCCTTATCATCATCTGTAGAGTTTTCGCTCATTCGGTCCACAATCTTTTCGAACAAGTTTTCGGATATCATCCACTTAAAACTTTTAAGGTATAATTCAATTTAATAATAAACATTGTCTCACATCTTTTATAACATTTGTTCCTTCACTGGTATTCGGTATACGAACCAGGTTTTCCAAGAGACATTCTATGGCACCAAGATTGATGTTCTGGAGACATTTGTCGAAAAATGGAGTGGCTTTGAGAATTTCAAATGTCTGTAACTATTCAGAGGGCTATTATTTCTGAGGTGATTAACGAACTAAAGAAAAATGACGAGAAAGAAGGCACTCCATAATCTTTGCGAAAAATCCGGCAACGAGGTGATTCAGTGGAGTTTTGTCGTTTAAAAAATCCACAAGACATTTTTTAGTTTCCTCGGTCTGCAAAGCTAAGCAATTTAGTTGACATGGATTAAATTACGAAATACCGTGACAATTAGCTTTTGAAAAACATCTGTTCCACGAATCGTGAGTATTTCGGATGCTATGAAAGAGAGCCTAAAACATTGCTTGAATATTTGAAAACCAAATCAAAAAAGCACCTGTACTGTTGTTTCATCGGAAGGTTGGGATTGATTACTGGATTGAGACTGAGTTCCAACAGAGCTTTCATGTTCTCCCGGCTTGTGATGCTGCAAATAAATGTTTTAATGCAGTTTTTTTCTTTCTACGACTCACTATTGCACTAGTTCGGCCTTTCCATAACGTGATTCTTGAACGACAAACTCGTTTAGCAGTACATCTTCCAAAGTGAAGTTGTCTGATTTGAGCAAACGCATCAACGAGTTCTCTTCTTCCTCTCTTGCCCAAAACATCTGGAAAATCGTAGTAAGCATTTTTGATCGCTTCTTCCGCGCAGGCATCGATCTGCTTGTGTTGATAACACCGAATGCATGGCGGCGGAGAAGAAACAAAACAAAAAAAAACTATATTCGCAATATCGAGATGGTGTGGAAACTTTTAAGAAAACGGAGATCGAGAGAGAAAAAGAGAAGGAACGATGACGCCGCTACAGAACGATAAAAAAAAGAGAAATGCGCACAAAAAAAGTAAAAAGTGCATTATCGCGTGACAGTGTACGCCGCCACACCCGATTTGACGCACATTGCGGACTCGGCGAAAAAGGAAGCAGAAGCCGATGGGGTCTGAGAAAAGGAAGGACGCGTTTTTCCGCTGCCCGCGGCTTTTCCAATGAATGCTATTTGCAATCTGAATATGTGATCTGTTCCTTTTTGTTTGCCACATAACATGGGAACCATTTCTTTAGCCGTTCAACTGTTTATTGTATTTCTGTTAACTTCCTATCTCTTGAACAAAGTAAGTTTTTTGAGCAAATCTGCTAATTATTTCATCATAATAAACAGCTTAATTTTCAGTACTCTTCCATTCGAAAGCAAAACCCTATAGTGACGATTTCGACGTTTATTGGATGGTACTTTTCGTTAATCATCATCTTCGTACTTCCGTTAGATGTGGCAATAGTGAGCTCTTACCTTCATAAACACAATCCAATGTGTAAAATTATTTTCAATTCAGACATTCTTCCACAAATGCGAAAGCGATCGACAAAGGATTCTAAATGTTACATCAACGCCATCATCGGTAACAGTTCCGGAATGTGAGCTACCAGGTGGATACGTACCGGATGATGTTCTTTTCGATCTATGGCGGGTTGTTTATTGGAGTGCTCAAATTCTCACTTGGCTCATTTTGCCTCTTCTCCAAAGTTATGTGACTGCTGGAAATTTCACGATATTTGGAAGAATTAAAGCTGCAGTAATCAACAACACCCTTTACTATGCCATCTACTCGCTTTGTTTCCTTGCGATACTTATTTATGCCATGTTCAAAGGAGTTTCTATCAACATGTTCGTTTTACATTGACAAAACAGAAACTCATCTTTTATAAAGTTTCAGTGAAAATCTCAAAGTCATTCTGGTTTCTGCATCCAACACGTGGGGTCTTTTTCTGCTTGTTGTACTGCTTGGTCACGGACTTGTGGAGTTGCCTCGTAGTTTATGGCACCATGGAAATAGACGTAAGCTCATAAATCGCAGAAAAAAACGGAGCTGTCCACAAACCCTTCTTCTTGCAGATTATCGCTTGCGAAAAACCTATTTTGATATCGAAAAGTTGGCATCAGAGAAAAGTGAAGCAGAGGAAAGTGTCAAAGAGATTTATAAGTTTGTCGGAAGTATGTGAAAAGAGTTAACTGAATCGTTTCAGAAAAGTTCGAGTTCTTTTCAACTCTATGAAAAGTGATTCAAATGGGCAAAGAAGGAAAGTTCGAACAATCCTTTCAAAATTCAGTGACGATGTTATTGATCAATTGTTTCCATCAAGACAAGTCATTGATAATGCGAATCTCGAAGAATCGGGCGATTTTTGTTCAGAAGCTAAATTGATTAGTCTCCACAAAAAAACAATCTATGCCGTGCAAACGTTGAACAACGCAACTGCCCAGTGGAAGTGAGTTTTCAAGAAAAGTTTCTATAGAACTTTTATTTATTTATTAAGAGTCCTTGTTGATCGTGCTCTATTCTTGGAGAATTTAGCATTTTCTGAATCAAATGGGTACAATCTTGATCTGACCAGAAACGCTTGCGTTCCTATTTGGGTTCGTAGGTTCTGGTATACTCGACTTCAGACCCCATTTTGTCGAATTCTCGGAGTTGTGACAGTATTTATGACATTCTTCGTTTTGTTCTCCGAATGCACTTTCTTCGTTGTCTCGTATACCGTTTCTCCTGCAGCTTTTGTCACTGAATATGCGTCAAATCGGTTTCATTACAAGTATACGCAGGTAAATCATCACTATTAGTTTTTCATTAAAAACATTCAATTTTCAGTTCGTTGCTTTTGGAATTATAGTTTATCTGATAACGTGTGCCTATTTTACGATTTTCCGGCTTCAAATCTACAAGTACTATCATTTGGATCCGAACGGGCACACAGATGAAAACAGTATTCTGTTTAGCGCGATGTATGAATTGAAAATGCTTTCATATTTCAATGTTTTTATTTTCAGACTTCTTTGTCGTTTGACACCTCCGATTTGCTTGAACTTCTTAGGAATGATTCATATGGATTCGCATGTTTCTATGGCCAAGAGTTTCGGAGTGGAAACACAATTCACTAAATTGATGGGGCATCTTGATGTTATTCCGATTTTAGCAAAGGGAATCAACATTTATTTGCCGATATGTATCATTCTGTTGTGTGCTATCCACTACTATCGAGTTGGTGCCTACGTCCTTCACAACATTGGATTCGACCAATTTGTTGAGTCTGATGAAATGACAAATGATATGATCAACTCAGGAAGGTCTCTTGTTCAAATTGAAAGGAATTCAATTAAAAGATCAAATGAAAGAAATCAGAGAAATCAAGATTGGACCAAATCATTCGGAAACAACGGACAAACAAATACCCCGGTTACGAAATACAAGCGTTCTCGAAAAAATGAAGAAGAACGACCAATGCTGGAAGAAGAAGAAATGGAAGAAAGAGAGCTTACGAATAGCTCGCGTATTTCTTTGTCTCCCACAGAGCATCCATCTTCTAGTGGATTCTTCGATGACATGTGAATAGTGGATCTCAATTATTATGGGAGAATATGCTTGTAAATGTGTATAATATTTATTTATTGTTTTGATATAGATTGCCAAATAAATGTTAATAGGTTGTTAGAAATTCAAATTAATGAGGCGAAGGAAGGTTCTTGCCCTTTGAAAATCTTTTTTGATAATCGAATTGATCGTACAATTGAAAATTCCTTCAAAAAGGTTAATTCTAGATGGCATTGGCATCATCTTCAAGTGCTGTTCCAATGGAAGAGCTTTTTGGTAACCCTTTCAGACCGAAAAAAGAGAAAGTGGTCACAGAAGAAAAGCCATTCGAGTACACACCATCAGCTTACGTGCAAATGATTGATCAGATGATTGGAATTAGGACGAGACCATGGAATCCAGAAAGAACGCCTATAAAACCGATTCAAATGTTAACGCTACCTGAAATGTCACGAGAAGAACGGTGGATACAATGGGGAATGGAAAATTGTATGGTTAAAGCGACTATTTCTGGAGTTCTCGGAGTAGGAGTTGGATTCGCATTCGGTCTTTTCACAGCTTCAGTAGATCCACAACTATCAATGGTTGGTGGGGATCCTACTAAACAGGTAATTTATTTTCATTCGTGCTTAAGAATTATTCCTTTCGAAAATTTTTATTTGAAAACAATGAAAGAAAAAAAAACAAAAAAAAAATCAGTTCGTTCGTTGAGATGGTCCGAATCCAGCTTCTCTCTTTCCGTAATATCCATAAGCTCCATATCCACCATAATATCCATTGTATGCTCCAAGTCCGTATCCACCATAGTATGATGGATAATAGGAAGAATATCCATAGTATTGAGCAGATGTTTCTTGCACAATAGAGCACATAACAAGGGCCAAGACACAGAGAAGGAATTTAGTGTTCATTGTTAAAGAATGGGTTGATTTTACCAAGAGAGAATTGCAACTTTTATACTGGCCGCAATTGTTTACTCTTGTCTTTTTTTCGATCTTTGCACAAAGATTTTAGCGAGGAGATGTGTCAAAAGGGAACTGGTATCGTTCAAAAAAAAGACAATGTTTTAAAATATAACTTCTTTGCGAAACTTCATTCAAACTTTTTTTCAGCTGACACTGAAACAAACATGGAAAGAAATGTCAAGCCGAATGAAATCATATGGAAAGAACTTTGGATCAATTGGTTTGATGTTTTCTGGAACCGAATGTGCTCTTGAAACAATTCGTGCGAAAAGTGATTGGCGAAATGGAACTTATTCTGGAGGAATTGTTGGTGGTCTTCTTGGTCTACGAGCTGGAATCATGCCTGCCATTTGGGGAGCCGCTGGATTCGCTGCATTCTCTACAATCATTGACCATTACATGAGAGGCTGATAAATAGGATTTTCTTTAGTCAATTTTTTGTTGTTTTAGCAAGTCTAGTAACCCCCTTTTCGTTGTTTTTGTTTTCTTTCTGATTTAATAAATTCAAACAGAGCTAGATCCATGTAGTTCACTCGAGGTTCCCATCATAAATCTGAATGTCGCCGCCGCGTCTACCCACAATCGACCCCCTCTCAACTCTTCACCATGTCATTTGTCGCTTTTCAATTCAGAAGTTGCTCTTTTCGACAAGTGTCGATTACCTTCCTCTGACCCTCATCGGCGGAAAGGTGCAAAGTGGGGTTGTCACTCAAAACAAGCGGATATTCTCTTCTATCTATCGTGTCGGACAAATCGTTTACGATTCGACAAAGGACACCGCGCGGCCAACTGTCTCTATTGTCTCTTCCGGAGGGTCTCCTCATCTGTGTTTTACAGTATTATGTGCATATTACCTCCCCTATCCGATTGTACCATTAATAATTGGCCACACGAGTCAGTTGACTCTTTATTGCGCAAGTTTTAATGACCGGCGATAAGTTGAATGTGTTCGATAGGTGTGAGACTGAATCATGTCATAGTTACGTCATATGGAGAACAGTTGTTCGAATATGTATGTAGGTATGATTAGGAGAACTAGTGCATAAATTAGAAGAAGAATTAATGTTTGTTGAGTCATAAAGAAGATTAATTGATATTTTATATTGATATGAGTGTGATCACCACAAAACTATTCGAATTTCCTTGATAATATAGCTCGTAGAAAACTTCAGAACTGTGATTGCTAGAATCAAATGAATTGAAATAGTTTGTCGTTCAAACCCCTCTAATAGAACGGCACCCATTGTTGAGAGTTCCAAGCAAGAACCATGAGAATTGATAAATCTCACTTTATTCCTTGAAATTCCTGTCAGAATTTTTAAATTTAATTTAGAACATTATTTGGTAGTAGGAAAACTTTAGGACTACGGTAAGCACAGTTAGGAAGATTCTTCTGAAGTTGGACTGTTTTAGTCTATTTGATTACCGCTAGTAAAACAGTTCGTTATATCTCAATTAGAGAAATTTCGTTTATATATTTAAAGCTATTGTTTGAGTAACAGTTCGAAAGTTCTCGAACTCTGGAAACTTCCAGATTTATCCTAAATATTCTAAACGGTGATTTGAGAATCTGTTTCTCTATTGTTTTCAAGTTTGGGATTACGGTAGCGATGAGTGGTCGTTCTTAACTTGATTGTATGTCTATTTATATGAAATGATGTTTGAGCATACTCTAGTTTACTATTTTTGTCTGATTCGAAAACAATATAATTATCATGAGACACCACTATTAGTATCAAATAATCAGTATACAGAAACGTTGACCTTTCGAATCTTGATGGTCGGTAATGGCTTTGTCTAGGAAGAGTAAGAACTTAGAAGATCTGGAGAATAGGATAGGAACCAAATAGCATTTTTAAATATCAATGACTGATACACTATCTTGATTGACTCCTAGAATCTCTGCATAGTGAACATCTGAACCGAATGAACATCTCAGCTCATCTGGAACCCCATAAAAAAGTGTCGATCCCTCTTCCAACATCATCTAACATCAATTGTTATTCTAAAACCCGTCGCCACTGACATATCACTTTGTATCGTCGTATTTCTTTCCTCCTCCGTTTCGATTCTCCTCCATTCATCTCTTAAATGAATCGGTTCTTCTTCTTCTCCGTCGGTCCCGCACGCTTCACTGAACACCGTATCCTTCGTTTTCTAGAGCTGATTGTATCGGAGGTCCGGCCCTATCCCAACAGTACGAACCTCTTTTTTGTCTCTTTTTGTCTTCGTGCGGTCCATCCCATCCACGGGCACCTATTCCTTCCTACTCACTGATTAGAATCATCACGCGGGCGCCCCCTTTTCCCCTATCCATTGCCTATTTTTTGACATCTATGCATAGTGTCAGTTACAGTATGACTCGAGAAATAAAATGAAGAAGGCCATGTAAATACCGGGCGGGGCCACCGTAACACAAATATTTGCATTCGAAAATATGTTGTGACAACTATAAGAAGAAGAATACGACGATGAAGAAGTTGCGAAAACGCGATATCGGATCGCAATTTGAAAGCGATGACGCTAATTTAATTAGTGTGGCCTATGATCTGGTTGAGTGAAGAAGTTTCACTGTTTGTTGTTTTTGATTCATGAGACGACGACCCCACGCTTCGACACCGCCACCACTAGAAGAAGAAGCTGAGAAGACGATGATAGATGAGACGACGGAGATTACTGTAGATGAGAACAAAAAACTTGAGAATGTTTGTGTAGAGAGAGTAGGCATGTGAGTGTAAGGAATGAAGAAAAATAACCAATTGCTATTAAAACTGTCGTCGAGAAAAAAAAACAAAGAATAACACGCTTCTTGGTTGGCATTAAAATTAATAATTGGAAATTGAACTTAGTTCCTGATCTTTCCAGAAACGATTCGTTTTCCGAGGAATCATCTAAATTATATGATATATGAAGTCTAGTGGAATCCAACTAAATCTGTGAGCTTAGATTCGTAAGGTGTGGTCCCAGATCTACAATGTTGACGGGAGCTCAAAATAGATCTAATTCAAAACTTTTTGACATCTTCTTCCTTTCGATAAATCGTGATTTTCGAATAGGTTCATGTAGGGTTCTATCTGAAATTTTGAAGAGCTCCTTAGACCAATGGAAGGTAATAAAACCCAGAATTGTAGCTCGACATGCTTCAACAACGCCCCAGGACCAGCTATGCAACAGTGTTAGATTAAAAGAATAAAAAATCAGTTTAGCTTTTCAGAGTTTTCAGAATCTTCAAAATCTTCAGAAGCTTCTATTATCTGGAAATATTGAGCTTTTTCTCCCAACTTCTTAATTTCAAACATTTGAAACTGAAACACTGACCACTCTAACAAACAAATAGAAACATGACATACTACTGTATGACTGATAACAAAATGTTTCCAAATGCTCCCCCATCTGCTACATGTATTTACACATAGTTGCCACTGATTACCCTTCTTATTCCTCTCCTTTTCCTTATTTATTCGTCTGCCCTTCCACTCACAGTTTTATGTGTTCGTTTTGCCAGAAGGTGTTACCTAGTTTATGTGTATCTCGATACTTATTACATAACAAAATGGTATTCAAATGCTTGTTGCATCACACGGCTCACTTCTTCCAACTACCCGTTGTCCTTGATGTCTGTTGTCTCTACCATTTCATATACTATCTCTTTCAAACAACTACTCATATCAGATCGTGTGTGCATCTTCAAGTTGCGCCACCTCAACGACTTGTGTATATCGCACCTTATAATTTGAGGATTAGCCGACATCATCGCATTTGTATGGAAATACTTCTGTGTCGGCTAGTCCTTTAGCCATACTACAGTATCTCATCTGAATACACTTGGAGAGGGTATTGTGCTCCACTGTACTTGAAGATAATCCTTCTGCCCCTGCAGGTGACACTTCCTCCAAAACATTGAATAGTAAATGACACAGTTTTTCATAGAGAACAAGATAATTATGATGTGTGGGAAATAAAGAGAGCAAGTGTTCCCGATTCCATTATGAATTAACGAGTCGAGTGAAATAACCCCAATTTGTTTGATACCTATTGATTTCAAATTCCGACACCTAATCGGGGTTGTCACAATGTGCCATGTCAAAACGGTTTGAGGCGGATGGGTGGCATAGACGTGAAACCTCTCGCCAATAATTTGATTTGACGTGGCAACTTGATGAATGGATATGATAAGAAACGGTGACAAACAACATATATATTTCCGTCTTGTATAGTATTTAGTCCCTAAGAATTCTGATCTCGGATGGTGTGTGTCTAATTGATTTGGATTAGATCAGGAAATTGAGATTTTTGGGTTAGCAACTTAATCAACATTGTTTTGACAAATTAGAAAGAAATGATTGTATGAGACAGATCTGGAAAGGGAGACCAGCTGGAGATATGGTTTATTAGTGAAGATACCTGCTCACCAGCCGCCATGTAATAATTTCGAGAGGTCTAAAAAACTTTTGAACCGATAGAATTGTAATTGATAAATTCATTCCACGTGGTTCTCAAAGCTTGGGGGATTAGATATCTAGAGTTAGAACCTAAGATTTGAGACCTCGTCTGATTAGCAGTTTTCCGAACTAATTTTAATTTTCGGCTTTTTATCTTCATAAACCTGAATCAACCCTGTATTTTCAGTTTTTTGTTTACATTTATGACTGAACCCTTTAACTCTATAATTCGCGATTTCTGTGCTAGTAGTGATTCGAATGAATGCTATTTGCAGAATTAAGTACACTTTGTCTCGTCCACACCACAATCACTAACTCCTTCTCAATTACCCTCCGTATCAATTGGTTATCAGTATTTCGCCTTCTTATCGGCTCAGCTTCTGCGGTATTCCTTTCATCTTACTGTTTACACTCATCACTAATACTTTCAAACAAAATCAAAAAAAGATGATGATTTATTGTCGAATTATGTATGATAGAAGCTCATTTTTACAGAAAGAAGATCAAAAATTGAATTCAAGAAAAGTTGAAAAATGGGATTGTACCACGTGCAAGGCATTTTGGAAAGGTTATGGAACAGTGTTGTTATGAATTGCACGATTGAGATCAAATGGGGGGAATGAAGCGTAGAATGCTGAAAGGGATGGGAAGAAAACGGAACGAATGGTAGACTAGAAAAGATTATAAGACAAAACAAGTTAAATTATTGATTGACTAATTTAGAAGTCATTCGGACCTTGGAGAAGATCCATTTTCATTGGGAGAGGATGATGAAGAAGGGGATCTTTTCGGATCAGAATGAACAACTGGGTCTACAGGCATTACTCGAGAAGCCATGTAAGACAATAGCTTCTGACTGTCTAAAGGGGTTGGTGGAATGAAGAATGGGGGCATATTACGAGGATTCATTGGATGAGGTGGTGCCATCATTGGAATTGGTCCCATTGGATGCATCATTCGAGGAGGCATGAACATTGCTGGTGGCATGAATTGAGGGAATGGCATTGGGTGATGAGCCATCATCTCTGAAAAATCATCTGCTGCCTTCTTGTATCTGAAAAAATTAGGTTTCATTAATTTGATAGAACATTTCTAGACTCTCCTAATTGAGATAGAAAAACACCTATTCTGTTAGAGTGACCCCAAAAACTGAAAGTTTACATTTCCAACACCAATTCCCAGGATACTCTGTCTATCTTTCTTACCCTCGGAGGGTGCGATTAATGACAACAAATTGGTGACAAATTATCGAAACAACTGTCTTTTCTCTTTCTCTCGTCTTCAGTGTCGTTATGTGTGTGCTCACAGAGCACCCACCAACGGCTACCACCTCAGGTTGTAATACGTTTTGATCTACAAGCTCCTTACCTTTTTCTTCTTCGAAGAAACGATCCATTGTCAAACATATCCTCACACTTTGGATCCAGTGTCCAATAGTTTCCTTTTCCTGGATTTCCTGGTCCACGTGGCACTTTTACGAAACAATCATTCAAACTCAAATTGTGGCGAATCGAGTTTTGCCATGCCGGGAACTTTTCTTTGTAATACTCAAATGAGTTCATTATGAACTCGCAAATCTCAGAAAGTGTCAGTTTTTTCTCTGGTGATTGGAGAATTGACATTGCAATGAGAGCAATGTAGGAGAAGGCTGGCTTTGCGTGACTGCTTTTTCTGTGACCGGACATTGATGTGCGTCTGGAATATAGAGAACTAATATGAATAGAATAACAAGTTAGATCGTTAACTGATTTGTAGGGAACATCTGGCATATGTTCTAACAAAGGTGTCAAATGGAATACCGTAACCCTGTCAATCAAACGGTATAAGTTAAGATCAGTAAATAGTTCCCTGATAGAGTAAGAGATTTCTACCTTGATCTTGAACGAATAATATTGTCTAATAGTTTAACTATTGGTAGCTCTATCTACGAAAGCAAAACGAATCGAACGGGGGAATTATGATACTGTCGCTCCAACTCTAAAGTTCTAGACTACTCGGATACCCTGATCCGCCCAATAGGTTATTCAACTCACGTTGAAGAAGATTCTTCGTCGTCTTCTTTGTCATCTTTTCCACTAAGATCATCAGATGAGCTTTCAGCAGTACTTGACGTCGAGTTATTTCTTTTAGTTGATTTCCGAACAGGCTCATCTTCGTCCTCTTCAGTTGGATCATCTCCGAGAGACCTGCTTCTTTTCCGGCTTTCTTCTACTTTTTCTATTGGTGGTGATGAAGAAGTCGAGGGCTCTGACAGTCGAGTATTGCTTCGTGAGACAACGTCTTCATTGATGGTAACTTCTGGCTCCAACTTCGGAGGCTCCAAATCCAGATCTTTCTTTGGCTTCAGTGATAGAATGGATTCCATTGAGAAGAGCATTTTTTACTATATTCTAACTCTGTAAGACTGGTTGTAAAAAAGAGAAAAAAGATAAGCAAGACTAATATTTTCATAAGCGTTATCAAAATTATGAAATTCGAAACGAAATAATGAGGGATGGGAGATAGAAGATGGGGGAGTGATTGAGACGACGCAACGATAATTATTAATAAAAATGTTATAATCGGATGGAGGACGAAATACGGTAGATGTGGAAGAAGAAGGAGATGAATAAGAATAAGAAGAAGTGGGATGATCATGGATGATGAGGGAGCACTTGAACTTATGAATGGATACTGTAGATAGAATAGAAGACAGATGATGATACCCATTGTTGGGGAAACATACTAATGATTCTGAAGAGTGTGAAGAAGCAGTAATAGTACACAAGAGAATAAAGTTTTGGGGTGTCGTTGTTGAAAAACAAGAAGAACACTGGGTGGGAAAGAGAACGATGAATTGAAAAGAAAACAGAAATTGTATCACTTTCAATATCAGTTATCTTAGTTAACACAAACAACATATCAAATGTCGCGGGGGCTCTCAACACGAAAGAAGATGGGATTCTGAGCACGACGTGATTGAGAAGAACAATTGAAAAATGACAGAAAAGTGTGGAGGAGCCTGGCGGATAGCGAAGAGAGGATACTGTAGATTTATGACGGACATGTGGAAGAAGAGTTGAGCAAGTTTTTTTTGTGTGTTGGAATAGAAATGCAAACTCTTGGGAGACAAGTTGTAAATTGATGAGAAGAGAAAGCACGGAGGTGCAAACTACCGTAACCCAGGTGAGTAAATGAGAAGAAAACGAAAGTTTAGAGAGAAGAGAAAGCTGTGACAAGATAAGGTTACCAAATCAGTTCAAGTTAGGAAAAAGTACAAGAAGAGTATCTCCAAGTATAGACATCCAGAGAATGAAAAAAAAAAGAAAAAGGGACGAAATGAACTACTTATCTGAAAACTTAAAAGTTCAAAGAAAGGTTAAACCAACCGACTGGATCTATTCTTCCAGATCATCCATAATATTAGTTTTTCGGGTTCATCCATCTCTCTTCCGTTTTCGTGTCATAGTCGAAAAAAGAGCGGGATGAATATAAAGAAGACTTCGGTAATTGGCCGACACCGCCCACTTCTCCACCACCCTCGGCGGCTCCGCCCATTCTTCTCTCCCGCTCGAAAACTGAGACTCATCACAAGTGACACAGAGAGAAAAGAGACACGACTAATACATTTATTTTATCACTGTGATAATCCTCTCTTTATTTGAATCAATGATCCGACCGTATATTTTTAGAAGGAAGAAAAAAAGAAAGACTACTCCAAATTCAGATGATGTTTATGTCAAATGGAGAGGGGAGGTTCTTCTGATTACTCAATTTTCAACCACATAATTCTGGGTGGCAATTGTCTAAGTGTGTTTTTATCTGATTAAGATTGATGAAAAAAGGAAGTGTCGTCGGCAAGAAAGAGAGAATATAAACGAGACAAATGAGGGAATAATTAGGTAATAGACCCGGGCCATATCATATAAAGGTCCCTCCTTCTTATTACTACGGCAAACTTATTCATCATTAAGGGGTATTTTATCAGTTAGGGAAAAAGACAGAGGTCAGGTAATTGTATACAAACAGGCTCTGTGGAGCCGATGTGACTGATATGGAGTTCTTTTTATAGAGAGGGGAGAGGGCATACAAAGAATAATAACTAATGATGTTATATAATAACTAAGTAATAGCCGGGGTTGAATTGCTTTGATTGTTTCCGGTTGTTATCGATAGAGAAATATTGCCATAAGAATCATTGAACTTTTGAGCAGGTTTCTGATGCTGATCAAAAGTTTTTGAGACTACCGTAGTACCTCTCGAGTGTTCTGTCAGAAATTTTTCATCAGTGGTTTTCAGAACATTTAGATTCTGAAAACAAAAATATATACTTTGTTTTTCAAACTGAAATCATCGCTCATAATTCAATGATCTTGAAATGAGATCATGCTCTAGTCAAAGACCATGCCACTTTATTAAAGAAATTTTCCTACTTGTTCCCGAAACTACGATTCTTTTGATTAGCATTGTGAACATCAATCAGAGAAGCTTGGACTCAACAGATCAATCAGTTTCAAAAACCTTTTCCAACCAAGAAAAGTAAGTAAATGTGATTTGCAATTACCGCCAAATAATGGGGTTCTTTCTCCTTCTTTTCAGGACTGGAATGATATCGGCAAATGAGTGGGTTGGGTCTTCAAATGAATGCAAGATAGAAGGGTTATAAATTTGAGTGGAAACTGCCTTCACTTCTGAATTTGTTCTCAACAGTTTATTGTTATTGCACTTAGAGACAAGAAGAAGAAAAGGGTCTTGGTTGGAGGGCAGAGGAAAGTTTTGATAGCAAGATGGACAGAAAAGAAAAATAAGAAGATGGGTGTAGAAGAGAAGAGCAAAAGTGACAGAAACATGTGACACAAATCTTAAAACAAGGACTTGCTTAGGAACAGGTCAAACCACGAATCTAGATCAACATTCGGAGGAATCTGTTCATCTGGAAAATGAATTCTTTTAAAAATGAGATTTGAGAGAGGGAATGTGTTTTAGGTATACCAGAAAAAAGTGAAACTGACTCGAGAAATAAAACTGAAACTGAGAAAAGTATAGCACATTACCAAATAAGTAATGTGCTCAGGTAAATGTATCTGAGATTAAAAATGGAATGTTCCGATTAGTTCTTTTTAGATTAAAAGTAGTATAGAAGCAAGTAAACGTTCTGAGAACGACTAATATTATTTCTGGGATTTGGCGGCTGAAACTTAGAAGAAAAGAAAATGAGCGGCTCTTAGAGCACGAAAGGATAAACGTTACAGTATGCTTGTATATTATCAAGCTTGTTAGTAATTCCACAAAATGATACAGATTTAGAGCGATTCAACTCAAAGTACTCACACTTCAAGAAGTCATATACCTAAAACCGAATTGTAACTTTTTATGAGAAATACTAAGAAGGGGAAGAATACGGTCTAATATCAAAATCGGTAATGCTACCTTCTAACCAGTTTCGGTCCTAAACATGTCAAACTTCTTGAGGCAACAATTCCAAAATATCAGCAAATAACTAAAGATTTACAAGGCCATAAACACGTAGGTAACCTCTTCCTTCTGTCTAACCTCACTTCTTCTTACTTCAATAAAATCTTATGGTACCTCGGGAAAGTGTTGAAAGTTTGCCATAATGCGGGAAAATCAGAGGATCGAAGGCAAAAGCAAAGTCATCAAATCGTCGGCACTCGTTTGTGCAAGAGGAACTTTAACAGCTCGTCCACCAACCGGCTCGCGACAAGCAGGTGTCACTTATAAACTCATCGGAAGATGAACAAGGAGTCAGGGTCTTGCGACCACAATAATCTGAGAAGCACTTATGGACGCCCCGGCGCCAAAATCGATCCATCTTCATTCGAGGGCCGGCCGGTTATCTTCGACATAATCTTAAATGGTGAAGGGGGGTCTTCATGAAGAAACATAGGTACAACACAAAACGCCAAGTTTCACAACGATGCGCTGACACGATACCGTCTTTTAACTTGCCGCCCACTCTCTCTCAATACCTCACCAACGTCTTCCGCTTACCGCTAATTGTCGCTTTTTCGCATAGTTTCCCAGGCTCGCTAAGATTCTGGAAAAAAAACGGACGAGACAAGACGATCATCCGATAATTGGAGGCGGGTTTATACATTGAGCGGTACAAATGAAATGGAGACATCCCGGAAGAAAAGTTTCATTTCGAAAGCAGGTGTCTGCCTAATGGTGGGATTATGTAACAGAGACACAATCTTGTGAGCCTGACACACTTCCGTTTTTGACGGCAAAAAGTTTGATACAGTAATTGTTCTCTTTGATGATTTACCGACAATCTATAATCGGTTTATTACCTGTGGGAAGCAAAACAAAACGGTGTACTGGAATGCTCTGATGAGTGTAATAAAAAAGGAAAGGGGTTTAATAGTCATTAGGAAGGCAATAAATCACAAGGTGTTGAAAAATGAAAAATGACATTGGATAGCCATGTGAGGGAATCGGAAAGAGATTGAAATCTAGATGTAGTTATCAAGTTTGACCTACATGTAATAAGAGGTTTCAGTATAAATAGTCTTAAGAAAAAGTATCAATTTGGTATTTGGAAACTGATGTACATGTTGGAATATATGTAGAAGATATTAGACTCAAAAATGGCTTATTCATCAATACCAATTAACGAACGGAGGCAACTTATTCCTACTTGGAGAATAGATAAGGCACCCAGGAATCAAACTATATCTCACGAAAATCCCAGGTTCTACTAACTACCGTAATCCTTTAAATGTTTTTAACATTTCAAAACATTTCAAATTGCTATTCGATCATCATTCAAAGACACCATGAAACAACTTCATCAAGAGCACATGTGCACTTCCTGACCAATCACTTCTTCTAATCACATCAATCTCTTCCGGCCATTTCTTCCTCTATCATTCTCATCACCCCACAACAATTGTCCTACTGTAGGTGCAACAACTGCCACGTCATCATCGATCCTCCTCCTCCTCTTTTCTCTTCGAGAAGGGTGTTTGTTGATCCAACCTCTTGTAAAAACGGCTGTCACTAGGAGGTCTTCTCTCTTGGAGCACAAAGAAGATGAATTGGAAGTTGAGGAAAAAGTACGGGGGTAAGAGGGCAACAGGCTGATGATCACTAGGAATCATTGAAGAGGGTTACATCGTCAGGGTTGGACGGGTTACGGTAGAAGGCATACCTGGGGAAGTTTTCAAGAAAAGCAACCAGACCGCTTCTTCTTTCGAGAAGGAAATGTATGTGAAAGCTAAGAAGGACCTTAAAGCTTCTTGTACCATTTTCAATCAAGAAAAAAATAGTCGTTCGAAATTCATAGGGCAAGCAACGAATTCTCAAAAGACTTGACAATAAGAAGTTGTAAAATTCATAAACTTGAAGCTCCACTTCAAGCTACAAGAAATCTCCAACCGATCATTTGTTAGCCTCTGATGAACTAAACAAAGTGTTATTTTTTTGTAAACTTTCCGTAAACTCAGCGTCCCGAAAACTTTACACTTTTAGTCTTCGAATGTGTTCACACTGGATATAATCAGATTAGTGTTTGCAGAAGAAGCTTCTCGGGCAAGTGGATCATCACAATTTGTCATCAATTGATGGATCTATTGAGCAGCCGTGTCTTTTCTTTTACTGGGGTGGGAAAAAGAAGGAAAAACTATCAACCGTTCGATTTGGGGTAAACATGGATAACATAATTTTCTCATGTGCATATAATATAAATTCATAATGGGACATATATTTCTAATTAAATATTAACCTAGAATAATACTAATAATAATACTGCGAATTCTTTTGAGAAAGTTTGGTGAGAAAATGTGAAAAATGCATTAGGCTGTGCTGCATGATTGGAAAAGGGGAATTGAGTCGAATAGATCCATTATATAAAAAAACTCCAGTTTTTGATTGTTTTCAGGAAAAAGTTGTTTTTGACACATTTGAAAAAGGGGAAAAGATTAGAAAAAATAATATTCAAAGGTAAATAAATAGTGGAAATAACAATAACATTGAGGCCTTATGACTCAATTAAGTGGTGATTTCGTTACGATTGTTTTTCCAAATTCTTTCGAATGAATGAATGATTTTAAACGGGATCAGTAAGGGATCAAACAAATGAAGTTGATTTCATAATTAGAAGATTATAAATTTACAAACTAAATATGTGGATGATCAAGGCCTGATTAATATAAAGAAGGAAGTTTAGCTCATTAGCATCATAACAACCGGCAAATGAACTTTAGCTCCTTTGTGCTCATTATGCATTTGCATGATGACAATCACATAATTTATATTTGGAATAGGAATACGTAAGTTAATTTATTGATAGTTGGTTTTCAAAAAATAGCACTACATAGCTTCTGAGCTTTTGAATTTGCGATTTGATCAATGAGCTTTGTGATATGAATATAGAATTGGTGTTACAGAGTTACTTTCATAAGCGTTGCAAGTTAATTTAACCATGCAGAACACCCATAATCCATCTACAAGTCATCAAAAAGTTATTATTGAATTGTATCAAGTGCTCTTCTAAAGCAGGTATCCTCTTGTACTCTAAACAACACCACATCAATACGACCTACCGTAATCCTCTCCTATCCAAAAACCACTATTTTGAATTAGAACTTGAAGTACCTGAGAACTCAATTTACGCACCGGTACTTAATCTTCATTTACAAGTCGTTTTCGGTCGGTCGCGGTTGTCGAATAGCCATTTCGCAAAACAATGAGCCATTTTCGGCGCTCATCAAACGATCCATTTTTTATTGTAAGAGTGTGTAAGTACTCGAATAGGTGGGCGTTCCTTCTTTTTTGAATGTCACTGATCCGAACGCATGATTAAAAGAAGAAAAATGAGGTGGGAGACCGCAAAAAAGTATTCTGGAAAGAAGGAAAGGAGGAGGAGAAATGGTAATCCGTCAGTGATTGACATGGTGGTAGGATTACGGTGAAGGTGTTTGAACAAATAGGAGCTTCTTTGGGGTTAATTGATGATTAACATGAGAGTAGGCGGAAGTTAAAAGAAAAGAGTGGCGGAAAAAGAGAAAAGGACACAGGTATTTGCATGATTAAGTGTACTATGGGAATAAGACGAATATACTGTTAACGACCGGAAATACCAATAATACATTTGACATCGGTTTTATGTAAGAATGAGAAAAAAAGTATTACTGTAGAACTTGAGATGATTTTGAAATACAGTAATCCAAATAAAATACACAACCGGAAACTCCAGAATATCATTTATTTCAAAAGTTTATTTGTCGAGTGTTTCTCTCGATTCCGTGTTCCGACATTCCTTCGATTCGAACATCGTTTAATCGATGTCTCCACCTACGCGTGGAAAAATTATAGTCTTTTGTTTCTTCTTCTTCTTCTTTTTTCTTTATTTTTGCAAAGTACACTTCAGCCTCTCCTATTTCTCTTTGATTTCTATCCCGGGTGAGGGTGATAAAACAATGATTTACCCACTCTCCAAGTCTCTTTTTTTTGGACGAATACGGACTCGTAAAAAAACTTGGGAGGCCTTCTCCGTTCGTGTCTTCTGGTGTCACAAATCATTGTCCCCCTTCCTTTTCTGAATCGGTCGGTGAGATGAAAACATAAAAGAGACACTTTTACCCGACTAGGTGGGCTTCTTGAATCATCACACTTTTTTGTTGGTTTTTCACTTTTTTAGGGAGAGGTTTTCTGCAAAATTGAAAGTGTTTTCAGTTTTCGGATTGGAGATTAAGAAATGGATGAGGATTTAGAATTTTTTGAGTTTCTGATGAATGGTTCAGCATCTGCGATTCCGATACGAACTTGGCTTGAACTTCGAATTTCTGAACGATCTACCTCTTTTGAAAAACTTTCTGTAATGAACTTTCGGGAGGCATCTGAAATCTGGATAAAAACGTTTCAGGTGTTTCGTATGTATTTCTAGTTTTGACCGGATAACTTTCTACTGTTTGAAGCTGTCAGTTTTCAAACTTTCCTATTAATTCAATAAAAAATCAAAATAACATTAAAGAAAAGAGAATGATTCAGAGAGAAGTTCATTCACAAAGTACCGGTCAAAACAAAAAATCATTGGCTCGGAGCTTATAAAGCCGGATGCTCATAAAGAAAAGTTTATTGCACGGTAATACGTACAAATAAATTAGGTTTTTGGGTGGATTCCAGATGTTGTTGGAAACTTGATGGATCATGGTGGGGCAAATAAATTAGGGAAGGCCAAAAAAAAGGGAAAAAAAAGAAGAAGAGAACATATTTGAGTTAGTGTTTGTGGGAAGTTGGACGAGCCACGTAGAAGATAGTTGCGGAGAGTGCAGTGGCAACAACGGTTCCGATTCCGAGGAAGGAAGCGAATCCAATTGGTGTCAGACAGATTCCATTAGATGCAACACGACGGCGGACGTCTTCTTCGGAGACGAGAGCAGCTGCTTCTGGTGCAGATGGATTGGCTCCCTGAAGTTACTTCCTTATGAGTAATCAAAAACCATATAACCTCCTACCTCCATGATATCCAAGGTGTTAATCTCAACACGAACGTCAAGGATTCCTTCGTTCTCTCCGAATGATCTCTTCTTTCTGAGTAGTCTCAATTGAGCAAGGTTGGCACGGGCAACAGCTGGAGTTGCGGCTGGAGCGGCGGCTGGAGCAGCAGCTGGAACTGCGGCGGCGGCTGGAGCAGCGGCTGGGGCTTCTTCAGCTCCAGCTTGGGCAATTGGAGCAGCAGCAGCATGAGCTCCTCCAGCGGCACCGGCTTGCTTGACAGCTCCGAATCCTTGTGGTTCTGAGCAAGTTGGACGAGCACATTCACTTCCTGGATCCTTGATTGTGATGGAGATCTGGCATTGATAGAAAAGTTGAGAGCGATCGGCGTATTTGTAGACGTGAGCTTCTTGTCCAGCCATCAAATCAGTTGGGTATTCCAAGTTATTGAGCAAGAATTTATCGAGAGCACATCCCTCCTCGTTAAGGATTTGAACGGTATCACCATTTCCATCATCGACAGTGCAAGAGTGAACAACAGCACAGAAGGTGTCAGTTGTCTCAGAATCACATGTCCATTTGTGATAGACTTGTTGTCCAATAGTAGCAAATTGAATTGGTTGTCCAGATGGTCCTCCATCAAGAATCTCGTATTTACAGACTGGCATTGGAACAACTTGAGTCTGGAAGGCGGTTGTCAGATCGGAAACCTCGATTTGGGTCGAGACGGTCTTGTCAGACTCCATGTAGAAGCATTGGATACGGTATGCGCTGAAAGTTGTTGATCTTTGTTGTCTTTTCTTGAATATTTCAGATGTTATTTTCTTGCGAAAGGTCCCTTTCTGCATTTTTAATTTCTAAATTCAAAAATCTCAATTCAAATTTTTATACACAACAAAAATGATACTCTATTATTAAATGCTCATTCAAGCGTGCTCATTCTCTGGATGATCTAAAAGCGAGGGCGTCGAAGAACAACTGACTCATAGCTCGTATTCACTCCTTTGAACTAAGACCAGCTCGTCGAATATTCAATTCTTTCTTGGTTTTTTTGTTTCTTTTTATTTCACTTCCCCTTTCTTCTTTCACTTCCTCCCCCTCATATCAAACGTACCGATCAACTTTGGTAACAAATTGTGGATGGAATGAGATGACGACTGTTGTGGAAACAAAGACTCCTTTTGGATTAAGAGAACGAGTACGAGCAGTGTTACATGAATCGAATGGAAGTTCAATTCCAGCAACTTGACGTCCTCCTTCATCAGATCTGCAACCTGCTTGATCGTAGAGTCCCTTTACGTAGACATGTCCCTCGAATGGGTTACGAGTGTTGAAGTTTACTGAAATAGAGGATGTGGAAATGAACACAAGAATGGATTTTGGGCTTATGAGTTCCTGTTCGATCACGTTTGATTAGTAGTTCGTACGGTCATCTTTCAAGAAAACATCCGAAAAAGATCGGAATAATTTGAATCGGAATTTCGTAGAAACGGAAGTGGATGTCACAAAGTTGTTGAGCTAATTTCCTTATTTTCAATGAAAGCAAAACTTTGATCTCGTTTTTTGAAAATATAATCGTGTCATGTTTGATAGGATATAGTTTTCATCTACACCCTTGTCTCATTCAAAAATCACGTTTTCCAGCAATTTGAAAGTTGGAAAAAAAAAGCGTGCAAGGATTACTGTAGTAGATACTAGGAAATCAGTTGTTGTTTTTGAAGCATAAACTTTAGAAATATGAAAGCTTTTGATAATAAGGATGAGAAATAAAATGAAATACAAAACGATAGAAAACTATACCAGTAATGGAGTTTGGTCCACATTCGACCTCTGGCTCTCCTTCCACATTGTTATCGACTGGAATTGCAGATGCCGACAGAACAAGTGCTGCCAGGCAGATGATCGGTTTCCACGTCATCTGGGAAATTAGTATCAAAAGAGCAGAAAGATAAAACTAGGGAAGAAAGGTACTTTTGAAGAGCCGAAGGAAAAAAAAGTCTAGGAAATTTGGTAAGAGAGTAAAGAAGACTTGAATAAGAATAAGAACAATCAGTTATAAACGATGAATGAAAGGAATGTGAAGTAAAGGAACAAGTGTTAGGCTAACTTGGATAATACTGGATAATAATGTTTGGCAATTGAATGCTAGTTGTCTTCATCCTCCTCATCATCTTCTTGTTCAGTCCGATTAAGAAAAAGGAATAATATCAATAGTGGTGACGCCGTCTTTATACCACATCTACAGTAATGTATCATTTCTAGCTGGTTCTTGTTGCTCGTCTCTTCCCTTCGGGCGCCCGCCCAACACAGCTTGTTCGCAAGAAACAGGGCGCGCCAAGGCATATATCGCCTGTTGAAGGCGCCAACTGGATTACTGTGTTGTTACCACTTTCCAATCTCTAATTAATCATTTTAATCTGACACCCCCGCCTCGGCCTCTAAGACTTTTTCTGCATTTTTTTTTGGAAAAACGAAAGAAAGAGGGAACGAGTCACTATGTTCCACCCCTAGTTTACTGTGTTTTATTGTTTTCTTTTGCCATTCGACACTTATCTATCTTTGATGATCTCCGAACGGCTTTATGTCCAAGTACAACATGAACATATTCACAACATAAACTCATTTTCCCACGGGGAGTTCCGTGTCTGGAAATGACGTTTACTTTGAAAAAAGATGAGACACTAAAAAAAGGAACTCCCCGAAGGAGATTAAGAAGACTTTTTTGAAATCCGTGAAGAAATAAACCTGAAAGGATAAAAAAAGAGAGGATTAGGATGACAGTCACTATCAAAACTTTATGTTAAAACAACTGGTTTTGATGCAATTAGTGACTTTCAAAGGTCAGAGCGATTCGAAGACAAGCCAAGGACAGTCTTGAATTAATCCAGAAGTTTCGGCCTCTATTCTTAGTCCTGCGTTTTACAGAATCTTCCATGGGAACTATGAATTTTACGTTCCTGTCCCCGACCACCTTGCAAACTTTAAAGTCTTGACCCTTGTCTCAATCGAAAGTTCAACTTATGCTCTTACAATTTAAAAGTGTCGACTTTTGGGGGTGTCTGTGAAATACGAAAATAGTTGTTTTTAAGGTCAACCCTAACTTTTTTTGCAAAATCCCTTTTAATATTAAATCAGGGCAAACTTTTGCTTTCGAATTTGAGAAACAGGAACCCTCCTTGGAAGTCTAGTCTGCTAGTGGAATCGTTTCTGAAATTTTTGAACTTAAAAGATCAAATTGTTTTTCTGGAAAGTGAAAACAAGGTGTCTACCTCAATCTAAAGTAGAATGAACAGTTATTTCTTGCTCTCCTGGAAATATTATTTTTCTTAAGTAAATATGTTTTCCGTACAAGTCTGGCTAATTTTGGAGTGAGTTCTTCCAATCCACTTGAATTGTTCTTACGAGAGATGTACTTGAAGGAATCGGGAAAAAAAAAGAAATCTGACAGAATTAGACAATACCATACCAGCTTAAAACTTAGAGCCCCATACATACCTTTTCAAATATTCTTAAGTACATGCTGCTGATTCACTCGGAACAATTACTTCTCTTTTTTGCATACTTATAACTTACATGTACTTTCCAACGCAATCTGCAACCGTTCCATAACCCATTGCAGTTCATTTGATTCTTCGATAGTTTGTAAAAACCTTGGTCTCTTACAAAACCAGTTCTCAGTTTGTTATGCTTATTATTCTCCAAAAAACGTTTCACAAAATGGCCAAAAGCTTTCAACAGTCTCTAGTATCATAAAACGATTCTTAAGATAACAAAACAGTTTCTATGATTATCCATCCCCACGTACTTCGTATGCTATCTCCTCCGTCGTCATTAAACTCTAATTGTCGAATCCTCTTCCAAATGATGCAAGAAAGCAATGACCGGTTCTTTTATCCGAGAATAGTGGTGATGACCCCTGTCTTTTCATCAATTTCTCACATATTACATCAAAATACATGGTGCTCGTTGATTTGATTTGCAGGTGCTTACTACTTACTACGTAACATCCGTTTCTTCTCAATTATAATTCTCTTTATTTTTCCGTTTCAATACTTCCGGAGTCATCTTTTCAAAGTAAAACCGATTCTATCTCTTTCAAACATTGTTGTTTTCGGATCTATCGTACTCAAACGTTCGTCTTCACATTCTTCAAACTGGTTGGTATCTTCCTTTTCTCCTCATTTAGCTTCATCGCAGTAACTTTATGCCAATGATTATTCCTCCGTTCCCTCAATGGACGAAATGACCGTTTTATGGAAGTTCAAAAAGGGAAACTCAAAAGATTCCAATCTCCAGAATAAGACAATTTGTATTTCCATTAGCCTCTGTGACGTACGTTAAGGGAAGAAAATTACCTTTGCCTCTTTAATCCGAAATCGAAGTTGTACTCGAAATTTTGACGTCAACAAAGAGTAATAGTAGTGGTTGTTGATTCGAAATAACTTTGCTAACGTGGGAAGAATTTTGTATCAGGAAGATACAAAAGTACAGTCAAAATAAAATAGAGAATCTAGATCTTTGAGCAAGGATATCCAAAGTTCTAGTTTTGTTAGATGTTCCGATTCGAATTAGGTAGTAAATAAGACAGCGTAGCAAAGATTAAAATGTGTCGGTAGCGTAAATTCCTAATGTGGAAAGAAGCCAAGTTAGTGGTAGACCAATTTCGACGTAGATAGGATTAAAAAACAACAGGCTGAAAAATTGTTGAACTTCTTCGAATTAAAGCCGATTCTCGAACTTCAAGTTAGAACAACAAACAGCTAGGAACTATGACAATTTTAGTAGCAATGCTCATAAGAGACCTTTTAGGACTCCTATCATCGTCTACATTTTCAACATTCCCTATCTTTTCTTTATCACGTTGTCTTACGCATCTGTAATTTTAGAAGAAGTACCAAAAACATACTGACGTCATCTGCAGATCAAAGCGAATGATGCTGAAAATTGACGCATTGTTCTCTTGCTTTCTGTTTGTGCAACATTGTTCACATGTTGCCATTTTTTTCTTTTTTTCTCTAAAATATTCATCAGACCAGGAAGTGACCCAATATGTCTACCTAATTGATAAAAGAGCATAAATCGGACACCCAGTGAGTCATTCGTTCCGTGACTTTTTGGGGAAAATTGCTTTTTGGATAAGGAAAAGCATGACGAGTTCCGGATTGAAACATCAAACCCAAAGGATTTTTTTGTAGAGGAAGATCCGATTCAGTTCCTTTTTAAGACTAAATATTGACGCAGAAACATCATGGGAACCCGTATTGGGTCCTTGAAATAGACTTTCTAGTTTTGAGAAGCAGATAAGATCCTGGTAATCTTATGCTTACAAGAAACTCCTACGTCGAGTTCAATTTTAGCATAATCGAAAAACCTTCTGGCTTTAATAAGTCACGTCTTCTTGACTTTGGTACCTCTAACTGAATATTCTAGTTCGATGTCAATTGGTGTATTACCTTGCTCGGTGGTCTATCCTGGTTGAGTTATTTCTAGTCTGAAAACTCTAAAAACATGTGGAACTTGTGTTCTGTTCCCTTCCATTTAAAACCACTTTTTTTTCTATCTTCATCTCCCGAAAATCCAGCTCCTTTGAAACCTTCAGCGTCTACCCAAAATTAGCTTCTTGCCTGGTCCCCCAGTAATCATTGGTTTACCAAAAAAGAAAAATTGAAAAAGTTCTCAACTTTGCACACTCATCCGGAGATTTAAAAGTGATGCCATTTTTTTGAACTTGAAGCCACTCGAGTGGAATCTGAATTGTCCTGGATACCCTCTTGTGTCCTATACTCAAGTTCAAACTATTCTTCACCTACTTTTTCCTGTTGACCCCTTTTTTCCTGTTTTTCCTGTTGGGGGGGGGGGGGCCTTTTCTCTTCAAAAGATATCAAGTGCAGGAACTTTGAAGGAAGTATTTTCAATAAAAAAGTGAAGGAGGAGAGGGGGTGTTAATTCGAATTAATTTCTAGTCGTTTATCCCAATCATGCTCCAAAAGACAGAAGTTTCTCCCTCACTTCTTCCGAATGCCACCACACAACATATCTATCAATTAGTGCGAGTTGATGACGAGAAAGCGTAAAAAAGTGTTGGAATGACGTCTTCTGGGTTTTCTTACATTACGATCATCGTTAGAAGCAGAAGGTCTGCAGATGATGTCAAGGTTGCGGAAGTGGAAAGAGTTGCAAAACCGAAAAGAAGAAGATAAAGATATTTCAAAAACGATAAGCATAGGAACTATAACGGAGGTGTAGCTAATCTGAAATTAAACCCATGGGATGAAAATGTCTAACCACTAGACAAATCAAATACTAGGGATGAGACATTTGATCAGAGGGAATCCCATTTTGTGATTGGGTAGACGTCAATGTTGGTGATTGGAGTAGAAAGCGATGAAAAGAAGAAGAAGCAAAAAACATGAAACAAGGAAAAACAGACTCAAAGGAGTTATCTTTGATGTTGGTATATCCATTGAAATCTATTCCTACAAAGAATCATCGGATGATTCATAAGGAGAATCTGTAGGAGGATTGAAATGGAAAGAATTCCAAAAACTGGGAGCAGAATCAACAAGATTTGGAAGGGATAGGCTCTGTTTTCTTACTATTCACAGTTTTTTGGTCTATATTGGTTTCAGTAGTTGACGAAACATTGGTCTTTGAGTATCTTGAATCATAGATACAAGTAAACGGGATCACCATCCAATTCGAATTGTTCTTGATGCACCTAGGTTTCGTTTTGACCACACCGTTCTTCGCCTGGAACTGAGGTCCTGGACAGGATCCGTTAGAGAACGGTTGGAAGAATCCTAAACAGAATCTTTGTCTGGATGACATACTTTCCATTCCATCGCTTTCAGAAGCTCGGAAATCTTCAATATTGTTTGTTTTCCAAAAATTTGCCAAAACAGTCCTAAAATAGATTGTCCCCGAAAGTTCTAGTTTTGCAATATGTCTTCTGATTCCCCTCTCTCTCTCTCCCAATATTCTCAAATGAGAGTCGACACCCTTTTGAATATTTCAAAGATTTTACATTCCGAATTCGTGGCATTTTGAGGAAGTCACACTTTAATCTTTCATCTTCCAACGACACTTTTGGATACCATACTCTCTTTTTGAAGATGATGACGTAACTCTTTTGAATTTTGAACCCGGATTCACCCCAGTTTCGACACTTCAGAAGTGGTTTAGAGTTTATGCTTTGTGAGCAAGATCTACGAGAAATGAGACACTTTTAATCATCAGAATAGGATCTCCACGTATATTAGGATTACTGGATTATTGAAAAAAAATGTCTAAGTGCAAAATCTGTTTTGTCCGGACGATGTTAATCATATTACCAGAAGAACTCTGATGACACACACATGCTTCATTTTTCCTTCAGTTCCGTTACGTCCTTCTCAGTAGAATATGGAGAGAACTAATCAGCTTTTCCGATTTGCCTCCCCTTATTTCGTTGGTTCTCTCTTATTTATTTCCTTGTTTTTATGTATAAAGAAATAATATGATATTGCTGAAAAAAGAAAAAATGTTTATTAAAGAAGTTTCTTGAACCTTATGCAAACCCATTTGACGTAACATTGTTTATTTTGGTTAAAAAAAGACAAAGAGGAAGACAAGAAGAATGATTTTAGAACACAATAAAGTAATTTCTTCGAATGCTCAAAACCGGGGTTTCTGGTCAATGCAAACCAGGAAGTGACGGTCTAAGACGCTAAATTTCGATGATGACTCGTATATTTTTAATTCTGAGTATTACAGGATAATGATAATGATGCTAAGATTCCTTGATTGTTTTACAAAATATTATGAGTGACAAAGGGTCTAGAAAACAAACAGGGTTGAGAGATCCTGATGTTTTTCGCTGAAGTCTTCCTACAGTAGCACTCATCGGTTCTAGATGATGACGATGTTAGTTTGCGAATAATACCGTAGGATCCCAGTTGTCTGGAAGACGACTGAGCCTGCAGGCATGTTGAAAACAAGAAAATCAAGATAAACAAGACTTAGTGTGTCTTAGACTAAGTAGTCGGCTCTGATAGTATCAGCGTGGAAAGGTTGAAACAATCCTACGGGATGATCCTAAACCCGCCAAAGTATTTTTTGCAATGATCTCTTCCTGATGGTCTAGTTGGTCGATTGAGGAATCCTTGACCATGTCGCATTTACCAGCAGGCTAATAAGTTCTCGAACATTTCCAACTTTCGACTTCTAATTCTATTCTTCTCTTTATTTTCTATCACAAGGTTTCTATTAGTTTGTGCCAGACAAAGCCCGACAGATCAGTGGATGATCTTATTCAGTGCCTAATGAGGATCATGTGAATAGAATTCCATGCATCGTAATACTATTAGTTGTTTGTTGATTACGACACTACTCTCTATTTTTGAGTAATCTTTGAACTGACCCAGCAGGCGAGCACATCTTAATTTTTTTCATTTTTTGACTAACAACAGAAAAATACATAACAAACTTTGTGCTATTTTTCGTTCTTGAAGTTTTTCAAGCACTTCATAGTGCCGAAGTACAAGAAAAGTTAAATCATGGAAGTAGTTAGCTAGTAAACAAGAATTAGGAAGATTTAGACAGATTTCATTAAGATGATCATTTTTTAGATCCTATCATTTTGATCTGTTTTGGATTTAAAGAAATCTTAGCATAGTCTAATAGCTCAAATCACTGTTCAGATTAAATTCAGCTGTTTTCAATTGTTTTTGAGCCTACTGTCTCAAGTTCATAAACTAAATAATCTATTCTCACGACACACACACACACTTTATTTACTACTATCAAAAAACAGATTATTTTGCACTTGTTTTGAGTGAAAAGTGTTGAATAATGAACAAGGTTGAGCTTAGAACAGATGAGAAGACGAGTGTGTGTGTATGTGCTCAGAATATTGTATGTGCTCATTCATCTTCCAAAAAAAGAAAATAGGACATTTATAGAACTAGGAACTTGTAGAAGATATGTTGCCAAAAAAAGAAGAAGAAGAATGAGGGTGGAGGATGTGCAGCGCACGTCATTGTAGTCATTTCTGGAGGGGTAACTTGATTATAATCATTGCATTGAAACAACCTATTTGCGTCGTGTGTGTCGTGTGAAGAAATGACCAATATAGTTCGCATTCCAAATGATGCAAAAGTACACTTGGCATCGTGCCAAAATTCGTAGCTAGTTGTACGGAAGGCGAGGAGATGGAATAGTGTTAGCTGGAAGCTGGAAACAGTTGATCCTAAAGGTCTCAGAACTTTCTTCCAAATTCATAGATCAAGGGCTCGAGCCCGATCTTTTCAGACAATAATCAAGGTATTTCCAATGAATATATTCAATTTTCCAGATTAAAAAGTATTCACTTCTAACCTATTCCCAAATTTTACACCCACTACTAATACTCTCGTAATCCTTATTAATTGGAGACACCTATCTCTTTTCGCTCTTTTTCAACTTTCTTTGAATTTACCTTTTTCTTTTTTCCAATGAAAAAGAAGCATTGTGAATGAACTTTTAATGTCTTTTTTGAAAACAGTGAAAAAAATATAATAAACCAAACAAAAATATCTCTCACTTTTTTTTATTCAGAAATGAAATGAAAACTTATGTTTTCTAGTTTGAGCCATAATCAAAGAGACACACTATACGAAAGAATTTTTTGTTTTCTTTCCGTTTTCGGAACATTCCGAACACTTTTAGAATCATGCATACCACTTCCTTGTTTTTAGATGAAAATCTGCTCCTTAATTAGAATTCGCTAACACTGAAAAGGCATTTTGAGTGGGGTGGACTGAATTCAGGAAGTTATTATAGGGATATTATGAACATTTTCCCCCGACTGAAAACTTTAAAATCACCGGATAAGCTTGACAAAGAAGGATGATCTTGATTCTCTACAGATTTCAGAAGAGGTTCATCTCTATCAAATGGAGACACGGAACAAGAGTGATGTAAGAAAGGGATTCACTGACATTTCAATTCTGTTTTGTGCTTCTTTTCGATTATTCTCATGGGAAGATATGATGAGACAGATGACGTTCGTTCACCTTATACAGTTTTGTGAATCACGTCTTCAGAATATTCTTACTCTTTAAATTACTATTTTCCTTATTCAGCTCTATGTCCTTGTCAGAATTATTCGTTTGGTTAACCTAAGTTTAGAAACCACTTGGGACAGACGAATAGAATAGACGACGTGGGTTTATAATTGTTATTATTGAATTTGAATAAGGAAGAAAAATGAAGAAGGTACGTACTTCGATTGCGTAGACAAGTTCTGTGAACTGATTTGATAGGTAGTGATGGAAAAAGGAAGTGGAATAAGAAGGGAAGAGCTGATTGGGAAGTAGAAGACTGAAATTTCAGAAGTCTTTCAGATACGAGTAGAGGATTGACAGTCCGACGGAATCATTGCCAAAAATTGCCCGGAATCACCTGGAAGCACTTCTTAGTCATGGGAATTTCTGAAACAGTTCTCTAGATTCCACCTTGCTACGACACAAAATATACCAACGGATAAGTGGATCATCTTCCTCTGGAATCTTCAAAAAGCAGATTTTCTTAGTTCTAGGAGGCAAGAATAATCCAAAAATCTTCAATTTGCTCATATTTTCGTAGGATTCTTAAAAATCGAGATGTTGGCTCAGTTAAAGGGCACTACGGACTAGACTTTGCCAGTTCAGATTGACCGTATCTTTAATGAACTTCCTATTATGCAAAAGATTCTAAGAATGAATTTCGAACTTTGGTTCTGCAACCTTTTTTCTGTCCAAGGTTGTGACTCTGACAAGAATGCACTAGAAGATGGTTCTATTTCGAGAAAATCTTGAAGTCCTATTTGTTAAAATATCCTATTTCAGGCGTTTATTCATTAAGGTGTTTATGTCTACGTCTTCTTCTTTCTACATTTCAATTCAGAAATCACAACTGTATTTATTTTTACGAGAAAGATCAAAATTTAGTTCAGAGACCATTAATATGCTACCATGTTGTAGTAGAGTTTCAAAAAACATTCAGATAAAATGACGTCTTCTGCTTCGGAATTCTTGAGAAGTGACCACCGGGAAGTTGTATTTCATTTGAAATTAGTTGATATCCTGAAAAAGAGTAAAAGATATTGAGAAGAGAAAAAGAGAGGGACGATGACTCTTCCCAAATGTTTCAATAGAAGGAAAAAGATCAAGAATCTTCAGTGAACGCCTTCTTTTTCAACGTCTTCTCCCACTTCTTAATTTCAGGAGCTTCGAAACATGAAGCAGGAAGGAGGAAGTGCTCTGGGCGTCCGTGCTCTCTTTTTGCTCTATTCTCGTTTATGTGTATATGCTATGTGTGTGTATATGTGCATCTATCTCGCCGCCCAAAGAGGCGAAGAGACGAGTTATTTTTTATTAGAAATCCCCGCCTGCCTGTGTTTGAAGCCACGCCCCTTTTTCAGACGCCGCCCGCGCCGCCCAGCGGTCTGGTGTCACAACAGTGTCACCCCCACGTATTTTGTGCCATGTGTCACGAGCCATCAACGTCTTCAAGTCCAAATTGTTTCACTGAGAGTACTGTAGTACCTGTAGATACAGTAACCTCTACAGTACACTTTTTATTTGATTCTGTTTTTCGGATAAGTACACGATATCAGTGCATTATTCTATTACTTGTTGCTCTTTTTCTTCCGTGCTCAGGTGAGTACTTCCTGTTTTTTTATATCCTGCGTGTTCGCTAGATGTTTCTTCCGGATTTAGGCATCTTTAAACCAAAACAAAGCATTTACCAGTCGGAGAGAGAATGAGAGAAAACCCTAAACACGTCATTCAGACGAATTTAATCGTGGTCCCGATTGGTCATCTGAACAAGATGAGACCCCTCTATCGTAGTTAAAATAGGGTTCCATTTCCTGTGTCTGTTCATTTTCTTATCCCATGACGACACATCAATTTTAAGGAAGTTGAGAGGTCAAAACTTTCGATCTCGAACATAATCTTGAATAACGACACTAAAGAATTCAAAGAGCACAGATCCTCAGAGACTTATTTCTGAGAAGTGTGATTCAAGAAATAAGTCACAGACAAAAAACATCAGCAGAATTTCCAGAATTTCTTTATCTGTATTTCGTTTGCATTTCCATTGGCATTTCATCCTGATTAATCTGGAATCTTAGATTTTGGAATGTTAGAACTTCCTCACTAAAAATAACAAATTCCTTGAATTTCAATAAAATGAAAGCAATGAAAACACATCCGGCAATATATTGGTGTTCGAATTTCGAATTTCAAAGAGAAAACGGTTTTTATTTCTTGATCTTGCTTTTCGAATACTGTTTACTGTGGTCAATAATAAGTGGATTAGTTACCTCACGAACAGATTAGTATTCAGATTACTTTTTCTGCAAAAAACAAAACGAGATTCACACGAAGATGTACTTGTCCTTCCGTGTTCGCATATCCACTATTAGCACATCTGGCCGTTAGGGACATCATCATCTTATTAGTTATGTATAGTTTTCCCATAGTTTTCTAAAACAATGCCTCCAGAAAAATCATGACGTGATGATGAAATAAGGGATGTGATTCACGAGAGAATCTGTTAGTTCCTGAACTGACCGGGCTCTCTGTCCCCCTCGTGTCCTCCATGCTCACGGGCGTCGCCGTGACATTTCGGTCCCCAGACGTGCGGCGAAGCGGAATCACAATGAATTCTCTTGTAAAAAAAATGAAGAGAGAAAATGAAGAGTGAATGAGAGAAGAATGCGCGGAAATGGGACCTTAACAACCCCCGCAACGACATCTGATTTTTGTTGATTCCATTGTCATTTTGCAGCCAAAGGGAAGTGCTTCAATACACAGATCGGAATGAGCATCGAGGGCGGCAATTACCGAAGGATACGCAATTTTGAGGATCGAGCGTGAGTTTTTCAATGTTTCTAAATTTAAATTCTTCTCCGAGTGTGTCTCCTGATTACGTCTTATTAACGATTCATAGGGGAGGAAGGCCTAGAGAAGACGTCGGAATCGGATATCAGATCAAAAATGTATATGTTGCAGATGTGCCAAGGAGTGCATCGATGATTTTTCATGTTTTGGTTACGAATGGAATAGTGAAGAGAAAATATGTTACCTGAAATCAAGGAGTACATCTGGAAAACTGGTAGCAAAACCAAATACAATGGTCGGATTCTGTCAAGATGATGGTGAGACACCTGAATCTAGAAGTGATTGCTCGAATGTAAACTTGTTTAGAAGATGAAGTACGATATCGTCTTCAAGATCATGTTATAGTTGGACCAATCATGTTGGAAGCTGATGATGTGCCAAATGGAGAAGAATGTAAAGAAAACTGTCGAAAAGTTGGATCATTATACTATAGTTGGAGGCCGAATGCTGATAATCAAAGGAGTAATGTAGTTCCAACGGCAGAAGAAGAAGAAGAGGAAGAGGAAGAAGAACCTGAAGTTTTGGGTAAGTTCATAATTGAAACTTTTGAACCTTCAATTCATAATTTTGATTTATTTTCAGGTCATTGTGAATGTATCAGTACAATGAATGAACTTCGATTAGAATATGACGCCTTCTCCGGATTCATTCCAGTTCCAAAACACAAACATCGTCGAAGTCTTTTCCTTCAACCATTCGCGATATGAGGTACTATTACAGTAACTCAAAACTTAGTCGTTTAGTTTTATCTTGTTTACACTTTATCTTTTCTACTATCTCAATCTTTCTATCTCGTCTCCTGAACATTTTTAAACGGGTTCAAATGATCTTTCTTGGTACCAAATCTCTCCTGTTTCGCTTTAATTTCTTGTGTCTACATCCTCTTTGAATCATTTCATTTCATGCTTTTACCAAACAAACGAAACGGTTATTGACAAAAAATGAACATTTTTGAATGTACATTGCTTTATGAATCGCTTGATTAATAAATCAATTTGATTTTTATCTGAATTTGATGATTGATTAGAAATCGGAAAATTATAAAAACAATTAGAAATAACGAAAAACTGTTTTCAAGTCGAAAACAATTTTCAAGAAGCCCGGAATATTCTATTAAGTCAGAATGCATCAAAACTATGGCAGCTGCCATAAGTTCAAACTCTTCCAATCGATAGTTGAACAATCGCACGTCAAAACTACAAAAATTTTAGAAAACAACGAAAAAGAGCATGCCCTTCTATTAAGGAAAAACAACAAGCGTGCTTTTCCGAATCACCAAACCGGTCGATGATATCAACTACGAAACAGAAAAAAGTTCAATTAAAATTTCTTCGTGAAGTTATCTCGAAAGTACTTTCAACCCCCATTTATGGTCTATTTGTTGGTTTCAGACAGACAACAGTCAACAACCTAATTATTTATTGTCATCTACAGTATGTTTTCTTCTAGATGACATTTCTGAGTAATTCTGAACCTGATGTCTGTTTCTTCTCGTCTTCTTTCGAAAAAATATCCGTTCTTCAATATAATTTTTCGTATTTCAAAGAATTTCAAAATCTTATTCTGTTGTTTTTTGAAAGGTCGGCTGCTAGTGGGTGGTGAACGAACTTTGACTACTTAAACACATGTACATTCAATGGTAAACCAAACGCGGAAGTGAATTTAGTGGGGCCTCATTTTTAAGAATAAAGGAAGGGAGAAGCCATGAAGAAAAAAAGAAATAATAGTTGTTTGGACATGTTTGCAACACATCGTTTTGATCTTCTTCTCTCTATGGAAACCCAACATTATTAATCCCGAAACAAATGGAAAAGTTGGTCTTTGAGAAGATGTTCTGAATCACTTTGGGAAGAAGGACAGAATCAGAAAATGAAATCATTGGTATCAATTATTTGAGATAATCATAGGGTATCCAGACATCGAATAAACATTCAAAGACCTGGCCCAGGGAAGGATTTATACGGAAACCTCTAATAGAGTGTCACATGAAATCATCTCTGTTGCAATGGTCAAGACGTTCGATTTGACAATAAGAGTCTGAATAATTCAAAAGATACAAAAGAAGATGAGCGTTAAAAATTATCTTAACTATGAGGTCCGATTCTTTTTATATTTTCAGGTACATATTTTTTCCAGACAGATCAAACTCTAAAGCATAGATCCTAACCGAACGTCATTCTATTTCTAGCATGTTCCGAGATCTTTAAATTCTTACCTGACCCAAAACCCGACCTACTTTTTTGACCCAAACGTTTTTTCCAGGAACACCTAGACATGCCAACTGAACCGTGATCCGGAACTCAAATAAGGTGTTTTGCTACTATTTCTGAGGTCGTGAACAAAAGTACATACCAACGAAACATATTCCTTGCGAGACACATGACGAAGTTTATCAGTCTATTTCTACTTGGTGGTCCGTTGAACTTTTGGGTGTTCTATGTCTTTGGTTACGCATTTCTCAATATAAAAACCAGGAAGGAAATAGATGCAGCAAGTACACAACAACTCTTTTTTAGCCTACAAGAGAAATGACTCAGCTGACTATCTATTTTTGAGGAACGACCGTTTTTTTTAGGAAAATGAATGTACGTGACTCGACGCATCACTTTTGTTCCTTTTCCAGGCATCCCAAGAGAAAAGAATGAAACCCATAAAAGGATTTTTTTGTTTCAGTGGCCGTTAGAGCACGTGTTGGGGGTGTTGAGGGTGTTGAAATGATGGGTAGTTGAGAGTGTCTGTAGTTGGGGACAGAAATAGAAAAAGGAAGAGATCTGAGATAGATTGATGTAATCACGGGAGATAATTGGGGACCAATCAGTCGAGATTTTATTGGGGAAGGAGAAAACACTCAAGGTACGGATTCCCTGTATAACCAAATTGAATCAAATAATAGCCCTCTGACACCAAAACACAAAAACTCCGCTCGATTCTCCCGGCTCACAGATCACTGTAATGAAATGATTTACCCTTGTGCTTTGAGACAATCAAAAAAGCTCAGCATTGACATTCCCCATCGTTCCCAGTTTTTCCCTATCCCTCATCAAAAATAAAAATCACTTCAAAATAGAACAAAAGTCATTTCTTTCACTTGTTTCGTTCAGTTCGAAACCGTGAAAACACAACTCGAACCTGCTTTTCTCTTTTACCGCACTTCCTATCTAATTACCTCTCATTCCGTGTTCCAGTTCCTTTTCCTCTCCTTCTCCGGTCGGAACTCAACTTTGATCATAATTCGAATCACCGAATCGCCACCACCAGTCGTCCGGTGTCTTCTTATTCAAAACAGAGAAGGACCGAAAAACGGGTTGCCCTCCACTATCCTCACCTCCTCTTTTTTCGAAGATAAACTGACGTCGAACTTTCAACGATCAAACCCTTTCTGTATCCGTCCCTCATCTTTTTTATTCCATTATCTATCGCCCAGCTTCGTTTTTTGGCGCCTGTCCTCTTCGCCCTTCGCGCTGTGAGAGAAGGGGCGCTTCTTCTTCTTCTTCTTTTGCCTCGTCGTCCTTCGTGTCCGTCTTTCCTCACTTTCTCGTCCACTCTTCCAGCCAATTCAATCCGGTTCTGGTCATTTCTTTATCTGAGGTACTGTCACGGTGTTATGCAATATGCATCTCTCTTTCTCCGCCCCCATACTCACCAATCCTCTGACTGTATAGACTTCATCTTCTCCCCCCAATTCATCCACAGCTTTTTCTGCCCTATGTCACATTTGCCATAGTTTCGCTTTCCGCGTATCGTCGTATCCACCTCCTACTTCTTCACCCCCCAAACAGTGTCCGAAGAAGCCATGCGGCGACTTGTACTCTATTTATTAGTGTTCGCCGGAAGCTCAACTATTGCTTCTAATATTCCGTGTGGAAAGTCATTTATACCTTGTGAAAATGATATTCTCAACCATCAGCAAGGCCTAAATGGTATTGATGAAGGTACGGTTTCAAGTTGACACCATTCTTACCTATTCTTTCCAACCCATTTAATTTCCTCAGTTCAATAACTTCACTCTTTTTTTCTTAAACCAATGCTATGTGATGCATGAAGTCAGGAGAGGTACTGTATCCCTTTAAGAAGTACCTTTATGTATAAATTAAATATTCCTATGGCCCAAACTCTTTGGAGAGCATTTCTTTTCATCCCAACTCATCTTAATTCTAACTTTTCTTGTATTTAGGAGCATTCGTTTCTCATCGTGTTCCTGATGGACTTTTGTTTGTTGCAGCAAAAGAAGGAGAAAGAGAATCCTCAAAACTTTTTGATTTCCGGGATGTTGCTTTCCAATACTCTGGGCATCCACTTTCCACATCTACGTCTCAGTTCACGAGAATCCATAAAGCAGATAAGAAAGCCTCGGATCGTAGTAGATCCGCTTTCACTTCATTGGCAATCACAAAAAGATTGACAGCGTAAGTCACTGATCATCCTACAGTATCCCTTCAACATCGATTTTCAGTTTGGGTCTACGTGAAAGAGAGTTAAAGTACGGTTTGCCACCAAACCAAATATCTTCGACCATCTCAAACTGCCCAATTCCGACAATCGACCACTGCTTTGCCACCAATTACCGGTACGAATTAGTCATCTTTTCCGCGTTATGGACACTCTCAAATGTCTCTTTCACTTTTCATTCTTCGCTTTTCATTGCGCAATCTTATTGAGTAGATAAGCGTCGATGTCGCTTTCCGAAAGAATATCTAGTTCCTCACTCTTTTTTCCCTTCTTTCCAAATCAATTCACTTTCATTTTTTGTTTCATTTCTCCAGATCATTTTCTGGTATTTGCAACAATGTGGCACATCCAGAATGGGGAGCATCTCACACCCCGATGGCGAGAATCGTTCGCCCTGATTATGCTGATGGAGTTTCTGAGCCAAGAGCTGCTGCAGCCAGCAAACCATTGCCATCTGTCAGAAGTCTATCATTGACACTATTCACGCCACGTGGAGAGGTTAGTTTCTGAATTTGAAATTTGTCAGAGAATTCTGCTCTGTTCATAGTTTCCATCTGATTATTTTCATCTTCAGGTACACTCAGAAGTGACAACAATGATCGCGTTGTGGATGCAATTGATCGCTTCTGATATGGTCAGCATCGTCTCTTTCCAAGCTGTAAACGAGGGAACATCTTCAGCGCTGCCATGTTGCAAAAGAGGATTTAATCATTCGGAATGTGATGCCATCGATATACCAGCTGCTGATCCAGCATACAGGTATTTGAATGGTTAAAGATCACAAAAAACATAAGACACATAAAGTTTCAGAACAAGACTCAACTGTATTCCACATGCCAGATCTATCATCGCCCCAAGGGAAGCATGCCGATTGGGACCAAGAGAACAGGCTAACTTTGCATCTTCTTACCTTGATGCATCATTCATCTATGGATCAAATATGGAAAAGGCAAAACAATTGAGAACTTTCAGAAATGGTATGTTTTTGTTAGAACATAAACGCACTTTTTTGCAATTGGGAAGAAAAATTATAACAAAATTGGATTTTAGGTCAGCTTCGAACTGCAGGAAGTATTGGAGAACTTCCAGCAACTGATGGAACACTTCAATGCCAAGCAGCTCACTCCAGATGTGCTCTTTCTGGATCTGATGAAGTTAACATTCTTCCAAGTGTTGCTGCTCTTCATACCATTTTCATTCGCCATCATAACCGTTTGGCCGACAATCTCAGATCAATCAACCGTCATTGGACTGATGATAAACTTTATGAAGAGGCCAGAAAAATCGTATCTGCTCAAATTCAACATATCACTTTTAACGAGTTCTTGCCAGTTCTTTTGGGAAGGGAAAATATGAGAAACTATGGATTAAACTTACATTCTGCTGGATTCGATTCCAATTATGAAATGAACTTGGAAGGAACCACATTCAATGAGTTTGCAGTCACTGTTCCATATTACTTCTGGGCTCTTCTTCCATCTGAAAAATCTTTCGTTGACTTCAATAACCCATCAAGACTTTATGAACAAGGACCAGTACAAATTGTTCGTCAATTGTTGAATACCAATATCTACCAGCCAACCCTTCGAGCTAATGATGAAGTTAAAAGTGGATTCTTGAAAGATAATCATGAATTTGGTTTGGATTTGATTTCAATTGCATTGAAGCAAGGGAGAGATCACGGAATCCCTGGATACACTGCTCTGAGAGCCAGTTGTGGACTTGGAAGAGTGAGTGTTGAGAAAATAGAATCATCTTCGAATAAATAAATTGACTTTTAGATAGCTTCATTCAACGATCTTCGTGAGATTTTCCTCTCTGACGTCAAATTTGAACACCTTTCCGCAGCATATCAAAGAGTTGAAGATATTGATCTTTTGGTTGGAGTTCTTGCTGAGAAACCATTGAAGGGTTCTTTAGTTGGACCAACTATGGCTTGTATCATTGGAAAACAAATGCAGAGAGTGAGTGATTTGAAAACTGAAAATTAATAGAAAGTTTTGCTTACAGACTAAAAGAGCTGACAGATTCTGGTACGAAAACTATTTCGCACAGTCTGGGTTCTCGGAGGCACAACTATCGGAGATCAGAAACACGAAATTGGCTGAAATAATTTGTGCTAACATTGATATCCGAAGAATTCAAAGAAACGTCTTCTTTAGAGAAGATGTATTCGAGTGAGTTACTTTTCCTATTTAATTTGATCTGAAACGAATTTCCCTTTACAGCAATATGGCCATCTCATGCAACTCTACTGTTCTTAGCAGTCCAGACTTCAATGAATGGAGAGATGCTGAAGGAAAACCAGTGTTCCCAATTCGGCAAGAAACTATTGAGAAAGTTATCAGTTTGGCTAAAAGAAATTTAAAAGACCAAGAGAGAAGAGAAATTTCTAACTTGAAGCATAATCAAGGAAGATTCGTGAAGGGAGATCCATTATTTGCCTATTCAAACATGATGAGAGCAAAGGAAGGTGCCAAACAAGTATCTCAAATCTCTGCTCTTCTTCTCGAAACCACGAAACTCTTGATTAAAGGAGAAGGACTTGACACTGATGAGCAATTGCCAAAGTTGGATACAAGCACTCTTCAGAAGATTCTTCCTGATATTGATGTCACTTCTTTTGTCAATAACTACACTGCATTCCTTTCTGAAGATGGACAATCAACACAAGAAGAGTGTAGTCCAAAAATGCTTCCATGTGACCACACCACTCGTTACCGTACCTTCAATGGATGGTGCAATAACTTGAAATTCCCAGAATATGCCAACTCATTTGCTCCACTTCGACATGTGCTCCCACCTCAATATGATGATGGTTTCGATGCTCCACGTACTCGTGCACAGTCTGGAAGACCACTTCCAAATCCACGCCGTGTCTCAAATCTGGTTTGTGAGGATAAAGATGTTTCTCATGTTAAATTCACCCATATGGTCATGCAATTCGGTCAACTTTTGGATCATGAACTGACCCATTCCCCAGTTGCTCGAGGACCAAATGATGAAATTTTGAATTGCACAAAATGTGATTCACCTGAAAAGATCTCTGTTCATTGTATGCCAATTCGAGTTGAAAAAGATGATCCATTCTTCCCAACCAATTATCCAAATGGTGAACCACGTTGTCTTCCATTCGCTCGTTCTCTTCTTGGTCAACTCAACCTCGGATACCGTAATCAATTGAATCAATTGACTGCATATGTTGATGGTTCGGCTATATATGGATCCACAAAATGTGAAGCCAAGAACTTGAGATTATTCACTCGAGGTCTTCTGAACTTCACTGATTTTGGACATGGACAAATGATGTTACCACAGGGAAATCAAGAGAAAGACTGCCGTTCAACACTTGAAAAGAGATCCATGCCATGCTTCGTTGCGGGAGATGAAAGAAACTCTCATCAGCCTGGACTTACTATCATGCACACGTTCATGGTCAGAGAGCATAATCGTATTGCTATGCAACTATCAGCTCTCAATCCACACTGGAATGATGACACAGTTTTTGAGGAAACCCGCCGTATTGTGGTTGCTGAGATGCAACATATCACTTTTGCTGAATTCCTCCCAAAAATTATCGGATTGGATCTTCTAAATGCACAGAACTTGGTTCCAAAGAAAAATGGATACTTTGGAGGATACGATGACACTTGTGATGCTTCCATTTCTCAACCATTTGCCACTGCTGCATTCCGTTTCGGGCATACTTTGATTCGTAGAATGTTCCCAAGAATGAACTATAACTACAAGAATATGAGTGAACCTGTGGATTTGGCTCAACACTTTGGACATGTTGGGCCATTGTATGAACAAGAAAAGGGAGGAATGGATGCAATGTTGATGGGTCTTCTCGGAACTCCATCTATGGCCTTCGATCGTCATATCACAGATGCAGTTAGAAATCATTTGTTTATGAGAAGAGGAGAAAAAACAAGTGGAATGGATTTGATTGTTTTGAATATTCTAAGAGCAAGAGATCATGGAGTTCAGCCTTATAATGATCTCAGAGAGTTCTGTGGACTCCGAAGAGCAGTTAAATGGGAAGATTTGAAGAGTGAAATGGATCCAGATAATATTAATATTCTTCAATCACTTTATGAATCTGTAGATGACATTGATCTCTTCCCAGGACTTGTAAGTGAACGTCCATTGAGAGGTGCTCTATTGGGGACTACTATGTCGTGTATTATTGCTGAACAATTCGGAAGATTGAAGAAGTGTGATCGATTCTACTATGAAAATGATAATAATGCTGCAAAGTTCACACCAGGACAGTTGAATGAGATCAGAAAAGTGAAATTGGCGTCAATCTTTTGTTCCAACAGCAAGTATTTGAAAACAATTCAGCCGAATGTGTTCGATGTGACAGATGAGTTGACGTGGGTTTTCTTTTCCGAAAAGTCAGTTTTGAAAGCAAGTTTGTTCAGAAATGCTCAAGTTCCGTGTGCTGACATTCCACAAATCGACTTATCCCTCTGGAAAGAGAGAAGTAAGAATTCACTGCCGACATTTGAATAATCTTCCTTTTTTCAGAAACTTGTGAAATGAATGGCAAAAGTATCGCTTTGGGAGACTCTGTTCATATGACACCTTGTGTCACTTGTACTTGTACTCTAGAAGGCGTTGCTTGTAATCCCACAAAAGTGGATAGCTGCGAAAAGTTGACACATAAATATCTATTGACTGATATTGCGAAGGACACATCATGCATGATTCAATGCACTGATTACATGAAGAGGGTGTGAAAAGACCGGACACTGATGATCTTCTGATTTCTTAATCTTAATTTATTTGATTTTTTTTTCTCCGTGTACATATTTATTTGGTTTTTTCTTGCCTTGGCCACTCATTTCGATAGCTACATCTTTATTTATTAGTGCAATCTCAAATAATAAAAATAACTATTTTGAATATCTGTGTTCCTAGTTGTTTGAAGCAATATTCTTCAGAATACTTTTTTTTAAATAATGATCAATTTTTCGGACATTTATTCGTTAGAGTAATTACAAATAGTGAACCAAACGATATTTAAACTTCCGGACTTTCTATTACATCGCAAGATTGAAAGGAAAAACACATAACTAGTATTTATCGAACCCGTCTTAAATGGCTCTATTGGTTTGATTTATCGTCTTGTGGTGCCACCATATCCAGAACTTGAGCGGGTAGATGATGTAGATGGAGAAGCCCAGGAATCGGAGCTAGAGAATCCCGTATCTTGGAAGAATCCTCTATTGTAACGAGGACGAGCATAAGCATTGTTACTATTGAGAAAACTGTTGGCAAGATATCCTCCAATGGCTCCTAAAGTTGCTCCAGTCCAAAACGATCCTCCCTCATTTGGCCGGCTTCCACTTGCTCCTCCAGAAGAGCTACCTTGACTGAAAAACTTTGGAAGTTTTTAGTAAGAATTGCTCATATCAAATCTTACCATCCACCTCCAGACTGTGAGTCTCCTCGGAATCCATATGGTGGTGGTTTTCCGTAGTTATCATCATATGGTGGTGGGGCGCTTGGGTATCCTCCTGGACCACCACCTCCACCACCAGATCCTGGTCCTCCTGGGCCTCCTCCACCAGTTCTGTAGCCTGCATTCTCCGGATTTTGATTTCTGTTTGTCCACATTGCATAAATAATGTAAGCAATGAAAGCCACGACAACAAATGTCGCAAATTGATCCCATCGATCTTCAGAAGATTTGCGGGACACAGATTTGTTGCCGCTTCCTGAATTGTAGTCCAACTCGTATCGTAGACCACACGATCCTTTCAGAATGTATGGATCATCTGCATAATCATAACCTTCGCAGGAAACAGAGATCTGAAAGTAATAATATGAATCAACATAAATTATCCGGCCTTACAGATCCGAATTCCATATCGTGTGGTAAATCAGCATCACACCTCCATTGAACATCTGAGCCATCGAAGCCTTGGTTTGCGCATTGAACAACCTAGAGCTATAATGTTCGTAAGAAATAAAATTCTATAAACACTCACTTTCGGGGTGTAAGCCCCTTTTGCTGAGCCTCCAACACATTCCAGTTGCATGGTTGGCGCCACTCGTCGTCCAGTAGTCATCTTTCCTTTATGAAGAGTGATCGCAGAGACATCACGAAGTAAGATTTTCTCTGATGCGGCTGAAATACGAAATTTCGAAGAAGAACAGTTGAGAAAGCTGTACCTGAACTCTCGAGGATTACAACGGTGAAAACTAAAAACATCCATAGAAGAAAACTTGTTGTAAACCGAGAAATCATTTCTGGAAAAAATTAAATAGAGAATGAGAGAAAGAAAACATCGATTATATCTTTCAAAAAAAAGCAACAGGTGAAGGTGAAGATAAGAAACTTCGATTATAGAGTAGGTGAGACAGAAAAGAAGAAAGAGAATCAGACGAGTGATTGAGCTGAGACAGGAATGAGTAGGATGACGTGTAATAACACGTCATAAGATAGCAAGAAGGCATTTATGGATATTTCACAATGCTCTACCCATCGGAAAATAAAACCAATACTGTTTGATCGGATTGAGAACTGTATCGCAACATACTACTGACTAAGTATGTCTGCTTATTGAAATAACTTGCAATGATCAAAATGAGTCTACAAAGAAAATATGAGAGTCCTATTCTCAAAAATTAATTCGTATCGTATAACGCGAAACACCCATAATTCTAAGAAAAATTCGACAACTTCTCGAATACTTTAAATCATGGACATCAGACCTGCAACTTTTACTAGAAAAAAATCAAGCAAGAGCGCTCTACCCAGGCATGTCCGAGGCATGTCCTTTCATGTCCGCCGGCCGCGGCCAACACATTGATGAAAGACTGCCGCGACGCGACTATCAATGCGTTGCGCCACCGTAGTTTCTTCTGATAGATCGCTTCGAGACCCAAAATTCGAAAAATCAGGGTCTTTGAACGACTTTTTCTTGGTTTTTTGACGAAAAAATCTGATTTTCCTTCAAGCAAAATATTCTCTGATTTTTTCTCTATCGGAAGATATAAAATATGCTAGCGAAAAAGTCAAAAAAGTTTCATTTGTCATTATGCTTGAGCTGCGTCGCGGTCGCGTCGCGGCAGTCTCTCACTCGGGTGTGTCGACGGCAACAGCGTTGCCATCGACGCCCGCCGGCGGGCATGGGCGGACATCCCTGGCTCTACCTGATATGATGAAGAGAGCCGAGACGCAGAGAGCTTTGGCCGTGGCCTAGGAAACTCTTTTTCGTGGTCAGATATTGCGAGGAAAAAATGTTGTGCGTCTTGTTTTGATGACAATTGAGATTCAAACTCACGGGAAAAATGTTTGGCCCTTTAGTTATATTAAGTTTTTCGTTTCATATTCGCCGTTAAATCACTTCACATTTCTTGTACTACTCAGCTGATTTCAGATGGCTGTCGAAAAAGTCGAAGTGTATCTCACCAGAAAGCAGAATGCTGCGAAAGGAGCAATCGCGGAAGACTGGAAGAGTCTCAACGATCACTACTCAAAGAAGTGAGAAATACAAAAAGTTTTTAAAGAAGTCTATTCAAAAATTTAGGCTCTGGCATCAGTTGACAGTTCTTACGCGGGCACTCGTCAAAAAGGCACAGTTCGTTGCCTCCGTTGACATGTATGAGTTTTACGAGAACTTCATCGCCGAGTGGGAGCTCCGTGCCAACCCTCTACAGCTTGTGGAAATCTGCATTCCAATTGCGCAGAACATTGCCATCAAAGATAGAACGAAATCGATGGAGTTCTTAACAAAGATTGGCAAAGTTGTCAACAAGGATAAAATCGCTATTGCTCGTCTTCACACCGGAGAAATCGAAGCAAAGCTGGAAAATAAGGATCAGAATGGTCAGATAAATGATCTGAAAGGCATCAGGGTTCAGATCGATTCTACTCAGCAAGAGGTTGACTCGTTGGTTGGAGTAACCGAAGTGCACGCTCCATTCTATCGTGTGAGTAGATAAAATTTGTTAACTTTGCCCAATATCAATTTTAGGTGTCTTCCCTTTATCTTCGCGAAGTTGGGGATTTCGCCGGCTATTACCGGGAAGCCTTGCGATATTTGGGAGTCGAGGATGCCAACAATCTTACAACGGAACAGAAACAAGTTCATGCCGTTCTTCTAGGATTCGCCGCACTCCTCGGTGAGAATGTACACAATTTCGGAGAACTGGTATGTTTAAAAGCCGTTAATTATTATACATTTTAAACCCGCGTCTTTTAGCTTGCTCATCCCATCCTGAAGTCGCTCGATGGAACTCGCGAACGGTGGATAGTGGATGTTCTTCTCGCCTTCAACGCAGGAGATTTGCCTCGCTTCTTTGCACTCGAGAGTGACTGGGGAGGCTGGGATGATTTGAAGAAGCAAAAAGACTTCCTTACTGCCAAAATTCGGTTAATGGCCATCATGGAGCTTGCACTTGCTCGTCCAACGAAAGCAAGAAGTGTTTCATTCAAGGAAATCGCCACAAAATGCCAGATTCCATTCGACGAAGTTGAGTTTTTGGTGATGAAAGCTTTGAGCAAAGATCTCATTCGTGGAGACATAAACCAGGTTGAGCAGGTTGTGTATGTCTCGTGGGTCCAGCCAAGAGTTCTCGACAGCGCTCAGGTATGACCAAAACGGGGTATAACTAAAACGCAAGATATTTGCAGATCATGCTGATGGCTTCTCGCATTTCCGAATGGAGGAAAGACGTCAACTCGATGGAAGGAATCGTCAGTAGAGAGGCTCGTGAAATTCTCACCCAGAACTGAATCTCATAAATTTTAATTTATTTTTTGTTTCCCCTCCCCGTTTTTTATTCCCGGAAACTATCCTTATTATTGCACACCTACGTGTATTCGACAATTTCAAGATCCATCAGTCCTCTTCTTGTGTATTTATTTGAATTCATAAATTAAACGACTGTGCACATAAACATTTAAAAAATTTTAAAACTCGAAGCCATTCAACTAACAATGTGTTTTAAATAGATCACTAGAACTATCTTTAACACCTTACTGACAATGAGCGAGGCAAAAAAAAAACAAATCGCGAAGTTGGAACTCTTTTGTAGCCATGACTGAGCTGTCGAAAAACGAAGGAACAGGAAAATCTGGAAAAGGTGTAAGCGATGCAATTGACACAATGCTTTACTACATTGTTGACTTGAAAAAGCAACCACCCATGGCTCAGTTAAGCGTTGGTGCCGGATTCGGGACTGTAACCGGGTATTTTGTCACGAAGGTGAGAACTTAAAAAAGATAAATATAGCAATCAAGTTTAAATACTAACTAAGTTTTCTTTTCTCATTGCAGGGAGGACGTCTTGTTGCTGCTACAGTTGGAATCTCATTCTTATTGGCCCAGTTCGCTATACACAAAGGATATATTACTCTGAACGAGTCTAAAATTGAAAGAGATATCAAGAATTTACAAAAATCTGTCATGAAAAAGTAATGATTCTTACTATTAGTCGGTCATTAGTTAGTCGGAGTTAAATTGAAATTTTGGAAGATTCAGGGTATCGAGAAAGGATACAATCGTCATTCCGAATTCCTTCTTCTCGGAAAACAGATGGATTCTGGGAGGATTTGCAGCTGGTATGCTCATTGGATTCAGCATTGCATAAACTACACTCGTGCTGGAATGGGATGACACTTTCCCGCGTTTTTTTATTCATCTGTAAATTTTTCGATGTGATGCATAATAATGTAATTCTGTACTCTATTCTCACTCACTTGTTTCTAGTCAGCCCTGCTAGTTCATGTTACAAAATTGCGTCATTAACTAATGTCTAGTTGACATATAAATATGTTTTTCATATTCAAGTATTTGATTCTGATAGTTTCTTGCAAAACGGGGTTTGTTCCGTGAGTTTTGTTATTTTTTTTAAGAAAAACTTGCAACGAAGCTCCGAAGTTACGCGGCTCAGTGCTGCCTTGTTTTTAGCGACGATTCCCTCTCGTTTCATCATTTCCCTGTTTCCGTCGCCTAATCAGAAATCACTCCTTAACTATAGTTTAGTTTCCAGGTAAAATTACATCATGGGATCTTCACAATCGACTCCAAAGGTAACATTCATACCATTATTCAGTGGAACACATACTTTATTTTCCAGGTGCAAGATACCAACACTGATGCTGAAAGAATTAGGAAAGCTCAGCACCATATGGCTGCTGCTGGTGGAGGATCGGAATGCCCACTGACTCCAGAACAAAGAGCTGCTGCAGCTGGGGACGGATGTGGAAGTGAAGGGGGATGTCCTGTAGGAGCCGATAAAGGGTCTATTAACCCACTGAACAATGTAAGAATTTCAAAAAAGAAGTTAATGTATTCGATTTCGTTTTAGGAACTTTCGCATCCAAACCAGAAGCCTGCTCCAGACCAGCCATTCGCTCTCCGAACTGAAAGAGTCAAATCAACAATTCCAAAAGCTGGCACTGAAGCTGAAACATGGGTTTATCCAAGCCCTCAAATGTTCTGGAACGCCATGCTCAAGTATGTTTCTAACTAATTTAGTGGAACATTTTCTAGGATAAAAAAAAAACTTCTCGAGTTAAAGCATCTCTATCAAAATATTCTTTAAGGAAAGGATGGAGATGGCAAGACGATTCACTCAGTCAAAAGGATATGGAGAATATCATCTCGATTCACAACGCTAACAACGAGGAAGCCTGGAAAGAAGTGCTAAAGTGGGAAAACCTTCTCCATCCGTAAGTTTGCTGTGTTATTTTTCTGTATTTCTCAGTTTCTTATTTTTCAGCGAATGTGCCGAGCCCAAGTTGAAGAGTTTCAAAGGAGATGCCAAGAATCTTTCTCCAAGAGCTCGTTTCCGCAAGTTGTTCCTCGGTTATGACTACCCATTCGATCGTCATGATTGGATTGTTGATAGATGCGGAACAAAGCAAGTACAGTATGTTATTGACTACTATGACGGAGGAGCCGTTGATCCACAGTCGAAGCTTTTCACAATTCTTGACGTGCGACCGGCCATGAACGATGTCGGAAATATCTGGGACAGAATGGTATGTTTTCTGTCCATCGAATGATCATTAACATAAAATTTTCAGGTCGTCGCTTACTGGCGTTTCAAGTACGAGACTCTTGGATTCACGCCAAACCTACCGATTCCACCAACTGAAGGACACAACGTTACTCATTAAATTTCAATTGATCCAACTTTAACTTCAACATAATTACTGCTTCCCTCACTGTTTGAAATGCCTTGCAATTAGCATATTTCGTAGTTAGATTAGTTTCCTCCATTATCCCGTTATTATTGTTTTCCGTTTCCCTTTTACTCCGTTTGGAGCTCCCTGCTCATGATCTTTCAGTGTCTTATACCCGTTACTTTACTGTGTTCGTTCTTTTTCTGTTTTCTCTCTCCCATTTTCGAAATGAAAATGATGTGGTTGCTAACGTTGAAAAGTAAAGTCGAAGCGGATGACAAACACCCTGCAGATCTTTGGAAAATTAACAAACAATTGGAAGGTTTCACAATTAAAAACATCCAGAGAGCATGTGGTTGTTAGCCAGCAAACAGCTGACTAAATTCTCTCAATTACCAAGAGTATCTCTGTTAAACCAGGGAATCCAGAACGTGAAACAAGGGTTCCGCAGAAATTTCGGAGTTTCTGTTAAAGATGTTGACGAGAAATCGAGAAAAAGAATCGGATGGTGGCTTATGGGATGCGCTGGAATGTGCTACGGAGCAGTCGCAATTGGAGGTGTCACAAGGTAGTCAACTGAAAAAATATGGATACTTACTTATGAAGTAATTTAGATTAACGGAATCCGGACTCAGTATGGTTAACTGGGATCTGTTCAAAACTATGAAACCACCATTTGGACAGAAACAATGGGAAGAAGAGTTTGAAAAGTACAAAGCATATCCAGAGTATAAATTGTATGTTAAATACATTACTCTTAATCATTCATTTATTAGTTTTACAGCAAATCTTCAAACCAAGAAATGACACTAAACGAGTTTAAATTCATTTGGTCAATGGAATATGGCCATCGAATGTGGGGAAGAGCTATTGGTCTCGTATTCCTCATTCCATGTGCTTATTTCTGGGCACGTGGGAGATTCGCACCTGATATGAAACGACGAATGGTCGTTGCTACGACACTTCTTCTAGCACAAGGAGGAATCGGATGGTGGATGGTCAAATCGGGTCTTGATCCATCACAGAATTCTTCAGATGTTCCAAGAGTTTCACAATACAGATTAGCCACACATTTGACAATGGCATTTGTCCTCTATTCAATTTTCTTCTGGAATGGTCTCACTCATCTTATGAAACCTCATGATGTATGTCAATTGGTTATCTTCAATAACATGTAATATATTTCCAGCTCACTGCAGTTCGTTCAAAGTTAGGAGCTCTCAGAGGAATGACTCATGGATCAAAGCTTATGGTCTTTTCAACTGCAATTATGGGAGCATTCGTTGCTGGTCTTGATGCTGGACTTGTTTATAACTCATGGCCCAAGTTCGCTGATAATTGGATCCCAGAGAACATGCTCTCTCGTTCTCCAGCATGGAAAAACTTTTTCGAAAATGATGTGACTGTTCAATTTGTGCACAGAAATCTAGCTTATTTGACTGTTATCAGTGTGCTCTCAACATTCTTGATTGGTCGAAGAGCTCCTATTCCAAAAAGAACTCGCATGGCTCTCAATTTGACTGTCGCTGCTGTTTTTGGACAAGCCGCTCTAGGAGTTTTTACCCTTGTGAGTTTATCAATCTTTCAAAATGAATTCGTTACTCATATTTCCTAAAGATCAACTACGTTCCTGTCTGGCTCGCAGCATGTCATCAATCTGGTTCAATGGCTCTTCTCTCATCTGTTCTCTGGCTCAGTCATGAACTTCGACGACTACCAAAATAGTGTCATCAACAGATGGTTTGCTATCAAAACTATCAATCATTCTTAATTTATACACACATGTCATCATCTTTTCATTATTTCATCATTGTTATTCTTTTTATTATTATTAGATTAGCAGTTCACATAGACTTTCCAGTTTTCCTTCTTTGTTATTATATTACTTTCGTTGATTGTTACAGCATAAACGAGATTTTTTTCTTTTTTTCACTCTCCGGCCTGCTTCCGTCAAAGTTGTAAATTTCGCGAACAATCTTCTGATAAGTTGGATTGTTGGAATCAGATGACGCGAATTTGTCCAATTCAGAACGAACGACCTGGAACATAAAACTAGATCTGAAAAGCTTCCAATTGTTAAAAAAATACTTTTGATGAACCATTCTTGTATAGTTTGATCATCAAATCCTTTCCAATTGTTCTGACTTGAGGATCAGAAGTTTTAATGCATTTCGTTGAAAAACCAGCCACACTTTTATCATTCAAACCACTGAAATGTCTCAAAAATTGGAACATTATAATAGCAAAGATTAGCTTACGTTTCTTCGTGAGGAACACCATAAAGTTTGGCAATAATATCAAGAAGAATTGCTCTTCCTTTTAGATTTTTTGAGTTGGAACTTAGAAATCTCGTGGCATACGCTTTTCCAATTGTTGGCAGTTTGGATGCATCACGAAACACTTTCAAAGTTTCAGAAACCAATCGTTTCTCCTGAAAACCTTTAATTATGGGAAACAATATGGAAAACATACGCTTGAAAGAACTCTGGTTGCCAGAGTATCACTTGATTCTATTGCAACTCTATGAATATATTTTTCAAGATTTAAGTTTGGAAGACGTGAAGTACAAAAATGATGCCAAAGAAGGAGAACATCTTTGTAGACATTGAATAGTGGCTCTTTTAATAGATGAGCAAGAAGGCAATTAATACTTTCAAAGTATTTGGAAGTTCTATCTGAATTCATTTGATCTATTTTCTCTCGGATTTCTTCAATTCCTTCTTTTCTGTTCTCAAAGTGTTTGGAATATATCTTGGCAATCTGAATTACTGAACTTCAGATTTTGAAACTGCAAAAGTTTCTTACCGTTTCTAGACCGAACAGTGAAATGGCTGATCTAACATTTCCTCTCTGATCAGGAGGAACCATTGCAAGAACCTGATCTTCACTAATATCTTCTGTTGACCTATCCACGAAATCAGATACTTCCAGATTTACAGAAGAAGATCTTTTTCGATTCAATGCAGCTGGAACTATCATGTTCTCCTTTTCCAAAAACTTGTTAGTTCCTAATCCAATGCTACTACTTCTTCCTGTAAGTATAAACAGATTTTTCAACGATTTTATTTTTGAATCACTTCTAGTGGATGAAGCAGTGCTTGGTGCTTTCTTAACCAATGGAGACGGCGTCCGTTTCCGTGAACTATGAGAATTCATAGTAGTTGGCCTGATTGGAACTTCCCAAGTTGCACTACTTCTCCTAGTAGAAGTTGAACCATTTGTTGAGGGTCTTTTGGGTGTAACTGATCTTGAGTTCGAAGGTGGACGTGGTGGAAGAAGGAACGCAGTTGATGGATCAGCAGATACTTCCGTTGGTGATAAATCTGAGAAAAGAAAAAATGATGAGGTCCTAGTTACTATCGTTTGGCTATTTACCGACAGGCTGATAGAGTTTAGGTTTAGATGGAAGCTCCGCATGGTCTGGGAATAAGTTTTTTGGTCGATGAATCTCTTCATTCCTTGGCTAAAAGTATCAATGTTTTTCATTTTCAAAGATTCTTACCATTGTATCTTCCAACAGTTGAGGATCAACAGATGCAAAAATATTCGACCGAAGAGCGGTGATTTCATCTGAATTTGGAACTTTTTTTCTGTAATAATCTACACTTTTCCTACCTTGCAAGTCGTTTGCTCTTTGAAAATCTTCTTCCAAAACTGCCTCATTCTTGTCATTTTCCAATTCTTCCATTTCTTTCGTTGACTTTTTCAATTCTCGAACAGATAGCTGAGCTGATTTTGCTAGTTTAAAGTCTTCATTCTGAATTTCGACTTCTCTTCATTTACACTGAATGAAAACCTTACCGCCACAGCAGTCTGCTTATTCTTCTCAATAGCCACTATCATTGCTTGAAGCTCTTTTGAATATTTATGATCCGGAATAACATTTCTGGTTACTCCAGGCTTGAAAGCTTTCCGATCAACATCTGGAGTAGGGAAGAATTCATTTTCAATTGGTAAGTACTTTCCAAAAAGTTTGACGTCTATTAATCCGACCTGTAAGCAGTACTTTTAGAGTGACCTGTATATTCCAATATTACCAAAGAGTCCAAGTTATTGATAACATCTATGTGTGCTTCTGATACACTGAGTATCAATTTGGTGCATTTTTCATCAAGAAATATATTCTTCAATTCGTACTTCTGATCATCAGACTTTCTACTTTTGAACTGCACCTCTCTAAATACAACTTTTTATGAAGAACAATTCCTAAAGTAATCAAACCCGATATATCCTTCCTCATCTCTTTCGGAAAATATGGCGAGCTTCTTTGCTGAAAATCTACGAATTAATGAATAGAATGGAAAGTTGGATAACTACGTATAAATGTATTGTGAGCCACAATTTCGATCTTCTCAATTTCAGACTTTTGACGCAGATGTAGTTCAAGCTCAATTGGAAAAGAATTGGTTCTAAAAAAGGAAGAGTGGGATTTTTGAAAAACTTTAAAGCAAGAAAAATACAAAACATACCTTTCAGAAATCCATGGTTTTTCCACAAGATACTGTTTATCAGAATTAGAAACTCCTCCAATACGAGAGACGACATACTCCAGTTCCATTTTTCGTAATTTTTCGTTTTTGCAACCAACAGACTAAAGCATTCGACGTCCCGACTTCAGGACACAGACACAAAGGCATGGAAACAGTTGTCAAGGTGAAGAGGAAAACATACAGAATTGAATAATTTATTGGGATGATGCAGAAAAAAAGAGAAGACGAAAACAAAAAAGTAAAGAAGAAAAAAGCAGCGGAAAGACATTTTGAGAGAGAGAGAGTGCGCGGGAAGCTGAGTAGGTATATACAAATATTAAAATATTATTAGGATTAAATAATGATAATTAACAGAATTGAGAGAGATGAGAAAAAGGGTGTTGGGATGAGCATGTTAAGGGAACTGCCGAGAATAAAAGAAACTGGGTTTGAGAGAGCACGAGATATGAAAAATTAAGAAAAGAGCAAGAGAATCAAGAGCATCTAGTACTGATATCCACCGTTTTGTTGATTCTGTTGTGGTGGGCTGATTGTACGATGGAAGGATTCCGTCGTCGTCGTCACCTCGTACTGACGATCCCGGTTACGACGGTGACGTGGCATCGTGCCGTCGGCTCTCTCCATATCTTCTTCATACACTCTGAAATATAGAAAGTGATATTTTTTTGCATTCGTTAAGGCTGTCACAGCTTCTCCGTTAAAATAGATAAAAACTTGAACTTACACATATTCCTCCTTCACTGATGGTGCTTGAACACGTGGTAATCTGAACCAGCTGAAGAATGGAGATACTCGTTCCTCTTGCACAATCGGAGTACGTTCGACAGTAATATGATACACTTCTTGGAAGCAGAGAACACAATAACACTGGAACCAAACAACTTGAGGTTTCATTTTCGAAAATTCCACTTACCAAGAACCAAGCCATAAAGACTCCAATAACCCAGGCAACCCAGATATCACGCCAATGATTCTTGTATCCATTGATACGGGAAAATGAGTCGACGATACAGAGTCCGATGAAACCGAAGATGAGAAGAGGACGAAGAAGTGGAGCTCCACGGAGGTTAATCATGTAATATATGTAGAGCTGAAATAAGAAAATATAGAAAGAATATGAGATATGTAAAACTTACAGATGCGAAACAAGCAGCATAGGAGGAGACGACGGCATGGAGAGATGGGAAAGTGAGCCATGCGTAACGCAGTTCATCAGCTCCTCTGAATTGAATAATGTGAATCAGTGTAACCGGAATAAACTACAGAAAGTTTCGAAAATTTTTTCACCTGTAATTGCAAGCAAGATGAGGTGATGGAGAAGGAGAGTGTTCCAGTGGAGCAGTGCAGGCACTGAAATTATTTGAATGATATGTTGTGGAAATATAAGACTTATTCGTATTTCATTTCTATAAACTTCAAAAAAGAGCTCTTACGTGATGGAAACATTGCACAATGATAAGAAATATGGTCTTTGGTATCCTGTCATCAGTTTAATAGTATCCACAAAGATTTGGACAATCAAAAGACCGGCCAAATAGATGATGACGAAACGGAAAAGTCTTCTGGTGAAGAGATGAACTGGGCATTCTCCACAGTTAGCATAAACAATCTTTCTTGGCTTTGTACTGAACAACCAGAACATCACTTCTCCAATCAGAATGACCAACGGAGGAATCGTGAAAGCTAGAGTGTAGAGCAATGGATAAGAAACATAGACATTGAAGTCTTCTGGTACAAAGTTTGGTTTATACAGGTGGACATCACGACAGTAGAATACACGATGATGATATGGGAAGACACTGGTGAATCTGAAAATAACCATTAGTTTGTCCCTATTCTTTCATTGTTTCTCATTTGTTAGGATTATAATTGAATCTGTTCAAAGGTTTCCAAAAATATTGTTCTTATTTCAAACGAAAGCCTCAGCGATAGTGACGATAGTGCTCACAAACAATCACTCAAACATTTGGTTATTTTGGTAATCATCGGCTTTGAAGAAAGTCGGCAGTCTGAGAGTACATCGGCAGGCGCAGCCGACATCTTACGGGTTCCGCCGCCCGCTATACTTTGTGTGGCCTAAACTCCGCCCACTTTTTGTGGCAGAATGTGGAGTTTGAAGTTTACGAAGATGAAAGGGGGTGGATTTGGTTCCAAATGGTTTGAATAAATTATACCGTGAAGTTTAAAACAAGTTAGCAAAATTTTGACATTAAAATTATAGAGGAAAGTTTTAAATAAAGAAAACAAGTTTATTTGACTGTTCAAGTTGTTCAAGTTCGACTGAATAGAAATGTATGGAAATCTGACCTTAATATCTCATCTAGAACACAAGATGCCAAAGAATTATACCTTGATTTTAACTGAAAATAGGTTTAAAGTTTAACAAAGTCTAAATATGAAAAGTTCTAGTAAATTTGAGAAACATCAGGTTTCTATTTCAATTCTCATGTTTAAAGACGTTCAATTAGTTCATGCTCTTTCTATTTTCTTCTTTTCTCATTGCTCATCCTCCCTATTTTAGGCAACAAATATCGGAGTGAAGATGAACAACAACACAAAGCGAAAAGCTTCCAAAATGGTCAAAGTATGATGTTTGTACAGCTTTTGCTGACCGCACCCGACCCGTTGTTTTACACCGTTTCTCTCGATTTGCGACAAACACTTTTCCCTCCTTTTCTTCAAATCTCTCGCTAATCATTATTATTATAATAAGAACTCAAGTAAAATTTAGATGGCTCGACGATAGAAAGAAGCAAACATAAACTGTCTCTCTCTCTCTCTCTACTCCTTATTTGCCGTACTAATCTGTCACTCGATAGAACAATAAGGAACTGTCAAAGAGGAGGGGGAATAAAGGTGATTTGTAAAGAAAAGATTACCTCAAGTAGTACCAAAGTGCGGCGAGACAAGCAATTCCGACGACGTGAAGAACTGCTGATGGAAAAATGAAATAATTGATGTAGGAACGGGGTCGTGGTGGGGGTACGGTGGTCACACCTCCGTATTGGCTCGCCGAGAACACCTGAAACTATCACAAATGTATTTCAGAAATAAGAAAATTTTCGAACTCCTAAACTTGAAACTTTGATGTACCGTTTTCAGAAAGTAAAACTCCCTAAACATTAGCTAACTATTATTGAATTATATTCATAGTTAAGAATCCAAAAACATTTTTTATAAACTATTGAAAGTATCAGCTAAACCACACTTTTCAAGGAACAGAGAGTTCCCACAATGAAAGCAAAAATCATAGAGATAGAACAGAACCAGAAGTGTTCACAAAAAGAAAACGAAAAGCAATTTTTAGAAATCAAAATTTTAGAAAAAAAATTGGTTTTAGGAAAAGTGTGGTAATAGGTTTGCCATAAATCATTTGAAAAATGATATTTGTTTCAGAAGAACCATCTATTTCTAAACAAGAGTTACGAAAATCACCTCGGAGTGTGCCCGCGAAGGTGGCACGGACATGTCGTTGCGCCCCGGAATTTTCGTGGTGGGGTCGTTTTTTGGTTTCTGTAACGGATTTGAAGCTTATAACGGGAAAGAAGAAGACTATACGGTAGGAAGGTCGATATTAAAATAAATAAGAAAATGATTTGCCAAAAATCAGATAAAGTCAAAAGTCAAATTCAATGACATATGTTCTGAAGTACCGATAGATACACAAAAGTAAGATGGAAAGTCCAAGAAAAAAAACTCGAGAAATGAAATGAGTCATGATTTCAAAAATTTTTTTTTCATTGGGTGTGGTACCCTCTTCCGGAGAAGAATCATGAGTCGATCGATCGATGCTCAACTGCTCTTAGGGGGCGACGGTTAGTGTGCGGATGCTCTTCTCCGCGAGCCCCGGTCGACAGGTAGGCGGACGTATAACTAGCTTGTCTGATTCTCTCGATCTTCAATGTTATTTCAACGACTCTCCGCTTCAGGCTTCGTACTGTACGTGGTTGGGCAAACATTCAAAGAAGCTGGCGCTGCCTCGGATTCCCGAATGACTAATGACTTAGGGAGTTTCTTCGTTTTTGAGACAAGTTTTGTTGTTTTTTTGAAAAGTTAGTTTACATAAGTATTGTACTGTAACATGACCAGTTGGTCAAACAAAAGTAATGTGAACGTAAAAATGGTAACGCATTTAGTATTTAGACTGACTGAAAAATCCAGACGAAATAATCTGATAAAAGGTCATAATGAAAAGTTTCACAGAAAGTTTGTAAAAAAGTGAGTCTTACCAAACGTTACTATTAGAAGGATTCATATTGTTGGTAAAGGATCAAAAATAATGTAGAAAGAAAAAAAAAGACATTGATTATAATTTAATCCAAAGAAAAGTTGTTACTTTGCCATAAAGCAATACTTCTAGAGTTCAAGACTACATCTAATATTTCATGAGGAAAAGAGAGTTTTACTAATTAATTACTAGCCATAAAAATATACTAACTTCAATTTCCTAAAAGACTCTAGACTCTTTGGCTCCGATTCTTAGGATACTCATCACAATCACTATCCGCCTTTTACTTCTTTGCCATTGATATCTCAATTACTTCCTCCCCCTCCTTAATAAATATCAGCGTCGGCGATCAAAAAGAAACACACTGGGGAGGGAAAGGCGTTCAAATTTTCGTCATCACCAGCACCTTAAGAAAAGAAAACTTGCAGCACAACACAAAAAGATAATCTGGACGACGCAACGAGAGTCGCGCATTTGTATGCACATTGTGATGGAAAGGGAAGGGGGAACAAACTGACCGGCTCCGTGCGGCAGAACCACTCACAGTCAGACAGTATGCTTGGAATGGAGAGATTCGAGACTTTTGCATGAAGAGTTTACGGGGTGCTCCTCACCACGCGCACGCGGCATGTTCTTGCGCAGGGCCTGTTCCACCATGTTGCGACCGACTAATGCGTCTTCTTAGACATACTCTTTTGTTAAAAACGAAATGATTTTGTTGAATGAGGGCAGTTCATTGAAAACTATCTCCAGAGAAGTAGTTCGTATTATGGAGTCAAAGATGATTTCAGTTATAGAGACGGACCAAGTTACTTTCAATAAGAACAAGAAGTTTGGAATGAAAATGATTTATTTAGTTAGTTTCAAAAACACAACTCAAGTGCAAAAACCATAGGTGCAGGACATTCTATGTGGGCACTCGTGTCTCTCCTTGCACTTCATTGCTGGATCAAAACGGTGGAACCAGGGATCTTGAGTTTCAATTGGCATGCAGATTCCAAAACGACATTCGTATCCTCTCGGGCAGCTTATCTGGGGGCAATGGGGCTTTGGTGTGAACCGAGGACCATTCACAAAAGCTCGGCAGATTCCATCCTCACAATATCTTTCGAATCCACAGTCTCCATTGCTGCTGCACCTTTTCGTTTGGAAGTGACGGCTTGGATACATCAGAGTACACATTCCATTACGGCATTCGAATCCTTTTGGACAAACTTGGTTTGGGCAATCAGCTGGTGGTGGCTTGGCAAAGAAAGAAGATCTCTCAACGTCTTCTTCGGAGGTGAAGGCAAAGAAGCAGAATGTCTTGACGACAGACAATAGAAGAAGAAAGACCTGAAATCGTAGAAGTTGAGAGGGATCGAAGATGAGAGGACTTACCAGGAGCCAGTTCATGGTTCCGAATGAAGAAAATAAGGGGGAGATGGCTGTTTTATATAGGGAGCTCCTAATCGAATCAACCAAAAACGATAAAATTCCCCCCGAAAAATGGGAAACTCGGATATTTTTATGTCTTTTTGGGAATATATTCGATGGGAATGTACATTTTATGTGTTTGATCTACAAAAAAAAAACTATTTTGAATTTGAATAACCATTTAATTTGAAGCAAATATACAGTCTCTGATTGTTTAGGCGAAGTAAGAAAAAGAAAATTAACAAGAAAAAAACATAAAACCAGCTGAGAAGAAATGATCATCGGAGAAAAAACGGGAAGGCAACGTTCATGGACACCGGTAGACATGGGCCATCGGACAAAAATAGAATAATTGAATGAAGAAAGAGGGATTAAGAAGAAACACGTGGCAGAGAGCATAAATATTACTGGGAAAGAGAAGACAAACTAGCGGTAGTCTACACGTTTCAGCAGGAAAAACGGCAGGGATTAGAAAAAAGAATAGAAAACAGTTATGAGCAAATGGATGATTTGTTTAAAGAAATATTGAAACTAATCATTAAGAAATGATTTGTTAACAGAGATTACGAAGTATTCAATTGACCTGAATTTGGAAGAATGGTTAGATAATAAAATAATTGGATTAATTTCCAGAACACTTGACGCATTCAAGACTAATTGGTAGAAGTGAGTCGTGGATTTGTGTGGCAACTTCTTGAGGGCACGTTTCTTCTGTTACTGGCTCACGAGTCATTGAGCAAATCTTTGTGTTATTCTCATATTTCGCCATTGTGCACTTCATTTCAGAACACAATTTGGCGCATTCTTGAACATTATCAGCCTGCTCATGAACCTTCATTGTTGGCATCGTCCTTGTTGGAGTTACTGGACGAATGTTGTAAGTGCACGCTGGAATTTTGAACAATGAATTTGCTGAAATGGTATAATTGAAAACTTACATGTGCATCGAATGCATGAAACAACAAATGGATGAAGAGCAGCATGTTGTGGGACGAAGTCAGCAAGGTTTCCGCAGACGACGTCATCAGAAGTCAAGAGGCAAACACCTTGAGCAATAGTTCCGGATGGAGATGGAATGAATCCGGCTGTTTTACAATGTTCCTACAAATCATTATCATTTTGATAGGCTTTGTGAATTTGAATGTTCTTACAGTTTCGAAGCATTTTCTAGCGCAGTCTGCTGGAGAAGATGCTGGGACGTCGTTGGTGATGTTCAACTTTGGAAGAGAAGCCACCGGAATAATTTGGAATTCAACTCTTCCGTCACATTTTGAGCTGACTCCTTGATGAAGTGGAGTGTTTTCAGAAGTTGATGATGGCTCATCAACTGAGAATGAAGTGATATCATGAGCCTTCTTTTCTTCGGCTGAAATTATGAGTTATGAATCAGACAATGAATTATGAGCGAAAATATGAAATTCATAATGATTCATAATGTGAGAGTGATTTGAGATAGTGTGAATGTCTGAATGTTTAAGGTGTTGGTTGAAGTTGAGGTAAAACTGTTTGGAGATTAGGAAAATTACATTGTTTGGTGAATCAGTGACGATTAGGATCTAGATCGGACAGTGTTGTAGTTCTAGATTTCAAGACAATGAGAATGGATTACAAGGAAACTACTAATGGAATACCGTTTTCAGTTCACTTATTTTCCTCGAAATAGAAATTTTTTAAATCTAGTTATCAAGAAGTTATTTCTGCTTTTGTTTATTCCAAGAACACACGATAGTAGTAGTATAGTGCAAAGAGGTCAGTTTTGTGTGTGTTTTGAATGGTTTACAAAGAGGTTCAAAGTTTAACATTATTGTTTTCTTTGGTATTTTTTATAATAAACATACCACACGTCACACAATCAATTGCAACAACTTGGTTGATTTTGGTGAAAGTCCACGAAGTGGTTGGAGTTACATCTGTACAGTTAGTGTCGAGATGGGCGGTCTTTTGATCCGCATAGTGCATCAGACACACAGGACGTGGGAATCGAGTAAACGCTGCACGAAGACAAGAAGTTTCATAACACATACGAGCACAGTGCTCCAAGGAGAAGGCAACGGCATCTCTTTCAAAATGTTGACTCAAATCGACCATTTCGGAAGCAACGAAACGAACTCTGCCAGTTGTGCACTCTTCAAAATATTAGAGACGATACAGGGAACAATTGATTATTGTATACAAAATGTTATAAGTTAACTATTAGAACAAAAGGTAAAAGATGTTAAATTACGAGGACATACCATGTTTATTCTCAATAGATTGAGGTAGTAGTCGTTGAATTGGACCTAGAATTGTTGTGATTGGTTAGTTTGTGATACAAAAATTGTTTGAATATTGCTGAAATGTATTTTAGTTTTCTCACCAAGTTTACGATTGATTAGATCCTGAGCAGCTTGAGAAGTTGGTTTGCGTGGTCTTCCGAGAACGAAATCAAGTCCTCCTGCTGCCAAAGCATCGATAAGATCTTTTACAAGTTGAACTGGAGGTTCAGTTGTTGTTCCAGAAATTTCTGTTGTTGAAGTGGCTGGCAGAGCTGTTGTACTATCTTTCTTGGAAACATTGTCTTCGTAGTCACTTGTCTGAAAATACTTTTTTTGTTCCAGAGATTTTCATCGGAGACAAAAAAACTTACTTTAGTTCCAGAATCTTCTTCCTCTTCATCCTCATCTTCACTCTTTGGTTTTGGTTCGGATGATGGTACAAACCCAACGTTGTTTGGAAGATTTTCTCTATGAGTGTCTCCAATCAAACTCTGGAAAAAAATAATGGATCAAAGAGACATCAAAATTTCATTTCTTACCTTATTGAACATGCTTTCGTCAATACCCGTCAAGAATGCATTTGTATCAGATCCTTCCTCTTCGTCTTCTTCACTTCCAGAAGTTTCAGATGTCTTTGATGTGACGAAAGATGGAGATTCAGTAGTAGATGATTCCTCATCCTTAGATTCTGCAGCAGTGGCGCCACTTCCCTCTTCAATATCAGATGACGTAGTGGAGGACACTGATTCAGATGTTGTGGATTCTTCGCCACTTCCTTCTTCTACAGAAGAAACCGTGGTGGATTCTGATGTAACAGACCTAGTTGTTGTTTCTGCTGCTTCTTCTCCACTTGATTCTGTAGTACTGGTCGAAGCTTGACTAGCGTCTAAAGTGCTCGTCTCTTCTTCTCCACTTGTTTCTGTTGGCTCAGTAGTAGTCGTTGATTGTGCTTCGTCAGGTGAAACACTGCTGACCTTCACTACAGTTTCGACGACTGTCTTGATTTCTTCAGTTGCTGATGACGTTGCTTCACTTGTAGTAGTTTCTGTTGCCTCCGTCGTTGAGTCTATTGGAGCACCAGTCACGAAAGCTGGTTTTTCATCATCTTCTTCTCCAGATGCTTCTTCCGTAGTGGTTTCTGATGTTTCGGTTGTCGACTGCACTCCTTCAACTGTCTGTACAGTACTGCTTACTTGCTCATCATCTGATTGTGCCACTTCCCCTGATCCTTCTGGAGTTGTAGTTTCAGTTATGTTAACCCCGTCCTTAGCTGCAAGTTTGGCAAGATCGGCAGCAAATTGCTTTCCGAGTTCCTTCGCCATTTTGATGTTTTCATCTTCAACATTATCATCAGTATTTGGAATTGATGTTGATGTTGAGGCTTCTTCATTTGTCACTCCACCATCAGTCACGAATGCTGGCAGATCTTCTTCTTCTTTTTCTCCATTATTTTCTTTTTCAGTATGATGCTCCCCAACTATCTTCTTCTCAGCAACTTCTTCTGAAACAGGAGTGGAAGTTTCAACAGTTTCAGTTGCAAGTAACGTAGAGGACACAGCTGGTTTCGGCGTGATAACTGGGATGTTAGGGTCATGAGTTGTTGTCGTCTCTGATTCATGAGATGATGGAATCTCTATTTCTGAACCCGTTACAAACGCTGGGGCGTCAGATGTTGAACTCTCTTCAGTAGATTCTGTCGATGCCGTCTGACTCACATCAGTGGTGGTAGAAACACCTCCGACTGTTTCGGAAGCTGAAATAGTTGTAGTATCTTCGCCAGATGCTTCAGTGACGGCGGTGGTGGTAGTCTCTTCTCCGGAAGCTTCAGTGACAGCAGCAGTGGTAGTCTCTTCTCCGGAAGCTTCAGTCACTTGATCATCCTTGGATAGATCAGTTTTTACAGAAGTAACGACCGATGGTTCTTCACCTGATGACTCGGTGACAGCAGCAGTGGTGGTCTCTTCACCAGATGATTCGGTGACAGCAGCAGTGGTGGTCTCTTCTCCGGAAGCTTCAGTGACGGCTGCGGTGGTAGTCTCTTCTCCGGAAGCTTCAGTGACAGCAGCAGTGGTAGTCTCTTCTCCTGATGCTTCAGTCACTTGATCATCCTTAGATAGATCAGTCTTTACAGAAGTAACGACCGATGGCTCTTCACCAGATGCCTCGGTGACAGCAGCAGTGGTGGTCTCTTCACCAGATGATTCGGTGACAGCAGCAGTGGTGGTCTCTTCTCCGGAAGCTTCAGTGACGGCTGCGGTGGTAGTCTCTTCTCCGGAAGCTTCAGTGACAGCAGCAGTGGTAGTCTCTTCTCCTGATGCTTCAGTCACTTGATCATCCTTAGATAGATCAGTCTTTACAGAAGTAACGACCGATGGCTCTTCACCAGATGCCTCGGTGACAGCAGTAGTGGTAGTTTCTTCTCCTGATGCTTCTGTGACAAGAGCAGTGGTAGTCTCTTCTCCGGAAGCTTCGGTGACAGCAGTAGTGGTGGTCTCTTCACCAGATGATTCGGTGACAGCAGCAGTGGTGGTCTCTTCTCCGGAAGCTTCAGTGACAGCAGCAGTGGTAGTCTCTTCTCCTGATGCTTCAGTCACTTGATCTTCCTTGGATAGATCAGTTTTTACAGAAGTAACGACCGATGGTTCTTCACCAGATGCTTCGGTGACAGCAGTAGTGGTAGTTTCTTCTCCTGATGCTTCTGTGACAAGAGCAGTGGTAGTCTCTTCTCCGGAAGCTTCGGTGACGGCAGCGGTAGTAGTCTCTTCTTCCGAAGCTTCAGTGACAACAGCAGTGGTAGTCTCTTCTCCGGAAGCTTCAGTCACTTGATCATCCTTGGGTAGATCAGTTTTTACAGAAGTAACGACCGATGGTTCTTCACCCGATGACTCGGTGACAGCAGCAGTGGTGGTCTCTTCTCCGGAAGCTTCAGTGACGGCTGCGGTGGTAGTCTCTTCACCAGGTGCTTCGGTGACAGCAGCAGTGGTAGTCTCTTCTCCTGATGCTTCAGTCACTTGATCATCCTTAGATAGATCAGTCTTTACAGAAGTAACGACCGATGGTTCTTCGCCAGATGACTCGGTGACAGCAGCAGTGGTGGTCTCTTCTCCGGAAGCTTCAGTGACAGCAGCAGTGGTAGTCTCTTCACCAGGTGCTTCGGTGACAGCAGCAGTGGTAGTCTCTTCTCCGGAAGCTTCGGTGACGGCAGCGGTTGTGGTCTCTTCTTCCGAAGCTTCAGTGACAACAGCAGTGGTAGTCTCTTCACCAGGTGCTTCGGTGACGGCAGCAGTGGTAGTCTCTTCTCCGGAAGCTTCAGTTACAGCGGCGGTGGTAGTTTCTTCTCCGGAAGCTTCAGTCACTTGATCATCCTTAGATAGATCAGTCTTTACAGAAGTAACGACCGATGGTTCTTCACCCGATGACTCGGTGACAGCAGCAGTGGTGGTCTCTTCTCCGGAAGCTTCAGTGACGGCTGCGGTGGTAGTCTCTTCTCCTGATGCTTCAGTCACTTGATCATCCTTAGATAGATCAGTCTTTACAGAAGTAACGACCGATGGTTCTTCACCCGATGACTCGGTGACAGCAGCAGTGGTGGTCTCTTCTCCGGAAGCTTCAGTGACGGCTGCGGTGGTAGTCTCTTCTCCTGATGCTTCAGTCACTTGATCATCCTTAGATAGATCAGTCTTTACAGAAGTAACGACCGATGGTTCTTCGCCAGATGACTCGGTGACAGCAGCAGTGGTGGTCTCTTCTCCGGAAGCTTCAGTGACAGCAGCAGTGGTAGTCTCTTCACCAGATGCTTCGGTGACAGCAGCAGTGGTGGTCTCTTCTCCGGAAGCTTCAGTGACGGCTGCGGTGGTAGTCTCTTCTCCTGATGCTTCAGTCACTTGATCATCCTTAGATAGATCAGTCTTTACAGAAGTAACGACCGATGGTTCTTCGCCAGATGACTCGGTGACAGCAGCAGTGGTGGTCTCTTCTCCGGAAGCTTCAGTGACAGCAGCAGTGGTAGTCTCTTCACCAGATGCTTCGGTGACAGCAGCAGTGGTAGTCTCTTCACCAGATGCTTCAGTGACAGCAGCAGTGGTAGTCTCTTCACCAGATGCTTCAGTGACAGCAGCAGTGGTAGTCTCTTCACCAGATGCTTCGGTGACAGCAGCAGTGGTAGTCTCTTCTCCCGAAGCTTCAGTGACAACAGCAGTGGTAGTCTCTTCTCCCGAAGCTTCAGTGACAGCAGCAGTGGTGGTCTCTTCTCCGGAAGCTTCAGTGACGGCTGCGGTGGTAGTCTCTTCTCCTGATGCTTCAGTCACTTGATCATCCTTAGATAGATCAGTCTTTACAGAAGTAACGACCGATGGCTCTTCACCAGATGACTCGGTGACAGCAGCAGTGGTAGTCTCTTCTCCGGAAGCTTCAGTGACAGCAGCAGTGGTAGTCTCTTCTCCGGAAGCTTCAGTGACAGCAGCAGTGGTAGTCTCTTCTCCTGATGCTTCAGTGACAGCAGCAGTGGTAGTCTTTTCTCCGGAAGCTTCAGTGACAGCAGCAGTGGTAGTCTCTTCTCCCGAAGCTTCAGTGACAACAGCAGTGGTAGTCTCTTCTCCCGAAGCTTCAGTGACAGCAGCAGTGGTGGTCTCTTCTCCGGAAGCTTCAGTGACGGCTGCGGTGGTAGTTTCTTCTCCTGATGCTTCAGTCACTTGATCATCCTTAGATAGATCAGTCTTTACAGAAGTAACGACCGATGGTTCTTCACCTGATGACTCGGTGACAGCAGCAGTGGTGGTCTCTTCACCAGATGATTCGGTGACAGCAGCAGTGGTGGTCTCTTCTCCGGAAGCTTCAGTGACAGCAGCAGTGGTAGTCTCTTCTCCTGATGCTTCAGTGACAGCAGCAGTGGTAGTTTCTTCCCCTGATGCTTCGGTGACAGCAGCAGTGGTAGTCTCTTCTCCGGAAGCTTCGGTGACGGCAGCGGTGGTAGTTTCTTCTCCGGAAGCTTCAGTGACAGCAGCAGTGGTAGTTTCTTCTCCGGAAGCTTCAGTTACAGCAGCAGTGGTAGTCTCTTCTCCGGAAGCTTCAGTGACAGCAGCAGTGGTAGTCTCTTCTCCGGAAGCTTCGGTGACGGCAGCAGTGGTAGTCTCTTCTCCGGAAGCTTCAGTTACAGCGGCGGTGGTAGTTTCTTCTCCGGAAGCTTCAGTCACTTGATCATCCTTAGATAGATCAGTCTTTACAGAAGTAACGACCGATGGTTCTTCACCAGATGCTTCGGTGACAGCAGCAGTGGTAGTCTCTTCTCCGGAAGCTTCAGTGACAGCAGCAGTGGTAGTCCTTTCTCCTGATGCTTCAGTGACAGCAGCAGTGGTGGTCTCTTCTCCGGAAGCTTCAGTGACGGCGGCGGTGGTAGTCTCTTCTCCTGATGCTTCAGTGACGGCGGCGGTGGTAGTCTCTTCTCCGGAAGCTTCAGTGACAGCAGCAGTGGTAGTCTCTTCTCCGGAAGCTTCAGTGACGGCGGCGGTGGTAGTCTCTTCTCCTGATGCTTCAGTGACGGCGGCGGTGGTAGTCTCTTCTCCGGAAGCTTCAGTCACTTGATCATCCTTAGATAGATCAGTCTTTACAGAAGTAACGACCGATGGTTCTTCACCAGATGCTTCAGTGACAGCAGCAGTGGTAGTCTCTTCTCCGGAAGCTTCAGTTACTTGATCATCCTTGGATAGATCAGTCTTTACAGAAGTAACGACCGATGGTTCTTCACCAGATGCTTCGGTGACAGCAGCAGTGGTGGTCTCTTCTCCGGAAGCTTCAGTGACAGCAGCAGTGGTAGTCTCTTCTCCGGAAGCTTCAGTGACAGCAGCAGTGGTAGTTTCTTCTCCGGAAGCTTCTGTGGCTGTAGGGATGGTAACCTCTTCTCCGGAAGCTTCAGTGACAGCAGCAGTGGTAGTCTCTTCTCCGGAAGCTTCAGTGACAGCAGCAGTGGTAGTCTCTTCTCCTGATGCTTCAGTCACTTGATCATCCTTAGATAGATCAGTCTTTACAGAAGTAACGACCGATGGCTCTTCACCAGATGCCTCGGTGACAGCAGTAGTGGTAGTTTCTTCTCCTGATGCTTCTGTGACAAGAGCAGTGGTAGTCTCTTCTCCGGAAGCTTCAGTGACGGCGGCGGTGGTAGTCTCTTTTCCGGAAGCTTCGGTGACAACAACAGTGGTAGTCTCTTCACCAGATGCTTCAGTCACTTGATCATCCTTAGATAGATCAGTCTTTACAGAAGTAACGACCGATGGTTCTTCACCAGATGCTTCGGTGACAGCAGTAGTGGTAGTTTCTTCTCCTGATGCTTCAGTGACAGCAGTAGTGGTAGTTTCTTCTCCTGATGCTTCTGTGGCTGTAGGGATGGTAACCTCTTCTCCGGAAGCTTCAGTGACAGCAGCAGTGGTAGTCTCTTCTCCAGAAGCTTCAGTGACAGCAGCAGTGGTAGTCTCTTCTCCGGAAGCTTCAGTGACGGCGGCGGTGGTAGTCTCTTCTCCGGAAGCTTCAGTTACTTGATCATCCTTGGATAGATCAGTCTTTACAGAAGTAACGACCGATGGTTCTTCACCAGATGCTTCGGTGACAGCAGTAGTGGTAGTTTCTTCTCCTGATGCTTCAGTGACAGCAGTAGTGGTAGTTTCTTCTCCTGATGCTTCTGTGGCTGTAGGGATGGTAACCTCTTCTCCGGAAGCTTCAGTGACAGCAGCAGTGGTAGTCTCTTCTCCAGAAGCTTCAGTGACAGCAGCAGTGGTAGTCTCTTCTCCGGAAGCTTCAGTGACAGCAGCAGTGGTAGTCTCTTCTCCGGAAGCTTCAGTGACAGCAGCAGCGGTAGTCTCTTCTCCGGAAGCTTCAGTGACGGCGGCGGTGGTAGTCTCTTCTCCGGAAGCTTCAGTGACGGCGGCGGTGGTAGTCTCTTCTCCGGAGGCTTCAGTGACAGCAGCAGTGGTAGTCTCTTCTCCGGAAGCTTCAGTGACAGCAGCAGTGGTAGTCTCTTCTCCGGAAGCTTCAGTGACAGCAGCAGTGGTAGTCTCTTCTTCCGAATCTTCAGTGACGGTGGCGGTGGTAGTCTCTTCTCCGGAAGCTTCAGTGACAGCAGCAGTGGTAGTCTCTTCTCCGGAAGCTTCAGTTACTTGATCATCCTTGGATAGATCAGTCTTTACAGAAGTAACGACCGATGGTTCTTCACCAGATGCTTCGGTGACAGCAGTAGTGGTAGTTTCTTCTCCTGATGCTTCAGTGACAGCAGTAGTGGTAGTTTCTTCTCCTGATGCTTCTGTGGCTGTAGGGATGGTAACCTCTTCTCCGGAAGCTTCAGTGACAGCAGCAGTGGTAGTCTCTTCTCCGGAAGCTTCAGTGACAGCAGCAGTGGTAGTCTCTTCTCCGGAAGCTTCAGTGACAGCAGCAGTGGTAGTCTCTTCTCCAGAAGCTTCAGTGACAGCAGCAGTGGTAGTCTCTTCTCCGGAAGCTTCAGTTACTTGATCATCCTTGGATAGATCAGTCTTTACAGAAGTAACGACCGATGGTTCTTCACCAGATGCTTCGGTGACAGCAGCAGTGGTAGTTTCTTCTCCTGATGCTTCTGTGGCTGTAGGGATGGTAACCTCTTCTCCGGAAGCTTCGGTGACGGCGGCGGTGGTAGTCTCTTCTCCGGAAGCTTCAGTGACAGCAGCAGTGGTAGTCTCTTCTCCGGAAGCTTCAGTGACAGCAGCAGTGGTAGTCTCTTCTCCGGAAGCTTCAGTGAAGGCGGCGGTGGTAGCCTCTTCACCAGATGATTCGGTGACAGCAACAGTGGTAGTCTCTTCTCCGGAAGCTTCGGTGACGGCGGCGGTGGTAGTCTCTTCTCCGGAAGCTTCAGTGAAGGCGGCGGTGGTAGTCTCTTCTCCGGAAGCTTCAGTGACGGTGACGGTGGTAGTCTCTTCTCCGGAAGCTTCAGTGACAGCAGCAGTGGTAGTCTCTTCTCCGGAAGCTTCAGTGACAGCAGCAGTGGTAGTCTCTTCTCCGGAAGCTTCAGTGACAGCAGCAGTGGTAGTCTCTTCTCCGGAAGCTTCAGTTACTTGATCATCCTTGGATAGATCAGTCTTTACAGAAGTAACGACCGATGGTTCTTCACCAGATGCTTCGGTGACAGCAGTAGTGGTAGTTTCTTCTCCTGATGCTTCAGTGACAGCAGTAGTGGTAGTTTCTTCTCCTGATGCTTCTGTGGCTGTAGGGATGGTAACCTCTTCTCCGGAAGCTTCAGTGACAGCAGCAGTGGTAGTCTCTTCTCCAGAAGCTTCAGTGACGGCGGCGGTGGTAGTCTCTTCTCCGGAAGCTTCAGTTACTTGATCATCCTTGGATAGATCAGTCTTTACAGAAGTAACGACCGATGGTTCTTCACCAGATGCTTCGGTGACAGCAGCAGTGGTAGTTTCTTCTCCTGATGCTTCTGTGGCTGTAGGGATGGTAACCTCTTCTCCGGAAGCTTCGGTGACGGCGGCGGTGGTAGTCTCTTCTCCGGAAGCTTCAGTGACAGCAGCAGTGGTAGTCTCTTCTCCGGAAGCTTCAGTGACGCCGGCCGTGGTAGCCTCTTCACCAGATGATTCGGTGACAGCAACAGTGGTAGTCTCTTCTCCGGAAGCTTCGGTGACGGCGGCGGTGGTAGTCTCTTCTCCGGAAGCTTCAGTGACGGCGGCGGTGGTAGTCTCTTCACCAGATGATTCGGTGACAGCAACAGTGGTAGTCTCTTCTCCGGAAGCTTCGGTGACGGCGGTGGTGGTAGTCTCTTCTCCGGAAGCTTCAGTGACGGCGGCGGTGGTAGCCTCTTCACCAGATGATTCGGTGACAGCAACAGTGGTAGTCTCTTCTCCGGAAGCTTCAGTGACAGCAGCAGTGGTAGTCTCTTCCCCGGATCCTTCGTCTACTGTGACTGGTGCTTCTGTGATCTCATCTATGTTTTCTGATATTTTCGAGCTTCGCAGAGGGACTAAATGACGGATCGGATTAGTTTCATAATTGAATTGTAAAAAACGTACCACATGAAAGACAGTGAATCCATACGGTCTTTTGAGAGCGATCAATGTTAACAAGCCTTCCGTTGCCACAGTATGGTTTGTCCTCGTAGGCTAGCGAGCATTCTTTCGTGTCTGGATTGTATCTTGCTGCCGTGCATCCATCCTAACAAATAAACAATTAAACCATTAACAGCTGAGTTCTTATCATTAATTTACTATAAGGTGCGACTTTTGTTTGAAGGGACAGTGATAAATGTCTCTTGGGTTTTTTCACGTTTACTGTCATTTTCAACTGAGGATTACTGTAAGCGTGGTGAAATCAGATGGGCGTCTGACGTTGCTTTCAAGACAAAATTTGCAGGGTTTCGCGCAAATGGATAACAGCGTACCTGATAACATCGATGGGCGCATATTTCAGCTTTTGGAACTTTAAGATTCAGTTCAAATGGAGCAGTGAATTCTGGATGTCTTTCTTCAATTGGTTGTGCTTGGAAGTGAACAATACAGCCTTTCAGAAGACTGTCATCGTCTCCTTCTTGTCCGATAGTTTTCAAAGTAGTGCTCTCATTTGGAGAAGATGTTGTTGTTGTTTTCTCTTCTCCGCTCAAAGTTGCTTCTGTCTCTCCCCATGGATTTGTTACTGGGGCTGCTGCGGTTGTTGTGATTTCATTGTTTTGCTCCATCCTAACCGGGACTTTCGGTAGGTTAGCAGAAGATTTGATGGCATCTGAAATTCAATTGTTTATTTTTTTTCTTTTGTAGCTCTCTTAGGTTGAAGAATGAAAAAAACTTACAACAATTAACACAGTGAATCCAAGTGACTTCTTTTGCCATATATTGCAGGAAGACATCACCTCTGGCACAATAATGTTTTTCATCGTATGAAAGACTACAAGTACTCCATACTGGATCGAATCGAGCTCCGGAGCAACCATCTTGATAACAACGAGTAGCACAGATTTCAACAGATTCAACTTTGATTTCAGTCTCGAATTTGGCTGAGAACTCTCTTGGTCTTTCAGACAATGGTCTCGCTTGGAATTTGATAAGGCATCCTCTCTGGAAGTCATCGTTAGCTGATCCTTCGACTGTCCTTAATGTTGTTGTGGCAACAGTGATGGTTGTTACGTCTTCTGAACTTGATTCAGTTGTTAGTGGTTTTTCAGTAGTTGTTGTTGATTCAATTGATCCATGAGCTGTTGTAGCATCATCAGAAGGAGTTGATTGAGTAGTTGTTGTTGTAGTTATTTCAGATTCTTTGTTGCTAGGAGAAGCAGTTGTTCCAGTTCGTACTTCATCTATATCACTCTGTTTTACAGTATCTAAAATAATTGTTTTGATTTTTGTGGGAATTCAGAAAAAAACATACAGCAATTAACACAATGTAACCATGTTGCTTCTTTAGCTTCATAGTGAATAAAGACGTTTCCGCGAGCACAGAATTGAGGATCATCATATGAGAGAGTACACGATCTGTCTGCAGGATCGAATCGAGCACCAGAACATCCGTCCTAAAAATGTTCAAGTTGCATTAAAAAGCCAGGCAATTAGCTTGATCATGGTATTCCAAAATTCAAAGTACTCTAAAAAGTTATTTGGAGGTTTAAAGTCGTTTTTATTTTGTTCACAGTGCGAACGCGTTCCAATTAAACTAAGATAAAACTTTTTTGAAAAATAACTGAAGATTTTCAATGCCAAGAAAAGTTTCATTCCGTCAGTTTGGACTCCTAAACCATAAGCACTCGGAACCTACACATTCGATCACAGCAACACAAAAAACTGGTTATAATCGTCCAATATTTACTGATATATTCCCATATTTGAAAAGAAAAACATACTTGATAGCATCGTGTTGCACACAATTCGATTGAATCAACAGGCACATTCAGCTCGAACTTTGCTTTCAAGTTTTCTGGACGATCCGAAAGTGGTCTTGCTTGGAATTTAATGACACAATCTGAAAGTTAGTTTTAATGATGAAAATCACATCTTATCAGTATTATGGGTCATTCAAATACCAATTCATGCCATGCACTCACGTTTTCTTTGAGTTGTTTTCACTCCTTCTTTGTCTTTTGCCAATTCAACTTTTGTTGCTACAGCTGGTTCTGGATCATTCGACTCTGCGATAGTAGTAGATTCAACTTCCGATGTTGCTCCAGTAGTTGATGAAGCTTCAACAGTTGTACTTTCTTCTGGTTTTTCGGTTGTTGTAGTTGTTGATTCATCAACAGTAGCTTGTGTAGTAACTTGTCCTTCTTCTTGGAAAGAAACTGTAGTCTTAGCACTTGGTGGAATCTTTCTTGAACCTGAATTGAAACCAGTGCAGGCTTTTTAACAAAATTATTAAAGAGCAGATACTACAAATAATAAAGATTCTAAAAGAAACCAAACAACTTGAACCAAAACAACTAACTGCAACGGAAACACTGCAGCACAACATCCTCAGTTCCCTGATAAGAGAACTTATTCTCCGAACCCGTGCATTTTTCTCTTCTATCCCTGCCCAAACGGCATTCTCCTGATGAAGGAGAGTAAACGGCCACCGTGCACAATCCAACGAAACAGAAGCGCGCACAAGCATTCGCGCTGAAAAGTCGAATGAAGGGCAAAACTGAGAGGTAACCAAGAGACTTTGAAACAAAATACTCTTACCTTTTAGCAGGTTTTACGGTATAATGATCAAAGTTTGGTTGCGTCGAAATGTCCTCCACTTGGAAATTAATATAGCATGCTGCAACCAACATAAGAAATGCAAAATTAAAATGATTTAAATTAGAATAAAATATAATAAAAATGATAAGTGCATGCGGCATTCAATCAAATAAATGAATTCAAATTCGTCTCATCACCAGCCCTATTCTAGCTTCTAAAAACCGTCGAAAAACTGAAATAAACTATAAAGCAGAAAGCAGATTCACCTGGGTAGTAGTTACCTTTGCGGTCTTCTTGAGCTGTTTGAATTGGAGCTGTCTTTGTGGAAGCAATTGGTTCTGGAGCAGAGGATGTGGTGGATTCTGGTCCTAAATGAAGTTATAGTTTGAATGTATTTTTTCAACATATCGTCAGGAATAGATTTAGGGTCAAAACATTCTAATTTCCAATTTTTTTGTTAAATAATGTGTAGTGAATCATAACAATTTTGCGTGAAGTGCAATTTGTGAATTAGTTTCAATGCACACCTTTTTCTAGACAATATGGGCAAGTAATCTGCACGGGAATTGTTGATTTCTCAACAGTATCAACCATTTTCCCTTCATTCCTCTCTTCTTCGCAATGCTCTCGATCCACCAATTCATCCGTTGCCACAGTGAATTGACAAGTTCCTTCGTTTGGTTTGTACAATGCAAACTAAAATTTGATCTACTATTCCTAATAATTAGTCCTGAAAGACGTACTCCACATTGATAAGAATAACATAATTGAGCACACTCTTCAGCTGATTCAACGGATGTCTGGTTGATCAAAAGATCTACAGTTTCCCAATCGATTTCACTGCTAATCAGGAATTGTAGATGAGTATCACACGTCCGTTGTTGAACAGATCCCGACCATGATTCTGTGGATGAAATACCTAGAATAGGAAACAAAAAAAGCCATGCAAAAGAGTAGACAACACATAAAAAGGTCGGTGACCCTTCTTTAGGAGGTTTTTTTGAAAATGTCCTTTGACAAGTACATTTGTGTCACACCTAATTGTACTCTATTTGACAGCTAAATTGAGTTGTTCAAGCTCTCGTCGTGTCTCTTTCTTCGTCTCAAAAATCACTCACCAGCAGTTGTGGTGTCTTCGACGTGAAGGTCAACAATTGCCGTCGAGTGTCCACTTGGCGTCGAGGTTGTAGATTCTGAATAAGTGGAAGAATTTAAAGAATTTCAACGTTTTGCATGTTTTTTCTAACCTAATTTTGAGTCAATGTTATGGGTGATCTCCTCCACTAATGGCTTCTCAATAAGCTTTTCTCCACTCTTTCCAGTTGCTGTGATCGTTTGCTCTGTGAAACTTGTGAATGGTGGAGCGGTGACTGTAAAAATAAGAAAGGAATTTCAATTGTTTTGATTCTTTGTTATTTCATTTAATTTCAAAACACTATGTATCACCTCCAGGTCACCCTTTTTTATGATAGCTTCATAAAAAACGGTATTCAGAAGAGGAACGTACGATGAGTGGTAAAATTGTATGTCATCACTTAACGGCGTGGATGAAAGAAAGGTGGAAGGCAACAGAAATCAAATGAGTCATAAGAAATAATGATTTCATAATTTCGAGAAATTTAAGAATGGAAAACTTACCAAAGTCTCCATTTGAAGGGCATCTAAGACAGTCAATAGTGACGGCTCCTCCATTGTAGACAACGCTCTTAGCTGGTACAAGAGCTTGTCCTGAAAAGAATACAGTTAGATTCCAATATTCAAGCTTCACCATTTTTACCTGTACAGTTGTAAGCTGCAAAGTAGAACAAGGAGCATGAGTCGGCCTTTGATTGATCGTATCTCAAAGAGTAACAGAATTGATTTCCGAAACAAGAATTGATACAATCATGAATTGTTGGTGTTTTGATTTCAACGAATATATATGGAGATCTATCAGCAGTTGTTTCGTTGACATATACATAGATGTTATCGGCACATGCTGAAAATGGTAAAGTAAGAATATTTTCAAATAAAAGATTTTAAAAGGTTTTGTGACAGGTTCAGAAGATCTCTTTCAGAATTCAGAAGAGAAGTGGTTCAGAAGGTTCAGAAGAGAAGTCTTTTGCATTGTGACATTTTATCAGAAAACCTCTATCATAACGGCACATTCCGTTGAAAAATCAGACTCAGTAGAGCAACGCCTCCCTACTCAATTTGGTCATTACGACTACGACTTTTGAAAGGTTTATCTGGCCAAGCCTTCCATTCAAATAGTGAATGACTGAAAAATAAAGCGGCATGCTGCTATAATATAGGGTGGTCGAATACGGATTACTGATTGCAATTGAACCCCATTATTCAGTGTTTCTTCCAATTCAGGCACCAGACACCCCTATAAACGTTCTTTCTTCAAATTCTCTCAAATCTCGAACACCAAATGAAGGTCATGGTCAAATTCCTTTCTACCAAGAGAGCTTATTAGCAGAATCTCGTCTGAAGATGTTAATATTTTAGCCCAATTCCCTCTTTCTTCTTCCTCTTTTTGTCATTTCTCACGTGTTGTGGTTTTTGTCTTTTCTTTCTTTCAATGTCGAACCAATTTAGGGATTATGCTAAACTACTACAACTACTACCTTCCAAACAACCTCGACACGAATAACCCACCTATCTGATATGTTTGTACATCTTCTTCCTCTTGTTTGTATCTATTTACAAACCATTTATCAAAAAATTCACTTTTTTTCCCGTAAAAACTAGCACCGATATATCATTTTGTCGTGTGCGCAGGCGCATCGAACGAAAAAAGACTGTTTTCAACGGGTGGCATTGAAATCTCTTTTTGCATAGAATCGGCGCAAAAAGAAACTGATAAGAATCTAGGCGAAATGGGCGGTCTTCTTCGTTTTTTTAATTTCCTTTATTTTTCATAGTGTGTTATTTTGAAATGGTAATCCAATGCATTGTTGCATATTTCTTTTGGATCGACCTTCACCGTCTATGGAAGAGTAGAAGAAGGCGCTTTCGGATAAATGAGGCGTGGCATCGGACGGCGACAAAGGAAATTGAGAAAAAAGAACACACATTGAGTCCGATCGACGACGACGACCTGGCACAATTTTGGAGATTTGAATGCGCGAGGAGCGACGGGTCAGTATATGCAAAAAAGGAGACGTTGACACAGAAATCATTATTTGGTTACTGGATTCGAAAACGAAAATGATTGTTCCCGGAGAGGGTGTGGGTGGAGATCGAATTGCTTGGAACTTGAAAATACAAATTGATCCGGAAGTAAATTAGAGAATAGAACTCGGTTTTCAACGTTGGAGCTACTATTTTCTAGGTCTTCAACCAGAAAAGCTTTAACATTATTTCAAAGTAAACCCTCAGAATTCCTTAACAATCATAGAACCCCTTCAAAACCATTCCATTCCAATATAATATACAATGCAGTCATAATCCTCTCAAAAGAATTGAAAACCGTTCAAGAAGTTAACCTAAATTGGAATTCCTCTCCTACTGACCACACAAATAAAATCGTTTTTTTTGCCCACTTGTTCCGCATGAATCACTAATTATAAAGTATTGGACGACTGATTTCTCACAGAAATTCGATTCATTTCAGAAAAATAATTGTTCGACGAGCAAATATTTACCTCCTCATTTCATTTTTTTTCACAGTTTTCTTCCCCCGGAAATGATGGTTCGACCTTGCCGGAATAAGGAGGAATGGCTAGTGCGACCAAGCCAAAAAGAGAAACCTTGAATCCTTTTCTGCTAATAAATTGTCGTTTTTTTTTGGCGAAGATGAAAGTTTTTTTTTTTGCTTGTCGCGGGTGGTTTATTTAACTCTTGTTTCGAGGTATGTGTGATAAAGAAGAAAAGGATAGGTGAGAAGATGAGTCATCTCCGAATTTTGAGATGACGTTAGATTCGAGATTTCGGGTTCTAGATGACGTTGAATAGAAAGAGGAGGATCTATGAAATCGCTGGCTAATTTGACGAAAGAACGGAGGAAAGTTAAGAGGACGAATTGGCAAGATATAGTCTCAAAGATCAAGTACTTCAAGGCCTAGACAGAATAATTACAGATTTCCGAATCTTTTGAACCTTGCTCCTTCTATTACTGTTTTTCCTCATAACATTAATTCACCTCAAATAATCTTAAAACACGGTCACTGCAAAAGAAAACAGTGTTCATATCTAGATCAGATTCACTTCTTTTTTTGTTATTGTTCTAAATGAATGATGAAAAAGTAGTTGTTCGGTCTCTTCTTTTTTTTGACAGTGTTCTTGAAAATAGGAAAAAGTTCTTGACTCATTTGTCCTCGGTTTCCCTTTTGTTGCCCACTTTCTTATTCATTTTTCACGAGTTTTTCCAATAGATTGTTTGTCAATAACTTCAAAAAAGGAATAGTAAAAGGGGGGTCTTCATTTATTTCTTTCGACCACCAAGACATACTTGTCATTCGACCATATAAATATAGTGTAGACTATTGAGAGACCTCCCGACGGACATTGGAATTTTCACAACACGGAAAGAAACGGTGGCCCTTTCTTTTTCCTTTTTTTCTCGTCCATGCCATCATCATCATCTCTCCAATTTCCGAGTGAACGAAAATGGTGATTGATAGGTGAATTATATATTTGTAATTGTGTTGAGAAAAAAAGGAAGAAAAATTGATCAAGTTAAAAAATACTTACTTATCGTTTGTGGCAAATTCAGTGGTTTTGCATCAGTGAATGAAGTTGAAAGAAAGAATAATAGAACTGCTGATATGAGAAATTGTGAAGTTGTAAAAGGGCTCGAGGAGTGCCACCTCGGCTTCATTTTTGTGTGGAGATTGTGCTCTTGCTCTATGTTCCTCCAACCTGCAAAAGTTCTAAAGTTAAGATTATAAGGTTTCAAGATAGATCGGAGCTCGAGGTGAAAAGATTTGTATTTCAAGGAAAATTAAGGCTTGCTCCAAAGTAGTCTTGCTCCAAGAAAAGTCAAAACTATCCTTGAATAAGTTTTCTCAGAAATTAAAAATATGAGTAACAGGTCTTAATATAAGTCCGGGCTTAAATTTTCATCACCAGATCTCATAGTACTGGAAACTAGGAGCAACTTTAGTGAATCTAACTTCCGTCATCATCAGAGAACTCCTATTTCCTTCAAATGTCTTTCTCGAAACTTCATTGCAACATTCTCAACTACCTAGACCATCCGATCTTGTCTCCCCTTTTTTTTCCAAAAAATCCCCAAATCAACCAGGTCATCTTTTTGCCCTTGGAATATATTGGAAACCAACCTTCTTAGTGTCTTAGGTCCGAATTATGTGATGCGCAAAACACGAATGTTTCAACGCCAAAAAATATTCGAATCGTGGAGGAGCGGCTGGCGACGCACTCCCTTTGTTGAGTGCAAACTGTAAAATGTACAAAAATTAATGAAAATAATGAGACAAAAACGAGGTGGGCGGTTCAGGTCAAAGCTCAAAATAGGGGGAGACAAAATAAGAATAACAATGAAAATTTATAGTAATGAAGGGAAGGTAGATAGTAAAAAAAAGAACATGTTGTTAGGTATTTGGAATGAAAAGAATAAAAATAGATGAAGATTATTTTAAGAGATAAGATTTTCAGCACGAGACCTCAAAAATTGGAATGGTCAAGAGACTTGAAGAAGGAAGTTTTCATTGAAAATAACAAGTGTTGCGACAAAAAATGGCAAAGTCAAGAAGGTCAAGAATATATGAGGTGTGGTGATAAAACCGGTTTGTATCCGAGTGAAAAAAGAGAAGAGAGAAAGCAATGGCAGCTTATCCGTTTCATCTTTTTCTTGAAAAAAAAATATTGAAAAATTTAGGTAAATTCGTGTAAATGAAGTAATGGTGACCCTTGATGATCACCCATTCCAATAGGGGAGGAAGAACCTAATTCTACTAATCGGACACCGGGAGCGAGGACACGCTAAATGGTGTGAATCGGTTGGTGGTGAAGAGGTGCCAGGGGGTGAAAGAAGAAAAGGAAACAAAATAGAGAGAAGATTACTGTAGAATTGAAATGGTTTTCAAAAACAGCTAGTAAGAAAGTATAAATCTTCAGAAGCCAGTGACGGACGGATGAACATCGCTCGGTGTCAGAATGAGTGAAATGACGACAAGAAAAGACGAAAGTCGGTTTTTTTTTGGTTTCGTTTCGTTTCCTTAACCGAAATTGACTAAACTACTGGTAAGGAAATGAGAAGACTGTCACTTGTAGATGAACAGATGACGTGGCAGAGAGGTTTTTGAACTGAAAACAATGGTGAAAGGAGGGTAAATGGGAGTGGTTCTAAGAAGTGGTTCAAGAGGTCATTTTGGAAAAAATTTCACTTTTTGGAACTGAATTTCAATTGGCTTAATCACTTTCTGAACTAAAAATGTGGGCTAGCCTGAGAGTCTAAAGAGTACCCAGCCACCATTTTGTTGAATCGAAAAAAGGATTTCTTAAAAAGTTAGAAGGGTTTTCAAAAGCATGGCTAAAACTAGGCATCAACGCCATTCGCGTATGGAACTCATCATCAGCTTCCAATCCAATAAATGTCTCACGGAGAAAAACTCAGAAAATACCCCTAGAGAACGGAAACTTTTCAGCTTGCCAGTAAGAACCGTTCTGCTTATCGGTAAAATACCCGCCACCTGACCTACAAATGTGGCAGATTTACTGAAACGTAACTGTAACCGAGTAAAAAGAACCGTGGCGACATCGGAGATGGCCAAGTAGACAACACTAAATTGCCTTTATTACAATAACTTTCGAAAGAGAAACAGTTTTTGATAAACCCACTTGTTTTACACTTTCAGATGGTCTTCCGCTTCCCCTCTCTTTTCTTTTTTTGCCCCGCGCAAGTACCAATCTTATAAGAAAAACTAGAAATGATTGTTTCAAAAAAAAAGGAACAAAAACGATATTGCCTGGGGGTCGTTGGCGTCTTCTCACTTAAAAAAGAACGGTGGTCTGTTTCTGCGTCTTCATCAATTTTTTCTTCTTTTTTTTTGGCAGATCAGATCGACATGATTACGCTGCTGCTGATGCTTCGAGATGGTACCTGACGAGCGGCCAAAAAAGGTGCGTGCGAGATTTTTGTGTTGCTGTGGGGGTGGCAAAACCGAAGACAAGAGAACGAAGAAGGCGAAAAAAACTCGATTAGGAACAAGAAAAAATGGAGAAAGGAAGGAGGAGAAGGTAGCAGAAGAATGGTTCGAATTTAGAGAAAGAATACAACCTTAGCGTATCAATGATAGAAGAAAATAGAAAGAGAATGCCACCCGAGAAGCGATTCGAAGAAAAATGAACAAATATTTGAAGGGCATCCGATCATCTTTTAGCAGGAAGAAGACACAATTTCGAGAGTTCCGGGTCAGAAAAAAGATCTAAGTTCTAGAAAAAGAAAAACGATTTGCTCCTAAACATAGTTTCAGAGAAGAGAATATGGGTTTAAGTTTCATAAGTCTGAATTGGTTTAGTCGGCTAGGGGATCTTCATTATTCTCGATGTCAATCTTGGAGAGAAGGCAGTGCCCTTCTATTAAAGCACCAAATAATGAAAATCCTTCAGACGCAAAAAGTCGATAGAACGTCTCGTATAGAACGTACTATTTGGGTTGTACTGGTCAGAATGATATTCTAGAGTTTGTCCATCATTCTATTCAAATATCCAGTCAGATCATGGTTGATCTCATCTTTCGATGTTCGCTCAACAGTATCGAACACACACACAGATAGACGGAATTCCGAATAAGCTTACATGACATAAGAGACTGCGTCATCATAAAAAGAAACTCCGTGTAAGCTTTCCCCCCGACAACAAGGTCGAAAAGCGTCTGAAGCATTGAAGTCAAGTTGAAATAAAAGGAGGGGTAAGAAGTGATGTTAATCCGTCGCCGCCATCTCGAAGTTGGCACTGCCATTCGGTTTCGTTTCAAGTGGCCTATGTGGGGTGAATTTTCGAAAAAAAATTGAAATGAATGAATCAAAAAGATGGAAGAAAAGAGACTATGTTGGGGATGCCAAAATGACGAGAAGAGGTTAGAAGAAAGGAGGCAAAATTAGCAGAAGAACAGGGTAAAGAGGAGGTGAAACTGAAGGGGGTGAACTAGTGAAATTGGGTGGATGGACGGTTCATAACATCATCTAAATCATGTTACTATTATCTTTTTCAGATCTTTATCCATTCTGTTTTCATTTCGTAAGGATATCTAGTCGATGAAACTTTCAGTAGATGCAAGTTGCAAACGTTCTGTTTTCTTATTTGCAAATCTTAAAACACCAAAAAAGTAGGTCAGAAAAACAGCAACAGAAAAATTTCACTTTGGGCGTGAATAAAAAAAGTCTGAAATTTTTTGTTTATCGAAAAATCAAACATTGAGTATCTGGAAAACTCTGATCTTTGAGTCGAAAAATTCAACCTAGTCGGTTTTGGAACTCACAGACAAAGCTCGTAGTCTAAAAAGCAGGTCAAATAGATTTTTATAAAAAATTTTTGCTCAAATGAAAACTGGAGATATATTACCCTAGGACCAGTACCTACACCGAAATTCTCAAGAAACAGCTGAAAATAAGACAAGAAAACACCAACTTTGATGCTTCTATGGTACTATCTGTGTGGGCAGTTGAAGAAGTGAATTGATGAATAAACATCATATTCAAGACCTTCTGAAATCGAGAACAAAACAATGCTTGTCAGTGGTTTTTCGAATTGAACCAGTTCAGTTGTTCAGTGCCCAACTAGAAGAAGTAATAGAAGAACACAAACCAACACTAATATTGGTTGATGAGAATAAGAATAAGAATAAGAAGAAGACGTGGAAGAAGGTGTGATGATTCAATTCAATTGAAGACGTTCAAAAAAGGAGCCGACACTGTGATGTTGGCCTTGTCGTCGGGTAGTAGTAGTAGTAGTGGTAACTAACTTGTGTGTAGGGGGGCAAGCCGACACGAAGTTCTTCTTTCGGGTCGAAGTAAGCTCCGCCCATTTTTGGCGACCAAGAAGACGATACCGGGAGGGAGGAGGAAGACACAGAGATGGCAGGTAGTTAACGGAATGAGGTAATGGTCAGATTAGGTTAACTCAATATGGAACAGTAGAAAAATGTGTAAAAGATCTCAAGAATTGATATATAAAAGTAGGAATAGAAGGAAGAAGAAGTATTGTTAGAGAGAATATCATTTGAGATTCGAGAGAGGTGGAACCGTTGTATATACGATTTATGATGATGTTTTTGAAATGGTATGACTTTTTTTTTTTAGTTCTAAACCTCATTGTTTTCTCAAATTATTTAAGAATCATGAGTTATCACAGGAATGTTTCTATTTTAGGTATTGGGTGCAAAATCGAAACACGAAGAACGAAAAAAAAAAGATAAAGACTAGAGATAAATAAAGAGAGAACTAGAGGGGATGAATAATATTGATACGGTGAAAACGAAGCAAAAAAGATAACGAAAAGCCCGTGCCGCCGATGCCCCAAAAATTCGATGGCGCTTATCTTCGGCGCGTACGCAATCATGATTGCATAAAAAGGACCGGATTTCCTTCTGATCTTTTTTTCGTTTCATTAACAAATTAATCGGTATGCAACAACTGTTTTAGAAAAAGATTCTGAAGAGAAGTGAACGACCCAAAAACTAATTCATATTCTTAGGAAAACAATGAAGAAGCCTGGAAGTATATTCTCCAAAAACACTCTATTATACTTCTTGAGATAGTGTTGCGTCAATGTGATATTGTGTCTTCGGGATGTATTCTGAAGTGAGAGATTGAGAGAAAGAACATATCTACGTAACAATGCGTAGAGTGAGTGTGTGGAACAAAAAAGCTAACAAAAAAACAGAAGAAAAGCAAATGAAGTGATGGGAAACGGTGGTTCGCGCGAAGGAACGTCCAAGTTGGGATGGTTTTTGGAAATGAGGCGAGTGCAAATGCGGAAGATTATGAAAAAAAAGAAATAATAATGGAATTGGAATAAGGTGAATGGATATAGTACCTGGTACCTGACTGACCTACTCACCGTTACTTTTCTGAGCTTTTTTTTTGAGTTGGAAGATGTAGTTCCTTGTGAAAATGTAGTTCAAATTGGTGATCAGTCATAATTCGAGGCGCGAAAAAGTCAACGTTCTTTTGATGTTATCAGAGTTTTCTGCTCATTGTTTGGATTTTTTATGGGCGTGGTACCGGAGTGTGAGCTCAGAATGGTGTGTATGGATAAAGCGATGTCTTGAAGACGGCATCTTCCGCAATAAGTTCCATAGATTCATTGGCATTCGAGAGCAAAAGAGTTGAATGGTAATCACTACTTTCAGCATTACCTTCTAGAGTCTAGAAACTGGAACTTATACATCCATTCACTATAACCTTTTCGATTTTCGAATGGTCTCAGTTTCTATTTCTAAACCAAACATTTATTCTCAGTTTCTCTTTCAGCCATATATCACCCCCGTCTTCTTCACATGATCATCAAGTTTGTGTTGATTTACAGGGTTACTGATAAGATTTATTTATCCTTTTCTCTTCCCTCTTTCCTTCTTCTCGACAGCTTCTGTCACACAGAGACCACCAACATCTGAAATGAAGACTTCTTCTTTTTCTTGTTCATCATCATCAACATCTTCTTTTATATATGTTCCTACTTCATTTCGCCTTCTATATGAAGGTCGTCAATAGGCTTGTACTACTACTACACCTTTAGCTACCATCTTTGAATGTCGAAAATCATCCAAATGTGCCACCAGAATAGGAACCTGTCATCTCCAAAAGGGAACGATGAGTATGTGCCGATTTCAATGGCGCGGAAGACGATCGCCGCCATCCTTATCTACCCATTACACTGAAATATGAAGGTGACTCCTGTTTGTATAATACTATGAAGATGAAGAGAATCCTCTAAAGAGAGGAAACGGAACCTCTTCGGTTGAGGTTATTGTTTTTTGAGTACCGCATACCTTTGGCAACTTTTTTACGAGCGATTTTTATGATGGAGACTGGCAGCTTCTAATTTTATGATGCCGTTGCGCTGTCATCAGGTGACCATGAAAATGAAGAAGGGGGTGCTGACAATGTACTTCTGATTGTTTCTTCTTTTTCTTATTTTAGTCTTCGGATTCTTCTAGAAAAACTTCAAAACACATTCTCAAATGTTTGTTTTTGTGAGTGAGGGAGCAGGCGACAACCAAGTGACCCGATCGTTATCTTCGGGTGCCACAGTGTGATCTTCCGCCTTATTTTCATCTTTGCGGTCACGTTCCATCGCTTATTCTTGTTAGTTTACCTTGAAAAGAATTACCGAATTGCGTTCACAAAAACTGTGAAATGACCCACAATAAACCGTTTTCAAAACTCGATTTGAGATAAAATCTCTAAAAGTTATAAAGTTGCAAAATGAGTTTTAATTTAATTAGATGATTATCGACGCGGAACCAAATTGAGAACTTTTCGAGACGAACATTGTGCAAAAACGAAATGAAGGACATTGTAGCCAACAGTGCAACATTATAATAATAATCCATGATAATCGAATTCGTAAGAGAATTTTAATTGGTTTTTCGGAGTCGAGATGTGGGTTATTTCTTGTGTCGAGAGATGAGAAAAAGATGAAAAAAGATGGTAAACACATCATGGGTCAAGGTAACAAATCCCTCTTCCGGAGGAGAATGAATGCTAATATTTATTAAAATTCAAGAAGAATTCAGAGAGAAAAACGAGAATTTATTTAGAAAAAGTGACGAACACTGGCCTTCTTGTATTTGATTTTCAAAGCAGCCTCACAGAATGGAATAGCCTTGTCTCCAGAATACCATTCACAGAGAAGAGTTGGAAGTTGATTTTGGAATCCTTGAAGAGAAGTTAAAGAGACTCCGTTGATGACAACCCATGGGACAAACTTGTGCTGAAATTACAGAATTTTAAAAATTGAAAAGTTTAAGAAAAACATGCATTTTTTGAATTCTAAACATCATTTTAAGGTCAAACTGTATACCTGTTCTGGCCAGACATCGTTGGTAGTAGCAGCAGCCTTGGTCTGAAGATCAGCTCCAAGTTTGGATACCAAGCACGACCTTCAACAAGGATTTTAATATTTCAAACCTTTTCTTTTTAACTCACTGGGTCAATCTCTGAATATCTCCTCCAATTTGAAGTTTCTCAAAGCATTGTTGAACAGCGTCAGCAAATTCAACCTTCTTCTGAAGACTCTCCTCAATACAAGCAAGAGTTGGAAGTGGACTTTGTTCAGCCATTGAATCGATAAAGCATCCTTCAAACTTGTTAATTGAGCATTCCTCCTCTCCGTGTTGGCATTTGATTGTTCCATCCTGCTGGATCTTAGCGTTTCCAAATGGGACAAGTTCGATGTTAACAAAGTCAGCAAAGTTCTTGTAGATGACTGGATAGAGTTGTTTGACTAAAAAGTTTTGGCAGTCTGGGCAGAGAGCTTCAATCAGAACGGTGATGTTGATCTTTTGATTGTGGGTAGCAGCACGATGTCTGGGAAATGAAGGGTAGTTCAAAGAGGATCTTGTATTCAGAATTCACTTACTTATTGCACATCTCGGTGAATCCACATTGTGATTCAATATCTTTGTTTGAGCACCACAAAGAAGTTGGAATAGCATTACAGTTGATAGAAGCTTGAACTGCTCCTAAGAGCAAAACGAAGGCAGCAAATCGGACGAGCATTTCGAGGAAGACTGGCACGGGTCAAATGAGAAAAAGAGAGAAGAGGAGCTCTATAGAAAAGACAACGACATGTGTTCTGGTAGGAGAGTGGTTTGTGTCCATTGATGATATGGAAGAAAACAGGCGTTGAAGGGTCAAATGGAAGATTTATTAGGTTGGTCTGGAGTTTGATAAAAAGATATGTGTTTTGCAGGAAACATTGAAGAAAATGGAAAAAGGTCTTCAAATTTTTGCCAAAACGAAAAAAATCGAAATACATGATTATAAATATCAAACATTTGATCTATAGAGTGGTTCTAAACACACTCAATTTCTGGAAAATGATTATTCTCAAACACAGAAAACGTCTTGGTGGAAAATTCAGTTTTAAGTGACATTATGAGAAGATGCTATTAAAAAATTCAGACGGAGTACTTAGTTACCCTTTTTTATCGCGGTTGTTGGGGTTTTCAAAACCAACATTCTTTGTTCAATTGTCATTTTCTGCCCAAAACAATGTCATTCTGATAATCCGATATTAGCAAAACATTTCATTTTTTCAAAAAAAAAAAAGAGTCTATCTGCTTCATCTTCACCTACACTACCACTATCTCCACTACAAAGTGCACCAATTTTTCAAACACAGAATTCACGCATTTTTCTCATCTAGGCTCTCTTGTGCTTTTTTTCTGCACTCTTCCCTCCTCTTTTTTTCAATGCATAATATGCACTTTTTTATATTCAAGAATTCTTAGAGGATCTGAGTCATATTTCTCGATTCCAGGAAAAAGAAAGAATAGTACAGTTTCTTATGGTTTATTTTGATTATTCACCGCCTTCCGGAAAAAAAACAGAAACTGAACACACCAAAGCATTATTATGAACTGTCTTCTTATATCACAATTCCTTTTCTTTTCTCTTTTTCTTGTAATATTTATCCAAAGTTTTATTCATCCCAAAAAGCTTCCACCTCCTCTTCTTTCTTCTTCTTCCCCATTCTCTTCGTCATACTTTCCTTCAGTCAGTACTTTTCTCTCGTCTCTCTTCACTTCTCATACTCTCTCTTCCTGCCTCACTGCCTGCATCGTTTTCCCGGCAGTACTTGTCGATCGATGACTGCCTGCTGACTGCTGGATTGCATTGTGTTCTCGTGTTTTTCCTCTCATTTTCTCTGCAGTACACTCTTTTTATTTTCTACTTCAAACAATTTGAAATCTAGAATTTTTTTTCAGAAATGGATCCTAAATTTCTTGTTATTGAGATTGATTCAAAAGAACAAGCTCTACAGTTGGTTCAGGTCATGGTGAGTACAGTTAAATAAGAATATCGATTTTCTTGTCCACCTTTGAAGTTTTGTTATAATAAGGCTCTCTTGAAAAATACAGTATGCTTTCCAGTTTTGTTTTTTGCCCAGTTTCGCATTGTGAAGCGAGAAATGGGGTCTTAGGGCGAGTTCGAGTATGAGTAACTTTCATTGAAAAATTTGCAGCTCGACAAAGGATTTGCTCGTTTAATGCTTTTGGATGATCTTGGAAAACATCCAACTCTTGTCAGAAATCAAAAAGATGAATCTAGAGAAGTTGCATCTTCACCAATTCATTTTCAAAATACAAGTCGCGCATTTCCAGCTGAAGAAGAGTGAGTTTTGTAATATTTTGCTTATTTTTAAAATATTTTCAAGTACACTTTTGATTTTCAGATTCAAGTTCTCAACACTTTCTCAGGATTCAAGCTCCATGACATCATCAACTGTAATCAAACAAGAGCCTAGTGATACCACTGTTAATGAAGATGAAGAAGCTGTTGAAGAAGAGGAAGAGGAGATGACATTGACTAGTAGAAAGTTTGTTTTTTCAAAAAAAAAAATTCGTATTGAAAAGTATATAATTTTCAGAACATTAAAACGTTCTTATGAAACCACTGAAGAACATAGATACAGAGAGCAATTATTGAGTATGCTACATGGACAGCCTGAGATTGTACCGATTGGAGTTAATTCTGTAGTAAGTTTATACAAACCTGAAATAACCTATCCAAAATTTGAAATTTTAGAGTGATGAACCATACGAATCGAAAACGGATGGCGAGGAAAAAAGATGGAAAACTGGAGAATATCATGAATGTAGATTATGTGGAGTTCGAGTGAAAACGCCTAGAAGTGGACGATGGAATCTTCAAATGCATGTAATTGCCCTTCATTGTGTCGGAAGACAGTATAAATGTAAAGAATGTGATTATCTTGATTATCGAAAATCAACTATGAGAAAACATACAACAACACATCATGGTAGTGATATTCCACCCCACAATCTAACGTGAGTTTGTCCGAAACATTTGATTTTTGATTATTTTCGGAAATAGAAATCTTCATTCTGAAATTCAACAACTTATTACATTTTGACTTCATTTCAGAAATGACGTGATGAAGAGAGAATGGCACGAGGCAATGATCAAATGCTTCCCTGAATTTGCTGATCGAACTGGGTTCCTATCATAAATCTTATTATCACAAAAGATACCATAATTGAAATCAATTATTATCTGATACCATTCCAATTTATTTCCTGATATGTTGGAAAAACAATAAAATGGGTTAAATTAATTTAACATTAGTGAACTCTTCGAGCTCTTTAATAGCTTTTTCAATGTCTCTGACGAAGATCGTATTCCATCCCAGCTTCTCAGCAGCTTCAATATTCTCATGGAGATCGTCAAGGAATACAATCTCTTCTGGCTTGACTCCAAGTCTCTCTTCAACCAATTGATAAAATCTTGCATCTGGTTTCATGAGATGCTCTAGGCAAGACTCAACGACCTCATCGAAATGTGTGAGATCACATGGTAGACGTGTTTCCTTGTGTGCCTGTAATATTTATGATCAAAAATTATTTTGATAAGAAAACACGAGAAACTCACCTTATCAAGGAACATGTTGTTTGTAAGCATTGCAGTTTTGAATCCTTTCTTATGAAGGATTTCCACAGTCTTCTGCATATTCTTGTGCTGAAAATGAAAAAAGGTTGCAATATTCATTAGAAAACAAAATAAAACTTACGATTCTGACATTCTCTCCTCGGAGACACTCGGTGTATGGCTTGACAACAACATCGTGGTTGATTTGATCCTTGTACTGAAAAATAACTTCCTGGATTTGTCAATTCACTCTTTTTAGCTCTAATTTCTATTTTTTTCAACTCGACTAACCTTTTGCTTGAGGTAATCCAAGAAGAGTCCTTCTTCGAGATCATCCACAGTCAAAGTTCCCAAGAATAAGCTTCTATCTGGACCCAACCACTGAGAGAACTCAATTCCAACTGACTCGCTGTGAACAGTGTGGTCCGGGAGTCCAAGAGAACGAGACATTTCTTTCCACTTTTCTTCAACCCCATCATAAGATAAAAGAACTCCTCCGAAATCGTAGACAACTGCTTTGATTTGATTGCTTTTAGCCATTCTGAAATAAAAGGAATTTAATAAGGACAATAGAGGAAATGGCATCATATTGTAAAAAGTTGAACCGATTGGTCTGAAAGGCTCAAAAAAGAGAGACGGAGAAATGAATAGTTGGCTGTTGATTGAATGAATACATGAGTGTACTTTCACCACTATAAAATACAAAAAAGAGGTAGAAAATACAGAGAGAAACCGTTTCCAATATCAGACCCTCTGAGCGTTTGAGTTTGAACTTTCACTTGTTTCAATGATCGCTTTCTCACATGGAAAAAGAAAGGAAAGGGGGAACTAAATGCAGCAGGAGGGTCCCTTTAAAATTTCTTTTTCTTCTTTCCCTCTTCTTCTCTCTTTTCCACTCTTTTTTTCTCATTTTTTCCACGTTTTATTTGGCCAAAAAACACGCAAAGAATTATAGAGATCACTGAAGAATGAGAGGATTTGAGCTAAAAGGGTACACTCTAGTTCAAAACTAGACTAGCTGCAAAAATTAATGTGAGAAAAACCACTACAGTTTTTTACATTTGCTCAGTTTTCAAAAGTGAGAATGTTTTCAAAAGCTCAAAAACGACGAAGTTCAAAAAAGCACAAAGTGACACAAAGATCTCGAACTTTTCGGAAATGCGACTAGACTTTTCTTTTGCTAAATTCTGACGAATATTTTCAAAATTTCAAACTTTTGATCTTCAATTGTTTGAATTCATCAGAAGACACGACTTCTGAATTTATGTGGAGTCAGATAAAATCTGGAGAGACAAGGATCTAGGTCGATTTAGAGGAATTTCAAAAACAAAAAATGATTCGGAACGTTCGAAGAAAGATCGTGTTCATTCAAAAATAATGACAATGAGATGAAAAAAGCACAAAAATAGTTAGATTGAATAGTGAGGAAAAGAGTATGAGCTTCTTCTTCCACATGCCAGATGAGTTGGATGTGTTTCATTGATCACGTCTCCAGAGACCTCTTGGTTTTTTGGTCAGGGTCAGAAGGGTCAACCACGTAAGCTTTGTGGTTTGAAGTGTGCTTTGCTTTTGGCCTAGTGACCTCTTTTTTGGCACTGGCAGGTTCTAATTTTCTGTTTCTAAAACCGAAAGCATGACGGGGAGAGCTAATACAATTCTTGTGGGACAACTGGAAATGTAGTCATTATGGCCCCTATTTATACCCTTTCTGAATGGCCTATAATCAAGTGATAAAAGCACAAGTTTATTTTCCTTAAAATGATGTATGTTTATATTGAACACAAGTCATAGAGAAGAGAAGTGACTCAATGGTTATAAGTCATAAAGAGAGGCGGTGCTTTGAAAAAAGACGGAATGAATGAATAGAGTTCGTCTCCTTTTAAATGAAGGAGGCTGTCCTGGAAAGGGCGGAGCTTCAGACGGAAATAGAAACAGAAGAAAATATGGAGAGATTGAGAGATTTCGTGATAGTTCGTAGCCAAAAGTGGCATAGGGGCATCTTTGTTTCTCTATCATCATGGTTTCCCAAAGTTTGATTATAATCCGAAACGATTTGATCAAAAAGTGAAAAACGATGAGTACAATTTGATTTGGATTACGTGGATTGACCGGAAAAGATCTGATTGGAATTGAATCAAATACGCCCACATACACTCATTTGGGTTCCAATTCAAACTGATTTTTTTTGTAATTTTTTGAATGTGTGATTTTGATTCGAAATGCGATTAGGTTTAAGTCTATGGGGATAATCGTTCAATGAACTAAACCATTCGTTCATTTAGGTTCAGTCTGCCCATGTGACAGAAATGAACTACATTTCGATTTTTAAGCAGAAAAGGATAGTTAAAATGAGAGAAAACTAAAGAATACGGACATCACGAACATCTTATCAGATATATTTTAAAAAGTGAAAAGATAGGCAATGAAACTATAGATGATGGAAATATTTCGTCAGCAAACTTGGAAATTGTGAAGGAGTGTCTGTATAAAATTGGAGAAGTTGTCTGGAAGAAACCTGAGTATGAAAATCTTCAAACATTTGAATAACTCTAATATAGAAGCATGAAAGTCTCAAGACTGTTTCATAAGATTGGAAGTAATTACAAAAATGTTTCCTGTCATGCTCTAATCTCCAAAATGGTAGAGACTAGTAGCAAAACATGGATTGTCTTTGTTCTTTTTAAAATATTTCCGCTTCAGACCTACCGAACTCTGTGTTTGTTCAGCTGAACTCGCAGTTGTAGCCCATGTGAAGCGAATAGATGATACTGAAGTATGTGTTGGTATGTTTAAGAATTGTACTTCTCCCGAACTCTTCATTCAAATCCAAGTGTAACAGAATCTGATTTTCAATTTCTGATGTCTTAACACTTTGCTGATAGCAAGGCCCATTTTATTGAAAACGTTTCGACAAATATCTGCTTCTTCGAATGGCGCCGTGGCTTCTTGGCGCCGTAGTTTGAAGGCGCCATAACTCACATACGTTCAAACTCAAACGGCGCCACTCAGGCAACTGTAATGAGAAAAAAGATGAAGAGTTCAATGAATCAATGACTTTTTGGATATTATCAATCGTCTACTCTACCTTTCTTGGGTTGAGTGAGATCATTCAAAAGAGCCATTATCATTCTTTCTTTATTCAAATATTTGAAATTCAAACCGTGTGAAACTGGCAATTGGTCTAGATGTTTGAATAAACGATTTTCATCTTTTGTAGTTGTGTTTCGATGCTCATTCGAACGGTCGGAAGAATAATACTAGACACAGACTGTTATCATGTTTGATTCGTTAAGAAAGGCCTTCTACGGAGAAACATTCTTTTTGTCGCAATTATGTACGTTCTTTCTTTTGTATTTGTGACGTCTGTTGCAAACGGCTTCCCGATCAGACTATAGACGTAAAGGGCAAACAATTCAAACTTGAACTTAATTATAAGCTAATTAGAATGAAATCATATGAAGGAGAGCATTAATAGAACATGTTCCTTCTAGACCGAGCAAAAACTTCGGGAAGCCACGAAAATGTGAAAAGTAGTCAGAGTTCATCAATGGAATCTGGCAAAATCAGAAAGTAAATTACCTATTCTACGATTTGAAATCATGTAAACCAGTAAATTATGTTTGCAAACAACAAAAAGATCCGTGCAAAAAAAAGTTCAGAAAGTCAACTACCCACGCGACAAATATTAGCACCTGAATGAGAATTGAAAAGTGCAACTGTCCATTAGATTGTGTATACAGTGCCTTCGTCACTAACAAAAAGACGAGACATTCCTCAAGTTTTCATTGAAAAATGACCCGTGGTTTATGGTGAGAAAGTTTAAACTTTGAACTTTCAAAGGTATAATATTACTTTCTCTTTTCGTTTGCTCCCATCATTCTGTAACAAGTTGAGAGACTGGTCTGTAACCGAGAAATTTTTCAGGGAATTTTCAGTTTAAAGCGTTCTTTTTATAACAGTAAAGCGCAATTCAACTCGAATTTTATTACTAGAAATTTGAAATTAGAATGAAAACTATTGAGAAGGTAGAGCCAAGAATTAGAGAATGAACTGAAAAAACCGCCGGAATACTTATACCGGACAAAACTACGAAATTTGCATGAAGCTGTTCTGCTTGAATCTGTTTTTTTTTCATAAGTTTCCAGGTTTTTAAAAAAATAGTTTTTGAGAATTGAAACAAGAACTCGCCTCTCTTCTTCAATCCAATTCGCTCTCTTTCTCGTGTCATCACTCTCAACTATTGTGGGCGGAGCTTCCGTTCACACAAAACATACTGGCCGGCGGAACCCGTGAGATGTCGGCTGCTGCCTCCGATCGCTTCGCCCGTCGTTTAGTTGCCGGCAAGAGTTGTGATGACTTACTTAGGACACCTTTGGAGGGCCTCGGTCTGCTGAAAAGAAAAATAGTACGCCTTAGTCTGAGCTCTTCTTCTTCAAAACATTTATTGTAACACCACAATTCGAACAAAACCCATTAGTTACACATTTACTGGTGTTTACAGAAGTTTTGCCGAATACGGAACGAGAATTTGGCGAGTTGATGTCCAGATGAATTTAGACTACGAACTGATTGGAGAACCTATAAATTGAGAAGTCCTTTTTGTAGACACTTTTTTAGTTGTTCATTGTTTTTTGTCTGATTGGCATGACTGCTTGTTGTTATTTTGTTTGAAGGCGTCAAGAGTATTGTGTTTTGGCATCTGAAGGAGAAGTAGGCGGTCAAAACAGTCGAAAGAAGGTGCCGTTCTTCTTTTCATTCTTCTATTGTATACAAGTTGGCTTCTTCTTTGTCTCCTGACGTCTTCTGAATCTGAAACTGCCTCATTGCTGCCACGTCATAAACGTTGGATTGGGTGTCATTTCACGGACACACTCCGACCACTTCACTCGCTTTCTTTTGCTTCTGAATATTCATAAGTCTACTTTACAGAACTATTCTATCTGGAAATTTTTTTTGGTGTGAAATCAACATTTATTTTGATAGTGATTTTATTTTGACCAATATTAAAGAAGTAAAATAGAACGTTGAAAATCATTCAAACTTATGAGAATCATGTGAAGAAGTAAACGGAAACAATTATTAATACTTTGATTTGATTTATCAATTCCGAATTCTGGTTTTCTGATATTTTTGAATGAGTTTTACAACAACTTTTGAGAAAAATCATATAGCAAATCGAAGTCTGAAACAGGAACTTCTTCACCAAGTTCCTCCTAATATAACGGCATTTATGCGCGGAGTTCTTGCCCTGACAAAACGAATCAGTCATTTCTGAACTTTGCGTATTTGAAACTTTGACAAATAAGTTGAAGTCCGGCCTGAAATCAACCAAAGTTCCATCTCTAGATATGATTTCTAACTTTTCCTCTCACTTGTTTTCATTGTTAAAATAAGAGAAATTTGAAAATGAACACAAGTTTTTTGATTGATGCCAACCATGTGAGAAGAGGTGAGGATTCATTTGTTTTTGTCGTCAATCGACCAATTTTCTTTTCAATTCTAATCAAATACCATAGACTGATCATTCACATGTTCTAGTTGTAGTCTTTTTAGTTTTCACAAGTGCTTCACACCGTTTTCTTTTATGGGAAAAAGTTTACCTAAAACGGAAAATGTGCTTGATCACACTTTCCCAGTCAAAGACTTTCAAGCTCAAACATTTCGAACATCAGCGTTCTTGAAAATAAGCAAAAATTTCCCTGCATCGATTATGGTAGCCGTTAACAGAATTATACTTACAAAATTCTCCTTCTTTTTATCTCAAATCGTCAAAACTGACCTTTTGTTTATTTTTCTAACAAACCATCCATCAGATTCAAGGTTGACGCCAAAAAAAAAGCGAAAAAGAACGAAAGAGAAGGCGTTAAAATTAAGAGATGAACTGGAATTTTACTCATCGGAAGTATTTTGTTTTTATTGAAGAAACGTTGTTTAATTCAATTTTTCCACTCCATCTTTTGATCCAAACAGTCTTGAAGTCGATATTACGATCTTAGGTTGTATTGTGACACCCTAAAACCTATAATTGAGAAGATCTTCTGATAAAAAAAGGTGAAAAATCAAAAAAGTCAATAAAAAAGACTAGACTAAACCATTGAAACTGAGTGCTATCAGATGTTTACCTCATTTAAAAACACCACATCTTCTCGTTTTCTTCTTGTTCTTCGTCCGAAATGTACTGAACTAATGACGTGATTATTTTATTTCCTTTTGGTTAGTAACCAAATCTCCTCCTTTCCTTTTCCATCTCCTTCTTCTACTTTGGATTCACAAAAAGTTGTTGTTTTGGACTTTTCGAATGATCGATAAGTCAGAAGACGGTCAAGATAAAGATGAGAATGAGTTATTTCCTTCTTTTTACAGTGATTTCTTGGTAAACTTTGAGAAGTCAAAGACCTAGCAAAGTATGAAGAAGTTGTTAGAATTTTCGAAAATTTTAAGTAGGTAAGAAATGAGAACACTGGGAACAGTAGGAAAATAATTACAGAAGAACTTGTCCATAAAACTTTCTTGACATTTTTAACCAAGAAATCATAAATCGAAAAGCGTTCCTAGTATTACAACCTAGATTCCATATGTTGTGAAATGTTACTCAAAAAGAAAGGCCCAATAATTCTGAACTGAATAGCCTAGGTTTCTTTGTTTACAGATGAACTAGTCCAGGTTCTAGGCCACGAACTTCAGCTTTTCTTCAATTAGGAAGAACAAAAAGGAGAACTGTTCCAACCAACTTTCCCTCCATTTCCTTTCATCACTTCTCTTCTTTTTTATCTTATTTATTGTTTTTTTTTGTGTAACTTCTTCACACTTCTCCTTCTTCTTCATCATCTTCTCAAACATCTTCTTCCTCTTATTCTATCTTGTGCGCATTCTCATCTCCCGCCTCTATCATCGAATAATGATCGATTTGCACTATCAAAACGCGACAAAAAAAATGAAAAAGGGGCGAGGAAAATAGAAGGGACCGCCCCGTGTGTCGAACCGAACCAAACCGAAAAGATAAATCACGGGCGGCCAGAAACGGTTCAAGACACGGCAGAAGAATATAGACATGCGATCTCTATTACTACCACCGTATTCATCTGAAATGCTAAGATCACATCATCCACATATTCAGATGAATTGGATCTCATACTACTTGGGCAACCATCCACGTCGGGTGCTGCTCTCGGTTTTTTGTGTATTAATTCCATTACTCAGGTAAGAGAGGAGACAATGTTTTGATATTTGATCAAACAGTCAGATCAAACAAGATATCATTTACACTTTCTTCAATTTCCCTTTCTTTTATTCTCACATTACAGCTACTTTCTGATCTATCCACTGGAAATCGAATGTGACATTAGAAGAGGATTCGCAAACAAGCATGGTCATGCAGTCGAGGAACTTACTGTAAGATTTTTCTCGATTCCTTTAAACAAAACTCTATTAAAAGGGCATGCCCTGAAGGTAAGCTAAGATGTGTACTTCATAGGTTATCACAAGTCTGATCATCGGGATCACACTTCCATAGATATCGTATTCATCTTTGTTTATTTTCTAAATCTTATCTTATCTGGGTCAAAGTAGTCAGTCACGAGTAGTTCTCTTAAAAGGATTCATTGGCCAAACTCCTTCTTAATCTCTCTTGCCAACCAAATGTCATTCTGCAACACCCTTTCAAATTGTGTAAAAAGTTCGTGTCGATAAACAAGTTTACCACAAATCTCATCTGCAACAAAGTATCGAAGATTGACTAGAAAACAAAACAACACGAGATTTTTCCAGTTCTTAATTAATTGTCTTTATTCAGAAATTCTCCAATTTCTACAATATATCAGTTGGAGGACTTGAGATCTGGGGAGTTCTTGCAAGAAACAAATCAATCGACGATGATTTGAGTATCAATTTGAAACTTTTGAATGAGATAGATCAAATACATCAATATGTTTGGAACTACACAACAGAGTACAAAGGAGAAACGATTCGGTTCAAAGATCTATCTTCTGAAGATATCAATTACGTCTTCAACTATTATCGGGTACGGTAGAATGCACTTTTCTTTCGTTGAAAAGAAAGACTAAAAGTTATTGAAATATAAAGTTTTCAGAAATTACTTGCAATTGAATGGATGCCTGGAGTGAATCTTTCTTATCCACTCGCTTCTGCATTTGGACATTCATTTTATTTAGGATCTCAATTCTTTGGAGTCAATAATGGACAAGAATCAAAAGTGAGAAATTTGAAGTTCGACAAATTGACTAGACATAAATCCAATTAACATTTGGAATCGAACTGTTTTCGTTTTGAATAGATCAAAAGTTGGTAGTCGTTCCATTTACTTCAAAGTATTTCACAAATGAGAGAAATCAGATTTCAAAAATAACCTGTAAAAGAAAAACCATAAAAATGAATATAATTTCAGAATGGCCCAATCAAAACGGCGAAATTCGTGGCATTGTGGTATATGAGTCAAGCGGAAACATTTGAACAGAAGCAGAAACTTCAAGCAGTACAACTTGGAATATTCAAAAAGTCAGCTGAGAAACCCAATAATTTATCCTTCGATTTGGAAATGTTTGGAGATCAAGTCGCCAATTCTGAAATGCTCCGTGGAACATTGACTACTGTCAAGCTCTTTTTTATCGGAGGATGTTTGATGGTGGCATTTATGGCTTGCACTTTTACTGAATTAACCATTTTCTCAAAATGTATGCTGATTATTGGAGCAATTGGATCCCCGATAGCAGCAACTGGAGCTTGTTTTGCAATTCTTGGATGGATTGGACATCCATTCAACTCTATTATGTGTATCACTCCATTCCTTATTTTGGGTATCGGAGTTGATGATGCCTTCTTGCTTTTAAATTGTTGGAGACGTGAGGAGAGCAAAGAGAAATCGGCAAAAGAAGCACAAAATCAATTGGCACGAGTTATCAGAGAAATCTCTCCATCAATGGCAATCACTTCTCTGACAAATACACTTGCATTCGGTGTTGGATTCTTAGCACCAACTCCACAAATGAGCTCTTTTTGTCTTGGAACTGCTCTGGCAATTGTTTTGGATTTTATCCTTGAGTTTTTGATTTTCGTTCCTTGCATGGTCTTGTTTTATGAGAAGAAACCAACAATGGAAGTCAAAGATGCCAAGAGAAATGAGGCTGAAAACATGAAAGAAGAAGAAAAATCGTTCTTCTCATCATCGAATTTCTCATGGAGAAGTTTCACTCATGGACTATTATCGATTCCAGGAAGAACTTTCGTTATCATTCTTTATTTATGCATTTTCACTGCGACATATCTTGGAGTTGCTCAAATGGAAACCACTTTTGATCCTTCAAAAACATTCCCATCTGATTCATTATTAGTAAATTCACTTGAAAGTTTCACTTCAATTCAAGAAGAGGTAGGTTATATCATATGAAACCACGTGATATTCTCATGAAATCTTCTTTCAGTACTCTCCAATCAATTTTCTCTCAAACGTCCCTGATCTAAAGAATGATACTGAAGTAACAATTTTTGATGAAATGATACATCGTTTGGAGACTAGAAAAGGATGTTATGGACACCAAGCCAGTCATAATATGTACAGAGATTATAAGGAATATTTGAACTTTTCGAAAATCGAAGAGAAGAGTTATGACCATTTGGAGAAATTCCTGAAAGAAAGAGGGATGGCTGATGTAGGAACAATCAAATGGCATAAGGAAGGGTATGTTTTCCGAGATTCAATCTAAAAAATGAAAAGCAAGCCTTTGAAATTGTTTATTGTACTTTTAGTGATTTCCCACATATAATCTTAATGATTTTCCAATCAGAACTGGTTTATGTGACCTGTTCCGATTTGTCCTTCAAAACGAAAATGTTCAGCAAAGTGTTTTAATTTTTGCAAATGTGGTCTTTATTGGTTTATTGGTATTCCAGAAACGAAACAATCATTGATTTGATCAACTTTGTTGTTGTTTGCCAAGGGAATAGAAGTTGGTCAGAAAGAGCGATCAATGTGGAGAAAACTAGGCAACTACTAGTCGGATATGAACAATTCAATATCACACTTTTCGATTATGATGGAACAATTTATGATTTGATCATCACTGTTAAGGTATTTTACTTCGTTAGGAATACATCTGTCATGTGTATAATTTCAGGGCGAACTAGTCAAATCATTGGCAATTACATTCACATGTATGACCATTGCTTGTTTTGTTATTATGCCCTCTTTTGTGGCACCAACAATCGCTTCAGTGGCCACTGTTTCCATTTCTTTTTGTGAGTTATTCAAAAGATAGAAGAAAGAAAAGAGCGAAAGACAATTGAAGAGACTGAAACGCAGAGAAGGGCGCATGCGTCTAGTTTTCACTTTGGCATCGAGAGAGGAAAATGCTACATAAAACACATTCATTTCTTGTTGAATCGCCGCCCGGTTAGCTCAGTCGGTAGAGCACCAGACTCTTAATCTGGTTGTCGCGGGTTCGAGCCCCGCATTGGGCTTATGTTTTTGCTTTTTTGACCTTGTTCATGTTCCAGGTTTGATCGGATTCCTCTCGATTTGGGGTCAGAACCTGGATCCAGTGACAATGATAGACGTGATCATGGCTATTGGTTTTTCTGTCGATTACAGTGCTCACGTTTGTTACCATTACTATTGTGCAAGACAACAAGGTTTAGGATCGAAACAAGAAGTTATAACTCAAGTGTTGCAAGCAGTTGGAAGACCTGTGATAGAGGTAATTGAATTTAGAAGAGTTAAATATGCATCTCAAGATTTCAGGCATCATTAACAACACTATTATGCATGGCTCCTCTATTCGTAGTACCTGTTTATATGATCCAATCATTTGCCAAAACAGTGACTTTGGTTACAAGTTTTGGATTGTTACATGGTCTTTTCTTTTTGCCAGTTGTGCTTTATTTCATACCTCTGAACACTTCAAAACATTCACTTCCAACATTTACTCCAAGTACTCAACCATTGGTAGCTCTCGAGGAGGATGGAAAATAAAACAAAGAAAAGCTTTAAAAGATAATTGTTTTCTGTAATCAAACATCTCTTCGATATCACACTAGAATATCTCAAATTGTACATATCTGATCTGTATCATTTCCTTTTGCCCTCTGTTACTTCTTCTCCTTTTTTCATCTTCTCAGCCATTGATAACGCGTAGCTTTCGTTTCTTTTTGTCTGCCCAAACACCTCATGTATATGGTATTGTGTGTAAATACTAGATCCTTTTCTCTTTCTCCGTTAATAATAATAATAAAAATATTCGCGAAAAGTTTTTCGAGAACCAACAAGAAGACGTTAAACATTCGATTGTCTTTGCACACACACACACACAACTTCTGACTCATTTTTATTGCTCTCTCCTTCATCACAAATAGTCCATTTCTCATTGTTTTTCAAATCGAAAATTCCAAAATCACGAGAAAAAAATGAAACAAAACAGGCGAAAATTAAGAGGTGAAAGTCATAAGTCTCTAGCTGAAACAGATGGAAAACAGGCAAGAAAAGAGCAGAAATCATGACGTGGCACTGGTAAGAATCGAGCACTTTCTCTTAGATTATCAGACTGATCTTTGTATTTTTTTTTTTGACGAAAACAGTTTCAGAGGAATAGAAATGAACTCGAGTTGTCAATTGGGAGGAAAGTGAAAGGGTTACTCTTATCATTTGAAGAATGAGAAGAAATTGGAACAGGAAGTATTGAGAGAACATGCTCAAAATAGAGAATATAGCAAAAGTTGAAGGAAATGAGTACTGTTTTGCTTATGCTTTTACAAAAAGCAAATCACTAATTGTTTTTTAGATGGAAATACTCGGTTGAAGTACTAGAATAAAAGACTTTTCAGATTATTCTTTGCTTCAGTGGTACGTCCTTCTAGCATACAATTTTTGGAAGTGGAGAGGAAATGTTCAAATCACAGTGACATCCACATCATTGCCAACTGATATGAGTTCTCTTTATTAGATGATTTCACAAGAAGTAAAGTGTTCTATTGAACTTTCAACTTTCTAAAAATAGACGTCAATACTTGCTAGCTTCACCCCCTCAACTCTTTACCATGATGTGTTAAGAATCTTGTGAATTCCGCAACTTTTTTCATTCGAAAAGGTAATTGATTGACTTCATCAACTCCGAAGAATGTATATCTATAACACGGTCACAGGTTACACCCTGAGTGCTAGAAGTTCAGGAATTCCACCCAGTTTCTAATTCTCCGTTTCCCCGAAAAAGCACCCTTGATCATTGCGTTGCTGTACTCTGAAACTGACATATTTCTCTGTTTCGTGGCTCTTTTTCCCAAATAACTGATAAGAGACAAAGAAAGAGAAAAGGGACTCCAATTTTCGCTTGTTATTCGAATTTTAAAATATTATCATTGTCTTCAATTCTTTTTGATTCTTTGGAATGTCAAAGAGTACATTAGAGTTTCTGACGACTGGCGGAAGAGTGGGTGGAGGAAGATTACGATTTGGGGTCACGTATTACAATCGGAAGTTACGTAAATTGTATTGAACAGCAGTTTAAGACAAAATGTTCTGATAGGACCTTGAAGGACTTTGAAACAATTCCAAATGACAATTCTAAAACTTTTTGTTCGCAGGATAGAAATGGATCAGGCCATGATCTGGACTTTTGGCTATTGGTGAATGTGTCAGAAAACAGTTTTTCATCTGAATGATCTGTTTGAAATATCATTTTCCGAGCTCCGATTTCGATGTTCTCTACAGTTTCTTGTTTGTAACTCTTCACTCTAAACTATTATGAATTTGGTAATTCCAACCAGGTCACACGCCCTTTTTCGGTGTCTTAAATGTGTTTTTTGGTAATAAGAACTGATCAGGAAAATATTTGAACAGTCCATTCCTTTTTCACATCTGTTTATAGAATCAATGAGCTTCCAGTGATTTCGATGTATCAGAGCACATGAGAAAACTGACGTGTTGGTTTACGGTTCGAGTTGATAAAAAGAAAAGAAATTTCAAGGAAAACAACGAAGAAAACGATTAAGTCATACGCTATTCTACATATTTGGTTCCTACGGAAAAGTCAATGACGTTGTTTGAAAATGTTCAGAAAATTGAAATAACAAAATAAAACTTCAGGAAGTGTTCCGTCATTTCAACTATATAAAGATAACGACATTGACCATTTCCGTTCGTTTTCTACCGTATTTCACCATTATTTTTGTTTGTTTTTTCTTATAGGAGCCACACCCCTTCTGAAAACTCATAACTTGATCAATTCTTTAAAAAACAAGAAAAAAACACATTTACCGCATATCATAAAGAAAATCTTGCTTCCGGAGGAGGAGAACGAGACACTGTAGTTTCTCTGGATGACCGTTTACTTTCCTGGCTCCGCCCACCTTTTCGCCGTTTTGTGCTCTCCGATTGATAAGAAACTCAAGACTCTCCGTGGTATATTAGCGTTGATAACTGTCACTTTCTGTGATTTTCTTTACCTATTCAATTTCATCACTTTCACTGGTTTTGAGAGACAAAGAATGTCTTGTGATTCAATATTTACCTAGTTTAGGCTTCCGGTAAAATCTGAAACTTTTTAAGAAGTCTATTCTGGGAGGTTTTGTTTGATTAGGCGCCAGCTTGATGTTATTGTTTCCTTAAGGAACATCTGAAATCGTTGACTCATCGTTTTAAGAAATTTCGAAGTTTTCTTCCTGACTTTAAAATTTTGATCATAGCTGTCAACTTGTATGGAAAGGGTCGTAGAAATCAAAAAATTAAAAAATCATGCTCTTTTAATGCAGTTCAACCCCATCCCAATCTGTCTAGATAGCAGATCTCTAGGAAGTTAGACTTTGACTTTATAGCACAATCAATCCATCGATTTCCCATATTATTTTCTAGAATCATTTACCATTTTGATCCATTACCGTCAAGTCAGCTGGTTTCAGAGATACGCCCACATACTCGTGCATTAACTGATAACAATTCTTTCAAGACATTTCGTATACAAATTGAATAGTTTCGAAGAAAGTGAAACGGAGCTGATAACAAACTATTTCTCTCCGCTTTCCACGACTGACGAAACTTCTCACCGCCCATTCTTTTAGTCATCTTTATTAGTTGACTTCAAGAAAATGGGAAACGTTTCTTGAGTTAACAATCTTACTTTTATCACGCATTCCACTCTCATTTAATATCACATTCCGTGCTGTTCTTGTTTAATACGGATTGAAAGCTATCACATTTTCATACTTTCATATTTAATTTTCTCTCCTTTTTCGGCGGATAAACCCTCTCGGAGTTTTTTGCGTCCAAGCCGTTTAGGAGTGAAGAGCAGTTTGCTCCAATAGTCATCACTCTTTTTTACAAAAAAAAACTAGTAAAACCTTATTCGGCTATCAACGAAAAAAAATCCGTGTCTTTAGTTCCGTCTCTCATTACTTTCGGAAAAAGAAAGCAACCCCAATTTTCAGGCTTTACCCCCTTCTTTGCCTCCTCATTTCCGAATGTCGTTTTTGAATAATGATTTCGGCAGTCCGCCGGCTGCCAGTTCACCACCAACTAGTATGCCGAAATTACCAACAATTCAAGATATGCTTAACAATATTGGAGCATCTACAGGTATGTTAGATTACTGTATTTAGAGAATAGTATATAGTTTCCTAGAATTCACTGAATATTCACTATTTGAAGCCATCTGAACACAAATTCTTTCAGTGAACTTGATCCAAAGTAATCCATATCTTGTCCAAAATCAAATTCCAATGCCTGTTCCTCAAATGCCTTTCAATCCATTTCTTCATCTAAATCCAGCTATCAGTCAAGAAATCATTCAACAATTCATTGCAATGAGTTTCAATACTCCAAATGTTCTTGCTGGTATGGCTAGTATGGGAGAGGAATCTTCGTGTAGTCCAAAAATGCGTCGTGGAAGTCTTCTAAAAATGAAAAGTGTGTCAATGGAGAGTACCGAAGATCCTCCACCATCAATTAGTATTGATACAAATGGCGATATGATTGTGCCAAATAATGATAAAGAAGGTAAGGAAGAATTGTTCGAATTGACCTCTTCTGACCCTTTTTCTTGTTATCAGGTTGGTGTCGTAACAAGAAGTATATCGAGAGAACGGAGAACGGGTATATGTGTACTGTTTGCCGAAAGGTTTATGGCAGGTATAACTCGGTGTCATACCATGTTACCATCTACCATAGGAATCCACCAATCAAGTAAGTTCCGAGAGAAAAAATGAAGGGAGGAACGATTTTGGAATTAAGAAAGGGTCAAACGTTTCCTATTTCGATGTTTTAAATCGTAATCTTTTGTAATCATGCAATTTTCTCTAATTCTAATCAGGTTTTGAACTGATAATCTGGTTAGAAATGACCGGACATCCGGACAAACACACATGAATTCAAGTACCAGCTTCTCCCATAAACAAGCTGTGTCTCCATATCTCACAATCCCTTTCCTTTTCAGATGCAACATGCCAAATTGTCAGTTCACAACTCGCGAGGCTCGATACATTCATTTCCACAAGTACTACAGACACGGAATTGCACTTCCACAAAGTATTGATCAAGGTATTTATAAAGCATTAAAATATGCAAAATCCACTCAAGTAGATTATAGAAATTCTTAGGAAAGGGCGGATAACTTATTCGGTTAAAGATTGAGAACATCTATAAAGAGTCTTTGGAAGTGATTAACTTTTATTTCTCGGAAAATGAAAAACTCTTTTTGAATCGTCACTGCTCTCTGTTCTCCCTTCATTTCTTGCAAGATTTTTCTCTGATAATGGGACTCCATTCCAAGAAACTCATTTCATTTCACTCCTTTCACTTTTTAAATAATCAGAGATAATAAAATGTTTGGTTTTACAGGTTCTCGAAAATGTCCTCACTGTCGTCACGTGTCAAAGAGTCCGGCAATGCTCGAGAAACATATCAGGAGGCATCAACTCAAGTAAGTAGAAAGAAAGAAAGAGAGAGGGTCATGAGGTTCCTTATCAGTGACTTTTAACGTTCTCTGATACTTTTTGTTACTTATGTGCTTGACAAAAAGGTGTCATAGTAGACTTGGGACTCTCGGAATTAGGGACCAAAAGTCACCTTCATTAGAAAGGCACTTTGTACTCATTTATACCTTTTCCAGAGATGATCTTTCAAATACAAGCATTGATCTAACCGAAGCAATGCGTGAAAGGACATCTACGATTTGTGATGAAACCATGGAAATAGAATCACCAGAAGTCGACGATGAAGTCGTCATGGAAACGAAGCCACGTTCATGCACATTGTAAATTGATTATTTATTTCTCCCAACCCATTTGTACATTGTAACTGTATGTATATATTAGCTTCCTAATCCCTTACTGGCATTTTGAATGTGTGTTGTTGAACTTGATTGCTTGTTATTTGTCTCATCACGTCATCCTCTGAATTGTCTCCAAATACTTTATTATTTGTCGTTTTGATAAAATATGTTATCAGTAAGATGAAGAAAAAAATAATTGAAATACATAAAATAATTTCTCAACATGTTTTTTTTCTGTTTCGAAATCAATTTCTCTTCGCGGCGACAAGAGAACGTAGTATCACAAACAATGTATCAAATGATTTTTCAAAGGAATGCTGTAAGGCAAGTGTGCTCTATTGAACTGGACAAAGTACATTAAGCAAGAAGAATCTAGGAAATGATTATGCTACAAGAGGATCACCCTCTGAGTTACTTCCATTTAATCCAGTCATCATTAATTTCTCATCCATCGATTCATCTCTCATTGCTAAACAGGGATTCGATGCAATTACAATACTTCGTCGACGAGATCCATTTGGTTCGGTTACCAGTGCTAAACTCGAGTCGGCAATTCGAGTAAACTGAAAAATAGAGATTATAGTCATAAGAGGTTTAAAATGAATGTGTTGTTGAAACATGATTCCGTTAATGACATGTGGTTTTGCAAGAATTCTTAAGTGGAATTTTGAGAAAAGATACTGAAAATGTGCTATGCTATTCCCCCAGAAACTAACCGATCCAGATCTGAAATCCTTAGTAACATGTGGTGAGCCAATTCTTCTATCTGCTAACTTCACATATACCGGTCGGTAGAGCACAATCTGAAATATCAATCTTTTATACTTTCTGTACTGATTTTCCATATTCCTACCTCCTCTTCCTTATTGATCTCCTCTCCTTCTCCATCATAAACTTGTCCTAATCGAAATTCAGGGGACACATATTTTCCTCCTTCCACGTGGTTTGAGCAAAAGTCTAAATAAAACCTGATTCAGCTACCTATTGTCAAATTCACAAATCCTACCGTAATCTACTGGGGGTGGTGGTGCATTCGGAATACGGTAAGGAAGAGTTGCAACAGTCAGAGGGAAATCCAAATGAAGACATTCATTTCCCTTTTCATCTTCCATACAAACTCTCAGAACGTAATAAATCTGAATAAGACGGCATACACCAACAATTGTTGGAGGTACAACTGGAAGACGGATTGGTTGTTCCAAAGTGGAATCATATTTTCCCTGAGAGTTTGCAGCGATTGAAGGAGATCTGAAATGGTATAATAATTCACTGAAAGCAAATTCAACAACAATTCTTTGATCGCTTTCTTCCTATTATTCCCATTTCCCCGAAGCTACAAATCTTGCAATTGACATGTTGAATGATGTCAACATGAATAAATTTATTTGTAGAAAAATAAACTCACTTGTGCTCGAACACCACACATGACATCATCTTATTCTCTCCCAAAAGTCCTTTCTCTACAAACACCTCAACGTGCTGCACAAGGCGGATAACAAGGCTTTGCGCAGATGACTGACGATTCTCAATCTGTGCTCTGACACGGATGTTCTCTCCACACACGTACGCCGTCCGTTCTAAAATGATTCGAAGAGCAAGAGCTCCACGTTGACAACACCAACAGCATGTCACTTTTCGATCTTGAGCTGTCAATGGACTAAGATATTTCTCTTCCATACTGTCGATATGTGGGCCAATAATTGTAAAATATTTGATTCCCTGTGGTGATGATGCATATGGAATATCAATTATAACCTGAATTTGTATTTAAAATACAAAAAATAATGAATTATTTTTAATACCTTAAAATAATATCGAATAGTACAATGTCTGGATTCCAATGAGCACGGCAGTGAGGATTGTGGTAGATCGAAATTGAATGAGAACTGATGGACTCCGCGAGCAAGAATTGGAACACTGTCTGATTCGTCATTTTTGTCTGAAAAAATTCATTTTTGAAGTCTTTTTTGTTGGGTATTAGTCATAGCTGAAGTTAAGAATCATGGTTAGGAAAAGTCCGGAAATATGTGGAACCAGTCAACTGAAAAGTTTATGAAGTGAGAAGAAAACCGGAAGTTCGTAAAAGTTTTGGTTTTGCAACTTGGATATAAGCTCGAAATAACGGGTTGGTAGATCAATGTATAGAATGCTCGAGAAATGTTCAAAAGATAAGAAAATGTGATACTGAAGTTTGAAAGTATTGGAACTATGACAAGCTCAGTTTATTAAGCTTCTGAGCAGTCACACTTTCGTTTTGTCTTGATAGACCATAATAAAGGTGGAGACCCTAGAGCAAGCAATTGCTGGTACAACTATTCAAACTGTCGTATGTTCTGTTTTTAAATAGGCAATTTTGCTAACACAAATAAAATATCCACCATCTCCCAAAACATACCTTTTCCCCATAACAGTTGCTTTTCATCAAGTACATATTGATCATCTTTTAATGTTCTCCTCTCTCCTGATTTGACTACTTTCAGTGTTGCATGCACTTTTCCTCTCAAAAGAACCCGTATTCCACGTATTTTGATGTTCTCCGTGTTCTCCAAAAGAACACTTCCACTGATTGTCTCGCCAGCATAATAGACGTCCTGAAAATACGTTTTTTATTCGATTTTTGATCTAAGAAAAGATTCTCAGAAAAAGAAAACAAGACAACATATATATCTTCTTTAGGAATTACGAACCTTATTGAGCCTAATATCAAAACTTGATATGTAGTCCATTCCAGATGTCTGTTCCTCGACCTGAAAAATATAAAAATTCTAGGAAGAAGAAGACGATTTGAAAAAATAAATGGGATGAGAGCACGCGAGAGCCCTCCCAGTAGAAGTCTAATTGGTAACGAAATCTAGCTGACTTTTTCACATTTTGATCGTGGGTTTTTCGTGAAAAGACGTGGAAAAGTGAAAACGAAGAAAGGAAAAATGGAGAAAAGAAATAAAAGGTTGGGTCGTAAAGTCGAATCGGAAATGGAAATGAGAGAATGGAGAAACGGGCCCGTTTTCTTCTTATTTCTTTGCCTTTCGAGCACATCAGGTTCTACGGTATCTGGTGCCGAGTAGTACTCTTTCTAATCGGTGATGGACTTGAAGACTTATAAAAAACTTAAGCTTTTTCTTCTTCCCGAAAGAAGACGAAGACGTTGAAAGGAAAATTGTGGCACTTCTTCTTCTTCTTCTCCTTCTAATCTTCTGGAATTGTATCTGCCGACGACGGGGCGAGAATTGAAGAAGAAAAAAAGAACCAAACAAAAGATAGATAGAGAAGGGATGAAATCAATCTAATCCCTCCAAAGAAGAAAAAATATGTATAAATAAGACGGATGGAGAAGACGAAAAAGGAGTAGATTGAGCCAAAATAATATAAAATACCTTTCATTTCATGTGACAATCTTTTTCGATCAAAAGTCATTTAGTGTACAAACATAGGATTTCATCTGCAATTGACAGTTTTCTCCAATTAGTCAGTTGTATTTTTAGAAACAATTGTGGTTATAGAAGGTGGAAGGGAGGATATCAAAACCAAAGTTTACGGGAGGACTTTTCCCAATCTTATCGTAGATTCAGATGAATCTACGAAAATTTTTGTTTAGATAATCGTCAGTGATGTTAAATGATTAGGATAAAAAGTGCCAGTCGAAAAAAATTAGAGAAAAGGCTGAAACCATGCTTTATTCGTCTGAAACAGTCATTTCATCAAACTTATAAAACATTTCAAAAACTTGTAAAATCTCGGCATCATGAGCCCAACTCAACTCTTATCAACCGTCAAAAGAAAGAAGCAAAAATCTAGTTCAATAAAAGTTTAGGCTTCTCAAGTGACCCACGAACTTCAAATATGAATTTCTTCGCTAGGTGTTCTTCTGGGAACTATTGCACAATTTAAAGTTCATGTGAAGTAGGGGCTCACCTAGGACCTACTCAATCTCAGCCTGAATTCATACTCCCATTTGTACTCTCTTCTACTACAATTCAATATGAAGACAAATTCTAAAATTCCAATATCATTTCTCACACACTCTTCTGATTTTCTCATAACCCTGAGAATGATGATTCAGATTGGATTCAGAATATCATCATTGTGTCTATCCACTCTGGGAAATTGAACATAGAACATACTCATCACGAAAATGGAAAAGAAACAGAAGAGAAAAAGAGCAACTGCACTACATAACCTGACCTGAATTATGGATGCGCCTAGAAAAGAAATTGCAATGCTCCGAAAAAAGAAAAAAAAGAAAATAGAAAGAAAAGAAGCTCTGTAATTGCGGAGATGGCAGTGGGTGGGGGTGGATGTGCAAAGTGTTGTGTACTCTAAAAACATATCAGATGCAAAATGAAAGTTAGAGAAAAGAGAAAAGAAGAAGAAGAAGTAGTAGGTGAATAAGGATGACCTAGAAATTAGAGATAGTCATGAGGTCAGTCTGATTTAGATATTCAAGGAGAGTACAAAGATCGAGAGTATGTAAAATTGGTTCTGACGTTAATTGATTGAAAGGAATTGAAAACGTTCTAACTATTCAAAAAACGAATGTGATTTTGAACACGTCCCAAGATTTTGAAAACAAAAGGTTAACAGAAGAGAATAAAAAGAACCGTGGAAACTCTAAAAATCAGTTTTTATCGCTTGAAACAAGGAAATGGATGCTCATCTCATAGATCAAGCTAAATCAGGTTGTACCAAAATTAGATTAAACAGACATCTGGAAATCGAATGAATGGCTGCAGGACGCGTTTCGAGATACCGGAAAATAATGTATAAAACCATCTCAAACTCAATCGAATTTCAGTAAGGATTCAAAATAGATATGTAATAGGAAAAATAACTTTGAGAATAGAAAAATGAGACCAAAACTAGTGTGAGCGGAAAATAATCAGATGAATGTAAAACTGATACTCAAATAATCAGTCACATATACATAGCTTCTAGAATCAAGAATATATAAAGGGAAAGCATCAGAAAATAAGGACCAAGCACAATTCTGGAACATTCTGGGAAAAACGAACTATTTTAGACCTCTTATCTTGAAAGGTAAACAGATCATATATCAATTTGAATGAATTAATCCTGAACTTCTAGATCTAAATAGTCAATAGATTATCGTGTAGGTTACTTACTTTTTTGAGGCTTCCTCAAAATTATTTTCAAAAATACCTAGAAAGCCATCTGGAAGCCCTGTTAAATCATAAGATCAATGTTGGAACTTTATATGACTTTCCACCTTCTCTCATATTTTCTCTTTTTCTCTAGTTTTCTTCGGTCCGTTGCTCATTTACTAAAAGTGGCATGCTTTTGGACCCCGAAACGGAAATAGCGAAGCCAGGCAGATATAGAGATGTCGGTGAAAAGGAGCGGATATACACGTACATATGAATGAGGAACGACTGAAGAGCAATAGAAATTGAAAGGAAAGAAAAAAGAAATAAGATGGAATGAAGAAGGGAGAAGAAGAAAAAAGCAACACAATATCCATATTTGTATCTTTCTCTCCTCCCCTTTTCACCACTTTTCATACACTATTTCCGGCAATTAATGAAGCAGGTAAAGGGCAAAGAAGGCAAGACCTCAAAATGTGTGAAATGAAGTCGGTCGGAAACTTCTTTTTGGAGCATGCACAACTCCAAATGTAACTCGATACGAGAGAAGTGACAGACAGCTTCTGGTGGTTTTCTCCCTTCGAAGAGTGTTGACAAGAAATAAAGAATTATTGAAGAGAGAAAGAGAATATGGATGATGGGTTAAGAGGATTGATGGATCAAATAGTGGATTTGGATAGATGGATCAATTCAGTTTTTGAAATATTTCAGATTAGAATTGTTATTTTTTTAAGAAAAGGGAAAGTGGCATCATTTGCAGATATTGTAAACGGAATGCGGAATATATTTAAATGAAGAAGAACTCGAAAAAAAATTTTGCCTGCTAGTGGCTTTTTTATATTGTAAGTCTGAGGAATGACGAGAGTTCAGCAAAATTTCAGTAGATAATATCTATCAGGTGCCCTTATGATGCATGTGGTTCCATAATTATTCGATTAAAAGATTTGTTTCCGAAATTTCAAAGATCTTTTTCAATTAATCTATATGTTTTCCTTCAGGAAAATAGAAACGATATTATGGCTTCATCTCATTCTATTATAAAGACTGAAAATGGTTCGTTGAGTTTCGCTCTTTTTGTTCCGAGAACTTTTAGAAAATGATGAAAACAAAAGTAGGTTACGGAAAACAAAACATCGTTATTCTGATCGTCGATGATTTAATCCGGAAGCAGGAATTTCTGTTAATTTCAAAATTCAAGATATCAAATCAATCAGTTCCAAAAAAGTAAGTAAAAACTCTGAGCATCTGCATAAACTACATCAAAATGTGAAAGAAATGACAAAACTCCTGTTTTGAGAAGGCAGTCTCCTCCTTCTTTTCTCCCTTTTCTCGAGATGAAAATCGGAGAAAGCAGACAAATAAATCCATGGCAACGAGTCCGGATAAAAAGAAGATAGGGAGATTTTAGAATAGTAGAAATACAAGAGAAGAACGATGAAATATTTGAAGAAAGATGGGAAACAGATGGGAAACGAAAGAAAGAGAAAAAAGAATGCCCTTTTAGTGATGAACGTTCCTCTTGGGAGCTGACCTGGAAATAGTGCTTTTCGAGTAGCGTACTGATCATTGTTTCTTCTTTTCTGCTTTCGTCTTCTCACGTGTCCTTTCTTCTGCCTTCTGCTCAGCTTTTTCTAATCAAATTGAGTACTTCTTTGGGTGGACGGCAACACGAGTATATAGAATAGTCTCTTGGACGAAGAAGCAAAAAAAAAGACACACTGCACAAGCACTTCGGGATTCATGTCGACCCCATGGTCCCAATGGGAAATCGACGCAAAAACTGGCCAATGAGGAGCAGAATCAGAGGGTTTGGGATGAGCAAAAAAGAAGAAATAGGAAGTGGAAATAGAGCAAAAATTCTCATTCTGACACTCGATTTTTCGCATTTCAATGATGTATTTTGTTGGGGGTGGAAGTCACGGAGCAGGAAAGGTTCGCTTTGGGTAAAAATGATGGTTTGGGTTTTCAATTAAGTGAATAATTTTGAGAAGGATTCCAACTGGAATCGATGAACGAAGGTTCTAATAGAAGGGCATAGGAAACAAGAGATTTGCTTAAATCGGCTTCACAGACTCAAAGAAGCGCCGTTATAATTGGAGTATCATCATGAAACTCTATTTGAAGTAAACTTTACATCGATAGCGTGACAGACGATACGATGAACTAGCACGAAACTCTGTAGATCATAGAGAGAAATGGATCATAGTTGAATGCCCCTCATGCTTCAACTCGATTTTACCTAACTTTCAACTCTTGTTTACCCACTAGAACAGGTGATAACGGATATATTTATGGCATTTATGGATTTTTGGAATGTCCTATGAAGAAGAGAAGGTCGTTTCGAACACAATTTTCTACAAGTGAGTTTTCGACGGATCCGGAAACAAGGTACACCGTGCCACGTCATCAAGAAGAAAAAGAAAACGGAAGTTGTTTGACTCTCTTTGACATGCTAGACATGCTACACCCTCTATCGTTCGGAAACTTGTCAAGAAAAAAAGGTTTTTTTTTCGAAAAAAAAAAGTTGCAATGAAAAAAATCCAGATGAGAATTCAAAACACAAGAGAGGTGAACGTCACTTTGTAATCCAAAATCCACAAGAATAGATTGAATTCTTTCGGGTTGACACCTTTTCAATCTCCTGAAAAGGGGATTTGGTTCATAGATTTTTGGTTATCAAGGAAATTGGAAAGCCAGGTGCATGTGAGAGTAGGAAAGGAGTCAATTCTATCAAAGTGGTCAACTGGAAATGGAGAGAAAAGAAAGAGAAATGAAGAAGCAATGCCGGAAATTATAGGAAAATAGAAAGAAGAAAAAGAAGGCGTGGAAGAGTGTTTCTACATGACAAGAAATTGATGAAAAGGTTGAAAAAGAAGCAAAAGAAAGATGGCACAATGAGCCAAGAGAATAAGGAAAAGAAAAAAGAAAGACAAATGGAAATGGATCTATCTAAAAGGGTCTCTTTCTCCTTAAATTGGCTCTTTTTCTATTCTTTGGTGATACAAAACCCAAAAACCCAAAAACCAGAAAAGAATAAAGAAGATGTCCAAGGGAAGAAAAAAGAAAAAGGAGCTGGTGCAAACGGAAGAACAAAATTCGGGCAATCAGGAGTAACCCAGAAGACCCACAGAGAGCTTCGTCTCGTTTGTTGAAACTGACGCCTTCTCGAAGAAGAAAAAGAAGAAGGAAACATTTGTGCCCCTAGACGAAAAGGAATGGAAGAAGACGGGTAATTCATAACGGACACAGAGACAGAACTGACTGACCAATGCTCCTTTTGAATTTATTGGTGGAAACATCATTGGCCACTTTTTGATGATTGGAGGAGCAGAATATCTGGAAATTTTTGTTCTTTTCCTTAAGAGGTTTTATCTTGGCATTGATTCTATTTTTCATTCCGAGTAACTTTTCAACATCATATGTTTCAATAAGTAATAACTAATGCCTTTTTAGTCACACCTTTACTAGTCAACTATTCTTTCTCAAATCTTTTCATTTTCCCACACTTTACATCTGATTCCTCTGAACTTTCGAACTTTGAAATTTTGATTTTTGCTCACCTATTTCCATTTTCCGTCTTCTTAATAAAAACCACCGGCTCTATGAAATTGCAATACCTTTAAAAGTATGTCTGATGCACGTCAAGTACTCATAAAAATTCACTATTAACCCAACGAACCTGATGAATTTGTGCCGAAAATCGACATGTCCATGAACGAAAGCATCAAGATTTATTAGTTGTTTTTTGAGTTCGTCAAAACGAAGAACGATTTCAGATGATGAGAAAGAGTCGGATCGGAACGTCATTTGAATGATTCTTGGGAAAGAGGGAATGAGTTTTCAGGTAAAAATATGGAATGAAAGGTAAATATTATTGAGGGAAGAAGGACATTCGATAGTGTTCAGGGGCACAGAAGTCGAGGATTTGGCTTTCAATAGCTTACAAAGCATATGATTTACAGTATTTCCTTTAGTGACTTTTCTCGAGAAAATCGTCCCGAGTTTCTGTAAATATAAGGGATGAATTCTCAAGCCTTCAAATCATTTCGCTACCCTCATGGACATGGTGATTCGTTTTTTCTGATCCATTTGTAAATCCGTGCCCGTGTGGATCGTACCAATGATAGTGTATTTGAACACGCTAATCAACTAAAAACCAAACTTCAAAATTTTTGATTCCGTTTATTATTTTCGCCGATCGAACATTTCAACAAATCCCATTCTCTTCACTGTCGCCGACTATTTTTTCGATCATAAGCGGATTTACTCATCGCATTTATCCCTGTCACCTGTCCATTTAGTTCCCATTGTTTCAGTTGTAACTCATTCAGTTCTGACCATGAAACATGTTCTTTTAATTTCCCTTATTTTCGGATTTTCCTTTGCTTATCCAACGGGAATCAAAAGTAATGAACAACTTGAGCTTCTTATTGATCAAGTCTATCCAGAGATTTCTACTTATTTGAGTAGAGATCAGATTAGAACGGTGAGCTTTCTTCTCTTTTTTGTAGAAATGTTTCTCTATTGGAGGTTATTTTTCCAAGCATCCAATCAGATTCTCTTGAAGACCACCAAAAATCTGATTAAACGTTATTTTTCAGCTCTTCCAAGAGTTGGCAATTGTAGTTCGGAAGTCTCGTACTCTGGAGGAAATTGCCAAAGGTCCGGTTTGATTAGTCAAAATATGCAGAGTTACTCGTGACAAAAGATACAAAATGAAAAAGAAAGAAAGAGTCAAAACGAAATATGATATCGAAAACATTGTTGTTTTGATGAATTCCAATCTTTCCCATTCATTATTTTTCAGAAATGAGCAAACCAATCCTCAATACATTAACTGCTGCTCAAAAGTCTGAAAGTTGGGAATCAATTCAAAAAGCACAGAAGGGATTCGGAGGATTCCAACAATTGAAGGTTATCTTCTTCCATTCGATGGATGCAGTTCAAGCGTTTATGGGTGATGCAATGGATAAGGATAGAGCTGAAGTTACTGGAAAAGCCGAAGGAAAGACTGAAGATGAGAAGTTGACGATGATTTATGAAGTTTTCCGTCAATATTTCAACATCGAATTCGGTCAAAAGGCATGGGGATAGAATTACTGCGATTTTGAACTTTCTAATTTAGGTCATGGACACTGTGAAGTACTCAATGACAGAGCATGATTGGAAGATTGCCACTGCAGATGCTGCTCAATATATGAATGTGGAAAACTTCAATTTTGTTTACTGAAATCTTGCATCTTTTGATCCTTTTTTAATATTTTTGAGAAAATAAACAAATGTTTTTTTATAACCACCAAAGCTGAGTTAAGAATCTCGGGCTGTAGCATTAATTGGTCTGTAGGTTCATCTCGGAAGATTTATGAAAACCACCGTAAATTGTTTTCGCAGCTATGATCAGAGCCAAGTCACACTTCTCACTAATTCCATAACTCGAGTTTTCAATTCCCTTTTCTAATTATCTCAGATCATCAAGATTATTTTTCCATCATTCTCTGAATCATCATGTGAAATTTCATTCAATTATTATTATTATCGCAATGAGTATGTTGGTTGCATGAGAAGAGCTCAAACAATGAAGTCAACGTCCGGAAGATATTAAAAGTCATATTTTTCCTTCTCTCCGCGGCAACATATTCTGTGAATTCATTCTATTTTTTTTCTCTTCTTTTTCTTCTAGAAATCGGATTCAGAATATTAATTTTTACGCGGAAACCTTCCATCTGTTTTTTATCCATTTCTTTCCCCTTGTGAACGTTAATTTATGATGATTAGCACTGATTCATTTGAGAGAAAAAAGAAGTGATGTTTTTGCAGATTCTCCCTGTTTTTGATATAAAGAAAACAAATGCAAATTGAAGGTCTGAAATGTGGTTTTTTTTGCGAAAACATATTCGAAGTCTTATTATTGAATCATCCCTATTCGTATATCATTTTGTTCTTTGACATATGTCATAACAAACAAAGCATAACACATTTTGGCATTTTCATATGTCATCAGTTTTTGTTTTAGTTCCGTTTCGAAACACGAATCCGTTTCGTAAGTTGAAGAAAATGAGTTTCTCCTTACTTATTTTTTGTTTCGAATTTTCCAATCTTAGATTTACACGTCATTCACCCCTCAATACAGTATCCTTTGTTTCCCATTTAAATTGGTTTCATCATAACATCCAGAAAATATCACATGATGTGAGCACACTATTCCATATACGAAACCTTGTAAACTGCCTGAAATTACAGCCGATATATTTTTCTTGAACAAAAATCGAAGCCAATTTGTGCCGTATAAAAAAGAAAACGTATTTCAAAATAACAATTTTCTTCCCATTATTTCTCACTACCGTAATCTCACTGGAATAGTCTTATGACTCTATATGAGAGCTAGATACATCAGCCACATAAGTTTATACCTTTATTTGTTTTGAGAAATAAAAATCTATAGGTTGAAGCTGACTATAATCTTTTTGAAATAACTGATTGGACGTTTCCGTGCATACTGAATTGGTTATCAGTTTCGTGACGTTTTCTTTTTCTCAATTACATTATCCAATGGTTATAAAAAAAATAATTAATGTCACGAGATTCTACAATCTCCAGATGACCTCTATGCGTCATAGTTATCATTTCTGAAGTGTGATTCCAAATGTTTTAAAGGCTAAAAACTGCCTTCTCCTGAATCAAACAATCAAAGGTTTCCACTTTAATCCAAAACAGGTGATATATAAAATATATTTCACATGTTTTCAATGAATTATTTAATTAAAAATCTTGAGTTACAATAACTAGAATAATCTAGCTTACACCACACGACACATTCAAATTTTAATCAAAAACTGAGTGAGGACAACTTGACAAACAAAAATTTCCCATGTTTTTGATTGAAAAATATTGAATTCGGAGAAATGAGAATGAAGCTGTTTGTTGTGGAAATTTAATGCATGATCTTGTATTAGAGGTATCTTTTTAAAAAATCTCTTTTCGGCTTTCTAACTGAATCCCTGAAAATTGTTTTCAGTTCAATTTAATGAAAGAAAATTTTTCACTCATTTCCCAAGAAACTTAGACACAAATGCTGTGAGACTCTGATCGATCACTTTGCACTTTTATTCAAAACTGCCCTTTTGTTGTACACCTCCTCGAAAAAAGCTTTTCCATTCGTACTGCACATCTTATCTAATGAATTGTGTCACATTTTCTTTTTTTTTTCATCAACTTGTTTATGTGTTTTCAATTCATTCCGTTCCCTTCTTTTCTCTTCATGCTTCATTCATCTTGATTCAACCTGACATTCATCCGGAGAGGACCCTTCAATCCACCTGCTCCTCTTCTTTTATTTCACCAACAAATCTTCTTTTCCTTAAAACAAAAAATAACGGATACTCTCAAAATGCTCCTTTTCCTTCCTTTCCCCGATGAAACCAACCCAGATTTTGATTGATGAGACTTCGTTTTTCGATTGGTTCGAAAGAAGAGCCAATCGAAATAAAAATGTCATCGAAGCGTTACATCATTCTACGAAATCCTCTCAGAACGATAGACAACTGTCATTCACTCGGAGTTTTGACCCGCTATAAAAGTGCAACGTCTGATAGCCAAATCATTGTTTTCCAATTCTTTTCTTCTTCTTCTCCGTTCCTCCATTTTTTTTCCAAGTAAAAGTCTTTTCGAAAATACCAATTATCACCACCAAATTACACGCCCACAGCTTCCCAATTTTTCCGATTTCTCAAGAAAACACGACTACAAAAGAAGGCGTCGAGAAGTTGTCTTTTTATTATGGCTGGACCACCCGAATAGCTCTTCCGGTTCCAATAAAAGCGCACTCATGTGTGGTTCGACATTTTCAATTACTTTTTCTTCTTTTTTTTTAGTACTGACACTCTCAAATCAATCAAACATGTTTGAATTGGTTTGTGAATGGACAACGAGAGCTCTTATCGATCAGAAAACTCTTTTTATGTTGTTGGTGATAAAACTGTTTTTAGTTTAACTGGCTTTTTTTCTACTTCATGATAACAATTTTCAGTTTGACAGTTTTCTTTTCTAACTTCTATACATGATTTCTTGACTTCGAAGTTGAAAGGAACTTCTTTGTTTTTGTAACTTATGATACATTCTCTTAAAATGCTTTTCTTTTTTTCTAAACGTTTAGACTCCTTCTCATTTTTAGGATGATCGTTCGGATCTCCTTACTTGCCAGTTTTCTGGTTCTATCAACACTGGCTTTTGAATGCTCTCCTGACACAATTCTTCGTATGGCCACGAACAAACGTGAGAAACAATTGGAACGTGAGTGTCACGAAGCTAAAACAGAACAAGCTGTGTGTGCCACGAAAAGTGAGCTTGAATCCAGCTGGAAGGATTTCCAAGATGTTTCTGACAAATACAAGGAGGCTGTCGCTAAGTGCAGGAAGTATGTTCAAGAGAAGAGTCGTCCAAAGAGTTAGTTTAATATTCATCGTTCGGTTTTAAAACAGAGTTTCAGGAGACCACGACTTCCGAAAGATCGACCATCTTTTGTACGATAAACAAGAAGGAATTGAGGTTGATGGTGTCTATGATGTCGTTCAAGATCCACCAGCCAGAAAAAGATATCGTTCAAAGAAAAGAAGACAATCTGATGGTTCGTTCCACATTTCATTTTCAATAAACAATTACTAGTACTTCTAGGAACCGTTCTCGATGGTGATATGGGTGACCCAACAGATGGGCAAGATACGAATGATCATGCAAGAAGAAGAAGACATCATGGGCATGAGGGACATCAACACAATGAAATGAAGCATCAAGAGAACAAAGATCATCAAAAGCACGGAGAACATCATCGTGAGCATCGTGACAGAGTTCGCAGAAGTGATGATCATGATCCAAATGACCCAAATCAAGATCACGAAGGACATAACCACAGAGTGAAGAGAAGCACAGATGGTAATTACATTTTACATTATGTGAATAGTTGTAAACTCTTAATTCAGATGACCCAAGTGACACCACTATCGATCACACAGGCCATAATCACAGACGTCGTCGCTCCGATGATCACGATCCAAATGATCCAAATCAAGATCACAGTGGCCACAACCACAGACGTAGAAGACATGATGGTCAGTTTGTTGGTTTCAAATGAGTGTCAAACGATAAGAACTAATTTGACTGATAAAATAGGACAATCATATTTAACACTTGAAGTGTACTTTTCGAAATATGAAATGTTTTCAGATGACCCTAACGACACCACTATTGATCATACCGGCCACAATCATCGTCGCCGACGCGCAGGAGATCATGATCCAAATGATCAGAATATTGACCACACTGGTCATAACCACAGACGTAGAAGACACAATGGTCATTAAGCTTCAGATGATTCGTTCGAATATTTTCCATATTTTCAGATGATCCAAATGACACCACTATTGATCACACTGGGCATAACCATCGTATGCGAAGAAGTGACAATGGTAAGAGCGACAACAAAAAAAAATTCAAAAAAAATTTTCATATTCAGACGACCCCAATGACACCACTATCGATCACACTGGTCATAATCATCGTCATCGTCGATCCGAGGATCATGATCCAAATGATCCGAATGTGGACCACACCGGACATAATCACAGGCGCCGCAGACATCATAGTACTTTCCTTTTTAAATATAAGTTTTCCAATCATCTTCCAATTTTCAGCTGCTGCCTCTCGTATTCGTAGAACTGTATGCTCCACTGCAGGACACGATGAGCTCTCCGCAATGAGTTCCAAGTTTTCTAAGCATTGTGAACGCGAGAACATGTTATTTCCTCTAAAGTTCTGAAAAAATTATATGCGATTATTTTTCAGCTGTCTGCCAGATGAAGATCTTCCAAAAGGGCAACAACAGGATGATATCCTTGCTCTTCAGAAGCTCCGTGCCAAAAAGTACTCCGAGTATTTGACCCAAGTTTCAAAGTGCTACGGAAAATTGTAATCGATCACTCCCCCTTCCTTCATGTGTATTAAACTTTTTGTGCACAATTGTGAGCATTATTCGTGTTTCTATGCCCACCTACTAACTTTCTCTGTCCGTCTATTTCGGTGCATCATTATTATTTGAATAAATATATACTTGAATCACATCTGGATTTTGTTTATTGCAACCTCAGAGAAGGCCCTGAAAACGTTCATAAACTTTTCCACAACAGTTTGTTGAATCTTAATTGAATCCAATTAATTCAAAAACTTTCAAGCCTTCAAGATTTGATATTTGATATAAATACTGATCATATCACGGCCTCCTCAGGTCCGAAAGCGCCAGCGATTTCTCCCTCCCCCCTACATTTTATGCGTCAGCAACCCCTTGGCGCCGTGCGATTTACGGTCGAGGCTCTTTTCATTTTTAGTAATGAAACTTTCATTTTTTTTCTTTAAAAAAGGGTTTTAAAAAGGGGTGTCAGAAAAGTTAATAGCTACAAAATAAACGCTAAAACGTCAACATTGGTTCAGATTTGAGAGACTAGTTTCGTTTTGAAATTCGTTGGAAAGAAAGAAGTGCCGTCCAATTAACAAAAAGTAATGCTCGGAAGCTTCGAAGTTCTGAATGTTTAATTAACAACATAACTCTGAAATAGTTAATACGAAAATTTCAATATAAATCTAGTGATTTTTTGTTGTGAACACCTCGAAGTTGTTATCTGTGTGACTTGATTATCGCCTGAGAATTATTATCAGAAAGTTCCTGTTGAAAAAGTAAATGAAATGTTGCTGTTGCAGGAGAAAACAAACGGGTAATTATTGACGGGTAGCAGATACACGGGTTCTAGCTGAAAGCTATAAGGTTGGTACCATTGAAATGGGTAATAAATGGCGAACGGAGGGAGCCTGAAGGAAACAATAAAAACATTGAAACGAAACATTGCAGAAATGCCACCCCCGTCAAAAGGAGTAAAATCTATGCGAGAGAAAGGTGCACTAGGTTCTCTGACCACCAACGAGAATAAGCACGCGAGCTGTAAAAGAGAAATACTTGAAAAAGCAGACAAAATCCAGTCCATAGAGAGAACCATAGCTGAACGTGACCTGCAACTTTCCCAATGTAAAGATGATATATCAGCGACAGTAAAATATGCAGATTTCTTGAAAACCCAGCTGAATGAAACAGAATATAAACTTGTCAACGAATCAAGAAGATGTGAAGCCTTGCAGAGTCAACTGAATATCTCTGAAAATGCCAGTATCAACCTGAAATCAAAGAACGAGCACCTTAAAAGTCAAATTCTTCGCCTCCAACATCAAACTAATGATGCTGTGATGAATACAGTATTAGTAAAGAGTGAAGCATCAAACATCCAAGAGACAAAAATGGTGAAGGAACTAGAGGCCAAAATTCTTGATCTTAAAGCATCTTCTCCTAATCAGGGCATCCAATGGAAACCATATGAGACGATCACAGAGCCTCTCGGTGAACCTCTACAACTTCCGCCCGCCTCCTTGACAACCGGCAAAAAACCACATTGTTTCCCTCTGTGGCAGAGTTTGGCGGAAGTTGTGAGAAGTGCTGGAGGAAGTTGTGAAGTGCTACAACCTTTGTGCGGAAGTTGTGGCAAATGCTGTAGAAAGTTGCCACCAAACCACAACTTTTTCCAGCATTTGCCACAACTTCCGCACAAAAGTTGTAGCACTTCACAACTTCCTCCAGCACTTCTCACAACTTCCGCCAAACTCTGCCACAGAGGGAAACAATGTGGTTTTTTGCCGGTTGTCAGGGAGGCGGGCGGAAGTTGTAGAGGTTTACCGAGATTACCGCTATCACAATCCAAAGAAGATGCAAAGTGATACTTGGAGTTATGAAAAGAGAAATTGGTGTTAGAGCCTTCGATAAATTCATAACAGACTTATGCAAATTCATCGCCAAAGATCCTGAATATAGTTACCGTATCTGTTTAACTCCCCTGGAGTCATTTTAGGCTACAGTGCAGTTCAAACTTTCGGATTCCATGTTGAAACAAATGAAAGCCTTCTTCGTCCAATTTCTTGGACATGATGTATTTGGTTCACGTAAGAAAATTGATGATTTGAGAAAAAGATATTCCTGTCTCGAAGACTATGACGTTAATCTGAAAATCATTGAGAAAAGTAGGATCTCGTGAAATTGAAGGAGAAACAGCGGTCATCACGGCAAAAAACGTCCACCAGTGGTTCTAGGGGTTGGAGGAGACAAAGGAGCGAAACATACCAAGCTTGTTATTGTCTTAGGGAACGTGGATTGTCCAAACAATCCACATGGAATTCTGCTAGCCGCTATGTATGAAGGGAAAGATGATTATGGAAGTTTTAAGGAGCACGTTGCATCAGTATGCTTTCTTATCAATGATCTTCATACAGTGACGTACAAGGAGAACGAGCAAGACGTCATCCGTAGAGTTGTGAAAGTTCCCGTGGGTGATTGCAAATGGCTTTCAGCAACTCTCGGACATGCTGGACAATCGTGCGCAACACCTTGTTTCATTTGTAATAAGCGTTGGAGTTGTAAGGGTCAAGGTGCCGCTCTTCTTGGAACTGTCGACTTAGCTGCTTATGGAGATCCATATAATCCATCTGAACTGAACGAACCGCTTCTTTACTTCCAAGCCAATTCTATCGGAGTTCCATCTCTTCATGTTATGCTTGGTATCGTTCAGTCTTACATTTTCAAGCTAGCTCTTTGCAACACTCTTGACTTCACTGACGATCTCCCTGACAGTCTCAAATGCCAGCAAAAGATATATCAAGAACTCGTAGACCAGGATGAATATTTCGAGAGTCGTCATTCTTCATGGGTTTCAACACTAGATATCGTTGAGAATTTTATGAGCGTTGTGAAGAAAGCCATGCCAATCTCCGAGGATTCACGATTTCACAGCTCCCTGCGGCTCAAAGTTCTGCGTCATTTCCAGTACAAAGAAGAACGTGTTTCAATCCAAGGAGATGTTCTTTTGCAATTTGTGTGAAAAACACATTCATAACATCTGCTCCTTCTTCTTCGATTCAGACACAAGTGATAAGTGCGTAGACTGTCAAAATAAGTCGTTTCACATGATTCAACGTTACGAAATGTTGGTTGAAATCAAGAAGGATGTTGAAGAGATGTTGAAGGATGTGTCGGAGACTCTGGAAGATGTGAGATTGCAGAAAAGTAATTTGGAAAATTGTTTGAAAAGTTGCACTGGAGAAACCCGTCTGCGATTCGAAGAAGCACTTCGACAAATCGGATGTGACCTCCGAACATGGTATAATCAACTGATGGGCAATCAAGCCCGTAAACTTCTCAGACCGGACAGTATCAAGACCATTCTTTCCGTCTTTCCACAGGATACTTCTGACAAATTAGTACACATGGAAAAGGTCATGACTCTTCTAGGCCAACTGATGTCTACTGCCAATAATGTATCCAAGACTTATGAGGAGATCGCTGAAATTGAGAAAAAGTTGGGAGAGTTCATGAAGAACTTGAAAGTTGCGCAACCCGACGCAACTGTCACACCGAAGTTGCACCTATTATGCGCACATCTTGTCCCTTATCTCCGAATTCATCGAAGTTGGGGACATATAACGGAGCAGGGAATAGAGCATCTTCATGCGGTCATCAATGGATTGTTTGTCCGTTATTCTTCTGTTACAAACCCATCGCTGAACGCTTCCTTGATGATCAAACATCTATCGAATTACAACTTCTTCTTTGATATCGGCCAATCGTGGTTCAAAAACAACTAGAGCTTCTTCTTTCTTCAATAAATATTGCATTTCTTCGTTTCTTGACTTCGATATCTTTACTATTATTACTGGACAGATTCTGTGTGTCTGTCTGTCTGTCTGTCTGTCCGGCATCACAGCGCAGTCCCTAATGAACCGATTTTCATGAATTTTGCATGGATCGATAGAGCCCGTGTCGGAGATGATGCCCATTTTTTCCGCTTCCTGATTGGAGCTCTGTACTATCTATGCACATAGTCCAAATCGCGTCACCCTGTGATTTCCCGGGAGGCAAGAGAGAGGGGGGCGCCTCTCTTTTTACGTAATAAAGTGGGTCTAGAAACGCTGTTTATTTCTATAATCCGTGAGAAGCCAGACGGTTAAGGCGCGAAGCGCCGAAAACCGTCTGGTTAAAAATAACCTGTAAGAAATTAGAACGGAGAAGTATTTTGAGTTAATCCCACTAACCGCAGCTCAATTTCGTTCATTGATTCATCTTGGACCACACCGACACGGCCACTCCGCGGTTTTCCTTCTTGTTAAGTGTTCCTTTTACTCTATCTGATATCTGAAGCTAAATTTCGCGGAGAATCCCACTAACCGTACAGCAACCTGCCTGAAATCTGCTTTGACGACTCAACTGTTGAACTTCCCTTCGTGAAAAGAGTGACCTGTAAGCGACAAAAAATGAATAAAAAAGATTTGAACAAGACAGTAGCAAAAAAAGGGCGTAGAAACATTTATTTGAACCTCGGCAAAAGCTCTTAAATAACCTCGGAATAAGCTTGCTTATAAAAGGGTTTGTACAATTACAATGTGTTCTGCATCATCACCTATATAATATCTATACACTTTTTCTTTTCTTTTTTATCAATTAATTCCTATTGTAATTGTCTAATGTCCACTCATTCACCTAAGATAGGTGATAAAGCATGGCTAAAAAGTTTTTGATGTTAGCAGATAAGAAATAGTTTCGATGAAGGTTACAATGTAATAGAACATAAACGATATCATTGTTTCGACGGATAGCTTCAAGTTGTTGAGATGATGCATTTCGTGTCAAAAAGAATACGAAAGGAGGTGGAACCATAAAAATGAACTGGAAGTTAAACGGTGATCTCTGTTGTAAGGCTCATATACTAAGTACCTATTCAACGAAATCTTGCTGGAATCTTTACTATTATTACCACACAAATATTATTGTTAATATTGATAGGATAGATTGATAGAGAATACTGACGTTATGATGCCCTTTTTTCCGTTTTTTGATAAGATCACTGATAAACTCTGTGCTATCTATGCACATATACGGTGACAGTAGCCCGCTCATCAAACTGTGATACCTGCAACAGAAAGGCAACCTGGCATAGAGCTGATGTTATCATCGAAAATAAGTTGTTTCATAATTCTGCCAACATATCTGATTCTGCCAACATATTTCAGCTGTGAAAGATCTCATTATCATTGATAACCACATATCAATATTATATATGCCAATTATAAAACACCTGTTAAGATTACATCAATGTTTATCCTATAAATTGCCTAATCCTATTCTACGCTTTGAACACCTGGTTTCGATTTGAACATTGCGTGTTGCCTATACTTCTCTTCTCCACACCATCTTCATATAAGATATTCGATCGCATTTCAGTTTTCCTCTTTTCTCATTCATGTTGCAGATATAAACAAATAGAAACACAAGGAAGAATCTTTGATGATTTGTTATTGACCAAAAATAGTGATGACCTTCGATTAGGCGGCTCCGTTTGTCAGTAAGAAACGAAATTCCGATGAAGATGGTAATCTGGTTATTCAAGAGAAGAAAGGAGAAAAGAAAAGAAACCTTCGCTTTCAGAAGAGCCATCGGTTTCTCTTGTCAAGAAGATTTCATTCAAAGATACTACCAAATATACTACCGTTTTCTCACTTTCAATAGGTACCTCAAGGACGAAATATCATTTCGTTTTCTTCGATTTCATGCTTCGATTGTAAACAAATTCAGTGTGCAAAAAAACGAAAACAGAGGGAAGAAGAAATTAGACAACATTATGATAAGCAAAACGATTAACTAGATATCTGGCTTTAACCATCACACGGAAGTGGGGAAATGATTCAAAACTATTGGCTAGGTAAAATACTGCTTGCTTGTTTTAATAATTTTATCAGAATGAGTTCAGTTTCTAAAAGTTAACCAGAAGAGGTTTGGTATACTATAAGCTTGTATTGATTCTCATGTTTCCCAGGATAATTGAAAGTGGATCCAGGTGCACCTGGTGTTGAGATTATGAGTATTACAAATCTTCGGGTTATGATCTTACGAACTGTGAAGTTTCTAGAAAGGAATTTTTGAAATTTTGAATTTTTTTTTTCTTCATGCTTGTTGATTGCTTGGTATACATTCCGCTTCAACCTGAAACGTATTCTTATTTCAAACCTCCAATTTCTCTTTCAAATCCTCGATCGGGCTCGTAAGATTTGGTGAATAAGGCATGCTTAAGTTCAGAGTCCAGACTATTTGTACGAAAACAAACGAAACTGTTTTTGAAAAAACTCGAGCTTTTTCTTCTTGGTAATAAAAACTCAGAAACCGGGAAATTTGAAGCAGAAATGAGAAGTATGTACTCCAAATGTGTCTGACCTGCTATAGTTTGTGCCTCTTATATTTTTCTTTATAATTGGCTTTTTGTACTATATTTAAGTTCCACAAAGGTTTGTTTTTTTGAATTTTTTTTCAGAGTAATAAACGAGAGAAACAGAGAAAATGCTTTGAAGTTTTTGCACACACGGCCTCCCGCGATGTAAAAAATCGCGCGATTTCGCACGTCGCTTTTTCACCTCTCACTTCTGCGTGCTCTCTCACCTCCCACAGCCAAAGTGACTTATTAAGCGAAATAAAAGCGTTTTTCGAGAAAATTAATGATTTTTAAGATAAACAAAGATGAAAATTGAATAGAGAATATGAAATAACATCATCTTATCAATTTTCAAAAAAAAATTATCGCTAGAAATTATAAATTGTCGGTCAAAATGCATACTGTAACTTTATAATCTCAGAACACGTAGAAGAAAGCCAAATTTAACACTCCCAAAGTGAGAAAAGATCTAAACTAGTAAATCATATCATTGAGTGATAAGTTGGTGGACTCTAGAAGTTACTGAGAACTTAAGAAGAGATTGAGAGATTAGAATGCACTTAATTGAATCCAGCAAACAAGCGCAGTCATTAGATGCTGTATATCTCCATTCTCGGAGGAGATATCAAAAAGTTGTCAACATGAGAAATGTTCCTCCTAATATTGTATTGAACAATTTGTTAGTTGGCTATTTTCTGATATCTCCTCTCGCAGTTGAGATATACACCTCTAACTGTGTAGTACTATATCGAGATTTCCAGACACCCCTGGGCGACGCCAACGATATCAAAAGTGTTCTAACCGATAAAGTGTTCTTCTGAAAGTACACAACATAGAATAGAAAATTTTGATAACCACCCTGACAACTAAGGTCTATAGTATCACAAGCTTGAAAATCAGTCAACTTTTCCTATTAGTCCTCAACTGTTCCACGGTTCACAGGTAGTTTATGAAGTTACCAGGAACGTTGAAATTACAGATTGCGGACAGTCTGCGGAATGAATAGTTTACTGATATTCAAGATCTATTATAGAGTCTACCATTTTAGTTCGTCGGAGCCTTGTTGTCACCAACAAAGAAATACCAAAGATCATTTAGATGTCACAATACTGATCAGAAACAAGAACTGGAACTTTCAAACTATTATTTTGCAATACGATGTGCTATTCCTTTTCTTTTCATGTAGCTTTGAACCATTAAGAGTAGTGCAACTAGCTTTGAACTTTCGGGACGTTATATCTCAAATACTAAAGATGGGACGAGGGGGTCAATTAATGAAATGTGCGAAATAATGTGTTAAACAATTCATTAGTTGATCATTTTTTGCTATCATCATTGATGGTTGAGATACGCAGCTTCAAACAGTCGCACCTAGATGAACCAGTAAAGGTAACTTTGGACCGACTACAGTAACCCAACAGACTCTTCAGAGCAACTTTAAATACTCGAATGACTTCTATATGCTTCAGTTTCAAAAGTTCAATCATAAACAGTAGTGGTTACAAACGAAAATCAACGATACAAGCTCAAGTAAGAAGATTTCACAATTCTCGTTTTGAGAAATTAGCGAAACTGAAAACGTAAAAATGTATAAACATTTTTCTTTCTCCACCTTTTTAGCTGGTTCATAGCTCAAAAGATGCGCAATAAAATTTAGAAACTTTTGTTGGAGCTCGATTTTCCAGATTCAGAACCTTATCGGAGTGAGACGTAAAAAACCTTCAAAAAAGTCGCTTTTCAGTGCTAAATTTTCGTTTTGTATAAACTTTTTTCATTCAAGTCCAAATTGAACGGTTAAACAAACAAATCGTAGCTTTTTCCATTTTGAAAAATCGCTTGGGAACCGTTTTTGATAAAAAGTCATTAGAAGACGTCAAATTCTGATGACGTGACAAGAAACTGGTGCTTCAGCTGTTTCTTTCTAGGGGTGGGGCTTAGTGGCCTTAAAATGATATTAAAACACTGTCTACACTTGAACTATGTTATATATTCACGAATTGATCAAAGAAATTCACATAAAATTTGTTAGTTTATCTTTAATCAGTATGGAAAATTATTATGATAAGCCCTCCGTCTATCTTTTTTATTTCTTTTACAATTTTGTGAAATCTATAATCAAAATGTAGAGAAAAATCGTCTCTTTCAATCTTTCGTAATACTTTTATGTTTTTTTCACGTTTTACTGGTCTCCGACATTTCTTTAACTTTTACCAAGAATTTTGAGAAGTTTGATGCAAGCGCGCTCTATCTGCACGCGCGAGAGAGTGAGAGAGCACTAATGTCTGCCGCCGCGATTTTCCTCGAGAAATTTACATCCTGGGAGCAGGCATGTCCGCCCCATGCAACCCCACGCAACCGAAACGCAAGGGACACCCATCGAATCGGCCTCCTCCGTTTTTTGGCTCATACTTGACAAAAACTCAAAGTTCTTTATATTATTCGATAGAGAACAAAATAATTTACTTTTCTATCGAAGAAAATTATAGAAAGTCATGTCGTTTTGGATTTTAAAAAGCCGAAAACTGTTTTCAACGGAGCGTGTAAGAACGTTGAATTTTTGTCAAATTCGACAAAAAACTCAACGTTCTTTATATCATTCGATAGAGAAAAAAATAATCTATATTTTTATCGAAAAAAATTATAGAAATTCACGTCGTTTCGAATTTTAAAAGGCCGAAAACTATTCCCGAGGGCGCGTTGCGTGTCGCGTCGCGGAAGGCCTTTTCGATAGGTGTCCTCCTCGACACCCATCGAATCGACGCAATTACGGTTGCGTGCGCGGGCATGCCTGCCTGGGAGGCCGTGGCACAACACACAAAGAATTTATTTTCAAGTTCCCGCAAAAAGTGTCGGTGCAAGCGCGCTTCACCGCACAAATCAAAAAGATTCCGTGTTTTCTCCACAGCGGTATTTTCGAAACAAGAAACGATTTTCCCCTGTTTAATTCAAACTTTTGAAAACATTTTTTCTTAAATACTCAATGTTGCAAAATTGATTAAATTAAAAATATTCTAAAAAAAACATTTTTCAGGTGAAATGCCGGGCTCTGAGTCTCCAAGATCTCCGTCACCTTCCAAGGGAAGAGAGGAAGAGACAACAGAACAGGTATGACTTTTTCTTGTTTTTTTTTCATTATAATTGAACTCTTTTCAGCAGATTTCACATAAATCAGGCAGCGAAAAATCGGAAAGCACTCCTCCAACTCCAAGAGAGTCTCGCGAGGCTAGTCGAGAAGTAGGTTACCTTAATAGTATGAAGATAAAATTTTTAAAGAAGTTTTTACAGTCGGATAATCATGAAAGTGACGAAGACAAACAGCCGTCGACACCTCCGAGTGACAGAGAAAAATCTCCAATTGCCAAGAGGTCCAAAACAAGCCGGTATGCTTCGTGATCTGTCGGAAAATAATACAATCAACATTTTCAGCAAATCTAAATCTTGCTCCCGTTCTCGATCTCCAGCAAGATCTCCAGTGAGATCTCGAGCAAGGTCTTCAGAAAGATCTCGAGCAAGATCTCCAGAAAGATCTCGAGCACGGTCTCCAGCACGGCGAAGATCACCTGTGCAAGCACAAAATCAACCAACAGATGCGGAGAGAAATAAAAATGATCCAAAAGATCTTTTAAGAACAAGAACCGGAGGTGCTTATATTCCACCGGCTAAGTTACGTCTTATGCAACAACAAATCACGGACAAGTCCAGCGAGCAATATCAACGAATGAACTGGGAGAGAATGAAGAAGAAAATTCACGGATTGGTAAACAGAGTCAATTCAAAAAATCTTGTTCAAATTGTTAGAGAGTTGCTTCAAGAAAATGTGATTCGTGGAAAGTAAGTGATTAGAAGTATGCATTCAGATATGATTTTTTTTTGTTCAGAGGACTTCTGTGCCGCGATATCATTCAAGCGCAAGCTTTCTCTCCAGGATTTTCAAATGTTTACGCTGGTCTTGTAGCTGTAATCAACTCGAAATTCCCTCATATCGGAGAGTTAATTCTTCGTCGTCTAATTGTTCAATTCAAGAGAAGTTTCCGCAGAAATGACGGAGGAGTAACTGTGAATGTGATTAAATTCATTGCTCATTTGATTAATCAGCAAGTTGCCCACGAAGTACTCGCTCTTGAATATATGATTTTGATGCTCGAAGAGCATACAGATGACTCTGTCGAAGTAGCGATCGCTTTCTTGAAGGAATGTGGAGCCAAACTGATGGAGGTAACCGAGTTTTTTGATAACATTCAGTGCATATAAATGTTACAGATTGCTCCAGCGGCTCTAAGCAGCGTCTATGATCGTCTTCGTGCTATTTTAATGGACACCGAACGATCAGACCTTGCTTTAGATCGTCGTATTCAGTATATGATTGAAACTGCAATGCAGATCCGAAAGGATAAATTTGCGGTAAGATAATCAGATATTAAAATAATTTATTTAACAAGCGATGCCAATGTTTATTATGTTAAGCTTTCTTTTTCAATGTCTTGCTAGTCGAAAACTTTGAAAATTTCTGATATTCTCTTTCGGAAAGTTGGAACTCCACAAAGCCTTCTTGCTTGTCTTTCCCGGATGCATCCCTTTGTCCTTGTCTTCTTTGCGGGGGTAGAAGTGCAGTTAGTTCGTTGGTTGACTGTGTGACTGGTTTATTTCCAACTGGGTGCACAAATCGACGAAAACATTTTTTCTTAAAAACTCAATGTTGCAAAATTGAGTAAATTAAAAATATTCGTGAAATAAAATTTTTCAGGTGAAATGCCCGGCTCTGAGTATCCAAGGTCTCCGTCACCTTCCAAGGGAAAAGAGGAAGAGACAACAGAACAGGTAAATGAGTTTTTCATGTTTTTTATTCATTATAATTGGACTCTTTTTAGCTGATTTCCCATAAATCAGGCAGCGAAAAATCGGAAAGCCCTCCCCCAACTCCTAGAGAGTCTCGAGAGAAATCTCCAATTGCCAAGAGGTCCAAAACAAGCCGGTATGCTTCATCAACTGTCGGGAAATAATACGAACAACATTTTCAGCAAAATTAAATCTCGCTCTCGTTCTCGATCTCCAGCAAGATCTCCAGTGAGATCGCGAGCAAGGTCTTCAGAAAGATCTCGAGCAAGGTCTCCAGAAAGATCTTGAGCAAGGGATCCAGTGCGGCAAAGATCACCGGTCCAAGCACAAAAACAACCAACAGATGCGGAGAAAAACAAAAATGATCCAAAAGGTCTTTTAAGAACAAGAATTGCATGCAGAAGCACGTGTGAGTTTTAATTAAGTTTTTCAGATTTCGGTTGATCTGATCAAGATGTTCGAGTTAAATGCGACTCACATTATTTATTTTTAACTACTTAAATTTTTCTTAACTTTCACATTCGTTCAGGGTGATTGGTACAAAACAAAAGAGATAATTCTCAAGGGGTCTGATTGGATTCTTGGAGAATTGAAAACATCAGGACTTCGTGGAAGAGGAGGAGCCGGTTTCCCATCTGGAATGAAATGGGGATTCATGAACAAACCATTCGACGGACGTCCAAAATACCTCGTTGTGAACGCTGACGAGGGAGAACCGGGAACATGCAAAGATCGTGAGATTATGCGTCACGATCCTCATAAAGTGAGTCCGAAACTTTATTTCACGGAATAATTTCTGGATTTGTTTCACAATCGATTTCTGTTAATCTGTTTTTTATTTACCATCATTCATATACAGCCTGAGATAGAGAAACATGTTAATTTAATAATTTTTTAAAATCTAGTTTCATTCACTCGTTCCAGCTCATCGAAGGATGTCTAATCGGAGGAGTCGCCATGGGGGCTCGCGCCGCCTACATCTATATTCGTGGAGAGTTCTACAACGAAGCCTGTATTCGTCAAGAAGCCATCAATGAAGCATACAAAGCAGGATACCTTGGAAAGGACTGTCTCGGAACTGGATACAATTTTGATGTGTTCGTTCACCGTGGCGCTGGAGCATACATCTGTGGAGAAGAGACTGAGAGAGACCCTTGCAGTAGCTCCAACAATTTGCCGTCGTGGAGGAGACTGGTTCGCTTCTTTCGGACGCGAAAGAAACCGTGGAACAAAGGTATGATTTCAGATGAATCATATACTAAGACCTTTGTGAAAGTTGTATTCTTTCAGCTTTTCTGCATCTCTGGTCAAGTCAACAATCCATGTACTGTCGAAGAAGAAATTTCAGTCCCACTCAAAGATTTGATTGAACGCCACTGTGGTGGAGTCATCGGTGGTTGGGATAACCTTCTTGCTATCATTCCAGGAGGGTCGTCAGTTCCACTTATGCCAAAGTATGTTTTCAAAAAATATTTTTTAAAAATTAAAATTTTTATTCTAGGAATGTTTGCGATACTGTTCTCATGGATTTTGATGCCCTTGTTGCGGCCCAATCCGGACTCGGAACTGCCGCCGTAATCGTAATGAACAAGCAAACTGATATTGTCAAATGTATTGCAAGACTTTCACTCTTTTACAAGCACGAGTCCTGCGGACAATGTACTCCGTGTCGTGAAGGATGTAATTCGCTCAATAAAATGATGTGGTGTTTCGTAGACGGAAAGGCAAAACCATCCGAAATTGACATGATGTGGGAACTTAGTAAGCAGATTGAAGGACATACCATTTGCGCACTCGGAGATGCCGCTACCTGGCCAGTTCAGGTAAGAAAACTAATCTTTATGAGCATTCAAAAAGTCCGGAACGACAGTAATGGGTTTCTGACATGACCATGGTATCATGAGTTTGTGGAAAATTTTGAACCAAGTCCACGAAAAAGTTTTCGAACATACTTAAGCCTAAAATTCAGAAGGAATATGCAATTTTGCGTATTTCAGGAAGAAAAAACCCATTTTCAGTGATTTTTGTCGAAATTTGAAACTCTTTTTTGCAATTTCGGTCTATTTTCTGCCGATTTTTGGAGGCTTAGGAACCTTCAAAAGTACGAATAACAATTCCGAACAGCCTCAACGCCCAGTGCGAATCTAAAAATCGGGGGTGCCCCAAGTGGACCCTTCCAACTAGTATAGTGCTTAAGAAGAATTCTGAGCTTCTTAAAATTGCACTTATTCTTAAGTTCAAATTTTCAGGGACTCATTCGCCATTTCCGACCGGAACTTGAACGCAGAATGGCTGAATTCCATAAGCAAGTGCTTGCTGAACAAGGAGCCAAGCAGATCAGTCAATAAAAGCTCGAACCGGGGATCAGTAGTTTTGTAGAAGTCGTCCCGTTGTCCTCTTCTTAATTTTTACGTTTTTGTTTTCATTGTATTTTTCGGCTGAATGTCTCGTTTCTCTTTTTTTTTTTAGATGGTTCTATAGTAATTGTACGAATAAATTCTACATCGTTTCTTGGAGATGTTGCTAAGTAGAAGCTCCGCGCACATTCGAAGAGTCGACTTTCATTCCACTTTTTCAAATATACAGCATTGCTCTAGTCAAAATGGTGAGTTTTTTTTTCTCAATAGAGTGGAAAAAACTTTCCATTAAGATTCCATTCACTTCTGCATTGTTCGCTCTCCGCTGCCATGTTGTTGATCTTTTGCCAACTGGCCTCATGTTCCTCATTTTTGCCTATGCTCTGGTAATTCGTGCAATGTTCCGATCGGTTGGAAATGGTGCCTCCGTTGATGTTGATAACAGCACTTCCTCTGGCGAGGAAATCATTTTTGATTTATTCAATGCTTAACAAGTTGAGAATAAATGAGGTTTATTTGCTAAAAATGAGAAATTATTAAAACTAGATGTATTGATAGTTTATAGCTACAGACCTCGTGAGAAAAACGAGAAGTAAGAGAGCTGACGAATGTGTAATTGAAAGGACGAATGTGTCTCATTTCGAGAACTCAAGTATCAGAAAAATGAACCAATTATAGGTGAAATATAAATTCAAACGTGTTAAACCGCTGATAGCTTGTAGTTGAAAGATACATAGAATTTTCACGCAAATACAGAACACCATTTTGAAATGAGCAAAAAAATTATGATAAAATGTTATTGTTCAAAACGTGACACCTTTTACATACTATACAACTTTTGAAACCAACTATTTCTAAAATTCTAAAAATTCGCCATGGTCAAATTGAGTTCGAAACAAGCGGAAAGTTTAATTCTCGAAGGAAAGTCTAAAATTGTGTCAACTGAGGAGATAAACGAGCACAAGAGGACCGGAATCCTCAAAGAAACTTTTGAAATTTCGGAATCGGAGGAGCTCCACCACATTCGATTCCACCAGAGGGATTTTTTTTACAAGAGGGACAAGCCAAAAATTGAAATTGAGAAAGTTAGAGCACGCAAGACTAAAGAAGAGATCTTCAAGAGAGAATGCGATGACAAAAAAGAGATTCTTCAACAATTTACTGAAAACTTCATGAATCGTGACATTAAACCTGGAAATGTGACGCGCAACGTCTTCTACCCGATCCTCACAAGAAGAAATCCAAACTTCGATGAAAAAGGCGACAAAAAGGAGACGGAGACACTCCGAAATTTGTGAGTTTCCCATTCCCTTTTCATCTTAGTTCTAACCTTGAAAGCTTTTAGATTTCGTTCTAAAATAGTTCCTCAATTATTTGTGTCGTTTGCTATGGAAATATCAATCATCATCTCCATTATGATTCGAGCATCCGTTAGAAAATTTGCGAACAGGTTAGTTTGAGCAACTGAGGTTTCACAGTCTTAATGTTTTTTTTTCAGGTTGCCGCCTACGACGGTTTACGAGTCAAACGGTGAAATCAAAAAATTGGAATATGGTAGAATCACTTATGATGCTCAAAGTGGAATACGAAATTTAAAAAACGTGAAATCAGAGGAGATTGGCAAAAAAGCAGTCGCGCGATCTATATTCGCAATGTTAAGAAGCTCGTCTATGGACAGAAGTTCAGATGAGATGTTGAAGATCTATGATTTTACTACTGATATTGAAGTGAAATCATACTTCTTATACGTTTGAAATCAAAAGAAATTTTTTTCAGTTAATCAATCGAGAGTGGGTGATCCAGTTTGTTGAAAGAACCATTTTTGGTATTATCAGCCAAACTGGACAAACTGGACAAAAACTGGAGCAAAACTGGACAAAAACTGGACAAAGAACGACTGGAAAAAAGTTGGACACTTACAGCTTATGCGTCCACTTATCGGAGTTCTGCCGGAAGTTCGAAGTTAGAATCGCTGAGAAAATGAAGGAAGTTTTAGATGAAACAATAGAAGAAAAACAGGTCGAAAACACGGTATGCTATTACGAAAAGCTAGCCAAACATAATTTGTTTGCAGGTCACAGACTACGATATGGTTTTGGATTTTGCTAGAAGTATGCTGGCCAAGGACTCATGGCAACCACAGGTTAAGGATTTTTCCCAGGTTTTCTAAGGCGACAATGAAGAAAAAATGAAGGGAACGTGTTCTAAAGTGAATAAACGATCTGTTAAAAACGTTCTGATATGCTTTTCCTGGGGTGTCTTCTAGCTCAGAGAGAGAAGGTGGCGCGCCAGTGACGGTCTGTAATTCCGGGATGTCGTAATGTGCGTTGTTTATCGTAAATCCACACAAAAAGGCCTGTGAACACGGTGGTTTTTCTCTACCACTTGCGTTGCGAGAACGAGAGAAGTTCGGCCATAGGGTACCATAGGAAAGCTGTTGATTGGCTGGCAACACTCAGCACGAGCGCGCTTAGTGGAAGCCTAACTAAACAAATTTCCCTCGAGCTCTCCTTCTTCCACGGCCGCCACTTTTTTCAGTTCAAAAATGATGACGACCCCGGGCCGTTCTCAATGGAAACTTAGGTCATGCTTTTAGGTACACGGTTTAGGTATTACGAAGATACAAAAAAGTGAAGGTTCTGTTTAAAGGCGCAGAGGCAAATGTACACGATATCTCGCCACGCTTACCGTAATTTTAGTGCATTATAGTCAGCGGAAGCGTCTGCATACCTGCTCTAATGTCAACCCCGCCCACCTTTGTCAAAATAGTTCTCACTTTGAAGAGAGCGGCCAGACACACAGACAGTTACGCATTAAAATTACGGTAAGCGTGGCGAGATATCGTGTACATTTGCCTCTGCGCCTTTAAACAGAACCTTCACTTTTTCGTGTCTTCGTAATATGAAGCAGGCATGTCCGCCCCATGCAACCCCACGCAACCGAAACTCAAGGGACACCCATCGAATCGGCCTTCTCCGTTTTTCGGCTTATACTTGACAAAAACTCAAAATTCTTTATATTATTCGATAGAGAAAAAAAAATCTACATTTCTATCGAAAAAAATTATAGAAATTCATGTCGTTTCGGATTTTAAAAAGCCGAAGACTGTTTTCAACGGAGCGTGTAAGAATGTTGAACGTTGAGTTTTTGTCAAATTCGACATAAAACTCAATGTTCTTTATATCATTCGATAGAGAAAAAAACAATCTATATTTTTATCGAAAAAAATTATTGAAATTTACGTCGTTTCGAATTTTAAAAGGCCGAAAACTATTCCCGAGGGCGCGTTGCGTGTCGCGTCGCGGAATGCCTTTTCGATAGGTGTCCTCGTCGACACCCATAGAATCGACGCAATTACGGTTGCGAGCGCGGGCATGCCTGGTATGAAGGTACCTGGTTTGAGTTATGATTTTTTTACCACATATTCTTAGGGCAATTATCTAAAAATTGTAGGCACCGTTTTTGAGAAAAACGTCGTCAAAGTTGAGAAACGAAATTTTCAGTGTTAAAAACTCTGCCATGGCGCGCCACCTTCTCTCTCTGAGGAGGTGGCGCGCCAGTGGTCAAGTCGATCGACCTTTTTGGTCAAGTCGATCGACCAAAAACTATCTTGAAAAACCATGTTTTTCAAACTCCCGCTGTTTGAACCGTCGTAAGTGCGCTCTATTGCAACCATAAATCGACAATTTATATTTTTAAGTGTTTAGTCTATAGTTTAATTTATGAAAAGAAAAATTAGCACAAAACAATCAAAATACTCATAGATATCCCAATTATGGCGTATCCTGGATCTCATTCATGGGATACTAGTTATTACGATTACAACAACGGCGCAGCAACTTGGCGAGACCAATATTCCCAGAATGAGGTTGTTGTGCCAACTCAAGATATTTTTTATGAGTTCATTTTTCAGCAGTATAATCCAGTTTATCCATCGTTCAATGGGACATCAAACTTTTTCTCATCTTCTGCCCAGGTTAATTTTTTTCTTCTTCGTTGAAAGGCCGGAAGATGTGAAAAAGTTAACCCACTCTTCCCGCTTTCGTCAATAAATTATAGTTCAAAAAAATACGTTTTGCAGGCCTACGAAGCAGCGCCGTATCAGCCAACAAGATCGGCTGCTCCATCAAATAGAATCCCAACGACTCAGCAGCGTAACCGCCGTAACGAGAGCAAGCGAAAAGGAAAGAAGACGTGGTCTAATAACAAGTTTCATTTGATTACAATCAATCCTGATTCATCAGACGGGAAGACACCAGAGAGCATTCCGGAGTCTGCTCCAAACACAACAATCAAAGTGGCTCGTGGAAACATCAGAACTGATCAAAGCCGTTAGTTATCTGCTTTGTGAATTACCGATATAACATTTAGGGTTTTTCAGAAACGGGAGGTAGAGATATAAGAAAAATGCCAAACTTCCGTTTACTAGGCAATGTTTGGGAATCAAACGGTGGGCCGGGTCAAGGTGGATCTGGCGGAAATGGTGGAAGAGGAAGAGGCGGAAGAGGTGGTGGCAGAGGACGTGGTGGACATTATAGAGGTGGAAGATCATTCGGAGCACCAAAACCATCAAACAATAAAGACGACATCAAGTTTGTCCACCTTCCGGATGACGCTCCATTCATATCACTAAGTGTTTCTTCGGATAACATTGTTGCCTTCCATGGGTTCGACAGCGTTTTCACAACTCAACACAGTGTTAGTTAAACTCCGGGTGATCTCAATCAGTATATGTTTTTAGTTTCCTGTTCTGATCGACAAAAAAATCTACACAAGCTGTGATCATTATTATCAAATCTGCAAAGTCACTGATCTTACTGGTATTTCCAGCGACTTGTTAAATAAAGGAGTTCGCGATGAAAATGGAAAACTGATTGTAGACAGTTCGGAAGATAAGGAAAAGAGGGGCTACAGCTCGATAGCCAAGGATGTTATCAAAGCGGCCAATGTACCAATTACAGACTTTATTTCATTCCCACTAATCGAATTCTTTCAGATCAGTAAGGAACAAGTGGACGAATGGAGAAACACAAAAGGACTAGCTGCTATTCAGAAGGCTCTTCACGCAAAAACAACTCAGTCTGCCCATCTTCGTGAAGCTTTGAAGGAAAGTGGAGATCAAATACTCGTACATGCATTTCCGCGAGATTGTATTTATGGAACTGGTTGCAATGCTCCAGCCATAAAGAAGTGGCTCGATGATTTAGAGAAAACCGGAGTAAAAACACTGAAAATTCCAGCTTCGTTTCCTCTCGATGAAACCACTGTTCAGCATTGTCCTGTTTTCACTCAAGGACGCAACGTTCTCGGAGTTATTCTTATGCAATTGAGAGAGAAGATTCACAATAACGATATCGAAATTGTTGACATGTCGATGGTTTATAAAGCTCTTCGTACAAATTCTGTTGGCCCAGAGCCAATGGGTACTACTCCGGTAAATTATACTCGTAAACATTATCAATCAACGCTCAATCAGTTACAGAAAAGTGTATTCATCACCGACAATAAAGGTATCGGCACTTTCTGACTGTCATCACTGGTCTCATCGAACATTGTATCTATCTTTTTGTAATAACAGGATCTCAATTTTTCTTGATGAAACTGATAATTATGTTAACAATTTTTATTTGCACAATAAATTTAGGCATGAGTTCTGGTGGTCTTTTGACGAGAACGTGCGATCGTATCGGAAAGTCCAGAGAGGATCGCAAGAGCGATGAGCAAAACGAATGTTCCGCCACAGGATGCGATGAAGATTGTCTTTTGCTTTGTGGTGTAGGTTACTAGTTTCTCCACATCGTTCAAGTTCAGCGAATCAGGATCCGATGTCGTAGAGTAGGAAGGGTTAGTGGATCCTGCTGAAGAGTCAGATGAACCGTAGCTGCCAGAAGTGACAATAGAGCCAGATGGCGATGAGGTTGGAGATGAGTTCACAAACTTCGAAGTAGTCACAGAGTCAGTTGACGAAATGAAAGAAGTTTCAGATGAAGATGTCGACTGGCTTGAGCAGAATAGTACTTAATGGAACAATTAGTTTTTCAAAACTGAGCCGAAACTTACTACAAAAAATCTGAATAAGAAAGAAAGCGCGCATGTTGAAAAGAGTTTGTACGAATGAAATAAATTCGGGAGAAGAGGCTCGGAGACGTTGCGTCGCGACCGAACATGCAACCATGGTGAGAAAACAACGGTTGGTAACGATTTTATGTGAAAATGAATAAAAAAGGATTATGTACAAGCTTTTTAGACTAGTCTTCTTTAGGATCTTCATTTTTACTCGGGCTGAGCATCATTGTCAGGCCAGTGATGAGAGTGACAAGAAGAATCCACCACAAATATGAATGTGATTCGGAGAACAGTAGACTACCGAGAACACCCTGAACAGTTAGAAATGTTGAGTATAGTTCTGAAAGATGCGTTACTGTAAATGCAAAATTGCAAGCCATATTGATGATCATTGGGGTGCTAGTGCAATCTGACAAAGCTAGGGATCGTGTATACGTGGCCCACATAACCACATTCGAAGCAATGAAGACGACAACACAGGAAAATTTCTGAATATTATAATGAGGACATCTTTGAGAGTTTGCTGTTATACCGTGTACTGATCTAAATCAGAATCAAACGCGAGTTTTCCGGAAACAGCACCCACTGATCCACACATTCCAGCTATTCCTGCCAGCACGTAGCTTTTGTTCATTGTGATTCCTGGAAACCCATTTCAATTCCTCATAATAATATTTGTTGTCTATCCTACTCGAAGGTATTATGATGAAAGAGCTCTTGATCTTTGGACAGTTGGTAAAAGTTGCTGGTTTTAACCATTTATTAAGATTACAAGAGAAACACCGTCGGCAAAATTTGTGAAAAATCATAGAAGCAAAGGACACAAGGCGAAAACAATTTGCACTTATCAAATTAAAGAAGCAGGTAAATTATGTGAGATCATCGTTATTATTGTTACTTGTTGGCTTCATTGAAAACAGAGACGACGTCAGAATACACCTAAAAAACAATTGTTATTTTAAGGTTATCTGGGTTTCATATAAAATGAAATTTCATGGCCAGTTACCTCATCGACGGCGCGTTCACTTTTGACTTCTCGAACAAGCCCGCTTTTCTCGAAATGCTCAATGATTGGAAACGTTTGTTGATTGTAGGTTTCAACACGCTTCTGTAAAGATTCTTCATTGTCGTCCGTTCTTCCTTGTCCGCGGTTGAGACATCTTTCGATACAGATTGAAACTGGGCAGGACAGGAAAAGAACAAATTGAACGAGTGCCTTGCCAGTCATCTGTTTGTTCCATCCTTGTAGGTTGTCTTCGTTTCTGGGGAATCCATCAACTAGGAATCCTTTGGCATCTCCACTGGCTTTCATGGCGTTTTCAAGAAGCGAGCAAGTGATTTCAACAGGTACAATGGAACCATTTCGAATGTGGCTTTCAATCAGAGCTCCAAACTCGCTACCTTCTCGTTGACGTTCCGCTCTGAGAAGATCTCCAGCAGATAGATGAACATAATTTAGGTCCTGAAAATTAACAGTTTTTAAAAAATTAAACTATTGCAGTGATCAACCTTTTGAATTTTAGAACAGATGGTTCCTTTTCCAGATCCTGGAGGGCCGAGAACGAAAACGACGTTGTGCATGTCTGTCCGAGTTGACGTGCCGAATGAAACGCGTTGCGAAGAAGGAAATATGGTGAGACGCAGACGATTCGAAGAGCGGATAAGAGCGTGCAGAACAGACACCGCTGCAAAGATTTTAACTATTCGGGGGGAAAAGTAAAACGATTAAATATGTAAAACTGACACGTATCTTCCCTTTCGTCAAAATCATTGAAAGCGGAAGTTCAGAACGTATGGAAAGGTGAATTTTGTTGAATATAGGAAACTCAGGTTTTGAGTAAAGTGCATGGAAGCTTCATAAAAACGCCCGCATGTAATACAATTCCGATTATTGTTCTCAAAAAGTATTACTCTATGCACTGAATACTCTGTGCACAATAGAGATATAATTTGACGAGTTTTAACTGGGATCTCCTTGACCTGAAGTGTTTGTGGAGCGAAAAAATAAGACAACTGGCACGTAGATCAATACTGTGTTGAAAAATGAAACTCACACATAAAACTCGATGCTGGTCGATAGGTTTTCTGAACAATTTTCGTTCTGCATTGCTCTTTATATTTCTCCGATAACTTTTTCAGAACTTGACCGGCAGAACGATAGTTATTGAAAAGGCATACAAAAAGTGCAATGAGTTTACTTCTGAGATTCCAAATTGATGAACAAAAACATATGTATAAAAATATAGCACAAGAATAGGGGAAAAATGAAACAGATTTGTTATCCCTTATCTGATAAAAATATTAAATAAAAATCTCAACCCGCCAAAGATGTTAAGAACACAGTGGAATATGAATTGAAGAGATATGAGAGCTCAGGGGTCATGTTCTTCTGTTTTTTCAGCTTGTTTTTTCAAGAATTTGGGTGGATTTCTAGCAAGGTAATCATCTTCGATTCGTCGGAACTCTTCAGGAGAAACCTGCAAAATTATGCGTTGAATTATAAGTCTGTCACAGGAAAAATACTTGTGTGAGTCCCGTTGGAACACTGTCGTCGATCTCGCCTGCCAGTTCAACATTTTCTCCGCGAATCAACATGAATCCTTGATTTGTTTCGCAAAAGTATTTCTCTACGAATGTTCGTTCAACTACGTCTTCGAGTATCAGATTCGCAAACTGGTCAATTGAACGCAAAAACCCTATTAACTTGCGACCGTCTCGAAGTACGACTAAGAGTTTTTTATCGAGTTGCTCGAATAGACTGATTGCTCCTGGCAGGTATGGATCGGGTAACTCCATTTTCTGAAAGGAAGAGTTGATGATAAACAATTATTGATCGAGTAAATTTTGACCACGATATTAACAATACTGTAAATAATATTTGTTCAATAAGAAACAAGAATATTCAAGTAGGATTCAGAGAAGATAGATTTAAAAAAATCAAAAATAATGGATAAACTGGGCAGAAAAGGCGAGAGAGTATTCTGTCGTTGGAGGGTGGTGTCTCTCGCCTTAAAGGCACACAGACTTATACACATGGGTCTTGCAACGCTCGCATCTTGCCTAAAATTCACATGTCTTTTAGGCCGAAAAATAATTTTTCCGCTTTTTTCTTCAGTTTTTTGCGGGGATTTCGTTAATTTCGTTCGATTTTCGTTAATAGTAGGCCTTATAAGCTGTAATTCAAGCACAAAAATGATTTTTTAACGTTAATTCTGGTTTCGTCGTTCACTTGTCTTTCTAAACTTGAATTCGAATTATTGAAACGAGTTTTTGTTTCAGGGTTCAACTATGCCACGGCTGAAGACTGTGCAATCTAAGGTGACTAAGTCGCCACGTCGTCCGTTCGAGAAGGAGCGCCTTGATCAGGTTTTTTAGTTAAAGAGAATCGGAATTTACCGTATTTATTTTCAGGAGCTCAAGCTCATCGGAACTTTCGGACTCAAAAACAAACGTGAGGTATGGCGTGTCAAGTACACTCTCGCTAAGGTCCGTAAGGCTGCTCGTGAGCTTCTCACTCTTGAAGACAAGGACCCAAAGCGTCTTTTCGAAGGAAATGCCCTTCTCCGTCGTCTTGTTAAGATCGGAGTCCTCGATGAAACCAAGATGAAGCTCGATTACGTTCTCGGACTCAAGGTCGAGGACTTCCTCGAGCGCAGACTCCAGACTCAAGTCTTCAAACTTGGATTGGCCAAGTCTATTCACCACGCCCGTATCTTGATCAAGCAGCACCACATCCGGTGAGTATTTGATCGCCTGCGCCAAAGAAGGATCTTCTTCTGTGAAAGATTACTTGTTTAGTTTGAGTTTTTGTTTTCAGTGTCCGTAGACAAGTCGTCGATGTCCCATCGTTCATCGTCCGTTTGGACTCTCAGAAGCACATCGACTTCTCTCTCCAATCGCCATACGGAGGAGGTCGTCCAGGACGCGTCAAGCGACGCACCTTGAGAAAGGGAGATGGAGCCGGAGACGACGAGGAATAAATTTGTTTTTGTTGCAAATAAAACTGTTGGACAAATCTTGTAAAACAATTCATCCAAAACTCGAAAACTACAAAAAATCATGGCCTTTGGTTGAAACTACCATCTTCAGACATGATTCGAGACGAGGTTATCAATTGGTCGTTATACCAACCCAGGCAACTCGCATTTCGCGCCTCAATCATAGAGTACACTGTTTATAGAATAGGGCGTTTGAAAAAGTTGTCGGATGCAGGGACGAGCGGCAACGACATTGCCGCGTTGCCAAAATTGCCGAGTATTCGGGAGGCGCTGCCGTTGCCGAATTGCCGAGCTTTTTCGTCGGCAATGCTTGTTGCGGAACTTTTATAGAAAATTAGAATTTCGAGCATTTATCAATGCGATTTTTCTCCGAAATCAGCAGAAATTTTAAGATTCCTTTCAGAGAATTCAAAAAACACCGGGAAAATTCGACACATTTTTCCTTGAGTTGTTCTGTGTGGATTTTGACCCTTTGAGTCACTTCTCGAAATAGTAAATCTGAAACAAATCGTGTAGAAATTTATTGCCGAACGTTGCCGAAAATTGCCGGTTTTTCAACTCGGCAATTGCCGAATTGCCGAGTTGCCGAAATTTTGCGTTGCCGCTCGCCCCTGGTCGGATAGAGATTGATAGTACTGACTTCCTAGTCTGAGATAATTTTCATCTTGAAACAGTGTTCTTCAAATTTCACAGAGTAGTAGCGACTAAACGATCCCTTTGCCTGAGAATAGTGAAGGAAGATTGAACTTCCCATGAGGAGCAATGTCAGATTTTTTCAGCTAATTTATTTTGTAACTAGCTTGTTAACATTCGTTATTTGTAACTACTCAACAATCCCTGAAGTACTAATTCACAGGAGCCGAAATGTTTTCTGATTTGGCTAAAATTTTTTACCAACATTGCTTGGGGGTCAAATAGTGAGAAAATGTTGGATTCGAGCCGATTACTTTCTTGCTCCAGGAGCTGGAGCCCGAAAAAGAGCCGGAAAACAAGGTTGTCCAATCGCTCTGAAAAATGTTTTCCCGGCGTTTTCTGGCACGCTGAGTACGAATTTTATAATAAAAAGTTTTGAAAATAACTTTAAAAGGTACCTGTAGTGCAAAATTTTCGATTTTTGGTCATTTTTGGACGTTTTTTTTTGTTCCTGAAAAATTTTTCGTTGAACTGAAAAAAATAAACTCCAGATTCGAATTCAGCGCCTCAAAATACGTCGATTCACTATTCAACATCAAAAATCGGGACGTACATCTTTTGAGATAAATCCACTTTTATGCATTTTCAGAACCTACCCCCTCCATGGTGAAAAAAGTCATAGTCTCAGATCGGGACAAAAATTTTGTGGCATATTTCCCTATCCAAATGTGACTCAGTCACCCATTTTCAGCTTCTGAGAATTCGATTTATAGTCGTGGCACCACTTCAAAAAAATCCATCATCTGATCCTGGATCCAAAGTATTGAAATTTTTCCAATCGGTTTTTTTTGAGCGGATGATGGGAAAGTTTTCAGTAAAGCCTGAATAATCGTTTTGGAAAGAAACGCGCTCAGTATTCTGGTTTTCAAGTCAGATGTGAAGGCCAAAGCAACTTCCTCAAGAAATTTCTGTAATTTTGTTTTTTTAACAAAGAAAACGTGATCTCTCGCGAAGATTATTAGTCCAAAACGACTTTCAAGGCTTTACTGAGTACTTTCCCATTAAATTCCGCTCAAAAAAAACCAATTTTGACGGATCTACCGCCATTTAAGTTAACATATTAATTTCTGACTGTTCTTGTGTTAGTCCATTTTTTCCCCTTTTTTCCTCCTCTTAATGTCACCCTTCCCTTTCCCCCATTGTAAAAAATTCTTAAAAGCATTTCCCCGCTCCCGTTTCAATTTTCCTCTCCCCTTCCTCATATCTTATCTCTCTTCTTAAAAAATTGTATTCTAAAAAATTGTATACAATTCCTGAGAAAAAATGTATACAGTTTCTGAGAAAAATTGTATACAGTTTCTAAACAAAACTGTATACAATTCCTGAGAAAAATTGTATACAATTCCTGATAAAAATTGTTTACAACTCCTGATAAAAATTGTATACAATTCCTGAGAAAAATTGTATACAATTCCTGAGAAAAATTGTATACAATTTCTGAGAAAAATTGTATACAATTCCTGAGAAAAATTGTATACAATTTCTGAGAAAAATTGTATACAGTTTCTAAACTGAATTTTTCTCAGGAATTGTATACAATTTTTCTCAGAAATTGTATACAATTTTTCTCAGGAATTGTATACAATTTTTTTCAGGAATTGTATACAATTTTTCTCAGAAATTGTAAACAATTTTTTTCAGGAATTGTATACAATTTTTCTCAGAAATTGTATACAATTTTTCTCAGAAATTGTATACAATTTTTCTCAGGAATTGTATACAATTTTTCTTAGAAATTGTAAATAATTTTTCTCAGAAATTGTAAATAATTTTTCTCAGGAATTGTATACAGTTTTGTTTAGAAACTATATACAATTTTTCTCAGGAATTGTATACAATTTCTCTCAGGAATTGTATACAATTTTTCTCAGGAATTGTATACAATTTTGTTTAGAAACTGTATACAATTTTTCTCAGGAATTGTATACAATTTTAATCAGGATTTGTATACAATTTTAATCAGGATTTGTATACAATTTTGATCAGGATTTGTATACAATTTTAATCAGGATTTGTATACAATTTTGATCAGGATTTGTATACAATATTTCTCAGGAATTGTATACAATTTTTCTCAGGAATTGTATACAATTTTGATCAGGATTTGTATACAATTTTTCTCAGGAATTGTATACAATTTTTCTCAGAAATTGTATACAATTTTTCTCAGAAATTGTATACAATTTTTCTCAGGAATTGTATACAATTTTTCTCAGGAATTGTATACAATTTTTCTTAGAAATTGTATACAATTTAGTTTAGAAACTGTATACAATTTTTTTCAGGAATTGTAAACAATTTTTCTCAGAAATTGTATACAATTTTTCTCAGGAATTGTATACAATTTTTCTTAGAAATTGTATACAATTTTTCTCATGAATTGTATACAATTTTTATCAGGAATTGTATACAGTTTTGTTTAGAAACTGTATACAATTTTTCTCAGGAATTGTATACAATTTCTCTCAGAAATTGTAAACAATTTTTCTCAGAAATTGTATACAATTTTTATCAGGAGTTGTAAACAATTTTTATCAGGAATTGTATACAATTTTTATCAGGAATTGTATACAATTTTTCTCAGGAATTGTATACAATTTTTCTCAGAAATTGAAAACAATTTTTTTCAGGAATTGTATACAATTTTTCTCAGAAATTGTTTACAATTTTTCTCAGAAATTGTATACAATTTTTCTCAGGAATTGTATACAATTTTTCTTAGGAATTGTATACAATTTTTCTCAGGAATTGTATACAATTTTTCTCAGGAATTGTATACAATTTTTCTCAGGAATTGTATACAATTTTTCTCAGAAATTGTATACAGTTTTTCTCAAGAATTGTATACAATTTTTCTCAGGAATTGTATACAATTTTTCTCAGGAATTGTATACAATTTTTCTCAGAAATTGTAAACAATTTTTTCCAGGAATTGTATACAATTTTTCTCAGAAATTGTATACAATTTTTCTCAGAAATTGTATACAATTCTTCTCAGGAATTGTATACAATTTTTCTCAGGAATTGTATACAATTTTGTTTAGAAACTGTATACAATTTTTCTCAGGAAATGTATACAATTTTTCTTAGAAATTGTAAACAATTTTTCTCAGAAATTGTAAATAATTTTTCTCAGGAATTGTATACAGTTTTGTTTAGAAACTATATACAATTTTTCTCAGGAATTGTATACAATTTTTCTCAGGAATTGTATACAATTTAGTTTAGAAACTGTATACAATTTTTCTCAGGAATTGTATACAATTTTTATCAGGAGTTGTAAACAATTTTTATCAGGAATTGTATACAATTTTTCTCAGGAATTGTATACAATTTTTCTCAGGAATTGTATACAATTTAGTTTAGAAACTGTATACAATTTTTCTCAGAAATTGTATACAATTTTTATCAGGAGTTGTAAACAATTTTTATCAGGAATTGTATACAATTTTTATCAGGAATTGTATACAATTTTCCTCAGGAATTGTATACAATTTTTCTCAGAAATTGTATACAATTTTTCTCAGGAATTGTATACAATTTTTCTCAGGAATTGTATACAATTTTTTTCAGGAATTGTATACAATTTTTCTCAGAAATTGTAAACAATTTTTTTCAGGAATTGTATACAATTTTTCTCAGAAATTGTATACAATTTTTCTCAGAAATTGTATACAATTTTTCTCAGAAATTGTATACAATTTTTCTCAGGAATTGTATACAATTTTTCTTAGAAATTGTAAATAATTTTTCTCAGAAATTGTAAATAATTTTTCTCAGGAATTGTATACAGTTTTGTTTAGAAACTATATACAATTTTTCTCAGGAATTGTATACAATTTCTCTCAGGAATTGTATACAATTTTTCTCAGGAATTGTATACAATTTCTCTCAGGAATTGTATACAATTTTTCTCAGGAATTGTATACAATTTTTCTCAGGAATTGTATACAATTTTTCTCAGGAATTGTATACAATTTTTCTCAGGAATTGTATACAATTTTTCTCAGAAATTGTATACAATTTTTCTCAGGAATTGTATACAATTTTTCTCAGGAATTGTATACAATTTTGTTTAGAAACTGTATACAATTTTTTTCAGGAATTGTATACAATTTCTCTCAGAAATTGTAAACAATTTTTCTCAGAAATTGTATACAATTTTTCTCAGGAATTGTATACAATTTTTCTTAGAAATTGTAAACAATTTTTCTCAGAAATTGTATACAATTTTTCTCATGAATTGCCTGAGAAAAATTGTATACAATTTCTGAGAAAAATTGTATACAATTTCTGAGAAAAATTGTATACAATTCCTGAAAAAAATTGTTTTCAATTTCTGAGAAAAATTGTATACAATTCCTGAGAAAAATTGTATGCAATTCCTGAGAAAAATTGTATACAATTCCTGATAAAAATTGTATACAATTCCTGATAAAAATTGTTTACAACTCCTGATAAAAATTGTATACAATTAGGAATTGTATACAATTTTTCTCAGGAATTGTATACAATTTTTCTCAGGAATTGTATACAATTTTTCTTAGAAATTGTAAACAATTTTTCTCAGAAATTGTATACAATTTTTCTCATGAATTGCCTGAGAAAAATTGTATACAATTTCTGAGAAAAATTGTATACAATTCCTGAAAGAAATTGTTTTCAATTTCTGATAAAAATTGTATACAATTCCTGATAAAAATTGTTTACAACTCCTGATAAAAATTGTATACAATTAGGAATTGTATACAATTTTTCTCAAGAATTGTATACAATTTTTCTCAAGAATTGTTTACAATTTTTCTCAGGAATTGTATACAATTTTAATCAGGATTTGTCCTGAGAAAAATTGAATACAAATCCTGATCAAAATTGTATACAATTCCTGAGAAAAATTGTATACAAATCCTGATTAAAATTCTATACAATTCCTGAGAAAAATTGTATACAAATCCTGATCAAAATTGTATACAATTCCTGAGAAAAATTGTATACAATTCCTGAGAAAAATTGTATACAATTCCTGAGAAATATTGTATACAAATCCTGATCAAAATTGTATACAAATCCTGATTAAAATTGTATACAAATCCTGATCAAAATTGTATACAATTCCTGAGAAAAATTGAATACAATTCCTAAGAAAAATTGTATACAATTCTTGAGAAAAATTGTATACAATTCCTGAGAAAAATTGTATACAATTCCTGAAAAAAATTGTATACAAATCCTGATCAAAACTGTATACAAATCCTGATTAAAATTGTAAACAATTCCTGAGAAAAATTGTATACAATTCCTGAGAAAAATTGTATACAATTCCTGAGAAAAATTGTATACAATTCCTGAGAAAAATTGTATACAAATCCTGATTAAAATTGTATACAAATCCTGATCAAAATTGTATACAAATCCTGATTAAAATTGTATACAAATCCTGATTAAAATTGTATACAAATCCTGAGAAAAATTGTAAACAATTCCTGAGAAAAATTGTATACAATTCCTGAGAAAAATTGTATACAATTCCTGAGAAAAATTGTATACAAATCCTGATCAAAATTGTACAATTTTAATCAGGAATTGTATACAATTTTGATCAGGATTTGTATACAATTTTTCTCAGGAATTGTATACAATTTTTCTCAGGAATTGTATACAATTTTTCTCAGGAATTGTATACAATTTTGATCAGGATTTGTATACAATTTTTCTCAGGAATTGTATAGAATTTTAATCAGGATTTGTATACAATTTTTCTCAGGAATTGTATACAATTTTGATCAGGATTTGTATTCATTTTTTCTCAGGAATTGTATACAATTTTTCTCAGGAATTGTATACAATTTTTCTCAAGAATTGTTTACAATTTTTCTCAGGAATTGTATACAATTTTTCTCAAGAATTGTTTACAATTTTTCTCAGGAATTGTATACAATTTTAATCAGGATTTGTCCTGAGAAAAATTGAATACAAATCCTGATCAAAATTGTATACAATTCCTGAGAAAAATTGTATACAATTCCTGAGAAAAATTGTATACAAATCCTGATTAAAATTGTATACAAATCCTGATCAAAATTGTATACAAATCCTGATTAAAATTGTATACAAATCCTGATTAAAATTGTATACAAATCCTGAGAAAAATTGTAAACAATTCCTGAGAAAAATTGTATACAATTCCTGAGAAAAATTGTATACAATTCCTGAGAAAAATTGTATACAAATCCTGATCAAAATTGTACAATTTTAATCAGGAATTGTATACAATTTTGATCAGGATTTGTATACAATTTTTCTCAGGAATTGTATACAATTTTTCTCAGGAATTGTATACAATTTTTCTCAGGAATTGTATACAATTTTGATCAGGATTTGTATACAATTTTTCTCAGGAATTGTATAGAATTTTAATCAGGATTTGTATACAATTTTTCTCAGGAATTGTATACAATTTTGATCAGGATTTGTATTCATTTTTTCTCAGGAATTGTATACAATTTTTCTCAGGAATTGTATACAATTTTTCTCAAGAATTGTTTACAATTTTTCTCAGGAATTGTATACAATTTTTCTCAAGAATTGTTTACAATTTTTCTCAGGAATTGTATACAATTTTAATCAGGATTTGTCCTGAGAAAAATTGAATACAAATCCTGATCAAAATTGTATACAATTCCTGAGAAAAATTGTATACAATTCCTGAGAAAAATTGTATACAAATCCTGATTAAAATTGTATACAAATCCTGATCAAAATTGTATACAAATCCTGATTAAAATTGTATACAAATCCTGATTAAAATTGTATACAAATCCTGAGAAAAATTGTAAACAATTCCTGAGAAAAATTGTATACAATTCCTGAGAAAAATTGTATACAATTCCTGAGAAAAATTGTATACAATTCCTGAGAAAAATTGTATACAAATCCTGATCAAAATTGTACAATTTTAATCAGGAATTGTATACAATTTTGATCAGGATTTGTATACAATTTTTCTCAGGAATTGTATACAATTTTTCTCAGGAATTGTATACAATTTTGATCAGGATTTGTATACAATTTTTCTCAGGAATTGTATAGAATTTTAATCAGGATTTGTATACAATTTTTCTCAGGAATTGTATACAATTTTGATCAGGATTTGTATTCATTTTTTCTCAGGAATTGTATACAATTTTTCTCAGGAATTGTATACAATTTTTCTCAAGAATTATTTACAATTTTTCTCAGGAATTGTATACAATTTTAATCAGGATTTGTCCTGAGAAAAATTGAATACAAATCCTGATCAAAATTGTATACAATTCCTGAGAAAAATTGTATACAAATCCTGATTAAAATTCTATACAATTCCTGAGAAAAATTGTATACAAATCCTGATCAAAATTGTATACAATTCCTGAGAAAAATTGTATACAATTCCTGAGAAATATTGTATACAAATCCTGATCAAAATTGTATACAAATCCTGATTAAAATTGTATACAAATCCTGATCAAAATTGTATACAAATCCTGATTAAAATTGTATACAATTCTTGAGAAAAATTGTATACAATTCCTGAGAAAAATTGTATACAATTCCTGAGAAAAATTGTATACAAATCCTGATCAAAATTGTATACAAATCCTGAGAAAAATTGTATACAATTCCTGAGAAAAATTGTATACAAATCCTGATCAAAATTGTATACAATTCCTGAGAAAAATTGTATATAAATCCTGATCAAAATTGTATACAAATCGGGTCTATATGGGTTAACGAGGGTTTATGAAATTAACGGGGGTTTTGAAAGTTAACGGGGGTTTTGATAATTGACGGGGGTTTTTCAAAAAGGGTCACCAAAATGTTGGAAAAAATGTCACGGGAAAGTTTCAAGGCCCTCTAAAGTTGAAAGGTCCTTATAGTATAAAGGTCCATAAGAGTTCAGCAGACTATTAGATTTGGAGAATCCATGAGAAGTTGGGAAACCTATTGTGATACAAAGTTACAGGAATCACTATTAAAATCGATTAGACGTTATAATTTTAATATATTTATTTATTCATCTTATTTTTTACAAATTTCGATTATTTTTAATAGATACAAAATTAGATCAAATTAAAACATTATTTTTGGACTCATTTGAATACCATAATCAAAACTTCATTTGAGACCAGCTGGACTTCCGGTGAACCGCGGGTAATTATCCCGAACACTCAGATAGGCATTTCTCCTGAAATGGTCAACAAATGGAGTAGATAGTTTTCTGTTGAACAATTACGCCCATTTTATCATTATTTTTTGAATGCTTCGAAACGTGGAATTACATACAGACATACAGACATACAGACATACAGACATACAGACATACAGACATACAGACATACAGACTTTTAGATATTCGGACATACAGACTTTCAGATATTCGGACAAACAGACATTCAGACACACAGACATACAGACATATAGACATATAGAAATACAGACATAATGACATATCTACATTCAGACATACAGACACACAGACATACAGACATTCAAACATTCGGACAAACAAACATTCACACACACAGACATACAGACATGCAGACATACAGACATAATGACATATGTACGTACAGACATACAGACACACAGACACACAGACATTCAAACATTCGGACAAACAAACATTCAGACACACAGACATACAGGCATATAGACATATAGAAATACAGACATAATGACATATCTACATTCAGACATACAGACACACAGACATACAGACATTCAAACATTCGGACAAACAAACATTCAAACACACAGACATACAGACATGCAGACATACAGACATAATGACATATGTACGTACAGACATACAGACACACAGACACACAGACATCCAAACATTCGGACAAACAAACATTCAGACACACAGACATACAGAGATATAGACATATAGAAATACAGACATAATGACATATGTACATACAGACATACAGACACACAGACATACAGACATACAGACATTTAGATATTCGGACAAACAGACATTCAGACAAGCAGACATACAGACATACAGACATACAGAGAGTGGCTTTGAATCTCTACGGAACAAAATTTTTTATCCCGTTCCGATCGCTTTTAGCCAATGTCCCGCGCGAAGATCGCCATTAGAACTTCTGGAGTTCTAACGTCGGGATCACAAAATCAACTTGCTATCTAGCTTCGAAAATTGTTCCTTTGTGTCCTTAGCAATGTTTCGAACACAACTAGAAAAACTTCTGAAAGAGCCAAAAATCATTTTATTCTGGATTTTGCGAATTCAGAATTCGTCGAAAAATTTCAGAATCTATATGTCTGTCTGTATGTATTAGGTTGGTTCATAAGTCCCCAAGAATTTTCACATGATTTTCAATTGTATTTTTGGGACATTTGAATATTAGATGAAACATGTTGTTTCTAGTATTGTATTGGTCTATTATCACTGTTTACTGGTTTCGATTCCTAGACCCAGCTAGTTACGCTATCCCTAGATATTGCGGAAAGAAATGGCCTGCCGCGTAGACTCTGATACGTCATAGAGGTGCAGTACACCTTTCATAATCATTCACTTATAATTTTTAAATCAATTTATGGCAAAAGTTATACCACAAAATTTTCACATTAACTCGGTTTCCACTGAACGGGCTATCGTAGAAAGTGTGAGGATAAGTTGGGTGATATTTTCTACCGAACGATGTTTGCTAATTTTTAGGTAAATTATATTTGAGTGACTTCTGATAAAAGCTCAATATTCATGAGACCCCGATTTGAAATCAAATACCGAATATGTCTGTATGACTGTCTGTCTGTCTGTATTTATGTTTGTATGTCTGTCTGTCTGTATGTCTGAATGTAGATATGTCATTATGTCTGTATTTCTATATGTTTATATGTCTGTATGTCTATATGTCTGTATGTCTGTGTGTCTGAATGTCTGTTTGTCCGAATATCTGAAAATCTGTATGTCCGAATATCTAAAAGTCTGTATGTCTGTATGTCTGTATGTCTGTATGTCTGTATGTCTGTATGTCTGTATGTCTGTATGTCTGTATGTCTGTATGTCTGTATGTCTGTATGTCTGTATGTCTGTATGTCTGTATGTCTGTATGTCTGTATGTCTGTATGTCTGTATGTCTGTATGTCTGTATGTCTGTATGTCTGTATGTCTGTATGTCTGTATGTCTGTATGTCTGTATGTCTGTATGTCTGTATGTCTGTATGTCTGTATGTCTGTATGTCTGTATGTCTGTATGTCTGTATGTCTGTATGTAATTCCACGTTTCGAAGCATTCAAAAAATAATGATAAAATGGGCGTAATTGTTCAACAGAAAACTATCTACTCCATCTGAATGTTTGTTTGTCCGAATGTTTGAATGTCTGTATGTCTGTGTGTCTGTATGTCTGAATGTAGATATGTCATTATGTCTGTATTTCTATATGTCTATATGTCTGTATGTCTGTGTGTCTGAATGTCTGTTTGTCCGAATGTTTGAATGTCTGTATGTCTGTGTGTCTGTATGTCTGAATGTAGATATGTCATTATGTCTGTATTTCTATATGTCTATATGTCTGTATGTCTGTGTGTCTGAATGTCTGTTTGTCCGAATGTTTGAATGTCTGTATGTCTGTATGTCTGTATGTCTGTATGTCTGTATGTCTGTATGTCTGTATGTCTGTATGTCTGTATGTCTGTATGTCTGTATGTCTGTATGTCTGTATGTCTGTATGTAGTTCCACGTTTCGAAGCATTCAAAAAATAATGATAAAATGGGCGTAATTGTTCAACAGAAAACTATCTACTCCATTTGTTGACCATTTCAGGAGAAATGCCTATCTGAGTGTTCGGGATAATTACCCGCGGTTCACCGGAAGTCCAGCTGGTCTCAAATGAAGTTTTGATTATGGTATTCAAATGAGTCCAAAAATAATGTTTTAATTTGATCTAATTTTGTATCTATTAAAAATAATCGAAATTTGTAAAAAATAAAATGAATAAATAAATATATTAAAATTATAACGTCTAATCGATTTTTATAGTGATTCCTGTAACTTTGTATCACAATAGGTTTCCCAACTTCTTATGGATTCTCCAAATCTTATGGTCAGCTAAACTCTTATGGACCTTTATACTATTGGACCTTTCAACTTTTATGGACACCCCAATTTCATGAACCCTTCTATGTTTCATGGACCCTGATATTCGATTAGAGCCGTGATAAGGTAGTTACATTGAGTGTAAATAGGTTTTCAAAGTTCTGAATGCAAACATATTCGGTACTCTCATGTGCAGCCGCAGTCCAGAGACTATCCATGAAATCCCCTGTTAACTATCCGAACTAGTTGAACTGACCTCTTATTAGGGGTGCCCTTCTAATAGAGGTACTCAATTCATGACACTTATCCTTCTTCCTGACATACCTTGCGATTTATTGAACCTTTGTGGAAAAATCTATTAATTGCCAGGACTCTGCAAATTGACCTTCTATTAGGGGTGCCCTTGTAATAGAGGGCCTTGAAACTTTCCCGTGACATTTTTTCCAACATTTTGGTGGCCCTTTTTGAAAAACCCCCGTCAATTATCAAAACCCCCGTCAATTATCAAAACCCCCGTTAATTTTCAAAACCCCCGTTAATTTCATAAACCCCCGTTAACCCATATAGACCCTACAAATCCTGATCAAAATTCTATACAAATCCTGATCAAAATTGTATACAATTCCTGAGAAAAATTGTATACAAATCCTGATTAAAATTCTATACAATTCCTGAGAAAAATTGTATACAAATCCTGATCAAAATTGTATACAATTCCTGAGAAAAATTGTATACAATTCCTGAGAAAAAGTGTATACAATTCCTGAGAAAAATTGTATACAAATCCTGATCAAAATTGTATACAAATCCTGATTAAAATTGTATACAAATCCTGATCAAAATTGTATACAATTCCTGAGAAAAATTGTATACAATTCCTGAGAAAAATTGTATACAATTCCTGAGAAAAATTGTATACAAATCCTGATCAAAACTGTATACAAATCCTGATTAAAATTGTATACAAATCCTGAGAAAAATTGTAAACAATTCCTGAGAAAAATTGTATACGATTCCTGAGAAAAATTGTATACAAATCCTGATCAAAATTGTATACAAATCCTGATTAAAATTGTATACAAATCCTGATCAAAATTGTATACAATTCCTGAGAAAAATTGTATACAAATCCTGAGAAAAATTGTATACAAATCCTGATCAAAATTGTATACAAATCCTGATTAAAATTGTATACAAATCCTGAGAAAAATTGTATACAAATCCTGAGAAAAATTGTATACAATTCCTGAGAAAAATTGTATACAAATCCTGAGAAAAATTGTATACAAATCCTGATCAAAATTGTATACAAATCCTGATTAAAATTGTATACAATTCCTGAGAAAAATTGTATACAATTCCTGAGAAAAATTGTATACAATTCCTGAGAAAAATTGTATACAATTCCTGAGAAAAATTGTATACAATTCCTGAGAAAAATTGTATACAATTCCTGAGAAAAATTGTATACAATTCCTGAGAAAAAATGTATACAGTTTCTGAGAAAAAATGTATACAGTGTCGCGGAGATAACTCCTGGGTTATCTCACGACCTTTTCCCTAGAAGATGTCTCGCAATATATTTACATGTGAAGCTAATTGTAATAGCTTCACATCGTATTGTCTTCAACATTCCCCTTCATTCGCCCAAGAAGCAACGACAACAATTCCTAGACGTGCTTCCCAATTGGAGGAAATGATGCAAACGCGCTCCGTTGGACTCGCCGCTAAAGCGCCCCCGCCGGCGGGAGATGGAGCGACGTAATAATGTCTAATTCTCTCCGTTCCCCTTACTATTTCCCCATTCTTTCTAGAACATTCCTTCGCCCCCCCCCCCTTTTTAGGATTGTTTACCCTAGAATTTACTTCACTTCTCGTGATTCTTCCACCCTAGTATTCACTTCTCTCACTTACGCTCATGGGAAGCGGTGACCTGGTCACCTCTTCTCACTTCTTCTGTCTTTACCCTAGTATTCTCTAACCTGAACCACCAATGCAACTTCTACTGTTATTCTAACAACATTTGGCTTGGAATAAACCATATGAAGTCAAATCTCTCTTCCTTCAACACATACTTCACCACGAGACATCGCTCACTACAATAGTCGCCGACCCAATAGGCTTCCACTGGGCCTTCTATCAATTGGCGTCGCGACATGGTGCAAAACGACCGGGAATGGAAAATTTTTTTTTCCTAAGAACATCGACCAGTGGACGAAGATGTCATCGTGGCTCGAGACGAAGCGAAGGATTGGAGTGGCAAAGTCAGCGAGCGAGCGCCGGTTTAGCGAAGTTATAGGCAGTTGTTATGCACTAGGCTGAGCGAAAAGCCGGCAATCGCCTCTGGAAAAGCCCCGAAGAAGATTTTGGCGATTCTGTTCAAGGAATTATCGATTTTTTCGACCCTAGAGAGCTGGTGACGACAAATTCTCCCGCAGCCGCACGGATTAGCGAGATATGGCCATTATCGATTTTTCGTGTCGACGGCAGCAACAACAACACAGGAGGAAGTCGGAGTCAGCGGAAGAAGAATCGAACACGTCAGAAGAGCGACGACAAAGGAAAGTAGTGGTGCCCTAGTCGGAGACCGCTCTAGTTGTGATTGCAACACGACTAGATGTCTCAACGTCTTGGTCATCACCCGAAGAAGGAGGAAATGCCGGTGATCACGAGTTGCTCATCGTAATTGTAATACGATTGGGCTCCCCAAGGTCACTCGGCAGCGCGAAGAAGTCAATCTGCAAATTGATGACCACGTTTTCGACATTGTTTCACCCTAGAAGATTGTCGAGCGAATTCAAAGCGGACACGCTCGATTGCGTCATTATCGATTTTTCGGGCGAGCGATACGTCAATATCGCTAGGAAGGATTTGTCGCGTCGGCAATCGATGAAGATACCCTAGTTTTCTCGTTACACCCTAGTTTTCAAATATCTTGCCAGATGATTGACTAAGCACCGCTGCGAGTTCGAAGACTCAGTGACACTTTTATGCGACCCTCTCTCATGTTTGTTTTTTTTCTAATTTCGAGAGAGGTTAGCAACGGACCTAACACTGGCCCTATTTTTAGTACTTCTAGTTTAATTTAATAGGTTAGTGAGCATTGCTCATCGGGTAGTCGGACTTTAGCATCGGAAGCCAAGGTCAGGTGGAAGGTGTTAGAGCGAGGCGCCCCGATTGATAGTTTTCCCTTTAGTAGTAACAATTTAGGTTAGGTTCAGTTAGCCTGCGCAACTATTCTGCACTTAATCCCTAGGTAATCATTCCCCATCATACTACTAAGTGGGTATCACATAATCCTTACCATATTAGTTTTACTTATCAGTAAGTACTCCCAACCAAAACGATGGGAAATAATAACACCACCCTAGCAGCATTCCCACGTCGCATTCCTGGCACCCAACGCGTGTGTCAGGCTGCTGCATAGGTGAATTCACACCCCCTGGCAAAGACCCCTAAAACGCCATAACATTCAGGTACTTCAGAGTTTAGAGTCCGAGCCGGGATCCCGTCGGCGACACACACAGGGTGTGACGGGACATCCGCAACGATGAGAGGTGTGGAGACGGAAAGCTCAAGAGGGAGCTGCAACCGACCTCCGTTGCCTGATAAAGTAGTTTCGTCAGTAAATCTCCTAGGCCAAAACTGACAGGCTCCATCCCCACCAAGGAAGGAAAATGTGCTCCAATTGCCGCTCGAAAAATTGGGAGGTTCTCACCGATCGAAGGAGGGAAAATGTGCTCCAATTGCCGCTCGAAAAATTGGGAGGCTCTCTCCATATAACTCCTACTAAGGAGAGGGAATGCGCTTTTGATTTGCCGCTCGAAAAAATCAACCCGTCCCCTAGACTTCAATGCGTTTTTTGCCTAAGCGCTAACATCAAGTCCATACTTTGTTGAAAACGTTCAACAAAACCCCCTAACTTTGACTTTAGGAACAACTCAACCCTAGCAGACCAATCATGCCAAAGCAACTCCATCGTGTGACCAGACTGCCGCCATCCCAGCACAAACGTCTCCTCTGCTCAACCTTCGAGACAGTGGTGTCTATGCCGAGGAATAGAACATCATAAGGAAGGACCAGAGCAACGACAAGGAGACCCTAGAGAGTTTGGAAACAATATCGGAGATGTTCAACGACCATCAAGAGCTGTCTTCTCTACATAGGAAAGCGCTCAAGACGGAAGTCGTGCAAACCTGGTCAAGAACAGTCACGTGAACCTCATCGGACATGCCATCGACAACTTCAAACAAATCGAAAGCCGAGTGGACCACGCGGAAGAGAAGCTCCGCGGTTGTTACGCAGGAGCAACTCTATCTGCCGGTGCCACCGGTATCGATATCAATGTCGAACACAGAGATCAGCGCTCCAGAAGTTCATCACCTGGACTCACATGGAACAACAAAAGGAAATTGCTCAACAGCATCGTCGCCCTAGAGACTCGTCTATTCCAGTCACCCAAGAAAAGTTCCTCAAGACGTCTACACGAGAAGATGCCAAATCAGCGACCGATAGCCAAAATCATGCTCAGTCATAGACAACAGTCGGTCAATGAAGGCGTGAAACCCTAGATGTACGACGAGGATAAGTCACGAGATCAAGGATCGTATCAGGAAAGTGTTCGGTAGTCAAACAACAGACAACGGTCGAACGTCATCAACGACACCATCTCGTCAAGGAAAGCCAAGACAAGCCGAATGGAGCAAGCACACCGCATTCCGCCAGGAAGTGCTGCTCTCCCCTGATAGCCTCTGCGTCTACTTTCACAAGTCCCATAATTCTCGCATCAAGAGACAATCAAAGCCATCGGAGCTGAGGAAAAGAGGCTCATCAGATGGTCAAGTTCTCGCCAGAGATATCATCGACTCAGTGCCAATAGATGAAGTGATACCCGTTAGTCAGCGCTAGTGAGGATGATTAAGTCCAGTTCACGTTGATATTGTGAATCATCAAAGTTCTGATACTTACCATCCTTCCTTGGCATTGATTAATCGGGCAAAAGAAGACGTCAACGTTCTCCAACTGTCATCAAAGGAAATGTCGCTCAACAGGACAAACTATCAAGGAGTGATAGACCTCACCAAAAGGACAGCACGTCATCAACTTCACCAACTCACCGGCCAGAAGTCGAACGATGTATAAACAAAGGAGAAAAGGCTTCCCTACACCAAAGAAGTCAGCGCGGATTCTTCAGTTCACCCTAGATCCGTCGGAAGTCTAGAAGAGTCAATGGAAGCATCAGTCTTCTAAACGCTCTTCCCGTTCACCAACCGGAGCTCCAAAGCGTCATCCTCGACGATTCTCCAAAGGACAAGACATCCCTAGAGCATCAGAAAGGACCAATACCGCAAGACAGGACATGAACCACAGCTTGCGATCAATGCTCAATGGATAAATTGTCCACCAACCATCGCGTCAAGAAGTCGAGGTCGGATCCCACAAATTCAAAGTCGTTAGAAGATGGACGATCACCAGCCCACCTTCAAACCCTAGGATCCTTCCATCGTAACAACTTCGGAAGACGTTCAACCCGACAACATCAGGCAGTACGCGAGTTGAGGGAGTATACCCGAGCCATTCCGAAGCATCGTTGTAAAGATGACCGGGAGGGTATCAGTATTCGGCCTTCAACTGCTTGCCACAACGTCATCTTCGGACACAAGGAGTCGTCAGGAAAAAGGACACCCCAAGAAACATCGTCTCTACAGTGCAGAACTTCTCCGGAGACGGCGCTAAAAGCGAGTAACCCCCTAGAGTTTCAAAGTTAAAATAGGCTCTCTCCGCCCGGAGGGAGAAATTGCTTCAACTTACCGCTCGAAAACTAATATAAAAACCAAAAAACCACCTTGACTTCAACAAACGTGGTACCACCTACCCAAACTACAACAGCATGGCAGGATCCCAAAAGCAAGACACCCGTCATTGCTATTACATGGTATCAAGCCCTAGAGAGTTCAAACCAAGAGGAAGCAGTTGCCCGAGGACTGTCGAGTCAATGAAGATCATCAACCTTCAAGCAGTGAGCGAGCTGTAGGAGTTGACCAGAGCCACACCCAAGCATCTTTGCTGGATGATTGGAGTGGTTACGGTATTCAACCTGCAACTGCAAACTGCGACGACTCACCAGGGATCAATCACGACGTCCCTAGAGTATCAGCACAACGACGGACCAAGACCCGAAAAGGACAAGGCCCAACAGTCCACAATACTCAATGGATACAGCCAATCAGCTGGAAGGAGATGAAACGCCATCACGACACCCTCCAGAAGATCAACAAACCGATGAAGCAGTAGCAACATCACGCAACTTCGGACAAAAAAGTTGTCAACGGATAAAACATCCCTAGAGCGTCAGACCAATACAACGAGCAACTGAGGTCATCAAGCAGTGAGCAAGTCACAGTTGAGCACTCAATTCCCACCGAGTCCTCAAAAAGAAATGGACAAGGATAGCCTCAACGTATCAACACAGACTGCAAGCTGTAAGGATCTTCTCGGAAACTCAACAATGCTCAAAGGACGAACTGCCCCTAGATAACCGACAACGAGGAAATGAAGCTTCAGAGAGCAGTGTACGAGATGGAGGCGCTTGCTTGTGGCATTCCAAAGCTTCCTTGTAAGAAGTACTGGATGCCATCGGTATTCTACCTTCATACGTACTCTGTAATCACTTCATCGAAACCCAAGACTTCTCGAAGGACAATATCCCCCAGAAGACCAGGAAGCCGATGTACAATCAACGCACATACACGTCCAATTAAAACAGAATCACAGACGTCCAATCTCAGTTCCCGTCTATACGACTAAAAACACGACCGGACACGTGATTCATTTTCCACTGACTGGACCCACTCAATGTACACGACAAATTGGTCAACATGTTTACCCAGTTTCCAACAGGATAAGCACAACACTTCGTCCACCAGAAGTCCAAAAGCAATACATTCGTCATCTCCCCGAGCAGTAACCATCCTCAAACAAGACAAAATCAGCGCTCAAAGGACAACAGAGCTGAGGATAAGAGGCTCACCGGACTGAAAGACCATTGACCCTGTTTGGCATAACATCTGATGTCACATCCGCATCGGCAGCGACAACCAGGAAGATGTCGTTTACCCTAGTAACAAACGACATCACGTACCAAGAGTCAATTGGAGTCGGAAGGAGTTAGCATTTCTCATGCCCCATGAGGAACTGCTCTCTTCGGCCTGCCCAGTCGACAACCTTCACAAAAGTCGGACGTTCTACCATCCATCAATAGGAGCCCAAGAACGCCATCATCAGCACATTGGCCCTAGAAAGGTTAGACGTCTAAGCAAAGGAACGAAGTCAAATTCGATCTGGAGCGAACGGAAGCCCTAGTGAAGCAAAAGAAGTCAATGTACATCAGTCGTTAAGAGTTATGCGGACTCATCATCAAGTCCATAACAGCTGAAAGTTCTTGCCACCAGTCAAGGCAAAGAATCAAGAAGAAGTCCAGAACTCTTCACAGGAAAGGCAACGATAGTGCATTCTCACCAGAAGCACAAGGACGCCGACAGTCAACCGTGGAGGACGCCCTAGATCAAAGTTATCGATCATTTGGAAGACACGGAAGACGACAGCAAGAGCTCAGCTCTTCTGTCAACAACATCATGACGACGTCAGCCTTCTCAAGAAGCAACGCGAGAAAAGGAAGGAGACGTCAACGTCGAACTCTAACAAGAGATCAAGAAGACCAAACTGATCAACGAAGACTCTATTGAAGCTTCAGCCAAGAAGGATCAAGCAAGAGTCAACTTTCATCGATCAGTGGAGGGGAAGTCGCCACCAGAAATCATCTTCGAGGAAGCGACGACCCAAACAAGAGAAGTACCATCCATACACCCTAGAGATTCTCGGACCCTACCAAACATCGTGCACATCTTCAAGAAGTCACGATGAAGCTCAGTCACCACTCTACGAAGGATTCATCACCAGAGCTTTGCCCTTCAAGAGAACAAGCCAGAAGACGGCAAAAGACATCCGTGGAGGACCCCTAGAAAGAACAATTCCAAACCGAAAGGGAGACACGGTAGAGCACACAACACCAGGACCGAGACGAAGACGTAAAACATCAACGTCACAAGGATGGATGGACAACCCAAACAAAGAGGAAGCCAAAGGATATAGGCTAACCCAACTTCATCAAGTCAACCAAAGGACGAGCTCGAAGAGCAACTCCAACGATGGAGTTTACAAGCATCGAGTACAAGTCTCAAAGAACAGTCAGAAGTTCTCGTCATCCGACTAGAAGGACGTCAACGACTACCGACGAGATGATGTCTCAATAAAGATGCACAAGACCAGGATAGGAAAATGACTCTACGCCACCTGCAAAGAAGTCAACTAGGACGACACGACCCCAAAGGCCACCAAGAGAAGCAGCAATGCAACAAATGGTAGCAGCCAAGGAAGTGTTGACCCTAGAAGATAAGTCCCCAAGATCAAGACAACTACGAACGTCAGACAACTACATCTACGACATTCAACGAAGGAACCTCAAGGATCAACAGACAATAAGGATAAAAACCTAATCGTCAAGTTACTCCAAAAGGATCAATCAACCAAAGTTAACCGTCATGCAGTTATCAACGAAGGATAGGACCAAAAGTCACTGTTCAAGGATAAAGTCAACGACCATAAGTTCAACGATCAGGATACCGCTACGGTCGTTATAGTAAAAGCTGCTAGTAAACTCAAAGTTGTAATTTGGGTTACTAGTGGGTTAGCTATAATGCCGCTAGCGTTACGTCAACACCCTAGATTGTCTACAAGTCGTCAAGGATCAACGAAGGACCAACCCTAGTTTATCGACGACAGGATCAGAAGCAGGACAATGAGGATTGGACAGGACAAGGACAAGGACAAGCAGAAGACAAGAGACAGGAGGAGCAAGGACCTGACACAAGACAAGTCAGCCTTGCCCGAGCATCCATCGAAAGGATTCAGGAGCAGAAGAGGAGCCCAGAGCAGGATTCTACGCGAAAGTGAGCACGAGCTACATCATACCCAAGAAGATATTCGGAAGCTGGAAAGAGCCCATCATGTCAAACCCTAGAGACACTCATCAAACGTCTCACAGCTCTTACGGATTCAAAGTTTACCATTGGATTCGACAGTCCCGTCCACGTTGCAAAGTCATCTAGCAACTGGCGGACACCCAGCAAGGCCAACTGACACCATCATCACCACGAGGAACGAGGAAGCCTTCACCAGTCGCTTCTAGGACGGACTTGGCTTGCCAAGGACGAACCCTAGAATCAGATTGCTTCTTCACTACCCACAAGTCAACCGGGTACCTCAGTCAGGCCACAAGCTCAGTTCACCCTAGCGGAAAAGTTTTGCTCAACACGGTTCCAGACGCTGCAAATGGATTTTGGAGATATTGCTCGACGATCTATAACCGGTACCTTAGATCAACCTCCACCTAAAACCATTCGAGGATTCTCTCATTCGAGGAAGGACTCAAGAAATGGAAATCTCCTTCTTCTACGTTACACTCGAAAAGGAGATCATTCCGCCTCGGGAGTGTCGCGGAGATAACTCCTGGGTTATCTCACGACCTTTTCCCTAGAAGATGTCTCGCAATATATTTACATGTGAAGCTAATTGTAATAGCTTCACATCGTATTGTCTTCAACATTCCCCTTCATTCGCCCAAGAAGCAACGACAACAATTCCTAGACGTGCTTCCCAATTGGAGGAAATGATGCAAACGCGCTCCGTTGGACTCGCCGCTAAAGCGCCCCCGCCGGCGGGAGATGGAGCGACGTAATAATGTCTAATTCTCTCCGTTCCCCTTACTATTTCCCCATTCTTTCTAGAACATTCCTTCGCCCCCCCCCCCCCCCTTTTTAGGATTGTTTACCCTAGAATTTACTTCACTTCTCGTGATTCTTCCACCCTAGTATTCACTTCTCTCACTTACGCTCATGGGAAGCGGTGACCTGGTCACCTCTTCTCACTTCTTCTGTCTTTACCCTAGTATTCTCTAACCTGAACCACCAATGCAACTTCTACTGTTATTCTAACAACATTTGGCTTGGAATAAACCATATGAAGTCAAATCTCTCTTCCTTCAACACATACTTCACCACGAGACATCGCTCACTACAATAGTCGCCGACCCAATAGGCTTCCACTGGGCCTTCTATCAATTGGCGTCGCGACATACAGTTTCTAAACAAAATTGTATACAATTCCTGGGAAAAATTGTATACAATTCCTGAGAAAAAATGTATACAGTTTCTGAGAAAAAATGTATACAGTTTCTGAGAAAAATTGAATACAATTCCTGAGAAAAATTGTATACAATTTCTGAGAAAAAATGTATACAGTTTCTGAGAAAAATTGTATACAATTTCTGAGAAAAATTGTATACAATTCCTGAGAAAAAATGTATACAGTTTCTGAGAAAAATTGTATACAGTTTCTAAACAAAATTGTATACAATTCCTGGGAAAAATTGTATACAATTCCTGAGAAAAAATGTATACAGTTTCTGAGAAAAATTGTTTACAATTTCTGAGAGAAATTGTATACAATTCCTGATAAAAATTGTATACAATTTCTGAGAAAAATTGTATACAATTCCTGAGAAAAAATGTATACAGTTTCTGAGAAAAATTGTTTACAATTTCTGAGAGAAATTGTATACAATTCCTGATAAAAATTGTATACAATTTCTGAGAAAAATTGTATACAATTTCTGAGAAAAAATGTATACAGTTTCTGAGAAAAATTGTATACAGTTTCTAAACAAAATTGTATACAATTCCTGAGAAAAAATGTATACAGTTTCTGAGAAAAATTGTATACAATTTCTGAGAAAAATTGTTTACAATTTCTGAGAGAAATTGTATACAATTCCTGAAAAAAATTGTATACAGTTTCTAAACTAAATTGTATACAATTCCTGAGAAAAATTGTATACAATTTCTGAGAAAAATTGTATACAATTCCTGAGGAAAATTGTATACAATTCCTGATAAAAATTGTATACAATTCCTGATAAAAATTGTTTACAACTCCTGATAAAAATTGTATACAATTTCTGAGAAAAATTGTATACAGTTTCTAAACTAAATTGTATACAATTCCTGAGAAAAATTGTATACAATTCCTGAGAAAAATTGTATACAATTCCTGATAAAAATTGTTTACAACTCCTGATAAAAATTGTATACAATTCCTGGAAAAAATTGTTTACATTTTCTGAGAAAAATTGTATACAATTCCTGAGAAAAATTGTATACAATTCCTGAGAAAAATTGTATACAATTCCTGAGAAAAAATGTATACAGTTTCTGAGAAAAATTGTATACAGTTTCTAAACAAAATTGTATACAATTCCTGGGAAAAATTGTATACAATTCCTGAGAAAAAATGTATACAGTTTCTGAGAAAAATTGTATACAGTTTCTAAACAAAATTGTATACAATTCCTGAGAAAAAATGTATACAGTTTCTGAGAAAAATTGTATACAATTTCTGAGAAAAATTGTTTACAATTTCTGAGAGAAATTGTATACAATTCCTGAAAAAAATTGTATACAGTTTCTAAACTAAATTGTATACAATTCCTGAGAAAAATTGTATACAATTCCTGAGAAAAATTGTATACAATTCCTGAAAAAAATTGTATACAGTTTCTAAACTAAATTGTATACAATTCCTGAGAAAAATTGTATACAATTTCTGAGAAAAATTGTATACAATTCCTGAGGAAAATTGTATACAATTCCTGATAAAAATTGTATACAATTCCTGATAAAAATTGTTTACAACTCCTGATAAAAATTGTATACAATTTCTGAGAAAAATTGTATACAGTTTCTAAACTAAATTGTATACAATTCCTGAGAAAAATTGTATACAATTCCTGAGAAAAATTGTATACAATTCCTGATAAAAATTGTTTACAACTCCTGATAAAAATTGTATACAATTCCTGGAAAAAATTGTTTACATTTTCTGAGAAAAATTGTATACAATTCCTGAGAAAAATTGTATACAATTCCTGAGAAAAATTGTATACAATTCCTGAGAAAAAATGTATACAGTTTCTGAGAAAAATTGTATACAGTTTCTAAACAAAATTGTATACAATTCCTGAGAAAAATTGTATACAATTCCTGAGAAAAATTGTATACAATTCCTGAGAAAAATTGTATACAATTTCTGAGAAAAATTGTTTACAATTTCTGAGAGAAATTGTATACAATTCCTGAAAAAAATTGTATACAGTTTCTAAACTAAATTGTATACAATTCCTGAGAAAAATTGTATACAATTCCTGAGAAAAATTGTATACAATTCCTGAAAAAAATTGTATACAGTTTCTAAACTAAATTGTATACAATTCCTGAGAAAAATTGTATACAATTCCTGAGAAAAATTGTATACAATTCCTGAGAAAAATTGTATACAATTCCTGAGAAAAATTGTATACAAATTCTGATCAAAATTGTATACAAATCCTGATTAAAATTGTATACAATTCCTGAGAAAAATTGTATACAATTCCTGAGAAAAATTCTATACGATTCCTGAGAAAAATTGTATACAATTCCTGAAAAAAATTGTATACAAATTCTGATCAAAATTGTATACAAATCCTGACTAAAATTGTATACAATTCCTGAAAAAAATTGTATACAATTCCTGAGAAAAATTGTATACAATTCCTGAGAAAAATTGTATACAATTCCTGAGAAAAATTGATTACAAATCCTGATCAAAATTGTATACAATTCCTGAGAAAAATTGTATACAAATCCTGATCAAAATTCTATACAATTCCTGAGAAAAATTGTATACAAATCCTGATCAAAATTGTATACAATTCCTGAAAAAAATTGTATACAAATCCTGATCAAAATTGTATACAATTCCTGAAAAAAATTGTATACAAATCCTGATTAAAATTGTATACAAATCCTGAGAAAAATTGTATACAAATCCTGATTAAAATTGTATACAATTCCTGAGTAAAATTGAATACAAATCCTGATCAAAATTGTATACAATTCCTGAAAAAAATTGTATACAATTCCCGAAAAAAATTGTATACAAATCCTGATCAAAATTCTATACAATTCCTGAGAAAAATTGTATACAAATCCTGATTAAAATTGTATACAATTCCTGAGAAAAATTGTATACAAATCCTGATTAAAATTGTATACAAATCCTGAGAAAAATTGTATACAATTCCTGAGAAAAATTGTATACAATTCCTGAGAAAAATTGTATACAATTCCTGAGAAAAATTCTATACAATTCCTGAGAAAAATTGTATACAATTCCTGAGAAAAATTGTATACAATTCCTGAGAAAAATTGTATACAAATCCTGATTAAAATTGTATACAAATCCTGAGTAAAATTGAATACAAATCCTGATCAAAATTGTATACAATTCCTGAAAAAAATTGTATACAATTCCCGAAAAAAATTGTATACAAATCCTGATCAAAATTCTATACAATTCCTGAGAAAAATTGTATACAAATCCTGATTAAAATTGTATACAAATCCTGAGAAAAATTGTATACAATTCCTGAAAAAAATTGTATACAATTCCCGAAAAAAATTGTATACAAATCCTGATCAAAATTCTATACAATTCCTGAGAAAAATTGTATACAAATCCTGATTAAAATTGTATACAATTCCTGAGAAAAATTGTATACAAATCCTGATCAAAATTGTATACAATTCCTGAGAAAAATTGTATACAATTCCTGATTAAAATTGTATACAATTCCTGATCAAAATTGTATACAATTCCTGAGTAAAATTGAATACAAATCCTGATCAAAATTGTATACAATTCCTGAAAAAAATTGTATACAAATCCTGATCAAAATTCTATACAATTCCTGAGAAAAATTGTATACAAGTCCTGATTAAAATTGTATACAAATCCTGATCAAAATTCTATACAATTCCTGAGAAAAATTGTATACAAATCCTGATTAAAATTGTATACAATTCCTGAGTAAAATTGAATACAAATCCTGAGAAAAATTGTATACAATTCCTGAAAAAAATTGTATACAATTCCCGAAAAAAATTGTATACAAATCCTGATCAAAATTCTATACAATTCCTGAGAAAAATTGTATACAAATCCTGATTAAAATTGTATACAATTCCTGATTAAAATTGTATACAATTCCTGAGAAAAATTGTATACAATTCCTGAGAAAAATTCTATACGATTCCTGAGAAAAATTGTATACAATTCCTGAGAAAAATTGTATACAAATTCTGATCAAAATTGTATACAAATCCTGACTAAAATTGTATACAATTCCTGAAAAAAATTGTATACAATTCCTGAGAAAAATTGTATACAAATCCTGATTAAAATTGTATACAATTCCTGAAAAAAATTCTATACAATTCCTGAGAAAAATTGTATACAAATCCTGATTAAAATTGTATACAAATCCTGAGAAAAATTGTATACAATTCCTGAAAAAAATTGTATACAATTCCCGGAAAAAATTGTATACAAATCCTGATCAAAATTCTATACAATTCCTGAGAAAAATTGTATACAAATCCTGATTAAAATTGTATACAATTCCTGAGAAAAATTGTATACAAATCCTGATTAAAATTGTATACAAATCCTGAGAAAAATTGTATACAATTCCTGAGAAAAATTGTATACAATTCCTGAGAAAAATTGTATACAATTCCTGAGAAAAATTCTATACAATTCCTGAGAAAAATTGTATACAATTCCTGAGAAAAATTGTATACAATTCCTGAGAAAAATTGTATACAAATCCTGATTAAAATTGTATACAAATCCTGAGTAAAATTGAATACAAATCCTGATCAAAATTGTATACAATTCCTGAAAAAAATTGTATACAATTCCCGAAAAAAATTGTATACAAATCCTGATCAAAATTCTATACAATTCCTGAGAAAAATTGTATACAAATCCTGATTAAAATTGTATACAAATCCTGAGAAAAATTGTATACAATTCCTGAAAAAAATTGTATACAATTCCCGAAAAAAATTGTATACAAATCCTGATCAAAATTCTATACAATTCCTGAGAAAAATTGTATACAAATCCTGATTAAAATTGTATACAATTCCTGAGAAAAATTGTATACAAATCCTGATCAAAATTGTATACAATTCCTGAGAAAAATTGTATACAATTCCTGATTAAAATTGTATACAATTCCTGATCAAAATTGTATACAATTCCTGAGTAAAATTGAATACAAATCCTGATCAAAATTGTATACAATTCCTGAAAAAAATTGTATACAAATCCTGATCAAAATTCTATACAATTCCTGAGAAAAATTGTATACAAGTCCTGATTAAAATTGTATACAAATCCTGATCAAAATTCTATACAATTCCTGAGAAAAATTGTATACAAATCCTGATTAAAATTGTATACAATTCCTGAGTAAAATTGAATACAAATCCTGAGAAAAATTGTATACAATTCCTGAAAAAAATTGTATACAATTCCCGAAAAAAATTGTATACAAATCCTGATCAAAATTCTATACAATTCCTGAGAAAAATTGTATACAAATCCTGATTAAAATTGTATACAATTCCTGATTAAAATTGTATACAATTCCTGAGAAAAATTGTATACAATTCCTGAGAAAAATTCTATACGATTCCTGAGAAAAATTGTATACAATTCCTGAGAAAAATTGTATACAAATTCTGATCAAAATTGTATACAAATCCTGACTAAAATTGTATACAATTCCTGAAAAAAATTGTATACAATTCCTGAGAAAAATTGTATACAAATCCTGATTAAAATTGTATACAATTCCTGAAAAAAATTCTATACAATTCCTGAGAAAAATTGTATACAAATCCTGATTAAAATTGTATACAAATCCTGAGAAAAATTGTATACAATTCCTGAAAAAAATTGTATACAATTCCCGAAAAAAATTGTATACAAATCCTGATCAAAATTCTATACAATTCCTGAGAAAAATTGTATACAAATCCTGATTAAAATTGTATACAATTCCTGAGAAAAATTGTATACAAATCCTGATCAAAATTGTATACAATTCCTGAGAAAAATTGTATACAATTCCTGATTAAAATTGTATACAATTCCTGATCAAAATTGTATACAATTCCTGAGTAAAATTGAATACAAATCCTGATCAAAATTGTATACAATTCCTGAAAAAAATTGTATACAAATCCTGATCAAAATTCTATACAATTCCTGAGAAAAATTGTATACAAGTCCTGATTAAAATTGTATACAAATCCTGATCAAAATTCTATACAATTCCTGAGAAAAATTGTATACAAATCCTGATTAAAATTGTATACAATTCCTGAGTAAAATTGAATACAAATCCTGAGAAAAATTGTATACAATTCCTGAAAAAAATTGTATACAATTCCCGAAAAAAATTGTATACAAATCCTGATCAAAATTCTATACAATTCCTGAGAAAAATTGTATACAAATCCTGATTAAAATTGTATACAATTCCTGATTAAAATTGTATACAATTCCTGAGAAAAATTGTATACAATTCCTGAGAAAAATTCTATACGATTCCTGAGAAAAATTGTATACAATTCCTGAGAAAAATTGTATACAAATTCTGATCAAAATTGTATACAAATCCTGACTAAAATTGTATACAATTCCTGAAAAAAATTGTATACAATTCCTGAGAAAAATTGTATACAAATCCTGATTAAAATTGTATACAATTCCTGAAAAAAATTCTATACAATTCCTGAGAAAAATTGTATACAAATCCTGATTAAAATTGTATACAATTCCTGAGTAAAATTGAATACAAATCCTGATCAAAATTGTATACAATTCCTGAAAAAAATTGTATACAAATCCTGATCAAAATTCTATACAATTCCTGAGAAAAATTGTATACAAGTCCTGATTAAAATTGTATACAAATCCTGATCAAAATTCTATACAATTCCTGAGAAAAATTGTATACAAATCCTGATTAAAATTGTATACAATTCCTGAGTAAAATTGAATACAAATCCTGAGAAAAATTGTATACAATTCCTGAAAAAAATTGTATACAATTCCCGAAAAAAATTGTATACAAATCCTGATCAAAATTCTATACAATTCCTGAGAAAAATTGTATACAAATCCTGATTAAAATTGTATACAATTCCTGATTAAAATTGTATACAATTCCTGAGAAAAATTGTATACAATTCCTGAGAAAAATTCTATACGATTCCTGAGAAAAATTGTATACAATTCCTGAGAAAAATTGTATACAAATTCTGATCAAAATTGTATACAAATCCTGACTAAAATTGTATACAATTCCTGAAAAAAATTGTATACAATTCCTGAGAAAAATTGTATACAAATCCTGATTAAAATTGTATACAATTCCTGAAAAAAATTCTATACAATTCCTGAGAAAAATTGTATACAAATCCTGATTAAAATTGTATACAAATCCTGAGAAAAATTGTATACAATTCCTGAAAAAAATTGTATACAATTCCCGAAAAAAATTGTATACAAATCCTGATCAAAATTCTATACAATTCCTGAGAAAAATTGTATACAAATCCTGATTAAAATTGTATACAATTCCTGAGAAAAATTGTATACAAATCCTGATCAAAATTGTATACAATTCCTGAGAAAAATTGTATACAATTCCTGATTAAAATTGTATACAATTCCTGATCAAAATTGTATACAATTCCTGAGTAAAATTGAATACAAATCCTGATCAAAATTGTATACAATTCCTGAAAAAAATTGTATACAAATCCTGATCAAAATTCTATACAATTCCTGAGAAAAATTGTATACAAGTCCTGATTAAAATTGTATACAAATCCTGATCAAAATTCTATACAATTCCTGAGAAAAATTGTATACAAATCCTGATTAAAATTGTATACAATTCCTGAGTAAAATTGAATACAAATCCTGAGAAAAATTGTATACAATTCCTGAAAAAAATTGTATACAATTCCCGAAAAAAATTGTATACAAATCCTGATCAAAATTCTATACAATTCCTGAGAAAAATTGTATACAAATCCTGATTAAAATTGTATACAATTCCTGATTAAAATTGTATACAATTCCTGAGAAAAATTGTATACAATTCCTGAGAAAAATTCTATACGATTCCTGAGAAAAATTGTATACAATTCCTGAGAAAAATTGTATACAAATTCTGATCAAAATTGTATACAAATCCTGACTAAAATTGTATACAATTCCTGAAAAAAATTGTATACAATTCCTGAGAAAAATTGTATACAAATCCTGATTAAAATTGTATACAATTCCTGAAAAAAATTCTATACAATTCCTGAGAAAAATTGTATACAAATCCTGATTAAAATTGTATACAATTCCTGAAAAAAATTGTATACAATTCCTGAGAAAAATTGTATACAATTCCTGAGAAAAATTGTATACAATTCCTGAGAAAAATTGTATACAATTCCTGAGAAAAATTGTATACAAATTCTGATCAAAATTGTATACAAATCCTGATTAAAATTGTATACAATTCCTGAGAAAAATTGTATACAATTCCTGAGAAAAATTCTATACGATTCCTGAGAAAAATTGTATACAATTCCTGAGAAAAATTGTATACAAATTCTGATCAAAATTGTATACAAATCCTGACTAAAATTGTATACAATTCCTGAAAAAAATTGTATACAATTCCTGAGAAAAATTGTATACAATTCCTGAGAAAAATTGTATACAATTCCTGAGAAAAATTGATTACAAATCCTGATCAAAATTGTATACAATTCCTGAAAAAAAATTGTATACAAATCCTGATCAAAATTGTATACAATTCCTGAAAAAAATTGTATACAAATCCTGAGAAAAATTGTATACAAATCCTGAGAAAAATTGTATACAAATCCTGATTAAAATTGTATACAATTCCTGAGTAAAATTGAATACAAATCCTGATCAAAATTGTATACAATTCCTGAAAAAAATTGTATACAATTCCCGAAAAAAATTGTATACAAATCCTGATCAAAATTCTATACAATTCCTGAGAAAAATTGTATACAAATCCTGATTAAAATTGTATACAATTCCTGAGAAAAATTGTATACAAATCCTGATTAAAATTGTATACAAATCCTGAGAAAAATTGTATACAATTCCTGAGAAAAATTGTATACAATTCCTGAGAAAAATTGTATACAATTCCTGAGAAAAATTCTATACAATTCCTGAGAAAAATTGTATACAATTCCTGAGAAAAATTGTATACAATTCCTGAGAAAAATTGTATACAAATCCTGATTAAAATTGTATACAAATCCTGAGTAAAATTGAATACAAATCCTGATCAAAATTGTATACAATTCCTGAAAAAAATTGTATACAATTCCCGAAAAAAATTGTATACAAATCCTGATCAAAATTCTATACAATTCCTGAGAAAAATTGTATACAAATCCTGATTAAAATTGTATACAAATCCTGAGAAAAATTGTATACAATTCCTGAGAAAAATTGTATACAATTCCTGAGAAAAATTGTATACAATTCCTGAGAAAAATTCTATACAATTCCTGAGAAAAATTGTATACAATTCTTGAGAAAAATTGTATACAATTCCTGAGAAAAATTGTATACAAATTCTGATCAAAATTGTATACAATTCCTGAGAAAAATTCTATACAATTCCTGAGAAAAATTGTATACAATTCCTGAGAAAAATTGTATACAAATTCTGATCAAAATTGTATACAAATCCTGATTAAAATTGTATACAATTCCTGAGAAAAATTGTATACAATTCCTGAGAAAAATTGTATACAATTCCTGAGAAAAATTGTATACAATTTCTGAGAAAAATTGATTACAAATCCTGATCAAAATTGTATACAATTCCTGAGAAAAATTGTATACAAATCCTGATCAAAATTCTATACAATTCCTGAGAAAAATTGTATACAAATCCTGATCAAAATTCTATACAATTCCTGAGAAAAATTGTATACAATTTCTGAGAAAAATTGATTACAAATCCTGATCAAAATTGTATACAATTCCTGAGAAAAATTGTATACAAATCCTGATTAAAATTGTATACAAATCCTGAGAAAAATTGTATACAATTCCTGAGAAAAATTGTATACAATTCCTGAGAAAAATTGTATACAATTCCTGAGAAAAATTCTATACAATTCCTGAGAAAAATTGTATACAATTCTTGAGAAAAATTGTATACAATTCCTGAGAAAAATTGTATACAAATTCTGATCAAAATTGTATACAAATCCTGATTAAAATTGTATACAATTCCTGAGAAAAATTGTATACAATTCCTGAGAAAAATTGTATACAATTCCTGAGAAAAATTGTATACAATTCCTGAGAAAAATTGTATACAATTCCTGAGAAAAATTCTATACAATTCCTGAGAAAAATTGTATACAATTCCTGAGAAAAATTGTATACAAATTCTGATCAAAATTGTATACAAATCCTGATTAAAATTGTATACAATTCCTGAGAAAAATTGTATACAATTCCTGAGAAAAATTGTATACAATTCCTGAGAAAAATTGTATACAATTTCTGAGAAAAATTGATTACAAATCCTGATCAAAATTGTATACAATTCCTGAGAAAAATTGTATACAAATCCTGATCAAAATTCTATACAATTCCTGAGAAAAATTGTATACAAATCCTGATCAAAATTCTATACAATTCCTGAGAAAAATTGTATACAATTCCTGAGAAAAATTGTATACAATTCCTGAGAAAAATTGTATACAATTTCTGAGAAAAATTGATTACAAATCCTGATCAAAATTGTATACAATTCCTGAGAAAAATTGTATACAAATCCTGATCAAAATTCTATACAATTCCTGAGAAAAATTGTATACAAATCCTGATCAAAATTCTATACAATTCCTGAGAAAAATTGTATACAATTCCTGAGAAAAATTCTATACAAATTCCGATCAAAATTGTATACAATTCCTGAGAAAAATTGATTACAAATCCTGATCAAAATTGTATACAATTCCTGAGAAAAACTGTATACAAAGCCTGAGAAAAATTGTATACAATTCCTGAGAAAAATTGTATACAAATCCTGATCAAAATTCTATACAATTCCTGAGAAAAATTGTATACATTTCCTGAGAAAAATTGCATACAATTCCTGAGAAAAATTGTATACAAATTCCGATCAAAATTGTATACAATTCCTGAGAAAAATTGATTACAAATCCTGATCAAAATTGTATACAATTCCTGAGAAAAACTGTATACAAAGCCTGAGAAAAATTGTATACAATTCCTGAGAAAAATTGTATACAATTCCTGAAAAAAATTGTATACAATTCCTGAGAAAAATTGTATACAATTCCTGAGAAAAATTGTATACAAATTCCGATCAAAATTGTATACAATTCCTGAGAAAAATTGTATACAATTCCTGAGAAAAATTGTATACAAATTCTGATCAAAATTGTATACAAATCCTGATTAAAATTGTATACAATTCCTGAGAAAAATTGTATACAATTCCTGAGAAAAATTGTATACAATTCCTGAGAAAAATTGTATACAATTTCTGAGAAAAATTGATTACAAATCCTGATCAAAATTGTATACAATTCCTGAGAAAAATTGTATACAAATCCTGATCAAAATTCTATACAATTCCTGAGAAAAATTGTATACAAATCCTGATCAAAATTCTATACAATTCCTGAGAAAAATTGTATACAATTCCTGAGAAAAATTGTATACAATTCCTGAGAAAAATTGTATACAATTTCTGAGAAAAATTGATTACAAATCCTGATCAAAATTGTATACAATTCCTGAGAAAAATTGTATACAAATCCTGATCAAAATTCTATACAATTCCTGAGAAAAATTGTATACAAATCCTGATCAAAATTCTATACAATTCCTGAGAAAAATTGTATACAATTCCTGAGAAAAATTCTATACAAATTCCGATCAAAATTGTATACAATTCCTGAGAAAAATTGATTACAAATCCTGATCAAAATTGTATACAATTCCTGAGAAAAACTGTATACAAAGCCTGAGAAAAATTGTATACAATTCCTGAGAAAAATTGTATACAAATCCTGATCAAAATTCTATACAATTCCTGAGAAAAATTGTATACATTTCCTGAGAAAAATTGCATACAATTCCTGAGAAAAATTGTATACAAATTCCGATCAAAATTGTATACAATTCCTGAGAAAAATTGATTACAAATCCTGATCAAAATTGTATACAATTCCTGAGAAAAACTGTATACAAAGCCTGAGAAAAATTGTATACAATTCCTGAGAAAAATTGTATACAATTCCTGAGAAAAATTGTATACAATTCCTGAGAAAAATTGTATACAATTCCTGAGAAAAATTGTATACAAATTCCGATCAAAATTGTATACAATTCCTGAGAAAAATTGTATACAATTCCTGAGAAAAATTGTATACAAATTCTGATCAAAATTGTATACAATTCCTGAGAAAAATTCTATACAATTCCTGAGAAAAATTGTATACAATTCCTGAGAAAAATTGTATACAATTCCTGAGAAAAATTCTATACAATTCCTGAGAAAAATTCTATACAATTCCTGAGAAAAATTGTATACAAATTCCGATCAAAATTGTATACAATTCCTGAGAAAAATTCAGTACAATTTCTGAGAAAAATTGTATACAATTCCTGAGAAAAATTGTATACAATTCCTGAGAAAAATTGTATACAATTCCTGAGAAAAATTGTATACAATTCCTGAGAAAAATTCTATACAATTCCTGAGAAAAATTGTATACAATTCCTGAGAAAAATTGTATACAATTCCTGAGAAAAATTGTATACAAATTCTGATCAAAATTGTATACAATTCCTGAGAAAAATTCTATACAATTCCTGAGAAAAATTGTATACAATTCCTGAGAAAAATTGTATACAATTCCTGAGAAAAATTGTATACAATTCCTGAGAAAAATTGTATACAAATTCTGATCAAAATTGTATATAAATCCTGATTAAAATTGTATACAATTCCTGAGAAAAATTGTATACAATTCCTGAGAAAAATTGTATACAATTTCTGAGAAAAATTGATTACAAATCCTGATCAAAATTGTATACAATTCCTGAGAAAAATTGTATACAAATCCTGATCAAAATTCTATACAATTCCTGAGAAAAATTGTATACAAATCCTGATCAAAATTCTATACAATTCCTGAGAAAAATTGTATACAAATCCTGATCAAAATTCTATACAATTCCTGAGAAAAATTGTATACAAATCCTGATCAAAATTCTATACAATTCCTGAGAAAAATTGTATACAATTCCTGAGAAAAATTGTATACAATTCCTGAGAAAAATTCTATACAAATTAATATCAAAATTGTATACAATTCCTGAGAAAAATTGATTACAAATCCTGATCAAAATTGTATACAATTCCTGAGAAAAACTGTATACAAAGCCTGAGAAAAATTGTATACAATTCCTGAGAAAAATTGTATACAAATCCTGATCAAAATTCTATACAATTCCTGAGAAAAATTGTATACAATTCCTGAGAAAAATTGCATACAATTCCTGAGAAAAATTGTATACAAATTCCGATCAAAATTGTATACAATTCCTGAGAAAAATTGATTACAAATCCTGATCAAAATTGTATACAATTCCTGAGAAAAACTGTATACAAAGCCTGAGAAAAATTGTATACAATTCCTGAGAAAAATTGTATACAATTCCTGAGAAAAATTGTATACAATTCCTGAGAAAAATTGTATACAAATTCCGATCAAAATTGTATACAATTCCTGAGAAAAATTGTATACAATTCCTGAGAAAAATTGTATACAAATTCTGATCAAAATTGTATACAATTCCTGAGAAAAATTCTATACAATTCCTGAGAAAATATGTATACAATTCCTGAGAAAAATTGTATACAATTCCTGAGAAAAATTCTATACAATTCCTGAGAAAAATTGTATACAAATTCCGATCAAAATTGTATACAATTCCTGAGAAAAATTCAGTACAATTCCTGAGAAAAATTGTATACAATTCCTGAGAAAAATTGTATACAATTCCTGAGAAAAATTGTATACAATTCCTGAGAAAAATTGTATACAATTCCTGAGAAAAATTGTATACAATTCCTGAGAAAAATTGTATACAATTCCTGAGAAAAATTCTATACAATTCCTGAGAAAAATTGTATACAATTCCTGAGAAAAATTGTATACAAATTCTGATCAAAATTGTATACAAATCCTGATTAAAATTGTATACAATTCCTGAGAAAAATTGTATACAATTCCTGAGAAAAATTGTATACAATTCCTGAGAAAAATTGTATACAATTCCTGAGAAAAATTGTATACAAATTCTGATCAAAATTGTATATAAATCCTGATTAAAATTGTATACAATTCCTGAGAAAAATTGTATACAATTTCTGAGAAAAATTGATTACAAATCCTGATCAAAATTGTATACAATTCCTGAGAAAAATTGTATACAAATCCTGATCAAAATTCTATACAATTCCTGAGAAAAATTGTATACAAATCCTGATCAAAATTCTATACAATTCCTGAGAAAAATTGTATACAAATCCTGATCAAAATTCTATACAATTCCTGAGAAAAATTGTATACAAATCCTGATCAAAATTCTATACAATTCCTGAGAAAAATTGTATACAAATCCTGATCAAAATTCTATACAATTCCTGAGAAAAATTGTATACAAATCCTGATCAAAATTCTATACAATTCCTGAGAAAAATTGTATACAATTCCTGAGAAAAATTGCATACAATTCCTGAGAAAAATTGTATACAAATTCCGATCAAAATTGTATACAATTCCTGAGAAAAATTGATTACAAATCCTGATCAAAATTGTATACAATTCCTGAGAAAAACTGTATACAAAGCCTGAGAAAAATTGTATACAATTCCTGAGAAAAATTGTATACAATTCCTGAGAAAAATTGTATACAAATTCCGATCAAAATTGTATACAATTCCTGAGAAAAACTGTATACAAAGCCTGAGAAAAATTGTATACAATTCCTGAGAAAAATTGCATACAATTCCTGAGAAAAATTGTATACAAATTCCGATCAAAATTGTATACAATTCCTGAGAAAAATTGTATACAAATTCTGATCAAAATTGTATACAATTCCTGAGAAAAATTCTATACAATTCCTGAGAAAAATTGTATACAATTCCTGAGAAAAATTGTATACAATTCCTGAGAAAAATTCTATACAATTCCTGAGAAAAATTCTATACAATTCCTGAGAAAAATTGTATACAAATTCCGATCAAAATTGTATACAATTCCTGAGAAAAATTCAGTACAATTCCTGAGAAAAATTGTATACAATTCCTGAGAAAAATTGTATACAATTCCTTAGAAAAATTGTATACAAATTCCGATCAAAATTGTATACAATTCCTGAGAAAAATTGATTACAAATCCTGATCAAAATTGTATACAATTCCTGAGAAAAATTGTATACAAAGCCTGAGAAAAATTGTATACAATTCCTGAGAAAAATTGTATACAATTCCTGAGAAAAATTGTATACAATTCCTGATTAAAATTGTATACAAATCCTGAGAAAAATTGTATACAATTCCTGAGAAAAATTGTATACAATTCCTGAGAAAAATTGTATACAATTCCTGAGAAAAATTCTATACAATTCCTGAGAAAAATTGTATACAATTCTTGAGAAAAATTGTATACAATTCCTGAGAAAAATTGTATACAAATTCTGATCAAAATTGTATACAATTCCTGAGAAAAATTCTATACAATTCCTGAGAAAAATTGTATACAATTCCTGAGAAAAATTGTATACAAATTCTGATCAAAATTGTATACAAATCCTGATTAAAATTGTATACAATTCCTGAGAAAAATTGTATACAATTCCTGAGAAAAATTGTATACAATTCCTGAGAAAAATTGTATACAATTTCTGAGAAAAATTGATTACAAATCCTGATCAAAATTGTATACAATTCCTGAGAAAAATTGTATACAAATCCTGATCAAAATTCTATACAATTCCTGAGAAAAATTGTATACAAATCCTGATCAAAATTCTATACAATTCCTGAGAAAAATTGTATACAATTCCTGAGAAAAATTGTATACAATTCCTGAGAAAAATTGTATACAATTTCTGAGAAAAATTGATTACAAATCCTGATCAAAATTGTATACAATTCCTGAGAAAAATTGTATACAAATCCTGATCAAAATTCTATACAATTCCTGAGAAAAATTGTATACAATTCCTGAGAAAAATTGTATACAATTTCTGAGAAAAATTGATTACAAATCCTGATCAAAATTCTATACAATTCCTGAGAAAAATTGTATACAAATCCTGATCAAAATTCTATACAATTCCTGAGAAAAATTGTATACAATTCCTGAGAAAAATTCTATACAAATTCCGATCAAAATTGTATACAATTCCTGAGAAAAATTGATTACAAATCCTGATCAAAATTGTATACAATTCCTGAGAAAAACTGTATACAAAGCCTGAGAAAAATTGTATACAATTCCTGAGAAAAATTGTATACAAATCCTGATCAAAATTCTATACAATTCCTGAGAAAAATTGTATACATTTCCTGAGAAAAATTGCATACAATTCCTGAGAAAAATTGTATACAAATTCCGATCAAAATTGTATACAATTCCTGAGAAAAATTGATTACAAATCCTGATCAAAATTGTATACAATTCCTGAGAAAAACTGTATACAAAGCCTGAGAAAAATTGTATACAATTCCTGAGAAAAATTGTATACAATTCCTGAGAAAAATTGTATACAATTCCTGAGAAAAATTGTATACAATTCCTGAGAAAAATTGTATACAAATTCCGATCAAAATTGTATACAATTCCTGAGAAAAATTGTATACAATTCCTGAGAAAAATTGTATACAAATTCTGATCAAAATTGTATACAAATCCTGATTAAAATTGTATACAATTCCTGAGAAAAATTGTATACAATTCCTGAGAAAAATTGTATACAATTCCTGAGAAAAATTGTATACAATTTCTGAGAAAAATTGATTACAAATCCTGATCAAAATTGTATACAATTCCTGAGAAAAATTGTATACAAATCCTGATCAAAATTCTATACAATTCCTGAGAAAAATTGTATACAAATCCTGATCAAAATTCTATACAATTCCTGAGAAAAATTGTATACAATTCCTGAGAAAAATTGTATACAATTCCTGAGAAAAATTGTATACAATTTCTGAGAAAAATTGATTACAAATCCTGATCAAAATTGTATACAATTCCTGAGAAAAATTGTATACAAATCCTGATCAAAATTCTATACAATTCCTGAGAAAAATTGTATACAAATCCTGATCAAAATTCTATACAATTCCTGAGAAAAATTGTATACAATTCCTGAGAAAAATTCTATACAAATTCCGATCAAAATTGTATACAATTCCTGAGAAAAATTGATTACAAATCCTGATCAAAATTGTATACAATTCCTGAGAAAAACTGTATACAAAGCCTGAGAAAAATTGTATACAATTCCTGAGAAAAATTGTATACAAATCCTGATCAAAATTCTATACAATTCCTGAGAAAAATTGTATACATTTCCTGAGAAAAATTGCATACAATTCCTGAGAAAAATTGTATACAAATTCCGATCAAAATTGTATACAATTCCTGAGAAAAATTGATTACAAATCCTGATCAAAATTGTATACAATTCCTGAGAAAAACTGTATACAAAGCCTGAGAAAAATTGTATACAATTCCTGAGAAAAATTGTATACAATTCCTGAGAAAAATTGTATACAATTCCTGAGAAAAATTGTATACAATTCCTGAGAAAAATTGTATACAAATTCCGATCAAAATTGTATACAATTCCTGAGAAAAATTGTATACAATTCCTGAGAAAAATTGTATACAAATTCTGATCAAAATTGTATACAATTCCTGAGAAAAATTCTATACAATTCCTGAGAAAAATTGTATACAATTCCTGAGAAAAATTGTATACAATTCCTGAGAAAAATTCTATACAATTCCTGAGAAAAATTCTATACAATTCCTGAGAAAAATTGTATACAAATTCCGATCAAAATTGTATACAATTCCTGAGAAAAATTCAGTACAATTTCTGAGAAAAATTGTATACAATTCCTGAGAAAAATTGTATACAATTCCTGAGAAAAATTGTATACAATTCCTGAGAAAAATTGTATACAATTCCTGAGAAAAATTCTATACAATTCCTGAGAAAAATTGTATACAATTCCTGAGAAAAATTGTATACAATTCCTGAGAAAAATTGTATACAAATTCTGATCAAAATTGTATACAATTCCTGAGAAAAATTCTATACAATTCCTGAGAAAAATTGTATACAATTCCTGAGAAAAATTGTATACAATTCCTGAGAAAAATTGTATACAATTCCTGAGAAAAATTGTATACAAATTCTGATCAAAATTGTATATAAATCCTGATTAAAATTGTATACAATTCCTGAGAAAAATTGTATACAATTCCTGAGAAAAATTGTATACAATTTCTGAGAAAAATTGATTACAAATCCTGATCAAAATTGTATACAATTCCTGAGAAAAATTGTATACAAATCCTGATCAAAATTCTATACAATTCCTGAGAAAAATTGTATACAAATCCTGATCAAAATTCTATACAATTCCTGAGAAAAATTGTATACAAATCCTGATCAAAATTCTATACAATTCCTGAGAAAAATTGTATACAAATCCTGATCAAAATTCTATACAATTCCTGAGAAAAATTGTATACAATTCCTGAGAAAAATTGTATACAATTCCTGAGAAAAATTCTATACAAATTAATATCAAAATTGTATACAATTCCTGAGAAAAATTGATTACAAATCCTGATCAAAATTGTATACCATTCCTGAGAAAAACTGTATACAAAGCCTGAGAAAAATTGTATACAATTCCTGAGAAAAATTGTATACAAATCCTGATCAAAATTCTATACAATTCCTGAGAAAAATTGTATACAATTCCTGAGAAAAATTGCATACAATTCCTGAGAAAAATTGTATACAAATTCCGATCAAAATTGTATACAATTCCTGAGAAAAATTGATTACAAATCCTGATCAAAATTGTATACAATTCCTGAGAAAAACTGTATACAAAGCCTGAGAAAAATTGTATACAATTCCTGAGAAAAATTGTATACAATTCCTGAGAAAAATTGTATACAATTCCTGAGAAAAATTGTATACAAATTCCGATCAAAATTGTATACAATTCCTGAGAAAAATTGTATACAATTCCTGAGAAAAATTGTATACAAATTCTGATCAAAATTGTATACAATTCCTGAGAAAAATTCTATACAATTCCTGAGAAAATATGTATACAATTCCTGAGAAAAATTGTATACAATTCCTGAGAAAAATTCTATACAATTCCTGAGAAAAATTGTATACAAATTCCGATCAAAATTGTATACAATTCCTGAGAAAAATTCAGTACAATTCCTGAGAAAAATTGTATACAATTCCTGAGAAAAATTGTATACAATTCCTGAGAAAAATTGTATACAATTCCTGAGAAAAATTGTATACAATTCCTGAGAAAAATTGTATACAATTCCTGAGAAAAATTCTATACAATTCCTGAGAAAAATTGTATACAATTCCTGAGAAAAATTGTATACAATTCCTGAGAAAAATTGTATACAAATTCTGATCAAAATTGTATACAATTCCTGAGAAAAATTCTATACAATTCCTGAGAAAAATTGTATACAATTCCTGAGAAAAATTGTATACAAATTCTGATCAAAATTGTATACAAATCCTGATTAAAATTGTATACAATTCCTGAGAAAAATTGTATACAATTCCTGAGAAAAATTGTATACAATTCCTGAGAAAAATTGTATACAATTCCTGAGAAAAATTGTATACAAATTCTGATCAAAATTGTATATAAATCCTGATTAAAATTGTATACAATTCCTGAGAAAAATTGTATACAATTCCTGAGAAAAATTGTATACAATTTCTGAGAAAAATTGATTACAAATCCTGATCAAAATTGTATACAATTCCTGAGAAAAATTGTATACAAATCCTGATCAAAATTCTATACAATTCCTGAGAAAAATTGTATACAAATCCTGATCAAAATTCTATACAATTCCTGAGAAAAATTGTATACAAATCCTGATCAAAATTCTATACAATTCCTGAGAAAAATTGTATACAAATCCTGATCAAAATTCTATACAATTCCTGAGAAAAATTGTATACAAATCCTGATCAAAATTCTATACAATTCCTGAGAAAAATTGTATACAAATCCTGATCAAAATTCTATACAATTCCTGAGAAAAATTGTATACAATTCCTGAGAAAAATTGCATACAATTCCTGAGAAAAATTGTATACAAATTCCGATCAAAATTGTATACAATTCCTGAGAAAAATTGATTACAAATCCTGATCAAAATTGTATACAATTCCTGAGAAAAACTGTATACAAAGCCTGAGAAAAATTGTATACAATTCCTGAGAAAAATTGTATACAATTCCTGAGAAAAATTGTATACAAATTCCGATCAAAATTGTATACAATTCCTGAGAAAAACTGTATACAAAGCCTGAGAAAAATTGTATACAATTCCTGAGAAAAATTGCATACAATTCCTGAGAAAAATTGTATACAAATTCCGATCAAAATTGTATACAATTCCTGAGAAAAATTGTATACAAATTCTGATCAAAATTGTATACAATTCCTGAGAAAAATTCTATACAATTCCTGAGAAAAATTGTATACAATTCCTGAGAAAAATTGTATACAATTCCTGAGAAAAATTCTATACAATTCCTGAGAAAAATTCTATACAATTCCTGAGAAAAATTGTATACAAATTCCGATCAAAATTGTATACAATTCCTGAGAAAAATTCAGTACAATTCCTGAGAAAAATTGTATACAATTCCTGAGAAAAATTGTATACAATTCCTGAGAAAAATTGTATACAAATTCCGATCAAAATTGTATACAATTCCTGAGAAAAATTGATTACAAATCCTGATCAAAATTGTATACAATTCCTGAGAAAAATTGTATACAAAGCCTGAGAAAAATTGTATACAATTCCTGAGAAAAATTGTATACAATTCCTGAGAAAAATTGTATACAATTCCTGAGAAAAATTGTATACAATTCCTGAGAAAAATTGTATACAAATTCCGATCAAAATTGTATACAATTCCTGAGAAAAATTGATTACAAATCCTGATCAAAATTGTATACAATTCCTGAGAAAAATTGTATACAAAGCCTGAGAAAAATTGTATACAATTCCTGAGAAAAATTGTATACAATTCCTGAGAAAAATTGTATACAATTCCTGAGAAAAATTGTATACAATTCCTGAGAAAAATTGTATACAAATTCCGATCAAAATTGTATACAATTCCTGAGAAAAATTGTATACAAAGCCTGAGAAAAATTGTATACAATTCCTGAGAAAAATTGTATACAATTCCTGAGAAAAATTGTATACAATTCCTGAGAAAAATTGTATACAATTCCTGAGAAAAATTGTATACAAATTCTGATCAAAATTGTATACAAATCCTGATTAAAATTGTATACAATTCCTGAGAAAAATTGTATACAATTCCTGAGAAAAATTGTATACAAATTCCGATCAAAATTGTATACAATTCCTGAGAAAAATTGTATACAATTCCTGAGAAAAATTGTATACAATTCCTGAGAAAAATTGTATACAATTCCTGAGAAAAATTGTATACAATTCCTGAGAAAAATTGTATACAAATCCTGATCAAAATTCTATACAATTCCTGAGAAAAATTGTATACAAATCCTGATCAAAATTCTATACAATTCCTGAGAAAAATTGTATACAATTCCTGAGAAAAATTGTATACAATTCCTGAGAAAAATTCTATACAATTCCTGAGAAAAATTGCATACAATTCCTGAGAAAAATTGTATACAAATTCCGATCAAAATTGTATACAATTCCTGAGAAAAATTGATTACAAATCCTGATCAAAATTGTATACAATTCCTGAGAAAAACTGTATACAAAGCCTGAGAAAAATTGTATACAATTCCTGAGAAAAATTGTATACAATTCCTGAGAAAAATTGTATACAATTCCTGAGAAAAATTGTATACAATTCCTGAGAAAAATCGTATACAAATTCCGATCAAAATTGTATACAATTCCTGAGAAAAATTGTATACAATTCCTGAGAAAAATTGTATACAAATTCTGATCAAAATTGTATACAATTCCTGAGAAAAATTCTATACAATTCTGAGAAAAATTGTATACAATTCCTGAGAAAAATTAAATACAATTCCTGAGAAAAATTGTATACAATTCCTGAGAAAAATTGTATACAAATTCCGATCAAAATTGTATACAATTCCTGAGAAAAATTGATTACAAATCCTGATCAAAATTGTATACAATTCCTGAGAAAAACTGTATACAAAGCCTGAGAAAAATTGTATACAATTCCTGAGAAAAATTGTATACAATTCCTGAGAAAAATTGTATACAAATTCCGATCAAAATTGTATACAATTCCTGAGAAAAATTGTATACAATTCCTGAGAAAAATTGTATACAATTCCTGAGAAAAATTGTATACAATTCCTGAGAAAAATTGTATACAAATTCTGATCAAAATTGTATACAAATCCTGATTAAAATTGTATACAATTCCTGAGAAAAATTGTATACAATTCCTGAGAAAAATTGTATACAAATTCCGATCAAAATTGTATACAATTCCTGAGAAAAATTGATTACAAATCCTGATCAAAATTGTATACAATTCCTGAGAAAAACTGTATACAAAGCCTGAGAAAAATTGTATACAATTCCTGAGAAAAATTGATTACAAATCCTGATCAAAATTGTATACAATTCCTGAGAAAAACTGTATACAAAGCCTGAGAAAAATTGTATACAATTCCTGAGAAAAATTGTATACAATTCCTGAGAAAAATTGTATACAAATTCCGATCAAAATTGTATACAATTCCTGAGAAAAATTGTATACAATTCCTGAGAAAAATTGTATACAATTCCTGAGAAAAATTGTATACAATTCCTGAGAAAAATTGTATACAAATTCTGATCAAAATTGTATACAAATCCTGATTAAAATTGTATACAATTCCTGAGAAAAATTGTATACAATTCCTGAGAAAAATTGTATACAAATTCCGATCAAAATTGTATACAATTCCTGAGAAAAATTGTATACAATTCCTGAGAAAAATTGTATACAATTCCTGAGAAAAATTGTATACAATTCCTGAGAAAAATTGTATACAATTCCTGAGAAAAATTGTATACAAATCCTGATCAAAATTTTATACAATTCCTGAGAAAAATTGTATACAAATCCTGATCAAAATTCTATACAATTCCTGAGAAAAATTGTATACAATTCCTGAGAAAAATTGTATACAAATTCCGATCAAAATTGTATACAATTCCTGAGAAAAATTCTATACAATTCTGAGAAAAATTGTATACAATTCCTGAGAAAAATTAAATACAATTCCTGAGAAAAATTCTATACAATTCCTGAGAAAAATTCTATACAATTCCTGAGAAAAATTGTATACAAATTCCGATCAAAATTGTATACAATTCCTGAGAAAAATTCAGTACAATTCCTGAGAAAAATTGTATACAATTCCTGAGAAAAATTGTATACAATTCCTGAGAAAAATTGTATACAAATTCCGATCAAAATTGTATACAATTCCTGAGAAAAATTGTATACAAAGCCTGAGAAAAATTGTATACAATTCCTGAGAAAAATTGATTACAAATCCTGATCAAAATTGTATACAATTCCTGAGAAAAATTGTATACAAATTCTGATTAAAATTGTATACAAATCTTGAGAAAAATTGTATACAATTCCTGAGAAAAATTGTATACAAATTCCTGAGAAAAATTGTATACAATTCCTGAGAAAAATTGTATACAATTCCTGAGAAAAATTGTATACAATTCCTGAGAAAAATTGTATACAAATTCCGATCAAAATTGTATACAATTCCTGAGAAAAATTCAGTACAATTCCTGAGAAAAATTGTATACAATTCCTGAGAAAAATTGTATACAATTCCTGAGAAAAATTGTATACAAATTCCGATCAAAATTGTATACAATTCCTGAGAAAAATTGTATACAAAGCCTGAGAAAAATTGTATACAATTCCTGAGAAAAATTGTATACAATTCCTGAGAAAAATTGTATACAATTCCTGAGAAAAATTGATTACAAATCCTGATCAAAATTGTATACAATTCCTGAGAAAAATTGTATACAATTCCTGAGAAAAATTGTATACAAATTCCGATCAAAATTGTATACAATTCCTGAGAAAAATTGATTACAAATCCTGATCAAAATTGTATACAATTCCTGAGAAAAATTGTATACAAATTCTGATTAAAATTGTATACAAATCTTGAGAAAAATTGTATACAATTCCTGAGAAAAATTGTATACAAATTCCTGAGAAAAATTGTATACAATTCCTGAGAAAAATTGTATACAATTCCTGAGAAAAATTGTATACAATTCCTGAGAAAAATTGTATACAAATTCCGATCAAAATTGTATACAATTCCTGAGAAAAATTCAGTACAATTCCTGAGAAAAATTGTATACAATTCCTGAGAAAAATTGTATACAATTCCTGAGAAAAATTGTATACAAATTCCGATCAAAATTGTATACAATTCCTGAGAAAAATTGTATACAAAGCCTGAGAAAAATTGTATACAATTCCTGAGAAAAATTGTATACAATTCCTGAGAAAAATTGTATACAATTCCTGAGAAAAATTGTATACAATTCCTGAGAAAAATTGTATACAATTCCTGAGAAAAATTGTATACAAATTCCGATCAAAATTGTATACAATTCCTGAGAAAAATTGTATACAATTCCTGAGAAAAATTGTATACAATTCCTGAGAAAAATTGTATACAAATTCCGATCAAAATTGTATACAATTCCTGAGAAAAATTGTATACAATTCCTGAGAAAAATTGTATACAATTCCTGAGAAAAATTGTATACAATTCCTGAGAAAAATTGTATACAATTCCTGAGAAAAATTGTATACAATTCCTGAGAAAAATTCTATACAATTCCTGAGAAAAATTGTATACAATTCCTGAGAAAAATTGTATACAAATTCCGATCAAAATTGTATACAATTCCTGAGAAAAATTCAGTACAATTCCTGAGAAAAATTGTATACAAATTCTGATCAAAATTGTATGCAAATCCTGATTAAAATTGTATACAATTCCTGAGAAAAATTGTATACAATTCCTGAGAAAAATTGTATACAATTCCTGATTAAAATTGTATACAAATCCTGAGAAAAATTGTATACAATTCCTGAGAAAAATTGTATACAAATCCTGAGAAAAATTGTATACAAATCCTGAGAAAAATTCTATACAATTTCTGAGAAAAATTGTATACAAATCCTAAGAAAAATTGTATACAATTCCTGAGAAAAATTGTATACAAATCCTGATTAAAATTGTATACAAATCCTGAGTAAAATTGAATACAAATCCTGATCAAAATTGTATACAATTCCTGAAAAAAATTGTATACAAATCCTGATCAAAATTCTATACAATTCCTGAGAAAAATTGTATACAAATCCTGATTAAAATTGTATACAAATCCTGAGAAAAATTGTATACAAATCCTGATCAAAATTGTATACAAATCCTGAGAAAAATTGTATACAAATTCTGATCAAAATTGTATACAATTCCTCAGAAAAATTGTATACAAATTCTGATCAAAATTGTATACAATTCCTGAGAAAAATTCTATACAATTCCTGAGAAAAATTGTATACAATTCCTTAGAAAAATTGTATACAATTCCTGAGAAAAATTGTATACAATTCCTGAGAAAAATTGTATACAATTCCTGAGAAAAATTGTATACAATTCCTGAGAAAAATTGTATACAAATTCTGATCAAAATTGTATACAAATCCTGATTAAAATTGTATACAATTCCTGAGAAAAATTGTATACAATTCCTGAGAAAAATTGTATACAATTCCTGAGAAAAATTGTATACAAATTCTGATCAAAATTGTATACAAATCCTGAGAAAAATTGTATACAAATCCTGAGAAAAATTGTATACAATTCCTGAGAAAAATTGTATACAATTCCTGAGAAAAATTGTATACAAATCCTGATTAAAATTGTATACAATTCCTGAGAAAAATTCTATACAATTCCTGAGAAAAATTGTATACAAATCCTGATTAAAATTGTATACAAATCCTGATTAAAATTGTATACAATTCCTGAGAAAAATTGTATACAATTCCTGAGAAAAATTGTATACAATTCCTGAGAAAAATTGTATACAATTCCTGAGAAAAATTGATTACAAATCCTGATCAAAATTGTATACAATTCCTGAGAAAAATTGTATACAATTCCTGAGAAAAATTGTATACAAATTCTGATCAAAATTGTATACAAATCCTGAGAAAAATTGTATACAAATCCTGAGAAAAATTCTATACAATTCCTGAGAAAAATTGTATACAAATCCTGATCAAAATTGTATACAATTTCTGAGAAAAATTGTATACAAATCCTGATTAAAATTCTAAACAATTCCTGAGAAAAATTCTATACAAATTCCGATCAAAATTGTATACAATTCCTGAGAAAAATTCAGTACAATTCCTGAGAAAAATTGTATACAAATTCTGATCAAAATTGTATGCAAATCCTGATTAAAATTGTATACAATTCCTGAGAAAAATTGTATACAATTCCTGAGAAAAATTGTATACAATTCCTGATTAAAATTGTATACAAATCCTGAGAAAAATTGTATACAATTCCTGAGAAAAATTGTATACAAATCCTGAGAAAAATTGTATACAAATCCTGAGAAAAATTCTATACAATTTCTGAGAAAAATTGTATACAAATCCTAAGAAAAATTGTATACAATTCCTGAGAAAAATTGTATACAAATCCTGATTAAAATTGTATACAAATCCTGAGTAAAATTGAATACAAATCCTGATCAAAATTGTATACAATTCCTGAAAAAAATTATATACAAATCCTGATCAAAATTCTATACAATTCCTGAGAAAAATTGTTTACAAATCCTGATTAAAATTGTATACAAATCCTGAGAAAAATTGTATACAAATCCTGATCAAAATTGTATACAAATCCTGAGAAAAATTGTATACAAATTCTGATCAAAATTGTATACAATTCCTCAGAAAAATTGTATACAAATTCTGATCAAAATTGTATACAATTCCTGAGAAAAATTCTATACAATTCCTGAGAAAAATTGTATACAATTCCTTAGAAAAATTGTATACAATTCCTGAGAAAAATTGTATACAATTCCTGAGAAAAATTGTATACAATTCCTGAGAAAAATTGTATACAATTCCTGAGAAAAATTGTATACAAATTCTGATCAAAATTGTATACAAATCCTGATTAAAATTGTATACAATTCCTGAGAAAAATTGTATACAATTCCTGAGAAAAATTGTATACAATTCCTGAGAAAAATTGTATACAAATTCTGATCAAAATTGTATACAAATCCTGAGAAAAATTGTATACAAATCCTGAGAAAAATTGTATACAATTCCTGAGAAAAATTGTATACAATTCCTGAGAAAAATTGTATACAAATCCTGATTAAAATTGTATACAATTCCTGAGAAAAATTCTATACAATTCCTGAGAAAAATTGTATACAAATCCTGATTAAAATTGTATACAAATCCTGATTAAAATTGTATACAATTCCTGAGAAAAATTGTATACAATTCCTGAGAAAAATTGTATACAATTCCTGAGAAAAATTGTATACAATTCCTGAGAAAAATTGATTACAAATCCTGATCAAAATTGTATACAATTCCTGAGAAAAATTGTATACAATTCCTGAGAAAAATTGTATACAAATTCTGATCAAAATTGTATACAAATCCTGAGAAAAATTGTATACAAATCCTGAGAAAAATTCTATACAATTCCTGAGAAAAATTGTATACAAATCCTGATCAAAATTGTATACAATTTCTGAGAAAAATTGTATACAAATCCTGATTAAAATTCTAAACAATTCCTGAGAAAAATTCTATACAATTCCTGAGAAAAATTGTATACAAATCCTGATCAAAATTCTATACAATTCCTGAGAAAAATTGTATACAAATACTGATCAAAATTCTATACAATTCCTGAGAAAAATTGTATACAAATCCTGAGAAAAATTGTATACAATTCCTGAGAAAAATTGTATACAAATCCTGAGAAAAATTGTATACAAATCCTGATTAAAATTGTATACAAATCCTGAGAAAAATTGTATACAAATCCTGATCAAAATTCTATACAATTCCTGAGAAAAATTGTATACAAATCCTGAGAAAAAATCTATACAATTCCTGAGAAAAATTGTATACAAATCCTGATTAAAATTGTATACAAATCCTGAGAAAAATTGTATACAATTCCTGAGAAAAATTGTATACAATTCCTGAGAAAAATTGTATACAATTCCTGAGAAAAATTGTATACAAATCCTGATCAAAATTCTATACAATTCCTGAGAAAAATTGTATACAAATCCTGATTAAAATTGTATACAAATCCTGAGAAAAATTGTATACAAATCCTGAGAAAAATTGTATACAATTCCTGAGAAAAATTGTATACAAATTCTGATCAAAATTGTATACAAATCCTGATTAAAATTGTATACAATTCCTGAGAAAAATTGTATACAAATCCTGATTAAAATTGTATACAATTCCTGAGAAAAATTGTATACAAATCCTGATTAAAATTGTATACAAATCCTGAGAAAAATTGTATACAAATTCTGATCAAAATTGTATACAAATCCTGATTAAAATTGTATACAAATCCGGAAAAAAATTGTATACAATTCCTGAGAAAAATTGTATACAAATTCTGATCAAAATTGTATACAATTCCTGAGAAAAATTGTATACAAATTCTGATCAAAATTGTATACAAATCCTGAGAAAAATTGTATACATGTCCTGAGTAAAATTGAATACAAATCCTGATCAAAATTGTATACAATTCCTGAAAAAAATTGTATACAAATCCTGATCAAAATTCGATACAATTCCTGAGAAAAATTGTATACAAATCCTGATTAAAATTGTATACAATTCCTGAGAAAAATTGTATTTAAATCCTGATTAAAATTGTATACAAATCCTGAGAAAAATTGTATACAATTCCTGAGAAAAATTGTATACAAATTCTGATCAAAATTGTATACAATTCCTGAGAAAAATTCTATACAATTCCTGAGAAAAATTGTATACAATTCCTGAGAAAAATTGTATACAATTCCTGAGAAAAATTGTATACAAATCCTGAGAAAAATTCTATACAATTCCTGAGAAAAATTGTATACAAATCCTGATCAAAATTGTATACAATTTCTGAGAAAAATTGTATACAAATCCTGATTAAAATTCTAAACAATTCCTGAGAAAAATTCTATACAATTCCTGAGAAAAATTGTATACAAATCCTGATCAAAATTCTATACAATTCCTGAGAAAAATTGTATACAAATACTGATCAAAATTCTATACAATTCCTGAGAAAAATTGTATACAAATCCTGAGAAAAATTGTATACAATTCCTGAGAAAAATTGTATACAAATCCTGAGAAAAATTGTATACAAATCCTGATTAAAATTGTATACAAATCCTGAGAAAAATTGTATACAAATCCTGATCAAAATTCTATACAATTCCTGAGAAAAATTGTATACAAATCCTGAGAAAAAATCTATACAATTCCTGAGAAAAATTGTATACAAATTCTGATCAAAATTGTATACAAATCCTGATTAAAATTGTATACAATTCCTGAGAAAAATTGTATACAAATCCTGATTAAAATTGTATACAATTCCTGAGAAAAATTGTATACAAATCCTGATTAAAATTGTATACAAATCCTGAGAAAAATTGTATACAAATTCTGATCAAAATTGTATACAAATCCTGATTAAAATTGTATACAATTCCTGAGAAAAATTGAATACAAATTCTGATCAAAATTGTATACAAATCCGGAGAAAAATTGTATACAATTCCTGAGAAAAATTGTATACAAATTCTGATCAAAATTGTATACAATTCCTGAGAAAAATTGTATACAAATTCTGATCAAAATTGTATACAAATCCTGAGAAAAATTGTATACATGTCCTGAGTAAAATTGAATACAAATCCTGATCAAAATTGTATACAATTCCTGAAAAAAATTGTATACAAATCCTGATCAAAATTCGATACAATTCCTGAGAAAAATTGTATACAAATCCTGATTAAAATTGTATACAATTCCTGAGAAAAATTGTATTTAAATCCTGATTAAAATTGTATACAAATCCTGAGAAAAATTGTATACAATTCCTGAGAAAAATTGTATACAAATTCTGATCAAAATTGTATACAATTCCTGAGAAAAATTCTATACAATTCCTGAGAAAAATTGTATACAATTCCTGAGAAAAATTGTATACAATTCCTGAGAAAAATTGTATACAATTCCTGAGAAAAATTGTATACAATTCCTGAGAAAAATTGTATACAATTCCTGAGAAAAATTGTATACAATTCCTGAGAAAAATTGATTACAAATCCTGATCAAAATTGTATACAATTCCTGAGAAAAATTGTATACAATTCCTGAGAAAAATTGTATACAAATCCTGATCAAAATTCTATACAATTCCTGAGAAAAATTGTATACAAATCCTGATCAAAATTGTATACAATTCCTGAGAAAAATTGTATACAAATCCTGATCAAAATTCTATACAATTCCTGAGAAAAATTGTATACAAATCCTGAGAAAAATTGTATACAATTCCTGAGAAAAATTGTATACAAATCCTGATTAAAATTGTATACAAATCCTGAGAAAAATTGTATACAATTCCTGAGAAAAATTGTATACAAAGCCTGATCAAAATTCTATACAATTCCTGAGAAAAATTGTATACAAATCCTGAGAAAAATTGAATACAATTCCTGAGAAAAATTGTATACAAATCCTGATCAAAATTGTATACAAATCCTGAGTAAAATTGAATACAAATCCTGATTAAAATTGTATACAAATCCTGAGTAAAATTGAATACAAATCCTGATTAAAATTGTATACAAATCCTGAGTAAAATTGAATACAAATCCTGATCAAAATTGTATACAATTCCTGAAAAAAATTGTATACAAATCCTGATCAAAATTCTATACAATTCCTGAGAAAAATTGTATACAATTCCTGAGAAAAATTGTATATAAATCCTGATTAAAATTGTATACAAATCCTGAGAAAAATTGTATACAATTCCTGAAAAAAATTGTATACAAATCCTGATCAAAATTCTATACAATTCCTGAGAAAAATTGTATACAAATCCTGATCAAAATTGTATACAAATCCTGAGAAAAATTGTATACAATTCCTGAGAAAAATTGTGTACAAATCCTGATCAAAATTGTATACAAATCCTGATTAAAATTGTATACAATTCCTGAGAAAAATTGTATACAATTCCTGAGAAAAATTGTATACAAATCCTGATCAAAATTGTATACAAATCCTGAGAAAAATTGTATACAATTCCTGAGAAAAATTGTATACAATTCCTGAGAAAAATTGTATACAATTCCTGAGAAAAATTGTATACAATTCCTGAGAAAAATTGTATACAATTCCTGAGAAAAATTGTATACAAATTCTGATCAAAATTGTATACAAATCCTGATTAAAATTGTATACAAATCCTGAGAAAAATTGTATACAAATTCTGATCAAAATTGTATACAAATCCTGATTAAAATTGTATACAATTCCTGAGAAAAATTGAATACAAATTCTGATCAAAATTGTATACAAATCCGGAGAAAAATTGTATACAATTCCTGAGAAAAATTGTATACAAATTCTGATCAAAATTGTATACAATTCCTGAGAAAAATTGTATACAAATTCTGATCAAAATTGTATACAAATCCTGAGAAAAATTGTATACATGTCCTGAGTAAAATTGAATACAAATCCTGATCAAAATTGTATACAATTCCTGAAAAAAATTGTATACAAATCCTGATCAAAATTCGATACAATTCCTGAGAAAAATTGTATACAAATCCTGATTAAAATTGTATACAATTCCTGAGAAAAATTGTATTTAAATCCTGATTAAAATTGTATACAAATCCTGAGAAAAATTGTATACAATTCCTGAGAAAAATTGTATACAAATTCTGATCAAAATTGTATACAATTCCTGAGAAAAATTCTATACAATTCCTGAGAAAAATTGTATACAATTCCTGAGAAAAATTGTATACAATTCCTGAGAAAAATTGTATACAATTCCTGAGAAAAATTGTATACAATTCCTGAGAAAAATTGTATACAATTCCTGAGAAAAATTGTATACAATTCCTGAGAAAAATTGATTACAAATCCTGATCAAAATTGTATACAATTCCTGAGAAAAATTGTATACAATTCCTGAGAAAAATTGTATACAAATCCTGATCAAAATTCTATACAATTCCTGAGAAAAATTGTATACAAATCCTGATCAAAATTGTATACAATTCCTGAGAAAAATTGTATACAAATCCTGATCAAAATTCTATACAATTCCTGAGAAAAATTGTATACAAATCCTGAGAAAAATTGTATACAATTCCTGAGAAAAATTGTATACAAATCCTGATTAAAATTGTATACAAATCCTGAGAAAAATTGTATACAATTCCTGAGAAAAATTGTATACAAAGCCTGATCAAAATTCTATACAATTCCTGAGAAAAATTGTATACAAATCCTGAGAAAAATTGAATACAATTCCTGAGAAAAATTGTATACAAATCCTGATCAAAATTGTATACAAATCCTGAGTAAAATTGAATACAAATCCTGATTAAAATTGTATACAAATCCTGAGTAAAATTGAATACAAATCCTGATTAAAATTGTATACAAATCCTGAGTAAAATTGAATACAAATCCTGATCAAAATTGTATACAATTCCTGAAAAAAATTGTATACAAATCCTGATCAAAATTCTATACAATTCCTGAGAAAAATTGTATACAATTCCTGAGAAAAATTGTATATAAATCCTGATTAAAATTGTATACAAATCCTGAGAAAAATTGTATACAATTCCTGAAAAAAATTGTATACAAATCCTGATCAAAATTCTATACAATTCCTGAGAAAAATTGTATACAATTCCTGAGAAAAATTGTATACAATTCCTGAGAAAAATTGTATACAATTCCTGAGAAAAATTGTATACAATTCCTGAGAAAAATTGTATACAATTCCTGAGAAAAATTGTATACAATTCCTGAGAAAAATTGTATACAAATCCTGATTAAAATTGTATACAATTCCTGAGAAAAATTGTATACAATTCCTGAGAAAAATTGTATACAATTCCTGAGAAAAATTGTATACAATTCCTGAGAAAAATTGTATACAATTCCTGAGAAAAATTGTATACAAATTCTGATCAAAATTGTATACAAATCCTGATTAAAATTGTATACAATTCCTGAGAAAAATTGTATACAATTCCTGAGAAAAATTCTATACAATTCCTGAGAAAAATTGTATACAATTCCTTAGAAAAATTGTATACAATTCCTGAGAAAAATTGTATACAATTCCTGAGAAAAATTGTATACAAATTCTGATCAAAATTGTATACAAATCCTGATTAAAATTGTATACAAATCCTGATTAAAATTGTATACAATTCCTGAGAAAAATTGTATACAAATCCTGAGAAAAATTGTATACATGTCCTGAGTAAAATTGAATACAAATCCTGATCAAAATTGTATACAATTCCTGAAAAAAATTGTATACAAATCCTGATCAAAATTCTATACAATTCCTGAGAAAAATTGTATACAAATCCTGATTAAAATTGTATACAAACCCTGAGAAAAATTGTATACAATTCCTGAGAAAAATTGTATACAAATTCTGATCAAAATTGTATACAATTCCTGAGAAAAATTCTATACAATTCCTGAGAAAAATTGTATACAATTCCTGAGAAAAATTGTATACAATTCCTGAGAAAAATTGTATACAAATTCTGATCAAAATTGTATACAATTCCTGAGAAAAATTCTATACAATTCCTGAGAAAAATTGTATACAATTCCTGAGAAAAATTGTATACAAATTCTGATTAAAATTGTATACAAATCCTGATTAAAATTGTATACAATTCCTGAGAAAAATTGTATACAAATTCTGATTAAAATTGTATACAAATCCTGATTAAAATTGTATACAATTCCTGAGAAAAATTCTATACAATTCCTGAGAAAAATTGTATACAATTCCTGAGAAAAATTGTATACAAATTCTGATTAAAATTGTATACAAATCCTGATTAAAATTGTATACAATTCCTGAGAAAAATTCTATACAATTCCTGAGAAAAATTGTATACAATTCCTGAGAAAAATTCTATACAATTCCTGATTAAAATTGTATACAATTCCTGAGAAAAATTGTATACAATTCCTGAGAAAAATTGTATACAATTCCTGAGAAAAATTGTATACAAATTCTGATCAAAATTGTATACAAATCCTGATTAAAATTGTATACAATTCCTGAGAAAAATTGTATACAATTCCTGAGAAAAATTGTATACAATTCCTGAGAAAAATTCTATACAATTCCTGATTAAAATTGTATACAATTCCTGAGAAAAATTGTATACAATTCCTGAGAAAAATTGTATACAATTCCTGAGAAAAATTGTATACAATTCCTGAGAAAAATTGTATACAATTCCTGAGAAAAATTGTATACAAATTCTGATCAAAATTGTATACAAATCCTGATTAAAATTGTATACAATTCCTGAGAAAAATTGTATACAATTCCTGAGAAAAATTGTATACAATTCCTGAAAAAAATTGTTTACAATTTCTGAGAAAAATTGTATACAATTCCTGAGAAAAATTGTATACAAATTCTGACCAAAATTGTATACAAATCCTGATTAAAATTGTATACAATTCCTGAGAAAAATTCTATACAATTCCTGAGAAAAATTGTATACAAATTCTGATTAAAATTGTATACAAATCCTGATTAAAATTGTATACAATTCCTGAGAAAAATTCTATACAATTCCTGAGAAAAATTGTATACAATTCCTGAGAAAAATTGTATACAAATTCTGATCAAAATTGTATACAAATCCTGATTAAAATTGTATACAATTCCTGAGAAAAATTGTATACAATTCCTGAGAAAAATTGTATACAATTCCTGAGAAAAATTGTATACAATTCCTGAGAAAAATTGTATACAATTCCTGAGAAAAATTCTATACAATTCCTGATTAAAATTGTATACAATTCCTGAGAAAAATTGTATACAATTCCTGAGAAAAATTGTATACAAATTCTGATTAAAATTGTATACAAATCCTGATTAAAATTGTATACAATTCCTGAGAAAAATTCTATACAATTCCTGAGAAAAATTGTATACAATTCCTGAGAAAAATTCTATACAATTCCTGATTAAAATTGTATACAATTCCTGAGAAAAATTGTATACAATTCCTGAGAAAAATTGTATACAATTCCTGAGAAAAATTGTATACAAATTCTGATCAAAATTGTATACAAATCCTGATTAAAATTGTATACAATTCCTGAGAAAAATTGTATACAATTCCTGAGAAAAATTGTATACAATTCCTGAGAAAAATTCTATACAATTCCTGATTAAAATTGTATACAATTCCTGAGAAAAATTGTATACAATTCCTGAGAAAAATTGTATACAATTCCTGAGAAAAATTGTATACAATTCCTGAGAAAAATTGTATACAATTCCTGAGAAAAATTGTATACAAATTCTGATCAAAATTGTATACAAATCCTGATTAAAATTGTATACAATTCCTGAGAAAAATTGTATACAATTCCTGAGAAAAATTGTATACAATTCCTGAAAAAAATTGTTTACAATTTCTGAGAAAAATTGTATACAATTCCTGAGAAAAATTGTATACAAATTCTGACCAAAATTGTATACAAATCCTGATTAAAATTGTATACAATTCCTGAGAAAAATTCTATACAATTCCTGAGAAAAATTGTATACAAATTCTGATTAAAATTGTATACAAATCCTGATTAAAATTGTATACAATTCCTGAGAAAAATTCTATACAATTCCTGAGAAAAATTGTATACAATTCCTGAGAAAAATTGTATACAAATTCTGATCAAAATTGTATACAAATCCTGATTAAAATTGTATACAATTCCTGAGAAAAATTGTATACAATTCCTGAGAAAAATTGTATACAATTCCTGAGAAAAATTGTATACAATTCCTGAGAAAAATTCTATACAATTCCTGATTAAAATTGTATACAATTCCTGAGAAAAATTGTATACAATTCCTGATTAAAATTGTATACAATTCCTGAGAAAAATTGTATACAATTCCTGAGAAAAATTGTATACAAATCCTGATTAAAATTGTATACAATTCCTGAGAAAAATTCTATACAATTCCTGATTAAAATTGTATACAATTCCTGAGAAAAATTGTATACAATTCCTGAGAAAAATTGTATACAAATTCTGATCAAAATTGTATACAAATCCTGATTAAAATTGTATACAATTCCTGAGAAAAATTGTATACAATTCCTGAGAAAAATTCTATACAATTCCTGAGAAAAATTGTATACAATTCCTGAGAAAAATTGTATACAAATTCTGATCAAAATTGTATACAAATCCTGATTAAAATTGTAAACAATTCCTGAGAAAAATTGTATACAATTCCTGAGAAAAATTGTATACAATTCCTGAGAAAAATTGTATACAATTCCTGAGAAAAATTGTTTACAATTTCTGAGAAAAATTGTATACAATTCCTGAGAAAAATTGTATACAAATTCTGATTAAAATTGTATACAAATCCTGATTAAAATTGTATACAATTCCTGAGAAAAATTGTATACAATTCCTGAGAAAAATTCTATACAATTCCTGAGAAAAATTGTATACAATTCCTGAGAAAAATTCTATACAATTCCTGAGAAAAATTGTATACAATTCCTGAGAAAAATTGTATACAAATTCTGATCAAAATTGTATACAAATCCTGATTAAAATTGTATACAATTCCTGAGAAAAATTGATTACAAATCCTGATCAAAATTGTATACAACTCCTGAGAAAAATTGTATACAAATCCTGATCAAAATTGTATACAATTCCTGAGAAAAATTGATTACAAATCCTGATCAAAATTGTATACAATTCCTGAGAAAAATTGTATACAAATCCTGATCAAAATTCTATACAATTCCTGAGAAAAATTGTATACAAATCCTGAGAAAAATTGTATACAATTCCTGAGAAAAAATGTATACAATTCCTGAGAAAAATTGTATACAAAGCCTGATCAAAATTGTATACAATTCCTGAGAAAAATTGTATACAAATCCTGATCAAAATTGTATACAAATCCTGATTAAAATTGTATACAAATCCTGAGTAAAATTGAATACAAATCCTGATCAAAATTGTATACAATTCCTGAAAAAAATTGTATACAAATCCTGGTCAAAATTGTATACAATTCCTGAGAAAAATTGTATACAAATTCTGATTAAAATTGTATACAAATCTTGAGAAAAATTGTATACAATTCCTGAGAAAAATTGTATACAAATTCTGATCAAAATTGTATACAATTCCTGAGAAAAATTCTATACAATTCCTGAGAAAAATTGTATACAATTCCTTAGAAAAATTGTATACAATTCCTGAGAAAAATTCTATACAATTCCTGAGAAAAATTGTATACAATTCCTGAGAAAAATTGTATACAAATTCTGATCAAAATTGTATACAAATCCTGATTAAAATTGTATACAATTCCTGAGAAAAATTGTATACAAATTCTGATCAAAATTGTATACAAATCCTGATTAAAATTGTATACAATTCCTGAGAAAAATTGTATACAATTCCTGAGAAAAATTCTATACAATTCCTGAGAAAAATTGTATACAATTCCTGAAAAAAATTGTTTACAATTTCTGAGAAAAATTGTATACAATTCCTGAGAAAAATTGTATACAAATTCTGACCAAAATTGTATACAATTCCTGAGAAAAATTCTATACAATTCCTGATTAAAATTGTATACAATTCCTGAGAAAAATTCTATACAATTCCTGAGAAAAATTGTATACAAATTCTGATTAAAATTGTATACAAATCCTGATTAAAATTGTATACAATTCCTGAGAAAAATTCTATACAATTCCTGAGAAAAATTGTATACAATTCCTGAGAAAAATTGTATACAAATTCTGATCAAAATTGTATACAATTCCTGAGAAAAATTCTATACAATTCCTGAGAAAAATTGTATACAATTCCTTAGAAAAATTGTATACAATTCCTGAGAAAAATTCTATACAATTCCTGAGAAAAATTGTATACAATTCCTGAGAAAAATTGTATACAAATTCTGATCAAAATTGTATACAAATCCTGATTAAAATTGTATACAATTCCTGAGAAAAATTGTATACAAATTCTGATCAAAATTGTATACAAATCCTGATTAAAATTGTATACAATTCCTGAGAAAAATTGTATACAATTCCTGAGAAAAATTCTATACAATTCCTGAGAAAAATTGTTTACAATTTCTGAGAAAAATTGTATACAATTCCTGAGAAAAATTGTATACAAATTCTGACCAAAATTGTATACAAATCCTGATTAAAATTGTATACAATTCCTGAGAAAAATTCTATACAATTCCTGAGAAAAATTGTATACAAATTCTGATTAAAATTGTATACAAATCCTGATTAAAATTGTATACAATTCCTGAGAAAAATTCTATACAATTCCTGAGAAAAATTGTATACAATTCCTGAGAAAAATTGTATACAATTCCTGAGAAAAATTCTATACAATTCCTGATTAAAATTGTATACAATTCCTGAGAAAAATTGTATACAATTCCTGAGAAAAATTGTATACAATTCCTGAGAAAAATTGTATACAATTCCTGAGAAAAATTGTATACAATTCCTGAGAAAAATTCTATACAATTCCTGATTAAAATTGTATACAATTCCTGAGAAAAATTGTATACAATTCCTGAGAAAAATTGTATACAATTCCTGAGAAAAATTGTATACAATTCCTGAGAAAAATTCTATACAATTCCTGATTAAAATTGTATACAATTCCTGAGAAAAATTGTATACAATTCCTGAGAAAAATTGTATACAATTCCTGAGAAAAATTGTATACAATTCCTGAGAAAAATTCTATACAATTCCTGATTAAAATTGTATACAATTCCTGAGAAAAATTCTATACAATTCCTGAGAAAAATTGTATACAAATTCTGATTAAAATTGTATACAATTCCTGAGAAAAATTCTATACAATTCCTGAGAAAAATTGTATACAATTCCTGAGAAAAATTGTATACAATTCCTGAGAAAAATTGTATACAATTCCTGAGAAAAATTGTATACAATTCCTGATTAAAATTGTATACAATTCCTGAGAAAAATTGTATACAATTCCTGAGAAAAACTGTATACAAATCCTGATTAAAATTGTATACAATTCCTGAGAAAAATTCTATACAATTCCTGATTAAAATTGTATACAATTCCTGAGAAAAATTGTATACAATTCCTGAGAAAAATTGTATACAAATTCTGATCAAAATTGTATACAAATCCTGATTAAAATTGTATACAATTCCTGAGAAAAATTGTATACAATTCCTGAGAAAAATTCTATACAATTCCTGAGAAAAATTGTATACAATTCCTGAGAAAAATTGTATACAAATTCTGATCAAAATTGTATACAAATCCTGATTAAAATTGTATACAATTCCTGAGAAAAATTGTATACAATTCCTGAGAAAAATTGTATACAATTCCTGAGAAAAATTGTATACAATTCCTGAGAAAAATTGTTTACAATTTCTGAGAAAAATTGTATACAATTCCTGAGAAAAATTGTATACAAATTCTGATTAAAATTGTATACAAATCCTGATTAAAATTGTATACAATTCCTGAGAAAAATTCTATACAATTCCTGAGAAAAATTGTATACAATTCCTGAGAAAAATTGTATACAAATTCTGATCAAAATTGTATACAAATCCTGATTAAAATTGTATACAATTCCTGAGAAAAATTGTATACAATTCCTGAGAAAAATTGTATACAAATTCTGATTAAAATTGTATACAAATCCTGATTAAAATTGTATACAATTCCTGAGAAAAATTGTATACAATTCCTGAGAAAAATTGTATACAATTCCTGAGAAAAATTCTATACAATTCCTGATTAAAATTGTATACAATTCCTGAGAAAAATTGTATACAATTCCTGAGAAAAATTGTATACAATTCCTGAGAAAAATTGTATACAATTCCTGAGAAAAATTGTATACAATTCCTGAGAAAAATTGTATACAATTCCTGAGAAAAATTGTATACAAATTCTGATCAAAATTGTATACAATTCCTGAGAAAAATTGTATACAAATTCTGATCAAAATTGTATACAAATCCTGATTAAAATTGTATACAATTCCTGAGAAAAATTGTATACAATTCCTGAGAAAAATTGTATACAAATTCTGATTAAAATTGTATACAAATCCTGATTAAAATTGTATACAATTCCTGAGAAAAATTGTATACAATTCCTGAGAAAAATTGTATACAATTCCTGAGAAAAATTCTATACAATTCCTGATTAAAATTGTATACAATTCCTGATTAAAATTGTATACAATTCCTGAGAAAAATTGTATACAATTCCTGAGAAAAATTGTATACAATTCCTGAGAAAAATTGTATACAATTCCTGAGAAAAATTGTATACAATTCCTGAGAAAAATTGTATACAATTCCTGAGAAAAATTGTATACAAATTCTGATCAAAATTGTATACAATTCCTGAGAAAAATTGTATACAAATTCTGAGAAAAATTGTATACAATTCCTGAGAAAAATTGTATACAAATTCTGATCAAAATTGTATACAATTCCTGAGAAAAATTGTATACAAATTCTGATCAAAATTGTATACAATTCCTGAGAAAAATTGTATACAAATTCTGATCAAAATTGTATACAAATCCTGATTAAAATTGTATACAATTCCTGAGAAAAATTGTATACAATTCCTGAGAAAAATTGTATACAAATTCTGATTAAAATTGTATACAAATCCTGATTAAAATTGTATACAATTCCTGAGAAAAATTGTATACAATTCCTGAGAAAAATTGTATACAATTCCTGAGAAAAATTGTATACAATTCCTGAGAAAAATTCTATACAATTCCTGATTAAAATTGTATACAATTCCTGATTAAAATTGTATACAATTCCTGAGAAAAATTGTATACAATTCCTGAGAAAAATTGTATACAATTCCTGAGAAAAATTGTATACAATTCCTGAGAAAAATTGTATACAATTCCTGAGAAAAATTGTATACAATTCCTGAGAAAAATTGTATACAAATTCTGATCAAAATTGTATACAATTCCTGAGAAAAATTGTATACAAATTCTGATCAAAATTGTATACAAATCCTGATTAAAATTGTATACAATTCCTGAGAAAAATTGTATACAATTCCTGAGAAAAATTGTATACAAATTCTGATTAAAATTGTATACAAATCCTGATTAAAATTGTATACAATTCCTGAGAAAAATTGTATACAATTCCTGAGAAAAATTGTATACAATTCCTGAGAAAAATTCTATACAATTCCTGATTAAAATTGTATACAATTCCTGAGAAAAATTCTATACAATTCCTGATTAAAATTGTATACAATTCCTGAGAAAAATTGTATACAATTCCTGAGAAAAATTGTATACAAATTCTGATTAAAATTGTATACAAATCCTGATTAAAATTGTATACAATTCCTGAGAAAAATTGTATACAATTCCTGAGAAAAATTGTATACAATTCCTGAGAAAAATTCTATACAATTCCTGATTAAAATTGTATACAATTCCTGAGAAAAATTGTATACAATTCCTGAGAAAAATTGTATACAATTCCTGAGAAAAATTGTATACAATTCCTGAGAAAAATTGTATACAATTCCTGAGAAAAATTGTATACAATTCCTGAGAAAAATTGTATACAAATTCTGATCAAAATTGTATACAAATCCTGATTAAAATTGTATACAATTCCTGAGAAAAATTGTATACAATTCCTGAGAAAAATTCTATACAATTCCTGAGAAAAATTGTATACAATTCCTGAGAAAAATTGTATACAAATTCTGATCAAAATTGTATACAAATCCTGATTAAAATTGTATACAATTCCTGAGAAAAATTGTATACAATTCCTGAGAAAAATTCTATACAATTCCTGAGAAAAATTGTATACAATTCCTGAGAAAAATTGTATACAATTCCTGAGAAAAATTGTATACAATTCCTGAGAAAAATTGTTTACAATTTCTGAGAAAAATTGTATACAATTCCTGAGAAAAATTGTATACAAATTCTGATTAAAATTGTATACAAATCCTGATTAAAATTGTATACAATTCCTGAGAAAAATTCTATACAATTCCTGAGAAAAATTGTATACAATTCCTGAGAAAAATTGTATACAAATTCTGATCAAAATTGTATACAAATCCTGATTAAAATTGTATACAATTCCTGAGAAAAATTGTATACAATTCCTGAGAAAAATTGTATACAAATTCTGATTAAAATTGTATACAAATCCTGATTAAAATTGTATACAATTCCTGAGAAAAATTGTATACAATTCCTGAGAAAAATTGTATACAATTCCTGAGAAAAATTCTATACAATTCCTGATTAAAATTGTATACAATTCCTGAGAAAAATTGTATACAATTCCTGAGAAAAATTGTATACAATTCCTGAGAAAAATTGTATACAATTCCTGAGAAAAATTGTATACAATTCCTGAGAAAAATTGTATACAATTCCTGAGAAAAATTGTATACAAATTCTGATCAAAATTGTATACAATTCCTGAGAAAAATTGTATACAAATTCTGATCAAAATTGTATACAAATCCTGATTAAAATTGTATACAATTCCTGAGAAAAATTGTATACAATTCCTGAGAAAAATTGTATACAAATTCTGATTAAAATTGTATACAAATCCTGATTAAAATTGTATACAATTCCTGAGAAAAATTGTATACAATTCCTGAGAAAAATTGTATACAATTCCTGAGAAAAATTCTATACAATTCCTGATTAAAATTGTATACAATTCCTGATTAAAATTGTATACAATTCCTGAGAAAAATTGTATACAATTCCTGAGAAAAATTGTATACAATTCCTGAGAAAAATTGTATACAATTCCTGAGAAAAATTGTATACAATTCCTGAGAAAAATTGTATACAATTCCTGAGAAAAATTGTATACAAATTCTGATCAAAATTGTATACAATTCCTGAGAAAAATTGTATACAAATTCTGAGAAAAATTGTATACAATTCCTGAGAAAAATTGTATACAAATTCTGATCAAAATTGTATACAATTCCTGAGAAAAATTGTATACAAATTCTGATCAAAATTGTATACAATTCCTGAGAAAAATTGTATACAAATTCTGATCAAAATTGTATACAAATCCTGATTAAAATTGTATACAATTCCTGAGAAAAATTGTATACAATTCCTGAGAAAAATTGTATACAAATTCTGATTAAAATTGTATACAAATCCTGATTAAAATTGTATACAATTCCTGAGAAAAATTGTATACAATTCCTGAGAAAAATTGTATACAATTCCTGAGAAAAATTGTATACAATTCCTGAGAAAAATTCTATACAATTCCTGATTAAAATTGTATACAATTCCTGATTAAAATTGTATACAATTCCTGAGAAAAATTGTATACAATTCCTGAGAAAAATTGTATACAATTCCTGAGAAAAATTGTATACAATTCCTGAGAAAAATTGTATACAATTCCTGAGAAAAATTGTATACAATTCCTGAGAAAAATTGTATACAAATTCTGATCAAAATTGTATACAATTCCTGAGAAAAATTGTATACAAATTCTGATCAAAATTGTATACAAATCCTGATTAAAATTGTATACAATTCCTGAGAAAAATTGTATACAATTCCTGAGAAAAATTGTATACAAATTCTGATTAAAATTGTATACAAATCCTGATTAAAATTGTATACAATTCCTGAGAAAAATTGTATACAATTCCTGAGAAAAATTGTATACAATTCCTGAGAAAAATTCTATACAATTCCTGATTAAAATTGTATACAATTCCTGAGAAAAATTCTATACAATTCCTGATTAAAATTGTATACAATTCCTGAGAAAAATTGTATACAATTCCTGAGAAAAATTGTATACAAATTCTGATTAAAATTGTATACAAATCCTGATTAAAATTGTATACAATTCCTGAGAAAAATTGTATACAATTCCTGAGAAAAATTGTATACAATTCCTGAGAAAAATTCTATACAATTCCTGATTAAAATTGTATACAATTCCTGAGAAAAATTGTATACAATTCCTGAGAAAAATTGTATACAATTCCTGAGAAAAATTGTATACAATTCCTGAGAAAAATTGTATACAATTCCTGAGAAAAATTGTATACAATTCCTGAGAAAAATTGTATACAAATTCTGATCAAAATTGTATACAAATCCTGATTAAAATTGTATACAATTCCTGAGAAAAATTGTATACAATTCCTGAGAAAAATTCTATACAATTCCTGAGAAAAATTGTATACAATTCCTGAGAAAAATTGTATACAAATTCTGATCAAAATTGTATACAAATCCTGATTAAAATTGTATACAATTCCTGAGAAAAATTGATTACAAATCCTGATCAAAATTGTATACAATTCCTGAGAAAAATTGTATACAAATCCTGATCAAAATTCTATACAATTCCTGAGAAAAATTGTATACAAATCCTGATCAAAATTGTATACAATTCCTGAGAAAAATTGTATACAAATCCTGATCAAAATTCTATACAATTCCTGAGAAAAATTGTATACAAATCCTGAGAAAAATTGTATACAATTCCTGAGAAAAAATGTATACAATTCCTGAGAAAAATTGTATACAAAGCCTGATCAAAATTGTATACAATTCCTGAGAAAAATTGTATACAAATCCTGATCAAAATTGTATACAAATCCTGATTAAAATTGTATACAAATCCTGAGTAAAATTGAATACAAATCCTGATCAAAATTGTATACAATTCCTGAAAAAAATTGTATACAAATCCTGGTCAAAATTCTATACAATTCCTGAGAAAAATTGTATACAAATTCTGATTAAAATTGTATACAAATCTTGAGAAAAATTGTATACAATTCCTGAGAAAAATTGTATACAAATTCTGATCAAAATTGTATACAATTCCTGAGAAAAATTCTATACAATTCCTGAGAAAAATTGTATACAATTCCTTAGAAAAATTGTATACAATTCCTGAGAAAAATTCTATACAATTCCTGAGAAAAATTGTATACAATTCCTGAGAAAAATTGTATACAAATTCTGATCAAAATTGTATACAAATCCTGATTAAAATTGTATACAATTCCTGAGAAAAATTGATTACAAATCCTGATCAAAATTGTATACAATTCCTGAGAAAAATTGTATACAAATCCTGATCAAAATTCTATACAATTCCTGAGAAAAATTGTATACAAATCCTGATCAAAATTGTATACAAATCCTGATTAAAATTGTATACAATTCCTGAGAAAAATTGATTACAAATCCTGATCAAAATTGTATACAATTCCTGAGAAAAATTGTATACAAATCCTGATCAAAATTCTATACAATTCCTGAGAAAAATTGTATACAAATCCTGATCAAAATTGTATACAATTCCTGAGAAAAATTGTATACAAATCCTGATCAAAATTCTATACAATTCCTGAGAAAAATTGTATACAAATCCTGAGAAAAATTGTATACAATTCCTGAGAAAAAATGTATACAATTCCTGAGAAAAATTGTATACAAAGCCTGATCAAAATTCTATACAATTCCTGAGAAAAATTGTATACAAATCCTGATCAAAATTGTATACAAATCCTGATTAAAATTGTATACAAATCCTGAGTAAAATTGAATACAAATTCTGATCAAAATTGTATACAATTCCTGAGAAAAATTCTATACAATTCCTGAGAAAAATTGTATACAATTCCTTAGAAAAATTGTATACAATTCCTGAGAAAAATTGTATACAATTCCTGAGAAAAATTGTATACAAATTCTGATCAAAATTGTATACAAATCCTGATTAAAATTGTATACAAATCCTGATTAAAATTGTATACAATTCCTGAGAAAAATTGTATACAATTCCTGAGAAAAATTGTATACAATTCCTGAGAAAAATTGTATACAAATCCTGATCAAAATTGTATACAAATCCTGAGAAAAATTGTATACAAATCCTGATTAAAATTGTATACAAATCCTGATTAAAATTGTATACAATTCCTGAGAAAAATTGTATACAATTCCTGAGAAAAATTGTATACAATTCCTGAGAAAAATTGTATACAAATCCTGATTAAAATTGTATACAATTCCTGAGAAAAATTGTATACAATTCCTGAGAAAAATTGTATACAATTCCTGAGAAAAATTGTATACAAATCCTGAGAAAAATTGTATACAAATCCTGATTAAAATTGTATACAATTCCTGAGAAAAATTGTATACAAATCCTGAGAAAAATTGTATACAATTCCTGAGAAAAATTGTATACAATTCCTGAGAAAAATTGTACACAATTCCTGAGAAAAATTGTATACAAATTCTGATCAAAATTGTATACAAATCCTGATTAAAATTGTATACAATTCCTGAGAAAAATTGTATACAATTCCTTAGAAAAATTGTATACAATTCCTGAGAAAAATTCTATACAATTCCTGATTAAAATTGTATACAATTCCTGAGAAAAATTGTATACAATTCCTGAGAAAAATTGTATACAATTCCTGAGAAAAATTGTATACAATTCCTGAGAAAAATTCTATACAATTCCTGAGAAAAATTGTATACAATTCCTGAGAAAAATTGTATACAAATTCTGATCAAAATTGTATACAAATCCTGATTAAAATTGTATACAAATCCTGATTAAAATTGTATACAATTCCTGAGAAAAATTGTATACAATTCCTGAGAAAAATTGTATACAATTCCTGAGAAAAATTGTATACAATTCCTGAGAAAAATTGTATACAATTCCTGAGAAAAATTGTATACAATTCCTGAGAAAAATTGTATACAAATTCTGATCAAAATTGTATACAAATCCTGATTAAAATTGTATACAAATCCTGATTAAAATTGTATACAATTCCTGAGAAAAATTGTATACAATTCCTGAGAAAAATTGTATACAATTCCTGAGAAAAATTGTATACAAATCCTGATCAAAATTGTATACAAATCCTGAGAAAAATTGTATACAAATCCTGATTAAAATTGTATACAAATCCTGAGAAAAATTGTATACAATTCCTGAGAAAAATTGTATACAATTCCTGAGAAAAATTGTATACAATTCCTGAGAAAAATTGTATACAAATCCTGATCAAAATTGTATACAAATCCTGAGAAAAATTGTATACAAATCCTGATTAAAATTGTATACAAATCCTGAGAAAAATTGTATACAATTCCTGAGAAAAATTGTATACAAATCCTGATCAAAATTGTATACAAATCCTGAGAAAAATTGTATACAAATCCTGATTAAAATTGTATACAAATCCTGATTAAAATTGTATACAATTCCTGAGAAAAATTGTATACAATTCCTGAGAAAAATTGTATACAATTCCTGAGAAAAATTGTATACAAATCCTGATTAAAATTGTATACAATTCCTGAGAAAAATTGTATACAATTCCTGAGAAAAATTGTATACAATTCCTGAGAAAAATTGTATACAAATCCTGAGAAAAATTGTATACAAATCCTGATTAAAATTGTATACAATTCCTGAGAAAAATTGTATACAAATCCTGAGAAAAATTGTATACAATTCCTGAGAAAAATTGTATACAATTCCTGAGAAAAATTGTACACAATTCCTGAGAAAAATTGTATACAAATTCTGATCAAAATTGTATACAAATCCTGATTAAAATTGTATACAATTCCTGAGAAAAATTGTATACAATTCCTTAGAAAAATTGTATACAATTCCTGAGAAAAATTCTATACAATTCCTGATTAAAATTGTATACAATTCCTGAGAAAAATTGTATACAATTCCTGAGAAAAATTGTATACAATTCCTGAGAAAAATTGTATACAATTCCTGAGAAAAATTGTATACAATTCCTGAGAAAAATTGTATACAATTCCTGAGAAAAATTGTATACAAATTCTGATCAAAATTGTATACAAATCCTGATTAAAATTGTATACAATTCCTGAGAAAAATTGTATACAATTCCTGAGAAAAATTCTATACAATTCCTGAGAAAAATTGTATACAATTCCTGAGAAAAATTGTATACAAATTCTGATCAAAATTGTATACAAATCCTGATTAAAATTGTATACAATTCCTGAGAAAAATTGATTACAAATCCTGATCAAAATTGTATACAATTCCTGAGAAAAATTGTATACAAATCCTGATCAAAATTCTATACAATTCCTGAGAAAAATTGTATACAAATCCTGATCAAAATTGTATACAATTCCTGAGAAAAATTGTATACAAATCCTGATCAAAATTCTATACAATTCCTGAGAAAAATTGTATACAAATCCTGAGAAAAATTGTATACAATTCCTGAGAAAAAATGTATACAAATCCTGATTAAAATTGTATACAAATCCTGAGAAAAATTGTATACAATTCCTGAGAAAAATTGTATACAAAGCCTGATCAAAATTGTATACAATTCCTGAGAAAAATTGTATACAAATCCTGATCAAAATTGTATACAAATCCTGATTAAAATTGTATACAAATCCTGAGTAAAATTGAATACAAATCCTGATCAAAATTGTATACAATTCCTGAAAAAAATTGTATACAAATCCTGGTCAAAATTCTATACAATTCCTGAGAAAAATTGTATACAAATCCTGAGAAAAATTGTATACAATTCCTGAGAAAAATTGTATACAAATCCTGATCAAAATTGTATACAAATCCTGATTAAAATTGTATACAAATTCTGATTAAAATTGTATACAAATCTTGAGAAAAATTGTATACAATTCCTGAGAAAAATTGTATACAAATTCTGATCAAAATTGTATACAATTCCTGAGAAAAATTCTATACAATTCCTGAGAAAAATTGTATACAAATCCTGATTAAAATTGTATACAAATCCTGAGAAAAATTGTATACAATTCCTGAGAAAAATTGTATACAATTCCTGAGAAAAATTGTATACAATTCCTGAGAAAAATTGTATACAAATCCTGATCAAAATTGTATACAAATCCTGAGAAAAATTGTATACAAATCCTGATTAAAATTGTATACAATTCCTGAGAAAAATTGTATACAATTCCTGAGAAAAATTGTATACAATTCCTGAGAAAAATTGTATACAATTCCTGAGAAAAATTGTATACAAATCCTGAGAAAAATTGTATACAATTCCTGAGAAAAATTGTATACAATTCCTGAGAAAAATTGTATACAATTCCTGAGAAAAATTGTATACAAATTCTGATCAAAATTGTATACAATTCCTGAGAAAAATTGTATACAAATCCTGATTAAAATTGTATACAAATCCTGATTAAAATTGTATACAATTCCTGAGAAAAATTGTATACAATTCCTGAGAAAAATTGTATACAATTCCTGAGAAAAATTGTATACAATTCCTGAGAAAAATTGTATACAAATTCTGATCAAAATTGTCTACAAATCCTGATTAAAATTGTATACAAATCCTGATTAAAATTGTATACAATTCCTGAGAAAAATTGTATACAATTCCTGAGAAAAATTGTATACAATTCCTGAGAAAAATTGTATACAAATCCTGATCAAAATTGTATACAAATCCTGAGAAAAATTGTATACAATTCCTGAGAAAAAATGTGTACAAATCCTGATCAAAATTGTATACAATTCCTGAGAAAAATTGTATACAAATCCTGATCAAAATTGTATACAATTCCTGAGAAAAATTGTATACAAATCCTGATCAAAATTCTATACAATTCCTGAGAAAAATTGTATACAAATCCTGATCAAAATTGTATACAATTCCTGAGAAAAATTGTATACAAATCCTGATCGAAATTGTATACAAATCCTGATTAAAATTGTATACAAATCCTGAGAAAAATTGTATACAATTCCTGAGAAAAATTGTATACAAATCCTGATCAAAATTCTATACAATTCCTGAGAAAATTTGTATACAAATCCTGATCAAAATTCTATACAATTCCTGAGAAAAATTGTATACAAATCCTGATCGAAATTGTATACAAATCCTGATTAAAATTGTATACAAATCCTGAGAAAAATTGTATACAATTCCTGAGAAAAATTGTATACAAAGCCTGATCAAAATTGTATACAATTCCTGAGAAAAATTGTATACAAATCCTGATCGAAATTGTATACAAATCCTGATCAAAATTGTATACAAATCCTGATTAAAATTGTATACAAATCCTGAGAAAAATTGTATACAAATCCTGATTAAAATTCTATACAATTCCTGAGAAAAATTGTATACAATTCCTGAGAAAAATTGTATACAAATCCTGATTAAAATTGTATACAAATCCTGAGAAAAATTGTATACAATTCCTGAGAAAAATTGTATACAAAGCCTGATCAAAATTGTATACAATTCCTGAGAAAAATTGTATACAAATCCTGATTAAAATTGTATACAAATCCTGAGAAAAATTGTATACAATTCCTGAGAAAAATTGTATACAAAGCCTGATCAAAATTCTATACAATTCCTGAGAAAAATTGTATACAAATCCTGATTAAAATTGTATACAAATCCTGAGAAAAATTGTATACAATTTCTGAGAAAAATTGTATACAAATCCTGATCGAAATTGTATACAAATCCTGAGAAAAATTGTATACAATTCCTGAGAAAAATTGTGTACAAATCCTGATCAAAATTGTATACAAATCCTGATTAAAATTGTATACAAATCCTGATTAAAATTGTATACAATTCCTGAGAAAAATTGTATACAATTCCTGAGAAAAATTGTATACAAAGCCTGATCAAAATTGTATACAAATCCTGATTAAAATTGTATACAAATCCTGATCAAAATTGTATACAAATCCTGATTAAAATTGTATACAAATCCTGAGTAAAATTGAATACAAATCCTGATCAAAATTCTATACAATTCCTGAGAAAAATTGTATACAAATTCTGATTAAAATTGTATACAAATCTTGAGAAAAATTGTATACAATTCCTGAGAAAAATTGTATACAAATTCTGATCAAAATTGTATACAATTCCTGAGAAAAATTCTGTACAATTCCTGAGAAAAATTGTATACAATTCCTTAGAAAAATTGTATACAATTCCTGAGAAAAATTGTATACAATTCCTGAGAAAAATTGTATACAAATTCTGATCAAAATTGTATACAAATCCTGATTAAAATTGTATACAAATCCTGATTAAAATTGTATACAATTCCTGAGAAAAATTGTATACAATTCCTGAGAAAAATTGTATACAATTCCTGAGAAAAATTGTATACAAATCCTGATCAAAATTGTATACAAATCCTGAGAAAAATTGTATACAAATCCTGATTAAAATTGTATACAATTCCTGAGAAAAATTGTATACAATTCCTGAGAAAAATTGTATACAATTCCTGAGAAAAATTGTATACAATTCCTGAGAAAAATTGTATACAATTCCTGAGAAAAATTGTATACAATTCCTGAGAAAAATTGTATACAAATTCTGATCAAAATTGTCTACAAATCCTGATTAAAATTGTATACAAATCCTGATTAAAATTGTATACAATTCCTGAGAAAAATTGTATACAATTCCTGAGAAAAATTGTATACAAATCCTGATCAAAATTGTATACAAATCCTGAGAAAAATTGTATACAATTCCTGAGAAAAATTGTGTACAAATCCTGATCAAAATTGTATACAATTCCTGAGAAAAATTGTATACAAATCCTAATCAAAATTGTATACAATTCCTGAGAAAAATTGTATACAAATCCTGATCAAAATTCTATACAATTCCTGAGAAAAATTGTATACAAATCCTGATCAAAATTGTATACAATTCCTGAGAAAAATTGTATACAAATCCTGATCGAAATTGTATACAAATCCTGATTAAAATTGTATACAAATTCTGAGAAAAATTGTATACAATTCCTGAGAAAAATTGTATACAAATCCTGATCAAAATTCTATACAATTCCTGAGAAAAATTGTATACAAATCCTGATCAAAATTCTATACAATTCCTGAGAAAAATTGTATACAAATCCTGATCGAAATTGTATACAAATCCTGAGAAAAATTCTATACAAATACTGAGAAAAACTGTATACAATTCCTGATCAAAATTGTATACAAATCCTGATTAAAATTGTATACAAATCCTGATCGAAATTGTATACAAATCCTGATTAAAATTGTATACAATTCCTGATCAAAATTGTATACAAATCCTGAGAAAAATTGTATACAATTCCTGAGAAAAATTGTATACAAATCCTGATTAAAATTGTATACAAATCCTGAGAAAAATTGTATACAATTCCTGAGAAAAATTGTATACAAATCCTGATCAAAATTGTATACAAATCCTGAGAAAAATTGTATACAATTCCTGAGAAAAATTGTGTACAAATCCTGATCAAAATTGTATACAAATCCTGATTAAAATTGTATACAAATCCTGAGAAAAATTGTATACAAATCCTGATTAAAATTCTATACAATTCCTGAGAAAAATTGTATACAATTCCTGAGAAAAATTGTATACAAATCCTGATTAAAATTGTATACAAATCCTGAGAAAAATTGTATACAAATCCTGATTAAAATTCTATACAATTCCTGAGAAAAATTGTATACAATTCCTGAGAAAAATTGTATACAAATCCTGATTAAAATTGTATACAAAGCCTGATCAAAATTCTATACAATTCCTGAGAAAAATTGTATACAAATCCTGATTAAAATTGTATACAAATCCTGAGAAAAATTGTATACAATTTCTGAGAAAAATTGTATACAAATCCTGATCAAAATTGTATACAAATCCTGAGAAAAATTGTATACAATTCCTGAGAAAAATTGTGTACAAATCCTGATCAAAATTGTATACAAATCCTGATTAAAATTGTATACAAATCCTGATTAAAATTGTATACAATTCCTGAGAAAAATTGTATACAATTCCTGAGAAAAATTGTATACAAAGCCTGATCAAAATTGTATACAAATCCTGATTAAAATTGTATACAAATCCTGATTAAAATTGTATACAATTCCTGAGAAAAATTGTATACAATTCCTGAGAAAAATTGTATACAATTCCTGAGAAAAATTGTATACAAATCCTGATCAAAATTGTATACAAATCCTGAGAAAAATTGTATACAATTCCTGAGAAAAATTGTATACAAAGCCTGATCAAAATTGTATACAATTCCTGAGAAAAATTGTATACAAATCCTGATCAAAATTGTATACAAATCCTGATTAAAATTGTATACAAATCCTGATTAAAATTGTATACAAATTCTGAGTAAAATTGAATACAAATCCTGATCAAAATTGTATACAATTCCTGAGAAAAATTGTATACAAATCCTGATTAAAATTGTATACAAATCCTGAGAAAAATTGTATACAATTCCTGAGAAAAATTGTATACAAATCCTGATCAAAATTGTATACAATTCCTGAGAAAAATTGTATACAAAGCCTGATCAAAATTGTATACAATTCCTGAGAAAAATTGTATACAAATCCTGATCAAAATTGTATACAAATCCTGATTAAAATTGTATACAAATCCTGATTAAAATTGTATACAAATTCTGAGTAAAATTGAATACAAATCCTGATCAAAATTGTATACAATTCCTGAGAAAAATTGTATACAAATCCTGATTAAAATTGTATACAAATCCTGAGAAAAATTGTATACAATTCCTGAGAAAAATTGTATACAAATCCTGTTAAAAATTGTATACAATTCCTGAGAAAAATTGTATACAAATCCTGATCAAAATTCTATACAATTTCTGAGAAAAATTGTATACAAATCCTGATCAAAATTGTATACAATTCCTGAGAAAAATTGTATACAAATCCTGAGAAAAATTGTATACAATTCCTGAGAAAAATTGTATACAAATCCTGAGAAAAATTGTATACAATTCCTGAGAAAAATTGTATACAAAGCCTGATCAAAATTGTATACAATTCCTGAGAAAAATTGTATACAAATCCTGATCAAAATTGTATACAATTCCTGAGAAAAATTATATACAAATCCTGATCAAAATTCTATACAATTCCTGAGAAAAATTGTATACAAATCCTGATCGAAATTGTATACAAATCCTGATTAAAATTGTATACAAATCCTGAGAAAAATTGTATACAAAGCCTGATCAAAATTGTATACAATTCCTGAGAAAAATTGTATACAAATCCTGATCAAAATTGTATACAAATCCTGATTAAAATTGTATACAAATCCTGATCAAAATTCTATACAATTCCTGAGAAAAATTGTATACAAATCCTGATTAAAATTGTATACAAATCCTGATTAAAATTGTATACAAATCCTGAGAAAAATTGTATACAAATTCTGATCAAAATTGTATACAAATCCTGATTAAAATTGTATACAATTCCTGAGAAAAATTGTATACAATTCCTGAAAAAAACTGTATACAATTCCTGAGAAAAACTGTATACAAATCCTGATTAAAATTGTATACAAATCCTGAGAAAAATTGTATACAAATCCTGATCAAAATTGTATACAAATCCTGATTAAAATTGTATACAAATCCTGATTAAAATTGTATACAAATCCTGAGAAAAATTGTATACAATTCCTGAGAAAAATTGTATACAAAGCCTGATCAAAATTGTATACAATTCCTGAGAAAAATTGTATACAAATCCTGATCAAAATTGTATACAAATCCTGAGAAAAACTGTATACAATTCCTGAAAAAAACTGTATACAATTCCTGAGAAAAATTGTATACAATTCCTGAGAAAAATTGTATACAAATCCTGATTAAAATTGTATACAAATCCTGATCAAATTTCTATACAATTCCTGAGAAAAATTGTATACAAATCCTGATTAAAATTGTATACAAATCCTGATTAAAATTGTATACAAATCCTGAGAAAAATTGTATACAAATCCTGATCAAAATTGTATACAAATCCTGATTAAAATTGTATACAATTCCTGAGAAAAATTGTATACAATTCCTGAAAAAAACTGTATACAATTCCTGAGAAAAACTGTATACAATTCCTTAAGGCATCAATAGCTGTGGATACAATATCTCGGCTTCCACTTGTTCTCAAAACATCATAGTAGACTATACTCCGAGATAAGTTGTAGAACGGACCGCTCTTGCAAATTCTATGGTTCGCCGCACTTTATGAGTTACAATTTCTTGAAAAAAAAACTGTATACAAGTGTTCCCACTCTCAATCCTATTGTACTAGCAGAAACGTGATTTTCCTTGTATTCACTCGAGATTTAATAGGTAACGATTCAGAGACGGGAACCTATAGTTTCCCGTCTCTGAAAATCAGGCAAATCAGGCACAAAATTGCTGTTTTTGCTTTCCCAGCGTCTGTTTTTCTGATTCTTCTCGGCAAATGATGGAAAATAAATGAGAACGAAGAAAGAAGAAGTAGAAAGAGCTGACGGAAGAACATGTGGAACATCTTCAGATTTCAGGGATCTACAGTAGTCACTGGCTCACGCGGCCATGTAGTCCTCTAGGAAAAAACTCCTAACTGTTCAGCTTTTGCAGAAGCTTTTGCTGAGAGAGTTTTCGCAATTTTTCAGAATGATTTAGTGTTTCATTTCAAATCTAACTTCAAAAATTCTAGATAATTTTTCGAAGCGAAATCCATGAAGTTTATAACATAGAACCCACCGTTTTCCAACAGTTCGCTTCAATTACATCATGATTTTCGTTCTGCTTGACACCGTAAAAAGCAAAAATTAGTTGATTTAAAGATCGAAAAATGTTTGCTGATTTTCTTCTTTCTAAAAACGATTCTCGGAAAAATGGAACATAAAAGGAAAAAATCAAGATTAACCAGAAAGCTATCTTTTGAGCCGCAAACCAACTTTTTTGATGGAATGTGAGACGAGTTATAACGACTTATGTTTTCGAAACTACTGCCATTTGGAACTAGCTATCAAAAATGTTGAACATAAATATTGAAGAGTTAATTGTTACTGATGTTTTGAGCCATGAACCAACTTCATTGGTCATCTGACTCCTGAGTTATAAGGCATCAATAGCACGAAATTTATGCTGTGGATACAATATCTCGGCTTCCACTTGTTCTCAAAACATCATAGTAGACTATACTCCGAGATAAGTTGTAGAACGGACCGCTCTTGCAAATTCTATGGTTCGCCGCACTTTATGAGTTACAATTTCAAGGCTTAACCCAATTATAGTCCTTATAAACGTCAATGCTCGTAATCTTATAAAATAGTGTTGATAGATTTGAACTATGCCTTCTGAATTGTTCGAACAATCTATAATACTGTTTTTAGATAAGATAAATGTCAAAAATCGAAATTGGCCAATTATTCTAGCACTCTGGGATTGGGCCCTATTCTTATGGTAGTTGATTGGAAGTTAACGTGAAAAAATTTTTATAAGATTATCAAATTTTCAAATTTTCCGTGACTGACACGTCAATTAGGGCGTATCGAGGAATGCGTCAGTGAAGATTGGGAAATGTTTAATTGGAAAAATGGCCGAATCGTTTGATATCAGAATCGACATCGATGATGCTCGAATCGACCCGAAGGAAGGATCTTTTTGGCTGATAGTAGCTAGAGTCGCACTTTTCATAGCATGGGGAACATTTGCTCTTTATTTTTCGCGAGTCAGTGCTTTTCTCATCACATTCATCATCGATAAGTAAGTGGCATAAACCCGGTCGAAAACAGCTACAACACGATATTATTCCAGATGTTTGCATTTATCAAGAAAAAGAATTCACTTCAGAATAGGAGGAGTTTCAATAACTGGACTGCTTGCTGGGAAAGTTATGTTTAAAGATGTAACATATGACAACGGAGACTTAACAATCAAAGTCAGCGATGGACATTTCGTTTTCAAATATTGGAGAGCTATTGAACATCGCCATTTAAATCTTTCGACGTAGGTTTCTGTCGTTTTGTGGTTTAAAATTCAGCAAAAGTTGTTACAGAGAAAGAACGTCTCGTCTTCATTTAGTTTTAAACGGATTGCATGTTAATATTTACAACAACTTGACAAAGTATACAGAAATTGCTCGAATGCGGAGATTCAATTGGTTTTTCGAAAGTGCCAACGTGAATGAAGCAAGACATCAGCAAAATAAACCACCAGACACGTAATAGAATAAGAATTTTCAGCGTACTTCACCACAATACAGTTGCAGTTCACCAACTTCATCCATCTTGGAGGACATGTGGAACTTGCTAGGAATTGTGCAAATTGAAGTTTCTGCTGGTTGTCTGCTTGTTGGAAACAAGTTTCTCCCATATGCTCTTTGGGCGCGTTTCGAAAATTTGAATAGTCAGTAATAACCGTCATAAGAAACTGAGCCGCTTTTTATAGGCAGAACAAATGTAGCAGAATCAGCGAACGATCGAGCTTTGTTGACATTTGAAGGAAAGACAGAGAATGTAGCATTTTCCCTCGTGAAAAATGAACAGTTCCAATTTTCATCAACAGATAAAGATGCGCCAAGAACAATAGGAAATGAAGAATGTCCCCTCTTACAATCTGCTTCTCTCGAATTCGTCTACAAGCAGGATTTATTAGGTAAACTATCCTAAATCATAAAATCGAACACTGAAAATGTTTACTTGAAGGCTACGTGACCGACGACGAACCACAGAGTAGTACATCCAAAGTTCCTCTGTGGTCATCTGAATGGCGATTTGGTTGCAATACTGTTCTATCCTATGGTCCCTGGACTGAACAACAACGTTTTCTGATGTGTTCATTCTTCTTGCCTCCCGACTATCAAAATGTATCGGCGACAGCGATGCCAAGAAGAGGACAGAAACGCATTCACATAAAACACGATGTTAAAATTATATTAACTAAAGAGTCGTGTATGGATATATGGTTCATGAGAGGAGATCAACTGGAAAGTATCCGAACTAAATGTGGGCCTCAAAGCAATATTGACGTAAGTTAACCTGCATATTTTATAGAAATTTCAATATAACTTTAGATGTCTATTCCCTGGATAAGAACTGAGAGAGGGTTCTGCTTGAATATGAAGTCAGAGTTTTTGAAGTGAGACTGGCGGTCTTCTAATGTTCTTCATTATTTCAATTTTTCAGCTTTGAAGCAACAACATCCTTAGTATTCACAAAACTATTGTCTTGCCAAAAGTTCAATGTTGATGGCAGCTTCGGTTATCCTTTGACTTGGAACGGAGAACAATCATGGACTCTCGAATATACATTCACAAAGGCTATCGCGTGGTTTGTCTGGGACCACAAAAGACTTTTCACGGATCTAATTAACGACTGGATAGGCGAGGAACCTTCAGATATATCAAAATTCGTTCCATTTCGTGTTCAGAGCCGGATGAAAGTAGTTGATGGTTTTGAAGTAAGCTTCATTGGTATTCTGTTCTTCATTTCCAATATTCAACAGGTGATACTGTTGCTGAATGAGTCGAATTGGATAGACACTGCTGATATGAACGCGGAAAATGTTGAATTAGCGATAGTTGGTGAGAAGCTTCTATTCGAATGTGAACTTCCTTTCGTTGATTTTCTACCGCAAACACAGTTGATGAAGTACGAGTTTAGAGGAGAAGAAGGAGTTGCGATGCGAGTCAAGTAAGAGAAGGTTTATTCAGACACACTAAGTTTGTTATTTCTATAGATTCCCTCCTGACTCGACAACAGCTCCAATGAGAGCAGCCCTATCGAGACTTGCTCGTTGTGATTCGTATGCCGCTCCATCGAAACATGGAATTTATTCTCTCGATAGAGACACTTGGTTCGAAATGTGGCGAACCGAACTGATCAAGATAGAATTCGATCATCAATATCGACCGCTTGTAGTTAAATCGAACATTCCTTCGGATATTCCATTGTCAATCATCACAGATTATCTTCCAACGCCTGCAAATCATCCCTGGGAAGTAAGTCACAAATATTGCTTGCTTTTTTTTGTTTCAATTCATATTCTTACAGCTTGAACCAGATTACCTTGGAGTAGATATTTTGATAGAAGGAAGTGATGTCAAGTTCACTGGGCTTTTGGTAAAACTGCTTTTTGAACTAAAAAACAACTACTTCGGGTGGTGTGATTCGGTTAGTTAAATGTCTTTCATTTAAGAAAATGTTTCATTCGAATTCTCAGCTGACATCATTGGACGACGAGACTATTTATATTGATGAACCTGTCAAATTAAAAGCCGCATTTGACAAAAACAATTCTAACGGGATGAAGTCTGTGGAGTTTTTTCGTACAATGAATGTCGACGTGACAGTTCGAGTATGCAATATGCGTGCAGAAATGTTGATTTATTCTCCAGCAATTGACGAAAATGCGATACCGGAAAAAGTTCCAGTTGTTCTCGTGGAAGAAATTGCCGTAGAGGTTAAAAAAACAAAAACGCAAGCACTTATTCAAGTTGGTGTAAGCCCAGCATGTGCATATCTCGATCAGTCCAGCACAGGAACAAGTCCCGGATGTATCACTCTTTCAGGGTTTCAGTTCAGGTATTTTTTTTATTTTACTGTAATTTCATAACTTGGTTTTGGTTACAGAGGACATGCAATGTATTCAGCGAAAGAAGTGGCATGGAATATGGGAAGTGTCGAATATGGATGGATAATGGAAATCCTGGTTGGAGACATTGCTGGAACGTTAGATTTTCCCTCACATGTAAGTTAGCTATATATTCATAAGTTAAAATTTTTTTATAGGCACTTGTGCTCCAGCAAATTATCGAGTCTCTCCTGATGTTTGTGATATCACCTGACGATGCTACTAAAGTTCCTGATCGAATGCAGTTTTGCCAACATGGGCAACTTGTCAAAGCTTGTTCGGTAGCTGGTAGACCGAAGAATGAGCTGTTAGCATGTAAAACAGAAGAAGAGATGAAATATAGACAAATCAGAATATCGGTGGATTTGATAAACTTGACATTTGTCGAGGAGAAGACGATTTTTCAGGTTCTGTTTTTAAAAAAATCAAAACCTAATTCAAAACGTTTGTAGATCACTGCTGATCCGGTTCGAGTTACCATTTGTAATGCACATGAAGGGCGGTTCACAGAGCATTTGTGTATCTGTGTTCCCGGAATTGCAGTTCGCCAAGCGATACGTATAAGAGAAACCCCAGAAGCATGGATTGAAGGTGCCAATGCTGCTATTGAAGGAGTGTCACTTGATATAGAAGTAAGCTCAATGTTCTGAGACTTCTGATAACTTTCATTTCAGCTTCCGATTTCAAAATCAGCTTCACCAATCATTGGAAAGGAACGACTCGATTTTGCAAAGTTTCATGATGCGGACACAAAAAGATTGCAGTTTCTCTGGGCTGATCATTCTGTTTGGGGATGCGCGTGTTTTGGCAACACTTGCTTCTTTGGTGAAGTTGATGAAATCGGCTCCACCTTTATGGAGACTATGCAAAAAAAGAAATTTTTCGTTCCTGGAAGTGAACGAAATCCGGATAAACAACCGAAAGTTGTTTAATTGTGAATAACGTAAATGTTTTCTCAATAAATCGTATTCTACATGTTCGTATTGTTTTTGTTGTCTGCGAATAAGGGGAAAATCCCCTCTGTCTGAATACTTGTGCTCTCAATCGAAAAGTTTGCGAGTTAGAGTTACTGACGTAGATTTTTTCTATGATGCCTCTGATGAGCAAATATATATGATCAATTTCATGCATATAGAGGAGCTAGCCAATCTTCCTGTTGATGCTATAAATGTTTCTCATTACGAAGTTCTGGTAAATTCATATCGATGCCTCACATATTTATGTTCGAATTATCATCCAGGTTTATGTGGGGACTAAAGTATTGAACTTTTTACCCAAGAAGTTGCTCGTAAGACTTAAAAACGAGTCGTTCATTTATTCATTGTTCGGTTTACCATGCGAAATGAATAATGATGAAGTTCAGAGGCTTAAGACTACTTATTATGTGGAATCACAAGATGTTTTCAACGCTGATGATTCTGGCTCCGAAGAGTTGGGTCTGAAATCTATTGTTTTGACGTCATCTCACCCGAATAACGATAATCCGACATCCATTACCGTCGAATCTTTTTCCGAAACCTATGAATCAAGCCCAATTTCAACTATGCCTTCGACAATAGCTAAGACCGTTGAAATTTCTCAATCTAAGAGCGATCAGAAAGTGGCAAACAACTTGCAGATTGAAAAGTTTAAAGGGTATGCCGATGATTTATTGAAAAGGAAAAAAGTCAGAATGAATGAAATTGCCGTGAGTTACAGTCTCAGATAATCAATTCTCATCTGTTCGATAGGTATCCCCAAAGCACTGGATGACTTCACATACTTTTGAGGATCCCGATCAGATAATTAAAAGAATGACAGGAGAACTGGAAGATTTGGCAAATGCTATTGCTTTTTGCATACTTTTCTCTGATGGTTCAATGAGAACATCATCAAATACTTCGTACTCGATATTCACTTTTTTCAAAGCTTGTTCTGCATTCCTAAAACAAACCAGTTTGAAGGAAACCTCTTATAAAAAGGAATTTCATCTGAAAACTCACTTGAATGCAATCGTGTTTTGCACATTTTTCTCAGGAATTGTATACAATTTTTATCAGGAATTGTATACAATTTTTATCAGAAATTGTATACAATTTTTATCAGGAATTGTATAAAATTTTTATCAGGAATTGTTGTATAAAATTTTTATCAGGAATTGTATACAATTTTTATCAGGAGTTGTATACAATTTTTATCAGGAGTTGTATACAATTTTTATCAGGAATTGTATAAAATTTTTATCAGGAATTGTATAAAATTTTTATCAGGAATTGTTGTATAAAATTTTTATCAGGAATATCAGGAATTGTATACAATTCCTGATAAAAATTGTATACAATTTCTAAACAAAATTGTATACAATTCCTGAGAAAAATTATATACAATTCCTGAGAAAAATTAAAGCTTCCGTTATTAGTAGGATCCTTGACGTCAGTTTCTGAAATTTTCTTCAAAATAACCCCGAAATGTGCGTCTCCACTCAGAAATTGTATATAATTTTTATCAGGAATTTTATACAATTTTGTTATACAATTCCTGAGTGGGGACGCACATTTCGGGGTTATTTCGAAGAAAATTTCAGAAACTGACGTCAAGGATCCTACTAATATAGGAAGCTTCCGATAAAATCAATGCTCTCATTGATAAAATCTTTTTGACCCTGTCAATCGAGATAACTATAAAAGGGCTTTAACACAATACGGAAAGAGATGTACATTCAGATTGGTGTTAGTTTCACAATCTTTTTATTCCAGCTCTTCGTCATTTACTAAGTCTAATCGATGCCGTGCCCTCCAAAGTTCCCAATTCTCTCGATCAACCGACTGAAGACATGCACATTTCAATCATTTCATATCTTGAAAAAAACGGTGGAACTATGGGAAGAGTTCCAAAAACCTCGACCTTTCATTCCTCCCAACTTTGAAACCTCCACTACATGAAACACAGATCCTGATTCTGTTTTTTTTTAATGACCAGCCTACATTTAAAGGCATTTTCTTCTTATCATGCATCATTTTTCTTATATTTTTCTTTCTAATATTCGGAAAGGCAGACTTGTGTCGCGGCACATCTATTGGTCATTTCACGTATTTCTACACTTTTGAAAACAAATTATCATTTTTCAGTTCACATAACAGAAAATAGTCGATTTTTTTCCCAGTGGAAATCACTATAAATTTCCTGCACACTGACAGAAATTTCACGATAAAAAAAAATAATTTACAAAAAAAAAATATTTTCAATTGCAGTTCTTCTTATATGGTAAAGATTTCGAAACAGCAGGCCGAAGAATTCGTTCTTAAACTAGTATCAGGCCATATTATTATTATTATTATACAATTCATGCTGACACCACAATTAAAAGATTATGGTTTAGAGGAAACTGCAACTTTTATTTGTTTCCATTCTTCCAAATTTGCGTATCTTGATTGGATCCCGTTACTGCCACTCATTCCTATTTGCCTTTTGATTGCAAACTTTCTGTCCAACTAGACTTTTCTGTTCCACAGTTATAACTAAATCAGAAAAAATTGTACCCGGTATTTTGTTTGCCGGTTGGCCTGCAAATTATTGGGAGCATTCAAAATCGAACATATTGCTGTTCAAAATATTTTCTATCAAAGTCTCAATTTTATTGGTCTCTCGCGAAAACTTTGTGCTTCTACTTTCCGTCGTTTTTTCTATATCCATTTTCAATTTTTGAAAGTGAAAAGACAAGTTTGTCCGGCACTTTGTTGATAGACAGCGAATTTCTCGTTGGTTGATACCTCGTATCTGGAAAAAAAATTTTTGTAAAACAAGTTTGAAAGATTTCAAATACCTTTCGCCTCCTCCTCTGATATTTGCCACTTTGAGAATTCCTTCATTTCCGAGTTTATAAATATTTACATTTTCAGTAGCCACACCCATAAATGTGGCAATTGCTGGACATTTAGCGACCCAAGAACTCGAAGAACGAACTGATCTAATCGAACAATCATTTTCTGGCGGATTGTACGAATGCTTTGGAGGATCCTTATCAATACGACCACGCTTCAAATGAGCAATTTCATCCATATATTTGAATTCAGTTGGATTGGAGGCAAGTGAGTAACGAGAGCTTACTAGACTCTTGTCATCATCGACGGGAATGCCCATTGACTAAAAATAAAATGATTCGAAACTCGAAAGATCTCTTCTATTTCATACCTCACATCCATCGAAAGAAACCATTGGATAGTTCTCATTCTTCACTGAACGCGACGACTTGCGATGTCTTTCAGAACTATCGTTTCGGTGAGACATTCTTTTCTTGTACACTCGATGATAAATCGAAAACTAATTCAAGTTTTTTTTTTGATGCGAAGAATATTTGGAGGGAAATGTCACGGGAAAATGGAACTATGAAAAGAATGCTCCCAATAATTTGCAGGCCAACCGGCAAAGGAAATACCGGGTACAATTTTTTCTGATTTAGTTATAACTGTGGAACGGAAAAGTCTAGTTGGACAGAAAGTTTGCAATCAAAAGGCAAATATTAATGAGTGGCAGTAACGGGATCCAATCAAGATACGCAAATTTGGAAGAATGGAAACAAATAAAAGTTGCAGTTTCCTCTAAACCATAATCTTTTAATTGTGGTGTCAGCATGGATTGTATAATAATAATAATAATCTTATTATTCTAATTTAGCTTTTCCGTCTGTCTGTCAGTATGTGAGTAAGGAGCCGACTCTACAGACTTTCCTAGAAGTCCGATTTTTATGGGGAAAAGACAGAACGATACAGAATTTTACCGCGATTACGCCCGTCATTTCCGTTTTTCGATTGGAGCTCTATGAAGCTCTGTACTAGCACATAGCCAAAAACGGCTCCCCCACTGTCCAACTGCGGTGGTCATCGCCGGCTGTAATGCCGTAGTATTCGTAGCTTTTGTAGCCTCTGTAGCCTTCGTAGTTTCTGTAGTCTCTGCAGTAAGGTCTCTAATTCTTTTCCAGTAAAAAAGCGTACAATATTTGTCTTTCAGTCGTCGACTACAACATTGGATTCGGAAGCTCAACGCGTCATCAATATCATTCGTGAAAGTGGGGAAGAGTGTTCGGTTCCCGATTCTGTGAGTTTATCGCCTCGAGCGAATAACTGATGAAAACATTGAATGATTATTCGTTGAAGTCACTGTGGTCTTGTTATTTTTGTGGTTTTTGTTAACAGTTCTAAATTTGTCACTAATGCCCAATATTAACTCATTGTAGTTTTTGTAGCATTTGTAGTATCTATAGTTTACACTATGCTTTATGATCAACTCCTTACCATAAACTAGGTTAACATAATATCTCCTTCCCCTTTTCGAGTTTTTTGTTTTTCAGGCAGCTCCACGAGAACTTCCGCGGCGTCATGAAAGTGAACAGACCGTGTCACCAAGGCCTTCATTCGATTTCGATTTAGGAGGATCTTCAAGCATGGATTTTGGTGGTTTGGATGGTGATGGAGAGGATGTACAGGCAGAACAAGGACGACTGGTGGCTGCTTCAGGACAAGATCTGCCTCGGAACCGAAAAAGAGGTGGCAATTACTCTCGATCGGTCCAAAACAAGAAGCCGGCACGACGTACTCACAATTCGCCAAGTGAGAAAGAGTTTGAATTCGTGTTCCGCGTGAGCACTTCGGAAGAAGTCATCAGGGATGACAACGTGATAATGGATTTGATTGGACAACTCCCGATACAATCGGATGGATCAATTGAATTCCCTCCTGCCAAGCTCACTGATGCATTTTCACCATTGATTTCGTGGGTCAAGGATGAATTTGAACCAAAATAATGTCATTCAGTTAATGGGATGGCTTTTTTTAAACTTATTTTTCTTCAACTTATTTTTTTCTACCTTTTTCAATTTTTTCTAATATTTTTATGTCACCTCCAAAATTGGATGAACTCGAAAAAAATAAATTGTATTTTCTTTTTTAGAATGAAAATTGTTTTGAATTTGTTCTTCTTGCTCTAATCTCATTGTTCCGACAACATTATTGTGAAAATAGTCGTTCATTTTGAACAATATGACAAAATAAATTATCATAATACATAGAAAGCAATAAATATTGGAACCCGTCAAATGTGCATGTTCTGAATCTTTTCAGCTAACCCATGAATTGCATTGGAGACGTTTACTTCGTCCGGCCAGCTGCAGAAATCCAATAAGCATTATTAACTTTTTCAGCACTCCAAAACTTACAGATCAAGACTTTCTCCGAGAAGGTGTAAAGATTTCTTCTGTAGCTCAACCAAAGTTTCCGGAGTTCTTTCGGCAATTTCTTTGACATAATTGAGTTGCACTTGAACGTTGGGATACTCGTCAGAACTATTCAAAATGAGTTCACCCTCGATCATGCCTACCAAACTGATTATTTCGTTATCATCCAGTTCGATGGCACTCTTTTCTCTCTGCAGTAATCCTACTAAACTGTGTGGTTCATCGTACAATTCTGTAGCCTCATTTACTTTCACTGTTGATCTGAGAAATGAAAACATGACTGATAGTTTCAGGAAAATATTTCACATACGAATCAACATTGTAACGCTTGAGCATGATTCTTCCTTGACCAATAGACATCACGCTTTTCATTGCTTTTAATTCTTCCGGTGTCTGCAGATTGATATGAACTACATCGTAATTGCCACCTCCGACTGAAATCGATTCAATATCCTCGAGTGGTGGAAGAAGAGAAGGCGCTCTTTGCTTGTAAATATCAGAAGTCTGACATCCAGGTTTCTTCTGTAATACTTCGAATGAAGCGTCAGTATCTTACTTATTCTGGTTTACTTTTGTAATAATTGTAACATCTACTTCAACAACACAGTTGTCTGCAGTATCAAAAGGAACGAGGAGTCTCGGCTCAACTGCCATACTCCAAAGGAATCGAAGAGGTTGGTGATAATGCCTGAAAAGCCACAGTTGTTAACTGACCTGATTTATTTTAAACTTACGAATTATCTGAAACACTCTGAGAGATAGTGGGAAAAGTAGAGATAATTGTGAGAGCAATCGATAGATCGTCTTTTTTGAATGCATATCTTCCTTCTCCTATCATAAGAATTCCTAGAGCTTGATGTGCAACTGTTTGCTCGAAATGCTTTTTTCCCATAGCCATCCAATCACCTTCTGGTTTATCCATCATACGCAATAGCCTGGCGTATCTCAATACTTCAAGATCCCCAGTTCCAACTCGAAGCTGCAAAAAATAATTTCCGTGAGGTACTAAATAAGGAAACTGACAATAGACATTGCTGTGATGAGCATCGAAAGGCAACTGGAACGAGTGTAGACACCCGCAAAATGACACATTCGGAAACTTCCCAAAGGCTTATTCACTCTTCCATCTGGTAACACAATCTTTGTGTAGTACTCCTGAAATAAACTTTCCTCGTGTTGCCGATTGCATCTATGAAACTCACAATAAGTCGGAATGCAACATCGGTGATTCCCGCTCCTTCAGGTCCCGCAGAAGACGAAAACTTGAGCGCTATAGCCATACAAGCGGCAGAGACAGTATACAAGAACGTTTGTGTAACTGTACTCAGATCAACAATCTCAGCCCAATACTTCTCTTCTTCTTCATCCCTGACTTCTTGAATTTCTTCTCCGTCTACATCTTTATCAATCGGAATTCCAAAGTGGAGTGCAGATGTTGCGTATTGTTGAATAACATCAGGAATAAGAGTCTTTACGAATTCGTGCGTAGGCTCAATCTTATCCCACATAACAAGACAGTGTCCGAGGACTCGGGCATACATCGAGTCCGGTCTCAATCTCTCAATTTCTGTGATTGTGTTCGGAAGGGCGAGGGCTTCCGCGATGAACTCGTTGTGTGTCTTCATGAACATCATTCCAAGTGCCATAGCGGCAGGTTCGGCCGAATGATGAATGTTGATGTTATCACTTTCTTTGACATGATTGGCTGTTTGGGTTGATGACATAAGCCCTCCGCTGGAAAATGGTAAGTTGAGTGATTCGTTGACAATAGGAGTAACGGTTTGGGGAAGGAAGACGCATTTATCCTGAAAACAAGTTGTAAAATGTTTTTTTTATAAATGAGAAACACTTACTCTCCTCATTCCCTTCATCATATAAATCAGCCTCTGAGACATTGGTGGAATATTTTGTTTGAACGGAATAACACTGGTTGCTAATCCATTTCCTTTTCCGAGCATAATGAGTCCCAACGAGAATCCCGCACTTAATTTATACGCAGATCTGTCTGTGATTGGTTCTTCATCTTTGTTCGGCGCTTTTCCGATTTCATTGACAAGCTTCTTTGCAATACTCATGTTTCCCGAATCAGCAAACAGCAAACCGAGACCAGAAATTGCGGACGTTTGAATTGCATAATCAATCTTGATTTCCACTGGAGTTGGTCCCATCAAAAACGAGAGATACGTTGCGAGAATTTTGTGAATTTGGTTATCACAAGTAGTGAAGCTTGAAGCAGATAATCCAATCAAAAGAGAAATCGAATGGTACTTATCGAAAGTTGAGAGCATTTGATGAGCATGATACATGTTGAAATCAGCCAAGTGTCCATTCAATCCAAATCCAAGTGTTAAACCTCCAATTACTGCTGTTGATTTGATATTCTTCGATACCATAACAATCCATTCGTTGTCAATTCTAACTGTATCACTGGCTCCTAATCTGAGAGCTGCTGCTACTGCATTATAAAAGTTTCCCCAGTCAGTACAAATCTTGAAGATATCTGTAGAAGGCGGATCACAAGTCACTCTTGCCGGATAAACCATTCCTCCGAGACAAAGACGTGGAATAAATAGATTTGAGAGAAGAGAAGGGACAGAAGTTCGGAAATCGAGGAAGGCACGACCAAATGGCTGAGAAAATGTTCGGAATGATGTTTGAGTCAAGTATCGATCCTGAAGTTCTTTCATATTGTCTTCATCAGTTTTGCGTCTGAAACTGTAAAATGGTCAAGAATCTGTATCTATCATGTTATCTTACAAAATATTTGTAGCAATCAACATAGGACGTGTCGAATTGAGCATCATCTCGATATTACTCTTTCTGATGTCATCTTTCCAGCGAAGTTGAGCAATATTATGAAGTTCTTCGGGAGTGGCATAAACACATTTCGTTGGAACAATAGTTTTTGATCCGGCAAATGCATCGGTTTGGAACTTCAAGAGTAGAACTTTGATTCCTGGTAGTAAATAGTCCATATTAGTATGAATCTCAAACAGATTCATCAAACTATTCGCACGACCAGAAGCTTTGAGACGACTGTCTCTCATAATTTTCCGGAACGATTTCAATGTGTCATTTGTGAGTCCGAGACGTTGTTTCCAGTCTTGCCCAATGAACAACTGGCAATCCAAATCAACATCCGATCCCAGAAGGTGTCTCCCAGCAGCAATAACTGTGAAAAGTCGAAGACTGTCCCTTGATAATGCTTTTGGAAGAGGCTGTAGACTTTCAGTTGTCGTTCTTTCATTTATCAGATGGGAAGCAACATCGGTGAGTGACCAAAATGGAGCAGGTGTTGGAACCAATGCAACAAACATCTCATGTTCTTCTGGAGTTATTTTGAAATGAAAAACGAAGCGAGAAAGGAATGAGTTGAACAAGCCATAGTAGTATTTTTCGTAGTCGCCATAGGATAGAATCTTGGACAGTAGGAATGTATATGGAATCAATTCCAGCATCATCGAATGCATAACGGTGTTGACTGCCCATTCTTCACATTGACTGTGGAATGCATTGAAAATACTTTTCGCGTGTTCTTGTTGTAAAACACTAGTGTCCAGTTCAACATTAAACTGACTGAAAAGTCAATATAAATAAAACGAATTCTGATAGCAACCCACCATATGCCTTCACTCTCTAGTTCAATCTCCATCTCACTTTTTTGCTTGAAAGTCATTTCTTCGAAAAAGTCTTTCATAATCGAGAGGACTTCCGCTTCTGAAGTTCTCGGTCTCATCTGTTTCCCTCCGTGATCTTCTGGAGTATCAGCTCGTGGGAGTTCCTCACTTGGCTTGGTTATTTTAATTCCAATGCTGCGCAACATAAATTGTGCAACATCAACTAATTCTTTTTGTTCAAGATCCAATCGTTCCGCGTCGACATCTCGTTTCACAGATCTCCATTTTCGTAAAAGTTTCTTTGCGACTTCACGATCAATGTTTATAAAACAAGTCTTCAGAAGCTCCTGAGCAGATTTGCAGTTGACTGTTTTTGGAATTTCGAGAATAAGACAACGCATCTCTTTCACCGCAATAATTCGATCGTCTGCAAACGAGAAGAGGCGGAAGTCCAAACTCTCGCGAGTGTTACTGATCTGTAAAGAGAGTTATCAGAAAGAAAACAGGTTTTAACAAACATACAGCTTTGATGAACAGTGGGGAGATCTTTTCATTTCCACCGTACATGACGGTAGTGAAATCAGGAGCAAGAACAATGGTAACCCCGCTTTTCACGACAAATGCAGCATCAAAACATTCAACAATAACCGGTTGATACTGTAATTGACCAGACAAATTTCTTTTCGTTTTTTCCGCATTTTTCCATACTGGGATAATTTTCATGACCTCTCCAGTAGCTGATACCAAATTGAGGTACATATCTGACAGGAATGTAGAGACAAATACTTTGTTGGCTTTGGCAATGGCCTCTTGTTTTGGCTCGGTATAAACACACTCAAGGCACACTTTCGAAAGCAGCAAATCGACATCTGGATCACGTTCCAAATCACCGAAATCAACATCATCATGAACTTGAGTATTTTTTGAAAAGTTGGCTGGAGTATCTCTTATCATTCTTGTGAAATCTCGAAGCAAATCAGCATTACTGTTTCCCTTTCGACATATTTGAGTGAGATGAGTTCGATGGAATGGTGAAGCAGTCGTTTGAAGTCTAGACTGTGTGGGAGATGAACTTGTACCTGGTGCTTCATCATTGACCATTCGAGCAAGTGTTCTGAGAAAAAAGATATTTGATATTTTATTTATTTTTTGAATCCACCTTGTGTGAATATTCCGTTCCAAAACTCCTCGAGTGTTGACTCTCGGTGTATTTGGAGTAGTTGTCCAGATGTGCGAGTCATTGTTGCCTGAAAAGTGCATCATTTTTCTCTTCATTGCCCTCATCACCTATTCTGGTTCATCTGGCGCAATTCTACTTAAATGTCGGTCAGCTAACAGAGAAAAAGAAAACAGACGCGCATGGATATAAGCTGGCAAACTCGTTTCCTTTTTTTCAATCGCACACACTAATCTCCTTCTTTCCTGTACGCCTTGTTCTCGTAGATTTCTTAGGAAGCTCGGAGAAGACAACAGGCAAAAAGAGCACCGAATGCAAATGTGATTTACGCCCTCAGGGCTATACATATCTACAATTTCGCATGCACAAAGTCTCTTTTGTCGTCGTGCACACTCCTTAGGCTCTTCTTCGCCGCCATAGATGTTACGTGAATGGCACAACAAATTTGCTGGACCAGCTGTCATACTTACTTCCAGTTTTCCGAGAAATGAAGCTTGGTTTTATTCAAGCACACAAGTTGCGTTTTCATAACCTTAAGAGGCACAATCAAAGTTGAGGATCTCTAGTGAGGATTCTCCGCCTAATATCAAAGTTTCAAAGCTCTATCAGATATATGCTCTCTTTTCAAAAGTAGAAGGGGTTTTCCAATCTGCAGGAGTGGTTGATTCTCACGCCTATCCGATCAACGTCTGTCTCGACTCTTTTGACGTAGACAATCAAATACGCGGTGTTTCGATTTCACATTTCATTGACACAATTCAGCGCCCCCTCTTCTTTTTCTTCTCGTCAATCAGAGTTCGTCAAGCTATTGAGCAAGTCTGACACAGCACCACCCCCCGAATCTAATAAGCAGTTTTTTGTACATCTCTATGTGAAGAACATATGTTCATTGGTTAGATAGAGAATAATGAATACTGTTTGTATTTTGTCTTTTCTCAACTATACCACTTCTGGGAACGGCTATGAAATTTGAACCGATGCTTTTCTCACTCCCTCTTTCATTTTTTTAGAAGAGCTGCCAGAACGCATCGGGCGACGTCAATCATTTTTCTTATTTAGTGAGACTTGTTGTTTTGCATGTTGGTCCCGCCCGCTGACAAGAGCCAAGACACTCGCCATTTATCATCTTATGCTGCTATTTAGTTAGACCTAACGTTCAAATAGCATACATTTTTTTGATTTTTAAACTATAAGTATCATCTATAACTGAAACTACTGTGACCCCTCGTTCGTCTAATGCCTTAGTACTTGAAACACATTTTTTCTTCTATACAATGTATCCTTCTTTTAACACAATAATCTTTGAAAGATAAAGCTCAACCAAAGGACTCTTTCTATATGCTCTCTTACGAGAAAATAACATCTAGCGCTTTGTTTAAAGGATCTGGAAAAGTGCTCTTCCTTCTTTTTCGAATTTGTATGACGTACTGCTTTACGAGCCCAGTTTCATCAGAATATTCGAAATGCTTATCATTATTCACCTCCGCGAAGAAACACGAGATCCATCCTTTCCATTTATTTTCGCACTAATTTGCATAGCGAAATAACTACTCGTAGCTTCCTTTTCGAGAGCTATAAACAGAAAAAGCTCGAGGCCCTTTATTTGATACATCCCGACTATTTTACGATTAGCTCATTTATGGGCCCTTCTCTTCAACATTGCTCTTTTTGCAGTGTACCAGAGATCTTCCGGACTATGCACATATCAAAACATGGGCAATCAGTCAGCTCGCCAATTATCCACTCATCGTAAGCATGTTGTTCATACGTGGAACACGATCAATTCTCATGACCCGCAACTTTTGAATGATGCTATAAGGTTAGAGAAAAAAGCAATAAAAAAATTAACTGATACAGTTTAGTGAAGCTTGGTTGAAATCTGCAGAGTTAACTCCAACATGGGTATGGGCTCTGGTCGATCTTCCCGAAACAATGCACGCTACTTACAAGGAGAATGCACAGTTTTTGAATATAATCGGTCAGGTCCGTGACTTTTTGAACATATTGATCAAAGTTCACAAATGTGATCCTGAAATGATCAAGACCCTGTCCTTTCGTCTCGGAGCACGCCATCGGTTTGTTTGCGGGGGCTTTACGTGCTAACCGTCTGAATGTTTATAGACATTATATGAACGAAGGAAATGACAACTGCTATTGGGCGCCGTTTGCCCAACAACTTCCGATAGCCATGAGTAAAATGTATATGAGGGTCGTCACGGAGGATAGCAAGTAAAACAATAATGCATTTCTACCGAATGATCAGAGCTTTCAGAATTCGAAGAATTTTACGAATAAGATCACGAGCAGCAGAGAAAAGTGAAGAGGAAGAAGTGTGCGAATCTTGGAGGCAGTTCTCCTGTATGCTAATTGAATCAATGAAGCGTGGCTACGAAGGATGCGCTAGTGAAAAGACGCCTCTTCGACTGAGCATAACAAAGTAAACCATCTTTGAGTTCGCTTCACAGTCTACCAATTTCAGCTCAATAATATCAATGGCTTCTATGCGTTCAACTCGTTCGAGATCAGCCTCACATTTTCTTGAACCGAACATGTCGCCAGCAATCGGTGCGTCCACTGTTCATCACTCTAATTCGTGTCGTAGTTCACCATCTTCTAACCATCGCCCATCACCTCGTAGATCTCTCAGATAGACAATCACTCTCACTTCGTTTGGTGTGCTTTTATGTTTCGTTTTCACTTCACTTCGCACTAATTCAGTTCTCATCTTGTTCGCTTATAATAAAAAATAACCACTAACCCACTAGACGTAATGTGTGCTTTTTGTTGTAGTTTTAAGCCTAATTCATTTATGTTTTCTATACCCCTTCAGCCCCAATGTGTGCGCTTCTTGGCTCAACTGAAAGTAACTCAACAACTACAACTACCCAACCATCATCCCCCATCACACCATATCGAAGGAGGAGCATGTTTAAAGCTAGCGGACCCCTTCAGCGGAACAGTCAGGATTTCACAGCTTTACGGTAATCGTCTCATCGAAATGAAAACCTAAAGCTTTCATTTTCAGCAATCGTCGTATGTCTTCTCCGAATAACCCATCAATCCTTCTCAATAATTGCGATATTCAGCTACTTAAACTGACATCTCAATTGAGCCCGCTTGAAGATCAAAACAAGCAACCCCGTCTTTCAGGAAGAGCGCACCAACAGCGGCGAAGCATAACACTTTTAAATTTTGATCATCATAATCGTTCACGGTCTCCCACTTCTTGATAACAATAAAAATGTACCTTCATAAATTGGCGTTGGCAATGTTCCGGGAAATCCTGCAGCATTTGGATTGTTCGGTGTTGAATGACCAAAACCTGCACGCATGTGCGAATTCATAGGAGACCTTCCGTCAATATCCGTATCCATTCCCTCTGACAGTATAGCCACTACAAATGAACTTAAAATAAAAAAGAAGCCATTTTAAGGAAAACATACTAGCTGGAGATCTGAAAGTGGGATCGAAATGTGTAGTTCTACCTATCGAATTTGGTGCCAAACTTGATGCAAACATTGTAGAATCATGCGGCTTCCGGAGTGTCTCCACATATCGAATCGCAGCATGGACTTCTTGCTCTTCGGTTTCTCTTGCCATATATACACGATGCACTTTATCTTTTTGATCATAGACAACGACGAAATTTCTGTCAGTGTCTACCATTCCTGCATCATCCTGATGAGATTGCCAGCAAAACTTCCACTGAGGTTGGTATCCGCCAGTCTTGTAAATAACGGGTAACAGTTCGCCGAACGGACCAGACAATGAGTAAAGATGAAATGTGTCATGATGGTGGAAGTTTTGCTCCGTCGACGAGTCATAAAACCGTTCAACGAGAAGGCTTGTCGAACACGAAAACACATTGCGAAGCTGGAAACTCGTTATTGTATTTAAAAGTTGAGTTCGGCTCACCTTGAAAGGAATTTCATAATGGTAAAAATGGTAATCGGGAAGTGACAGAAATTGAAGCTTGTGTTCTCCACATACAACTAGATAGTCTTTCTGTTTCGGCCCGCAGTCTTTTCTATCGTCCATTTCACTATTTCTAGTCAGCGTAAACGTATGAATGAATACTTTCTTGATATCGAACTCCATTTGGAAGCGCTTGCGAACATAAGCATCTTCTGTAACCATTCCATCGCAAATCAAAAGAACGGGGCCTGACGAAAATACAAAGTCTGTAGTGTCATCAGTGTTTTTGATAGAGCACAGAAGAGTGTTCTGGTTATGGTATTTCTGAAAATGTATTAATAGTTCCAGTCATTCTAGGCGAGATTACTTGATCGATGTTCTCTTCTAGTTGCATATCACATTGTTGATTAGCAGAAATCATACTTGTAAGTTCGCTATCATCCAATTCTTCACTCATACAAGTCTGCTAGAGTGTATGATCCTGAACCCTAAATTAAAAAAAACAATGCAAATCTTCGAAGTCAAGATCAGTAAATATTACAAAGTGAGAAAAAACCACTTTCAAATCCCCGAAAACAAGTATCAAAACAATTTTTCATTTCGACAAAACAAGAATTAATGAAGTTGATAGTTAAAATTTCAGATCTTTGAATGAGTTGAGTTAGATCTGGAAGGGTAAAACATCGGTTTCGGGTAACACAATTCAAACGGGGAGTAGATAAAGTTTACGAGGGTCCTTCGTCTTTTGTCTTCTTTGCTTCATCAGTTTTATCATCGGCAGTAGTTGTTGGACGTTTTGCTGGGCGACGGACCTATAAATGGATGTAAATTGTATGCTATCTGTTTACATAGACTCCTCGACTTACCAAGTTGGTGATATCGTTGGCCTCCTTTTCTGTGGAATTCGAATCTTGTGGAAGTTGCGAGAGAACCGAAGTGAATCCGGCAAACTGCTCTTTTACAGCTTTTGTAGTCTCTTCAACTTGCTCGGCCGATAAAATGGCGTCTTCGATCATTTTATCGACTGAAATGATCATCTGGTCCAATTCTTTCAGTTCGTCTACAGCTTCGGCTTTCTTCTCGTCATTAGGTTCTTCGGCTTGAATTTTCATCTCCGTTTGCCTCGCGAGAAGGCATTCTTTGGTTTTCTCGTAATAAGAAATAGATTCTTTAAAGTTCAATGCAGTTGACAATGCGTTTGCCATCAGAATGTATGTTTGAGCAGTTTTTCTCGAGCCAACAGGGAGAAAGTTTTTTTGAATTTCGAGTGCATTATCCAAATCTTCACGAGCTTGTTCATACTTTCCATCTGAGATTCCGTGCTCTCCAAGAAGAACAAGAACATCTGCGAGTTTCAGATTCCATTCTTCAATGAGACTGACCCCACTTCTCTCCGCTTCAAGCTTTTCGATTTTGGCAACAGCAATGCAACGAGCAATCTAGAAATATATTTTGGTACAAAATAACGTCAAAATAAAGAACGAACTTCAAGAATTTCCCAAGCAAGACGCATTGCGTCATCGTCTTCTTCGCCTGATTCTTCTCCTTCTTCTTTCTCAGATTCATCTCCATTTTCAGCGTCATCGGCGGGCTTTTCTTCAGCGCCGCCTACTTCAGCCTCGTCATTTTCTTCGTTTTGCTCAGTTCCTCTACTGTTTGGGTTGGCCAACAACTGAGACTCAATTTTTGCCGATTCGAGAGCAGCCATTCCGTAGAAATAATGAGCATCGAATGTATTCTCGTGATTTTCTCCGTAAATTTCTATACTCAATTCTGTTGCTTGACTGAGAATTTCCGTTGCATTTTCGATATCGTTGACTTTTATAGCACGTCGGCCAAAGGAAAGTAACTCTTCAAGACTTTTCTCTCTGAAATGATTAATTCGATTTCTAGCATCAAGTAGATGAAATACTTTTGTTCCTTCGCCAACCCGGAGTCTTCAGTATTTTCTACTTTTTGTTTTTCGTCTCCCTTGTTGAGGTCATTCACAGAATCGATAATACTTTCAGAATTCATTGTTCGTTTGAAGACGAGCTGAAAAAGAGTTTACCTCGTTTAGGGCTCACGAGATAGACAGGAAAACTATAGAATTATCAAGAACTAAATAAATTCAAATAAGCGGAATAGCGCGCGAGAAGGACTAAGGATGACAAGAAACAACTAGTCCATTTGGTTCAACGGCCATGTGCGGGAAACAAAAACTTTCAAAGACCTCTGATTTAGCAAATAGGGTCGCGAAACTGGCGTGAGATTTTTGTTCAGTACAGAAACGAGCAAAAATTAAGTGCGAGCAAAAATGAAGTACCATGATCTCGGATTGTCGCGGCGGGACCCGGATTCGATTAACCATGAAGATTCTTTTTTTTTTAAGACAAAAGGCTTTTTTACTGCATTCATTGTACTAAATAATTTATTAACTTAGAAGACTGAGATCACGATCGAGTTGCTTTGTAGATAAGTCAGACGGTGGTGTTTGTTAGTCTCTGAAGAAACAAGTTCCTGTTAGAAATATAACTTTTTGGAAAATTTTACCTGCTTTTCTTCACTTTTCCAGAAGAACCACTTTTTCTTCCATTTGTTGAACTGCGTGGTCGCTTTTCTCCAACCTTTGCAGTCTGTCGAGGTTTCGAGACAATGCTGAGGAGAGCTGGATAGTCTGATACTGTCTGATCTGCAGTCTTATAGTTAGTATCACAAGGTGTTTTGGATCATTCTTTTTAATAATCATACGACCTACTTTCCTTATTCTGCTGTGAGGACTGAACATGGAAAATCGGTGTACGAGACAGAGTGATCAAGTTATCAGGATATTTGCAGGAGCCTTGAGCTTTACTTGCACATGTCGCCGTCATTTGAATCAGCGATATCTCGAACGCCTGTTTAGATAACAGATAATTAGACTCATTTAAACATACGAATGCTAACTTCATCAGAAGACTTTGTGTCCGGAAACACGAAATGGTGTATCCATTGTGCGAAAGAGTTAATGTTAGTGTAGCGGCAATTACCAATGAGAGCACCATGTTTGATAACTTCTAAATGACACAGTATTGAGATGAAATCTTATGCATCTCACTTTTCTTGTCAGAGCAAACATGATGGTGCGCATCAAAAAGGGTCAAAGAATGTTGAGACCTGTCGAAAATAATCAGAACCGTGCGAACACAACTGATCAAAATGAAAGCTAGACGCCGTTCGGCTCGGAAAAGTGGGCTGTAATACCACGAATATTAAAATTTCTCAAAATGATTTGTTCTTACTGTCTGATAGCAAGTTTCATGAGCTTAGGAAGAGTGTCTTTAATAGATCCGGTGGTTAGTTTGAAATCTACTTCCGAAAAATTAAGTTCACAAGCTTTAATAGCATCTGGTAGGTTGTAATTTCTTGTCGAATCCTCTCCTGCATCTTTCATGTAAGCTTCGTTTCCATCTATTATTCCATTGACAAGACAACTGATGATTCTCGAAGGGCATTTCTGGAACAAAAATGTCCGAATTCCTAGGTTTGTTTTTAATATTCCTTATTTTACACACCGTAGTTTCCGATTCACTGATATTATTATGGCTATTCTTCGCTTCTAAATTCTGAATTTCTCGAATGTTTTGCTTCCGTTCCGTCATCTCGGCAACTCCCGTCACACGATTGTTGGTTAATGGCTTTGAATGAGGTGTTGGCATTTCTACATTATGGATATGGATGAGTTCTGCCGTTTTTAAAGCAATTAGGGTACATGCATTGGATAAAGTTGTTCGTCCGCCGATTGAAGATTGTGAGATATTGATTGGAAACCTCCAAACCACCGTGTTCTTAACATAAGCGCTAAAGTTGTGTCGAATCACTACAATTACCTCTTGTTCTATAAACGTCATCGGCTGAATATCATGAAAGACGGCAGCCTGATCTTGAAAGTTTTCTGATCGGAACCGTTTTCTATTCATGAATTTGAGGTTTCAATAGAATATAGTACAGGGAGGTGTTAAAAAAATTATAAGTATTAGTAAATGTATGATAGTCTGATTAGTTCGTCTCATTTTCCACGCGTCGTTGTGATGACACCTTTCACCCTGGTGGCAAGTTCACGTAATTAACTTTTTTTTTACCATTTACTGTTTTATGCATTCATAAATACCGACTCTCTTGATTATCCGACGATACGCAATAAAAAGTTTCTTGAAAAGGGCGTGTTTTCAATGTTACTTGTGGTTTAAGCATCAAAATAAGGCCAATACTGAATGGCACGGTATGCGGAAGTGTGGGCTATGCAAATGCGCTCCTTTGAAGCGGGGCGTGGCCTAAAAATAGGAAGCGAAATTTAATGCATTTGGGATTTTTTAAATGAGAACCTAAATTTTTCGTAAGAGAATCAGCTGAGATATAGCAGAAAAGTTGAAAAAAATTAAAAAATTTATTACACTTCCCCTCAAAATAATTATTTTAGGATTTCAAAACATGTTTTCTCAACAGAGCGCTTTTACACTCCCCACACTACAGCATACCGTGAATGGGTACCGTTTCTTTGGGTATTGTACTCAATGGGAATTTGTACTCTTTGGGAATTTGACTCTTTGGGTACCAAATTAGGGTACTGGATCTTTGGGTTCTCGTACTCTTTGGGTATTCGTACTCTTTGGGTACAAAAATGGGTATACTCTCAATGGGTAACAGTATCTTTGGGTATTCATACTCTTTGAGTGCTAGAATCCCATTCTGTCCATAATGGGTTGGAACTCAAGGTATCACTTTTTCCCTTTCTGAGGGCAAGAGAGTTCAAATAACCCGAAAACTCATTTTCTATAGCAAAATCTAAAGCTTTGAAACGAAATAAGATTTGAAAAAGTTAGTATGGAAGTACTTTCACCATGAAGGAACGCACTATGCAATATTCTAAGTATCTTAATCACAGTTATTTTTATTTTAAGACAAAGGCTTAGGAAACTGCCTTAAACGGCTCTTGAAACTTGAAAACAATAACCCTATCTACGTACTAAGCCTTTTTAAAGCTTCTATTACAGACTTAACTATTTATTGTATACTGGTGATAAAAATCGCTTATAAACGAATCAACTAGACGCCAAATACTCACTAATTAGTGTTCTGTTTCTCTAAAAAAGAAAAAGGGATGACTTGAGTTCCAACCCATCAAGTACAGGATGTGATTCTAGCACTCAAAGAGTATGAATACCCAAAGATACTGTTACCCATTGAGAGTATACCCATTTTTGTACCCAAAGAGTACGAATACCCAAAGAGTACGAGAACCCAAAGATCCAGTACCCTATTTTGGTACCCAAAGAGTCAAATTCCCAAAGAGTACGAATTCCCATTGAGTACAATACCCAAAGAAACGGTACCCATTCAGTATTGGCCTCAAAATAACGTTTATATTTATCACAATAATTAGCAGTTTCTCTTGGGGCAGTCTCTCCTCCTCTTCATGTCTCCTTCGCTTTGTTTTATTTTCATCATTTCATCTGGTGTTTCGTCAGTTAGTTCTCTCCTCGATTACTTGTTTCATCCTTCAAGAAACCTACCTACTTTGAACAATTGTGCTTTTCTGCACCTACCGTATTAATTTCTCTCGTCTATGCCAACATTCTTGTCATGCTCTTGTGTGAGTGTTATGTAGCTTTTCCCTTTTACTTTTTAGCTTTTTTTTCAAAAAATAAGACTAGCTTGAATTTTCGACTCTGATCGGTCTTCCGTAAACATATAGAAAAGAACACGATATGCAAATGGTTTCTAGGCAAATAGGAGAAAAGTTTCCTATTATTTAGCTCGTTTCATTTTTCAACAAATTTATATTTCACCTTATCTTGATTCATGACAAAACAATAAGATTCCTGCAAGATGCTGGTTCGGTTTGTTTCTAGCCCATACTATTGTTGCTGCAAAATTATTTATTGCATTCGTCCTTCATCCCTCACACTCCCCCATTTTTCATCTCGGTGACCCTTTCCGAACGTTTTGAGTAGAATGGAGACCCAGAGAAAACGCTCGATGGCGTTGCATCGTCGCCCCAATGCCAAATCAGCTGTTGTTTTTCGAGTTGTTTTGAGAAAAAGCAGAAAAGAAGGAGGCAGTAGTGACGAGAGATACAGACAGAAGCTCATTCGTCTTTCAGTTGTACCATAGGTTCTGACGTCTCATGCACACAGTTATTTTTGATATATACATATATCTTCCAATCTCTAGAGTTTATTTGATTTCATTTCCAATATGTATTTTCAGTCAATGCCCTCACCATGCAATTTGCGATCATCGTCATCATCATGCTAATCTGCAGTTCGAGCAATGGCTCACCAGAAGAACCAACGGAGAAAGAAAAGGAAGAAATGAAGGTGAGGGGACAGCCACAATCAAGAAGAGAAATAGAGTATGAAACAGAAAAAGCAGGGAGGGCAACAGTGGGATGAGCTATTTTTAGTCACTCATAGGATTAGAGAAAAATCTAAGGGGGAGGTACTCTGAGAAAAAAGAATGCGTCATGTGGGATGAGTTTGAAAGCTGATGTATGTTCATAGATATTTCTGCTCTCTATTTTTAAGGTGATTCAGTGTTTTTTTTCTGTTTCCAATGTCTCGTGAAGAACTTCTAATAGTTTTAGTGTAAGATTCGATTGTCGAACTGCTTCGAATTGTTCCATTATATGTCGAATAGTCTGTTCTGGTGCTTCCTCATTAAAGGTTTTCTCTTTTAAAAACGACGGTCCTGCCGAAACTCTTGATATATCTATGTCAAGTTCAAATTTTTCAATGAAACACCTGAAAAGACTCGCGGCGGAGCGCTCCTAGCGCATAAATAGAAAATTGGGCTGCGCCTAGCTAGTACAAATTTTCTATCTTGTAGCAGTCCTATGCTGCCCAGTACTATTTTGTTCAGTTCTATTATGTAGCAGCTTGTATTTTGCGCAGTTCTAGAAGCGGTCACGCTTACTATTTAGACTTAGGAAAAGTTTCGCAATTGAGAAGACACCGAAAAAATGACCCAGGAAAAGCATATGAGAACGTTCATTGACAAATATTTACCTTAGAACACTGAGTTCACTTCAAGCCACGGCCTCCTCCAGGTGAAATTAGCCAGAGAGCGCGTTTGCGATATTCGCTGGCGCATATCTCGATCTCATGCGACTTGGAGAAATTTTGAAATATAAAATCTGGCAAATTTTTTTGATGTTCCATTACAAGTAGGTTCGATTAGGAATGGAAAAAGATTGAAAATAAGCCTAAATTCCGAAACATTCATGCAAAAATAACGAAGTTATAAACTTTCGTGCAAAATCAACTGAAAAACGAGATATTTCTCGGTTTTTGAGAATTTACAGACGAGTGAGAAACTTTTGCTGTGCGGGAATAAGTAAGTTTGATAGAGGCAAGCCTTGTGAACATTTTAAGTTGAACGTTCTGATACTTTTCACTTTTTACCAAGAAAAAAACAAAATTTCGGTAATTCGAGTGAAATTCGTGTCTAAGTTACTGTATTTTTAAGGCGCATGCTTCAAAGTTTTTTTAATCTGGAAATGCGCCTTCACTAGATTTTCTGCGCATTGTACGTGGAGGAGGCCATGCCAAGAATTCTTCCAATCTTCTTAGAATATTTTAGAGAAGTCCTTCACTTGAGGCTCATATGAATCCTTGTGAAGGAGCATTGATTTTGCGTATCCCAAAATTGTATCGTATTCAGTTACCTGCAAACAATTCATGTTTGGCTAGCTTCGTCGTAATAGCATACAGTATTTTCAATCTCCGTGTTTTTCTTTGCATCAATCAAACATTCCCAAAGTGTTTCCTTGATCTGAATTTGAAATTTCTTGCAAAGATCCTTGAAGAAAACACATAAGCAGTGGGTGTCGAGTTTTTTTGTTCCGGAAGTCGTCTTGTTTTTGCCATCTACATCTTTTATAATAACTAATATTGATTTTTCGATAAACATAACGAGCCATTCCTTGTATATTAGCTGAAAAAATGTTTTGATTTCAAACGTATAAGAAGTATGATTCCACTTCAATATCAGCAGTAAAATCATATATCTTCAACATTTCATCTGAACTTCTGTCGATAGATGAACTTCGTAACATTGCGAATATCGAACGCGCGACTTCTTTTTTGCAAATCTCATCTGACCTCACGTCTTCTAACCTTCTTATCCCACGTTGAATATCATATACTATTCTACCATATTCTAATTTCTTGATCTCCCCGTTTGTCGCAAAAACCGTCGAAGGCGGCAATCTGAAAAAAAACATTAAGACTGAAACTTCAGTTGCTCAAGCTTACCGTTTCTCGAACTTTTGGACTGATGCCCTAATCATGATCGATACGATAATTGAGATTTCCAAATTAAATTTCACAAAGAGTTGTGGAACAATTTTTTTCCGGAACCTAAAAGCTTTCAAGGTTAGAACTAAGATGAAAAGGTAATGGGAATCTTACAAGTTTCGAAGTGAATCGGTCGTTTTCTTATCATTTTTTTCTGAGAAGTTTGGGTGTCGTCTCTTTAAAATTTCATAAAAAACGTTTCGGGTAACGTTCCCTAGCTTGATATCCGGATTTTGAAAGTTTTCTGTGAACTGCTCTAATATGGCTTTCGTATCTTCTGTTTCTCGCATGACTATCTCGTCTTTTTTCTTTTGCTTGTTCATCTGCTCGATATCCACATGAGATTTAGGTCTTTTGTAAAAATAGTCTCGTTGGTGAGTGCGTATATGATGTAGCTCCTCGTCTTCCAAGATCTGGAAGTCTTCCTGGAGCTTTCCGAGCTTTTTGTTTTCCTCGATTTCTGTTTCAGTCAAAACTTTTGACTGTCCTTTAAGGACGAATTGCTCGGCCTGCTTTTTCGTTATCTTTACCATATTCTTTCGAATTCTAGAAATAGTTGGTTTCAAAAGTTCTAGAGTATGTAAAAGATGTCACGTTTTGAACAATAACATTTTATCATGATTTTTTTGCTTTTTTCAAAATGGTCTTCTGTATTTGCGTGAAAATTCTATGTATCTTTCAACTACAAGCTATCAGCGGTTTATCACCTTTGAATTTATACTTCACCTATAATTGGTTCATTTTTCTGATACTTGAGTTCTCGAAATGAGACACATTCGTCCTTTCAATTACACATTCGTCAGCTCTCTTACTTTTTGTTTTTCTTGTTTTCGTCAAAAAGAATTCACATGCTCTCACTTCCGTTTTTCTATTCGCATTGCTGCGATACAAAAACGACGTCAGGAGCAAGAATAACATCTAGAGTTCCATTTTCCAGTGTGTTGTTTGTGAAAAGAACTATGCCAATTAGATAGGGAATGGAAAAGAGAAGCAACATTGAAAGGGATAGAATGAAAAAAGAAAACGTGTTTCAGGATAACTCGAAAAAGAATATAGCTCTTGCACGCAAATCTCCCTCCACCGAGCACTCGCTTCGTCACAACTAATAATTGTTTTTCAGAGGAGGAGTATCTTGCTATCAAAAAACTTCAACACAATGGAAATATCAGAGGCTTCAAAGGAAAAATTCGAGCAATATCTGACCCAGTTTTGTCTCAAGGCTGAGAAAATGACAGAATCTGATTATCTTAATAGATACATCAAATGGGAACAGATTGAATTCTTGGACAGCCTCCAAGGATTGTAAGTTTCACATATTGCTGATATAATTTAGAATTACATATTTCTTTTTTTTTCAGCCTCGGCGAAAACGACGAAGAGAAGGCGCCATACAAAGAGTACTTCAACCACATCGGTCATAACACGGAGTCTAACTGCTCGATCATCAACGAGAAAGTGCAACGGGATACTCATCACAGCGTTGGTCAAGCCGCATTATTCGACAATTACATGTATGACCAAATGACGAGAAATGAATGGACCGGAATCGTTCTATAACTTTCCGCTGCCCTTTGTCCCCTCATTATAATCCCACCTTCTAATACCTGTATAGAATATCGTGTACTCCATTTTCCAGCATCACATCATTTGATGATTAATGATTCCCATTTCACTTACGAGGTCTGTAGCTATAAACTATCAATACCTCTAGTTTTAATAACTTCCCATTTTTAACAAATAAACCTCATTTATTCTCAACTTGTTAAGCATTGAATAAATCAAAGGTGATTTCCTCGCCAGAGGAAGTGCTGTTATCAACATCAACGGAGGCACCATTTCCAACCGATCGGAACATTGCACGAATTACCAGAGCATAGGCAAAAATGAGGAACATGAGGCCAGTTGGCAAAAGATCAACAACATGACAGCGGAGAGCGAACAATGCAGAAGTGAATGGAATCTTAATGGAAAGTTTTTTTTTTCCACTCTATTGAGAAAAAAAAACTCACCATTTTGACTAGAGCAATGCTGTATGTTTGAAAAAGTGGAATGAAAGTCGACTCTTCAAATGTGCGCGGAGCTTCTACTTAGCAACATCTCCAAGAAACGATGTAGAATTTATTCGTACAATTACTATAGAAACATCTAAAAAAAAGAGAAACGAGACATTCAGTCGAAAAATACAATGAAAACAAAAACGTAAAAATTAGGAAGAGGACGGACGGGACGACTTCTACAAAACTACTGATTCCCGGTTCGAGCTTTTATTGACTGATCTGCTTGGCTCCTTGTTCAGCAAGCACTTGCTTATGGAATTCAGCCATTCTGCGTTCAAGTTCCGGTCGGAAATGGCGAATGAGTCCCTGAAAATTTGAACTTAAGAATAAGTGCAATTTTAAGAAGCTCAGAATTCTTCTTAAGCACTATACTAGTTGGAAAGGTCCACTTGGGGCACACTCGATTTCTGAATTCGCACTGGGCTTTGAAGCTGTTCGGAAGTGTTATTCGTGCTTTTGAAGGTTCCTAAGCCTCCAAAAATAGGTAGAAAATAGACCGAAATTGCAAAGAAGAGTTTCAAATTTCGACAAAAATCACTGAAAATGGGGTTTTCTTCCTGAAACCCGCACAATTGCATATTCCTTCTGAATTTTAGGCTTAGGTATGTTCGAAAACTTTTTCGTGGACTTGGTTCAAAATTTTCCACAAATCCATGATACCACGGTCATGTCAGAAACCTATTACTGTCGTTCCGGACTTTTCGAATGTTCATAAAGTTTAGTTTTTTTTACCTGAACTGGCCAGGCAGCGGCATCTCCGAGTGCGCAAATGGTATGTCCTTCAATCTGCTTACTAAGTTCCCACATCATGTCAATTTCGGATGGTTTTGCCTTTCCGTCTACGAAACGCCACATCATTTTATTGAGCCAATTACATCCTTCACGACACGGAGTACATTGTCCGCAGGACTCGTGCTTGTAAAAGAGTGAAAGTCTTGCAATACATTTGACAATATCAGTTTGCTTGTTCATTACGATTACGGCGGCAGTTCCGAGACCAGATTGGGCCGCAACAAGGGCATCAAAATCCATGAGAACAGTATCGCAAACATTCCTAGAATAAAAATTTTAATTTTTAAAAAATATTTTTTGAAAACATACTTTGGCATAAGTGGAACTGACGACCCTCCTGGAATGATAGCAAGAAGGTTATCCCAACCACCGATGACTCCACCACAGTGGCGTTCAATCAAATCTTTGAGTGGGACTGACATTTCTTCTTCGACAGTACATGGATTGTTGACTTGACCAGAGATGCAGAAAAGCTGAAAGAATACAACTTTCACAAAGGTCTTAGTATATGATTCATCTGAAATCCTACTTTTGTTCCACGGTTTCTTTCGCGTCCGAAAGAAGCGAACCAGTCTCCTCCACGACGGCAAATGGTTGGAGCTACTGCAACGGTCTCAACATTGGTGACAGTTGTAGGGCATCCAAACAATCCAATATCAGCTGGGAATGGTGGCTTCAGCCGCGGCTTTCCTTGTTTTCCTTCAAGAGACTCGATGAGAGCAGTCTCTTCTCCGCAGATGTATGCTCCAGCTCCACGGTGAACGAACACATCAAAATTGTATCCAGTTCCGAGACAGTCCTTTCCAAGGTATCCTGCTTTGTATGCTTCATTGATGGCTTCTTGAAGAATACAGGCTTCGTTGTAGAACTCTCCACGAATATAGATGTAGGCCGCGCGAGCCCCCATGGCGACTCCTCCGATTAGACATCCTTCGATGAGCTGGAAGAAGTGAATGAAGTCATGATCAGTTATTGTCTTGAGTTGAACATGAATAAAGTCATTGGGGATTTTGTTCAATTAGCCTACCTGCGCGCTTACTATAAAATCATCCCTGGATTCAAAAAAAAATATTTAATTAGCATTTTTCTCTATCTCAGTCTATATATGAATGATGGTAAACAAATAACAGATTAACAGAAATCAGTTGTGAGACTAATCCAGAAATTATTCCGTGAAATAAAGTTTCGGACTCACTTTATGAGGATCGTGACGCATAATCTCACGATCTTTGCATGTTCCCGGTTCTCCCTCGTCAGCGTTCACAACGAGGTATTTTGGACGTCCGTCGAATGGTTTGTTCATGAATCCCCATTTCATTCCAGATGGGAAACCGGCTCCTCCTCTTCCACGAAGTCCTGATGTTTTCAATTCTCCGAGAATCCAATCAGACCCCTTGAGAATTATCTCTTTTGTTTTGTACCAATCACCCTGAACGAATGTGAAAGTTAAGAAAAATTTAAGTAGTTGAAAATAAAAATGTGAGTCGCACTTAACTCGAACATCTTGATCAGATCAACCGAAATCTGAAAAACTTAATAAAAACTCACACGCGCTTCTGCACCCTTCAGCCGATAATCATGTCGACCGTATAAGTTGGTAAAAATACGATCACTGTCTTTCAAATTTCCGAATGAAGTTTTTTCTTGCTTCACTTGAGCGTTCGCATTTTGGGCAGACGTTACCACTCCTCGAATGGCCACTTTCGGTGCTGAATATTTCCAGTAGCAACGTTCAATCAATGAAGGCTTACCTTTCTGTCCAATTATCCTTGCCCCGAGAGAGACTGCTGCCGAAGCCATCTCTGTAAAATGAAAAGTTCTCAAAGAGTCATAAAGAGAACAACGAGACGACAAGAAAATAGTATCGAAATATTTTCAAATTCCAAATGAAAAATTGCACAGTGTACGTCTGCGTTATTTCTTTTCGATAAGAATTTTCCAAACTTTATCGAGCTTATCGATTCGGCCAAAAATCCAAAAAAAAAAACAGAGTCGTTGTTCAACCGGCCGTAATGTCGGAGCTTCGTTGTTGAAATTAAAGGCGCACAGACTTTTCTCACTGGAGTCTCGAAGCGATTTCGGCACACGGAAAGCGAGTGCGACCGTACGGCGAGAGAACTTTTCTTGTGAATTTCGTTATTGGCCTACGGTTTTTTGTAGTTTTTCACGCAATTTTTCAGAAGAATTTTACGACAAAATATTAAGAAAAAGCAAGCTGAATGTTCCTGATTATTTTCGAGATAAAATTTTCTTCAAAATAACCGAATTTTGCTTCCCAGAAAAAATTGACTAAATTTGATATTTTTTCTAAGTTTGTGACTTTTTTTCTAATTATTTCCGCTAAAATCTTTTAAAAATTATTTTTCGTTTCATCAAGAATCTCGTTTTGCAGGTAAAATGGTCAACGTGCCAAAAGCCAGAAGAACTTTCTGTGACGGTAAGTGCCGCAAGCACACCAACCACAAGGTTACCCAATACAAGAAGGGAAAGGAGTCCAAGTTCGCTCAAGGTATTTTTCGTTCGATTTTTTATGTGTATCAAGAAAACTTATTCAGGACGTCGCCGTTACGACAGAAAACAATCTGGATTCGGAGGACAAACCAAACCAATCTTCAGAAAGAAGGCCAAGACCACCAAGAAAATCGTCTTGAGAATGGAGTGCACTGAGTGCAAGCACAAGAAGCAACTCCCAATCAAGAGGTTTGTTATATTTGATTTCAATCGTTTCCGAAAAATTTTCAAATACAGAAAATTAGAACTTCACATTTCTTGAAATTTTTAAACGCAAAAAATCGACACCAGCATTTTTCTTTCTATTGAATAAAAAATCATCTGTTTTTGAGAAAACTTCACAAATAATGATTTCAGATGCAAGCACTTCGAGCTCGGAGGACAAAAGAAGTCTCGCGGACAAGTCATCCAGTTCTAAGCTGTTAATTTCGTTGTTGTATTCCGAAAATAAATTTTTGGATTATTTTGTAATTTAATTTTCGAAAGCATCTTTGTTAAGTTCAGTCGTTCTATTTGTTTACCATGAATAAGTAGCTCGAAGTTTTCATCATCCACCAGATGTCCATAAGTGGAGTAAGAATCAGAAACGAAAACGGGAAAGGTTTTGGATTCAATTCAAAGCTAAGAGAAATGTTGTTATTCTAGAAGTATATTCTACAAAAGATGTTGGAGCTGTAATTAATTTCGGCCGCGATAAAAAAGTTTGTCACGTCGCTTTTGATCCTCTTGCTGCTCGTGTTTCCAGAGTTCATGCGACTATTGAATGGACTGACAAGGTATTCACTGGCATTGATAGATGTTCCTATACACGTTTTTGATTTAGGGCCTAACTTTTTTCGATAAGAGTAAAGAGGGTACATTGGTCAATGGAAAACGAGTGAAGCAGTCGAAGGTTCCCCTAGAAGAAGGCGTGTATCAGCTCGAAGTCGGAGGCATCTTTATGAGTATCGTAGTAGACGGATTTGTCAGTCCTTTCTTGTTTCAAAAATTTAATTCGTTTTTTTTTCAGGAATTAGATGAGACTGTTGTTGGTTCATTGTCACCGACAAGCGATTATAACCAAAATACAACTATCGAGACGCGTGACGACCGTTCGATCGTAAAAGATCCGACGCTTAACAAAGAGAAACCTATTGTGACAGAAAATTCTGATGACGAGTAAGCCTTTTTTTAGAAGCGTCAGTAACTTGATTTAACGTTTTCAGATACGGAAGCACAACAGTCTTCCGCTCAAGAGATTATTCGAGAATTCGTAAGATAATCAATGTCTACTGGCTTTTTTAATGGTTTATTTCAGTGAAACGCAAAAAGAAAGAAAATTCATCGGAAGAACCACCTGGAAAGCGAGGTCCTAAATTTGACTTCGACATGGAAATGAGCAGAGTAATCACGAGAGGTCCGACAGTTCGTAAAGCAAGTCACAGCCATTTTGATGATGAAACTCCGGCGAAAAAAATCAAGCAGATGGCTCAGAATTCGTCACCTTCTGGAAGTGCCACGGAAAGGTAGTTTCACAGTTCTCTAAAAGTAACTTTCAAAGCATTGTTCCAGAATAAAGCCAGAAGATAAAAACGACATAGAATCGATTGTGACTCAAGTGGCGGCACTCTCATCTGTTAGCCAAGAATCTGAAGATCTGGAAGAGAATAATCATGCTGAACAACATTTCGATCGAGGACCGGCAGCTCCAAATGAGACAATTAAATACGCTAACTTAATCTTCCATCCAACAGAAGTCCTTAAAGACGAGAAAACATTCATCGATCCTCGAGTGCCAAATTTCAAACGATTCGTTCCTAAAAATATGAGAAATAACGGGAGGACATCAGTGGCTTCAAATTACAGCTACAGGTCATCGAATATCACCATTCCGATGATCGACTCCCGAATAGTCGACTAATCTTTTTTTATCGAATTCTTAGTGCTGAACTGAAAACGCATGTTAAAATTAACCTTATTTTATTGTTTATTGAACTACGGTGTGAATAAAGTAATACTTTGTCAAATCTGAGATGAAAAAGTTTATAATACAATTTTTTTCGAAATTCTCACATGAAACAACCGTATACATATGAGTAAAACCTGAATAGTGGTACATGCATCACCATTTTTGAAACTACTCATCTGGCATCATCACTAGTGAAAGGTACTTTCTCAGCAAATGGAAAGAAAGATCAAGTTTTCCATTTCACTGATCAGATGAAAGTAATTGAGAGACCCTACAATATAGTCATAAATATCAAGAACAATGTAATACATTCCTCATTCTTTGATACATTTCCCACTGCACTTATTTCTTTCCAGTTACTTCAAAAGAGCAGGCAATTACAGTCAAAATGCCTCCACATAACTATTCCCGGACACCAGCTATACATCAAAAAGTGGCTCTGAAACGAGAAGAAAGAGCCTTCATTTGTTGGTTTTCTACTCATTTTCTCGTTGTTTAAATCAACCTCTCATCTTCTAAATGAATCTTGAAGCCCATTTGGGTAACAAACAACACAATTGATTGAGAATGCTCTTCGACCTTTTAGCAATGGTTTTCTGTGATTTCACAAAGTTTAAGAAATGCTAGACACGAATGTTTATATTTAGAAACTCAGAAACTCGTGAGTGGTTTGAGATTGTTTGAATTAGAATACGTGGCACTTCAGAATGAATTGCTCTTCAATAAAATTAGTTCCAAGCAGCCGAAGAGATTGATATAAAGTTCCATTCTTTTTCATTTTAATAGTACTTTTCCAATTTTTGGTGATCAAGATATTAATTGTTTTCTTGAGTAGAAGTGCTTTTGTTGGTAGTTGTTTTTGAAATGTACGGAATCATGATCACTAAATGTTGATGCTCTTGTATTGAAGGTGAAAAGTTTATTGTGTTCAGTTGATCCTTATTTAACTGCACCAGAACCTCAAAACTTATAGAATTTGATAAAGTGTAAACCTTTCTTTTTACTTCATCAAGATAGCTAAATAAAGCTATTCAAATTATATTCTAAATTCCTCAGAATCTAAAACCGTCATCTGATCTGTTTCATCGATAACAAATGACTCATACCATGTATCTAAGACCACAGCAAAAAACTATTCAAAACAACTTTTTTGTTCAACCTTTCCCTCGTTTTCCTTTTTTTCTTCTTCTTCTTCCTATGCCCAATTTGTAACCAGATCCTACACTTTTTCTTTCAAACAAAATGAATAATTGAAACTATTTCTTCTCATTTTTTCTCAGGTGTTATTTCAATTCCGGTCGTGTGTACTTCCAAATGACGTAGAATCCTCTGTTTCTTTTCGAAAAGAGTCTACTTCATTTGTCCTAATCATATAAATAACATTGGAGTGGAGTACCCAAATTGGTATTCCCAAAGAGAGTGTTTCATTTTGTTTTGTTGTTATTTCTTCTCTTTTCAGCACTTCTTTTCCTCATTTTTCTCTTCTTTTTTTTCCAACTCGTTTTTGTCTTCTTTCTCCTCCCATCACCCTCAACTGCCCTCTGTCTTTTCGTTGAAAAGAAAACTAACTCGATTTAGCCGTTCAGAGCAATGCTCCCAGGCTCCAACCCCCTTTTCTTCAGCCTTGTCGGACCCTTTCTCTTTTTGTTTTGGCTCATCAATTTTGCCTATTCTTCGGGAGCCAGTACACATTTCTTTTCGGCCCACTTTTGAATCAGAGAGTATCCGGATGGTTTTTTTTTCATTCTCTTCACATTCTTTGATCAGTTTCTTTGAACTAACTTCTACGGATCATCTGGTTATAATTATCGCTTGATGGGAGGTCTAGATTCTTCTAAACTTTTGAATTATATACGTATGCAACGAATGCTTGAACATAGTTTCTACAGAATTCCTTCTAGTTTCATTGCATTATTTTAGTATCAAAGAGACACGAAATTGGACAATTAGGTGTCATAAACCAAGGAACGAGGGCGGATACGGTGATAAAAAAGCATAAAAGAGAACTCAATCTGAGATAAGATCCAAATAGTTCCTGATTATTGAGGAGTGTGTGAAATCAAACCATTTTGTTCTAGGGGTGACCTTCAATAAGAGGCTTTCATTGCCAATGGTTGTTGCCAACAGATTAACTTGACCTGCAGGCAAAGCCAGTCGTTTGAACTCTCAATAATTTGTCTTTCTTGATCCGACATAGTCTATCTACAATATTTTTCCACGTCTATGAGCTGACCTCTCGAACCTGCTCTACAGCTGCCATTATTTCCAGTATTCTCTTCATACTCCTTTGAATTATTTTTTCAAATTCCCCAATTTCTAGACCTATTATTCCTCGATGAAATGTCGTTCATCATAAAGGTGTTGATAGTTTTGTCATCATGTCCATCCATACACATACATAATCCACAATGATGATCGGTGTCGTCTCTTTTTCTCCATTCTATGTTTGTTTAATCCTCTCCGTTTTCTCCTCCGTTTTGTATAATGGAATTAGCACATTCCCGTATGTCTTTTTTTTCCATCAACTCCTGTTTTTCTATTTTTCTTTCACTTTTTCTCGACAACTTCTGTTATCACTTCCAATATCTTCAGAATTTCCACTTCTCCGAACGACAGAATGCTTCTGTTGATGCTCAAAATGAAATGACGACGTCAAATGTAGAATTGATTCCAGTGAGTTGTCCTTGAGTTCTTCAGAGATTATGCAAATGTACTACCAACCATTTTATGAGTACTGACGCCGCAACACATACTGGTAACCGAAAACGAAACGAGCCAAAATATCCCCCACGGGATCACCGAAACTAGAGCACCCACTTTTTTTAAACTGAGAAAGAAAGTTGAAATTTTGAAATTGAAGAAAAGAAGAGAAACACGGTTGATGGATGATGGTTTTTTGCCTGAAGATATTTGGTAGAAAAAAAGAACAGAAGATGGTCAAGAGAGGGGAGTTGAAGTTTTGAAAAGACTGTATGAGTTGAAGTATTAGGGACTATCGAAAGAAATGTGCAGAGTACTTGAAATCAGAAGAAACGCTGTGCATTATTTCTAGGTAGCCAGTGTTTGCGGGATTGATTTTCAACAAATAAAAGTTGACCATGATATATTATCACCGTAACCCAACCGTAATTCTAAATGATTCAAAATGGGTTTCGATGTTTTTTGTAGTATCAATCTATAGTTTCAGTACATACTAATGCATAAATTTGGCGCAAAAAGACAGTATTTTAGTTATGTTTTGAAAATCTTGAAAAAAATCAGAATTGATTCCTTACTTTTGCTTTTCTAAATATCAAACTCGCCATCGCACTTTCTTTGATGAACTTTTCGAGTTGACTGAAAGTAGTTCTCTGTAACCCCCATTTCTCCCTTCACTGATGGATTCCTTTCGAAAATCAAAATGCTCTCATCTAGGTTTTCTCCTCTTTAGGCGGTTTGGCTCTCAATCCAGATTTCATTTGAATAATCGTCTACTTTCCAGGAGCTTTCATCCTTCCTTTTTCTTCCCTTTCTCGTCTCAATTCAGTTTGACTCTTCGTTCGTTCTCATCCTATTTCCGTTCTATTTCCGTCCTTTTTCATCTTCTTCTTTTCGAAATATGATTCTCGCCTGGAGGTGAAAGGCGCTTTCTTAAATTGGAAGTGCTTCTTCTTTCATTGGTATGATGCAAAACGAAATGATTCAATTATTGCGCGAGAGCTGTCGCCTTCATTCTCTAGCACTTGTGTCCCTGATTATGAGCACCCAAGAAAGAAGAAGAAGAAGAAGAAGATGCTCACCGCATACCAATTAAAACGGGAACGAAAGAAGAAGAACGGGCGGTCCCTTCGTCCGTCGCAACGCCTTCGAAAACTAATTATCTTCTTGAATAGAAAAAGAAGAATAGAAAAAGAGCCAAAGTTAAGTTTCGAAATGGTATTCAATTCATGTCAAACACATCTCTGTCTTCTCTCACATATGCATTGCTTTGACGTCGAAAAATGGAGAAGAAGGACTTCTTCGTTCCGAAACATGCAAATAGTACGAAAAATTGAAAAATAAGAAGAGGAAGAAGATATGCATTTCAAGAGTATTCAGTACTTTTATGATTGAAGTTGAGAAGTTTGGAAAATTTTTAGGCGAAGTTTGTGAATTTCGTAAAACATTGGGACCGACGAAATGAACTTCAGCGGACAAAAAAGAGCAAGACCAATTTCTGAAATTCAGACAGCGCAAAAGGATATATCGAGGCCAGAAGTTGAAACTTAAGGAATTTTTAAATGCTTTTCCTCCACATTAAGATTACCAGGCATCCGGAATAATGGGAAGAATCTTTTGCAGAAAAACTACGAAGAAGAGTAAAGCCTTTGAATTTCAGAAAAGTCGACAATTTGAGCAATGAGAAACCTAGGCAGTTCGAATTCTCAACGGCTACCTTCATTCAAAACTCTTTCTCAGAATATTATTAACTGTCTTCATCAATCTTATACGAAGATTCGAATGCAAATTTCTTCATAAATTCACACTTCGTTCCTTCTTCTTCATCTTCTCCATATAATTACCATTCTATTCTCGGGTGTTCGCCTCTCTCCCCTCCTTTCGACTCTCAGTTAATTCAAATCAGTGCATCTATATCCGCATGTTTACCGCTTTTCCCCTTTTCCTTATTCTTCTAAAACGGAAGGAGTGGTCCTTCCTCTTCTTTTCCTAGAGAAAAGGGGTCCAACGTAATCCAGTGTTAATGCTCACGGTGTGGTGGTTCTGTGTATAATTAGCTCATTTTCCCTCTTCTTCTCTTCTCTAAACTGACTGATGGTGTTGTCAAGGCTCTGGGTGTCACTGATTCTTTTCCCGCGCAGCTGGAGAAAAGGGGCGTGGCCTAATATGAACTGAAGGACCACGTCCCCTTTTCTTCTTCGTTCTCTACTGCTTTCATCCAGAAACATTCCACTCTTTTTGCATGCGGATTCATGGAGACACTTCCGCGGATGTCCGCCAACTCAGATTCTGTTCAGGTTCGTTGAAAAGTTTTCATTCGTATAGCAATCTGGAAGACGTCTTCCTCCTGTCGTCTTCCATCAAACCAATTGATTCCCGAGGAGTTCTCTTTCTTTTCTTTTCTCTTATCTTCATTTCATCTAATTCTCTTCGTCTTCTTATACTATCTCGTCGTCCAGGGAATTCACCTTTCAGTGAACGGAGAGGACTCTTTTCTCCATTTTCTGAGTCTTCGGCAATGAGTTTCCTATTTTGCATTCATCCTGAAACTTCATGATTTTCTTCGAGAACTTTGGTGGAGACCGGGGTTTCTCTACTTTGAATAGTCTGTTTTAAATTCGTATTTGAATTTTTTTTAATGGAAGAAAAATGACTGTACTTACAGATACCTTAGAAGTCAGAACTATAAACTTTAAATCATGAAAAAAACTTCAAGAATTCGTTTCTTACGGTTTCTAATTTTCAATGTTACCTTAACTCTTTTATAATTCTTAGGATCCTAGTATGACACCCCTTTTCATTCACTTATTAGAGTTCCACGCAACATCCCTTTTCATTACTTCCCTGCTTCTTCCATGCCTTGTTATTATTATTATTATTATTATTATTAGTTCATGCTTCCCTCTCTTTCTCCCAGAAGAACCAATCAAATTTGTTCGTTTCCTACCAGAACGTGTCTATTCTCTCTTCCAAGGTGTTGCATTTCAAGCATCCCGTTGAGTCCATATTGTGTTTGAGCATATGTTCCTTCTTCCACCCCGAAACGATACTCAGATTTCCATGTCTTTCCTCTACCAGAACCACCCAAAACCAAACATTCCCGCGTCCGGAGAGCACCACTAACAAGTCTTGCGGCGACGTCCTTTCTTTTTTTGAAGCCAATTTAGGTCTTGCGGTTCTTTTTTATTTTGAAAAAAATGCTTGGTTTGAAAAATGGAGATTGAAGAAGAAGAGAGCATTTCTTTGAATTCCCACTAGTTTTAGTATTGCATCCTCTATCTAGTAGCCCCAAAGATGACTTTACATTGAGGTTTTATTAGCCATGAAAACGAATGAAAGTGGAAATGTTCATCTTTTTAGGAAGAATAGAGCCCGAAATGTTACGTTTTGTAGTTTCTATATGGTTCTAAACACATCTCACAAATTCAGAAATGAAAAAAGTGCTTTTTCAAAAGTTTTAAAGAAATTTTTCTAGCTTCACTTTCGATACTTTGAATGACATAATTCTGAATTCAAACCACTGATCTGTGCCGTTCTATTAGAACTTTCACACTTGCTTTCAAGATGTTTTTGGTAGCCGTTTTCCTATAATGCTCTTCTATTAAAGGGGATTCACTTTAAGACTCTCTTACCACTAGAATAACAAATTCATAAACTGTTCATTAGTACTTCCTCATTAACTCCTTCCCCGTGTCATCATTACCACCATCATCCAATTGTTCTCTTTTCCCTTCAAAAGCCATGTCTCGTACTAGTTTTTCTCGAACAGCTGGAGATGTGTTCACACACATTGGCGCATTATGAAGAGGGGTCTCAGGACCAAACAATTATATTGTTACGTAGTGAAAAAGAGGGAAACAGATATACAGAAGAAGGATGAGTGGAAAAGAATGACGCATTGATTAGAAATGAATAACAACATTGTGATTCATCTTGAGATCTACTTGAAAAACCATTTTAGAGATGGAGTATCGAATAATACATTAGAATCCAAAATATCTCAGAATGACTTGGTTCAATTTCAATTCCTACAAAAAATAATTTTTTCAAATTTTTCAGATCTACACCGATTGGGCCAATCGGCACCTTTCGAAGGGAAGTTTCTCCAAACCAATTCGGGATATTTCGAATGAATTCAGAGATTATCGACTCGTTTCTCAGCTTATTAATGTTATAGGTGAGTATTTCATTTTTTGGTGAAAAGTATGATTCGAAAAAGTTCATCTTATAAATCTTAAATCATCCCAGAAACTTACATTTTGAACTTTCGTTCCAACACTTATCTGGTAGACACGTAATATAACTTTTCTTTCATTTCGAAGAAAATCTTGCATAATTTTTGTTGTCATAAAGCAACTGTTAAATAATGAATGACTCTTGCAAATTGCCTTTCGGCTTTTTATCGAAAGAACACAATTCGAACATAAATTGTTAAAGGAGTCCCCGAGATCTCTTCTCTTTCTCTTGGAACAATTGTCCTCTCAAAAGAGTCGGAAAATGAAAAGAGAGAGAAGGAAGAAGGGGCGCCGAGAGTTTAATGTGCCTCTTTTGAAATATATGAGTGAGTTGAAACTGATTTGAAGAGATAAAGAGAAATGCCGGGAGGGCTCGTAGAGGAGGGAAAGAAGAAGTTCAATGTAATAATTGGTCACTTCTTCGGGGTCTCCGAGAGTTTTCAAAACACAATCTTCTTGTTTCTCAAACCTTTTTTCTATTTTCTCTCTTTTCCTCAATTTGTTCGCAGATGATGATGAGGATGATAAGTTCCCGGAAATCGTAACAAGATATTTTGTTTTCGACGTACAGCTCATCCCTTTTCGTATCGAATTTCATTGGTCAAAGTCATCATCAGAGAAAGAGACAAGATAGGGTGCCAGTTTGATGAACAGGTGTTCGTTCTCTCGACAAACTTTATGCAGCTGTTAAGGGTTCCATGGTGTGGTTCCCCTGACCAGTGGTGAAAATTATGATGACCTCGTAAAGATTTCGATGGGGGTGAATTTTGAAAAGTATTGTGGAGACATCTGTTTTAGGCTAGCCGATCCATCTGAATCTTGCTACTGTCCCACTATTCCACAAGGAGAAGAGAGGCAGCGGCAATCTGTTTGAAAGTGTCAGTTGAAGGTCAAATATGGTTTATGTCTAGCTTTCTTGAGCGGTACCATTCATATACTTTTGCAAGATAGTTCTATTCTAGACAGCTTGAATAGTAATGCCTAGAATTCATACTTTTGAATTGAGGTTTCCGGAATTTCGAACCTTCGGCTTTTTTCAATCTATCGCTGTTGTTTTTGAAACTATAGTCTTCAAAGTGATATATCTATTTTCTCACTTCTACTACCCTCTAATTGAAATCTGATAGATTATTTTTCCAAGAGCATCATGACCTCCTTTCTTTTAAACTATCGTCCTTCTTTTCGCGCACTCCTCCTTATTTCTTTTTCACAATGTTCTTCCAAAAATTTTCGTTCATTTTCAACTAAAGGAATCGTACTGACGAATTGATAAATGAGTTAGTTGCCATGAAGTTGACGACAGAACAGTTGAATTCAACTACCAAATCTTTTGTTCTTCCTCACTTTTTCTTCTCTTTTTTCCTTCAATTTGCTCGTCTTTTCGTTCGTCAGCACCCGACCAAGTTAATTGGTGATTTATCGGTATTACGCTCTTCCATCAATCTGCTCAGTTAGTGTTTGTGTTGTCCATCTTCACTCTCTCTTAGTTGTGGACGAGTATCCAATATCATTCAGTACCAATCACTTTCAATCTTCTTTTTTTTCACTGCTTTTGAACGGAACAAATTATGAGAAGATTACAAAAAGAGAGAAAAAAGGGGAACGAGGAATTGAAAAATAGAAAAGGGATTCATGTTTCACATGCGATTTTGAAATCAAATCACTTTGCGTTTAGTGGATATATGTGAATGTGTGTCACATCAAAATTTTTATGAGCAGAAAGAAGTCGGGAGCATCTTTTGATCTACATATTCTTCGGCTAACGTTCCAGGAGAAAAGTGAGTGAATCCGAATGTTTCAATTCATGGAGGAATGAGAGAATGATTCATTCTCACTGAAAATCGGTTTGTCTGATCACTTAATTTTCTTTCTGTATCGAATAGAGAACTTCTTGAGTGGTAGAGCCAATATGTTTTGAAACATGTTAGCTATTTCCATTTCAAAATGATACAGCCTCTATATCAAGACCAATCTTGGCTTGTATTCATTTTCGTGCCGTTTTATTGGAGGCATATCAAACGATTTTTTAAATCGGAACGTTTTGTGCTATTAACCCTAAGTTCTCTTTAGCAGAAGAGCACTTATATTAGAGGTTTACGATACTATGTTCAAGAAGGTGAAGATTTTTAAGCGGATAGAAGTTAGACGCTTTTCTGAGGAAGGCTTTTCAAATACAATACTAAGAATCTTTACTATCACCTTTCTTGTGGAAAACAACGTTCCTGCCTCAACGTTTTTTATAGAAATAAACAATAATTTGTCATTTATTTATCGGGTCTAGACACTTACACTTTTAGTACGCCCGGAAATAGAAACATTCCTTCCTTCATCTTCTGCAGAAAAAGAAAAACAACAATTGTCAGTCGACCACAATGATTGAGAAAAGAGCAACATATATCTGTCATCCATTTATCTCTTTCTCTTTCTTGACTACAAGGGCACATTTCCTATGATGTGGTAGTGGTGGTCCACTTGTTTCATACATACACCACAAGTCACTTTTTTCATTCTTTCTGTCACCGGAAATCATTATATTATACAACGAGGGAAGCTATTATCAGTGTTTTAACACTTTTACCTCTTTCATTCTAACAACTGTTCATCTGATTGGAATCTTTCCCTTTCTTCAAGAGATCTAAACTTCCCGTTCAGATTTATGTATTTATCCATTAAATGATCCTTCTTTTGCAGTGCCAATCAACGAATACTCACCAACGTACACAAAGAAATTGGCTAAAATCACAACGAATGTAAGTTTTTTTTACTCCGTTTTCTATCAATGACTCATATCTAGAACAAACAAATAAATGTACTACCACTTTTAATTGTTCATTGTCATCACTCAAAATGCTTCTTGTCAAATATGTTTTTATCATTATTCATATTTTGATTACCGTTGAATTCAATGAATTGACGTAATCCTCTGATGGGATTTCTAATCTAATTGACCGTGATTGCAACATGCAAATCAGTCATTTCGTGGCGCCACATTTCATCTGTCACGGCTTTTCCTTTGATTCCGATCAACAATTGATTGTGTCTGGCTAGACTTTTAAATTCGTTTTCCAGTTCTAAATTCAGTCAGGATACTGTAATATTTTTCAGAAGCTTTTTGTTCTCTCTTACTGCGCAAAAAATGCCCCTTTTGTTTTTAGTTCTCTTTTTTTCAAAAAGAGATTTAAAAGCAAATAGAAAACTTTTTTTTCAAAATCGAAATGGAAACTTTTGACGGGAAGAATCGAAAACAAAATTCCAATTTCATTTTCTTCGAAGCATTTTTCCTAACTTTTCTTCCCCATTTTCTTTCCTAAAACCCATTTCCAGTTGCCCTTCCTCTTTTCCGGAAAAATGAAAAGAAGACATGAAGATGACTTCGCATCAAATATTTACATGTATGATTGTCATCTGATGACAACACAGATGACAACTTTTCGATAGTCTAACCATAAGTCTTTGTCCTTTCCAGAGGAAAAATTTTGAAACTTTTGAGAAGTTGGATATGACTTTTTTGAAGCTCAAATATTTGAAGCTTTGAGATTGGGATAAAAGTAAGAAAATTTGTTTTTAGCTAAATCTGTAACTGTTCGAAATTGTTTTACAATAAATAAGATTACGGTAGATTAAAGACAAGTTCAACATGATTTCAGTTCAATATTGATTAATGACTCTGATATCTTTTTAAACATTTTTTCCCTACTTCTCGTTTTCCGAAATTCTAATATATCCTTTATTTTCAGCTTGATGGTCTCGAAACGTGTCTCGACTACCTGAAAAATCTCGGTCTCGACTGCTCGAAACTCACAAATACCGGTTCGTTTTTCATCTCTTTTTTCTCTTTTACTTTTTTCATTCTTTCGTATCAAAAACTATACATATATATTCCTTGTGGCCATCTTTTTCGGATGACACCAACACTTTTTTGAGAGTCTTCTTCTCCTCTTCAGAATATGTCTCATTTTCCAACATTCTCAAGGGATTTTTCCTCGTAGAAAACCTCAAATTTTGCTCCATTTCCGTCTCCTCCTTTTCTCAATTCGAAGCCTATCATGTAGTTTTGGATGAAGAGAAAAAGGAAGGATACTTTTTACATTCTTTCTTCATGTTTCCTTTTATCGTCCCTCTTTAAATCCCTCCCTTCAATACAGTTTTTATGTACAGTCACAGAGGTTGACTAATCCAACGAGTTCCGGTCAATTTTCTATCTTCTTCATCCGCCCCCTCAATTCGGTTTTGCTTTTTTCGAATTGAATTCTCCTTTGGTTTTTTATTTGAGAATTCAAGAATCCATTAGCATCTAAATTGTTTCTTCCCCATCTCTTCCATACCCTCTGTTCCTCTCCTTTTGAGCCTGACCGCATTTCGTCACATTCTTATTCAGTGACTCACTTTTATTTTTTTGTGTTCATGATGCGCCGCCAAAGTGTCGACGACAATGTATTTTCCGGAGAGTTACGAGTTTCTGCTGGTTCACAGCATCAAATATGAGAACCTCCTTTTGAAATATTGTCCCGATGGAGAATCTTTTCGGATTCTCATTTTTGTGGAAAGCCTAGGCAGTATTTTTTTGGGATAACCCGAACTATCATTCTATGGTTATCGAGTCAGTAGAATTCTCCATTATTTTATGAACATTTAAGAGCAAATCTGAACTTTTTTTTTTACGAATTCCGATTTCTTAGATAGATACCTAATTTTCTCATAGCAACTTTCGTGCTCCTATGTTAAAGGTTTTTTGCTTGATTTACTTATTTTTTCATTTTGAGATCTACAGTAGACCAATGCTAGAATGCTTTTATATTGGAAGTAAGAAATTCCAAGTTTTCTAATTTCTGTATCTATTTTGTTCCGTATCCAATCTCTTCATTTTTTGCTTCACTTCTTCCTTGCTATCTACAAAACGGTATCTATTAGTAATACCATATCTCCCATTCCGTTTCCAAAATGATTTCAATCTCTTTTCTCTTTTCAAACACAAACACTTATGTCCCATACTTTTCTCTGCAAATTGATGTCCCCCTATCCGATGCCACGTCACTCATCAATCTGTTATCTTCTCTCATCCCTCTCTTCTCTCTTCTTTTGGCTCTTTACACCTGTTCCTCTCTTTTCCGGAATGTTGCCCACTTTTGTCGCCTCAAACCGTCTGGCACTCAATTCGAGAGCCCTCCCTTCTTAGCAGGTGTTTGTCATTCAACAGACACCCGGCTGTTTCTATCTTTTCCTTTTCAAAAAAGAATCGAGGTTAACTCAATTCGTTTCGTATACAGTTCCCTCCTCCTCTCGTCTTTAAGATCGTTATCTCCTCGTTTCGAGTATCCGTATCTTGATTTTGAGGTCTCGGGCGCCATCTCTTTCTGAGTAATTACTTTCTTGTTTCATGGGGCGCGGTGGAGGAAAAAGAGGAGGAGGAGGAGATGACAGTTTTTCGCGCAATCGGTTTAGGTTTTCCGTATTGCACCACTTTTCTCTCGGAAAGTGGCAACAACCTTCAGTGGGAAGGGTGGAAGAAGAGAGACTGATAATAATCTCTCTTTTGATATACTGATTGAGAATTGTTATTACTGTTTCTCTATCTTTTTACGTTTATTACCATGTGTCTCGTGTCGAATGTACTAGTTAGGTCAACAGTAATTATCAAAGTAGTATTTATTGGTCAATAAGATCAAGTTTACTTTAGATCTCTCTATTAGAATTGCCTTTTTATGAAAACAAATTTGTTGTAGAAAAACTACAAGAGGAATCTTCAGTAAAAAAAAAAAGATTCTAAGTCTTCATGTAAGGTTCTAGATATGGGAGTTTTGTACTCCATCAATTGAATAATAAGACAACACTTCCTCCCTCCTTCCACACATTCTGATAATTTCTTCTTCCATGACATTTATCCGTAATCACAAAATCCTCTCATTAACATTAGAACTCATTTGCATTCCCAATTAATCTATACGTGTCAATACAGAAGTCTTTCTGTTCACTCTTTCCTTTTCCTTCCTCTCCTGTTTATAACTCAATTTACACAGTTCATTTCGCAACATGTTTTAGGTTTCGAAAGAACTTACACAAAGTAGAAGATTCCTTCCCCCTACTCACTGTAATCCCATTCCCGTTCATCTCAATACCTAGTTCTAGTCAACCATAACTGCCATCTTCGCTCCATTGATAATTCAAATGAAGCGCATCCGGAAGTTGTTTTTTTTTTCGAGAGAAGAGGGAGAACATCTTTCGAACATCTTCGTTTCATTTCTTCGTCATTTTAACGATGTAAAGAGTTTTGACGAAACAAAAACACATCTGTTACCTAATTTACACTCTCAATTATAAAATACTTCCTCATTTTCATTCCTTCTTTTTCAAATCAATTTGGAATCACATTTCTTTGCTCGATTCTCCTACCAATAATCTTGAGGTCGTTTCCTTTTCTTCTCCTTTTTTTGCTCCTCCGAAATTTCATTTTCACACGATACCATTTACATTTATGAGGCGCTCTCGGTCTCTTCCGATGCTTTGCGCGGCGGCTCTAGGTTTCTTTCTTTTTTTTCTTTCCATCGCTTTACGCCTTTTCTCCTTCTTCGCCTTTTTCTTTAAATTTATCACTTTCGCATGTCCTGATGATTTATCACATCTCGCGCCTTTTGGAGGCATCTTCTGGTCAAAAATATATCCGAATACTTTTCCAGACAAACTTTTTTTGGTGTTAGTCTAGTGTACAAAGTTGCTGAAACTATCGTTGTGGGTAGAACTTTTTGAAAAACTGACCCAATTTTTTTTCGAAATAAGTTGAAAACATCCGGAGGTCCAGTTTTGAAAGTCTCTGTTTCCGAACTTTGCAAGTTTTTTTCTAAATCTGCAATGACTTATCAATCCTAGATAAAGTTCTCATTGAAGCTTTTTTCTCGGAAAAGCTATCGTAGAACAGTTCTCACCATTTACGAGAACATGTCAAATGTGTTTTGGATGACTGTACGAAACTAAACGATTCGAGAGCGAGACAGAAATCAACTAAAAAGAAAACTCAATTCAGTTGAGGCAATAGTTTGGAAGAAGAATACACACAAATACGTCCTCGCCTTTTATATTCAGAGAGCCCTTTTTTGTGGAACATAGTGATGGCTTTCACTTCGTTTTCCTGTCCAAACATTCTCTATTTCTCCATATATTTCTCTTTCTTTTTTTGATATCAATGACCTTATTTACAGATATCGACAGCGGCAATTTGGGAGCAGTTCTTCAACTACTTTTCCTTCTTTCTACTTATAAACAAAAGCTTCGGCAATTGAAGAAAGATCAGAAGAAGTTAGAACAGCTCCCCTCAGCCATTATGCCACCTGCTGTATCAAAGTAAGTTATTTGAATTAAGAAAAAACTGGAACAATTAGAGTATTCTAATCTGGAAGACAATAAATTTTGCAAGAAAAAATCTAGGTCTAATTCACAGAATTGTCAAAACCCTGTAATAGAACTGCATGCATGGAATATGATTTGTATAATCTCTTCTCTGAACTTTATTCATTTCATCACTTTCTGGCTCTTTTCTATGACCAGTTTTTGATCTCTAAGTGATTTTTTCTTCACGAAAAAGGGAACATTATTTGCTCTATTTGTCAATACTTTCCATTCAGTATTGTCTACGTGGGAGTAAGTGTTTTACAATTCCCCTTTTTACAGGTTACCATCTCCACGTGTACCACCAACATCTTCTAATCCAAATTCCAACTTCCCTCAAATGTCGACGTCACGTCTCCAGACTCCACAGTCCCGAATATCAAAACCTACAGGTCAGTCTTTATGTCTACTAGCTTCTTCACTAAGTGACTGGGTATAATTCTCGCTAAGTGACAGACAGGTTGTCCCGCAATAAGCCAAGGACAACAACAACAATTTTCCAATTTCGTTTCACTTCGTTCTCTTGTCCATTTTGCTTATAAACATTTGTTGGGAGACGGTCAATTAATTCGAATGAGAGCAAGCCAATTACTTCTTCTTCTTCTTCCTCTTCCGATACTAGAATATAGAGCCGCCCATCCTCCTTTTCTTCTACTTCTCAACTTGCAATTCCGATGAGTTGTGTCTTCTTCTCCCACCACCACTTCTGGTCATCACTGACAATTAATGCCGGGTTTTATGCGCTCTTTCCTATTTTCTTCTCTCCCACTCATTCCGTTTCCGACTTCAACTATCCGGAGTATGATACTACTTGTTTCCTTGTTTTGAAGCGGAGGAATATAGTGAAGGAGAAGGAGGCTTCTTCCTGTAAATAAGTTTTTTTTTTTGAAAATAAATATGAGACAAATTTAAGAACCGAACAGATTTGAATAGGAACGACTCGGTATGCTCCAGTATATTTTCTGATCGATTTCTTCCAATTCATGATTCGTATGAAAATAATCTTAAGGCTATAGACACCGAAAAAGGTTGCGAAATTCCAAGTAATTGAGCCGTATATCGTATTTCCCCCTTGTACAAAGGCACTCTATAGGTCCTTCTTGTTCTTGTAAATAGTAAGCCTGGCCTTAAGAAGACTTTCTGTAATATCCATCTTCTCACTTTCGTACTACCCTCTTTCAAACCATGAAATGTGCCATTTCCTTCGCCTCTCAAAAACTTTATTCTGTCATAAAAGTATAGAGATTCGGTCACTTTTTAGACTCCCGGAGAGCGTGAGAGTAGTCTCCGTTCTTCTCAAATTCCTCCCTCTTCTTCTTCATCTTCATACTTGTTTTCTGACTTTTTTCCTTTTTTTTAAAAGAACCTCTTTCCTTTTCTTTTACTACGATTGTTTACGTGCTTATCTAGGCGCAAAGAGAAAACGGGGGACGCCAAATTAAAATATGGCGATATAGATTGGAAAGGGAAAACGTCTGTTTCCCTTTTTTTTCTTTTTTTCTCTCAAAAAGAATTTCCAGATTCGTCAAAGATTGGAATCAAACCGAAGACGTCAGGACTCAAACCACCATCTGCGTCTACGTCTTCTTCTCTCTCAAATACCAATTCATTTCGTCCATCGAGTCGATCAAGTGGTAATAATAATGTTGGATCGACAATATCCACATCTGCTAAAAGCTTAGGTATCAACAAGATTTCTCTCACTTAATCCGATTTTCCCTCTTTTTTAGATTCCTCTTCAGCATACAGCTCCATTTCTAATTTGAGTCGTCCAACACCTTCATCACAAATTCAGAAGCCATCTTCTTCACGTCTTCAGGCACAACAAGTTCGAGTCGCAACGACTACTAAAATTGGTACCTCGAAGATAGCAGCTCCAAAAGCAGTTAGCACTCCGAAGTTGGCAACTGTTAAGACTATCAAGACGGAGCCAGAGAATCAAGGAAATAGTGGAATGTTGAAATTGAAACTGTTTAGTAGCAAGACACCAACTTCAACGAATAACAGTCCACAACCTGCTCGAAAAGTGGAACAATCAAAAATTGCAGCTCCAGTGAGAAGTGGATTAAAACCACCGACGAGTTCAACAAGTAAACTTGGAAGTGCCACATCGATTTCTAAACTTTCTACAGTAAGTTGTTTGCTCCAAGTTTGAAAAAAAGTTATTCTTAAAATTTTTCATTGAAAACTTTTGTAAATTTCCTCGAACGAAGTATTCGGAAACATGACCGTTCTTATACAATTAGATCATCCAGATGCTTCCAAGACTTTCCCAAAGTTTCATAGGATTACTGTAGTTGTTTTTGACATTTTAACAACAATGTCAACTTCTATTTTTGGAAACTGAAACATGTCGTTCATTCGGCAATCGTTCATAAAGAGGTTCTCCCTTTTCAAAACTAAAACCAAAACTTTTTCCTTTTCAACCTACAAATAAAAATGATGAGACAATTGGGAATTGCGTGTCACTTCATGTCTCTTTTTGTTCTTTTCCAAAAGATAAAGACTCTCCAAAAGAAGCGTGTCACTTTGTCGCCCATTCTCTTTCATTTGGTATTTCCTTCTCAGAATGTTGCAACGGAAGTGATATTCTAAAGCATTTTCCGAAGGGCGGCTCGCGCGCGGAAAAAAACAAAAACACATCTGGCTGCAAAGCAATTTCTCAGCTCTTTTCGTTTTTCAAAATGAGTTAGCAAATTGAAATGTGTGTTGGAGGAAGGCACTTCGGAGGGCACAAACGTGTCGTCGTTTCGCATTTTTCGTCGTCGGAGACTAATGTCATCAGTCACTTCTTTTCAAAACTTAACGATAGGTCTGAAATTGAACTTTTAGAAAATGAGAATCATTTTGATTCAAACTTGAAAAGAACCGTTCAAACCGAAACTTTTTGAATAAGATCACCTCTCAATACGTTTTCCAAGTATATTCTACACATTCGTTCTATCAATCGTTCCGTTTAATGTAGACTGTAAAAATCTTCATAATGTGCCAAAAATTTCGCAACGATTACTTTCAGCCAAAAGTGAACTACCGTAAACCTGACTCAATAATTCAACCCGCCGATCTAAAAAGATGCTCCAAGAGCAGTGAAGAAGAATCAGGATACGCTGGCTTCAACAGCACATCGCCAGCGTCTTCATCAACAGAAGGTTCTCTCAGTATGCATTCAACTTCTTCCAAGGTATGTTTTCTTTTGGTATTCTATCAGACTGTTATGTTTTTACAAGAGACCACCTGCTCTCTAACTTTTTCCAAAATGAACGCCACCTGCCTCTTTCTCTTTTTTTCATCCAATTATTGTAGAGTTCAACATCGGACGAAAAGTCTCCATCATCAGACGATCTTACTCTCAACGCCTCCATTGTGACAGCTATCAGACAACCGATTGCGGCAGCTGTTTCTCCCTCTGTTATCAACAAATCTGTTGAGGTATTTAAGGAGTGGTATTAGGGATTATTTTCTTTTTTAAGAGCGTTCTAAAGTTTACGTCCGGAACTGTCTTATCAGTAGTAGTTTTGAAAAAATAAGAATAGGAATTTCAAAATAATGTTTTTAAAAAGTTGAAATAGATCAACTAGTGTCTTTTTAAAAGTATTGTTTGCAAAAAAAGAAAAAGAAATCTTGAAATTCAATATCTTTGTCTTTTCCAGAAGCATCTCCTTCTCTCCTTATTCTGTTTCATTTACAGACACTTTATATATTTCTTTCAGGAGAAACCAACACTTGCAGTGAAAGGAGTGATGAGTACAGCAAAAAAGGAAACCGTTTCTGTTCCACCATCTGAAAGATCAAATCAACCAACAATTGGAGTTGTCAGTCCTATTATGGCTCATAAAAAACTACCAAATGGTCAGTTTTTTTTTTGAAAATAATTCTTGAGAACTATTTTTTGGTGATGTTTGACCCAACTGAAGGAACTCATTTTAGGATTAAAAGCAGAAGGTGTACGATTATTTTTTCGTCCAGCATGTTTACTTTTTTCCTATTTTCGTATTTCAAGAGTAAACTTCTTTTAGATTTGTATGTGGTTAGATTGGGTTCCAAATTAGATGATTCGGAAAGTTTTTTTTTGATATTCCGAAACAGATTTTCGAGTTCTACTGGTTCAGAAAAAGCGGTCGATTAAGTTACAAATACGGACAGTTTTTGATGATGTTAGTTTATATTTTAATTGATCCGTAATATGAATGTAGTCTAGTTTTTTGTTAATGTATATCAATATTCTTTCTTTCGTTGGGAAACATTTTTTCAAAAAAAAAAGTCTTTAAAGATATTTTTCTCTAACCAATGAAACAATCTCCTATTTCAGAAACCTCACCGGAAAAACCAGAATCACCTCCAGAGAAACTTCAATCAATGAGCATTGATATCGATATGCCACCACCACCAACTCCATTGAAATCATTCGAAAGAGTACCTCCTAAAATGGCTCCACTCCGTCAACCGCCAACCTACGATCTCCTTTTAAAACAAGGAAAAATCACATCGCCTGTCAAGTCATTCGGTCAGTCAGTCTCCCCCTTTCTCCAATTATTCTTCCGTTTTTGTTGACAAATGACCAATTTCTAGGATATGAGCAAGTGGAGTCGTCGGCTTCAGAAGACTCTATCGTTGGTCATGCACAAGTTCAAGTGACACCACCTGTTCATAAGATTTCTGGAAATCAATCGTTGGAGAGGAGGATGCATAAGAACAAAACTTCAGGTAAGTATTCAATTTTATTGAAAACTTTGAAATTGAAAATGTGAAGAAAAAAGAAACTGGTTTCTATTCAAATAATGTTTTTGGTTTCATAGAAACATATAGCTAAAATTTGGAATGAGAAAAAAAGAAACTAGTTGTTGTACAAACACCGTTCTTCAAAATTTCCAATTCATTCATTTTTCCATTATGACCTATAAACCCATTTGAATAATTTCAGAATCCAGTGGTTATGCTTCTGACGCCGGCGTGGCAATGTGTGCAAAGATGAGAGAAAAGCTGAAAGAATACGACGACATGACCCGACGTGCTCAGAACGGGTATCCCGACAAGTGAGTCCCTTGGCAGCCCATTTGCTTGTCTTCTCTCTATGCAGAGCAATTAATCCAGAAGCTCAAAATTAATGAGCATCACTTGGTGATCGAAAGAATCCCCGAAAGACGTTTGATAGCATCTATGTCCCCCCCTTTTCTCTCAGTCAACCAAAACCACAGAGACACGTCCATTCATGCGCAAAGTGCAATTTTGGGTTTCTGAAAGAAATTGAAGACGAAGTAGAAGTAGGAGAAGAGACATGACTTATGAATGAGTAGCGTGGAAGAGTAGGAGAAGGAGGATGAGTTGCAAATTGTGAGAAAAATTAGCATTTGGGTGGGTGGGAGGAAAAAAAAGAGAAGAGAGGAGTGGCATCTGGTGAAGCGCAACTTCAGTTGGATTGAAGAATGAATGATCCTAATGTTTATTTACTCTCTAACGAAGATCTATCGGTGGTGCATTTTGTAGAGAAAAAAGAAGAGTTGCGCTTCATTGCTTTTGTGTTTCTTTTTGGATTTCACTCCCCAATTCTTTCGAAACAACTAGTTATGAAATTTGATAGTTTTTATGAAAATCCCACTACTTGTCAATTCATATTTTGAAATTCAACTTCACTAGTACTATGCTCTAAACATCAACTTTTTTGGATAACTTCTAATAGAAGATCTGAAAGAAGATCAATTCTTCTCATTTTGAATTCATCTTTTTGTCCTTTCCCAAAACCTCTAATAAAAGAGCACTCATCCTAAACAACCAAAACCACACCACTCTTACCCATCAAAACGGAACCAAATCGACCTGATTTTCTGACATGTCCCAATTTGAAAAGTGCGTCGGTTTCATGAAGGTTATGAAATAAGAAACGATCCTTCTTCGTCTTCTTGTTCATGTCGGTCTCCTTCCCCCTACTATCTTCTATTTCCAAACCGATTTGGCGCATTCTTCACAAAGCTCATGCAGCTGTCCCCTCCCTTCGACCCCCGGTTCCCTCTCGGTTTTTGTGTTTGGTGACTTCCTTCCGTCATTCTCTCCGTTTTCCTTCCGATTGCCTTGTTCCTATAATTAATTCATTAAGCCGAGAACAAACGAGAAGCGGTCTCCTCTCTATGGTTTTGGAAGAAGAGAAACATATAGATAGTGTTCGAGTAGCCACCACTTGACCAACTCTTCTCTTTCCAACTCGCCGACTCTTGTTCTTCGTTGTGTCCATTTTAGTTTGCATCTCCCTCATTCTCTTGTCATTTACATAATCTTTTTCTTCTCCCTCTTGTCCCTTCAATTCATAAATAACTAAACTGTGTGTGTCCCTTCCCTCCTCCGTAGACCTCCCGTGCTAAAGATTGAGGTGAGAGGAACCGAAAAAAGAAAAATTTGCATGATGTTTCGATTCTTCTTCCTACTATTCCGAGAAACTTGAGGATCTTACATCTTCCAAGTCGTTTAAGCCGTTTCAAAAGTAGTACGAAAAGAGGACGGAAACAATGTGTTTTTAATTTAGGTGTAGCCAAAGGGCCTCTTCTTTTTACTAGAATATGCACTTCTCTATTCCCGTGTGTTGCGTAGCTTCGAAGCTCAATTCTATTGTGTGTTGAGGTCTCCTCTTTTGAAATTTTCGCAAATTGTTGCCTATTCTAGGTGCTCTCTTTACATGGAGGTCTATAGTTGCAGTAGTTGTAGTATGAAGAGAAGTCACCATTAGTATTCCTAGAAGCAGGTGAACAATGTCGTTTCTATCGAGACTTATCCAAAAGTAGGTTTCTAGTTATACCGGGCCAACATACCCCTCTATTAGAGTTGGGAGCATTCTCTTGCAAGAGCTCATGTCCATTTCTATTAGAATTGCACCAGAAAAGCTTACCGAAAGAAATCGAAATCGTCGATTTTTCCACCTTTTGCAAAATGACCACCTTCTCTATTTATTGCAACCTCCGCGGCGTCATTATTCTTATTTGATCATTCGTTATTATTGTTCTAAACGAATACCAAATGAGGTGTGTCATAATTGAGCTCTTTCTCTATTCTACCTTACGTTCTCTCCCCCGTCGACTCCTTCTTCTGTTTCCAAATTCTTAATGACCAATTGCACGCAATCAAGATTAGAAATGAGTCCGTATGGTTCTTTTCTCCTTCCACTGCCGACTTTTATTTCGTTTTATGTCGAACTTTTGTCATTTCTCGTCTTTTTGATGTTTCTTCTTCATGCCCATCTGCTCTCAATTCATCGGGCGCCTTAAACCGATTATAATGATTTGAAGTGTAGGAAAAGAAGACGTTCTTGGGGGTTAAAAGGACTTGAAGGTCTTAATCTTAAGATACATCCGATTTGAATTCATGAAGGTTGAGATGAAGAAGCAGACTAGTTTTATAGTTTTTCAAATCGTATAGTCAAAAGTTCAGAAGTTTTATCATGCGTTTACTAGGAATTCTGGCTTTTCCATTCGAGCTCTATCGCACTGATCAACACTGAAAAAAAACTAAATAAGTTGTTGCGGAAGCCCTTGATTTCTATGGTTTCTACTAATAACAACGTCAGCCATTTTTTGCCTAATTCTTCCCTTTTCCACATTTTCTAATTTTATACCAATTTCAGCTTCGAAGACAGTTCTTCTCTATCATCTGGAATCTCGGATAACAACGAACTTGACGACATTTCAACGGACGATCTGTCTGGAGTGTAAGTGTTTCTTTCTTCTTTTCTTTCTCAATAGATCATTTGTTTATCTTGTCTCCCGGGTGCCAACAAAACTATTCCATTACACTTGGGAAAGGGAGAGAGAAGGAAAGGGACCTTCTTCTTCTTCCTCTATACCTCTTTTAATAATAACAAGTCACTACTTTCTCTCTTTCTTTCTGTTCCGAGTGGTGGTCAGCTGTCCCCTCCGTTCATTCCATCTTGAGTAATTGGCAAGCTGTGTGTGAACCCACAATTCTACGTGTTTATATGAGTTCACGGAACGCCTTCTCCTTGTTTCCCGCATTGGAGTTCTCCTTTACTTGCTCTCTTCACTTCACTCACATTTCACTCTCTCTCTCTACAACAACATCAATCCATCTTGGTGTTCCGTTTCGCATAATTTCTCAATTTCACTCCAAATTGACTCGAAAGATGGAGAGAGTAGGAGAGATAGGAGAGGTCTGATTTATGAACTAGAATAGATTTCATTCTCGTTTCCGTTCCTCTTTTGGCTTTTCACTGGAGTTCGGGTCTTAAAAACAATAGAAAAATTGAAATCCAGTTTATTCCTGTTCTGAAAATCTCATAAACATTCCGATAAACAGTGAACACTTGGAACTGACAACTTCAGAAGATTTTTAATGAGAATTTCCATTTTTAAACCCCATTTCCCATAATAACATAAAAATCTTATTTAGTTCTCCATTATCTTTTCCTACCCTTTCGATCCATCACCCCATTCTAATATTTCATCAAACCATCTTCTTTTTTTTCAGAGACATGGCGACAGTCGCCTCGAAACACAGTGATTACTCTCATTTCGTCAGACACACGTCATCATCATCATCATCAAAACCACGTGTTCCAAGTCGTCCATCTACATCAGTCGACTCTCGATCTCGCGTTGAACAGGAGAACGTCTACAAACTTTTATCACAATGTAGAACTAGTCAGCGTGGAGCCGCCGCATCTGCCACATCATCTTTTGGGCAACATTCTTTGAGATCACCTGGATATTCTTCATATTCTCCACATTTGACAGTTTCTGCTGATAAAGATACAATGTCGATGCATTCACAGACAAGTAGAAGACCATCTTCACAGAAGCCAAGCTATTCAGGTGAGTATTTCTAGAGAGTATTCAGAAGGAGTTTCTTTCGCTTTTCATTAATTTTTTTTCCACTTCTTTCGGGTTTCTTTTCTATCGCTTCCCCATTTTCCAGGTCAATTTCATTCTCTTGATCGTAAATGTCATCTTCAAGAGTTCACATCTGCTGATCATAGAATGGCTGCTTTACTGAGCCCTCGACGAGTTCCTAATTCAATGTCAAAATACGATACTTCAGGTAAGAACTTTTTTTTAGAATACCCTAACTTTTAGTTACTACCGCTTCTACCTTTCCGTTCATCTAATAAGTCTTCTGCTAACTAACCATTCCCGCCAGGGGCATCTCGCTTCTTTCTTTTAGCAGCTGCCCTCAATGCTTCGGGCATGTCTCGTTCAATGATTCTGCTCGAATCATTGTCTCCACGTCCTCCACGACGTCATCAGTCACCTGCTGTCTCATGCATCGTCACTGCTTCACCTTCCACGCGACGATCTCATTCGCCACGCGCTCCCACCGCCCGTATTCCACTTTCTCTTGCTTCGCCTGTCCACGTCAATAACAGTAATAACAGGGGTTCGCAGTTTTTATTTTCCTTTTTTCGGACTATCTTTGATTTCTTTTGGTGATGGAGTGTTTCTTTCCTGAGTTGTAACGGAGTTGTCCCAGAAATGTCACTCTTTGAAACCAATAGAAAATTTTGAAAATTTATAAAACCCCACTTTTAGGATCATATTCTGCTCGTTCAAGAACAGGATCATCCACTGGAATCTATGGAGATTCTTTCCAATTACATCGACTTTCAGATGAGGTACAGCTCGCGATGTAACTTCAACTCAATGTTATCTTCCAGAAATCACCAGCACACTCTGCTCGTAGCGAAATGGGATCACAACTCTCATTGGCCAGCACTACAGCATATGGGTCATTGAATGAAAAATATGAACACGCAATCAGAGATATGGCTCGTGATCTGGAATCATATAAGCACACAGTTGACTCATTGACAAAGAAACAGGAAAACTATGGAGCTTTATTCGATCTGTTTGAGCAGAAGCTTCGAAAACTCACTCAACACATTGATCGATCCAATTTGAAACCAGAAGAAGCCACAAGATTCCGACAAGATATTGCTCATTTGAGAGAGATTAGCACTCATTTGGCTACCAATACTGTTAGTTCGAATGTAAGTATAGATTTACAAGATGATGTAGGTTTTTAATATCTTGATTTTCAGGAAGGAGCTGGTGAACTTCTCCGTCAGCCATCGCTTGAATCAGTTGCCTCTCATCGTTCTTCTATGTCTTCATCCTCTAAAAGCAGCAAACAAGAGAAAATCAGTTTGAATTCATTTGGAAAGAACAAAAAGAGCTGGGTAAGTATTATTACTCTCCAAATTGTTTTCTAGAACTTCTAAGTTTCAGGCGCTTTCCGTAGATTCTCAGGTACAGTGGTATAGTTATTGTGAAGTTTTAGAAGTGTAAAACTATTGTGAAGTAGTGTGTCTTGTGATAATATCATTGAACACTTTCAAACGATTTCTCATTTTGCAGATTCGATCTTCTTTATCAAAATTCACAAAGAAGAAAAACAAAAACTACGAAGAAGGACATATGCCATCAATTTCTGGATCTCAAGGAGCTTTGGATAATATCGATGTGATTGAATTGAGACAAGAACTCAAAGAGAGGGATAGTGCTCTTTATGAAGTTAGATTGGATAATCTGGATCGAGCACGAGAAGTTGATGTGTTAAGAGAAACTGTGAATAAATTGAAGACGGAAAACAAGCAATTGAAGAAAGAAGTTGATAAATTAACAAACAATCCGACAACTCGAGCATCTTCTCGTGCTTCAATTCCATATATTCATGAAGACGAACATGTTTATGATGCTGCATGTACATCCTCTTCTGCAAGTCAATCTTCAAAACGCTCTTCTGGGTGCAACTCTATTAAAGTGACAGTTAATGTGGATATTGCTGGAGAGATCAGTTCAATTGTTAATCCAGATAAGGAGATTATTGTCGGATATCTTCCAATGCCAGCAAGCCAATCTTCATGGAAAGAAATCGATGATTCAATTTTGGATTCATTTGAGAAATATCTTTCACGAATTGATATTGATCATCAATTGGATCTTGATGCTAAGGATGCAATTCTGGGCTACCAAATTGGTGAACTTCGAAGAGTTATTGGTGATTCAACAACAATAATAACCAGCCATCCAACTGATATTCTCACTCCAACAACTACCATTCGAATGTTTATGCATGGAGCTGCACAAAGTCGTGTAGATTCTCTTGTTCTCGATATGCTTCTTCCAAAACAAATGATTCTTCAACTTGTCAAATCAATTCTCACTGAGAGACGTCTTGTTTTGGCTGGAGCCACTGGAATTGGAAAGAGCAAGCTGGCAAAGACATTGGCTGCCTACGTGTCACTTCGAACTAATCAATCAGAAGACAAGATTGTGAATATCACGATTCCCGAGAACAATAAAGAAGAACTTCTTCAAGTTGAAAGACGTCTTGAGAAGATTCTTAGAAGCAAAGAATCATGCATCGTTACTCTCGATAACATTCCAAAGAATCGAATTGCCTTCGTCGTCTCTGTATTCGCCAATGTACCTCTTCAGAATAATGAAGGCCCATTCGTAGTTTGCACAGTGAATCGTTATCAAATCCCAGAGCTTAAAACTATCCCCAACTTCAAGATGTCTGTGATGTCGAATCGATTGGAAGGATTTATTCTTCGTTATCTCAGAAGACGTGCAGTAGAAGATGAATATCGTTTGAATGTTCAGATGCCATCAGAACTCTCCAGAATCATTGAATTCTTCCCAATTGCACTTCAAGCTGTCAACAATTTCATTGAAAAAACCAATTCAGTAGATGTTACTGTAGGACCAAGAGCTTGTCTAAACTGTCCTCTAACAGTTCAAGGATCACGTGAATGGTTTATTCGATTATGGAATGAGAACTTTATTCCGTACATGGAAAGAGTTGCTAGAGATGGTTAGTTTATTCGTTTACACGATAATAACTAGACTATATTTTAATATTTCAGGCAAAAAGACACTTGGACGTTGTACTTCATTCGAAGATCCTACTGATATCGTCACTGAAAAATGGCCTTGGTTTGATGGAGCCAATCCGGAAGATGTTCTAAAACGTCTTCAACTTCAAGACTTGGCTCCTTCACCTGCCAATTCATCTCGTCAACATTTCAATCCCCTTGAGTCGCTGATCCAATTGCATGCGACAAAGCATCAGACCATCGACAACTTCTGAATAGAAGACGTTAATCTTCTCTCGTTTCCTCCCCACACAATTTGTACCGGTACCAAATGATTCCCCTCTTTTTCCCCCTGTCTTCCCATTGTTTCTAGTCTCCCCGGGTGCCGACCGAAGCAGTTTAAACCTCCTCTTTCGAACATTTCCAATTGCTCATTTTTATTTTATGAATCGAATAAACAGAGTAAATCATTCAACTACTAAAAATCTTCAGTACATAGAGAGATTATTAATCATTAAACATCGATCATTTCCAATTTCACTATGATAACGGATACGTTATCTCCACATTTTCGACGAACAGCTTCTGCAGCCAACTTCTCTGCTACGATCCTCAACTCGGCTATCTCTCGACTCTCATTCGGTTCTTGTTCGATGTCCATCTGAAAAAAAGAGAAAATCAAAACTTCAAATCATACGACGAAACTTGACATGTTCTGATACCAGGAAATTTATTATTTTTGAAAATCTATTCGCTCATAAAAACAAAGATTCGATGGCGTGAAGACGAAAGGGCAAGAATGACCACGTACTACTATGCAACATAACCAGTTTCCCAATGATAAGAAGTATCACTCTGATAACTCTATCCTAGTTCACGATCTCAGATAGCTGACTGATGATCGAATGGATCCATCGCAACGCCTATTTTATCGTAATCTTCTACCACACGTGCGATAGTTGCCGTCACGAAGTCAGCGAACAGATGACGTCCAATGAAAATGCTTCAACAGTTGTTTGTCGACGCATCTATTCAGCTGATTCAGTTATCATAGATACGAAACGATTCCCGTGTCAGCTATCAGATGCAAGATAATGATATGTTAAGGCGGGGTGTTCTTCGACCCCAAAAGTGTATTGATGAGATATTTTTGCAATAGCAGACAACTAGATTCCTTGTAGATTCCATCGTACTTTTCCACTTTTCTGATCGAAAATCATATCTAACCTTTTTTACAGCTTCCAACTGTTCTGATGCATACGTCACAGCTTCAACATTGGAGAATGATTTCCAGAGACCATCACAAGCGATGATAGCGAATCTGAAAATATGCTAATCGAATTACAAAAGAAACAATATTTCGGGAATAAGACCATGCATGTATGTGGGCAGCACACCACATAGGACATTAAAAATCGGCGTTTTATTTTATGGGAACACTGCATCTTTCAAAATTGTCACTTTCTTTTGTTTTATTTGTCATTCTTTTCTCATATTTTTAGTCATCACATCTTCGAGGCTTTCATCTAATCCAATCGATGTCCAGAAAGTGTGCTCTGCTCTAGCCTCTGCGCCATGTTTGTCTCTGCCCGCTCACTTCTCGCCGTGCCAGAGAGCAGCACTTTTCTCTGACCTGCTCAGAGCCAATCGTTAGTCATTTATCCATTAGGATGTCGATCGATGAAAGCCCCGAAGATGAGGTCCCAACTGCTCAAACTACAATCACTAGTTACTGTTCCAGTGACGTTATCAACGAAGTGATGAATCCTCTGATAGAGCAAGGTCTCAAAGCACCAAAACAACAAGTGAGTGTACTTTGTTTTCGTTTTCTTCCGCGTATTTCCCTGATCATAGTCCGCAGTACATCCAGTAAATATACAGTCTATATAGTGTCAACTGGACGTTTGATTTTAATTTCCGTTGGAATTTTCTAATAAATTCAAGTTATTCGTTTCAATCGACACAATAATATTACGGTCGCAGACGGCACGTGTGATTAAATGTCAAGAGAGGAGGCGTCTTGATATCCTATGACTGACCGTAACAGCGACAGGGCAGAATAGGGGCGGTGCCAGAATGAGGTATCAATTGGTCCGTAGGTGGGGAAGGGACTATAATAGGGACAAGAAGCGGGTTGAATCAGTTCCTTCCAACGACAATGGCCTCTTCGGCCAAAGTTAATCCAGTTAAAGACATTGCTCATCTTGAGGAAGCTCATCATGAAAACGAAGCACCTAACGACAAGATCAAACTTGAATCGCTGTTCGAAGGACTTGGAAGTTTTGGCAGGTGAGTATTTTATTCAATTACGAGTTTCATCAAACTTTGAATGGACTAACTTCTTGTACAATTCATTGAAACCGGCTCCGACAGTTTCTAGAGTTTCCATCATATTTCCTTTGATAAATCACCCAGTCTGAGTGAATGAGCTAAAAAAATTAGGCAGTTATGAATTTTCGGATTTACTCATTCCAAACCATCCCTTAACCAAATTTGAAAATTCTCAAAAAACTCTGCAGCGTAGTTCTGCTGAACACATAAATCAAGAACACATCTACCGTATCCTGATTCCATATCTTTTACAGATTCCAACAGATCCAGTTCATCTTGATATGCATTCCAATCGCTTTCGTATCTATGCATGTCATGAGTTGGACCTTCGTTGTCTCATCAGCAAGAAAAATGTGAGTGCAATAAGTACCCCGCCACGTGGGGTAATATTTCTTCATTCATTATCACGGTCAAAAGTGACGTCTTCTGCCCTGTAGTGATAGTATCTGTGTCTGACTAACCGACAAAATAGTACGTGATCTTTCAAGGGGTTTCTAGAGTGCAGAGACACAGAAAACAACATCGTTTTTCAGATGCAACGAAACCAATGGAACAATCGTTGATGGATGTAAAGAACTGGCATATTCTGCATCCGACCGGGTAAAGAATGATCAATGAAAGCAAAGTTCTAATTTTCTATGTTTAGTGGGAGATGGACGGAGATAATGGATGGATTCGAGCTACAGTTCAAGCCGTATACTTTCTTGGCCAAATGATTGGATCTTTTACTTGTGGAGTAATGGCTGATAAAATAGGAAGAAAGAAGGTTCTCTTCTGGTGTTTAGTTCTTCAAGTTACATGTGCTCTTGCTCTCATTGTAGCACCAACATGGTGGATTTATGCTATACTAAAGTGAGCTAAATGTTATCGGAACATTGAAAATTGTATGAATTCAGAGCTGGAACTGGATTCACTCAACCGGGAATTTATGGAGTTGCAGTTGTTTTAGGAATTGAGCTGGTTGGAAGACAATACCGTAGCTTCATTGCTGTTATTGCTAACGTTTTCGGAGTTGTTGGAGGGGTAAGCTGACCACTAGCATCGAAAGGATTTAGTCGAGTAGTTTTAGATTTTGCTGGCGGTTATGGCGTACTTTATAGTAGATTATCGACTTCTTCATGCATCGATTGCATTACCATCTTTGATATTTATCACTTATTACTGGTAAGTGTAAAATTTTGAAAAAGAAATCTCCATCTATTCTTTACAGGATTATTCATGAAAGTGCGAGATGGCTTGTTTCGCAAGAGAAATACGACGATGCCAACGTGGTTCTATGTGCAACTGCAACCATGAACAAAAAGACAGTTCCCAAAGATTGGGCTAACAAAATGGAGAAAAAGATGGATGTTACTGCAACTAAAAAGAAGGATTCATTTGGAGTTATTGATCTAGTCAGAACTCCACAAATGAGAAAACGAACTTTAGCCAATTTTGTAATGTGGCCAGTGACAACAATGATGTATTATGGATTGACAATGAGAAGTGATGTTGGAGGAGGAAGTTTATTTGTTACTTTCGTTACTTCCCAACTCATGGAACTACCCGCAGTTATCATTGTTGCTCTTTTGATTGATAGACTTGGAAGAAAGATTATGTATTCTGGATCTATTTTCATTGCCGGAGCACTTCTTCTATTGAATTGGCTCACTCATGACATGATTCCGAGTCAATATGCTGTAGTTATGCTCATGATTGCAAAAGGAGGAGTTTCTGTTGCGTATACTGTCATGTACACGTACACTTCCGAACTTTTCCCAACAGTTATTCGTAATACAGCTGTTGGGTGTTGTTCTACGATCGCTCGCTTCGGAGCTGTCACTGCATCATTTATTGCATTCTTCTTGGTAAGCTTTAGATAGCATTCATATCATTACTCAATTCAATGCTTCTAGGTTGACCGATTTGGGCGTATTGTAATGATCATTCCATTCACTATTCTCGCTATCTGCGCTTCCATCGTCTCTTGGCTGATGTTGCCAGAGACAGTAAACAAACAACTTCCGGATTCGATTTCCGAAATCGAAGGAAACAAGATTTGAATTAACATGTTTTCATCTTTACTCTCGTCATATTATTCTAAGAATGTATTTGTACATAAAGGTCCCTATTGTTTTTTTTTGTGAAATGTGAAATGAAACTTACAAATCATTTTCGGTCAGAGTCAGCTTCTTGAGGTCCGGGGTGCTAACGATTCCAATGGACTTGAACGGAAAATCTCCAATTGATCTGGACACTTCGATTACTCCGTTGATTCTTCCGTCTCTGAAAAATGCCAAATATGTAAGGCTTGCATTGGCTATCTTACTTTACAATAGCTCCTGCCTTTTGTATTCTCATTCTCTCATCGTGAGCCATTGGGTTGTGATCTACAGTAAGACAAACAGGAGCAAACGATCCATCTTCTTTCTTTCTTGCTACAACTGCTTTACTATCTCCAATGTTAGCCACATAAATCACATTGTTTAAGATGATCATTGTCGTAGCTGTGGTACCATCTTTCCAGACTGGTTTACTAGAATAAACAAAATATGAATATTTAAGATTCTAGTGAGGTCTTACTTTTGTTTAGCCAATGCCAAAAATCCATCATCCATTGCTTTGTAGGATTCAGTGAAAGTCTGCTTTAGTGACTTGGTCAGTGATAGGAAATCCGAAACTGTAAAACATGTACGTGTCAGATCAAAGCAGTTGACTCGGTGACTACATTTTGCAAGTTTCTCTTTCACTGTTTTACCCATATGACTTTGGCAGTATTCAGAAGCGCGTGGTCCAGCATGACCATCAAAAATTGCAAAAAATGAAGAGCGAGATCTGAATAGCTCGTTTGAGAATCGTTAAGTTCGAACTTACAGATAAGATTTATCCTCTCCCAAGACGAAGTTTGGTGACATAATGTGAGTGTCTTGCATGTCAGCTCGTTCACCTTGTCGACATCCATAAGCTGCCGATGTTTTGTGAAGTTCTGGAAGACACGAGGGTCGGATTGAATATTCTTTGACCAGGCTAGATATACCTCTGGATTCTCTCGCTTTTTTTACTTCTTCAGATCCATCTGTGACTTCGCCCGCACTGCGTTTACGATTCTCCATTTTATTAGCAATGATATCTCGGAAATTATTTTGAGTAATAATTTTGTAGTTCTGCTGTAATATTTGAATTTTCCGCTATCTTCCGTCGACGTGCAAATTTTGCATTCGGGCTTGCTAAACAAAGCGCGGCCCCGTAATTTCGGAGCGTTGTTGGAACCGCCGAATTGATTTCGTGACTTCTTCTCTCTTGCGTTTGTGTGTTCTCTGTTACTGTTCTTCTTGCTTCACTGATTAGAAAAATAAATGAATATTTTCAAAATAATTTAAGCGTAAGATTTTAGGATGGCTGCCTCTCTTCGTCATATGGCTCACTTCCAAAAGGCTCTTCTCGTTGCCAGAAGCGCTCCAAGGCTTTCAACTATCGTTCGGGCCACCTCAACTTTGAACGATGGGGCTAGCAAAGTTCCAGATCACTCGATGCACTTCAAGGTGAGGATTTATTTTGAAAAAATTTGAGCTTCAAGTGAGACAAATCGACATTTTTTAGCTCGAGCGTCTGTGGGCCGTTGGAATGCTTCCAATCCTCCCAGCATCATACTTCGTTCATGGGCCAGTCATGGATGCCATTCTCACCGTCGCCCTTACTCTTCACATTCATTGGTATGTTTTTATCTAACATGAGAAGTATCTGAATATCTTTCACTCAAGGACTTGAAAAATGAAAACATCAAGCAACTTAAAAATCGAAGTGGCTCGACCTTTCAATATAAATTAAAAGATCTATTTTTTAAAAATAAGTAAAACTAACTGCTTCTATGTCATATTCACAAAAATTTGATGCACGAAACAATTATTTTAAATTGTTCTAAATTCAGGGGTATCCACGGAGTTGTCTACGACTACGCTCGTCCATATGTGATCGGAGAGGCCGCTGCCAAGGCTGCTCACATCGGAGTCTACGTTATCACCGGACTTTTGCTAGCCGGTCTTCTCCACTTCAACACCAACGATGTCGGAATCACCAAGGCCTTCGAACTTGTCTTCTCCCTCTAAATCCGAAAAGAGAAGAAGAAGCACTGATCCGCCCATCCCTGTTCTGTATTCCACCTGTTTCCCTTTTCTATTCCTTTTCTTCCTCTAAAAATCTGCGAAAAATCCCAATCAGATTTAGTCCCGAGTTCTTAGTTCGAATTTTAATGTATATTCCAAATGAACTGTTCTAACATCTGCAGCATTAAAAGACAATGAATTTTATGGATTGATTCATTCCAAGACTACTGATGTTTCAATTGAATTACAGAGTACGAAAAAATATAATAATAATGCTTTAAAGATGGTACACTCCGAAGAGTATAAAGCAAAGAGGTTGGCGAGAAAACAACGATTTCAACAGCAAGCGAAGAAAAATAATGTTTTCAAGGTTTCACCGGTTTAACTTGAAAATGAAAATGAACTGTTTTCAGGCTCGTCGATACAATAACTTTTCGAAGAAACATAATTTTCAACCCTACCATCACAATGAAAATCGGCAGGAACAGCCAAAACAAGACAGTACTGCTTTGAGACAAAGAGGATTCTTTCAAGTACTTCCAACGGATGATCTGCCAAATGTACCTCAATGCTCTCATGGACCTTGTCTTTTGTTTGAGAAGAAGAATGGACCAGAAGTAGAAGAGACGTTCTTCGCATGTGCTATTTACAGAAATCAAACAGAATTCTGCGATTTCAAACTTCAATTCAATAAAGAAACTGGAGAAATTGAGACGAAAGAAGGTGAAGACGGAGAGAAAAAGAAGAAGAAAAAGAAAATTTTCGGATACAACCGTATTCCCAAAGCGTAAGTAGACTATCGCTTCAAATTCATAATATTTTTAATATCAAAATTTCAGACTGACAGAAATGAAGCCAACTGATACGATTCTCTACTGCAAAGAATGCATCAATGTGTTCCCAAACAAGCATGAATGTGTGTGTGAGCCAATTGAGAAAGAAGCTCTTGCTAGACCAACAAACCTTCTTCCTCCGGTTAATGAACAACATGGAGAATCGGTATTGCTTTATATAATTTTATATCAAAAATAAATTAATTACAGCAATTCTTCTTCTCTGAAGAGACTCTTGGTGTTATTGTCAAGGCAGTTGAAAAGTCGAAAGTTGATGGTATCTTGTGCATTGGAGCTCCTAGGGTAAGTTCTTTTTAACGAAGCGATTTTCTTGATAAAAACAATAGTAAAAGCTCCCATATTTTAGATCTTCGAAAACATCAGAGCTCTCCACCCTGAAAAGAATGTTTTTTTGCTTGATTATGACAAGAGATTTGTGAGTAGATCCCGAGCTTAATTCTCTAAATGAATTATTTTCTTTACAGGCTAAATTCTTTCCATCAAAACAATACGCTCAATTCAGCATGCTCGTTGATCATTTCTTTGATAAGAACGCTGAACCAAAACTGATGGAATTTTTCCAAAACAGTAAAAGTGTGCTTTTAATCACTGATCCACCATTCGGAGTTTTCATGGAGCCACTTTTGAAAACTATTGAGAAAATGAAAGAGAGATTCGTATCGACAGGGAAAGAAGTTTCTCAATTTTACTCAATGATTGTTTTGCCAATCTACATTCGCAAATATGTTCTTCACGATAACTTCTGGATGTCTGACTACAGAGTGACATACGTTGGACACAAACTCTATCAATATCCAGAAAAGACAATTGTCAGGCTATTCACAAATTTGCCACATCAATGCATTGACTTGAAAAACGTGAATGGGTACAAGTTCTGTGAACCATGTGAACGATTCGTTACTGAGAAGAATGTTCACTGTGAACGTTGTGATTCGTGTACTTCAGTTGAGCAGGGGAAATGGAATCACTGTGATCTATGCGACAAGTGTGTGAAACCGAGATACGTCCATTGTGCTGAGTGTGAAAGATGTCATCTGTATGGAAGATGCATTCAAAAATAATTGTTAAATTTATTTGTTTTTGTTATCCCATTTGTTCTTCTTATTGTTGTTACATTTTCGTTTGTTTTTTCTATTTTGCCTCCATTCCCATTCTTTTGTTCTTGATCCTACTACAAAAATCGGTTTATGAAGAGATGAAGTTTGTCTACCAGTTATCCTGAATGCTTTGTCAGACACTTATGTGCGCGTTCAAAGTGTTTTCAATTCTTCTTGTTTGCATATTCTCTTTCCACACCTCCGCTTTGCTGCTTCTGCTTCTTGTCCACGATGACGTGGCAGAAGACAGAAGACCTTGAGATTCAGTCACTACGATATGTAACATTGATCTCTATCGGAATCACTGTTACTGTTCTATTATTCGGACTAGTTGGAACTATTATTCTTTTCACAAAAACGCAAAATTTCCAGGTTTGAACTTTTGAAAGTTTCAGCAAAAAGTTTTCTCGTGTTCAGAATGAATTAGAGTATGAACTGAAGTATTGTGTTTCACAATCACATGACTTATGGGATTCGTTAACACAGGTTGGAAACAATCATTCAAAAAAAGTTTCGAACATCTAATTTTTACAGTTAGCAAAAATAAAAGGAGTTGCAAACCGTAGAAAACGTCAGTACTTTTTGGATTACTGTAACGAGTTAGCTAACTGTGGAGCTCCTTCAAATTGTGGTCAAGAGACTGGATGTACCGTTCATGCAGTTCATTCAAATGGTTGTGGAGATAACAGTGGATGCTCTCAACCTGTTGCTCAGCAACCTATTATAATACAACAAACTAAGCAAGAAGTGAGATTAATATACTTGACTACTCTGAAATTCATGTCTTTCAGAGTATTTGCATGTTTGGACCTCCAGGACCTCCAGGCTTTCCAGGGCAAGATGGATTAGACGGTGAAGATGGCTCTGAAGGTTATCCTGGTACTCCAGGTGCAAATGTACCGGAGCCTGTTTTACCTGAAATTGATGATTTTTGCTTCAATTGTCCTCCAGCAAAACGAGGACCTCCTGGGCAACAAGGACCGAAGGTATATCATTCCTTCTTCTGTTAGTGTTAGATTAATGTGTCTATAATCCTAATCCTGCTGCTTGAGTTGATCTAGATTAACACCTTAATTCCATATTGAGTGCAAGGATGTTTTAGGCATCCATTACTCTTAATACTCTACATTCAGGGTCTTCGTGGATCACCTGGCCCAATCGGGAATTCAGATTACTACGTAACTGCTGGTCCACCAGGGCCACCTGGACCCCCTGGACCACCTGGGGATCCAGGAAAATCAGGGACAAGGGGAGTTCCTGGTGATCCGGGAGTAGTAATTCAAGGCCAGCAAAGTGTAGAAGGACCAGTTGGGAAACCAGGGGCTCCCGGTCCAATTGGAATTCCTGGGCCAAAAGGTGCTGATGGTGTTGCACATCATGGATCAATCGGGTCACCAGGAAACATAGGAAGAAAAGGTGTTAATGGAATCAAAGGACCACGAGGTCCTCCTGGTGCAATGGGACCACCTGGACCAGCTGGAGGATGTTCAGCATGCCCAATTCCACGTGTTTCACCTGGCTATTAGATAGTGCCTTTTCTCTTCTGTGTTCGTAAATAATTATATACGATATTCAAATCTAATTATCTGAATGAAAGGTTTATTTTGTGATGATTGTGGGTTGGAGTTATATTATCAACAAAAGCGACATTGACGTAACCAAAAGCGAGGCCGAGACACATTTATAGAGGTGGAAAGATGACCATCGAAATAGAGAGATTACTGTAGATGTTATCTGAAACTGTACTGGGAATCGTTTTTTGTCATTAGATTGCTGTCCTCCAGATGATCAAAGAGCAGAAATGATGCCATCAGGGGAATACTTCAATGCTGATAATTTTTACTCTGTTCTTTCCTTACACATTATTCAACAGTTTGCTCGGAGAACAATTCAGGTCTTGTGAAAGCTTTTATAACGTTAATTGAACTATTGGCTTATGCATTTTTCTGAACCTCTTGTTCTTATTGATTCGTTGACCTGTTGATATTGATCTGAATTGTGTTCTCTAGTCTAGAGCCATCTTGATTCTACAGTACGCATAGGTGTTTAAAGGGACATTCCATTATAATTTGGGTCTCGTCGCGATGTTTTTTTTTTCTTAGATGACTTGCAGGTATTTTTTGCACATTGTATTTCTTCCACAATTCTTGCACTCAATTTTTTCTTGCCATCCTTTCTTGAAGTTTTTTTCGTGTCCAGTTGACTTTCTAGGCCGACCGTACAGCTTTTCCTTGCCCGATTTTCTAGGCGGAAAAATAGACCGATATTTTTCTGATAAAAATTTTTACCGTATCTTGACCCGTAGTTTCTTGACACCCCAGGATATAATCCCCTCTTTGTTCAGGTGATTGCGAACCATAAATTCGTGGTATTCCCTAATTTTCTCAGTGACTCCGTCTAATTTGACCGTTGTCCTCCAAAAAAAGAATGCATTTTGTTGAATTGGGTTTGTTTTCTTGCCTCTTCTAGCCATGTTGTTTTATCTCTCCTAATATGTCACAATGTCTCACCTAATTCGCCTCTCGTTTCCTCTCTCACTTTGCCTTTTCAGTCCAAGATTCTCGGATAAATGATGCATTATTTAGCCTAGTGCATTGCAGAGAGAGCACGCACTCTATCGATCGACCAATGCGAGTGTGTACATGTGTGTGCGTGTGGGGGTATTCATTGTGAGTGAGCGTGTGTGCGAAGAGAATGAGACTGAGAGTGCCCGCTCTTCTTCTTCTTTTTCTTTTTCTCTTCGTGTGTATGAGGCCAACCCAGGGCGAAATATGAAGAGAGTGGAGACCGAGAGGGATGAAGGAACGGCGAGATAGCAGCGTTGGGAAGGGCGGACGGACGGGTCGAGCAGTGGCCTCCCAGTCGAAACTACGCATACAACACGTACCCCTCGGTGTCCATTTACTCCCCCCGTTTTCGATTATATTTGAACCATTCCACCATCCTTAACCGGCCGTGTTGTGACAGTGCTCCGAAGGGCTCATCGTTTTCTCTTATCAACTGTTTATTATTTGCTCTCACAATCTTCTCTTCTTTGTCTCTCTCATCAACACCACTTCTGTCTATCTCATTGCTATTCTGAACTGCCTACATACAGTCAGTTTAATATCACTGTTATGGCCTCCGTTGCCCTGAATTGAATTATACAATTCTAGTCGACATTTCATGATAGGCGTACTTCAATTGCATTCAACGAATCTCATTTTCAACCATTTCCTCCCTTGCGTTACCGTAAGACGCGCGACCTAAACAACAAGCTACCAGAAGGACAAACAACAACCCGGCGCTGGACTGCAGAATGTTGCAAGGTCAAAAGGCATTGTAGCAGGAATCGGGTCAAAATTTTTCGCATCGTTTCGCCGCCCTCATGAACATTCCGAAATCCGCAATTTTCTTTGATCGAAAAACAATTGTTCAGTTGTTTAGGCGCAACGAACTTCATCATCTCTCATTCCGGCCAATTTCGAAATATTACATGAGTTGCAACAAAGTTTCTACATTCGTTTCTGGCAATTAAAACTCTTCTGACTTGTTGCTCGTTTCGTTTCATTTCATTAAACACTCCATAACCGCTATTGTCCTTGGCGTCTTTCAAGTGTTTTACTTCCTCAGTCACTAAGTCTTTAAAACAAAAAACTTTTTCACTTCATTTGATATCGTTTTTCACTAATTTCTAGAATAAGAACATTTTGGGTGCGGTTCACTGTTACTCACGTGAAAGAACATTCCCTGGGCCTCATTCGTCTTTTTGTTCACAAATCACTGTGTTTCTTCTCTCAGACTCTAAAAACTCTTTGAAACTCACTCGTGGCAGTCACGCGAAGTTGTTCAAAACGATAGAAACCTCATGCTATTATTTCTCTGCGCACCTCTTCATCTCGAATTATTGATTACTCGAGTTTTCTTTATTTTGTCAGCTGCGAGCTTGTCCGGCAATAAGCTCAACTTCATCAACGAATAACTTTCTGTTACACTGACCGCTCAGTCGTCTGCTCATCTCGCTCTAACAATCGTTTAATGTTGGTGTCCGCATCGAAAGGTCAGCTTACACTCTTCCCTCGCTGCTCGATTCGCCCACAACTTTCTTCTCTCATTACTGCTTTCATTTTCGGGAATTTCATTTTTCTACATTTTCAGCGAGGGTTTCAACAATCGTTGTGTCGCGCCACACGAAGTAACAGCCGGTAACACCAGAGGAAGAACAGAAGCGCGGAACAATGGCCGAGAAAAACGTAAGTTTTGGTTGGAGGTGCAATGGTCTTTGATTCAACGCCGCTTCTGCGAGAAGGGAGCACGCGAAAAAAGGGTCATCGGTCAAACCGACCACCCAAAATGCAAACAAAAAGGCCTCGGGCAGTGAACAATTGTATCAAAATAAGTGTTTCGGAAAAAGATGAAATACGTTATGTGTAAACGAGAAACTCCGCTTTCTCTTTAAGCGTATTTTGTTCTTCGTTTATTTTCCATGAACACCTATTTGTTCTTTCAGAAATAAAGAACAAAATTGAATGTAGAATAATTATTTTGGCTCATAATCTATCTTTCCTTTTCAGGACGTGGCAGACCAACCAGCTGAAAAGCCAGTGAAAGCAACAAAGGTCAAGGGAACCGTAAAGTGGTTCAACGTGAAGAATGGATACGGATTCATCAACCGCACCGACACGAATGAAGATATCTTCGTCCACCAGACCGCTATCATCAATAATAATCCAAATAAATATTTGAGAAGTCTTGGAGACACCGAAGAGGTTCTCTTCGACATTGTCGAGGGATCCAAGGGACTGGAAGCATCAAATGTGACCGGACCAGACGGTGGACCAGTTCAAGGATCAAAATATGCTGCTGATCGCGATTCTGAAAATCCGGGACGTGGTCGTGGTGGACGTGGACGTGGAAGACGCGGACGTGGTGGAGTTAGACACGATTCTGGATCCAGAGATGCTGAAGAAGGTGCTCCACGAGGTGGTGGACGCGGTGGAAGCCGTCGAGGAGGTGGCCGTGGTGGAGCCCGACACAACAGCGGTGGCGAGGAAACCTCTCGTGATCAAGAGGTATTTTTTAATTTTTCAATTTTCACATTCCAATTGTTTATTTTAGGGAGGAGAGCGTGGAGGACGCGGAGGACGTCGTGGAGGTCGTGGGCGTGGAGGACGCGGCCGTGGAGGTCGCGGAGGACAAGGTGGACAGAACGAGGCTTAGATAACCAGCCAGTATCTCGTAGAGCAACTAGGTTTTTGTATTTCTTCTCGTCACGTCGAATTCGCTACACTCCTTCTCACCATTTCCCTAACTCATGAACTTTTTTTATAACACAGTTATTTACCCAAGAACAAAAAAACACGTCACAACCTGAATCATTCTCGTAATTAAACCATTCACCCTCACCCTTCTTTTTTTTTTGGATTCTCACCCTAACGAGATTCGGACAAATTGTTCCTTTCTCTCCGAAAATCTCTGTAACTGACCAACTGATGACTTTCCATCCCCTTCTTGTTTTCTCACTTTCCATTTTCCTGGGCAATCACCTCCATCTGACTTTGAATAATATTGTCCAGGAAATGGTCAGGCATAATAATATATCTGTACCCTTTTTGAGAATCTTTAATGTTAACATACCTCCTCAACACCCCCACAAACACCATCTTGAAATAGTTGATATACATTAAATTTATTTTCAAAAACGATTCTTGTTGTTGTTTTGTTGCACTTTGAGTAGAGACCGCAATGAAGGTGGGCGGGGCGAGTCATTTTTTTCAGACAGGATGGACGCGCGTTGTTTGAAGGCGAATAACACCGCTTGTATGTGATATCTCTTTATACAATAAACTAAAGTTTATGTAATCGACCACGTAGAATCGAATAGGATATGTTTTAGAACCGTATCTCGAACGGTTTTCGAACGGAAGAACAGAAAACACCAAAAATTCGAAGTTGATCATAGAAAATCGCTTGAGAATCTTCAACCTAGGTCGAATACGCATGTTCTCTCGACGGTTTCTGATAGTTCTTTTGATGCTGAATTCATTTTTATTTTCAGAATCAGAATCTGAGTTAGCGAAAAAAAGTTGTGCTTTGTCAAACTACCATGATGGATAGTAAAAAATTTTCAGCGATGACATATGAATTTTAATATTTTTTCAGCTATAAACACCTCCCAAGATTATCCGAAAAAAATTTCAAGGTTTTCCCGGACCTAGAAGTGAATTAATTTTCATTCGGAAGAGAGAGTTTTCTTAATTTTTTCAGTTTTTTGAGTTTTGTGGCTTTGTTTATACCGAATACGCATCTGATCTCTTTTTCATCGTATTCTACGAAAAATTTGCTACAACTTTCATGTAGAAACCTTAGCTCTCTGAGTTAGCGAAATTTTTTTATTTAACAATTTCTACCGGAAACCAAGAAAGAATTGAGCAAAAAACTAAAGATTTCTGTCGCCGCCCACACTCACTACTTAACGACCACCAGTTTCGGGCGCGCGGCCGGCGCCATGGCCTAGTGGCTAGCACGCTCGCCTGGTGTTCGGAACACCGTGGTTCGAACCCAGCTCCACCAAAACGTTTTTGCGAATAATGAAAATTGGTTAAATCGATTTTGATTTAATTAAGGACCACATTTTTGTATTTTTTTTCAAAAATTGTTATCATCAGAGCTGGTTCCGAAAACCAGCTAAAAGTCGTGCGGCCGCCTTGCAATCGCTACTCCGCCCTCTTTTTCGCGCCGCCGACATCACTTCGGTAGAAATTCAGTGGTAATGAGAACATCATAAAAATGATCGTAACTCGGGAGCGGATGAATATTTTTGAAAAAAAATTTGGGAACGTACTAATATTTGGACTAGGAACACATTCATATTAACAGATTCGCTTGAATTTGAGTTTCATCAAACACGTTGCGGTCTCTAACTTTGAGACTCAAAAGTTTTCAAAGATCTGTCAGAACTAACGTTTTTGGAAAAGGCAAACAAAAAAAGTTAAATAAATTTATTTGATTATTAGCGTTCTGTATACTAGAAAGAGAAAAGAGAGAAATAAGTTGAAGAAGTTAAATAAGTTAAAGGAACACGGAGACTACAATTACTTAAAACCTTTCAATTTGACATCAAATTCCTTTCGAATAGAATCAGGAAGTTTGGAGTAGATTTCCTCGATTTTCTTCAATTTCTCTGGTTCAGTTTGTGATGGATCATGCATAATCCGAACAACACGTTGGAATTCCTCAACAGCTTCTTTTGTCATTGTACTGACTGCGCGATCAACGTTTCGACGTTTCTCTTCCATCTCCTTACTGACCACATCACGTCGGAAATTGGAGTACATTGACTGAAATAGGGACAAAAGTGGAATTTATTCTTGAAACTGATAACAAACCTGTCTTTCGTCCGACATTGTTTTCATAAACTCCTCGATTCGCCTGTTCTTTTCTGCTCCACTCCAAGTTGGATGCTGCACAATTTCGTAGAACTGCAAAAGAGGATATAAAAAAGAACTATGGAAACGAGAGGCAATGAAAAAGGTGTGAAAACGGAACTCACTTTGTCCTGTTCGGTTGCGGAAGCACTTTCGAGAAATGGAGGAATTATTCGAGTTGGAGAAAGTGACTGAAAATCGAGGAAACAGTTGAAAGAATAAGGAAGAAAAATATGAGAAACCTGGGAGGATGAAGAAGAAAAAGAAGATGAAGGTGAAGGTGTTGGAAGAGGAACTCTCTGATCAACTTGATATTCAGAAGCACCTATTGGAGATGTGACACGAGAAGATTGGAAGGATGAGTCTGAAAAAAAGAAAGAAAACATGAAAAAGAAGGCAAAAAATATATGTTTCTGTGGAAACATCGCGTTGATTTATAAGCTTGTCGACACAAATGAAAGTGCTTGAGGATCTACGACAGACCGTAGTTACCACATACTTTGGAAACTATGCTCTTATAATAAAGGGCTATGAAGTGTCTATATATTAGATCATATTAAGCTTTTTAAGAAAACATCTCTCGAAAGAAAAACCTGAAATGAGAAGAATCAAGAAAATGGGATTTCTAAGGGTCAATTTATTACCGAATATCCGGAAAAGCTGAATGAATTGAATGCATAGGGCATTGGAAAGATTTACAGCTTGTTTTATAGCATTCACTTGCCTATTTTATTGAGTTATTCGGTATAAAGAAAGTGGTTCGAAACGAATTTTGATTCCTAGAATTAACTATCAACGAACAAAGTTCTGGAATGAGAATTGGATTCTGCAAACTTGAATGTTTTTACGAACCTAATCAAAAGGAGGTTAAAATATAAGGAAATTGCCTAGTGAAAGTCATTCTATAAAAAAAGTTTCTTGATTTGCAGAGTTTTGCTCAAAAATTTCCAAACTTTCTCACCGGGCATTGGAGGTTGAACTTGTATTCTAGTCATAGGATTAAATGAGAATCTTTGCTGAATTGGGTTTCTCATTGGAAATTGATTGAACTGTTGTGGAATTTGTTGTTGTATTTGCATTTGTTGATTTGGAATATAAGGATACCGAGACTCAAATGCATCTGAAACATTTTGATTAATATCTGGAATTGTTTATTTTTGAAACTCACTGTTATACTGTGGATACGCTTGATTTGGACTCAATGGGAATGTGTAGGATTGACAGTAAATAGCAGATATCAAAAGAGGGATTACGGTCAGTTGTTGTCGCATCATTTTGCAAAAGTAATAGTGGTAAACGGGAAGCGGATTGTAAAACCTTTATACAGAATTGGTAAGCAAATAATAAGTGCTTTTGAATAATAGACACTGTTTCAAGTTGTATCTGGACAATGTATCGTGGTTGTTTGCCAATTAAAGATGCATATCTGTTTCGCACTCGCAATCAGGTTTCGTTCCTAAAAAGTGGCTGCCACTGTTCCGTGGATAAACGAAAGTAAACGAACGGGAGAAAACGAGAGGAAAAGTACATGTAACACTTTCGATTTAGAAGAATTCACAAGTAAAATGAAGTGTTTCAGAGTGGACATCAGAGCTTTAGAACTGGTTATTATCGAAATGGTGTCCAAGTAATTTATTACTTTCGAGTTCAACTGTTTTATCAGTAGTTCAGACGTACTTTTCATGCTGAATAATCAAATCAGAAAATAATGAGTAAATTTTTATTCAACGAGAAAGCATATCATATTTAAACAAAGTGCCAAAAGTAGTTCCCTAAAGAACACATTTACTGTATTGCTCGGTGAATTCTTTTCTAGGAATAATACTTACAGAGAACAAGATTTACATTTTGAGAAAACGTCACCTGAAAAATATTTTCACACAATCTTTGCTCTTTTTTTTTCATAACGTAATTCATAGATTTTTCTAGTTAGGTGAGAACTGAACTATGCCAACTTCCTTCTATAACTTGTGATCCTTGAATATCAGAAAATCCAACGTAAACGTTCCTTGTTATTCCATGATGCCAGTTTCTGAGTCCTTTTTATCTGGTAAACTATTTTTTATTAGTACAAATCCGAAGTTGATCACATGTCCTTTCCCACTGAATACGGAACAAAATCTTACTTTCAGAACATTAATTATTTGCTCCAGACATTTATTCTCCAAGAAAGATTTCCCACCCTCAAAAGTGAGCGATTTGTGAGATGAATCATACATTTCTTACTTCTTGTATATTAGTTTTCCTGTTTTTTGTTCAGGCTTCAAGAAGTGAGTGTGTCATATTCTTTGTGTTATGAGCTGTTCGTTGATGATAATGAAAAACGACGATTGTTGAGAAGACGTCAGTTAGAATAAAAGGACCAAAATTAGTCATGAATGTCTAGAAAACTAAGAGACAAGGATAGCTCGAGAATCCCATGTAATGTCATAGTACGGTAGGATTACGGTAGAAGATTCTTCATCAGCTCAAGTGTGTAAACTATAAATAATTGATAGTTTACTTACTCTGAAATCTGCAAAATAGCATTCTAATGACCTTTACTTTCTGTTGATTGACCTGTAGCCTTCTGTTTTCAACCATTTACTTTTCGATCTATGTGAGCCAAACGACACACAAACCTACCGTATCCCTTCTCATTTTCAATTCTTCTTCCGAAATGAATTTTCAACACAACATCTCACTTTTTGCTACCCCGTATTTAACACTATGTTTTGCATCTTCCGTGTGCTTTTCCCGTTTAGCCTCCCATCACGGATACACGAATTGGCATCATAAATTTAGACGACTCCAACAAAACATTTTCTTCTTGTTCCCTGTTGCGTGTTATACCTCAACAAACCCTTTGATCATTTCTCATACAACTAACCATCGTCATCCTCATCATCATCCGAATATGGATATACTATGAGTGTTTTGACATTTCTTAACAATGATTGACACGATAGAAACAGAAGGGAGCATACCCCCAAGGCATTAAACGGACGAAACAAGATCTATAAACAGAAATGTACTTGATGTCATTACAGTAATCCTATTCTACACACGCACATCATCTTTTATTTCGAAATCCATTTAGCAAAAAGCAAACGCAGAAGGTGTCTAAAATATGCAAATTGTACTGCAATTACTGTTGAATAATTTATCGCAAAAATTTGCGGATTGTGTACGATTGTTTTCTGGAAAAGTGAGAAATTGTTTTTCTAGGTCAAAAGGTGTTAGGAAAGGATTACAAAAGAATAAAATACCAAAAAAGATTAGGATTATCAATTGTCAGAATAATTGTTTACGATTCGAAAAGAAGACGTTTTCTGAAAGTTTTCAAGAGATCAGATCTATCTTTTCTAGGAATTTTAGACATTTCAATGACTCAACTATGAGATTTTAACTCCCCCAACTTCGATTTTATGAATAAAATACTAGATTTTTAAATTGAAAACGTTGGGAGAAAATGTTCGCGATGTGACTCTGAATGCTTGAAAAGTGAGAATAGCTGATCAATTTTTGTTGTCTTCAGATTTTATATTCACTTTGAAAGCCATTTGATTGACGGCATCGGTTCCAGTATTAGGTGAACGTTGATGTTTTGTGCAACAAATTTATTCGAATAACTTAACAAAAAATGATATCAGAAGATGAATCCAAAATTCAGAAAATTTTGAGTTTGAACTCATGAGAAGAATCTTTTAAAGTATGACCTGATTTTGTATTTTGTAGGCTGAAAGTATTATTCGAAGTTACACGTTTCAAGTGTTTTGAAGCCTAAAGTCTATGAGCGCCGTGATACCTCTATTAAAAAAGCATATCGATGATCTTCAGAGTCCTTCCAACTAAAGTTATTCCGCTTGGTTTTGTTGTTTCGTTCACCCGCGTCCAAAAAAAAACAGAAAAAAGGACTACAATGGGTAAAACGTAAAAATCACCAGTTTTGAAGTGACCAGGCTTGTTGAATATGAAATGACCTATACCTGAATAATTTAGCTTTTTGTTTTTTCAGTTTTAGTTCTTCTTGAATTACTGGAATCCTGAAAAGTGGAAGTATAGATCTTTGTAAGTGATGACACTTGTGTATTTTATTTTAGTTCGATGCTAGATTTGTGAAAGAAAAGTCCAAAATAACTAGTACATTTGTGCAAGGAAGTAGATCTTAGTTGGATTCTCACTCATCTGAATTCCAAACATCCTCCAAAATCTCACGAGTACTTTTCATTATTTCCCACGTCCTCATATTTTAAAACACATCATGAAGATCAGAGATCTTTGTTCATTCAAACCGTTTTTCATATTTTATGATATTTTCTTATTTTTACTCTTCGAATCAATTATGCAGACGTGTCTCTTCCGCTCTTATTCTAATCAACTTTTGCTTTTCTTCGTGTTGTTTGCCACGTCATCAACAACCTTCAACATCCTTCGTCACCTCGTGAGCCACATCTGCACCTTCCGTTTCCCACGTCATCCTTTTTTCAAAAAAAGGTCCTTATTTTCTTTCAAATCTTCTCCTTCTGCATTGTAATAGTAGGATACTCTAATGATAGCGGGGTTTCCGTTTCGCGTGTCACCTAACAAGCTTCTTCTTCTTCCCTTTTCTGAATCCCCGCCCACTTTTCCAGCCTCGGGGTATCATCTCAAAGGAAGGGGCGTGGTTTCGGAGAGAAGAGATGCTCCGAGAGCAACAAGCTTTCTTTTCATTCATTCATTCCGATTTCTTCACTCCGATCCTTTTACTTCTATTTTTTCTTTTCAGTGGGTACCCATCTCGTCCTCGCGATGAACGCCAACGTCTACTCGATTGTCTGCTTCCTCTCTTTCCTTGTTCTCTGCATTTCAGCTCAAATGGTAAGTGAGTCAACAACAAGGAACAGAACACATTCCCAAGTATCAAAGCGGAATCATTCGATTTAACTCAAGTGGATTTAGATATATTAGAGAGAAACTACTAGTCTTGTTTGGTTGATTCTAACATCTTTTTTTTTCAGCATGCTGAAAACGCAGCTGAGGTGGAAGGACTCGTCGACAAACGCTCCCCATACAGGTTAGTATCGGAATAACAGGAAGTTTCCGAAATTAGGTTACAATGGAATCTCAGACATAGGAATGCTGGATGTTTTTTGTAGGGATCTGTGTAGAATAGATCCGATGACATACCTCTAATATAAGGACGGTTTGTTGAATTCTTATGAATTAATTCTTAGGACTACGGAAAGAACTTCAACTTATATAAGTGAAGCAGCTCTAGTTTGTGGCATTTTGAGAGTCTCTAGATCTTCTAAAAGTATCTTGTCTCTTCACGAAACGATCAGCTTCCATATATGAACTACCGTAATCTCATTTTGCACGAACCTCTATTTCCTCTTTTTTCCTGTCGTTGTGATTATAGTCATACTTGTTTTTTTTCTTTGCTAACTTTTGACGATTTTTGAATTTCTGATTCGAACATGACGACGTTTTCGATATCTAAAAACATGCTCGTAAATTTTCAACAATCATATTCTGTCTCTCTTCATTTCGTTTTCTTTCAAAACAACATCGTAGGTTGTCCACTAAAACCATTCAGGAATATCTTCACTTATCCAAAACTTTTAATGATCCATTTGGGAATAATAGTTGAGTACGAATTAGATCTTTTAGAAGAGAAGGTCGAGAGAAAAAAAAGGATTGGAATGAAGAAGAGAAGAGATTATAAATTCGTAATCATACATTTACATACTTTTCTTTCTTTTTACAGGGCATTCGCATTCGCAAAGCGTAGTGACGAAGACCTCGACTTCCTTGAGAAACGTGCGAGATACGGATTCGCAAAGAGGTAAGAATATTTGTAGAGAAGTAAAGAATTGAAATGAGATTCAATCTTTCCAAAGATTGACGTCAGTTCGTTGACGTGCACAAATGCAGAAAACTGGAAAAGGAACTGATCAGAATCTGTGGAATCTTGAATCTAAAGAGACTAGACCTCTATTACTGAGGCACCAATGCCACGAAATAAACAAATGAGAGATTCTAGAAGCCAGAGGTTCAGAAGCTTCTAGGATCTTTGATTCGAATATTTTCCTTTTTGTTGTAACTAATCTCTTCTGCAAGATCATAACTTCTAGAAATCCTGAAAAGTGTCGCCGACGTCATTTAGGGAATTCCACGAATTTGACTTTAAAATCTTCGAGTCTAGACAAGTATTTGAATTCATTAACCATTATTCATAAGACAAAACTTGGAGCCTAACTTTCTCTACGGAAACTCTAGGCCATTCAAAATTATCTTCTTTTTTCAGATCTCCCTACAGAACATTCGCTTTCGCTAAACGTGCTTCTCCATACGGATTCGCATTTGCCAAGCGTGGCCAGTTCTCTTCGTTCGCCTAAAAATTTGTGTTTTAGCTTGTTTCATGTGTCTCACCCTCTCTCTCTTTACAATCTTCCTGTCTCCTCTATTTATGTTCATTTTTTTCATTATTCTTTTTATTTTCTCCCCCAATTCCCCCCTCTCAACTATCCTTCAATTGAATGTTGTTGCTTTGTGTGTCATTACTCCATTTGCCCCTTATTAGTGGTGTCGTCAAATGAATGCGAATTGAATAAACTTGCTCATCGTGTGGAATTATGATACGTTTTAAGACAGATTCATACATCAGCGAAGCAGTTCAGTTAGAATCTAGAACAGGAAAATTAATAAAAAAGAAACAATAAATAAAATGAAATACAAAAATCTTTAACTCAGTGACGACGACGTCTATCATCTGATCCAACTCTCTCTTCTCGACGACGATCATCATCATATCTCTTCTTCTCCGTCTTATCACGGCTCCTGCTTCTTTCCTTTCTATCTCGACGACTTCCTCTCTCCTCACTGCGATCACGACGATCCCGATCGTTACGATCACGACGACCTTCATCCGAATCATGACGTTGGCGACGCTTGTCTCTCGATTCTTCACGATCGTTACTACGGTCTCGTCGGTCTCGATTCTTTCTTTCCCGACGATCATCATCTGAATCGTGACGGTCACGACCTTTGTCACCACGGTCCCGACGATCCTCTCCAGAATCTCTACGTGACTCTTTTCTGTCAGCACTTCTATCACGACGATCACGTTTTTCATCAGATCTGCTCTTCACTTCTCTGTTCTCTTTGTGTCTTTCGGCTCTCCTATCACCACGGACATTCTTGTCTTCTTCATCTTCCTGTTTCTTCTTTGAACTTCCATCATCGTTCTTCTTTTTCTTTTTCTTCGGTGGCTCCACAGAAGAGTCAGAATCCGAATCGGAAGAATCTGACGAACTGTCATCAGAATCTGAAGAGTCAGAGGAATCAGATGAGTCTGAAGAATCCGACGAGTCAGATGACGAATCAGAACTGCTTTGGGCTGCCTTTAGCTCATCCAGCATTCCTTTCTTTTTCTTGAGTCCTTTGCTCAACCATTCACGTAATTCCAGACTAAAATGAATAATAGTTAGTATTTTCGAAACCTCAAATGCACTTACGTTAATCCTCCCAAACCGATCATTGTGAAGAAGTTGATCGAAAATCGGGCACTATTTGGGTCTGAGCGTGGGAATAATCCGACAAAGCAATGAGCAAGAGTTCTGAAAGAAAATAGTTAATAAATGAAAAAAAAAACAATTGGCTTACGGATCGGTGACTCTTGAATGAAGTTTAACCATTCCCATCGCCTCAACAAGTTCCATGAAAATGTATTTGATGTAAATTCGACCAGAAGATGTTGTTTCCTCTTCAGTCATCTTCACATCAGCCAAAATTTTCCAGTCAATCGCATCAGTAGAAAGAAGATGAGCAACGAGACGAGCCAAGTTTCTCAGTTTGGTGATATCGATTCGGTGAACAGTAGCGTATGTATCTTGACAAAGTTTCTCGAAACACTGCTGATATTCCAAACGAAGACGACAGAACCTTTCAATGAGCATTCCATAGAACCGTTCATAAGTACGTTGTTGAGCACAACAATCGACGAGCATGGCGCACAATTCGTTCTGAAATCAAAAGGGAAATTGATTTGAAACGTCTGGGAATTTTTCATTACCTGAAGGTTATCTGGAATTTTCATTTTGAGAAGTTTGTGAGCAGCTTCCTGGTAGTCAAGAGATGATTGTAACGTCAAGTAGACTTCCCTGGAAAAACAAATAGTTCTTAAACTTCAATCGATCTGAAAATAAAAACCTTCTGAAAGCTGTAAGATTTTGATCAGTATTATCGATGATCTCTGTTGTCTTTTTTGGTGCTTCTTCAGCATCACTTTCATCGTCTTCATCATCTGATTCTTCCTCTTCATCATCAGAAATGTCTGCGTCTCCAATGATTTCTTTACGAATCTCCTCATAAACATTCTCGTTCTTCTCAAATTCAGGATCTAGTTTGAACACATCTGGAAGAATCGAATTATAATTCCTATACCTGATCTTCGTAAAAGGCACTCACTGAGTCCATTCTCTGGATCAACCGCATCTTCTAAGTTGAGTGTATGAATGATCTGATCCTCCTCTTCAATCAAATCCAAATCTTCGATGACCGCCGGATACGCCTACAATAAATCATCTATTGTTGTTTCATCAGTGATGCTGCGCTTTTTTCTAAACATACGCAAGCTTTATGCCTTGGCGGCCGCTGACAACGCCATTGAATTAGCGAATTGGTGAAATTGGAGATGGGGGAGGCGAAAAAGGGGGAGGAACAAGATTTTCAAACAAGGATTAAGCTTATGGATGCGTGCGCGAACTGGCCTCAATTGCCATCCTCACGAGTATACAATAGTCGGTTAGCGATACCAAGCAATCGGTCAGTATTACGTGATGAATGTCAACCGCGTTCTCGTTTTTTTTGTTCTCTTAGCTGTTGTTTCTATTTCAAATCAAGAGGTGAGTAGTTCAGAGCTATTATGAACTATAACTGTTTCTTCTAATGCTCATTTAAAGGATCCTGATCCTGATGCACAATACCGAAAAGACTTGAAACAAATTAATTACTACAACTGGCTACTTCATCGTCATCGTACCGAAAAACAGAAGATTGAGAAGACCAATACGTGGGTTCTCGGAAGAAATTATCATATTTTAAATGCGCAATTCGCTGATAATAATGTTTCCAGTGACATCAAAAGTGCTCGACTTGTAAAATTGCAACAAATTATGGATACTCCTGCTCCACACAATGTGAGTTTGTCTTTGAAAAATCCAATATCAGCATACTTTTTAAAAAAAAAACTTCCAAAGTTTTGTGCATGACGTGAATTAGACTTTTGGTCATTGCGAGTGAAATAAAATATTTTTAAGGTCACTCTTATTTCCACTGATTCCGACTTTGCGAAAATTCGTCGATTTGTGCACCCAGTTGGAAATAAACCAGTCACTCAGTCAACCAACGAACTAACTGCACTTCTTGCCCCGCAAAGAAGACAAGGACAAAGGGATGCATCCGGGAAAGAAAAGCAAGAAGGCTTTGTGGAGTTCCAACTTTCCGAAAGAGAATATCAGAAATTTTCAAAGTTTTTGACTAGCAAGACATTGAAAAAGAAAGTAGCTTAACATAATAAATATTGGCATCGTTTGTTAAATAAATTATTTTTATATCTGATTATCTTACCGCAAATTTATCCTTTCGGATCTGCATTGCAGTTTCAATCATATACTGAATACGACGATCTAAAGCAAGGTCTGATCGTTCGGTGTCCATTAAAATAGCACGAAGACGATCATAGACACTGTTTAGAGCCGCTGGAGCAATCTGTAAAGAATAATATTTATATACACTGAATTTTATCAAAAAACTCTGTTACCTCCATCAGTTTGGCTCCACATTCCTTCAAGAAAGCGATCGCTACTTCGACAGAGTCATCCGTTGGCTCTTCGAGCATCAAAATCATAATTTCAAGAGCGAGTACTTCGTGGGCAACTTGCTGATTAATCAAATGAGCAATGAATTTAATCACATTCACAGTTACTCCTCTGTCATTTCTGCGGAAACTTCTCTTGAATTGAACAATTAGACGACGAAGAATTAACTCTCCAATATGAGGGAATTTTGAGTTGATTACAGCCACAAGACCAGCATAAACATTTGAAAATCCTGGAGAGAAAGCTTGCGCTTGAATGATATCGCGGCACAGAAGTCCTCTGAACAAAAATATCATATATGAATGTATATTTCTAATCACTTACTTTCCACGAATCACATTTTCTTGAAGCAATTCTCTAACAATTTGAACAAGATTTTTCGAATTAACCCTGTTTACCAATCCGTGAATTTTCTTTTTCATTCTCTCCCAGTTCATTCGTTGATATTGCTCGCTGGACTTGTCCGTGATTTGTTGTTGCATAAGACGTAACTTAGCCGGTGGAATATAAGCACCTCCAGTTCTTGTTCTTAAAAGATCTTTTGGATCATTTTTATTTTTCTCCGCATCTGTTGGTTGTTTTTGTGCTTGCACCGGTGATCTTTGCCGCACTGGAGACCGTGCTCGAGATCTGTCTGGAGACCTTGCTCGAGATCTGTCTGGAGACCTTGCTCGAGATCTTTCTGAAGACCTTGCTTGAGATCTTTCTGAAGACCTTGCTCGAGATCTTTCTGAAGACCTTGCTCGAGATCTCACAGGAGATCTTGCTGGAGATCGAGAACGGGAGCGAGATTTAGATTTTCTAAAAGTGTTGATTTTATTATTTCCCGACAGATCATGAAACATACCGGCTTGTTTTGGACCTCTTTGCAATTGGAGATTTCTCTCTGTCACTCGGAGGTGTCGCTGGCTGTTTGTCATCGTCATTTTCATGATCATCTGACTGTAAAAATTCCCTTTAATCTTTTATCTTCATACTATTAAGTTAACCTACTTCTCGACTAGCCTCGCGAGACTCTCTAGGAGTTGGGGGAGGGCTTTCCGATTTTTCGCTACCTGATTTATGTGAAATCTGCTAAAAAAGAGCCCAATTATAATGAATAAAAAACAAGAAACTCATTTACCTGTTCTGTTTTCTCTTCCTCTCTTCCCTCGGAAGGTGACGGAGATCTTGGAGACTCAGAGCCCGGCATTTCACCTGAAAAAATGTTATTTTAGAATATTTTTAATTCGTTTAATTTTGCAACATAAAGTTTTTAAGAAAAAATGTTTTAAAAAGTTCGAATTAAGCAGGGGAAAACCTTTTCTTGTTTCGAAAATGCCGCTGTGGAGAAAACACGGAATCTTTTTGATTTGTGCGGTGGAGCGCGCTTGCGCCGACACTTTTTGCGGGAACTTGAAAATAATTTCTTTGTGTTTTGCGTTTTCAAAAACTTTTCAAAAACAAAGCTTTGTCTTCGTTTTTCTCGTTTATTACTTTGAAAAAAACTCTAAAAAAACAAACCTCTGTGGAGCTTAAATATAGTACAAAAAGCCAATTATAAAGAAAAATATAAGTGGCACAAACTAGCAGGTCAGACACAGTTAGAGTACATACTTCTCATTTCTGCTTCCAATTTCCCGGTTTCTGAGTTTTCATTACCAAAATGGAAAAGCTCGAGTTTTTTTCAAAAAACAGTTTCGTATGTTTTCGTACAAATAGTCTGGACTCTGATCTCAAGCATGCCTTATCCACCAAATCTTACGAGCCCGATCGAAGATTCGAAAGAGAAATTGGAAGTCTGAAATAAGAATACGTTTCAGTTTGAAGCGGAATGTATACCAAGCAATCAGCATTCATGCAGAATTTCAAAAATTCCTTTCGAAACTCACAACCCGAACATTTGTAATACTCATAATCTCTCAACAACTGAATCCACTTTCAATTATCATGGGAACATGAGAATCATTACAAGCTATGCCAAACCTCTTCTAGTTAACTTTTAGAGACTAAACTAATTCTGATAAAATTATTTAAAAAAAGCAAGCAGTATTTTACCTAGCCAGGAGTTATGAACCATTTCCCCACTTCCGTAGGATGGTGAAAGCCAGATATCTAGTTAATTATTTTGCTTATCATAATGTTGTCTACTTTATTCTTCCCTCTTTTCCCCTTTTTTTCACACTGAATTTGTTTACAATCGAAGCATGAAATCGGAGAAAACGAAATGATATTTCGTCCTTGAGGTACCTATTGAAAGTGAGAAAACGGTAGTATATTTGGTAGTATCTTTGAATGAAATCTTCTTGACAAGAGAAACCGATGGCTCTTCTGAAAGCGAAGGTTTCTTTTCTTTTCTCCTTTCTTCTCTTGAATAACCAGATTACCATCTTCATCGGAATTTCGTTTCTTACTGACAAATGGAGCCGCCTAATCGAAGGTCATCACTATTTTTGGTCAATAACAAATCATCAAAGATTCTTCCTTGTGTTTCTATTTGTTTATATCTGCAACATGAATGAGAAAAGAGGAAAACTGAAATGCGATCGAATATCTGATATGAAGATGGTGTGGAGGAGAGAAGTATAGGCAACACGCAATGTTCAAATCGAAACCAGGTGTTCAAAGCGTAGAATAGGATTAGGCAATTTATAGGATAAACATTGATGTAATCTTAACAGGTGTTTTATAATTGGCATGTATAATATTGATATGTGATTATCAATGATTATGAGATCTTTCACAGCTGAGATAATTGTTCAGACATGCTGGCAGAATTATGAAACAACTTATTTTCGATGATAACCTCTATGCCATGTTGCAAAAATTTGAATCTTTAGAAAGTTGCCTTTCTATTACAGGTATCACAGCTTGATGAGCGGGTTACTGTCACCGTATCTTTTATTTTCAGAAAAAAGTAATAGACCTAAATCTAACGAGCTAAATTTAAACAATACATGCAGCTTCACACCGCACAGTTATTATCATTCCAACAACATTTCGTTGAATAGGTAGTTAGTATAAAAGGATCTATAAGAGCCTTACAACAGAGATCACCGTTAAGTTTCCAGTTCATTTTTATAGTTCCACCTCCATTCGTATTCTTTTTGACATGAAATGCATCATCCCAACAACTTGAAGATGTCCGTCGAAACAATGATATCGTTTATGTTCTATTACATTGTAACCTTCATCGAAACTATCTCTTATCTGCTAACATCAAAAACTTTTTAGCCATGCTTTATCACCTATCTTAGATGAATGGGTGGACAGACAATTACAATAGGAATTAATTGATAAAAAAGAAAAAGAAAAAGTGTATAGATATTATATAGGTGATGATGTGGAACACATTGTAATTGTACAAACTATAGTCGAATAAGAGGATAACTAATAGAAATTTGATTTCAATATTTCGATATAGGCTCCGCATTGGAAAACATAAACTAGTAGGACTCAATACCATAAGTAACGGTACTTCTGAAAACTAGTTGAGCGCATAATGCATATTCTCCAAATATAATCAAAGATTCTAAAATTAGAAACTGATTCTCGAATCATAGTTTCTTCAGAATATCAGCTCTTCAAAAACACCTAGCAGCATATCCCAAAACTTCTGAATTGAAGGGTATCCCCAGTATTCAGCTTCTCAACACCTTTGTCTCAATTCTTTGAATTTCCCGTTTCGTTGTCTCATTTGCATTATTTAACCTCATGCGGCGTTATCTAAATGACCTTTAGCCGGCTTCTTTCTCGTGCCTTCATTCATTTATTTTCTATTCTTCTTCATCATCAAAAACGAGTGTCAAAACAGTTGCGTCAATTGAAAAAAGTCATAAAATAGAGCGAAGCTGTTGAGGGCACACACATACACAGGTACGACGTAATGCGCATAGATTACACCATCTGAAAAAACTGCGTCGTCTCGCCAGATGATATCTTGCCGAAAAGAGGAGAAGCCCCCTCTCTTTGCTTCTTCTTCTTCTTTTTTCTTGATCGATGTCCGTCCGGTGTATTGGACGCGAGTGTTAAGTTTTTTGGAGATAGACTTATCGCCTTCCGCAGATCTTCATCACTTCCCCCTTTATACGCAACATTTGGAAATAATTAAAAGAACGGAAAGAGAAAGAAATAGAGATTTAGAGAAAAGGTGATAAAGAGTTAAAGATTCAAATGAGTATACATAACGAAGAAGTCTGTTTTATGATTATGACGGCCTGTTTACATTGGATACCTAATTGTCGAATTCGTCCGAAATGTGTGTGTGCTTCTACGGGGAAATCTGAAGAGAAATGAATGGTAAAAGGGAAGAAGACGAAGATGTGATTGGATTTAATTCTGCAAAGATAATTATAATCTCTGCAAACGAAACTATAAGTTGGATATCATATCAAAAAGTTATGACACTGGGAAAGTATTCTTACGGAAATGGAAGTGTTTCAGGACACTATCTAGTTTTTAGAAGTTGAATCATAACAAAGACAAAGTAAAAATAGCAAAAGTGACCAACAAATAGAACTAGTCGTCCGTTTTCAGGTTCGCCCTAATATAAGATCAGATATTTGGTTGAGATACAGAATGAAAAATCCAATTATACCAATAGAAGAACGAAGTACCTCATCTTTGCACCTTGGAACAAAAACCCATAAATCTTCCGAACTCTATCAATTTTTTCACCATCGGTTAATCCTGTCTTATGAGGAAGTGATAAATTGATACGATATCAGACACCTTGCCGCTTGAAGATGGAACACACAAAACTATAAATTCTAATTTTGGGTAGATATGACAAATTTTCAGAAACAATTTTCAGGCGATACGAAGGACTTCTTGAAGAATTCGGAAGCTAAAGCTTGAACAAATGTTCATTTCATTGAACGAGTATTCGGATATTCTTTGGGAACATAATTTTATTTATTTTCCGGTCAAATGTTTCAAGTAATCAAAGTTCAAAAATAAATACTTCCTCTTTTCTAATTATCTGAAGATCATATCCAAACCTTTCACTTTCTCTTTTCTTTAGCTCATCGAACAGTTACAAATCAACCTATTCAATTCGAAAAACGACCTTGATTACTCCGAAAAGAGATCTGTATCTTTCTTTCAACTTCAACTCATTTTCAGCCCTCCCTCCTCTTTTTCTTCTTCCCTCCACTACCCAAACAGACCAACCTGTCTCTCTTCAAAAAGTGGGCGTGGTTTCCCTCCGCGCCTGTCGTTTTTTTTCTGCGTATCTGCTTTGTTTTGGCAGCATGAGAGGCAAGTGTATAAAAGTGCGTAAAGGATGGCAGGTAAATCAGCAGCATTCGCCATGTCTTCTGCCGATAACGAGAAGAAGCTTTGGGTTGAGGCCGAGTCCCTCCGCAAGGTCGCCTTCTTTGGCATTTGCATCAGGTAATTTACTTTCTCAACTTATTTTAATTATTTTATCAATTCCGAACTTTTCTTCAACTGTTCTTTTCTTTTTCTAGTACCGTTGCCACCTTGACCGCTATCGTTGCTATTCCATTGTTGTACAACTACATGCAACATGTTCAATCCACCCTCCAAACTGAGGTAATATCTCAATCTCATCTCTCCATTCTTCTAACTATTCTATTATTTAGGTTGATTTCTGCAAACATCGTACCAACGGTCTTTTCGACCAATACGAGCGCATGCAACAACTGAAGGGAGTCCGAGGAAAGCTCATCGTTAAGCGTCAAGCTGGATATGATGCCCCTGCTGATGCCGCTGTTCAAGCTACCACTCAATCATCTGGAGGATCATGCTGCTCTTGCAAGGCTGGACCATCTGGACCACCAGGACCACCAGGAACTGACGGAAGCGACGGAAAGGACGGACTCTCTGGACCAGACGGACAACCAGGAGCTGATGCTGATCCAGAGGCCACTCCATCTGAGGCTGACTTCTGCTTCGATTGCCCAGCCGGACCACCAGGACCAGCCGGAAACGCCGGACCAAAGGGAGCCCCAGGAAACGCTGGAGCTGACGGACAACCAGGAGCCCCAGGAAACGCCGGAGCCGCCGGAGCCCCAGGAGCCCCAGGACCAGCTGGACCAGACGGACAACCAGGAGCCGCTGGACAAGATGGAGCCCCAGGAGTCGTCGAGGAGGTCGCTGTTCCAGCCGGACCACCAGGACCAGCAGGACCACAAGGAGCCCCAGGAACCGATGGACAGCCAGGAGCCGCTGGACAACCAGGACAAGATGGACCACAAGGACCAGCTGGAGATGCCGGAAGCGACGGAGCCGCTGGACAACCAGGAGCTGCTGGAGAGCAAGGACCAGCTGGAGAGCCAGGAGCAGGAGGAGGTTGCGATCACTGCCCACCACCAAGAACCGCTCCAGGATATTAGAATGTTGTTATCTAACTACATTTATGTATATTTTCTGTGTTCTTTCTTCGTTTTGTTTTCTTCTCAATCACCATGATTCTCAGAATAAATTACTCTATCATTCAATTTTTCTTGCTGTTAATACTTGATCAAGAACGGAAAAGATTTTCCATTTCAGATTGAATTTGATGTTCATAAAATAGAAAAAACAACCTTCAAAATACAAGAAATTTGATGAATACACGAATGAATAAAAAAGGGGATAACGAAATCGCCTAATTTGTTTCACATGACAATTTGTCTCGTCATAAAAAAACACGAATCTTTTCTGATATCTTTCTCTTTCAATTGACAATCAGTTCTTCTTTTAGACAGATATCAAAATGTACATACACTTATTAGGTACACGCGTAGATAGCAACGGGTAATATAACGAGTGACAGAAGAGAAGGTGAAGTAAACGACACCCAAAGTCATCATGAGAAGACCCTCTCTATTTCGGACCGGTTTTAAGTTGAAATGGCAGAGAATTAGAGGAATGAAATGTGATGGTGAAAAGAAAAAAGAGTGTTCCGAACGGTTTGTAGATTTACGGATGAACTTTTCGGTAATCAATTCTAATTGAAAAAAGTCTGTTTGTATGAAGATTACTCAAATTAAAAGTAGAAATAGTTGCCGTTGTTCTAGTGATACCAAAGCCAATAGGACACAAATATCAAAAAAAAAAAAATCTACTTGAACGTTTTATTTGTCCGTGAGTTTCAACTACATCGATCAAGTCATGAGATACTCTCTTATCGAAAAGAATGAAAGACAAAAAAGAGAAATAGTCAATCTAATATCCTGGAGCAGTTCTTGGTGGTGGGCAGTGATCGCAAGATCCAGAAGATCCAGAGTCTCCATCTTGTCCATCTTCTCCTGGTTGTCCTGGTTGACCTGGTTGTCCATCGCTTCCAGCATCTCCACGTCCTCCTGGTTGTCCAGCTTGTCCTGGTTGTCCTGGTCTTCCGTCTGGTCCAGCTGGTCCTGGTTCTCCGGCGGATCCTGGTTGTCCAGCTGGTCCTGGGGCTCCTGGAACTTCACGGCTCTCTCCTGGTTGTCCTGGTTGTCCGTCGTTTCCTGGGTTTCCGTCTTGTCCAGCTTGTCCAGATGGTCCTGGTGGTCCTGGTGGTCCTGGAAGAGCAGCTCCTCCGCTTTGTCCTGGTCTTCCGTCGTTTCCTGGGGCTCCTGGTTGTCCTGGAGCTCCTGGTGGTCCAGCTGGAGCATCAGCGCACTCGAAGCAGAATTCTCTTTGTTGTTGATGCTCGTAGCTGTCAGATCCATCTTGTCCTGGGGATCCTGGGTTTCCAGCTTGTCCATCATTTCCATCGTTTCCTGGACGTCCTGGTGGTCCTTGTGGTCCAGCAGCTCCAACTCCGCAGGAGCAGCACTCAGCTTGACGTCTTCTGATGGCCTTTCTACGGGAAACACGTCTCTTGCTCATTCCACGGTGGGCTTCACGTTTAACGACGAATTTGGATGGGACTCCGGTGAACTCTTCAACGACTTCATATTGATTGTGAAGGCTAAGAGAACGATGCTTGCAGAAATCAACCTGAAAAAGAAAATTGAAAAAAGCTAAGGGTAAATATCTCACCTCAGAATCAAGCTTTGACTGAACATGCTGCACGTAGCTGTAGAAAGCTGGAATGGCAATCACAGCAATCATAGCGGCAGCAATGCTGAAATTGTTTCAGATATTGATCCAAATGAAAGCACAAAAAATCCAAATGAAAGCACAAGGTAACTTACGTGACAGAGATGCCGACAAAGGCGATAGAGCGGAAGCTCTCGACCTCCTTCTCAACGAGTCTTCTCTTGTCTTCCATGCTTCGATGCTGCGTGCCTTCTCCCAGCCATTACTTGCCCTTTTATACTCCATTTCCAGAGAAAGTTTACAAAAATCACAGACTTCTGCGTCTCTCGCGGTCTGTAACACTTTTTATCAATCCGTTTTTGTGTAAGTTACAGTTTTGTGGAGAAGTGCGCGATGATAGAGTGTATGTGTTGAGTAGTGATGAGAAGGAAAATATTGCAGGAAAAAAACAACAAAGAAGGGGGTGGAAGGAGTAGTAGTTGAAGAAGAAGAAGAAAGCGGAAGAAGAGTTTTTTTTTGGAAGCTTTGGGTTTGTTGATCGAATCAGTGATAAGACAGAAAAAGGAGAGAAAAAGTTTAAGGATGAAAGGGAAAAAGTGAGACTGTAAGGTCAGGTCATTTCAAAGGAAACAGTTGACAGTTACGTTGAAAAAGTACTTGATTACTCCGTCTACTGACCATAAATGACTTCTTTTTGCGTTCAAATTGATGATAATGCTAGCAACTATCATCACATCTTTAGCCACTAATACCGTCTAACCTGCAAAAATTCGCAACATTTCATTGGGCTAAAAATGTACTTCATCGATAGATGTATTGTACAATTGTATAGCAACGAAAAACAAATAAAATTTCATGAACTTCTAATGTCTGAAGAATCGAATAATCCAAACACCTGCAATAGAACGCAATAGCAGGAATTTTCTAAAATGACTTTTACCTACAGATTTAAGAAAATAGCTCATCCATTACAGAAGATGGGCTAAAAAATTGAGATGATAAAAGATTTTGAACCGCACATAATTCCAGAAAGTAACATTCTATAGTTCTTCGGAACTTGACGGAACAGTTCAGAAGTATAGCTCCAAGATCCAACTCAAACCTGGTTTCAGACAAAACAATGAGGCACAAACGAAACCTCAAAACGTACTCACTTCGGTTTGGGACTTTCAAATCGGGTGGTCTATCGGAAAAGGACCGGCACAGAGTCCAAACGTTTCCTGTCTTCAAGTCTTCTTCTTCTTCCTTCATCCGTTGTCCATCGTTCGTCAGTCTCATTGTGATGCGCTCTTTTCTCGCACGCATTTCAATGAAGTCTACCATGCAACCGCATGCTTTCTCTCGTTTTCTTCCGCCTTATTCTGCTCCTCAATTCTTCCTTCCCACAAAATGTCACATTCCTTATTTCCATATTTCAGCGGCTAACCCTTTTTGATGTGTTTCGTGTGGAGCCAAAGAGCATAAACCTCTTTTCTGACTCGTCCCACAAATACATCCAACAAACACTTTGTTTCATTTCAAGGCCACCATCCATTGTTTTTTTTTCGTTTTTTTTGTTATTCGATTCCTCAGAGACCCACATTTTTTCTTCACGGTGTCCTTTCAAACTGACAATTTGGACTTTTCTAGATTTATGTCAGAAGGTCAAAACTAGAAAGTGAATAAGTTATTAAGTCGATTAGGTATCCGAATTCTTACCACTTCATTCCAGGTAATTCGGCTTTGTCGGGAAAACACCTGAGCATCTCTCTGAAATATAACCGTATGAATAGAATAATTCTAGAGTAAAACCATAAACTTTCATAAACAATACTCATTTTTCTTAACCAATTTCAAAGAAAGAATCGGGATTTCGAAATTTCTATCAGATTTGCTAATGAAGATTTCAATGTTTTTCAAAAACTCGTTTTGTTTTCAATGAGTTCCCGAATACTACAACTACTTCCACTACTTTTTCCAATTGAGAAACACGGAAAAACATTCAGATTTTTTGTGGGTGCAATGTGCAGCTGGTTGTGTATTAAAACAAGTCATAAAATGACACGGCCACTGGAATTATGACTTCTTTTGCCCACCGAAGAAATCTTTTTCTCGTCTGGTCAACCCAAAAATTTTTGATTCCATTTTTTACTGATCGCCCAGTCAGAAAAATGAATGGAGATAAAGAAAAATCGGAAAGCCGTGACAAGCTGTTGTTTGTCTCTAAACCGTATCCGTCTATTTCTGTTTGCCTATGCAAATCAGTCTCTTTTTTTCCCTCCGTTCGTGCCTTTTGCTACATCTCTCTCCTATTCTCTCCCTCTCATCATGATCTTTTCTTTCAATTCCGGATCGTCTAAAGTGTGCCATAAAGATTGGCATCAGTGAACACACATTCCTCTTGTCATGGTCCCTGAATGACTCTTAAGTTCTTCGTCTCAAGAATTCATCTGCTCTTTTTCAACTAGATTCAATTGTTCTTCTGATTGTAAATTCATACAAGTTGGAAAGTTGAAAAGTGTTCAAGAGATTCTGAACTTCTATTCTCCAGCCACTTTATAGTAAGTCAGAATTGACTTTAACGAACAGTATTTCCAGTGTTGCCAATTTAGAATTGATTATTCTGATAAGTGAGATCTCTGATAAGTGAGTGAGATATAAGTGAGAATTCTTGTCTCGGATCCTATCATCTTTCAAAGTTCCAGATTGCTTAAGTTTTTCCATTTCACAGATCAAACTGTTGTCTTCACTTTTCCAAAGGTACAATTTTCCGTATCAAATTGCCAACTCAAAACCAACTCTCTTTCCTTCCATCTTCTTTATTTTCTTCCATTTCGATATCGCCCAGTCATCTGATGTTTCAATATTTTGACGGCTCCTAATCGTAGTTAAACCTCGTCACTCTGTCTCTTCTCCCATACTTTCTTGTGGTGCTCCATACGTTCAAGATTCTCAGGAATGATAAAAGCAGAAAATGGAGAAAAGGAGTGAAAGGGGAGCTGAATGTTTTGACACTTGGTAAAAAGTAGTACTTCGTAAAGCTGGCAGGAGAAGATAAACCAGCTTGGACTTAGTAGATTTGGGTCAAGTCTAGGCTCGGATTTTTTATAATTTTGACCGTAAAACTTAAAAGTAAGCTTAAAAGCCTCACAGGAATTCTGGAAACTCGTAAGCTCTTTAACCTCATTCTCTTACGCTCTTCTAAAAGAGCCGTATATACGAAACTTATTCCATGAACGCTCTTCCCGTATTTTTTTTCATTTATTAAAAACAAAAACGATTGCGCAACGTGTCATTTGCCAGACGATGTTCTCATCTATCCCGAGTCATTTGTCATATCCGAAGTGATTTCTCTCTTTCTCCTCCCTTCTTCTCATTTCTTCCCCTTTCAATCACCTACTATGTTTTTCTCTCTTGTGGTATGGCGGCGATTTTGATCACTTGTCATGTCATAGAAATGAATGAGGTTAGCTGTTTCTCTCTATATCTTCTGAAGACAAGGGTTGCAGCATCAACCATCGCCCCGCGCATATCATCAATCCATTTCTCTCTTCTCCGTTCGTTTTGTCTTCTCGCCTTCGTGTCAAGGCGAGAAAGATGAAGTAGAAGACCTCCCAGTTGTCATCAGAAGACATTGGCGGTCACATAAAAGAATATATCTCTTTTTATTCACACAAGCTGTTCCTCCTGGTCATTTTCACAATGACGGCTCGTAACCCTTACTTTAGAAGAACTCGAAAAGTTTTGACTTCTCTTTAACGTCTTCTTCTTCTTGTTCTAATCTTCTAGAGTTTCGAAATGTATCCGTTTTGAATAATTGCCTTCTTTCAAAACGACAAGTTTCCTTTTCTCGAACAAGAGAGCCCTCCCGTCTATTTTCTATTCAAATCATTTTCGCAGTGGGGGGTCCGAAATCAGAAAGAAGCTGGGAAGGGAAAAGGAGACCGACGATTGAATGGAATGCACTAAAAACTCTTTTTCATGCTAATAAAGAGTCCGTTTGCTCTCTTTTCTCTCTTTTCGGCTCCGAAAAAAAGAAGCTTCTTTTTAATTCGGTTTGATTTATGTTTAAAATGATATAGAATTTAATTTATTATCTCTGAGGACCCTAGAAGGTTACCTCTAATACAAGAGCGTTGAAATGACCATCTTAACGTATCTGTGCTGAATTTTGGCTTATTATCTTTCTATCACAAGATGTAAGATGTTCCGAATAGTTTGTGGTCCCTCTATTAGAAGGGCAACTAAAGGAATAATTAATTTTTCTCTGGGTTACATCTCCCACAACTTCTTAAACTTATCAGTTTCCGATTCTCATTTTTTAATTCAAAATTGCTTCTCTCTTCCAAACAAAACATGTCGGCACATTTTCCTTTTGCTCAAAAAAAAACCGACTCATCTATTCTATTGAAAACCATTCTAAACAAAAAAAAACCGTTACGCTTACTCAATATTTGTTCACATAGTATAAAACAACAAACCATATTTATATTCGATTGCTGTCATTTCTGGTTCAAACTAGGTCGAGAAGTGATAAATTGTATTGACGGATTGCCATTCAATTGTTTCTCTTTTTTACCCTCTCCAGCTGTTCTTTCTCTTTTCACTGACTATCCGTCACCTCCCCTTTTTATTCACCTCATAATTGTTTTGTAGATGGGTTTTGTTCGTTTTTTTCTGATGCTTCTTTACCCTCTTTCTTACCTTTTTCCTCAATTGTTGCCAATTTTGAAAAGAAAAGAAAAAAGTAGAACCTCATTGTTTGTTATTGTCGAAAAGTGTAAGGTGCTTATCGGTTCTGACTTTTAGTTAAAGTAGAATTTTGTTGAAGATGTGAGTCATTTTGTTTAATATTACCTGAAAAACACTTTGGAATATGAATTTTTGGTACTGTAATTCACTGGTAGGAGTATTTCTGATTCTGTTAGAAATTATTCAGAAATTATTAGAAAAGAAATTATTAGAAATTATTCACTGATCGAGTTGAACTTTTCGGAACCTTTAGTTTTATTTGCCTGTTTTCTTCTCCTTTCCATCTGGAATATTCATAGACTATCACTTCCTCTCTATTCCCTCTAAAAAGTTCTCAGTCATCAAAGTGTGTGACTCTTCAACTTTTTGTTTAGACTGTACTATCTTTTCTCTTATTCTTCAAACTTTTGTATTTGCTTATTCGTTTTTCTCTTCTCTCATTTCTTATTTCCTTATTGACGTTCCTATAAGAATAAAAAGTAATAACGAGTATTCTGAAAAAGAAACTGATGACGTGGCACAGAACAGTACGACGAACTTCACACATTCAATTTTATTAATCCTTTTTTCCCTGTTCACCCGTTCTCTTCTTCCTCTGATTCTATTCTTTTTTTGATCGTATCCATTCGGTTTTTTTTTGAAATTCAATCGTCCAAATGGACTAGTTCATCTTCATAATTATTGCAAGTTTCTCTTCCTCTCTCTCTTCACTTTTTCTTCTTCTTTTCTTCAGTTTTTTGTGTTGTCACATACTGCTTCGAGCACCTCTTGTTGCTCTCTTCTAGTACATACTAGTCGTCGTGACCCCTCCAGAAGACGTTGAAGAAGAAGAAGAGAAGAAGAGACTTCTTCTATTCTTTTCTCACCTTCTGCACTTTCGGAATATTTTACTTTTTGTCGTCTACTTTTCCGGTCCTTCTGTGCCAAACTATGTGGTTTTGAATGATGATGATCGTTCAGAAGTTGCAATCGTTTGAGACAACTTCTTGGACTTTTGTGTTTTGTTCGAGATTTTTGAATTCTTTTAGACATTTCAAACATCAGGAGCAATTTATCAACTATCGAATAGCTTGTTCGTCTAAACAGCCAAACTAAACGACGATCTCATACCAAATATAAAATCTTGATTGAGAAGTAGAGGATAATTTAATTCTGGAGTTTTTGAGCGTTATTTTTTGTAGTTTTAGAAGGAGCTTTCACTAACTCAACTAAGCTTCTATGATCCTGTAGTTATTAGCGCAAAAAGAGAAGTTCAAAAACTTGAGAGTTTGAAAATTCATTCTACCGAGGTTCTAGAGAATTTTGTAGAATCAAATTAACTGGAACTCCTGCAATATAAGAGCATGTACAGTACTGTTTTTCTGAGTAAGTCACAGTTTTTGGATTTTTCACATTGGCCTTTTTAATGCTTATTTTTGAGATTTTCAAAAACTCCAATGTGTCTTAAATCTTTTTTCTAGTGTCCGATTTTAATCAGTCTTCTTCTCTTTCCATTTTCAAACTATAATCATAAACCAAACCGTTCCCATCTTTATTCTTCTACCCTATGACTATTCGCTCCCTTAAAAGGCCAAGAAAAAAACTCTCTTCCACTTGTTTATGCACATTTTAGTCACCTCTCTCCATAGATTGTTTGCCCTTAGCTTCTTCTCCCAAGTGGGTACCATCTCCGTCTGCCTCATCGTCTCGTATTGCCACCTTATTCGAGAGCAGACGTACAAGCAGAAAAAATAACAGAGAGCCAGGTGTGAATAACGAGACTCCGCCCACTTGTCCTATTTTCTTGTCTCCTTCTTCTGTGTGTCCTTCCTTCCGTTTTTCCAGAGAAAAGAGATGATAATTGGCTTTTTCTTTAGCTAATACATATCGGGTGACAATTCGCCCCTTTTTCTCGTTTTATATCAATTATTCAGGTAACACTCTTTTCTCTTTTTTCCTTTTCGCCTTGTCTTCTAATTTGTCCTACTTGTGTACGAATTCCAAAGCACTTCTTCTCCTTATTCTCTTCATCATCTTCGATTTGTTTATCCTATCCATAGATTCTCCCCATCATCCAAATTATGTTTTTTCCTTCCTTCCAATGGACCACTTTTTTGGGGGGAGGGATCACGGAACATATGAGTTTGTTTATATTAGGCAGACACTGATTGCTATACACTAGTTTTTTGAATTTTTTTTGGTTTTGTTTTGCTGAAAGTTTAGGAAGTTGGTGGAGAAATGCAAACTAGGTTCATAGTTGTGGCCTAGATTTGCAGATTGGCCAGGAAGAAGTTTTCAAGAAGACCACAAGCTCGGTTTTTTTAGACAATCAAAAAACTAGGCTTTGACTCTATTTAATACTTTGAATTCTAAGAATTTTCCATCTGAAACAGTACCCGGGCTCGGAATTCCTTTAACAGTCTGCGTCTGAATCTTCTCTTACTCAGAAGCACATTCAAGAATCCAAAATCAAATTTTCGGTATAGGGGTTATCTTGAGAGCTTTCTTCTTCTTCTCTTTTTCAACATCTTCTTCTTCTTATTTTTCTTCTTTCTCTCTCTAACTCTCTCTTTCTTGTCCTCTATCATTATATTCTTGTTCCATGAAACTGACCATCTTCTATGTTTTCTTTATCTTCTTCTTAATTCACACTTTCCATTATTTTCATGTTCTTTAGTTCCATTTTCTCCCTCATAAAATGCCAGAAATGCTCCTCAAATTGCTCCGAAATTTTCAACAACTCTCCTTCATGTTCTTCTTTTTCTTTCTCCTCTTTTTGGCCATTCTTCTGTGTCCGTCGTTTTCTGTCCGACGAAATGTTGCCTTTTGGGTTTTGGAGATTTCCTCCCACTCTTCTTTCCTTCACCCACCCAAAGAGGAAAGTTTTCTAAATAAATGCCACTCAACGCATTCTGTTTCTGACACTTTTTGAACGTCTTCAAAGAACACGACATAGATAATCAGATGATGATGACATTTCTCAAAGTTTCTTAATTCTCACAAAAAATCCGCTGTTAAATTCTCCATCTAGAAATTGTGGTTTCCACATATCTAAAAGGTTCGTAGTTTTTTTGTTCATCTTATGTTTTGTTGGTTTTCATATTTGTTTCAGAAAATCTCTATTATCCGGATAATTCTCCAATATATTTTGTTTTCTCAAACTATTTCTCGTGGTCTAGTGGAGCTTTTGATGAATCAGATGATATTAACTCCATTTCATATTTTGGCCATAGCAGAGCTCACAGTGAACTTACGTTACGTGTAAAACAAGTCATTTTCGACAATCCTAGAAAATGAGAGAAGTGTTTTGTCCTTCTGATTAATCCATTTTACTACGAAGTTTCTCTTTTACAGTTACTCCCCCTCTTAAAATGTTCTCACCTTCCTGATCACTTTTTTTCAATCATTTCAAATCAGAAATCAGTTGGATCCACTCCTCTCCATTCTATTATCCACGCCCTTTTCTTCCTTTCATCATCCCTTCATTTTCTCATTTCTTACCAGAATTCATCATTCTTCTCTCCTTTTTCTATTCCCTTTGACTTTATCCATTTCAGTTTTTTTCCTTTTTCTAAAAATAATGAGCCCTTCCTTTCCTTTGACAGCAGCTTCCTCCGATTGAATCCATTCTTCAAAAAGGTGCCCCTTCTCACTTTTTGGACGGAGGTCCCAACGGTCATTATCATCGCCCATCTCTCAGCTTCTCCTTTCTCTTTTTTTTCGTCCATTCCTATTCTTTTCTTTCGTCTAGTTGTGTGTGTTCGATACCATGCCATTATCCTTACGAAAGAACGAAAGCCCGTCTTTTTCTCGTCACGCCCTCTTTCCCTCTTCCATTTCCTATATCTCCCATCATTCTGACACGTACACCTACACGTTTAGTGGCTCATCTGTTTGGGATTTCATGTTCTGATTATACGGGAGTCTGAACTATTGGAAGCTGGTTAGGCTGGGCTTCCGAGGATACAGTTTCTGATAGTTGCTCAGGGTATTAACATCAAGCAGTATTTTTAAAATTAGTTAGATGATACAAAAAGTGGAGCAACTTTCATTGCTGATTCGATTCCCTGAATACTGTCTGAGATCTCAGTAAAATTCTGCAGTTCTTTGGCACATGGAGAAGTTCTTTCAAGTGTTTCGAAAACTTTCAATTAGAAGATTCTCTCTGTAGTTTTCGAATCTCGGTGTAGTTTTAGTATGTATTACGGGATATCATTGATTGTTTCTACTGGCTTTCTGAGCCGTTTCAATTATGACGAAACCTGCATTAAAGGTACCCTCCGAACAGCTCAATCAAAGCACTACAGTACACTCCAATATTAATTAATCCTAAGGCAGTGTTGAAGGGGCAGTTATGATCCAGAAGATACAGTATATGCATGAATCCATTTCAACTTATTGTTAGATACCTTGTTCTCAAAAAGTTCTCTTCTTTATTTTCTAAATTCGATTCTTCATCTCCAAACTCTCTATTCCTTTTATCCTCTTCCTCTCAATCCAAACTCACAACAATCTGAATACAATTTGCGTTCCCCTCCGGCCAAAACATTCCATTTTTCTGCCTTCCGGACATGGTCAATATGTGTCGCCACACTTCTCAAGTGTTTTCTTCCTTCTTCGTCTTCACAACTTTTTCATCCTTTCCTTCATTTTCTCTCTAACTCTTTACTGGAAGAGCATCAGGCAACTTTTCGGCTTCTTTTGTGCATCAGAACTCTTTTTTTTTAGGACTTGTCCTAAAAAGGAATGGATGAGGATTTCCTGGTCGTACTTTTGATTAGATTCTTGTCTAAAACACAGGATTCTCATCTATTTTTATGTTCGCTCTCTGAAACTATTGGAATTAAAAGCACCCATCCAAAGTGCTTTTCTATTCTCAAAAAAGTTTCTTATTTTACGAATATAATACGTTTCTAGGTCACCAAAAATATTGTTTCATGTTGTTTGTATAGAAAGTTTTTATATGAATCCCCTTCTAATCATTCTCGGAAATTTACGATATCAACCAGATTGCGTGTTTGTCTATTTTATCATTTTTATGAGTTTCCTACCGAATCATCACATTCACAATTAAATATTCTTGTTTCCTTTCATATCTACCAAGAAAATAAAATGTCTTCAGAATAAACACACCCCAATGCACATTGTTTCTTTCTTATCACCCTTCCGAACGCACCTTCTTTTTTCGCGTAACATCGATAAAAACGAAGACGATATCGATACGGGTGGCCGTGTTGGGTCACTTTAATGATCAATGCATTGGGTTTTTTGCTCGTCTTTTTCTGGACATAATACCAAATTGAATGTTTTGTAACACCTCTCATTTGCTCTTTTCTTGTAACCTCTATCTTTTTCCTTAACAAAACTAATCAATATATATTTCAGATAAATGAGTGTTCATACTCCAAAGTAATATCTTCAAATCGAAACTATTTCGGGAGAACATCTCTATTCCATCATCTCGATTAAGAGTTTCAAAGTGAGTCGTTCTTTTTCAGAATTTTGGTTCTTTTTTTTTTGAGTTTCGCGCGTTTTTCTCTCCGATCACAGAACGACTTTCACCTGTCCTACTGCCAATTTTACTCTTTCTCTTTTCTTTTTTTTTTGAATTATTCATTTTGGATTCTATTCGATTCGATTCTCTCCCACTCACAAGTTTTTTTTTCGAAGTTTCCTCGTTTGAATTGTTTGTGTAAATGCTCTTTTAGGAGAGTCTTCTTCTTCTGAAGCTCTGTGTCCTCTTCTCTAAAATTCAAATTAATCAAGCACAGGTCTAATTCATCATGGATCCATTCGTTTGAGAGAAAAAGAGGGAATTCCTTCTTTCATTTAGCATCAATCCTCATATTTCTTCATGTTTTTATCGTTCTGGAAGGATCTGAGAAGTAGTCATAGAGCCATTTATTAGTGAATAAGCCGTCAGAATTGCTAGGAACTTTTATTTGAATACTGAAAACTATAGGAGAGTTGTACCAGCCATGTGTATTGTTCGAATTTTTCGAAGCCAGAAAGTGATTTAGTCTATAACTTTAACGTATCTGAAAATGAGTAAAGTTCTTGTTTTCCAATAATTTAGCATGATAGAGTCTGGTTTAACATGTGAGCAATTCAGAACGGAAAACCAGACAGCTGAACTGATAGCTGAATAGTTGTTTTTTCGATGTTATAGTTAACTTTTGACGCTTGATAGCTGAGAAATAATTTGAGAAATCAGATTCAAATCAAGCTTTAAAGGAGTAATTTTAAGTAAGTTATAGTTTAACTGAATGTTCAAACCTGTTCGATGATAAGCATACAGTTTTATTCATTTGATTTAATCTTTGAACACTTTTTGAGTCATTAGGCTATGACGGTTTCTCAAATGGATCCAGATGGATCTTTCTTAGAAATCTAAATCATAAAACAATTATTCTTTGCTGAATCGAGAGGTTATTAACTTTACTAACAATTCATTTCAAAATTCGAAATCCAGTCTAATTCCAACTGGAATAACTCCATCACTAGAATTTATTCTCCTAATCCACCCACCTATCTCATTTTTGATTCACAGTCTGCAACCAATTCAAATCAATTTCTTTTCCGAAAATCAATTCCTCTTCCTTGTCTTTCTTTCTCCCCCTCAAATTCGGCGACATTTTGCAAAAACGGCTCATAAAAAGGACAAAATGCACGGGGTCACCAACCACGCCTTCTTCTCTCTTCTCTACGGGTTCACCCAATTTATCACTCTTTTTTGTTGCGAAGGTGCTCTTTTTTCTGCTGTTTCTCTCTTGAGACTCTCGATTGATCTGGGGGCAGTTTCACGGCTCCATTGGTGGCGGATCCATTCATCATCGTCTCGTCAGCCACCCATAGACACTTTCTTTTTTCGTGTCCACTTTGTCGGTTTCCGGCTGTTTCATGCATTTCCATTTGGTCATCTTATCGAGAACCAACCAACCACTTCCGATAATTATTATCATCGAGAAATTATTCGAAATTTGGAATAATCCGTTCGTTTTCTCTCCCATTAATATATGTTCACTCTCGATTCCATTTCCTGTCAATTCTCTCACTTTGCTTTTCGCCCCCAGAAAAAGATTCAGTTCTCGTCTTCTTCCACTCTACTTTTTTATTTCATTTTTATATTTTTCATCTCATTCCGTTTTTTCCTTCTGGCTTCGTCACCTTTCACCTAACTTTTTATGGGCGGGGGAAAGGTAGCAGCTCATAATAATACGGGTTTTATTTTTTTACTCTCTCCCTCTCAATTTCATTTTCTTCGTTTTCTCTTGAAATTGTTTAGTTAGTCTATGAGCTTTTTTGGAGAATTGACTGAATTAAAGAATTCTGAGGAAATGAATATTGGTGATTTTCTGATGAACCAGGAGTTTCTTGTTATCTTATAACCTCTGATAGACAATTCGGATTTTAACGTGCACTTCTATTACAGGTAATTTGCCTGGAAAGGAAAAAAAAAACTATTCTTTGACTTTTCTAAATCCATAATTCATTCAGTAAATCCCAAATCTAGACTGAATGAGTCACATCAATTTCGCCACAACGATTCGTAATTTCCGATAGTTGTTCCGTCTGAAACTTTGATCAAGTTGACTCATTTTTGAATCAATTGAATTAATATATTTCCATATATTTATTTTCTTCATGACCCAGATTTGCACTCTTATCTCATTTTGCAAAATCCGAAAACTCTGTTTTTCAAATTGAAAAAAGCTTTCCGGAGACCAAACAAATTAGATTGGAAATCATGGTGTTAGGAAATCTTCATGAAATAAGAAGAGGAAAATGAGCAAACGGAAGAAGTACTTGAATCAATTATGCATGCTTCCTCCTTATATAATTATCAATAAGCAACGTCGACCTGAGAAGTTAATTCATTCAAGTCTACGGAAATGACGAGTGAAGGACATTCCAGAAAATGAAGAAAAATATTCCGGAATCAAATGGCACGTTCAATGATTCCAATGTTTTTTCTAACTTCTTTATCTTCCTTCTCGGAACTTTTTTGTTGTTCTTTTTGAACACATTCATGCCGCTCAAAAAGGCGTGAATACTGACAGAGTGACAGATGCTGAATTAGTGCCACACACCTCACTTTTTATGCTTGAATTCTTTAAGAAAAAGTGAAAAAAAGGACAAAAAAAAGTCACGTGCCAATAGGTTTTGAATTTTGAAGAGTTCTGATATAAAGTTGAACTTTTTTTCTGATACTTTGCGGAAGATGATTCTAGATAACTTTTTTATGTTTTCGAGGAAGTTTAGAACTATCAAACAGTGATTTTTGATAATACTTCTTCCCACATCTTCATCATCTAGACATAATTTTTGACGTAAGATTTCCTGTTTTCTAATTCCGTTCTCCGATTTCTGATATACCGCCTACTTGTGCAAAAAAGGGAAGAGGAAGGGATTCTTCTTTCCAGTGCAAAATATGTAAATTCTTCCATTTGATCTTCATCCTTTGTTCCTCCTTTCTTCAACTTTTTCTTCCATTTCTTCTATCCGATTTCTGTGTTTCTGATGATTATTATTATGAGTCTTTTCCTTCCCAAAACACCATAGGCCCGCCGACCCGAAATCTTCCAAATTCAATTTTCAAAGTGTCACACATATTCTCCTCTCTATTCTAAAACCCCCACCCAAATATGATATAATTCTAGTTAGGGCCGTGTTTCTGGCTAACGAACTTTTCTTTTTCTTCACGCCCAATCCACCCACACCGATTGAGACAAGAAAAAATTAGAAAAACATCACCTTCGTGTTATGAGCTTTCTGTTACATTATTCTATAAACTACGAAATGTTCGAAGTTTCGAGTTTCAAGCTTTTTGTGTCATTCATGGAATAGGTCGGGCATCAAAAACTGACTTTAATAAATACTTTTGGTCTTCTTTTCTAGATTTTCCGACTCGTCAGATCCGCTAATATTTCATTATCATCCAACTATTTTTGTTCCTCCTTCATCTCTTCTTTTATTTTCTTTCTATGTCCATATTTGTAGTTAGATTCTAAACACAGAGAGAAGCAAAGCTCGTTCGCCTTTCCCCATTGTCGCACAAAAACATTTAATGAATAAAATATGACAGTCAACGACACCTCAGAAGTCAAGTAACGGGGGAGTTGAAAAAGAGAGAGAGAGAGTCTGAGAATTACTTCTGTGGCCATACTTCGGGTTTTTTCCATTCAGACATTGTTTGAGTTTTGAGTTTCAGTTGAAATCAGAATCCGTTGTCTTAATTCTGAGTTTGATAGTTTTGTATGAAAACTAGGAATTCTTCGAAACCATTCAGAATATAGACTGATAGATTGACACTAAGTGAAAATAATTGCAATTGAAAAAACCGAATTATGACTCTGAACCCGATTTAACTGAACTTTTTTTTTTCGATTTATGCAATAAACTCGTAGACGTTGGAAGTTCGGTACATTAGAAAAATTTAACGTCATTTTCCAGACTCATTTCGAAATGTTAAAGTTAGGTGGAGACTACATTCTGAAAAATAACTTGGACCTTCTAATTTCAGACTAGGATCAATCGATTATCAAAAATACAAACATGTTCATAAAACAATCTTCAATTTATGTAATCTTTTTTCCTCTGATATTAAAATGTTTTTTCCTCGTTTTCCAACCCTACAAGACCTAAATCAATGATTTCATTTGATTCGCATTAGGGTTTCTCCCTCCCCGTTTTTTCTCTTTTTTTTCTTTCCGGACGCCTAACCCTTATTCTTCTGTTGGAGCAGGCATTCCTTTACTTCTGTGCCTCCTTTTTCAGAGAGAAACAACAACAAAAAACAAATCTGTGTTTGAATATAATCGGTCGGTGGTAGTGAATGATCCCAAGGGAAACCTAGAATCGCCTCTACTATTGTCCACTCTTTGGCAACTTTTCTCGCCATTTCCCTCTAAGAAAGGGACCTCTCTCTCTCTCTTAGATTGACGTCGAACATGATGAGGTCCTTTTTGCTATTTTTCCTCCTCCTCTTTTTCTTCTTCTCACCACACATACATTCCTGTCATTCACATCACTAAATGGGGGTGGAAGAAGTGCAAATCGTCGCTTTGCAAAACTATTCTTTTGAGCACTTTTTATATCCTTTTCAATCTCAGAAAGGAACTTGTAATTGGTTTCGAAAAGTTCCTTTTCGTTGACTAAACTTCTAGTTTTACTGTATGATTGGCCTGATCCTTAAGGAGCCAATATCTAAATTTCATACTTGTCAAGATCTCAAATTAAATGAGTACATTTGAATTCGAGCTGTTAATTTCTGCTTGTTCATCCTGAATATCATGCTTTTAGAGAGTTCCCTTCATATCCAATCAGTTCATTTTCTTAGTCTACCGTCCAAATACAATATCATTGAAGGGTGTTTACAGTTATTTTAAGTTGAATATCTTCTTGACCACTTATACTCATGAGACTTCTCCGATTTTGATGGTTCACAAACTACTTCATGCCACATTGTGAACTTAGTAACTAACGAATCCTTATTTTCTGATCTAATCCAGTTCAGCCTCTCACCCTCACTTTTTGATCCTTGCTTTTTTATTTAGTTCGTTTTTTTTTCTATTTCAGTTTGACACTTTTGAATCAGCTGTTCCTTGAGAATGTCGTGGCAACTTTTGAAAAGTGTGAATTCATTAAAAGGTCACGAATGTAATAGTAGTCGTAGTAATGTTGCAATTCATCCCGCTTCTTTTTGCTCATTCCCCGATTAGTTGCCATTTGCATCTCCTTCTCTGCGTCTCTTCCTCTTCAATACTCTCTCTTCTTTTTTTGCTCCAATTCCAGAATGACCCTCACCTGCCCTCGCAATGGTCATTAATAAAAGCAACAAACGTCGTTTGTGGGTGCCCCCGTAGTTTTTCTAAATCCTCTCTCTTTTCTTCTTCTTCTTCTACTCAGAAAAACCTCCATTTATGGAAGCTTTTGTCAGTGCATCTAAGGCGCTCAAGGATTGAAAATGTGTGGTGGCTTTTTAATCGTCTCCTCCTTTTACTCTTCTACTTCTTCTTTTCATATCTTTTTGTTTCATGAACTTTGGTTCTGTACTCTAAATTCTCTCTTTTTCATTATTCTCTTTCATCAAATGATTTTTCAGATCCTCTGAATCCAATCCCTAACGTCTTCTGTGATCTGAAAACACAAAAATATTAGCCTAGAAACTGCGCGAAACTCAAAAACAAAAACCAAAATTAATATCCAAAATGTTACTTTTTTGATTTTTCACCATGATCCAATTCAGAAACACAAACTACAGTATGAATCGGATAGCGCGTCACTTAAGGAATGTGGCACGCCGAAAAGGGTCGCTACTTCTCCTACTTCTAATGATAAATACAGTTTTGATAACAGAAACATCAGCTAAAGAAGACGGTAAGTTAGGGGAAGAGGATGAGGATTTTGGGTGGAATGATGAAGAACCTCCGGATGAACAAAATATACAAGATGGGGGTATTCCACTTGTAAGAAAAGAGGAATTTACTAATAATCAGTTATATGCAGAAGCATATCAAAGTTATATTCAAGCATTGGCATGTAAGTTTTCAAAGTTCTAGATTAACAATGTTTGAAAGTTTTATCATTGACAGGGAAGTTTGAAGTATAATACCAGAGAAGCTGCAGTTTCTCCTATTTTTGAAATTGTTACATGCATTCTCTAAATTTTCAGACCCAGCTCGATTAGTTGTGCGACCTGATTCCTCTACCGTAGTTGATGAATCGAAGATTTCATTTTTCTGTCGTGCAGACGGTAATCCACTGCCTAGTGTCATCTGGAGAGTCAATGGAAAATCAATATCAGATCATAACCGGTATATCTTTTATATCATCTGAATTCTTAAAATGAAACAGTTTCAGAATATCAATAAAATCCCTCTCAACCGGACTATCCACTCTCCGATTCGAACGAGTTTCTGTTGATGACAATGCCACAGTAGTCTCTTGCTCAGCTGATAATGGAGTCGCCAATCCAGTTGTAGCAGAAGCATCATTAACAGTAGTTCCAAGAGATAAACTTCCAACTGGTTTCCCTCAAATAGAACTGCATCCATCACTGAAATCTGTGGAACAGGGAAAAACTGCATATGTCTCTTGTCGAGTGAGTTTTTTCTCTTTTGAAAATGCTCCAATTTTTCGAAAAAAAAATACTCGTTACTTCCTTTTTCAGGTACGTGGCGATCCTCGTGCAAAAGTGTTATGGCTTCGTGACCTAATTCCATTGGATATTCGTGCGGATGGTCGATATTCAGTTAGTACAATCGGAAATCCAGGAGCTTTAATGATTCAACATGCAAGAGAAGAAGATCAAGGAAAATATGAATGTATTGCAAGAAATTCACTTGGAGTAGCACATTCGAAAGCAGCGAATCTTTACGTTAAAGGTTAGTTTATTTGATTTTTCAACTAGGAAGATCTTAAAAGACTTTATCGGCAACTGAACCCAATTAGTTTATCGAGTAATTTCTTATTCATTGATTCTTATTTGGTCCCTCATCCTTTCTTTCTCTTTTTGTTAGAAGAGTTCAAGAAGAGATATCGCGCCAAAAACTGTTCAAATTTGCATTAAAATAGGTCCTCATTCCCCCTGTTTCTTCTCTTCTGTCATCTCCAATTTCTCGGTTTTTGTGTTTTCCTCTGTCATTCTTTCTCTCTTGTTGCGATCACATTTGCATTTGTTTGAGCATGTGGCCTGATATCTGCGCCTCTTGGTCACTTTTATTCGGTCACTTGTTCTGTTCATCTCTTTTCGTGATTTTATGTTAGAGAGAGAAAGAGATGAGGATCGAGGTGTGATCGTACTGATTTATATTCCATTGGAAATGTGTGAAGATCGAATAATTTTTGAGTTTTTACGACGATCAACATGTTTCATTCTTTTATCATAGTGCATTTGATTAGTTTCCGGTCTACTTGCTCATTTGAGCGGAATCTTCACATTCTGATGTCATCTTTCTGATGATTCTATTTCTAGAAACATTTGCAAGCCTTTGAGCCCAGATGGGCTGAGAGTGGATAAGGAGTACGGTATCCCGATAAGATTTCTTGCAGATTTTCAAAACTCCCTCTAATTGAAGAGCACATTCAATTTAACTGCTCATGAGTTTCGTGTATTATGAACGTGATACCATTATTTTCGAAACGAAAAACAAGCACGCTTCTTTCGGCACCTCATTCAATATTCTAGATTTATTCTTGTTTACGAGTCTATGGATAAATGAGCAAACACTTCAAACTTCCTTTTTTTCGAAATGTTTGAAATTTCTTTGGAAGAAATAACCAAAATGTGTTTCTTGTCATGAGCCAGATCTCGCTTTCACTAATTTAGTTTGACTGGAATACTTTAATGACAGTTTTCGGAATGATTTGTCTTTTATTTTATTGGAAAGAATCTCTAGAACTGTTAATTTCAAAAAGTTCTCTCTCTATAGAGCCTGAATTCTTAGCTTATGTCTCGCAGCCTTCAGAATTATAGGAATTTCCTAATCATCTGTTCTACTCTCCAGACATCTCCTCCCCCTCGAACTCGTCCAATAAAAGCAATTCTGTCAATAAAACGAGAAGCATTCCTCTAAGAGTTTCCGGATGAATATCTAGACTTCCTTCCATTCTTAACTGTGTGAGCACTAGTAATTGGAGGTCATCTGGAAGATGTCGATCGTCATAGAGGCGCCTTCCCGACATGTGTGTTTTATGTGCGGGCACAACACCCCCTTCTATTCCAATGACCAGCAATTTCTCATTTTTATGACACCCGGCCACAAATTTCGATGATTCTTTTTCTCTTTGGAGCCTTCAGAAGTCTTGTCTTCTTTCTGATCATCTTTTTAATTCATTTCATTTCCTTCTAGTTTCCGTTTTAAGGAATGAATACTGTTGTAAAATCTCGATGATTTCTTCCTCTTTCTTCTTCTTCTTCATCATCATTTTCTTCTCAACAACAATTAAATTAAAAGTGCGCGAAATGTTTGCATATGCTAATGGATTTCAGTTGATATAGAGAGACTACATGAAACGAAGAGATTTCGAGATTATAGTGTTTATGACAGTTTACTTCATTGGGTTCATTTTCATTCTTCTTTTCATTCCAGACGGTTTGTTTCCGGTGACATCTGTTCTTGTCACTTTCTTAAGCGTGGTGCATCCGTAAATCAACAAGTTGAATTACCTTTATTCTCCATTCCGCCTGTTGATTAGATGAATGTTCTCCCCATTATTTCAAAGACAGAACACATTCATTCGACATCACTTCTCCTACTTCTGATGATAGGTCACCTTCAAATTGTGATAATGTTGTTGGTATTATCATTCAAAGCAGTTGACTTATGTAGGTTACTTAAGAATCAATCAGAAAAGTTGAAGTTTTATTTAACTGAGGTTCTGAATGTTTTGGTGCTCTGACTCCAACAAAAATGTTATTCTGATTGTTTATTTTGAATGTGGACTTCCGTAGTTTTCTTACTTCTGAAGTTGTAAACTAATTTCCTATCTCATAATTTCAATTTTTGGTTAAGAGCCATCGCCAGTTTTTTGCTCTTTTTCTATAATTAAGGCCAGCTAAAATATCCTGAACTACGTTTGCATAACACCATTACACTCAAAACTTCACCTGGCCTCTATTCTTTCAACCTTTTTTTCACCTAACAAAAGAATCATTAATCAAGAAATGTTGTCACTCATATCTTCTCCATCTCTCATAATATTGACGAAGACAAAGTGTGCCTCATAGTGTTTCTCTTTCAAAAACATTCCAAGATTTTTCGTCTTTTCTTGAACCTAAGTACTTTTTTCAGTTTTTCTTTTTCTCGTACTCCATTTCTCTTTTTTTCATTCTCAAGATTCTCAACCTCGATAAGTATTTGTTCTTTTCAAAACGGCTTTTTGGGAAAAAGAAAGAGTTTCGGTCCATAAACTCGAAGAACATGACCAATTATCTAACTCTCAATCAAATTCCTCTTTTTTCCTCCATCTCTTTTTCTCTATTCATTGCTCCACCCCCTTCCCTTCACTTTGTCATCCGTGATTGATCCTCTTCATCCATTCATTTTGTTGCAAAGAGTTCTTCTTTATGATTTATCTGTCATGTGTGTGTATGTATAGGATCCTGTCCGTGCCCTTTTGCCATCTCCTCCGCTCCTGAAAAAAAAACATTTTTTTTGAGACATGATGGAAGACAATGAAGAGGACGGCACGGCGAATAATTAATTTGAAAAAGTCGCTTCTGAGAGAAAGAAAGCTCTATTCTGACGAATTCTCAAGCAGTCTCCAAAAAAAACGAAGAGGAGCCACTCGTTTTTTTGTAGCTCTTCCGTCCTCCGATACTCATCTACTACTTCAAACTTTTGTTACTTTTCCTTTTTCGAAGAAATAGGTTCAAATTCATAGTAGGACCATCAGGATAGTTTTTTGAAGCTGAAATTTTAGGGCTTAGATAAATTTACCAGACTAGATTTGAAGTTCCTTTCAATCTCAGTCCAAAAACCCTAGCACTACTCTACCCAAAAACTCACTACTTTATACTAGTTTTCATGTACTGTATAACATGAGTTCCAATCATCTAAATCTTCAGAATTCTCGATCACACGCGTAATCATTCAACCGTGACTATTATCTTCTTCCGTATGTTCCGTTTCCTTCTCTCAATCCAAACCATTCCAAACCCTTTACCTCATTTTTTGGTCCACATTTTCTCTTCCTAATTCTCTGTTCTCATCTCAATTACAAATTAGTGCAGTAGAGAGTTAACACGTCAAGTGGAGAGATTCTAGACACACAATAATGTTTGGAAACATTTGTGCCGGATGGAGAACAGGCGTGTGGCTTACCCTCACTCACTATATCCTCAAAGGCTCACGGGGTTTTTGATTGAGAAAAATTGGTGTGGAGAGAGTCCGTGATCCATTGACATTTTATCATTAATTGAGGACCATTAGTCTATGTCATTGACCGAGAGAGAAAGAAAATCTATCTTTCTTTTTATCAATTCTATTGGTTTTTTTGCTTTTGAAAAATCTGGATAGTATTGGTAAACCTAGAAAGTTTAATGCCGTTCTAATAGAGGGGCTACCTAAACAAGTTTATTAAGATTCTTTCAATAATTTTTCGGCGTCTTTATACTTTTTAAAAATTGTTCTTTCCTGCTACTCGTATTTGAAAAATACCAGAAGGGTTTCAATAAAAACTGTTGTTCTCTGTTATTCGCTTTATTTCTCCCAATCAATCTTCATTCAACTTTCCTGAAAAGTCAAATGGAAAGTGGATAATTCTTAAGAATCACTGTTCACCTATTCAAAACAGTGCCCTTATATTTTGATCATTCTGTTCTTTTAAACGAGAAATTGAGTCCTTTTTTTGGTTGTCAAGTATCCATAGTAAAGTAGCACATCGTTCAAAAAAACGACATGTTTCAGTTGTATCGAATCTCTTTTTTTTTCAAACAACACTTTCTTTTTCAGGAAGGCGGGTGTTCGGTTACTAATTCCCTTCTTCTTCCTTCCTTTCCTCTCAACGGACCCCTAATTCCTCTTTATTTTCTCAAGTGTATCCAAGAATCTTCTTTCTTTTTCTTCTTGTCACTACTAATCTTCTTCCCTTATTCTACCGTTTCTAGATATTCCTAACTCATTTTAACCTTATTCTAGAGAAAAAATGAATTGAATCGAAAGAAAATAAACTTCTGGAGAATGGTTTCTTCAATTGTGATAGTTTTGTTGGCATTCGTGGGGAGTTCCTTTGGTTTTCTTGATAACACTCTCCCATTGTATCTCTTCAAAAATCTAGACACCAGAGAAACAAGCACAGTTCAAACGGGTTTGATTGCCGATAAAGGTTTCTGACAGATAATTCGAATAACGTTTTTTAAATAAAAATGCGAATATTTCAGTCCGAAGGGTACCTCCATACTTTTCCTATAAATTGGAACGTCAATATGTAGTTGGTGTCGGAGGAAACATCAATTTGACATGTGTTGCTGTGGGTTACCCAATGCCACGTGTCTTTTGGAAAAAGACAGATTTAAGTGAGTTTTGAAATAGAATATTTATAAACGAGATCATTTAATTTTCAGTGGTTCTGGATGATCCTTCAACTGCTCCAATTGGAAAGAATGTGCTCACTTTGACTCATGTTGAATCTACGGAAAATTTCACTTGTGTAGCCGTTAGTGCTCTAGGAAACATTGAAGCAACGACAACTGTGATAGCCAAAGGTATTTTCTTTTTTGTATAAAATTTATTCAAATTCTAACTTTAGAACTTCCACCATCTCCACTTAACATCGTGGTTTCTTCCGTGACTTCTGAATCCGTCGTCATTTCATGGAAAGCTCCAAAATACAACGAAGCCATCAATAAATATATTGTTCACTACAGACTCAAGTGAGTGTTTTCTGATATGTCAAGAGTGCTTTCATTTGAATCGCGAGTGATTGCATGGTTTGAATTTGTTTTTATTTTCACAGATCTGACAAAGAAGACGGTGCATTGTTCTCGAAGAATTCAGCAGGAGAAGAAGAGAATGAGAGTGAAAGGTGTGTTAGATAATACAGCATGATATTCTTTTTTCATTTTTGCAGTGATTTGATTTCTTTGATTATCACCTAGTTTTGACTAATTCCTGATTTTCAGATATTCGGAAGGAAGATCCTCACGTGGAAAAACTGTGGAAACATTGGAAACGAGCATTCTTATTGATGGTTTAGTGGCATTTCAGGTTTTTCGATGTTCTGTTCATTCATCCATAACTATGATTTCAGACTTACGAATTCACTGTTCGAAGTGCTGGTCCAGTAGGAATTGGATTAGAAAGTCTACCAGTAGAAGCACAAACAAAGACCAGTAAACCAGCAACTGCTCCTGTGAATCCACAAGCCAGAAGTCTGAATAGAGATTCTATTCTGGTGAAATGGGGACCATGTGAGCAACCGAATGGATTGATAACTGGATATAAGGTGTACTACACGAATGATGTGGCAACTACTCCACTACGACAATGGAAACAAGTAAGAAACGATAGAAGAAATTCGCAGCAAATTAAGTTTATTTTAGCACGATGCAAAATCAGATGAATTCATGACAACTATTTCTGGTTTGGAACCAGATTCAAGATATTTTGTGAAGATTGTTGCTCGTAATGCAGAAGGAGACTCACCATTATCTGAACTCGTTACTGTCGCCACGAGACAAGGAAGTGAGTTTTAAATTTGAATTAAATTTATTGCATGCTCTTGTAATAAAGGTTATACTTCAGCGTCTTTATCTCAAAATTTTCAGTCCCCGGACAACCTCCAATGTTGAAAATAAAAGCATTGGATTCTCGTCGAATGCAATTGACATGGGATACTCCTCTTCATTCGTCTCCAGTTGTTGGATACACAGTTCGATACAACACTTCGGATGGAGAGAAAGAGCTGACATTGACGTCTCCACATGAGAAACATGTTGTCACTGGATTGCATCCGGATAAATATTATTACTTTAGGTGGGTGGTCTTCTTCCTGCAAATGACGCTTATTGTATTTTGATTCTTTGCAGAGTTGCTGCTTATTCGGATAGAGGTCAAGGAGAATTCACTGAACCAATGATCTCAAAAACTATTGCATCGAGTAAGTTTATTATCTGAATTTCATATCCATTCCTATATTGTATCAGTGATTGTTAAATGTTGTATGGTCCCGTATTTATTTCAGTCCCACTATCCCCACCAACTATCATTTCGGCGGCGGCAACGTCCTCGAAAAGTATAGAAATCCGTTGGAAAGGACCAGAACAGAAGAAATTGAACGGCGTCTTGACGGCTTATCGGATTAGTTTCTTTCGTCTCGAAGACTCCACAAAATCGTCATCTCTTGATTCGGAATCTGATGAATACGATGAAGAGACTACTGATTTAATTGACAGGATTTCTGTTGTTGTGCCAAGTGATTTGACCTCTTATGTTCTATCTGATCTTCTACCGTACTCCACGTATGAGATTACGGTAGCCGCGTCTACTATGGATGGATATGGACCAGAAAGTGCACTTCGTGTTGTGAAAACTCTTGAAGACGGTTAGTAATTTCTTGTTTTATTTCAGCTGGCTCCGAAGAAGAATCTACTGCTCCGGGTAAGTGGGGGACATAGATTGGAATTCAGATAACGAGGGGAAAAAATACATTACGAAACAAAACGACTACATTCTGGATAGGGGGAAGAGAAAGGGGGACACAAGCAAACTTACGATGAGTTCGCTCACTTCTTTTTTCTTGCTCATCGAATCCCAAAGTTGGGATTATACTAGTCCCATAGCTTGGAAGGTTTTTATAAATGTTAATTTTCTTTCGAAAGTGCATTCTGAATTCATCATCAATTTACATGAAAATGTTCAATGTCCACTCTGTACCAATCTTCAATTTCAAAAAGACAAAGTGGTGAATATTATTTAAAAAGAGAGGTCATGAAATATACTCGTTTCTTTCTTTGAATGAATGGTATCCCGTGTCTTTTCATCGGCTCATCGTCATCAATTCTGTGGCACTTTATGCCTTCTGTCTCCTTCATCTCTTTCTCACAAATAGGCACCGCCCATCAATCTTCTCTAGCTGCTCCATCCAGCTGTTTGTCAACGGAATCATCTTCAGAAGCACAGAAAGTCACAAATGCCAAGGCGGACAGGTGCGGTAACCTGGTTACGCGTGCGGAAAGTGTCACATCAAATCTAATGTCGGAATTTGACGAAACTATTCTCTCCTTTTTCCCATTCATTCGAATGATTCTGATGCCTCACATATGTACATAACACCACAATTATCGCCTCATTTTGCTTCGTTATCCCCTTTCCATACATTTTATAATACGTAGGACTACTCTATGAAAATGATTCATTTTCGTGCATAATCTACTCTTCTTCTACTCTCTTCACATGACAGATGGTCCTTTTTCCCACAGATCCGCTTTTCCATTCAGTTCCTCTTTTGGTAAAACAAAAGAGATTACCATTTCTAATCTTATTTCTAATTTTGACTGGCTTTGTGGTTTTTCTTTTTTCGGAAGTCACTTATTTTCAAATCATCATCCATTATACTCTACTTAGTGAACTAAATTTATAACCGAAAATTTTCTCACAGAAATAGGAAATCTGTTTGTCTCGTTAGTGTTGCAAGCTGTTCTATTCTATTATAATTTGATCGCTTATCTTACTTGAAGCCGCCTTTCGAATGTCCCTTTCTGGATCCCCCAGTGAATTTCCTATATTTGACCGAACACACTACACATTTCATCATATTTTCTGAGTTTGATTCATACAAGATGGACACATGTATGGCTCATTTGCATACTGCTCCGAGTGTCCCTTACGTCTACATGTACCATACGAAAGTGCTCGAAAAACACTCAAACCCTTCTACCACAACACATGTCTTTTTTCCACTTAAAGACTGTTTCTATTCTCGTTGACCCTTCCTTCTTCAGGATATTATATACATTGTGCTCTTATACATTTTCCCCCAGCCACCCATATGGTATTCGGACGCGTTCGCTTCACGTTTTCGTATGCGGTTACGCGTCTTCAAGACAAGTGAGCGCCGTATTTGCGGGTCCCTCGAATATTAGGTTACATTCATTTCGCACCGCGACCGCATCCAAGTGTTTTGCTCAATTTCCAAGAGTTTCGAAACCTCTTTTTCGCAACTTTTTTCTTCAAGACTTTCTGGAAATGTCATAGTCTTTTTTATGTTGAGTAATTCAAATATTTACATTCTCTGGAGCATCTGCTTGTAAATCAGCTAAGGACTGAATTTAGAAAAATTAGTTGGTAATTGGCTCCCTTTTCTAAATTTCAATGAAAGACTTCAGCTCAAGTAAAGCTCAGCAAGAATTTTAAGGCTTGTTAAGTGGGTCAGATATAAGTAATGATCGTTGTCAGTAGTAATTTTGATCTAATTTTGTTTTTCAGCAAATTTTTCATGAATGATCCGTTTTGGTCAGCGGATTTCCCTTTCATCTTGACCGCCCCTTTTCTTCGTTTTCTGTTGACAGGTCGACCCATCATATATCAAATAATGCGTCGAGAGAGGCCTGCGCGCATATGCGTTAACACCAGTTTATCGCGCCTTTCGTGCTTGACTCATAGTCAAAAGATTGCTCTCTTTTCACTTCTTCCCCGGGGGTTCCAGAGTTCCAAACCCTTTTTTTTCTTTCTTCTCTAAAATAAGAAATTCTCAAGTTTGCAACTTTCAAGTTTTGTTTCCCTTAATCTATATGCATTCCTGTTCATTAGTAGTAGTAGTGGGTGCAAAAGAATATAACCGTGTTCAAATAAACGAGTTCTTTGTTGGAAACAAAATGAACACGAGGTGCCGAAACATCTATTCTCTCATTAGAAAGAAACAATGCAAGTGAATGACTGACCGCCCTGCAGAGGGTGAGCGTAATAGATTGCGCAAGGCGACTGGCGGCCATTTGCCCCCTTCCATTCGACCCACCTACCTGTACACACCCAGTATGTCCGCTCTTTTTACCTCCTCCCAATCGATTGATTTGGGTGTCTTCATGAATGGGTGGTCTATGTCTGCGTCTAGCCAATCGTCATTATCTATTGAGGACCGTCACAATCTTTTTTCCCTCGACACCAACGATGTTCACCACCCTCAACATCCATACCTTGTTTTTTATCGGCATTTCACATGTAGAAAAGAATAGAAAATGGTTTGTTACGGATCATTTGATCACGGTCCGACGCAATCCCATTCGTTTCTTATTTCCATGTTGAATTCATCTCGAATTGTCAGGTCCTTGTAGCCATTTCTATGCCACCACCACCCTTTTAGGAAGAAAGTCTATTGTAATGTGTAATCGGTTTGGCTATTCAACTCTTTTCTTTTCAAAAGTTGCGAAAGTCTTATTCTAAATATTTCTTCTTCTTTTTCTTCATTTTGCCCTGTCCACCTCAACCCCTTTCCTCTCGCTTTTCAATTGGCTCTTATTAGTTTGACGGGTGGCGCGGAGCACTTGTGATTCTATTGCCGCGGATGCCATTGCTTTTTCGAGCTGACCGACGGCACTTTTCAACAATAGGGTCACTTAGGATCCTTCTTTTTTCGTATCTTCAGACCACCACCACCTGATCATTCGTTTCCAAAAAGTTTGTTTTATAAAACAGCTGACCTTTTCGTTTCATCTTCTCACTAAAAGCATTCTCAGTCATAAAACATTCAAAAAAAGTTCATGCTCAAGTTCTGACAGACCACTTGAAACTTTGTCGCATGAGCGTGTTCGGTCATGTTTGCCGCCCGTATGTGTCACCTTTTGGTCGCCTGTACCTTTTTGTCCATTCGTACCTGGTGCCACCATCACCACGGATGACTTGAACTCTTTCATTATTTCAAACTTCTTAAGAACTCCGGCACGCTTTTCCATTGGAATGCGGTGTTCCTCTAATTTTCGTTTCACGGCGTCATGTGCCACACTCCTTACTTGTTTCCTACTTCACTTGCCGACGGCTTCCTAGCGATATTCCAACTAAATTAATTACACTTGAGAGACGTCTCGTAATTGGTGAGTAGAGGTCATTAGATTCGTCAGCACTCACTCCGTGGTCCTTCTTGCAGCCGGCTCTCTTCTCCTTCCTTGCCGCGCAGTGCATTTATGTAATTCCCCTGGCCGTCCGTCATGTTCTTTCCGTAGATGGACATCGTCTTTTTAGGTCATTCGTCCAACCATTCACGCTGTCATTTGGCATGTTATGAGCATCAATGTTCCTCTTTTTCTATTTGCCTTTCCCAACAACTCGCGCCATATGGCTGTGTTAGGTTATCAATTATTAAGAGGGTGCAATGTGTGTCTGTGAGGGGATGGCTGTGATTATTATTTTATTATGCCCTCCCAACATTACACACTGTACGAACATCTTGACTGGCACGAAAACATTTTGTGTATGATTGCTTTTCATGCCCTCATTTTATATTCTTTGTTAGAAAAGTGACGGAGTACCAAAAGTTTTTTATTAGGTCGAAAAGCGATTACCTATCCGTTGATCCACATGTCCTCCTGACCGTTCCAATGTTCATTCGCGTCGCCCGAATTTCTTCTGTTTAACATGACACCCATAAGAAAATGAGTGACCGGTAAACAATCCAACGACGAAAGCATCCTTTTCTCCTAACTGTGTGACCTTTCCAATAAAAATAAAAAAGATTAAGAACATCTACGAATTTGTGATAAGAACATAAAAAAGAAGTCGTTTTGTTCTTTATTCGTTCACATAGTACCTTCAACCCACTTAGCTATGTCTTCATGGCTCTCTCTTTTCGTCATGTCACCTCTTTTGCCGTCCCAAAGAGAGGTAAACATTTGTGAGCAATAGCCATTCATCTTCTATTCACTTGTTTTAGGATTCGTTGCGTAACTATTCTAGACCTAAGAGTTTTATATTAAAAGTAGCACATGTCGTGGCAAATTGGAACACTTGCTCTTTTTCTGTCGACTTCCTTTCTAATTTATTACGGAGGCTTACTCCTCACTGTCCTCATTCTTCTCTATTTCTCATCTTCAACTGCCAAGTCAATTGGGGTTGGGAGCAGGTGCGATTTCGACTATTCATCACTGCAATTAAATGAGAAGACAGCCTAGTTTTCTCTTTTTTGTGCACTATTTTCTATCTTGATTTCACTGGCTTCGCTGGATTAGGTGACTTGCCACTCCAGAACAATCATTTCGTTTTTTTTCTTTTTTTCCCGCATGGAGTGTACGATGCTCCGCGCTTTTGCTCTTTTCTGAGTGATAATGAAAAACAAATCCGTTGAACAAACACCCTATTTTTCCGTACATTTTGATTTGAGTCGCAGACACAAAAAAACTAAACGCTTATTTTTTTTAGTGTTCTGTTATTTTGGATAATAGATGAATGTTTTTGAAGCTCGAACGCCTCTGTTTTCGTGTTCAATTATCATTTTTGAGCAGTTCATTTTCCGAACAATCAAGCTACATATTCACCGAAATGTGCATGCTCTTCTTCGCCATTTTTCATTCATCTTATCCTCTCTTTTTCCATCTATAGCCCGTATAAATAGTCACATCCTGGAAATGGATCGAGAAGAAATATGAAGCTCCGTTTTTCTCGGTTTTCAAAATTAGATGAAGTGCCGGGAGATGTTGTGCTGGTAGTGGACTCTTCTCTTTTTTCCTACTCTTCTCACTCTCCCGAAAAATTCCAAAGACGAAGAGCAACACAAGTAGTGCTACGGGAGGGGGACCACAAGAATTGTAAATTATTCGAGCTCCCGATGCGCGGGGCGACACGCGTCTGCGTCCTCGTTTTCCGCGACTCTCGATTTTTTGTGCATGGCTTCTTCTTCCTTCTTTTTCTCCGGAGGCGGCGGTTCATTCATGCGAGCCTTCGTCCCATCTATCCACCGCTATTTTCATGATTTTCAACACTTTTTTCATAGAAAACTTAGTTGTAGATCTCTCTCATTCTTCTAAACATCCATTTTAAGATCTTCTAGACCTCCGTCACGTTTTATCAACTTTCCCTCCAGAAGACGTTTCTTTGTTTGTCATCTTTGATAGCGTCAAAGCATTTCTTGTGTTTACAATTCAATTATTCTTGCTCGTTTGGCTCGTCTTCTTGCTGACATCTAAAGATATTTTTGATCTCATCCTCCTTTTTTTCTATTCTCGTTTCACTTTCATTTCGTTTCTCACATACACATCCAAACGGTTGTTTTTTCTATGCAGATACCCTCTCACCACCCTGAAATGGACGACTGACATACACACGACAGTTTACTTCTTCTTTAGATCCAGAAATTTATCTGAAAATAATGGGAACACCACTACAAATACCGGCGATTATTAAAATTCGCACCACTCTATTGGTATTTGTATTATTACTGGCACCCTCTTGTCGGGGCCAACAGAAAGGTAAAGAATATCTGACCTTGACGGAAACAAAGTGATCTCCCATCCTCTTCTTTTTCCCTCTATCCAGACATTAATTTACACCCAGGGAAACGAAGATTGATTGATAGTATATTGGGAAGAAAAAGAAGAAGCAACTATTCAAAGTGACTCTCTAATTTATTGCTTTTTTCAGTTCCATCAGCACCTCGGAATTTCAATGCAGAACTGACCAGTGCAACATCGGTGAGAGTTTCTAAAGATTTAAAAAGAACAAAAAACCGACAACTCTTGGAGTTGTTCTACCCGAAAATGATTAACGATGACAAGTTCTCTCTTCCGTTATCTTACTCTAAAATCTTGTAAAACTTTCTATTCGAGAGTTTGACAAATGACTTGAAATGTGTGTAGAAGATGAAAACAAAAAACGTAGTAAAAAAGTATTATCTGATTGAAAGAGCAAGTACTCTACTCAACGGAAACAATTTGTCTTGCAGGTCAAACTGACATGGGACGCTCCAGCAGCAGCAAATGGAGCACTTCTCGGATATTATGTTTATCTGGATCGAATGGTTAACGGAGAGCCGGCTGTTGAAAAGAATAGTAAAAAACGGATAGTGATGATTCGAGATTCATCGAAACGATATTTTGAATTGGATAGTCTTGATCCGAACACTGAATACTCGTTCCGATTAAATGCTTTTAATAGAAATGGTGATGGAGAATTTTCGGAACGGAAGAATGTTGTCACACAAGGAATTCGTAAGTATTTATATATTGCAAGAAAGATTTTTCTAAAGTGATGATAATTCCAGCACCAGAAGCACCTGAAATTGTATCAGTATCACTGGATAGAGACGAGCCACCAGTTGTGTCTAGAATTGAATGGAAAATGCCAAAAATGAAACCGAACGAGACGCCAATTGAAAAGTACAATCTGTGGTTACGACCACAAGGATATCCGGACTCGTATATCAAGTCAAAGACAGTAGACGGAACCGATTTGTCAACCACTATTTCCGGTCTTTGTGAGTTTTTTCTTACTTCGCCCTATATAATTTTATGAAAACCACCGTAAAAACTCTATTACAACGGCATGTCGCTATATTGTTCAAAATATATGTATGTGCCGATTTAATATAGATGCCGTTCTATTAGAGGGTATAGCTATATTTTTCGAATTTTCGAAAGGTCTTGATACTCCAAATAAGGTTTTCTAAAATTATGGAAAAAAACCCGCTAGATTATAAGAGAAAAAGAGATACATCGATAAAAATATGATCAGTCCATTATCTTTATTATTTTTCCAGGGATGGGCGTAGTCTATGATGTCCTTTTGGGAGCAGAAAACCGTGAAGGACGATCTCAAAATGCAACTGAAACAATTGCAACTCCAGTTGGAAGTCCCGATGGAGAACCGATTGGTGTTCAATACGAAGTGATGAAAGGAAAGGTTCGTTGTTTTTTTTTTGAATTCCTTTCTATTTTTATTGAAAGTGTGTCCTCGGTTTTCCGCACTCACTCATCGTTTCCTTAGTTTATGACCGTGTATTTCTCATGATATACATACTCTTGTGAACATGTGAACGATGAAGAGAAGAAGAAGATGAGGAAGATGGAAGAAACTATAGAAATATTATGAATGTTGAAAAAAAGATGGAACTCCTCCTCCTCTTCCACTATCCAGCATCCTCTTTGTCAAATTTTATGAGCGAGAGTGCAGATGTTCATAGTCTTCACTTTGCCGTTTTCAAATCACTCAGTCCTACAACTATTCGTGACTACGATAATTTAAATACTCACCTGATACGCTATTAATATGACTGATAAGGTTAGACTAAAAATGTTATAAATTAAAGTAGTAGATGGGCCAGAACTATCAGAAGAGTACTGTAGAATTGTTTCAATTTGAATCATCCTAGTTTTAGACTCGAGAGAGCAATACACTCAAAAATAAATTATAAATTTCAGATTGTCGTCTCTTGGAGAGCTCCACCAGAAGAGAAACGAAATGGAAACATCACAAGTTACAAAGCGATTCTCTCAGCAATGGATGAAAGTACGGATCGATTTGAAAAGATTGTGAGTGTCTTTTTCTTCATTATGAGTCATTCTGATTTCATCCTAAAACCTTTTTTCTTTTTCTCTATACTTTTTCATTTTTCTTTCTCCTCATTTAGAATTATTCCCACGGTTTCTCGGTTTCTTTCTCGCCTCCCATCGAATTTTCCGGAAATCTACGATACTTCCCGTAGTAGTGTAGGTCTATGTGTCGGCCACACATCGTTTTTCTAAAATTGCCTTCATTTTCCGTCTTCTCTTCTTCAGCCTACAGATTTCTTTAAGTGAAAGAAAATGCGGTAATTAGAAGATGTGCTCGACGAGATTTCAACAAAGAAAAGCTGCTCCCCGTTTCGCATACTTCTCTATTTCTCTCTTCACAACACCCAGAAAATTTTCATTCCTATTTCAATCTCATCAGAAAATGCAAAGCGAAATGGGAAAAGGACAAGAAGAAATAATAATAATTTTTCTTCTACTTCTTCTTCTCTTTTTCTTTTCTTTTTTCCTTTCAAATTCTTCCGTCGTCACCCCGATTCGATGGCATTCAATCGTTTGAACCGGATATTCACGAGCACTCTTTTTGTCGATGACTTCAGAATTGTTTGGATATAGCTCCAAATACATATATTCTTCTCTCCACTACAATTCGCCTCTTTTTCTTCTGTTCTAGTGTCTTTGAGCCTTCAGTCATCAGTTTTTTTTCTTCATCTTATTTCCAGATTCTGATTTTCATGCCATTTCGGAATAAGAATGTCCAATGTGAAGGAGACAATAAAAATCTGCGGCTCAATGAGCATATTGGTCTTAAGAGAGAAAGAAGAGAAGAAGCCTTAAAATTTGTTGGTCGACAGACAATATGAAAAAGAAACTGGGCGCTGACACATAGAAGGAGCAGAAGTCGTTTGCGGCGTGTCATCCTGACGTTTTTTTTTTTGCGAAATGCGACTAACTAGTAGAGCTCCAACAGCACGTTCCCTACTCAGAAGATGGCATCTCTTCTTCCTTTTTTTCTTCCAAGTCCTTTTCTCCCGTCTTTTTTTTCTTGTGTCTTCTAATTGTTGTTCGTCACCGTGCACGAAGAGAGCTTGTTGGCAACCGAGAAGTCGCTCTTTTCCTTTTCCTCTCTTCTTTTTTCCGGTTGGTCATTTTTTATCTGCAAACCCAGTTATTACTCCGAAAACTTCTCAATCTTAGTTTCTTATTTTAGTCTTCAGTACTTCAAAGCTCTCCGTCAAAATACTTCAGAATCTAACTAAATTTCTTTTTCGAATCTCCGTTCTTTCTCTCATCTCTTTTATTCTCTCCATCCATCATTTACATCTGTTCAGGAATCCCATTAGTACTTAATCTACTCATCTTTTCTTCAGGTAACTGCTCCATCCACTTCATCCACATTCGAGGTCAACGTTCGCAGAGCATATCTATTCAAAGTCGCTGCGGCCACGATGAAAGGAATTGGCCCATATTCACCGGTTCTCACTATCAATCCAGATCCAGCCGGTTAGTTTATTTTGACTTTTTCAACTAACCAACCTATGCATGTTTTTGTCGTTTACCTGTGATTGTTTTTTTTTTCTTCTCGTGATTCGTTATTGACACAGGATTATCGCCGAGCTCACGGAGCATGATAGACACAAATTTCATCAAAATTTATTAGTTTTTCTCGACCGCCTTTTTATTGCTCCTGCTTCTGCTGATATGGCAGTTAGGTTTACTCCCAAAAGAGGTACTTGACTCTTCGTAGCACCTGCTGCTTTTGCTGCAAAAATGCAGTGTCCATACACACATCAATCCTCTTCTTCTTCTATTTCTTTGCCGTCCCGTTTCGGTAATTGAATGAGAGAAGTTCCAGCAGTTCTACCTGCTTCCTATTCTCAACTGAAAATCCGGAAATTGAAACTCAAATTGTGATATGTTTCATTTTCCAATCAAGTTTCCGGCTTAATCTTGTATGTCTACAATCTTTTCAGTAGTAATATGATAGTAGGCGTTGAAAAGAGCAAGGCATCGGAAATTGAAATATCCAGAGTTGCGGCACTGCTGCGTCGCATCGCTGCTACGCAGTACCTCCAGTTGGAGCGCAATAATAATAATGAGTCCGAAGTCGTTTCCGCCTTCTATCTCACTATTATATAATGTCCACCTCCTCCTTCTTTTCCTACTTTTTACCCTTCTTCTGTCCTTTTTCCATTCCCTTTTTGTTTCAAAAAAACGTTTTTTTTTATTGCTTGTGTCGGTGGCCAATGGCCTTCTCTTTGAGTTCTTCAGAGCGCAAGTCAACTTGGCGTGAAAATTGTGCATCGATGTACTTATTCGTCCCGTCCATCGTTGCTGCTCCTTCTCCCCATTTTTTTTGTTTCTTTTTGCTTTTAATCCACATTCCGGACCTTTATAGACCATATCCACCTCTACTCAATAGGTATACTGTAACAGAATAACGTTGTTTTCGACAACTTGAATTGTGTCTAGCTGTGAACAATTCCATTCATATTTCTTTTATTTGTTTCGAAAACAAAAAGACTAGAGCAATCATTTTTAAGAAAAGCCTTTTTTATGCTCTATTTTCCACCCACGATTGTAGCTTTTTACCTAGAATTTGTATCCGAGACTTTGAATATCAAGAAGAAACCCCAATTCTCTAAAATTTACTTTTCGAAAGAGAGAAGAGTTTCGAATAAAATGATATTACTCTCTCCAAACTGATCTAGGTTGACAGCCGTTTCAAGGCGTCGTTGTCTACGTCACGAGTTAAATTAGTTTCCTCTTGCTCTGCTTTTCCGTTACTATGTCCTTCTTTGACTTTTAAGGTACATGTGCCGACGTTCTTCTTCTTTCCTTTTCTTTTCTATTTCCCTCATTCCTCTTTTCTAATTAACGAGTATAGGAAACTCTTCATTCGGAGCACCCTCACACCATTTTTTATGCGCTTGAATAGGTAAACTAGGCGGCTGTGACTCTCTGTTGTGCGCCCTCTACAAGCCACGTCGTCGACCCCCGATTCGATAATAATTCTATTTTTATTTGTCACAACTCTCGTCTCGCGCCTAGCCACCTTTTTTTATTATGTCGCCGCTCTCTTTTTACCTATTCTTCATTTTGGTGTCGACATAACGTTTTGTTAGAAGCGTCATACACCATATGGTGAAAAGAGAGGGGGGGGGGGGGGGGGACCTCCCTTGGTGGTCGAAAACTTATTTGCTTTTAATATGACTGAGTGGTGAAGTGCCCAAGAATAACTCTATTAAGAAAGATGTTACCCTAGCCATTCTGAATATTGGAACCGTATAAACAAGAAAACATTATTGACCATTCAAAATCAAAATCTTGATCTAATAACTTATTTCCCAGAACTTCGTCACAGGTGTTTAGTGTTCCTATGTCACTAATAAGTTCCATTTCGTGCTTTCTGCTCCCACTCCGCCCCCGCTTTTTGTTAGACATTGGTTTTGAATTTCGAGAGAAAAAGAGAGTCAATAAAAAGGAATATTCATGGTTGTATGCTCATCTCTTATTTTTCTATAATGAGCTTACCGAATACTTGAAATCTTCTGTGTTTTTATGGCATTCTTGTCTATATAGATAGGATAGGAACTCCATCAGAACCCTACTTTTCTCTATAACACATAACATAAACCGACTGAATGTGCACCTATTATAGACAGGTGAACCACACGGCCCACTGGCTTTTATTGGCCTTTTTAGATTTACTGACTGCTCCCGTTTTTTTTTCTTCTTCTCAACGGTTTTATTTTTTGTCACACATCTCTGAGCACTTTAGTCTTTTTTCATCCAAAAGAGAAGAACCTACTTATTTAGAAATGTATATAGGTGGTAGTGGTCAAAAGAGAAGTGTGTGCCCATCTACCAGAAGAATGATATGTCATAAATTCATGATGAGCTCACAGACTGTTCCATTCGATTCTCAGAGCACATTCAGTGACTTTCATTCATTTTGAGACTATAAGGAAGTTTTATTTGTTCATTCTATTCCATTCACATAAAAATATAGTTGATGTGATAACAATAATAATAATAAATTTGCTGAAATTCTTTCGTGATGAATCCCTCAAGAGAGAAAACATTCAAGATTATCAGGTAGAGTGGTAGCAGAAAATTTCGGATTAGACGCCCCGGATTAGAATCAAGACGCCACCCTTTTCTCTCAGTTCAGGATCGATTCCCCTCTAGTTTAGCGTCAGTTTTGTTTAATCTATATTCAATTTAGTTTTCTCCGCCGCGCATTTTCCCTACTCTAGAAATTGTTGCGATTTGTCATAATTTAAAAAGTTAAAATTGCTGCCCTCTACCTAACCCTTTTGTTGGTCTTCAGAGTGGGTGGAAGTCCATTTTCGTGCGTTTTTTGATCCTATTTCCTTTAGGTCAGAAAATGTATTTAGAATCTACGTCAGTTTAAAGTAATGTTTCAATTCAGTTCTTTTTCCGATTCTTCCCTTATTTATTATTAACTAATTCGACTGGACTATTGTTCTTTCTTTTCTGAAAGAATAGTGTCGAATTTCAGAATTAGTTCACTTCCAATTCTTCTACTTTTCTTTTAAACTACCTTTTCTTTCCTTTTTTCTTTTCTACTATTTTTTGTTAATACAGAAAAAGTGCCATGGAAGATGACGAAAACGCCATCTTATTAAAAGAATTTGAATCCTCAAATGAGATTGAGGAGACAACAACAGTAGAGCCAACAGTAGATCCATTTGGAGACAGCATATCAAGTATTTCTTGCAAGTATGGCATCATAAACAATTTGGAAGCCCTTCTAAATAACGTAGCATCTGGATGGAAGTATCACGTGTCTAATACGGATCTTGTCAAACAAGCCTGGTTCAAGCTAGACAATGCTACGAATCGAATTTGTGGTCATATTGGAGGTTTGAAAAACTTCATAGAATAGTGAAGTACATGTCTGTATATGTGTGGAGTATTGACTAGAAAGAATAGCTGTCGGATTAGATACAAAGGATATGTTTCTTGTTTTGTGATGAATACTATATTAGTCTTTGGGGAAAAAAAAAGAAAGAAACTCACAAGTTAATCCACTTTCTTACCCCTTTCCCCACAGTTATTCTTATTGAAATTTCGGAATTGGCGTTGCCTGTTTACGTGAATATCTCCACCTATAATCAGCGATTCATCTAGAGGCACTACTTGTTTTTGCCAACACCTTGGGCTACTTCTCAGTTTTTGAGTCGCCAGAAGGCGTCTTCGAGTGGTCATCCTCGTAGAACCCACTGAACCATGACGGGTTCTTCTTCGACTCGGCTCTTGTCCTCTACTTATTCTATGCCTTCTTCTCTTCTGTTGGCGCCTGTGTCCCATTAATCATGCCATATCGTTCCTCGACGTCTTTTTGGAACTAATTTTGCTAAAAGGTCGTCAAGTTCTTCACCGTCTTATTCTTAGCCCGCCCGTCATTTTTTTTTTCTGCGAAAAGGAATAACGAGCAAAGTGTGGTGTTGTCAGTTTGGAAGCAAGCAACCGCCGTTGTCGTCCCAACTTGATCTATTCTATTCTCTAATTACCGACGCCACTTTGGCTTCTCTGTTTCCTGCATTTTATTTTTTTTCTATTCTCCTTCTGTTTTTTTTTTGCCTTCGTGGCAGTGTTAATCCGTGATGGAGGCGGAGAAGGAGAACATCAACGGAGGAGAAGGTATGCTTCTGAATCTTCGAACGAAGCAGAAGTCACGTCTTCTTCCACTTCTCCGTTCCCGCCGTTCCAATCGTCATCGCGAGAAAATGAGCAAAATGGTGAAAGCGAAGCAGAAAAAACAAATGCAAATTTCAAAGATGGTTCAGCATAAAAAGCTTGAATCAGAAGGTGAGTGGGTGTGAAGGAGGAAAAAGTATTGTTTTGTTTATTCCTAAATTAAAAAAGAGAAAGAGGAGGATTATCAAATATGTAGTACTAGTAGTATTTTGTACATCAGCACATTGTTTTTCTGAAATCCAAATTCCAAATTTGGCATTTTGCGACCATCTGGTTGAACATGGATAATGTGTGTTTCCCACAAATTCTTTGGACTCACATCATCCTCATCATCATCTGAAACATATGCGGGGCAGTGGTCTTTGTCGGCCTATAACTGCCATCGGAATGGCGTGTGCTTGTCACTTTGACAACTCTTCTCTATTCGACCCGCCCCGTCAGTAGTTCTTAGAGACAAAAAGCTGCGACATGATGCTCCTTTTTTTCTGTTTTCTTTTTTTTTCAGTCAGTAAGTCTAAAAAAGAATCGAAACGGAAGTTGTTGTTGGCGGTTTTCGTTTCGTTTCGCGCCTCTGTCGACAACGATTGCTAATCTAATTTTCATTTCCTGTCGTTGGATTTCACGACGAAACAAACTCGGTCAGAAAAAGAAACGACACCTTCTTCTCCTCCTCTTTCTCTGTAATTTCAATCTTCCTTATCCACATTCCTTCGCATTCCTGCTCACATTCCAGATCTCATTCTCGAGAATCTCGACGACGATAACATGAGTTCTTCCTCTTCTTCCTCTTCTACGAATAAAAAAACTAAATCAAAAATATCTACTGCTGATGTCTACAGTGCAATACTTCATCATGCACCTGGTCCTTTAACTCATCCAATATCTTCTGCATTGGCAAAAGCTAAGCCTACAATAGGTGCTCCAATGCCACCGTACACTACTACATCTACTCCCTCGACACTATTTTTTCAAGTTACCCTACCTTTTATGACAACTGCCTGGAATCGAGTTACGAGACTAGAAAGTTGGTTTTTAGATTTGAAGTTGATTGAAATCTGGACTACCGTAATCAAAATTTAGAGCAGCTAATCTGCTAAAGTGTGCTCATTTCCCTCAAAAAGTAGTAATACACTAAAGGATTTCCTGTGTTTTTTTGTGAATGTGGTCTTCCCCTTTTGCCTTCTTCATCTTTTTTATTGCATGCTTCTGCTTACTAGACTTCATCCAAAAAAAGTATGTATATTTTATGGCAATGTGTGCGTCATTCGAATCGCACTGCAAATTCTCAAATTTCGTTGGTAGCAACGGAGATTCGCACGAAAAATACTAGCATCAACAAAGTGAAGTACACTTGATAATTATTCGAAAGAAAAAGGCCCTCCCTCAACGAAATAATGGTTCAGTACTAATTGAGTGTTGCCGAGGCGTGTCTTCTTCGTGTTTTCAAGAAATATGAGATTAGTCCCCGAGTAACAGCAATAGAAGAAAAAGGGAAGAAGGACTGCCTTATTCGAACCGACTCGGGCCTTCTTTTTTCTTCTTCTTCTAGTGCCAACTTGTGTTGTATTACTACTTCTTTTCTTCAAATCGGTCCACCCTCTTCTCTACTTGATTGCACTTCGGTTCCGCTTTCATTCATATAAAAAGAGCCGCGCGGTAGAAGAAGAAGACTAACAACATAGAGGGAAAATTACTGCGGAGACAGCCCTCCAGCAGGTAGACGAGACACAAAATCCGGAGCCAAAAGGGGCGTGTGCAATTGAATGCAACTGGAGCCCATCGAGCAACAACTCTGCTCTCAGCGCCAGCATCACAAGAGAAAGCAGCAGCAAATTTATGCGGAGCACGCGAAGGAGAGAACCTTGCGGATTTGATACGCTGTTCCGGTAACCCGTCGCTCTTTTTGGGACCAATTACACGGCAAATTGCGCCGCAGATTGGCTCAAAATACTTCCATGACTCGCTCCTCTTTCTTATTTTCGTGTTATTATTATTATATTCGACAGAATTGACTGTCGAAATAATTTGATGTCCGACAAGCTGGTACATCATACGCCGCCGCCGCGACGACAACTTGTGTCTCCTCCTCTTCCGCCCAGTTGTGCTTATAATCATGAATAATTCGGGCATTTTTCGCAACCTCAGCGTCCTCCTCTCCGTTTTACTCCTTCTTGTCATTCGGCCACATATTTCGTTGGCTGAATACACGGATAACGAACTGGAGACGTCTTCTTGGTTCATCATTCCGAACGTGCGTCTTCGACGCGGAACTGAACGAGTTCGCTCGCGGCAGCCGTTCGGTAGAGGATTCTTTGGATCCGAAACGATGAAAGCAGAAGCAGAAGAGAGACGTGAGTCAAGACCAATGCTTCGTAGCTCTCCAACGTCATCGGAGCCTGCGAAGAGGAAAAACGAGAACATATTTGCTGCTGTAATTAATACTCTTTTACATAAGGATGAAGGTGTGCAATTCGTATTCTATGCATGTTCTCTGTTTGAAATATTGTATTTTGTCCAGTTTTGTGATGTATTGTGAATATTTGTTATTTTCAATCAAGATTTCTTAATTCTAAATTTATTTTATTTCAGCTCTTGTCGGACCTCCAACAAATGTCCGTGTGGAAGCAACAAGCAATTCAACAGCAGTTGTACAATGGGATTTCGAATCTCAGAAGGTTAGTGAGTTCGAGGGTCGAGGGCCAAGTAGTCATCCCTGGGGTCCTTTTCTCGACATTGACGAGTCTGGTCCACAATTCTTTTGAACCCTGTTTTGTGTTTGTTTTGAATGGGGCGTCGGGTGGCGTGGCGCCAGCAAGGCACAAGATACATAAGTAAAAACAAAAGCCAGTCAACAACTAGAGAATAACGGAGAATATAATTTGAGAAGGAGGAAAAGTTCATCTATAACGTTTTCAGGCTGACTCATTCGTCGTTAAGTACATGCACGAGCCTGGGAATCGAATGGATACAGAGAAGTGGAAGCAGTTGCCAGTTGTCAGCATTGACAAAGAGAATCCAAAACGATTTGCGATTGTATCTGATTTGAATGCTCATAAGCCATACGCGTTCTGTGTCTTAGCCGTCAAAAATAATGTAAGTGCAATGAAAAAATACATCCTTGTTCTCACGCTCAATGAACAATTTCTCACTGAATCAATTATATGACGAATAATTTTCAGCGACAAGGTCCCTGCTCCGATCCTCCAACTGTTCTTGAAAGTGTCACACCCACATTTATGGTTCAAAATTTGAGGGTTCGATGGAAAACTAGCAACTCAGTACAATTGACGTCAGTTTCATAGTTTGTAGAAGGAAGATTTTAATTTTGAATTATTTATAGATGGGAATACAACGGACCTCGAAACGTTGGATTCTATGTGAATCATACTGGAAAGAAGGATTACATGAATCATGAACTTCAAGAGAAAACTATGTCAACACCAGGATTCGGACAAGATCTTGATGAGAAGACTCGTGAATACTTGTGGACCAATCTTCGACCTCATATGATGTACACAATTCATGTGGGCGTCCGAACACTTCCGCCAGGTGCCCGAAAATATTGGCCTCAAGAAGTAGTGACTGTGACAGATCCAACAGGACCACCATTCGTAGATGTACCTCAATTAAGTGACTCTCCTGCAACACAACCAGGACAACAAATGATTAAATTGACACCAGCAACAGAGGAGTATGGACCAATTTCTCATTATTGGATCATCGTTGTTCCAGCTAACTATAGTACCGAAGATGTTGTTAATTTGGATCCAATTGAACTCGAAAAAGCAACTGCTGAGAAACGAGCTCAACTCGCAAGATCATTGAGTGTTTCTCCTTCAAAGAAATTGAAAAGAAAAGCTGAAGATTACAGTGAAGGAAGATCACATCCTAAAGAGAAAAGAGCTCGTCGTGGAGCCGTTCCGGGAGCTTATGTGACAGCAAGATTGAGTGCCGATCGAGTAAAACAACACTATCGAAATAACCAGCCGTTTGTTGTCGGAGACTCACAGGTAATCATCATCATTTGAGGAAAGAGTAGGGGGTCTTTGAACGTCGCTTTCCGATATATTCTTTATGCGTCTCGGAAAACAATCCGATTGCATTTTTTGGCGTGTTTCCTGTGCACAGCCACTATCCGCCATGAATAAATAATCGGAGGCGCAGCACGCTTGCGTTTGCGACGTGGTTAAAGAGTCGACAACGTCACTTTTCATCGTTGTCTTCTTCTTTTTTCTTTTCTCTTATTTCTAGAATTCTTCGTAGTATACTTGTTTCGGGCGTTGTCCTCCGAGATTTAGCCATAATATCGAGGCACTTACGGACCTTTTCATGTCCACTTCAAAAACTTTTATGAGCATTTCTCTATCGTGATCAGTCAAGTAGAAAAGGCGGTAGTCCGTCTTTCCGTTTTCTCTTTTTTCTTATTTTTCTCGAGTAAAAACATTCATTTTTTACTTTTGCGTGCAAGATCAGGAACTAAATTCCCACAAAGACCAACTATTAAATTCTTTCCTTTAATCCTGATCTCTATTTCTATTTCAAAGAGATCTGTTGTTTTTGTGCAAACATTGATCAGTGTTATATTGCAGTTGTATGACGGGTTCACCAACTATCCACTCGAGCACAACATTCACTACCGACTTATGATGCGAGCTTTTGCGAAAAATGACGTACGAGCCAAAGACAGTGTAAGTAAACCTGCTTTATTTTTCTACTTTATTGAAGTCAACATTAACATTTTGCAGTTCGAGCAGCGTGCTCCAATGAGTGAGAAACTGTCTCGAATGTATTCGGATTCTCTTTTAACTGAACCATTCACAATCAAGTCAGCTCTTCGTGGAGCTTCCCAAAAGTCATCTCCATGGATAGGGGCTATTGTTGCCCTCTTAATACTGCTCTCGATTGTTGGAATGTTGGTTTGTTGGTGGCTTAGATGCAACAAGAAATCAGCTGGAAGACATCCAAGACATGGATCCATCACCAAAGTTGCACTCACCGGAAACATCATGAATGGAGGAGGAATGCCAGGAGAAACAAGCAAGTTATTATCAACGTCTAATGAATATGGTCGACAAATTATGAATCCGTACGAACAAATGAATGGAAATCATCATATGGAATCATCACTTGATCTGTATCCTTTGCCAAGAAGTCACTCTAGAACCAATGGATATGCACCTGTCCCAGTACCACTCCCTTCTCTACCAAACAATGGAAATAATATGACTACTGTATCACATCCAGCAGTTCCAATCGCTGAACTTGCCAATCATATTGAACGTCTCCGAATGAACAACAATGTTGGTTTCCAATCAGAATTTGAATCCATTGAAACTGGACAACATTTCACTTGGGAACACTCGTCAGCTGAGATGAACAAACATAAGAACCGATATGCGAACGTAGCAGCTTATGACCACACGCGAGTTGTTCTTTCAAACGTAGAAGGATATCAAGGAATGGATTATATTAATGCTAACTATGTTGATGGATATGATAAACCACGAAGTTACATTGCTACTCAAGGTCCACTACCTGAAACATTCGCTGATTTCTGGAGAATGGTTTGGGAAGAGCAATCAGTTACAATCGTAATGTTGACTAACTTGGAAGAACGAAGCAGGGTAAAATGTGATCAGTATTGGCCAAGTCGTGGAAGTGCCACTTACGGAGATATTGAAGTGACACTTCTTGAAAGTGTTCATTTGGCACACTATACGATGAGAACAATGCGATTGAAGATGATCGGAGAACCAGAAATAAGAGAAATCAAGCATCTTCAATACACTGCCTGGCCAGATCATGGGGTTCCTGACCATCCGACTCCATTCTTGATCTTCTTAAAGAGAGTGAAAACCTTGAATCCACATGATGCTGGACCAATAATCTCCCATTGTAGTGCTGGAATCGGAAGAACTGGAGCATTCATTGTGATCGATTGTATGTTGGAACGGTTACGATATGAGAATACAGTTGACATTTATGGATGTGTGACAGCATTACGAGCTCAAAGAAGTTATATGGTGCAGACAGAAGAACAATACATTTTCATTCATGATGCTGTTCTTGATGCTGTTAACAGTGGATCCACTGAAGTTCCGGCGAGTCGGTTACACCAACACGTACAAGCACTAATGCAACCATCAGTCGATCAAATGTCTGGAATTGATATGGAGTTTAGAGTAAGTTTATTGGATTAGCAGAGCCAGTTAGTAAATTACTATTTTCAGCATTTGACAACTCTGAAATGGACAAGCAATAGATGTACAGTGGCTAATCTTCCAGTGAATCGGCCAAAGAATCGAATGCTGAGTGCAGTTCCATATGATTCTAACCGAGTTATCATGCATATGATACCTGGTATTGAAGGTTCTGATTACATCAATGCATCGTGGATTGATGGATACAAGTGAGTTATCAAGTTTTTTTTGTCAATAACGTATTTGTTATTTTCAGAGAACGTGGAGCATACATCGCCACTCAAGCACCGACCAACGAAACAGCAGAAGACTTCTGGCGAGCAATATGGGAGCATAATTGTCCAATTATTGCAATGTTGGTTCAAACAAGAGAAAGAAATCAAGAGCAATGCAGTGATTATTGGCCATTAGATAGTGGAGTTCAAGTTGGAAAAATGATTGTAGAACCAATGGCTGAATATGATATGAAATATTACCATCTCCGCGAATTTAGGTTATGTGACGTTCATGTAAGTTTTCTCTTATTAGTTTCAATTATATAATGTTCTTGGTTTCAGACGAATGAAATGAGAACAGTTCGACAATTCCAATTTATGGAATGGCCAGAATCTGGAAAGCCACATAAAGCGGATCATTTCCTTGATTTTGTCACTCAAGTTCATAATACGTATGCTCAGTTCGGATGCAATGGACCAATCACAGTACACTGTTGCTCTGGAGCCGGACGTACTGCTGTATTCATCGCTCTTTCAATCATTTTGGATAGAATGCGTGCGGAACATGTAGTTGATGTTTTCACAACTGTAAGTCAACTTATTTCATTCGAATTTTATTCTAAACTTTTTGTTTCCAGGTCAAATTGCTGAGAACAGAACGTCAAAACATGATCCAAGAGCCAGACCAATATCATTTCTTGTATCAGGCTGCTTATGAGTATCTTGCTTCATATGACAACTTCTCGTAAACCTCATCTCTTTTCCTCTCTTTCATGTTATTTCCCAGTTCGCTTTTAGTCTAGCCCGGTAGATTTTTTGTCTCAAGATCCTCGTCTAACGTCACTCACTACTCTTCTTATCTTTCTTCAAAAACATACCAAGTAATAATTCAAAATCGCACTTTTCCCCCAGTTGTTCACGGGTTAACTTTGTTACTTTTGTGCCCTTCAACCCCCCTAATCAATTCTCTTTCTTTCCTCAATTAGTACGGGTTGCCTGAACCAATTTCAAATCTTTACCCCTTTAGTTTTTTCCCTTTTCCCCAATCCATGATACACCAATTTGCTCATGTCTCACCCGGATTGTTTGTAAATATTCGAAGTTTGTTCTTCCCTTTTTCTTCCCTTCTTTCCTCTCATCATCATCGCTATTCCGCCATCTCGTATTCATTTTAATAATTGTATTCGTTGTTTGTGATTTTCTAAACCGTTTCGGCAGAGTGCTTTAATGAACTAAATTTATAAATTAATCATGTGTTCCTAATTCCGAAGTAATTGACAGAAGTGATAGAGAAAATAGTAAAGAATTTGTACCTTTATCATCACGAATAGATCCTAGAACCCAAGAAATGCAAATAAAATGATGTAAGAAATTAGAAAAGTGAAATTGAAGAAGTTATTCGAAGAATTTGATTTTCTAGAAGATCTTGAATGCAAAGAATAAATTGAGCTTAATTCTTCTTGGGTTGCCACGTTGCATTTGTTTTCTTGACAACAGCAGAATGAAAACTGAAAACGTACGTAAGATTACGATAGAATTACCGTAGGCAACGAAATGCCTTTCTAATAGAGATAACTTACATTTCCTTTCATTCCATCATAAAATGAAATATCCTGACATTTTCCCTCGTTTTTCCTACAAATTTGACGATCTCCACCTGTGTAAGCACAACGAGATGAAATTCCTTGTTGGAATATTCCGTCTAAAAAGATGATTGGAATCAAAAGTAAGAGAAGAAACTGACCATCATCCAGAGCAGAATGAACAATAACCTTGATACAATAAGATGCCGCACACATATCTGTATCATTGATTGCAAATGGTTCGTCTTCTACTGATCCCTGGAATTCCAAAATTATCAGTTTCCGTATTTGAAATAATTGGTTTAAAAAATAAGTTTCTTTTTCATGAGACGAAGCATCTTGTAGTGAATTTCTAGAAAAATTTAAAATACCTTGTTATTATCATGTTTTTATCTTACGGTGTCTATCTATCTAACCGTGGAAAACTTCACATTTTTGCGAATGTTTCCGTTTCCAGTTCTTTCCAACTCGCATACATTTCTGAATCTAAAATCCTCCAGAATGTTATCCTCTTCCCGTGGGACTCCTTCAGTAGAAACCCATGATAATAAGGCTGTCGAGAGGATTTATCTGTTTAGATCTTGTCTACGATAAAAGCAATAATCTCTAACCATCTTCTTCCAAAATATAAATGCCTCTTCTATATGATATTTTCCGTTAACTGACCTGCATTTGTCCAACAAATCCACTTAAACAATCAACAAGTGCCAACGTGGCTGATGGAAGAAGTAGAAGATTGAGAATAAGTAACATCTGGAATCAAGAAATAGAGGAATGAAATGAAAAGGAAGAGCAAAAAGCATGTGTTTGTTATCTTCAAAGTGCTGAAACCTCCTGTGTGCATAATGCGAAAAACGAAGAAACGTAAACGATTGGGCCAATAAACGGGAGGAAAAAAGAAGAAATAATAAAGAAAGGCGGGAAGGTAGACGATGCATGTTTTATAGTTTTTAAAATACAGAAATCAAACAACATTCTGTCTGTCGCTATTTTGAAAATTTCGAATTTTCAGTACAGTTGGAGGTCTACGAAACACAGTGGTTATAAAAGATTATAAATAATAGACAAAAGAGTTTCATGTGAAAAAGAGCATGTGTTCAAGTGAGAGGTTGGGATGGATTCATGGATGTTGTAATCAATCAATTAGTGCTCTCATATCTTTTTCATTTTGAAAAAAGAACTGGATAAGATATAGAGAATCATGTGTTTAGAGCAGTTGTGTTAAACTTTTAGATTTTTCGAACGGATATATCAACGAAATATTCAAGTTCAGTTTTGTTTGTAATTTTAAAAAATTCATAAAAAAGTTCATTCTATTAGCGGAATCTTGAGTTTTGGATATGCAAGATTACTGGAAAAACTTCACATATTTGGAAGAAAAGTATGCACCCGTGAGATTAAATAGATTCAGCTCTTCTTTTTAAACTTCATAACCTAATCAGCATTTCTAGAGAATTCAATTACTTTTGAACTCTTCCTTAATTATTTTGAAAGTACAAGCACTTTGAAATCGTTCGATTAGGAATTTTCTACGTGGAGTTTTCGGATCCAAAAAATCCAGATTCTATAATTTATAGAAGACTATAAAAAAGAAAAAAACGAGCCGGTTCTAGAAATAAAAAAAGGAAAAGAGGGTAGAAGTCTAACAGTGAAAGAACAGAAGAACCTCAATTCCCCCGGCCAAATTTCATTTTGTTGCTCGTCGACGTTTTTCGAGAAGCCGAAGCTCCCCCATCCCCCTTTTTCGTTTCAAAATTCTGCATAAATCGAGACTCGGTCATTTGTCATGTAGACCTCTTTGAGTAGAGGCTGAAGTTATAATCATGATAACAATAAAAAAGAGAAATGATCCAGAACTGTTTATTTTGGAAAGTTTAGAAGAAGAGATATAGAATGAGGTGGAAAGAGAAAGAAAGAGGAAAAGGAGAAGAATAGATTCTATTGTGTTTCTTCTTCGTTTTCCTTTCTTTTTGATTGAAAGTCATAAATGGCTCCTTTTCTCTCATCTATTCAATCCAAAACATGGTTTAATTTTGATTCGTATGTGCTTGTCTCCTCCCTCTCTCTCCTCTCGAAAACTGATTGCCTTCAAAAGGCTATTTGAATGAAGAGAAGAAGTAGGACCGATGGAATTAAATACGAAAGAAGGGGGGAAATCACACATTATTCAAATGCCTTTTTGTGTGTGTGTGTGTCATCAGCAATATGGGTGGGGTGTGAATTGAAGGCAAGAAGAAGAGCAAAAGTAAGCATTTGGATTGAAGAGATAACTGCCCTTTGCAATTTCGGCAATGAATAGAATTTGGAATCTGGTCGTTGAATTTTGGTTGCTTTTCTCTCGGGGGTTCTTTTTGGTGGAAGACGATTAAAAAAATGTGATGAGGTTACTGTAGAAGTTTTGGAACCACGGAGACCGCGCATAAGCTCCTGAGTTACTCAAAGGTAATAGGAAAAGTCCTTAATTCATAAAACCAATCTTTTCGAAATTTTTTCATGAATTTAAAATGAGTTGTCTTAGGAACTTTTTGTGCACTTTAAGAACGTTTCTTCTTAGATTCAAATGCGAACTATTGTGAACAGTAATGGTTACTATCTAGTTAGCAAAGAGACCGTTCAAGACTTAGAGTGCTCCGACAGTAGCCCAAAGCATTTTTCCAATCTTTGTTATTTATTCATATAACTCAGCATACACTGTTCTAACGAAAACCAGCCTTTAACTCAAATCTTTCAAAAACTGAAAGAACAAAAAAGGGAACAAAAAGAATAGTAACTCTCCTTTAATCTATTAGTCATTCGAATGTGTTTGAATATTCAAAGATGTCTTGTTGTCACTGATTGACTTCAGTGACAAAAAAGAAAGAAAAAAGAACATGGGACACTGAAAAAAGGGAAGTTTTGAGAAGTGAGTGGGAAGTGCTCATCGTTAATCTCTGCAAAGAGACTTTTTGACGCAAAGAAGTGACAAGTTCTGAATTGTAGTTGGCTCGTTTTGTTTCTATTTCTGCCAGAAATCATCTATCAAAAAAGCGGAGAGAAAAAATGGGAAAAGGGAAACAAGCCCAGAGGCACCTGCTCCCATTTCTGGTCATATCAAGTTACCAAATGAGAGAGGAAACTCCAAGAAAACTCTAGAGGATTTGGCTTTTGATGAAAGGAAAACTTTGGACGTCTTACTGGTTTCGTGAAAAATGAGATTTATTGAATAAATTTGGGCAAAACCGAAAAATGTTTCACATGAGATACAAAAGAAATGAGTAGAAAGAACAGAGTAAGAGGTTTCAATTGTGAGGAAAAAAGGAAGATGAAGCGATGGGCGCAGAGTCAACAAACAAAACAATCGAAGGTAAATACATTCAGTGTTCTTGAGCTACTCTTCTTTTTTCTTTCCATCAAACGGCATGCTTTTTGACTCGAGAATTTCGGTAACCATTCTCACGTTGACCGAACATCTGATCAATTTCGTCGTCTCCACGTGTCCAGCTGTAAAATGAATTTTGAAATTTTCGAATATACATCTGCTGGACAGATGACAGTAGATGAGAGAAATTGTCATTAATGAAAATTGAATATTCACTCATCACCAAAGCCAAAAAATCTTGTAACTGAAAAGGTGGGTAATATTGTAAGTGAGAATATAGTATGATTGCATATTTCAATTATACTATACTTGGATCAGTAGTAAACATATGATATTAAAACTCCACCCCTCGTGTGATAATTGTGTCTTAACATCATCTTGGTGCTCGGTCGGGAAACTACAAGTAACATCCTTAACAAGATCTACTGGTGAGGTCTTCTATCGTTTTCATGTTTTGTAAAGGTATTACAAAGGGTATCACTTGTAGTTTTCTGATCCAGTGCCAGGATGATAATCAGCCGCAGCTATAAACTGGGGGTGTTTTCCGCCTTTGAATACATTGGAAGAAAAGGCGGACCAATACATAAAACGGGTGATAAAATGATGATGCATACGGTTGGAATGGCCGAAAACCATCAAAACGCTCGTCACTCCAGATTTCCAAGTTTTTCTAAATATATTATTTTAGATCGTTTTTCTATTGTGCATGTAAGATTGAAAGTTTGAGTAAATGAATTTATTGCATATATTGAGCAAAGATCGAAAATAATTCACATGAGATACCTGAAAATGAATGGTAGAGATAGATTGAGAGATTTCAATGGAAATAAACGGTCAACAAATTATTCGATAGTAAATACATTATGAGAGCTGTTATTGAGCTAATCGTCCTTCTTTTCATCCAACGGCATGTTCTTTGACTCGAGGAATTCGGTAATCAATTTCAGATCAACCATACCTGATAGCTGATCATTTCCGTCATCTCCACGTGTCCATCTGAAAAATAAAAATTGAAAAGTGCGAATATGAATTCAGTATAATAAAGCGTAAATATTCACTAACCTCAAAACACGATGATCTTTAAATTCCACAAGTTGAGTACGTAGAGCAGCATCAGTAGATGCGATGAAGTCGTCTCTGAAAGTAGATCAGCGTAGCACGCTTAAATTTCTCAACTGTAACATACTTGGCCGCATTGAATAAGTCCCAGAACTTGACAGGCTTTTTCGTCTCAAAATACATTTGAAAGAACAGACGGAACAACTTTTGAGAGTTGACAGCGAGGGACTTCCAAAATGCATCGAGAGACGATAGAGTGTGCGTTGATTGATTCGATCGAGCATCGAGACCCAATAGGCGAGAATCTCCAGTCAAAATCTCCTGTAGAGGAATTTCGAAAGTGTTGACTGTGATATGAACGAAAGAAAGTGTTGAAAGTTGACGCTGAAAACTGACAATGAGTTCGTATTTCATTTGAATCATTTCTTACAGAATTCCAGATGAAAGTAGAATAAATATGATCAACAGTAGCAATCAGTTTAACGGTTTCCTTATCTTCTAAAAGTTCACACAATGCTTCTTGATCGTTTCTGAGATGAATAATCGCTTAGAAGACAGAACTTCTATAATTCTTACCTCCAATCTGGAGCTTCAATGTTATCAATAATTAAAATAAGTTGCTGTCCATTCAGTTTCCTTCGAATAGCTTTAGCCCAATTTACAGTTGATTCACCTCTGCGTACTGGACGGTTCAGACGCATGTTCTCATTAATAGCATTCAGTAGAATCTTCATATTGAGTCCTTCTTTTCGAGCATCAACTCTCATATAAGTGAATTTTTCCAGCTCCTTTTCAAAATCTTCAAGTACTTCCCGCTTAGATCCTACTCCATGTAAAAGAATATTGAACCCAGCAGCGAGATATAACTTCCATTTTGGAAATTCGATTTCGGCAAGATTATCGAGTTGTTTTTCGAACTTTGATTTATCCTTTTTATTGATATATTCTCGAAGACCAGGCAGATCACATTTTGTGAATTCAGCGATCATATTATTGACTTCATCATCGTCACTGTCGTTCTCTCCGTTTACTGCACGCTTCCCTCTACGAACTTTTGACTTATTCATGCGCTCGGAAGCTGTTTTTCCTTGCATGAAGTAGTTTTCGATTGCAGACTGCCCAATCATATCACTTTCGTCTCTAGAAGCATTCGATTGGAAAAAAAAAGCTTTTACATGAACTAACTCAAATGCCATATTTTCCATCTCGTCTTCCAGATTAGACTGCAAATTTCTGGCTGCTGCATTTTCTTTTCCATTGGTCTTTCTCTGCCCAGTTTTCTCTGGCGTTGACTTTTTAGCTGGTATATCCGATTTAGTTGTTGGATGAATGGCGTTGCGCTTGAGAGCTCTAGGTTTCGGAGGCATCTGGAAACGGAGGAAGTGCATGCAGGAAACTGATTATGGTAGAACAGAAAATAGTGAGGCACAAAAACCAAAAACCACAGCACACACAAAATACTATAATGACCCAGTTACTAAATTTCTCAGACATTTATTTCAATTTTTAGTTGCTTAAATTAAATTGGGTGAATATTGAAAGATTATATCACATTTGGAAAGCAATAATTTATGGAAGAATAACAGCAGTAATTACGAATTCGGGAAAGTCGTTTATTTGAGAAGGGACCACTTGAATTGCTTGTTGGCGGATTCGATGAATGAAAACCCGATTTGGGAGACAGATTGATCAGAGAACGAGACCTCGTCGTTTTTCAAAGCTGTTCTTTGAACGACTGCTTGAGCGTCAGTTTCCATGATGATTCTGCAAAACTCCAATGGTAACTTATTTGCAATCTAGAACTTGCCCTTCGTCACAGATCTCATCGATAATCAACATGATGGTGTCCATGGAATCAATCAATGCTTTCTTTTCAACGTTCTTTCTCAGAACAGCGGAGACAGCATCATAAAGACAAGTCAGCGTCGCATCGAGAAACAGTTCATTTTCGCGAGTAGATCCCAACACGTAGAAGTAAAGATCAACGTTTGAGCGGTACAAGCAGGTTACTCCATCGAGCAAAACAATATCAGCTGTAAAAAGATAAAGGAAAAATAAAAAATGAAAAGCATCCTCACCGGCAGTGTTTCGGGAAGTTTTGGAGAAGAGGCTTTTTTCAAATGCCTTCTGCTCTTTAACAGTTCCGAATGTAGTACGGTCGTAATACTTGGCAATGACTCTGTTTCCATCCTGGTCAAGAATCACAATTCCCTTGATGCTGTACAGTGAGGTTGGATTCTGAAACCATGACAGTTGAATTTAAAAAAAAGGTGTACGATATTTTCAACATACAGTGTCGAACTCAGCCATGTTCGTCTATACTTTGCCGATTACCTGAAATAAGTACAGTTTTGTTAATCAATTCAGACTTAGCTACTGAACGTTGTCAATATAGACCGCTTGCGAACATTGAAACGCTGACGCGAAAAATTTTAGCGTAAATCGACACGTGGATCGTGGCAAGACCTGCGACCGATGTTATATGGCCGAACTTTTGCAGTGACCTATTATTTCGAGTAGATTTACGGAAAGAATCAGCGAGTAAATTTTCTTGTGAACAACATTTTCAATTGTTTTCATTCTCCAATTTCATTCTATTTCGTTAAAAAAGTTTAGGATACAATGGGAAAAAAGCAACATCAGAAGGACAAGCTCTATCTGACGACATCCGAATGGAAGTCAATTGGAGGGCACAAAGATGGTAAGTTGAATTTCTTTCAGAGCTTACCAAAATTTTTATAAAGTTAATAAGTTTACAAGATAATGATGTTTAGATACTGGAACACGGTTGCAAAGAGCACAGTTCAAACGTCTACCAATCAACCATTGCTCTTTGTCGCTTTTACCTTTCGATAATCCGGTATGTGCTAGATCAGGTGAAATCTTTGAACTCACGTGAGTATTGTACTTTTTCGATTCCAATGGAATTTCTTATTTTCAGGGCGATTGTCCCATACTTGAAAAAACATGCGAAGAATCCATGCACCGGAAAGCCTCTCACTGTCAAAGATTTAGTTCATCTCAAGTTTGATAAAGGCGAAGACGGAAAGTTCAGATGTCCAGTTACATTCCGAACTTTCACCGATCACAGTCATATTCTGGCAATTGCTACGACAGGAAATGTTTATTCATATGAGGCTATTCAAGAACTTAATTTGAAACGAAATCATCTCAAAGATCTTCTCACTGATGTACCTTTCACAAGGGCCGATATTATTGACCTACAAGATCCTAATCATTTAGAAAAGTTCAATATGGAGCAATTTCTTCATGTTAAGCTGGATTTGAAGACTTCCGAAGAAATAAAAAAAGAAAAAGAAGCTATGAAGGATCCCAAGTTTTACATTCGACGAATGAACAACGCTTGTAAATCAGTTCTTGACCAGTTAGACAAAGAATACGTGCCTAAATCAGTGAGAACGAAGTTGAATAGTCAAATGTTACAATTAACTCGATTTACAGAATAATGTGGAATCAGAACAAACCGCAGATGAAGTCAATGCAGCACATTACAGTCAAGGAAAAGTAGCAGCCGGATTCACATCTACAGTCATGGCGCCTGTGACAAGTAACAAAGCTGCAGTACTTGATGACGATACAGTACGATATAGCCGAGTTAAGAAAAACGGATTCGTTCGGCTAGTTACGAATTTCGGGCCTCTAAATCTGGAGCTTTATTGTCAAAAAACCCCGAAAGCTTGCGAAAATTTTATCAATCATTGCACAAATGGATATTATAACAACACAAAGTTTCACAGATTGATCAAAAATTTCATGGTAAATCATAACTCTGTTTTTTGCTAATATCTTGTAATTTCTTGCAGCTTCAAGGTGGTGATCCAACAGGAACAGGTCATGGAGGAGAATCAATTTGGGGAAAACCTTTCACAGATGAGTTTGTTTCTGGATTTTCCCACGATTCTCGAGGAGTTCTCTCAATGGCAAACAAAGGTTCAAATACTAATGGCTCCCAATTTTTCATTACATTCCGTCCTTGCAAGTATCTGGATAGGAAGCATACGATCTTTGGAAGATTAGTTGGTGGACACGATACTCTTACATCGATTGAAAAGTTGGAAACAGAAGAGGGAACCGAAACTCCAGCGATTCCAGTTGTTATCATGAGAGCAGAAGTTTTTGTGGATCCTTTCGAGGAAGCTGAGAAAGAAGTTCAAGCTGAACGAGCAGAAATTTTGAAAAAAAGTGAGTGAAATATTTTACAATTGATTATGAACTTCAAGTTTACAGCTTCCAAAGACACTGAATTGATGGCTCGCAAGAAAGAGAAAGAATCAGCAACAAAACCGAAAGCAGTTGGTACTGGAGTTGGAAAGTATATGCAGTCGGCAGCAGCCGCTAACAAACGTCAAGGGCAAATGGAAGATGTGCCTTTAGAAGCGGCAAAGAAGAAAAAGTTCGCAAGAGCTGGCCTCGGAGATTTCTCTAAATGGTGAAACTACTGTGTCTCCAATCAGTTGTGTATAATACATTTTTATAAATTTTATAAAAGAAAGGATAATTTACATTGCAAAATACAACAATTTAGCGTTGTTCCATGGTCAAACGAGCACCTAAAAAAAGAAGAAAATAGAACGTCCGATCAAGCTCTTCTCTGTAGTGATTTTTGGAAATTGGAACAAAAAAAAGCATAGTAATAAATAAGGATAAGCCATAGCACAAGACTTTGGATAAGAAAGGTGGCGTTGGAGCGAGAATGAGTGTGACGATGATCTTGAATAGGACTACTGAGTTTTTTACACAATGAACACACTCGAAGAAGCGGGTTGAAAAAGGTTATTATGGGTATTCGTAACTCGCAAATAAAGCATTGGGATGAGAATATTAATGATTGTTTCAATTGGCTCCGCGGCTGGCCACGGCATTGGAAATCTCTCTGACGATTTCGTCTTGCTTTTCGAGCTCGCTCTGCTTTTCCAAAGAACGAAGGTCGGACATCACCTGAAACTTATAAAGATAAACAGATTGACTATTTTTTGAATGTTTACCTTTTTAGTCTTTCCAAAGTATATTTCATTAATAGTGAGACGCATCTTTGATTCTTGGTCCTCAATCATTCGACCCATATTGGCCAAGTGAGTGTTTTGGTCATTGATCTGAGCATCCATTTCGTGCTAAAACCATGAATTTACCAGCACGAACTTTAATTTTTTTTAAACCTGTCTGGTCAGAGATCCACCAAGATTCATCACCCCACTAACGCTCTTGCTAGTTTGAAGCCATAACATGATAGTAGAAGTGAGCTTGTAGTGGGCCTGACGGGCCTGAAATTTATTTTTTTTACGCCTCACCAATTCTATAAAAAAAGTCTTACTCGCTCGGTGATTTCAATGACATGGATGGAATCCCAGCATCCAGTGATGTTTTTTGCACCATCACCTTCTTTTTTGATCAATACGATTCCAGCGAACCCACCATTATCCAAATCCCAGAAGTATACAGAAGATACTCCCCCTTCGAAATAGCTGGAAACATAGTTATAAAATAACTCGAACTTGATATCTACTTACAGATCGCGGTACGATTCGAATGCAGCGTTTGCCTCGATTTCCATTTTTCTACGCTTCTCGGAAGGCAATTGTCCATCTTCAAGTGGAGGGTCATATGTGTTACTCCATGGTGATCTGAACTTCAACAATCAATACTTATTACGTGTTCAGGATGACTCATACCTATAGCTATCACCGTCACGATTGTAGTCGCAAAGCAAATATTGTTTGCCGGTTTCTCTATCGGCGGCTATTTTCAGTGGTTGATCGATAGTACCTATAACACACAAAAATATCGGCAAGCTGAATAAACTTGTTGTTAACTCACTGAGAAGATCATCGACAAGATGAGGACAGAGGTCGATGAGATCCGTCAAGTTTTTATCACAATGCTGTGGAGGAAGTCTACGCATCAAGTCGAGGGCACAGTCTAGCTGTTGTTCTCCCTGCAATAATTCATTTTAGAAAAGATCAAAAATCCGTATTAATTGGTCGTTACCATTTTTCCGATCCGACAAGGAGGTGAGACTGCTCCCTACAACAAAAAAAATTATAAAAATGATATCAGTCTACAGAAAGAAAAGAGAAGAGAAGCGACAAACGCTTTTTTAATAAAAATATTAATCTAAGCGGTGAACTGGAATATTTTTAAAGCGTTTGAGAAAGAATAAAGTTGCGAAACTATGGGAAATGAAGAGAAAAGTGCGACCACTCCATTGATTTTACACTCGGCGTCTCTCATTTCCTTTCTTTCAAACATCCCACATATCGTAGTTGCCTACTCTGACGCCGGAAATTCGCGCCGAGACCCACATGCTTTTGGCGTTTTGCCAGCCATCTTCAAATTTCTATTTTCCACCAATTTTCAAATTTTCGCCTTTTCGTCGAAGTTACGTGTAAAATTATAGTTTTCTTGTTTACTTTCTCTCAGCTATAGCCTTTTAATACATACTCCAGAATTTATTACATTCCTACCGCCGCCTTTTCGAAATCTTCCGCATTATCAGTCTATTAAAATATTCTCCGTTCCTCAAATGTCTTTATTTTTAGAATATTTTTTTCAGTGGCAAGGAAATCAAAATTGGAGCGCGACAGAGTAAACGGCACTCTCGAAACCTGCCCTCCGAAGTAAGTTTTCCAGTAATCCACATTACGCCGAATGATACCCTGAATCATTTACTGATTATGAACTAGCTTCAGCGAGCAAAAAGATCAAGAGCCGTCTCGAAAGTCAGTGAACATACTATGAAAAGATCGAGTTCACTATTGGACATCAGCGAGGACAGTCAGCAATCCACGGTCAGCCTCGTTCTTTCTCTTTGATCTTGCCGCGATCCTGGTTAGAGCGATGCTTTCAAAATCTAGAAATTCCAATTATCTTAAGTGCAGCGAAAATTCCTTTGACATAGGTATAAAAGAGGAACTTTAGAATAGAATTCTCACATTTTTAGTAGTGTTTCATACTTCGAGGATTCTTTGTCTAAAAAGACATCTTTCTTCTCACTCAGTGAAGATGCCACATGTTTCTTCACTTGTTCTCACTTCGCATCCACACATGTTTTACTTCTCAAATAACTTATTATGTTACATCATAGCTTATGTGCCCGATAACAGTTTGATGTAAGAAACTTTTTAAAAACAACATAACTACTATCAGTTGTTTTTCTTTACCAAGTTCATAAACCCTTTCTCACCGTTTTTAACAAAAGAGCCCTCTCTTCAACTACACTTTCTTACATTACAGCAGCTGGGTTGTCTTCTTGCTCTCTTGCTCTTTTTCTGTCATTTTTCACCGTTTCTCTCATCTCTCACTCTCGCATTGTTTGATTTCAGTTTCTGTCGAGACATTTCCGTTCTATTCCTCTTACCACCGCCTATCTTTACATTAAAAAATATCTTACAGTAAAGTTCATTTTTTCATCCCATCGACTTCGTTTTGCACTTCATTTATTTCATCGAACCTGCGTCTCTTACTTGTAAGACACAGTTTTATTGTTAAATTATTTCACTCTTCTCTCGCCGGTCATGTCTCTTCAGTTAGTCTATTGGCATCTGCCAGCTGCCACGCTTCTTCTTCGCATCTTTTTTTGCTTCAACTCTTCAAAAATTAATGCTTTCTATTTTTACAGAACGTAGCTCCGCCACCCAAGAAAGCAGTAGAAGATAACTGTGAAACTACAAGTATGAACGGTAATTTGGATATTCCTAGTATCATATTAACAACTTACTAAAGTTTCAGGAAGCCATGTTACTCTTGTGGAAAACCTCCCAGTGGAGAAAGTAGATCACGGGGAGAGAGTCGCCATCTTGGATTTCGGAGCACAATATGGAAAGGTTATCGACCGTCGTGTTCGAGAGTTACGTGTTCAATCAGAGATGTTTCCGTTGAGTACAACAGCAAAACAAATTCTCGATCTTGGTGGTTTCAAAGCCATTATTATTTCGGGTGGTCCAAATTCTGTTTACGATCCTGAAGCTCCCACTATCGACCCAGAGATCTTCAATTGTGGATTGCCTGTTCTAGGAATTTGTTATGGTTTCCAATTGATGAATAGAATTAATGGAGGAAATGTTACACGCGAACAAATCAGAGAGGATGGTGCGTGCGAGGTTAGAATCAACAACACTGTACAGTTATTTGATGGACTAGACGAGGTCGAAACTGTTCTTCTCACTCATGGCGACAGCGTCTCCGAAGGAACAGTGGCTCCTTCTTTCACTATAATCGCCCGAAGCGGGCATCATGTTGCAGGTTGGTAGAATGAGACAATCAGAAGCAAAAAAAATAATCTTATTGGTTTTTAATGGACTGGAAGTTGAGAACTGCGGTACGCTGAGGGTCCACATCGAAAAATTTTTATCGAAGTTTTTTCAGGGCGCGATTGAGAAGCTTAGCGCGCTAAATGTATTCTTCTCTGCAAAAAAAGCTCTTAGTAATCAGCAAAAAAAGTAATTTTTGCGCGAAATCAGCCTCGAAAAAATTCCTACATGAAAGTTCCATCGTAGTTGTCAACTGCCAGTTCATTAAAAATCAGTAATATAATATTCGTACTTGAATCTTTCAGGAATTTGTAACGAAGAACGCAAGTTGTACGGTGTCCAATTTCATCCAGAAGTAGATCTTACTACTCACGGATCTAAGATGTTCGAGAATTTTCTTATAAAAATTGCTGGATGCTGTCAAAAATTCACCATTCAAAACCGAGAACAGGATTGCATAAATGAGATTAGGCAAATAGTCGGAGACAAAAAAGTGCTTGTGATGGTTTCGGGAGGTGTGGACTCTGCTGTTTGTGCTGCATTACTCAATCGCGCACTGGGACGAGATAAGGTCACTGCTATTCATATTGACAACGGCTTTATGCGACACGAAGAGAGTGATGCTGTTGAGAAGAGTCTTGCAGCCTTGAATCTTCCACTGCATAGTGAGTTTCATGTATATTAAGTTTTCAAAAACCATGAGTATTCAGGATTTAATTTTGGAACCACTTTCCGATCCAGTACTGAACATATGATTGAAGGGGAACTGTCTTTGGATGAGTGTGCTGATCCAGAAATGAAAAGACGTATCATTGGTAACACTTTCATTCGTGTCAAAGATGCAGCAATGGCGGAATTAAAACTAGATCATAATGAATACTTCCTCGGTCAAGGCACTCTTCGTCCAGATCTGATTGAGAGCGCCAGTGCCCTTGCATCGGGCCATGCGGATACAATCAAAACTCATCATAATGACACCCATTTGGTTCGAGAGCTTCGCAAAGCGGGAAAAGTCGTTGAACCTCTTAAAGACTTCCACAAGGATGAGGTTCGCGAGTTGGGTAAAGATCTGGGACTCCCAGAAAGTATTGTTCAAAGACATCCATTTCCTGGACCTGGGCTCGCTATCCGTATTCTATGCTCATCTGATAGACGTCCAGACATGAGCAAGTTCAGTGCCAGTCCAGCGCCGGACGGAAGTTCGTCAGCTCCCGAACATGTCATGAAGTATGCTGAAAGATATTTCGACTCTGCAGTTAACCCAAGTCAAGGAATTTATGCTGACGAAGTACTAAGGGAGGCACGAAAAATGTCGTTGAATGCCATGTCAGAAAAAGATCGAGCTCTTTGCGATAGCCAATTATTCCCGATCACAGTACGTGTTCTCCCACTGAGAACTGTTGGAGTGCAAGGAGACGCAAGAAGCTATTCCTACGCAGTTGGATTGTCGACCGATCAGCGTCCGATTCCGTGGAAACATCTCTTCGCATACGCTTCTGCCCTTCCAAAGATTCACCATCAAGTCAACAGAGTTTGTTACATTTTCGGGGATCCGGTCAATCATCCTGTGGAAGATCTCACTCGTACATTCCTCGCTCCACATACAGTCACCAAGCTTCAAATGGCTGATCACATTGCTAACAACATCTTGTTCGGACGCGTAAAAGACTCAAACGGGGTCCCACTGCCAAACGTTGGACACAAAATCCAACAGATGCCAGTTATCATGATTCCGGTTGACTTCGATCGTGATCGGTCTGTAGCTGGCACATATAAACACTCGATTGTCTTGAGACCATTTGTGACATCAGATTTCATGACCGGACAAGCTGCAATCCCAGGAGTACATTTGCCAGAAGAGGTATGTATTATTCATGAGGTCAATAATAATATTCATCAATTCTTCAGACTTTGCTTGAAATGGACCGTTCTATCAGAGCAAATGTTCTCGGTGTTTCTCGCGTACTCCTCGACATGACATGCAAACCTCCAGGCACTACCGAATGGGAATGAACATTCATCATTACAAACGAAATCGGAATACTTATCATCATTTCACTCATTCGGGCCCATCTTACCATTTCAAACTGATCCTCATCGATGCGAAATAATAATTATTTCTCAGGTGTCTATTATTAGTGTCTCCGTGTTTGTCTCCCTGTCTATCTTCATAACTATCCCTGTTTGAAAATGAACTAGAAAAAGTTCATGGTAGAAAATCAGTTCCTATTCGAGTTTTTATAGTATTATTTCTTCTAGTTCTTTGTTTTTTCAAGTAATTGTTAAATAGCTTTTTTGTTGTATCATGTTGATTTCGATCCTTCTTTTCCGTCGGGTCTGAACTTCCCCGTTTTTATTAGTCCGAGTGTTTTGAAGCGTGCAACGTAAGTAGGTTATCTATTTGTCCCCTCCATAAAACCGATTCTTTTTTGTTTAAATGATATCCACGGTGTTTGAGAATATGAATGGTTTACGAGAATGAAAATTCCGTATTTTGATTTTCAAACGGATCAGGTTGAAATTTCCGATTTCTTCTTCACTTCACAAAAACAACAATTTCCAAAGAAAACCTAGCAATTCAGAGCTATCATGGCGAAATATAGCAAAAGAAGCATTGAGAGTGAGTTTGGATAAAGGTATGATTTCTTTGTTTATTTTCTTTCTATTTCCAAAATAATCCCCGATCTGCTGCCTTACTTATCATCGAGCAAGTAATCCGATAATTAAAATAACGCCGATCCAATTTCAGTTACCATTTTCTGATTATTTTCTAATATTCGGAGAATGAGTTTAAAACAGAAATCAATGATATGAAATAAGCCAATAAACTGAAGTATAATTCCCGCTTTCCATGCCGGCAGTTCCTGAATATGTCGTTTGCAAGAATATATCTTCTTTTTCATTTGTTGCGCACTCTTTTTCTCTACGTCTCTTCTTTTTCCGCTTTGACCAGTCAAACTGCTTTCTCGCCATTTTCAGCTCCCAAGGTGACCCTCTTGTTTTTTTCAGTGATTCCTTTCACTTGTTTCTATTTCTCTTTCTCTTTTTTTTTCATCCCGTCATCAACTGTTGATCGAAAGGAGACAGAAAGTCAAAATGTGAGAGAGTGTATTAATCAAAGAGAGTCCCTAACTCATTGGTTCCCTTCCTATCCATTTCTTCCTCGATCAATTACCCGAGACCGTGTTTCAATTGGTGGATTTTCAAAGCAGAGTACAGTTCTTTCAAATATATTAGAGAACGGTTGAGATCAGTCTACTGAGATCCTCCTAAAAAGAGATTTGTTTTGGCAATGCTTCACGCACGTTTTGATCTTTGCATTTTTGAACAGATGCGGACACGGAATAAACAAGAGACGCAGACATTGTCAAACGCTCTTCCGCAATCGAAAAATGCCAAATAAATTCAGAAGAAATTATAGTTACTTTTTCTTTCAATTACTCTTCTCTTTCTCCTCTATTTTTAGACTCTTATCTGATTTGCTCGCACTTTTGATTTATAATCAAGATATTCTTTGACGCTGTGCCTTCAAACTGGTTTTGACGGAAATTCCAAACGTTTTAAGCGCTGAAAAAAAGAAAAAAAGGTCATTCAGTTATGCCGTTCAGCGTTCACTTCGTAACTGTTGTCTTTCATTTCATTCAACCGATCTTTATAGTTTGTAGTGAAATGCAACAGATGAAGTACAATGTAGGTTATGATTCTACACGTGGTTCCGTTCTTCGAATTGGCTTGATGACGTTTCTTTAGATTTGGATTGATAAGAATTCCTTCGAACCAAATCGTACTTTATTCTCGATTCACGATTGTCATCTTCAATGCACTTTGTCCCTATCTATGAACTAGATGGGCGTTCTACCCGAGTTTAGTTTGAAATTCATATTTTTCTTCTCTGTACTGTTGTCACTTCTTATCACATGTTTGCTGCTTTCTGCCAGCATTTTGTACTGATAATAACATCAATTTTGTTACATATTGTTGCATTCTCATTCTGGCCCGTAATCAACATGCAAATTATACGCTTACAGACGCGCCTGATGACCTCATCCTCATCGACACAACTTCCAGCTGACAATAAGGTTGTAGTTTTTGTTAAAAGACCAGGTACTTTTCATTTCGATTCTATTGTATTGATAAATGTTCTCTTTTGAGGCGAGAATAATCCCCCGAGCGTAGACTGTTTCGATGTCATTCCGATTGATTCGCCAACGGAAAATGATATCACTTCTGAGCAGTGCATCGTTCGAACCCTCTTTTTATCTGTTGACCCAGCACAGAGATGCCGGATGAATCCATCGACTGGTGTCGATTATCTAGGACCGTACGAAGTGGGTGAACCTGTCGATGGAATGGAAGGAATAGGAGTAGTAGAAAGAGTTGGATCTGCGAGTACTCTTAATGTGGGTGATCTAGTCACTGGTTGCATTCGATTATGGACGTGGACAAAGTATTTTGTCTGTGACAGCACTGATCTTGTCAAAGTGAATCTCCCTCCGAATTTTTCACCCTCTGTCATTCTCTCATGTGCTGGACTCTCCGGTATCACTGCTTTACTTGGAATCAGGAAGAAGGTTCGTACTATTATTCTTGAAGAGAAAATGAAAGTTGTGCTTTTTGTAGGCGTTAATCGACAGAAGCCGGCCGCAAACGATTGTAATATCCGGGGCAGCTGGAAGCTGTGGATCGTTAGCTGGGCAAATCGCCAGGATAGAAGGATGTTCGAAAATTATTGGAATTTGTGGATCTGATGAAAAATGCAGAGTTCTCGTAAGTTTTTCTGAATAATTTCACTCAGCTCACTTGTGAATAGGGAAAATGTATCATTATAATGTATTCTTAATTCAGAAAGAACAATTTGGATTCGATGAAGCTATCAACTACAAAACAGAACATGTATCGGAGAAAATTAATCAAGTGGCACCAGAAGGAGTCGATATTTATTGGGATAATGTAGGAGGAACGATTTCTGATGAAGTCATTCAAGCTGTAAGTCGTATTTTTCAAAGGTCTGAAAATTATAGATCATTGATTAAATAATCTAGATGAATAATGGAGGACGTGTGGTGCTGTGTGGTCAAATTGCCGTCTACAACACTGATCTTCCATATCCGCCACCACTTTCCGAGCGAATCGATCAAATCATAAAAGAGAGGAGCATACAAAGAGAAAGATATTTAGTGTTGACCTACAAAGATGAAATGGATGAGGCTATTGCACAATTATCAGAATGGCTGCAACAAGACAAAATCAAGGTGAGGCGTTCTTAAAAAATAGTTAATTTCCGGACGTTAATTTTGTTTCAGGTCAAAGAAACAATCTACGAAGGTCTTTCATCTGCTCCAAGTGCTTTCGTGGACATGATGGCAGGCAAAAACATTGGAAAAATGCTAATTCGTCCATGAATCCATTCCATGAAATCTCACTTCTTCGTTCTACTAGGAATCGCATTTCCGTCTTCACTACAACCTTTCGCCCCGCTGAGTCGTCCAATCGATTACGAGTTCCCAGTTCTTTTCAAAAAGAGATTATACCTTGCGCTTCATCCGTCGTCTTTTCCATTTTTACTTAAAGCAGTCATAATTATTGATGATGTATGTATATAAAACATAGGAATACAATTTATAGATTTTTAATTATATGTATTTTGCACTTTATTTACGCAATACTCACACTATGCCAATAAATATTGAAGCCTTTTTTTTAGCTGTTCATGCCCTTCTTAGTTGTTCTTTTAATCTGAAAATATACTTCTATTCTGAAAATTACAGCTGACCCGTTTTTCCACCCATTTTCAGATGGAAGTCTTAAAACAAAGAGTTACAATGTTGACGAATCAAGAAGTTCTTTCTTTTTTGAACGGAGTCAAGAAAGAAGAAGATAGCAAACAGCATGGTGATCGGTGCAAAATGCTCGCCACTGTTGTATACGAAGTGAGTTCAAATCCTTCTTTAGTGTATGAAAACTTATATTTTTTCAGACGAAGAAGTATTTGAATGCAAGTCCTGCTGCGACGCAAAACGAAGCAGTCATCTGTGAGCTTATACCAAAACTAGCACCTTTCAAAGTGAGTGATTTAATCGAATCTATAATTTTGAAGTTGATTTTCTTTCAGCTCACTGGTGCAGAAACGTTACAAGTTGTTAATTTGCGACCAGCGAATACTACTGATGTTCGTGAGATTCTTTTTTTTTTTTTGCATAATACAGTGTACCGTAGCAGAAATTCGTTGTATAGATTACTGTAGAGTACTGTAGACTTGAATGCTCTACTATTAAAGTCCTAATTTCTCGGCCATAGTTCCATAGATAATTATTAGAAACAAAGATAAAAATATATGCTTTATAAGATGAGAATGTTTTAGATTCAACTTCTCATCGAAGAAACAGAAGAACGTTTCCCATCAGAAGAGGAACTCGAGAAGCTAGTAACTACAGTTACTGAATGTCTGCCACCTCCTCCAAAGCGATGATTTCTACGACTTTCTCTTCATCTCGATCTCTTTTCTGTTGTCTTTTTGTTAAAACTGTTTTGAATGAATTGTTGGTTTCTTTTTTCTGATTTTTCCCTGTTCCTTTCGCTGTTTTATTTCCTTTTTTCTCCCACTTTTTTCTCGCCCCATGTGTCCTCCATTCCTCAATCGACGAGAGTTTCAGCACCTCCATCACCACGTCCCTCCGCTTCTTCCTCTCGCAACGTTTATCCATGGCAACGCCAATAAAAAATGATAGAATATATGCGCCTAGTGAAGATGTTTGGCTTGATCTTCTTATTGGTCGCCCACATGTTATAGGGCTCTAGGCGGATTTGGCAATTCTTTTCATCTCTTTTCTCTTTATCTTAGTCTGGCAAAATGAAAATTTCATGAACAGTTTTGGATTAGAGGAAACGTAATCCTTTTTCTTTCTCATGCTCAATTTCTTGTTATTCTTCTGATTTCTGAAATCGAGGAGATTTCAAAAAACATTCATTTCTTCTCTCTCATAATCCTTTGAATTTCAATATTATGATTCTGGAATTCTTTAAACTCAAAGAATTTTGGGGACCAAAGACTATTCGAAACTTTTGAATGACGTTTCAAGTTCTCAGAAACGACATATGCATTTTTCATTTCGTATTGCGCAAATCTAAGGCAGCTGAATGTTTTGCCTCATGAAAAACAGCTGAACTTTAGGAACTACTTGGCTTCTGAATTCTTAATCTACGAACAATTCTCGATTCCATTTCTTTTTACATTTTAAAACTTTTCAACATTATGTTTAGAAGAAGGTTGTATATCAAAATTGTACTAAACTTCAGGAAATTCGAAAAAATCAGACAAAATCTCCAGACCTCTTAGGATGAATAATGATGTCTCCTAAACAACATGTACTCCAGTTTCTCGTCATTTTGTATAGAATTCGTAAAGAAATATGGTTCAAAAATTGATGAACTTCGTTTCCTTCTCTTTTATTCATCTTAATCCAATGATATCATATTCCACTCTCCACTCCAAAAAAGATATAATTTATCATACATTTTGGTCTTGTGTTCTGTCAATACTGAGCCTCTTTTTTCTTGTTTTCGCTTCTTTTTCCACTTATCCATTTCCTCCGAAAAACTTCTCTCCAAAATAAGTTTACTGAAAATGTCATTTGAAATTGAATTTGTTTCTAATAATACATATTCTTTCAAAAAGATATTGGAACCTTACCTACTTCAATCTTTTTTTCTTCAGAAGAAGGGAACAAAAAGAAGTGTCCGAGATAACAATCGGTACTTCCAAAATGTCAATTCAGGTCATATGCCTATAGTTGATAAGAGTCTTTTTTAGTTTAGACCTCTCATTTTCTGCCCATTTTCTGAATGTTTAGTGATTGTATAGAATTGAGTGTGATTTGTGACATAATTGATAGAATTAGTCGGAGAATTGTTTCTCTTAAAGATGAAAGAATAGTATCTGTTTGTACGTTTCCAAAGAGACAAACGGGTATTTACACTGACAATGACATGTATGTCATCAATCAGATGACAATTCCTGTCAGTCTCTTCCTCATTTCGAAATATACCGTAACTGTCATTAAACCATGTGAAAGAGATAGATTAGAGAGAATGAAGAAAAGATGGAAAGAAGACAATGTTTGTTTGAAGTGGCGAGTAAAATGGCAAGGAAGACAGCATGACAGCTCACCGAATGTCAATCAATGTCAACTCATCTGCGTCTCTCGGGTCACTTATGTTCCTTTTTTTGTGAATGACATGTCTCTGTGTCTGCGTTTAACTTGTTGTCTATACTCTCTCGAATTGGCTGTCTGTCAAGTCCAATAAGGAGAGCATAGACATTGAGAAGAGACAGACAACTGACGACGACTTCGAATTCATCAGGGCCACACCACCAATTTTTTGATATGCGTCGTAGTCATCGTCGTCCAGCTATTTTACCCTCTCCTCCACCGCCGCCGCCATCGTCGTCGCCGCTCCTATTTCCCATTCTCGTCCCCTCTCCCTTCAATGGCCATCTTCTGATGATGATGATCACGAAGGTAGAGGGTGTGTGTTTGCAGCAAAAAGAGAGTGTTGTCTGTTCTCCCGACTAAGAAGAACTGTCATATTCAATGTGTCACCTGTCAGCTTTTGCTCTGCCTCCTGTGCTCTTTGTCGTAGCGGAAGGAAGCACAAATACGTGCTTTTGCCTCCTTCTTTTCTCATTTCCAACCTAATATTTATCCTCACCTTTTCTTTTTCAATCCTAATTTTTCAACTCTTAGAAAAAAGAGACATAGGAATAATTCTTCTCGGACCTTTTGCATGTTTTATATCTATCATTCTTCCTAATTCCTACCCTAAACATTCTGAGAATCTCTCTGAAAAAGATGGAAGTGACGTCTCCGAGGGTCACTCAAAAATTTAGAAGTACGCCGAATAAAGTCGTCCCTGAACTTTCTTAATATGAGAAAGTTCGCTATTTTCTTTAATTTGTTGTTTTCTGTAAATCTATCTTTTAGAAGTTTCTCTATTTCAGTGATGGACCAAATAATGGCGATGGTGAAGACGGTTCCACAACCTAGAAGTTCACTAGAAGCCACTAGCAGTATTGAACCACGGGTAGAAGTGAAAGCAGAAGTACAAGGTTAGAAATATTTTCGAAAATTGAAACTTTCATAGTGTCCTAATCTTAAATTAAAAAAGGTTTCCAAAAGTTTTCAAGATTTCGGAACATTTCTCAGGGTACAGTAACTTTCAAAGGGCACACGGTTCGAAAAATAATGGGTCTCTTAGCGAAACCTAAATTTCTCAGAAAACTTTTTGAACAAAACAATGAAAATTCAGAATCAATGCTTTCTCAAGTTTTCCCTCATCTCAGTACATCAAGCGAGTCGACAAGTGAAGATCATTCAATGTCATTCGAATACGCAGATCCGTGAGTCATGCAAATTGAACGACATTTGTTTTAATACATTCATTCTCAGGGAGTCACTAGCAGATGGGAGGCCGCAGCAATTGTCCTATCGTCATTTTGCTGTTGGTGACCCACGAGAGAAAAAATTGCAAGAGAAAATCGAATTCGTAAAGATTGTTCTCAAGCATAAAAGCTCGCTTTTCGGTGATTGCGATGGACACGAGGTGAGAGTTTTGGTTTTTCGAAAAGTGCATTGGTTGTTTATGTATTATTAATTAATTGTTCGAAACTTTGAATTTCCTAAAGCGGATTTTTCGTAATTTTCAAATTATCAAATATCCTTTCTTCCAGATAACTCCTCGATCAAAAGAAGACGCATGGAAAAGAGTTGCTAGTGAAGTAGAAGCTGCAAACCTTGATAGCTACAAGTCGAAACCATGGGCAAGATTGCGAGATCACGATTGGCAATACGTGAGGAGACACGCCCTTTCTCGAAATGAAAACTCCACAAGACCGGGTGGAAAACTAGGGTTTGTTTTTTCTACCTCTGAAAATAATCTACTCTATTTTTATAGTGAACTTGACAAAATAGTACTGGAGATAATATCAACGACGGCACTCGCTAATGCATTCAGTCAGGCGACAAGCTCATTGATGTCACAAGGCTCCACAAATTCTCATACTTCTCAACAATCAGCGGACAGTGTGGACATATGGCGATCTTTTATTTTAGGTTCAGTGAATCAAGAGAGCAACGACACCCCTGTAAGTTATTTCTCAAATAGGTAAATTATTTATCTGAAGTTTTGCAGGAAATCGGTACAAGTTTCGAATCTAGAGAAGAAACATTGAATGTTTCAAAAGCTGAAGATATAGTTATTAACACGTCATTATCGATTCCAGTACCAATTCCACCTGTTACGAACACTGCAGAAAATATTCTGGACTATATTAAAGCTAATCATCATGTCTCACCAAGTTTATCAGTTGATGCAGCCATTCAGCAGGCTCGATCTCTCACCAAATCACCAATTACAAAGTGAGTTCAATTCAAAATAAATTTCTTAAACTGTGAATTGTTACAGAAAGATAACATCTCGTTCTGCAACGGCACCGTCGGTGTATGCCATAACTTCTTCCACGTCTTCTCCACCTCAAATAGCCACGACAATTCCGATTCAACCACCTCTAGCGAAACGATCTAGAGTGGAATCAGAAAAGTAAATAGATTTCAGCTTCTATGAAATTATTAATGCTCTCATTTTCAGAAGTCCTGGCGCTTCATCTGTGACGTCATCATCTTTTGAACAAAAAAAGGACGCATTGGCTCTTCGAAAACTGGAGGTGGACATTCGTCACACTGAATTGCTCAATGAAAAATTAGAATTGTAAGCTATTCTTTTTTTAACCCAGATTTTATAACTATTGTTCGTAAATTCAGAGAAATTCGTGCAATTGAAGCTCAAGAAAAGCGTAACCAAGAACTGCATGCCATCGAATTACGAGCAGCAAAAGCTAGGATGTTACGTGGAGCTGCAATCGACGAACCATCAATAGATACCAATCAACGGGTGCTGGTCCGCCAACCAAACGGGTACAACTTGGAGTGATTCAAATACTTGATTAAACAAAGTGTAATAATGATAGTTCAATTGTTTATAGATGTTCATTTGTACCTTTTCTCATTTTCTCTGAAACATATTCCGGACAACTTCTAATTGTGATAATAGAACGATCGATTTGACCAACTTTCAACCGATCTCCTTCCCATTTTCTCTTCATTTTTGGGTTTACTGATGCGCATCTCAGCCGCATCGAACGGGCTTCTCCACTTCCAGTAGTCAAGTTGTTTAGTTTCTTTTCTTCATTTTTAATAAACTTTTTTTTTAAAATTTATCAAAAGAATTTTTATTCAACTGTTGTATATTGTTTATAGTCCTTTTCAATATCTTCTTTAGTTCTCTCCAATTTGTTTACCATTTGAATAAACTGAATGAAAGAATGTGTCAGTTTGCAGAATGGAATCCGTCCGAACTAACGCCGATTTTCGATTTTTCATGCAATGGCCCTTCGGAGTTCTGATGGGATTCCAGACGGTTCGAATGAATTTCAGCATATAATCCAAATGTGTATTTTCCAGTTGTTTTCTCTGATCTCACTGATCGTTTTCCAATTTGCACCATTCCTCTACGAGGGAACATCGTTCGTTCTTTTCATGCTTGCTCTTCTTCTTGTCTGCAGTATTGCTCATAACATCATCCACGTTTTCGGATTTCACCGTCGGGTTTTTGTGATTGGTGGAAGAGCTCTCTTCATTCCAGCAACTCTTCTGGTATATCTGAGGAAGTTTCCTTTGTTGAACAACTATTTTCCAGGTGTTTCTGACCTCCGCAGTTTGTTGCATAGGAATGTCCATTTCCTCTCTCATCATCCTCATTGCATTCATAGATTCCCTTCGTTTCAGTATTCGTCTTATCGTCGTTTATGCTATTCTCACGGTAATTCGAGACGGTGTCATTCAGTGTAAACAGAACCTATCAATTTTCAGGTGACGTGTGCCATTCTGACTTTCGCGTGTACAAAGATTGTGATGCTTCTTTTCCGAGCCGCACCGAACGGTCAAGTAAAGGGTCTTGTGCAAGTTGTCATTGAAGGAGATCGTACTTCAAAGTGAGTTATTCTAGTGGTGAATAAATAAATAGAATTATTATTCGTAGAATCACTGCTGCTCACACAACGACCACCACTACAACTACCACGACGTCTACTACAACTACTACTAACTTTGTCTGATTATGTATTCTTGTTCCATATATGTTCTCATTCATTCCATCTCACTATCACTTTCTCAAAATGCCTTTCTTTGCTGAACGCTTGCTTTATTCTTGTCACAATAATGATTTCATAGAATCCACTTCATTTTCGAAAAATACCAAACATATGAGTTCAGAACACAATTATGGGATTATTGGTTTAAAAACATTTACAGGAGGCAAATACGACCGCTTGCTTAAAAGAAATGAATAATGGATAGCGTAGAGATGCTCGGTGGCTCAAGAAGGGAAAAAGGATGAATATGATTGGGTTTAAAAGAATATAGGTAACAAGTAAAAAGCAGACAGAATAAATTAAATGGGTTCAAAATAGTTAGGGGGAGCATGATGTTATAACAGAGAGTTCGATTGTTTGAGATCGATTTTGAATTAAGCTTCCATGTCGTCGTTGCCATCGACTGGTTGTCCGTTCTTTTTCGCTGACTTCTTTGTTTTTTTGGAATTTTGCTCGCTTTCAATTTCCTCAGCTTGTTGAGCGAGTTTTGTATCATTCTTGGCTCTTTCGAGTGCTTTGCCAGTAAGCATTTTACAGTTTGAATGGCCATCAGTGAATGTAGTTTGGAACAAAGAATCAGCATTGGAGAACATTCCTTGTTTCAGCGATACAATGATGAACTGGAAGAAACACAATGAACACCTCAAGACAAATTCTTAGAAACGAACCTGGTTATCACTGAAATGAGATTTAATCATCATTCCAATGTTTGCAGTGTGTGATAAATCAAGAGCTGCATCCACCTCATCAAGAATATAAAGTGGCGCTGGCTTGAACTTGAGCATTGCCAGAATCAATGAAAGAGCAACAAGAGAACGTTGTCCTCCAGATAATTCGTGGAGACTATCTTTGGTGACTCCATTGAAAGAGACTTTAACTTCAAGACCTTCGCAAACAGTTTTTCCTTCTGGAGCAACAAGTTTAGCAGATGCGTCGGGAAGCAAACAATTGAAGATTGTGCCGAAATCCTGCAAGTTTTTCATTAAGAGTTTACATTTCCGAACAATAAAAAAATAGTTGTGTTTCGAGGAAGGCAAAAGTGTCTCAGTTGCATTAAGCATTCAGATCTCACAGCAATTCGAATTAAATCGTAGTTTAGGACATCATTGACTATTGCCGACCTCGAACCAGAGGGCGTTTGCATCTCGCGCGCGCCTACTAACCGCTAGGCCATGTGCCACTCACCCTGTCCACCGACTCGTGCGCCCTGATCAACTCGTCCACCTTTCGTTTGTCAAGGACAGCAATAGTTTTCTTCAGCATATCGAAATCCTCTTGGAGTTTGGCGCGCTTGTTCTTGATATCAATGACCTGAAATAAATTTTTGCGTTAAAAAATATTTTTTCACTCAAAAAGAGATGAATAACATAAACAATCAACTTACTCTAGCCTCACAGGTATCCAAGTTCGAAACGTTCTTCATGCAAAGATTACGTTCAAGGGTCGTAATAGTATCGGTAAGCTGTTTAATTTCTTCCTCTCCTTTTTTCACAGAATAACCCTCAAAGTCGTACAGTCCTCCTTTTTTATTGAAGTGTGCCTGTTCTTCTTCCAGCCATTCGTACTTTTTCAGCATCTGCTGTGCTGTTTTTCGATTGGACTTTTCGGCCTCATCCAGTCTGACGATCTCTGACTCTAACTCTGTGAGCTTAACTTTCTGGAATGAGAAAATTTCAAGATGTTAAAATAACCATCGTTTACACTTACGGTTTTGTTTTGCTCTTTTCGTAAGTTGTCACATTCCTTTGAAATTTTGGAATATTGTGCGGTTAAGGTTTTTTGATTCTCTCTCCGATGGCTCAATTTATCACGAGCATCCTGTTCCTCTTGTTTAGCAGCAGCGAGTTTTGCTTCCCAGTCTGGCAGTTCAGCCTCATGAACACTACACTGATTTCTTTTTTGAAGTAGTTCATCTTCCTCTTTTTTGATGCTCTGTGCCAGATCATCGTATGTAGCTCTGAAATAGTTAACTTTTCAAAGGACTTGTTCGTAATTAAACGTACTGAAGCTGTAAGACAGCTCGTCTCGCTTTTTCAGCTTTCTCTTTATGAGCTCCAGTTCGTTGCTCCGCAGCAGCCAATTTTGAAGCAATGTCCTTTTTCATCTGATCGTGAGATTTCTTGTCGTTGTTTCTTTTGCTTTCAAGGTCCCGCACTTTTTCTTGGAAAACTTTGAGACTTTCCTTGTTTTCTTCGATCTCTTTGCAGGCTGCTTCATACTGCTGTTTCTGCTCCTCCAGATCTTTTTCAATCATTCCGAATTTCGAATTCGTAAGTCTGTTTTTAGATGTGGTCAATTTGGCCTCCACTGTTTTTAACATTGTTGTCAACGACTTGTATTTTGAGGCTATTTCATCAGTCTCCTTAACTTTCTGGTCGATTTCTTCGAATTCAGCCTTTAGCGTTTTGACACACTCTCTGGCTTCTCTCAATGGGGCGAAAGTTTTCAAGATAGAGTGGTTTCCATTCGGAGTGAATCCTCCCGTCATGACTCCATTAGGCTTAATATCTTCTCCTCGAACAGTCAAACAGCGTGTTTTCAGTTGGGGATGGTATGCAATCTTGGTGGCACAATCGACAGATTCAACGATAAGAATCTAGAACAATATATTATAACTCTGTCGTGTGCGAAAACAAAAACTTACATGTCCAAAGGCACTAATGAATGTGTTGCTGATCTCGTCAGGATAATAAATCAAATCAATCATCTTGACGATCGGCTCATTGAATTCATCGGCCTGGAAAAAAGAAAATACAAATTTCTCATTCATCTCTTTTCGAATTGTCAACACATTAGCATTGCGCATTAAGCTACGACAACTTCCGAACAAAAGTCACTCGCAATTAACGGCGACAATTAGGCCTCAGTTGCTCTTGTTTTTCTTCTAACGTCATTTTACGTTCATTTTCTTTCCAAGAATTGGACAAAGTGATCAATTTAGAAAGAAAAAAGAGCAAGTTTGCATCAGGCATCCAGGACGAGAGCTGTCAAGAGAGCAGAGCATATGTAAATGTCATTTTTCTGAATTTATATTCGTACACACGCATCCACCGACATCTCCTTTCCAACTTTCCTCGCATCCCATTTCTAGTTCACGCTCCTCGGTTTTCAAAGTTTCGCATCAGCCTTTAAAAAAAGAAGTTTTTCGCTGCATCCATATTTTCGACTTTCTCTAGGGACTCGACAATTATTCATTTTTGAGCGCATATGACCGCGACGAAATCCGGATAGTTTTGAGAGAATATTAGGATTATCGTCCACCGTGAAATGCATAGTTTCCAGAACACATCTATATTTAAAATAAATGAGAAAACACCTCTGTAGAAATAATTCGCCGTAAACGAAAAGCTGGAGATTTTGTTCAATATGAAAACGACACAACAGTCATTGATTGACCGCCTAAGCAGATATGTAGCTTGCAAGCCAATTCTATTGTCTCGTCTCAAAAGCTCATTTATCCCAAATCTGGAACAGTTATGCGAATGCAGTATCAGTGTGATTGACTAAAAGTACTACAGGTTCGACTTATGAGGAATGTGTACTATTCTTGTTGTCTCTCTCACAAAAAATTCAGTCGAAAATAAAATGTGAGCCTACAATATTGCGGACAGTTGTGTTCAACCCATCACCACAAATTCCTTTCTTCCTCTCATCTCGCTAACCGAGTTTTTATTCTTCTTTTCTCCATCATTGTCGCATTTTTCCGTGAATGTGTGTATCTGTGTGCGTGTGCATCATTCTTCCCTATAGTCTTCCCTTTTCGTCTTTTTTTTTATTCACTACTTCGTTTTCTTTTCTACGCTTATTGGTCGTTTTTTGTTTTGATGCTCTTATTTTCCGTTACCTTCCGCCAATGAACCACTTTAATGCGAGGAAAACAGCTTCATGTACGATGTTCTCTAGTTTCTAGATTTTAAGAAATTGCAACTTGATGATGTTTGGTAAACATTTTTTCTACCACTTAATGAAAACACGAAAGAGTTAGCCCTGCATCAGTTCCTCGCATTTTTGTTAATGAATGCGGCAATAAGTGAGGCTGAAAGGAACAATACAAATATTTTCGGGTTTGTAGCCCATTTAGTACTCAAGCGTTGTTTTCGTTCAGTCCTATCACTCCCACACTTCGAGATTCTATTATACTTCAATCTGGTTATAATCCTCAGATTTACTGATTCATCAAACGAGTACAAATCATTTTGTTGTCCGTTTTCAATTTTCTTCTCATTTCACTTTAATCAAAAGCCTATTTTCCCCACCCTACACCAGTGTCGCTTCCTTTCTCGAACAAACAACGCTTATAAGCAAAGACTACTGCTCTTGGCACACATACACCAGCAGAAAAGCTTAAGAGTAAGGAAACCAATCGCAATTTTTCATTTTTTTTTCTTTCGAAACCACCAGGCTGCTTTCGTTTTTCGAATTTGGACCAAGAAGAAACTTTAAACTTACAATTTTTTTAGCAATAGCAAACTTGCTCTCTGGAATGACGAAGCATTTTGATCTATCGTTCTCAGTCCATGGAATCATAGTTCGGCGTCCACTAAAAGCTCTGCCATCGATAAGAATGCGAGCGATATCCTGGGTACGGACGACCACGTTTGCGTACTGAAAAAAGTTATATTTTAAAACTAAGAAATACTTAATCCATTTTCAACTGTTTTTCGAGGCCCCTGTCTCGGCTTTTCTCCCTAATTAATTCGTCTTCCTCTTTTTCCTCCCGCTGCACCCAAATCTAATTCTCCGCCTCTTTTCTTTCATTCTTCGCCCATTTTCTTCACTCTTCTATCAAAACCAGGCCGCGGCGGTCGGTGGTTGTGCCGGTGCCTTCTTCTCCATCAGCCCTTCACAAACGACGACGACGAAGAAAACTAAAATAAAGAAAACGAGAGGAGCAGTAGGAAAAGTAGTTGTATTTTCACTGCGTCTGCCGGTTTCTGCCTCTCTATTCGGCAATGTCTTGATGATGCGATGCTCTTCAGTGCCTTTTTGACTTCCTGTCTAAGATTAGGTTTTTATCTTCTTAGTTTTCTCGTTTAACTTCCGAAAACAAAAAAAACTATGCGAAAGCACATGGTCAGTTCTCCTTTCTTTCCTGGAAAACTCTTGGGAAAACATACATATCAAAGGTGCATGTATTCTAAGAGTGGCTGGTGTCACTCCAGTTTCTGCCAGTCTAAAGTTGTTGCAACTTTCACATTGAAATAGGATATTCCATCAGAGAATGAGCAACTACAGAAAAACGAGAGTTGTTTGACCAACCATAATACTCACACATCTGAAATTTTCGCAAATGTGGAGAGGCACTAATTAACTAAACGCTCCACGTCAACTTGATATCTAACCGTAAAAATATAATTGTATGCCTCCAGTTATTGGTTCAGTTCATTCATCTCTATTCGAGGCGGGCGTCAGTCTATAAATTATAGCCTTGCAAGAGGAGGAAGACATAGTGGTTTATCTTTCCCCCAACTGAAATGGATGTTTTTCTAAGCAGAGTATGCTTCTATGCTACTGACAACTCCACTTCGGGACCTAAAAAAGGCCTTCAGTTCGACACGGGCGCGTCACTTCGGGGCACTCGACTCAACTTTTGTCGAAACGTGACTTTTCCGGACGCCCCGCCCTCTGCCTCTTTTGCACCTCGTTCTTCTCTTCACTCCATCCCTGAGGCCACATTCTCTTCTGATTCTTCAGAACCCCTGCGCCGCCTATTATCAATCATTCTTCCCTTATGCTTGCTCATTTGCCCATCGTAGTCTTGGCGCAGAGAGGGAGATAGAGAGGGAGACAACGTTCAATTGAGCGGGTGGTCATATTCGTTGGTTGTGCTCCGAGCATGAAAATCTTGTTCGAAAAAATTCAAGCCAGTGCTTTCACATTAGTCATGTTTTGCATCAGAAAAACGCCGTATTCTTTTTTTGTTCACAATTTTGTGCATATCGTCGAGCTATTCGCCGCTGAGATATCCTCCATTCAGAACGTGTTTTATAGCCGTCTTGCTCTCAGCCGCTCTTTTCTTTACTTTCTCATATCCATTTTCCTAGACTCGGACGTTCGTACATTCTGCCTAATCGGCTCCATTGTGTTTCCATTTTTTTTTATTTCTGTTGTGCCCTTTCTTTGTGTCCCCAACAAAATTAGCGCACTTTGTGTCACCCGAAATCAATAGAAGAAAGACAGCAGGAAGCAAAACAATCGAAGGAAATTTCGATCATTCACAATCTATTCTTAAATATACTCGTATACATAGCATAGCTTCGAGCATTCTACTAGTATAGTTTCAGATATGACTTCGAGTGAAGATGTGATAACTCTAAATGTTGGTGGCACAATGTACACAACTACGCGCAGCACTCTAAGTAAGGAAACTGATACATTGCTTGCAAATATCGCTACTGGATCGTTGATGGACGAGGAACAAGTTAATGTTGTTACAATGCCAGATGGAACTTTATTCGTGGACCGTGACGGACCATTGTTCGCGTACATCTTGCACTTTTTAAGAACTGACAAGCTTTCACTGCCGGAACAATTTCGTGAATTGGCTCGACTGAAAGACGAGGCAGACTTTTATCGTCTCGAACGATTTTCAGCTCTTCTCTCTGCTGCTTCATCAATTTCTCCTCGTCCTCGAACCGCCAATGGGTACGCCACGTCTGGCGCAGAGACGGGTACGTTTGTTTGTTTTTGGGGCTTTCAACGGTTGTGTAAGAATTCTGGTGCGCGTATTCTAGTCAACTAGCATTGAAGAAATTTCTATGAAAACAACACTCATGTGATTATTGGTTAGAAATGTATTGTAGCTGTCGTATAATATCAAGATTGTAGTAGTCTGATTTGAATTCCCTTTAGGCGGATACATCACTCTTGGATATCGTGGCACCTTTGCATTCGGAAGGGACGGACAAGCGGATGTGAAATTCAGAAAGCTACACCGAATTCTTGTTTGCGGACGTGCGACATTATGTCGTGAAGTTTTCGCTGACACTTTGAATGAAAGTCGCGATCCAGGAGGTCCCGACGACGGAGAGAGATACACTTCTCGTCTATATTTGAAGCACCAGTGTCTTGAACGGGTAAATTTTCTTCTCAATTTCACACATCCTTAGGTGTGGATGAAGTCAAAAAAAACATTGAGAAAATTTATATTTTCAAGGCTTGCGATTTAATGGCAGAGAAGGGATTCAAACTTGTAGCCACATGCTGTTCTGGTGCCAATGGTCTTGCGGCTGCTAATCATCCAATTCTCACAAGTAATATGGGCAACATTAATCAAACGGTTAGTGGAAATCCATCTTTCTTGTGAGATACTTGACGAAATTGGAAAAATATCAAGCTATGAATGATGCTTTTTGTAGGAGCTCATGAATCATCGGAATTGTGGAGACTACGAGGAACAACGTTGGGCACACTACACGGAATACGTCTTCTTTCGAGAGCCTCAGAGCGGATATATCACCCCGTCGCTGCGTGAATTATAATGAAAAAATGTTTAATTCCTATTCTCATTTTGTAACTTCTACTGTTCTCTCCCGCTTTCTTTTTGTCGCATAGCTTTAGCTGGCACCCCAAATAAAGACATTTACTAACCAACGAATTAGCAGCAACATCCACAGCACATCCATATTTCTCGTACTCAGGCTTGAGACTCATGAGGTGAATGATCAAGCCTTTAATATCAGCCTTTTCGTCAAAGCCAGGAATCGGCGGTTCAGTATATTTCAGTGCAAAACGACCATGTCTGTAAATCCGCTATATTAAAGTTAAAAACAACACAATAAACTGAAAAGAACTACTATACGAATAGTCCTCGCTTTCAGTTGTTCTAAATAAATCAAGTTAACTTACACTTGATCCGACATCGTATTATAGATGGAGGTTTCGATTTCTTGATACTTTTCATGCACCTCTCTTCGCTTTTCACGCAATTTGTTGTCAGCTTCGAAGTCGAAGTTCATCTGTTTCATTTGGTCGAGCAGGTCGGCATACTGAAAAAAATATTTCGAAACTTAAGTCTGAGTATAACTCAAACATACCTCATCTTCAAGTTGCTTGATGGCGGAAAAATCAAATTGGGTTTTAGAACGCTCTGCATCCAACTCCTTCTGTAATTGAGCGATTCTTCCTTCGGCACGCTCACGACTGAAAGTTCCATTGATATCAAAAATTATGTGTTTCTTAGCTTACCGATTGCTCGCAGTTCTGATGGAAGCTTCAAGGCCAGCAGCTTTCGATTTTGTGTCTTGAATCATAGTCTCAAGGGATACGTGTTCGCCTTTATCATTTGCAACAGTGCCTCTGGTGATTGCTTCGATTTCGTTACGTAATTTTTCTACTTCCTAAAACCGATTGAAAAATGCTATAAGTTTGAAATTCTGAAAAACCAACCTGTTCATTATCTTTATGGGATTGAATGTCATTGTTGTTGGCTGCTTTGGTATCTTCCAACTCTTTGCCTTTTTTCTCCAGCTCTCTACGATCTTTAGCAAGTGTCTTCTCACTTCGTTCTTCATCACTTCGAATCTTCGCAATAGAATCGAGTACCTTATTCCTTTCTGACTCGAGGCCCATTGCGAGTCTTTGTTTTTCGCGATGAGCATCTAATAACTTTCCTTCAGTTGAACTATCATTACGATCTCTCTCCACGGCCTCTTTCTCAGCTTCTTTGTTTTTCAGGTCTTCTTCGAGCTTTTCCATTTTTTCCTTTTGATCGGTTATGTCTTGTTGGACTCTTTCTCTATTTGTGACGCAATTTTTCGCATTTTCGTTCATTTGGTAATATCTGAACGCGTCTAGTTTTCTTAAAGAATTTTCCTTCTGTTTTCCCAAGCGAGTAGCTTCGATCATATTTTTGCGATCTTCACGGAATTTGGCCATTCTAGGGTCGATACTTTTTTCGAAGATTCTGTCAATCTCGTTGAGTTTAATTTCCTTGTTGGCCATGGTCTTTTCGGCTTCTTTTCTTTTCTGGTCATACATCTTTGTTCCAGCAGCTTCTTCAACCATTCCGAGAATTTCCTCTGGTTTCATGTTGAGTACGGTTGTGATACGACCTTGCATGATGAGAAAATGTGGATTATTCACGTTAAGGCCAACTCCACGGAAGAAGTCTTGGATCCTCGTATTGGTTGCTGCGTGACCGTTCAGAATGTAGCTAGTAGAGCAACCTTTTCCAGTAGGCTGAGCTGTGATGGTTCTTTGGACAGTGATTTCGTCAAATTGATCCATTCCATAAGGAGAGTTTCTTTTATCTCTGTTATCAAACCGAATCTGAACAGTGGCTTTGGTACCACCATGGGTAATCAATTCGGCCATTGATTCTGAAATCGTACGATGAGTCAAATGACAATCACAACTAAAGTCTGATTTCTGAGTTTAAAGAACTCAGAGAACAATGAATTGAAGAGCATCCAACTTACTAGCACGAATATTGTCCAGTTTGTTGATACCCAGAATGAAACAAATCGAGTCAAGAACATTCGATTTACCACTGCCATTGTATCCTGAAAAACTCAATTCAATCTGTTTATTTGAACTGCGAATATCAGTTTCGGCAAAATAATTGCTGATAAGCTATTAAAGGGGATCGAACTGAGCTCATAAGTACCTGTGATGGCATTGAATTGCGGTGAGAATCCGACGATATCGGTGTGCTTCTGGTATGACTTGAAGCCATCCAGATGGATGGACTTGATGTGCATTTTGAGCACACCTCAAAAAAATCGATGAAGAGCAAAACGTATCAGCAAGGTTATTCAGGTGTGTTATGAACACGTGCGGATGTTTGAATGCTTTTGGCGCCTTGCTTACGCATTGTTCACTTTTGCGTGCAGTGTTTACACGCATAAAACATCAAACTTTCCGCGCATCTCCCTTCAAATATTTTTTCAGTTGATTTATACTCATTTTGCATTACAATTGAAAGCTTTCTTCAAAAATCAGTTTCTATTCTAAAATAGAAAAGTAAAATAAGAATGAGTGCTGAACATGGAATGAGTTCCGAAACAGAAGAAACAGAAAAACCTACAAGAAGTGCGGATATTCAAGAAGACACAGTACCTGGGTTTGATTAAAACTTTTCAAACCGATCAACTTTTCCGTTCGTTCAGATCGTCTCCGGAAGAAGTATTTCCTAATGAGGAAAATCACATTTTTGTTGAACATGAAGAAAACCCTGCCCCTCATCATTTGCCGTTACAAGTTGAAGAACTTAAACATGGCGAAGAGATTGTAGACCAACAGACGGATGGTGTAGACCAAGGGGAAATTATTGTCGAAGAAGAACATCAATATGAGGTAAATTAAAATTTTTCACATTTGAAAAGAATTATCATTATTCAGAACATGGTTCAAATATCGCAAGAAGATATGTACGAAGCTGGATTTGATTTAGAAGATTTGAATCATTTGACTGAAGAACAATTAAATACGGTTATTGCCATAAGCCAACAAAGACAAGCTAAACAAGATGGGCATGGACAAAATGAAGAAGTTGTTGAAGAAGGTGCACATCATCAGATGATTCATCATGAAATGATCGAGAACCACTTTGAAGGTGAACACACTAGCGGACACGGAAACGATTATGAAGGAGACGATGGGCGTCCGCAAATGGGGGAAAACTCCGTGCAGATCACTTTAACAAGCGAGGGTGGGGTCACAATCACGGATACCAAGCAGCAAGAATATTATGTAAGTTGCTAGTGTTTCAAATTCCTGTTTCAAACCAATTCTCAGATCTCTCCGAGCATTATAGAAAATCTGAACATAGACTTGAATGCATTGAGTAACGATCACGTTAACCAGCTTCTGCAAATGGCTATCCCATCTCTGTGAGCATGATTTTCAGCTCATTCAATCCTAACTTGACTTTTCAGGAAAAACAGTACTGTCAAAACTGAAGAAAGCACGTATTCTCGAGAAGAAGTAGACGATGCTCCTTCAACCAGTTACCATCATCATCACAACGAAGTTGAGCCAGAAAGTAAATAAAAATAAAATATATGCAGTTATAAAGCTTTTTAAATTTCAGAAGTCTCTCGCAGTCCAATAATAGGAGAAACTGTTCAGATTCGAACGCCTGATGGACAGATTCAAGACGCAGTGGTCAAGTATTATAAAGGGCATTCAGAATACAAAGTAATCAAGAAAGACATATAATTTATAATAAAGAGTGAAGTTATAGATACAATTCATGGGAGGCGAGTTTGCCTACGCGACTCTAGACCAGATTCAAGTACCTCAACGAACACGTGGAGATCACGATAACTACCAAATTGCTGCTCCTGTGTTGGTTCGAAGAGCCGATGTTGCTCATCATGCTCAAAAGAGAAGTGCAACTTCTAATGAATTATGTCCTCCTCTCCTTAAAAGATCATATCATCTGGCGCCTGTCGTTGATGGTCCTCATATAGTTCCTGTTCCTAACTTCTGTTGCCCCATCTGCGACAAAAAGGTAATTCAGTTGCTGACAGAAAAAAAAAACGGGCTTGTTTTTCAAAATATAATGTCGAACACATCATTCGCTTCTTTTAACAGGTTTTTCAAAAAGAGCCATCCTACATTGTCATCCGGCTACCTGCCTGCGATTCATGTACCCGGGAAAAGATCATTGTGTTGGACGAACAAAACAGTTGACAATTAATTTCACTGGAATCATAATAATTCTTTACTTTTTTTTTAAATTTTACAGTTTGTTGATTATATGTACACCAAATATGTCACATACACATTTACAAAACGGAAAGATTGGCGAGAATAAAAAAATTGCTTCACTAATATTACACAGACGTTTATTTTTTCGACCCTTTCATGATAAATGCAGCAATGGCTTGATGACACTCTTTTGATTGCCAACGTTCAGCAATCAAATCACATTCAGTCTGAAAAGAAATTTTTCAGGTAGGCTGTAAAACAAGAAACGTACATCATTGACTTCCAGTAGCTTATCCTTATGGAATGAACGAAGCAGCTTCTTATTGATACGAAGACTCTCTGGTGGAAGCTGCGAGAATGACTCAATCGCTTTCTGGGACTGTGCTTGAAACTCGTTGTCTGGCACAACTTCGTTAACAAGTCCGTATTCCTTTGCTGTTTGAGCTGATATTTTCTTGCAAACGAGAAGGAGCTCAGAAGCTCTTAACGATCCCATGATCAGTGGAAATGTATAGCTGGAGACTCCTTCTGGAGATTGTCCAAGTGGAGCGAAAGGTGTGTGGAAGGAAGACTTGTCCGTGGCGATCACATAATCGAACATTCCAAGAACAGTCACAGCGATTCCAACAGCTGGTCCGTTAATCAGTCCAATGAGTGGCTTTTCGTGGTTGATGTATGCCTGGAGAATAACTGTATGGTGTCAATAGTGTTAAACATGAAACATACATCAACGTAATCGTGAAGAACGACTTTCGCACCGTTCGCCATTTCTGCAACTTGCTCCTTCGTTCCTCCGGCAGCAGCTTTGAAATTCGTGAGATCGTTTCCAGCACAGAAATATGGCCCGTTCGCAGCGATAACAGTAATCGATGTCGATTTGTCCTTATTGGAAACTTCTAGCGCTTTTTGTATTCCTTTGTACATATCAAGAGTCAATGCATTGAATTTTTTTGGTCTGTTCAGTGTGATCTTGAAGATTTTTCCTTCTCGAGAGACTGTCAAACCATCTACGTTTTCTAATCCATCGATTGATGGTCCGGTTGGTTCTGGAGCAGAAGCAGCTTCTTCAGCGACAAGCCCTCCAACGAGTTTCGAGTAGTTTGAACGAGCTTCGTCCTAAAATATCAATAGTTATGCTATATTTATGTCAGTATGTCTTATTTTAAACCTGAGTTTGCCCTTTCAAACTGCTCCACGCGTCAAACTTGGCACGACCCACAAAATCTATCATTCCTGGGCGCTTTCCCTGAACATCTCCAGAAGTTGCTTGCTTGAAAAGTGCATACAACTTCAACTTGATTTCATTGTCAGGCTCTTCTTTCAGAGTTTTCAGTTTCTTTTGTGCCTGCTCGAAATCGGCTTGCGAAGAAAAACAACGGGCGGTTCTGAAAATCAATTGTTGTTGTTGTTTGGAAAAAAAGGAATTTTACGTTTGTGGATTGTAGAGAACACTTCTAGCGGCAAGCGAAAGATTGCGTAGCATCCTAAAACGATGGAATTATTCAAAAACAAATATTTCATAGAGAAAAAGGAAGCGATCGAAGAACGACGTAAAGAATGAGAGTGTAAAGTACACGAGGCCGGGGAAAAACGGGTAATGATGATAAGAACGGCCGTCGTCTCTCGTTTGTTTTGAAGGAACTGACTACACATAAAGATACGTGTCGCAACGTGTAGCTTAGCTGATAATCACTTCCAACATTCGAAAGAAAATACTGGGCAAATTTCGAACTTGAATTGAAATTAAACAAAAACAATATATTGTTTAAACTGTGGAATAGATCGGATGTGAAAACAAAGCGGCAGCGAAACGAACCATTTTGATCGGGTCCTGCCACGATTTTCAATAATCCGTTTTTTATACAGCTCTTTCTTATCAAAAAGAGATATTCTAAATATGAGCAGAGCACTCGTCTGATTTTTTACGCAAAGTTCAAAAAGATGCTAAATGTTCGAACTGTTGCTGAACCAAACAATCGTATTTTGAATTCCATGAGTACTGCAATGATCATTTACTGCACTTTCGAAAACATCTTCTTTTCGAAAACATCTTCTTTTCGAAAAATATGAAACGAAAACAATATTCATTTAATACTATACATACGAGAAGATATAAAACAATTGAAAGTATGGAATGAAAGAGAACAATATAACTATGGTTCACACTAGAACAAAAGCCACCGCATACGTTGCAAATGGATAAAAAACGACTAGAATAACTGAAGAAAAAGATGAAACGGGGGCAAGATACGATTAGTTTGAAGACTGAATTAGAAAGAAAAGAGGGAACCCTGTGAACGTAGACAAAAGTTTAGAGGCGATGAAGAAAAGAGGCTTAAATTAACTGCCTACAAAATGCATAAAATTGATCGCCTAGATTATAATTGAAATGAAGAACAACTTGAGAAGAAAGAAAATGGAATACACCGAGAAACCTGAGTTGAGAGTTGCATTTCGAATCTAATAAAACGTTTTGGTAAATCATAAAAAGAAAGAAAGCGGCAAAGAAAGATTGAGCAGTTTTCGAATAATGAAAGGAATGCTAAATAGTACACTTGATGAAACGAAGTAAAAACAATAGTACCCGGAATAAAACGATTAATTTTTGAAAGAGTTAACCTACAAGGCTAAAATATCACGACATTAAAACAGGCAGATGGAAAATTAGAAATCTACTATCAAAGTAAAAAACGATTCCTTGACACCGTCACGTCAAAATGCACAGCAAGGGGTCCGCTGACTCCGCCCCCTCCAACATTTGCATTTTTAGCTGTTTCAGCTGTTTTTACATGTTTTTTTCCAGTTTTTCTTATTTCTCTTGACAAAAATATGAATTTTATTGCTAATTATGTTACAATAATGCACAAAAAATAGAAATAAAGCCAGAAATAGAGGAAAAACATAGATTGGCGATTTCAGACTGCAATTTCAGAATCGCTGGAGTTTTTGTGCATTATTGTAACATAATTAGCAATAAAATTCATATTTTTGTCAAGAGAAATAAGAAAAACTAGAAAAAAACATGTAAAAACAGCTGAAACAGCTAAAAATGCAAATGTTGGAGGGGGCGGAGTCAGCGGACCCCTTGCTGTGCATTTTGACGTGACGGTGTCAAGGAATCGTTTTTTACTTTGATAGTAAATAATCATCTTATTGTTGAGGAATACTGTGAGGTCGAGCTATTTGAAGATACAGTCGTTCCCCTGATGCTTTTACGAAGGTCACAGCTGATAGCTGAAAATAAGATGTTTTAGTTTAGAACAATATCGTTTTCTGAATTACCTGATCTGTAACAGGCAACGCATTCACAGCGAGAATCCTATCTCCGACTTTCAATTTCTCTGCTGCCGCTGATCCAGGTTGCAAGGAAGTGACAAGAATTCCACGTGTTCTCTTTCCTATTCCCATTCCAAGTTGTTGATCAACAATCTGAAAACATTAAGCAGTGTTGTGTTGACTCGTTTATTATTTCTTACTTTTTTCAGTTCAACAAGCAATGTATCACTTCCCTCTTCCTTCAAATCGTGAATAATATCGATTGCCAGAGAATTATTGTTGTTGCTACTTGATGTTGTAGTTGCTGGTCTTTCTCGTTCCTCTTCTTGGACACTCATCTACAATGTTCTTATATTTGAAAACAATCATTTGAAAGTAGTCTTACAAAGTCATTTCCAGAAGAAGGTTCTTCTGTTACAGGTGACAATCCAGCTGGTTCTTGTTGAATTTCACATCCATCTGGAGATGTATGAGTGATGATTGGTCTCATTGGAGGAGCTGGTGGTGGCACGTCCTTCCGTTCTTCTCTGGCAGAGCTTGTGGTCGCAACTGCCTCCACAACTACATTCGGTTCTGGTACTGTAGTAGATGATGTGGCAGCTGGCGTGGCAGAAGTGCTTGGTGTCGTGGCAAGTGGAGAGGTGGTGGTAGTGATGGCCACTGGTCTAGCGGGGTCATTATTATTCTCATTTGTCTGAACAAGACTGCATTAAGGGATTATTCCTTTGGTAAGATTGAGAGCCGAAGATAAAGTGCTGGTGTCGTGAAGTAGTGAGTTGGTGCGATTAAAAAAAAGAAATTTTTGTTAGAATAATTTTGAAAATTAAAGAAACCAGCACTTTGACTACGGTATTGAATTGAGGTAAGCACGTGCAGAATCGGCCAAAATATAATAGAAATCAAAAAAAGTGTTTGGAGAGTGAAGGTGCGTCCAGTTTCATGTCAGTTCAACTAAATGGTTGAATTAAATCAAAAAAATTCGAGTCGAATAATGATGATAAAAATGAAAAATACAAAATTAGAATATTGATATGAACAATGAAAAAAGGATAATCGACATGCTTTTTGACGAAAATTGAAAAATCTAAAGGAAAATAAGAATCGAAATGAAAACTGAATGCATCATCAACTAGTGTAATTGTGGAATATTAATTCGGTTGCGGCCTGCCATTCGACACTGTGCTTACCTTTCTACCAACCCTTGGAGTCGTCGCTGATTTGGCCAATGCTTGTGTTGCAGCATGAACTCGATTTGCTGTTTCTGTGATCTTCCAACGACCAAGCTGCAAAAAAAACTAGTTTAAATTGAGCTGTTCTCTTTAACTGACCTTCAAATGAACTTTCCCAGTGATTGTCTTTAACATAGCAGCAACATCTTCTTGCATACATCCTCTAACATCTTTCCCATTGACTTCAAGAATTTGATCTCCAGTCATCAGCCTTCCATCGGATTCAGCTAATCCTCCTTTCACAATTTCACTAACATAAACTCCAGGTTCATTCTTTCTTCCAACAATGGATATTCCAAGTCCTCTTCCTGTCTTTTTAACAAGATCAATTTCAAAGATATTATAGATTTGTGTCGGATCAAGTAACGATAATTGAAGATTCACATCTCGATAAATCATCAATCGAACTTTTGGAGGTGTTCTTCTCAGATATGCTATTGATTGGTCATGTGTAACACCTCGTAATGATGTTCCATTGACTTCTAATACTTGATCTCCGGGCTTGAGCCGCCCATCATGTGCAGCTGCCCCATCCGAATATACTTCATGAATTACTACTGTACCGAGTACTGTATCTGCTCCACCGACTATTGAAAGACCCAATCCTTTTCCATCTTTATCAATCTCTATCATTGTCTCTCTTCCATTTTCAATTGCTTGTGTCCGTTCTATTGAAAATGACTTCTTTCGGCTTAATTCTGAAATTTGAACACAGTTAAAGGTGATTTTTCGAGGATTATAGTAAGTGAAATGGGTTGTATTTCTACAGTAACTTCCAAAAAATTCCTTTTGTTTACGAATCGAAGGTCCTTCTAATATCATCAAATTTTCATGGTCTAATGAGTTTAGATTTTTGAAACACTCATCCCCTTTTCAGTTTTATTTTTTAATTCAAAACTATGAAAATCGTACCTTCTTGATTTGGAGCAGCATTTTCAATGCCTTCTGTAGCTGGTGGCATTTGTGGTGCTGTTGACTTCTGAAAAAGTCATATAATAACAGGAGGGTAAAAGAAAGGGATGTGTGTGTGCTTGTGCTCGAAAACAATGAGAGCCCACATTAGGAGAAAGGGACATAGGAAGATAGAAAGGAAGAATGAAAATGGTTGGAATTGGAGCAAAAAAGAAGAAATAGTGGGCAGGTGGAAGAAGGGAGGAGCACACGCCCCAGAAGTCAAAACGACGGAAAGTGGGGTGCCCCGTGAAGACGTCTCTTTCAATTTCCGGTGGCCCCATCGGAGGGTACACACACACACACAAATTCACATATGTTGTCAATCAAAAACAAGAAGAAAAAGAAAAAAGAAAAGGGACCGAAATGGCTCCGCCCATTCATTTCCTCTTTAGAAGTAAGTGAGTTGAAAGTAATTATTATTGAATAAATATAGGAAAAACGGGGAAAAAATAATGTTTGGGTTAGGATAACTGAATGAGTACAGAGAAAAGAGAAGAAGTAGAAAGCGGGTGGGTGGGTAAAAAAGAAGGCTTTTCTCTTCTTCTTCTTCAGAGCCTCATTCGGATGAAAATCGAGACGAGAGTAAGTGGGCGCTGTTGAGTTGAGTTGTTGCAGAGCATAGGCGTACTCGGTCACCACACACACATAATCTCACATTCCTTCGGCGAGCAAAAATGCAACTCGAAAAAAAGAAGACATAGTGGATAGAAGAAGGCGTGGAGGAAGAGGAGGAAAAGCGTAGGGAGGCTGTGAAGAAGACAACTTTTTTTTCTTCTTCTAAACTTGTATCCTTCTCTCGAAAAGCGATTTTTTGATAAATGAACTTTCTTGCAGAAAAAGAGGAAGAAACAGCTGAAGATGATGACGTCCTCAAGGATCCGAACTAGTGTGTCCATTTCAATAGAGTGCAAATAAGAGTGGAAGCCGCCGATAATTCTGATATGGATGACGGTGTTGATGATGATGATGATGAGAAGGGGGATAAAAATAAAGTGGACGTCTCTGGAGAATACAATGAGTGGTCAGAGAGACCAATTTGGATGGGAAGAAAAAGAAAAAGAAGAAGCAGAAAAAGACGGCGTTCGTTCACGAATTGAGAATCTAAACAAACAATTACGGATTCTAGTGACTGCGTCAAGTGGTGTCTCATCAAACATCACTAAAAAAAGCTTTAAGACGGAGGAAAAAAGTTTAGTTTACAATTCGGAAAAACGATTGAAATTGTGTTTATATCATAAAGTTCTAGATTCAATAATACTTCAAATTGGGTCTAGATTCTCTAGATTTCTAGTTCAACAGGTACAATTGAAGTAACTCTCCCGCTTTCTAGATCAACCTAAATATATTTCCTAAAAATTTTTCAAAATGCAGTTCAAGAATAAGAGAAGACATGTATAATTTAGTTTCTTCTGATCATCTCAAAATGTCTCGTTGCCATGACAAGGAGCTTTATTTTCAAAAACACAATCTATGAGAAAACGGAAAACTTTATAATTAAAATGATGTAGTTTTCTCATGTTCTATAACACGAAATGATCTGAAAGCGGAAGAAAAAAAGGGGAAGTAAGGTGTGGGTGAATATTGGGAGATTATATATTAAAAAAAGAAATAATCCTGTTCATTTTAAATTTATTAGGGTGGAAAGAAAGTTTTTGTGCAATTTTGATTTTGATTTTATTCGAACAAGAAACATTACCAGGCTCTGATTTGTTGATTATTTTTGAACTAGTAATACTACTGTTTGATATCCAAAATTAGGGGTTCCCTCTTTCAAAACGCGAATGGCTAGAACTGAAAGCATAAAGTGGTCAATTTTTCGACTGTAGAGTGAATTTGGACCCCTTGTTCCTTTAGACGTAGATCATGTTGCGAGAAAAATTAAATGAAGAAAAGCCATTATTTAGGGAGTTTGAAGGCCAAAGAAGAACAATCTACTTAAACTTAGTCAAGAGATATTTTATGACTTTCGCAACATGAAGTCAGTTTTGAGATAGGAAAAATGTGAAAAATTTGGGATAGTGTTCGCGGTCAAAATTTTTCGCCACTCCAAGATTGTTCTGGAAGGTTTTCATGCTGCTATAGGTAGGTACTGTTGCTTATGACATTTCACAAAAAGATTGGAATCGACCCTCTTGCGTGAGCTATCACTACGGCTAAAAAGTAATTTTTTGTTATTCTGTATATATCTCAAAATTTTTCAACTGAGCAAATTTATGTCTGTTATGGGTTTTGTAAAAGACAATGTCCTTTATAAAACCCGCCATAAGTCAAGTGTCATCGGATAATAAGAAGTAAGAAATTGATGAAAATTACAGAGCCTTTCGAAAGCCTTTGGAACACGAGCCTAGTATTAACAGGATAGGGGCGAGCAAAGGGTCTGGATCTCATTACCAGATGTTTTGACTCTTTATATACAATTTACAATTACCCTTTTGTCAATGCTCCTTGTCATTCTCAAATGAGAGTAAAATCAAAAATGCACAAAAACTTTCTTTCCACCCTAATATCTTCATCAGCTTAGAAATAGAATATGACGACAACGAAGACGAAGCAAAAAAAAGAAAAAACTTTCTTTTTTTTTCTTTTTTTTTTATATAAAAAAAACCGACGAGTAAATCTGGCTAATGGTGTGTCGCGAATATAGAGAGATGGAGAGAATTAGAGAGCACACTGATTTCAGATGGAGCAGAGAATAGCGGCTCTCGCGCCTTATTTAAGCCTGCGAGGTCTGCGACAACGGAGAAGAAGGCGACGACGACGACTACACACGCAACGACGATATTTGAATACACGGGCAGGCAAAGGCATGGAGAAGCAGTAGAAGACGTCGACGACGATGGAAAAGAAGCGGGAAAACAGACAACGAGGGAGAAGTTGGGGCTCTCTTTTCCTTTTCCCAAAAACCGGGAGCTCTAGAAAAGGATACATGGAAAGAAGCGGAAAGGAAAGGAAAGTCTCTTGAAGATGAAAATGATGATGGAGGCAAAAAATGAATCTAGTCAAGCGAATCAAAAGAACACTTGTCCACGAAAACGACGTCTTCTTCGTCATTGTATTCAGAAGTTTTCCTTCTTCTGGACCTCCGAGGGTCCGTTGTGTTTACTTTGTGCTCCGCCTCTCTCTTGATTATTTACCTTTCTTTCTTTTTCCCGTTTTTCCAATTCAATTCACACCAAAACGTATCGCCTTTCATATGGATCCTTGGCGGGTTTCAAGAAGTCCTAATCGTTATTTTCAAGATGAACAAAAAATAGAGACGAAAATCAAGACAAGAATATTGAAAAAAGAAAAAAGAAGAGAAAAAACTTGTTTGTGTATTGAAAATTTTGATAAATAATTCAAAAAGTGACTGGTGTGTCAAGGGAAAAAAGAAAGCGTATGAATTTGACGGCGATGGAAAAATGAAGAGAAAAAAGAAGAGATCGTCTAGACCCACTCACCGATTCGGAAGTAGTTGTTGGAGTTGGAGAGTTCGGTGGTGATGAAAGAGACTGACTACTTGTAACAGTGTCGCTTCGCACCGCGCATTCATTCTTCAATAGATTATGAATGGAAAAATCAAAAGAAGAGAAGTACTTACCAATGCACCATTCCTTCTTCTCAACACTATTTCAATCTTTTGATGTTGATCGCAACATTCTCTGACAACTGCCGACGCGGCGACGTGAGAAATTTTGTTGAGAAGGCGTCCGTTGATCTCTAGAAGTTCATCTCCGGGTTTGATCGCTAATGGACAAGATGGCCTGACGTTGACAACGAAAACGTTCTGCTTATCACGGTCTCTGGAATAATGAGAAATTTGAAAATAGGGCATGAAGGGACTGTAGGTTTGAATAAACTTTCAAAAGTTTTCAAAAAAAACTCACTTATTTCCAGCTAGAGAGATTCCAAGACCACCATCCGGTCGTTCACAAGCTACTAATACAAGTTCACCACCTTCCGAATCGTATTTCCTTTCTATTTTTCCAGGTGTATAATAGAATTTCGATGGCTCTTCCTCATCGTTTTTAATTTGAAAAGCTGCTGAATCTTCATCAATTCCCATTGATCTCATAGTTTCAGCCAACTTTCCCATTGTATCAAATGATGTTGATGGAGACATTATTGGAGGTTCTTCATCATGATTTTCAGAACTACTAACATCCGATACAATCAATGGAGCTGTCTCATTCGAAGGAGATTTTTTGATGGAATCCTTCTTTTTGATACTTTTAACGCTCTTTTTACTTTCAACTGATATTTGACGTTCTCTTTCCACACTTTTCTCTTTAGATGATATCTTTCTTGGTGGAGGTGTTACTTCTTTCTTTTCTTCTTTTACTTCTTTCACTTCTTCCACACTATCTTCTAATTTTTCATCAACTACTTCTACTTCCACTCTTTCTTCTATTTTCACTTCTTCAACTTTTTCTACAGTCTGATCTGTACTCTTCCTCTTTACAGTATTCTCTCTTTGAATATCCGGCGACGAACATTCTTCTTCTTTACTTTCAGATTCCATTGAGGTAGTGGTTGAAGTGGAAATTGAAGTAGGTGGAAAACTAGTGACTTGTTTCGATGATTGTCCTGTCATCATTGGTTTTAATGGAGTTATCAGAGCAGTTGGTGGTTGCTCATTCACATCATCCGGCCTTGCATTTTCAAATCTCACCGATCCAACAGTTGAGTTTGATGCAGAATTGATCATATTCTGTTGATTAGTATGAAGTGATTGAAGAACAAATCGAACTGGATTTGATGCGTTTTTGATGGCATTCACTGCTTGTTCATGAGTTGCATCTTTCAAATCGACATCATTCACCTGGAAAAAAAACAATACTTGCATGAATGAATCAATCAAAGTGATTAACTTACACTGATAACACGATCTCCCATATTCATTTGTCCACTTCTTCCAGCAGGACTGTTCGGTAGAACACTTTTAATGAATATTCCACATACAGTATTCCCCGTTCCAGGTAATCCTCCTTTCTGGGATACTTCCACTCGTCCTCCAACTATTGATATACCAAATGACTTGTTTGGTTCTCTGACCAGTACAACAGTTCTGGCTTCTCCCCAGTATTTTGATCGAGCTAGTTGTCGAGCCTGAAACAAAAAAGAGCTGGTTTCTATTTTTTTTGTCAAAAAGTCTCACCTGATTCTGAAGACTTTCTGATCCAGTTGAAGGTGTTCTTGAAGTGACACGTGACATACTACTATTCGGTTCACTTGTGTTGTTGAGTGCCTGTGTCTGTAGAGCAACCGACTGCTGACTAATTGAAGTCGTCGTCGATTCGTTGTCTTTTCCTATTGCTTCTGTTGGAGTAGACGTCGTTGCTCCTTCTGCCACATCTTCTTCTCCTTCTTCTACTCCGTCTTCTTCTCTTTTTTCAACAACTTCTTCTTCAACTTCTTGTTGTTCAGGATTCTCTGTTGTCACTTCACCTGCTAATTTGATGCCACTCGGAGAAATCGATGGCGGCACTTGGGATTTGTTTTCCGGAGAAGATGGAGATGACGTGTTCTGCTCTAGTGCCTGTCGAACTTCTTCTTCTGTGCTTAGAATATGAAGTTGAGATGCACGTTGTCCCGAATGATATTCCGCAGAAGTCGTGGATCTGGTTAGAAGAACTTCAGAATCTCGAGGACTCGGTTGGACTGTTGCAGTTGGACTTTTAGGTGGAGAAGAGAGAACTTCAGGTGGTGGAGGTGGAAGAGGTGGAGATTCTGATCGTTCTTCTCGCTGAAATTCAAACATGTAAAACGTTATAATTATATTTCGAAAGTTCAGGGATTACATGATTTTAGTTTTCGATAGACTCTTGAAATTAAGATTTATTCAACTAATTCCGTGACATGGGATTTTACCTCAAGGGCTTCGCAGCTAAACTTGATGACAATTGGTCTTTGTTCAAAGCTTAAGGATTTAAATAAATACTTTGGTAGTTTGAATTCGATCTAAACGTGGTAAAGGTTCCTAAATAACCTTCAAAGATACCTCATTTCTATTTTCGTATTCGACATAAATATATGTTTTTGAAAAGATCTTTGATAGCCAACGTGAATGAAGAATGACGACATATCGCTTAATCTGATCTTCCATCTTAAAAGCATGCCGACTACGGAATACAAAAAACTATACATTCAGTAAAAAATGAGGATTTTATCCATTTAAATGAACCTAAAATCTGGTTGTGCGGCACTCGAAAAGAAAACAGAGAAGGCATTCGAAAATCAATTTTCCGTATTTTCAGCCTATCCCATTTCCATCCATTTTCTCAAATTCGATTACCTTGTGGTTCTTTGTGTTGCTCCAATCCCTTGTTTTGTGCAACACACTCAATTCGATGGTCGCATCAGCAATGGCCTCCTGAAAAACACAATTATTTTGATAATTAGTCAAAAGGGAGTTCTGTTGTGAGGGGATGGGGAAACCTGATAGTAAGGAGCTAAATGGCTTGAAAGTGTGAAAACTGGGGACAAGACAAGACTAACAAAAAAAAACAGGTGAAAAATGAGAAAAGTGATGGCTGAAAGTGAAAAAAAAGAAATAAATCTATTAGCAGGGTGTATGCCAAGAGCAAGAGAGGCGGGGATTTGACAGGGAATGAAGGGGGGAAAGCCTCCTTCGAAGGATTATCAGTCGAAAGAGAAAAAGAAGAAGAAGAAGAGATGACGATAGAGCATTGGACATGCCTCCTTCTTCATCTTTTCCCATCGATTTGCATAGAGAAAAACGGAAAAAAAACGAGAGCTTGAGATATGATTCCACGTCATTTGGATTGGATCAGTGGAGCGAAAGAAGAAGAAAAAAAGAAAAGAAAACGACTCACTTTTATGATCAAGTTGACAAAATCATCAACTTCCACTCCATCAATCAGACGACTCATACGATTTCGAACTTCTTTTTCAGTGCTCTTTGAGCCATCATAACTACTACTTTCCGCTTGATCCAGATTCTGAAAAACAAGAGTTTGTACTAATTATAATGTCCATTCTGAAAATATGTTCCAGACCGGAAATAAGACTCTTGGGTTTTGAATAAAAGTGCTTTGTTAATGCAATTCTACGTATTGCTTTGAACTTTGAAAAACTGGAAAATGGAAACTGAGTGGCCTCACTATAAAGTTTCAGACAGGTGAAATAATATGTAAGAATCTATGCATCAGAGAATAAATTAAAAACCAATATGCCTGTCTTAGATTATAACCAGAGATCATCATCATAAAGTTCAATAAAACTCACTTTAACATGCATAACTTCTGACATTGAATCAGTCATAATCGATGGAGCTTCTGTCTCATCATCAGTCATTTCTGTTTTAGATTGACTCTCTTGTCTCTGCATGAACGGACTACGATAGAATTTAGGGAATACTCTGAAAAATATGAAAAAAGTACAAATGTAAACTCTTCCGCTTCTTTCTCACTTTGGCGAAAGTCGATTAATAATCGGAGAGGACGACTCAGAAGGCCGTTGAAACCTCTCTTTCCAAGTTTTCGCATCCGCTGATGTGATGTATGTGACACTGAAAATGAAGTGAATGATGAGTGAAAGAAAGAAAGAAGAAGTGGTAGTATGAAGGGAAAGAAGCAAAAGAAGAAGAAGAAGAAGAAGAAGAGGCAAATGCTAATTAGTAGTACTAGAAAAGGAAAGCAATGATGAGAGAAAAGAAGAAGGATGGAGCACCTACTTGCAAAAGGTTCCCACTAGATTGGTCCGCTTCAGAATTGCCCGAGCTTGTGAGTTGGTCACATTCCGTAATGATTCTGTATTGATCTTCGTTATGAAATCTCCGACCTGAAAGTTAAAAAATTGAAGTCAGGTGGCGATGTAATTCTGACTATTTTCGTCTTAAAACCAAAAGGGAGTTGAGCTGGAAAAATTGTAAAATTTTGCACTTATTATAGTTTTTGAACCCGCAAACTAGAGTTTGCAACAACGATTTCTCAAGAATCGTAGCTTCCAGTATCAGTTTTCAGTTTTTTTTTATCTACACTTTTTCCAATCAACTGGACAAGGCATTGTGAATTGATTCTCACCTGAATTCTTCCATCCAATGCCACCGCCTTCTTTCCACATATACTTTTCACAACACACCCGTTGACACCCTTGTCTTTATCACCATCTAACACGATTCCTAATGGAAGTGCTCCTTTTTGAAGCTTCACAGTTCTTTCAAGATGAGTGGGTAGAAAAACGACATCGTATGCCCAGGATCCTCTGAAAAAACCTCATTTTAGTTTCATTTTCAAGATTAAAAAATACCTCAATGAAATCGGAGATCCACATGGAGAAACAGATCTTGTCGAACATGGAGACCAAGATGTCATTGAAAATTCCGACTGAAAATAAAAGTATTATATTTTGAGAAGAGATAAAATAATGAAAAATGGGAGATATATATCACGTTGGTCGGAAGTTAGTAGTCATTTCAAATCGGGAGCCACATCTCTTTTTCTCTTCACTAATCCGGAAATCGGACTAAATCTTTTGCGCTAAAACGAGATAAGAGAGATAAGTGTATCAGTGAGTGAGTGTTAGTTGTGAACTTTAGGTGATTTGTATAAATATATTAGTGGTTCAATATTTGGAAAAAAAGCGAAAGAAAAATAGAAGTGAGAAGTGAGAAGAAATGAAACATACGCCGTCGATACTCCGTTCGCTTCGTGCTGCCGACGGACTTCTTGATGGATAATAGCCCTGAAATAATGGACAAAACGACGGTGTGAAAGAGAAAAAACGGCCAGAAAAATACACATTGTTTTTTTTTCTAAAAAGAAATGAAGACTTCTGAGCCAGAGTTGGAGCACGAAAAGCATGGACCAACTGGATAGAATTAGGCAAAGAAGGAGAAGAAAGAAGTAGAAAAAGAGCATAAAAAAGAAGAAGAATATTCTCACAATTGAAGATTCTTTGTCATCAAAAAAAGCAAGAACTTGTTGAAAAAAGGGTGCTCTTGATTTCAGTTTCTATCGTTGATTCGATTTTTTCTTCACAAGACACTTTTTTTGAAAGTTTTCATGGGATTTGGGGTGTCGCAAAAAACTCTTTCTTGATCGAAAACAATTTCTGTAGATATTTTGATCCTGTATTCGTAGAAATTTTGAGAAAAGAGTATAAAAAGTGGGAAAAAAGCGAGAGAAGCGCACACATTTAGTTTCTCAGCCATAAAAATGAATTTTTCAAAAAAGTAAACTTGAGAAAGACTCACTTGAGGATGAAGTTTTCTGTATTGTTCAGCTGTTCCAATCCAGACAGTTTCCTGACTTGATGTGGTCCCAGAAATCTGAAAGTTAGATTTTTTTTTATGAGTGGGAGGAAGTTTAAGACTAGATGGGTTTGATACATTTCAGCTTCGTTTTAGTCGAAATATGATCGAAAAACAGTTAACAAATAAAGATCAAACATTTTCGAATCAACTTCGGATGATTTTAGATGCCATTCTAATAGGGATAATAACAAATAATTTGTTCAAAATATAAATATACTCCTAATGTTTTGAAATCTTCAAAAACTTACATATCTCCTTCGTCCTCGCGGGCTTCTTCCTCTTGCCAACAATCTTTCGCTTCTGGAGCAAAGTGGTGAGTGTGAGGTGAATTGTGACTGAAATATTCAGAAAATGGTAGTTGAAACGAAAAAATTTCTGGATCTATATCTAGACAATAACATTACTAGTAATATAGAGAATTTCTGAGAGAGAAAGAGCACCGAATAGAAGAAAAAAGAGATTATATATGCAACACGCATTCATCCGCAAAATTCTGGAAGGAAATCGAAAAGAGTTGAGACGCAGACTAAACAAAAAATGACATGAATTTTGATGGGAAATTTGTTTTTTGTTGTTGTAAGTAATTGGAGAAAACATTCGGAAAGAAACTAAAAAGTTTGATTTCTGGTTAGTTAGAATTCCAAAGAATAGTTCTCTATTCTTCTTCTTCTCATCATAAGAAAAAAAATTCGAAGAAAACAAAAAATTGGACCGAAAAGAAAATAAAAGATATTAAAAAAGGGAAAAAGAGCAAGAAGCCACGAAAGAAAAGGACCCGATATTTAAGATAAATTAGCGAATATATTCGAATGGGGACTCCTTTTTCCTTTTCTTCGAGGTGCTCTTCTTCTCTTTTCAACGTCTTCTTCTTCTTTTCTCACACGTCGTCTGCGTGTAAATAAGAAAACGAGCGACCGACGAATACGGAAAAAGATGAGGACATCGAAAGGACGGGGGTGCTTCTCCTCTTCATATCAAATAAACCGATGGATAAATACTAAAGAGAATTAGACAAGAAGTAAGAGAAGACCTCCACGATGGTTGCTTACTCAGCTAATTCTCAAATTCTGAGAAGATGTACAAATACAAATTTGAGGAGAAATAAGGAGGGAATATGCTCAGTTTTCAATTTTATGTTGTGATTGAAAGTGACTTGATTTTAGAAAACCAAATAGGAATAAATTGGTTTGTCTGGATTCAGAAATTGACATGACATTCAAAACGAAAAATCTGGATTCTATAATTGAGGATAATCGTGGGAAATGAATTCTAGAAGTTTGGTCGTTTCGTATCCAATTGAGGAAATCCAAGGAGTTTAGGATTGTTGAAAAAACAAAAAGCATGTTATGTCGATCCAGACCGACTGAATTCAAGGGAAAACTCCTGTACCGTACTTTATTGTGATTTTCGGGCTTAGTCTAACTTTGGTCAAACTGAACAATGAAGTACTTTCTGTGAATCTTTGCAAAACGAAAATCTCATATTTAAACCTATTAACCAATTTTCCGAAGCCATAAATATAATATTCAGTAATCAATTGCAAATCTGTTCTCTAAAATCAAGAAACATTTCTAAATGCATCTATTCATGTTCAATTGAACAACCTTTTAGAGTAATAGCCTCCAAAAGAAAGTGTCATGTCAAATCGGAAATGAGTCGGAAACCGATCTAGGTTAACGGGAAAGACGCGGGAGGAGATTCAACATCACATTTCCTTTCTTGCTCTTCAGATGAAGGGAAAAGTACGAAGAAGACGTTGAAAGGAGTAGAGAAAGGAGAAGAAGAAGACGTAGTAAACAATTAGAGAAAACGACAACGTTCAGAGCACTTGGCTCTCCTCTGCGAAAAAAGTTATGTGCTCTGCTCTTTTCTCTCTTCTTTGGAAAGGACCCATACCCATTCTCCCCCTTTTTTGCTTCGAGACAAGCAAAAAGTCATTGACAGAAAAGAAAAAGAGGGAGAATACATACTACGGAATACGTTATGAAGAGCAGTTGAAATAGAAAAGAAAAAAGGAGATTGGACGAATGTTTGGCTTCCCGCGCGGGGGTTCTTTTATAGAAACGTATCACACATATTGTATATTTTCGAACGTTATAGACTAGGAAAAGTGAGTCATGAAAAAAAGGGGAAAAGTGATATCAAAATAAAAGAAATTGAAAGAAAATATACCTGATCCACTGGGATTGGTTTTGCGATTCCTAATCGAACAGGTCCCATTCGAGCAGCTTTCAATACGGCAACGGCTCGTTCAAGACTGAAAAAGATCAGTATGAACCGGTTCATAAAGTTGTCTTTTAGTTAGCGGAAAACTCTAATAGTGTTACATGCAACTATATTTCTGAAAATGATCCAAAGACGTTGTATAAGCAGACGTCCCATAGATAAAAAACATCAACTTCTCTTGCTCACCTGCTATTTGATAAATCATGATTGTTGACAAACAATAAACGATCCCCTGGAACAATTCTACCATCTGCTTGTGCTACTCCTCCCGGAACAAGAGATTGAACTACGATGACGCTTTCGTCTTGATGTGTTGGATCCTGATAAGAATATGATTCATCTTTCTCCTTCTTTGACACAAAGCTAGGCGCAAAATCAAAAACCAAACTCACCTTATAATCTACAATTGAAAATCCTAATCCTCGAGAATCTTTGCATAAATAAATAACCAAAGGAACACAGTTCCAAACTGCCAATCCATGAAAATTCTCTAATGATTTCGATCGTAATCTGCGAGAAACTCTTTGTAAAAGATGTGTTGTTTCGGCTCTTGTTGATGTTAAATCTAGATCTGATTTGGCTTTTACAACGGTTTCTTGATTTGCAGCTAGAAACGGAAACGATAGTGGAAGTTGTTTTTCATACGTTGTTGGTTCAAAGACGTGCAGTTGTTGAGATCTAAAACAATGTAGTTTGTCCAGTAGGAATCCATAAACTGGTACAACCTATGTTATCAATGACGTTTCTTAGAAGTTCATTGGTAATAATCAAACAGACAACAACTCACCTTCTAGCAACAATCAACGTAACTGGAGCTCCAGAATGCACCGCCCTTGTCAACGCTTGTCTTACTGTAACATGTGATTCTCCATATAATGGAGAATGATTCACTTGAAGTAATTCATCTCCAGCATGTAATAATCCTGTTTTCGCCACGGGTCCATTCTGTCGAATCGATTCAATATAATGGTGTGGACATAATTGAGCTCCATTAAGTACATCTACAGTACCTTCTAATGATATTCCAAGTCCTCCATCAACTGATTGTCTATCTGGTTTCACTACGGCAGCCACAATTTCAATATCATCTCCTATTCGAGTTTTCCACTCTTTCACTAAATCGGGATTCGATAGTTTAACATCAATCACTTGAGTTTCTGTCTCTTGTTGTTGAAGCATTTTGAGGCATTGAGCTTGAGGAGAATTTTGAGGAAATCGAACTAATTTCAATTGTACTTGATCTCCTGATTTCACTAGGGTTCGAACACTATCCGCGTGGGACATGTGCTCCAAAGTTGTTCCGTTGACCTAGAAAACGTTTGATTTGAGACTTTTTTTCATTTTGAAGACTATTTTAGGACATAATGAAGACCTATTTCACTAGAACCCAGGGTATACCAAATACCGTAACCTGGAAATCTTACCTCTAAAATGAGGTCGTGCACTTTGATGACTCCACTAGAAGAAGCTGCTGAGCGTGGAACCAACGACTTCACAAAGATGCCACCGATTTCTTCTGCAAATACCTCAACGATTTTGCCTTCTTTAGCATATAATTCGGTTTAGAAGCTTGAGCAGATTCAGAGTATTCACAAGAGGAGGGCCCCCGTCTTCTTCATCTTCTTTTTTCTGCTTCTTCTTCTTTCACGTCTTCTCTTTTTTTTCTACACTGCCCGTTTTCTAGCAGCGTGTCGACTTAAGAAGACGACAAAATGCACTAAATTCGATTTACGGGTTCCCTCGAGCGTCGCGACGGCGCCACACCACAAATTGGCTCTTCTCCAAACTCAACAAGATTTGTATATGTCTATGTGTGGGGCCACCACCTCTTGTGTATCGCTTTTTGTGTTTCGAACCCATCCGACAAAAATGAGAAGAAGGAATGTTGGAAAAAACAAACCTTTCTTGTGAACATATCCAGCTACAGTAATCCCGAGACCAAGAGCTGGATCTCGATGTAATGCCACGTCAATTAACTCGAATTTGGTGGATTCCCAGTTCTCCCGCAAGAATACTGTGAGTGCCTGAAATTAAATTCAGCTGATGATCCGTTATCTGACAGAAATATGATCATTACCATTTCCTGTAGTGATTTGAGTGAAATTCGAGAAGTGATTGAATTGCTATTTCGTTTACTGCTACGACTAACACTAGTTACTATCGAATTTTCGTCTGATTGGCCCGTCTCCACTGTTGGTGATCGAACCATTTCTCCTAGTTCATCTGGAAAGTATAACTATTTTATGGTCAAACTTTGAAGTTTTTCAGAGCAATTTTTGAATAAAACTGAGATTATTGTAGTCTTCCAAAACTTCTCTCAAAACTTGTAAGAAGTATGCCCTTGTAATAGGAGGATTTCAGTGACCTACTTACCTTTACAATCATTCTCTTTTGCTTCTTCTTCTTCATCATCATCTCCTTTTGTCTTCTTACATTCTCCACCTCCACCACCATCTTCCACATCATCACAACTACTTTTCCGTTTATCCCTTCGATTATAATTCGGTGCACAATCACATGGTTTCCTTAAATCTATTGTATCCGGTAAATAGGTTGTGATTTTGATGGGTTGCTCTTTCGACGTTGTTGGCTCTGGCTCTTCTTTCTCTTCTTCAATTGGTACACAACTGATCGATGGTGATATCGTATTCGGCGTCTGATTTGCAGCTGTTGATGGTGCCGAGGTGGCCATCTGAAAGTTGTAGTTCATAGAGTCTGATTACTGTGACCTGGCTCGAAAAAAACTGACTTGTCGCTGGAGAGCCTCCTCGAGCGTCGTGGCACAAAGAGCCGCTTTTGTGGCCAATGTGAAGCACTCTGAAATGATAAATTGATATAAAAAACGTGTTTTAAAATGATGAGAAGTATGGGAGGGGATACAAGAGTAAAAAGAGAAAAAGAAGAAGAAAATGTCCAAATTGAGTTGGATTTGAATTTGTGGCCGGGGTCTCATCCGGGGAGGAAGAGGCAATTCTCGTTTCTCCTGTGTTGCATCATTGCCTCTTCAAACTACTTCATTAACTCTTTTTTGTGTTGATCACCGATTCCAATACAAAACTACTGGAACATTTTCTTTTTTTCTGTCTCCAGAAGTACTTTTTGAATTGAGTAACAAAAAAAAGAGAAGAAAAGAAGTGGTTCTTTCTAAGATTGCCTATCAAAAATGTTGTGGTCGTCGAGTCGAGAATGAAAAAAGTCTATCCAATCGGAATTTTTACGACCCAATTGCACCAACGAGTATACGGCGTTTTGAGTTTCGGAAAAGAAAAAAAACTAGTCACGAATTGGTTGAAGAAATATGGAAAAATTGGGAGAATTTTCTGGAATTGAACTTTTTCGTTTTCTGGGTATTGAAAGTTATCAAAAAAGTTTTAGTTTCTGAAAACGGGTTCCAATAATTTGTGAGATTATCTATGGAGAGAAATTTATGAAGTTGGAAAAGTTCGAATCTCATTGTCATTGGCAGTTTTGATTTTGGCAGAGTTCCAGGGTAAATAGTTGACACCCAGTTCTTTCAATCAGAACAGGTGTGGGTCAGAATAGTTTTTTTCAATTAGAGCTCATTTGCATTTTTCCTTTTTTGAATACTTTAGGGTTTTGGATTTTGTCTAATATTTAGAATCCAAACCTACAGTATTCTAAAACGGAACATACCAACATGGTCTAAATGAAATTAGGAAAAGTTACTACAACTCCTCAACTTTCTACGTTCTCTAACTCAAAGTTGACCCAAAGAATCTTCATAGACTTTTCAAAATCACTGTAACTGAAACTATGAATCTATGAATTGACTTTTATAAGACTTAAACAGAAGAAATTGATATGAAGGTCTTGGATGTGGGGTGAGGTGGGAGAAAAGAGTCGTAGGGTTGGATGGAGTCTCGGGGGTGGGGGCAACTAGCAACTCGGTAACGAATTTAGCCTTAGCCTGGAAAAGGAGCGGGGCAGAAGAAAAACGAGGAATATGGACCCCGCAAAAAAGAGAATGAGATGGGACACAACGGATACACATACACATACGATAGAAGCAAAAAAAAAAAGACAGAGAGACACTCCTCCACACATATACGTGTGTCTCTTCTATATCTCCTGGTGCATTTTGCACAACAAGGTCCACTCGGAGAAAATAAAGATGAAGAAAGTCGAATGGAAGGACACCTTCTTATGGCTTATTCGACTACATTTACATATTCGAAAAAGACTTTTCAATGATATTCTTCTTTTGGAAATACATTTCTTTTTCCCTAATACCTTCTACCTTCTATTCAATTGGAGTACAACTCTACGGGTGAGACATATTTGTATTTTATGAAAGTAAGAGAGTCTAGATGTTCTGGCAGGAACAAGTCTAGAATTGGATTTTAGATAAACTTTTATTAAACTTTGAATCAATGACGTGATTTCTAAAAAAAATCAACATCGAATTTCATACGAAAATGAACGGAAAACTTTCTCTAGAACTTCAAATATCTATTCAAATCTTCCGTCTACTTTAAACGTCTTTTAATCACGAGCTCATTCGAAAATCGGATTTAAATGAGAATATTCTAGAACTAGAATCAAAAAGAATGAACAATTTTCTTCCAGAACGTTTCTTTTTCTTCAAAAAACTCCGTAAATTTTGCAAAATCCCAATGGATCAAAAATGATTGAAGACAGTACTAATGTTATAACAGAACACCTCTAGAGAGCCACAAGTTTTTCGGGAAAACAAATGGGAAAAGAAGACGTGGAAAGAAGACGTTGAAGAAGTGGAAGGCAACAAACTATTCAATATTCCGAAAGCGGTTCAAGAAACGAAATCCCTCTGGGAGGAGCTGAGTTGCTGACAGCTGTTCACGACAACATAAAAAAACACACGAAGACATGTTTCGGGAAGAAAGAAAATATGTGAAAAACATTCAGTCTTCATGACTTTTCTACTTTAAACGAACGAGTTTTATAGCCGAATATTATGAAGGGAAAGAAGAGAGTCTGGGAAGAAAAAAACAAGAAAAAAAGAATAAGAAAAGGATACCTGGTGTGTCGATTGGTTTGTCTGCATAAGCTATCGGACGTCCAACAATCATATCTACAGTAGGATGTTGATGACGAAGAATTGTAGCGACCTGAAAAGGAATGGAGTTTCGATCTGGACTTAGTGAGGTTTTGAATTCTTAGAGTTGGGTTTAGATGTTATCTATGGCAGGCTCTCCGTGAGTTTGACTTTGAGAATTATGGCTCCAACTAAAAGCAATTATTATATTTTTGAAAAAAGAAAAACTGATGCCGTTTTCATGGAGCTACCAAGCTTCAAAGTTTAATTAAGCATTCATTTAAAAGCGAATTTAATTGGCGAATTCTTCGAAAACGTTCCTCTAGTTGATTGAATAAGCTATTATGTTTGTTTTTCCAACCTACATTTTCTTGAAGTCAGTTTTCGATTAAAAACAGTCATAATTTTCAGACAAACTTCAATCAATTTTTAGTATAGACAAGAATGATAATAATGGCTGCCATTTGTTTTTCGATTTAATAACATTTGTATTTTTGTGGGCTCTATTACCCTATCGTCTAGGGAATATATCCCTTTTATCAGATTTTTGTTCAGTCCAATAATATAATTTTATTTTTCAAAAAACTCAAATGAATACCTGTTGACTGCTCATCCCGTGTGTATTAATATTTCCTATTTGTAAAATGTGATCCCCGGGCTGAAGGCGTCCATCTTTATCTGCTGGACTACCGGGTAAGATAGTTTTGACAACGACTCCAGTACTTGTTCCACCGACAATTCCGAATCCGAGACCTCCAGTTTCAGTATCTAGGTGGATTACTTCGACTTGTGTCCAATCACCAGATAACTGAAAGTAGTAGGAATGAAAGAGATAATTTATCGAGGGGGAGTGTCTTTATTTTTTAAATTTCTAATCAGACTATGATAAACACTCTTTATAAACACTTATGCCTGAGAATAAGGTCAAGTGCCGTTATAATAGAGGTATCGTTTCAAATTCATAGTTTTTCCTGGTGTTCATATCTTTCTATTTTTTCAAACTTCCACTAACATTTCCTCTCGAAACCTGATAATTGACTTTGTTGATTGCAAACTTTTTCGTTTTTGGCATTTTTGTGTATTTGAATAAGTTGAAAGAAGAGAAGTTTCTTTTTGAATCCGAATATCTATCAGGGAGGGTGAGATCTGCGGAATGGAAATGATTGATTGATTGGCGAAAATGATGAATGCGGGAACAGAGAAATTGGATGAAAGAAAAGATGGAAAATAGTAGACAATCCACAAATAATATTTAGAAAAAGAGAAAAAGAGAGAGGGAGGTTTTAGTAGGGTCCAAAAGAAAACAGGAAGGAAAGGTGGTAGAAATAACCGGAAAACGAGAAGAAGAAAAAGAAACCATCGGTTTTTTGGAAGAGGAATTCCGATGACGTCTTCTGCAGGAATTTGGAACATTTGCTCACTATTTCATTAAAAATACAGACAGAACAAAAGAAAAGAGAGAAGAAAAAGAAAAAAGGATGACACATGAATCTTTTGCGAAACTTGGAGAACAAGAAGCAGTTAGAAAGGATTCACTCTCTTTTCTGTTGCTTGAAATTCGAGACTTCCCGAACACACTTTAAAAGAAAACGAAGAAGAGTAAAGTGATTGTGAAGAGATTGAGAGGATGAAGATGATGAAGACACGGGCGCCCGAAAGGGACCAGTGTCACAAAGAAAGATGATAAGAGAAGATGAGTGGGTGAGAAGAAAAAGAAGAAGAAGAAGAGGATGAGCAAGGGTCATATCTAGGTGATGAACGTTTTGATATTCGATTCATTGATAGTCTGGAAGCCTTACAACAAGGTTTCAATTGTTATCAAAACTCTTCAGTAAAAATTAGAATGTTAAGACTAGAGCAAGACATTGTTTTAGTGATTACTCTCAATTAGATTTTCAAAATAAACAAAATATTGGTAGACATCGTTCCCTATAATTAGGAATGCTTTTGAAATTTCGTGATATTTGTTGACGATTTACAACTTTGTCTGTACTTTTTTGAAAATAGGTTAAATTTAGATTTCGGTTCTTAAAAACTTTATTGTTATTGTCTAAACTCAAAATGATCCCGAAATCTACTGGTCCTGTTTAAGCTACAAACTATACTTCCGTTAAAAAGTGTGATCACTACAAAGATCGAAAAACTTGAAAAAGTAGACACTTTGAATAATTTCCAGTCTATTCAACGTATCCGTAATAGAAGTTGTCTCTCTTTCCTCAAAAAGGAAGAAATGGAAGAGATGACTGAGGCATATCACTCTAGAAAATCTCTCAAAAAGGAGAACAAAAGTGGGTCTGATTGCAAGAAGCGGCTTGGATTCAAAAACTCTTTTTCTTCTTTCAACTCATTCTTTTTAGTCAAACCAACATCAGAGATAACCCTCAAGAAGCGAAAAAATCTTACCACCATGGGAGTTGCTTCACGAATAACACCGATGACAAGGTGTTGATTTGAATTGATCGATTGACGAACACAAATTTCGAATTCGGATTTTCCTATCGTCTCTGCAAAAATGGGAGAAGTTAGGATAGAAAGGAACGAGGAAAGGTCAGGGAATGGATGGAAGGATGGACTTCTTCAAAGTGCACAAATTGAATAAACGCTGCAGAGTCTAGATGGGGAAGAAGTTCGGAGAATAAAGGGAAAGGCCAATGGATTTATTATGACAATATTAACTTTGTTACGGGAATTCAATTTGACGTTCAAATGGGATGAGCACTACTCTAGAAATCTCGGGGGATCTTTTACCCTAATAGAAGAGCATTTTCAAAAAAACTATTCATTGAGTTAGCCTGGTATTTAAATTTTAACGAAAACGAAAGGTTTTATTGTGTCTTTTTGAAAAGTGTTTTTAAAAATATTTTTTCGTTGGAAACTTTTAGAGAAACTTTTTCACAACTGTTTTTTTAAGACTTTTCTCACTTTTTTGTCATTTTTTAAAGTCATAGTTTCAAAAGACTCACGATTGATATGTATAAATTGAGGAGCTGTCGATGTCGGAGCTCCGTTCGTGTCGGAGACAGTCGATGGTGTAGATGAGCAACCACCAGACGCATCGATGGCAACGATGCAATCTCCAATTCGAAGTTTGCCAGTTGATCTAGAATATGAAGACGTCGTTTGAAGGAACTTGTAGTTTGAGAATATGGCCGTTTTTCGGGAGGGGGTTAGGCGACCGGAAATCGGATATTCTCAAACAAATATTAATAGGAGAGTGATGAAGGAGGCGAGGGTGGAGAGAATGACTATCTGACGACTACAATGGACAGAAGGCCGATACTTTTAAAGGAGGGAAATCCCGAAGAAAAGTAGGAAAAGTTAGAAAAGAGTTGAGAAGAGAATCGGCGACAAAAGAAAAGAAACCGCGTGGGAAAATATATTCAGAAGTGGAGAAAAAGGAGAAGAGCACGAGTTATGTTTTGCTTTGGAAAGTAACACCAAAATCTAATATATAAATGTCAGTAGTTTTTGAGTTATCAGAAAGAATCGAACATTTCTGGCATCATGGTTTCCGAGAAGATCGGAAGAGGGGCTCAGTTTAAACTTTTTCTAGTATACCTCTTTTGGAAAATTTTTGAAATCAAAAGGAAAGAAGCTGACGGCCAATTGAATTCTTATAACTTATCACAGATAAGATCACGATGACTCTATGGAAAAGTGAATATTTTGATTCTAAAAACTCTTTTATTCAAAAATCTCTAGTATTTCAAAGAACAAAACTTTCGATAAGGACATTTGTAGTGGGATAGAACAATTCTATTCTAGACTTTGTCCCTCTATTTCAATCCTCTTTTTTTCACTAATTGAGAAGCCTATCTCTCTTCGGCTCTAGATCTCAGTATAAAAAGTACAAGAGAAATGAAGAGTTTTTGGTTTTCAATATGAAAAAAAAGTGAACGAAGTGTAAGGGGGCGCAAAAAAAAACGAGAAATTCATGACAAAAAGCACGGGGGGACAGGGGTACGAAGCGGCTCATAATATTGCAGTGTGACGGAGCCAATTCGCTATTTTCAATTGGCTTGCTCTGTCAACTATTTCTATCGTAGAGCAATGCAAAAAAAAGAAGAAAACGAAGACGACGGGATAGACGAAATAATCACAGGGAACACAAGGATTCTAGTCTTGTTTCCATTCGGATCGTTCCTCCATCTTCTCTTCTCTCTATCTTTTCCGAACAAGGCGATTAGCTTCAGAAGGGGGTGGGGACACAGAAGAGAGAAAAGAAAAAAGCCTTTTTTTCTTCTTCTTTTTCTCTCCAGGCGCCTATCTCTTCAACAACTCGTTTGCCGGCTCATTGCTCTAACTAACACCAACACCAATTTCCCCGGGACGACGGAGAAGAAGAAGAAGGGCCTTCAAGGCTTCTAGAATAAGAAGAAGAAGAAGTGAGTAGAGAAAAAGCACTCTGAGAATAAGAAGGAAAAAGAGAAGACGTTAAAAATGACTTTAGAGAAGGAAGGAAAGAAATAAACCCATTTTTTAGTCCCTTCTCGTCACTTCATTAATAATCGAGTTCAGGCTGATCTAGACTCTTTGAGAAGGAGAAGAAGAAGAGAGAGAAACTCCTTACGAAAACTCAATAAACTTTTACCCTCTTCACTCAATTTTCCCTTATTTTCTATTTTCAAAAGAGATGCAATCTGGGTGGTGGTAAAGTAGGAGAAGGAGTTAGGGACTACAAAAAGTACATGTTTTTGCAAGAAGTTATTTTGAGTAGTTCGTCTATTTTCAGGGCTCAGGGGAGAGAAATGCGGTAGGAGTATCAGTGAAGAAGGTTCTTTTTTTTCTCTTTGCTGATTCTGAATTCAAAGTTCTGATCTTGATAGTTTGATTTATATAAAGCTAGGTTAAAACTAGGTCAGTACGCTTTGATTTTTGATGAAGCTTCATCCTAGAAGTCCATCAAAACAGTAGAACCTCTAATTATGAATCTTCGGCTTTCGATGCGGCCTTAAAAACTGGTTATTTTGCAGAGGACGTGAATAAATCTAGGATCTATGCTGAACTTTTAGAGGGATCCGACTTACATTCAGAATTTACTAGGAAACTGGTGGAAGTTATTCGAATCAGAAACCTGGACGCCAGAACCTTCAATACTGCATTTTATTGTTCCAGCGTCATCTGGTTCAGAATTTCTGAATTTCCTTACTGGCAGGATGGTTAGAATAAAGAATCTAAAAGACGTGGAATCCATCAGATGTTCTAGATCTGAGAAGACTAAACTAAAATAAACTCTCAGTTTCTGAATATATTCTCCAAAAGCACTAAAGATCAGAATCTCGAATGGAAGAAGCAGGAAAGGGATACGTTTTAGTCGATTAGCTGCTCCTGGAGCCAAAAGGTCTCTGTCTCTCTCTATCTCTTTTTTTGGAGTGCCTTCTTCTTCTTTTCCTGCAAAAAAGAAGAGAGAGAGAGAGAGGGCGGACGGAACGGAACACCGCATGAATAGTTGAAAATCGAGAAGCACGAAAAAAAAGAAGCATGAAAACCGAAATTGAGACATACAACCACTACAAGGAGACATCGTCGGGGTCTTCTGCTTCTTCTTCTTTTTCTCGTTTTTGCATTCTATGACAAGACGTCTCGCTTTCCTATTTTTCCCCAGTTTCCTGCATTCTTTTGTCTTTTTTCTCCTTTTTTTCTATTCCGATGAGTTTTTATTGCTCACGGAGAGAAGGAAAAAGACCTTCTTCCCGTCGACAAATTGATGTGTGCTATCATCAAAATGAAGACGTCATCTAAGGAGACGAAGAAGAAAAGGAACTCACCGATTCTTGACGTCTTTCGGACCGACAACCAGCAGACGAGATGTCTTTTCTTTTGTTTCTAGGACTACCGGATCGACCTTCTTTGCATCCAAGTAGACGAAAAGAAGCTTCTGAAATTTAGTGATGAAGTGAGTTGTTTTCTTTTTGAAATTTGATAAAGAAATATTATGAAGTCATGAAAGTTTATGGTAACAAAATACGAAACTTTCAAAATTCGATTCCAAAACCTTTGTGATCTAGTATGAATTTGGAGAAAACATGTATTCAAGTTGAACAATATTACAGTCCTTAAGAAAGTTTGTTTTTCAAAAAAGAAACTATTCAAAAAATCATAAACTTGAACTTTTCTCAATAACTTTGATATTTTGAATAAAATCTGATTAAAAGGTGAAACCAAAGTTCTTGATACTTTTCTAAGCAGGTTCAACTCTATTGCAGGTCTCCAGTATTATTCCTCATGCAAAGAAATATCTGTTTTCATAGTTTACAAGCATTTTTAATTAAAAAAAAGAATACCTGATTGGGTTTAAGATTCTTTCTGATCTCACTGCTTTCAATCCGTTTGCTGAGTTCGACGACTCGTTTCTCCGCAGAGCCTGAATTCAGAATGAAAAAAAAAACAATGAATTTCTGAAGGGAAATGAGTCGTAAAAATTGAACGATGACGATTGAAAGAATAAAAAAGAACTCACTATTCCTACGATTATCTGATTTGAAGACTTCCTGAGAAGATGTTGGCTGAAAAATGAGAAGTTTTTTGTGAGTCAGAGGAAGCGATGTGGGTGGCAAAGAAATTTCGTAAGTATTTGCAGCTGCATTTCTTAGAACCATTTTCAGAGTTGCATGATGTTTTACTGAGTCAGCTGTTCTGGTAAGACTATTTTCCAAACGACAACATAAAACTGTAACCAATAATACTTTTTTTTGAAAGAAACCATCAATCAGGACAATCTGAATAAATGTACTCCACAACATAAAAAGACTTTCCAAAAAAGACGTTCTGAAAACTAAAAATATAAACACTGACTGACCTGATGTGATAGTTGTTTGAAGAGTGGATCCCGTAGGATTCTCTCAATTCTCTCAATATCTTCCTTGACGTCACCACCTTCTTTTCTCGATTTCAATTCTCGCAACACTTCACGTATCCGTTCTTCCTCTACAACATGTTCCTTTTCTTTTTCTTCTACTTTTCCAACAGATAAAAAAGTTACTTACCGGATTGAAACGGCATCGGCCATAGGGCTGGCGTGCTGCCTGTTGAGCACCTGAAAATGGAATTAGATGAAATTGAATAGAAGTTTTAAATTCAGAAGAAACGGTGACTTCTTCTTCTTCTTCTTCTTTTCCATGGGAGCCAAGAGAAGAAGAAGAATATTTGTTACACACACACACACGGTCGCAAAAACAATAGATTTAGAGAGACTGAAGAGGGTCCCCTGCTGGTGCTCCACTGGTCCACAACACATGCTTTATGAGAGAAAGAAAAAGAAGAAGAAAGTCTTTGTGTTGTGACAGTTTGTTTTTACACATACGTCTTGAGGTACATGAAATTGGAACCAAAAAGAAATAACTTTTAATCACTTTTCCGAGTTGATTTGTGTGGTCTATTCTATTCCGGAAGAGAAGTAGATGATGGTTGGTTGATCTTTTTTTGAAGAGAAAAGATGAGGAAGGATGACTTTGAAGTGTAAAGTGTGAGAACTTCTTTGTGGGCTCACAGAGCACTTTTGAGATATCTAATGGGAACAACGTGATAAATGAGGAAACATTAGTGAGGTGATTGTGGGATGGTTAGAAAAATCTAGAGCTTTTGGAAGAATCAAGAGGTACAAAGTGAACAAAATGTGACTCTAGAGCAATTTGCTCATAAAAACTGAAGTAGGGAAACGCTCACATAGTAACAAGAGTTTTGAAAGAGATTTCATCTACTTCACAAGATCAGGAATACAAAAAATGTACTTCGGAAGTTTCGAAGAAGACTTCTGATTTATCGTTTTAGGAAACTCTGCACAATGTGGTATTGTAGAACTGATTTCATTCTTCAGCTATACCACGAGCATGGCAACCGAAACATAACTTATTTCTTTAATTGCCCTTATAAAAGAGGTTTTTTTGCATTGTGCTCATTGATCCAAGGTTTGAAACCAATTATGTTTAGGATCGGGATTTCGTTTCTGCAATATTGAAGCTTTACAACAAAAACCATATTTTGATTAATTTCAAAACAGATTTCGAGAATTGGAATCCGTAACATTCAATAGTGAGTTATTGGGATATCTTATTGAAAATTTGTTCAAACTACAGTAATCCTAGACTTCCAAGTTAGCTTTTTCGAGAAAAAGAAAAAACCAGAAACAATCAAATCGATAAGATAAGACGATGATAGATATCAGAAATGAAAATGTCTTTATGAAACTCTTCATCTTCTCATTTCTTCTCCCATTTCTCAATTTTTCAATGGCTCTTTTGATAGTGAAATATAGTGTGTGATCGGAAGAGACTAAAAAGAAATTTGATAGACAAGTGAGCTTTACGGAGAGCTCAGATCGTTCGGGCGGGAAGTGTCAGTTTTCGTCGAAATAAAAAATGGGAAAAGAGAAAATTGGAAACCAAAATTACAAATCGCATATTCGGAAGAAGGTTGAAAAGTGAGAAATGGGCGGAAATTTGAAATTGAAAGGAACGAGAAAAAGAACGACTTGGGAGTGTTTTGTGGAAGCAAAAGGGAACAATAAATATTTTTTGGGAAGAGGATTAGAAACGAAAGAAGAACCAAAAAAAGATGAAAAAGTAGAAGAAAAGGAGAAGAAGCGGTCGAAAAACGAAAGAAAGAATAAACACTCACTTGCTCCTCATAATAGTAAAAGAGGATTTAAAATTTTAAATTTTTCATTTATATATAGCGGATGTCTAGAAGTTTTGAAACAAAGCAATTTTTATGAAACTAAAGACTTTTTGAGCTAACTAGAAGTACATTTTTGATTATAATAAAATTGTTTATCAGATTATTAGATTCTTGTCATAGTTAATGTAAAACTCAGAAATTCATGTTGTATTCTGTGCCACTTCTTCAATTATACACGCAAATTGTTAGGTATTATCGGATTCAAAAATTTTCTACTTCTACAGTCCATGAAGCTTCTCACAAGAATCAGGTGTTCCGTAGCTCTCCGTAGACTACGGTAAAGATGTCAGTGAGTCAACGACTCTCGGAGAAGAAGAATCATAAAATATGGAAGTAAATCACAAATGAAAAAAACTGGAATCGAGAAGGACAAAAGTGTCTCCCGGAGTGCGAATGTGATGCATTTGTGTGTATATCTGCGTGTGTGTTTGTGCGTTTGGATAATTGAGCTATCGTCTTGCGTCTGGAGAAGAAAAGAGAAGAAGAAGAAGCAGAAGGAGGAAAAAAAGGAAAGAAAAGAAAAGACGGAGGAGCCGGAGGAAGAAGAAGAAGTCGAAATAGAAGAAGAAGAGTAGGCGTGTATCTTCTGAAGAAGACCAGATTTATCCGATTGATACGGATGAGAAACACTGTCGACGCTTCTGTTTTTGTACTTTTGCATCGAGATGAGGGAGCTTGGAATACCAGAGGTTTCTGTAGGGAATCAGATCTTCTCATGAGAGCAGAACTGTCTTTTAGTTTTTCGAATTTTATTTGATTTAGAGAATAGATAAACATTCATTAAGACTAAAGATGGTACAATTTTTACTATTTGATTCCGATTCTTCCGGCTTGGGGAATCCCAGAAAGCAAATAAGTCTGCGAACAATATAACAGCTGAATACAGTATCAGGGTTTTGAAGGGAACCTTCTAAACCAAACGAAAACCTCTACTTTCGAATTCTAGCTTGCTAGAAATTTCCGGATTTCAAAAAACTAAAAAATATACGCCATCCCTGAGGTACCATAGTATTTGTCGAAAATCTCTAGAATTTTCAAATCATTTTCATCCGTTCCACCCGCAAAAAAAGGAGGTGTTCTTCATCTCCCAAGAGGACATTCTTTTCTACGTCTACTTCCGAAACGGATGTAACATTGAGACGTCTATTGAGAGCCAACTTGTCTCTTTTTGTGCCACCACACCAGTCTTCCTATGCACTTTTTTCCCACCAAATAGCCACTTGGCACTCCTATTTGTATAGGAAACAGAGAAGAAAAAAGAAGAAGGAGGATCCTTTCTTTTTGACTAAACTTTGACTTCGTTTACTTTCATCTTTAGAGAATAAAGTCCTATTTGATATGTAGGGAAACTAAGAAGTGGTAGAAAAGAAAAAAGAAGAAGAAGTGTATTAGAAGAACAACATATGTGTGGTAGTTGTGAGGGTATGCACCATCACAAAGAAACATGGAATGAAGAAGAAAAAAAACGAAAAAAAGAAGAAGATGAGGAGGAGGAGAAGGAAGGAAGGAGAAGTATAGGGAGGAGAAGATGCATAATTAGAAGCCGAGTCTTCTGCACACCAAAAACGGAAAACTGGAGGAGGGTCCAACAATATTTATGCATATGGAAACTAAAAGAGCACATATAAGCATCTCTTACCTTCTTTCGGTTTTATCGTCTGGAATTTCATTGATCATCCGATGATGTAGTTCGACTCCTGAAATTATGAATAAGTTCGATCAGATCAGAACAGGTAAAGAATCAACTAAGGTAAGAAAGTATGAAATATTTGAAAGCTGCATAAGTTATTCTGTCAAACTGTTCCATTTGTTCAATTAAAATCTAAAGAAAGAACAGAAATCTTCAAAATAAAATAAAAAGTGAAATCAATGGCTATGTTTTTTGCCTTTGGAATCAGATATACTAATGTGTGGTTCAAGAAGAGCTAAGAAGAATGCAAGTGTGAGCAAAGACGTGCCCATCTTCCTCCGATATCGAATCTCCTGGGGCCATCTGAATTTTCAAGCTCCTCCTCTTTTCTGCACTAATTCCTTTGTCTTCAATTGTCCTTTTGTTCAACAAACACGTTTCTCAGCTTTTGTAATGAATGGGTCTTGATGAAAAGGTATTCGGCCAATCCTTCCTTTTTTCATATTCGAATTCTGTAAATTCTGCCGAGATCTTTCTACTAAACTTCTGTTCTAGAAGCTAAATGATACGTATTGAATATATTTTTTCAATGTCTTGCCTGTTCAATAGGATATGCTTTCATTTTAACCCTATCATATTTTCTAACAAGAATAAAATTTAAATAAAAAGGTAATCGTGAAGTTGTTGCCTGGAGCCAGCTATATATTTACAGTTGACAACCGGCAAAAGGATAAGAATGACGTACAAGTGATTTCGGGGGGAAAAATATAAGGAGGGGCAGTCAGGAGATAGGTCGATAAACAAGGGGAAGACAGGAGAAAAAATGATGGTAGGGACGGGAAAAACGAAAAGAAAGCACCTACGGTAAACGGTAAATCTGTATGATACAAAGCATATGCGGTGGTGACAATAAAGACGGACGAAAAAGGAAACTACGGAAAGGAACATGAAATCAAAACAATAAAAAAGAAAAGGGAATAAAAGTGGAAGCAACAAAGCTGAACTTGGGCACAAGAAATGATTGAAACCCTTAATGTCTAGAGAGGAATGAATGAAAAGAACACAAATGGATAAGCGACAAAACGGGAAGACATAACGCACACGGGAATTATTTCATTCAGTCAATGATCACGTTGTATAGGATTATCTAACGAGAAGCGAATACAGTGGCGAGGTTTAGAGGTCGGTAACACGATGGGATGATGTTCTCGACCGAGGAAGCTCCTTCTCCGAATGAGCCACTCCATTCGTTTGCCGTCTTATTGACGTGTTCCGTGAGAGGCTCGTGCCACCGAGAAACGTTGATGAGGTGAGTCGAGCACTGAAATAACTGACGAGACAAGTTATTCAACTTAATATTCAAACTTACCGGATTCCTCGTTTCGGTGTTGATTCCGACTCACTGGTGCACCCAGGCATTCCAACTGATGTCATGTTGGCAAGAGCCGCTGGGTCACACGAAACTCTTGGTGAGGCCATATAGGAGGAATTCTCGTCTGAAACTTCTTCATGTTGATGCTTCAAATAATCGTTTATCTTACTGATTCGTCCCAAATTGTTTCGACTTTGGTTTCTGCTGAAACCGAAAGTGTTAGTCAATGTGAGGTGAGCGTTACTAAAGGCTCTTCGCATCAGACTTTGTGACTGTGGTGGACCCATCAATGTGTCGTTGTGTGACCATTCCTGAAATGTACATTGTTTGAGTTGCAACTTGCATGTTATCTCACATTGCGTGGAGTCCTTTCACTGACCGTAATGTTCATTTGACTGCCGTGTCCATTTTGAGGTTTGGTTCCACAAAGCCTGAAACATAGCCAGTATATAAAAGGCCTACTATCCTCAATTCAGACCCTCTGAAATATCGTAGAGTCATTTCTGATACTTGGGCATCATTTATTTCATTCGCCTCAATTGGATCTTGCTGGAAGAAATATCTCCCACAGTTGCTCATGATTTTCACATGAATATCGTCGAGAAAATCTCGAACCTCTTCACTGTCATTCGACTCGAAGACCGTTTCTGTGTCTCCGCCTTGCTCATCCCGATGAATAAGACACCACACAAACAAGTCTGAAATTTTTTTTTCTATCTACTTGAGAGCGAAGAAAACGAACCTTTTGGTTTCGTCCCTTGCATTTGACTTTGTGCTTCGAGAACTTTTGTGACTTCTTCTGGTGCTCGAATCCTACACGCACTGCGCATTGTACCAAGCTGTATCTGATCGATGTATTTGTACGGTCTTCGTTGCCTGTTGTGGAGACTGGCGAATGAAGCGTGTCTAGCAAGACGTTGCATTGTATTCTTCTCGCTTCGAATTTTTGTTATCTGAAGAACATTTCATGTAATATATGAGGTTAACTAGAGCCTCAAACTAGTACATCATTGGATGAGTGACGAACGCTACGATCTAGTATATCGACTTACAATTAACACATCATGGAATAGGAACAATTTCATCTTGGTAAACTGCTGAAGACGAGTTGATGTACTCGATATTGGTGAAACGACAAGCTCACGTATGAACATTCTGTTAGCCGCGACTAATACAGGCTGAAATTATTATTCAAATATATTTAGACAAGAACTCGGAATTACCGGAACATTTTCAATGTCGGTGAATTTACTCAAGTGAGAAATAAAGTTGTCGTTTTTTTCACGAGTTTTGTTGGCAATTCTGAAAAAAAAGTACGGTTGGAAGTTTTCTATGTGCAGCTCCTACTTTAAAACTTCATCGATACACTTTGCTGCTTCTTCAGCCGTGTGCTTCAGCTTCGAGTCTGATTTTTTTGCTATCTCTCTAAGAAGAAGAACGACACTGGGAAGTCTTTGAACCGGTTTAACCATCAAATCCGTTAGTTTCAGTCTATGAAAGTCTGGATTACTTTCCTTTGCTTTACAAAACGCATGAAATTTAGAGTTCTCTCTGTCTTGCTTGTCGAAAAACCGCTTCACGGTATCGAACGAGTTGAGATATTGAGGATAAGCTTTCTTCATTTCTTCTTTATAGTCAATCCAGATCTGTGAGAAGTCGAGCGTTTTGTCATCGTTCTTCTTTCCGTTGACATTCGATAGCAGGTTATTTGCACTATTGAGAATAGTTGACAAATCTCTATAAATCTTCTCATGAAGTTCGAGAATTGGATCCAGCTTTCCAAACATCATTGCAACGTCAGATTTGGACATGAAGTCGTTTTGTGCTATCTCAGTTTCCAGCGCTTGTTTGAACTGAAAATCAATTATAATTCAGACCGTGATAAATTATCGATCTTACTTTAACGACAAGCTTCAACAGTGATACATAGTTTTTCTCAGTCTCTACCATTTCCATACACACTCTCAATCTTTTTGACGGCTGACGTGGCGATTTGCACATGTTCTCTACATCATCGTTTGAATAAATGTAGTCAGGTGTCATATTTAAAGACGGCCCTTCTCCACTACAATCACGCATTGATGACAAAGATCTCGAGTTGTGAGAACGAATTGACTTTCCAAGAGGACTGTTGACGTTGCTGTTATCAAGAGGTTTTCTGCGTAGAGTTCCAGATGGCAGCGCAAAGTTATCCTCTAATGCACAGCATCCTCTGTGTAAGCTCACCCAAAACCACTGAAAACGAATAATGAATAACAACTCAATCAGATCAAGATTTTTACCTCCTGTGTAACGTGAACTTGATTAGACGTTACTGGTAAAGGTTCGATCTCGTCGTTCACAGGATTGTATACGACGTGCGTTGCTTTCGACGGATCTTCGACATGTATTCCACCGGTATTTTCCAGATTAGCTTTCATATCCTCAACTTCGTTCTTTTTAAAACCATGGAAGTGTAGACTGAGACCTTCGAAAACTCCTAGTCGATGTTTATCTACCTAAAATGGTAACTTTTTAAAGGAAGATGTATCAGAAAGCATACGAATTTGCGATCGAAAACATCAAAGTATGCATCGTCTCGGTTTTCCCAGCACTCTTTGATCCAACCTGAACGCAAGGAAGGAACTCCAAGTAGTGTCATTGACTGAAAAAAGAAGAATTCTGTCAGGCGAAGCGAGTACATATTTTTGTATTTATCATCTGTTTAATGTCGAGGCATAAAATATTGTGTTGTAGCCATGGGGTACCTTTGATTTCTTCTTTACCTGAACTTTAGCGTCAACTTTGGCCGCAATGAAGATATTCGTTCGTTGTACGGTCTGAAATGTTAAAACCTTTTAAATGCAAGTATAAGATTGATTCGAATTTACTCACATCTTTTCTGACACTACCTCCCATGAAATGAACCATCTCGACTAGTTCTCTCTTGTCCTTCACTTCCGATGACAACTTCATTGTGACATTTTTCATCAACTCGCAATAGAGAGGTCGACATGGACGCAAAGCCATGAAATCCTGAAGAGCTTATCAATTTCCGAATTTTATGTGCCTTCACTTACCTGTCCCGTCTCTAATTTATGCTTCAAAACGGCAGGACCCACAATGAGATGTGCACTGACTCCTGAATCTTGATTCTTGGTTAGTGTCTGGTACAAGTCAGATTTGAAGTCTCCACAGAAGAATGTGTATTCGCTCCAATCGGGGCCCAACTCTTCTAAAGAGTCGTAGAAAATTATCTCGATTTTCCTTTTCTGAAAATACGAAAATGATTATGTTCATATGTTTATGAACCAACTTCTTTTTGCTCATCAAGTCTGTCGAAAATAATTCTGTTTTGGTCGTTGATAATATCTCCTTTCCAAACGGCTAACTTTTGAATGCTTCTCGAGCGTTTTTGTGGTGATTGCAACATTGAGACATCCATCTCAACTTGCAATCCAACTTTATCACTGTAATAACATTGCATAATGAACGTGAGAAACGTGTTATTGAGAAAAGAAAACAGAAAGCGATTTAGTCCCATTCAAATCCTCCAGCTGTTCCCGCCGGTTTAAGTGCGACCACGCGCACGCAAAAATGCAGATTTGCGCATGAGAGAGGTCCACTGATCGGGCCGGTTGAATGAGGGACCTCGTTGTTTCTGGATTAAAAGTAAGAGGGAAGCATTTCTGAATGGTTGTGAGATAAAATCGAGGAAAAAGAAATAATACGTTTCTGAGGGTATGCATCAGAAAAGATTGGGAGTACTCACAGTTTTGTGCAGATCCTAAATAAACTTCTATACTCACTATTAGGGGTAGACTGACCGGCCGTTCCACTAGAAACAAAGTTCAATGAGTTTGTACCCAGGTCTCACGTAAATTCTTCCAACAATTTTCGCGTAATAATTCAATGTGTAAAGGGAAATGAAAGTGGAGTATTCTTTTTTTCTTGATTCAATTCTTCAAGATGTTTTTTAAAGCGAAATTCTCTTCCGGTTCAAGCAGATATATAATCTTGAATGCATTTGTGAGATCCACTTTTCTGTAAAATACGTTGATCGATTCTTTCACACACGTCTGTATGATCCCCCTTACTACACAGATGTTACATTCGACATTCACTTTATGAGTCCTGCTGTGATGTTGTTTCGAATACCACGCCTAATAACACCCTAGTGGCCTCCTCACCCTGATCGAAGATAGACCACCAAAAAGTCTATGCCTGTGACGTCACCAGCTGAAGAGGTTGCGCGAATACGATGATTCGAGTCGCTGGACTGACCAGTTGGGTGGCCCTCTGTTGTGGTTCACGGCTGACTGCTACAGCATCTGCTCCGAATATCAATAGTCGCACAAAGACATACGGTTGTCTAGTATAGGCACCTAAATTTCTAACAGTGATTTTATCTCGTGCAGATAATATCCTATTTTGCTTTGCTCCTTAGTTACAAATGAGTAAAAAAAAGATTGGTCCTTCTGTACCGTAACTTCTCTCAAGAAGATTCAAGATCTTATTTCCTAAAACTACTTCCCACGCTTTTATTGAACTACTTCGCTGAACTTGTGAAGCTGACAAATAGACCTTTTTAATGTCTAATGCATTTTCTGTTAGCGCCCATTTTGGATTAAACCATTATTCACACTTTCAAAACTTCCAAAAACAGTACAAACGTCTTCCACTAGATACCTTCGTACCAACCGCGACCCACCCTTTTTGGTCAACCTCCTGGGTAGATCTTACTGTGTCTAGAGACATCTGTCCTCTGCACACTCTGCGGGAAGCACAGTCTATCGCGATTTGGCACAGTGCCAAGTATTTGGGCGGGAACTAGGCCGGCTGTTGCACCATCGTCTAGGATGCCACATGCTTCAGCACACCATTCTGCGTGCGCGCGCGCGTTCAAATCATCTCTAGTACACATACCTCGTCATCTCATCAGTGTTCTACCTGGCACTTGATGCTTACATACGTTCAAATAAGGGCAAGAATAATTTTATACTAACATTTTATTGATGCATGTTCTTGTCATTTGTTTTATGACACTGATGTCTCAAGATCGTGAATTTTGCTGTCAGCACATCTTGTAAAAGCTAAATATTTTCAAGTTTTCTAATTCTTTTACGAAATTATTCAACATTTTCGCTTTAGCGGTGCATTCGTAGCAATACTATTCTTCACAGTCGGTTTTTAAAACTGAGCAATGCCAAAACAGTTCAGTTTCAATTTTCGAAAATTTTCCGCATATCAGCAGTACGCGGTTGTGCGTCGTGGTGAACATTCGTCAATTCATGTTTTGGCGCGAGCATTCAGTTCAAACCAGAACAGTCGTCTACTGTTAAATTTTTTTAATTTTCTTCTTCTCCCTCTCCGCGAAATTTTTCTCAAAATTTAAATTTTATTATCATTAGGAAACTCTAGTCACAAACCTGCGTTATGGTATCATCTCCTCGCAAACAGGCGCCAACAACGCCGAAAAAAATATCTCAAGCAACTCCAACCAAAGCTACAAGAACATCACCACGTAAGAAGGCATGGGCGTCACCAGTAAAAGCTACTGCCAAGTTTCAAAGTGAACTTTTCGTGAGTACCTTTTCGCAAACTAACCTTGAAAACGATTTTTCAGTCTTCGGATGAGTTCGCCGACCTGTCCAACAAGTCGTGGGCTGAAATTACTGAGGAAGATGAAGAGCTTTCGAATAAACTCGAGGCCGAACGTCGTTGCAAGAGTGATTCCAGACGAAAGGGACAACCGAAGAGAGTAGGTTCCTTTTTCTGCAGTTTTGAAACAACGAGCACCTTATAGGCTCTTAACAGTAAAGGAAAGTTTGTTCGCTCTCTTGAGCTGACCAATGAAGTTTTCCAATCAACATCTACTCGACGCTCTGAAAGAAGCAAGTCACGAACACGGAAGGGAAATGTTGTTGTTGAAACAGAAACAGAAGAGGTTATGGAAACCATAGTGTTGGAAACATCATCTGGTCCAATCAGTCGTAAGAGATGTCTTTCAAATGCGTCAACTATCAACGAGGAAGGTTCACCATCGAAGCGTCGTGTGGACACTGGAAAGACGAACCGTAAAGCTCCAAGAAGTCGTCTTTTCAATGGCTCAGACAGCTCCAGTGTGACTAGCAGCCCCTCTCGCAGGGATCATTGGGAAGAACCCACTCTTGGGTGGTGCACGGACGATGCTGTTCTTAAGAGACGCTCAAGGGTATTATATTCTGAAACATCCAGTTTTCAATAGCGTTTTTTTTAAAGGAAGTCGACAGAGCAAAGGAGAAGGCTGTTTATCAACGATACATTTCGGAAGTTCCACTTCGTGATCGTGTCAAAGGGCAACATCCACGCACTCCAAACAAGCTTATCAATTACAGCCGTCGTAGTTGGGACACTCAAGTTAGTTTGATTTGGTGGATTCATATGAAAAAAAGTGGTTTCAGGTAAAGAAATGGAAAAGAAGCTTGTACGAGTACTGTGGAGAAGAACCATCAGAGTCTGTCAATACATCATTCTGTAGCTATTCGGATGACGCTATGAGCGAGTCAGGCGAGAAGGAAGATGATAAGGAGATCGAAAACAGATCAATTCTTGGAAATCTCGAAATTCCAGTGACGGTAACAACATCAACCCCCGCGATCTTACTCAAAAAAATTTTTTTCAGATGCGCCCGGAGGTTGATTCGATGGCTTCTCTTCTTGGAAAGTTCGATGTCGATTCGCAAATGGGCTTAGATGAGAGTACTCTCAAGGCATCAACCAATGCTGATCCATCGGCCCCAACCGATTTCTCGAAGCTGTCCAAGCACTAATGATACTCATTTTTCTCTATCCTGTTTTGGTTTTGAAAACCCATCTTCCTATCTCTCCTCAATTTTCGTCTCTTAATCAGTAATGTTCAATCCGTAATAGAAATAGTACGATGAATGGATATGTGCCTGTTTTATTCCGAACCTTGTCCCATTCTGATCCATTCTTTTTTCTTCGCTTTCCTCGTCTATTGTTATAAACGACCCTCTGAATTATAATTCAACACCTATACTTTTTATAACTATGTTCCCACAGAACTCATTCCAACATTCACCAAATCGTTTGAACTTATTGAAATAAAATTTGTGCTATACCCTTAACCACCAATCGACTGTTGTACCTATTCAAGAGGATTGACAGGATTACAATGAGATTTAAATTTTGAAACGGCGCAGGCAAACCCATTTTTAATTCGATCATTTTTTTCATTTTACATTCAGTCTACAAAATGTTCAAAATTCTCGTAATCGCTTCTTTGGCTCTTGTCGCTTGCGTCAACGCCAACATCGACGCCACTAGTTTTGGTAAGAACTTAGTCAGTTAAATTGGGTATCATCTAATTAAAACATAGGTGCCCCAGCTGATAATCACAAGACCGGCTTCGGTGGTCCAATTCCTGCATCGTCTGGCCTTGCTGGTTTGTAATAATATTCTACTTAGCCATGATAGGTTTCTTGTTCAGACGAAGGACAACAACAACTTCAACTCGTCGATGCAGCCCCACAAGACGAGGGACAACAAAACGTTGCCCACGTTAGAGAAAGTGAGTTCCTGACTCCTATTTTCGAATACAATTCATATTTTTCCAGTGTTCTCAAACGTTTTCAACACCATCAAGACACAACGTGAGCAAGCTGTTGCTGCCAACGCTACAGAAACAGCATGATCGACCGATAATAAAGAAAATAAAATTGTTCATTTAAAAAATACAGACTTAGAAACATATCACATGCGAAATATATATTGACCAGAAATATTATAAGGCAAATGAAGTAATGAGAACTTCAATAAATTATTTTGTACATGATTTTCAATCAAAAGGATTAGTAGACCCTTCAAATGGGTTCTTCGATTCATCGTAACTGTTCTTTTTGCTTCCAGAATCGGAACTGAAGAATGGATTTGTTGATTCATCTTCTTTGCGAGTGGTTGATCTTTGTCGAGATGGGGCCATATTACTTGATGCTGTAGACATTGTCCTGGAGATTGTGTTAATTTCTTCTTCATCGAATGGGTTTGTATTTGTGGATATTCTACCAGATGAACTGAATGGATCTTTTCGTGGCTGAAATATAATATTGTGAAATTATTTAGTCCAGATCATAATTCTACCTCTGACTTCTTTGACTTCTTCTTCTCATCAAACAGTCCTCTTTGTAAGTACATCGCAATTAACTCCATTCCATTAGTGGCTTCAGAGAGTTCTTTTTGGAACTTGGGGTAACTGATTTCTTCATCTCGAGTATTTCCATGAGTCGTCTGGCAGGCTGGGCACTTATCGCTTCCATCCATGTTATATGATTCAAAACAATGTACATGATATGCATGTTTACACAGAAAATGAACAGTTGGTAGTTGTAACGGTGTGTCACATGCCGAACACTTCGTGACTTGCATGATCTGAGCGCTATAAAAAATGATATTTTGTCAGAGATCAACTTCTGATGCACTTACTTGAACTTTAGGGATTCGATGGTTGTATCTAGTTCTCCCATCGTTTTGTTGTTATCTTTGATCGTATTCCTATCCTGTTCGATTATGATCTGTTGCTTCCGGAGCCACGTAACTATGTAATCTTTTACAGCGGAAATCGTTAGATGCTCATTCTTTGCAAGAAGTTCCAGTACAACAAGAGGATGAATCAAATCAGACGCTTCTATTCTGAAAGTGATCTTTTCAAAAAAAGAACGACTATACATGCATTAAGACTAACTCTTCCAATAGTTCGATAATCACTGGTTCATCCTTTGAGGTTGAATTCTTTCCAATGAAAGTTAGAGTATCTAACCATAGTCGTCGCTTTCTGAAAAGAATACATTTCTGAAGTAATGCTAATTTATCTCACTCTTTATGTGGACTATTTTGACACAATCTGATGATAGCATCCAGATCTCCTTTTTTCTGATGATACATCATTAATTCTTTCGACTTGTTACATCGCATCAGAATATGCTCAATAACAGGAGTACAATCGAACAACTGAGCCATTTGAAGTACCATATCCTCGTTCTTTTCATTAATGTGCTTGTAAATCTCTTGATTCAACTGCTCTTCTGTCCATTCCTTCGTTTTGAAATTTCTCATGTGATACTCGAGAATCAGAATTACGAAATGATCGAGTTCTTCGCCGTTGGTCTGACTTAGAACATAGCTAAGGAATACTTGTGATGCTTCCATATCACCCATGAAGATGTCGAAAAGTCGCATGAAATTGTTTTTCGAATCTTTATTCTCTCGAATTTTCTCCCACAGCATGCGCATCAGATCTTCTTTGGCGTGAACTAGAAGATCTCTTCCATACTTCCCAGCCATTTCAATAACATTTTCAATCGGCATTTTAGAAATATATGTCACTCCCATCGTGTATTTGTGCATATGATGAATAATAACATTAAGAGCATCTTCGTGCATTTGAAACTTCGTAGCTAATAATGACGCTTCTGGGAGGTAGTTCCATTTCAAAAGAATCTCAAATACGTCTCTCATTCTTGACGATCTTGAACCATCTGTGATCTTGTTAACGAATTCCATCAATTTCTTTTTTTCTCCTTGTTTTGCATAAGCATTCATCAGAATCTTTGTCTGATGTTCATTGTCTTTTCTAGCATCGTGCAAACATTCCAGATAGATACAGAGTTCTTTGATTTTTGAGCTATCCAAATACCGTTTCATGACGTAAGATGGTTCAAGCATTCCAATCGTTTCCTTATATTGATGAATAGCGTTTTCGTAGTCTCCTTTTCCATAAAGATAGTCTCCATATTTAGCGTGAATTCCTTTCAGATAATCTGCACCATCTTTACTATTTTTTGCAATGAGCACGGCCACATCAAACATGTTTTTCTTGACCAAAATATCCAGCTTTGTGGCGAGATTTTTTTCAATCAATTCGGAGAGAAGGCCGTCATGACTAAGAACAAGCATTGTGTTTCCAGCAATGAATAGACGGCATAGATTGGGAAGAGAACAAGAGAATCCAACGTATTGCCCCTTGATGTCGTATACACTCAACATTGTCATGAATTCAGAATCTTTCTCTTTTCTGCAAAAGAAGGATTCATTAAAATATTATCTATGATCCAAACTTACTGGATTAGTGAATGATGTTTCGTGAGAAGAGAAAGGTACTGTCCATTGGCAACCAATTGCAGCTTTTCATGACCTCTTCCCAGTTGTAAGCATCGTCCGATTTCTCCACTGTCCATATCGATACACTGATCAGCATCGTAGAAAAACAACATTTCTCTACTAGCAACTATTAACTGTCCAGTGCTTTCATCAAATGTCCAACAATCTGCAGTTGCTCCGTTAGCATCGTGTTTCTTAGGTCCGGTAACCGTTTTTCCATTTTCTAGCACGAAAGAGTAGACGTGTTTCTGGGTAATCACAAAGATTACCGTCTTGGATGCTGGTAATGTTGCAATCGCTAATCCTGTGATTGCTCCTTCACTCACAGACGCATCTCGAATTTTGATCCATCGGGAAGTGAGTCCTTTATCGTGAAGAACGTCTCCTTGATAAAAGAGGACAGTTCCATCTGTGTAACCAACAACTACTGCTTGAAGGCTGGAATGCACTGCAATACTGCATGCTGGACAAGAAGAAGTCGGATTCAATGGAGACATCCGAATCGTCCTCATTACATGTGGCGTATTTTTTTCAACGCGTTCTGGATCCCATATTTTCAGAAGGGTGTTGACGGTATCGTCATCTTCTCCGATTGAAAAAAGGTATTTATCAGCTGAGTGTAGAGATGCCAATGACTTTTGATATGCTTTCCAGAAATACTCCCCGAATTGATTTGTGAGTCTGAAAAGAAGTTAGTTTGATCAAAATTTCAAAAGTCAGAAACCAACTGAAAAACTCCTCCTTTGGCTTCTCCCAAATAAACTGATCCACCAGAACTGCACCAACAATCCACAGCAACATCTTTCAGCCCTGAGAACTTTTGCTTCGGATCCTCTTTGTCATATACTATGGACCGATCGAAAAAGTTGAAACGACGCCAACCGAATTCGGTCATACCTACTTTTTGTCGTCAGTAAATGATTTCTATTTCGTAACAGATATTTAAGAAAAATAGCGGTAAACATTCATAAACTAATAGATTATATAAAGCTGCATAAATAAATATTCTTTATTAATCCCAGAGTTCAGATAAACTTAAAACTTTGTTTCAATTGATTCAAATCATGGTAAGGCAATAAAGCATGTTACTAATCGGATACATCTATTCACATCTATGAAATCAATTCACAACCGAAATGTACAAGAAATGAGTAGGAGAATTGGGGAAGATTACCACAGGAAAAATGATGGGAGGGAGGTACTACCTTCTAGGGTTACGTGCCTGAATATTTGTTACATATATACTTCTTAGAATCGGCGAGTCTTTTGTATAAATTTTTTCTAATGGCTCTTGAATCTCATTTAATAAATTGATCGCTTCTGCTCTTGATCCAGTAGCCAACAAAACTTGTGCAATGTGATGTTTTTGATATAATACAGCAACATCTGTTGGGCTTTGATATTCCATGGATATCTTGAGAAGAGCTTTTGCGGCATTTAGAGCCTTTGGAGCACTGAAAGCCAACTAACTTTTGAGAGATTTCGCTACGAAATTCTTACTTCTGTTCTGAAAGTGCTATATACCACACAGTTCGTAAAACTGGAATTCGGTGGACGTTGAACTCGTGCAGGGAGTTGTGGAATAATTTGAGAAGGTTTTCACAGAGATTTTTCTTAGTTTCTTCTGGGATGGATCCACTGTATAGATGCTCTCGATGTTCGATGGCATGTTGTTCTGCATTGTGGCACAGTTCATAATGATCTTGAGTAATAATCCAGCCACACGATCCACAAAAACTGTTTGGTCTGTTTCTAAGCCACCCGGTTCCACAACTTTTGCAAGAGTATGCTTCCATTCGAGAATTTCGCTCTTCATCTAAGCATGCTTCACAATCACAGTCAAACTTGTATTTATTCTGAAAATCAATCATTCATTTATTTATCTCGTGTTTCTTGTAATACCTTCAAAACGGATTGTCTCATTGATAGAGGCATCAAATCATCTATGAATGAATGTGTTGCTCCTTCTAGAGTCGTTGGAATTCGGTCTCCAATTGGAGCCAGCATAGCGTATTGATTTCTAGAAAAAGCGAAATGGAATTTTAATTCTCGTTTTGAAACCAACCGGAAGACAACTCGTGTCGTTGGTTTACACGAATGTCGAGCAGCAGAAAGCTTAATGCATACAGACACTCCAATAGCATTACCTGACGAATTTGAGATACTGAAACTGTTGAGTGAAATTTTCCTAAAAACCATTTTCACGGTTTCGAGTTCCGGTAGAGGGGGCTGTGCAAATTTCATGAACTCTTCTACTAAGCTCTCGATTACTGGATCCTCCTGATCTTCATAATCTCGTAAAGTAAAAAAGCTTCGAGTTTCACCAGGGATATAGCTTTCAGTCACTTCTCCAAATTGTTTCTTGTTTACTAGACCAATAATTCTCATGGCGAGTCGGATTGAATCTTTGGGAACTTCCCCATGTGCCTGAATGCAAATGATCGATGATAAAGTTGGATAAAACTTTGATTACCCTAATTGCCTTGCATTCGAACTTATGCAGCTTCCAGTCTTCTTTTTGACAATCTGCTGAGCAGTATGAGACACTTCTACACGCACTACATCTCTTGAGATCTGTCATACTCAAAAGACATTGGTTGCAATACAACACCACTTGTTGTCTTGTTAAAGCAAAAGCGTACGGGCGTTCTTCCAGAGCATTGGGAGGGAGCCCCATCCCTTCTGAAAATTACTTTATTATACCAGACTAGAAAGATCTAGTATTAATAACAAGGAGAAAACAAAACACTTAAAGCGCAGGGAAAAGCGTACGCGAAGCGAACTGCAAAATCATTCTCCTAGTTTCTAATTCAAAGAGTATTTCACGTGTACAATCATAATTTGGCTCTACTCAGAGTTAGTCAGGTAGAAAAGCGAGTATTCGACTACTCGTGAACGGACACGAAAAAAAGTCATATATGAGAACAGTTGGAAGAAGTTCATTGGAATGAAAACGGGGATTTGATTTTCAAAGGAAATGAAAAAAAAAGTGAAAATCGAAAATACATCGAAATAAATAAAAGACAGGTCCGTGAAAGGCATGCTCCGTAGAGAATAATAACGATAAAAATAGCGAAACAAATGAAAGTTTAACAGCAAAGTCATGAATTAGAAGAGGTTAGTTGAGTCCGATAGTGTTCCAGAGCTTGTTGAGCAATCCGTCTTGGGCTTTTCGATTCGATGGTGCTGCCTGCAAAACAATCTTACACGGAGTAGGATATGAAAGCTGCGCGGATACAAGGATGAGGATACCTAAGCTAAGCTACTTACGTTGTTACGTTGATCACAAACCAACGGACGCATACCAACTCCAAAGCGCACCGAAATACGGGAAGAACTAAAATAATAATGATTTGTATAAACATTTCAATGAAACGCTTCTCACTTCATCGAGTTGTTCGCATCAAAAACATTTGATGCATTCAGCACGCTATTCTCGTTGTGATGTGCTGATTGATCGGCTCCTTCGCTATCCACAAACGAGTTATACATAGAAACTGATCGATTAGCTGTTGCAGAAGTTGTTGAAGAGCGAGCTACAATACCAGTTGCGGAACCATTTATAACATCCTGAAATATGTGGAACGGTGTCCGAACAATTCGTGCTTAGTTTATTCACCTTGTTCGTGCATGGCACAACACCAATGAATGTGTCTTGGTCAAGCAGAGTACCATTTCGAGAGAGTGCTTGTTGAGCATGCGTGATACACGAATACCGGATATGCATAAAATTTCCCTTGGATGGAGCTTGATGACTGACAACTTCTCCGTGACGTGAGAAAAGGTTCAATAAGATTGATACTTGGTTTGGTGTGAATCCGAATACCGTCACCCAAGTTTCAGCTGCATCAGTATCCTCTTCAATCGGCGTTTCCTCAGTATCTGCCAGACGGGAAGTGATACGCTGACTGTTTGGCGTGGACGTTGGAGTCGATCTAGCTGCGAAAGTATTTCTCCGAGAGATTTTCTTTGCGGGTTCAACTTTATCACGAAGAGATCGGAGCGGGGGAGCTGTAAAATTTCACCTAATTGGATCAACTATAATATTTTTAACTCCTACCATTCAAGGCTTGTCCTCCGAATGATGATGTTTGGATTGGCTTTGAAGCATGAGACGTTGTTACTGACGAATTTCCTCCGAACGACACATTCGACGCTGTGCTTTGAGACGATGGTGGTGCTCTATCATTCGACTGGACGAGCGCTGGTGACCAATGAACTGATTTCGATCCTGGCGTATCTTTCACATGTTGCGGAACTGTTGAGGCCGAAACCGCGAAGATATCAGCACATGGAGCAGAAGTAGTGTTTAGAGGACTGTTTGTATCTGAAAATTTCCAAGAATGTGATTCGCATTTAATTCGAAATCATGTTATGCTAAGACCCACAATTCGATGAAGCTGGTTGCTTTCTCTTCCCGAAAAGAAGAGCAGGAGTAGATTGTTCGAGAGGTGTGCCGAAGCTGAAAACAAAAATTGAATTGTTTAATTTTTTGTTAAAAGAAAACTAACTTGGAAATTTGAGAGCTATTGAAATCGATAGAATTATGCTTAGCCGACGTGTTGTGATTGAGACTGGGGAACATGGTTTGAATTCCTTCTGTAAATGAATACTCAAATGATACTCCAATTATGTTTTTCGGAAAAAATAAACTATTGATTCAGTTATCTAGAAAAAAGTTTATTTATAATCACGCTTATCAGTTCAAAACAAGCTTGTGACAAAATTTGTTGGAAAAATTCGTTTGAAATTTCTGTCTGCATATCACATGCCGCGGAGGCCACGCGCAATTGCGGACACCAAGACGAAGGAAGCAGGTCTGCGTGCGATATGTCGAACAAAGCTTACATGCCTGAGAATTATTTAGGAGAGAATGGTTTTTCGATTCTTATTGTGATCAACATTAGTGATTGTGATCTCAAGTCCACAAAAGAAAACCTTTATTCTGATCAAATCACAGGTTAGGCCGAATTCTCGAAAAGAAGACAAAATGAATGAACTTGTGGATGTGACATAGTTTTTGGCTGACAATAAGCAAAACCTATTTGAATAGTAGATTTGTCTCAAGAGTATCCCGGATCGAAGGAATGCACAAAAACCTTCTTGGATTTCAACCCCGATTTATACCTACAGTATCCATTTATACCTACAGTAACCCTTATTTTTCGAGCACTCCTTTCCCTTTCAGATTTAATCGGAACTCGACACTCGACATAGAAATGTTACATGGTGCTCACAAAATGCACTTTTACAAAAAATTATTTCCTTCGTCTACGTTCGATGATATTCTAGCGTCAAACAGAAGTAAAACTCATTCTTATGGCTGAAACCTCATTACTTGGAGAGAAAACGCTCCTTAACAAGAAAACATGTCGAACAATAAAAGGGAATACTCCAATTCAAGAGCGCTTTTATTATAAGCACACCATTCTGAGAGAGTTGAAAATAGGAGGGCATGTATCTAGAAGTTCGGTATATCCGGATCAAACTTCCAGAAACATCAACGAGATTTTGAGCAGTTTTCCGGCAAAATTGATAAAACACTTCAAGAACAGAAATTAGTTTTACTGAGAAGCGTCAATTTTTGTCAGGGAGAATCAATATTTCCAGAGTTTGACCCACAAAAATCATCTACCACATGCTTCTGGCGCTACATTCCTTTGCATTTTCAGCTTTCGTCTTCCCTTTTTTCTTCCCTGACACCTGCTTTTTTTGTAGCAATTTCTTGGTTTTTAGCTACTTCTGCAAAGACTGCTCTTGTCAATTTCCACCAGGATTATCAATTCCCACTCGATCAAAATTTGTTTCATTTTCTTTTTGAAAAACGTGACCTTTGTCTACATGTGGTAAAAATAAAATAAAAAACGAACAATTGGATTTCCAAGAAAACAAAATAAAATAAACGTAGCAACCCACTGACCTTCCTTATCAACAAAAATCAATCTGCCCTACTTTTTGCCTCTATAAAGGTTCGAGAAATCTGTGGTACGCTATCAGTTTTCGGTTTACAATAGAGCCTCTATTGGGCGTCTTCATGCCCCCGTGGCAACTTCGGCACTGCGCAAGCTCATGGCAACGGATCACAGGCTCCAGCTCAATAACTTTTGGCGAGCATAAGGTAATATTTCGTCTGCTCATAACCCTCTATTTTCACCGCTTCAGCTCCTATGAAGAAACGTGGCGCTGCCCGTCTCCGCTCACAACGTCCAACACTGCGAAGATTTTCAAGGTAATTTGAGCAATATGCTGCGGCAACAAAAACTTACGATTTCATCTTTTCAGCGAGTTTCGAGAGCGTTGTAGCGCATGACAAGCACCCGGATTGGCAGGAGTGATGCTTTGCGCCGTTTGAGCTACGTAAGTTTGGCCCAGTTTGATCAACCCCTCATTTCACTTGGACTTGGGATCCTTCCGAATTTAGTTCCACGCGCTCATCTACTACAGTACTTTTACAGTTAATCTCCCTCCATTTGGACTTTATTTTTAGTGGAACGTTCCCCTCCTTACTTTGTTGTGAGGAGCAGTTCCAAGAGCTCATCTACTACAGTACTTTTACAGTTAATCTCCCTCCATTCGGACTTTATTTTTAGTGGAACGTTCCCCTCCTTACTTTGTTGTGAGGAGCAGTTCCAAGCGCTCATAAATTACAGTTCTTATACAGTAAATCTCCCTCCATTTGGACTTTATTTTTAGTGGAACGTTCCCCTCCTTACTCTGTTGTGAGGAGCAGTTCCAAGCGCTCATAAATTACAGTACTTTTACAGTTAATCTCCCTCCATTTGGACTTTATTTTTAGTGGAACGTTCCCCTCCTTACTTTGTTGTGAGGAGCAGTTTCAAGCGCTCATAAATTACAGTACTTTTACAGTTAATCTCCCTCCATTTGGACTTTATTTTGAGTGGAACGTTCCCCTCCTTACTTTGTTGTGAGGAGCAGTTTCAAGCGCTCATAAATTACAGTACTTTTACAGTTAATCTCCCTCCATTTGGACTTTATTTTTAGTGGAACGTTCCCCTCCTTACTTTGTTGTGAGGAGCAGTTCCAAGCGCTCATCTACTACAGTTCTTTTACAGTTAATCTCCCTCCATTTGGACTTCATTTTTAGTGGAACGTTCCCCTCCTTACTTTGTTGTGAGGAGCAGTTCCAAGCGCTCATCTACTACAGTTCTTTTACAGTTAATCTCCCTCCATTTGGACTTTATTTTTAGTGGAACGTTCCCCTCCTTACTTTGTTGTGAGGAGCAGTTTCAAGCGCTCATAAATTACAGTACTTTTACAGTTAATCTCCCTCCATTTGGACTTTATTTTGAGTGGAACGTTCCCCTCCTTACTTTGTTGTGAGGAGCAGTTTCAAGCGCTCATAAATTACAGTACTTTTACAGTTAATCTCCCTCCATTTGGACTTTATTTTTAATGGAACGTTCCCCTCCTTACTTTGTTGTGAGGAGCAGTTCCAAGCGCTCATAAATTACAGTACTTTTACAGTTAATCTCCCTCCATTTGGACTTTATTTTTAGTGAAACGTTCCCCTCCTTACTTTGTTGTGAGGAGCAGTTCCAAGCGCTCATAAATTACAGTTCTTTTACAGTTAATCTCCCTCCATTTGGACTTTATTTTTAGTGGAACGTTCCCCTCCTTACTTTGTTGTGAGGAGCAGTTCCAAGCGCTCATAAATTACAGTACTTTTACAGTTAATCTCCCTCCATTTGGACTTTATTTTTAGTGGAACGTTCCCCTCCTTACTTTGTTGTGAGGAGCAGTTCCAAGCGCTCATCTACTACAGTTCTTTTACAGTTTATCTCCCTCCATTTGGACTTTATTTTTAGTGGAACGTTCCCCTCCTTACTTTGTTGTGAGGAGCAGTTCCAAGCGCTCATCTACTACAGTTCTTTTACAGTTAATCTCCCTCCATTTGGACTTTATTTTTAGTGGAACGTTCCCCTCCTTACTTTGTTGTGAGGAGCAGTTCCAAGCGCTCATCTACTACAGTTCTTTTACAGTTAATCTCCCTTCATTTGGACTTTATTTTTAGTGGAACGTTCCCCTCCTTACTTTGTTGTGAGGAGCAGTTCCAAGCGCTCATAAATTACAGTTCTTTCACAGTTAATCTCCCTCCATTTGGACTTTATTTTTAGTGGAACGTTCCCCTCCTTACTTTGTTGTGAGGAGCAGTTCCAAGAGCTCATCTACTACAGTTCTTTTACAGTTAATCTCCCTTCATTTGGACTTTATTTTTAGTGGAACGTTCCCCTCCTTACTTTGTTGTGAGGAGCAGTTCCAAGCGCTCATCTACTACAGTTCTTTTACAGTTAATCTCCCTCCATTTGGACTTTATTTTTAGTGGAACGTTCCCCTCCTTACTTTGTTGTGAGGAGCAGTTCCAAGCGCTCATCTACTACAGTTCTTTTACAGTTAATCTCCCTTCATTTGGACTTTATTTTTAGTGGAACGTTCCCCTCCTTACTTTGTTGTGAGGAGCAGTTCCAAGCGCTCATAAATTACAGTACTTTTACAGTTAATCTCCCTCCATTTGGACTTTATTTTTAGTGGAACGTTCCCCTCCTTACTTTGTTGTGAGGAGCAGTTCCAAGCGCTCATCTACTACAGTTCTTTTACAGTTAATCTCCCTTCATTTGGACTTTATTTTTAGTGGAACGTTCCCCTCCTTACTTTGTTGTGAGGAGCAGTTCCAAACGCTCATCTACTACAGTTCTTTTACAGTTAATCTCCCTCCATTTGGACTTTATTTTTAGTGGAACGTTCCCCTCCTTACTTTGTTGTGAGGAGCAGTTCCAAGCGCTCATCTACTACAGTTCTTTTACAGTTAATCTCCCTTCATTTGGACTTTATTTTTAGTGGAACGTTCCCCTCCTTACTTTGTTGTGAGGAGCAGTTCCAAGCGCTCATAAATTACAGTTCTTTCACAGTTAATCTCCCTCCATTTGGACTTTATTTTTAGTGGAACGTTCCCCTCCTTACTTTGTTGTGAGGAGCAGTTCCAAGAGCTCATCTACTACAGTACTTTTACAGGTAATCTCCCTCGATTTGGACTTTATATTTAGTGGAACGTTCCCCTCCTTACTTTGTTGTGAGGAGCAGTTTCAAGCGCTCATAAATTACAGTTCTTTTACAGTTAATCTCCCTCCATTCGGACTTTATTTTTAGTGGAACGTTCCCCTCCTTACTTTGTTGTAAGGAGCAGTTCCAAGCGCTCATCTACTACAGTGCTTTTACAGTTAATCTCCCTCCATTTGGACTTTATTTTTAGTGGAACGTTCCCCTCCTTACTTTGTTGTGAGGAGCAGTTTCAAGCGCTCATAAATTACAGTTCTTTTACAGTTAATCTCCCTCCATTCGGACTTTATTTTTAGTGGAACGTTCCCCTCCTTACTTTGTTGTGAGGAGCAGTTTCAAGCGCTCATAAATTACAGTTCTTTTACAGTTAATCTCCCTCCATTCGGACTTTATTTTTAGTGGAACGTTCCCCTCCTTACTTTGTTGTGAGGAGCAGTTTCAAGCGCTCATCTACTACAGTACTTTCACAGTTAATCTCCCTCCATTTGGACTTTATTTTTAATGGAACGTTCCCCTCCTTACTTTGTTGTGAGGAGCAGTTTCAAGCGCTCATAAATTACAGTTCTTTTACAGTTAATCTCCCTCCATTCGGACTTTATTTTTAGTGGAACGTTCCCCTCCTTACTTTGTTGTGAGGAGCAGTTTCAAGCGCTCATAAATTACAGTTCTTTTACAGTTAATCTCCCACCATTTGGACTTTATTTTTAGTGGAACGTTCCCCTCCTTACTTTGTTGTGAGGAGCAGTTTCAAGCGCTCATCTACTACAGTACTTTCACAGTTAATCTCCCTCCATTTGGACTTTATTTTTAATGGAACGTTCCCCTCCTTACTTTGTTGTGAGGAGCAGTTTCAAGCGCTCATAAATTACAGTTCTTTTACAGTTAATCTCCCTCCATTTGGACTTTATTTTTAGTGGAACGTTCCCGTCCTTACTTTGTTGTGAGGAGCAGTTCCAAGCGCTCATAAATTACAGTTCTTTTACAGTTAATCTCCCTCCATTTGGACTTTATTTTTAGTGGAACGTTCCCCTCCTTACTTTGTTGTGAGGAGCAGTTTCAAGCGCTCATCTACTACAGTACTTTCACAGTTAATCTCCCTCCATTTGGACTTTATTTTTAATGGAACGTTCCCCTCCTTACTTTGTTGTGAGGAGCAGTTTCAAGCGCTCATAAATTACAGTTCTTTTACAGTTAATCTCCCTCCATTCGGACTTTATTTTTAGTGGAACGTTCCCCTCCTTACTTTGTTGTGAGGAGCAGTTTCAAGCGCTCATAAATTACAGTTCTTTTACAGTTAATCTCCCACCATTTGGACTTTATTTTTAGTGAAACGTTCCCCTCCTTACTTTGTTGTGAGGAGCAGTTTCAAGCGCTCATAAATTACAGTTCTTTTACAGTTAATCTCCCACCATTTGGACTTTATTTTTAGTGGAACGTTCCCCTCCTTACTTTGTTGTGAGAAGCAGTTTCAAGCGCTCATCTACTACAGTACTTTCACAGTTAATCTCCCTCCATTTGGACTTTATTTTTAATGGAACGTTCCCCTCCTTACTTTGTTGTGAGGAGCAGTTTCAAGCGCTCATCTACTACAGTACTTTCACAGTTAATCTCCCTCCATTTGGACTTTATTTTTAATGGAACGTTCCCCTCCTTACTTTGTTGTGAGGAGCAGTTTCAAGCGCTCATAAATTACAGTTCTTTTACAGTTAATCTCCCTCCATTTGGACTTTATTTTTAGTGGAACGTTCCCGTCCTTACTTTGTTGTGAGGAGCAGTTCCAAGCGCTCATAAATTACAGTTCTTTTACAGTTAATCTCCCTCCATTTGGACTTTATTTTTAGTGGAACGTTCCCCTCCTTACTTTGTTGTGAGGAGCAGTTTCAAGCGCTCATCTACTACAGTACTTTCACAGTTAATCTCCCTCCATTTGGACTTTATTTTTAATGGAACGTTCCCCTCCTTACTTTGTTGTGAGGAGCAGTTTCAAGCGCTCATAAATTACAGTTCTTTTACAGTTAATCTCCCTCCATTCGGACTTTATTTTTAGTGGAACGTTCCCCTCCTTACTTTGTTGTGAGGAGCAGTTTCAAGCGCTCATAAATTACAGTTCTTTTACAGTTAATCTCCCACCATTTGGACTTTATTTTTAGTGAAACGTTCCCCTCCTTACTTTGTTGTGAGGAGCAGTTTCAAGCGCTCATAAATTACAGTTCTTTTACAGTTAATCTCCCACCATTTGGACTTTATTTTTAGTGGAACGTTCCCCTCCTTACTTTGTTGTGAGGAGCAGTTTCAAGCGCTCATCTACTACAGTACTTTCACAGTTAATCTCCCTCCATTTGGACTTTATTTTTAATGGAACGTTCCCCTCCTTACTTTGTTGTGAGGAGCAGTTTCAAGCGCTCATCTACTACAGTACTTTCACAGTTAATCTCCCTCCATTTGGACTTTATTTTTAATGGAACGTTCCCCTCCTTACTTTGTTGTGAGGAGCAGTTTCAAGCGCTCATAAATTACAGTTCTTTTACAGTTAATCTCCCTCCATTTGGACTTTATTTTTAGTGGAACGTTCCCGTCCTTACTTTGTTGTGAGGAGCAGTTCCAAGCGCTCATAAATTACAGTTCTTTTACAGTTAATCTCCCTCCATTTGGACTTTATTTTTAGTGGAACGTTCCCCTCCTTACTTTGTTGTGAGGAGCAGTTTCAAGCGCTCATCTACTACAGTACTTTCACAGTTAATCTCCCTCCATTTGGACTTTATTTTTAATGGAACGTTCCCCTCCTTACTTTGTTGTGAGGAGCAGTTTCAAGCGCTCATAAATTACAGTTCTTTTACAGTTAATCTCCCTCCATTCGGACTTTATTTTTAGTGGAACGTTCCCCTCCTTACTTTGTTGTGAGGAGCAGTTTCAAGCGCTCATAAATTACAGTTCTTTTACAGTTAATCTCCCACCATTTGGACTTTATTTTTAGTGAAACGTTCCCCTCCTTACTTTGTTGTGAGGAGCAGTTTCAAGCGCTCATAAATTACAGTTCTTTTACAGTTAATCTCCCTCCATTTGGACTTTATTTTTAGTGGAACGTTCCCCTCCTTACTTTGTTGTGAGGAGCAGTTTCAAGCGCTCATAAATTACAGTACTTTTACAGTTAATCTCCCTCCATTTGGACTTTATTTTTAGTGGAACGTTCCTCTCCTTACTTTGTTGTGAGGAGCAGTTCCAAGCGCTCATCTACTACAGTGCTTTTACAGTTAATCTCCCTCCATTTGGACTTTATTTTTAGTGGAACGTTCCCCTCCTTACTTTGTTGTGAGGAGCAGTTTCAAGCGCTCATAAATTACAGTTCTTTCACAGTTAATCTCCCTCCATTTGGACTTTATTTTTAGTGGAACGTTCCCCTCCTTACTTTGTTGTGAGGAGCAGTTCCAAGCGCTCATAAATTACAGTACTTTTACAGTTAATCTCCCTCCATTTGGACTTTATTTTTAGTGAAACGTTCCCCTCCTTACTTTGTTGTGAGGAGCAGTTTCAAGCGCTCATAAATTACAGTACTTTTACAGTTAATCTCCCTCCATTTGGACTTTATTTTTAGTGGAACGTTCCTCTCCTTACTTTGTTGTGAGGAGCAGTTCCAAGCGCTCATCTACTACAGTGCTTTTACAGTTAATCTCCCTCCATTTGGACTTTATTTTTAGTGGAACGTTCCCCTCCTTACTTTGTTGTGAGGAGCAGTTTCAAGCGCTCATAAATTACAGTTCTTTCACAGTTAATCTCCCTCCATTTGGACTTTATTTTTAGTGGAACGTTCCCCTCCTTACTTTGTTGTGAGGAGCAGTTCCAAGCGCTCATAAATTACAGTTCTTTCACAGTTAATCTCCCTCCATTTGGACTTTATTTTTAGTGGAACGTTCCCCTCCTTACTTTGTTGTGAGGAGCAGTTTCAAGCGCTCATAAATTACAGTTCTTTCACAGTTAATCTCCCTCCATTTGGACTTTATTTTTAGTGGAACGTTCCCCTCCTTACTTTGTTGTGAGGAGCAGTTCCAAGCGCTCATAAATTACAGTTCTTTTACAGTTAATCTCCCTCCATTTGGACTTTATTTTTAGTGGAACGTTCCCCTCCTTACTTTGTTGTGAGGAGCAGTTTCAAGCGCTCATAAATTACAGTTCTTTCACAGTTAATCTCCCTCCATTTGGACTTTATTTTTAGTGGAACGTTCCCCTCCTTACTTTGTTGTGAGGAGCAGTTCCAAGCGCTCATCTACTACAGTGCTTTTACAGTTAATCTTCCTCCATTTGGACTTTATTTTTAGTGGAACGTTCCCCTCCTTACTTTGTTGTGAGGAGCAGTTCCAAGCGCTCATCTACTACAGTGCTTTTACAGTTAATCTCCCTCCATTTGGACTTTATTTTTAGTGAAACGTTCCCCTCCTTACTTTGTTGTGAGGAGCAGTTCCAAGCGCTCATAAATTACAGTACTTTTACAGTTAATCTCCCTCCATTTGGACTTTATTTTTAGTGAAACGTTCCCCTCCTTACTTTGTTGTGAGGAGCAGTTTCAAGCGCTCATAAATTACAGTACTTTTACAGTTAATCTCCCTCCATTTGGACTTTATTTTTAGTGAAACGTTCCCCTCCTTACTTTGTTGTGAGGAGCAGTTCCAAGCGCTCATAAATTACAGTACTTTTACAGTTAATCTCCCTCCATTTGGACTTTATTTTTAGTGAAACGTTCCCCTCCTTACTTTGTTGTGAGGAGCAGTTTCAAGCGCTCATAAATTACAGTACTTTTACAGTTAATCTCCCTCCATTTGGACTTTATTTTTAGTGAAACGTTCCCCTCCTTACTTTGTTGTGAGGAGCAGTTCCAAGCGCTCATAAATTACAGTACTTTTACAGTTAATCTCCCTCCATTTGGACTTTATTTTTAGTGAAACGTTCCCCTCCTTACTTTGTTGTGAGGAGCAGTTTCAAGCGCTCATAAATTACAGTACTTTTACAGTTAATCTCCCTCCATTTGGACTTTATTTTTAGTGAAACGTTCCCCTCCTTACTTTGTTGTGAGGAGCAGTTCCAAGCGCTCATAAATTACAGTACTTTTACAGTTAATCTCCCTCCATTTGGACTTTATTTTTAGTGAAACGTTCCCCTCCTTACTTTGTTGTGAGGAGCAGTTCCAAGCGCTCATAAATTACAGTACTTTTACAGTTAATCTCCCTCCATTTGGACTTTATTTTTAGTGGAACGTTCCTCTCCTTACTTTGTTGTGAGGAGCAGTTCCAAGCGCTCATCTACTACAGTGCTTTTACAGTTAATCTCCCTCCATTTGGACTTTATTTTTAGTGGAACGTTCCCCTCCTTACTTTGTTGTGAGGAGCAGTTTCAAGCGCTCATAAATTACAGTTCTTTCACAGTTAATCTCCCTCCATTTGGACTTTATTTTTAGTGGAACGTTCCCCTCCTTACTTTGTTGTGAGGAGCAGTTCCAAGCGCTCATCTACTACAGTGCTTTTACAGTTAATCTTCCTCCATTTGGACTTTATTTTTAGTGGAACGTTCCCCTCCTTACTTTGTTGTGAGGAGCAGTTTCAAGCGCTCATAAATTACAGTTCTTTCACAGTTAATCTCCCTCCATTTGGACTTTATTTTTAGTGGAACGTTCCCCTCCTTACTTTGTTGTGAGGAGCAGTTCCAAGCGCTCATCTACTACAGTGCTTTTACAGTTAATCTCCCTCCATTTGGACTTTATTTTTAGTGGAACGTTCCCCTCCTTACTTTGTTGTGAGGAGCAGTTCCAAGCGCTCATAAATTACAGTTCTTTCACAGTTAATCTCCCTCCATTTGGACTTTATTTTTAGTGGAACGTTCCCCTCCTTACTTTGTTGTGAGGAGCAGTTCCAAGCGCTCATCTACTACAGTGCTTTTACAGTTAATCTTCCTCCATTTGGACTTTATTTTTAGTGGAACGTTCCCCTCCTTACTTTGTTGTGAGGAGCAGTTCCAAGCGCTCATCTACTACAGTGCTTTTACAGTTAATCTCCCTCCATTTGGACTTTATTTTTAGTGGAACGTTCCCCTCCTTACTTTGTTGTGAGGAGCAGTTCCAAGCGCTCATAAATTACAGTACTTTTACAGTTAATCTCCCTCCATTTGGACTTTATTTTTAGTGGAACGTTCCCCTCCTTACTTTGTTGTGAGGAGCAGTTCCAAGCGCTCATAAGTTACAGTTCTTTCACAGTTAATCTTCCTCCATTTGGACTTTATTTTTAGTGGAACGTTCCCCTCCTTACTTTGTTGTGAGGAGCAGTTCCAAGCGCTCATAAATTACAGTTCTTTCACAGTTAATCTTCCTCCATTTGGACTTTATTTTTAGTGGAACGTTCCCCTCCTTACTTTGTTGTGAGGAGCAGTTCCAAGCGCTCATCTACTACAGTGCTTTTACAGTTAATCTCCCTCCATTTGGACTTTATTTTTAGTGGAACGTTCCCCTCCTTACTTTGTTGTGAGGAGCAGTTCCAAGCGCTCATAAATTACAGTACTTTTACAGTTAATCTCCCTCCATTTGGACTTTATTTTTAGTGGAACGTTCCCCTCCTTACTTTGTTGTGAGGAGCAGTTCCAAGCGCTCATCTACTACAGTTCTTTTACAGTTAATCTCCCTCCATTCGGACTTTATTTTTAGTGGAACGTTCCCCTCCTTACTTTGTTGTAAGGAGCAGTTCCAAGCGCTCATCTACTACAGTTCTTTTACAGTTAATCTCTCTCCATTCGGACTTTATTTTTAGTGGAACGTTCCCCTCCTTACTTTGTTGTAAGGAGCAGTTCCAAGCGCTCATCTACTACAGTGCTTTTACAGTTAATCTCCCTCCATTCGGACTTTATTTTTAGTGGAACGTTCCCCTCCTTACTTTGTTGTAAGGAGCAGTTCCAAGCGCTCATCTACTACAGTTCTTTTACAGTTAATCTCCCTCCATTCGGACTTTATTTTTAGTGGAACGTTCCCCTCCTTACTTTGTTGTAAGGAGCAGTTCCAAGCGCTCATCTACTACAGTTCTTTTACAGTTAATCTCTCTCCATTCGGACTTTATTTTTAGTGGAACGTTCCCCTCCTTACTTTGTTGTAAGGAGCAGTTCCAAGCGCTCATCTACTACAGTGCTTTTACAGTTAATCTCCCTCCATTCGGACTTTATTTTTAGTGGAACGTTCCCCTCCTTACTTTGTTGTAAGGAGCAGTTCCAAGCGCTCATCTACTACAGTGCTTTTACAGTTAATCTCCCTCCATTTGGACTTTATTTTTAGTGGAACGTTCCCCTCCTTACTTCGTTGTGAGGAGCAGTTCCAAGCGCTCATCTACTACAGTGCTTTTACAGTTAATCTCCCTCCATTTGGACTTTATTTTTAGTGGAACGTTCCCCTCCTTACTTTGTTGTGAGGAGCAGTTCCAAGCGCTCATAAATTACAGTTCTTTTACAGTTAATCTCCCTCCATTCGGACTTTATTTTTAGTGGAACGTTCCCCTCCTTACTTTGTTGTGAGGAGCAGTTTCAAGCGCTCATAAATTACAGTTCTTTTACAGTTAATCTCCCTCCATTTGGACTTTATTTTTAGTGGAACGTTCCCCTCCTTACTTTGTTGTGAGGAGCAGTTTCAAGCGCTCATAAATTACAGTTCTTTTACAGTTAATCTCCCTCCATTTGGACTTTATTTTTAGTGGAACGTTCCCCTCCTTACTTTGTTGTTGTGAGGAGCAGTTCCAAGCGCTCATTTACTACAGTGCTTTTACAGTTAATCTTCCTCCATTTGGACTTTATTTTTAGTGGAACGTTCCCCTCCTTACTTTGTTGTGAGGAGCAGTTTCAAGCGCTCATAAATTACAGTTCTTTTACAGTTAATCTCCCTCCATTCGGACTTTATTTTTAGTGGAACGTTCCCCTCCTTACTTTGTTGTGAGGAGCAGTTCCAAGCGCTCATCTACTACAGTGCTTTTACAGTTAATCTCCCTCCATTTGGACTTTATTTTTAGTGGAACGTTCCCCTCCTTACTTTGTTGTTGTGAGGAGCAGTTCCAAGCGCTCATTTACTACAGTGCTTTTACAGTTAATCTTCCTCCATTTGGACTTTATTTTTAGTGGAACGTTCCCCTCCTTACTTTGTTGTGAGGAGCAGTTCCAAGCGCTCATCTACTACAGTGCTTTTACAGTTAATCTCCCTCCATTTGGACTTTATTTTTAGTGGAACGTTCCCCTCCTTACTTTGTTGTGAGGAGCAGTTCCAAGCGCTCATCTACTACAGTGCTTTTACAGTTAATCTCCCTCCATTTGGACTTTATTTTTAGTGGAACGTTCCCCTCCTTACTTTGTTGTTGTGAGGAGCAGTTCCAAGCGCTCATCTACTACAGTTCTTTTACAGTTAATCTTCCTCCATTTGGACTTTATTTTTAGTGGAACGTTCCCCTCCTTACTTTGTTGTGAGGAGCAGTTCCAAGCGCTCATCTACTACAGTGCTTTTACAGTTAATCTCCCTCCATTTGGACTTTATTTTTAGTGGAACGTTCCCCTCCTTACTTTGTTGTGAGGAGCAGTTTCAAGCGCTCATTTACTACAGTGCTTTTACAGTTAATCTCCCTCCATTTGGACTTCATTTTTAGTGGAACGTTCCCCTCCTTACTTTGTTGTGAGGAGCAGTTCCAAGCGCTCATCTACTACAGTGCTTTTACAGTTAATCTCCCTCCATTTGGACTTTATTTTTAGTGGAACGTTCCCCTCCTTACTTTGTTGTGAGGAGCAGTTTCAAGCGCTCATTTACTACAGTGCTTTTACAGTTAATCTCCCTCCATTTGGACTTCATTTTTAGTGGAACGTTCCCCTCCTTACTTTGTTGTGAGGAGCAGTTCCAAGCGCTCATTTACTACAGTGCTTTTACAGTTAATCTCCCTCCATTTGGACTTCATTTTTAGTGGAACGTTCCCCTCCTTACTTTGTTGTGAGGAGCAGTTCCAAGCGCTCATTTACTACAGTGCTTTTACAGTTAATCTTCCTCCATTTGGACTTTATTTTTAGTGGAACGTTCCCCTCCTTACTTTGTTGTGAGGAGCAGTTCCAAGCGCTCATCTACTACAGTGCTTTTACAGTTAATCTCCCTCCATTTGGACTTTATTTTTAGTGGAACGTTCCCCTCCTTACTTTGTTGTGAGGAGCAGTTTCAAGCGCTCATTTACTACAGTGCTTTTACAGTTAATCTCCCTCCATTTGGACTTCATTTTTAGTGGAACGTTCCCCTCCTTACTTTGTTGTGAGGAGCAGTTCCAAGCGCTCATCTACTACAGTGCTTTTACAGTTAATCTCCCTCCATTTGGACTTTATTTTTAGTGGAACGTTCCCCTCCTTACTTTGTTGTGAGGAGCAGTTTCAAGCGCTCATTTACTACAGTGCTTTTACAGTTAATCTCCCTCCATTTGGACTTCATTTTTAGTGGAACGTTCCCCTCCTTACTTTGTTGTGAGGAGCAGTTCCAAGCGCTCATTTACTACAGTGCTTTTACAGTTAATCTCCCTCCATTTGGACTTTATTTTTAGTGGAACGTTCCCCTCCTTACTTTGTTGTGAGGAGCAGTTCCAAGCGCTCATTTACTACAGTGCTTTTACAGTTAATCTTCCTCCATTTGGACTTTATTTTTAGTGGAACGTTCCCCTCCTTACTTTGTTGTGAGGAGCAGTTCCAAGCGCTCATCTACTACAGTGCTTTTACAGTTAATCTCCCTCCATTTGGACTTTATTTTTAGTGGAACGTTCCCCTCCTTACTTTGTTGTGAGGAGCAGTTCCAAGCGCTCATCTACTACAGTGCTTTTACAGTTAATCTTCCTCCATTTGGACTTTATTTTTAGTGGAACGTTCCCCTCCTTACTTTGTTGTGAGGAGCAGTTTCAAGCGCTCATTTACTACAGTGCTTTTACAGTTAATCTCCCTCCATTTGGACTTTATTTTTAGTGGAACGTTCCCCTCCTTACTTTGTTGTGAGGAGCAGTTCCAAGCGCTCATCTACTACAGTGCTTTTACAGTTAATCTCCCTCCATTTGGACTTTATTTTTAGTGGAACGTTCCCCTCCTTACTTTGTTGTGAGGAGCAGTTTCAAGCGCTCATTTACTACAGTGCTTTTACAGTTAATCTCCCTCCATTTGGACTTCATTTTTAGTGGAACGTTCCCCTCCTTACTTTGTTGTGAGGAGCAGTTCCAAGCGCTCATTTACTACAGTGCTTTTACAGTTAATCTCCCTCCATTTGGACTTCATTTTTAGTGGAACGTTCCCCTCCTTACTTTGTTGTGAGGAGCAGTTCCAAGCGCTCATTTACTACAGTGCTTTTACAGTTAATCTTCCTCCATTTGGACTTTATTTTTAGTGGAACGTTCCCCTCCTTACTTTGTTGTGAGGAGCAGTTCCAAGCGCTCATCTACTACAGTGCTTTTACAGTTAATCTCCCTCCATTTGGACTTTATTTTTAGTGGAACGTTCCCCTCCTTACTTTGTTGTGAGGAGCAGTTTCAAGCGCTCATTTACTACAGTGCTTTTACAGTTAATCTCCCTCCATTTGGACTTCATTTTTAGTGGAACGTTCCCCTCCTTACTTTGTTGTGAGGAGCAGTTCCAAGCGCTCATCTACTACAGTGCTTTTACAGTTAATCTCCCTCCATTTGGACTTTATTTTTAGTGGAACGTTCCCCTCCTTACTTTGTTGTGAGGAGCAGTTTCAAGCGCTCATTTACTACAGTGCTTTTACAGTTAATCTCCCTCCATTTGGACTTCATTTTTAGTGGAACGTTCCCCTCCTTACTTTGTTGTGAGGAGCAGTTCCAAGCGCTCATTTACTACAGTGCTTTTACAGTTAATCTCCCTCCATTTGGACTTTATTTTTAGTGGAACGTTCCCCTCCTTACTTTGTTGTGAGGAGCAGTTCCAAGCGCTCATTTACTACAGTGCTTTTACAGTTAATCTTCCTCCATTTGGACTTTATTTTTAGTGGAACGTTCCCCTCCTTACTTTGTTGTGAGGAGCAGTTCCAAGCGCTCATCTACTACAGTGCTTTTACAGTTAATCTCCCTCCATTTGGACTTTATTTTTAGTGGAACGTTCCCCTCCTTACTTTGTTGTGAGGAGCAGTTCCAAGCGCTCATCTACTACAGTGCTTTTACAGTTAATCTTCCTCCATTTGGACTTTATTTTTAGTGGAACGTTCCCCTCCTTACTTTGTTGTGAGGAGCAGTTTCAAGCGCTCATTTACTACAGTGCTTTTACAGTTAATCTCCCTCCATTTGGACTTTATTTTTAGTGGAACGTTCCCCTCCTTACTTTGTTGTTGTGAGGAGCAGTTCCAAGCGCTCATCTACTACAGTGCTTTTACAGTTAATCTCCCTCCATTTGGACTTTATTTTTAGTGGAACGTTCCCCTCCTTACTTTGTTGTGAGGAGCAGTTCCAAGCGCTCATTTACTACAGTGCTTTTACAGTTAATCTCCCTCCATTTGGACTTCATTTTTAGTGGAACGTTCCCCTCCTTACTTTGTTGTGAGGAGCAGTTTCAAGCGCTCATAAATTACAGTTCTTTTACAGTTAATCTCCCTCCATTTGGACTTTATTTTTAGTGGAACGTTCCCCTCCTTACTTTGTTGTGAGGAGCAGTTCCAAGCGCTCATCTACTACAGTGCTTTTACAGTTAATCTCCCTCCATTTGGACTTTATTTTTAGTGGAACGTTCCCCTCCTTACTTTGTTGTGAGGAGCAGTTCCAAGCGCTCATAAATTACAGTTCTTTTACAGTTAATCTCCCTCCATTTGGACTTTATTTTTAGTGGAACGTTCCCCTCCTTACTTTGTTGTGAGGAGCAGTTCCAAGCGCTCATCTACTACAGTGCTTTTACAGTTAATCTCCCTCCATTTGGACTTTATTTTTAGTGGAACGTTCCCCTCCTTACTTTGTTGTGAGGAGCAGTTCCAAGCGCTCATAAATTACAGTTCTTTTACAGTTAATCTCCCTCTATTTGGACTTTATTTTTAGTGGAACGTTCCCCTCCTTACTTTGTTGTGAGGAGCAGTTCCAAGCGCTCATCTACTACAGTGCTTTTACAGTTAATCTCCCTCCATTTGGACTTTATTTTTAGTGGAACGTTCCCCTCCTTACTTTGTTGTGAGGAGCAGTTCCAAGCGCTCATTTACTACAGTGCTTTTACAGTTAATCTTCCTCCATTTGGACTTTATTTTTAGTGGAACGTTCCCCTCCTTACTTTGTTGTGAGGAGCAGTTCCAAGCGCTCATTTACTACAGTGCTTTTACAGTTAATCTCCCTCCATTTGGACTTTATTTTTAGTGGAACGTTCCCCTCCTTACTTTGTTGTGAGGAGCAGTTTCAAGCGCTCATAAATTACAGTTCTTTTACAGTTAATCTCCCTCCATTTGGACTTTATTTTTAGTGGAACGTTCCCCTCCTTACTTTGTTGTGAGGAGCAGTTCCAAGCGCTCATTTACTACAGTGCTTTTACAGTTAATCTCCCTCTATTTGGACTTTATTTTTAGTGGAACGTTCCCCTCCTTACTTTGTTGTGAGGAGCAGTTCCAAGCGCTCATTTACTACAGTGCTTTTACAGTTAATCTTCCTCCATTTGGACTTTATTTTTAGTGGAACGTTCCCCTCCTTACTTTGTTGTGAGGAGCAGTTCCAAGCGCTCATCTACTACAGTGCTTTTACAGTTAATCTCCCTCCATTTGGACTTTATTTTTAGTGGAACGTTCCCCTCCTTACTTTGTTGTGAGGAGCAGTTCCAAGCGCTCATTTACTACAGTGCTTTTACAGTTAATCTTCCTCCATTTGGACTTTATTTTTAGTGGAACGTTCCCCTCCTTACTTTGTTGTGAGGAGCAGTTCCAAGCGCTCATCTACTACAGTGCTTTTACAGTTAATCTCCCTCCATTTGGACTTTATTTTTAGTGGAACGTTCCCCTCCTTACTTTGTTGTGAGGAGCAGTTCCAAGCGCTCATCTACTACAGTGCTTTTACAGTTAATCTCCCTCCATTTGGACTTTATTTTTAGTGGAACGTTCCCCTCCTTACTTTGTTGTGAGGAGCAGTTCCAAGCGCTCATAAATTACAGTACTTTTACAGTTAATCTCCCTCCATTTGGACTTTATTTTTAGTGGAACGTTCCCCTCCTTACTTTGTTGTGAGGAGCAGTTCCAAGCGCTCATAAATTACAGTTCTTTCACAGTTAATCTTCCTCCATTTGGACTTTATTTTTAGTGGAACGTTCCCCTCCTTACTTTGTTGTGAGGAGCAGTTCCAAGCGCTCATAAATTACAGTTCTTTCACAGTTAATCTTCCTCCATTTGGACTTTATTTTTAGTGGAACGTTCCCCTCCTTACTTTGTTGTGAGGAGCAGTTCCAAGCGCTCATCTACTACAGTGCTTTTACAGTTAATCTCCCTCCATTTGGACTTTATTTTTAGTGGAACGTTCCCCTCCTTACTTTGTTGTGAGGAGCAGTTCCAAGCGCTCATCTACTACAGTTCTTTTACAGTTAATCTCCCTCTATTTGGACTTTATTTTTAGTGGAACGTTCCCCTCCTTACTTTGTTGTAAGGAGCAGTTCCAAGCGCTCATCTACTACAGTTCTTTTACAGTTAATCTCCCTCCATTCGGACTTTATTTTTAGTGGAACGTTCCCCTCCTTACTTTGTTGTGAGGAGCAGTTCCAAGCGCTCATCTACTACAGTTCTTTTACAGTTAATCTCCCTCCATTCGGACTTTATTTTTAGTGGAACGTTCCCCTCCTTACTTTGTTGTAAGGAGCAGTTCCAAGCGCTCATCTACTACAGTTCTTTTACAGTTAATCTCCCTCTATTTGGACTTTATTTTTAGTGGAACGTTCCCCTCCTTACTTTGTTGTGAGGAGCAGTTCCAAGCGCTCATCTACTACAGTGCTTTTACAGTTAATCTCCCTCCATTCGGACTTTATTTTTAGTGGAACGTTCCCCTCCTTACTTTGTTGTGAGGAGCAGTTCCAAGCGCTCATCTACTACAGTGCTTTTACAGTTAATCTCCCTCCATTCGGACTTTATTTTTAGTGGAACGTTCCCCTCCTTACTTTGTTGTGAGGAGCAGTTCCAAGCGCTCATAAATTACAGTTCTTTTACAGTTAATCTCTCTCCATTTGGACTTTATTTTTAGTGGAACGTTCCCCTCCTTACTTTGTTGTGAGGAGCAGTTCCAAGCGCTCATAAATTACAGTTCTTTTACAGTTAATCTCTCTCCATTTGGACTTTATTTTTAGTGGAACGTTCCCCTCCTTACTTTGTTGCGAGGAGCAGTTTCAAGCGCTCATAAATTACAGTTCTTTTACAGTTAATCTCCTTCCATTTGGACTTTATTTTTAGTGGAACGTTCCCCTCCTTACTTTGTTGTGAGGAGCAGTTTCAAGCGCTCATAAATTACAGTACTTTTACAGTTAATCTCCCTCCATTTGGACTTTATTTTTAGTGGAACGTTCCCCTCCTTACTTTGTTGTGAGGAGCAGTTCCAAGCGCTCATAAATTACAGTTCTTTTACAGTTAATCTCCTTCCATTTGGACTTTATTTTTAGTGGAACGTTCCCCTCCTTACTTTGTTGTGAGGAGCAGTTCCAAGCGCTCATAAATTACAGTTCTTTTACAGTTAATCTCCCTCCATTTGGACTTTATTTTTAGTGGAACGTTCCCCTCCTTACTTTGTTGTGAGGAGCAGTTTCAAGCGCTCATAAATTACAGTTCTTTTACAGTTAATCTCCCTCCATTTGGACTTTATTTTTAGTGGAACGTTCCCCTCCTTACTTTGTTGTGAGGAGCAGTTCCAAGCGCTCATAAATTACAGTTCTTTTACAGTTAATCTCCCTCCATTTGGACTTTATTTTTAGTGGAACGTTCCCCTCCTTACTTTGTTGTGAGGAGCAGTTCCAAGCGCTCATCTACTACAGTGCTTTTACAGTTAATCTCCCTCCATTTGGACTTTATTTTTAGTGGAACGTTCCCCTCCTTACTTTGTTGTGAGGAGCAGTTCCAAGCGCTCATAAATTACAGTTCTTTTACAGTTAATCTCCCTCCATTTGGACTTTATTTTTAGTGGAACGTTCCCCTCCTTACTTTGTTGTGAGGAGCAGTTCCAAGCGCTCATCTACTACAGTGCTTTTACAGTTAATCTCCCTCCATTTGGACTTTATTTTTAGTGGAACGTTCCCCTCCTTACTTTGTTGTGAGGAGCAGTTCCAAGCGCTCATAAATTACAGTTCTTTTACAGTTAATCTCCCTCCATTCGGACTTTATTTTTAGTGGAACGTTCCCCTCCTTACTTTGTTGTGAGGAGCAGTTTCAAGCGCTCATAAATTACAGTTCTTTTACAGTTAATCTCCCTCCATTTGGACTTTATTTTTAGTGGAACGTTCCCCTCCTTACTTTGTTGTGAGGAGCAGTTCCAAGCGCTCATAAATTACAGTTCTTTTACAGTTAATCTCCCTCCATTTGGACTTTATTTTTAGTGGAACGTTCCCCTCCTTACTTTGTTGTGAGGAGCAGTTCCAAGCGCTCATCTACTACAGTGCTTTTACAGTTAATCTCCCTCCATTTGGACTTTATTTTTAGTGGAACGTTCCCCTCCTTACTTTGTTGTGAGGAGCAGTTCCAAGCGCTCATCTACTACAGTGCTTTTACAGTTAATCTTCCTCCATTTGGACTTTATTTTTAGTGGAACGTTCCCCTCCTTACTTTGTTGTGAGGAGCAGTTCCAAGCGCTCATTTACTACAGTGCTTTTACAGTTAATCTTCCTCCATTTGGACTTTATTTTTAGTGGAACGTTCCCCTCCTTACTTTGTTGTGAGGAGCAGTTTCAAGCGCTCATAAATTACAGTTCTTTTACAGTTAATCTCCCTCCATTTGGACTTTATTTTTAGTGGAACGTTCCCCTCCTTACTTTGTTGTGAGGAGCAGTTCCAAGCGCTCATCTACTACAGTGCTTTTACAGTTAATCTCCCTCCATTTGGACTTTATTTTTAGTGGAACGTTCCCCTCCTTACTTTGTTGTGAGGAGCAGTTCCAAGCGCTCATAAATTACAGTTCTTTTACAGTTAATCTCCCTCCATTTGGACTTTATTTTTAGTGGAACGTTCCCCTCCTTACTTTGTTGTGAGGAGCAGTTCCAAGCGCTCATCTACTACAGTGCTTTTACAGTTAATCTCCCTCCATTTGGACTTTATTTTTAGTGGAACGTTCCCCTCCTTACTTTGTTGTGAGGAGCAGTTCCAAGCGCTCATCTACTACAGTGCTTTTACAGTTAATCTTCCTCCATTTGGACTTTATTTTTAGTGGAACGTTCCCCTCCTTACTTTGTTGTGAGGAGCAGTTCCAAGCGCTCATTTACTACAGTGCTTTTACAGTTAATCTTCCTCCATTTGGACTTTATTTTTAGTGGAACGTTCCCCTCCTTACTTTGTTGTGAGGAGCAGTTTCAAGCGCTCATAAATTACAGTTCTTTTACAGTTAATCTCCCTCCATTTGGACTTTATTTTTAGTGGAACGTTCCCCTCCTTACTTTGTTGTGAGGAGCAGTTCCAAGCGCTCATAAATTACAGTTCTTTTACAGTTAATCTCCCTCCATTTGGACTTTATTTTTAGTGGAACGTTCCCCTCCTTACTTTGTTGTGAGGAGCAGTTTCAAGCGCTCATAAATTACAGTTCTTTTACAGTTAATCTCCCTCCATTTGGACTTTATTTTTAGTGGAACGTTCCCCTCCTTACTTTGTTGTGAGGAGCAGTTCCAAGCGCTCATCTACTACAGTGCTTTTACAGTTAATCTTCCTCCATTTGGACTTTATTTTTAGTGGAACGTTCCCCTCCTTACTTTGTTGTGAGGAGCAGTTCCAAGCGCTCATTTACTACAGTGCTTTTACAGTTAATCTTCCTCCATTTGGACTTTATTTTTAGTGGAACGTTCCCCTCCTTACTTTGTTGTGAGGAGCAGTTCCAAGCGCTCATTTACTACAGTGCTTTTACAGTTAATCTCCCTCCATTTGGACTTTATTTTTAGTGGAACGTTCCCCTCCTTACTTTGTTGTGAGGAGCAGTTCCAAGCGCTCATCTACTACAGTGCTTTTACAGTTAATCTCCCTCCATTTGGACTTTATTTTTAGTGGAACGTTCCCCTCCTTACTTTGTTGTGAGGAGCAGTTCCAAGCGCTCATCTACTACAGTTCTTTTACAGTTAATCTCCCTCCATTTGGACTTTATTTTTAGTGGAACGTTCCCCTCCTTACTTTGTTGTGAGGAGCAGTTCCAAGCGCTCATCTACTACAGTGCTTTTACAGTTAATCTCCCTCCATTCGGACTTTATTTTTAGTGGAACGTTCCCCTCCTTACTTTGTTGTGAGGAGCAGTTCCAAGCGCTCATAAATTACAGTTCTTTTACAGTTAATCTCTCTCCATTTGGACTTTATTTTTAGTGGAACGTTCCCCTCCTTACTTTGTTGCGAGGAGCAGTTTCAAGCGCTCATAAATTACAGTTCTTTTACAGTTAATCTCCCTCCATTTGGACTTTATTTTTAGTGGAACGTTCCCCTCCTTACTTTGTTGTGAGGAGCAGTTCCAAGCGCTCATAAATTACAGTTCTTTTACAGTTAATCTCTCTCCATTTGGACTTTATTTTTAGTGGAACGTTCCCCTCCTTACTTTGTTGCGAGGAGCAGTTTCAAGCGCTCATAAATTACAGTTCTTTTACAGTTAATCTCCTTCCATTTGGACTTTATTTTTAGTGGAACGTTCCCCTCCTTACTTTGTTGTGAGGAGCAGTTTCAAGCGCTCATAAATTACAGTACTTTTACAGTTAATCTCCCTCCATTTGGACTTTATTTTTAGTGGAACGTTCCCCTCCTTACTTTGTTGTGAGGAGCAGTTCCAAGCGCTCATCTACTACAGTGCTTTTACAGTTAATCTTCCTCCATTTGGACTTTATTTTTAGTGGAACGTTCCCCTCCTTACTTTGTTGTGAGGAGCAGTTCCAAGCGCTCATCTACTACAGTGCTTTTACAGTTAATCTTCCTCCATTTGGACTTTATTTTTAGTGGAACGTTCCCCTCCTTACTTTGTTGTGAGGAGCAGTTCCAAGCGCTCATAAATTACAGTACTTTTACAGTTAATCTCCCTCCATTTGGACTTTATTTTTAGTGGAACGTTCCCCTCCTTACTTTGTTGTGAGGAGCAGTTCCAAGCGCTCATAAATTACAGTTCTTTTACAGTTAATCTCCCTCCATTTGGACTTCATTTTTAGTGGAACGTTCCCCTCCTTACTTTGTTGTGAGGAGCAGTTTCAAGCGCTCATAAATTACAGTTCTTTTACAGTTAATCTCCTTCCATTTGGACTTTATTTTTAGTGGAACGTTCCCCTCCTTACTTTGTTGTGAGGAGCAGTTCCAAGCGCTCATAAATTACAGTGCTTTTACAGTTAATCTCCCTCCATTTGGACTTTATTTTTAGTGGAACGTTCCCCTCCTTACTTTGTTGTGAGGAGCAGTTTCAAGCGCTCATAAATTACAGTTCTTTTACAGTTAATCTCCCTCCATTTGGACTTTATTTTTAGTGGAACGTTCCCCTCCTTACTTTGTTGTGAGGAGCAGTTTCAAGCGCTCATAAATTACAGTTCTTTTACAGTTAATCTCCCTCCATTTGGACTTTATTTTTAGTGGAACGTTCCCCTCCTTACTTTGTTGTGAGGAGCAGTTCCAAGCGCTCATAAATTACAGTTCTTTCACAGTTAATCTCCCTCCATTTGGACTTTATTTTTAGTGGAACGTTCCCCTCCTTACTTTGTTGTGAGGAGCAGTTCCAAGCGCTCATCTACTACAGTGCTTTTACAGTTAATCTTCCTCCATTTGGACTTTATTTTTAGTGGAACGTTCCCCTCCTTACTTTGTTGTGAGGAGCAGTTCCAAGCGCTCATCTACTACAGTGCTTTTACAGTTAATCTCCCTCCATTTGGACTTTATTTTTAGTGGAACGTTCCCCTCCTTACTTTGTTGTGAGGAGCAGTTCCAAGCGCTCATTTACTACAGTGCTTTTACAGTTAATCTTCCTCCATTTGGACTTTATTTTTAGTGGAACGTTCCCCTCCTTACTTTGTTGTGAGGAGCAGTTTCAAGCGCTCATAAATTACAGTTCTTTTACAGTTAATCTCCCTCCATTTGGACTTTATTTTTAGTGGAACGTTCCCCTCCTTACTTTGTTGTGAGGAGCAGTTTCAAGCGCTCATAAATTACAGTTCTTTTACAGTTAATCTCCCTCCATTTGGACTTTATTTTTAGTGGAACGTTCCCCTCCTTACTTTGTTGTGAGGAGCAGTTCCAAGCGCTCATAAATTACAGTTCTTTTACAGTTAATCTCCCTCCATTTGGACTTTATTTTTAGTGGAACGTTCCCCTCCTCACTTTGTTGTGAGGAGCAGTTCCATCCATTTCGAAGGAAGCAGGTCTGCGTGCGATATTTCGAATAAAGCTTACATGCCTGAGAATTATTCAGGAGAGAATGGTTTTTCGATTCTTTTTGTGATCAACATTAGTGATTGTGATCTCAAGTCCACAAAAGAAAAACTTTATTCTGATCAAATCACAGGTTAGGTCGAATTCTCGCAAAGAAGACAAAATGAATGAACTTGTGGATGTGACATAGTTATTGGCTGACAATAAGCAAAACCTACTTGAATAGAAGATTTGTCTCAAGAGTATCCCGGATTAAAGGAATGCACAAAATTCTTCTTGGATTTCAACCACGATTTATACCTACAGTATCCATCCAGAAGATTGGTTGCTCAATTCTCAGATTTCTTTTTCATTTCCTGGATGCATTTTCGGTAGTGCTCTTTTATTTAGAACCCTTATTTTTCGAGCACTCTTTTCCCTTTTAGATTTAATCGGAAGTAGAAAAAGAAAAGAAACGCACGGCCCATTTAATTAAATTCCGTCGACCTTTTTTGTTGACCACACACAGCAAACGTTCGAGCTCCTTCTTCGTCTTCTTTTTCTTTCTTATTTCATCGCCGACGTCGTCGTTTTCATCTCATCGGACGCCTTCAACAAATTAAATGTGCTTTTTTTTCGGAAGAAACGGAAAGTGTTTCGACTTTTCATTTTATTCGTACAGCCCGAAATGAAAAAGAACGAGTGGATGAATTAAAAGAAGCGGGCTCATGAATCATTTCATCACAAGTGTCATCTATTTTCAGAACGTACTTTGCTACAATTCTGTGCCATCGTACTACTATCTACTGGCACCAACATTCATTTGTCGTCGTATAGGAACGTCTACAATTTGAGGTTGTACAAGTACATCCCTTCTTAAACCACTCGTTTTTTCTTCATTCCGTCCGCTCTATTTTTGTGCGACAGCATTCATTCAATCCTAATTGGATGTGATCCTTCTGCTGCCTCGCTTCAACAAGTTGCTCTCGAAAAGAGCTTCTTTTTCTATCTTCTCTTCTTTTTACATCCTCTTCTTCTTTTTTTTTTCTTTAAAAGCACTCTCCAGGATGTTGTTGATGATGATGCGCTCAGATTTAATGAGTTCTAAAAAGGAGATGTAAAGGAAGAGGGGACGGAAAGTGAGTTAGTAGGAGAGAAAAACTAAAAGAAAAAAAAAAGAAGAAGACTAATAGAATTGAAAGCAGCATTTTCATAATTACATTCCGATCGTCGAATGTACGGCTCAAGAGGGAAAAACGAGCACTCTCCGGGTATTTTTATTTTTTTTCTTGCATCTTATTTATTAGTCGGGTCCCTCGCTTCAATTATTCATTCATTCATTCGATGGAGGCGGCGGCAAAAAGACGATGGTCTTTGAATTTTATGACGTGTCATCTCAGATGTTTACAAGATGATAGACTAATTGGAGGGAGTCACATATGTACAAGAATACATACTGTGTTCTGAAGTTCTTCTGGGATTCACGTCATCTGGGTAACTACAGTGGGAGTGAAGAGTGAAGAGATGTTCCACCACGGTCTGAAGGGGTACGGTAGCCAGTGAAGTTGTATGTCGTTATCAGGCATGTAGTGATTTATCCTTTCATTAATTTTTGATGTTAAATCTAATATTTCATGTGAAGTTTTTAAAGTTCAAGAACTCATAAAAAATTTACAAACTATCGTTCTCCAACTGCATCACTTTCGTTTACTCCACAAATAAATGAATAATATATTTTCTATAATGGACTCTGAACACAAAAAGCAGTCATGTTGAAACGTTTCTTCATTTGTTCATGATGACCTAAAGAATTTCACTACATGCCGATTCAAAAGGCTAACAAAGTAATAGAGTACACAATGCAAAGTTGTTTTTGTAACACACATTAAGTGCATTCTCCATCCCTACTAACTGATAAATGCTCCATCTTAAACTACAAAATGAATTCAATCATACCACCCACTCAATCAATTAAATGAATCTGAAACAATTGTTCTTTGTCCTTCCGCCGTTCGCTCCGCCCACTTTCTTGCTCTTCTAGTGCCGTCCTTCAGCTTCTTCCTTTTATTCTCTTTTTTGTTCTTTTTCCTGTTACTTGAATTCATTGAACCATTGCCAATTTTAGATAGAGTCTCTTCCGGAAATTCGGTTTTCATTTTGCAGTAGATTAGAGACTACTTGTCTTTCTATGGACTATGACCAATTTGATGATGAGGATGATGATGTGAGGATACATAGCAATAAAATAGTTTTGTGTTTAAATTGACTCTCTCGAGTGCGTGATTTTGGGTAGGATCGGTTTCAAACAGAAAGTATGGAAGGAATCGAAATATAATTGTACTTCTGAAGATCTGTGCTCCGACTTAAGTTGCTCTCTCTTTCCATAAGCCTAAACCCAAGTAGAGCTATTCCTAATTATTCGAGGTCATCACAAAAGAAGTACTCCAGACAATCAGCAGCACTTCAAGTGATTTATTGGCGAACCACTTTTACATTTCTTTTTGTTTATTTCGCAAATATGTTTAGTCTATTCAAAATGTTTTTCAGAGATTTATAATCTCAGACATTCTCTTAAATAAATCCCAATTTGTTCTTTAATCATAAACTGGATTCAAAAACCAACAAAAATCCAATCTAAAACAAATCTCCATGTCAATTTTCTAACTTCGAAACATTTGTGCCCAGCTGGTGGTCAATAAATTTTTGATTGCATCCAAATAACATTTCATAACAAGTGAATTGGAAATTCTTTTTTGCAGCCAGACCTTTAGGCGTCGGTTATTTATATATTGATAAGAGAGAAAACTGTTTTTAGTTTTAGTTATATAGTTTAATGATGAAATTAATTTGAATTCGGTCGAGACAGTAAGGAGAGTGGAATTTGAATAAGAAAGCAAATAAAGTAAATGAATCAGCTCTCTTTCAACATGCCGACGCCATTTGACTTTGAATCGTTCCCTTTTTTCATTCCTATTACAATTAGTATTCAGAAGCAAGACTTCCGTTTTTGGACTCTTTTTTCATTCATTTCAGTCTCTTTCATTTATTCTTATTTCAATTGGAACACTATTCAGAGGTTATGATTAATCGTCCTTCCAAAAGCCTAATCTCTTTCATTAATACTTTTATTTTCATAATATATCTGAATCACAAATAACTAAACAATAATAAAAACTAAGGCTCTCTTGTAGTTGAGCGGTCCCTGGGAAATTGAATGGTCCCCAGGAAATTGAATGGTCCCCTTAAACATTTAGTGGTCCCCTGAAAATTGAATGGTCCCATAAAAAACTGAGCGGTCCCGGTAGAAGTTGAACGGTCCCTAAATGTATAACAAAATCGCTTCAGAAATTTAACGGTCCGTTTGAAATTAAATGGTCCCCTCGAATATTTAATGGTCCCGTTAGAAGTTGAACGGGCCCTAAACGTATAACAAAGTCGCTTTAGAAATCTAGTGGTCCGTTTGAAATTAAATGGTCCCCTCGAATATTTAATGGTCCCGTTAGAAGTTGAACGGTCCCTGAAGGTGAGAGAAGGTAAGCCAAAAAATTTGATGGTCCGTTTAAAATTGAATGGTCCCCTCAGACATTTAATGGTCCTCTGAAAATTTGATGGTCCCCCGGAAATTTGATAGTCCTACAAAACTACAACAATCCTAATATTTACTGTTCCTACTCCTGGTCCCTCCTCAAACCCAGCTTCTTCTTCAATTTTAAAAATTTCTCCTCCCACTTCTCCAGAAAAATCAAATCTTCCCTCCACTTCCAAAGCCATGTCTCCTAATAAATCATCTAATCGTGGTGAATCTGTACCTGCTCCGGATTCTTCTTATAACCGGCTGTACAACCAGCTGCAGCAACCACAAAAGCTTCTTCTTCTTCTTCTTCGATTCCAAAGATTTCTCCTGCAAATTCCCCGGGAAAGTCGGATCTACTTTCCAAACCCACAGTCCCTTCCCCCATAAAGTCTTCTGCGCAAAATGAACCTGCTCCTCATTGTTCTCCAAAATCTGTGAAATCTGCTCCTTCAAGTTCTAAACCTTTGTCGCCTACTATTTCAAACTCAGATGCGAAGCCGGCTGTTGCTTCCTCCAAAGCTTCCACCACAAAATCCTCCTCGATTCCTTCTGCAAATGTGCCTAAGCCTTCGGTGCACCAAAAAGAAAACACGATACAATTTCTACGGACTATTCGCCTCCGCATACGAGAGGAAAATTGAGCAAGGGAGGAACAAATTACAGCCCGAACTGTTATTTTTTCGAGCGAAACATTGATTTTTGTGTGCGTTTTTTTTTTCAATAAATAAAACAGAAAAAATGATCGAATAAAAAAACTAATATACAGGGTGGCTCATAAGTATGGAGACTTTTGTTTCTGGGTATATTTTGAAAAATAGAGTAGCAATATAGAAACCAAGGTGATTTTTTGATTGCTAGGATCCTAAGCAATAGTTAGGAAAAAAAATTTTGGAATCGGAAGTTTCCGCGGCTTTCCACGTCTTCTGACATGTAACCGCGAGACCCCCCTCTGCGGCGGAGGTTTCGATGGCTACTTCATGGTATAGCAGATGATATATCTGACCAAATGACTTCAAAATTTGATCCGAGTAAGTTTGAACATCAGTTTCAAATTACCCAAAAGTAGAAGACCGCCATATAATAATGACGCCCACAGTATGGTCCCAAACCTTGTTTAATAAGTGAAGTTTGAATTTTTCGGCAGTGTTTTCGAAACTGAGCTTATGAGGCGGTCTCATAACATTGTGAATGGTCAAAAATGACCAACTGGGGTGTTTATTAGTCCACAAAAACGGGTATTCGGTTAGCTCTTCTAGTGACCTGATGCCGGCACTTTTCCTCATTGAGATTTCAGTGTTAAAAGACCTCCGCCGCAGTACCTGTGTTTTTGCGATTTTATTTTGAGAGAAAGCTCCCATAGCTTCGAGATGAGATCATATATTGAGTCCTACTCTTATTAGCAGTTACTACACTATTTGTACTTTAAAAATTTTCTGTTAGATCTGGCAGGTTGGCACAGAGCCAAAGTTCACCAGCACAAAAGTCTCCATACTTATGAGCCACCCTGTAACTTCGGAAGCATCGTTGATGAATGGAACTTTAAATAGGCTTAGAGATTTAAAGTTCAGCGACTATACAATTTCTTGAGGGACCATTCGTTTTTTTAGGGACCTCATTAAGTCTTGAAGGACTGTTCGATTTCTAGAGGACCTTTCAATTTCTAAAAGGACCTTTTTATTTCCAAGGGGACCGTCCAATTATATAAGGGACCTCTCAATTTTCAGGACAGGATTGAAAGTCTAAAGGGACCATCCAGTTTCTAGCAGGACCTACATATTTCCAAGGGGACCGTCCAATTTTATGAGGGACCGTTCAATTTCATACGGGACCACTTTATTTTCAGGACAGGATTAAAAGTCTAAGGGGACCATTCAGTTTCTGAAAGGACCTCTTTATTTCTCATGGGACCATTCAGTTTTAACCGGACCATCCAATTTCTAAGGGGACCATTTAACTTTTTAACGGACCATTCAATTTCCAAAAGGACCATTAAAAGTTTAAGGGGACCATTCAATTTCCTGGGGACCATTCAATTTCCCAGGGACCGCTCAACTACAAGAGAGCCAAAACTAATATCAAGAAGAAGAAGAAGAAACCCGACTCTTGAGACTGATTGATATTTATAAACATTTAAGCAATTCCCATTAATCGTTTTGTTTCTTTCTTTGTCTACAGTTTTCATCATAATAATATGACGTCGTTTGGAGAGAGAGAGGACATTCTTTTTCAAATAAATAGTTTCTCAGGTGCGTCACATGTTTCCCCGTCTCTTGATTTCTGAAATATATTCAATTTGTGTCCAATTGTATCAAAATCGTAGAGAAAGCTGCAGTTTTTGGATCAGGATTGTGAGAAAAACTTGTTTCTTTTTTTGTTTGAGCTCAGGTGCCGTGTTTTGATTTCTCTATATTTGGTGTGACCTAGTTCGGATAGGTGTACTGTAGGACTGTTGCTCATCGTCAACCATGGAATTTGTCTATGATAGTTTGGCATCCTATAAAAAACTTCTAGGCCTTTATGACTGTTCATCCGTGGGCCCTTCAAATAAAAATTCACGTCTACTGTAAAACTTAGAAGGGATATACTCTTCGACTATCATTACTGAATATTCTAGAAAGCGCTTCGATGATTTTCCAAAAAGTTATGAAAATCTTGACGTGTGGTTGTTTACACCTATGTTTTTCAAAAGTTTGCAATGTTTTGACGAGCGGAAGAAAAAAGGGAAATGAACACATGTTCAGATGAGTCGTAATATCATAGGTGTACAATTCTCTCATAATTAGATGTTTATCGGTTGAGTCTCACCTCCACCTGCTCTATGAACGCAGTCTACCGTAATCATCTTCACATTCAGTTTCCCTCAATTATTAGCATGTCAAGATTGCATGTCCATCACGTCCCGCATTATGATTAGTCTCTCTTTTACCCTGGTCCATTCCTCCCTCTCTCTCTCACTCCAATTACCCTCCGCCTTCTTCATCGTACCTAATCCTTTTTCCAGAGAGAGAGTCCCTAAATATTGCAACACTCATTAGTCGGCGTGGTTCATTTATTTTCTCCCTTTTTCCTCTTATTTCCCGTCCTTTCTCTTCGCTTTTTATTAGTATTTGCATCTATGGTCTCACCCACTCCCTTCTAAAACTCCGCCCATTCGGCGATCTGTGCTTGATGTGCTCGATGAGCTATTGAGAAAAGAAAGGCTCCAATGGATAAAAAAAAGTAGATTTCTATCTCTTCTTCTCGTTTTTCCAATTTTATCCAACTCTTCTCTCTTCTCTTTTTTCTCTTCCTTAAATTTTTAATTAAACGCCGTTAAAAGAACACACGTCAATTGAAAATGTGCTTCAAGGGAGGCGGGTTCCATCTCCACTTTATTCCTTCTTTTTTCTTTCACTTTTTCAATTTGGTACTCGAAAAGACTGTGTATGACACTTTTATTGCACCCAATTATCCCTTCTCTCTGAGCATTTCCAAACCATTTTCTTCAATTCTTTCATCCATCCGTTCACATGAGACCGCCCTTTTTCTTCCCTTTTATCGTCGAATTCTTCGCCCTTTCCGCTCTGGTTTCTGATTTTCAAATATGCAAGAAAACGACGGAAAACTTTACACATTTCCTCTCCAATCTTGACTCGATTTGGTCTCTCTCTATTTCTCTTGATTTGCACATGAAACCTGAATCATACACCAAAAAAGTACACGGTTTGATTACACGCTTGCCTTGATGATGCCTGAATTTATACTCATTAAAATTTTCTATTTCTGTCATAATCCATTTCTTCCCATTATACAACATATTCTTTGTTCGTTCCAGATGGTTCACTCGTCGGCATTTCACCCTTATACACGTCCTGTCACTCAAGATGTTTCTTATGACGATACTCTCAGGTAAGGGACCACCACTTATCTAATACACAATAGTAATTGGCCATATGTTTTTGTGTGATACTCAATTAACGAGTCTATTAGAAAGATTAACAATTTAGATTTATTAATGGATTGAGGCGGGAAAAGAAAAGAAAAGAAGTGGATTGGGGATTAGAGATTAGACAGATGAATGGCTTCTGATTCAATAATGACCTAGTTATTAATAATAGAGACCATTATAAATCATTTGAGAATGAAACCAAAAAATTGTGCATCAATTGTCATAGTCTAGGTCATCATAAAATCAAGAAGACTTTAAAGATTATAAGATTTCTAGAGCTCTTTTGCTATGCACTTTTCCATGCCCTTTTATTAGAACACTTTGTTTCCATAATTCTATTTTCTGATTGTCAGAACTTTCCGATTGCTTCTGAGAAACGTTCCGCGAGTAGACTAATATCATAATAACACCTGTTAATGATCTCATTTTGAATACTTCAACAAACTACTAATCTCTCAATTTTTCATCAAATTCAATAACCCAAATCAGCACCTGTAGTTGTATATCAACGAAGAAATATATAACAAATCAGCAGCTCATTGAGTTAACCACTACCCGCAGGTGCAAATCCCGAACTAATCTCATTTCAAAAGAAATTGAGAAATCGCCTGGAGCAATAAAAAACGGCTCTTTTTTTACTACTATTTGCGGAGTATATGCACATATTAATATAGCTATACTTGCTGCTCCATATATATATTTATCGTCGTCGTCGTCGTGCATTTGCCGAACCGAATCATAATCTGACGTGAAAGGAGATGGAATGGAAACTGAGAGTCCCGGGGACACAAATAATTAGAAATAAGAAGAAGCAGTAGTAGTAGTCGTCGCCGCCGCCGCGGTGGCCATGTCACTTCTCACGTGTTTTGCAACGAGTTTTAATTAGTTCGAAATGACAGATACATACACAAACTAACAAAATGTAAATATGGTGTGGAATTTGTTTACTAAAAGGATCACACTATTCTGAGTAATATGGAAGAAAAGTGCAAAGCTTTGAAAACATCCGGAGCATAGATCGAGTACAAGGCTTCTGAAATACATCTCAGATAGTGAAATCTTTTTGGTACCTCTATTCCTAGCTGATGTTTTCACAAGAGATCATAACTCTGGAAGAAACCTGACTTTTGTGTCTATAATTATCTGAATTGGCATATCCAGAGAGAGGAATAAACTATCAACAATTTGAAATGTTTTATTCTGAGAGACTACGGTATAAAATCCAAAGTTTTCAGATTGCTAATTGCTCTCACTCAAGCTCAAGATACAACAAAAGGAGTCCAACTATTTGAACCAAAAGAAATGTCTCCTCCAATCGTAGCTCCACCAGTTTTGACCCCAAATCCAGTGGTTTCTCCAACATCTTCAATTCCTGAACAATCAATTCATTCACCAGCTATTCCGAATGAAAAATCACGTAGAAAGAGGACAACTTTCTCACCGGAACAAGCAACAAGACTGGAATCTGTATGTTTAAAAGAAACACTTCACACAAATTTCATTTCTTTTTAGGAGTTCCTGAGCGACAGTTACATGCCACGAGAAAAACGTCTTGCGTTGGCTCATTCCTTGAATTTATCAGAGAATCAAGTGAAAACGTGGTTTCAGAACAGACGAGCCAAAGATAAAAGAGATAGAAAAGTTGGAGAGTAAGTTATTTCTAGCGATAGTTCAATTAACAACTCTTCTAATATTTCAGTTCACCTAACACAATTCATTCGAGAAAATCTTCTCCATCTCGAAAATCTTCATCGGATTCTTCTCCAACTCCTTCTCTAATGGCTTCATCCACGTCATTCATTCTTCCTTCTTCACATCAAATTCAAATTGCCACATCACCAACTACCGTGGAATCTTCTACTCCACCGGAGACAGTTATTCAGAAAGTGGAACAATTCTCAGTCAACCATAATCTCCCAGACTTTGATGTTTTAAATAACTATCTAAACTCTCTCTCCACAAATACTCAACTTTCTTCCCAATTTCCATCGATTGCCTCTCCTTCTCCACTTTTCAATGCACATATGTTGATGAACTTCCCAGCTCCAGTAGAACCCTCTATCATCTAAAAGTGATTCTCATTCATTTCCATTTTCCTGTTTCAATCAATTTCCTTTCGGGTTCCTTTCCCCACCGATTTTCTCCGCTTTCATTTTCCATTTTGGAAGGTTTCAAACCTTTAAATTTGTATTAAATTATTTGAACTTCTTCTCTCTATTTGGCGCTTTCCCAGTGGCTGTTCATAGCTTGCTATTCAGGCATATTATTTTGGAATAAATTATTCTTATTTTTTATTGTTTCGTTCTAGTTTCGGTAGGTGTTAGTGACAAGAAACACTTACGAAAAAACCAGTTGGAACTTGATATAATCCACTGATCTTCAGAGTATTTTGATCTAAGAACGCCAACTTCCTGGAAGAATCCAAGTTCATCTTCATTTTCTTCTTTCATTCATCTTTTTTTCTTCCTTCTAGGTCTGAGGATCATTAGACTTCTTCAGAGAAAACGTGCCAAAAATGAGAGATTTTCGTGGAATCTTTTTCATCTTCTCTTCATTCCAACGAAAACCAAATATTGACTGAAAATGGTTAATCATCATCATCAAAACCAATGAAACCATAGCAAGTAATTGGGGGAAAATGAGGAAAGCTGCACAGAAAAAAAACTTCATTGTTTGAGCAGCTTCATGTCGTTTTCTCGTTGAAGTTGTTCCGTGTCATTTCCACATTTTATCCAATCGACATGAGATCGCTTGTCTTATTCTTCCTTCTTGTTGCAATTTCTACTGTCGCGGGTATGACGAATCCATGTTTTTCTTCTAGATTTAGATGAAAGAATTTCAGGGCAATATGATTCTGGAGACTCGTTGGAATCTGATTCTGCAGCATCTCTCGAAAATGTGTCATCTAATTCAGAGGAAGTGATCAATTCTGGTGAAGTAAGTTTTAAAGGATTCATTTGACGTCTACATTTATGAGTAGTTAAGGTCATAATCTGAATTTCCTCAGTGTTATCAATATCATTCATTTTTAGGCTGTGATATTTATAGTTCATATAATTTCAGGAAGTGGTCATTGATGAAGGTTCCGGATCAGGAGATGGTCCAATTATTTCAGTTGATCAAATACATATCTTTGGAATCCTTCCAGGACCAGGAGACATTCGTAAGAAGAGAGGAATCATGGAGGTTCTCAGTCGAAAATAAATCAAATTTGTTGTTTGAATTAAGTCAATTGTATTTGAATAAATCAAATGTAGATGAAAGTACATTACTTCAGATCATATTGTTGTTTCAGTTATTGAAGGTGTACAACCACATTTATAGTGTAAAAAAAAGACCAGAGTCTTACTATCGTATCAATAGCTTCCAAAATTTGTGACTCTATTTCTTTACCTGTTTTCTCGGAATTCACTTCATCTACCAAACTACATTTTCTATTTTCTTATTTGACCACAAAATCTGATATCTTCAAAGAGCTCAAAGAAATCTCAATGATACATCAAGAACAAAAATGGTAGAGCGTGTCAACCCACAATTTTCTCCATTCAATTGAAATGTTTCCTGTGTTTTGTGAGTTGGCATTTGAGTCAGCGGTTTTTTCGTTTTCTTTTTCAAAATTAATTCGTATAGGATACAAAGATCTTTTTACTCAAAAAATGCTGTCATTATGGTCTGAATGAAACTAAAATGGCAAAAGAGCAAGCCGTTAACTTCCCTGTTCTTTCATACTTGAAAAACATTCAAGAAAGATTATGATTTGAGTCATATTTTTGAAATTCCGAGAAATTCTTATGGAAGGAAGATAGTTGAAACAGGAAACAACAGTGAAGCGAATGAGTTGGTAGGGGCCTTGAAAAAGTAAATCTGGAATCCACGTCTTATGAGAGAAAGGCATTATTATATATAAAAGCACAGAATTGTGGTTATCTGAGAACGAGATAACAGAAGCCATTGGATTATTGTATTTTCTAACAGATTATTTCGCCACTATATTTTTCTTCTCAGAGGTCACAACATTTTCTGAAGAACATTTATCTGAAAACCTGAAAAATTATCGGTTCTATGAAAATGTTTTATTGCTGACGAGTTGTAAAATCCACGCTCGTTTTCATCAACAGTTTTGAACTTTTCAACTTTTCATCCATCATCCTTACCCAACTTTTCATCAAAGATGCAATACGAATTGAGAGGTACCACTATTATCCAATCTTCTATTCTGGGCGCACCATTATTAGAGGGGCACTACTAATAAATCCGTTGAGGTATTTATCAAAATTTTCTGGTTTCAACTAGCTATTCCAATCTCCTGATAATTTAAAGTTTAAAAAATTGATCTGCAAAGAAGCTAGCTATATTTATGTTTACATTAAAACCACACTTTTCAAAATCATCCATTTGAAAAATCCAAAAGTCACATTTTTCGTGCTCATCACATATGTTTGAATCCCAAAAATAGAAACTATGGGCGAACTACGGTTTCATTCAAAAGTTCCTGCAAACATTCTATCTTTTCCCTCCCCCATGAAAAGCCTAAAAACCCTCGGGTCACACATCAAATGAGCTCGAGGCAATTAGCTCAGTAAGGACTGTCTGCGTCTCTTTGTCTGTCATTATCTCTCTTTCTCCGAATAACTCCCACTGACTACAGTATCTGTCTCTATTTAGACAGCTTCTTGATCATAACTCCCCCGATCATCAGTTCAATTCACACTTTCATTTTAGAGTTAATATGCGATCCTGGATACCGCTTCTTCTACTTCTCGCCATTTTGGCTCTTGCTGGTTTGTTATTTCAATTTCCAGTTTTCTTCTGAAAATAATTCTATTCAGCTCATGCTGGCTCATCTTCTGAAAGTGACGAATCTCGTCGTTCTCCAAAGAAGTTACGCAAGTCATCTGAATCTTCTGAGGAGTCTAGCCAAAGCGATTCCGATTCTGATTCTTCTGAAGAGGTACTTTCTGATTTCTTTTTCTCAATTAAAAATGTTCTTTTTCAGAATGATGCTTCTTCAACTTCTACTTCTTCAAGTGATTCTACTGCTTCTTCCATTGAAACCTCTGATTCCACGTCTGCTTCCGTTGAAATGTTGATGGTCGATCCAGATGTTCTTCCAGGACCAAGTGACAATCGTTTGAAAAGATCCCTTCCAAGTTTCTTCGATATCCGTAAAAGACGCGGACTTCCATCTGCATACGATATTCGCAAATAATTCATATATCTAGTCTAAATGCTCTTTTCCCAAAACTTCCCACATTCCCAAATAGCTCGGTGAAATAAAAGTTGATATGGTTCATAAATTACAACGAAACAAAAAAAAAAACAATAAAACTCTAGATTATCCTTTACAGAAGAAAAAGAGAAGTCATGAGAATAAATTAGAAGACATTACTAGCACCGTTTAGCATTTGTCGTATCACAGTTAGAAATCGAGTTGACCTATACATAATACATGAAAGGGAAGCGAGACACTAATCAGAGTGATTTAAAAAATAAGTTTTCGCTGTGAATCTGGAAGAATGTAAGACCTGTAAATTATAGGAGCAAGGGAATTTCGATGAAAAAAAAACATTGAGCATAAGAGGTTACATTATTGAACATCCTTCTTCGTTGGCTTTATCGAGAGCGTCTTCAGCACATACCACATCATCGTACCTGGAATTATATATGTGTTGTTTTTGAAACTGAAAAACAAGTCACCTTTTGACAGATTTATGAGCTCTATCGGCACTACGACTCCGTTCTCTTCTTCCGCCATTTATTGTTTGTTTTGTGAATGAATTGTTTAGTTTAGCACCTCCAGAATCTGCCCGTTTTCGACCTCGTTCTTCGGCTTTTGATTTTAATGAAATCTTTCTTTTTTCTCCGTCCGGAGTGAATTTGACATCAGCGACTCCAGCTTGCTCGGCAACTATTGTTAGATGAGCATCAAAGGCTTGTAAAAGAGCCACATATCCACAACACTTTTCGACAGCCCATCTTCCAAGTTCAGTACAAGCAAATCGTATTCTGGCAAAGCTCTTTTCTCCAGCTCTTCTGACCATTGCAACATTGATTTCTTGTCGTAGTTTTCGTTCATCCCGACTCAATAAACATAACAGAAAGATCCAGTCAATTGTAGCAGTTTGTGAGAAAAGATAGAGCATGAGCTCAATTTGTCGACTACTTTGAATATTTCCACGAGACGATTTTTCACCAACTAAGAAATCAGTATTCTGCCAATCTCCAGCTATACTACGAGAATCACAGGATGATGGAGTAGCTGGTGCTTGGGGTATGGATATAGGGTTCATTGAAGATGACGTGGATGGAGATCTATCGAGAATGGGTGCCAGTTCCACCGCACTTCCACGTACTCTTTCCAGAACAGCTTCTTGAATTTCCATATCTTCTTCACTATTTTCGTTGTCTGTCTCTTGCAAAGGTCTCACACCATTCAAATCGACAATAGTTTTTTCTGTTCTCCTTGCTTTCTGTTTGACTATTTCTGTTGGTTCATTGTTCACTAGTCCGTTGAGACTAGCAGTACTTTGACTGACACGAATATTTCCTAGCTTCTTCTCGATTTGATGAACAAATTGAGATCCAATGACAGGGTAAGGCCATGAAAACTGGGCATGTAGCCTGAATTTTATTAGATTAGCAAGGGACTAAATTTTAGTTACTAACCTTGTCAAAGCCAATGCGAAATCGTCAACCATATAGCAATTTATATTTGTCGACTTTGGCGAAAGTGCAATTTGTTTTCGACGAGTTTCTAGAAGGCCAGGAAGATCGAACTGTAGTTCGGCCCAGAAGAAACCTAAGTTAGTTCAAAATATTGAACAGTATTCATCTATAAACTTGATACCAAGATCAATTATCCAATAGTTATTCAGAAGATGCCATGCGTGATCTTCAAGAATTGTCGTCATTCTTGCAGCAAGGCGATTGACTGTAGCCTGAGGAGATAGCTCTCCAGAGAGTCCCTAAACAAAGACGAATATGTATTTTTTGATGATTATTTATAATGTTACCCTCGAAAGAGCTGTTTTTTCCTTTGAACTACCGAGTGAATCTTTCCTTTGTGGATCCTTTTGATCCGTACTTTGGGAGTGACGAACTTTGGTCAAACGTCCAGCGCCGCCAGCTTGGAACCTATTGATAACGAATTCAGTTGAAGAATCTGCTGATGGAGATGATACTGTAGGACGACGAGACAAAGAAGTTTTAGCACTTGGTGGAGGAGTTCTGAAACGCTAACAACGTTATTAAACGAAACAAGAAATTTCAAAACCACTAACAGTGCATCTATATCTTCTGAACCAATAGATCTTGCAAATCGAACCATCTCTTTAGCAATTGTCCATTTCTTTTCCTCCAGTGCTTCGTTTACAAGTCGGGCTGCTTGATCCATGCTCACTTCAGTTGTTTCCAAATTTTGAAGAACTATCACAAAACTTGCTGCATTTTCTAATTGCCTTTGTTGCAAACATTCTTCGAATAACGCATTTGGAGAGCCTGTTACATCAAATAAAGTCCTCCAAAGAGCAAGCTCAGTTTTCCGAGCACAATGAGCCACTGTTTTGAGAAATTCGGGAAACTCGTGAATAAAAGCAACACACCGAGGTAGAAGTGGATCTGGAATTGGTTCGCTACTCGTCGCTTCTTCTTCGAGAACTCCATGGAGGAGGAGTTCCAGAGCGTGTGTGAAATGTGGAAGTGATCGACAAGCCCCAGCAAGTTCCAATGCAAAAACTCCAAGATTCCGTTTCAACAGTTGCCGAAGCAAATGATGAACGAAAACTTCACTATTCCGATGCAATCCGTACATTGTGATACTTTCCATTCGTCCTTGGCCTTTCGATGTTCGTGCCACATGTTGAAGTTGGCTCTCAACACCCATTGCCAGACAATCTCTTGCACTGATAACAATAGGATATATATCAAGTTCAAAAGGAAGCATAATCCGTTTAGCTATAAATGTCATTTCTTGAGTTCCCATATTCCGTTTTCCAGGTACTAACGGCATCCAAACCTTGATTCCTTTTGCTCCACAAGCAATCCAGAGAGCGTTACTTAAATGAGAAGAGCATGGATGATTCATGGGGGACGAAGGTTCTGATGATGTTGATACACTGTGTATTGAAACATTCGATCCGTTACGTCTATGACCATTCCAAGGGGTTTCAAGACTCTGGGCAAGTTGTGATACAGAAACAATACACCGATCATGCCACATTTTCTCAACGTATGAAGCAATCACCATTGGTTGATGAAGCTGAAAAGATAAAAAGAATTATGCGAATAAAAAATCAAACCAACTTTTCCTTCTTCATTTAGACTCAAAGTTATCAGCCGTCCCGAAATGTTAACTAAAACAGTGTCAATGCTAGAGTAGAAAGCAGGGGACAGTTTTCCACGTTGATCTAGATTCAATTGAGTCATTTGTAGAGAGACGATGCATGTTGGATGAGGAACGATTTCGTTTATTCGAATCACAGTTACAATATCACCAGAAACCTTTGTGAAAGCATCTCGTCCAGTTTCCATGTGTGCTGTCAGTTTGTAGAGAGTAATTTGGGCCGAAATGTCAAACACTGCACAAACATCATCTCTGGAAACAACTATATAGATCTGCATCAAACTTTTTGCGCCCACCTCAAAGCAGACATTACAGACTTGTTCTCAAGATCTATGACAGATGCGTAGCGATTGTCCAATCGTTGAGAAATCGGATAAAATGATAGATGTGATTTGTCAGTATCTGCGGATACACCAATGACACCAATCACATCGTCATTCCAAACAAACACTCCGCCGGTCACTAGTATATTCTTCTCTTGAGTCTCATTTCCAAATAATTTCCAACGTCGGGTAGAAAGAGAGCAGTATGCAAAACCTTGGTCTCCAGCGACAACAAGATGTTTGTAACTTCTATCAGTCGATGCATACTAAAAATAAGAAAAACATGAATATAATTCTCTGTTCATACTAACCCGAAGAGGCCAATTTGATGACAAATACTCATGAGTTACTGCTACATGATTCCAAACCGAATGAGGAGCGCATGCCTCTGCTTCTCGATCTCTAGCCGCACTGATTAAAACTTGCGAATCTCCCATCAAAACTGCTCGATCACAATGCTCCATAGCTGGATTTGAACAAGACGCACTTCTCACGAAAGACTGCATCATAAATTCGTTTTTCGTGCCAAGCCACAACTGGAATCCTTCAGGACCCCATTCGACAGCCGTGAACATATCATTTTCATCCTGTTCCAAAGTATGATCTTCAATTACACTTTCTAGATTACAAAATGATTGAGCTCCAAACGCAGTGAATACAGCAATAAGACGAGGAAGAGGGCTCGATTCGGGGAGTGAACTTGCTTCTTCTTTTTTCTTGGGAGCCCAAACTGCTGCGAATCCGTAACCATTCATCAGCGCAGTGATTTTATAAACAGGTCCCAGGCGATTTGTTAAGTCAGGCCCATTCGTTACATTTGGAGCAACTCGGAATGACTGAATTAGAGAACCATTGAGTTCATCTATATTGTAAGCGCAAACATCACCACTGGAAATGGTTTTATTTAGAATGAAGAAAATGACAGACTTACTTTTTGCAGCCAAAGAGTACCAATAAAAACTTGTGATTGACATCACAACAAGTAGCGTCTTTCAAGCTTGGTGCCCAAACTCCTAGTATAGCCTGAAAAAACATCAAATTGAACAAAAACAACAAAAAAGGACTACTAACGTTTGGGGCGAAATTAGGATCATTTGATGTGAGGAGAGCGCCTTTTCCATCGGAAAGAACAATAGCAAAGCCACCAAGAAGTGGAGCATAAACAGCGTCAACAATATACGTGGATTTTGAAGTTACATTTTCAGATTTTGATTGCAGTTGGTCATTTGAAAATGGAATCGCACTTGTTCGAAACGAAAGACTCGAAATTATTTCTCCAGTCCACGTTACATGATGAGTGAAACCGTTACGTAAACAAACAAGGAACTCCTCACGAGAAGGGACGCAACTGAAGAATCAATGGGAATTGTTATATCATGTATTTTATGCAATATACCATGTTGGAACGTCGGCAAGGTTGATAATAATCGTTGGATGAAGATGAGCAACAGGCCGGTTTCCTTTGATGAATAGTTCTGGGGAATTCCGTTGAAAGTATGGATCAGCAGGGTCAGTGAAGTTATAGCACTGTTCATCGTCTTTCAATTCAAGTTTGTAAATTAATATTTTGTTTTGATTTGTCTGGAAATCGGAAGTTATTCAAAAAGTTTCTATAACCTTTGATCTTACTGTTACAGCAATACTGCTCGAATCAGGTTTCCAGTGTATGTCTCTCAATTCACCGGATGTTTCTCGGAAGGTTTGATCAATGACGCCTATTGAGCACAGTAGAAGTTGTGGCTGAAGAAAAAACAATTGGAATAAATCCAGAGAAAAAGAGCGACTCTTACATTTGCTAGCCATATGTAAACGACATCGCTCGTCGCTACAGCTATCAATCTCCGTTCTCTGTTCGCTACAATTGATCTGACATCTGCTCCGATCGAGTCTTTTTCATGTTTGGGAAGTTGTAACACGGATGCTCTGTCATTCTGTAATTAATCGTACTACAGTTGGGAATGAGGTTGATAGAAAAACTTACAGGTATGAACATTACGTGCTAAATTGGACCCATCAACAAACTGTGTAATCTGTAAAAACGAAGATGAGAGGCTAAAACGACCTTTAAAACTGAATAAGTTCAAATAATTCACTGATACCGCAGATTGACAGCTTTTGAAAAAACTAACGGCAATTGGACTAACTTGTTTTGAAAAGCTCAAAACAACAAGCAAAGATCTCTTTTAAAGCAACAGGTTTTAAGGCATCTTACGTGTTTGTTATTTGTGGGAATAAAATTTTGTTATTGACTAATTGTTTGTAATGAAAGTAAAAATTGAAAAAAAAACAAAGTTATGAATGGATTGGATCAAACCAGGACACCCCCAGCTGTGAAAAATAAATTTAGCTGCCAGTAATGCAAACGTGCCCCATCTGTATGTGAAAGAGTGAAGAGACGCCGAGACATTCCGGGTTCAGAGGAATGTCCTGGATCGGATCAAAAAACGTGGAATTCGATCCAGGGTTTAGAAGCTGAACACTTGGGAGTTTGAGCAGGAAAAAAACAGAAGTATTGAATACTGAAAGACAACGAATAGTGTTTTAATTCTATTTTTTCAAGGAATGATTTCATGAAAAAAGAAACGCCTTTACTACAGATATTACGAGGGAAGCAAGGTTAGGGAATACAATATCATTCTCGAAACGTTCTCTTTCAATCACTCTCCCAATTTTGAGAACTGTTCAATTCATGGATGTCATCGCTACTTGACTTCTGCTTCCGCGTACTATTAGAAGACTGGGAGAGGAACCCTGCATGTAATAGTTTTAAAACCCATTCCCTTCTGTTATTTATGTCTCCTAACTTCCTTATCAGAAATCTCTCGACATTAAAGAAGTTGTCATGAAATCGAGCGTCTCCGAATATTGAGGCAGGTGATATACCTCGATTTGTTGGTCAGAAGGCTTGCTGAAAATATTAAAGCTAGTAGCATTTTGGTGTTAGGCATACATCGAACATTTTTCTTGTTTTATACCTGATCAATTGTGTGATTAGAGTAGCCTTTGTAGATTGTTTTGAACCAAAACACTCAATTTCGATATAAAAAAATGATGAGAAAATTGTGACTATTCAGAATTCAGATAAGTCACATCTAATAGTAGCCACTGACGAAATGTAACTTGTTCTAATCTAATTCCCATTTTATAGTTGTTTAACCTTCAATGCCATCTTTTGCTTTTTTGAAAATTATAAACTTCAAAACTTCAGGGCCTGATCTTCAGAAATGAGAAGTTCCGCTCTATTCCCCTTTCATTTTTTCATTCATGCCTAGCAAATTTGCTTCTGCTTCAAATGATAAGGCTACATTCCGAAATTCAAAACGAAATATTTTTAGATCAATACTATCAGATTCTCAAGATTGTATTCCATATGACGCACGAGCAAAAAACTCCAATTTGATGCAAATCAAATTCTGCATTCGCATGTTATTCTCATTCTCTACCGTAATCAGCTTGAGTGTGTCTACCCAATCTCGGCTTGTTTTTGACTGATTTTGTCCTTGGTGTTCGGTTTTTTTCCACAAATCTCCGCTTTCCTTTTCCACGTCTTCTCCTTTCCTACTTTGTATTCTTATTTCTTCTTATTCTTCGTTTCGTCAAACCCAGAATCGTTGTCAAGGAGACCCATTCAGAGGCGTGAAATGAAGGAGCAAAACGAGCCCGTGAGAATGTAATTTGAGTTTCAGAAGCAGAAGAAGAAGAAGAAGAAGGGAGTGGGAGAATTCAGGATATTTTCTATTTTTACCAACTAGTTCAATCACCTGCTTATTTCTCTTTTTCTTTTCCAACAACTTCCGCGGGAAAATAAACTGAAATTTTGACACCTACATCTTGATTTTCTCCTTCTTCTCTTCAAGTAAAAATCGCTCCATCGTCATTACAATCGCCATCTTCAATCTAACCATTTCCACCTGTTCATTTCGCGTGATATAAACTCAATTAGCGGGTCAATTTTCGCGTGTGCTGACTCATATTGTTTCAGACCATAAAATCAGGAAAATGTTCACGAGTTCACTCGACCGAGAATATGATATTGCACTTGGTCTCAAAGCTCATTTTTTCTCTTTTTCTCTCTTCGAATAAGTTTAATTATACCCATTCAATAGACTAATCCAGTTCCAGTTCTTTTTAGCAAAGAATTGAATGAAGAGTTAAGAAAATCGGGGGATCCCTGAGACCAAGATTAGTATTAATCCTCTTGTGATCTTTAACAAAAGTTTCACTTTTTTGTGCATTGAAAGGTTAGTTCCTCATAACCCATTTGTAAAAATAGAATTTCAATATTATAACTATTGATCCATCTTCTCTGGAAAATATCATAAGCATTTGAACTGTATAAGAGACAAGCCTGAAAAAAACCCATGATCTCAAAAATGAAGGAAATGAATGCTCATTTCGAAACTCAACTCACTCCTAAAACACCGTCCCTTGTTATTAGTAAGTTATTATTTTCTCCAGGCAAATATAACGTAACACGAGTAAAGATCATTCGGCACGCGATAACCAATCCCATTTCATCCAGAATAATGCAATCAGTAACAAATAAAAGCATATTACAAGGGATAATTGGTTCTTGTATGTCTCGAACTATGTAGGTTTGGACGATTATCAGAATGGTTTGAACTGAAACTGTTCTGATCAAATACTAGACTTTACTTGAAAAAGTATACTCTAGGAACTAATTACACCCACGGGAAATTGGAAAAAAAGAAGAATAATATAAATATCTTCTGAATTAACCGTCTAAACAATCCAATTCATCTAACTCCTACGCTTCGAGAGAAGTACTTTTCTTATGATCAACCCGTTTTCTTCTAAATTTTCACACAACAACGTGCACATTCCGCCAAATCGGTAAGTGAAAAGAAAATGTGATTTATAATTATTATTCGGGTCGAGAGCAACGCGCGAGCCAGTAAATGTATGCGTGTGTTACCTAGCTCAGCACCACCTCATTTCCTTCTTTTTTCACTGTTAAGAAGTTTTGTTCTCACTAAATTCTGAGAAGTTATTTCGTTGAAAGAAGAGTTGAGAATCTTATGATGTTGAAAGAAATTTCCGTCACTTCTACAGTAATGCAACATCTTACTCATTCAGCACACTGATTCCGAAATGTAGTTGCACAGATAGTTCGCTGAACGTTTTTCAAAAACTGAAGATCAAACGAGGCAAGTTTTTCACTTTGAAAAACCGAGGCTTCTGGTTTATTGTGCTCAATCGGGCCAAATACCAGTTCTACTTCCTTAAATAATACACTTTGAGTGATAAACAACTTTCCTATTTCCTATATACTTTCATAAACATTCGATAAATATAAAACTACATATAGTCGCCAGACTTCTCGACTAGACTAATCTTTGTGCAATTTCATACTTGTCTCAGTGAACGAATAAATTGTCTAGAATTAGTTGGAACTCAAAATTAGAACTTTCAGTATAACTTACATATGTCGAGAATAATCCAGATACCAGAATGCTCAAAAAAATTTCTGGTTGAAATCAGGCGAGATTGTTTGAATTGTTAGTCACGATATGTTCTTTCGTCTGGTTGCGTGATATATTATGACACAATAATCATTCTTGAATTTTCACTAGTTAAAGAAAATAAAAATTCTGATTTTTAGTTCGCTTTTCATCTTGTTTTATCCACTGTAAGTCAGATTTCTATTTTTCAAACTTCAAAAAGTAGAACTTTTTCCTTTTTTCATGAGTTTTCATTTTGACTCTCTGAAATCACAAGAATATTTAATTTACTAAAAATTGAATGACTACGCACTTTCATTCTAAGAATATACAAATATTCAATAGTTCAAATCCAATTCCTTCTTCATCTTCATCCATTTTGACTCTCCTCCCATTTCTGTCCGACAACTATAATTTTCGTTTTTGCCACTTTGTTTACCACTCCTTTACTTCTGGCTTCTGGCTCCTTTCTATTGCCTTTTATCACAATCATTTGCTTATATTCATACCTTAATTTGGTTCTAGACGTTTTTGATAGAATTCCGAACATCTATCTTTCTTTTTCTTCCGACGTCAAGACATGAAAAAAGGCTGTTTTATGACCGCCAATCCAATATCTCTCTCTCTCATTCCACGTCATAATTGGTTCTCATTCAATTTGACTTCATTATGTTACTCATACCCTCCCCGGCTTTTTCTCATTTCTTTCCCAATTTCCGTTTTTTTTCTTTCGTCTCCCTGTTTACTCTTCTTTTTCTTTTCTCTATCTTTTATTAATTTTCGGAAAGTTTCAGATCTTTTTTCTCAGAAACAGTTGTTGATCAGGTGATGAGAATATAGAATCTCACAGATTCTTTAAATCAACTTTCGATATATTTTGTCTATTATGGGTGCCACGTTATGTGCTCCAAAGAAAAAGAAAACGGTATTTTGATCTTTTTGAACTTTTGAAATCTAACTTATTTGTTTTCAGCAAGTCGGAGCTTCTTGGGTTGGAAATGAATCGGAAAATCCATTTGACACAAATCTGAATAAGAAAGACCGAACACTTTTAAGAGAGACGTGGCAACGGTTAGATGAGCCGAAAGATATTGTTGGTCTTATTTTCTTGGATATTGTGAATGATATTGAACCAGACTTGAAGAAAGTTTTTGGGGTTGATAGAGCTCCTCGAGCTGCAATGCTGAAAATGCCAAAGTTTGGTGGACATATTCTTCGATTTTATGAGTTTATGGAGCAGGTATGTATCCTTTTTTAAAAACAATTGGTTTACTTATTTCCAGAAATGTAATTCAAAACGATAGACTAATATTGTATTCTTTCCTTTTCATAGATACCTAAAATTTCTTTTTTCAGCTAACGTCAATGTTGGGTACATCTGAAAATTTGACGGGAGCTTGGCAATTGGTTCGAAAGACAGGAAGAAGTCATGTCAAACAAGGGTTAGTTAGAAAAGAGTTGGCAGGTGCACGTCTTCAGACCTAAACGTCACTTTATATTTGTATTTGATAAGGGAAACAAAGTGATATACTTTCAGATTCCTGGAACAAAATCAGAATCAGATGGAAAAGAATTATTTCGAAATCGTGATAAATGTATTCATCGAGAGATTGATTCCATATTTGACGGGTGAACAGGTAAGAACTACAATACAATTTGAATTAGACATAGCCAGATAACGTCATTTTTTAATTGTAGAATAGAAGGAACTAAGTCAGAAGTAGTCAGAACTATAAATATTTTTTATGGAAATCACGTACACGCCCTTTTATTAAAACCAAAAATAATTTCTTTCAATTTACACTCCATTATACACTTTCAGGAACTTCCGCCAGCCGAAGGAAAAGAGCAAAAGAAAGTTAGATTCGCTCAAAATTATACGACTTCTCAAATCACAGATGTCTGGAAAAAGTTTTTAAATACAGTGATTAGTCAGATGACTGACTCATTTGAATTGGAAAGAGCCAAACAGAAGAGTGCACAAACGACGAAAGCTCTTGCTCCACATCAACATGTTGAGATCTCTGAACGGAAGAAAAAGAAAGTGGCGGTAATTCAAAATATAATTGATGATTTGATATCATAAATTGAACTTTTTCAGGAGAAACAAAGTGAAATTGAGAATACGGCTGCCTCGAATGAACCAAAAGAACAAGAGCAAATGTTTGAAGATCCTTTCTGATTTGATTGAACACTTGAACAAAAAATAATATAGAAAACATTATAACTAAATGACACTGATTTATTGAATTATTGAAAAAAAAATGAATGAAATTGAATAAAACCTTGATTAACCGTATAATTATCATTTTAACCGCTCGATTAGCGCCTTCGAATAGTGCATTGTTATCGTTAATTCCGCTTCTGCGGAACCATCAGGTGTAATCACTGGAAAATGACAATTAAATTAAACTTTTTACCATTTGAAATAATTACTTACTATCAATAACAAATGATTTAAACTTTGCATTATTAGCATCAAGTTCAATAGTTCCAAAGAGAATCTCTCCTTCTTCACCAGGACTTATTTTGGTCAGTGTGAATTCCAATTTGCTTCTATTGGTGATCCATTGGTCGAGAAGTGCAACTTGGCCACGTGTTAGTGTGTATTCTGAAATGATAACATGTACTACCGTATTCCTTGATTTCTTTATTTCCCACCTTTAATAAACTCAATATCCATCATATCTTGTGGTCGTCTTGGAAAATCAAATACAGAGCTTACAGTCTGTTCAAATGGAAAGTCCAAAAACTTCCAATCGATTGTGCACTTTGTATCCTCTCGAGTCAAATGAACAAAACTTGAACCCGGAATTAATTGGAATGATTCCAGCTGTATAATTACTTTCATATCAGGTTCAAGAACATTCTTATCTGTGGGTGATAGTGGTTTTCGTACTTTAACCAAGCTATGCCCTTCGTACTCTGGCAAAGGAACAGGTGGTTTTTCACGTGGCGATGATGTGTATGAAGACTCAGATGCTGAAAAGATCAGACAATCAGAAAGGGAAAATGATCAAGTACAGAAACTTACGGGGTACAGAATGATGTATTGGATCGGTGAAAACAATTCTTCCAGTCGGATTTATAACTCGAGAGGAATTAGAAGATTTTGGTGGCTCGGTTAGAGTAAGAGGCCCAACTGGAATATTTCTAGGTTTTGCAATCGGAGGTAGAACCCCTAAAAGACTCTTCAATTCTTCTGTTTTCAATTCTCTTCTTGTATTTTCTTCTGGTTCCCGAGGTTCAGGTTCGACTTCCTCTACAGAATTTGGAGTAACAGGCGTAGATTCTTTAGTTTCCACTTCCGGATTTTCTTTTTCATCTATGGAATGATGTCCTTGAGACTGAGTATCATCTGGCCGTGGTGTATCTTCTGAAGGTGGCTCTTGAACTTCTGATGACTCTGCTCTTGGTGTTGGATCTTGCGGTTCCTCTTCCAATTCTTCTACTTTTGGCGGAGGAGGAGTTGGATCATCAGGTAGATCAAGAGGTTCAGGTTCTCGATGAGATGACTTTGCAGATACAGATTCAATGCTGAAAATCGGTAATTTTTGATGCCAAAATAAACAACCTACTCATCATCATCATCAAAAACTATTCGATCTTCCTCTTCTTCATCTGTTCTAAACTGGTATGGTGATGGAGCCACATCATCCTCTGGCACCGGGAGAGCCTGAAATTCATCATTTTTTCAATGAACTAAGAGTCTACTTCTAAGGAACAAACGGGCCAAATCTTATTATTCTAATATAGTTCAAGCTATTTTGTTTGCAAGCTATGTGTGTTCTCACCCTGGGAATCACTGGAGGGCTGAATACGTCTTTAGAATTATTCGAGAATGAAGATTCAGATGAAGATGTTGAATCTCGTCTTGGAGGGGAAAGCTTCTTTGTTGGAAGAACTGGAATATCAACTGGAGGAGGAACAGGAGGCTCTGGAATAGTTTCTCGGAGAATCGGCTCATCCGCACTGACAGGTGTAACATCGAATTGTTTTGAGGATCTTCTCACAGGCTGTGGCAGAATTGGAGTATCTTTTATGGATTCTTGATGTGGTGCTTGATCAATAGGTTCAGGTTTCAAGAAGAATGAAGGAACTTCATGCTTCCAAATTAGACAAATATCCAGAGAAACTGATCCTGGCCGTCCGTTTGTATCCAGCATTGGGAATGTTCCTTTGATTGATCCTCCAAGTTTGCATAGCGGATGAAGAGGTAAATGAAGTATTGCAACAACTCCTTCTTGTTTTGGAATGTTTTCAATGAGGAAGAAAGATATGTTCTGGAAAAAAAAACTCCTAAAGCTTAAGGCAGGTTAAAAATAACTCACTGAATTTGCAAATAAGTTCCTTGCTGTTTCATTCTTCGGTATATAACAATCTCGTTTCGATCTGATTTCCGGATTTGTTGAAAAATCAGTGAGGAATGGCGAAAATGTAAGGAACTCATAAACTATACAGAATTCAGATGCCGCATCTTTTCCAAGAGTGTTCAGTCCAACTATTCTATTGACCATTATCGTCAATGGCTCGAAATCATTTTCCTCTACTTCTGTGTTCTCTAACTTTAATGGCATCATGTTTCTGGCTATCTCACTTGTCTGAAAAACAAAACAGGGATTAATATGGTCCCCCTTTTTGTATACCTTAAACTTCTTGAAGCTGTCAGATACTGGCTGAGAAATCTCGATTTCATATCTCAATGTACACATATCAATTCCAGTATCCACTGACTTCATTACTATTTCTGAGCAGAACTTTCTGAGAACATTGTCCTCAAACAACGGAATCAATGATATTGTAGCAGCAGCGAGTAGTTTATAGGAATCACTAGACGGTCGATACATTTCAATTACAATTCCATTCTGAAAAAGAATCATTTAAATTGAAAAATGGAAAACAAAACTTACTGTTTGTAGATAATGTATCAACAGATTGGATACCAAAACATCATAAACTGTGGTGAATTCTAAATTCTGTTGCTTCGGATCCAAAATCGGCGAAGTCTCTAATTGGAAGTCAAAGAATTCCATTGAAAAGAAGAATTTGGAAGTGAGAGAAGGTGATGGCTTCACATGAATCAATTTTACAATCAGATCTGTATTTAGGCTCGAAGTTGGAAGGCTGACCTGCAAAAAAAAAAACAAGAATGGACGGTTGTGAATCTCAAGATACCTCGTTTGACAAAAGTTTGACTGGCTGTTGTCCGGAATATGCAATAGTTCTTATCTGTTCTTCAAGCATGAATATCTTTTTCTGTTTTTCTTCCAATTCCTCTTTGTATCGTGCCACAATATCGGCACTTACTGTCTTCAACCGCTCTACTTCTTCTTTCAGAATGTTAATCTGAGTTTTACAGATTCGATCACAGTTTATAAAACAAATTTCCACTAACCTCTTTTGTCTGTTTTTGATTGATATCATATTGTACCACTAACATATTTCTGACTTTCTCCAACTCTTCATACAACTCAGAATAAAGCTTTTGCCACCGACTCAAACTTTCTTTTCCACTTCCCATTGTTGACATTTCAGCTATTCCAACATCATGGGAGTTCAGAATATCAGCTACTTCTCGATATAACTTCTGAAGTAAATCATCATCTGCTCTTTGCATTCGATTGATTTCACTATGTGATTGCCGTTTTCGAACTGGTTCATAGAACATTGGAGGTGGTGAATCTTCTCTGAATAGGAACATACGAATAAAGACGTTTATCATAGAATCCCTCACCTATCATCTTCTTCCATTTTTACAGGTTTTTGAGCAGCTGCAGCAACAGAATTAGCGCTTAATTTTCTCTTTTCTGCTTTCACATTCTCATATTTAGTCTTATAATGCAATCTCATCGCTTCGAACTTCTTCTGATCTTCTCTTCTTTTATGCTCACTTTCTCTTATTCTTTTCTCTGTTTCCTTCAGATTTTCTTCTAATTCGACTATCCTCTTCTTTTCCTCCAAACTTTCTCGTGCTCCATATTCCGTTGATTTTGATAAGGATCTGGAATGGTTTACAGCAATAATGGAAAAGAAAATAATCTAACTCACTGTTGAACTAGTCTCTCATTTGACTTCTTCAATAAATCGCATTCTTCTCTGAGCATAGCTAAATCATTATCTGCTATTTTTAATTTATCCATCAATACTTTCTCAGTTTGATCTGGAATTCTTAACGGTGGCTGAGGAGGAGAAGTATGCTTCGTTCCGTTAGATCCTTTTTTCGGTTTCTTCTGTTCAATTATTGGAGTAGATCTTCCAGATTCTGTCATATCTGACATTTCTTCTAATTCTGAATCTTTTTCTTCATCATCATCATTATTGTTATTTGATGATCTTTTAGAAGAGGAAGATGTGGATTGACGAGATGGTGGAGCAGAAATATTTGAACGAAGCTAGAATGAAAAAATATATATTGGAACAGAGAAATATATTATTTACCTGTCTTAGCTTTTCAATCGTATATTTCAGCTCAGCAATCTCTTCATTTTTTGTTTTCAAGGTTCGGTTCAGTCTCACTATTGTAAGCTTCTCATCTGTAGCAAGTTGAAGTTTATCAGCATCAGATTTTCTGAAAATCTTGGTGGTTCTTTACAAAAAAAAAGCTGAAAAAATAAAAAATAAGCTTACTTTCTGATAATAGGTGCCGACGGTGGTCTATCGATAGATCCAGTTCCAGCAGTCAGTGGAACTCTTTGTCTAAAAGTTGAAAGTGGCTGACGAAATGTGGATCTTCCAGTCATCATCGATGCTGTTGCTGCTCTTGCAGATGGTGCAGTGTATATTAGAAGCTGTTGTTTTGCTGCTTTCAATTTCATATCCAATATCTTATTTTCTTTGACAACATCATCATATTTTGATCGTTCTATGACTTGTTCCTCTCGACTTTTCCTCTCCAACATGCTCCTTCGAAATCTGCTATTGAATCTGAAAAACAATAAATGAAACGATATTTTCAAGATTTCTAAAATTACGTTGTAATCTGTTTTTCTTGCTCTTTGACCTTTTTCTGTGCATTCTGAAGTTCCGCAACGATATGATGGAACTTATCTTCTAATTGTGGTCGACTCCACGTCTCTATTGGATATCTGCTGGAGACCCTGAACAAAAACAAAGAAGATACAACTGACAAGCACAAAAAACTAATCTCTACTACTCACATCTTCTCGTATTTCGCAGTGGCGAGGTCGTCAAATTAGCATGTAAAAACAAAAAGAGAGAACGGGAAGAAGGTTATGAAATAGAGAGAGAAAGCACTTTACGCCCGTTGCTATGGGCAACTTCAGGAGCGAAGAGGAGGACGGCAGATTGATTAACACGCTTGTGCGGGAAACCTTTCATGGATTCAGTGAATGTAGGTGGCTAAGAAGGAGGAGAGAAGAGAAAAGAGGTCAAAGGGTGCCTGAGAAAATTAGAAGGAACGACGGAAATGGGGTTCGTAGAAGAGGACACTTCAGAGAGTGAGAGGGTAAGATGGGAGTGGGGGATGTTGGGGAGAAGCTTGAGGTAATCTCGAGCCGATTGAAAGGAGTTTGGTATAACAAAGATGGATAGTTCAACAAAAACGTGTTGTTAAAGGTTAGGCAGCGGGAAAAAGTAATAATTTCTTGCGTGGCCTCCCAAAAAGATACGATCATTAAGTAAAAATACAGGAAGCTTGACGGAAAAACAACAGTTTCCGATTTTTTGAAGGACGTTCTTGCTGACAGATGAACATTCCAGCATTAACAGCGGCAGGAACCGATCGTCAAAAAGTGAGTCCCGCTGATCTCATCGACACATATAATCGCCGATTTTCAGTTAAAAGTAGTTGAATGGTTGACTGATGTTGTAAATCGTCTCAAAAAATGGAGTCCTGAAAAATGTCAGGACTTGTTCAAAGAGGTGGAGTTCATTGAATTGTGTTACAGAGCCAGAGAAAACTTTTGGAAGAATAATGTGAAGTTAGAGGTACGAGATGTTCATATGACAATTGATTGAAATGAATTTTTCAGATTAGTGCTCCTGTAAAAATATGTGGAGACATTCATGGCCAATTTGAGGATTTGCTGGCATTGTTTGAACTGAATGGATGGCCACCAGAGACAAAATATCTATTCCTTGGAGATTACGTTGATCGTGGACCATTCTCAATTGAAAGCATCAGTCTCCTATTTGCACTTCAGATTCTTTATCCGGACAAAGTGTACTTACTTCGTGGAAATCATGAATCTCGTCCAGTCAATATGCAATATGGATTCTTTATGGAATGCCGAAAACGTTTCTCAGCTAATCTTTATGAAACATACCAATTGGCATTCTATTGCATGCCTTTGTGTGCAGTTATCAACGAGAAAATTATCTGTATGCATGGTGGAATATCTGAAGATTTGGTGGATTTGAAGTTAGTACCGAAACAACTTGTGATTCCAAAGCTATATATTTTTTCAGTCAACTGGATAGAGTCGAACGTCCTTGCGATATTCCTGATATTGGTGTTATCGCCGATTTGACATGGGCAGATCCGGAACCAAGCATCCAGGTTTTCCGGAAAATAGACTATATGAGAACAACATTATCATACTTTAGATGTATGGAGATTCAGGCCGTGGAGCGGGACGTGTTTTCGGAGCAGAAGCTGTCAAAAAGTTCTTGAATCTTCATAATTTGGAATTGATTGTTCGTGCACATCAAGTTGTCATGGATGGTTATGAATTCTTTGCTGATCGACAACTGGTCACCGTCTTCTCGGCACCACTTTATTGTGGCCAAATGTTAAATTCAGCAGCAGTGATGAATGTTGATGAAGAATTGGTATTGTTATTGTTTCTTGATTTTCAGAATAACATTGTTTTCTTTTCAGACTTGCTCATTCACAGTTATGCGTCCAGAAAGTAAGACAGATGGCGTGAAGCCTGCTGGTGCCATCTAAAAACTGGATGAAGTTCTCTTTAAGTGTATCAAATGATTAATTTTATTAAAATGAAATATGTTTTAATACCGAAGCTTCAAGTTAAAATCGTTTACAAGAGGAAAGGAAGAAGCAAAATGAGAAGAGATAAGGTGACCAAGGTAGAGCCATTCTCATTGTGACGATCACTTGAATACGTGTCTCTTCTCAATTGAGTGTATTTGCAAGAAGCAGGAAGAGTATTCCAACGAATCTTTAACATTTTAAACATGGCTTCACGGTTGTTCTCGAACATTCTTGCGGTTATCTGAAAACAGAAAGTTCAAAAAGTGAAGAACAATAGGGGATAACTTACGACTTCACTACGATATCCACAGTATTTTCCATGTTCTTGAATGAAGCAATGGGAAAAGTGTTCAAAGTCACTGAAAACTTTTAATGATACATCACTTTTATTAATCACCCTCACATGCAAATAGTTTCGATGTTTTCTTGTGTCTGATTCTTGGCGAACTTCAACATATCCATCTCAAGCCGAACGGTTTGATCTCTACATACACTAGACAGCCTTTCTCCGTTCTCCTTCCAACATGGAAACTGGGCTCGAACTTCTGAGTTTCAAGAATGACAAAATAGTTGTTTCAGAAAAGTACCTTCTAAATTGTTGCATGCATCATGCCATGATCTGATCCCTGCTAAGATAATTGATGCTTCCTGTGAAGTGTTACAGTTTCTGACGCATACTTCCAAAAGTCGGTTGCTTCTGTTAATTGAACTCATTACAAAAGTGTTTGAATTGCTGTACGAATCTCATTAGATTCTGTGTGGAGTATTTTATTCTCAGTCCCATTTCGTCACCTCATAACCCTTTTTCAAAGAAACCCATACTCGTTTCGGCTCATTTGGAACGGGTTCGTCCCTCGAGACGACGAAAACTCGACCGGATATGAGTGAGCTATTTGAGGAGAAAGTGAAAACATACGTGCAAATGGCTTGAGCTTTTATGTAAGCGGCTGTCTCGTTGCCAGTTGTTTTGAGTAGGTTTAGAAGAGGAAGAGTGAAATCATGAGACCATTCGTTGTCCATCTGGAAGATCAACGATGGGTTGAAAACGGATAGGTATGCGGCCTAGGTTTGTGAAAACTCAGCGACCCTCTCACGCCATTTTTCGCAGCTTTATACCAGAGACAATAGTATATGTCCAGTCATCCATGAGTTTTGGGAAGGTTTGGAATGAGTTCATTCTCTTTTAATCAACTAAGGTTATAAGGAGTTATATAAGTCTTCATTGCTACTTTTCTGTGATTATCTAGCTAGAACATGGTAGACTGTATGTTTCTTTCAGTAAAGAATCACTAGTCTAAATACAACAATCAAAACTTCTTACCTCTCTCATATGATTATCCTTGCACCTGAGCACGCAATGATTTACGTGGAAGTCAGATTCAGCCATAAGAAGAACCGGCAGGAATAGAATCAGAATACATTGTCGGAACGACATACCGTTCCGACAGAGAAGAAAGAAAGAATGAAAAAAATGACAAGTCAGGCGGGACTTGGATAATGAAGGCGTGCGATTCTTCGAGGAGTGAGAAGAAAAAACATTTAGTTGCTCCTCTACGACGTCTTCTTCTCGTAATGGATTCGGATAGAGATGTGTGTTTCCAAATGGGATTCTTCTCACGACAAGGGACTGAGGTCTCTCTTTTTCTCAACTTATCTTCACTGACTCCTTTTTTCATAACCCGAGGCGACAACGGGCGGCCCCATGGGGACTGACACTTATATTATAGATATGGGACAAACAGACGGAGCCAGCCATAAACGAACCCTTTTTCTCAAGAAGCACAAGATATTGAGACACTCACCTCACCGATAAAATGTTGCGTTTGGAGTTTGGAAAAAAAAGAAAGAAAGAGGAGGAGGGTAGAGGTTCAAACGTTTTATAGCAGTTTTCTGAGAAACGAATGAGAAGAAAAAGAAATGGAACAACAAACAAACAAACACATTCGGGTGATTGGAAACAACTATAGTTACGGGTCAGAAAGTGTGGGAACGGAACTCAAAAAGCAGTTTTTGCAAAAGTTTAAAATTAGAAAGATAGCATTTGATTACACAATTTTTATTTCATTCAGCCTCAAAAAAACGTCACATTATTTTTCAGACCAGCTCCAAAATGAATTCTGCCCTTTTTTCACTGGTATTGTGTGAGGAAAGTCTAACCAAATCATTCTTACTTCGTGTTGAAAAGCAACAGTAGCCCGCCGATAGCATCGTGTCGTAACAAGAGTAAACATTTTTCCACATTTATAAGTCGATCAGAAATCTCAACATTTAATAACTAAACAATATTTCAGTATATGAACAATTCACAAGTGAATAATAATGGATCGGAATCGCCCAATGGGAATAACTGCGGAATAAATAATTATTATCGAAAGTTGTTGGAATTTAGATCAAAATTTGTCTTTTGGAGATACTTTTCCTGAATGGAAGCCCCCCTTGTTCAGGGACCGTCACCTCCAAACTGGAACATATATCTCGAAAAGAATCCAGTTTTTGGAAATCGATAATATTCGAAAGTTGTTGGAATTATTCGAAAGTAGATCAAAATTTGTCTTTTGGAGATACTTTTCCTGAATGGAAGCCCCCCTTGTTCAGGGACCGTCACCTCCAAACTGGAACATATATCTCAAAAAGAATCCAGTTTTTGGCAATTGAAATCGTTCGAAAGTTGTTGGAATTATTCGAAAGTAGATCAAAATTTGTCTTTTGGAGATACTTTTCCTGAATGGAAGCCCCCCTTGTTCAGGGATCGTCACCTCTAAACTGGAACATATATCTCAAAAAGAATCCAGTTTTTGGCAATTGAAATTGCTCGAAAGTTGTTGGAATTATTCGAAAGTAGATCAAAATTTGTCTTTTGGAGATACTTTTCCTGAATGGAAGCCCCCCTTGTTCAGGGATCGTCACCTCTAAACTGGAACATATATCTCAAAAAGAATCCAGTTTTTGGCAATTGAAATTGCTCGAAAGTTGTTGGAATTATTCGAAAGTAGATCAAAATTTGTCTTTTGGAGATACTTTTCCTGAATGGAAGCCCCCCTTGTTCAGGGACCGTCACCTCCAAACTGGAACATATATCTCAAAAAGAATCCAGTTTTTGGCAATTGAAATCGTTCGAAAGTTGTTGGAATTATTCGAAAGTAGATCAAAATTTGTCTTTTGGAGATACTTTTCCTGAATGGAAGCCCCCCTTGTTCAGGGATCGTCACCTCTAAACTGGAACATATATCTCGAAAAGATTTAAGTTTTTGGAAATCGATAATATTCGAAAGTTGTTGGAATTATTCGAAAGTAGATCAAAATTTGTCTTTTGGAGATACTTTTCCTGAATGGAAGCCCCCCTTGTTCAGGGATCGTCACCTCCAAACTGGAACATATATCTCAAAAAGAATCCAGTTTTTGGCAATTGAAATTGTTCGAAAGTTGTTGGAATTATTCGAAAGTAGATCAAAATTTGTCTTTTGGAGATACTTTTCCTGAATGGAAGCCCCCCTTGTTCAGGGATCGTCACCTCCAAACTGGAACATATATCTCAAAAAGAATCCAGTTTTTGGCAATTGAAATTGCTCGAAAGTTGTTGGAATTATTCGAAAGTAGATCAAAATTTGTCTTTTGGAGATACTTTTCCTGAATGGAAGCCCCCCTTGTTCAGGGATCGTCACCTCCAAACTGGAACATATATCTCAAAAAGAATCCAGTTTTTGGCAATTGAAATTGCTCGAAAGTTGTTGGAATTATTCGAAAGTAGATCAAAATTTGTCTTTTGGAGATACTTTTCCTGAATGGAAGCCCCCCTTGTTCAGGGATCGTCACCTCCAAACTGGAACATATATCTCAAAAAGAATCCAGTTTTTGGCAATTGAAATCGTTCGAAAGTTGTTGGAATTATTCGAAAGTAGATCAAAATTTGTCTTTTGGAGATACTTTTCCTGAATGGAAGCCCCCCTTGTTCAGGGATCGTCACCTCCAAACTGGAACATATATCTCAAAAAGAATCCAGTTTTTGGAAACTGAAATTGTTCGAAAGTTGTTGGAATTATTCGAAAGTAGATCAAAATTTGTCTTTTGGAGATACTTTTCCTGAATGGAAGCCCCCCTTGTTCAGGGATCGTCACCTCCAAACTGGAACATATATCTCAAAAAGAATCCAGTTTTTGGCAATTGAAATTGCTCGAAAGTTGTTGAAATTATTCGAAAGTAGATCAAAATTTGTCTTTTGGAGATACTTTTCCTGAATGGAAGCCCCCCTTGTTCAGGGATCGTCACCTCTAAACTGGAACATATATCTCGAAAAGATTTAAGTTTTTGGAAATCGATAATATTCGAAAGTTGTTGGAATTATTCAAAAGTAGATCAAAATTTGTCTTTTGGAGATACTTTTCCTGAATGGAAGCCCCCCTTGTTCAGGGACCGTCACCTCCAAACTGGAACATATATCTCGAAAAGATTTGAGTTTTTGGAAATCGATAATATTCGAAAGTTGTTGGAATTATTCAAAAGTAGATCAAAATTTGTCTTTTGGAGATACTTTTCCTGAATGGAAGCCCCCCTTGTTCAGGGATCGTCACCTCCAAACTGGAACATATATCTCAAAAAGAATCCAGTTTTTGGCAATTGAAATCGTTCGAAAGTTGTTGGAATTATTCGAAAGTAGATCAAAATTTGTCTTTTGGAGATACTTTTCCTGAATGGAAGCCCCCCTTGTTCAGGGATCGTCACCTCCAAACTGGAACATATATCTCAAAAAGAATCCAGTTTTTGGCAATTGAAATCGTTCGAAAGTTGTTGGAATTATTCGAAAGTAGATCAAAATTTGTCTTTTGGAGATACTTTTCCAGAATGAAAGCCCCCCTTGTTCAGGGATCGTCACCTCCAAACTGGAACATATATCTCAAAAAGAATCCAGTTTTTGGCAATTGAAATCGTTCGAAAGTTGTTGGAATTATTCGAAAGTAGATCAAAATTTGTCTTTTGGAGATACTTTTCCTGAATGGAAGCCCCCCTTGTTCAGGGATCGTCACCTCCAAACTGGAACATATATCTCAAAAAGAATCCAGTTTTTGGCAATTGAAATCGTTCGAAAGTTGTTGGAATTATTCGAAAGTAGATCAAAATTTGTCTTTTGGAGATACTTTTCCTGAATGGAAGCCCCCCTTGTTCAGGGATCGTCACCTCCAAACTGGAACATATATCTCAAAAAGAATCCAGTTTTTGGCAATTGAAATCGTTCGAAAGTTGTTGGAATTATTCGAAAGTAGATCAAAATTTGTCTTTTGGAGATACTTTTCCTGAATGGAAGCCCCCCTTGTTCAGGGATCGTCACCTCCAAACTGGAACATATATCTCAAAAAGAATCCAGTTTTTGGCAATTGAAATCGTTCGAAAGTTGTTGGAATTATTCGAAAGTAGATCAAAATTTGTCTTTTGGAGATACTTTTCCTGAATGGAAGCCCCCCTTGTTCAGGGATCGTCACCTCTAAACTGGAACATATATCTCGAAAAGATTTAAGTTTTTGGAAATCGATAATATTCGAAAGTTGTTGGAATTATTCAAAAGTAGATCAAAATTTGTCTTTTGGAGATACTTTCCCAGAATGAAAGCCCCCCTTGTTCAGGGACCGTCACCTCCAAACTGGAACATATATCTCGAAAAGATTTGAGTTTTTGGAAATCGATAATATTCGAAAGTTGTTGGAATTATTCGAAAGTAGATCAAAATTTGTCTTTTGGAGATACTTTTCCAGAATGGAAGCCCCCCTTGTTCAGGGACCGTCACCTCCAAACTGGAACATATATCTCGAAAAGATTTGAGTTTTTGGAAATCGATAATATTCGAAAGTTGTTGGAATTATTCGAAAGTAGATCAAAATTTGTCTTTTGGAGATACTTTTCCAGAATGGAAGCCCCCCTTGTTCAGGGACCGTCACCTCCAAACTGGAACATATATCTCGAAAAGATTTGAGTTTTTGGAAATCGATAATGTTCGAAAGTTGTTGGAATTATTCAAAAGTAGATCAAAATTTGTCTTTTGGAGATACTTCTCCAGAATGGAAGCCCCCCTTGTTCAGGGACCGTCACCTCCAAACTGGAACATATATCTCGAAAAGAATCCAGTTTTTGGAGATTTAATTTTGAACTCACGTTCAGAATCATTATTATCGTCGTTGGTCCAGATATCGATTCATTGAGCAGAGGCACTGTCTCTTAGAAGACCAAATAAAGACGAGAGGAGATGCCGAATAATTACAAATAGACAAATAAGAAAAAGTCGAATGACTGAGAAAAACGCTGAAGGAATGGAATGGATGTGCAGATAATAACGAATACGCAGCGTCCTTTTTTTATTACCTGCACATTGTGGGCGGGGCCGTACCGCAGGAATAGTACCCTTCTATGTAGGTCGTGGCTGACGCAATCAATATCTGCACTCTGTCACTAGGCAGTGTGAGAACAGAAGAGACGCAGTGTTTATAGTCTGGTGACACGTCAGCATAGGACAGCATAGAACACCTCTAGAACACGGGAAGAGTTCTAAAATATACGGTAGATACCGCGGGACAATGGTACGGTTTGAAAAAGTGTGACTTCCCACAATTTAGGCTCTTAGAAAGGAAAAAAACGGTTTTGAAGTCATCAAGAAGAATCTGAGTAGAAATTGAGCAGGGGATGACAGAAAGCTAGATCTAAAGGATTTAGAATGAAATAGATAAATTGAACAAAAAGTTTGAAAATAAACTTGAAGATCACTGAATTTCTTGTTTCGGACGTTGCTCTGTAAATTTTCTCAACTCTGTCTGAGATGATAACGTTGAGAGGGTTTGGAACTCGTATTTGTCAATGTATTGGAAATTTTCGAGTTTTCAAGCCATCTACGTGTGTCCACATTACACACCCTCCTTTTCCAAAAGAACAATAAAGGTAGAAACAAAGCAAGACGCGTCCAGCAGTAGTTCATAAACAGGAGAATACATTTCTTCTCATTTATCAGTCGATTAGAAATATCAACATCTAATAATTAAAAGTGACAATAATTGAGTATTTGAACAATTCACAGTTGGATAAAAATGGATCAGAATAACCCAATGGAAATAACTGCGGAATAAATAATTATTATTGAAGGGTTACTATTAGAGAATGTATACTGGAAATTGTCTGGAAATGTGAAATAATAACTTTTTATCTCAATCTGTAGTTATTTTTGTCTCTATTCAATGTCTTCTATGAATATTACAAAAGCTGGGAATTTGCCCAGCAAGCGCGCTCTACCGCCACGCATTAGAGACAAGAGAGCGTTTTCTCTGACCACCGTATATTTTTTCATCGTTTTCAAGGGTTTTTGAAGTTTTTGAATGAATTTCTTTTTTTTTTCCAACACGTCCTACTAAAACTAAAGTTAATATTAATCATTTTCACAATTATTAAGTTTTCAGCGATGACCGAATCGGTTCCTGGCCCGTTTTTCACCACGGCGACACCTTCAGATCACATTAGAGAAGAAGACTCATCAAATGTTGGATATTTCGAGGTATTCATTGTTTTAATAAATTTATTCGAAAGCAAGTATTCTTCAGGGATTGTCCGAAAACGATATTCATTCGTTTTTCGAAGTTGACTCTACATCAGAATGGATCAAACAAGGAAAACATAAACGAATTGCTCTCCAGTTTCCCGATTCCCTGCTTCCATATTCCGAAAGAGTTACAAAATTGATTGAAGACAAAATTCGTGATAATACGACGCAAGAAATCGAGAAAAAGACGTTTGTTCTAGCTGATACATCGTATCGAAGGTGAGATTCATTCTCAGAAGCCCATCTGATTGCAACAATCTTTTTTTTTCAGTTGTTGCGTTGATGAGGTTGCTGCTGCTCACGCTGACTGTACAGCTCTTGTTCATTTTGGAGAAGCGTGTCATAGTTCACCTACAGATAAAATTGATGTGAAGTGGGTTAATTTTGAACATTAGTTTGAATTCACGTAACTAAAGTTTTGCAGGTTTGTACTTGGAAATATGCCAGTATTCATTGCAGAGTTCAAGACAGAACTTGAAAAAGTTCTCGATCAACTATCCGCTGATCGCATTGTTATTCTGGTAGATTCGTGCTTTGCTCATGAACAAGAGAAAGTCGCTGATGTAATTAGAGAAATGTTACCCTCAAACCGACGCGTGGAATGTGCATCTCTACCCAGCGAGGAATCGTTGAAGAGCAATCGAGAAAATGCAAGACAAGGCCGAGTCACAGTCAGAAGCAACAAATTATTGTTTCAGGTATACCTTGGACGTAAAATTCCTTCGACTCTTCGTGATAACCTTCCCACTGATCTCATTTTCTGCGGCTTTCCTAACTCTCCACTACTTCCTATTTGGCTACTTTCGTACCCAAGTTGCATCACTGTCACTCATTATAATCCAATGGAAAGAACGATACAACATGAAAGGTATGTTTTATTATAGATCTTATTAGAGGTGTTGGCAACTTGTGAGAATAAATTATGCGAAAAAATAAATCAACAATAAATTGAATTGAAAAGGCTCTATGCAAGGAACTTTTCGTAGTAGTGATTCCTATAGAATCGATTTCTCCTCCTATAAGGAATTTGTTCCGAGGGTAGTGGATTCTCGTGTGACTCTCTGATTACTCTCTTTTCTGTTGATTGAAAGTTATCATGAACAGCTGGAACTGACGTTTCTTCTGCGGAAGATGGTCGTTCTTCTGGTTTCACTTGTTGCATTGGAGCAGTGTTTTCAGCTGAAATATAATGACTTTATTCTATTAACCTTTTTGTGTAAAATCTTACTTTGCACCTGCCCTCCATGTTCTCTTGAGTTTCGAAGCTCTTGACTCTTTCTATGCTCCTCCCACTGTTTCTCTTGGAACTTATTGGGTCTTCTGTGATGTTTGTCCTAAAATAAGAAGAGTACAGTGCGAACCTGAATACTTTATCTTACCGCCGACTTATTCTTCTCCTCCTCCGGTTTTGAAATATCTTCATACTCCGGCTGATTCTTCTTCCTCTTCTCTCCATTGTATCTTTCGGTCTGTTGAACACGTGGCATAGAATCTTCCGGATAAGTTCTGTGTTGTTCTTTTCTTTCTTCCTCTGATTTTGGTCTTCCGAATCCTGGCGGATGTGTCTCTTTTCTTGGAACTTCTTCATAAAGTGGCTCCGATTCGGTCTCATATCTTCTGGTGTCTTGTCTTGGCTTCTCCTCTTCATACGATGGTTGACGACGGTCATATCCTCTTTCTGGGTTTCGATTAATTTCCACTTTTTTCAATGGACGATTCTTCGATGGAGCCGCATTATCAGTCTCATATCTTGACTGTTCAACTGGTCGTCTATCTTTGTATTGTGGTTCTTTTCTCTCGTCCCCTCCATAACCTGATGAGTGAATATCTCCCTGCCTTGGCCTTGCAGGCTCATTGACGTATTCTCTAGATTTTTCGTTTTCATAATCTCCTCTACTTTCTGGTCTTCTCTCATATTGCTCTTCTGGATATCTTTGTTCTTGTCTTGGTGACTGTCTCTGTGGCGGTGGCTGCCTTCTTGGTGGTGGTTCCCTAACTCTCTCCTCATCTTCATATCTGTTTCTTCTGGGCGGAGAAACTTCTTCTGATGGTTCATAAACTGGTTTTCTTTGACGATCATATTCAGAGTTATCTTCATAGTTACTATTACGAACTGGTTCTCTTGAACGTGGCTCATCTTCTCTATCGGAAGTGTATTCTCTCGGTCTTTGTTCCTGTGGTCTTTTCTCTTCTTCAGTGTAAGCAGGATCAGCAAAATCGAACTTTGACGATCGTTTTGGACACGGACAATACCCTCCGTCGGTTCCTGGAGCTCCTGGCGCAGAGACTCCTGGTTGGCCATCGGTTCCTGGTCGTCCATCTTTTCCTGGTGGTCCTTGAATACCTGGGCTTCCATCTTGACCATGTTCTCCATCAGTACCTGGGTCTCCATCTCTTCCTGGTGCTCCCATCATACCTGGTTGACCTGGTGGTCCAGGAATGGATTTGCATGATTGTCCGTTTCTACCAGGTGTTCCTGGTTTTCCAGGAACTCCGGGAGATCCGTTCATTCCGTGATAACCTGGAGCTCCTGGTGCTCCTGGCTGTCCATCTTGACCATTAACTCCCTGCTCTCCATCAACTCCATCTTCCCCGGGAGCTCCGGGTGCTCCATCAATTCCTCGCTCCCCTGGTGGTCCAACTGGGCATTGTACACATCCAATCACAGGGTCGTAAGAAGAAGGATGAACACCAGAGTATCCTCCGTTCAGTCCACGAAGACCACGTGGTCCGTCTTGCCCCGGGAATCCAGGTGGTCCTGGTCTTCCTCTTGGTCCTGGAGGCCCGGAAGGACAGTTATTTGGCTGAGCTGAGCATTGATCACATGGGTTGATCTTTTGTCTGGTTCCCGGTCGTGGTCTCTGGGGTCCGAAACCTGGTCTGGATCCAGTCCTACCTGACGGAATTTCTCCATTTGGATTGAATGGAGTAGTAGTGTCAATCTCTCCATCAGAAGTTGGTGGAACAGGCCTTGATGGCTGACGTGGATTAGTTTGCTCCGGGTACTGTGGGTTACGTGTCTGAGTTGGTGGAACTCTCTGTTGTCCTGGAACTGGTGGTGCAGTTGGAACTTGATCTTCTGGATATCCTGGACCCTGAACATTCGGACGGCGAGTGTTGTAAACCTTTGGCCACGAAGGTAAGTTTTTTCCATCAGAATCGTATCCTCCAGTTGGTTGACGTGGTGGTGGAGTACGAGGAGAGTTGGTGTAATTTGGATTGTATGGTACACGGGGATTTCCAGGGTAGACTGGTGATGGCGTGTAGTTTGGGTGAGGATTGTAAGGAACACGTGTGTTTGGTGGATAAACTACAGTTTTCGGTGGTTGCTGCGGATTATACAAAGTTCGATTGTTTGGAGTACTATGAGGAGATGAAGTGCTGGTTTGCTGATATGGTTGTTGTGGTGGATATGGTCTACGAGAGGAAGCTGGTTCCCTTCCATAGTTATCATAGTTCTGGCTATTTGGAGGTCTGTATGTGGATGTGGCAGCTGGTGGAGGAGCACGAAAGCCTGAAAGATGTTCTATAAAGTTTTATATAAAACAATATTTCGTTCTAGTTCACCTTGAATAGTTCTTGGCATTGTTGGAGGAACTGGCTTTCTTGGTCTTGAAGATGGAGGTCCATTATCATGTCCAAAATCATATCCCGATTCGTCTCCTGCTGTTGTTGTTGCGGCAGTAGTAGTTGAAGTTGTTGTTGTAGTCGTTGTGCTTGATTCGGACTCATATGGTTCCTCTTGTTCATAAGATCTTTTTTCTCTTTCAAGATCTTCAGCTTCTCTCATTTCCTCTGGTGTTAACTCATAAACCATCTCATCCCAAACATTATTTGCAATGTCCTTGAAAGAACTGACCATTACGGTTTCTAATTGTTGATTCACTTACCTTGAATTCAACTAGTTCTCCCTGGGCTTCATTGTAAAAATCAGAAATATCGTGCAGAATATGGACAGTTGAGATTACAGCACAGATAGCAAGCAGCAGACAAACAAATGCTGCTGCCCCAGCCAAAGTGTAGGACTTAACCATTTTAAGGTTAGATCACACTTACTGAGACTGAGAGAAGATATGCAGACTCTGAAGAATCGAGAATGTCAAATGAAAAGCGAAGATAGGAACGAGGCTATGCTTATAAACGGAACAATGGCTTCATCATAACCTTAACGACAAAAAAACAAAACGCATTCAACTGTCTGCCCGCCATTGGTCATTCGGGAAAACGCTTGAATCATTAAAAGACAAGAAATGGTTCTGAAGTACGACCGGATTGGCCGGTTAAAGTCAAGAAATAAATGAACATAGTCACCGCAGTCTATAATAAAAGTTCCAAAAAGGTGTCAGAAACATGACAGACTTCTGGATAAGGATCGGTGAAACGAGAGATGAGCGGCGTACGACGAGAAGGGTTGTGTATGAAATGGCGGTTGTCTTCGGATCCCATTCGACATTTGGCTTCTTTCATCCTATCTCCCGACCACCGGGACCGCTTTTTCTGCGGTTTTCTTTGACCTGCATTGTACCGCTCTCGATTCGCTGAGTTTTTATGAATTCGTCTAGGTGATAGCGATAATTCAGATATGCGGCTTGATTATCTTCTCCTATCTCTTCTTCATTGTCCGTGGCGCCGACGCCAAGAAAAAAAACACACGCCGTGTTCGATTTGCTTAGCGAAAGTGATGAGTGAAAGGGATAGAATTGAGATGAGAAATTAAAACAGAAGCTCTTGTTGACAGAACGTAACACAGATATAAAAATGAGTTTATTGATGAAAAATCTATTCGGTAACACTACTGAAATTGAATTTGTTTGTCTTATGCTTGAACGTGACGTCTGGCAGCAACAACACGCTTTCTGGCGACAACGCGCTTCTTGGCGACAACACGCTTCTTGGCAACGGCACGATGACGGTTAACGGCAACATTACGATGACGGAAAACAGCAGAGCTGCGAGCTGGGCATGGACAATAAGCGGCGTCAGATCCTGGAGCTCCATCATTTCCTGGGGTTCCTGGTTGTCCATCTTGTCCTGGGTGTCCTGGTTGTCCGTCTGGTCCTGGTGGTCCTGGTGGTCCGGCTGGTCCTGGGGTGCTTCCGCTTCCTGGTTGTCCTGGAGCTCCTGATGGTCCTTGTGGTCCTGGGCGTCCGGCTGGTCCTGGAAGTCCACGGCTGCGTTGTCCTCCTCTTCCAGCTTGTCCTGGGTTTCCTGGGGCTCCTGGATTTCCTGGAGCTCCGGCATTTCCGGCTGGTCCTGGTGGTCCTGGTGGCCCTTGACCTCCTCCTTGAGCTGGAGCTCCTGGGTTTCCATTTGGTCCCTTTGGTCCTGGTGCTCCTGGGGCTCCAGCTGGTCCTGGAGCTCCTGCTGGACACTTGACACATTCTTGTTTTTGTTGATGAGCTGGTCCAGCAACTCCTGGCTGTCCTGGCTTTCCGGCTGGTCCTGGCTGACCATCGAGTCCTCTATCTCCTGAAGCTCCTGGTGGTCCTGGTGGTCCAGCTGGGCAGTTAGAGGCTTGTGGTCCACAGTTGCATTGAGATTGCTTCTTTTGGCGGCGTCCGAAAACACTGCGGGCAACACGAGCGGAATCATCATGATTCACCATCGAGTTCCAGGCATCATTAGCAACTCCCTAAAAAAAATTCAAGTAGAATCAAACGAATATAGGAATCACCCACTCTGAAAGCACCAAGCTCGCGGTGAGCCTCATCAACAAAGGAGTTGATATCGGTGTAGATATGGAAGACGGAGATAAGTGCTCCGAAGACCACAATACCGGATAGACCGGCCATAACCGAAAGGAATGTTGTTGACGACATCCTCGCAAGCGACTGCTGTGGTTTGGCAGTTGCCAGCAATCTCTTTTATACTGTTACTCGTCTACGTAAAACTGTTTTCTTTTTCTGATTAGAGTGTACACCTTCGAAACGAAGAGAGAAAAGGGATCCAGAAGAGAGGTGTTGTAACTGCTTTGTGATGCTGTTATAAAGTTACCGTGTACTTTTTAGAGACCCAGACATTTTTGATAAAAAGAGGAAGTAACCTTTTCGGCTAGTTTAGCTTTTTTCGAACAGAAGTACTTTTGGGTGTTGTGTCCGTTTTTCGATTGGTTTCTTGACGTTAAAGAGAAAAAGAAGAAGAAGAATATGATCGAAGCGCATGATCGTATCGCGGTTCTGCAAAAAAAAACCCATAATTGCCGGTCATTGGTCACTGCTATCAAGACTTAGCTTCAGTCTGACAGAAGCATTTGTAAATTGAAATTTGAAACAAGATATGAAATATCAACAATGCAATGGATCTAAAGCTTAGTTATATCTATAGACTGTTTGTTATAAAAAACTTCGTATAATAGGTTGCAGTCATATTTTAATTATAAAAGTAGATTTTAAAGAATCTCTTCTTAGAAACTCTGATCCATATTAGTATATTTGGTATCAGGTGCTTCACTAGTTGTTTTGTTCATAACGAATCAATCCAGAATCGAAGTATTGATAGTCATACCTATATCCCAAGTTTGGTACATATATCTCAATTTGTTCTACTTTTGCAATAAACAATCCCTTCGCAACATTTTTTCTCCATGTGGTCAATGCACAAACGTTTCGGACTCTTTTCAAAGTTTAGTTCCGCTCCTATTCAATTGCAAATGTCTCTCCACGTGGTTCAATTTATTTTGCTCTATTCATAACTTATTTTTCACAATAGGCGTTTCCTTTTTCTGCAGTAAACTTCATCTTCCTTCACACTCTCTCTTTTTCAAACATACTTTTTATTCCGAACCAATCCGAATTGTAACACTTTCTTTGTTCGTGTTTTGCAATTGACTTTCTCCAAGATTGGATGAAGAAGAGAGAAACAGAAAGTGACCTTGGCAGTTGTTTTTGTTCATTATCTATCTTTTCTTTCTTTGAAACCTTTCCGTTAGTCTCACTGAATAGAATCATTTCTTCATTTTGTACCTGTCACTACGATAAGTAAGAAACCGTCTCTGCGATAAAGAAAAAAAGAAATAATTGGAAAATGTTTATTGAATTTGAAATGATCTAAGAACAGCCCTATGACTGATTGGTCATTTAAGCTTGACGGGCAACAACACGCTTCTTCTTGATGACGCGCTTCTTGACGACGCGACGACGGGCGACGTTGCGATGACGAGCAGCAGAAACGACACGATGACGGTATCCTTGTTCAGCGGCTCCTCCCTCGACGGCAGATGATCCTCCGCGAGATGGGCATGGGCAGTAAGCGGCATCAGATCCTGGAGCACCATCATTTCCTGGAGCTCCGGCCTCTCCGTCTTGTCCTGGTTGTCCTGGTTGTCCAGCTGGTCCTGGTGGTCCGGCTGGTCCTGCTTGTCCTTGTCCTCCAGATTGTCCTGGTTGTCCTGGGTTTCCTGATGGTCCTTGTGGTCCTGGGGCTCCAGCTGGTCCTGGAAGTCCACGGCCGCGCTGTCCTCCTCTTCCAGCTTGTCCTGGGTTTCCTGGGGCTCCTGGATTTCCTGGAGCTCCGGCATCTCCGGCTGGTCCTGGTGGTCCTGGTGGTCCTTGGCCTCCTCCTTGTCCAGGGTGTCCGGCTTGTCCAGCTGGTCCTTGTGGTCCTGGGGCTCCTGGAGCTCCGGCTGGTCCTGGTGCTCCGGCTGGGCACTTGATGCATTCTTGTTGTTCATGGCTCTTTGGCCCGGCAACTCCTGGCTGACCTGGATTTCCAGCTTGTCCTGGTTGTCCGTCGAGTCCTCTATCTCCTGGAGCTCCTGGTGGTCCTGGTGGTCCAGCTGGGCAGTTAGAGGCTTGTGGTCCACAGTTGCATTGAGAGTGTTTCTTATGACGGCGTCCGAAAACACTGCGGGCAACACGAGCGGAGTCATCGTGATTTACCATTGAGTTCCAGGCGTCGTTAGCGAATCCCTAAGATTTACTTTCAGTTCGTGATGAAAATATTCTAAAAACTAACCTTGAAATCTCCAAGCTCTCTGTGAGCACTGTCAACAAACGAGTTGATATCATTGTAAATATGAGCAACGGAGAAAAGGGCGCCGAAAACGACAAGACCCGAAATTCCAGCAAGAACTGTAAGGCAGGTTGTTCCGGTCATCGTTAGACGAAGCCAAGATGTCTTTTCAATGCCATCGCGGGTCTTTTATACCGCTCTTGAAACGGCCGAGAAGGACAATCATCTTCAGCTGCGCAAAAATTTACAGCAGTAAAGTCAGTTGATCAAAGACGGACCGATCGTGTTCTTCATCAATCTCATCGTAAGAAACGTAGTAAATGAAGAGACGAAGACAATTCCGTCGTAATTTCATAAGCTGCGATGTTCCTGACAGTATTGTTTGAAGTTCCAAGTCGTAACCCGTTTCTCATTTTAATGGTCTTCACATTTTGACCTTGATTCAAATATGTAATGACTTGAAAGAATACTTTACTTTTTATTTGATAAGAAGCAAAATAATAAAAAATAAAAACTATTGAATAGCGACCTTGGAAATACTTCTTGGTGGACACGGACAGTAGGCCCCGTCAAACCCTGGTTGTCCTTCAGTTCCTTGTTCTCCTTGTGGTCCGGCTTCTCCTGGAGTTCCATCTTTTCCGGCTTCTCCCTCATCTCCTGGTTGTCCGTCAGCGCCATCGTTCCCATCAGTTCCATCTTCTCCACGTTTTCCATCAGTTCCAGGTGGCCCAGGAGGTCCTTTTGGTCCTGGTTCTCCAACAGCTTTTCTTCCGGGTTGTCCTGGTCTTCCGGGAGTTCCTGGTGGTCCTTGGGGTCCCTTCTCTCCCTGTGCGCCAGCTTTTCCTGGAGTTCCATCAGCTCCATCATTTCCTGGAACTCCTGGTTCACCATCTTCTCCTGCATCTCCAGGCTCTCCTTCCTCTCCCAATGCTCCTGGTGGTCCACGTGGACCTGGTGGACATTTGATACAAGTACCATCAGCTGGCTGTTCTAATCCAACTCCTCCATTTTCACCTGGGAATCCAGGAATACCATCAACTCCATCCACTCCATCAATTCCTTTTTCTCCAGGTGGACCTGCTGGTCCTGCTGGACAATTCGATGGTTCCTGTGAGCAATTACATTTATCTCCTGATCTTTTGTTTCGTCCGAAAATCAAAGAAGGCGTTGATAGGGGAGGAGACTGTTCTTTGAACATCATCTTGTCCCAAGTACGATCACTGATTACCTAAAATTTTTGTAAGTGACAGGAGAAGGTCATTTGAGAAGACGAATACCTTAAAGTCTTGCATGTTTCTATCTGACAAATTTTGAAGAGTGTTCAAATCGTCAGTAATGTTCCAGCAGACAAACATAGTAGTAAGGAGTACTGTAGCACTGACAGCAGAACCAAAATAAGTTATGAAACGGGATTCCATTGTTGCGAATCTGATGAAAGTGGCATATGTTCCACTCTTTATAGCTGTCATAATCTCTAAAATCTTGTCAAAAATCAAGTCTCATTATGCCGTTTTTTTCAGCACCCGTTCGTCTCGTTTGCTTCGAAAACGACTTTTTCTGGTGGAGAAGCTGAAGGATGCGGACACGGTTGGACTGGTCGTCGGTAGTGTTGGAGTCGATAAGCATCGGGAAGCGGTAAAAAGAATGCGAGAGCTGTGCAAAAAGGCAGGCAAGAAAATTTATGTTATCTCCGTTGGAAAGGTGTGTCTGTCTAGGAATGAAGTCATAACTTTCTTTATATTCAGATTAATGTTCCAAAATTATCGAACTTCTCTACTGATATCGACGTATTCGTGCTCTTATCTTGTCCATTTGGTGTTGTTCTCGATTCATCAGATTATTTCAGGCCTGTCGTCTCATTTTTCGAAGCAGAAGTGAGTTTTCTGGTTTTCTTCTATTTGAGTTACTTCATAAATTCTGAAATAAAAGAATCATCTTTCAGATTGCTTTGAATCCAGCAAAAACGTGGGCGGCAGATTTTGGATGGTCGGCCGAGTTCGCCGCGTTCCTTGAAGGTTCACTTCACTTTCCCTCTTTCCACTTGAATAACTTTTCAAGTTTCAGATAAAATCGAAACGGAAGTTCCTGAAGACGTTGCAGATTTCAGTTTGATTTCTGGAAAGGTTCGTGTTCAAACGAAAGAAGAAGAGAAAGAAGGAGATGGACCTAAATCTATGGTAATCTACAACCCAGGATACTGTAACGATCGAACTTGGAAGGGGCTTGATGATGGTATCAGTACTGCAGAAGATTCTACGATAGTGACAGAAGGTCGAAGTGGAATTGCTCAAGGATATTCTGGAAAATAACTGTTTTGTTTGTTTTGTTAATTCATGGTTTTTTTTTGTTAACTTTGAGTGATTGTTCTTGTTTTATTTACATAGTTTATTCATGATAAAAACAGAACATTTGAAATATGTTTCAGATTACCAGAAACAAAGACCCAAAATGAGAAAATAGATCAACAGAAAACAAAAGTGTACAAAGCAATAAAAAGTCAATTTGCAGCTAACAAAGGAGTTTCAAAGCAATAGTTCAGGTGAATTGCTGACAGCGTATTTCAAATAATAAATCCAATAGAAAATATTGAAAATGAGAAAAGCCAATGGAAAAAGAGCACGACTGTATCGATCAATTCCTTGAGCATACTTTCGGTTCTCTTCAACTCGATTTATTCTGAAAAAAGAGGAAAAGGTTGTCTCGAGGGATTCATAAAACAATTTCTCATTTCGAACCTCTCTTCAATCGTTTTCCTTTTTGAAGAAGGAAGCAGAGAACGTCGAACAAACATTGGTGCTTGATTCATTTCTCGAACTTCTTTCTTTTCAAAATTACGTTGAACTGTTGCATTATCTTCACTTGGTTGAAGAGCCAATTCATAACTGATTTCACAGTTTCCATTTGTGAACTGAAAATGGGAACCTTTTGATAGATCTTTTGAACTGTACCTCTATTAGAAGGGCACTTGAACCGTTACTACTATTAAACCTAGACAAGCCAACACCGAATAACTTTCAGAACTTTTTCTTCCAGAATTCCAGTTCTTTTCATCGTTCTCTCCCTTTACTCACCTTGTCCTTCTTCTCTTTATATTGAGCAACCAAATCATGTACTTGTTCTGAAAGACCACGTGGCTCTGGCTTCGTTCTGTGCTTTCTCCGGATGCAATAATTGACGACGGTGAATTCAATCATTGCAGCGAATACGAATGACATGCAAGTACCCATCCAAACGTCAATCGCTTTCACATCAGATGCCTGCAAAACTACATGACCTGCTTTGTTTTAGGAAGTAGGAGTGGGTTTTAAAAGAATCAAAAGTTCATCTTAAATACCTGTGGAAGAGCCATTCTAGCTGCACTCGATTGAGTTGCAAGTGTCAAAAGTGTTGTAATTGATAGTGATACTCTTCCTGGAACTGCTTCCACATCTAACCAAAAACTGAACCAACTGATAATAACAATCAAAGAAGTTGGGATATAAGATTGAATAATGTGATGAGTTATCTCCCGATCCACGTGGAATTCAGCAACTGCAGATGACCAGATTCCCGTTGCATATTTATCTCGTTTCGTGTAGAATTTGATGTGTTTTAAATGCATATCAGGCATCCGAATTCCACGATTTACTTCTACTGGATTCGCACCATTCCATCGAATTATTAGTTGCTCTTCATCATACGCATCTGGAGACAATATTTAGATCTATGAATTTATTTTCAAGCCCTTACAACTCAAGATTCGCAGTCCACAATTCTGAGAATCCATTGGATATCTGGCCAAGTCTTGCATACATAAAACTGTTAGAGATATTCTGAAAGTTTAGATTTCTCAAATGATCTTATCTTATTAAATTACCTGCAATCATACCAAACAGTTCCATTTGGATATATCCAAACTAAAAAGTTCGGTTGAGTAACATCATGAAAACTAGCAGTTCTTGCATTTGCAAAATAGAGGTCAGGATGCCAAAGAAGACCAAATAACTTTGGATCTTTCACAAGAATCCGTTTAGTGTTGTTATGTTGTAATCGATGATCAACCCATTTCTCTTGAAAATAAATGTCCACTTGGAAATCCTGAAAACATAGAAAAGGCTGAAGATTATAAAAAGGAATCGGATTTCTCAAAAATCCGGTGCCCACCAAACAACTCATTCGAACATACGTTTAATCGGAAGTGTGTCGGAAGTAAGTCCCCGTTTCAACTCTATATTTTCATTCTTTTTTTCAATTCTTGACCTGACACCCAATTGTCAAATTATGTCCCTTTTTTAGGTATTCAAAAAAACAATCCATCAATTATTGCGTGTGCGAGAGTGTGTCAATTTTTACTCCCTATACAAATTAGTAATTGTTTGGTTGCCCCGAAGGGTTATGTGTCATAAGACAAGAGAGAAGTTTATGAATAAGTCATTCAAGAGAGAAAAAAGAGGAAAGAAGGGAAAAGTGTGTCTTCTAACCAACCTAATCATGAAAAGGTTTCTTCTACTCAAGAAGGATTTTTGGTTTTTGAAAAGTTTCACCTTTGAGCAGTCTGGAATTTAGATAGAGACTGTTTTAGTGCACTTTGAGGTCGAAAAGGTTCAAGTGGTTTTTCAAAAGTGCATCTTTTTTCGGTGATGATTTTTGAAGTAATAGTAGGCGTGCGACACATTTGCATAGAAAAACATCGGTTAGCCAGATCTGTGGAGGTTGAAAATCAAAGAAAAGGGTGTTTAGACTGATAGCTTAAACACTATGAGAAAATAAAAGCACTTGTTTTTCGGACTTCAAGTTATTCATATTTCAAGCAGAATCTTGAGGCCACTGTATTTGATAGAGTTTGCCTTTTCTGTAGTCTAAGCTGAAAAACCTGGAGATGCCGTTCTATTGCAGGTAGCTTCTCTATTATTCGAAAAACGACCATCAGAAGAAGCAAACACTATTAATTCTGAAGTGATAAAAATCTATAATGTTGCCTCTGGCATCAACATAAAGTCAACATCTATTGAAATCAAGTTACATTCGTTTTTAATATGGTGATAAATTCTGACTTTCTGTTATGTCTCAATCTTCTGCCTTTGGAGCCACAGATCCGTGTATATCCCCAACTATTTTTTAGTGTTTCTCTTCCTGTTTTCATCCGTTCCCTTTCTCAATCTACTTGTTCTCATTTCCTTCCTTTCTCTCTTAAGTTTTCAGACCGAAAATTAATTAGCTCTTCATTTCCAAAAACCCCTGAGGCGATCCATTTACTCATCCCTTCTTCCTTTCTTACTCGTCATCACACATTTTAAGACGTTGTTTTTTTTTTCGTTTTCATTGAAATAAAAGATCTTCCATTGGATGTATAAACTGCCACGAAATGGATATAAACAAGTCAAACGATGGATGTAAATCGAGAAGAAAAAAAGTGAAAACACGTGTTTTTAATTCAGTAACAATCGATCCATCCCTTCCGTACTTTTGTGTTGTGTTTGTCTTTTTTTTTCAAATAAAAAAACAATATGAAAACCGAAATTTTGAATTTGTGAGTTGACCTCAAACCGCGATTATCAGTGGAGCGAGAAGCTTTTGAATTTGGGATTTCGATGCAAAAAAAAAAGAATTGAAAAGAGCAGAAATTGGAATGTCCATCAAAAACGACTGGATTCTTTTTTTTGTTAACGCTTTCCTTTTTTTGAAGAAACTGATTGGCGGATCCATTGAAATGAAAAAAGAAAAAAGGGAAAAAGGATTCGAAAGATTTCCCAAAAAGTGTCAAATGGTGGTTGGTTGTCTTCTCTGAGTTTGTTCTCAATACTTGGTTTCTCGAAATAACTCTTCGACTCATATTTGAAAAGCTCCTTTCTTTTTTTTGTGTTACTACTTCCCCTCCAAAAAGACATTGTTCAAAATCTATAGGGAATAAAATACAAACTTGAAGGCTAGAAGAAACGAAGAAGAAGTGTCCCACTCTCGTTTTTTCAAGAAACGGAAACCACTTTTTCATACTAATCACACACGTCTAAATAGAAGACCTCCCAAGAATCTTTTTCGAATTGAATCCTTCGAAAAAAGAAAGGAAAGAAACACGACTTCTTCTTCAGAATTCAAAGCACGCGGCGTTTTTCCACAGCCAAATGTCTAATTGTCTGCCCAATTTTCAACACACTGACTGCCTTTTTTTTTCAATCAGGTTTGACCGCTTCTTGCTCTAAGCTTTTGAGAAAAAAAGAAACATTTTTAAGAGAGAGAGAAAAAGAAAGACTCACCATTGACTGAGCATGGAATGAAGACATTCCTTCAATGTACATTTGAATGTCCACGTGGGTTGGAAGATCTAAAAGAAAAAGAATCTAAAGATCAGTAGTACATTCAAAGATGTGATGGCTTCAGGGGGTTTGGATTAATTTGGAATCCTATTATGGACTAAAATTACTATGTTTGTCTTTGGTCAAAACCAAAAAAAGTCCAGTTTAAGAAGTGAAAGTAAAGAGTTGATATGGAATACAGATCTAGATAACTTCAGTTGGTGTCTCGATCAAGTTTGTAAGTTGTCAAAGTTCTTTTGATCACAAATGAAGAACCTTAGAAAACAAGCAATACAACTCAACAATTGAAATTTCATGAAACATGTTTCTCAGGTTCAAATAACTCAAACGATTGACGACCGATTGTCATAGAAACTTTGAGTGCTCTTGTAATAGAGGTTATCAGAATGAAGACTCTACCAATTGCTCTCTTGATTTTATCAGCTCAGTTTTGTTCCTTCTAGCTTCACTGAAACCTTAGAGCTTTAACCCCAAGTCCCTTCGGAATCCGATCAAGTTGTTTCCTAACCCATTTCTAATGTTTTTCTTGTCTGAAACTGCCACCGACCGCACGTAAATTATGACTGGTAGACCTTAACCCATTCCATTCGTGTTATGTTCTTTTTGTTCTCGCCCCCAAACAAGTGACGAGAACTCATCCGAGCAAGAGTAAAAAACTCTCTTCCCCGGGTTTTTTGTTATGTGTTTTTTTTTGTTCAAAACAGAAAGGACCCGTCCTCACTCTTCCTTCCAACACCACCACTTTTTCGCGGACAGTTTCAATTCAAAAAAGTCGAGAGTGCACATATACACAAAATGATGGATATATGCAGAGACTCTGACTGATGGGACTTGGGAATTCTGAGAATTTGAAGAAAAATAAGAAGACGTTGGATACTGAACAATGATTGCACTTTACTCATTTTCTGATGTCGTCCCTTTTCCAGAAAACATGTGGAAAAAGAAAATACTTTTTATGATCAAGAAGACAATAAAATTTGGTTATGAAAGATATATGTATAGAAAGAATTCGTAGAAGTAGAAGACTTCCTTTAATTAAATAAGACTGCAATAGTGAAAAATGAACAGAGAATACGGAGAAGATAGAAAGATGCATTCTGATGGAAAGGTTGATTCATATGACTTCATTATAGTTTGATGAAGATATGATTCTGTGGCTAGACATCATAAGAAACTCTACTTCTAATTTCAGAATGCACCCACATTCCAAACCGGATGGAAACTTTCTTTTGTTTCCTGAAGTTTCTTTCAGACTTATCCAGAATTCTTTGACCTATGTAATGTGAAAGAAGCTCTGTGGAAAAAGGATGAAGTCATTGACTGATGATTTATTGGTATTGATAACGGGAGGTGACTTCAGTTTTCAAACTTTTTTGAAAAAAAAGAAAGAACTCGACAACTAGAAAAGTGTTGAATAAACACTAAATGAGCTTAAAAAGGACGAGGTGGAGAAAGGGGTGAGAAGTATAGAAAACGTTGGGTATGATTGCACAAGCTATGCAGAATTCAGAGAAACCAATCCAATACTAAGAATGTTTTATAATTTTATACTATACAGAAGAGGTTCAGAAGATCAAATTTTTTATTTCAAATGAAATTTTACTGAAATTTTTGAAAGTTTTGCAAAGGATCTCGAAGTCATTAAAAAAGAAAAAAGAATCGACCGTTCCAGACTTTATTATCTGTTCTTCCACTATCACAAGCAGGCAAAACTCGTAGTTTCAGAGAACTAAATTAGTCTCCGGAAGACTCAGATTCTCATAAATTCTTTTCAAAACAACACCGTTCTTCTCGTTAAACTCTATTTATTTTATTATAATTTCAAAAAAAAAACTAACCTTGATCTAATAATGGATATGCATTCCTATTGTAATTCCCAAGTTTCTTCAGAATCTTCGTCACATCATCAATCCTAAAATCCTCTTCAATTTGTGTTACATTCTCATCGTAATCCCAAAAGTTCGCTTGTCCAGAAGCACATTGTATCAGACTGTATATTAGAATTTTTAAAAACAACGAAGGCATTCTTCTTCTTCTTCTGAAGACGTTGGGATTGTGTATGTAGTAGAAGAATAAGAAAGAAGTGAGCACTGAAGCTGACAAAGCGAGGAGCAGAAGAAGAAGACGAAGACGGGGGCACAAAATAAAAGTGGGCGGGGCTTAGGGAGGCGACAGCAAGAATGAAAAAAAGAGAGAGGATGAAGGAAAGGAATGAATTTTGGGAAGGATTTTAAGAAAGCTACAGTAATAAAGGTCAAAGTACAGGTAAATGGAAAGGTCAAAGTCCACGAATGACCTGTCTCTGCGTCTCTAATCTCTCTCCGATAACAAAACGTTTGTGGGATGCTAGGTGTAGCCTCTTGTTGTGTGTCTTCTTTTTGCACGTTCACTTTCATTCATTCACCCCACTTTGCAGTCATGTTGTCTGCCCTTGTAATCCGGTAAGTTTCTTATTTCTCGTTTTCAAGTTAATTGATTGTTTTGAGTTCAGAAATTTGCGAAATGCCAGTAAGCTTGCGTCAGTTGCTGGTCCAAATGCCGAACGAATTGTGAACATTAAATGGAGTGATGGTTAGTCTTATCTGATAGTGTCTAAAAATAGTCTAGAAAGCTGAAACTTTTGACGAAATCTAGTGAAAAAACGTATTTTCTAGGCATTCTCTTTAAGGAATTTATTGAAGTATAAATCCCGATCTCAAATTAGACAGTTTTTATTGGGTTTTTAAACCGTTTTGTGCGAATATTGATCCAAATTTGGTTGGTTCCCTGTTGAGCACTGCATGGCTACATGTATCGTAGTCTTTAGATTTTAAATGAATGTACCTAGAAGTCTAGCCTTCTCGAAAGCAGTGCTGCTGAAACAAGCTCGTTCTTTTCGGAATACAAATATGAAGTTCTCAAGTTGAAGAGATTACTTCAATTTCAAAGATCAAAGTTTCTCCCAATCTAATCCCTATTTGTTTTTTTTCAGTACTAGATAGGTGCAGCTATCAAATTTCTGCTCTAATTCATATATTCTGTTATTGACCATTTGATGGTCTTTGATGTTGGGAATAGAATTTAAAATTATGTACTAGAGAACATAAAATCGCTTGTTTCCTCACAAACAATCCTGAAAATAAAAAATCTCTGGATATTCGGAAACTACTGAATTTGGGGTAGTTTCAGCTTCTTGAACTCTTTTGTTTCCTCTGAGTTAAAAGGAACTGGAAGACCAAATACTAGAATAGATTCAAGAAACAAAGAGAAGAGTTTTTCGATTTTCACATGAATTATTTGATTTATTCATCACTTTTAGATGGGCATCTGTCTCCTCTTTACATTTCAAATGAATTTACAGGAAAAACAGGAGAATTTCCACTTATTTGGCTTCGAGATACATCTCCAGATCCATCAACTTATACAATTAGTCCTGCAATGACAGCTCGTAATTTGACAATGTTGGAATTCGATGTCGAACAGAAAGCAAAGAAGTTATGGATTGATGATAATTGTCTGAAAATAGAATGGGAATCTGGAATTCTTAGTTCATATCCATCTGAATGGCTTCAAATTCGAAACCCATCAGATCAAGAAGCAAGAAAAAGAAGAAGAAAGGTTTATTTGTTTCCGGAAGAAACCTGGGGAAAAGAGGAAATTGAGAAATCTCTGAAAAGATTCAGTCATGATGATTTTATGAAGAATGACCGAGTTGTTCATGACTTCCTTGAAGCTGTTTGTATCGATGGAATTGCCGTTTTAAAAGGAGCACCGAAAGGTGTAAAAGGAGCTGTTGAAGATATTGGAGATAGAATCGGAATGATCAAAAGAACACATTTTGGGTGAGTAAAGAATGAAAAATGGAAGAATTTGATATGTGTTCATCAAGATTAGATTCATGAAAAAAACCATGTGACTTCCTGTTTTTCTTTGCACTTCTTGACCAATCAAAAATGAGTTCACAAACATTTTGGAAGAATATTCAGTTTAGTAAACTTTTTTTCATGAATTCAATTTGGATGTTTATCTATTTTGAGAACTTGGAAGATGTTTACGAGCCCCATTTTTGCAAGTTATTGGCCAATCTTCGGATAGAGGGATTCTAGACAATAACTGGATAATTCAGAGTTGTCGGAGAAACAAAAAACATGCATGCCCTAATATTAGAAGCAAATTCATTGTATCTCCAACTATTCTCTTTCCAGAATGGTATTCGAAGTGAGCACCAAAGCGGATGCATCCAACATGGCTTATGCTTCAAACGGTGGACTTCCATTTCACACTGATTTCCCATCTCTGTCTCATCCACCACAGGTTCGTCTTCTGGTTTCTTTTTGGTTTTTTTCTGTCTGATTCATATTGTATTTCTAATCTTTTTTAATTCAGCTCCAAATGCTTCATATGCTACAAAGTGCCGAAGAAGGTGGGAATAGTCTGTTTGTTGATGGATTTCATGTGGCTGAACAAGTAAGAAATAACATCACAGATCACAGATATTCATAAAATATGTTTAGTTGAGAAAAGAGAATCCAGAAGTCTTCAAGATTCTGACAACTCAATCAATGGAATACATTGAAGAAGGTTATGATGTTCACGAAATCAACGGAAAAACATTCAGATTTGATTATGATATGTGTGCAAGACACAAAGTGATTCGATTGAATGATGAGGGAAAAGTGAATAAGATTCAATTCGGAAATGCAATGAGAAGTTGGTTTTATGATTGTGAACCAAGTAAAGTCCAAGATGTGTATAGGTGAGAAAACTCGTACAGTTTTCTGAAGCAACGAATGTATTCCAGAGCAATGAAAATCTTCACAGAGTACTGCTATCAGCCAAGAAATGTTTTGAAGTTCCGATTGGAAGACGGGGATACTGTATTATGGGCAAATCAACGTCTTCTTCATACAAGAGATGGCTTCAGAAATGCACCAGGAAAGTCAAGAACATTAACTGGATGCTATTTCGATTGGGATATTGTAAAGTCAAGAGTTCGTTATTTGAGAGATAAACTCTCTTTAGAACAGAATCAACCATCGGCTTAATTTCTTATATGAATTTGAGATGTTTCAGTAATATGTGTAAAAATGTGAAAATATTTTGTGTTTTGATCAACTCACCAAAAAACGAATTCGATTTTTCGATTCTTTATTACCAATTAAAAATATGAAAACTGTTAAAATTATCTCAAAAAAGAACTATATGGTTTGTGTCATAGAAATTAGAGTAAATGAAACAAAAAAGGTGAATACTATGATTGAAATGAGTCTATAATATTAACAGACGTTTCTTCAAATATCACAGAATCATGACAATTACAAAAAATTGAAGAGAGATGAATTGTTTTTGATTTATCGATTCAAAAAAAGCTTTTTCTTTGGGAGAAGAGACAAAAGAACTTAAAGCAAAATGGAAGAGGAGAGGGAAAAATGGGTCATTTGGGGGGAGACAAGGGGTTCTATACATCCGGAGATATGTATCTTCTTGGAAAAAAGATAGCGAATTTTTATAATTTTTTTCGAAAAAATTATGAAAAAAGATGTTTTTTGATGGTGTGACACACTGGATGGAGGGAAGAAGGTGACATAAAAAAGAATATGATGCAGAATACGGGGAGAAATGGAACGTCAAAAAACCGGAAACTTTTTGTTTTTGTGGAAATCGGATGAATTGACTAGATGCCGGATTTGGAGAAGGAAACACGCAAATGAGCATTCTCAGCTAATTTATGATTGTGCATTTTGATAAGAGCATCGATTGCTGTCTCGATGTCTTCCATTTGACACAATGCCATTTTGTGATCTTTTCTGAAATTATAAAAACGTCAGAACTACTTTCTCCGATGAGGATGATCTACAGTAACCATCACAAGTTGTATATTTCAATCAAACATCATTGGATCTTTTCTTTTTGTTTCTCCATTTTCTTCATTTCAACTTACGGGAAGAATTTGAAAGCCTTGACAGCATATCCAGCCTCCGCAAACATTTCTTTGAGCTTATCTTCACTAACACTTGTTGGAATATTTGAAAGATGAAGAGTTGCACACGGTGGATAGATATTCAGATAGTTCTTTGATCCTGGTTTCTTGAAACGATGAAGAGTCGAATGAGCATAATCTCGAGTGAGTCCAGCATCCGGTTGTCCTTCTTTTGGCATTTGAACATTTGTATGTTTTGATGGAGCAACACGAATCACTCTATCATGCCATTTCACTTTGTCCAGGTGGCTCAGAGCTGAAAAAAGAAAGACTGATTCACTGAAAAACTTATGATTTCTTTTGACTCACCTAACTGTGCTTGTTGTGGCTCCGAATACTGAATCAACGCATTATCCTTCTTGTTATAGAGTATCTTGACACGCATTACATCTCCGTAGACCCCTGAAAATCACATAAATCTCACACTTAAAAACTATCAAACACTATTCAAAATGGGTCTCTCTACTATTCTGTTTCTATTCAGAAGTGAAAAAAAGTAAAATTGAAGCGGTGTAAAATAGCAACCAAAAATCGGAATAGAAAAAAAACGAACGAAAAATGATTGATAGACTAAAAGATAGATGGGTGGGGGGAGCATAGAAAAGAAGAAAAGAAACATACCAAAAAGGGTGAAGAGGGCATCCGTGGTGACTTTCTGAAAATAAAACAGGATAGATTAGAAAAGAGAGAGAGAGAGAGAGGTATAGAGAGATATAAAGAGTAGTAGTGGTACGTTTTTATAGATTTTCTCTTTTTGTGCTAGTAGTGTACTGTATTAGGCGATAGTAGAAGAATAGATTTCAGGTTAAAAAAGAGAGATAGATTTAGTAAAAAAAATAAAGAAGAGAGAGTGCGTAGGTGCCCTTGAAACAGAGAAAAAGAGCAAACTGTTTTTAGTTTAGCAGTGGTAAGAGTAGTTGTTGAGCGACTAAAAATCAGTCATGCCAAAAGGGGATGCGAGAGAAGAAGGAGAAGGTTTTATGAATATGTTTATGAGACCCTTAATCTACGTTCCTAGACTGTTCTGGAAACTAAGTGTATACCTCTTATTGTAATGCACCCTTCTAACTTGAACCCTTTCCAGAACAGCACCCTTATCCAACTTCACAAAAACAATGAAAAAGTTTGAATGGACGTACCATCTCATGAAGGTTGGAGACCAAAATGACCGGAGTCAAATTCAGCATTGGGAAACGCATTGATGGAATAGAAGAGGCCAAATTGGATGAAGACAAGCTCAATGGGTTCAGATATGGAGCAAGAGCCGCAGCATTTGCACTGTCTGAAAACGCGGGATTGTTATAATACTAAAGTACAAAACTGTGGAGTACTCACCATTGACAGCAGCTGCTGCAGCAGTTGAAGCAGCAAGTTGACTTGTCAAGAATGTTGTGGCTGGATTAGCACCAAAAGCAAAGTTATATGGATTAGCAGGGAGCAGATTTTGGAATCCCGGTAGACCTGAAAAATCTAAATCAGGGATAGAAAAAGAGTTCTTTTTTATTTCTTACTGCTAATTGCAATAGACTGCTCAATCGTAATATCTCCAGCTGGCAAGTTTGGATTTGTGTAGTCACGAGACTTGTCGTTGTTGTATTTCACATTCAAAGTGCTTAGTTTACTGTAGTCAATACGAAGAGTGCAACATCCATTGTAGACATTTTGATTCTCAAGACCCGCTTTTGCGAGCTGAGCAGAGTTCGCTTCACTCATTTGGACAAGTGCTTGGAAAGTGTCTAAAAGAGATACATGATTATTTGATAAAGCTAAAAGGATAACTTACTATTTTTGCTGAAAGTGATAATACGCAACACTTTTCCATAACGAGCAAAGAGCTGATAAAGAACATCAAGACTGACTGGGAACATCATATTCTCAATGATTGTTCGAAGAACACTGTTTGGTTGTTGCTGGGTTCCAACCTCGAAGTTTGAGACAGATCCATTGGCCACACTCTGGAAAAGTTTAAATTAGTTACAGATAACTTTTTCTTAAAATGGTTTTGTTTCTAGTTTCCCTTCGTCCTTGAAAAGCGCAGTGCCCTTCTAATGGAATGTACTATGAAATCATAAATAACTTGTTTTGATGCTTGATGATCAATATTTCTATATTTCCTCTTTTCAAAAACGCCAAAGATCATGATGAATTTCATAATTATAACCACTCTTTTAAAAACTCGCTTTAACAGCTGCTCTCGTCGTTGCCACGTCATTATTGGCTGGTGCGCGAAAGACAGCAGTTGCATCATGTTGATGATATGGATGATCAGAAGAAAGAACTTGTGAAGCAGCCATTCTTCTCTGTTTAATTGGTGGCTGAGTTGGCAATGGCGTGGCTAGAAGCACGTGATGTGACGCACCCGTCGCCAACTGTGGCTCGCAAAATGCCAGTCGCTTCGTCGTACTGTAGGCAGGAATACTGTCATTTTGAATTGAATCACGACGTTTACGTGACATTTGAGGAATAGGAGTAGTAGATAGAGAAGGTGGAGAAACCATGGGAAAAAGATGGGGAATTTCAGTCCAATCAGATTGATTGGGAAAGAGAAGGGAAGAATGGGAACGAGAAGCAGAGGGGAAGAAAAGACTGAGAACCGATGATAAAATATAAATTGTTCTCTTTCTTTTTCCCCTTCTTTCTCCCCTCTTCTTTCGAAATGAAATGGACTGAAGACGAGCCGAGAAAAAGCTGTGAGATGTGTAACACGTGTTTGCACTGTATATGATAGAAATGGGAGGAGAAGGGAGATGGAAGGGAGAGGAATAGAGGGCGTTGAATGGATGTAGTTGTTGGGGTTGGAACAGAAAACAGGTGGATTACCAAATAGATGGATATGTTGAAGAATTAGAGACGACAGAAAGTGAGAGGAAAAAATGACGAGCGAGTTCAAAGAAAACTACACTAATTGGATTATCATCAGGACTGATCAAGAATAGAGATTGTTTGGAGATGAGGAGAGTGGACTTGAAAAGTGCCGAAAGTTTTGATTCAGTGTACAAGACTAGCTTTTTTTCATGGTCGAAGATTTGAATTCCAAGATTTTGTTGGGATTCTGAAAGTCTAAATTGTCAAATTTCAAAAATTCGGAGAAAGCCAATAGCCTAAAACCTTTTGTACAGAATTTGACTTATTCCAGTAAGTTTAAAATAAAAACCATCTCATTCTGCACATTTTGAGAAACCTCTGATGTTTACAAGATTCTAAGATTCCCCATGATCTCTATATGAAAACTTCTAGATTATAGATGATCAGAAAAATCACCCTCTTAGAAAGGCTCTTTTCATTGCATTTTGTGTATCCATTTGGAACAGATACCGTAACCTGTACCGTACAGTAGACTATTTTCCCACCGCGAAAGACGTTTCTAGAAGATGATTAATCAGAAACAAAACAATTTCATCTCAAAAAGAAGTGCTGACACTCAAATATCAAATAGAAAAAAAACATAACAAAACGTTTCATGTCCACTCGGGTCATGACTCATTGCATATGTTTCGACCTTCGCTCAGCTACCAACAATCACATAGAATATCTATAGAATAATACAAATTCTGTTAGATTCAGAAGCTACGATAATACCCAAAGGGAGAACCTGAATTCTAGACAATTCCTCCTACGCCAAAAATAAGCAATTACCAAGAATATAATCAAAAGTAGTCCCCTGAAAATACTAATTCGTATAGTGAACTGAAGATAATGATAACTTTAATGGAAAACAGAAAACTCGACAAAAACAGGTGAAAATAGAAAAAGAAAAAGAAGAAGTAGTGATCGGAAATGAAAGGGTTTCATACAGATATACTTCCCTAGCTCAGTGAAAAGAGTATGTTGACATTTCGTTATTTCGTTTTATCCAAAATGAGAAAAAGGAGATGAAAGTGAATGAAAAGAGAGGCGGATACTATCGTAAACGAAGAAGAAGAAGGAGCTCATATAGCGGCTAGACGCCTCAGGGCTCAATTTATATTAATTAGCAATTGGAAAATAAGAGGGAAGAGAAAATATCCTTTGAGGAGAAACAGAAGCTGTATTATAGAAAAAAAAAAAGAAAGAAAGGAGCTAGGTCGCCTACGATAAATATGATATTATTATTATTTTTGATGAAGAAAATTGAGACAAGATTTCTTAAACTTCAGGATCAGATTCATAGTGACTAATCATAGTGGCAAAATTAATTCTACAGCAGTCTAGAATTCCAGCATTCTTGATCTTGATTTCTAGACGACACGGATTATCTGAGGATGGATTCAGAATTCTTTGAAAAAAAAACAAACCAAGAACTACATATCTCCAGAATCGTGTTCCAAAAGAACAATGATTTAGTTGTACTGAACGCACGGATGCGTGGTAAGAAAGCGGATGAAACTGTTACTAGGTCGATTATTGGTTTCCCGTTTTGAAACCCGTTAATCTCGCAATTCCCAATGACCGTCATTCATTTCCCTCTCCGAAACGCACACTTTTTTCAAGTCTTTTGTTGTCAAAACTGTAATTTTCATCCGTGTCATATAGGTTATCCCATCGTTTCCTTCCGTTAGTCTCTAAGGACACGGAGAAAAAAAACAAGAGAATGACCCAGAAATTTATCAGTGTGAATGAGAATGTAACTGTCCTTTTGACACAAAATTGCCGATGAATGGAAGAGTAGACTGTGTTAATTGGAGATGCGCAGATAATTGAAATGCACGAAAGCGTGAAATGAGGGAAAACGAAGACGTTTAGAATAAGAATGAGAAAAATTGGACGATGAAGACGTGACCACAAAAACAGCTGAAATTATTTTCAAATTGAGAAAGGGGATTTCAGCTGGTTATCCAGTTAGCCATGGCTTCATTTCAATGCAATTTCACAAACAGAGTCATGGTTCGAAAGAAAGAAAAAATGGATGGGAACGTATAAAATTGTAAATGTGCGAATTGGAATGCAAGGCACTCAATTCTGGCTAAAAAGGAAGCAAAACGAGACAGAGAATTGGAGAAATTGAGTCAAGAAGAATTACGGATGCGGGGGCTCTCCCTACCAGCAGAAAGAGAGAAGAGGAGCACTTATTCAAATTTCAAGAGACCAAAAAAAGAGTTTTTTTTTCTAGCTAGAAGCAAAGAGAGATGGGCCAGTTTAGTTTTGACTAATGAAGTGGAAGACCGATAAAATTTGATGGAAGAAGAGGGCAAAATGCATACAAGATTCAAGAAATGAGAGATGAAGAAGACGTTGTCGAATGGATAGATGGATGACCAGATGTTTCGGATTTCCGAACTGATTTAGAAGAAATATCAAAACGGAAATTTGGAATATCCGAAAAGCTAAAGAAGAAGGAGATCTTAGATTCTAATGTTAAGAGCTGTGGAAGCATTGAATCTCACATCACTTCATCAAGATTTTCAAATTAATTTTTTCTAGCTTCTAACAGTGGATCCATCTAAGTAATTATCTAACTCAAAGCATTGACATATTCTGAATCCATTTCAAATATGATTAAAAGTACATCAGAATCATATTGAAAAGAATCCGTCATGAAGTAAGAAGACTCATCTTTCCTCTAATAAACATACATACAACATATATGTACATACACATATATATAAAAGAAATCGAATAATTAACGAAGCGCGAGCTGCTCTTTCTTTTCCTCTCAAAAGAGATGAAGCTTATTTGTGAAATGAAGAAGATATGGAGAAGACTACGATTGAAACAGAAAAGAAGACTTCAGGATCATCTAATAATTTTGATGATATAAAGGAGATATTGTTTACTCATTTAGAGTCAATTACATTCTCACTTCATCATCCCAAGAGTCATAATTACCCTAAAAAGAAAGGAAGAATTACAATTAAAAATATTGAGAGAACGCAATTCGCGGTGGGAATAAAGAAGGCGTGAAAACAATGAATATGGGAGCATATCTTAGTAGAAGGAAAGAAGAGTGAAAATGAAGAGGAATAACAAAAATAATCAAGAGATGGCACCAGAGAGAACAAATCTGAAAATGAAATTGAAAAATAACACAGTGTGGCAAAATTTTGCGATATTTCAGTATGCTAATTCGCTGTTGTTTTCACGAAAGTTGGAGAACAGGGGTTACTGTAACAGGGAGGCATTTTACTAACTCCCTCCTGATGGCTGTAATTCATTCATCTGAAGTTATGGAAAAATAACTACAGTGGCTCATCTTAATGAATAGGGTAAAGTTCCAATAAAGTGAAAATGTCTAGATGGAATTCTGTGATTGAACTTTCACTTCATTTGTAGTCTCTAATTGTTAGTACTCCAAAAAGGTAATGATATTTATTTTCTGCTACAAACTTTTGAAATATACTTCGAAATTCTTTCTCTGTGTAGGTGATAGCTCAAACTACATAACACCGGTCAGTTATCGAAATGAATCCACGTGGGTTCAATTTCATCTATATCTCGTATGAAAATAAGTCACAACCGAGGGAAAGGATGGCCACCGTGTCGCCGACAAATAACCCGGGTTCCGTTTCGTGAGGAGCATTTCAAAAATCCTTTAATTAATGTGTGACGGAATGCAAAGTGAAGATGGAGAGGACGTCGTCGTCGAAAAGAAGAAGAGACGAAGGCGAATATTGGCTTGACGGGGGCCAGGGAATAGGGGCGCCAGAAGACAGGAATATGGGGGAAGGATATATTTGGAATGAAAAGAGAAGAATGGACTGCCTATTTGTAATTAAGAACATGAAGAACCGACGGGAGGGGGGCTCAGCTTGAGCATTCAGACGTTTCTTCTTTCAATATGGGACCACCGGAGAAGAGATGAGTGTTGAGAAGATATCTATTTGACACAAAAGGACAGTGAAGAGGAACCAGCTGCATTCATTTCAAAAGATGATGAAGAAGAAGAAGGAAAATAATGGTTTTAAAGAAAGCAGAGTGAAATCAAAACCATCAAAACCATAACTTTTTATATCTGTACCTTCCCCCTTTTCCTTTTCTTTTTCTGCAAAAAAGGTAATATCTAAATGGCCATTTTTTCATGTGTATCTGCCGTGACATCGTGAATAAAAGAAGTGGGGTCGGCTTCATAAAAAAGAGAGTGACGAAGGTTTGCGTGATGTTTTATTATACATATCACTTTTATCCAATTGGATCTAAGAGCAGTACGTTCGGAAGGGTTATCTATGTATACTTACATTAGAAATGAGAAGCAAGTCGACGTTTTGAAGGAGGAAAAATGATCTGAATGAATCAAAAATTTGTTCAATCTGATCGTTACTACGTACTGTACTGAGGATCTGGCTTCTCCAGGTTTTGGCCATTTTTTGATCAGATGAGCTGAGTCAATGAATTTGGATCAGAGGTTTTGCACTACTTTATCAGGATATTGACCTACTTCCATGAATTCTGAGTTGATTTTTGAAAATCTCGAAAAAGAAGTCAGCTTCAAACATGTTGAGAATGAAGCTGTGGCTTCTTCCAAATCGAAATGAGACTAATGATAGCTAGTGTCTAAGAGTGTATTCAATTTGTCTCTGGTTTTGCATAATCTTGAAGCCATGTCTCATTCTTCGTTTTTCGCAATCCAGTGTCACCAATTTCTCTCCCCCTTTTTCCCTACTGCTCTTCTGCTCGAGCACTCGTCGAATGCACCTAATGGAATTAATTTCGTGTTTCAATTCTCAAAGAGCCTTTTTCCTTCGTTTTCTCCTTCTTCTAACACGCCATCGTTTTGCCCAGAAGCAGGCAATTTTATAAAATGTGCGGTGCGAACGAACAACCCGATATAGGATAGAAAAGGAGAGAGAGTGATGACCAAATGAGGAATAGAGAAATGAGAGACTGAAAACTGAAAAAGAGAAAAAGATATCTTTGAAAATAAAAGGATGATCACAGGGGAAATGTTTCGAGTGATTATAACCAGATGTGGCTCATCTCTTTTCACGAGTTAAAATGAAGAAAAGAAAATGGATAAAAGAGGATAAATTGGAGCAATATTGCGAATGAATGTGACACATGAAACACATACAAAATGGGTTGAAAGAGGAGATGAAAAGGGTTTTTATAGTGCTACTCCCTCTCTCTCTCTCTTTTCAGAATACCCATAAACAAATTCTGAATTATTGATAAATTGAATTCGATGGAGGTTGAAGAACAACAAAATGAACAGTTTAAGAGATTTAGTAGACAAAAGAGCTAGGTCATCTTTTGCTCGGGTTTCCATTTTCCCACATTTGTAGTCTTCTTTTTCACTCATGGAGATCCAAGATCTTCACTAATGTTTTCGTTTTCAAGCATGTACTACTAGAAATAAGAAGAGAATGTTCATTTGAAATTTGAAAATTTTTGTATGCTAGAACAACTGGATCTTCAAAGTTCAAAGCGGTCATTTCGAAAATCATAAGAAAGCTTGAACGTTCAGCTCTAAGCAACTTAATAACCTAAAAAGTAGTCTAGATTTGAATAATATAACTTATGCAACAAACATATTTTATCTTTTCATTAGAACTTGTTCAAGGACGATGGTTGTCTAGTTATGATTGCGCACACAAACATTTTTCGGCTTCTTCTTCATCTTCAAAACAAAAACTGACCTCTGTATCACTAACGGCCTTGTTTTTGTCAAACTTCAGTTCTCGATGTGTACTGTATTGAGCGAACAGTGTACGTCCTCGGATCTGAAATAAACACTCATGGGGATGCATAGAAACAAAACTGATTCTATTAGGCACAAACTTTTTTCACAACAGTCGAAAAGATACTTTTTTCAAATTAATTCTGATTCGAAATTAGAAAATAATGATTCAGAAAAAAACAAACCTGAATAGGAACAGCAGTCATTCCACTGACAAAAGCCGCTGCACTGGCTTCTTCTTCGTACTCCACGAACGCCTTCAAACAAATTGAAATGTCATAGCAACGGGATAAAAATGAGAAAAAGAGAGAAAAAAGAGAAGAAGGACTAGAGTGATAGCATATGCAAGGTACTACTAGTCTCTCTCATATCAACCCACCTGGCTTTTTCCCTTCAACATCATATAGTTGGATACTGGCCCGTATTGAATACACAACTGCATCAATTCGACATCCACTAGATCGGGTGGAATGTTTCTGACGTGAACAACCTGAAATTATTCACATGTTAAACTTGAACGAAATTTTGTGTTTTGATCTAAGATTTTGTTTGTAACATGGAATTATCTAAGAATGATCAACATTATATAAAATCCTTTCGGATAATATTCCCAAAAATTAGCATTTCGAATTCAAGAACTAACAATTATGTTAACTATAAGCAGTCGAAAAGTATACAACCTTTCCATCAAAATACAAACCTTAGAAACTGGAGTCGCCGTGGCAGTTGACGTTGTATTGCATTGTGGCAGCGTTGAAAGCTGAATTCCCTGCAAATTAAAGACATCAGTGTTTGTTTTTGGACGTCGTCAGTCGAAAAGCACGACAATTTAGGACCCTTCAAAGAGATATGAGTCATGTTGGAGTGGAAGAAAAAGAGAGTTAGAGAGAAGTACCAAATTGAATTGTGAATTAGAAAAAGAGTTGGAAGCTGGCTGGAAGCAAAACTTGTTTAAAACTTTTTCTAGCTGCAAAATTCAGATGAAAAGATTTTACAATTAAAAAAAACTTTCAGATGTTTCAGACGAAACAGTTTCTTTTTACAATAAGAAAAATTGATTCTATAACGCATCAACAGTTATGCTTATTTTGATGTGATTCGTTTTGCTACAAAATACAAGAGCTCAAACTTCGTAGAAACTTTCTGGGTTTAAGATAAAGAAAAAATCTTATTTTTTTGGTCTTAAGAATTATTCAGACTTCCAGATAATTATTCATAAAGGTAAGATATCTAAAAGTGTGAATTCTAAATCAGTTTACTCTTTTTTTTGGGAATCTTAAATAGCATTCAGAAAGAATATTTTTATAAAAGTTAAAACCAATCTCGACTGATCAATATTATTCTTAAAACCTCTAATCGGTCACAGATCCAAATAAAAGAGTAATAACTAACCTGAATCTGTGTTATTGGATTACCAGTCAAAAGTTGAGCCGTAGTCGCATTTGAAGCTGCCGCCGCTGCTGCTGCAACTGCCACTGAAGCACCCGATGTCGCCAATCCTGGATGCATTGTTGGTGTATAGAATTGAGACGAATAGAGTGTCGGATCAAGTTTTGCCTTTTTTGGTTCTGAATCAGCCGTCATGACGTTGGCGTAATATGCTGCTGCGGCTGCACCAGCACTTGATGCCTGGGCTGTTGGTCCTCCACCGTTCCTCAATGACAATTGCAAATCATCTGGCCCGCGCTGAAAAAAGAAAAAAAAAGGAATTGAAATCAATTGAGTTTTCTAAGTCTTCTCTGGACGGAAGGCTCTTAAAAGTGGTGTATGTGACCTGCTGACTCTTCAGAAATTGTCCCATCTAACACCTCGCGTGTTGAGGGCATTAACTATTCTTACTATGCTAATTATCGCGAGAAAATGACGGGAAGGAGAAGGAAGCAAGACGTTGTCTTAAACGGACATTTGATGTCACTTTCATATTACCTTTGTTGGATCATATCCAATAGCTACAGCAAAACGATACATTTCGAATATGGTCAAAAATGTTAAACTGATATGATTCGTATTTTCTCTTCCTCCTCAAATGTGGGGGAGGTGGATCATAAAACTAGAAAATGCATATTGAATGAAACATAAAAATGGTGCGAACGGGGTATTTTTATTATGTGAATTTCCTTAAAAAATAGCATCGGAAAATATGTTCTGTGCGTGCCTATGACGCTTTTTTGATAGTTTTGTGTGGAATAAGATACCGTAATCCGAAATCAACTCGTGAAACTCTTAATCAGTCTCTCAATTCAACATACTTCAAGCGACAGAGAAAAAAATCGAACCTGATCGAAAAAGAAACAAAAGACTGAAATGAAGCAGTGTCTATCAGATCTGGTAAGGTTCGCGCACTAATTTAGTCGAAGCTATCCCAATTGTCTGCGTTTCCATCTTCTTCTATACTATTTTGAATCATCTTCGAAACCTATGCAATCCCCACTCAACGTCTTCAGTAGCCCCTAGAGACTACCCCGACCAAAAAGGTATCTTATTTTACTCACAAATGAGATGAGCCTTCTTTCTTTTTCTTTTTCTTATTCTTCGTTTTCTGTTGAAAGGACAAAATGAGAATTGAACTTGTTTCTTACCTTGGTCATGTGGATATAGTGATTCTAGTGATATATAATTGTACACTCCGGTACCAATCGGATAATTCTAGATCATCTGAATTGAAGTTTTTTCTGTAGTAAAGTGCATAAAAAGAAAACGAGATTTAGAGAAGTAAAAGGTTTTTGGATGGAGGTGGATGGGATGGATGGTCTACTTCTTGTTCTTCTTCTTCGCAACTCTTTTGCTCCTTCATAACCTGCGCGGACACACGGGAGCGGCCCGAGAAAGAGAGAGAGAAAGTCTCAATTATTTGCGAAAGCAATACAGAAATCTGATTGTTCGTGCGGGAAAAACTGTGTGAATTGAGCTGAGACGCAGATTGAAAAGGTGAACAAAAAAGAAGAAGAAGAAGTAGAAGTGAGATGGACACGGCGGGCTCCCGCACAGAAGCAAATAGCGGGTCGACGGGGACGGAGTTGGAGTGTCAAAAGGGCATTTGACACATCTCAAAAGCAACTTTTTCATCAAAAAAAAGTATGTTTTCGGATGACAAAAAGTGAAAGAATAAGATGTAGGTGGACTTTTTTCTTATTCTCAGGAACTTCTGTGTGTGGGTACATGTGTCACAATAAACACCATAAATCCGTTGAGACCAATGGAGCCGGGAAAAAAGCAAAAAGAAGGCGCTTCACCAGACCCCAATACACCACTTGGAGTCGATGGATCGCTCTCAAAAAATATGAAACTACCAGATGTCGGCTCCGGGGCCAATAAACCAACGGCAGGAGCCCGATCCTCTCTTCGATGTGCTCTATTCTAAAGAGCCAAGACATAAGAAGACGAGAGGATGAGAGAAAATAAGAAGAATGACCTGAAGACGAAGAAGGCGATGAAAAAGAAGACAAAATGTCTGAATCATCACTCTTGGAACGTCTCCCTCACAAAAAGAAACATACGTACAGTCATGTTATGTTTCTTCTTTTTTTTCCAATCATATTCGAAAACTTTGTTTTCATTTGCTTTTTAGTATACATTCCTTCTCCAAAACTTTATGACCTTCTTTTCCGGTTCTCGTTTTGGAAATCATAAGTTTTAGAATGGAAATGATTAGGGTTTATAAGTGTAACATAACTGGATGTTCAAACAAATTAAGTGGAGATAAGAGACAAAGTTCGGAAAAGAAACAAGGAATGAATCATTTCTATCAGTTTTGAACTTCGAGATTCGAAGGCTTAGAACAATCCATTTGAAATATACTATCAAGGTGAGAAAGATGGACAGGAAAATCACTTTTTTTGAAAATAAAATGGGATATTGCACCATAAAACTAATTTCCTGTGCGTTCTGTTGTTCCAATTCAAGCTAAAACGGAAGTTCGGAGAGTTTTGATTCTTCCACTTTATTTTTTAAAATTTCCATGATAGACCTATGATAGAAAACATGAAAAGGCTAAACCTCATGATTTTGCTCAAAGCTATAATAACAGACTTTTGAAGTTCCATAGATTACTTGATATTTCATACCAACACCTATTTATTTTCAGTTTATTCAGAAATAGAATATGATCCTTAACCATACAAATTTTCGAAATAAAAGCTCACCTTGAGACTGTACATTCTGACGAACGAATTCGGAACAATTGCTGCCATAACACCTGGAAGCCTAGAAGAAAAACTATAAATACACCAAATAAATAAAATTCAATTGAAATGAAAAACAAAATAGAAGTGCTGTTCGAAACTCAAAAAGAAATCTTGAATAGTTGAAGGAATTGCGGGAGGAGAAGAAGAAGTGTAGCGAAAGAATCAAATTAATTATTGATGCAATACAAACATCCTGCTTACTTTTGGAAACGGATTCTTTCGAACTCGTTTCTTTTGAAAGAAGTAAAAAGAAGAAGAAGAAGAGGTAGGTGAGGAGCATCTTTCTAATTTTTGATTATTAAAAGATGTGACAGGTGAATCAGAAAAAGAAGGAGAAGAAGATGTAGGGAGAAGTTTAATAGAAATTAGGTGGAGACCGGACGGAAATTGAAAAGTGAGGTGGTGAATGTTGAAAGAAAACGGAAATGTACTGATTACTTACTGAACATGCGTTCAGAAGATCTTTTTAAAAAATCATATGTAGTGCGAGAGAAGGAACCCGGTTAAAACGAATGTTATGACTGTATTTTGAGAGTAATTATTTTACCTTTGATGGCGTTAGAGGCCCATGTTTTCGAGATGAAAACTTGCCTTAAAGATCATGTCCTTCTGATAGAGTTTAGTTCTGTTTGAGAAATTCAGAAGATTTCAGACTATACGACGGCCCTATGCTTGATTTCTGACTTCTCGAATCATAAATATGTTCAGAATTTCAGTCAGCACAACCTGTGGTTGATACTTTATCAGCCAGGACATTTACAGTCAGGTTATTCAAGACTCTGGAAAGCGAAATTCTATTCTCATTGACATATATTCTCGAAAGTTTAAGAAGCTCATGCAATTGAAGAAGTAATCACATTTCTGACATCTGGAGTCAATTCTCTCTCAGAACGAGGACAAAATAAATGAAGAAGACGTGATTTGAAGGGAAAGGAAAACAGAAGAGTGAAGTACAATAGTCAGAAGTGTACAAAAGAAGAAACTCCAAAAAGAGAAAACAAACGGAATGGCTAATTGACAACAAAAAAGGAAGGAGCGGGGCGTCGTGGACACCTACCATTGATTAAGTGATTAGTTGCAGCCAATGCCTCATTGCATCCAAATGTCTCGCTAATGGATTAGGTCAGCAGCTGGATGTATTTAACAAATTATCACACGCCACAACATCATCTCCCCTTCCCGACGTCTTCTTCTTTTTCTTTTCCTTTTCTTAGTCACAGAGTGTCTTAGACACGGGGAGGTATCAGAACGAGAAGAGAGCCGAGGAGAGCAAGGCAGCTTATCACTATAGTTACCGACAAGAGGATTAGCCAGGAGACGCAGAAATTCAAGAAGCCGTCGAATGGAAGAATAAGGAAGGGAACATGAGGATATCGATAAGAGATGAAGATGAAGAAGAAGAAGACGATGATGATGATGATGAAGATTGGAACGATGAAAAGGAAGACGTCAGAAGACTCTTTCAAATGGAAATGAATAGACTCAAAACGGTGTTTTTGAGGAAAAATAGGAATTGAATGGAATGGAGCATCAATCGGGAGTTGAAATTGAGTTGTGTACGCTCACTGAGTTAGAGACAATTGAGAGTTTTCGGGTGGTGGCAATTCTTGGGTGGTTCTGGTGCCACCGGAAATTAGCAACAGTTGGAAATGAGAATTGAGATGATATTATATGAGTTGAGATAGAAAAAAAGAAGCAATCAGTTGAAGAATAATACGAAGGCGTAATGAGGACTGAGACTATTTTTAGAGAAAGTCAGTTGAGTCAATTCAAGTTTATTGGTGGAACTAACGAGTGCCTTGTAGAAGTCAAACGATTTCTTCTTGCAAATTTCGTTTTTTGCAGTGTCTGAGTATTAAAATTTGAACCCAAGAACTTATCTAACGAAGAAGACCTATATCCTGGGAAGTTCGACAACATGAGCCGCATGGTTTCATACTCATTGAAACCGAGGCATTAAAATTCTTCAATTTCTTATTATCTCTTTTGCAGGCAAAGAAGAGTTTTACGTCTTGAGAAGCTCAAGCCCAAATGCTAGAGCCTGTAATCATGATACTGATCTTATTCAAACTTCAAAATGATCATTTACATTTTCACGCAACAATTTCAGGTTATAATCAACTGAAAATGTATTGGGAATACAACAAAATCAACGTCATAATGACGATATACTAATGTCGAAAAGATGATGACAAGATGAAATGGATATAAATTGTCTAAGAATACTAGTTGAACTACTCTATGGGATTTATATTGAACGAAGACTGATATGAATGCTTACATGAGGCGACAAATCCGGCAGATAATACTTGAAGAGAAGACTCATCCGCCCTCCTCTTCTTCATCTTCCTTTTTCAACTTCTTTTCGCCCGTTTCCATTGCATTCCCAAATTGGTTTTCAAGTATTTCTATTATTCAGAGAGCAAGCAAGATGAAGAGAAATAGAGAAAAGGTAGAAGCGTTTACAAATTTTCGATTAAATTGGGACACACACATACATACAAACGATGAGTTTATTCTTGGCCCTCAATAGAAAGGTTTAGGAACGAACGGGCGGTGCAAAGTTATCTTCACCTCTCACGGGAGCTATGAAGAGAGTGTTTGAGTTCACACGATCATTCAAAAGGATTTGTTTGCAATCAGTCGGCATTTATTTGACAGATTTATCCGAAAAGAAGAGGAGAAAAGGAAATATCTCGTGAGCTACTTTGATATGAGAAAATAAGTGATAGGAAGGAGAATGAGTACAATCATTATAAGATGGGAAGTATTGCTGAGGAAGGATTTTATTGTAGTTGAATTGTATTGACAGACGTGTACAACTACAATATATTCAATTGGCAAAAGGCATTTCTCATGATTCAGATCGGTATCACAAGCTACAAGGATCCTTCTTTCACAACTACTGATAATATACACATCAAAGTGGAATGTTTCAAGTGGGGTTAGGGAGAAGATCTTATAAGGATTTCCTCTGTATCCGATGAATTACAGGCCCCTTGATTCATTCAATGACAATGAAGGTATAAAATGTGCTCTTATAATAGAGACCGTGAACCACTCTCAAGGAGATCTGCACTTTCATAATGTGATCCGTTTTCGTTTTTAATATAAGATGATATTCCTCCATTCGTTATTCTATGGCTTTATCATCATATCTTTTTATTTTTAACCCTTCACATTCCATTATCCAAAATTCACTTCTCCCTTTCCCTCAAAATATTTCAGACTCGACCAATTGTTTTCGTCTTTCAGCCAACGACGACGAAAGGTCAGAAACATCTTATTCTGGATAAAAATTTTCAATCAAAACGAGGTTTAAAAATACGAATTGGTAGACAAGACAATCCGTGTCAAGCGTCACAGACGTCTGAATTTTGTTATTTCCACTCCGCTCCTACATTTTCCGTATCTGTGCCAGGTACGAAGATTCTTGTTATTCCAAGTCAACCACTACGTCGACAGGATTCGTGTCTTAGAGCAAAAGGAATCGGATCACAAGACAGACTGAAAGTCAATTTCAAATACAAATTCAACACCAAATGATGTAGTATGAAGGTTTTGATTTGATATTTTCATGTATTCTCAATTGATGAATCAAAAAGAAATCAAATTCAAGATCCACGAATAAAATATCAGTTTTATGAAATTAGAATAACGTTCAGAAGACCATGTTGTTTTCTAGTGAAACCAATAGTGAAAAAAGAACGGAAAGATAGGTTTTCATTTCATAAAAAAACACATTTTCCTACGAATCCTCTCCTTAAATTGAGGGTTTCCTGATTTTTATTCAGCCTTTTTATTCATTTTATGAAGAACACTGACGAATTGAATTAAAAATAGAAAAAAGTGAACACAAATGAACTCGCAGTAACACGAAAAATGACAAAAATTAAAAATTCGACTTATTTCCAATTCGTTTCCAGACCCCATTAACACTATGAATCACATCACAATAAAAAAAGTGGCAGGACTGTATTGAGTTCTTTTTGTCCGAGAATTCTGGGAATAGATTCTGAAATGAATGTCAAGTGATTTTTTCCACTCTTGAAGTACCCCGAAGAAGTGAAGACATTTTTTTGAATAATTAGTTTATAAAGTCTCTAATGTTTTTTGTCCTGAAGAACACAAATTAGACAGTATTTCTAATATCTCAACTAAAACTATTCATAATATCCCATATTTTCAGACGTCATCTCTATTTGTCTCGAATCCCACAATCGGAAAGTTCTGGATAATTATAAAAGTGATTCAGAGTCTGGCGACTTTTCACATTTTCTTTACAGGTGTTCGTCAATCGAATTCGTCATTGGCAATGAGTCGATGGAATATCATCTGTATGGAACAATAACGGAACAATTATCTTTATAGCTTGATTTTCAGAAGTTAGGCTACATACTTTCAGCTGGAAAATAAATAACATACGAAAAAAACAAAATTATGCCTGATGTGAGATCTTGAAAGTGTTCCTATTGAAGAAAAGTATCAGAAGCCCAGAACCCTTTGTAAAGAACTAATACAGCAACTCTCATTCCATCAGTGAGCGCCAGTGGAAAACGTCTGTGAAATACGTTCGAAGAGACTTCCCATAACCTTTTCTGTAGTTTTTCTTCATTTATTACGTATTATGTGAAGTTTCTTTGCATCTCACATGTTGTACAATTTCCCACACAAAAACCAAATAAACTATGACTTTTCCATCTGAACTCCATGCATATTCAGTGTTTGACGTAAGAAATCAATCTTCATTTACTCTGTTGCAAACATTCCACCACCATCTTCCCTTTGTTCCGAATGTAAGAAGAAAGAAAAGAATGGGTGGTTGAGAAAACGGCATATGACCACAGAAAACGTTCAAATGAGATGCAAAGACTTTGCTGTATGGGTGGCCTTGGAACTCTAAACCAACGTCGTACGCCTACTCTTCTACATTTTAAATTACCTCGGTGCCACTTTTTTTCTCACAAATTTCCTGCTGGAACCTCTTCTTTTTTTTTCTCCGCTTCTGGGCGCACGTCTTCTGGAGCCTTGGCATTCTTAGAAGCTAATCTAGAAGATGGAGCCAAAAGAAGGCGTGACCTCCTCGTCACTTCCGTCACTGACTCCGCCTCCAAGTCAGATAGAATAAAAGAACCTTCTGATTGTTTCAGATCACCATCTTCTCATTTTTCTTTCATTTGCTCTTGCTACTTGTCCAGTGATCACCGCCAAAACTACAGTGTTTTGGCAAGAGAAGCTCCACCGTCAACACTTTGGTAACTAATTGTAAGTATATACAAGAGAGTACACAAACTTGTATACAGAACGGTCATCTCGGAAAGTCACTCATTCGGTTGGTCAACACTTTGGAAGCCAACATGCGTTTCTTCATCCTTCTTCTTGTTTTGGGACAACTCTTCAATGCAACTGATGCTGATGTCATTCGGGTTGGTTGCAATATAATTTCAGAATATTTGATGTAGTGAAGACCCATGCTTCAGATGAGCAAAATTTTAGAAGTTCAAAATTTGTAGGAAGAAGTAGGAAGTTGAGGGAGTAGACTAGGGGAATAGCTTCATTTAATATCATCACCTGTCGTCGAGCTCATTTGTTTTTCACTAGGACTAGATTTTTCTAACTACAGTAGACATATACAGCCTGATATGCTTATTAAAAAAGCACATATCTTTTGTAGATGACTGAGGAAGAATATGCCGAACGCATACTCGCTCTGATCTTCCCATTGCCACAGTTCGGTCCTCTTGAGGGGCGCCTTCCACGCATTGGAATGGTCCGACGCTTCAACCAGTACGGACCACCATGTGGACACGGAAACACCTGTGATGCAAACGAATCTTGTGTTTGCTGCGGATTGTGCCTCAACCAAGTGTAAGTTAAACGAGTAGGACTATTGAAGATATCATCAATGCATAACTTCATCTAGCTCAGATTAACTAGAACATTTTCTTTTCAGATGCAAAGAGGCTGAGAAGACCAATGACTACTGTACCCTCCACGAGAGAATTGACCTCGTTGAATTGCTTCGTCGCAGTCCAAAGCAACAAAACTACGGACTTCCAGCTGATTTTCCAGATGTTAAAATGTAAATAGTATCCCTCTCTCACTCTCTCCCTGGAAGCTTCGACTCAAGTTAAACTCACTCTGCTCTCTGTGTCATAATAGTTCACATGATTTATCTTTTCCCTCAAGAGATCAAGTTATTCCAGTTCTTTCATGTATCCCAGTTCAATTACTTCCTACACCAGCATCTCAAATAAATTTGTCATATTTTCCAATTCATTTCGTTATTTCAGACTGGAATTCTCTATGAATATTTCAGAGGAAATGAAATTAATTTTGCCTTATAGGTTGTCTGTCAGTCTGACAATGTCAAATGTTAAATGAGAATTTTTAATATCGGATGATTTCACTATTATCCAAATGGTTTGCTATTGGAGTCGGAGTATTGGCATGCGATCTGATGTCTTAAATTATACTTCTGAATGTCTAAAAGAGTTATGATCAGGTCGATTTGAAGCAGAACGCGCAGGACTTTGAACAATTCTAGAACAACACTGACTTGAATCGAAGGTTCTAACAGATTATTTGAACGATTCGGTTGTCAGAAAAATCCTATTGCGAGACCTTTTCTGTCTATTTTCAGTACATTAGGTACGGTACTTGGTTGTGTATCGCAAAAGAGAGCAAATGCGCCCCACTGCGCTCTCAAAAATGTTGTTTCGTTGGAGCAGATTTCTTGTTAGTTTGAAACGAAAATAAACTTACTTATAGTTAGACACTATATTTCTTTGTGGGAGTCATCCTATACTTTTTAATTTCTAGAACTTTAAAGCATTTTCACTATGACTGATTTTTTTTTGAGGAATGCGTGGCCAACAGCCGTCAACTTCTTCCCCGGAAGCCTCCACGAAGGAAAAGTGTAAAGGTAAACATTTTGAAAGGAGAAATGATCTAAATTTTTTCTCCGTGTAGTTTTAAAATAGTATTTCCTTATTTCATTTTTCAGAAGAACCAGATACGAATGAAGAGCAAATGATCGATCCATTCATTGAATTCGAATGCCACGTGTGTCAAATGAGAGAGAAAAGTCTGTTTGGAGAGCTGAAAGTTACCGACGGAAGGTATATTTATAGCCGTTTCTTGGTTTTAAAGAATAGTTTCAGATACGACTCTCCAGTTTACTTCATGCGAGATCCGTTCAAACCACCATCTCGTGATCGCATCAAAAAACCATGTCTCGACGATTTTCTCGTTCTGGGTGCCCCTTGTTCTGCATGTAGCCAACCAGTTTGTATTTCCGACGGATGCTCACTCTTCTTTGGATCCAACTTTTGTGCACCTTGTGTCAGCAGAGAGCGTCGACGATTTCCTCCGCAGCTTATACGTGGAATCATTTCAAAATATGAAAAAACAACTGTTTCGAAATGAATTTCAAAGTTTTTACTGTACTTATCATGGAAATCAGAATAAATGAAATCAGTGTAAATACTTCACAAATAAAATTACAAATTCAATCATGAGTTTATGAGCTTAGCTTACTTTAAAAAGCAATCATGAGAGAATTTGCAATCATGAGAGTAATTGGGTGAAAATAAAAACAAAGAGAACAATAGGGAGGTAATTCGATTTATCGGAGTATCACATGAAAGCAGCGCTGGAGTCACCATTGCCAACTTCTTCTTTAACTTCCATGTTCATTACGAAATTCTGTGGTGGTGGCTTTTCTTCCCACTCGTCATCTGATGAATCTTTTCTAGCCGCTTTCTTCTCAAGTAGTTTCTCACGTAGCATTGTTTCATTCTCCTTCTTTTCAGTCTTCCTATCTTCTTTGTCTCGTTTTCTATCAGTAGATCTGCTGCGGCTTCTTTTCTTGTCTCTTTTGCGGTCCCGTGATCTTGAACGCGACCTATCACGTTTTTTGTCGCGTGACTTGGAACGTCTTCTACGATCGCGGCTCTTCGACCGCTTCCTGTCTCGGTCCTTGTCCCGACTGCGACTTCTTCTTTTCCGATCACGGCTGCGGCTTCTTTTCCTGTCACGGTCACGATCTCGATCACGATCACGGTCACGACTTCTGGATCGTCGATCACGGCTTCTGCGACGTTCTTTATCCCTATCCCTTTCACGATCACGGTCTCTATCCCGACTGTCGCGCCTTCGACGAGGCGACGGTGAACGGCGACGACGAGGAGAACGTGATCTGCGTCGATCACGATCTTCTCCGCTTCTTCCCATTCTGATAGCTTCTTCAATTTCTCCGAGGGCTTGCTCGTCTGTTTTTGCCTGGGGCTTGATAATTGCAACACGGGAGTGTTGTATTCTGGAAATAAAAGTGATGAATAAATTGTATGTACTGGAGAACTTACTTCAATGGCCTCTCTTTGAACTCGAAACCATCGTTCTGTAATGCATTCGAAACGGACGCCTGCTGAGAGAATTCCACGTAAGCATAAGCACAAGGCAATGCGTCCGGCCCCGTGGCCATTCTGACGTACATAACCTGCAAGAATATGATTAATTACTGGTATTGTATTCATTTCTACTTTTATTTTCAAGTTCAAAAAGTCCTACTCGCTTTAATAATGAGCAGTATTATCGAGAGAAACAATGAAACGATGGCAAAAATCGAGAGCCACAAAACAATCCTATCACCTACAAATGTCTCGACGAAAACTATGCTTTGCAGGATTTGTTTCGACAACGAAACGGTAATTCAATTTTGTCTCATAGACTAAAATGCACTGAAAATTCAGGAAGTTGATCGCTTAATCAGACCATGTGCATGTAACGGAACTGTGGCATATGTTCACAACGCATGTCTTGAACGTTGGGTCCGTGCGACCTCAAACATTCAGTGCACTATTTGTCAAACTGAATTTGAGTTGATTCCTGCAGGTCTTAAACCCTGGAAAGATATAAGCTTGCCCAAACCATTGTCTGATCTCCCGGAAGACTACATGGAATTCGGATGTACCATAGCTTGGGTGATTTACATGTTCCGATTTTTCTACATAGGATTACGTTACGGAACGCGTTCAATGATAGACAATGTTGATACCGCTATTGGAACAGGAACACTCCGTAGTCTCTGGTGGTTGTCATTCTGGTTCAATTTTCTCTATTATGGAGCTATGTGCTTCATTTTTTATGAGAAGTGGTTGATGGATAATACTAACTTCAAGTTCAAAAACAGGTAGTTTTTTTTGGATCAGAATGATAATGTCTGTCTCGTTCCAGAATCAACGATCAACCCATTAGAACAATATCGGAAAAGTCGTCAAAGACAGCGAGTTTACAGAGTAATATTGAGAAATAAACTTATTAGATTAACTATAGACCGAAAAAAAAAACTAACCTCTCCAAAATACATATTGAACATATCAAGAACTTCTTTTCCGTCGATTCCCTTTGGCAAGTTTCCAACGTAAACAGTTCTACGAATTTCTTCCACTTTCGAAGCATCTGTGTCTGGTGGCAATGGTGGGTATGTGGGTAGTCCAAGTTGTTCGAGTGTCGGGTCGACTGTAATCAACTGAAAAATTACCAATTTGTTGAATAGTTAAAAATGTTTTTGCATCTAAATAAAATATCCCAAAATTAAAAGATGTTCAAGTATTCCCTAAGAGCAATCATTCTCATCCGACGATGCGCAGCATAGATTGGCGAGGGAACTGAAACTGAAAATATATCATTCGGCAGTACTAACAATTTTAATGATTTTCTGGATTACGCTTTCGGGGTTTTACTGCATTCGTCATTTCAACTTGGTGGTTGTCAGCAGAACTGTAAAATGAACAGGTAACGTCTGTCACCACCAGACGCTTGTTTAAAAGCCCAACTTAAATTCTCACCACAGCAGATCCATCTTCAAGTTCTTGAAGTTTGTTTGTGACATGTGGAGGAAGTTGGCGTTGACCTGCAGTTGTCGAACCACCGCTGTTGAAGAATGATTCTTCGTCTGGGATGAACTCTGAAAATAAAACACAGTTTAACGGAATATCAAACTTAAAACTTACGATTTGGATATGGAAGACATACGATAGCACGGTCGATGAGAACGGTATTGGTGAGATGTTGTCCTACTTCCGCACATCGTTCGTCATCAAACTTGATAAAAGCTGTTTTCAGTAGAGTACTAGTTGTTATGTTACCTTCAGATGGATATATCTGGAAAATACACATTTCAATAAATCAGAGATAGTGCAAAATATATTATTCACTTACCTTCAGCTCCTGGATCTTTCCGAGATAGTTGAACATATTGTATATGTGATCTCTTGTGGCAGCGGTGGATATGTTGGCCACATGAAGAATTTTGTTTTTTTCTTTCTCCTCCCCAGACATCTGAAAAATGAATCTTGTTTAACTCGATATTGACCAGAAGCTTTGCTTAGCCTAATGTTTCAGAATGTAGAAACTATTGAAATAAGATGTTCAAAATTTTGAAAAAAAAGAAAAAAATTTTGGTGTTTCGATTACTTTTAAAAAGCGATTTACGGAACTCAATTCGAAAAAAATTGGCGTAGATTGTTGGCATTGTGCCAACCTCTTTTCGTTGTGAGACCAACTGACCCGCGGACGAGTGTGCGCCTTCTTTTTTAGGCCTTTTCGAAAATCGCTCGTCATTTTCTGTTGATTTTACCTGCAATTGTTCGTTCTCTGGCGTTTGAACGTAAAGAGAAAGTTTTTCGAACGTTTCTTTTTGTGAATTTCCAAAAATTTCTGTATCCGTTCCTGTTTTTCTTGAGAATTTCGTTTTAAAAAGCTTTCGAATGTTCAATATCGATTTTCCTCTATTTAGCCGTCATTTTTTTTTTAAGTTTCTCATAGTATGAAATTTTTCAGAAAAGAAGAAAAATGGCCGATGATGGAGTCAATCCGAAGGCCTTCCCACTGGCCGATACCAACTTGTCTCAAAAGCTCATGGATCTTGTCCAGCAAGCCATGAACTACAAGCAGCTTAAAAAGGGAGCCAACGAGGCCACTAAAACCCTCAACAGAGGTATCGCTGAGGTAAGAGAGTTATTGATTCTTTGTTGTGTAGTACAATTTTGAAATTGTTTCGGGCACTGTTAATTTATATATACTTTCAGGTCATCGTTATGGCCGCTGATGCCGAACCACTGGAGATTCTTCTCCATCTTCCACTTCTCTGCGAGGACAAAAACGTCCCATACGTTTTCGTTCGCGTAAGTTTATTGATAAAATGTGCCAAACCATCGTTATATTTTTTAGAGCAAGGCTGCTCTTGGACGCGCCTGTGGAGTTACTCGTCCAGTGATCGCCGCTTCTATCACTCAAAACGAAGGATCTCAACTCAAATCTCAAATCCAAAAAATCAAGGAAGACGTTGAGAAGCTTCTCATCTAAATCCTTTTAACATTTTGTTGTTCTGTTACCTCATTGTTGTTATATGATATCCAACCATTGTTTTGTTGTTTGAATTTGCAAAAAGGTCGTGAAAAATGAACATTTCTACGATTCATGCACTGTTATCAGAACAATATATCGGCTACACTGTTCTAAAGTGTATCTTGGACACAGAAAAGTACTTCATTAGAAGTGATGCGAGTAAATAAACCTCCCGGAACCGGATTCCATTCACTGTTGCTTTCTAATTCGACCCCTTCTTGCCACTTCTCTAACTATTGCCTTGCTAATTCTTTCACAAGACGTAACAGTCCGATAGGACGGAAAAAAGCAATCGCTGATAACTACAGGGAGTCGCTTCCTCCGGGCAGAGACGGTTCTGGCAAGCGCCGCCTTTCTCGCCGTGTGCTCTGTCTGCATTTCGCTCCGTTCCTCCATCAGCATGTACTCAACGTCTCTCTTCAAACTTTTTCTCGCTACAGTTCTTGCATCTGTTGTATATCGCTTCGTATGTGATCGTCTATATTCGAATCACAAATCAGACGTCAGTGGATTCGTCGATGAACGATTCGCAAAAGTCCGCGAAGTTTTCAAGTAAGTTAAACCAGTATGAGTCGAATTTCACAATCTTACTCTGTGCACTTTGTTGTGTGAAGTATGCATTGAATGGACTGGACCGCATGAGGTTGCCTGTTTACTTGGCAAACAGAAAATTCTTTTACACTCTTCGAATTCCTCAGTTTTTTTTTCATAGATGAAACGAAGTTCGAACTTCCAGGAAAAACTTTGATAACGGCTGGGAGATCGAAGGATCGGCATTTGCTGTCTTCGTTGACGGGAAGAAAGTTGTCGATTTGTGGGGTGGTTACGCAGATAAACAAGCAGCTCGAAAATGGGCAGAGGTAATATATCTGATAAATCTTTTTCACTAAATTTCACTGATTCAATATGACTACTCCGATGTCAAAAAACTCCGTAGAACTTTGCCCTCGTTTCTTATAATTTATCGGTTTTTTCAAAGTGCTCGTACATCTATTTTTCATCGTCAAAATGATACCAGCGATATGAACTGATATCAATATCAAATTCAACTTTTTTTTGGTTTATTGGACATAAAAGAAAAATAAAATGGACGAAATGTGACGTATAATCAGAAAACACAGAACATTGTTTCAGGATACAATAACAGTGACGTTCTCGACAACAAAAGCAGCAGCAGCATTGGCAGTTGCCTTGCTATACGAGCAAGGAAAACTTCGTTACGATGATCCTGTTTCCAAATACTGGCCAGGTTTTGGAACTCATGGAAGAGACAATGTCACGATACAAATGGCACTGTCACATATGGTAAGAAATACGCATTCTGATCATTACATACAAGATTATTTCAGTCAGGAATGGCTTGGTTCGATACTCCAATCACTGAAGAAATTGCTGCTGATCATGAACAGATGAGACAAATTATTGAGAATGAAGAACCGAAATGGGCTCCTGGAACGAAGACCGGATACCATGCATACACTTATGGATGGCTTGTAGACCAAATTGTCAGACATACAGATGATAGAAAAAGAGGAATAGGACAGTTTTTCAGAGAAGAAATCGCAACTAAATTAGGTAGGTGGATCTATATATTTATTGATTCTTTGGAAACTATTTTTTTTTCAATATTTTAGACGTCGATTATCATATTGGTCTTCCACTTTCTGAACAACATCGTGTTGCTCGAATCAGTACTCCAAATATGCTGAATAGACTTGATGAGATGTGGACGGATGTCCGTGTCGTCAAGTACATGAAGTCTCTGATAAAACTGATGACGGTATGTCTAATTTGTCCATGAAAATAACTAATTTGTCGTAAAACCTTCCATTTGTGAACCGGGAGTCCTCAACAACCAAAAACCGTTTTCTATTTGTACCGGTACTATCCTTATCATTAATCATATGACACTGAAACTGAAAGAAAAACGGAAATGAAACTATTTGAATCTTCCTAGACACTAGTCATACTTTTTCAATCTTTGCAGGATCATCCACTTGCTCATATTGTCAAGAATCCATCATGGCTTGAAGCTGTCTCTAGATGTACTATCAATAATCCTGACTATCACCGGTATACCTTTTTAGTACGACTTCTCATTACTATTTTTCGATTTTAGACTTGAACAAGCGGCCGCTCTTGGTATGGGAAATGCTCGTTCGCTCGCTTCTCTCTTCGACAAAGTATGTTTAATTTTGATATATGTGAATGTAAAGCTTTTCTTTCCCTTTTCATTCTTTCTTTCCCACGTTATCAGCTGAAACTGCTATCAGGCGGTGGCTGACTGACAAAACTCGGGAAAGTTGTGATGATGGAGAAAATGCGAAAAAAAGAGAAGAACAAACTATGATAATCGGATGCTGAAAATAAGAGGATTTGACTATTTAAGGTAAACCGTGGTAAACTCGTGAACGAAGCTACATTGAATACGATCAGTAAACCGTTCGTCAATGAGAGCGATTTCATTTTCGATGATACTGTAGCCAAGGGACATGGATTTTTCCACTTACCGATCAATAGAGCAGGGGTAAGTTAATATATTCCGTAGAATATCCTTATTTTGAATTTCCAGACACAGTATGGATTCGGTCACACTGGTCATGGATGTCAAATGGTTATCACTGATCTCAAAAATAGAGTGACAATTGCTTATGTCACCAATGGGTTAAAAACTGGTCTCTACGACTTATGCCGGACGTATTGGGGCCTTCAGACATCTGTTTACGATGTCATTGAGCAAATAAACAAATAATTTATTCATCTTCTTTTAGTTTCCCGATTAGTAACCTTTTCCTTTTTAGTGTCAATTTACTTATATCTCTTCCCGCGTATTCCTTGTACAGTGATCATCTTTTCAATCCCCGTTGATTTTTCTCCCATCCCATTCCTATCTTTTCAATTACCGTGTCTGTTCTCTGTGTTGAAGCTTTGTGGCAAAACAACTCTATCGTGTGAATACTTGAATGCATATTTATGAGCTTGACCACTAATAAATCATTTTCAATTAATAAAATGTCCTCTGCAAATAAGAACCCAGAAAAGAAATGAGACAGGTGGCCTCTCTTCGGGTTGCTATGGACAACTGGCATTGAGCCAAACGCCGGGACGGAAATAGGAAGTGGCTCTACCCCCTCTCTTCTCTCTCGGGAGTAAAGGATGTCCTTATTTGGAAGCATTCTAACCCTGCAGGATGCCATAAATCGATTGCAGCAGTTTGAATACCAGGTGAGGATAAAAAGAAAAAACAGGACGTATAGTTTTTGTAGATAAATAAATTGGAACGAGAAAAAGGTGAATCTTCATCGAGATCCAGTTTTCGGAATCATTTTGAAAGACAGTGTCAAGAACTTCATAAACAGGTAAGACTTTGATTTTGAACGGTTATGAAAAGATGCTTCAACAGTTAGATCCAAGGAAAAGATTATACTTCATATCTGAATTGTCCGTTGGATAAATATTTTGAGTTTCCAATTTCAGCTTGACGAACATAAAAATCGGATTGAAAAGATTCGAAACGAGGAGCCGTATAAAAAGCAAAACGTTATCGAACAAGTAGAAAAATTCAAACTAAGGCTGAGCCTTCTATGCCCGGAAAAGGGACCAATCTCTGTAACTACAAGGTGAGTTTAGGAGTTTATCCGTTTTTTTAATGTAACAAAAATTCAGTGTTGATTTGGAAGAAGAAAAGCCGAAATCTAACAGACCAAAGCTTGGAGAAATCGAACGTCGAAAAAGTATGATGTATGACGATGATGATTCTCAAGATGATTCTGATAATGGAACTGAAATAATTGAAACAGATGTTCAATTGGAAGAAGCTCCAGTTTTAGTCTCTGCTCCACCACAACCTAAACCAAGACTACCAATCGGAATAACTCAACCATCATTAGATGAAGCGAGGGAAGAAAAAGAAAGAATTAGAAGTGAAATTGAGAAACTACAGAATCCAACGAGAGGAGATTCATCTGAATTCATTGGGCCTGTTGTAGTTCAGGGAAATGTATTTATGGCATTAGAGAACTGGAATGCTGAAGTCGAAGGAGATTTAAATCTAGTGAAAGGAAAGAAGTATCGAATAACACAAACAAGAGAAGATGGTTGGTGGACTGCTTTAGATGAAAATGGACAGAGAGGGCTTATTCCGAAAACTTTATTGGGACATGTTAAGGAGAAACCAAAGAGTATTGTGAGTTTACAAATTAATTAGACAAAAACTGAGCAATTGAACTTACAGCCATCAAAAATAGCGAATCGCCTTGGAGTTCGTGATTCTGTGATTGCATTAACAACTACAACTGAATCGAGAAGAAGAGAAAATAAGAAATCAACTCGTCAAAATGATTGTCTTGGAAAGGCATTTGACAATGATGTTCATCTTTCTTTAATTTGTCATATGGCTCCACGGCTCTCTACTTCTAATATTGGATTCCATGATCTTTTCTGGAGTCATGAAAAAGATCAAGTTTATAAACGAACTGTCCATATTTCCAAGATTATCCGTCTGGTTCGATTCGAGAAAATGCCATTGATTGAGCGTAAAGCATTAGTTCGAATGGCTTTAGTTGACATTACAAATCCAAAAGCAACTCAAATTGTTAGTAATGTTCATACACTTGTTCCACGTGTCAAATCTTCCACCTGGTTCTTTGAGAAGAAAGAGAGTAACACAAGAAGTTGTATAGAATTTTCTGATTTTGTGCTCCGTTCAAACTATAGTTCGCCAACAGTGGTTCTTGTAGTTGAAGCATCTCATATCGTTCAAACTCCAATTGGAATTGAAGAAAAGAGTCTCGGTCATACATATCTTCGACTTATAATTGATGATAAAGCAGTTCCAAGTAGAACAAATGTTCTTTATTTGGATGATGAAATTATGTCAAAAATGAAGATGCCTGAATCATCGAAAAAAAGAGTTTTGGTGCAAGTAATGGATGTTCCAAAAGACAAAATATCATATGTTGAGTGAGTAATAAAACATTTTTGATTCTTCATTTCATATCGAAAATAAAATTCCAGCTCTTTGCCTGACGTCATCGTTTTCAATGCTCTCTATTTACCATTCTTCCATTTCTACCGCCGAAGAGCAGGAACCATTTTGATAAGAGACAATAAGAATCCCTTGAGTGCTGGTAAATTTTTTTCCAAAAAAAAAATTTCTACGAAAAAAGGAACGAAAAGAGTACAGAGTTTTTCAATGTCTGAAACAACTTCTAAATGACAGACTTCGTGATAGAATGTAGTGTTATAGAGATGATACAGTAACCTAAATTTCAAAAAAGCTTTGATGTATCATTTCATCCAAACTTTTTCAGAGTTTGTTTCGGATCCACTTCTGTCAGTATTTCCTTATATCTGTGATCAACATGACATTATGGACGTGATGTTGCAATTATGGAAAGCAAAAAAGAAAATTCTTTCGAAGAAAAACGAGGCAGAGCAAACCAGCGAATTCTTCCAAACTTTCATTCATTCTGCGTTTTTTATTCAAGGAATTCAAATGATTTCTTATGATATTAAAGATGATATGATGCTTGAGATAAGAAGAAAGGTACGTGTTAATTTCAAAATATAGAAATACATTTGATATTCAGACAATTGGACCGATTGTCGATGCTTTGAACAAAGGACTTTTTAAACAATGGATTGCAAATCATAAGTGTGATCCTGTTAATATTCTAGACTATTCATTGGATCTTTTAGGCTCACATTCAATTGATTAATTGTTTTTTATTCTCAAAATAAATATCATTGTTCGGTGTGCGCAATATTTATTCAAAATGACGAAAAAGGTTGGGCGACTTCTCAGAATCACATCCACGTCGATGTGGTAAGTCCACGGATCAAAAATTACGATCATGATGTTTTAGAAGTTTACAAGGAGGATGGGGTTCTGAGAAATCTACGAGTACCTATTCACCTTCCTTTTTTGTGCTTCCTGTGGAAGCCTCACTTGTTGAAGAAGTACCGGAAGTCGAACTGGCACCGGAGGTTGCTGGCGAAGAGGAATCTGTTGCAGAAGAGGTTCCTGGGGCTTCAGTACTTCCTCCAGTAACTGGAGCATCAGTGGATCCAGTGAAGGGAACAGTGCTGATTGGTGCGCCAGTGCTTCCTCCGGTTACGGTACTCACGTCACCAGTTGATGGGTTTCCAGTTGTAACGGCACTTTGAGTTGTTGCTGGAGCGGCTGTAGTTGGAAGAGAGAAGCATGTGTAACTGGGGTTAGAGCTTTGGAAGCATGGAATAGAGTTGTAAAGAAGTGCGGAGAGGGTGGCAGCGTTGGAAGATGCAGTAAGAAGATCTGAAGAAATATTTGTTGAAAGGAAGAACAAAGAAACAATAGAAGTTGAACAGAATGAATTCTTGCCTGTAGCATTCTGTACTGCTGAATTGACACTCGTGTTCAAACTTGTAGCTTGATCATTGACGACTGTGTAGTTTCCATCGAATAACTGAAACTACGTTCTGCTTAAAGTTCTATACTATTCTGCCTTACATCGGTAAACGTTGCAGCTCCGGCATCACTGAATTTTGTGATGGTGTTATTCAATGTAGAGAGACTGTTGACAATGCTAGAGACTTCTGTATTCAAAGTATTCTCGTCGATCAATTGAGCAACTTCCTTAAAACATCACTAAAGCCCATAAAACATTACAAAACAAACTTTCGGAACAACGAGTTGAAATGTACATTTTCCATTCTGACATCCATAATTGAAGGATGAGTCAAAACCGAAAACAACGGCTGGCACCAATAAGAGAAGCAGAAGTTGCATCTGAAACAACATAAAATATATTGAAAATTGGAAAACTGATGGAAGTAATATTTGGACAGTAGTGGCTGAAAATGGAAGAGGGCGTTGGTTGGTGGCGCCGATTTAGATAATAAATCATTCATTTCGACACTGATAAGACTAATGGAAGGAGTAGGAAAATGAAAGAAATGAGCTACTTTTTGAGGAGAACTGAACTGGAATACAAGAATCGGTTTTTGTTTAACTTTGCTGCGTAACTTTTGTCACGAACTGTTCCAAAATCCTTTCGAACACGTGATTAACTATCAATTCGAAGTCTGGAACGATGTTTCTAGCTGAAACGTATATCTTTTTAACTAACTAGGGAACCACCAGAAATGTCCGTTAGCTGTTGCTTAGTATATGCAGTGGAATTCCACTGGAATTCCAGGTATAGTGGTTCAAGGTAGTGTCACTTCAAGACACTTCCGATCTGGTAAGATGTTGGATTACATAATAGAATCCTTCAGATTCTGCACGTCAAAACCTTGGCGGACGTCGCCCAGATTCTGACTCTTTTCTAGGCTTCATTCGACAAATGTCCGCCAAATTCACCTTAGATTTTATGGACATTATAGTAGTAGGAACATCTATAACTCCATTGTGTTTTTATTCTTTGATAAAGAATACGCTGTATTGTGAACTAGAGTAGATATTAAATTTGAGATCTCATCTGATTCATTGATTGATTGAGGAAATAACAAGGTCTAAAGCAAGTGAACAATGGAATGTACAGAAGGAAAAAAAAAGAAATTTAATCACATTCTTCGAAGCCCGCGTGCCGTGCTTCCGTTGTTACTCTGATGATCAAATATATCGACGTCATTGAATCGAGTCGTTCTGGAAATAATAGAAGGTATTATGTTTGGGAGCATTGAAAAAGAGGGAAAACAGGTGTACCTTGTTCCATAATCTTGAGTATCAAAATAGTTAGGTGTCACATAAGCATGTCTTTCATCAGGAAGAACTTGCACGCGTGGCATATGAGAAACATTTTCTTCATAATCATATTGTGTCCTGGATAGAAAAGTTAATTAAACCCGACTGATTGTTCGAATGTTACTCACGGTTGGACTACATCCATATCATATGGTCTTACTCTTGGTAGACCTCTTGCAGTGTTTGAAGATGAACTGATAACTGGTTTTGAGAAAATGTCGTATCTATAAGATATACACTTTAGAATCTTCAAAAATCGAAAGAGGTAAGCAACGGAAACAAGTAAAACAAAGGTGAGTATAGTAATACGTTTATTCATGAAACGGACAAGTAAATAAGGTTATTTATTGCTAGCTGGAGGTGAAGAGTGACTGAAATGGACAGACAAACGAAGGGACTCGGAGGTGCTGACAGAATAACTTACTCTTCAGATGATCTACTCTTCTTCGGATCGCCTAGTTTTCTGCTTCCATTGCCTTCAGCGCTATACTGAAGATTTAAAACAGGTTGAGCTATAAATCAAACTCTCCCAACTTACCTTATCTTTAGCACTTCCAGCAGTCTCTTTACTATTAGTCTTCAACCAACGGAAAGTGAGAAGAAGAAGAATTGCCAAGAAGAATGAAAAGATTCCAGCTAATCCAATTGCTGCCCATAATCCTTGAATTGGTTTCCCAATTTGCTCACACATAACGTCTCCTCCATTGTTATAAATATCAACAAATGGTCTACATTTGAAAACATTCGTTTCCAAGTTTGTCTGCAAATTGATCTTTTACTATTTGTTTTTAACGTTTTTCTGTTTACTATGAGTTCAGTGATGGAGCCATTAATTGAACGATCTCCTTGCGTAAAGAAATTATCATTTTGTTCTTTGGCGATTGTTGTCTGAATTGAAAATTGAAAAATAAATTAGTTCTGTAAATTTATCCCTTACCGTATTTGGTGTATTTTTATTCAAAGTGTTCAAATTGTTAGAGAATGTTTGAGACATTTTGTTAGATGCATCAAGATTTTGAACATATGCATTGTACTTATCCGTCACACCGTTATCTCCACAAGTAGAAAGAGAAGCGCTATCGGCATCTTTTGTTGCTTGATCCAGATCATTAATAAATTGCTGAAAAACAATCATTGCAGGCTTTAAATTAGGATATAATAACGCGTTACCTGAAGGCCATCTGGTGGTGCATAAGTCAAGTTTTTTTGTTGCATTATTTGATTATCAGCCTGGTCTCGGTAAGTATCCAAACTGAGTTGTTGGGTGATAGAATTAGCAGAGATCACAGTACTTCCATTGATAGCAGTATACATGGTCATACTTGGGTCATTGCACGAAGTGAGAACTTGTCTAGAAAAATAGAAAACTGAACTGAAATTGCAAATAATTAAACTTACCCAATGTTGATAACGTCTGGAGCGCCGTTTCCAACGGGAGGAATTGTTTGATTCATCAAATGGAACAATTGATAGTTTGGATCTTCAAAAATAGGAACACACATTGCAGATGTGAACCATCCCAAGACAAATGCAAGACTAGCAAAGAGAAGTAAAGTGATTGAAGTAGTGATAGTTGAATAGAAAGCACTCAGTACTCCAGATGACATTTTGATAGCTAATCCATCTTGTTTTCTCAATGAAACGATTACAGCTACAAATGCAAGAATGCAGAAACAGCAAGCAATACAAGCTGGAATTGTTATCGCAAGACGGACTCCAATTTTCAAACCAGAATACAAACTCGACTGTAAAATCATGATTGGTTGGAAAAATGTACGATGATTGACTTACTCCAACTAAGTCGCGGTGTCCAGATTTCAAAGAATTCATGACATTGTTGAGATCGTGTTGTACATTTGCAAGCATATTTGTGATTGAATTCATTGAGGTATTAATCTGATCTTGTGTACTGTTAATTGCTCCTGATGCACTCGTTGCTTGAGTTTGAATCTATAAAAAAACAATATAAATAAGATTATTCGATGTTTCTCAAACTTGTTTCTTGATCGTGGCAATTTGTTGGTTGATTTCAACGAGTTCTTGAGATTGTCTAACTTGACCAGCAACAACAGACAATCCCTAAAAATAAAAAGATTTGTTAATAAATGAATTGAAACTATTACATTTAAAGTATTTTGAACTGTTGGAAATTGATTCATGAGAGTTTTCTTGTTTGCTTGACATGTGGGATCATTCGAATTCACAGTAGTTAGACTGTTACTCAAATCATTGATTGCATTTACTGTGGCTGTATTTTGCTGAGAGAAAGCTTGATCATCAAACTGAAAGATTGTTAAATAATACAGATTATTGTCAGCCTAGACTAACATTATTGACAGCAGTAATTCCAACTTTCTGTGTAGTTCCATCAACAACAGTATCCGAATAACTACCAATCAAAATGTTCATTTGATTGAATGTTGTAGTAGTTGTTGCATTCACTGCACAAGTGATTTGTCCAGTTCCATTTTGGATAACACCGTTCAAATCTAAAGTTTAGAATAATTGGATACTCGGGAAACAGAAGAAAAGCAAACCTCCGGCGATTTGGTTTGCATATTGATCCCCATTATCGATTGAATCAATCAAATTCGATTCAGCAACATTGAAGAGGATAACACCAGTGAGAATGAAGGAGAAAATGGTGAAGAGTAAGAAAGCGTACACGTATCCAGTGATATTCGATCGAATGGACTGAAAATAGAACCAGACGGTTATTTAACCAAATGCAACCTTTGTCAAATTTCACAATGATCACAATTTTCTTTCGTTTTATCTTCTCAAATTCTTACAGTCTCTTTTGGAACACACGAGTAACAACATTGCCAGATACATGTGGCAATTCCAAGAACGAGAGCAGCAAGTACGAAAACAAATCCAACACTCCAAAAGATGATAGCTCCAATTTGATTGACGACCATATCCGTGATAACTTGGTTATAGGTAACAGCTCCACTTCCGAAGATTAGATTATTCAAATCCTGAAATCAGTACATCAAGTTCATCATTAAAATTTTGTCCAGAACTTCTTATCAGTAATCGTTCCGAAGTGATAAGAGCTAATAAAGAGCAGTGAAATGTTTCCACTTACATTATAAGTTTTCGAGTTTGGAGTGTTCTGAAGACCATCTGAAATGCCTTTGGCAATATCATAGAATCCAGAGATTCCACCAAATGACGGCTTCATTGATTTGATATTCGGTGTATTTGTATCACATTGTAGTTGTTGTTGAGCCAAAGTAGTCATCAAGATGAAAACTACCAAGTACACGAAGGAACGAAGTATCATTTTCGAACCTATACCCATCAGATCTTTCTGCAACAAAAGAGGAGTTTTTTGAAATGTCATCCACGTAAGTAGACTGATTTGCTGGCAAAAAAAAATTTTTGTGGAGTTCTGCATAAAAGAAGAAAAATAGCATCTGAAGCCATCTCTAAAACCCGAAATATAATTTTTCATTCACAGAACTTTTTGAGGCAACTAATTCGAATTCAGAAAGAGCCTGAAAGCTAGCCCAAAAAGTGAAAAGTTACCGAAAAAGTTGTTGAAGGTCGGAAATGAATAAGTTTCTTGTCAAATGGAGAAAAAACTGACTGAATTAAAGTAGTCCAATTTAAAAAAAAAGAGAAATTGGTGACAAAGACAGTACACGTGAAAATGAAAAATGATATAAACTGTAGAAAAGTAACCAACAAATATTAAAAAGGGGACAGTGTTTGCTGACAAAAGAAGAGTAAGGCGTGTCAATAAGTGATTGCTCTCTGAAAATGTGGAAAGGTATGGGTGGGGTAGAAAAGAATGATAATAAAAGTTGGAATGCGTTGAAAGAGTGATTAAGGACGAAATGAGAAAGAGAGTAGACGGAACAACAATGTGTTCTTCGTTAAGGAGTCTTTCATTTTGAAATGATAACATAGTTTTGGGTGGGGTGCTCACTTTCACAACAAGGCTTACTTTTCGTCCTTTCTGATAAGAATCTTTTGGTACCCTGTGTGGGAGGGAGAAGGTGTTTCTTTATTAGCTCTGATTCATCTTGTTAGCGGAAGGATGTAAAAGTGTGAAGAGAGAAAAAAAAGGAAAAAAAGAAAGTGTTGTTTTAAAATGAGGAAAAAGTTGTTGTGATTGAAGATAGGAAATATGCATACAAAAGTGACGGCATACAAAGTTAGCGAAACATATTTCGAAAGAGGGCGATGATTTTACAGAGATTTCAGATTCCTGATAATTTTTCAGTGATGAAATGTGATTCTGATCTTATAGACGTCATTCGAAACGAGAAGAGTTTAGAATGAGAAATCCAAATTTCGATTAATACAATTATTTGAGCCAACAAGAAAGAATACATAATTGGGAAAAACAACACTTCGTACATCGTCATACCACAAAAATGAAACCGCTCCTTCCCCTTCTTCTTTTCCTGTTCACAGTTTTTATAGTATTTGTTTATTTATTTTTCAGTCAAACTTTTGTCAACACAAAAAACCATCTGAGATAGTAGAATTAAGTTGAGCTGATATGAGTTTTATGTAGTTGAAATTAAAGAGGATATGAAGGATTATTGTCAGTTTGAATTTTCATGGTCCAGGAAATGTTGACTCCAAATTCAGCTCCGGTTCGTCTCATTGTTGTGATGGGTCTGAAACATCTGTGAAACCGTTATTTTTCAGAATCCGGGTTTGTAACCGTTTTTGATATATCTTTCCCAGGTTTATTTACAAAGTAATAATCTGATGCTCCTAGGAACCACTACAGCGTCTCAGTGCTTGGAATTCCATGAAAAGCTCCTGAATTCTTTTCCAGCTCATAAAGTATATTCATCTCTAAACCTGAAACATCTTCTTGTGAACTTTAGGTTCTTACATTCATTCATTATCTCTCCTTTTTTTGTCCGTCTCTTCAGTGCTGTCAATGTAGAAAAAGCAGGAAGATAGAGGCGAAAAAGAGAAAGAAATCGCGTTTTTGAAACAAAAGACCTTAGTTTCAAATCTCGACTTTCGCTTATCGTAAGGGAAAAGCGTCTTGTTTGACACAAAGGTAGAAAACGAGATTAGTGGACATCAGGATGAGGAGAGAATCGCAAATCACGGTGCCCGTAGACGGAAAGATATACAACAGAAAAGAAGAAAGAATGCCTTTTCTTATCATCATTATCACTCCGCCCCTCCTCTTTTCTTCAATATCCGATTTATTTGCCGGTCATTTCCAATTAGGCTACCTAGCTGCTAATTCATAGCTTCTTCTCCCACTTTTTCTCGCAACTTTCTTCTTTTCTATTCTCTCAAAATTTCCAGACATGATCTCCGCAGTAGTCCTTTTCCTCTCAGCCATCAGTGTTTCGAAAGCTTGTGTCCCTACAGGAACAACAACAACCACAGCTCGTAAGTAATTTTATTTTGAAAAAAAAATGATAGAATTCGTCTGTTTTCAGCATGTTGTACCATGCTCTCCCAATCAGCTCTCCCAAGAAGAGCACCATCTATTGCTACTTATCAGCAATGTTCTGTTCTTCAAAGAGTCTCATCGACTTGTCCAGTTGATGGAATCGTAGTTTGTGATGCTGCTCAAGAAACTAACGTAAGTGAGGATGTTTTGTATCAAACCATCTTATTTCCATGTAGATAACAAACGAAATTTCAGCCAACAGCCATCATTCTCGAATTTTTCAACGAAGCTGGTACTGTTGTGCGTACAGCATCTGTGACTGGAAGTCCAGCCACTTCCGTCACTATTAAGGTAAGCCAAAAATATTAGCTATTACCACATTTATCGTGATAATTGTTTAGGTCACTTGTGTGAGTGGAATTTGGAGAGTCGCTGGATCAGCTGGATCAGCTACAACTTTCCCTATTGCTTCTGTATCTTGCTCGCAGACTGGATCACAAGGAACAGATAGAGGATATGTTATTGGATCTGCCTCAACATAGCTTCTTCTTCTAGTATCTTTTGTTTTTAATAAGCCTTCCACTAATAATTGTTATAAATGATGACATAATAAAATGACTCTCATTGAAATTAATGAATAAATTCTCACTTGATTCCTTCCTCGGAAGCATTTATTCGTTATCAAAAGGTGATGTCGAGAATAGAAAACGAAAAAAGAGAAATACACAGTTCAAAGATATCGAAAACCTGATTAAGAAGTCTCATTTGTGGATGGAGCGGCAGCGAATATCCGACTGATCTTCCTTGCTTCAATGAACTTTTTACGAAAAGTACTGGAAAGACAAAAGAGAAGCCATGGATTAGAAAGGGCAAATGCATCTGCAGATACAGTAAGAAACACGAGTACAATTTTATGAGCTTCTGCAGTTAGATCGAAGACGTGGAATGCCAGAAGAGACTGAAATAAAACAAATAATTAAGTAGGAGAATGAAGTGGATGCTTGAATGCATGTGAAGAGTTTGGACGAACTTTGGAGGGACCATGGATGATGAAATAAATCTGATTAAAGTTTCAGATTAAAGCTCCAAAAATAGGTTCATGTTTTTGTTTTTGTGAATAGAAAACTAATTCAGAACTTTGTTACTATCTATTCAGATTTCTCTTATATAGATGCATAGCTATAATACTGCTAATTCACTGTTTTTTTCTTCTTTACCTGAAAACACGTCATCGCCAGAACTATGAATGTTGACAAACATGCATAAATGAGAAGATTTGTTTGTACTGTAGCTGCCAGTTTCGGCTGAGACTCAAAGAACTAAAAATGATATTTATACGATATTTGAATGAATCACTCACCTGCATCTTTTTTTGTTTTCTATGAACACAACACGCCACAAGATTACATAAAAGACTAGAAGCACAAAATATTGAATAGATTATACATGTCACTTTTGAATTTTTCTGAAATTAGGATTATTATCCAACTACTGTAACTGCCTATTATGATACCTCTTGGTCTCCTTCGTTCAATAAATAAGGAATATAACTTCCATTGAGATCAATATAAGCAGCTGGTTGTGTTGCTCTCATTGCAGTAGGAATTATAGAGAGGATCATTCCAAATAAAAACAGAAGAAAAGTTATTCTTCTCGTCCAGAATTTATTATGTTGAATTGGGTAGACTATCGCGGATAGACGGTTGATAGATAACAAAAGTTGGGCACACATTTCAACAAGAACAGAATATTGAGATATCATAAAACCAATTTTTGCGAGATGTGGGATATAGGTTACATCCTGAAAAATAAAAAAATGATGGAGGTATTGGAAATGGGATATATACCTTCCAACCAGCAATTGGAAACCGGAAGCCAATCAATGAAATTAAAACTTGAAGGAAATCAGCTGGGGCTGAAAGATTGAACAGTCTATTAGGAAATCAAGGGGATCATTCTACTAGTAATCTCCCAAATTCTTGTTCCCTATGTTTTGTGGTGTTTTACTTTGAATCTCTCAAAATAGTTCATTCCTGGAAGCCTAACAGAAAACAATGACGTTTTCTTCAAACGATCACCAACAAGCCTCACTTTGAAACTATAAGGAACCAGTTTTACCTCTGAGAAGAAAAAGTCGATGAAAAGCAGTTTTGAATTCAGGATCTCCAGACCACATAATATAGAAAAAGATGAGTGAATAAAGAGTTAAACTGATTGAAATATAGATTGATTGAACGGCAACAACCCACGTGTAATTCATCTGAAATCATTGAAACAAAATCGAAAAGAAGACGAAGAAGGATATGACCGGAAACGACAGTAATCGGTGTTTGTGAATTCAAAAAATTGAGAAAATTGGGATAAAAAGAGTCAGATTTCAAGCTACAATGATGCTGCATGTGTTGTTTCGATGAGCATGTACACATCCTGAGAAGAGCCACAAAACTTTTCAATTAAGAAGAAGAAGGAGGAGGAATGGGGTCATATGAAGAAGACCAAAAAGAAGACGTTATTTGATTTCTACCGAAATAAACGAAGAATGAAGACGAGTAAAACTTCTATGAGACCAGAAAAGGGACAAATGAGAAAGATGAAAGGATCGGTTTCAAAGAAAGATCTCAAATTTCTAAGAATCTTGAAATTAGAGAGATAAACACAAACTGAATGAATGGTCATCTGATAAAGGGACACAAAGATTACAATTTGAAAAATATACACTTTTCGTTTTCTTGAACTTTTATTTTCCTATCATGAGTCCATCCTTCTTTTATTACTTTTTTTTGCCTATTTTGAGACAACTATACGATTTTCACATGAATGCAGAAGTCAATTTCTTCTATGGCTCAATGAATTTGAATATATCGGTGGGTTTATCACTTTCTCTTACCATAGAAATCATACACATCTTGAAAGAAATGAGAACAAAATGAGTGCAACCGGAAACCAAAAAGACGAAAAACGAATGAATTCGTGTGTTGCAAACAGCAGAATGAGGACTGGTTTCAATTAGGTGCTCTTGCTTCCGTTTTGCATCCGATGTTGTGGTGACTTGATTCTTTTCTAATGAAAAACTCAAACTAGAGTTTTCGGAAAAAATTGAGAAGGAATCGAAAATAGATGGTTAAAAAGTTTATTCAACATTGAGAACTTTCATGGCTCTTTTAGAACATGCCGAGATCGGATTTTAACACTAAATATTAAGTTATAGGATTGGTTTAACGTCTTCGAATTGCTTTCTCGCCTTCTTCAGCTCTTCCGACATTGACAGAAGATCCTTGACACGTGAGAACTTTTTCGGGTCACGACGAATCAAATAATGAATGTCTTCGAGAGCCATTTTGTCCGGCTTTCCAACTTTCATTGCCAGTTGACACAACTCTTTGATGTAGTTTAGAACTATAGCTTCCAGAACATCGAGTGTCTTATCGTATGGCTCCTGAATGAATATGAAATTTATATCTTATGAAATTCCGTGTTACCTTGTCATCGCCGAATCCATAGACCATTGTTCGAAGATCTCTTCTGAGTGCATGCTTCTTGTCTTCTGGATTCGTCGTTTTATCCTTATCGTCCTCAACATCGGAGCCGAACAGATCCTCGTCGTCATCCATTCTTTTTCTTAGCTCTGTAGAGATGAAATTCTATGAAAAAAACTCCCAAAAGCTTGAAACGTAGAGGTAAAAATAGTAATTTTGAATTTTAACAAGAATGCAAAAACTTATAATTAATTTTTCGCTTTGAATAATTTATAAATCACTGAAAAGTACTAGTACATAAGGGAGAAACATCAGGGAGGCAAAAACCAGGAAAGGCACATGAAAAGGGGAAATTGAGCTATTTGAATCGACAGCTTAAAGTTTTGGTGATGATAAAGCAATTGGAAACTTTGAAATAAAGAAAATACGCAGAAAGTGATGGGAAATGAATTTGCAGATCCGATGTATAAAGTGATGAGTGCGTGAATGAGAACAGGAAGAAGTGAACAAAACACATGCAAGAGCCAATTAGTGGTCGAAGGACACGTCTAGTAGATCACAGTTATCAGTAGTGAGAGCGTCAGAATAATGGAAGAGTTCTTCTATCCACGGCGTAGTTTATCATTGATTGTTCGAACTATCATTGTCGTTTGGAATACTAGTTGATTCGCAGAGACAGAGACCTGAAATTATTGAATCAAAATCAATGAGGTATCAATTATTTGAAAACCGATAATGTATTAGTTTGAAAGGTGTTTCGATTACCCGATTTCTATGATTATTTTATAGAAATTAAACGAAGCTTATCTTACCTGGTTGGCATTCTGATCCTTGAAATATGTCTTCAATGTGTTACTGAATCGTTTTGAATAATGTACGAACTCCCTTTTGCGTTTTTCGACGGCCGGTTGAGCGCTCAGCGGCACGATTCTGTAGACGGCATTGATTGCTTCAAGAAGTTTCTTGATCGAGGAGGCAATAAGTTTGATTGTCTCCAAAAACGCGTGGCGATCCGACATTTCCTCTGGCACTCTCGACAGTACACGACGAAGTTCGATAGCTCTAAAACTTTCTAATCAAAAATAAATTCCCACACAATAATCGATTACCGTTTCGTGAGTTCTTTGTAATCAGCATTTTGTTCATAGCCGCTTACAATCAGGTCGTTTGTCGGTGAAGTGTCATGCATTCTTAAGTAGGATTCCTGGAAATAAAGACTGAATTAAATAATGAAAAAAAAAGTACCTGAAGATTCACATTCAATTCCGAGTCATCCAATAAAACTTTGGTGAAATCGTAGAGGAATGACGGAGACGCTTGCTCACAAGTGGTCAGTGCAGTGTGCAGTTTCTATAATTTCAGTTTTATGTAAAAATCCCACAGTATACATTTTTCCGATTCTCAATTTTCTTTCGAACAAGCAACTAAATATTCAAGGAAACTTACGTTAAGGGCAAGGGATGCTCTTGGATCATCGCGATGTTGTTGTCTGAAAAGTAAACATATGAAAATCACAATTAAAACATATTTAACTTACTTAATTTGTTCCATAACGGGATTGTACAAGCATTGGTAGGTCATCGCTCCAAGATATCCGCCCTCTTCGTTCATTGTGAAACTGCTGAAAAAGGAAAAGAAATGAGAATGACGCGGAAAGGTTCAGCCAGAAACAAGCGCATGCGTTGATCGATTCGTCCGCAAATATGTGTAGAAATCAAAGTGTCGAAAGAGACGCAGACCGTACAATGAATGCGCGAAAAGATGATGGAAAAGAGAGATGATCAGAGTAAATACAAGGAAAATGGAACGGTTGTTTGGGTGTGTAATGTGAAACGAGAAGGAGAAAGTTGACTCACAACGGTTTTGTCTGATAACAGAAACAGACTAGCACGGCGAGATGGTGAAAAATAAAAATGAAATGGTGTAAAATGACGCCGAATTGAAAAATAACAAGTTTTAACTTTAAGAAATTTAATTCCAATAATTTATCTGCAGCTTGTCCGAAAATTGAACTGAACGCGAGAAAAACTGAAATGAATTGTCATTAGGGCGCGCTTACAGAAGTTAAATTGAGACAGCTACAAATCGAGCTCGGTATATTCGAGGCAGCTTCCATAAAGATGAAAATAATAGAAAAGAAAAAGATGAGAACAGCTCTTTTTTAATAATTCAGGCTGAAGTAACATCTAATACAAACTGGATGGGAGCTGAAGCTAAATTGTCCTTTCTCCCTGAAACAGGACTCCATCATCTAAGGTTGAATTCTAAGGTTCTAAGGTTGAATGAGGAAATATATTATGCGTACACGTAGTGGTGAAGGTTCGGTTAAAGGCGCATCGAATTTTCTCAATGTGTTCCCCGCAACGATTACAGTAATAAAACCGTAGTTTGCAGTTCTTTTACCATAAAATTTTTTTCGCGGCGCTGAAAATAAATTAAAGTCGTGGCGAGGGACTCATTGAGAAAATTCGATGCGCCTTTAACCGAGCCTTGAAAAGTATCGCAATTTCGACGGTTATATCAAGAATTGGTAGATTTAAAAAAGAAAATCCAATTGTAAAGTTTGAAAGTTTTGAAAAAAATGTCATGAAAGTGAATATGTATTCCAACTGGAATCATTGAAATGGTGCACATTTTTCGCATCTTTTGAAATACAGTTACCAGGATACTGTAAGTAGGGGCGGAGTCTAAGAATTGAATAATGTGACATGTCTTATAACTCTAAAGCTTTCCACCATGCGTAATATAATCGACCAGTTTTTCCAACCGGATATCCTTACAGGTCGATGAGGTTAGTTTTCTCTTTGTTTTTTCATATTCTACTTGAATATTTGGATTCTTACATTTCGATGATATATGGGATCTCGTAGAATCATAGCTTCGAACTTCCGAAATTCCGGTAAAGATGAGGTGGTTCGGATGTATTCCATATCTTCCTTCAGTATAAATAGAGAACACCCGGAACAACAAGTCACAAGTCATTTTGAACCGTCTACTTCTCTCATTCTTACACTATCATTCTTCTTCTTTTTCTCAACTGATCCGTTATTTTCTCATTACATTCCGGCTGTCTTTCTCATTGTCTTCTTTCTCCGATCAATAGAATGACTCTCTTCACACCTTTCTCAATTCCTGGATTTTCCACTTCAAAGCATAAAGTAGTCTTGAAATTCATGTGTTTTTGTGAAGAGAATGGACTCTCTTGATTGTTATTTTACGCTTAATAAATTATTGTTTCAATTCATTTTCCGTCATCAATCCTATCCTTACAATGATTTTCGAATGACGGTTCAACTCAAATAAAAAATTAGTTCTTATCCCATATTAGGTGTATTTTTGAATACTGAACATAGTCAAGTTCTTGGTAAAGTGTTTCCACCACCGAAAACTGTTTTCATCTTCTACAATAGTTTCTATTTTTTTTTCCCTTCTTCTTGTCGTATTGGGTTTCTAGCCTGCTTATTGTCTCGTTATAATGCTATAAAACTCTTTTTGCTATACAATTTCCTGTATTGTTTTTCATATTACCCATTGTTTTTGTACATCTACAATAGATTTGTGAGACAAATTTCTTGAATGTTCGGGCTGAACACGGTTAAAAACACCTGAAAATAACTAGCCGATTTCTGAACCTCTAAAATAAGTGCACCCAACGAAATCCAACAGTCACTTATTTGTGCCTACTTTCTCATTCTTCTTGATAGTTCAAATGACCGAGTAACAACTTTCATCTCAATTCACGTGTCACTCGCAAAGTTCAAGTTATCGTTAGCATCTTTTCAAAACCAGTTTCTACTTTCTCGTTTCCCCTAATTCCTTAAATAATAGAGTTATCGGAAACTAATTTCTTTTACAACTGACCTATTTTGACCTGAAATTCAAATTCGTGTTCTATCTACTAGAAGAAGTGAACGTGAAAATCAGAAGAGTAGTTTAGAGAAAAATTACTTCAAGTACCTCATTCTCTCGTAAATGGGCAGTTTTATTTTCTGTCAACGTCATTGCATCTGCATTCTTCTATTATGAAAAAGGGATAGAATATGTTCTCCCATTTCTATTTTTAAGGATAAGATTCCAAATTATGCAGTCTGTTAATGGCAAAATCGAAAATAAAGTTAGTTTCAAAAATATAAATTTCGAATTTTGGCTTGAATTGCAACCTTTCCATCCTTTTTTTGTTGACGTTGACTGCGACTCGCCTGTTTATTTTTCATTCGAAAAAAAAAACTGTTGATCACAATGGTTATTGCTGTTTGGTTTTTATGTCTCATCTGATACAAAAAATATCTGGAAATTTCATTGAATATATCTTGAGGATTCATTCTAGAGAGTCATCCTAATCATCCTAAACGAATTACCTTTTTTGTGGAGAGGCAATGGGTCACAGAAGTAATTGAAGCGTATTGGAAACAATTAAGTACAAACGAACCTGGTCATCTTCTTTTTTTCCTTCAACAACTAATCAAATGAATGTTGTTTCTTTTCTTCTTTTGACCCAATCAGAAATCATTTCGAGACAACTACACATCTTCATCTTTTTTTCCCCAATACTCACCTCTTCTCTCCTATTTTTTCACTAATACAAAACTAGTTGTTGTGTTTGTACGGCAACCGCCTTTCCTCTCACATTTTTCCATTTTTCGTCCTCTTCCTCTACCTCATTCTCCATTTTTGTTCCCGAAAAAGGCGGAAATACGTTCTCCACATTTTTGGACTTTGCGAAGAGCTCTTTTCTTCTATTTTTCCCTCCAATTACACATGTATACACCCACAAAATTCATTTTCTTTTTACATTTTGCTTTTCTTTTCTTTATTTTTTTTCAAACATAGATTTTAATGAGACTTTTTTCTTTCAAAAGAGCTTCTCATTCTCAGAGCAGCAACTCATTTCATCCCTCATCTCATTTACTTTCATATTTCCTTCTTCTTTCTGTATTATTCCAAAAACTTTCTTGTAATACAAAATGCATTGTCGGATCTGGAATCGGATCGTTTTCAAGTTTTATGTGAGTTCTTTTTTTGAGAGTAAAGGGCAAAAAAAAAGCATGTAATGAGTAGGTTGTCGAGGAAGTGTCACTCATATGAAAATGGCGTTTTTCTGCTCCTTTTTTTGAAGAAAGGCAAGACGGGAACTACTACTTGATGGGTGTTATCTCAAATGAAAAAGAATGGAAAGTTTGGTTTTGATTTTTAGTTTTTAAAAACATCTTGCTCAATTTTTTCTGGATTTTTTCAACGGCTAGATTCTTACAACTCTTGTCTAGAACTAGAAATAGTGACCCGTGATCAACTCCCATTCAAAAGTTCATTCATAAAACTGGACACATTTTGAAGCTATTTTAAACGTCTTTTTTATCCATAAGAGAATTTCTGAACAATTATCTTCGTCTTAGAAAATATTCAATGTCCAGTCATCAAAACCACTGATTATTATTTGAAACCTTCAGAAAAAATACCAACACGTTCTTCCCATTTTTATTTCGAAATAGTCTATTTCTCATGATTTCTTAACCTCGTTCGCAATCAAAAAAAAGTTCAATTCAATTATTCATTGTTATCAAAAAACCATTTCCAAAAGTGCAATAATGCAGAAATGATAAGAGAATTTCCCTTTTTTGTTTTATTCGGAACGTTTCAAAATCATCAATAAACATATATTTCCATACCGATGAAATGTATTTTTATTGATGTCACAAAACCAAATCATCATTTTTCTTTTCATTTTTCCAATGCGTTCTGTTCTACAATTTTGGTTTCATAAAAGGAAAAACTATACGAAATAAGAAGGAGACTGACGTTGTTTTTTAATCAGAAAACGGCTCTTTCCTCTCCAATTTTCCTTCTGTTGACAAACAAAAAAACAAACAAAAGGTGGTCAAATCGACCTATTGAGAGATGTTAGTTCGAACCTTGTTTTCACTTGAAATTATCGCAAGTTTTTTGTGCTCAACAACTCCATCTTTTTGTTTGTCTTCTCTCTTCAACCCTCTTTCAATTCTATACTGTCTCGGATATATGGACGAAATGCATCCCCATCTCCGGAGACTCTTTATTTACGCTTCCTCCCACTTTTTTTTTGCTCTCTGTCACCTTTCATATTTGTGTAAAAAAGTGTGTACCTCTCCATCTCTGAAATGGTTTTGGTCTCATCTGAATATAATGGAATTCAGATGAAAAATGACCGCAAATACTGGTATTTTCTACTTGCTCTTGGAGTACTTGCTCTTCTCAACGCAGTTGTTTCCACCATGATGAAGCCATCGGAATTGATGCAGTGAGTATAGATATTCTCACTGAAATAGTAGAATAATCTAAAACTTTCAGTCACTTTTCTGTTGTGAACATTCATTGGATCAACACTATCATTCTATTAGCAGGAATGTCTCCGTTCCTTTTTCCACAGAAAACTTTAAAGTGAGTTGGCATTTCAGTGACCTAATCAACTCTGTTTCTTTATAATTTTAGATCTGAAACTGCTATAGTTGTGGTCAACGTCATCAGTCTTTGTATTTGTGTCAGTTGTGCATTAGCTGATGTTGGAAATCTTTTCATCAAGACTTTCGGACAACCAAATGCCACTGGATTCTTCTCAAATTTCATTGGTGAAGATGAAGTTGAAACCGTAAGTTTTTCTTTCATAGTTTCATTTTATATTTTGAACTTTTTTTTTCTTATTGAAACGTACCTTGAAGGATATCCCCCACCCATCGAAGGATATAACGGAACATCTTGCCAAGTTGGCTCAAAAATTTGTTAGTTTCATTCGCTTAACTGCTCTAACCCAAACGCTTAGTTGCTTTTTTAATGATCTCACTTTTAAATGTCTTGTTGGTCCGTCTGAAATTTTACGCTTGATTCGCTGAATAAATGAGGAGTGGAATCTTGTTGAAATTATTTTTCAACTTGATTTTAGTATCTTCTCAGCTTCTCAGCTCACTTCAAAATTTTGCATTTTTCAGAGGGATCATCTATTTGTTTACAACTGTTTTGATTTGGCAATATGTGTCCTTGCGGCATGCATATCACACAAACTGATTGCCAATAGAATCAGAGTATCTCCGAATGTACATTTGGTCAGTTTACTTTTCCCCTTAGTCATTTCTTTCTATAAAAATCAACAACTTTTAGACGGATAGTCGTCGTTTTCAAGGGTATGGAGTAGCTTTGATTATAATGTCAGTGACTGGAATAGCAAATCATATTTGGCAAAGAATGCTTATGGTTAATCATAGACAGGCGATATTTCTGGATATGCACACAATTGATGAATTTTCATGGCTTGTTATTAATCTGGCAACTGGAGTTTTGGTATTCACTTCTTCAAAAGCAAATCAAATTGTACAAAGTACATCATTCATTTTATCCGGGGCCACGATATATCCTTCATTTTTCTATGCTTGGCTGGATTATAGGTAATATAAGAAAAACAAACAATCAAAGACGTTCAAATTCAGAATAATGATGTCTGCCAACTCTAAATTCCTCTTCCGTCAAGCTATCACATCTTTGATGATCTCTATTCCTCACATCTTTGTTCTCCTGACAATTTTTCTCACATTCGTCGTAAGTTTTTTAATGTATGTATTATTATCTATTCAATTGTTCAGATGACACGTCGAGATGCTACAAGAGTTCAATTGACTCATTTGAATAAACTAATCTTTGTTGGATTCTCAGTATTCTTTATGGTTATTTCATTCTCTCTAATCAACGTTAACCTATATGCACTTTTCACAAAACAGTTCTACAAGATTTTCCATAGCAGTGAACAAAAAGTAAGTTTAAGAATATTAAATTTTCTATTTCCTGAAAACTTAAACTTATTTTCAGCTTCCATTTCTCACTGCATTCCTTTCATTATTCACTGGATTAAGCGTTGCAAGCAAGTTCAATTATATCACAATTGCTGCTTCATTAGTTATTGGAATTTTGGCTACAAATGCAACATACTTACACATTTTTTCTTATATTTATTTGCAATTCAACGGGTATTTTATTGATGGAACCAGCTCCGAATTCTTAGTTTTACCGGCTGATAAATATGATAATGGAACTGAAAGTGAGTTGATATATTTATAGTGAAAATAATCAAAACGGTTTTATGATTACAGCATCAAGTGTACATACAATTGAAACATCTTTGAATGTCATTTCATTCTTTGGATCTGGTGTTCTTGTGGTTTTTCTGGGTTATCTGGCAAAGTACAGTCTTTTTTTTCAAAAAAAAAATTCACTTCAAAGTTCTATTTCAGAACTGCTCTGCCTCCACCAGACACTTCTGAAGAGTCTACGGATGAGATTATCGTTAAGAAAAAATATGAAAAGAACGTCCTCGGACTTGGAGTCGTCATGCTCTTTTCAGCAGTTTTTGTACTTTCTCTTGCCTTCTACGTCTTCTTCCGAACTCATAGTCCTCATCCATTGGTCACTATTTATTCACAACTTTTCCATGTCGTTTTAGCATTATCAATTACATCATTCGCTTTGTTCCAAGTAAGTTATTTGTCGTGAGAATACAAAACCATCCTTTTTTCAGGTTCTTGTGGCAGAGCACTTATCAAAATATCCTATTCTGGCATGTGCTCTTGTCATCCTTTCTATCGTTAGAGCACTTGATATTCTGACACAAATAGACTATAAAGATATTGGAAATCAGCCATTAACTTGGACGATTCATTCAATTGTAGAGTATATGGCTATTTTCTGTATGTTTTGAAATCTAATATTTAAGAATAATTCAAAAGTTTCAGTACATTTTGCCACAATAGCCATAATATTCCGAATCGAAGGAGCGGGTAGACCGTTAATTGAGCCTGCAGAGGTAACATTCTTTATCGATAATTAGATGAAAAAGTATGATTTACAGATTCCAATGTCATTCGAGAATCCACTTGGAAATGCTACAGATGAGAACGGGTACATTATGCTGCGAACAGCTGAAAATGAGCAAACAGATTAATAAATCCATTAGATGTCATAATTATTTCATCCAGTCAAAAGATCTCTTCACGTGTTGCCAAAATTGATAAACGTGTTGTCTCAGTTAATAAAAAACTTGTCATCAATAAAATGTTTGAGAAGGACAAAAGGTACACCATGTCTTTGATTCCGATCGTGAAAAAGCTTCGATAAAATGCAATGAAAAGAAATATGTAGTTCAACGGTTTCGATTTTGATGAAAATCTACGTCTGAAAATTGATCAGTCGAATCCGTAACTTCACAAAATCTCATCACAGAGCTCTTTAATGTTCAATTTGAACTGTTTCCAGTGCTTTCTGAATTTAACCTTTCTGGTTCCAAAAAAAGTAAAATCAAAGCAAGTCATCGCATCTATTATCTATATTTTGAAAAATGTCAGCATTCTTGATTTCAATGTGTTTTGCTGAGTTTTTCATTGTGGTTTTTACAGTATGCATATGCGTTTTTTTTAGTTTTTCTAGACATGCCAAATGTTCTTCCCCTCACATTATTGAATACTAAACTGTTATGAACTCTTTTTCTGTTCACAGAAAATGCGATCAGAAGTAAAAATGAAGGATTTGTGTTGTTATCCTTGGGTCATCCCTCAAGTGCCTTCAAGTGTCAAAACATCACGTGTTGCGATGTTGCACTTTAGTTATACAACCTGCCAATTACAATAGAAGAATTCAAAAGAATAAAGAAAGAGGCTCGCTTCCCGATTCGGGTCTTCTCCGTTCTCGAGGAGGACACGCATTCAAAATACAAAAGAAGAAGAGTTATACGATCGACTCGAGGTCTGCACATGGCTATTGTTGGGAAGAAGAGAAGGATGGGACGGTTGTATGCGTATGTGTGCAAGGGCAGAAACGGCCCGGACACTAATTACAGTGTGCAAGGACGAATCGGATGAAGACTTTTGAAGACGTCAGTGAGGAGAAGAAGACGAAGACATACTGAACACATTACACAAATCAACTTGAAATTCGCGCCATATTGTTTCGCGCAAATTGAGAGGATGATGTATGTTTTATGGTATGGGAGTCGTCGAGAAGAAAGGTGAGAAATCGGATTAGGAACCTTGGAAATTAATATGAAAAAGCGACAGACGGCTTACTGTAGAGTTCGGGAGTCGTTTTCAGGGAAAAAAATTGAGCTGAAACAGCTGTGAGTATTGTATTAGGTTGGTTCATAAGTCCCCGAGGATTTCTGCGATGGTTTTTGTGAGAATCGTTTTGGGGGTTGTACTGAGTGTGGAACTTAGTCTTTTTACCGTCATATAGGGACACTATTACACTTTTAAAATTGTGTTTAAGAATAAGCTCCTATGTCTGTTTACAGTAGAAAAAGTAGATTCATTCACTACATCTTATAACTATTTTTGAGGAGTTGACACGTAACAGCATTTTTTTTTCCACGGAAAGTAGTAAATCCTCCGAAATATTTATGGTGTTGAAACCCCTAATGTTATAGTATTTTACACCAGAAATAGAAATTCTGCTTTTCTTTTCTGCTATGAGTTATCCTCAGTTGAAAGCAGTGATAGGTTTCATTGGTCACCTATACTCCAGGCCTCATTACGGAACTAGAATGTTTGATTTCAAATCGGGGTCTTAATGAATATTGAGCCTTTATCAGAAGTCATTGAAATATAAATTATCCAAAAATTAGCAATCACTGTTCGGTAGAAAATCACACTCAACTTATTCTCACACTTTCTACGATATCTTTTTCAGTTGAAATTGTGTTAATTTGAAAATTTTGTGTCATAAATTTTGCCATAGATTAATTTAAAACTTATATTTGTGTGATTATGCAAGGTGTACTACACCTCTGTGACGTATCCAAGTCTAATTTTGATTCATCCAATTCCACGGGAGATACAGTCTCTCAATCAAGTTGCTTCCAAGTATTGCACGTTTCTGACTGTGAGAAGGCTTATACAAATAACTAGGTCCCAATGAATTTTGGGAATGATCACTCAATATTATGCTTCAACATCGACAATATAGGTCTTCTGAATTCATTAAAGCGAAGGAAATTATGCCTCTCACCCTGAACGCTTAATGATGATTTTTACACATGTTGAAACGATGGCTTGTATCCAAATTTCTAAATACGATTGGATCGATATAATTTGATAATTTTGCAGTATTGACTTACTGGTTGTCACTCACAAAAAATATTAGACAGAGAAAGCCATGTCTCCGAAATACACTCATTCAAAAAACTCTCATCAAAACGAGACAGGCCACTACTTTCCGCAATATCTAAGAGTAGAGTCAGTAGCTGGGCTCAAGAACCAAAACCAGTAAACAGTGATAATAGGTCAATAAAGTACTAAAAACAATAAGTTCTATCTAATCCTTAACTGTCCTTAAAATACAATCGAAAATTGCCCGAAAATCCTCGGGGACTTATGAACCAACCTAATACCAAAGCCATTGTGTAGTATGATAAACTATCTCGAGCTGACCGTGCTCATAAGCCTTTTTCCCAAACTTTTTTATCTTACAGTTCAGAGGATTGAACATCGAACTTGAGTTTTAATCCCTCTTCGCAACATTTAAATGCGGGATTGAACTTTTCGTAAACTTTCTAAACCTTGTGTATGTAGTTCGAGAAGTACTTACCTACTTTCCGAATGGAATACTTTTCAAAGATCATTTAATGATTTAATAACTCAAATTTTTCCCTTTTAACGGAAGTTGCGATCGATTCATTTCACAGTAAGGAAACTAGGTCTATGAGTTGCACAAACAGTTTGTTTTCTTTCTCATCCAATTTTCATTCAAATATGAGGCAACGATACAAGTGGGCGGAGCTTTCTTTCGGAGAAAACGTAGTAACCTCCTTAGATGAGACGAAAAGGAGAGAGAGAGGCACGCACAGGCATTTCTCAACGACGCATGTTCACGAGTACAATCTTGTTAGGTTTGCACTATTAAATGATCTTGTATTCATATCTGCTTCTTCTTGTTTTATTAAGTGTAAGTATTTTTGATAGTTTTGAGTAATTTACAACCGTCACCTTGATGATTGAATGGATTATTACGAAACTTTTCTATATGTTTTGATTTCGGATGGACTCGTTTTTTAAAGAGGTCCTCTATAATTTCAAGTCTTATTCGTTTTAATAGTTTAGTTCCTTTCGAAATCAAGTTTATTTTCATTCGAGATTCTGGTCAGAGTCTTCAAGATCCGGTTTGGTTCCTTTTGAGGTGTAAAGTTTTACTCTACAAACTTTCTTCCCATTTTTCTCCAGTCTTCACTTTCTTATTTCAGATACAAGTATCCAACGGAGCAAAAAGTCAATCGGCATTCGACAATGCGATAATTGGTAGGTATCAATCTTCCCGTTTTTCTTTCCATTCATTTAATCGTTTCCCTTTTCTCATTCCAATAATCGCTCATTTTCTTTTTTCTATTTCTCAGGTCAACCGTCTATATCTTGTCAACGTGACCGAATTGTTATTGAAGTGATCACTGAACGTTTATTCACTGGAAAAGTGTTTGTTAAAGGAGACTATGCGAATCCTCAGTGCACAAAGACATTCCGAAATGGAATTGTCACGAGTGAACCAGTTCAATTAGAAGAGGAACCCTTTCTCGGAACTGTCACGAAATCTAGAGAACCTTACGTTGAAAATCAGAAGATCTCTTCAACTGGATCAGATTCTGGCCATCTAAACTCGAATTCCGATCTGCGGTCACGCCTTTCTGAACCTTTTGGAACTCATGAAAATGACATCAACTCTTCTCCAGAAATTGCAGCTGGGATTTTGTTGCCGAGGAAGAACGCAACGTCATCTAAATCAGATTCAGAAGAGGAAAAATGGACTGGAATCGGTGGAGTTTCAACTGAAGGAAATGTGGTTTTTGGAGGAACAAGAGGAGAAGAATTGAGGGTTTTCGAGAAGGAAACAACTCAAGCGGCGCCAAGAAGTAGACCAGGAACAACGAGAGCTTCGTGAGTTTTGTTTTGTTTTGGGAAAAATCTTCAAGAAATCCAGTTCTTCAACAGATTTGATTTCACTTTCTGAAAATTCAGGAGAATGTTCACAAACTTTGAACCGTGCTGAAATTTAAAGTGTTCTTTTCAGATCTCTATATCCTGATTGCCCTCCTCCACCAACTTGTGCTCCATGCTCGTGTGAAGAACGAAGATCTCGAAGAGCGACAAATTCGATTCGTCTTGAAGTTCCTCTTAATTCGTGCAATACAAAACGTGATCGAAAGGTGAGAGATTTTCTTCTGAATATTTTTCTGGAATCGCATAGTTTATGCGGCGGAGATGTGCCAATTATCCACACATTACATCCGGTTTTTTTTTGTTGTCGGAAAGCGTTTTATGGCAAGGATAACCAGAGACTAAACCACTAGAAAATATGTTTCAAGGACACGTTTTGAATTCACTTTTTGGGTCACGTCTTCTCCTACATCTTCTTCTTTTTTCAGCTGAATCCAGCATCTGTTGTTGTATCGTTGATTGCAGTCGTATCATTTCATGACAGTTTTATCACAAAACTGGATAAAGCTTATCATATTCAATGTGCATATGCAGAGGCTGAGAAGACAGTTAGCACTGATTTAGATGTCAAGTAAGTTTTCTCATTCATTTTATGATCCATTTTATGATCTCTTAACTCACTCATCTCTCTTTCAGTATGAGTGATGAACAAGAAATAAATGGAACGATGGAACCACCTTCCTGTGATTATTTGATATCTGATAGTAACGGTAACTCTGTTCAAAATAGTCTTGTTGGAGAGCTAGTTCGTCATCAATGGACTTGTAAAGGAGGAATGTCCAGTAAACTGAAGATGTTGGTTCATCAATGTTTTGTGAAAGACGGAGCAGGACAACAGTTCGAAGTAATCGATGAGCATGGATGCACTCTCGATCGTCTGATGCTCCAAACTCCTACTTATTCTGCTGATGGAATGACAGCTCAAGTTGACGCCTACATTTTCAAATTTCCTGATAGATCCACAGTTGACTTCAGATGCACAATCACTTTTTGTTCTATAGATGATGCAGAATGTCAGGTTATGACGGTAAGGAATTTTATTGATAATATGAACATGAACTTTTCTTATTTTTCAGCCTCCGAAATGTGATCTCAGCAACAATTTACTACGAAAAAAGAGGTCTTCAAAGCATCACAACCTTCCTTCAATGTCTCTACATGCAAATAGTCTTACTGTATTCGATATAGATGCATCAAAATCAGATACAGGACAACTAATTCCAACTCAATCGGCTCTTCGAAAGAAATTTGAAGAATACGAAAAGAAGTTCTGTGTTTCAGTTGCTAGTTTCGGTATTCTAATATCTGCCTCCACATTCTTTGCAACTATTGCTCTTGCTATAATTTTCAGTTATTTCTTCCTTCGTTTCAATCATAAATTATCGATGGACGATTAATTTATTTTCTTGTGATCTTTTATTTTCCTATTTCTCTCTTTTCTTTTCGGGTATCCATTATTATTTGAATAAATAATTAGTGATTAATCCAGTTGTTCTATTTCATTAAAAGCAAAATTGTTCATCACATATTGATTGAAATTTTCTCAAAATGAATAAAAGTTATGATTCAACACCCGAGGAACATTACAAAGTATCGATAAGGAAAAGAGACATAGACAGCTTGCCTCTCTTCCAAAATACTACTATTCAATATTTATTTATTCTTCTTTCTCGATGACGCTGCGCTTTGAACGATTTCGATATTTTCCGGAGAGTGGAAAAACAGTTACATTGGTAAGGCACAAAAGAACAATACCATCAGTTTCTCTCAATTTCAGCTTCTCGGGGCTCTTCTCGGATTCGTTCTCTCTTTTGTAGATCTTCACAACCCCAAAGGTAATAAAATAAAAGCCTTCAATTGAAAAACATGATAACACAGAAACAAGATATTTCTGGATTAGTTTTTGGATTTCACTTTCCTTCGATATAATCACTATTCTGATCTTGTTAAAAGATTGGGATGAAAATGTGGATTGGCTTCGGAAAGCCCCTTATTCTGTATATGTGAGCTCCAGTGATAGCTTATTTGAATATATCTGATAAATTTCAGCACAGTCTGTGTACTCTACTTGTTAGTCTCCTAATATTCATAGCTGGAATAATGTTTTTGTGGAGTGAATCTCATTCGGGAGACGGTGTTCTATATGTGGCAGCTGTAAGTCCATGCTTTCATCTTCCCACTTTCAAAATGAACTTTTAGTTTTTCTGTTTTCTAATCTTCGGTATTCGAGTTGTCAGTGTTCTAAAGTCATTCCCCAAATTGAAGCAAGATATTCACTTCCCAGGTTTATTTTATCAAAAATATTCAATATAATTCTAATTTTCTTCAGGTCGTCCCAGCAATTCAGATTATGAGAACGACGGTACTTCAATTGCATAACTATTTCTATTCTTAATTTCTTGATCTATTAAATATATTGTTGAATGAATTGCATAAACCTTTTGGAGAGCATCTCTAAACGTTATCAATACTAAATGCATACACACGAGCACCCATGGTTTGATAAGAATGACACAATGCAGTAACCGAAAACACAATATAAGCGACTCGTTTTCCTTTTTTTCTTTCTAATTTTATAATTCTCATTTAATTAATTGTTTGTTTTTAGAAATAAGTATGCCACTGAACGTCTCCAGATTCAAAAAAGTTCCAGAACTTGTGAAACTTATTTCGCTAGTAAGTGGGTTTAGAATAGTTTTTTGCATTTGATTATTGATCGTTCCGTATTTGTCAAATAACAGTTTGGACAAAATATTAATTGGGTCATGTGAGATTGGTTCGAAAAGTTTCAAAATACTTCTACAAAAATAGTGAAAAATTATTAGTTATTGGGAGATGTGGTACTCAATAACTCTAATATAAGAGCCCTGAAATTTTCAAGAACCTTCCAGAACCAAAAATATTTTGAAAACTACAAAATAACAAAACATACTAAAGAAATCTAGTGTATTCTCAAAATGTTTAATATTTCAGTTCGTATCATTGTCACTTCTCATCTACCTCGGAACCATCAAGTTCCGACCTCCAGGTTGACTTCCGGATTTTTTAATCCCACAGAAACATAAATTTTTGTAGGAATGTCTGTAATTTGGTTCACAATTGGTTGTTCCATTGTATTTGATATATGCACAATCGCTGTTCTTCTCAAAGAATACGATGTCTCAATAATGGCGATCCGAATGTTACCGTATGCTGCAATTGTGAGTTTTCGGCCTCACTTTTTAATGTTTGACATATATTGCTTAGGAATGTGTTGGTTCGGTTCTTGCCCTCATCTTCTATGTCATTTCAACGGCGATATCTATTAGTAGCGAAGAAGTTACGGATGATTTTGGATTCATGGTTGTTGCAATTCTTTGTTTATTGAGTGCGCTGATTCACCTTTCCAATCTTGTTGTGAACATTAGAAGATGGAATAATGGAACACATCATTTGAGTGAGTAACTGTTTTATATCTCACTATTGACCCACTTTCAGATCCCGCTGGTGTCTACGAATACTCCAACTATGGGTCCGAAGCTTAACAATAACTTTCGATCTTTACTATTTCAAAAATCCGTTTATTTAACAAAAAAACTCAACAATGAAAATTATTGATAAAAGTTGAAACGATACTAATGCTCATCAATTGAATGCTTTCTTTCCATCACAGTTCTGTAGAAATCAAAGATTGCTGAAGCGGAAGGTTGAGCCAACGACCATGCAGTTTCCAGCTGGTTGTAATCCCATTGTCCGATTGCATCCATTGAGCACATTTCAGGTGATCCGTCTGCTCCTCTGCAAACCGCAAATAGAATTCTTCCAGTCGAGGCAGCTTCTTGTTTCGCTGTTGGGTCGAGAATCAGTTCGTCTTTAACTCGCACTATAAGAATCCCACAGAAGACAGTTCTGAAATTATGAATTAAAACGAATAAGATCGTGACATTAGACATACTCGAATGGCATTCCATTGTCAAGGAGAGCAAAGCAAGCTCCATTGAGTGCTACTGCGCCCATGCTTCCATCATCTTGAATTCCGTGAATTGTGACTACAATTGTGGTGTGTGGGAATAATTCCAGGTTGATGGCTTTTGACATTGTTGATTGAATGACATTATTTAACTGAATTAGTAATTTATTAAACTGCTGTAAAGTCAATTTTCTCACCACATTGAACTTGTTATCACCACAATTAGCTCTATAGCTTATGTCAAGAGTCATTGCTTCTTCGTTTGCACGAGAGGCATGAACATCACCAGGGCCACTACAGGAGGCCCAAATACAAGAGGATCCCTGGGAGAAGCATGATGAACCATCGGCGTTTTTTAAGAACGATAACTCACATCGCATTTCACGTAATCTGGGTGTCATCTGAAAGTTCGATGGAGGTAAAAAAAACAAAGATTACAAGATGGGGAGATATAGAAGACGGAATCATACCAATTCATTCAACAGTAGAGACAAAAATTAGAAAGGTTTTATTTCAAAAACACAACAAGAGTAAATGTAACAACTGAAACAATGGTGATGTGTGCAATCACTTTTTGTAATTGATAGTTCCTTGACGGTTCGATGACTTTTTCATCGTCATATTCTTCTTTGATTTATTCTTCACACGGTACTTCTGATGGAACGGATCGAAGTCGGCGTTATTATCCTTAGCTGGTTTTTCTGTAAACTTAGAATAAGCACGGGGAAAACGAGGTTCGCTTACCAAAAACGCTGTTATCTGCTTTCTCATAATCGAAATCCTCCACTTCTTTTTTCACATCTTCTGTTTTCTTTCTTTTTGGATCAGAGCTGGATGATTCTCCAAGTATTACAGATACGTCTATGTTTCTTCTAGCTGCATCTCTCTTCCTTTTCATAGCCTTTTTTGACATCAATTGATCATCAGAGAAACGGGTTGGATCGAAGACAGGTGGTTCTTTTTCTTCTTCCAATGGAGTAGATTCCTGTTGGGATGAGTTTCCAGAGTCCAATATAACGGTTTCCACGTTAAGAAGCTGCAAATATAATCACTATTCGAAACTTTTGGAATCAGTAACAAACCCTCGAATCAAACTCTGGTTTTCTATTAACAGCAGCATCATGATGAGAAAACAAAGTTTTTGGTTTGTCGCCCTCCTCCAACTTCTTTCTTTCTGCTTCTATTCTTTCTTCTTCTTCTTGCTTTTGTTTTGTTATCATCATCATCTGATAGCACTCGAAAGGAGTCACAAACTTGTCAAGTTCACTCAAAAGCTTAGCGATTTTCTTATTATCTTTTTTCTTTCCTCTCTCAACAATGATCATTGCTTCTTCATTGGGTGCAGAAGACGATTGCAACACGGAAAGCAGAGAGTTTTTATGATTTTTCTGTATAATGTCTTCTCCATCTTGATTTTTGTCAATATCAAGTTCCCCTCGCTCTTCGTCGTACTTGGTGTGTGAGAAGTCAATTTTTGATCGTAGAATCGAAGTGATATGATCCATTGAGTCGTTCATAACTCCGCGCGCTTCTTGCGCATCATTTTTTTCTTTTGCTGTTAGCTCCACTTTCTCCAGCTTGACATCACGGGCCTCGATTATTATCCTACAAGAAAGTTTTGATTGCACATGTTTTTCAAAGAAAAAACTAACTTGTAAATGTCTCCAGTGCGCTGTTTTACGAAATGTGGTAATGGATTACAGCAAGCGTAAATACCGCCAACATCTCGAGGTAACGTTTCAGCAAGAGACAGTAGCATGTGATTTGGAAGTACAAATTGTGGACTTTCGTCTTCCGCTCGTGCTACAGTATCTCTCCATCGGTAAAGACTTGTGAGAGCATAATCTTGCCGACTATTCAGTGTGAATCGGAACTTGATCTCAGTCATGTATCCCTTTGGGTTGAAGACGGGCTTTTTGTAAACTCGTACACATAGATCACAACATTCAGAGTAAACACTTGCCAAATCCTTTTCGTTTTGTTTCAAAAGCTGCTCTCTGAGGATATCGTAGCAGTAAAGTAAGTAGTGAGTGTCTTCTCTAGCATAGTTAATCATTGCATCTCGGAGAGGCCTTGATCTCCAATCTGCTAACTGGTACTGCTTGTCTAGAACGACGTCGGCGAACCGGAAGACAAGATATGCTAGACTGAATTTGGGATACTTTAACTTTTTCATCGCAACGTATGTGTCGAATAAATTCACGATGTGCACTCCAAAGTCACGTTGTAGCCAAAGAACGTCATTGTCTGATCCGTGAAGCACTTTGAGAATGTTGGGATTAGCGAACGGTTCGTTGAGAATTCCGATTTGGTCCCAAATTGGAAACGGATCAATTATATAGTCCTCCTCGCGAGTAGAGATTTGAATTAGGCAAGTAAGACCAAGGTAAGTCCGCATTTCATGAGCTTCTAAATCCACAGAAAATTCTTTTACGTTGTTCAAAACGTTTTTCAGTGATTCCAACTTTTCTGCCGTGTTAATCATTGTCAATGGTGTTGCAATCAATGGCTTGAACTGCGTCGGCTCGTGGGATTTCAACTGCTCTTCAGGAACTTTGAAATGAAGCACTTCGACAATATATGGATGCTCTTCTTCTGTTTCCGTTACAGCGCGACTCCATTCTCTTCTGCCAGATTCATCATCATCAACAAGAACAATAGCTGACCGCTTTTCGATAGCATGATGCTTAATCGTCAATTTGGTGGCAAAAGGTGCTGACGAATTATCTGCATTAATATTATATGTCTTCTGCGGTTTTTCCTGGACAATCATTTGAGCAGCCTCTTCTCTTCGCTCTCTGAATTTCTGTGCCAATACAGTGCCAATGTTAGCTGAAAACGTCTTCATTGCTGCTGATATTTCTGCTTCAGTTTTTCTGTTTGTCGGGGCAGCTTTAGTGATAAACTCGGGAACTTTGACTATTTCGTCGTGTTCAGCTTTTTTCAAAACTTCGTGAAGCGTTGAAACTCTTTCAGCAATGTTGTCCTGTGCTTCAATGACACATTCTGTATAGTGTTCGACTGAAGACCCAACGTCCGGAAGTCTCATTGTGCACCCGATTGACTTCGTCATTTTTCCCATCCTAAAATTCCGTTTCGTAGGCTGAACAAAAAACATAAAACTAACAGTGCATTTAAGCGTTCTTCTGATCTTTTCATAAACGCATTGAAAGTGGGGTAGGAATTGTAGAGCTCAAAATCCGCCCCGGATTTAGGCAGTCCATTGGACTCGCGTACCAATGCAGCTCCATTTCGCATTATTTCTTCCACTCGTCTTCTCATGACCTTCACCTTCTGTTTTATAACTTCCGCGTCTTCTAAATTTTCCTCAGGTTGCGACATTCTAGAAATGGAGAGAATGAGAGTGATTCAAAAATTCTAAACTTGATGACGATTAATCGAAACGGATGAAAACCGTGCGCATGAGCGAAAAAAATCGGGAAAACGAAATCATCAAATATGTATGTTTTTGATAACCACAAGAATACACCAAAATACCCAATAAAGAATAATACATAAAAAACTGTAAATTGCACATACTTGATGGTGTATATAAGAGTAAGCTTCGAAGTATATATTACAAGTGAACGAGACTGTGAGATCTTCTAGTTTACAATTTTTCGATAAAGTGTACAATTAAGTCTCTTGATGAGTTTGGGTGAAAAATTAGGGATGTAGAAGCTGAGATACCACGGGGCTGGGAATTCAGTGTTCAACGTTGGGAATGATTCAATTACTTCCCATTTCTCTGGCTGCAAAAAATTGAAATATAAAAAAATAAAGCGATACGAACCATTTTCCGAAAGTTCATTTCATTCTCGTGAAATGGATCGACGTCTATGATGTAATCGCAGGAATCTGGACTGACATAAACTTCCGCATCATTACTATTCGTTTTCTTTCCAATACGTGTTTGTGTATCCAATTTTTTTGCGAGTTCTTCTGCTGTAACTCCATAGTCAATATCAAGAAAGCGGATTTCGAGTTCGTATGGAAGCATGTTTCCGTCATAATCATCTTGAGGGATGAAAAAAGATGATGGAAAATGATGCCATTCTTTCCCAAAACAAAGCCTGAGTGAACCCTAAAAATGCAATGTTTCAGTTATAAAAGAAACTGAATGATAAGTACTAACATTGATTTGATCAAACCGCTGATTGGCCTGCAGTTCTTGATGAAGTGATGTGTAGATTTCCATATGACCGCTGTAGTTGTATGACAGCATGTAAAGTCTACAGAAAGAGAACAACATGAACATTATTACGTGATAATAAGACGAAAAAAGATCGTATTGTGTGCCAATATTGAGGGCAGCGAAAAAAGCCAGGAACGGGTAGATGGGAAACATGTTATCCTCTGAGTAAGTTGATAGAGGTGCCATCAACGCAAACCATGAACAAACGATAAATATCAGCCATGAGATGGTGCAAAACCACTTATCGTTCATTAGTAAATCGAAACAGGAATCAAACTTTCTCCGTGATTCAAACAATCGATCATTCTCTTTACGGTACTGGTAGCAATTTCTAATGCCAAAAGGAACCATGAGAACCATTATGTTCCAATTGGTGAGCAAGCTCCTCGCGTAATAATATAGGGTTTCATACGAACGCGCTGGACTACCGATTTGTGCTCCGAAGTTGTATGAAGCCTGAACCAACTTTTACAATGAACAGAGTTAAAAACAAAACTGACCGCAACATAATCCCCATAGTAGTATCGATCGACTGCAACTTGAAGAGCCAAAACAACTCCTACTGACAACAGCAACGTTTTGAAGAATTGCGACGCTCTATTTTTATTTATACACATGAGTAAGACCAATGGTACAATGAAGATAGCGGTTATCGGAATGCCAACAAAAGTGGAGAGTACTACGCAGATAATGCTGACATTCCTGAAATTGGTAATTGAAAAATATCTGAAATGCTAATGAAATATTACCAATTCTCTTGAAGAAAAGCACCAAGGAAGTACAAAGAACATGTCATTGAAAAAGCACACGGGCTGAAAGTTGTACTCGCTTGGAACATTCCTGTCGAAAAAGCAGTGATTGCCAGAAACATGCGCCCAGTTGCAAGATTCACTCTGAAATCTTGTTGTGGAACAACTCAATCGCACTATTAAACACACTTCTTGCAAATACTGAGATATGCATAATACTCTCCTCCAAGACAGATGGTTGCGATCATCAGGCGGATAACCAGAAATACTCCAATCTTAGAATAACCAACGAAGTGAGCGAAGAAAGCGGCCGGAATGTAATGAATAAAAATGTAAAGGTATGATCTCGTGGCATTTTCTGGATAGTACTCCGGAGATAAGAAGCCATCGCCGTAAACGAGCATATGTAATGGTTCCCAATAATTTTTGACTTCTTCGTTACGTTGGATGAGATTCCAAATGACTGAGCTAATGCGCACGGCGAACAGAAGTTTGATGGCGAATCCATTGGATGGGTGCCAATCACCGTCACCAGGTATCACTTGTTGAGGTGTTTCTCCTCGTCTCATCTTCTCGAACCTGGAAACGAGTTTATGAATATGATAAAATTCAGGACATACCTCCAAAGATTTACTTCTAAAATATGTATCCGTTCTCCTTTTACATCCACTGATTATAGATTTTGAGCTGAAATAAAAGTTAGGAGAGGAATGTAAGAAGTTTCAGAAATATAGTAGATTTCAAACAAAAAAAAAAGTCTCCAAAAAACCTTAAGAAAAATTTACGCTATCGAAGAAGCATTATTACATGGAACAAGAAAACTACCCGGAAGAAAAACAAACACAGAAGCGAAAAATCCGTGAACAACATGAATAAAGCTAGCAAAGGAGAATTAAAAAATTATTATATTAAACAATGATAAGACGCAGTTAGACTACCAATTGTTGATATAGAGTGTATGTTGTCATCACATTCGCTTTTTCCGAATAGTAAGGCACATAAAAAGCACGCAAGAATCCAAGCATTCCTGAGGATCGAGTAACGTCAATGAATGGCTTCGATATTAGTGCTTTCCAAAGATGAGGCTGAAACAGTGTTACTCTACTTCATAGCTGTCCAGTCTGATTGTCGCGCCCACATATCAAAAGTATGAACTCTACTGTCCGTTGCTGCGCGTTTTCATTTTTTCGATTTTGTTCTGGCAGGAAGCTTTTTCTTCTTTTTTGGAGAAGATGCGCAAGCATCCTAACAAACGGACTCTATCGCTTTATATATAAGAATGGTACTGAGAACTCACCAGTTCCCGTAAATCGGGTTCTCTTAGTGTGGCTGGCATGTCTACATCAATCACGTAGTTGCATGAACTCAGGGTAACATATCTTGAAGTCTCTTCTTTATTCAAATCGTTCATTGCAGACGGCTCATGTCTCGTTTGTTCAATCAAACTTAAAGACTTTTTGAACGGTTTCGGAAGAAGACCTCGGAATTCACTTTGCAAGAAACACATCTCGACCTTATTTCCATCACCATGTAGCTCTGGAATGAAGAATGAAGATGGGAAGCGATGCCATTCTTTGCCGACGCAAACTCTGATCGTGTTCTGCAACAAAAATTGTAACTTCAAGATAATCATACAAACTCACGTTTCTTTCTTTGTGCACTCCTTTAGCTCCAGATAGCTCCTCATTGACTGCTCTATAAATATCGATATGCGAACCGTAATTCACATGAATTGAGTATACTCGGGATATGGAGAGAACTATGAAGCAAACAATCAACATCATATTCACGAAACAGCCGAGGCGCCATTTCTTCAATGTAAACTGTTTCACATAATTACAAGCTATAGCTGCGAAAAACGCTATAAATGGATAGACAGGAAACAGGAAACGTTCTTCTTTGTGTGGCTGTGTTCCGAAAATGAGCAGCCATAATCCAGCGGTTGTAGTAAGCCAAATAATAGGAGAAACACGTTCGACAAGAACTCCTGAAAGATCTATTGATCACAGTTTTTAACGTGGAAATACCTTTTTCATTATGTTTTCCTATTGACAGTCCCATCGATAGCATGAAACCAACAGCTGCAACGAGAATAGCTAAGTTCCAGTTCACAAAGAGATTCTTCATATAATACGACAATGATTCTTCTCCATAGAGTGAAGGTCCCGGACCAGTAAGAACGTTATAGATTACGATATTAAGAGGCGCCTGACATTCCAAATTTTTAGGAAAAATACGAGTAGCACAAGCTTACAATTACTGGTTTCCCAAAGTAATACGTGTCTACCAACAACTGGATCAATCCAATGCCTACTCCTGATATTAACGAGGAGCCAACAAATTCCTTTATCCTTTGCTTCACAAGCACCATCCGGATCACAATTGCCAAGCCAAGGATAGCGGAAAACGGCCAGCCAACCAGAGTAGATAAAGCAACGCAGAAAATTCCGGCTTTCCTGAAAACAAAGACATTAGTGACATGACTACAACTCTTGAGTATACCAATTTTCGCTGAGGTATGCACCGATTATATAGTAGCAAAGAGCCATACAGAATGAGGATGGAACAAATGCCGTACTGGCCTGGAACACTCCACTTGAAAAAATGGTAAAGATGATGAAGTATCGTGCAGTGGCACCATCTATCCTGTAAATTGAATCCTTTAGAGATTAGCAACCGGCTACATCGCACTTTCTGATTATTGAATTATAGGCATAAAACTCTCCCATCAAACAGAAAATGCCAAGTGCTACTCGAATAGATGTGAAAACAGCAATTTTTGAAAGCCCGAAGGATGCGAACAAATACGCAGGGATAAAATGTAGATAAATGTACAAATATGATCTGATGGCGTAGACCGGAGAATATTCCCAAGTTTGAAAGCCTTCCCCATAGAGAAATAAATGTAGCGGCTCCCAGTAATTGTAGACCTCATCACAATCGTTGATGATTCCCCAAGTGGCAGCAGCAAGTCGAACGATTAATAACATTGATAAAACAATCACGCTCTCAGGTTCCCAAGGAATACCGCCAGCTATTGCATTCCCTTTTCTGCTACTCGATCTGAAAAACTAAATGTTTTGTTTTATGAAAAGAAAAAACTTACACAGTGGACATATAATCATGTTTCTGTGTTTCAGGAGCTTCTTTTCTCCTCCTTGTTGTCATTGTTGTTTGGTGAATTGGTCAACCTTAAGAATAGAGGATATGCATAATGACAAGAAAACGGTTACAGATAAGTGTTGGTGAAGAACCATTGAAAAAGAGACAGAACCAAATCATAAAGAAGGCAGGCTAAGATTCTATTGAATAAAAGGTAACAGAACAAAATTTAGAAAAAAAAACAGAAACGAGAACTTGATGCTAAAACCCTAATAAGTACAACAATGTTCACGGTTCACTCCTTCTTTTCGTCCCCTTTCTTCTGTTCTCGACTTCGCCACCGTCCTTTGCCACGCCCATCTTCTTTCCTTTCCTGACCTTCTGCTTCAACACTACCTTCACTCTTCACGACTTTGACTGAATATTCACTGCTCAAATCTCCAAGAGGTCCGTCCACACCACGGATATTAGCAGACGTGATTCGTGCTTTTCTTTTATCGATTCGTCCTCCAAGTCGTTCTCTCAGTCCGGAATGTTTTTCCAGTTCATTTTCCGATTTCATTTTGCCAGTGTTGATGAAAGTTAACAAATCGGTGATTTGATCACGAAAGCGCGCATTCTGTTTTACAAAGTCTTTGACGATTTTTTCGTCCGAGTCTCCTTGTGCAATTGTAACTCTCCAATCTGGTCGCACTGCTTTCTGTAGCCTCACAAGATTTGCACAATCGGAAAGCCTTCCTAGTCCCCCGAAATAGTTGAGGAGTTTTGAAATGTTATCATTCAGGGCCAGATAGAATGCAAACGGACCAAAATGACGAGTTGAAGTGATCACTTGGAACTTGCTTGTGTCATTTATACGATCAAAAACAAGATGACTCAAGCGAATGTAGGCTGGATCATCGGGCTCATAGAACCAACAAGCCCAATCCAAAACAAACTCGTGTTCGTTTTTGTCAAGAGCATCATTGAGATATGGATCGGTGAAAATCGGCGGTGGATTAACTGGTCGATTTGGCTTCTGGTAATATGTTCTATTCATACGATCATGCTCTTCTGGATTCGCAGTTCTCAATGTTCCGTCTGGCTCTCTAACAACTACAGTACGATCTTGATCAGTAGCATCGAAAGTGATATCAGTGAATACAAACTTGCTGGTATCGAAATCTTTCAGTTCGATGTCGTTTGCTAGGATTTGCACGCTCTCATCACGTGGTTCTTTGACTGGGACAAATTGCAAGAAACGACGTGCTTCTTCACGCATTCTTTCCCGTGTCTGAAAAATTAAAATTTGCTTTTGTAAGTCGCGAACGTGCATACCTTTTCCAGACGCTCTTCAGTCATCAGGGCAAAATGAGATCTCTGCTGGATAGATGTTCTTCTTGGACGGAAAACTTTATGCTCAAGATCAATTTCAGTGAGATCTGTCAGCAACTTTTGAACGTCTTTCTCAACAAAGAGCTTCTCAACGTTGATATCGCCTGAAGCAGAAGAACTACTGAAAATCAGTAATCATTTGTCCGGCAGATGAAAAGTGAAGTATACCTTGCTTTAATCCATTGTGATGATAGCCTGATCTCGGTGGAAATTCGGCTTAAAGCCGAAATCTTCGGCTTCAATTTCAGCATTCAGCTCTGAGCGTGTAAAGTTTAATTACAAGTTAAGGTTTTGAAAGAGTTCAAAAGTATGATAATCCTGACGTGGAACAGGCGAACAAAATGGAGAATGAAGTGTAATCATGGTTTTGTTTCATATTCTATTTGTAAAAACACTATTGAAAATCTAAAAACAGAACAGAAATCGTTAACAATTAATTGAAAGCACATAGCCGTTCATAATAGTATGGATTAAATGCACTGAGATGCATTAGTTGTTTCCTTCCTTCCTCACTTCTAGCTGAAAACGGTATTTGTACTTGGCGACAAAACGACTGTTCTCACCTGCTTTTGACGCCAGCCAGTTTTTGTCTACATAGTACTTATAAAGAGTGTCGGCCTCATGCTCAGTGTAGCTCGATGTTTCGATTGGCAGGAAAGGCTGTTAAAAAACGATAGTTCACTCGTAACTTGTTGTTAACATTACCTCAACGTATTCGAACCCTTCCTCTCCAAACAATTCTAATGGAGTATGCCTAGAAACTCCAAGCTCGTCTCTAGCGTCGGCTACCTCCTTTTTGTCGGCAACCATTAACACACATCCGTTTGTCCAGTCATTGGCAATCAATCGTCGAAAATGTACAACTAACGTGAGATCTGAAGGCGGGGCAAAAGTTCTATCGGCTCTCTTCACTAACGTTTTTCCCCACAGAGAGTTGGCATCATCAACTGCGACAAGAACTTTGAGTTTGTCGTCTTTGGCGTGACGGCGGAGTTCTCTGAACAGGGCTCCAACGCAGTCACTGGCAAGAAATGGCGCAGTGATTCCCATTTCAATTATCTCAGTTATAGGTTTCCCTTGCAACGTCCTTTCACTCTTCGACCACTCATAATCTTTTTCAGTCGGAAGCTCGCCGAGAATCTTCCACATGTGTTGATTTTGTTGTTTAAAGTTTTGAAGAATAGAAACGGCATTAGAAGGATCATTAATACGACCAGGCTCAAATGATGACATTTCAATTTCTTTGACTCTTCGTGTCAACTCCATAGCACTACGAAGGTGAACAATTGCCCAATTGTTGTTGTAAGCGTGATGAACTGCCTGATTGAGAGTTACCGTTTTCCCAGTACCGAACGCTCCCCAGAGCACAAGGCGAAGTGTTGGAAGTTTTTTGTCGACAACTCTCATGCAACTGGCGATTTCAACCATTGGATCTCGAATCTGGAAAAGGATCATTTGGAAAATCAACGTTCACGAATTACCAATGTAACAAGCTCCCCGAGAGTATCCATTTGTTTAGACAATGGCGAAGGAAGATGGGTCCTCATGTTGAGCTGCTTGGCAACAGACATTTGCATTTCGCATAACGTACCAACGGCAACATCTTGATGTGTACTGGAAGGTGTACTCAATTGTCTTGATACACCCAGCTTGCGCGTCCCAATTCGTCGAGCGACTTGATAAACAAGAATGCCACACGGTTTCATGCTGTCAAACTTCGATAAATTGGCGGGGGGATCAAAAACAAACTATTGAGTTAATAAAAGTTTTGCGAAAGTTCCAACTTTTGGAGTACCGTTTTCAGCACTGATTCAGCGGAAATCGAACTTTCGCATTTTTCGAAAGAAGATTCGATGTTTACGAAGAGAATTTCAGAAAATCACCAAACGTTTCACAATATGATCGAAAAGGCTTAGTCAGCGTCGACAGTTAGAAATATATAAATTCGGAAAAATACGAGACATCAACCATGAAACGGCATCCTATGTTTAAAAAACCCAATACTTTATAAAAACAACATCGTAACAAAACCAAACTGGAAAAATATTTTAACGGTTAACAAAACAAATGAACAATTTAGACTTGAGCGTATTGAAGATCAGAACTGTTCTCATATTCGGCCATGTCCAAAGCAACCTCACAGCTTTCACGAACAACTCTCTCTTCGTCATTGACATATTGCTTGAGGATAGCAGTGCACTCATCATTGGCAATAGCTCCAAGAGCTTCGGCACATTCATGGCGAACCATACAATTCTCTGTTGATAGCAAAAGTCGATCCTTCAACTCTTGAATAGCAACAGGAGATTGAACTTGGCCCAGAACATAAGCAACTTCATGTCGAAAAAGTGCGCTCTCCTCGCAATATAAGCCTTGTGCTAATGCTTTGATAGATTCATCTGTGTTGATGTTTCTCAGACTGAACATTGCTCGGTATCGATCAAAAAGTGGTAGAGTCGCATTAACAAGTGTTGTCGCTAATTCTTCAACATCCGATGTTGATGCAGATGGAGTTGGATCTGTTTCAAGTTTTTCATATCTCGATTAATTATGGGAACCTTACCAACACTGTCATAAGGACTGTTAGTATCTTTCCCGCTTTTTTCAACCCATTCTACCCTTTTGAGTGCAATTTGACAAGTTTCCGATACTTCTGGACACGAATCTTGAGCATACTTTCGCAAAATGTCTTTTACTGATGGGTCAGCAATTGCCCCTAAAGCTTCTCCGGCCTCATGGCGGACCATTGGTTCTAGAATAACTATTATTTTGAGTGATCGACCGAGTAATTCACCTTGTTTTTCATCTTCCAGAACTTTAACGAGGGTAGGAACCGCGCTTTTATTTTGCATTTGTCCTAAACAGTATGCCAACTCGTGCTTGAGAAGTGCCGACTCATCATTCAAACACTTTCCAATCCATTCGACCGACCGGTTGCATCCGATGTTTCGAAGAATGAAGAGAGCCCGAAAACGAGCTTTTAGTGGACGCCTAAAAATTAATTCTTAAATTCTTAATGGCTTGAAAAATGGTAATAACTAACTTGATATCATTGAGAGCCTCTCCAAAGTTATCGATTTCAGCTTCAGTGAACTTCTGCGATGAAACCATCGTTCTATGGTAATTACCGCTGCCGATCTTAAAATTTATTTTTATTTTGACAGAATGCTTTCAACAAGAGAGAATAATAAGAGTAAGCAAAACATAGAGGTTCAGATCGGAAACATCAGATGAGAAAAGAAGTGTTAAAGTTAAAATGAGGTTGTTGGTCGAACTTCTACCATTCAGCAAGTTGGAGTTGTTCAGTTGGCCAGTCTTCGTAAGATCCATCTGGAAGATAACGGCGCACGATGATTGGAATGCGGCGTTGTTTGAGTTCTTTTCTGGCGATTTCGAGTGGATCAGTTTCTCCTTCGAGTTCAACCATTACTGGTGCTCCCATTGCGATTTGCAGAGCTCGAGTTCCAAGTACACGAGCGCGTTCGTACTTTGTCATAAACGGAGTTGTGACATGCTCACTTGTTGGCACAGCTTTTCCTTGATCAAAAAGCTCAAAGTTTTCTTCGACGTTGTCATTGTCGTCTTCATCTTCATTTTCTGGGCGCTGTGGGTCCTCTTCAATCACGTCTTCCATTTCGTTATCATCAACGAAATCGTCGTTGTCCATATCTTGATAATCGTCATCATCGGCCATTTTCTGAAAACCTATGTGAAACTGGGAACTACAATTTACTGATATGACAGTTTTAAAAGTTCATGAGGATAGAAAGAAAGAAATGCGACTAATTAAAAGGCCTAAACTATAGCTTTTGTGAAAAACGTTTGAGCGTCTTAGCTGGTTTAATTTTGGAGTAAACTTGAGATGAAAAAAATCGCTAATTGAGCTCATAAAAAGAGAATGATTTCAAATAAACGGAAAAATTGGGCTAGAAATGGAAAGAACTCCTTCGGCATTCGAAAAACGTTTGGTTGTCGATTTACGCTAAAAACCGGGCAGTTGCGGAGTGTCGTTCAATGCGGCAGTTTGAAAAATTTTTTCGAAAAAATTGAGTTTCTTTTAAAACTAGTTTAAACTTTGTTTCGATGCAGTCAAAGACTTTTATGACGTTGTTTTTTGAAAATTTTTATGATCTCGTGTAATATTTCACAGTAGCGGCAAAAACATCAGATCCCGAAACCCATTAAGAGAACATCAGAATAAATAGGAAGACAAATGGTATTTGGCATGACTACAAAATTGATTTTCGTTGTTGCTGCTCTATTTCCCAAGTTGTCCTTAGGAAAGGTTAAATCCCGGTTCTACTAGCCAGAACAAAAAGAGCTCTTGATTAAACACATTTCGCGCTGTACCCTAAGGAGGTCAAAACAATTCTCTGCAAAATAACTTCGTATTTAGTTAGCAACTGCTGCCCTTTACGAAGTGTTTTCAAAAAATGCATATCTCTATCTCTCGAACTACTGCGATGCTGTTAAAATACGTTCTGAATGCGCTGATGAGATTGACCGGTCAAGCCGATCGGACTCTTCCATCTGTCACCATTCAATTTACTCGGTTGTCTCACTCTCCTTGCCCATTTATGTATGCATACATGCAGTTCTTACCCATTACTCCCTCAAACAAAGCTTTTTAGACGACAAATGCTCTCTTTAAGTTTCTCATTCACTCTTTTCGCCCATTTAGCTATCCGCTAACACAATCAAGACTGTAGTTTTTATGGGCGGTTCTTGATTGATTTTTCATTGCATCAAAGCGCCCTTGTTCGAACTTCAATTCGCTAAAAACCTCTGCTGACGAAAATTTGGTTCCCTCGTTCCTTTCCTCTTGTAGTCTGTGTCTCTATAGCTGTCAATGTTTCTATGTTCCGCGCTCGCGCAACAGACGTGGCGACCAGTCGATTTTATCCTGCCCTCTTCAGTTACTTTATTTCCTTATTGATTTATTCGTAAACATTAAATCTCAGGAAGCACAATGGTTGTCAACGTCTTCATCAGCGCTGTCACCACCGACACTCTTAGCCGGAAGGATGCGGTTGCTTGGGTTAACAACCTTCTCAAGGTTCGAGATAACTTGAGGAAATATACAAACATCAGCGTTTCAGAGCCATTTCACGAAGGTCGAAGAAATGGCGTCCGGTGCTGCTTACTGTCAGCTTACAGATCTTCTTTTTAATGGTTCGATAAACATGAGAAAAGTAAAATTCAACCCAAGAAGCGAGCCAGATATTCTCACCAACTGGAAGGTCCTCACCACAGCATGGAAAAACTTGGAAATTGACAAACCTGTTGATGTCGAAAAGATGAAGAAGGCAAAGTTTCAAGATAATATGGAGTTTTTGCAATGGTTCTACAAGGTAAGAAGCAACTTTCAGCTACCGGTTAATCTCCAACAATTTCAAGAAGATTTTAAAAAATTTAAAGATCTGTAAAATCATTTAAGTTCTTCAATGCTAATATCGCTGTCGATCCTGAAGAGTATGACGCCGTTGCCGCTCGTTTCGGAGAAGATTTGCCTGCGTTGAAAGGAGCCACGGGAGCACGACCGCCTGCTCGACCGATTGCCGCTGCAGCTATGAAGCCAAAGACTGTCACTACTTCTGTTGCTCCAGTAGCAAAGCCAGCAGTGACAGCCACTATTCGCAACGGAGCACGTCCTGCTCCTGCCACGTCTGCTGGAACTCGTCGGTCCGAGGCCTCACCAAACGAGGAGCTTCTGAAGCAAGGTAAAACGAAATCGTTTTTATGTTTAGAAATGTTTTTTTTTCAGAAATCGAGAAGCTGAAAGCAGAAAGTGCCGAATGGGAAACGATGGCCAGGAGTATGGAAGGAGAGCGAGAGTTCTACTTCAACATTCTACAACGAGCTGAAGCACTCATCCACGAAGCTGATGAAGTCAAGTCAACTACGATTGAAGTGGAAGCTCTGAAAGCCGTTCTATATCAAGGAAATGAGGAAACTGAACAGGATGGCGCTGAAGACCCTCAGCTTCAAGAAGCTCTGCAGGCCAATCTTGACGATACTGAAACATTCTAAAACTTTCACAGTAATTTTTTTTCATCCGAATGATTTTGAAACGATTGCTTTCCCCGCTTTCTGTGTGCCATCCAGTTTTTATCACTAATTTATTGTACTCCTCCTCCATTATTTCTTGTGAAATATGCGTATTATATTTATTCATAATTTATTTTCTTGGAGATAAACAGGAACGAATTTTCCGTATAACAGACCGAACTTGTTCTTGAAACGATAGACATATTTAAGTATACCCAGTAATGACCACAGAGCTGACTACAACATTCCGGTATTCCGCGTGCCCTCGCTTTATCGAGTTGATGTAGATTACCGATGTAAATTCAATACATAAAATCTTCAGATGAGCTTTGCTAGCGGTTTCACATCAGCTTCCTACGAATTACTATTCGAAAACTGTGAGGATGCAAAAATTAGCAGAGGTTTTTTTCTTTCAAAATCAGCACAATCAGATTGAGTTCATTTTCCTTCATTCAGAAAATTGGGGAGTGTCTCCACCCGTCGTTCCTACTCAAAATGAATCACAGAAACGTCGAAAGTCAACGTCAGTCACCGCGAAAAAAAGAGCAAAGATGACGCGTGGAGATGAGAATAGTGAGCTTCTATTATTGTCTTTAGATTAATGGAAACTGTTCAGTCAACGACGAAACAGCTAAAGAAGCAGCAAGAACTCTTCTGGATCAGATACAGGATACACCTGGACAAATTTCATTGGACAGTGGATCGTAAGTTGAATGAGCCTAGTTCTGATATTCTTTTCATTTTTTTAAAGAGTAGAAGCTGCAGGAGTGTGTCCTCTCCCACCAAGTATGAGCCAGGCAGTTGCTTCACAATGGACAATCAAACAGCTAGAAGAAGGCCAACTAAGTAAACTCCTTGCTGAAGATTCAACTCGTTTTAAATCTCTTGGGATCCAAAAATTACAGAAAGGAGCCGTTCATACACAAGTAAGTTCTAGAAATGATTCTTTTTGTACATCCATACACTTCTTACAGATACTTCCACGCCAGCTCAACTTGAAGGAAACTATTGCAAATCTGAGAAATGAAAAGAAGGAAAGTGATCAGTACGTTGGGTTTGCAGTTGCTATTGCTAGTGTTCTCAGAAGATGCGATGCCGAAACTAGGTAATAATAAATTTAGATATTCACTTAAATTCAAAAAAAAATTTCAGCACGAAAATTGCTCAATCAATTATCGAATCGATCGAAAAAGATGCTTCAATTGTGCTTAATCGTGTATGAGTTCGTGTTTATGTCATAATTATTCTATTGTATAATGCCAATCCAGCTTTTAAGCAAGCTAACTTGAATCTCAGATGTATTTATTTTTATAACTAATAAGGAGAGATAAATATAATTTTTTTAAGAAAAGAAGCTGTACGCGTATACATACAAACGGGGATACAACATCATAAGGAGAGCAAATGATGCGAGAAAAATTGAAGCTCTAATTATTGTATAAGTCTTTAGGTGTATTGGTAGTCTGATTCAATTGTCGATAGAATGGCGTCGGGCTTGAAGTGGGCTGAAAAAATACACTCATATAGAAACATTCAACTATCAATCTCTGAATGTCCCGGATAAACGACCACAGGGAAAGCTGAATCAGGAAAGTTTAATCATGGAGAGGACAGATAACGGTAGAAGTTGACAATAATCGGAAAATGAAACTGGCTGACATTACAGAATTAAAGGCTAATAGTACAAACCTGAAGATGAAGAAGAAGGGGGTATTCAGAGAAGAAAAGGAACGATCTACCATTCGGATGCTCCTTCTAACTCGCTACAATTGATCGAAGGGTCATTTTATGAGTTTTAGATTTTATTAAAATTTAGAGGTTGCTAATTGAGAATTCTCAATGAGTTATTCTGAAGTTTCACATCTTCCTGCCTATAAAGTGAAGGATGAGACGTTTTGAGACCTACTTTAGTTCCGAATATCTGCGCAAATACTTCGTTTCCTCAAATGATCTCTCGTCGATTCTTTGCTGCTCTTCAGTGTCTTGACGACGGAGACGGTTTCTGAAAATGATATTCAAAATTCAATTAATGCCAAAACTAATGTTCCGTAAAGTCTGTTAAAGAGGGACATGTCCTTCTATTTTTCGACGCTCCATCAGACTACCCTTATTTATTGAATGAAAACTTTTGCGTTGATCAGCTTTTATCACCAAAAAACATGTAAAAGTGACAAAAATTACGAAAAACCTATATGAAATTATTTTTGTTGCAATATTTTGACACTTAAAACGGCTTTGTCGAGTTTTCAATAGAACGAGGTAAAGGATGCCCTTCAATTAGAGGGAGTTCTTTTATTTTTCAAATTTGTCTCGATGGTGTCTTTCTATCAGAGACGTTAGAGTTAAAAAGAACATAAAATCACTCTTGGGGAACATAATGATGGTTTTCCTGAAGTTTGAAGTAGTTTACCTGTAATTTGGTCTGAACTCGAACAGCATCCATAATGCGCTGACCACAACGGCAATGATAACTACTGCGAATCTAGAAAACAGAAAAAGTAACATTAACTTCTTCCAATCCAAAAACTTACGTGAAGATCAAAAGATACAGCCTAAAAATATAAGATTCGCAGCAACTGATTTCTGTACATTCAGTCGGCCAACCACATAGTGTCATCCTACACTGAATGCTGAAACGATGGGAATGGGGATTATTGAATGGAGGCTGAATAGAAGAAAAAGAAGCAATTATGATAGGTATGTCAGATCGACTGCACTGCGGAAACATGAAAACAGAGCAATAAGGAGGAAAACAAGCAGTAGAAGAAGAAGAAAAAAAAGAAGAAAAAGAGCATGTTCTTACTCAAATTACCCACTTCCCTTCTAGTCAAACAACATGTAGATAACTCAAAGAAAAACGACGAAAAAAGTGAAATACTCAGTTCGTTCTATTAGAAATAATTGGGATGTTGGTATTTTGAATTGGTGTGAGGAAAGATGCACTTATATTTCATGAAAGTACTAGTAAGAAATCTTGGGCTAGGCGTTGAAATTTTTGACAAGACTTCTCCTTCGGAACATCAAATCGATGCTTTCCACACCTTTTCTCTTGAAAAACCGAAACGAAGATGTGCGAGTAGGATGGCAGTGCCTCCTGGACGGATAACAGCTGTTAACCGTCTATTATTGTTGCCAATGAGTCGTGGAAAACAAGAGAAGAGAGAAAGAAGGTGGAAAAAGTGAATGAAGAAGAAAAAGCCGACAAAAGTGAGGGTGTAAACCGATTCTTGAGCTCACTTCATTCTGTTATCACAACCCAAGATATAATGATTAATGACGTAAGACAATCGATTAAAAGTTGATAGCAAAAATAACTTTGATGTGTGAGAATAAACTTCGTTCAAGAAAGTAGAATGAGAATTAGTAGATATTAAGGTCCACAATAAATGAGCACTATGATCCTATGCTAGACATCAGATCAGATCAGTGCTCATTCAATTGTGATCTAAAAATCATATGACTTCCCCGTTTAGAAAAAGCTATAGAAAAAGTCAGAAAAAAACGTCTATAAATAAAAAAATCGCCAGCGGCCATTTTTTGGTTGCTCCTTTTCTCACAAATACACAAAAAGTAAGGGCGGCGAAAAGCAGATGCGCCGCTTCGCTTTTTCTTTTTTTTCCCCTTATTTTTATTATTGTTGTTCGTGTTGTTTGTCGGGATGGGACCACCAGAAAAGAAATGGAGAAGGTTCAACAGTTGAGAAAAAGCACTGATGGGTCCATCATTTCCATTTTTTTGACTGTTCTACACGTTCTTCTACGTTATCTGGGCTTGTGTTAATATCCATTTGCTAATTATTCTACAGGCCCTCACAAATGATACAAAAATTGATTTCTTCCATTAGAACATCTCAAATTCTATCAAAACTTTGTGGTAAAGATATTGGCTCAGTAGTATTATTGCAAAAAAGTCCCTAGTTTCTCTACTTTACGATAGGCAAAAATAAAACTGAAAGAATGGTTTGCGGAAAAATAATTGAAGGATGTTTGATGAAGAAGGTTTCAGAGAACAAAACTATAGTTCAGAAAATTTTCTTCAGTATTTTGAACATCGCTCAGACACAAGTCAGACCTTTTTTAAATTCCAGTCTTCCAAACTAAATATCCTCCCAATCCTCATAAAAATATAAAAATGTTCCATATTTGTCAACAACATTCATAAAAAAAAGCGTTGAGAAAAACATGGGAAAGATATCCGTCAATCTATCTCTTATTTCTTGCTCTTGTCATACGGACCCTTTCCACACTTTAGATCTATCCCATTTGACACTTTCTCTACTTGAGACAAATAAAAAAAAATATGGCAGTATGATTTATGAGACGACTTTTAGGCAAGAAAAAAAAACGGGAAGAAAAGGAAAACAGTATAGTTTTCTGGAACCGAGAATGTTAGAATATGAAGAAATTGTGTTCAGATGCTAGTTGATTATAAAAGGAATATTCCTGTAAATTGATTGCTTCTATATGCATTCGTGTCGTTAGCGAGGAATGGCTGAAAAGGACCGTCCTTACAGTCAAGGACTTTTTTCTTGGATCCTGAGCTGATAAGCTGATAAGCAGTAATGGTAATAATTCGAATGTTTTCAAAGATCAAGTACACCAGACACTTGTCTTAAACCGAATTCGCAGAGATCCTAAATAAAGCCGAAAGCCGAAAGCAGATTTGGGTTACGATCCGACTCGTCAATTTTCAATTACGTGCTTCACTTTCAAATAAAAAAAATTTCAAAGTAACCAACACTGAGAAAACGTCTCGTTGACAAAAGGAAATTGGCAGCACGGCGCCAAAGAAAACAAAGAAAGGAAAGGAGATTTCATTAAAGACGGAAAGATGCAAAAAAAGAAACAGAAGGGCACATTTCGAGATGCAAAATGAAGGGATTAGGTCATTTTTTTGCCGGTCTTTCTTAAGCAAACCCTAAGGGGCAAAAGCAAAAATGAAAGATGTCGTCTCTCCGAAAGAACAAGAGAAAAACGGATGAACTTGTCACTTTTTCAACACCAGTACATCAGTACATTTTTTGGAGATTGTCTGTGCAACAAAGGCAGGATTTTTGCGTTACTTGAAAAGCCAAAATTGAAAAAAAAGAGGAAGAAAGAGAAGGATGAGAAGGATGGGAAGGAAGAAGAAGAAGAGAAACAGCGTGGAGAGATTTCCAATCTAAATGAAAAATGGAATGAGAATTCGATGCCGAATTTGAAGTATGTGTTTGTGTGTACTGCCCGGCAGCTTCTGAAGGAAACGATGAGAAGAGTCGATTTGGAGTCGTCGTTCTCTTCTCTTCGAGCAAAAAAAAAGAAGGAGCGTAGGGAAATGAGATTCGGGTCGCTTCGGACCCTCGGCGTCTTTTTTTTTGGGAAAACATACACAACCACAACCAGTTGTTGCACTGGGTTTCCTATAGTCATGCATTCGAAGAAAGAACAGACGCTAGTTGATGAACACTGTGGAGTGGAAGCATCAAATTGAACGTATTTCAGGAAACTCGGTTACGTGGTTCTTGGTTCGAAATGTATCTGGTCTTGGTCTTGTTTTTATTTATTTCAAAAATTTGATGAATGAAAGTTTTTGTTGTTAATAGACTCTGACTAGACATATATAATCATCATCCTTACACTTTTGTAAAAAAAAAAGACCGATTCGTTTACATGAAAGACTAGAATTTCTTATTCACTCACGTTGTCAGATGGGAGCTTTCTAACTAGAGGCAAGCATCGGAAATAAACAAATGTTTAATAAATCAAATTCTGAATCGAAAAGCATCGGAAGGGTAGTAGTTTACTGTTGTACTTGTAATTATATGTGTTTGGGACGTTGGAAAATTGAAATCCTGTCGGGTTTGCAGATGATTACGGTTTGCAGATGATTACGTAGGGGAAAAGTGAAAAAAATGAAATAGTGTTTCTGTCAACACATGGATCTTTCGAGCCAACTAGCTATCCGCCTTCCATCCCACACCATCAGTGTATTCCAAAGAATTCCCATGTGTTGGCAAACAATTTTGATGGAGCCGTGGTATGTACAAAGTTTAGAAGAAAGACGTGTGCTCCGAGACTCATCCCATTCACTTTGCATATAAATGACCAGACACCATTGAAAACCCAAACGGAAAGAAGAAGTTTTGAAGGAAATGGGTAGAGAATGCCCGGTTGTTTTCCGCGTTAAAAAACCAGATTGAATGTTTCAAATTGTAAAAATTAAAAGAAAAAGTTTGTTTTAAAATGTTTTGAACATTGACAAAACGGATGCTCGTCAGCGTTGACATGAAAACTAAACAAGTCAGAATTGGGACCGCCTGGATGCTTGTTTTTCACTCCAGTTCAGCTTTTCTATCGTTCCATTCAACACTTTCTCTTTTTCTATTTTGATCTTTTTCACTTTTCGCACCAGAAAAAGACAAGAGAGTTAGAATAGACAATGGATGGCATTTTGGGAGTTTTTTTTTCGAATTGGGTTAGGAAAGCAAAGGAAAAAATAGAAGAAGAAGAATGAAGAAGTAGATGCGTGAGAATCTGAACGAGAAACTTGAGAATCGTTGGAAAGAGCAGGATGATGGTGTAGATTGATGTATCTACTGGAAGTTCTACGATAGTCTCAGAATCAATTACTGAATTATCTGAGAAATAGGTTCAAAGTTTGACTATGGAATCCAAATTAAGTTTCATTGTTTATCCCAGTTTTTTATTTTATAATACAAAAATAAATATTGAAAGTGGTTTAACATTTGTTGTCAGATGGTTTTCTTTTGATTCCAAGTACACGATTGGCTTCATCGATACGAAGTTTCTGAAGTGAACGACGTTTACGTCCTCCTCCGCCACATCCACAACATCCGCATCCACATCCACATCCTGAATATTGATGGTTTTTATTGATATTTTGAAACAGTTAGATAACTAACCACATCCACAACAGCATGGTCTACAGCAGGTGCAACACCTAGTACAGCAGCAAGTCCTACAGCAAGTACAGCACCGACAACAACGACAACAACATTTTGGTCTACAACAACAGCATCCACACCCACCACCACCTCCACAACATCCACAACAACCACATCCCCCATTTCTTTTTACTCGAGATGAACCAAATGTGTCAACTGAAGTTCCTTTCATTTCAGAAAAAGTGCTAGCTACTTCTGTCGTTGAAACTGGTAGAACTGCCGATTGGACCTAAACAGCTCAATGTCACTGATGATAAAAAACGTTTTGACTATAGCTGGTGCAATACCTGGAGAATGGAAACAATAGTCATCAATGCCAATCCAGTTAAAATTGCAAGCCTTGTCATTTTGCCTCTTAAATTAGTATGTTGAATCTATTCGTTTCGGCTCCTTTTATATCCTCTTTTCACCTACGTGTTTGTCTTCTCGCATTTGACAACTTGCCGGAAACTATTTTTTGTGACTCTCTCTGCGCGTCATCTCACTCTGCTTCAAATATATGAAGAAGTATCATACAGATTAATGAGCAATTTGATACACTTGAGGGGAGGATATATGAAAACAAACGATGATGCAGGAATGAAGAAATTAAACTTGTAAGTTCTATCAATCCTTTAACCGTAGATAATTATCCTTAGTTTAGATTCTTTCTGCAGTTTTGAACTTAGAAGAAGTGGAGTATATGGAATGGTTGTTGTGAAAGGGATGGAGTGGATAACATTGCAGAACACCTTCAGGTTAACTTCAAATACACCGGCACTCCTAATAGAACGGCAATAGTAAAAATATGATATTTAGGGTGATATCTTTTGTCTTCTTCTTGTTGAGGATGTTACTTGTAGTTTCAAGACTCTGTTAGTATACAGTTCTACTCTTGCTACGTTTGGGAAGCCGCTTCTACGAGTAATGTCATTTGTCGTATTCATGTTCTATAGGGGTACTAAGGTTATTACTTGATCGAGCCTCGTGATGATATTTACAAACCATTAAAACAAAGGGCGCGGAGCCTAAAACAACCACAATCCCCGCCCCTGTGTTGATTTCGTCCGAATAGCATCTTTTCACTACTAACGGTCTCTCTAATTAATCTCCTGGACGGACAAGTGCTTTGAAAAATAGAGAGGCATGCCACTGTAATCGAGTTTTCACAGTAACTAATTTTGCCAACTGATTTCCAATGGCTTTGTTTTCTTTTATCAATTGGGAGAACTTGGACTGAATCGTCCTTTGTGTGAAATATTTCCTGCTTTTCATTTCCTTCTTATTCATCTTATTCTTATTCATTAACGCACAAATTTCCAAGACGTTCAGTTTGCCGACCTGCAATCGCGCCCCGGCGCCAACCATACACTTCTCGTACACTCTGCCGAAACACGCTCCAAAATGCGTGGATGATGACAAAATTCGAATTTTACAGCATTCTTTTTGATTTTATGAGGCGACGTGGACCTAAAGAACATGAACTTACGTTTTCTATCTTTCTTCATTTAGACTTCTATTTATGAAACACATTGTGTCATTCGTTATTTTCAGGTCTTAAATTGTACATAATGGCCTCTGTTCCGACTCATCAAAGCGAGAAGGAAAAGAAAAATGATGAGCTTTCCACAGCCATTCTGAAGGATAAAGCAAAGCCAAATAGATTGATCGTTGATCAATCCGAACAAGATGACAACTCTGTTATCTCGGTTTCTCAAGCCAAGATGGACGAGCTAGGACTCTTCCGTGGAGACGCTGTCATTCTCAAGGTATTTTTTAAATATTTTATTGATGAGTTTTTAGGCACAATTTAAGAACTTGTAATGTCTGCGCTTTGCATAAATGGTTGATGAACGTTCTGTTATGATACCAATTGTGCTTACTCGCTGTTGATTTTATGAGTGTCATAATTGTGCTATATCAAACCGTAACAAATCTTATTGAATAAGTTTCTAGCTCTAGTACCACGCTAAGGTATCGAGTTTGGAATCAAAAAATTTTGTTACACAATGTATAATACAGAATAATACAGTAAATGTTTAGGGTAAAAAGCGAAAGGAATCTGTTGCCATCATCGTATCTGATGAGTCTTGCCCAAATGAAAAAGTTCGCATGAACCGTGTCATTCGCAATAATCTTCGCATACGTCTCGGCGATGTCGTCAGCATTACTCCTGCTCCAAACCTTAGTTACGGAACGAGAATTCACGTTCTCCCTATCGATGATACTATTGAAGGACTCACTGGGAACTTATTTGACGTGTTTCTGAAGCCATACTTCCTAGAAGCTTATCGTCCACTTCACAAAGGCGATATATTCACCGTGCAAGCTGCCATGAGAACCGTCGAATTCAAAGTAGTCGAGACTGAGCCTGCTCCCGCTTGCATCGTTTCTCCAGATACTATGATTCACTACGAAGGAGATCCGATTAAGAGAGAAGAAGAGGAGGAAAGCATGAATGATATTGGATATGATGATTTGGGAGGTGTTCGCAAACAGCTGGCTCAAATCAAAGAAATGGTAGAACTGCCACTGCGACACCCACAACTTTTCAAAGCTATTGGAATCAAGCCTCCTCGTGGAATTCTCTTGTTCGGACCACCAGGAACTGGAAAGACTCTTATTGCTCGTGCTGTTGCTAATGAGACTGGATCCTTCTTTTTCCTCATCAATGGCCCGGAAGTTATGTCTAAGATGTCTGGAGAATCCGAATCAAACCTTCGTAAAGCTTTTGAGGAGTGTGAGAAGAACCAGCCCGCAATTTTGTTTATTGATGAAATTGACGCTATCGCACCAAAACGCGAAAAAACTAACGGTGAAGTTGAGCGCAGAATTGTCTCTCAACTTCTTACTTTGATGGATGGTGTCAAGGTACGATTTTTTTTCAACAAAATGAGTAAGAAATAACTATTTCAGGGTCGTTCCAATCTCGTAGTTATTGCTGCTACTAATCGCCCGAACTCTATTGATGGCGCCCTTCGTCGTTTCGGAAGATTCGATCGTGAAATCGACATCGGAATTCCAGATGCGGTTGGCAGACTCGAAATTCTTCGCATCCACACAAAGAATATGAAACTTGCCGAAGATGTTGATCTCGAGTTGATTGCCAACGAGTGTCATGGTTTCGTTGGAGCCGATTTGGCATCCCTTTGCTCGGAAGCAGCACTTCAACAAATTCGCGAGAAAATGGAACTAATCGACCTTGAAGATGAACAGATCGATGCTGAAGTTCTCAATTCACTTGCAGTAACCATGGAAAACTTCCGTTTCGCTCAAGGCAAATCTTCACCATCAGCCCTTCGCGAAGCTGTTGTGGAGACCCCTAATACCACTTGGGCTGACATTGGAGGTCTTCAAAATGTTAAGCGTGAACTCCAAGAATTGGTTCAATATCCAGTGGAGCACCCAGAGAAATATCTCAAATTCGGAATGCAACCCTCTCGAGGAGTTCTTTTCTATGGCCCACCAGGATGCGGTAAAACATTGCTCGCCAAAGCCATTGCTAATGAATGTCAAGCCAATTTCATTTCCATCAAGGGACCTGAATTGCTCACTATGTGGTTCGGAGAATCTGAAGCCAATGTTCGTGATGTGTTTGACAAGGCCCGTGCCGCTGCGCCTTGCGTACTCTTCTTCGATGAATTGGATTCTATTGCCAAATCAAGAGGAGGTGGTGCTGGTGGAGATGCAGGTGGTGCTTCCGACCGTGTTATTAACCAGGTTCTTACCGAAATGGATGGAATGAACGCCAAGAAAAATGTTTTCATTATCGGAGCCACCAATCGGCCGGACATCATCGACCCAGCTGTTCTCCGTCCAGGACGTCTTGATCAATTGATTTATATTCCACTTCCGGATGAGGCTTCTCGTCTTCAGATCTTGAAGGCTTCTCTCCGTAAAACACCTCTTTCAAAAGATCTCGATCTAACTTTCTTAGCTAAAAACACAGTTGGATTTTCCGGAGCCGATTTGACCGAGATTTGCCAGCGGTGAGTGTATATCAAGAAGAAAAGCGACAGCAAAGGCACAACTTAAGAACTTGCGACATTCACTCATTTGACTTTATGCTTGGCTGTGTTTTGCAGCTGGGTTTAAAATGATTTTGGGTTCATAATCACGCGAGTGTCATATTTGTGCTAGAAAAAACATTGTTTACGAATTATTGGATGTATTGATTTTCTAAAACCGCGCGAAGGCTCCGAATGTCTTAAACTATTAACGTAAACGAACAAACTTTCAGCGCTTGCAAGTTGGCCATTCGTGAGTCGATCGAAAAGGAGATTCGTATCGAGAAAGAGCGTCAGGATAGACAGACTAGAGGCGAGGAGCTCATGGAGGACGACACTGTTGATCCAGTTCCCGAGATAACTCGTGAGCATTTCGAGGAGGCAATGAAGTTTGCCAGACGTTCCGTGACTGATAACGATATCAGGAAGTAAGTTTCTATAAACCCTGGCACTAATGATTAATTGTATTCACTCATTAGGTACGAAATGTTCGCTCAAACTCTTCAACAATCTCGTGGATTCGGAAACAACTTCAAGTTCCCAGGAGAACAACGTGGTAGTGATGCTCCAGCTGCAGCTGCTCCAGCCGCTCAAGATGATGACGATCTTTACACCTAATTCAACTAATTGTCACCGCGTGATTATTTGTATGATACTTGTTTTATCCGCTCCCATACCCACTTTTCTTCATCCCCGTTCTCCCTTTTGGATATTCTTATTTATTAAAATTGTAAGCCCAATGTTTTCGCTTTAGAAACCGACGGTTACGGTTGATCTTCCTACGAAAACATGTAGACAACTTCATTCATCTTCTCATAAACCCGAGTTTTTTGTATGTATTGGCGGATTCCACGCAAAAAATGAATGATGTTTGAAACGTTTGATTATTGTAAATCGTGTGTCGCTATTTTCAAAATGTTATCTGTGACGGGGTGGATAAAACGCAGAAATGGTTCATTTAGTTGGATTAGTTACGAGATTGGGATCAGACAGGAGAGTTAGTTATTGAAAAATATTTTAACAATGATACCAACAACCGTTATCTCTCAATTGTTTGTCAACTATTCATTCCAATTGAATACAATCATGTGGTTTTTTTTTCTCTAAAAAAGAATTCGAGTACCGAACTTTCTTAAAGTGACTTAAAACCTCTCAAGCTCATCAAGTTCTGTTAAATACTGATTTTCAGTTAAATCAGTCCAATTCACATCTGTTGCCAAAACAGTACTTGTGAGATTCTGATCTACAGTAAGTTGTTTTCGAATTCTGCCGAATTTTGATCTATATTCATGTGTTCTCATGTTACTAAATAGTTGTTTTTTTTTGTGTCTCAAGAAAAAGTGCTGTCAACTCCACCTTCGGTTATGTTAGACCGTATTTTCTTGATAAATAAGTGAATCTTACAAGTGAGATTCATATTTTTGCTGACCTTTCGAGAATTCGAGACAATGTGTTTTTGTTCATACGACAAAATGCTGTTGTTTTCGTCGCTTTTTTCAATTATTCGATGTTGCAATAACAGAACGTCCATGCGTCTAGAGAACCCTTGAATGGGGTGTCTGCCAGACAGGTCACGTGTGCTTCTTTTCTTCGCTCGTCTTGTGATATTCGTCTTCCCGTATTCAGTTTCTCCATAAAAATTATTACGAGATGATAGATCATATAGACAGGGAGAGCTAGACGTACATCGATTTTGTGAGCGGTGGATTATTGAACGTTTCGAGTTCAACTGTTTTCTTGGGACCAATCTGGAGTTGTTCGGTCACATAGTTCAATTCACCTTCGGCAGAAAATTGAAACAGTGAACCTCGCGTACACGCTCGCAATTTGTCTGTGAACCCGTGATCATTCTTTTGGCACCGCGCTCGCCGCACGTAATTTGCTATATCTTTAAACTCTCCACTATTCAAATAGTGTTTAGAATGCTTGTCACGTGCTGTCATTTGTCACACACACTAATTTTGTTTCTAAAATGATTGTAAAGCTTGGAAGTTTGTGATATGAACTCTTCGTTTTCCGACTGTCTATATTTGCACAGTCTTGTCAATATTCTGGCGAATTTCTAATGATCGTTTTTAAAGCTAACATACAATTTTGTACGAGAGTTCGAAAAATGGTTCGAAATCACGTTTCGAGTCTGTTCAGCTTTTTTTAGTTTCGAAAGTAGCTTCTCTCTCATCCGACTTATCTCCTCCCAAGCTATTATAAAGAGTCACGGGAGAAACTTGTGATCCGTTGAATTTGAAAAAGATGGAACCAATAGAGCAGTTGTTAGCACTAGTCTGGCATTCATCATGCATTGCGGCTGAAGGAAACGCAGACAAGAGCACGTGGAACCCAAAAACTCCGCCCTTTTCTTTGAGACCAATCGAAGTGCAAAAATAAGTACAATGCGGCTTATTATTGTTTTGAGATCAATGAATTGTTTGTTTTCCGAATTTTCACGGGGGATCGAACTTTAGGATTTTGATTCTATAGAAGTCTCCCTCCTGCAAAATGAAACTACTTCTTAACGTCCTCCCTTGATTTTTCAGTGACATTATTGGTGTATTTTTTCCGTTATCTACTTATACAGTTTGGAAAATTTACACATTCGCGAATTTACATTTCTGATAAATCAATGGAAATTCTAGATTAATTGAATTAACAACTTATTCCAACAAGGCATTTTAGACTTCTGTCCTTCATCCACTGCCATGACTAGACCGCGTCTGGTAGCAATTCAAAATAATTTATCAGCTCTCCAGAAATCGTACGACACTCCTGCTTAACCTTTTGAATGTTTCTACTTTTAGTTTCAAGATCTTTTTGTCACGTGGCATGTACGAGTCATTGGAAAGTTCGTCACACCTCACGTTGTCTTGATCTCAGAAAGAGGCAGATGAGAGTGAGAGATACACACTTTTCTACAGAAAAACTCTAGGGTGTCTAGCTGATGTTTGTGTTTCGAACTGAACTATTGGTTCAGCTATCAGTCTAGAACTGTTTACTGTCGACCGAAGAGTGGTCGCGGCATTCCTTTTTATCACCTTCTCTGGTCGACTGAGAAAATTATTCAGGACAGCAGTTACATAAGTTTTAAATTTATAACATTCTTTTCGAAGTCTAACTGTGATAGTAAGGTTATCATCACAGAACTTCTTCTTCGATACCATGTTCACCGATCAATCATCAAACGTAAACCGAATCATTAAACTCTTCCGAGTTTTGCCATCTCCTACCGTACCGTGTGCTCTGATCAGGAAAAGATTGTGGAAGCTTCTCGACCGGCTCTTATCACTCTGAGTACACTCATGTGTCTATCTTTCTTTCTACTCTAACACTCACTCACTTTAAAGTCGGAGCACAGCCAAACTGTCCTCTTCTCTCGACCATTTAGTTTTTTTTGTACGTGTATGTTTGTTAGGAGAGACAAACCGACTTTTTTGTTGTTTATTCTCTTCCTCTGCTTCATCTTTCTCATGCCTTTTCATTTATGCATATCAATGTTGCGTACTTCTTCTTCTATTTTTGAAAAGGTCAAACACCATTTCGATTTCTAACGAAATGTCTGAAAAAGGCAGTGTTCTCTATTTAATTGATCTCTTGGTAAAAGATTACTGTCGGAAAATAAAATATGTCTGAAAAATTGACATTCTGACACATGAAAATTGCAAGTTCTCAACTGAAATGCTGATACTGTTCATAGTACTGGCTCATGCTTTTTTTTCTTGAATACGTGTCAATTTATTAACATTTTAACAACACAATGATGTAAATATTATCCTATCGCATTTTAGTATCATAATCTATTTAGAATCATGTTCTTCCTACAGAAATTTTCTATTTTCTTGTACTCTTCCTTATGTTCTCTGCTACAGTATCATGCACGTATGACCTCGGTCTCGGAGAAGCGCTGTTTGTCTGCCGATGCATGTACTTCGTGTGGCGTCCGAAGTCTCGATGAAATCGTCCTCGACATCTATTGCATCAGTTCTCTTTCTCTGTAACAATTCTCAATTTTCGTTAAATGCCTCCAATCTTTTTGTTCGTTATCTCTATTTCTCCTTCAATCATCTCATCTCATTTTCACACTAGGGAACGAAATTGATAGAAATCTCATGGCGGATGGACGTGGACACTTTTCGTTTTCTTTTTGTCTTCTCTTACTCTCTCCCTATCCCACAGTCTTCTTACACAGTTTCTCGCTGCGACTGTGCTTGGACGAGCGAGAGAGCAGAGACGCAGGCATTGTGAGTAACATGGCGATGGCGCCATTCGATCGTCCGCGCCTCTTCGGGCCCCGGTGTCTGTGATATTTTTTACGCATTCTCATACGTCACCTACGACCTCTACGAAAAGCACTCACGTGGGCTTTTTATACATTACGTGACAAGATCTATGAATCATGTCGAAAAAAAATATATAGTTCATAAATGGTTCGATTCTCTTATCTTGCTTTTTTCTATGCCATTTGGTATTCTCACTTGATTTTACTTATTCTTTATAAGTTGACTGTTGTTGCTATTTTAATTTATTTTTTTTCAGACTAGTTATAATCGTAGAAAGAAGAGAAGGTGTTTGACGGTCGGTGATTGCGTCACACCCTTTGCCGCAAGCAACAACGCAGGTCCTTAGTCAGGTAAGGTTAACGTTAAAAGGATTCGAAAGCCGACAGAGTAGTTAGTGGCCGAAGGCACATCTGGTGGTGGTGGCTATCTCGAGACCACCAGATGTTGAAGGAACCACTGACATTCGCGAAAGCTCTAGAGTGATTTATATCGCTGGCACGAAAACGTTTTTTTACTCTTGTCACGATTTTCTGAATTTTTTTCGTCCAATGAGTTTCGTCCAATGAATTGCGTTCATTGTGCTTTTCAGAAAAGAAAAGACTGTCTCGTGACGCCCATCTAAAAAAGCATTGTTCTGTCTCTATAAATAGCTCTCGTTTTCTGAAAAGATTCGATGCCGTTTATACGATTTCTTGTTCGTAAACCAAGATTCTTCCAATAGATTCGATTTACATATGACGTCATTTTGGCTCTTGCGCGATTAGGCGATTGTATGAAGCAAACGGCCACCTGTCTTTATTTATGTGGTCCTGCCAGCCATCTGAATAGGCCTTCTCGTGACTTTTTTTTATTCAAAAAGGGAATCCGGGTGATGTGTCCTTGAATATCCCTGTCACTCTTTTCCTCTACCCTTTTCATCACCATCTTTCCCACCACGACCAATTTTGGGTCAAGGCACCTTTCATTCAAAATTTTGCGTCTAGACTTACATCTGCTCTACCTGTTGGAGCTTCCAAATAAGTGTTATCGAAAAAAATCTCCAAAAGTGAGCTTTCATCTCCGATTTCGACACACCACCGCAACATAAACCGCAAGGATCCATAAAAATTGAATCCCTGTTTTTATAGAAAATATTGCGAAATCATAAGGTCTCTTTGTTGACTATATATAGCGATGTGTTCAAAATTGATGCACATTCATTGTTGATGTCCGGTCTCGGATAGTCATACTGTAGTTTATTCACCCAAATATGATTTGATCGGTTTTTGCCGATCCTCAAAGAACAAACTAGCCATTCTTCAAAACTTTGAACTCATTCTCATTCAATTTTCAGACTTGAATTAAACCCGCGATAAGAACCAATCAACCGAGTGCATTTCAATCTGTACTCAACCCCTGTAACACTTCATCATGTTCTGTTCGGAAAACAACGACTCAACATCATCAAGCCGCGGAATCGCCATGCCTATCACCAAAAACAGTTCGATGTCTGACGATGAAGTTGGCGGATTCTCACCACGAAAAGTTGGCATTCAACACAACTGTGAGTGTTTATAACTCGTTTACTTGGGAATCCGTGAGAATACATCCACTCTTACTATTACTAGTTATGATTCTGTGAGATGTTTGTTGAACAGCTGGTTGATGGCTCTTTCTCTTAGCGCGGTTGTTCAGTGATGATCAGCAAAGCGGAGTTGATGGATCTATCGGGGAAACGTCATTGGTCTTTGATTTGAACAAGATCATCGAAATAATAGGTCATTTTCGGTATAAGACGATATGCAAAGGTTGATTTTCGAACTAGATTTTACCTGATTGTCTGTCAGAACAAATACTGTTCAAACACGATGAAGCAAAGCGTTGTTTTAATCATCGATTAGACTCAACTAGTAGGATATGGCTAATAATTCAAATTGGTCAACTGGTGCTAAACGGTCTTATGATGGAAACTTTGTGCACTTCTTGTTCCCCTTTTTCGAGCCAACCGGTTGAAGTAAGCAAATAAAAAACTCCTGTCTCAATACTTGATCGAATGTTGAACTCTTTTACTGTCAACAGCCTAATTATTTTCATCTTTTTTTGAAAGGTAAACACCTTGCTGGACTATAATGTAGTTTAGAACTTTTTCTTCGCCCATTATCAAAAAAACTGAAGGTCGCACAAGTTCTGTTCGGTTTCCTTTCCCGAAGTGAAAGCTCGGTAACGTGACAAAAATTTGTAAGGAAAGAATTAACCCCTGACCTAGCTCAGTTTACTCTACCGGTTTTCTACAAAGTTGACATAAACATTCCGCTCACTCAGTTAGACATACTGACGACGTATTCCCACATGAGACTCTCAGGAGCATCAACTCTATTGATAATCATGACGTAGTTAGGTTAGTTGTGAAGTCAACAATAAATCTGGCACTTCTTCAACTTGTAAACATTCTCGAAAGCGAAAAGAATCAGAAGAAGAGGACTGTTTTGTTTGTGCTCTTTGAGCAACTTTTGTTGTTTCTCTACTCTAGCAATATTTCCTCCTCTTCTCGATTTCAAACAAATATTTACTTTGTTTTCGCCGCCATATGGGAAATCACAACGAGAAGCGATGATAAGACGCATTGTTGGTGATGGTGTATGGATTTTTATGCGAATGCACGCGGTGTTGACGATACGACGAAAGTGAGAATCCCTCGCTCGTTATCTGTGGAGCGATGGTCATGTGAGACGAGCTTTTTTTCGACTCGACGCTTTTTGGTCGGACTATGAAAAAACAAGAGACGAAACAAGAAAAATGAAAGAAAAGTCACATGGTCCCTAAGTCCCTATACCTTTTTTGCATTTTCTTTTTTATTTTTTTCCGTCAACCTTCGGAGACTTAAGAACCGCAGACATTGTGAGTGTCCTCAATTTATCTATCTTTTCGTCTCCTCGGTTGAAATAGTGTATATTTTCGCTCTGACCACTCTCCTTGTTCAACTCTTATGATCATGTGATGTTCAAAGAAATAGTATATTGAAAGAGACGCAGAAAAAATAGAACAGTGTATCTGCAGTTGAGAATAAATGGGGTGAACAGAAGGTGATCTTTATACGAAACACATCTTCTACTTTGACACGTTTTGTCTTGTCACAAATCTCGTTTAGTTTCTTTTCGATTCAAAATCTTCGTTATCGGCAGTTCATCGTTTGCATCTTCTTCTTTGGTTTCAAAGATAATAAGAATCAAAGAGAATCATGAAAGAGGCATTGATATCAAGCTTCTTGCTGTTGGGTGGATTGATGTCCTATGAGGGATTACGGTAGATTTCGAGTGATTTGGCTGCACTGTTCATGTAAGATCCGCAGAATGACACGGGAGTGGAAAATAAGCTCATTGGAAAATTTTAAATTACTTCGAGGAATACAGAAAAAGTGTTTCAGTGGTCTAAAAATTTGTTTCATGTTACTCACAACAATTTGAATAATCGGATCAAAAAGTGTTCCACTTCCTACTCACAGTGGGTACTTTAAATAAACAAAAACCGTCGCCCTGTTTTTCTTTCACAAACTTCTACTCTCTTTCAAGATTTTCATCAATGAACGCAGGTTGGTATACGGCTTTCTTCTGAATTTAATAAGATTACGTGCCCCCGCGCAGTTGTCCTTCTCCGATTTCTTTCGGTCGCTCCACTCCGAATTTCCGATCTTCGTTTCTTCGATTCAGGCGATTCCTTACTTTGCGAGGTGCAAACAACAGTCGTCGTAACTTACAACAAATGCGGGCCATTGTGCCGGTGTGTGCACATCGTTTGTACTCGAATCTGTCACGTTTCAACTTCAATTTGAAATTCACGTGAAAATTCGCTCTGAAATGGCCACGTGACGTAGAATCTAGCGCCTTTTTTTCAAACAGATTTGACAAAGAATTCGAACAGGTACATTTTTGAAGGTACTAATTTTAAATAGGGGGAAAACATCTACCTGATATCTGATCAACATGGCCTACCTATCTCCTTCATCGTCATCACCAGTTTTGGTCGGCTGACTTTCCGGTTGTTACTGCTTATGTTTGGACGTGGGTGGAGAAGAGGTTTTTGATGATTATCTCACCAGTCAGCCATAGCACCAACACACTCAAAGGCTATATCCGGTTGTATTTATGCCAGAGTTAATCCTACATGCACCATTGAAAAAACAAAATGACGAGAATAATTTACGGATTATAACAAATTCCAGATCTAGGACATCACAGGATAGATTGAAAACATAGATTCTCAAAATATATAATTTTAGAAAAAAAAACATGTGATATATCGAAACTGTTGGGTTCTCAAAATTCCACCGCTCAGTAAATAACTGCATCCGTAATTTCCAATGTGATCTCTGAACTTGTAGGCCAAGCAGCTAGACCCGTCGGTCGGTTCTAGTCTGCCCAATGGGTGGCTGGCGTTGTTAGTCACACTTGTTATTTTTTCTTTCCTTTCGTTATTCCTACGTGTTCTTTGGCTGACGGAGCAGTTGAAGCCAGACGGACGCACCCTTAGAAGGAGAAGTAGCGGAAAGTTAGATAGGAACCTTCTCGAAGGCTCTCTAGAGAGAAAAAAGACACACCGGACCACAAAACTCCCTAGCTCTATGGCTTCTCTGTGCGCTCCCTTCTTGTCAAACCCCTTACTTCGGGCTTGGGGAGCCAGAGGAGCAGAATGCCTGTTTTCGCAACTTCAGATGACGGTTGCCTCGGCTTTTCATCTCACGTTTACTTTTTATTAGATAATTAAAGAGCAAACTAGAATATCAGTTGATCATCTATTCATTCTATTTTGGCCAAAGAATCTAGAATCTAGAAACAATATGGACTATAAATATTGAGTGTGGAGGCGTCTTTGTGCCTGTTTCTTCTTCGAATCTGTCTTGGTCGTCCTCAACCGTGAATACGTCAAAAACATAGACGAGAAGAGAGAAATAGCAGAAGCTTCATTGATGGAGGAAGGGATTAGGCATAGAAAAGAACGCCTCTCCACTTTTTTTCTTTATTCTTCTTTCTTTATCTCTCGTTTTGACTGTTTTTAGCAGTTTTTTTTTTGCGCGACGAGTCTAAATCTATTATTCGTTTTTAATGTAGTGTCACCCAGTACGACACTCCGCCGGGGACCCATATTGAATAAGTTTACTTCCTACTGTAATTTATTTTTTAATTGGAAGCCGCGAAACTATTTTTAGGCAGTTTCCGCGCGCATTTTGCTGAATATTCGATCAAAAGCTCGATTTTTAGCATGAAAATAAAAAGTTTGCGCGCGAAAACTGCCTAAAAATAGTTTCGCGGCTTCCAATTAAAAAATAAATTACAGTAGGAAGTAAACTTATTCAATATGGGTCCCCGGCGGAGTGTCGTACTGGGTGACACTACATTAAAAACGAATAATAGATAATCTCCCTTTTTCATTTCTAAAGTAGCTCTGAAATTTTCAACAGTATTTGTTTCCACATATTGAGGCACGCCTAGTTTTGCCAATACTTACAGAGTTTTAAGTTTACTGCTATATCAGTTTGTCTATTTTTTTTATATCAGTTTGTCTATTTTCAAAGGCTTCATACTTCTTAAAGCTTGAGAATCATACCTTTTGCCATAAAAACTCGAACACTTTTTTCTTCTCGATTGATCAAATGACCTTGTGCGAATGCGCTCACCCCACCAGATGGCTTTTTGCATATACAGCCGTTTTTGTTGTCATTGTATTACGGTGGTATTGAATAGGACACCCTCCCCTCAATCGTTTCGTTCGGGTCACACTGGGTCAACACCTTTGCAATGGTTGTGAGTGAGCGAGCGCTTCATCGCTCACAAAACTCACACTCATGATTCACAACGTGTAGTGCGATGGTAGTGTTTTCTCGGAGATATACAGTCGGAGAGTGGAATAAGAATGATGTCATATCTCATTTACCCGGTCGCACGCAACACGCTCATCCACACATACCCAACAGAAACATGTGATTATCAAAAGAGGAGACTGAGTGTAATAACATACTATTATTTGAAGAGTGCAAAAACTTAAAGGATTAAGGGATTCTGAATATTTCAACAAATCGGCTCCTTGAGGAACTTAGTTAATACCTTAAGTCCTTGGAATTCCTACTACACGTTTCAAGTTCTGTCACTACCTTATAGTGGTTCTCTTTTCCAGGTTATTTTTGAGGAATTACTATTTAGTTGTGTATAGTTGTCTTCCATGTCGAAAATCAAAACGAATGTTGATGAAAAACGAAAATGAAGATCGTTTCATTTGTGTATGTCTCTGACGTTCTCGTCATCTCTCTCTTCATCCCATTCACTATCCTCTGGCGGTAGGGAACCGAAAGAAAGCGCTAGAACATTTTGGATAGAGTGCAGACAGTCAGGCAACTCGGAAGGAGACCCAGAGACAAGCGAGAGAACATGAAAGCCCTCCCTCGTGGTCTATGTCTCCGCCTCCGTGTCTCTCGCCCTACCTCCTCACAGTAGCTTGTGCGTTGTTCTGTGCTTGTGTTTCTGTCTGTGAGTGTGGAAGAAGTTGAAGAAGTTGAAGAGTTGGCGATCTGAAAGGAGAAGCTCCTAGTTTCTCTTTGATCTCTTCTTTACTTCTTTATCTCTCCTACTCTGGTATTGTTCCATCGATCGGAACATCTGTTTGGTGTCAATCATTCTACCGTTCATCCAACACAACATGACGATCCTTCATGCCGGGTATCCACAGTCTCCTGTCGTTCATTTCGGCAGACATCATAATTTGAATATCACCCAACTTGACCTGAACCACTTAGGACAAGTTGGTAATGTTCCAAGACAAGTAAACAGTAAGTTTTTTTTAGCTATATCTTTTCTAACTAATATTCGGCTGACGAACACTCTTTTTCAATGATTTTTGAAATTCTGTTCTCATCGAGTTCAGCCATCAGGATAGTTCATGAACCAACTTCCTTATCAGAAGGTTCTTGATCAATTTTCTCAAATAGTGAATCACTTTCCTAAATACCTTCATAATCAGAAACGGAGCCGACTGGTCTGATGACATTGTTATCTTAGTATTCGCAGTTGTTGTCTATTTGACACTTTTATTTTCGTCTTCCGATTACTTTTATACAACTGAGTTGGCTGACGCAATATGATTAGTTTCATACTGTAATTTTATCAATGTGAGTGGGAGTAGGAGTTACGTTTCCATCTTTAATGAAGTACAATTTCAAATCTATTTTTGCAATTCTCTGGACGTAAATAAAAGGGGCCTAGTATGCCGGAAAACCCAGATGGTTGTCTTTGTTTTTGTCTCTTCCGTACGCTTAGTGTCTTTTCCTGTTATTATAAAATCAACTACTAGTGTAAATTTGAATTTTCAATTGCTCTCTTCACTCTTGCCTACTTCACACGTGATATGTTTATTTTTAATCATGGCAAAAAGAGGGTTTGCATCAGCAGATAGTCTTTGAATGCACCCACCAACAGCCGGGTAAGACCGCCCGCTGTTGGCAGTGGCCCCCCGCTGACTAGTCTTGTGACACTTAGACGCAGTGGTGTCGTCCTCTCCGGAATTGCCACAGCCTCTCTTCCGATCCTTATGCGATGTAGTTATGACAATTCATGGGGAACGAAATAGATGTGAGAGCGGGGGCAATTAGAAATGCGTTGCGAGTTCCGTGAGACTTAAATTGGGATACTGTAGTATCAGATTTTTGAAATAGAATGATCTACGATATAAAATGTATTGACTGAATTAGACCTTCTCATCATATAACATATGTTCCCGTTATAGAAAACACAAAACAATCATTCTGTTTTTGCAGACTCGGCCGTTGGCGGCGGCAGTGCTGCTTTCCACCATCTGCACACTTCAGCTGCTCCGATACGCGTGGCCTCCGAGTTTTACGACGACGAAGAGGCAACGTCGCCACGTGGTGGAATCGAAATTGGAGCCGGTGGTGGAAAGATGATGGCAAACTTGATTCGACATCGCCAGCGTGAACGCGAAGCTTACGAAGATGAAGAGTTGTCGTCGTCGGATGAATCTGGACGACCGATTCCACGTTACGTTGGTCGCGATACGGACCACGTGTTCGGCGAGTTCGAAATGGATGATGAGGATGTTGTGATGGGAAATGGAAGAAGAGAGGAAGAGAAGTATTTCTATGGAGAGGAGACTGATGACGATGATTTTGGTGAAGAGGAACCAGTGGCGGAGTTGTTGCCACTCGGGGGAGGAACTCGTCGGGTGCCGCGAACCCCGAGAAGGAAGAACTCGTCCAAGTGCGGATTCTTTGGTGAGTTTTCCATTCTTGTTTGTTTTCGGTAGTTTTGAGATACGGTTTTCTTCGTCGTCTTATTCCGCGTCCTTCCCCTTTCTTTTGTTTGTTTGAACAGCTTGATTTGGGTTTGACTGGGCAGAAAACGACGGATGTCTGTATTTGAAAACAGCTGTATTGGTTGTTATAGAAAGAACAAGGGGACAGAATGAGAATATTATTAAATAGCATTCATCCGTGCTATATTCGATTCTTAACCACGTCCGAAAACTATAATTAAACTGTCGCTATTTGACTCTTGTTATCACCGATAGATGATGAATTTGAGAAGACGTTGTCTCCAGATAGGTTTGACTTTTTGACAACCTGCACTCAACATTACATGTTTCTGATTGATTCACTACGCGTTGTTTTTAGTTGTAGTAGTTGTTTGTTACGAAAAGGTGATTTGGGTTTGTGAAACCGGGGCCCAAAAAAAGAAAGAGTGGTAAACACATAATTGGTGTTTTTGTAAGGAAGAACGGAACTAAGTAGGCCGAACCAGTCTCTAGTAACCGTAAAAGCCTCAATAAAGGCATTTACGGGCCAATCAATAACATTCTAAAAGAACTCTGAACTTCTGTTCAAACAAGAATATTAAAAAAAAATCCAGTCATTTTCAATTAAAAATGAATGAGTGATGCAAAATATGCCGAAAATGCTCGAATGTTCTCGAAGTTTCTCGAAATGATGATGCAAGTCATTTTCAACTTTTTTTTTGCCATTTCACGTTTCACACTACTAAGTTCTGCAAAATAGTTTATCAATAGTCAACGTAGTATCAGAAGAATAAAATATGGCCATTGGGAGAAGCTGCAACAAGAAAGTTTTACGCATTAGAAGACGCATCGAAGGTAATCCTTAATTTCTGCTGACTAAAAGAAACGTTTTATTTTTATTTTCAAGTCGATTAACGAAAAATTTCCAGACTACTACAAGTTAACGGATGAGCATCTGGGCTCCGGCGCCTACGGGTCGGTTACAACATGCAAATCGATAAAATCTGGTCAAGAGTTTGCTGTGAAGATTGTCGACAAGCAAGGAGAGACTCATTCTCGCAAGCGTATTCTCCGCGAGGTCAACATCTTCAAGACTTGCAAAGGGCACCCCAACATCGTGCAACTGCTCGACTGGTTTGAAGATGATAACAATTTCTATCTTGTTATGGAAAAGATGCGTGGTGGTCCACTCCTCCAACACATTCTTCAACGTGGCTACTTTACCGAAGAAGAGGCTCGTCGTGTCACCAAGGATATCGCGTCTGCACTCAAGTTTATGCATGATCGTGGAATAGCTCATCGTGATGTCAAACCGGAAAACGTGCTATGCACCGATCCTAACCACGTTTCGCCAGTCAAGCTTTGTGACCTGGATTTGGCAAGTCAACGTCAGCCACATCATGAACGTCATCCGTTGAGCCAAGTAGCTTCGGAACCGGATCTTGCTTCACCAGTTGGATCAGCCGAATTCATGGCACCAGAAGTAGTGGATGCCTATGTCGGAGAGGCTCTCAAGTACGACAAAAAGTGTGACACTTGGAGTTTGGGTGTTATTCTCTACATCATGTTGGCTGGATATGCTCCATTCCAAGGGATGTGCGATGACCAAGATTGCGGGTCAGTGAACTCTTTTCTCAGTAATTTTTTATATTCATTAATTTTTTTAGTTGGGCGGAAGGAAAAGCATGTGAAGACTGTCAGAAGGATTTATTCCTTCGTATCCAAGACGGTTATTATGACTTTCCAGAAGAAGAGTGGGGAATGATCTCCGATGAGGCCAAAGATTTGGTTTCAAATCTGCTGAAACGCGATCCAATTGACAGGTTCGTTGGTTACCTCTTTCTCTCCGCTATGTGTAGCGCTTTCGTCTCTACCGCTAAGCGATGCATGCGTAGCGCAGTGGGTTACGCGCTCCGTTGTCATTTCTGTTGCGCTGGTTCGATTCCTTCTTATCCTGCACTCAGTTTGTTCATTGACTGTGGAGCCTGGAAAGGGAGGAGAAAGTATCTTGAAGAATAACAAACGCTTTATTTCTTCTGAAGTTGTGGAGCATGTTTGAATTTAGACATTTTTTTAAAAAACAAACTTTGAATGATACTTTTCAGATTCAACGCGGATCAAATTCTCTCCCATAGATGGCTCCAACAATCAGCCGCTTCTACTGTTCTTCAAACGCCGTCCAATCTCATATACCGTAAGGATTCCGCACGTGATGTTCAGCAAATGTCGGAGCATTTTAATTTGATGAATCGACTTGCTGATACTCGTCTCTCTGCAAGGTTTGACAACAAGATGACTATGAGCGAGTGTGGAAGTGACTTGGGAACTGCCATCATTCAGTGAGTTTTTAAAAATAACCGAGTTTTTCACATTTCTACATTTTCAGTGGTGATGGGTCATTCCTGTCAATTGGTGGCGAACCATTTGGAACGTTCCCCCGTAAAAAGTCAGTTGGAATCGCGATCGAAAAGACGAGAAGCGGAGAGTTCACTCCACCAATCAGTCGTGCTTCTCCAACGACACCACCGCCATCGATGCTCGACTTGAGCCAAGATCTTGATGATTCACCGGTCAAAAGAAGATCTGCCGATGACTCTGGAACGTTTTCTCTTTTTTCCCCAGCGTCATCGAACGGAGAAGAGGGTATTCGATCACCACCAATTCTCTTCCTCGAAATGCCATCCATTCAATTGTTCGGTACCGGCGCTTCTGTGCTAAACTCGGTACAAATGACTCCTCGGCATACCACCGAAGACGAGGCATCATTGAACTCGTTCGAAGGCGAACAGGAGGTTTGTAAATTAGTGAACCGAACGCCATGCCATACTTACTTCCGAAATTTGCAGAACGCGAATCCCATCCATCGCGTTGAGACTCAGGTCAACGTCTAGATCTCTCCTTCAATTTTCACTCTCTCACAACTTCTCAGAATATCTAAACCACCTTTTTGTTTAAAACCCCACACCTTCAGAATAATGTATGTAGTTTGTGCCCTGTCTTTTCTTTTATTTCTCTTGCAATCAAATGCACTCTTGTTTTTTTTTCAGTGTTCTTGTCTACTTTTCTTTTCTCCTATTCTTGTTTGTTTGGTTTTATTGATGCCATCCAAGCACTTCTAGAAGATGTGCGTTTGTTATGTTTTGAACGTGTCTGAAAATGCTGAGATTTCGAACAATGCAGATTTTTCCGTTAGAAATTTCCGCATTTTCATTCACTCTAATCCACTTCCACTCAGCTCCCATTGCTCTACATTGTAAATAGTAAGCTGAATCTCTCACCATCACTCAAAATTTGTTTTTTTTTTCAAAACGTGTAAAGTAAGGCTTGTCATTCTTTCAGTTTGAACATCTGAAATTTTGACTTTCCTACCTAAATTGCGTGTACAAAATCCCATCCTCCCACTCTAAATTGCATTGCTGGTGTTGTTGTTACGAGATCCCAAACCCCCACAGAATGCCGGAATTCTTTGAAAGTATCCTTTTACTGTTTTCCCTTTCATAAACTCCTTGTTGTCTAAACGTTTTAATTTGAAGATGCTCATGCTGAATCTTTCTCTTCAAATTAAAAAGTTTATTGTATTTATCATCTTTTTATCATCTTCTTTTTCTCTCTTAAATCCCTGTAACATCATCACCACCAACCTATTTTTCTAAGATCTGACACCCATTCACCACGAGTTTTCAGGCAAACATTCTATTGTCTGTCTGGAAATACTTTTGCAACCTCGTTGCGTTTTTCATCTCATTTTACCCACCCCTTAAGACCTGTAAGACACGTGTACAAAATCAGAGATAATGTCGAGTTCCCAAGTGGTGTGTGGCTTGAAGATTCTTGGTAACCAGTTACTGAGAATTGAAAAGCTGCCTACCACTGTCCCCTTCGGTGTACATACCCGCTTTTTAGTCGGAAAATTGTTGATTTATGAAAGAGAATACAAAAAGATAATTGAATTTTTTCACTAAAATCCAGTTTTCAATTTGTATTCTTCTTTTATTTCTTCCCCCGAGGATCGTTTGATAACTGTGTTTGACAGTGACAGTGGTTTGTGTACCCCTTTGCAGTCACCCAACTTTTCTCTGATTCTCCCAAGTTTGTTGTACATTTCCCTCACATCTTTACTGTAACACTCTAGTTTTTAGCCCCGTTTCCCATTTATCATGATAGCATTGACATCGGATTGAAATATACGAGTACTAGCTTCTAATAATTTATTCCAATCCGATCAGTCAAACTAGGCCCTCTAGGCTCAGAATAAGAATAGGACAAAAAACCCAAAAAAAGGAAGTAGTTTTTCATAGTTTGTCACCACGCGGAGTGGAATAGCCATTCCCTTTTCATTGTCCCGCATAAAATCTCGCCCGACAACCCCGAAAAATCCCCAGAAGAAGCCCGTGTTCTCTCCACATCCCACCCACTCAATTATTGTACGATCTCGTACTGAAAAGGTCGATTTATCTGAAACTTTTTTGACTTTTCCGGTTTGTCACAAATCTTCCCCACCTATCTCGCTGATGGAAAACACGGGCCCGGTTTTGGTTTTCTTTTTCTTAAACGGATTTTGGTTTGCTGATTTTAAGATCTGTCATAGTTGGCATCCCAATTATTCGTTCGCTCTTGTTTTCTTCGATTCACTGTAAATCTCTTGACGTTCCCATTTCAAGCATTCATCCTGTTCTTATCCGCCTTGCCCCATAACTTATTTTCTTTGCCCCATTTCCATCATTGCGCAGAAATTTCCATAGTAAATTAATATTCTGTCTCTTTTCCTCCCTGAAGTCTTCGTTATATTTATTTTAAGAAATCCTCCCATGTGGATAGAATGATTAATGGTTTCGAATGGAGAATAAACTGTGAATAATATTGAAATGTTTTGTTTGACTGCACAATAGAACACGAAGAACTAAAGAAGTGGAAATATTCAGATGAGTATTCAGAACGAATGCAAGAAATATTTGATTTTAATTGCCCAATGAAAAGTTTAAAACTCATTATCAGAAAAATAATTTTTTTTGACCTAATTGTTGCTTAGAGTTCACTGCTCATTTGCTCTTCCTACGTTTGTCTTTTCATACAATTTTCGAAAGCGCGTTTAATCGGTTTTTATTAGTTCCTTTTACAATTTTTCAACATTTCTCGAAAGTCTGAAATCTATGGTGTTTTTGTTAGAAGCGTTCTATTCCGTTTTCTTTTAAAAAAATACACTGACGAAAAAATCGAGAAACGCGCCAAGCACCAATTGTACACCACTTAGACGCTCTTTCCGTGTCATTCTAACTTCGATTTATTTTTTCTCTCTTCTCTTTCTTGCTTATTTTTTGTAGAAGGAATACTTTTTCAATAAAAAATTGGTTCTCTCATTACAGAAGCTTGAAAAATGGCGTACTTGGGAGTGGACACAAGCCGAATTGCTGGCACTCAACCATTAGAAGTGAGTTTGGACTGTAACTTCAACATAGCTTGTAAATCATTGTTTGTAGATGCTTCTAATCAGCAGTGGCAGTCCAGACCCACATTCAACCATCATCATCGATCCGCGAACGGGAGTTTCCTCATGGAGTTACAAAGGATCCGAACTGCAAGGAGCATCAACAGGACTTGTGGAACCACTCGGTAAAAAATGCATTATAGAACCGATAAATTGTCTATTTTTTCAGGAGAATCCGGAGAACATATCGTGGTTACAACGAAAGAGCGTCCACTTGTTCACGTCCTTGCAGTTCACGCTAAGGATCGGTTTCACCAAAAATGCGTTTTACCAGGACCTGTATCTGCTATTGTCAGCGATCATTCCGGACGGTTGCTGTTCATGAGCATCAAAAGACAGCTTTATTGTTGGTTGTTATCAACAGGAGAATTGCTTTCCGTGATTGACGCTCATTATCAGAACATTACAAGGATTGTTATCTCTGATGATGATTCCATGATTTTCACAGCATCTAAAGATGGAACCGTTCATGGGTACCTTGTGACAGAGTAAGTTTTATACTTTTTCTCATAATTTTGTCAGTTGTTAATTTAAGATTAGTTTCTGCCGATCGTGATCACACTGTTGCACCATTCCGTAAATGGGCGTCTCATACACTATCAATTTCGGATCTCAAGATTACTCGTGGCTCAAATCCACGTATTTTGTCCACCGGAGCTGATCATATTGCGTGTCTTCATTCGATTTCCATGGATTCAGTTATTTTGAAAGCATCTGCTGATCGACCTTTAACAGCTTGTGCAATCGACTCCGCAGAAACAAGAATTTTCATTGGTACAGAAGTTGGAAACATCGCTCAGATCAACCTTTTCCAACTGGTGAGTACAATTAGGAAACATATGTTGAAATCCTGTTTTCAGCGCCCTGAAGAAAGAGATCTTCTAGTGCAAGCAGGAGATGAAAACAATTCAAAATTCCGCGTTTTGAATGGGCATTCCGATGAGATCAGTAAGCTCACAATCAATACAGATGGAACCCTTCTTGCTTCCGGGGATTCTTCTGGAAAATATTGCATCTGGGAAATCAGCAGCCATCAATGCCTCAAGGTTGGTGTGCTTTTTCACTTCAAAGAAATAGTTACATTCTATGTTTATTTAGTAAATTTCGGTATTCTAGGTTTCTACGATGCGGTCTTCTATCAATACTCTTCGATTTATTCCATACTGGAAAACTATTAGTGGAGTTGAGCATACAACCAAGTTCCGTCCAGTTTGGGACCTACGAAGAGAACCCACCAAATGTGATCGTCTTTCTATTGAAGTTTCGGATGAATTCAATTCTGATCAGAAACATTGGACTGATGTAATTGAAGTAACGATTGATCAAATGCTTCTGGAATCTGGAAGCAAATCATCAGCCCAATTGCAATGGGAAGCAGAAGCACCAATGAGACAAGAAGCGAGAGAAGCGGAGAAAGCCCAATTAGAAGCAAGTAAAGATATAATAACTCTTGGAGACGATGAAGACGACGCACCAGAAGTAGGGAACCAAAGAAGAAAAAGTGGAAAGAACAACAAGAAGAATAGAAAAAATCATAAAAAGGCAGCAGCTGAGCAGGCACTTAAGAATACATCTATAGCAGAAGAAGCTGAACCAATTGTGATTGATGAAGGCGAAGAAGCAAACCAGAAGATCTTCGAACTTCAAAAAAGTATGAAAGAACTACAAACGGAAAATGCCAAACTGAAGGAAATCAATAGACAAATGTACGAATTCGTCGCCAAAGAAATAGTTGATAGTGAAAAATAGGGAAATATATATATCACTGCATTTCCGTTGTTGGCGTTGTTGTTATTTTTCTTTTTTGTTATTGTTGTTTTTTTGGAATTTTGATAAATATTACAGAATACTGAAAGCGCAGTTCTGTTATACAACTGGTCATCAATTCATTTGAAACCGCGTCATATATTTTTTCTGAACGTAGTCAGTTTAATGAATTCGATTTATAGATGGCGTCGGCAAACATCGAAATGGCAGTTTACTGCTTCGACGTCATCAACGCTCAATTAAATCGTGAGAAGGAGCCACCAGTACCAAAAGAAATACCAAACGTGAAACTGTATGTCAATTTGTTAATAATTGTTTTTGAATCTCCAGCCATTTCAGGCCCTTATTTGTCACTTGGAAAAAAGGGATTCATCATGACTTGAGAGGATGTATAGGTACTTTCTCAGATTTAAAGTAAGTTTGAGTTAACATATGATTAATTCTAAGCTGAGTTTTTGCAGATTGGGTGATGGGTTAAACGAGTACGCGAAGACCAGCGCATTTCATGATTCAAGATTCAAACCAATCAGTAAAGACGAGGTTCCAAGTTTACAGTGCGGAGTGAGTTTTTCTTATTCTCTTATGTTAAAACGTTTTATGCTCATTATTCCAGGTTTCGCTTCTTGTGAACTTCGAAAAGATCCATGACTTCCGTGACTGGATTATTGGTCGTCACGGAGTTCGGATGAATTTTGATGACGGACATCGTTCTCGAAGCGCCGTTTTCTTGCCTGAAGTTGCTTCGGAACAAGGATGGAATCGCGTCGAAACCATCGATAATTTGATTCGAAAAAGTGGATACGGAGGACATATCAACGATTCTCTTCGAGCCACTCTCCGAATCGTTCGTTTCCAAAGCTCAAAAATCGTTCTAGATTACAAGGTAAAACTTCTGAACATACGAAAAGTTATCAAAAATTTTTTTCAGGATTACGTCCACTATAAACAGTCTCACGGACTCACTGTATCACATTGAAATTGTGTCATATATATTTTTGTATATATTTATTGTGCTATAAAATATGTAAAATAATAATCATAATGATAATAAGAATAATAAAAATGAATTGGCCAACTTTTTTCTCGTTCGTTTTTCGTTTTCAGTGTTTCTAACCACTCTAACCCTTACTTTTGTATTTTGTTGTGCACATCGCTTGGTCTCGTTTTCACATTTCACATCACGACTAACTAACTTCCAGAATGGCTGATGCGGTGGCACCAGCTCCGGAAGCTGTTCCAGAACAGCAAGCCGGTGGGTTCTGGCAACTGATGAAACAAGCAGTTACAATCTATTTTATGGTTTCAATGGCCACGGTATTGAAAATATTCATACGAACCATTCTTCAAATTGTGATCTTCAGAGCTTTTTCCGTCCAAATACACCTGGGTCAAGTGGAAATGCGACCATGCCCCCAGCACAAGGAAACAAGGCAACAAATCTGTTTCCAAATCATCAACTTTTCGATTTATACGTTTATTTGGATGAAAATGTTAGTATCAGTTGATTCTTAAACAAATTGATTATCAAAGTTTAGGATTTTCCTTTTACACAATTCGATTCTGCTCCGGAGAAACTGATTTGGATGAGGCACAGTATGCAATACGACGATTGGACCAGTGGTGAAAATGAGGTAAATCGTTAAATTGATTCAAATCTCACTTGTCTTGTTACAGGACGGAAGTTATACCATCCACAAAACGTTCCCAACACCAGAAGTGTTGCTCCGTAATGAATCCATTTACTTGCACACATTCATCGTCAAAACTGGGCAGTCCCCAAACCCAAAGGATAGAAATTACTTCAAAAACCAAGTGAGTTAAAAAGCGTAATAATTCCAGTGTAATGTGTAATTTTCAGGTCATCTATCGTATGCACCAGCTGAACAAGTTTAAAAGAAAGTACTATAAGAAGACAGCAAATCTGTTGACTGGTGAAAGCGAACAAAGTGAAGAAGACTTGGCAAAAGCAGAAACAATGAAATATGAGGTTTGTTGAAGATACAAATGAATAGGTTGACATTTAACCAATTTCAGGTTCTCAATCATTGGCATCCGAATATCTCAATTTCACTTGTGGTTGACCAAACTCCTTGGGTTCGAGGATCAATTCCACCCCCACTCAATGAAGATATTGAATTCAACGAGGATGGAGACGTTTACAAGCCGATTCTCTTCTACAACAATTGGTGGAACCTCGGTGCCGATTATCAACCGATAAATGAAACTGTCAAGGAACTGAATCTGACAATCACTTACTACCCGATGTCCGTTTTCAAGTATCAAATGTATGCCAGCCAAAAAATGCAATCGCAATGGCAATCGATGCTTTCATTGGATATTGGTGATTCGGACGGAGAGGAGCATGATTCAATGAAGCAAGCTCTTCTTGAAACAAATCCGATCCTTTTGGGTGTCACAATGCTCGTTTCACTTCTTCACACTGTTTTCGAATTCCTCGCATTCAAGAATGATATTCAGTTCTGGAACAATCGTAAAGATCTTGTGGGACTATCAGTCCGTTCTGTTCTGTTCAACATTTTCCAATCACTCATTGTTTTCTTGTATATCTGTGATAACGAAACAAACACAATGGTGAAAGTGACAGTTGGAGTTGGATTACTCATCGAATGTTGGAAAATTCCAAAGGTTATGAATGTTACAATCGATTGGCAAAACAAGTGGTTCGGAATCATTCCACGTGTTGTGTTCACCGATAAAGGATCTTACGTGGAGAGTGAGACGAAAGTCTACGATCAAATGGCATTCAAATATCTTGGTTGTGCCCTTTTCCCGCTTCTTGTCGGATACGCCATCTATTCGGTCATTTACGTTGAGCAGAAAGGATGGTACTCGTGGATTCTCAACATGCTATATGGATTCCTTCTCACATTCGGATTCATTGCAATGACCCCACAATTGTTTATCAACTACAAATTGAAGTCCGTTGCTCATTTACCGTGGAGAATGCTCACTTACAAATTCATCAATACTTTCATTGATGACCTCTTCGCATTTGTTATCAAAATGCCGCTACTTTATCGCATCGGATGCTTCCGGGATGACATTATCTTTTTGGTAAGTTCGGTTCGAAATAACCTTGTAATAATCTGTAAATTCACAGATTTATCTCTACCAACGATACGCATATCGTGTTGATCCAACACGTCTCAACGAATTTGGAACGAGCCTTGAAAAGGAAACCAGTAGCGCAGTAGAAGGATCTCAACCAGCAAGCATCAAAGAGGCTGACGGAGATCCACAAGAAAATTCTCAACATGCTCAAGAAGACAAAAAGACGAAGTAGATGACACTATATAAATTTATTGTTATTTAATACCGGATCTCGAACCCTTTGATGTTTCTTACCTGTTTTCAACAACTTCTTTGCTGATTCTTATATCCAAATTTATTCTGATTTAATTTATTGAATGAGATAAAAACAACGAGTTATTTCAAGTAATCCAATAGGAACCATGTAAAAAGAGGAGAGAAGGCGGAAACTGGGATTGAAAGTTGAGGCGGGAGACTAGTAGGAACAAATGGGCTAAAAGCCCAGGAGAAAATGATTTCTTTTTGGGTGCATGTGGTATAACGTGGCAAAAATGTAGGCAATTAAAACAATCTTTGACGATGAAAAATGACGGGAATATATATTGAAGAATGATCATTCCAAATGACCGAATTAAGATGAAGAGTGCGGAGTTCGATTGAAAAAAGGAATTCAAAAGGAAACTGAGAGCATTCTCACTGCATTGGATGCTAATTGTGAAAGCACTTCTCATTATCCAATATGAAAAAAATCTAGAAGAAAAGCTCCAATATTGATTATCCGAGTTCCAATGCACTTGATGCAAAATTGAAAACCAGAAGATCGTTGTAACTTATCATTCCAAGCTTTTCCAACCAAACTTACTTTTAGAAAGAAAAAAAGAAGAAACGTTTTCTATAAAAAGGGGGCGGGGCCGGGGTCGTTGATTTTGGAACCAACATGGTTTAGACTCCCATTTCATGAGAGCTGGACAAAGTTTTTGGAAAACCGCCGGAAAAGTGGGGGAATTGTTTTTTGAAAACTAGAAAAAGTTAAAAAAAAAAGAATTACAATCAAATCGTTACTTATGTAAAAATGAATTTTTGGTGAAGGTGGAGGAGAACATTATAGTCATGAGAATCAGAATCACAGAGCCGACCAGCGGAAAGTTGCAAAGATCACTTGAGGTTAGAGAAGCGGATGAAGGAGCCATTGGGGGCAAACGATATCAAGATTCTGGATGTTCATCCTTCATTTTCTCAATTAATGCTGCCCAAGCTTCTGGTTGAATTGCCTAAAACTAGGAGGTCTAGCGGTTTGATTACTGTTACAACTCACCTTATCATCTTCCTTGAAAACACTCGATGAACTTGATGGTTGTTCATCAAATTCTGTTTCATTAGGGGGTGGTGAATTACTAGGTGAACTGATCGGACTGTGTAAATCAGCTGGATCACATGGTCTTTTTCTACTTTTCGCATAATTATATCCAGCATCTTTGACTATTTGACGAGCCAATGGAAACAATTCATCTCTTCGTGTCAATAAAGATGGTACCAAGAGACATAGTTGAGCAGCTGCCTCATTTACCGTTGTTTCATGAAGAGTCAGCACTTTATGAGGTTTCCGTTTGGTATCAAAACGTCCATAAATAGCAGAATACTTTCGAAATGAATTAATCAGAGATGGAGTTGCTGGTGTGCATTTTAGAAGTTCGATTACTTCTCTGAAATATCTAGGTTACTGTAGTTTTAAGGAAAATAAAAACTCACTTTGAAACTCGCTTCTTATTTTGAACCAATCTAGGTGGAAGGGGTGGAAGGTTCTTAGATGCAACGAGAGCACATTCAGCTAACCGAGCAATTTGGGCAGGTGACAAAACTGGACTTTCAGTTTGAGATGGATTATCTGGAAGAGCCAAAGTTTTCCGAATCCAAGGTTGAAAACTAGTTGAAAACTTACTTGGATCAAAATCTCCTAACGAAACAAAATCATTGGTATATGTTGTTCCATATCCACCTAAAAAAGGAGAGGACGACCCCTCTTTTTCTTGGGCGGAGATGGACGGTCTTCCGATAGATGTATTGGAAAAGGAAGGTGTACTTGAGCTGGCTGTGTTAGATGGGATGACGTTTCGAGAAGTGCTTGGTGTACTAAAATTGAGGCCAATGCTGTTTCCGGGAAATACGTTTGCTGTTGCTCTTGAGGATGGCACTGTGACGCTTCCAGAAGTGAGCTCAGGGTTGGATGAGCTACTTGCGACGGTTGAGGGGATGATGGGGCGTGGTTGTTGTTGTTGTTGATCAGTGGCCAGAGACTCGAGTAGAGGAGTGGGGAACTTGATCGCTGGAACTTGGAGTTTATGAATAAAAGAATGGAAAATCAAAATATGTATATTGGTAACATGAAAGTTATTCCATACATGTTTAGTTTTTTTTTTAATCTATTTGGTTTTCTCAAGTAAGACTCAATCTAGTCTTACTGGGCTTCCAGTTTTTTTTAAAGATTTCATTTTGACCTTTATACTTGTGTAAGAAATGTATAACCGTTATCATTTGATTAGTTATTAAATAAAACTTAAAATCACTTTTGACTTCACAATAAACAAAAAGTATAGCTGTTAATCCACTGAAGAACAGTTTCAAGTTTTTAAAAACCAAAAAAAGTGAAAACTACCAGACATGCGTGCTACCATATGCCCGGTGACGAAGACTAACCCAACGGTACCGAATTTGACGATGTATTCAATAGAGAAGGTGACGACGATGACGTATCAGCGTTTTCTGAAGGCGTCCCTTTCTCAGCAGAACCCGATGCAGCCGACGATAGTTGACTCAGAAAACGGAGACTCGGAAAGTTTGGTGACGTGGCAGAAGCTATTCCTGGAAGCAGCAGAGCCATTGGATCAGTTCCAGGAGGTGTGTAATTCAATGGAGGTGGAGGTCCGATCTGTTGAAATGCTGCTAAATTGAATGCAGTCCGATCTTGACTGTATTCTGTTAGAGCTCTCTGCATTCGACGAACATGAAGAGGTTTTGAAAGCATTCCAACAAGATTCATAATCTCTAGGAATTCTCGTTCTTCACATGCCATGATTTGATTGATGTCGTCGCCACCTGAAACATTGATAGTACGGAAGAGGTGAAAAAAGCATGCTGAAAGGAAAAACTGATGACCAAGAAAAGCGAATCACAGAAAATGACACACGAAAAAATAGTTGATTTAGATTGTCATCGTCTTACCTTGTGCTATGAAAACGTCATAATACTGAACCAGATTGGCTTTGCTCAAAACTGCCAAAAGTTGCCATTCAGATAGAGTTGTAGGCGTTGGCATCGGTTTTGGTGATCTAAAAAGAGTATAAATAAAGTGAATCAGGTGAATGACTGCCTGTTATCAATCACCGAAATGGTAATCGATAAAACCAATTCCCTCGTTTTTAAATGACTTACGCTGGCCGATCTGCATTTGAAGACTGTCTTAAAGATGTTAGTGACGTTGTGGATATTGCTGGTGTAGACAACGACGATGAAGATGCTGTGATTGAAGAAAGGATAGATGAAGAAGAAGATGATGAAGTGTTAAGGATGGACTCCAAATGATGAGCTGAAAATGAAATAGAAGATACTCAAGAGTTTCATGAATTCAGACTTACATGCTGGTTTAGATGTTGCTAACGACGACGTCGTCGTTGACGCAGATGATGTGGACAACGACGACGACGACGGCATGATGCCTTCTGAAGGCACACAAGTTGAGGTACGCTCCCAATCCAGACTGATGGAAGGGTAGCGGCTATCGTATAGCCTCAGTATCCTGAAATTATAAAATGATTATGATTGGATTCTTCTAATGAAGGAGTACCAAAAAGTGATAAGAATAGAAAAGAGTTAAGTATGTTGCTCCTTTTAGTTAAATTCAAATGTCTATGAAAGAGAAATATCTCGATGAAAATAAGAAGATAAGCATTACTCTTGCGGAGGTTTTCTAACTTGTTTCAGATCTTGAAACCTTTCCTGCTTCAATGTTATGACCTAAATGATTTTTTTGGTACAAAAGTTTCACAAGATTTCCAGAAACTCCTGTTCATTTTATGAAACGCTTCAAACTTTCAAAGTACCTCCTGATAACAAGGAAACTGTATGTTGGTTTTATGTCTTCAGATTCAAGAGGTATTTCAAAATGACATTTTCTATAAGAAAAGAGAACGAAAGAACAGATTGACACAGACTCGCTTGTTGTCTATTCAGTTCGTTTTCTGGCCCCCGATCCTCATTCAAAAAAACCAAAAAAAACCCGCAGAGTGTGTGTGTGTGCGCCTTCTTTCCGTCCGCCTATCCATCCAGAAAATAGTATATGAAACGAGGATAGTGTTTGACATCTAACTATAGGTCAAAAAAACTCAGCGGCGCCGACGAAACGACGACCGATCGACAGAAGGAAAAACCGGATGATATAGTATATAAAACAGGAGAGAAATAGACAGATTCCTACAAAAAAGTCCTACCGCCACTGGCTTCTTCTTCGTCTTCTTCGGTCGTTTTGACGGGACGAACCGGGAGGTGAGAATAGCAGAAAAAAGTGAAAGAGTGATGAAGACCGAGAGATTTAGAGATAAAAGAAATCAGAAAAAAAAACTGAAAGAGACGTCTTTCGATTATTATTATTTGGAAATGTTCGGTATACTATGCGAACGAATTGAGGATAGACAAAAAGTGGAAAAGAGTGAATGAGACTGTTGGTGTGTGTATACAGACACAAGAAGATCGAAAGGAAACTATAAAAAAGTGGAAATGCGGTATTGAAAACGAACAGTTGACCTCTGTTGACTCGTCTTTTTATATTGTCTGGTTGAGGGAGAAACCGTCTAGATGCAACTGTTTAGAGTTGAAGATTACTAATGGGGGTTACGGTAGTTTAGGAATTTAAATATCAGAAAACGAAGTACGGTAGCCTTGGTGATGAAGTTCTCAGGAAGATTATCCCAGCACTGCATAATCATGGGAATAGTTATCTACGAATGATCAAAACCAAATTGATGGAGGTACACATAGAAATGAGTCACAGATCAGATAATTAAACTGAATTTATCTGGAAGTTTTTTGGAACATAGTTTTGATGAGAGAAAGCTTGATGTAGATGGATGTGCATTCAAAGTGTTTTCAAAGATCTAGTCAGCATATTGTTTTGTAACTAGAGCTCTAAGTCTCACTTACCCAAAAGGTTCCAATCGGCTAGTAGGATGAATAATAACTATTGCTCCTTGGAGCTTGTTTGACATAAGAATGGTAGTTCATCATTTTAAAAGATCCCACCCCTTTTTCCATTTATTCCCAGCTGTTATTTTCTTCATTTCGTACCATCTGCTTCCCTCTGTCTTGACCTCTTCGAACCACTTCTTCACCGCATTTCTCACTTTTTTTCAGCAGTCATCTCATCCCTCTTTTGGTATCGAAAAAAGCTTTTCTAAGATGTCCTTTTAAGCGATGACAGAGTAAGTGCGCATGCCTCGCACGCTCTTCCATTTCGAAAAAAAACGTCTCATGAAATTGTCTGCACACATGTTCATATGGTAATAGCATGGAACGATTTGAGAAGCGCAGAGAGATGAAAAAATGGGAAGCGATGAAGGGAATGGAAGGTCGACGAACAATCCGACAAGGAGAGGAGAACAGAGAGAGACAGGAGGATTTGAAATGGGTTCGAGAAAAAGTAGAATGGGAATAGGAAACTGGTCATAAAATGAGATGGTTTGGGGTCAAATGGAGGTAAAGAAATAGGTTAGAGTTATGAAATATGGAAGAATTGATAGATGAAAAACTTTAGATTCTCAGACTGACAGTTCCGATTTCCCTATTTACCAGAACCAGCAGAGCGGATTTATAGAGTTAGGAACCTGATGGTTCAATTATCAGACTAACCAAAAGAATTCCTAGAACTATCCAACAGTATCCGGAACTAATCGAAACGGACCCTTATGAACTGAGATGAACTGAGACACAACCAGGGTTACGGTAGTTAATGAAAACTAACCTGATACAATTCTAACTCCGCAGACGACAAGGTGTGTGACGTGGCAAACGAAACCATTCACGTCTTCACACCGTCTCTCCGAATATCATTCGACGTCTGGGTGGTTAAGACGAGGGAGGCGTCCAAAAACGAAGGCCAATCGGTCAGGGGGGTTGAGGAGTCCGTTTGAGAGGCCGTGGTCTATAAGAAAAAAGTGGTTGGATAGGAAAGGTGATAAGTGATAATTGTGATATGAAAGTAGGTAAGAAGTGATAGAAGAAAAAGAACATGGGTCAGCTAAGGAACACACGTTAGAAAAAAAAACGTTTCGGAGTGGTAAACCGTAGAGGCATAAAGAAGGACGAGGAGAGCCAGAATAGTGCAGCCACACTCTCTTATTTCTCTAACATCTCCTACCAAAACCATTCTATTTCTTTCATTTGATATCAGCATTGGCGCGGCGTCTCCGGCGGTACCGGGCGCGGACACCAGGGCAGGAGGGCAGCAAAAAGTGACCCCCAGACGGAGAGAACGAGAAAAAAAAACGGCTGGCACTGCCTGGGGACGCAGCGGCCATTTGCTGCACAAAAAGTGCGTGTACCCTCTCTTCTTTGCTTGCTCTTTTTTATTTCTTTTTTCTGCCTTCGCCTTTTTTTTTGTGGTGTGTTGCAGTCAGGGGAGAAGGAATGAATGTCCAGAGAGAAGAGGGCAGTACCAGCCATCGTGCCGACCCAGGAGAACATTCCGCAATGGGTTTTTTGAGAGCATTCGGTGATGATGATGATATGATCAGAACAAGAAAAAAAAGGGTGATTGATAAGAAAGTTTCAAAAGAGATCATACATTTTCTAGGGGAAATTAACTGGTGAAGTTCTTTGGGATGGAGCAATATGGTGTTATGGAAATGTTTCTACAGAAGAAAAAGAGTCAAACCAGGTAGGTAGGATTACTGCAGTGGGATGGAATCAGGAGTTAGTTCACACGAGACATGGGAGCTTGTAAAGTTTCAATGCTCACTCTGAATCTAATTCAGTGATTGTAATTGAAAAAAAAGATTTCAAAGATAAAAAAAAAAATCAAACAATTATTTTATTCATAACGACACAGAAAGAGTTCACATGTCTCCGATCCAAATGAAAAAAAGATGGAATCAATTGGCGAGAAAGACCAGTAAGACAAGTACGAAAAAATGGAATATTTCCGAACAACCATCAGATCTGAAAATATTTGTTTTCAAGTCAGAAAAAAGAGAAAATCAGCTCACATTGTTGTCGATTCATAAACAGGGTTCTCACTTGTCGTTTGAGAATCATCTTCTTTGTACATGCTTTCAATTCTCGGCAGTACACCAACTATTCCATCAATGTCTTCATAAAACCGAATCCAATTGAAATCTTCCAATTGATCTGTTAGCATTGAACGAAACTCCAATGCTGCGTTCAATGGTTGACGTAACGATCCGACTTCTTTTTCATTTTCTATCTGCTTCATCGAGTTAACAAATTCTATTATCATTTTACTTTTATCTGAACTATCGGCCATTTGTTGAGTTTTAATCATCTTTCGAATATCTTGAATTGCTCTGATACCGTAATCCAACTTCCACATTGTTTGTGTCGAAAATGTTAAGGGGAACTTTGGCTGTGGAACTTTCAATATTTCACAATACTTTTGTAAGGTTTCAACTTTTTCTTTTATTCCAGTCAGATTGTTTAGAAGGAAACCAATTTGATGATTTGATTCATCTTGACCAATTTTATTAATTTCTCCAGCAAATCCAAGTACTTTTTCAATGAGATCAAAATTGATTTCATTGAGACGGTTCATATCCAATTGTTTGATTTCCAAAAAACTTTGATAACTGTTTAAAAAATCATCCAAATCGTCTAGATTTTTCGAAATTTCTGCACATTCCTCATACAAAAACTTGGTTTCATTAACTAATCCTTGCAGTTTGGGGAGTCTTTCCGAGAAGTATTCAAAACTTCCATGAACTTCGTTTACATTCGAATCGTTCTTTACATTTAACATCGAATTGATTTCCGTCATTGACTTTTGAACAATTTCAGAGTTTTGAATTATTCTACTCAATTTAGACTTGAAGTCGTTCATATTCTTCTTAAATGATTCAATTTCTATTGTCAAATTTTTATAACCATCGTGGATATCCCATGCTGCCAAATTGAATGAAAATCGTTCAAAAGCATTTCTAACGATATCTGGATTGTTTCGAATGAATTCGATTGAATAACGAATTTCTTCTAGATCAGGGATATAATCCATTGATATATCACTCAGATCTTTTCTGATTTTGGATAATTCAATCAAAACAGTTATTATGTTCTGATGATTATAGTCATCCACATTAATTGAATCGAATTCTTTGTTTTGAAATCCGACAATGAACCTACTGGATTCTGGTTCTGGGTCAATTATATTCTTCAGAAAACTGTGAATCAACTCATATTTAACAGGTTCTTTCCTGATTTCCTTCGTATTGTGTATCAGATTTCCGATTTTTTCTTCAGCCGTATTCCAAAGTGAAAACATTCCAAGGACTCTAGAATCACTGGAGTTAATTATCGTAGAAGAATTCCAGAAATGAAACAAGAACTTTTGGAGATCAAATTCAGTATTTCCTAGAATTAATCTGTTTTTCTCCAGTTCTTTTTCTAGAAACTGCTTCCATTTTTCCGTATTTCCAATGAACTTTTTATGAATCTCTTGAAATTTTTCACTATTTCCCCAGAAATCCGTAGTATTTTTTTGGCTAGTTTTTAGATCATGGCTCGTTTCCTCCATAGCCGTTAACATTTCATCTATTTCCGACTTACTCCTTTCCAATTTATTAACTTTTTTCAATGCTTTCATTTTTTCCGTAAACTTGAAACTCTTGAAAACGTTTTCGAGCTTTCGGGCAAGTCCTTCAATATTTGAACTTTGCATTTCTTTCAGAACTTTTGTCTGATTTTTCAAAGTTTCAACTTCAAATGGCGTCAGCGCTTTCAATCCTTCGACATATTCATCTAACTCTTTGTTTATATCATCTACTAACTTTTGATTGTCTCCAGATAACATAGTTTTCAGATCGAATTCAGCAGAAGCTCCAAATACTTCGTTCGCAATTGAATATTCATCAATAAGTTCTTCGTTTAATAAATCATGTAGAGAAATAAAATTGACATCAATGATAATGTTTTTCAATCGTTCAATAAAAACATCTATGGATTTTACTGAGAGATCTGAAAAATATTGGTTTAACCAAATGAAATTCTTGAAATCAATATTACAATTTTTTCTAGGGATTTGATGGATCTCAGCGGCGACCACCGATTGGTTTCTTTCAAAATCTGAAATTTTCAGTATTTGTAAGCTCAGAGCTAGTAAAATTTAGTTTACCTTCATTTCCAATGATTAGAAAGATGACGAAAAGAAATATGATTAACTTCATGATTTTTCAATTGAAGAAACAAATAATAACAGTTGAATTGATTCGGTTTTGTTATTAGACAGTTTATAAATTGTTACACGTGTTAAACACATCTTTGAAAACTTCTGACGCGGAAATTCGAGAGGGAAACATGGAATTTATCTTTTGGGCTAAACGAAACTGTCAAGATATACTTTGGGGAATATGAAACTCTATTATAAGAGCACAATGATCATGTCTAATCCGACCGAATATGTCTTTTATGGTATGTCCGATACCAAATGATTGTGCAAAATGAATAGTATTAATCTCTTCACTCATTACATTTCATTTCCTTTCTCTCATTTCATTCAAGGGCTCATAAAACGCTCTTGAACTCTCCCATAAACTGTCGTTTTTTTCCCATTTACGAACCGCCAATTCTCGCTCTCTTTTGTCCTCTACAATTATGGTGTGAACGTGACAGAAAGACTCTTCCATCCTGCTCTTCAGTTTCCATTCGAACAATTCGAAAGTTTGAATTTCGAAGATTTTCTTCTGTTTCCTGATCGTTTAGAATGGAAACTAATCAAGCAGATGTTCCAATTGTATTTGTTATAAAAACAGATAAAACCGCACCCATTTTTCCTATTTCCTCCTTCTTTTTTTTCTACTTCTCGCTCACTTTTGTCCATTTAAGTGATTAGAGACAGAGACACAATACAGACATACACAAATTGTCATCCGACCGGTCTTCTGCGAATAGTGTATAAGATGAAGAGATTTAGAGAAGTATGGCCTTCGAAAAGTGTCGTGCTAAGTCGAAAAGATAGGAAAATGACCAAGAATGATGTTGGAATTTGAATGAAACAAACTGTCTTTATGTTTATTTTATTTGAAATATACTTTCAAGTTTTTGAATTTGTTTCGGAAGTACTAGTCTTGAACTTGAGAACTGTCATTCTTGACAGTTTCACACGGTCTTTGAAGAAGAGAGTTCGTAAATGAAGTTTTTGATTCCATGTGCTGAAATTTTGAAGGAACTAGCCTTCTTATTGTTTTTGTTGTTAAGATCATTATGATATTTGTAATTGGTACTGTCTCGTTGAATTTGTAGTCTGAAGAAAAATTGAATCTACAGCAACAGTTCAAGCTCTAAAATTTATGAATTCAAGAGTTCTACTCTAGCTTCGGTTTACTTTGGATATGATCCTTTTCACTTCGTCAAGAAGCTATCACACTTTTATCTTGATCTGATAACAAGAATATGAAAAGTTGCACCAAGTCATTATCTGATTTCGATCTAAACGTTCTGTGATATAGGTAAACATTGTAAATTTCAATTACGACTGTTTTCTTCTATCTGATCTCATGATTATATTATGTTTCTTTTGACTGATTGCTTTTACGAAGGCTCCATCAAAAGTGAAATGAAATCAATCAGAGATAACTATGTTCCTGGAAACAACTTTAATTAATTCTAGCAATGATCATTTCAACTTTTTCTATTTTTTATTCTCCAAAAAAGTTAACTGCGTAATATGACACCTCTTCTCTACTTGTCGTTTTCCTTCCTCTAAAATGGCACCCTTCCGAATGTTTGTCTTTTCTCTTTTTCTACCGCAATGTGCTTTTTCTTTGCTTTTTGCTCATTGCGCGGGCGGTCATCTTGAAGTTTACTCTAACTTTTACTATCTACTCTAGAGTAAAAAATAGATAGAGAAAAGAAAAATCATGATCACATATCGAAAAATGTATTTTGAGGAGCATGTGAAGATGTCAACAAAGCCAGCAATTGATCAATTATTCGATGAGGTCTCACAAATATTTTGGATTGTTTTGTTCTTTTATGTTATTGTCTCAATGATTTGGATCATGTATTGCTGCTATATCAATAAGATGTGAGTTTAAACTGTTTGAATCTTATGACGCTCACTGAAAGTTGGTCCTAAATGATGACTACCTCTAATACAACAGCAGTGATGTCGTTCATTTTAATTATAAGATATCTTTCAGGGAACTTCGTCTTGTGGAAAAGAAAATCGAGGAAAATGGAGTGGCAAGATCACGAGAGTTACAGTAAGTCTTTGCTTCCTTCTTTACTTCTGTTTTCTGTCCATTCCCTTTTTCTCTCAATGTGACCCATCAACAACAAATAAACAAATTGTCTTTTTTGGAAAGATATGACCTATGACCACATTTGGTCAGAAAGGAACAAAGTGCCGCCTATTTTCTTTCATTTATGAAATGACAATGTATATTCGGTATTCTTATCTTTTAGACTGGTTTTGGAGTCACTAATTTTGCTGATTTTTTTGTTAAAATGGCAATTTTTAGAAAATGTTAGGTTTTGAAATTTTTCTCGTATGATATTTTGTAGGCTAAATCATCTGATATGCTTCAAATCGTGGCACTGACTGAACTATCTGAATCAGTTCCCGCACTTTAAAGTTGGTGCATACACGAGAATAGTTCCTCAGCTAACGAATAGACATTTTCCTATGTGATCAACTTTTACTTTTCATCTAGGAATTGAAAAAAACAGTTTTCCTATAGGAAAATTGAGTTGCACCTATCTTCTCTCAAGCTCTTCGCACAATAACACACCATGATTAGAATGTTTTGCAAAACTACCGAATTTTTCAGGAGACTTCTCGACGCCTACAATAAAATAACTGGAGATTCATCATCTAATCCTCATCATCCACCTTCTCAATCCATCATTATCCCAGAACAAGTTTGACCGACTTTTCTTCATTTTTTCCAAGTCTTTTCTCCTTCCTTTTTCATTCTTCCAATCGTGTTTTCACTCGACCATCTGACCTCATTCACCGCCTTTCGATTTTCTTCGTTTTCTCTTCATTCGTTCATTCTAATATCATTCTCCGGAACACCATGCGTCTTCCAATCATTCTTTTGGCTCTTTTCGTCATTTCTGCCGCTTTTGACAAGTTTTCATTGAGCAAGGATAAGGGGACTCGTGCTAATTTGAAGGTTAGTTGGTCTGTTTATAGGGATGAGCTCACTTCTGAAGTTTTCAGCATCCAATTTCCCGTCGAGTCCTCCGATATGAGCGTTCTGTGGCTTATGAAGATTTCCCAACTCCAGGAGAAATGGCACCAAAATATGTTCCAATCATGGATTTCGCTAAAGTTAGACCGTAAGTTTCTATAATTTTGAAGTTGAAGAATCGTTCTGAAATTCGGAACTTATGGACTTGTCCGGAACAAGTCATGCTCTTCTGTAAAAAGGTTTTCTAGTTCAGAGAGCAGTTTGTTCCGCAGGTGAAACTTTTTTTTTCGAATTTATTATTTAAAAACTTTCAGAGAAATTCCATCAAAAACAAAGCACAATTCTGAATTCGCCGACGCTGAATATCAACCAGACCTCGATTTTTAATCGTTGACACCTTCTGCTCTCTTACTGATTTCTCTGTTATGTTTCAGTTGTTTTTCCGGGTTTATTCCTCATTTTTCAATCGATTTTTTATTCATTTCCGTGTTTTTTTTTGCCCCCATGAGAGAGATCACCATTGTACATATTCTATCGGGTATCAAAATAATAATAAAATCTTTCAAATTTCCATATGTTTTTGTCTAGAAAAAAAAGAGATTCCGGTTGAAGAGTATAAAAAGTTGCATTGTTTTCAGAAGTTTCAAAAAAGTATTCAGTTCTATTCTTACTGAACTCTTTTTTGTCTTGGTTCAAAGTCGAATGGAAATGGTATTTCAATCTGTGAGTTTAGAATGAAAAGAGAATAGTTCAAAACCGTTTGTCGGAGAATGACCTCTCTGGAAAAAACTACATGACGTCATCAGAGAGATGACGTGGAAGTAAAGAACGAACTAGAAGTGGACGGTAATCGTAAAGTCGAATCTTAGAAAGTGTTACATCAAACTGTGAATCACATAGTTTATTTCATCATAAAGTAGAGATCTAGATCATCTTGTACAGTTTTTTTGACGATGATCTGAAAGTTGGAAGTTTTTGTTTTGTTGAGTTTGTACATGATATCTTTTATAGTTTTGAGAAATCTGATACGCCCTTTTAATAGAGGACTTTCGAGTTGCATTCTACCTTCCTTTGTGAAATGGTTCTTTTAAAAATAGGGGTTGACAATCAATCCATGAGAGCTGAAGTCAACAGAAGTACGCTTCTGAAAAATGAACAAAAAATCTGGGGAACATGCAAAACTTTTAAGCAATTTACAGTCCCAAAGATTCTCGACCTTCATGCTTCACAACTGCGATTTAGATCACTTTTGCATCAATTCTGGCGTTCGTTTCACCGAAAGACATAATTCTGTCTCAAAAATTTCTGAACCGTTGATCCCAAAAAGTACCTGAAATCCTTCCAAAGTACGCTCATTTCAACTTTTTTTCATTACCAGCTCATAGAACTAAACGATCAAAGTTTTAATGATATCATCACGTCTTCTTTACTTTTTTGCGTTTTTTTTCATCTCCTCCCAACGATCTTCTGGTAACTTCTCTTCGAAATTTCACAATTTGAAACAGATCTTCTTTTGAGATTTGCTTCCTTTTTCTAACTGGCTGAACTGTTCCGTTACAACATGTCACATTTTCTGATTTGTATCAGTTCAGATGTCGAATTGTTTGTTTGGTTTTTTTTTGAAAGAAAACAAAGCATTTAATTTCAATTTATTCAAAATATCAAACATCATCAGTTTATTCAGTTTTTATCTCAAACTACAACCATTCGTTGGATTAGGCTTATCCGCTTTAACTGTCATATAAAGTTACAAAGTGTAGGTGGTGATCCTATTTCGAATATGTTCTTTTTTATTTTAAATAATATCAGATTGATATCTATAGATGACCATACCCCAACTTGTTTGACGACGTCACTCACGTGATTTTCAATTCTTACCTTCAAGATGATCAACTTTTAACCATATAAACACCCCTGAAACTTTCTGATTTTTAAAAAATAAAATCAAAAAATCATCATGATGATAACAATGGCTAATTACCATCTAATGGTTCCAAACCCATCTCGTAATGCACAAATTTCGACTGATTCACAAAGACCGGTATGAATTTTTGATTCCTTTTTTTTGTTGTATTTTCAAAGATTTCCTGCAAAATCCATTGGAGGTGAATCCATTGTAATGCAAATTTGTCCTTCAATGAATGTGATTCCAATGGCACGGCAATGAAATAATGTGTTTAGTTTCGATCATCTTTTGAAAATAATCTTGATTCTTGAAAATGTACCGAAGGACATGTACTACATACTGTAGTATTTCCATTTTTACTATTCTTGAATTTTGTATTTTGAAAATGCCAGTTTCTTTTTTTAGAAGTTTTCTCATTTCCATTATCTTGAAAAAACCAATCATGCTAAGTGAGGAATAAAGAAAATAGATCTATATCTGATTAATCCCAAAGTCTCTTATGATAAGTATCATCCTTTTTTCTGAAATCATAGAATATTTTCTTCCGTTCTGAACTATTTTTGTGTCGTATTCTGAAAATTTGTCATAACAACATAATTCAAATTTATTGTGTTGTTTACTTGATTTGCAAGTTTGGAAAACAGGATTGAAACTGTTGGAAATATGAATTATTCAAATTCATACTATTATTTTTTTTAGAAGAGAACAATCTTTCCAAGTATTGAAGACGCAAGAAAACTAGTTAATGTTTGTTTCGAAATGAAATTCCAATTGTTTATTTGAACCCTGTCTGCCCTTTATTAAGCCTTTTTTCCATTATATTTCATCCATTTAATATTTACAAAACGTCTTCAAAAACCATTTGAATTCCTTCTATTTATGTCCATTTTGTCCATTTTTTTCTTTCTTTTCATTTTTGACACGTTCCGGTCATACGTACACTCATATAATCGGATCTACTGGAATCCTCCTCCGGTTATGCAAACTATTTCCGAGAGTGTCAAACTCTAATATATTCAAAAAACGGTGTTTCCCATGTTTTTGCGTATTTTTGGTCGTCATGTCACGTGTCATCGTCATAACTCTATTCTAGAGTCAAGTATAAAAAGAGACGATGAAAACGGGGGGAAATCCCACATTTCAACAGTATCAATATTAAAATTGACCTTTTAAACAATTGAAAAGTACATTTAGATGGATGAAAAGACAAAATTTAACTTCACTAAGACCCCGCCCACTATTCTTTTTTCTTCATAAATCCATTAGTTTGAGTAGGAACGGAAGTAATTTGAAATTCATTGAGTTTCTTTCCTTTTGATTTCACTTTTCGATTTCAACCTAAAACCATTTCCTTTGCTTTTTGATCCGGCAAAAGCATGTACTTCAAAAGTTTGCTTAGGAACCCAATTTTTAAACTATGAATCCAGCTTCAAATGAGATTTCTAGAATAATCGTTCAAAGCATCCGATTAAAAAAAATCAGCCAGAACTTAATTTTACCATTTTCAGATGTACGGTGAGCCGCACCCAAGCCTTTTTGCCAACATGAACAACAAAAAAGTAAGTAGAATCTTCAAAACTTTTCAGGAGTAGCAACAATAGATATGTAGAAAATGAAAATGAGAAATCAAGCTATAAGAAGTTATAAAATATTCTGAAAATCTAAAATTGAAGACGCGCCCAGTTCTCCCCCAGATAATGTCAATTTCTTTTTTCAAACACTCCCAAAAAAAGTATTTTATCTGATCATTTGAAGTAAAAAAGTGACCACTAACTGGAGGAAAAAGAACGAAAAAAGAAAAAAGAAGAAAGAGATGGAATTGGGGACAAAAACAAAAGCAACACAATAGTAAAAATCACGTTTTAAGTGTCTTGATGTCTATTTTTCGCCCATCTCTTTTCTCTTCCAACTATTCCTCATTCTTCACTTCGTTTATCTCTTTGTGTCTCTCATTTTCAACTTGTGATTGGGAAAGCAATCACCTGAAATCAGTTGAAATACTTCTTTACTTTTCTTTCTTCTGGACAATTGGTCATTTCTTCTTTTTTTTTAAATCTAAATGATGATATTCCTGACCTATACCCCGGTTATCCAACAGTATGACTCGGTAAGGATATGAAACGATCTTAGAAGATATTTCACAATTTGACCTGAAGAATAAATTGATAATCTTATTTTGATGGTTTGATTTTTTAACTTTTTTGAACTAACTGATCGTTCTTATTAAAACTATAAAACCCTTTATTTGATTATGCAAATATTCTCAAGAAAGTACCCAAATTAATTTCCAACATCATAAATCTAATGTCATTTGATGATGGGTATTTTTGAAAACAAATGTAACTTGTTATCAAATACCGATAAATCATTTGTAACGAAGGTCAATCCTTTTTCTTTTCTAATAAAAATAGATAATCATTTTTGTACTTTGACAATACTTTCTATCTAGTTTTGCAAAAAGGAAAAGGACAGATTTAATCGGTGGATACTGAAAACAAAAACTAAAATGGTCAGAGAGATCGAGGCAAAAAGTACAAAACGTGCAGAATAGAATAGACATTTTATTGAATGTTCTTCACAAAACAGTTACCGATGAATCAGTTCCAAACTAAAGTCAATATTTTCATATTTCTTCTAATTTCATTTTTTCTATTTCCAGGTTGTGGTTGCTGCAGCATGCACACTTCCAGCAGATTCTTTATTTGCCGTGATGCTCTATTTGATATATCCAGATTCTTTCCTGCCTTCCACTCTATTCATCGTCAACTTCTCACTGGTACTTCTCGCTCTTCTAGGCATTAATTCAAAAGTGTCTTCAATGATTTTACCGGCATTAGTGTGGAAATGTGTGCTTTTGTTGTTCCTTTTGTTTTTGGGATGCATCTCAGTGGATGCTTATCAAGTGCCAGCCACGGAAATAGAGGAAGCTCATGTGTCACAACCACAGGTAATATTTCGCTTTGAAAAAACTTTTGAGACAATTTGGAAATAATTTCAGGAGCCAGTACAATCACATCGATCAATGATGGTTTGGAAAGATTTGGCAGCTAAATATCCGATGCTTCCATTTATTGCTGTTGCATGCACTATTGTTCTTGCAGTGGAAGCAAGGTAATTTATTCTGGAAGTGAGATGAGAAAATGAATTTCTTGCTTTCAGAGTATTTTTCTCGGCTTGGCAGAAGATTTGTTGTCCGGCAGTGGTGACTGATGATGCAAATTTGGAGAAAGTAAGTTGTCAATACACTCTCATCTAGTGCCCTTCAGTTAGAGTAAACTTCTCTTCACTTTTGAGCTTATTCCTCAGTCCTGAAAAAAACAAGCAGTGTGAACTTTCCTCATGATTGTGTTGCTCATCTCAATTGTGTTTACTTCTAGATTCCTCAGAATATTTTGAAATCCACAATATCAGTTTGTATCACATGACCTTTTCATTAATCAAATCCTTCATGCTCATCTTCAAATAGTTTCAGTCCCCTCCATCGTACAATGCTTGCGTCCGTGCCACAGCCAGCGAAAAAGATCTTCCGAGTTACGAAGATGCGCTGAGGACGTGTTCGAATGCTTCATCTCCTTCCTCACAACAGCCATCATCTTCATCATCATCTTCATCAAATCGACCTCCACATTCTGTATACACAATACCTGACGTCAAAGTGCACAAATCACCAAGCACTTTAAGCTCTTCTCCATCTTCAAAAATGACCGTAATCAGTCTTTGATTTCTCATTTGACATGACGTGGCATTTCTTGCCAAGAATTCTTTATTCTGTACATTCATTCTTCTTTCATTTTGGTGTGTTACCCTTTTCTTTCGGTGATTTTTGACGGTGACGAGTTCTGCATCTGCGGGGAAATTGTGATCCGGACTCGGTGTTCATTCTATATTTTGATCTCTAAGATTGTTTTTTCTCTTTTTTTGTCCTGTTTGCAATATGTACATTATTTCTATTTTATTTCTTTATTTGACGACGAAAACTAACGAAATGAATTTGTTTCGTTTATAAATTCTGATTTCTCTGATTTCAAAAGGAGAAAAGATCTGCTAATCGTGATCTTGTGATCCGTGATCTTCTATGCAAAATTCCACGTGTTCACTTATCAATTTCGCATTCTCCGAAGACAGGTTTCTATGCACACAATCAGGTACTTGACAACATATCAAAAGACAAGTAAACTTGAATGACAATCAGTACATTTCCAGTTCTTTTTCCGTAATTTTTGATCTTCAAGTACCTGATTTTCTACTTATAATACTCTTCTTTTTACTGTCAACTCTTCGAAAAAACCATCGAGTTGCACCTGTTCGAAAAACAAACTGTATATACGGATAAATACACGATTCACCCATTTTGAGGGGTCATTTCTGTTTGTTTTTGGTCAATTTCAATTCAAACACTTTTGGTTTAAATAGGGGAGAAAAAGAGAATGATTTTATAGAAATTTATTAATATATCGTGTCATCATCAACATCAACATTATGAATAAACATGAATGAGAAGGTGAAAATGAAATAAAAAACGATGATTTGAGCAAATATTTACAGAAAATTTGGAGGGCGATGAACGAATTGGTGAATAATGCGGGTGAAATTAAAGACTACAATAAAAGAAAACATTGAGAAGTTAACAAGCAAGAAAGGTTTTTTTGGTGAAAAGAATGAGCACATAGAAGAGAAAAAGAAAGAAGAAGTTTAGTATCGGTAGTTATCACGGTCTCTAGCCGGATCGTACGAGTATTGTTCGGCTGGATAGTGAGTCGGCGTCGGTTGTGGTGTTGGAAGCTGAAAGTATGATATAGATTATTTTTAAAGTAAGAAATGATGAGCTTCAAGAGTTTATGAAAGACATCAAAATAATTTTGAATGAACTTTATGATTATCACTCTTTAACCTAATATTTTTTATTATGACTTTTTCGCTGTACAATAAAATGCTTGGGAAAGTTTCCACCTGTTGTGTTCCCCCCAGGTTTTCCTTCAACTTTCATTATTTCTCATTTCCAAGTTCTCAAATGTCTTCCCAGAATGAGGATTCCACAAACTTTCAAAGTGTAAAAAGTAAGCAAACTGGCAAATATTAGAACATGACCTCGTTTTCTTTGAAGAAAACCGGATTGCTCCAAGAAAAGTTTCATGAATCAACAAATAGTATAAACAGAAACGAAACGAGATACTTTGAGTTAATTTTGGAATCATATTCCACGTGGAATTAGGAATAGGTTTTGAGGTGCTCTTCTATTAGGGTTTTCAGTTATTGCATGTTTTGAAATCAGAACTTTTATCTGGATCTTAAAATCGACCCTATTACATCACTTCTTTAAACCGTTCAAAAAGTCATTGCTCAATTGATGTTGTTCATTTCCTGTTAACTGTGTACCCATTTTGACATTCGTCTCTTTTTACAAATAAAAACAAAAAGATACACTCTTTTTCGTTTATAATCTTTTCGTCAAAGAGGAAGTGACTCAGTTGCTCCATCTCAACCAACTCGCCGCCTGTTTGTTCTGAGAAAAAGTTGGCGCGGAAAGGAGAAATTGGATTGCGAATAGGGAAAAAAGTAAGAGTGGAAAAGTTGATTGTTTATCAAAAAGTCTTACTCCAGAGTAGTTGTTCTCCTCATAATGCTCATAGAGTTCACGCTTTTGTTGCTTATCCTTAGAACGGTTGAAGAGCCATACGACAAGCCAAATGACAAAAGCAACGATGACAAGAATACAGAAAATGACAATTAGAGCAACTGCCCATCCGTAACGGTTATGCCTGGAAAAATGAGAGAACTGATGAGAGTCTATCGAATTGTTGGGAACTTTCCCTTATTTCGCGGAAAACAGAAATAGTATAGATAAAAATACATACCAATATCCATTCTTGCAACATCCATCGGCGCAGCATCCGATGTCCTTGTAACATCTTTCGATGACCGTGTTCGCACTGTTTGCAACTCCATAAATGCAGTCGTAGAACGACGGATCGATAGCTAAAAGTTTCATTGTTCAAAGGGTTCATCCCGACTGAATCCAGAACTTACTATTGATTTGTTGTCCAACGAGTCCGCTTCTGACGAAGCTGTCGGCTGCGAGGAAGTTTGATTGGGTGTCAAACTGACGGTTCAGAGCTGGAGCCTGAGTGGCTTGTTCTGAAAAATGGAAGGTATTCTAGAGGATGTTTATTGCCTGATTGAATACCTAATCCTCGAAAAATGTTTTAATTTCGTTATTTAAAAAACAAAAGCTTTTCAAATATCAGAAATGGAGTAGTCTTCCAGAAGATCTCAATTTTTAAATCCATCAAATGGTTACAGGATTGAGAAAATAGGTTTAGAGCTGCTTCTTCTAGTCGACAAAAACTTTTCCAAACTCGAGAAAAAAACAAGCAGAATTGTGAGAACTTTTTAGAATATGAAACTAATAAACTTCGAAATCAAAAAAATAAACATACGGTATCCATCCCATCTGGAATTCGACATGATGAATTGATAAGAACGGAACGTTTGAACACAATTGAATGTATTTGGGACGCGACTCAGAAAAGAATGAAATATGAAAGTGACGGAAACAAGTGGAAATATAGGGAGGCGCCCGGTGACTCCCTTCTCTCGCGCTCGATCCTCCGCCTCTTCTCTACTACAGTACTCTCTGCGATTCCTTCATTTAGTATACTCTCTAATCAGAGCTATAACAAAACTGGCTCATTGTTGACATTTACACGTCTCTTTTTCCTCTTCCGCACCCTTGTGCCGCGCGGCATCCTCACCAAAGACTGAGAGAAAAAGAGAGCTCGTACACGTTTTACATACCTACAGAGGATTACGAGAGTGCTTCAGGCCGTCGGTGACTGACTTGCCAGAAGAGAGCAAATTCATTACGAAATTTTTTAAAGGCAGAGTGTGGGGAAAGTTGTGAAACAAAGGAAAGACGGAAAAAAACTGGATGGGAACATGTTCAAGGTGCACGGGAATGCGCTAATTTTCGAAATATTGGCTAACGTTAATAGAATGGGTAACATGAGAAAAAAGCGCATAGGTTAATCGGTTCATGTGCACTAGTTGAGTTTTGAAAAAAAGTGAAAAGTAGCCCTAGTTGAATTGGTTTAAGGAAAATAAGATGTTGATTTAGATTACTGTACTTACGCATAACAGTAACCGAAGGAAACCACTCGGAATTAATTTTTCGCAGGGATATGCCTTTTTTCATGAACAACATTTATTTATTTCAAATTGTTTTTTGTTGGTATTCTTATTTACCAACAGGACCTCAGCTCTCATTTCTTATATCCGCATCTTCTTCTGCTTCTTCATGTTCCCCTTTTTCTCCTAATTTAAAGGGACAAGCCGAAGAAGGAACGTTGTGTAAAGCTGCTTGTTTCTACATCACCATGACAACCATTTCCTTTTCCTTTTCTCAAATGTCTCCCTTTCTCTCTTCTCTCTTTCATTAGAATGCGCCCATCATCAGCTTCTACTTCTTTATCATCTTCCGCATTAGTGAGTTTGATTGTTTTGAAGTGAAACCTAATCATCCAAATATCGCAGAATTATCTTGAATCCCTCGAGAGAAATGCTAAAGCGTTGCGTGGCAACCAGAATGGCTCCGTTAATAAAAAAGATGAGAGCTCCATCACTTCAACTTCAAAACAAATGTATGTTTTCTTTTGAATTTAGATATTCATTTGATAGAACATTCCATTTTATAATTGAAAGTCACTCAGATTAAAGTGCAACCGGCGAAGCAGAACATATTACTTTTTCTCAAGTAATCAGCTGAACTTTCAGAATCATATTTCTGAGAAAATAAGATTTCTGACGCCACAAACGTCACTTCAGCATCACTTTTCTTTTTTGTTTCAGTTCTTCTGTTGCTCCAGTCAAACGACGAGAATCTATAACAGATATTATCAGTCAAGTGCGAAGAAGATCATCATTATCTCGTACGAATTCTGAAGATTTTGACTTTTTGAAGTAAGGTTTCCTTACTTCCAGACATTCTAGCATATTAATAACACTTTCAGTGAATCCCTAAAGTCTTCAGTCTTCGACGAAAGTGTGTCTAGTGAGGCTGAAAGTGAAGAAAGTCACGAAGAAAAGAGGATTTTGCCATTAGGAACTCCAGGTTTCTTTTTTTTTCTTGTTGCTTTTTTTTAGTTTTCGTTGTAATAATAATGTTTTAGGTCAACAAGTCGGCCGCAAAAGTTTGAAGGATATTCGTGAGCTACGGAATTCAATTGATCAATTTCTTATAAAAACTCCAGAACTCAAAATGTTAAGAACAAAAGCAGATGAGTCAAGGAAATTACAGGTATTTTTTAAAAACTTTCTAGCTCCTAACGTTCTTTTTTTTTCAGCACTTCGAAAGTATCCGAGAAGAAGATGTACCAGAAGATCTTCCCAAAACTCAGCTTCCTTCAAAGAGTCCTTTCAAAAAAGCAATTCAAAGCGGAAGTGAAAGTTCCGATGCGGATTCTATTGTTTTTGATGAAGTATTTGAAGAAGTTCTTCCATCCCCTCCTAGAAAACCTGACCCAATCAGAGTTCCGGATGCTCCAGTTGCTCGAAATGTTTCTCAAAAACCAGTAGAACCACCGAAAAGGAAAGAAAAGAAGAAGGAGAGAACGCCAACGCCAACGTCATCTGATTCATCTTCATCATCTGAATCGACTTCAGAATCTGAGTCATCATCTGAATCAAGCACATCTTCTACCAAAACTTCCATTTCAAAAGCTGCTTCCAAATCACAATATGGATCGGACTTCGACTCAGAAAAGTCATCGTCTTCTTCATCATCTACATCATCATCGTCGGCTTCCACATTATCGAAAGCGTCTTCAGCAAAACCACCAAAACTGAGTAAAAGAAACGATGAAAAATCAAAAAAGTTATCACTTGTTCCGTATGAAGATTTCATCCCTAAAAGACGTTCGTCGTCAGAATCTTCAAAGTCAACTGTTAGGGAAACACAAAGAACTTTAGAAGAATCTATCAAAATGAAAACAATAAAATTGGAAGACAAGAAAAGAATGGAAAACGACAAAATTAATGAGCATAAAGATAATCAGGAGAGAAAAAATCAATCGAAAGAAGTCAAAATTGTCCAGGAAAGAAAGAAACTTCTTCCTTCATCATCCTCATCATTTTCCTCGGTAGTAGGAGAAACAGAAAGAGAATTAGATTATCAAAAACGAAGAGAAAGGAAGTTTAGAAGTCGAAGGCGAAGATCTGAAGGTAATCGATAGATTCTAGGATACTCTTTCTGATTTTATTATTACAGAGCCTCATACATGTCAAGAAAATATTCATAACATGATTGAATCAGTAATTGATACTCATGTCAAAATGTTAGATGAATTCAATCAAATGGAATATGCCGCTGTCTGCCAATGGACCAACGTTATTCGTACCTTCGAGCATCATGATGGTCCGACTTCTCAACGTCTTCGAGAAATTGTAGCAAATCGTTTGAATAGAAAATATTGAATCTTTTTGAGCTTTTGGTTGTGAATAAAATGCTTTTGATTGAACGAAAACAATTGAAGATCTTATTTACGTGAGTACTGTGCCATCCCTATAAAAAAAGCATTTCGGGAAGAATCAATTCAACGGAAGGATATAAATTTCTTCATCATTTCCCAATCTTTTCGATTGATACTATTTTCACGACATCATCATTTGTGAATCAACATGGATCCTCAGGTGATCCCAGCAAAGAAACCTGGTAAAGAGAAGCAACCGACGACTGCAAAGAGTAACACAGTTTCCACGATAACGGTACCGACGAAAAAATCAAACTCGAAGCAACAAAAACCAAAACTGAAAGTAAAAACTCCGGATGGAACACTGAAAACAACTCAAGAATCAAGTAAAACGGTAACTTTTGAAGACAAAAAACCAAATGTTGAATCATCGAATGCTCGTTCGCCGCGTGGAAAACTTCCATCGTCGGATATGATTGAGAGACCTTCTTCGAGACAAGAAATGGTTGAAATGATCAAAATGGGGAAAAAGAAAGAGAAGGTTAAGAAGAAGAGTTACGCAACAAAAACGGAAGAGAAGCTGGCTGTTCTTGGTCCAGATATACCAGCGGAAATGATGTTACCACTTGAATATCCTTTTATAACCGACAGAAAATGTGTATGTTTAGAGTTCCAGTAACTGCGGTTTCGTGCTGACCTTTTCTCTTTTTAGGTCACATTCATTGGCAGGATTGGTGATGAGGCGGTGGTCACTAGCTTCCTTATAACCAACATCACAAAGTTTCCGTACATGTTCAAAGTGAAATCATCGAATAACAATCTTTTCAAAATAAAACCAAGTGTTGGATTTGTTGACGCAATGAGTGAGATTGATATTCAGGTTTGCTAAAAATCGTTCCGAAAATTAAAAAGAAAGGGTTTGCAGATAACATATGTAGGTTCAAATATTCCAAGGCCAAACCAAGAATGGTTTTCAATTCATTCAATGATGCCAGATCCTGTTTGTTTGGTAAGATGAAAATATATTAAAATATAATACAAGTGCTTTCAGAACATCAACAAAACCTTCAAAGCTAGGCCGAGTCTTGAGGGCAGAACTAAAATTTCAGCTGATTTCGCTTATGTGAGTTTCGAGTCTATGAAATCACTTAATGATTTTTTGAGTATTTCAGAATGAAGATGCCAATTACTTGATGGGTAACCAATCTCAGGAAACCTACGCTAGAAACGAAAGATATACAACCATGTGGGCGAGCAAAGCAGGTAGAATTAGAAGACAAGAAGAGAGGAAGTTGAGAATGGAAAAAGGATACATTTCAAAGTCACCAACAAGAATCCACCAAAACAAGAGGGAAAGAGGAAAGAAACATTTTGATGAGAAAATCAAAGTTCTCAAAGAAATGAAGGATTCGGAATGGGAAGGTGTGAAGCCAGTTACCAAGTTTAAATGGAATGCAGCGGAGGAGAAAAAAGAGGAAGATAAGGAATCTGAAAGACGACGAAGAGCTTATGCGGCAAAAAGAAGGAGAGAGGAGCAAGAAGAAAAGGAGAAAGAAAAGAAAGAAAAGGAAGAAAATGAGAAAATGAAGAAGGAAAAAGAAGCAAGAATGAAAGAAAAAAAGAAGGAAGAGAAAAAGAAAGATGAGAAGGAAGCAGCGAAAAAAGACGATGAAAAGAACCAGGAAAAAGAAACGAAAGAGGAAAAAAGTGAGAAAAAGGATGATCAAGAAAAGGAAAAGCAAGAAAGAAAGAGTGAAAAGGAGGATGGCCAAGAAAAAGCGAAAAAAGAAGAAAAGGATGATAAGCAGGATGACAATGAGAAGAAGGATGCAACGAATGATGAAAAGAGAATGGAGGAAAAAGAAGAGAAGGTGGACAAGAAAGAAGAGCAAGAACTAGAAAAGAAAGAGAAAAATGTGGGAAATGTTAATGAAACTGAATAGTCGAAATTCGTGAATTTTATTGGACTTATATAATCAGGAATGAATTATGATGTTTCCTCTTTTCTACAGCTACATAATTGTGTATTCGAACACGAAAGCAATCACAAAATTCTTTCAACAGGAAACGTATCAAATAAAATATAATTAATTACATCTTTTCACTCGTAATTGGTCATGTGATCAGTTTGCTAAAGATAGCCATTTTTGTTTCCGATGAATGCGAATTGCCAAATATTTTCATTTCTATCCTTTATGTGATTCTTGCTTATCCTGTTCATAACGGTTCTTGTTAGATTAAATTGCACGGTGATTTTCTCACTACCACTTTTGCAAAAATTCGGCCAAGACGGCCACGGCCATGGCAGAATTTTTAACACTGAAAATTTCGTTTTTCAACTTTGACCACGTTTTTCTCGAAAACGGCACCAACGATTTCTTATCGCCTGCAGCAATTTTTAGATAATTGTCCCAAAAATATGTGGTTAAAAAATTGTAACTCAAAGCGTGTACCTTCATACCTAAATCGTGTACCTAAAAGCATGACCTAAGTTTTCATGGTGCTCGGCCCGGGGTCGTCATCATATTTTGAACTGAAAAAGTGGCGGCCGTGGAAGAAGGAGAGCTCGAGCGAAATTTGTTTAGTTAGGCTTCCACTAAGCGCGCTCGTGGTGAGTGTTGCCAGCCAATCAGGAGCTTTCCTATGGTACCCTATGGCCGAACTTGTCTCGTTTTGCCTACAACGCAAGTGGTAGCGAAAAAATCACCGTGAATTGGAGTAGGAGAAGCTCGACATGTTAGATTTTCTAATGCCTGCGTCTTCCTGTGTTTGTGTGATGAGCACGACTCTCTCATTCAGCCACTATGGGGCGCATTTACTGCAAGCTGAGACAAAATTTTCTTTTCTGAACTTTGCGCTTTTCTGATTGTTTATGTTCAAATTCTGATGTTTGAAACGGTATACTACAGATGAAAACTTTTTTTTAGGAGTTATCAATAAAATGACAATCAGCACCCCTAGCACGCCGTCTGTTCAACAGAAATGTGTGACCCCCGCTGGACCACAGCGAACGAATCGTTTCATAAGCCATAATCAGGTAAGTCTAACTTCTACGTGTCTTTTTAAACTCAAATTCATTCACGCAGAATGAATCGGAAGCTTTATCTACGAGTCCTCCTAGATCGGTCACTTTCCCAATTGCGGCTACACCAATTCGCCCGGCGACTCGTGTTCCGGTGAGCATAAAATTTAATATGTAAATTACCCATACTGCAGAGCACTATGATTTGAAACCTGATTTTCTCGTTTTCAGCTTCGTCCAATCTCTACTCATCGCAGCGGTGGGCCACCATCCGCAAAACGTCTACAAATCCATAGTTCTGATCCCGAAAATTTTGACGATAGATTTGAGATGGTTCATCGAGGATTTCCAACTAAAAACATTATTCGTCCTGCACAACTTACGAATACTTCGAGATTTCTGGCGGGATTCATCAAAACAACGGAAACGCTCTCAGTCTTCTACGAGTCAGAACCAATGGAAATCGAAGTTTCGTTTGGTGATTCGGGCAAGAAATTGTGTTTCAACGGTTTGTTTTAATTGAAGTCTTTTGTAAAGTAAAGTTTGATTTTACGATTGCGTTTAGATTCAATGGAGGTGGATGCCCAAGACGAAGACGACATCATGGAAGTCGATATAACTGATATGGAGATGATAATGGATAATGCCCCTATGCGCTAGGCCTCTCTCCTTCTACCCCCGTCACGTCACCCATGTACTCTAAGTGGTTCAAAGCCACGTTAATATGTTTCCAGCTAATCATTTGTAATTAGAAGACTCATTTCATGATGTATACAAGTTCCCATTCCTAACTGCTGCAAATAGTTTCTCATTTCCTTGTTAAAAACATTGTGCTTTTCCCTAACAATCCTTCCATCTAAAATTTCCCAGTTTTCAACGATCTCTTTCTGTGTCCCCTCTATTCACGTTCTCATTCTTACTTTTTGTTCTTCATTTGTACTTGTACAAAATAAAAATGCATTACTGAGATTTTTCGTTGTCATAATGATTATGGGGTCTGCAAGGTGTCTCATGATTTCTTTATTAGACTTTCAAGCGTTTTTCTCGTTTCTACAGTTCAGCCTCGAAAGAACGTGTTCCATTGTCATCTTGCAACAACTTTCGAATATAAAAGATAAGGATTACGGTGGCAAATGTACTTTGCAGTTTCAAATTATCTTTTGCCTTTTCACTTATATTTCTTCTTTTTTCTCAAGTGGAAATGCTCGGAGAGACAATTTGAAGTTTTTACGGTTGTGTACCATTCGCCTTTTCCTGTTTATCATTTGATTATTTCGGAACAAGTTTCCATGAATAGTGATTATCATTTTATTTTTGAAGACGGAATGAGTTCAAAAAACGTTGATCGTTGGTTGAGTGAGAAAGTAATTTGGATGTCGACATTTAGGTCACAAAGGTTTTCATTCTATCAAAACATGCAATCTTCCAACAGAAAGTGTTCTTTTCAAGGTTTCCGCCCATGAAAACCTCACTTTGGTTTCCCCTTCCGATTAGTGTAAAGATATGAAATGAAGATTCGGAGTAATTTCAAAGAAAATTATGACCGACAATATAAGTGTCTAGAGCATACATACGGGAGCGTAAAGAGTGCAATAACATTAGGGGTGCAAATTTAGGATTGTCTCATCAGATTTGGTATTTATTACAAACGGTGACTACAAACTATGAGATGGCATAAAAACCTCATAAAATATCATCTTTCATTCTCAAATTTTCTTATCAAAGAAAACATACAATTTTCATTTGGATATCCCTAAAAACTGAGAATATCCCAGCTACCCATAAATCCATCTGCTCTATTATTTCCCTCTAAATTTTCTCTCAGATATCTACATCCATTCCTTCGTTTTCTTCCACTAATCGCCATTGCCACCCATACGAGTTGACCTCGACCGAGAATACGAATTGAGATAGAAAAACGGCGAACGAAAAAAAAAGTGGGATATAGAGAGAAAAAGAAGGAAATTTGAGCGAAGAGAGGCGCCCGGCCCGGCGACCCCGACTCTCAAGGTTACTACCATTCCACCTTCCCTATTTTCTATCCCGACGATCATCGTCACCGACTTTTTTACTCCGGCCCTTTACGTATGTCATGTCTCCATACTACCACGAATTCTCTACATTCTCATTTTCAAATCGAACAATAAATCCAACCAACGTATTAGTATGAGATACATTTATCTACAGTAATCCTCACTTCTATATTGAGCCTTTTGGTATTAGTAAGTATAAAGTGATATCAATGATATTTATATTTGGTACATTAAATCAGAAGACGTCAAAAGTGATGTTGCTTATAGTTCTCCATATTTTCAGTTTCAAACTGGATAAGTATACCTCTCGTTTAAGATTATTGAAACAGAAGCTCTTCCAGTTCAATCCTTTAGGATAAGCAAATGAAGAAGGAACACTCTAAACGAATTGAAAAAGTTGCTCTTCAGTTCTGCAATACTATGTGATCTTAAACATGATAATTGGCTGACTTCAATTATCAGAATACTTGCAACCTTTCTGAAGTAAGCATAGCCCAAAAACGATTAGATCATTCGACGTTACTGTACTTCCCAGTTGACAATTACAACTATGAAGTAGGTCAACCTCACATTTCCAAAAAATGACATTATAATTGAGATTGTTGACATATTTCTATAGGTCATCGTCATCATGCTCATCAATCAAAATGGTTCCGATTCCTCCAGCTCCTCCCCATTCCTAGAATTTGTTTCCGTCTCTTCAACTCAAAATCAATCTTATTGTCCCAACAGTCTCCTTGCCAACTGCCCTATTCCATTTTTCATGAGGGGTCTGTTTCAATTCCTTTGTGTGTGCCCACTTGTGTCCTCCTGGGAGTAAATTCAAATTCAAATCCTCATTTTTTCGCCATTTCTTTGCGTCTCTTCATCTGGAGCTTCTCTATCCGTTCGTTCCGCCTCTAAACAAATGATCGCACTAGTTATCCTATATGTCCCCTTGAGGGAACGTACTCTCTTTTTGACTCTTTCCCTCTCTCAATGACAGAGTACGTTAAATGAAGAGAAAGCAGAAAACCATCTGGCTCTCGCACTTTTTATTCTATTTATAATCTTTATTGTATATGAACGGACGCTCTCAATTTCTCTCCCGTCTTCCTCTTCCTCTTGTGTACGGGACGAGAGAGAAGTGTCCTCGGTACTCTACAGTTGAAAAGAGATAGGAGAGAGAGAGAGAGAGAGAGACAGAGAAAGTAAGGAAAAAAGGGATGGATTGTAGGTCAAGGGAGGTCATTGTTGGTTTACTAGTAGGCACCCAACTGCCCCCGTGTTTCCGATCTTTTCTCCCTTTTTTTCAGAGTTTAAATGAGTCATATAATCACCTATATCTCTTATAGTAGACTCCATTTATAGGTGATAATCACCTGGGCTCTCCATTCAGAATGACCAAATGAATGGTGCCAGGTAATTGCTTTTTGTTGACGAATGTTGCGAAACGAAGCTCCGCCCACTCTTTTGTGTGGATATTTTACTAAGAGCTTGGCGTCCAAATTATTCGAACCTTTCAATTTAAAATTCAAAAAAAAAGTTGAACCATTAACATTTTCATTTCTTATCAGGGAAGTGTCAGCAGGTGCTGGTCACTTTTCTTTTCAAAATGTTCTCTCTTTTTGACTGATAGGAAACCTTCATTTGTCTGTTCGAACCGTTCGTCAGAGCACCCGCCCGTTTCATTTCCTGACTCAAATCTTTTTGTAAATAGTTCTCTTCTTCTTTTTCCTCAATTGCTCTCTTTTCCACACATGCGAACGGTGTCAACTGGTACATTCAGCTGTTCGCCGCGTGGTTTTTTTTGGTCGAAAGATGCACAACTTCGGAAAATGTGTGATATTAACAATCTGGCTGGACCAAAAGTTGACATCACATTTACTTCAAATATCAATTTAGTCTCGATTAGAAAACAATCAGTGGCGAGAAAAATTTTATTTTGAGCCATTTTCCCGGAGTTGTGATTAGTGTTAGTGGTAAACAAGTAGAGCTCGACCTAGTATTGCAAGAGACCACTTGGGTAAGAAGATAGGCGGGGTTTAAGAGCTGGTGTCATTCTCATAGTTTCACGATTTTTGATGTTAAAAATATGAGCTCAGTGAAGTTAGACTAAAGAAACTTTCAGAATACAGCTCATTATTCTTGAGGCTTACTGTATTTGTCTCATTCAGACTGAAAGATCAACTTTCCATTTCTCTTACCAAACAATCCAAAAGTTTTCCAAACCTTTTTCTTTGTCCCCCTCTCTTTTCCTAAACAAATCCACAGTTTCCCTGAGTCTCTCCACTCCGTTCGCGAAGGTCTGATACCATGTTTGCTCATACGCAAGGTGGCATTCGTTTCCTCTTTTCCCACTTTTTCTTCTTCTTCCATTCCCTTGCTTCCTCCGCTGCCGCGCGCTCAACGCAGAGGGAAAGAAGGAGGGAAACATAAAAAATAGAAGAGAAGTGAGCGCTCTTTTTCTCCCTTTTTCAATTCGTCCCACTCGGAGACGCAGACACGTTGGCGTGGCTAGCGGTGCCAGGCTGGACCCCGGCCGGGTGCCGACCCCCCACCTAACACCCTCTCTACACTCTCTTCACTTTCATCACTATTTCCCGATGTTCTCTCGTTTCTCGGGCCTTTCCGACGAGAAAAGACAGACGAGGAGCGAGGCCTCAACAGACACAGACTGAGCGTTTTTTTTGCTGACGCTGCAGCATCCGTGGAGGCCATCTTGCTCCGCGTGTGTGTCTACTACCCTCCTAACCTACTTTTTAACTTTTTGGCCTAAATCCGTCTAGAATCTGGAAGAAATCCTAAATTTTGAATCCTTACAGAAACCCAAAATACCAAAGATTTGAAGAGTGTGGAAACGAGCAACGTCGGAAGAGCTTCACACACTTCAACCATGTCGAACTCAAACCTCATGAAGGGTAAGCCATTTCTCATTTTGATCTCTTATTTGTTTCTTTAAGTTTCCGTTGATCTGGAAATCCGAATTAGACGTCTAGATCTATGTCTAATCTAGGATAAGCTGACTTACGGGTCTAGACTCTTGATTACATAATACAAGATTTCATTCTTCCTGCAAGCTCGTTGATCATTCTGATGTATATTTTAGCAACTGCCTTGTTCTTGGTGAATTTCCTCTCTTGTCTAGTATTCAGACCCACATGTTCGTCTTCATGAATTCAACGAAAAAGAATGTAAACTTACTGAAATGCATTCCCTTTCTCTGAACTCTGGCTTAAAAGTAGTAATTTGTAAATATTCATACCAATCATGTTCTTACCTATGAAATTTGTGTTCCTGAACACTTTCTCACTCTTCACTATTGAAAAAAAAAACTCATCAGTTTTGATAAATAAACAAGAGAATGGTTTAGTCAGCAAAACGATTTTTTGCTATTGCGAAACCAAAAAACTACAGTAAGACACTATCATCATATCAAGTTATTTTATTAAGCCACTATAAATTTTGCTTCAAAAGGTCATCTGGGTTACGGTATCTCTTCCGATTTGTTCATTGCTTCTCTTCATTTCTGTCTAGATAACTTGTACTTCATGGCCACCCATCTTGATCTATAAAACCATCGTGTCTAGGTCATCTAACACTCACAAGAACTTGCCATTTCATGTCCACCAAGCCATCAGAAAATGACCATTCTCTCTTCTGCTGATTCCTATCTTCTTGCCTCAATCATAGTCTCTGCGTCTCTTCGTCTTATATACTCTTTTGCCTCCTATCTACTTACACTCTCTTAAAAAGTGCATCTTCTCTTTTCACGCTCTTCCTTCTCACCAATTCCTTCATTTTTCGGCACTTTTCTCGTTTTTTGAATTCTCTCTTCCTTGTTTATATTCTCAATTCATAAGCTTAGTTCTTTCTAGCCCATCCATATAGTTAATTAGAAGATAGAATGGTTCTGTAATGGAGTTTATCAAAAGACCAACATGTCAATTATATTCTTATCAAGTATTTTTGCAGGCGAGTTTGACCTATCGAACACTGACCACTTCAGTTTAATGCAATACCTGGAAGAAGGTGCTTATGACACTACTGAAGACGATGGTTCATTGGTGTCACCAACATCTTCAGCTGGAAGTATGCATCCGAATCAAGGAATACAACAACAGATGCAACGCCCGAATCCAAATTTCCCGGTAAGTTGTTATAAATCTTTCAAAAAGTGAACAAATGTTCTCATCTTGTTACGTAATTGACTAATTGATGAATGGATTGAAAAGAGAAGGAAGAGATTGTCAGCAATAAGAAAGCCTTGAGAATTGAATAAAGATGAAGATGAAAAAGAAGAAAAAAGACAAAGAAGAGATAACCTTGAGGATGAAGATTTTCACTTTTATAATGTCTAGTAGTTCGGTCTTTCTTTGCACAAACTGATTCGAATTAGAGATCTTCTTGAGATATTTAGTAGTTTTGATTCAGTTTTTCCATGACAAGTCAATATACAACTGTACTGAAATAAATCCAACATACAATACGGACTTCTATTTACAGAACCGCCGTCTTCCGGATTCTCCACCAATGACGGATCTCTGTGGAAATGCATCATCAACATCTTCATCATCTCATCACTCGGATCCAATGTTCTCACCAAATGAATTCAACGGCTATACTGGTTCTAATAACAATAATAATAATCAATCAATGATTCTCGGTGTTCATGATCTCCAAAATCAACCACAACAATGCGGAAATCCAATGATGTCTCCTCATATCCTCCAACAACAACAACAGCAACAACAACAACAAAGACAAAATCAACAGAATCCACAAAACTTCTGGAATCCGGCAGCCGCTCAACAAAACCCATTGGCTCTTTTCAATATGCTTAACGACGGTGGAATGCCAAGCCCAAATCTTGATATGCCGAGAAAAAGAAGTCGTATGGATACGGAGACACCAAGAACTGGAACTTTTGCTGGAATTGATGGATTCCCTGATGAGAATTATAGTCAACAACAAGCAATTCGCTTCTCAAAGTTTCAAGAAGAACTTTGGAATCCACTTCATGATATCAACGGACAAATTCTTCAACAACTCCAAGTCCATGTTGTCGCTGATAAGGGATTCAATTACAGTAATACGGATAATTGTTTCGTTAATCAAAAGAAGAATCACTTTCAAGTGTCTGTCAACGTTGAAGCTTCTGATGTCATGCCACCAAAATATGTCCGCTACAACGATCGACTTGTTCCAATTCGTGACTTCAAGCTTTCCTTCAGTGGAGTTAAAGCTGAAATGACATCATCGGAAATCGTGATCCGTCAATCTCGTGCTGATCGTAAACCACATCCACATACTCCAGTTCTCTTTGAGATTCAAGAACGACGAATGACCAAGGTCTGTGTGCCGCGTCTTCACTTCTCCGAGACAACACTCAACAATCAACGAAAGAACTTCCGTCCAAATCCCGAACAGAAATACTTTTTGTTGGTTGTTCGACTATTTGCCAGTATTGATGACGAGAACACTGTTCTAATCCAATCATACGCTTCTGATAAAGTCATTGTCAGAGCTACAAATCCAGGAAGCTTTGATCCTCCAGATTCGGATGTCGCTTGGCAAAGAAATGGAGGAACTCTTCATACTCCAGGAACAGTTGCAATTGGAATGGAACGACCAATTGATGGTGCTCGTTTGACAGTTGCTGGTGATATTTATTCAAGTGGACGAGTCATTCATCCATCTGATATTCGTCTGAAAGAAGGAATCTCAGAAAAGGAAACTGCTGAAGCTATTGAAAATTTGTTGAAACTTCGTGTTGTTGACTACCGTTACAAGAATGAAGTAGCTGATGTTTGGGGTCTTGATGAGCAACAACGTCAACGAACTGGATTGATTGCACAAGAACTTCAAGCTGTGCTTCCAGATGCCGTTCGTGATATTGGAGATTATTTGACGATTGATGAAGGACGTGTTTTCTATGAAACAGTTATGGCAACTCAACAATTATGCAGAATGACTGGAAACTTGGAAAACAAGATTGACGAGAAAGTTGCTGAGATCAGCAAAAGACTCTCGGAATATGCTCTCCGAAAGAAGCTCGCCAGTTCAATGGCATCAAATCTAAATGGAGACAATAAGAGCCTTTCTTATTCACGATGCTCTTTGACGTCTACAGCCACCAATGCCACGACACAACCACTCAAAAAGAAGAGCAGCAAGAAGGAGAAAGTCATTAAACAAGCACAATCATGTGGAAGCAGATTGAGCCAAGGAACTGTTGTTACATTGGTTTCCATTATGGCAGCTTGTCTTTTGGCCATGTCAGCTCTCTACATTCTTGATTGGCATAACAGAAATTACGGATATCATCATAACCCAGACACTACTTCTACACCAACAAAATGGGAACCAGCAAATCTCGTTGTTCCTTGTGAGTATTCAATTCGTTTCGTGAAAGATTTCGTTCCTGTTTTGTAGAGTTCTAGATATTTCAATTTACTCTCTGAAACACTGATTTCATCCCATCCAGAAAACTCTCATAAACAGACAAAACGGTGCTATATTCCTAATTCTTTAGCAGACTTCACTCAACCTGACGCCCCCGTGTTACTCGAGAAATGCTTCAATCCATCATGTAAAACGTATTGTTGTACGGATGCACCCCCTGCTGTTAAAGATACTGGAGCCATTGCAACACATGTAAGCATTCAATCGACTATGATTATAGTTTAATTATTCGATTTCAGGGCCTTCAAAGTGGTGCAGAAGCTTCCTCGGATCAAACAGTTAACAAAACAAATGGTATTGCAAGAGCTCCAGTCTTAGATCATGTTTCTTTTGGAACTGGAGTTGAAATCAGAATTCCTATATTGAATGTAACTCTTGATCAACGTTATTGTATTGAGAGAAGTTGCAACAAACGAAAAGGAATTTTCAATATTTATGTTCCGGTTTCCAAGTACATGCCAGATGTTAACCTTGAAGTTGAGATTAAGTAAGTTTTTGGTTACAATTAACTGACACTTATCTCGTCATTTCAGCATTCCAATCTCGAAAGTCATCAGTAATTGCGGAGCTCTTCCATCCACAGAATTCCTTCATAAAGTTTGTCCATTCAGTAGGCGTCAACAAAGTGAATCACCGGTACCAACTTCAATGAGAGTAAGTTCAAAGGCTATAATAAAACAATTTAAACTCAATATTTTCAGCTTTTCGACAATATTTTCGAATTATCTATGGGTTCCTACATTCAATCTGCCTACCGTTTCCGTGTCGGTTACTCCACTGAAAATTGCTTCAGTGAGGAGTCAAATGGGTTGTATGAGGAATACAATTTGATCTTCTATCGCACCTGTAAGTTCTTAAATTTCAAAAGATAAAATTGAATCTGTAAATAAAATGATTTCAGGCACTCTATCATCTTCATAAAATTTACCACTTTTGCGCCAGTGGCAGTTGCAATTCAATCATTTTTTCCTTCATTGAGTTCATTGAATCCCATCGTTTCCCATCAAGTCTTTTCTTTTTTTTCCATTCTTCCAAACAAACAAACTTTCTTGTTTTCTAATTTTATTTTCATAATCTCATTCACTTTCAGCATTTTATATGAATTCACCTTCTTGTATTCCTTACCCGGTTATTTCGTGTATACTCCTTCTTTCCCATCGCCAAACACTTTTCAATCCCCGTTTCATTTTTTCTTTTTCTTTAAATTTTTTTTTCGAAAGTTTCATTGTATTTATTTTCATTTTTATACCTCATTCAACAACAATACTGTTCTCTTTTCTCATGGATTCCAAACAAATTTCCCCGTTTCAAAATTCTCTCGCCAATATGTAAAAATGTTGAGTAATCAGGACAATTCAAGCATACAAAATCTATGTCGAATCCCCTTTCTTTCTGCTGGAAACCCTTCTTTTTTTTTCGAAATTATGTACTTTTTTCTCTTTGTGTATCCATTTAGATCACAACTCCCGAACCCACAAAGACCTCCCTTTTTCCCCTATTAAATACAATCCCGAATGATATCGATAGGTACATTTTTCATGTTTATACTGCAACTTTCAATTTGAATTTAGATTTGAATATTGTCATTATTCTCTTCTTAAATTCATTTTGACATTTCTTATTATTTATTTCATGTTTGTTGAACAGAACTGGAAACTCTCTTCCATCACTATCCCTCTCCCCGTAAATCCTTCTTCAAAATGTCATTTCTTGTCTCTCAAAAAAAAAAAACTAAATGAACTGATTTGAAATTTTTATTATTTTAAAGAGCATTGAATAAACTGAACAAATAACATATGAGACTCCGAACGATTTGAATACAAATGGATTTATATCGAGATCCAATAAGAAACGAGATGTAAAATAATTTCAGAGTTCAAAGAGATTGTTTCCAGACGTCCTGTGAATCCTAGAACGAATCAGAAAAAATGCAGTTAACCAGCCCATGTTCTTGTTATCACCGACATGAAGATCAATCTGACTTCGATTAATTCAATTAAAGGGAACAAAGCACAATAATTGTCCATATGACACTAATGTTCTAAACTATACTCAATCTACCATTCACTTCTGTTTTCGTTTCTCAAAGAAATAAAATCCGACGATATCGTTCTAATTCTTCATTTGGGCAATGTGTTTCAATCTCTGCCCTTGCTACTTCTAATTTTCAGCCAAGTCACAATGACAATCTATCGATAGTGTAATGTACTTCAAAATTAAAATCAATCAAATTAAAATGAAACGATGACCCTCTTTCACATCTTTTCGATGTCCCTTCTCTTCCGAAAAACAATTTCATTTACAGATTCTTTTTGTTAACATTTTTGTCTGAAATCATTGTTTTCAATAACGTTCTCTGCAAAATTTTTGCTTCGAGTTAAAAAAAACTATTATTTAAACTTTTTTTCTCAAAATATTGAAACATCTGATAAACTAGAATTGTAAATAACTGTAATTTGTCTAATGCGGAAGTATCGGAGACAGTTGTCTCATTTGACATAATACAATTCTTCATGAATTTTATTTTCAGTCTACTCGTGTCTGTTTTCAATCAAAATTCCATCAATCTTCTTATATATTTCTCAATTTTCTAAAGTTGAGTAATCTCAATTTCATCAACATTTTCTGAGTGCTCAGTTCAATATGTCAGGTGAGTTGTTTTTTAATTCCAAAAGTTGGTTAATTATACTTTTTTCGACAGAGTAAGGCATTGAATTTTATGCCCTGTGTTATTTTATTCAATTTCAGAAGAAATCGTATCTACGTTTACTGATAAAATGAAGAAGATGTCAATATCCCCAGTCGCAGATGTTCGACCTGATGTTGAAGAAGCAATGGAAATAAAAGAAGAAGAAGAAGCAGATAAAATAGCAGAAGAGCATTCAAGTAGAGTTCCAAAGATTGTACTTGTCATCACAATTCCTTATATAATAATCTTTCCATTATTCGCCAAAAATCTTCATGATTGGTATACAACATCTCTTCTTTGTCTTTTGATATGTTATACTCTTGATTTAGTTGCCATTGGAATTAGATTCTATGATTTCCTGAGACCATTATCCTCTGTTGAAGCTGCTTCTCTCACAGCAATGCTCTTATTTTATGCCAAATATGTTTGTTTGAAATACAATTCCCTTGTTTCATTTCTATTATTTTTAATGTTCTTTTTACTTGTATTACCTGCTTATTATCGATGTTTCTTACTATTAAAACTGAAAACGTCACACAAGAAAATGTTCAAAGCAATGGTAGAAGATGACTTATAATGTATTCCCAATTGGAAATGAATAAATTATTTGATTTCACATTCAACAAAGTTTTTATTCACATTAATAGTAAAAAAACAAAGGTTTAGACTTTGTTCGGAATTCCAACGTAGTCTGGGAGCACAATTTCGTAGTGGCAGAGCAGATAATACATATGGATTTGACGTCCCAAGGTGCTGCGATAGATTCCGATGACAATTAGGACCAATATATACCACATATGAATGGGCACATAGACACCAGTCAACGATATTTGTAGAGTGAGAGCGCCCATGTATGCGAAGCAGAACATCCAGGCAAAAGCTTCGAGAAGATTGAAAATGGAAAGAGCTCGTTCCTTTCGATAAAGAGCAGTGAAAAATGTGCATGCAATGAAGGCAGTCATTAGGATGGTCATATTTTTGAAGCGTTCATCTTCGGTTTTCATGATTGGGATGACGAGAATCGTGAGAAGAACCGAGAGAACGCCATGAACATCGATAGCAGTGAAAGTGCCGAAAAGAGCACGAGGAGCTGGGAACGAGGACCCGGAAATTCTTCGAGAGACTGAAAATGCAAAGTTAACGTTTTGAGAAAACTTGTACTGAAAAGAATCCCCAGAAAACTTTAGGAAACTTAAGATACCATAGGTTAGCTTCTTATCATTTTGATAAACTCACTAGTTGGAATCAGAACAGGAGAGCTGGCAGCTTCTGAGTCTTGTTCAGAACTTGGAAGAAATGTCATTTTTTCAGCAAGCGACCAGCCAACAAAACGGAATGGGACGCAACTGAATGATCGCGTTCTCCTCTCGATTCCTTTTTTTTTTGGGAGTCGACACGAAACAGTTCCAAACCAAAAAATAGGAGAGAAAGCAGAGATAAAAACAAAGAAAAAAACAAAAAATACAGTGAAGAGGGACGATAGTTTTCTTTTTCTGGGAATATAAAAGCGACTTGTGATATGATCGACGGACAAAAAGGATGGAATAGATGTTTTTCAACGAAACCGAAACAAGAAAAAGAAAGTAAGAAAAGGGGCTATTTTGACAGGTCATAAACGAAAGGTGATTGATATTTGATGGAATTGGTTTTAGGATGTTGATGTTTTGAACTGATAAGTAACTCTCCTACTGAATACTTTGGATTCAAAAGAAAGATGATGCAATCAGAAAGTGTTGAGAGATTAGGAGAAGTACTCATGTTGTTCCATGACTGGGAAATACTGAGATTCATCAGAATTGACGATTCTGTAAGCGCTTTGATCTGAAAGATTTTCAAAATTAGGCCTTTGTGAAGCTTCCCATATCAGATCCGTCACAATTAGTGATAGGACTATCGAGCTCCATTTGAGCTTCATCCTCATTTTGTTTTACTTGATTTCTTGACGAGTTCACTAAAGTTCCGCAATAACAAACGACAAATGGATAATAAAACTCTCATTAAACCTACAACGAATCTTTCGCCTATGATGCCATATAATGTATTTCAACTAAAATTAAAGGTAAACATGTAGATTAACACCTCTTTTGCTCATTTGACATTCCCGAATTTCGAAATTTTCATAAAATTTAATGCGACTTTTCACCAAAAGTTTATCAGTTCATGAGGGAAATTGTGGAATGTTTAGTGGTAAAATAATAAAAAGAATCTTTAATCGCCTGGGCGTCACTACTTCCTGACCAATGGTATTGTGTGTACATCTTTCTTCGAAATGATAAGAACAAATTTGAAGGAATAGCTACAAAAAGAGGTTAAAAGAGCCGTTATCAGTGAATTCGTACATCTTCAAAATGTCACTTCACTCGATTTTGCTTTGTTTTTTGATTTCAGCAATTTGTAAGTGGGCTTTGAGGTTTTTGAGAAATACTTCGGATATTTTAGTGTGCTATGGATTACCCATCAGTCAATCATCAAGTTGTGCTGACTCGTATGTGGATAGAGTGTGTGGAGAAGATCAAACTAAACTCTGGTTGGATATTGTTTGTATTGTGGATAATTCAGAAGGAATGACAAATGCAGGCCTCGCCTCTGTGAGTATTAAATGAAATAGGGATCTCATTGAGATAACTTTTATTATGAGACGGAGAAATCGGAATAAGTTTTGTATTTGAACCGGATTCCTTACTCCACTATCCTGTTTTTCTCATTTCCGGAAGTCCTTCTCTTCTATGCAAAGAGTTTTCTATGAAACGTCCATAAACCTCCCGCGAGTGTAATTTCTTATCAACAAGAATTGTTTATGAAGTGAAAAGATACTTAGATATCAATGGAATTTTGAATAAGCAACACTACAAAATTTCAGGTTGCTGCACAAATTTCCTCTCTTTTCGTCGACGGGCAACAATTAGGAATTCAAGCAGATAATCCAAGGACAACACGTGTTGGAATTGTTACTTATAATCAAGTTGCAACTGTTGTCGCTGGATTGAATAATTTCACTTCAATTGATGATTTAACAACAACAGTTTATACAGCATTGAACAAGGTTGCACCTGTGAAAGATTCGTATTTGCATACTGGATTGGAGGCCGCAAATGATTTGTTTGAAAGAGAGAGTTTCAATACTGATAGATCTCATTATCAGAAATTGGTCATCGTTTATGCTTCAGAATACAAGTAAGATCACAGAAACTGAATGATATCAAACCGTATCAATAAATCATTTCAGAGGAACTGGTCCACAAGATCCACTTCCATTGGCTATTCGAATGCAACAAACTATTTCAATTGCAACTGTCGCATACAGTCAAGATAACGGCAATGGACTTCTTCTTGAACTTGCAAAGATTGCTACTCCTGGATATAACTTTACAAATCAAAATGGGCAGAATACAGTATTAGAATTGAGAACAACAATGGTGCAAGTCAATTGTTATTGTCCTAATGGATGGTTCCAAATGCGTCAAAGTTATTCAAATGAAAATTCATTCAAGTATGGAGTATGCCTTCTTCCAGTAACACTGCAAGCAACGTGGCTTGCATCTAAACTTTCGTGTAGAAATCATTGGAATGGAGGGTATTTGTTGAATGAATATACTCAGACAAAACATGACTATGTTCTTCGTAAGTGAAAAAAATCAAAATCAGAAAGATCATAATAAAACTTCAGAGATGGTAAGCAATATCAGTGCTTTCCAACAGCCATACACATACTTCAATGGTCTCTCATATGTAAATGGAAATTGGCAATGGGAACAACCAGTTGGACAGAATCCAATACAACTTCAGAGTTGGACTGATTGGAATCCTGGATATCCAACAGCTTCGTCAACAGCTACAGTTGGATTAAATGTTCAAGCATCAACGTCATCAATATCAACAGGATGGCAAAATGCTCGAAAAGATTTAACGAATATGTATATTTGTGAAGTTTCCACATGTGATTCAACGAATTATTGTACAGCCGAAGACATTTAGATATCAACTTTTATTTTATGTATCAATTCCAATAAAAAAATGAAAAAAATTTTGAAACAAAAGTTCGATTTTCGCCCAATCAAATTTTGAAATTGAAATCAACTCCTGTCAAAAAACGTATTAATAAGGAGGTAGATATTATCTTAATAGGAAGTAACTTCAAAAGTTTAGACATAAAAAGGGAGCCGCTGTTGATGGTTGGTTTCTACTTTTCATCTCGATTCTCATCTTTTTTGTACTATAATTGACTATCGAAACAAGACTCTTATTTTTTGTTCGCAGTTTCTCTCTCAACTTGCAATTGATTTACGATTTTAGTTCAGAAGTTGCTTCTGATAGCAATCACGGAAACAGTTAGTTGTGGGAAACTATTTGCATTTCCTATTATGGAAACATCATTCAAACCGAAACACATCACTTTTTGTTCAGATGAATTCTTCTTTTTTTTTGAATTTTAGTTTAGACAGTTACTTTCCTGCAAGCGTTTTTCTTAAGTTTAGGATGAATTAATTTCAAAGATAATCGTGGATTCATTTGTTCTATAAACACGATTCCGTCTCGAAACTTCCCCAAAGATTTCGTTTCAGTATTATTTTACAGGAGTATCAAAATGGATCCAGATTCAGTGCCTGAACTTCATCATATTATTTTGAGGAATCTACATTTCTTTATTCCCGTGCTCTCATTATTTTCTATGCAAATCTTGTTTTCAAGTTATCAAATAGAGTTCCAGGAGATATTTAGTTTTGGTAAGGAATCAGTTAGGTATCGTTTCCATTTTTTGAACTTTCAGATCATTCCACTCTTCTTCTGATTTTAATGACTGTTTCCATTCCACTTTCTGTTCTCAATCCATCTGTATGGTTCACTCTGTATATGACAACATTCATTCATTTTCTTCACTTCAAACGTGAGTTCAATACTATTCTATTGTGTATCCAAAATTCTTTGCGCGGTCGCGGGCATTTTGCCTCAATTTCGCCTCACACGGGCCTCAATTTGAGAATTTCGGAGGTGGCCGAGCCTTTTTCAAACTCGGCCATGAGGAAAATGCCCGCGACCGCGCAAAGAATTTTGGATACACAATATTTACTTATTACAGAACTTTATTTCTTCTCATCATTTGCCACAGTTATCATGTTTATTTCAATATTTTATCACGAAGGAACCAGAACGAGAAAATGCAGAAAAGGTGTGAAATCTCAAAGTTCAAGAAATGGACAAAAGTTGAAAACATCTTAGGTCCTCTTCTACTCGCAGAATTCTGACGTCATCTACGGGAAATCTTCATAATTTTCTTTTATCAAAGAATCACTTTCGTCTGTGATTATTTTCCGTTTCAAATAAACTGCACGTGTCTCCTGAGTCTGTTTACTTTTCAAATTATGTTCGCACTCTTATCTGAAATTCCTTCGTATTGTGCCCTCTTACGTACGGTTCATTCGTTCTTGTGGTGAAGAAATGGACTGAAAGCAATGCCCTACAAGACTGTTGTCGTTCAAAGAACTGTGCTCAGAATCTTATGGAATATTTGGATTTTTTTGCCTATGAGCGTGCAAGAATAACAAATAGCCAATGGACATGACTCAGCCGAGGAAAATGACTACTAGTGTTCAGATTCCGTCAACCAATAGGCATTTACGATTCAAGGTTCAAAGTTTTCGGAAGCTGCTCATGTTAATTGAAATAAGATAGAAGCTATCTCAGTTTTTCCGAAAGTTGATGTTTCCTTTCATTTCAAAATTCATTTCACCTACTTTTGTTAAAAAAGTTTTTTAAAAAAGTTGTTTTGTTTTGAAAACACCTCGACGATTTTCTGAGTCTGTTATGAGTGAAAGAAAGGAAAACCTCTGCTACCAGTTGCAAGAGCTCCAATGCTCGTCGGTCCTTTCCCTGAATCAGATGGATAAAGCTTTTCCTTATACCGAATGATGCGCTTCTTGTTTCAATCTCAACTTCCTTCAAGATAACTACAATGAATTTTGCAAAAAATTGTGACCTTAGTTATCTAACAACAGACCGAAATTTTGAAATAAGGGAAGTAGTTTCTCTTATCGTTGAATATTCTGACCTGACGCCACACCTACGGTAATATGGCAAATAATTTCAAAATCGTTTCGTAACAAATTCTGAAATTTCATCTGAATTTTTTTGTGATTTGATTGGGAATCAATTATCAGCAATGTTTACATCCATCATGTGGTTAATATCTTGGCGCCAGGAATCAGCGGAAGAATTGATAAGAAAGAAGAAACTGTTCTAAGGGGGAAGTCAAGAGAATTTCGAAGAGTTTAGTCCAATTATGGGTGTGGCAGGAAATTAAATCATAAAAATATGAAAGTCTGAAAATGAGGAATGTTTGAGGGCGTTACGTGGTAAACATCCGTAGTAGAGTATCGAAGAAAATGGAGTTTCATCTTCTTCTAGAACTCATTATCAGTAATAAATTTCAATGAAAAGCAGAGGATGATTCGATTATAAAAGGGACGGTGATAACTGATAGAGCATCTTCACTTTGTGGTTGTATCAAACAATGAAATTGTTCTCTCTTCTCTTGGTTTCATTCGGAGTTTACGGTATGTCATTTGTAAAACTGACTCTTTTTTATTTTGACCCAGTTATTTTTAGGGTGCTATTCCCAGTCAACAGACTGTCCCAACACTCCTCCAGCCCCAACGTATTACGACAGAAGATGTGGAGATGACCTTGGAAACTTGTGGCTTGAAGTCGTCGCAGTTGTTGACAATTCAAAGGGAATGACCAACAAAGGACTCATCAATGTATTTAAGATCCTTCTTTTTAATCAAGACAGTCGATATTTCAGATTGCTGCCAATATTGCCAGTGTCGTCAGTAACAATACCAGAATCGGAACTGATCCAAATGAGCCAAGAACCACAAGACTCGGATTGGTGACATACAATGCCGTTGCATCTACGGTAAGTGTGTCTTAAAAATACCTTAGAACGAGCTAAAAAACACTAATGAAGTCTATAGGTATTCAGCTGCAAAAAAAAGTTTGGTTTTCAGGCTGCCGATTTAAACACATACCAATCCCTTGACGATGTCTACGATGGAGTTTTCAACGCTCTGGGACATGTGAGCCAATCAGATGAATCTTATCTCGTTCATGGTCTCTCTGTCGCAGAAGATATCCTTGAAGCTGGAAAACAAACTGCCAATCGTACCCATTTCCAAAGAGTCGTTATTGTTTACGCATCAACTTACAAGTTAGATCTCATTTTCTCTAATTAACTGAATCAGACTCTTTTCAGAGGAGCCGGTTCATTGGACCCAATTCCAGTTGCCGATCGTCTTAAAACTGCAGGAGTCACTATCATTACTGTAGCTTACGATCAAGATGGAGATGGTGCTCTTCTTCAAGATCTTGCCAAAATTGCCACTCCACATTATAACTTCTCGAATACAGATGAGGCTGGAAACATCATTGGAGAGATTCAGGGAGCTCTGTTGCAAGGTACGAAAACGGCTTTTTGTGTCTTAAATAATATATTTGTTTCAGTCAATTGCTTTTGTCCGAATGCCTGGACTCAATATCGTGTCTCCTACAACGATGTCTTCTCTTATCGTTACGGAGTCTGTATTCAACCACAAGGACTGAGTGCCAATTGGCGTGCTGCTCAATCTTCTTGCCGTTTCCAATGGAAGAATTCATTCTTGGTCAATGAATATGATCAGAATAAGCATGATTATGTGTTGGCTGCTGCAAGAAACACAACTGGATTCATTCAACCATTCAGTTATCATATTGGTCTTTCTTTGGTCAAAGGAGTTTGGACATGGGATCAACCACAAGGATGGTCACAACCACAACTTCAGAATTGGGTTAACTGGAATCCAGGATATCCAGCTGCTTCCTCTAGTCTTGCTGCTGTTTTGAATCAACAGAGTAGTGTTGAAGTGAAGACTGGATGGCAGAACATAGCTTCATTGACAACTGGAGCCAATTATGTCTGTGAAACTGCATCATGTGATACAGACAACTACTGTTCATCTGTCACTACCGACAATGCAGCGAGAAATTGAATATCCGATGGGTATTTACTTGTGATTTTTTGGTTGATTACTACGTTGTGAATAAATGATAGACGCTGTTTAATTGTCAATGTTCAAATACCGAAGAAATTCTGGAACTTTTATGACATTTTTGTCTTGATTCAGCCTGCAACTTCTTTGACATTCAAATTGTGAACAGTTTGAAATATTTCACATTCTCACTTATCAATTAACCACATTTTTCCGTAACGTTTTTGATTGACATTCGACCGTTAACTGACTCATTAAACCCGAACATACTCTGAAAATTAAATATAAAAGAGAGCTGTTCTTTCAAGAATGTGAGTCATTAGTTCAAAGAGAAAATGGTTATTTCTCCAATTGGTTACTATATTTCATTTATTATTTTTGGTTTTTTTCTTTTTGTTGGTGAGTTTAAATTTGGAGTAGTCAAATGCCTCCAAAACGGTTTTTATAAAAAGTGTACGTTATGATTTATTCTCAGACATGAAATTGAATTTATCTGATCTCCGTTTCTTTTTGAACATTGTTGCCTCCAAAGAACCAAATGAACTAATAGAGCAGAATATATATTATAGCCCGCTTGTTTTTTCTAAAATAGGTAATTAATCAAACGCTAAAGAATAAAAAGTTGAACTGCTCGAGGTTATCGACATATTATTCTCTTACTCTCTCTCTCTCTCTCTCTCTCTCTCTCTCTCTCTCTCTCTCTCTCTCTCTCTCTCTCTCTCTCTCTCTCTCTCTAATTCTCGATTGACAGTTCCTAAGATTAGAAAGTACACTCTCAAATTATTTTCAAGCAAACCCCTCTTAAAAACTTTCAGACGCATCAGAGTCAGTCACTTATTTGGATAGAAAATGTGGGAATTCTTTGAACAATGTATGGTTGGATGTTATAATACTCGTTGATAACTCAAAGACTATTACGGATATAAAAAATGTTTCCAAAAGTATTCTTGATATTTTTGATAATGGAACAAGGATCGGAACATCAGATATTGAATCTAGAACCACACGAGTCTCACTTATCACTTATAATAGAAATGCTGAAATTGTAAGTCATATGTCTCCTACTGAGCTGAAAAGTTTCATTCAGCTTGCTGATTTCAATAAATTTCAATCATTCAATGATCTCAAAGAATCAGTCTCTTCAAACCTTGCCAATGTGAGCAGTTATGATGAGTCATATCTATTCAAAGGACTTGAAGCAGCCGCAATAGTCTTAGAGAAATCTTCGGAAGAAAAAGAACGTATGAATTACAAGAAAGTCATACTTATTTATACAAAAAGCGATGATGAGTATGTCAGAAAGATATAAAATTGCAGAGTATATACTTCTCAATATTACAGTTTCATGGCTACAATTCCACTTTTTCATCGGCTGAAAGAAGATGGGATTACTATTGTAATAGTGGATGGAATAAATGGAAATATGAGAAATTTTTCCAGGAGTTCTATTATAAACTTGGAACTCTCAATTCACGATTCTGATTTAGTTGCAAAAGTTCAAGATTCATTTTTGCAAGGTTAGAAGAAAACAACTTCGTATAGAGAGCTATCTTTTCATTTAAGCCAATTGCTTCTGTCCAAATGGATGGACACAACTCCGTACTTCTCACTCTGATATTAACTCATATCGATACGGTATTTGTTTGTCACTGAACTCCTTACATGCAGTATGGAGAGCAGCTCGTATCAGTTGTGGAATTCAATGGAAGAATGGATATCTGGTTAATGAATATGACCTGAATAAACATAATTATGTTCTAGGTAAACGCAGAATAATATCACATAATTCTTCAAATAATTGAAGTTCAGAAGCATTAAGAAACTCGTCCTTATTCCGTCATCCTTACACTTATTACATTGGATTATCTTACTCAAATGGAGATTGGAATTGGGAACAACCAGATGGAAAATCAATGAGAAGTTTGAAAGAACAATCCTGGAATAACTGGGACTCAGGATATCCGTTGATTTCTTCGACTCAAACAGTCGGATTAAATGTTCAGAGTAACAATGATAAAATTGGTTGGCAGAATACAATTCCAATGGGAGAAGCACATTATTATGTTTGTGAAGTGGCTGCTTGTGATACAGATACTTACTGTGAATATGTTGTATATAAAAAATAGAACAGTTTTGAAGGTTCATTTGATCGAGGTTACACTTTCGAAAAATTAGATTCCTCCAGTCACCATCATACTGAGTCTGTCTGTTTCATTTCTCCCTATATGACGACTAATAGTAACTCGGCAAAAACATAACACTTTCAAGTTGGTGTCTGTACAGACTTTTCGTAGCAGGTTTACCATATCCTTCCAAATTTTCTCACTGTACTTGTGATCCTCACGAACTCTAGTCATGTCAAAATGAAATATAATAAAGATAACGAAAATGTTGCCATTTCTCTCTTCCTTACTCTTTTTGCGGAGCTCTGTTCCGATGATATTCATGAAATGTCATCCGTTATCAGTTAGCTAAAAGTTTGGTGACGAAACTCTTCCCGTTGTGGGAAGAATGGATACACTCTTTGATATCTATACTATTTTCACATTGATGATGTGGTTGAATATCAGAGTGATATGAACAAAATGCTCCCAAAGTTACTATAAAAGGAAGGCCTAAGAGCAAAAAAGTATTCTCATTTGATCAACAATCTGAGACAAAACATGAAGATATTCCCTCTTTCTGCTCTACTTCTAATTATTTGCGGAGTTTTCAGTAAGTTTAAAGCTTTTTCTGAATATCCTACACACTGCTGATTTCAGCTCTTCCAATTCACGAATTGGATGACGTCACTTCCACTGAGGCTCCTGCACCCAGTTACGTGGATCGTCAATGCGGAGAGGACTTGAACAATCTATGGTTGGATGTTGTTTGTGTTGTGGATACTTCAAAAGGGATGACAAATCAAGGATTGACTAAAGTGGCTGCAAATATTGCTAGTGTTTTTAGCATGGGAACCAGAATTGGAACTCAAAATGGGGAACCAAGAACCACTAGAGTTGGACTAGTAACCTACAACAAAGATGCTAAAATTGTGAGTTCAATTCGCCTGAAACCTTCAAATAGATTCAAATTTCTCAGAACGCTGGTCTTGACGTCTATCAATCTCTAGATGATCTCTATGATGACATTTTCACCGTTCTTCACTCTGTCAGTTCAACTGATGAATCCTATTTGGCGAAGGGACTTGCTGCAGCTGAAAAAGTTTTTTGGAATGGAAATTCCACTTCAAATAGGGCTCATTATAAGAGAGTAGTCATTGTGTATGCATCAAGTTACAAAGGAACTGGTGACTTGAATCCACTTCCAGTGGCAGATCGTTTGAAGACTTCTGGAGAATCTATCATCACCGTGTCATTCGATCAAGACAATGACGGTGCTCTTTTGGCAGATTTAGCATTGATTGCATCTCCAAACTACAATTATGCCAATACTGATTCAAATACAGTTGGAGAAATACAAGGAGCTTTGTTGCAAAGTAAGTCTGAGAAATTTATTTGAATTCATTCTGGAATTTCAGTAAACTGCTTCTGTCCTAATGGTTGGACTCAATATCGTTCCTCCTATGCTGATGTAGACTCTTATCGGTTTGGTGTCTGTATCACACCTACAGTAATCCAAGCCGTATGGAGAGCCGCCAGATTAAGTTGCCGTAACCAGTGGAAAAACGCCTACTTGGTGAACGAGTTTGATGTGAACAAGCACAATTATGTATTGGGTATGATTTTAGAAATAGGAACTGAATGGTTTTCTTTGCATTTTCTGCAGATCTTATTCAAAATACATCTGCAATCGTCGCACCATACACTTATCATATTGGATTGTCCTATTCGAAAGGATCGTGGTATTGGGAGCAACCAATTGGAAAACCATTGAAACAACTTCAACACTGGAGTAACTGGAATCCTGGATTTCCAAAAACTGATTCTACTTTGACTGTGGTCACAAATCTTCAGTTGAGCAGTGCCGTTGCCACTGTATGGGAAAACACGGATTCACTCAAAAATTCTCAATTCTACGTTTGTGAAGTAGCTTCTTGTGATACCAATAACTATTGTGATCAAATTAACAATTGAATTCAATTTTTCCGAGATATATGAACATTGGCACACTTTGGTTTTATTCGGCAATTATACAAAAACTCACAAGAGAACCTTTTAAGTGGTCTTTGTCATTTGCATGTTCGGCAAATACAGACGTCACCCCTCTATGTGTTGGGGTGACGGTAAATTCAAATTTTTATGGAGTCAAATGGTTTGAGAAAATCTGAAAATGACAAGTAATATCTGCAGATAGCCTTCTAGAATCCTGTTGTTTTTTTTTAATTATTTTGTATTTTCGTCATCAATCAGTTGAGCTCTTTTACTTTGGTTACTCCAACCCTCTGATATTATCAATCACCAAATAATTCTATGAATTAGCAAGCCAACACAATCAATTATTCTATTCACTTTATCAATTTCCCCAATCTAGTTGCCAAAATTCCCGGATGGCAAACTAACCCTTTTATTTATGACTTATGATAGATCCCGAGGGTCTTTGGAAACCCTTACAGTATACCAAACTTGGAAAAGAAGATATTAAATGAGGAGAGAGGATTCTTTAAAAATATTCAAAATAAGCCTATTTTTTGTTGGGATGATGATTTCAAAAAGGAAAACGAGGCGGAGTTTCGAGAAGAAATCAAAAGTGGATTTAATGTGGTTTCGAGACAGGAATATATATTTTTTTTTTAATTTGTATAAAAATGAAAGTTCCTTTTTTAGTTTTGAACAGTCAAACTCATATGATCTGTTAGATAGGTCGATTTTTTCGAGTTTTTTGTTTGAAAAGGTCTCAATATTTGGTTGAACAAAGTCGATTTGTATTGCTAAAAAGGTCTATTTGTCAAAAAGATCGATTTGTTAGAAATGTCGATTCGTTAAAAAGGTCAATTTGTTAAAAAGATCGATTGTCAAAAAGGTCGATTTGTTAAAAAGGTCGATTTGTTAAAAAGGTCGATTGTCAAAAAGGTCGATTTGTTAAAAAGATCGATTTGTTAAAAAGGTCGAGTTGTTGAAAAGGTCGATTGTCAAAAAAGTCGATTTGTCAAAAAAGTCGATTTGTCAAAAAGGTCGATTCGTTAAAAAGATCAATTCGTTAAAAAGGTCGAGTTGTTGAAAAGGTCGATTGTCAAAAAGGTCGATTTGTTAAAAAGGTCGATTTGTTAAAATAGTCGATTTGTTTAAAAAGGTCAATTTGTTAAAAAAGTCGATTTGTCAAAAAGGTCGATTTGTCAAAAAGGTCGATTCGTTAAAAAGATCAATTCGTTAAAAAGGCCGAGTTGTTGAAAAGGTCGATTGTCAAAAAGGTCGATTTGTTAAAAAGGTCGATTTGTTAAAATAATCGATTTGTTTAAAAAGGTCGATTCGTTAAAAAGGTCGATTTATTAAAAAGGTCGATTTGTTAAAAAGGTCGATTTGTTAAAAAGATCAATTCGTTAAAAAGGTCGAGTTGTTGAAAAGGTCGATTGTCAAAAAGGTCGATTTGTTAAAAAGGTCGATTTGTTAAAATAGTCGATTTGTTTAAAAAGGTCAATTTGTTAAAAAAGTCGATTTGTCAAAAAGGTCGATTTGTCAAAAAGGTCGATTCGTTAAAAAGATCAATTCGTTAAAAAGGCCGAGTTGTTGAAAAGGTCGATTGTCAAAAAGGTCGATTTGTTAAAAAGGTCGATTTGTTAAAATAATCGATTTGTTTAAAAAGGTCGATTCGTTAAAAAGGTCGATTTATTAAAAAGGTCGATTTGTTAAAAAGGTCGATTTGTTAAAAAGGTCGATTTATTAAAAAGGTCGATTTGTTAAAAAGGTCGATTTGTTAAAAAGGTCAATTTGTTAAAAAAGTCGATTTGTTTAAAAAGGTCGATCCAAAAAAAACCAAAAAATTGACCAAAAAAATTGACCAAAAGATCCAAAAAAAACCAAAAAATTGACCGAAAAAAAACCAAAAAATTGACCAAAAAAATTGACCGAAAAAAAAACAAAAAAAAAACCAAAAAATTGACCGAAAAAAAAACAAAAAAAAACCAAAAAATTGACCGAAAAAAAAAACAAAAAAAAAACCAAAAAATTGACCAAAAAAAACCAAAAAAAACCAAAAAATTGACAAAAAAAAAACAAAAAAAAACCAAAAAATTGACCAAAAAAAAACCAAAAAAAACCCAAAAAAAACCAAAAAAAAAACCAAAAAAAAACCCAAAAAAAACCAAAAAAAAAAACCAAAAAAAACTGACCAAAAAAAAACCAAAAAATTGACAAAAAAAAACAAAAAAAAAACCAAAAAATTGACCAAAAAAAACCAAAAAAAACCCAAAAAAAACCAAAAAAAAAACCAAAAAAAAACCCAAAAAAAACCAAAAAAAAAAACCAAAAAACTGACCAAAAAAAAACCAAAAAATTGACAAAAAAAAACAAAAAAAAACCAAAAAATTGACCAAAAAAAACCAAAAAAAAACCCAAAAAAAACCAAAAAACTGACCAAAAAAAAACCAAAAAATTGACCAAAAAAAACCAAAAAAAACCGAAAAAAAACCAAAAAATTGACCAAAAAAAACCAAAAAAAACCGAAAAAAAACCAAAAAATTGACCAAAAAAAACCAAAAAAAACCAAAAAACTGACAAAAAAAAACCAACAAAAAACCAAAAAATTGACCAAAAAAAAACCAAAAAATTGACCAAAAAAAAAACCAAAAAACTGCCAAAAAAAAACCAAAAAAAACCAAAAAAAAACTAAAAAATTGACCAAAAAAAACCAAAAAACTGACGAAAAAAAACAAAAAAAAATTGGCCGGAAAAAAACAAAAAAAACCGACGAAAAAAAAACAAAAAAAAATTGGCCGGAAAAAAACAAAAAAAACCGACCTTCTGGAAAAAAAAACTCTGAAAAAAAACGGACCTTCTGGAAAAAAAACACTCTGAAAAAAAACGGACCTTCTGGAAAAAACGGACTTTCTGAAAAAAAAAACACTCTGAAAAAAACGGGCTTTCTGAAAACAAAAACACTCTGAAAAAAAACGGACTTCCTGGGAATAAAACACTCTGAAAAAAACGGACCTTCTGGAAAAAATGGACTTTCTGAAAAAAAAACACTCTGAAAAAACGGACCTTCTGGAAAAAAAACACTCTGAAAAAAACGGACCTTCTGGAAAAAACGGACTTTCTGAAAAAAAACCTCTAAAAAAAAACGGACTTTCTGAAAACAAAAACACTCTGAAAAAAAACGGACTTCCTGGAAAAAAAACACTCTGAAAAAAACGGACCTTCTGGAAAAAACGGACTTTCTGAAAAACGGACCAAAAAAGGCAGACAGTATTCAAAACTCCCATCACAATCAGAAAGGCTAATCTATCGAATATTCGAAAAAGATTAGCACTAACTGATCACGAGGGCTTAATTAGAAACTGTTGAATACTAACTTACCAGTATTAAAAGCATATGAATTTTTTGAAATTTCAGAACTTTTTGGGGGAAAGGAATTTTCCGGAATTTCAGAATTTTTTGGGGGAAAAGAATTTTTCGGAATTTCAGAATTTTTTGGGGGAAAGGAATTTTTTGGAATTTTAGAATTTTTCGGGGGAAAGGAATTTTTCGGAATTTCAGAATTTTTTGGGGGAAAAGAATTTTTCGGAATTTTAGAATTTTTTGGGGGAAAGGAATTTTTTGGAATTTTAGAATTTTTTGGGGGAAAGGAATTCATCGGAATTTCAGAATTTTTTGGGGGAAAGAAATTCATCGGAATTTCAGAACTTTTTTGGGGGGGGGGGGGGAGGAATTCTTCGGAATTTCAGAATTTTTTGGGGGGAAGGAATTTTTCGGAATTTCAGAACTTTTTGGGGGGGGGGGGGGGGGGAGGAATTCTTCGGAATTTCAGAATTTTTTGGGGGGAAGGAATTTTTCGGAATTTCAGAACTTTTTGGGGGGGGGGGGGGGAGGAATTCTTCGGAATTTCAGAATTTTTTGGGGGGAAGGAATTCTTCGGAATTTCAGAATTTTTTGGGGGGAAGGAATTTTTCGGAATTTCAGAACTTTTTGGGGGGGGGAGGAATTCTTGCCAGTGCCAAATAAATCCGAGAGGACGAGCAGCCGAGCAGCAACCAAGTAGTCATTGACCTACAAATCGGGAGAGGTGGGGAATTTTCGGGTAGGAGGGGGCAATAAACTGACCGATTTTTGATCTGGGGAGCCATCAACCTTCGAACCAGGAGCCAGGAGAAGCCAGGAGCATTCCAAATGAATCCAGGGGGAGCAGCTCCATTGATCCATCCATACAATCGATCCATCCATCCAATCGATCAAATCAATCGATAAATCGATCCATCCAGCATCCTCCACCAACAACACCCTACACGTACGGTCCCTCTAACCCAAAACCCGCCCCGCCGATCCCCAATAGTTTGCTCCGCTAACCTGTTCCAGCTGGGGGAACTAGGCTCAGCGGAGGACCAGAACCTCGAATCCCGATGGGTTTCGAGGCGCTCTGGTGCAAATGATCGAACCAGAAGGTTCGATCCCCCCGGCAACCCCAAAAAAAGGGGGCGGGGTTGTCAGGAGAGTCGAATCTCCTGGTTGACCATCTGCACAGAGCGCCCCGACTCCCACCGGAATCGAGGTTCTGGCCCTCCGCAGAGCTTCGTTCCCACAGGTGGAACGGGCTCTCGGAGCAAACTATTGGGGATCGGCGAGACCCGTACGTGTAGGCATCATGATTCAGGAGTTGGCAATGAAGTTGACGTTGAACTGACGTTGACATGGAGTTGGATCGGAGTTGTCGTCGAACCTGAAAAAAAAGCAATTAAAATCGGAAAAAAGGGGTGAGAGAAGAGAGTCAGAGAGCGAGAGAGAGTCAGAGAACGAGGGAACGAGGGAACGAGGGAACGAGAGAGAGAGAGAGAGAAAGAGAGTAAAATTTCAAAATAAAATTCATGATTCCAGTCCAGTCTAGTGAGTCCAAAAGTCCAAATTAGGCCTATTCAAGTCCAAATTAGACCCATTCAAGTCCAAATTCATCCCATTCAAGCCCAAAATAGGCCCATTAAAGTCCAAAATAGGCCCATTCAAACCCAAGTCCAAGTGTAGATAGAAGGAGGAAAGTCCATAGGGATTATAGTCCCATATTCCAGCATAGGCTCACAATAAAGTCTCAGCTCTCTACCCACTCGAGCTTTTAGTCCAACCCTAATCTCATACCGTGTTGAACAAATTTCAGTCCATGGCCTCTTCAAGTCCAAATTAGACCCATTCAAGCCCAAAATAGGCCCATTAAAGCCCAACATTGATCCTACTCAAGCCCGATTTAGGCCAATTCAAGTCCAAATCGAGCCAGTCCAAAGTCCAAATCAAGCCCATTCAAGCCCAAATTAAGCCAGTCCAAAGCCCAAAATAAGCAAATCCAAAGCGCAAATTAGGGCAGTCCAAAGCCCTTTAAGCCCATTAAGTCCAAATACAGTATCGATTCCAGTCCAAGTCCAAAAAAAAAACCATAAGGGAGACGGAAGGAAGGAAAGATAAGAGAATGGTCGGGGGGAATAGAAGACGATATGAGACAGAAGGAAGACGGCCCAAGATCTGGACCAGAGGGAAGACGGGATGAAACAAAAGAAGATTGGAGGAGGAGGAGGAGACAAATGCAGAATGAATGAGAAGAAGACGCCACGTGTTCAGTGGGCGGAGCTACAAGTGGGCGGGGCTAACCATGAGCGTCGTCTCATGGGAGAGGTCATCCCATTTTGTATTGATTGAAAAAAGAGACATGTGTACCGCTGGGGTCTCGACTGGAAAACATTTTAGGCCGCCGAAAAGGATTGATTTTATAGAGAGTGAATCTTGAATAGGAGACCGCTTTTTAGAGGAGGAAGGAGAGTCTTATCGGGAAAAAAAGCCTTCGAAAAACACTCTGGAATTCGAAGAAAATACCTTTTATTCTTGGAGCCGTCCTCAGGTTTGAATGCGTTGCCAAAAGGAGCCAGAAGGGACCAAAATGGACCAGGTGGAGGAGGAGGTTGGCCATGCTCGAATACCGAGAACTGACGATTTCTAGCCATTTCAAAGCTTATATAAGGGTAGAAATGGGGGCTTGACGCTAAGGCCAATACGCAAATTTTTCTTTTTAAAAAATTTGAAAATGTCTTTTTTTTTCAAAATGAGGGGATGAGAAAAATCAATCAATAAAATACTGTGTTTATGTTCAAACGATCTTTTCTTTATAAAAAAAAATACTATTTTCAAGAAACTAACTTTTGAAAATTTCAAACAAAAGTTTCAGATAGGAATTGTTTTCAAAGTTGGTCAAATTTTTAGCAAAAAGGTATGCTTTGGCGCCAATTTTTTGAGATAGTAGATCAAAAATGCGAAGGAAAATGAAGGAAAGGCTAGATAGAAGGAGAAAAGACGGAAGGAAAGAAGAAAAAACAGGAGGAAGACGGTCCAAAATGGACCAGAGAGAGAAGACGGAAGGAATGAAAAACGGGAATGAATGCACTGCTAGTCGAATGAATGAGAAAGAATGAGAAAAATACGCTGCGTATTCAGTGGGCGGGGATACAGGGGGCGGGGCTAAACATGAGCGTACCCTCTCATGGGAAAATGCGCACAAAAGGTCAAATTGACTGTCACCTCGTGACGTCACACTGCCGGGGATCTCAACAGGGAAACAGACATCAGAGTACATACAAAAGGAATCAAAGAGACTCCTCCCCCTACTTTTATGGCTTATAAATAGGTAACAGGTGCAGAATACTTTGTAGATTTACAATGGGAAGGTTCAAATGTAACAAGCGGTTCTTAAAGAGACGTGAAGGAAATAAAAAGATGAAAGGAGTTTTAAGATTTTACGAAAGAAGAATTCAATAAATTTCTCAGTTTTCGGCACTTTTCTAAAACTATTTTCATGGCCTAAGTTTTGTATTTCTAGGCTACCAAATGGTGATTAGAGATCTCGTTTTATGTACCAGAAGACATTAAACGCCCGAATTTGGTTGGATTGACTTTTTTTGAAAGTCATTTTTCAAATTGAATAAAATGCCTCAGTGTGCAATCGTGAAAAAACATCTTATACAAAAATGAAAGAAAATTGAAACTCGGCGAAATCTGAACACATTTTCATGGGACCCGGAAAAAAAAAGTTGGGACCCGAGCGGAACAAATCCCAAAAGTTGGGGCTCGGAAAAGCTTTTGCGCTTTTCCCGTATATAAAAAGATGGGACCCGAGTGGTGCTAATCGAAAAAGTTGGGACCCGGAAGAAATTTTGGGACCCGTTAACCGGAATAGTACCCTTTTCTGTGAAATTTATATAATTAAAAATACAAATATTTATTTTTATAATTTTATAAAAAATTTTCATTTCTACATGAGCTCCGCCCCTTACAACTTTTGGTTTCACATTCGCACTTTCTATATTCAAGGGTTGGTTTGTAAAAGAATATTTCCAAGAAATTGAACGAAAACCACAGAAAACAATTTATTCGAACTATTTTTTTAGTGTTCTATCTCTACGATTAGCACTTTTTCTACTTTTTCGACTTTTTGCTTTCTCTCTTTGTCTTTTCTTTTCATCTTCAATCATCAAATCGTTTCTCGCTTTTGTCACTTTCAAAATTACCGAAAGACCCTGTAAAACCAAATTTAATACTTTGAAAAGCGCTTCTTTGGAATTACCTGTGAACAATGAAGACGATGAAATGAACGATTCGCTTTTATATATTTCTGATTATTTGATAACGTTCTTGCCTCAAAATAATTTTTTAGTATGTAAAACACTATATTTTCACTCACATCTTGATCCAACTTCATCACAGCCTTTTGATATTTAGGCCCTTGTGCTATAAGATCTTTCAAAAGAGCTGCATTTGCCACTTTGTTTCTTCGCCGATTACAAGTCTTCACTAATTTTTCAACAGAAACGTATAATCTTTCAACTTCTACTCGTTGTTTTGTGGCTGTATAATATATATTTGAATCGTGATCCACATGTATTATATCATCTGAAATAGTTCTAATTTTTCCAGTTTCTAATAGGCGTCATACAGAAATGATACTCTTCCACTTGTCCCAGTTTGTCACATAAACGAAATAAACTTTCAGCTTCTGATTGATTGCTCTTTACGAATTCAACTTTTTTCAAATAATTTGGCATATATCTCCAGCCACTGTTTTGAACTTCTGATTTCGAATCAAGATGATAACTTTTTCCAGACTGAAAATTGAAAATTTGAATTATTCAGATGCGCTTCATATATACTCACCAGACACATGCTCTGAAATGCTTCTGTCACTGATTTCAAAATTTGAAGGTAGTCGATAATTTGATCAACATCAGCTCGAAAATATTCATGTAGTTGATATTGATCTTTTCCTCCGCCTTTTAACTTCTCAAAAATGTTAACATCATCGGCTTCCGAACTGTCTCTGAAAATGAAAACAATTTGCTTTTCACTATTCACAGAAAATTCTTACTGTTCATTTGATAATTGATTTTCTTCTCCGTTTGACATTTTTACGAAATAATATTTTTTTCCTCTCCCTAACTATTTTTTAGAATCAAAAACGTGGAATCGCACGGGAAAAGTAAACGTTTTTCTTTCCTTGTTTTCCATGAAGTTACAAACTATATAAAGTTTGCACCCATTATTATCAGCTCGAACTTCTATCGTCTATTCTCATTGTGTGACGGAAATTATTTTCTTTTTTGGTCATTTGCCATTTATTATCAATGATACACTGAATGATGATTTTAACAGAGAGCATCACTATATGATGACTATAAAAGCAATCTACAGACAATTCAGAAAACGAAATGGGTATATAAAAGGGGAAAATTGGTCAGAATGATCGAAGAATTGCTTGCAATGCGGTTATTTTCAGCAGTATTGGCTGTATGTGTCTTAGGTTAGTTACAGAGTTTCTGGTTATAGGAGTATAGAGTATGATTCATCCCTGAGCATTGTTAAAAATCTTATTTGTTTCTTTTTCCAAGTACCATCCAATCAGTAATAAAGCTTCATCTAGATTAAAATAAATATTTATTTCAGGGATTTTCCCATCTCCAATACCTCAAAATTCTGATTTGTATACTGATCCATTATGTTCTGGAAACATCAAAAACTTATGGTTAGATGTGATTTTAGTGGTTGATAAATCACATCAAATGACAAATGCCCAGCTGTGGCAGGTGTGTTTCTCCACTGTTTTTCACGTTTAGCTCTTCTTAATTTCAGGTTCGAAACACAATATCTCAAGTATTCGGTGCAGTTGGTACTATTGGACCAGTCAAATGGCCAGCAGATCCACGAAGTACTTGTGTTGGATTGGTGACTTATGATGCTACGGCTACAACAGATGCACAAGATGATGCGTCAAAATCATTCACAGATTTATATAATGTTATTCAAGGATCTCTGGTTGCAGTTGATAGTACAAATACTTCTTATTTAAGCAAGTATGTTTTGATTTAGTTATCTCAAAAAATGGTGAGCCTTCAGAGGTCTATTGGCAGCAGAGAAGGCTTTGAAAGATGGAAGAGACCGTACTTATCGTTGGAATTTCAAAAAAGTTATCATTGCGTTTGCAGCTGATTATCAGTGAGTTATGACATTGAATTTCAAAATGCTTACAACACTAACAAATTCCCTCCTGAAATTAATCATATTTTTATTCAGAGGAGCTGGAACTGCAAACGATGTGATTCCAGTTGCAAATCGTCTGAAGAACAATAATGTGATACTCATGACTGTAGCATGTACAACTGATCAAAATGCAAGAGACAAACTAAAAGCAATCGCAACTCCCGGATACAGTTTTGTTGATGAAATGAACACATCACAATTGGTGAAACAATTGACAAATGCACTCATAAGTGGTATGATTTTTCTATGAAAAATTATAAAAGTATATTCATATTAAGCCAACTGTTTCTGTCCGGAAGAATGGTCTCAATACCGTAGTGATTTCAATGATCCAACATCCACAAAGTACGCAATTTGTGTTGGAGGATACACAGCCACTGGTGGCAGTTATGGATATCAACATGCTATTGATTACTGTAATAATGAATTCCCAAATGCTAGTTTGGTCAATGAGTTTAGCCAGAACAAACACGACTTTGTGCAAGGTTTGTTTACTTCCTCTTGTTTAGGAAGTAAAAAATCCCTCAATTTCAGCTTACATGCTGTCTAACTGGGGCGTTAACAAACCAACAGAATATTTCATTGGATTACGGTATTATGATAACCAATGGGTTTGGGAACAACCTAACAAGCAACCAAGACTTCCGGTATTCTGAAAAAAGCCTCTGATTGGGTTAATGTTTCCTGAGTTTCAGTTCGATCCAAATGGTTATTCAAACTGGGCTCCTGGTTATCCACAAGCTAATTCAACAGGACAAGTGATTGCAAATCAATTATGGACAAATGGGTCACTTAATGTAAGCCACTTACCAACAATTTAGTTATAATATTACTTTTCCAGTTTGTCTGGGCTCCCCCACAAGCATTCGACTGGCATTTCGCTTGTCAAGCTCCATCAAGCAGTACAGAACAGTACACAGAATTTTCCCAACAAGGATTATGAGTCTAAATTATTTTTCTTGTGTCATTCTGATTATAAATTGTTCAAAATCATTTTGTTTAGATTTGACAGTTCTCGAGAAAAATCAATTAAAATATCACATTAAAAGTTTTAGTTTTTATTTATTGAATTATTTTCAATTTTACAGAGTTGATCCAAAATTGAAATTTTAGTTTTACAGAACAAAGACTATGCAAGACGATTTTTTTTGGTTTATGTAGTTTTATATTTTCAGAGAATAAAAATGAATGATTGGTTGAAAAACATTTTTGATTTAGGTTTTTACAAAAACGATGAGAAGGCATTATGAATATGTCAAGATGGAGTGAAAAGTAAGCGATCAGTATTCAGATGTCCAGAAAGAACATTTTTGAACAATTATTCTCCAGACATCATCTCCATGAATTCATCGAAATCAACAGTTCCGGAACCGTCAGCGTCAATTTCAGCAATCATTTCATCGAGTTCTTCCTCAGAGACATTATCATCAAGAGCACGAAGAATATCACGGAGATCAGAGACATTGATGTATCCATTTCCCTGCAAATATTATTTCGTTAATAGCATGGAATCAAGCAAGTGGAGTCTTATTAGATTGAAACTAAAAATAGCCAGATATAATAATGGTCTGTTCGAAGATTCTTTTCTCCAAACATAATAAGAAACTGTAATTAAAGGTAACGAAAACTTTCTAGTAATACTTGATGAACTGAGCATTCCATCGCCTACAGTATCCAAGTGAATCAATAAACACTTAATGTTGATCTAATACTTTGTTCTTTACTTCATCTCTATTCTCAGAAATGACATGGTAAATATCAAAAAAAAAGAAAGTGACAGAAAACATGGTATCTCACCTCTTTATCGTAAAGACGGAAAGCCTCACGAAGCTCTTCTTCGAGTCCTTCATCGTTTTCATTGTTGACGACAAAGTTGGCAACCATAGCGGCGAATTCTTCGAATTCAATCTCTCCGGAACCTTGAAATATAGAAGAGTTAGAGAAATAAGATAACAAAAACGAATACCATCAGCATCGAATTCCTTGATGAGTTGTTTCAAATCACGCTCTTCGAAAGCTTGTCCCATAGTACGGAGAATTTGTCCTACCTGTTAAAAAAGGTGATAATTCAAATTATAAGAATTTAAATTCAATACCTGAGTAGCACGAATGTATCCTTTTCCTTCTTTATCGAACATGTTGAAATATTTGCGGAATTGTTCGATTTGGTCAGCAGAAAGCTGTTCAAGAGCGTCAGCGACAACATCTCCCTGAGAAAAAAAACACTTTCAGAACTACAGATAAAAAAGGAATAAATGAATCTAAATGAACTGAAACTTACCATGATTGCTGATCGACGAAGAAAAGTTTCGAGGACAGAAAGGGAGAAATGTGAAAAGAGAAAATCCACAAACTGCTCAAGTGGCTCTACCCCGGGAGGAGCTAAAGAGAGAGCACACAATGCGTCGGCGTCGAATTCAAAATGTTTGGATATTCGGAGAAATAGTAAGTGAGATGAAGAGACCACAGACAATATGATGGGGTGTACTGTGCAGGGATACACCGGATCGGAGGAGATAGAGAGAAGTAAACTGATAGAAATGGTGAAGGCATTTTGAAGTATTGTAAAGGGTTGAGCGGTAAGTTTTTCGGATTTTTTGAGGTAGTAAACGAGGGAAATGTGTTGAAAGCTACTACGAAGCATAGTTCAATAACATTTGGAGGATTTTTACTTTCCATAGAATAGATCCGTTTTAGGAAACATTTTCTTATTATTCAAAACTCAGTTTGTTTTCAACTTGACTAGTTGTCATAATACTACAAACTTCAAAAAACCAATTTATTGTAGTCTCATCATATCAAATTGTTGTGAGATACTCCGTGGGAAAAATTGAGAAGCACTATTTGTCATACTGTTGATTTGGGGTTCAGGACCTCCGCTCTGTTCATCTCCATTTTCAGATTCTTCCTCAATTCTGAAATAAAAATTCGAATCAGAATTTGCAATAGTATAAAACAACTACCTGTGAAGTTGAAACTTGGAAGCAATATCAGACTCGCCACATAAACTTGCTTCGAATATTTGAGAGTCTGAAAGTTATTGATATGAAAATATTAAAGTTTTTAAAACTTACTTGCAGCTGATGATATCACATCAAAATTGTTCAAATAGAAACTATCACTGATCGAATTCGACGATGAATGTGGTGAATTTGGATCGGAAACTCTTGAAAACCTGCAATAAACTGCAATATTTTTGACCCCATTTAACGCTGAAACTCACTCATAAACAGAAACAGGATCTTGATCTAAATCCTCTTCTTGATCTAGAATTTTGGGAATATCGATTTTGTTGGGCTTAGTTGCTGGAGATTCAGAAGGTAGAGATGGAGGAGAATACGTTGGTGCTGGTAGCTGAAATCATTCAAGTTCACATTTCAAACTGATTAAATGTTATGAGCGAAAAATAAAATAAAATCAGATGCCACGTGAGGACAAAATCAGGTTTACAAAAGAACAAAAGAGTTATTTGAAGCTTGGCTTAGAGTTTAAGAGGCAAAGCTTTGAGGATCTTACCATCGGCGAGAAGCCTGAAGAAGATGACTGAAATGGTTCAGATAAACAGTTATAATAATAGGCAAACAATTAACAGAAAGCTTGTGAACATACCTGAAACTCTGGAGTTGGTTGTGGAAGAGAAAGATTATAAGCAGAGTATCCGAATCTTCCCGAAGGTTGTTCATAAACTGATAGAGATGTTCTATCGATTGAGAGAAGCTCATTCATTTCATCTTCATCATCTTCTGGTATTGTTGCACAACTTTTAGTTGTTCCACATTCAAATGATGTTAGACGACTGTCGGGGGTTCCAGCTATGTTCATTGTCATCGGAGAACGATCTGAATGAACAAATGGTTTTCTAAAAACTTCCATGAAAAACTTACATCTTGAAGCATTCAAAGGAACTATTAATGTCTTCCCATGATTAGGTCTTCTGGGTGGAGGAGGTGAATCTGACGATGATGAGGATAGTATTGGAGGTATCAGTTGTATTCTAGAATCTGATCCAGACGACGTCGACGGACTTGAACTTCCATAGTTCTGGAAATTGAAACAATAAATTGAGAAGCCAGCTTAAATCTTCACCTTGTATGTTCCAGAAGCAATACTAACAGCTGGAGTCGTTTGAAGTGGAGTGAGTACATCGAATTCTTCTAATCTTGCGAACATCGGTCCCGAATCGTGTTTCCGCAATGACCCGGATATTTTCTCGGCGGTTTTCTTTCGTTGTGCTCTTGTACAACAAAACATGACAATGACCCGAATGCACTGAAAAATGATGAGTGTTGGTAGAAGAAGAAAAAGAAAGAGAAGAAAAAGGAGAGAATAGAGAGATAATGAGTGAGGTGCCGCCACCCACTATGATGTCGTGCTGTGGAAGAGCACATAATTGGAAAGCGATGCTTAAGACAAGAGGAAAAAGGAGAAGACATTTTGAAAGATGCACTCTAGAACCAGACAAAAGTGTGAGAAAACTACTATTTTGTAGACGATGACCTTCCTTTTTTTTCCTAAAAAATTAGTTTTTTTGTCTCTAGTGAAAAGTTGTAAAATGAAGAAAGTTTTACTTGAAACTTTCGAAATTATATATTCCTTTGTGCATTTGCAAACTTTTTTTCGAAACATCGCCTCTTTTTTTAGAAGATAGAAGAAAAAGAATTGCATGTCAAATTTGTCATTTTTGAGTTCTTTAAAATTTTGACAGATGTTCTAAAAATGGGAGAATTTCTCGAACTTCATGGGTATTTCAAACCAAAAGATCAAATATCTCTTTTTTAGAAATACATCTTATATAAGGGCATCTGTTGTTTTCCGCATCTTTTATGCTTATTGCCTACTTTTCGAATAAGAATCGTAAAGAACGTTCCAAATTCAATACTTCATCTCACAAAAAAATTCTCGAATTTAATTGATTTTTAAAAGAAAGTTCATGCTCAAGAACTTTTTTTGTGTCTAGCTCCTTCAATTTTAGAGCTTTTTTCAAGGATAAAGCGTAAAAGAATTCTAAGAAATACTACCAAAGCAGCCAAAAGAATATGATAAATCTGTGATTGTTTTGTTTCGAATACACACACCAAATGCTCCAAGAGCATCCAAAAACAGACGGAGTAACAGCAGGAATGCTCTTCTCTTTTTCCTCTTTTTTTCGGCTCCTTACAATAAGTCCCTCGAGAACGGCGGGCGCAAAAATGGGCGAAAAAAGGGGGCTTTTGTCTTTTTTCTCGCGGTCCCCCATCACTTGATGGAAATGGACACACAAAAAATGAGAAAAAAACGGGAATCGTTTATTCGATTTAATGATGTACTTTGTTAAAGGATGAAACATGGTTTGAATACTTTAACGACTATTTGAGAATCGAAACTTTTTTCTGGATGTTTCTTTGATCTTCCGACTCTTTGGGACATTTTTTATGAAGATCATAAAAGACATTGAGCATTTCCAACAAGTCTCTCCTCTTCTGTCACAGGTCTCACGATTATTTTGATAATTCATTCTTTTCTAATATGTTCATGTTACATTCAAAATGAAAACATACCAAGAAGATCAGCAAAAACGTGGTAATCATCGCCAATGGAATGATGATACATAGCTCGAACCCGTTCATAATTTTCTGCATCCAATCTAAAGTTTCTTCGATATGATGCCTGAAATTAGGAGTATTGCTGGAAAATACAGTATCCCGTTTTCAAATTGTTTCTTACGTCTTTATTTATGGGAACCTATCCCAGCTACAAGATACTTGGTCCGTTTAAATTAATCAAATCTCATCTTTCAAGGGGCAGTTTTTATAACTTGATAAATACTTTATCTTTGTTTCCATCCTCATTATCTTGTTAGCCATCCAATCACGATAACTATGTTAGCTTGTTTTCAACTCACATATTGTTTGGATGAATCTAACAAGAACTTACATATTGACTGATAACCATGTGAATATCTCTTCTTCTGAAACTACGAAAGCAATGCAGTAGTTATAGAGACGTAGAGTGAAAATAAGTAGTAGAAGGAGAAGTCATCTTCTAGAAAAAAGCGACGATTCGATGCATTTCTTATTCTTCTGCTTCTTCTTCTGCTTTTTCGTCCTTTTTCTGCAAAAAAAGAAAAAGTTGTAACTCATCTTTTAATTTTCATTTGACCATAAAGAGGAATAAGAAACAGAACAGGATGTATTTGAATACAAATGAAAGAGTTCGCAATTCTACTTCGGTCCAAATGAGGGTGATGAATGCAAAATAGAAGGGAGGAGGAGGAGACAATCAAATCGTCGTCGAAATTCCATCCATTCTGTTCATTTCTCTCTTTTACTCACAAGTTGTGTCCGTTTCTTCCGAACACCAATGAGCATCACAATGTGATTTGAGTACAGAGAAAGAATCTTAGACTTCCAATGTTTCAGATTAATAGAGAAGAGAGCCGAAAAAAATAGAAACAAGTGAAACAAAAACAAGAATGAGATGACGATGAAGAGTCACGCGTTTTGTTTCTCTATCTGTTTGAGGAGAAAACTTTGATGTGGGTCCTAACTTAGCTTTTTCGGATGGCTTATAGCTTTTTTTGAAAAGTTGCCGACTTTTTTCCAAAAAATAAGTCCTGTAGTTAGTTACCAGAACAGCATTGGGTCATTGTTGGTATTTTAGTTCTAAGCAGTTTAGAACCTGTTGGTTATGAAGTATTGAGAGTCATAAGAAATTATACGCATTTAGGATTGAGCATTATGTCAGATAGTGAATTCAGTTGACAACCCAAAAAAGTTTTGAACAAGACCTTCTTGAAAACGTTAAAATTCAAATTGAGCTACAAAAATATAAGTGAAGTTGTAGTGAAACCTAGTCATAAAGAGAGAATGAAGACAAACTCCAACTCCTTGCGAGCATGAAAAATCGTCAAATGAGTGAAAGTTATAGATGGCAATTCAACTATAGTAAAACTCTGTTCTTTTGAATCGCGATTATAGGGAAAATTAGTTCATTCGTCTGGTGCATAGATTGAAAATGACTTTTATAAAACTACAGTAATCTTCCATTCATATTCAACCGGTATTACTGTAGATAAACAGTCGAAGTTCTCATTTAAATCCAGAAGTTTTTCCAATGATTCCTCAAACATTCAGAACTGCATGGAATAATACGAAAATTTGGAAACAAGTGTTCAAAAAGAAAAGGCAACTCTTCAAGATAGAAAGAATTCTTCTCATGCACACACACATACATACAAGTTTGATATAAATCCGCGATAAAATGAACGAAACTTCTTGTCTTTCTCTTTTCTTTTCCTTTTCCTTCTTCTTTTCTCTTTCTACTTCTTATTCTTCTTGTTGTTACGTCGTCCCGTAGTACGTCCGTCAACTTGGGGACTCCCTCGAGGAAACAAACACAAATCGTGTGAAAAAAAGAGGAATTTTGTGACTTTTCGAGAATCACAAAGTGCTCAGTCATCACTTTTTGCTTAAAAAGGTGTCATTAAAAAAAAACCAATTGTAGGAATCGGGAGATATCAGGAATACCAAGTTTCAAATAATTCAACTCTCTCAATATATTCAGATCTTCACCTACTATCCTCTAGGATTCTATGACATCAACAAAATCTAAAAAGTAATATCAAGCTGTAAAAAACCCGACATGGCTAACTGAATTATATAGAAAAGAGTGAGAAGATGGGCGGTTTAGATGCATAATATGTATTCTCTATCTCCCTCTTTCGTGTCCTAATTATTTGGGTTGACTTGAAAACTGAAAGAAAAAAAAACGACTGAAAAACAACAACAATTCTGTTTAGGATATAGAGAAATTCTTATTCGATGGGGTGTAAAATTGACCACTCTTCAGGGGTGTGGGCAACAGAATAAAGCCACAAAAAGTGGACGAAATTTGATACGAAAATGCAAAAATCTCTTTGTTTTCACGTGCTTCTTTGGTGTCCTTCGTTATATGGTCCTTTGGATTTTCTCGGTTACAAAAGGCGAATTGATGAAATATCTTTTACACATGCCACAGTAGACTGGCACTATTAAAAATTGTCGCTGAAATTTTTGAATATTATTCAATATAACCTCAACTCCATTTTTTTAATCTTTTAGCATTGAAACTTTTAATTTCAGCCGAATCTACAACTACATATTCTTGTCGACGCTTCTGACTGTATTCCTAATCAGCTATCCGAGTTTTTTTAAAAAATGTTTTTCCGTCTTTGTTACTTGATTAAATTTGAACAATCCACCGAACTGAGCCAGCTCTCTGAATGATCTGACGAACTGTTTGAAGTGAATGGAAGTAATGAAAAAATTTCATATACACGCAAAAATACCCATAATTCGGAGAAAATTAAAAACCGAAGAAAGAAAACAAATTATGTGTCGTGGCGAGGAGCAAACAGGAATAGGATTTCAGAAATCCGTAATTATATAATAGAAACGGGAAGAAATATACGGAAACTGAGATAAAGCGTTCAGAGAGAAAAGAAAACAATTTTGATTTTCTGAGCGATTTGATGGCAAAGAAAAATGATTACGGGAAGAAGGAGCAAAATGTTGAAAAACCCGTAATCTGTCAGGGGCCAGGGTCAGTAAGGGAGGTGAGGAATACGATGAAATACCAAATGTCGTGTGAAAGAGCTCTTGCCAATTTAGGCATAAGCGGTTCTTGGAGTTGTTGTAACGAGATCACGACGCATTACATCAGCGACTGACTCAAACACAGCTTTCGATGATTCTCCAGACATTGTAATGCACTTGTTATGCTTCCTAAAAACAAAACCATGAAAATTCAACTATCTCTCAACAATGACTCACTTGTAATAATCCAACACTTTGTTTTCTGTTTTATCGTAGACTTCGAGTCTCCTTCTAGCTACTTCCAACTGATCCACACTACGTTTGAACAATGGTTCTCCCGTGATATCGTCTTTTCCCTAAAAGTAATCGTAAAATGTATGGCTTAAACTTGTAAATTGACTAACCTCCTCCTTTGGAGGATTCACTTCCAAATTGTAAGCTCTTCCAGATGCTGGATGCACCAATTGTTTAGACAGACGATCAATGAGAACTTTGCGAGGAACCTAGAACAAATTGACAATTAATGAATGACATGTTGATAAACTCTCACCTTGAGTTCGACAACCAAATTCAATGGTGCCTGTTCTTCAACCATTTTTAGTTGACTCATATTTCGTGGATACCCATCGAGAATGACTCTTGGTCCTGCTTTCAACATTTCCGCCAAGATAGCTCCATTAAGAATACTATCGGGTACGTGCTCTCCCTTGTTCAAAAACGACTGTGCGCGTATTCCGAATTCTGAAAAGTTAAAATGAAATGCTGAGAATCGATACAACTAAAAAGCGATATTTGAATAAAAATCAGTTTCTTACCTGTTCCTCTGGCAATATGATCACGAATGAAGTCCCCAGCCGCAAAATAATTGAATCCTAATGGTTCGAACTCTCGAACCAACATTCGAGCGATCGTACCCTTTCCGCTACCGGCGGCACCACTCAAAAGCACTCGATACATCAGTGTTTGGGCTGGAAATAAAGACAGTATTATCATGTTTTGAATTATATACTATGAATGATTGAAAAGAAGATGAAGAAGAGATTCTCAGAATTTAACTGCAGTGATGAAAAGAAAGTGGTTATACTTCCGATGAGTAGGAACCATGTGTTTTAAACTTTTAAACACTCCAGTATCCGATTGCAAAAAGAAAACGTGCAATACTAAATGATCCGATTGTCAACAAGTTTCGGGGGACCCCTAAACTATGAACGAACGATGAAAAAAAAAAGAAAAAGAAGAGATTTCTGCCACGAATATATATCTATCAAGCAGTGGTCTCTCTGTGTCATGAGAAAAAAAGACGAATGACGAATAGGAACGAAAGGGGAAACAGGCAGAGAGAACGAGCAGACGTGTGACTATTCACGGAACATCACAATAGGCCAGACGGGATGGGAAAACATGAAAACAACGAATAATGAGCGGTCTATATTCTCTGAACGATTTTTTAATAAATTCATACATGTCATTTCAGCCGTTTTCTTGGTGCTGAAAGGTTGGTTTTGGAATCGAGCCAATTTGAAGCAAAAGAAATTCACGTCACATTTTTACAATAAAGGAACCGATAAGAAATGAGTGCACACCACATGATTAGGCTTCAATGTCGTTATGTTTTACACTGATAACACGAACATACCGAAAAAAAAAACGAAAAGGGGTAGCCGACGGATCAAATCACGTTGAGGGCAGATAACGATACTGCGTCAAGATTAAGTTGGGAGAAAACAGGTTTTCGTGAGTGCAAAGAACCTTTGCCGATGTGGTAAATGCACTAGATAATAAAAATAACGACAATTTCTTATGAGAATTCGTAGCTATTATTTTCGTGTTATAATGCATGAGAGTATAAGAGTTTGTCTATACTAATCTATGGATGAGTCTATAGAAGCGCCATTGAAACAAATAAATGATTGCGGAAGAAACAGAGCTCTACCACCGGAACCATGTGATCGTTTGTGCATTGAAACCTTATGATCAATTTGAACACCAACTGCCACAAACCCATTCTACTGCCACCGAAACTGCAGTGTAAACGGATATCCAACTTTCTGGCGCCAAACCATATGATAAGACGACAAATAGCGACGACCTCTTGGCACCCGAACAGTATGCTCTCGTCTCTTTGCATAAAAATGAAATTGAAGCAAATATTTGCGATACGAAACTCTAATTTTACCTTGCTTCCGATTCTCCGCGTGATTTTTCATGGTTTCTTAGAGGGTTGAATATGAAACATAAAATTAGGAAAATATTACAGGACTGATAAAAATTGTTAATGAAGACGAACTGATCATGACATCATGTTTTGTCGGTTTCTATATAGCCGTAAGATCGTGATGACGACATCAAACAAACAAAATAAACGAGTGGAGGTCAGATGGGAATTCAAAGTTTAAATTCACTATCTCTCCGATCAGTGTCTCATCGAAAGCTCAGCGTGATCATGGGGTTTTCTCTACCGATCATGATGGCATTGAGAGAGTGAATAAATGATCACAAGGAACGATCACCCACACAAGTAAAGATAAGAAAAACAAAACCGTGTCAGATTTACCATACCAAATTCTCTTCTAGAATATTTCGAATGTATATTTAAAACAATAATCACTTCTCCGGAAAACATGTTGACGAAAAAAATATCTCTAAAATTAAAGCGAGTTTTAGAATGAAGAAATATACCGGAGGCGTATCATTGTGACTCATATTCTCTAAATGGTGAATCAGTTTCGGATGTTTTCTATCACAAATTTTGAACGATATCACCTAATAAGAGAAAATGTATAAGAACCTTTGAAGCATATAAACAAATCGGAAAGAAATACAATTTTCGAAGTCGCCGACTAGGTTACGAACTAAATGTAAAATTAGAACATAAAAGAACATAAATTATTTCTATAATAATTTTTTTTTGAGGACAAAAAATGAATTTTAGGCCGTGAAATAAACTTTTGGGGAATTTCGTAACTATCCTGCTGCAGCAGCGAACACACTCACGTACTGGCGCTGCAAAAAGAAGACGGGCGGCACTGGTTAGATGAAGAGACGCAGACAGAGCCAGGGTCGAGTATTTTGGGGAAACACCCGTATGTTTTCGCAGTCAGCATGATGCAAAAACGTGTAGAGAATTCTAGCTCAAAAAAAGTTATAATTTCAGAGACATGATTAGAAAATGAGAACTTCGCATACCGACAAACTTCATACTTCGGACCTAACAACTTTCTATCATCAAAATTTTCATTTTTAGCAATTTGAGAAACACTTCATATATCGTTTAGAAAATCTTAAATCACAAAACTTCGGCTCTATGCATATCTTGAATGGTATAATCTCTCTGCTTTTGGTTAGCTAGCTTAGTCAGTTGTGTTGTGAGCATTTCGAGACTTATCTACGAATAAAATAAAACCAGTCGGTACTCAGCGCTACGCGCTTCAACCGTTTGGCTTCACAAAACTTTTTTTAGAAATGAAAAAATTGTGAAAAATTACGGGTGTTATGATATTTGCGTGGCCCCCTATGTGTCTCTCTCATCAATAGAATTTTCGAAAATGGCTTGGAAGCACGTTTTTTGAACCTCGTGACCTCATTTTTAGAGATATCAGCATTTCAAAAATACGGGCATCATCTCGAAAGAATTCTCTATCGTTTTGTCTAAGTTTGATAAAAATTGGTTCAGTAGGAAGGGCTGTAGGATCGGCGACAGACTTCCCGACAGACGGAATTTGTCCAGTAATCATAGTAAAGATTCGAAGGAATAAAACAAGGAAAATTAAAAACTAAAAACTAAGAAAAAAGTTTTTCAGCAAAAAATAAAATTGGTGCAGCTTGACGTGATTGTGTTTGCACGTTGGGCGCCACACCCGACGCCAACAATCCCCGTGTACTTCTCTCGGAGTCGAAACCGAGCAAACTCCTCAAATATTTGGCTCCCCGAGCAGATGGCTCGGCGAGCAGTGCCACCTGTTTTTTCATTTACTTCTTCTTCGAAACCTCTTTCTTATCACGTGTATGGTATCCAGAGAGAAAGGGATGAAAAATAACGGAACTTTTCATTTTATTGAGCAAGGAACAAGAAGAAACCGAGATAAAAGACAAAAGAAACGAGTAGCCAGAGAACCAAAATATTTACAGATTTTGACGGAAAAACACTTCTGGGTCGAGTAGTTCCTCGTTTCTTAGCAAGATGTGGTGCAAAGGTTACATGTCTTCGCACAGTATTGTTTCTTCTGAGCGCAGTTGTAGAATGTCGATGAACAGAATCCGTTTGTATTCCAATTGGCACAGCTAAATAAAAACAGGTAAAGCTACTCCAGCATTATAAAAGGTCGAAACTTACTTGGTGGAGCTATCCACACATGAGACCGGGGCCGCAGTTGAGCCACCGCCACAGAATCCACAGGTCTTAGGACAGAACCTACAAATTTTGAAACGGGTTTACAAAGTTCTTCGAAATTTATTGATAACTTACTGTTGCAAAAGTGGAGTATACTTGGCGTTGGAGCACAAAGAGGTGTACTGGGAGCAATTGGTGTTCGGATCATCGGCACAAGAAGATGCTGAAATTTCAAAATAGCAGTGAAGTGATTATCAAGAAAGGAATCGAGCACGTGCAACTCTTAATTCCTGTTATCAGTTAATATTATATTCTATGGTTATGCCTCCGTCAGCAATCATTCATTTTTATGAGTGTGGTTTTGGCTTTGTTTGCGGGAAATCAACAAACAACATGTTATTATTAATAATTAGAGCCAAGAGAATTCTAGTTTTTAAAATCTGTTCCTAAATTTTAAACGATTTAGAACAACATTAAATAATAAGTTACCTGTCGTTGCTCCACTGGCGGCTGTTGTTGCTCCAGGTACTGTAGTTTCTCCAGTTACTGTAGTTTCTCCGGTTACTGTAGTTCCAGGAGTGGCAGTAGTACCCGCAGTCGTACTTACTGAAGTTTCTTCAGAAACCGAAAACCCCACACAGACAAAAATAAAAATGACAGTTTTCATGCTCAACATAATTTCAGAAATTTAGGAAACAGTCGAGTTTGTAAGCTCCGTTTGGCTTTTATAGTATTGTGTCAACTCTCGATTCATTCACGGGTTAATCGGGTTTAGTAATCATTGACGAAACGATAAATTCTGCTGGACGGAAATGAAAATTAATTGCAATCCAACAAGCATTCTCTTAATACTTTAGGCCGATTGACCTAGAACATCAGAATCACAAAAATCTAGATTCAATTGATTCATTTTTTGTTTGAAAGCGACGGAATTGTACATGAAAGAATTGGGAAGAAAAGGCACTGGGAAACATAAATACAATACTGGTAATTGGGAATATTTTGCACAGAACTACAATCTAAAATCATGCGATAAGAAAAAGAAAATAAAGACAATGATATGAATTGAAAATCAAAAAACAATCAAAATGAAAAATGGCAAGACGAAGAATGAAAAACGATAATTATTATGGCTTGAAAAATGCAGTTTGTGCCAGAATTTGTCGTTGTTTATGAACTATTACAATGAATACAACGACTGTAGCGGCAAAGAGAAGACACAGAAGAATGAGTGTGAAGTACATTCTTGCTGAAAATAATTACATTTTGAGAGGAGCACAGATCAGAAAGTGAAGGATGATAATTGGGTTAAGAAATAAGAAGATTGTATTTCAGTCAGCTAGAATCTTCGAAATTAGTTCAGAAATGTTTGAAATTCCGTTAATTTGTTTTGGAGACCTTTGGCACTTGGCTTCTAATTAACTTTTCTTACACAAAATGGTCAGTTCATATTGAACCCTTGTATACTTACACGTAGAGAAACACGTCTTTTCCTGACTGCTTCTAGCTTCTCTCAAAGCTCTCGTTGCACCATGATCTCCTGCATTTGTTGTCTCTCCATCTTCCATTTCTTCTAATCCAAATACCAAAATTCCACGTTCTGGTAAATCAATATCTCCTACAGTAACCGGTCTCTTCTTGCTATTCGTTTCTGTCTGTTCTGATGATTCAACAACATTTCTTTTGATAAGCCGACTGTAAACTCCATCTTCAGTATACGCGGCAGAAGTTGTAAATGGTTGTTCAGTGTCATTATAACCAACAACTGCATCATATGCATTATCTGGAGTACCTGAATCTTCAATAACTACGATTCCATGAATTCAAAACATACCTGAAATATAAATGGGCTGTGGTTCTGGATAAGAATTATCAATGTTTGCTCCAGGTGGTGGTGGAGCAGGAGAAGATGGATAGCTAGCAGGAGCTTGAGTTGTTGGAATAGGATATCTGCTGGAGGCAACTTGATAGTTGGCTGGACGAGTTGGGTATCCCGACTCATGACTATCATATGGATAAGGCTCTGCAGTTTCGGTTGTTTTTTGAGCTGGTTCGACGACATATTGAGATGATGGACATTGTGGTTGCTGAGAAAAATTATCAAATATTAATTTGGAAATCAATTAACTCACTGTATTGGCACATCCATAATTGACATCCTTAATTGTTAACTGAATCTGACAGTTAAAATACAAGCCTGCTTTATCAGCAAACTTGAAAACTGGAGCAGTTTTTCCAGCTGTCAAATCGGAAGTATATTCTAAGTTTTGAAGAATTACTCCATCAACAGAACATCCATTTGCATCAATAACAGTGACTGGTGGTCCACCTTGCCCGTCATAGACAGTGCAAGAATGCACTTTCATACAGTAAACGTTCTCCAATTCGGCTACACAAGTCCATTTGTGATAAACTTGATCTCCGATACGAGCATACTTGATTGGTGATCCACCAGCTTCATTCATAATTTCGTATCTGAATATTATTTTAAAGAAGTAGGCTTTATTGAAAACTATACCTGCAAACTGGAAGTTGAGTTTGACTCTCTAAAAGTTGAGTGGTAAGAGCACTGATATCCACGTGGTTATGCACTTTCTTGGTTCCTTCCACGTAGAAGCAACTGACACGATAGGCACGATCAATTTTTGTGATGAATATCTACAAAACGAGAAACTGTTCAGAATCGCCATCATTCTCTAAACTTACCGAATGGAAGGAAATGATGACAGTTGCAGATATAACAACTCCATTGATTTCTCTTTGTCTTCGTACTCCACAAGAATCGTGCCTAACTTCGAATCGATGGGAAGTCTTACCATCACCAACAGTCATACAAGAGGGCTCAGAAACGTACCCTTTCACAAAAACTTTTCCATTGAATGAGTTACGAGTTTTGAAGAGCAACGATATCGATGATGTTTCACATACAACTTCTGGTTCACCTGAAATTTGTAGGGTACAAAATGTCCAATGAATGCTCTTCTAACGCAGTATAACCCCTACAAGTACTATGTTCCTAACTCCAGTCACAGACAACTCTCGATTAATTTCATTTCGTTTTTTCTATCTCGCTTTTTCTTTGTCCAAAACCGAATGTATTTGCCATTGAGAAGCCTCAATTTCCAATTCTTCAAACTCTAATTATATCGGGTTCGAAAGCAAAAAGTCAAACGAAGGTCACTTTGTCCATTGAAACATGCGCGTAATTCCAATCGTCCGTTACTATTTCTTCAATTCAATATTGTTTTTTTTTCTTTTACTTCCCCCGGCGGCAACGGAAAAAAGGGAAATAAAATACAAACTTGTTTCAATTTTTCCGTTTGAAAGTATAGCAGTACAAAGACTGTTTCCCTCTTTAGCTTTTGGTGTAGATTCACTGACGATTTGTATTTTCTTTTCTTCCGTCCAAATGATGAAAAGTCTATTGGTGCGAAATAATAATGTTGGATGGAATGAAGAGAAAAGCTTGCGGGAAGGAAGGCATCATGTCTTCGGATAACCAAAAGAGAGAGGACAAAGTTACGTAAGACGGTAAAAAAAAGATTGTGCGATGAAGAAAATTGAAAGTTTGTGGGTGAAAAGTGAGACAAAATGGTAATTGAGGAGGTGGAAAGGTTGGAAGAAAACGAGAGGAACAGACAGGTTGATCGGATGAAGTGATCCAGAAAAAATGTCTAGAGTATTTATCTCGAATGAAAAATGAATAGGACTATGATCGTTGAAAACACATCTGAACTAAAGACTCAAATTTGCCTCATCGAAACTATCTGGAACTTTCTAAATACCTCCATTATAAGGGCACTTGCGATTTTCTCAAGAATACATATGATGATTTATGCTCACCACCGAAAGTTCATTCAAAACATCTGTCATGTCCTTTTTGCCCTTATGTTTTCTACGTTTTCGATGTTTCATTCCAAAATTCAACTCTTATCAAACTTCTCGCAAGGTCATATGTTTTCCAATTTGCATAAGAAATCAGAATTTCCTTGCCAAAATGAGTCTATTTTTAATTAAAACTATTCCATTTCCCTTGGTTTCTTTCTCAAGTTTATATTCATGATGGCATGGATCATCCTCTAAAAAAAGGAAAGAACACAATGTCCAATTCGGACATGACGAGTCTTATTGGTTTTCATTGTCTCTCTTTTACTAGGTTCCTAATGATGACTGGATTCTTTTTTCAGAGGATGAATGGCAGTTAGGATGTCTGGTTACGAAAGTGATGGATAATAGCTTACCTATCAAAGAATTATCAATGCTGACTGTAGAAGTTGGTGCTGTTGAATATCCACAAAAGCATACTGTAGGTAGAAGAAAAGCAACGAAGAGCCCAGTGAAGTGTCGCATTACCTGAATTCAGATATTACTGTAGTTCAGAAAAATGAGAAAAATTTGCAGAAGAAGTTTGAAACTGTTGATCAACACTTTCAGAACTATGTTCTAGAATCTGACAAACGTTTCGAGTAGGCGGAGTTTCAAGAGAGAAAATGCAAATGCGAAAAGTTTTCAAAAAAAAAAGTGCGCGATGGGCGGTGGTGATGCCGAAGGGTGGCAATAGGAAAAGAAGAAGGAAAAGCTTGTCTACCTTCTTCAGATGGTTTTATATATGTAAATTGAAGTCTGATTATCGAAGAAAGGTAGGCAGTGATGCACAGTGGGAAGTCGATCGTTCTCTCCCATAGAAGAAACGGAAAGGATAAAAATAAATTGGAATACCTGTAGATGAGTAGAGGAAATGGAATGGCAGACATATTGAGGTGAAAGGCATGAAACATCCAAGGAAAAAAGTAGAGATGATTCAATTTAAGTAAGAATGGGAACGGAAGAATTTCTTAAAATTTGAATGGGATACAATCATCTAAAGGGTTTCAAGTCTGACGAATACTTGTGACGGAAACTTCAAAAAAATGAAGAGGAGTTAAATGTTTGATACAGTGTTGGAAAAAAAGATCAGTTACTTACAGAAAAGTCACCTAGTTACAGTAATATCTCAAGTAGGACTCATTTGAATGCATTGTCTTGACTAATACCACCAAAACCATAAGAAAGTGAGTGTCATTCTTTTCTCTGAATGGGCGGAGTTATTCATCTCTGTTTCTTCCTCCTTCCCTTTTTTTTCCAGTGCCATGCCAACACTAATAATTGGCACCGTGTCTCTGTGTCCAACGACGACTTCTGTTACTAATAGACCGTCACGGACCGAACAGACCGGCAGGACAGTCGTTTTTTTGAAAAAGAAAGATGAAGATGGAAAGTAACAATTCGTTCCGGAAGAAGACACGAAACCTTACTATTTTGGGTGAGTGAGTGAAGAGAAAAGTGACAATTTACAGAAAAAAAGAAAGAAGTAAGAGGAGTTTCAGTTTCAGTTTCAGAAAGTGAAAATGTTGCATTAATGGAGTGGACACTAAATGATAGGTTAGGCAACTGTATTCTTAGAGAATTGGAGAATAGTTACGTAAGTGAAAATAAGATTTCGAACATCAACATTATTATTGGAAAAGACTTGGAGTTGTATGGAAGAAAACGTTTTGTGGTCCTAACTCATTGTTGATACTTGACTAGCTTCTTTAGGTTTGCGGATGGTTTGTAGAGAATTTCAAGGTTGAATTAATATGGGCTCCAATGAAAAAACCAACGAATTTTCTATCTGATTTTTTTCGAAAAAACAGAGAAACAGTTCGGGGGATCAATAAATCAACGCATTAATCTTCTAAACTTCCATTTCTACTTTCTAATGAAATCGAAAATTTCTAACAAAGTCAAAAGAGAAAAATGAAAAATAAAGCCTCGTAAGCTATACGCATATAAATTGAAAACATCGAACGCATGAGTGTCTAATCCAATAAATCAGTTACGTAAAAGACGATGCCGCCCTGCCAACTAGGAATAGATGCAAAATGACGATCAAAACTGAAAATCGGTTAAAAAGTGTTGCGTTCTCTTGCAAAATGAGACATGAGGTGTGAGGATGGAACTGCACCGAAGACGACGGTTTTCTCCGTTTTTTGCCCTTCGCTTTTATATCTGATCCTGCGGCCGTTTGTGTTGTTGTTGGCACTTTCTCCTCTTATTCAGTACTCAATTTCCATGTCAAACAGTTTAAGGAAAAGTGACAGGTTATTCAGAAGATGTGCACAAGAAAACAGTTGGCAGTTCTTGTTTTTCATGTCGGGACTAGTTTTTTAGACTGTTTATGCTTACTTTGACAATACTCATTTTGTCGGAAAAGCCGAGAAATGATTGGAATGCACTTTCAGATTTTACTTTCATTCAAACTCAGGATTATCGTGCATTTCTCCAACACGAAAACGATCATGTCAAAATCATTTTTAAAAACGAAAACACTCTTGACTCAAACAACTTACATTAAGAACTTCCTCTTTTTTTTGTTTATATTTCCATTTTCTTTATGAAGTTTTGTTTTTGATGTTCCCTTTCTTTTCGCAGTTTCAGTTTCAACCGATTGAAACAAAAAATTGTCAAATTTTCAGATAGAAGAACTCCCTCTCAAAATTCTGAAATCCATTAATACATGTTCTACTCAAGCTTGATCTTCACTCCAATGGCAGAAGAATCAGTTCATTCCAATATTCTGTTTTCTAGATCATGTAATTTCTTAATGGAAACCCGCTTTTTCATGCATAATTCCCTAGTTTTTTTCCCTTTCAGCTCTTCTTTTGAATCACAATATCCACCCACAATTCCATCATTTTTTTGAATTGATTGCTCTCCATCACGTAATATCATAGTTCTCGATTACATATTCATCTCCGTTTGCACTTTCTTCCAGAATATTCTATTCACTTCCTCTATCTATTCTCTCAATATTTTATCACCCAATTCCAAAACTCAAATTGCTCATATGCTCTCAGTTTTCATTTCTTCACAAGAACTTTTGATATTCACCCAACCCTCTGAATCACATAAAAACCACTTTCTTATTGACTTTTCTTCTGTTTTCCAATCTTTAGACATTCATATCAGACAGCTCTCCCCTCGACTTCACTCACTTTCTCTCTTATTCATATCGTTTTTTTTTCCTTCTGAATTCAATTCGTTGTCGTTTCTCTCTCTCTCTATCTTTCCGATTCGAAAACGTTTTTTTTTTCCAAAAAAAAAAACGATGAACACCTTTGGCCACTTGGCACGCGCGGGGCATTTTTGCCAACAAAAAGATGAGTGGATATACATGTATTTGGATAGAAAATTGGAGAAACGAGCTCCGAAATATTGAGAGCTCGTCATTTCGTTTCTTGAATTTTTAGAGAGAGAGAAGAAGGCAATTCAGAATCTGACCAGGCAAAGAAAATGTAGTTGTTGATTGATTGGTTACCAGTCAGAAATGAGCAAACAGCCACATTTCCTCACATTTTTCCAAGATTTGTTATTTTCCATTTTGTAAAAATTCCTTCTTAAGATATGTCATAGACCCTAGGATTTACAACAAGATAACAAAAACTCCTAGAGCTATTCCTAAACTTGGTACCAGATAAAAGTTTCTTATTTTCATCCTATTGAACTTAGGTCAACAGCTAATCGTACCTTTTCTTTTCGAAATCATTGCAGCTTCTATTGTTTCTAGAATGACGTTGAGATCTTTGGAACAAGTTCAGTTCACAAACCAACAAACATTTATTTTTCGTCATTTTCATAATTTCGACCTGGTACCTTTTTTTCTTTTCAGTTCAATTGTTAAGACTTGGCACCTTTTCCTTCTTCTATTTTTTTCTCATTTTTGAACTTTTCACGGGAGAGAATACTCACCACTCAAGAAGTCACAGACTTCATCTATTGTTCGACACTGAAAAGAAGCAGAAAAAAGAACAGAGCACGTATTCTAACCGATGCGATGCCTATCCTTTCTTTTTTTAGTTTTGAAAAGAATCTCATTGGCATTTTTGGTATTCATTTTGAAAATCGCCCAGTTTATTATTTCCGATTACTGTATTTTCAAAGTTCTATTAACTTCAGTTTTCATCAACGAAGTAACTCGACTATTTTGTATCTTTTTTTCTACCGTATTGTTTCTTTTTTCTATTTTCCATCCACCCGATTTGTCTGTATCTCTTCTGAATCCACACTATTTCTCAATTCATTTCCCGCTTGCCAATTTGTTTCCTGGGACACAAATTGGGTGGAATATGTTAATTGGTTCGGGTCGGGGGGTGCGGTGGTGTAACAATACAATAGTTAGCCAAAGAAAAAATGAAATGAGAAAAAACTAAAAAAAAAAGGGAGATATATAATCGAACAATGAGAGTCGTAGAGATGGAAATCGAAATGAGGCGGCAAATGAGTTTTGACTGCCGAATGGCAAGGTTGTCACCACACCTGGGTCAAGAGTATCAATTTAAAAGGGGGAATGAATAGATGAAAAGAGTTCCGTGAGGGTCGAAAATGATGTAGAATTATGACATTTGAAATCAAGAATAAGGAAAATGTGAGTGGGTGTACCATGTGTTCAACAATGCATTGAATAAATCTAATAGCGCCAATGATTGGTTCTTGAAGTTGCCAAATAATTCCCAAAGAATATTAGTTGCTGAGTTGAAAGTACCTGTCTTGAATTGTGACATCTTCGAATATAAAAAGCTGCAGAAAAGCTTACAATCATCAAACGAGTAGAGCATTCCAACTTCTAATCCAACTTATAGATTTCATGTTCAGGGGATAAAAAATAGTTTTTGCTTTTTTACAAGCATAACTCCATCCTTATTCTCTATTCATCGCTCTTCTTATTCATCTTCTCCAACGGTTTCACCACTTTCAGTATTCTCGTTTCTTTTTTTTTTCATAATTGCCGTGTTTTGTTTTCTCTTGTTCCAAACAACGGTCTAGTTCTTCTTCTTCTCTTTATACCTTTACACACCTATTTTCCAGAAGTCACGAAACGGAAATAGTGGGTGAGGGATTTTCTGTAAATAGATTCTCAAACGTGATATCCAAATGTTTCGATTCACTCAAAATTAATCAAAGTTTTTCCGGTCAGCATGTGATATCCATGATTCATTTTGAGGGGTGGGTCTAGACAAACACCCTGAAACTTTTTTATTCAAATCTCTTTTTTTTGAAATTGTTTGAATAGTCTCGGAAGGAGGTTCAATGTTGCTCAGTATAGATTAAACCACCATCCAATAAAAGAATCAGATTTACAAATGAGATTTTTGACCGTTTGCAAAGGAAACCCGACCCATCCAAAAGTGCATCCGATTTCATTCTTATAGATGTGTTTCCTTGTTTATCCTTTTCTTTTTCTCTTATTTTCTTTAACCTTCTCCCAATATAGGATGGTTGAGCATAACATTCCGAGCCGTGACAACACAGTGTTTGTGGTCAGTAACATCACAAGGTTATGTAGAACCTTAACCTCTAATTAAAGTTCACAGCAAGCAATCGCTCTGGAAGAGATTATAAGTAATAAAAAGAGCCTTTTAATTAGAAGTTCTGATAAAATGTGGCAACCAAAACAAGATCTTTTCGTCTCAAGAACTTTCCTCTTCTGAATCCCTTCAGACATGTTTACCTAAACCAAATTTACCCTTCTTCCATCAACATCTTCTTTACGTTTTCACCAGATCTTCTTCTCCCGCTCGTGCTTTTTTTTCCCTTCGAATTCCAATTTAAACTCAACGGGGGATAATCCTTTAAACTCTCAAAGACAATTTAGATTTTTTTTTTGGTTTCCTCCAATTCAATTTCTGTTTATTTTCATTTGTCAGGCGGGTGGAGATGGGGGGGGAGAAGGACCACCTACTTCAAAGTGAATAGAAGAATCATTTGGATTTGTCTCCTTTTCTTCAGGTTGGGGACTACATTTCAGATATGAAACCTCCCACGTCTTCAATTTGCGACACTGCTCCCGAAGCATATTATACGGACAACACCTCCGCTGCTAAACTTCCGCGTCAGTTCGTCACATATATTATTAACAAGTGAAACACTGCTCAAACTTAAAACGTATTCACCTAAACCCACAATGCACACTTGGTGGTGGGATACTACTTTAGTTTAGGAGTATTATTTTGAAGAATATCACGTTTTGAGAACACTTACAGTAGACCTACAAAGAACATTTCCAAAATGAACCACTTCTGTCTATCGATAAATCCCACTCCACATAGGAACTTGCCCCCAAGATTCTTACATTCCTACTCATCCCTACCGTACTCCTTCTCATTTCTTCAATTCGAAACTTTTTGTTTTTCTTCGAGAAACATAGTTTTCAGCTCATCTTTCAGCCATTTTCTCCCCCTATTTTGTTTCTTCATCTTGCTTTTTCTTTTTTCTTCTTTTTTAGTTTCCGCACTCCCATTTCTATTAACCTCCTGGGACATATTTGTGTACATTTATGGGGTGTTCTGTCTATCTCCTTCTATCTATCTATTCTCTCCCAGTGTCTCCTATATGCCTGATATCACAACTACATATCTTTTCGCCAACTTTTTAATCACGTTTTCCGTTTGTTTTTCTCAAAATGCAAAAACGCGAAATAAGTGGAGAAGCATAAATAAAGATACCGTAGCAGAAAGATCAAAATAATCAGATAACGAAAAATATATGTTTTGATTGAGCATCGAGATTAATCGAAATTTCAAGAGAACAGATTTATTCAAAGATCCTATATTTTCTGTTTTTCTGTTCAAAACCAGCTGCATCTTGACATATAACTTATCATCATCATAAATAAAAATTTAGAACTTTTTAGCTCATCACCTGTTCCAAGCCTGAAAAAAACAAGAGTTCCGATGAGAACTACATTTATTAACGGAAAATACAGGTTGGAAAAAAAAAAGTATAAAAGATGAAGCTGTCTAAATGGTCTCATGTGCCCACTGATAAAAGTTTTTATTTTTTAAAAAGTTTACGGAGTTCTTCGTCTTTAGATAATGATAGTTACAGGTGCACAGAAAGAAACTAATAACTATTTTTTCAACTCAATTTTGAAAATCGACGGAATCTGTTTTCAATAAATGTATTGTTTGAGGCACCTCGATGTGGCTCAACTACAATCTGGAAAGGAAGAGCTTTGTTTTTTATACTCTGTCTTCAAAAAATCTATTACGATAACTCAGAAATTACACGTTAGGTAGTAGGGGCAACTTCAGAAGACTGATAGCAGCTCCTAAGAAAACTTAAGAAAAAGGAAACTTCGGAACCTTGATAGCTCATCATAGTTCAATTGAGTGTCAATCTAGAAGTGATAAAACAAAGAACGAGAAGAGAAAATATGTCTGAAGTCGACAAAAAAGTGATGAATGTTCATTTGCTCCCTGCCTATCCTCTACACCATCCGCTGCTCTCTCCGGAGCCCTCATCTTTTTCTTTCCGCTTTTCTTTTCTTGTTTTGTCCTGAATGTATGTGACAAGCTCATCGAGCACCTTTTCCTTCTCATAATCGGATTCTTGTTCATTTTTGTGTGTGTCCCTATATTCCTCTTTTTTCTTTCTTAATTAAAACAACTTCTACTCCTATCCTTCTTCTTCTTCTCCTTCCTCAGCCCACCTACGTGTGCTTTGTGCTCCGGAAAATGAGTTGTGAAGAAGGAAGAAGTCACATTCACAGCCAATTACTTTTTCTCGAAAAAAAAAAAAGAATACGGACGAGACTAATTGTTGCGTTCTCATGACATGGAGGCAAGTCCCTGTGGGAGACAAGGACATTTCAGTCTCGAAATATCTGGAAGTAGGACTCCACCTCATTCAACAATATCCGATTGTTTCTGCAATTCTCGCAAACTGATTGATCGATGAATTGACTCAAAAAATATCTCACCAATTACCGTAACTTATAGATGTTTGAAGTCTTCCGATGACCTCCAGCTTCCAATCTGTTTCCTTTTCTCGGTCTATTCAAAACCTTCTGAAACTTCAGATTCACAAATTATTCTTTCCTTTCAAGCCACTAGACTGTTGTCGTAGACAAGATCTCTCTAATGTTCGATTGTTTTCAGCATAATTTTCGTACTTGTCTCCCTCAGGAACAGGCCTAATGAGTTCATAAATTTGACATTTTCGAAACTTTTCAAAGTGATTTCAGTCTGAATTTATAGTTCAAAAGTAGAACTTGCAGACGTTTTTTACACTCGCGCTTATTCTCTCGGAGATAATAACATTTGATATGACCTTTTCCATAAAATGAAGATATCCTCTATGACTATTACTACTTCCTTTATGAGCAAGCATGAATAACACGGTTTTGATTTCATCCAAACAAGATTTGAATGGAATATCTCCCCGAACTTCTGAAGTTGGATTCAATTACTTTTTCAATTTGGATCTATGCAAAAGGGTATTTCTAGTTTTAACTTTCATTGTTTTTCTTTATCCAAAAACGAAACGAAAAACTTGCACAAATGAAAAAAATCTCGTCATTTTTGTTTGCACAAAGAGCATTTTTTCAATCAACCTTTGCCTTTTCTGGGCTTAGCACGTCCAAAAAGAAGCACTAACTCTAGCAGAACAGATTCGAAACTGTGATTCAGTCAATCATCATTCATTGTTATACTGTTCCAATGCTCACAGATTTGATGTGATTTCCTGGAATTCCGAACCTACCGTAGGCACGCCCACTTCCTCTTCTCTTCCAATCACATTTTTCATTTTTCTAGTGACGAAATCCTTTATCTTATCTTTCCATCCATATCTCCATAAATAATTCAAACTCAGATTTTCAAAAAGAAAAAAGAGGAAACAAAAAGTGGGCGGAGCTACTGTGAGGTGCTCCAGGAAAGAGAGAAGAGAAGACGAATTCAAGTCAATTACATCCCGTGTTTCAAACACTTTTTTGTCTCTCTCCCCTTCTAAGTACACCCACTTTTCGATGATCATCTTCTCATCTTCGTCTTTTTGCACTTACTCTTAGTTATTTCAAACAGCCAGAGTACTGAAAAAAAATTACTAATTCATCAATTTCTTTACAGTAATCCTTCAAAAATCCGTTTGAGTTTCATAAACGAAAAATCGTTTATTTTCGAACCATGATGATCGAATTGTTTATAGATGCCAATAAAAGCACCATTCAAATCAATTTGCCAGATGTTTTTGCTGATTTTCCTCATTCATCTTTTAGCAAGTGTGAAAACTCTGCGATTTTCTTTCTTTCTAAAGAATTATGAAATATTTTTTAGACCTTGAGAAATCTGCTTCTTGATAAACGTAACCTGCAATTGAAAGGCATCCTAATAGACTTGAGTTCGATCTCGTTTAATGTATCATGGTGTAATTTCCTTGATCTCGCTATTTTTGAAATGATCTTCGAATTCAAACTCGAAAGATGCCTCGCATAAATTTTCGAAAAGTTGACTTTGGAAACAGGATAATATGTGCCTGTGCCCACCCATAGTATTTAAATATTGTGAAATCCATCCATTTATTCCAAAAGTTTTGAACGAGGTTGGCCATTATTTTCATGTCCTGAAGTTCTGACACCCCGATGGTTGATAAGCCTAATGATTGATACCCACGTTGCCCCTATGAACCTCCAATCACTTTCAAATGACGCCAGACAAAGTTCATGATCTCTACTAATTGAACTCAAACTCCTTCTTCTATTTCTCTCCTATTCTTCTTCATTTTTTCCCACCTTCAACTCTCCGGAGACCTCTTTGATTTGCGTAAATGACATGACTTCACCACTTGCTAATTACCATGTCCGTCACCACTTCTTCCCTTTCTCTCTTCAACTCATTCGTCTCTTTCATTTTTTGTCTCTTGTTATTTTTTTTTGTTCTGTGTCAAGAAAAAAAAAATAAAAGTAGAACTCTTTCCCTATATTCCAGCTAATTGTTCTGAAAAACAACACCTGCAATTCGGTAGCTAGAAATATTATAGATCTAACTGGGAATCAATGATTTTTTACAGAAAGGGAATTTGTGTTTTCAACTTCAGATATAGTTCGGGTAGATTTTTTCATTGGGGTTTGCTCATAATCCGGTTAGAGTTGAAAAATAATTTTTATCAAGAAATTGGAAAAATAATGGGCGTGGCTGGAACAGAAGGATTTATAAGAATATGTCGACATTAAATATAGGTGGTTTCTTTTTGTAAGTTGTAAGGCAATAATCTTTTTTTGGAGGTTCTAACAAAAAAATTTTCATTTTAATAGACCTGGAAAGCGAACACCTACTCCATTTTATTGTTACTCACTTTGGAGTTTGATAGACTACATTACTCATAAACTCGTCTAGGAATAATTTTATGGGATCAGCTGAGAATCAACACAAACTCCAATCTTTGCCCCCAAATTTCTATTTTTATAGCTTTCAAAAAACATAAAATATCAAGTTTCAGGTGTTTAAGTGCCATCAATTCCGCTCCCAACGTTCGTTTGTTTTCCCCCATTTTCTCGAATTTCTGGTGGTCCTTTTTCATTGTTGAGAAATTTATTTTTGTGTTTTTTGCTCTTCGTTTTCATGATAATTCGATTCTTTTTCTTTCCAGACACCCATTCCATTTCAATTGAGAATAAGCTTCATCCCACTTCCCTGAAAATGTCGTTTTTCTTCTTTTTATTCATTTTTCATAAATTCCTAATACTGTCCGTTCTTTTCCAATTCATTTTACGCTTTAATACCTCAAACGCCTTCTCGGAACTAAACGGAACAAACTTCTTTTTATTTTCAGTTAAACGGGAAACACACTTTTAAGAATGGAAAACATTCCATCATCAACAATGATGACTGTAGAAGAGGGGGAAGAAGAAATATGTGGATTATATGAAGGTTATTCAACTCAACGTTTCATTATTATCACCGGATGTACTACTGTCGCTTTATTTGGAGTTTTAGCAAATATGGTGAGAATTACTAGATCTAGTTTGCTATAATTTGTTCATTTCAGTTATTGATGGCTGTGTTTCGTCGTTCTCTTCCTTCTTCCATTTTTCTTGCTACACTTGCCACGTGTGACACATTGATCTGCTTAACATATACTTTATTGTTTGGAGTGGATGCTGGAATTTGGTATCTGAAAAATACAGTAAGATTTTATGAGATTACGGTATTCCCTTCAAATCATAAATTCAGGCTCTCTTCTTTCTTTATCATATTTACATTGTTCCCATCTTTTTTATCGCCAAAGTTGTGCAATTCGCCATCCCATTCATCCTTATTTTGATTACTTTTGAGAGGTATCTATGGACGTGTACGGAACCAAAAAGGTATATCTATAGTTCCATTTCTAAACAAAACTCTTAATTTCAGAAAAGTGTTTTCGGCTGTTTTCAACGAACGTGGTCGGATTGTAACCATTATTTTCGTTTGGTTTTTCTCTGTGGCTATTCGAATTCCAGTTCTGTATGCAATGAAAGTAAGTGGTGTCTCTTTTCCTTTCGGAAATTGAAAATTCTTTGGCATTCAGGTCAAAAAATTTCCTTTTTGTGATGACTATTTCCGAAGTGAATCAGTGGCTGGAACTCCATTTGCTGAAACGGAAGCATTTCAATATTATGATTTTCACGTTATCACTGCGATTCAGATGATGTTTCCATTTGTCGTTTTATTGCTTTTGAATTTTACAATTATCAAAAGATTAGTTGCTGAAAAACGAGAAAATGTAAGTTGGAAAAGTTTACCAGGTTTTCAGTATCAAGTGATCTTCAGATGTACCCAATTCTACGCGGAGCACGAACGACAACAGAAGTGAAAAAGGCTTCATTTGTTCAAGGAAACTTACCAGAGAACTACGTACTTCTTCAAGTAGCAGCTGATGTCATCAAAGAATCTTTAATTCACAGGTAAACAAATGTTTATGTGTTTTCTCCTGAAGAGTTGTCTAACCTTGATCTCAATTTCCAAGTATCTTTTTATATCAAAACTAGAAGTTCTAAAAAGTAAAAACGTGCAGTTCGGTTGCCGTATCATCTGAAATTGTGGAGAATGAAGAGGCTGAAGACGATGATATTGATTGTTCGATTGATGTGGATATGCCACGTCATCGGCCTTCAATCTTCCATACTTTTGTATTGGCACTCAGGGAGTGAGTCGGAATGCATTTATCGACGTTCCGAAAACATGTCGTATACCTCTTCTAACTTCTTTTTCTTCTTTTGAATCTATCAATCTCAGAAAGAATGGAGTCGTAATTGATACTGACTATCCATATTGAGGAATCTAGTCCGTGTTGAACTTGAAGTGTTGAAAGTATACTCGACTAAGCAAGAATAGTTTTTTACATGATGCTACAATGAAAATGGTTGATATTCCAGTTGATTCCATACATTGCCTGTATAGTAATATATTGTTCTCTCCACTTCTTCTCCAACTATTTCTTTATGTTAACTTCTTATTTCTTACCATGACTCTTATATACTTTTCATCTTTCAGATCTTCTCGAAGCAAACGATCTCAATTAAGAAATGCAATCTACACAATGTTGGCAATCGTAACTTCGTATTTAGTCTGCAATGGAGTCCATTTGTTCTTGACAATTCTCGAACGTTTTGATCCATCGTACTTGTATGATTCTGTGGACAGTTCCCAGTCCAGCACATTTTATATTGGTAAGGAAGCCATTGATTGAGCAATGCTTATAATCATCTTCTTCCAGTTCTTTCGGATACTGTATCAATCTGCTACATGATATCTTCTGCGATCCGCATCTTCATCTATGCCAAATGTAATCCAAAACTACGCCAAGAGATCGCCGACTACATCAAACGAGAGAAGAGCATTGAAACAAACAGCTCCTAAATTTCTTTTAATTTTCAAACACAATTTTTTTTTCTTGTTGCTCTTATTACGGGAGTTTATATTATGACAATGATAAAGAAGTAAACATAAACAATCATAATAAGAAGAAAATGTGATGGGAAGGAAGAATAAATAAATGAACAACTGGGAAAAATTTCAAATTTCACTCGAATATTTAAAGTCTAAAACTCTTCGCAAATGAAACAAGTAGTGAGTCAATAAGGTTGAAGAAAAAAGGAAAAAGATGGGAATGAAGAAGCTTAGATGGTCAGTTTGGCGAGGTCGGCGAGATATTCTTCTTCACGATTGATCTTCTCCATCTGATTTGGTTGAAGGTGATCGCCGTTCGCTACTCGCTGCTGAAATATCAAAAAAAATTACGTCAGAAACACTATCGCTCTATACCTTCAGCACTTGGATCTCGTCAACTTTCTTTTTCAACTGGAACAGTCTTCGCTCCTGCTCAGACTGCTGTGGTCGGTAAGCCTGAGGAGCGTTTCCGTTACCATTCCGTTGTTGATTTGGTCGTTGATTCTGGTTTTGACCTTGACTTCCTTGAGCTGGCGCTGATGGGGCTGTTGGCGGTCCAGCTGCGCCTCCACCTCCTAGCGGTTTCCTGAGATGAGGTGGAATGTAAGCACCTGCCTGACGAACAGCTCCGGCCGGAACGTTATTCAACGGATGTGAAGCATCTTTCTTTTTGATAGGCAATCCCGCGGCCATTTTATCTGTCTTGGTGAGCTCTTTAATGGCGAATTTGTTGTATCCCATCATTGGGCGCCATCGAACCTCCCACAGCTCCTCCTTTGGTGAATCGAAGTGTGTTTCAGCAAGCATTCGTCCCGTGTAATGCCAGAAACGGTAGCTGTTGTCTATACGGAGCCGTGGAGCAGTGGTGCATGTTACGAAGTGCTGCCCATCTGGCGCCCAATCAAAGAGTGTCGTGTTTGGAACTTCAATCGAAATAATCTCCTTTTTCTTCTCGACATCCCAAAATTCCATTTTTCCCTTTGAGATGTTCCCGAAACCACAAATGAGAACGATGTTACCGAAGGCGTTGTAGAATACGTCGTTGCGTGGTCCTTCGAGAAGATCGAAAATTGGAACTCCCTTCGGATTGTAGAATGTCACTTTAGCTGGCATGTAACCGTAACAAACAGCAAATTCACGACCATTCGGGTTCCATTTAGCTGCGTAGATTGGTCCTTGTTTGTCGAGTGGGACGATCACGGAGTCTCCGGATTGGATGTTAATCAGGAACAACTGAAGAAATAAAACAATTAATAAATCGCTAAAAATTCAACCAACACTTTGCTCTCCGTAATAAGATTGGTTTGTCTTATCGACCTCCACTGATGCCAGAATTAGAAGTGCATTTCCACGTTGATTCCATGTGACAGTGGCTTTATCCGATTTGTAGAAGGTGCGTGCAGCAATTGGTGGAAAGTTCGTTGCTACTTTATGAACACGCACGCGAGCTGGGTTCGATCCAACAGCTGGCACATAAACGGCAACGTGATTTGGAGCAGGCCCGGGACTCAATGAGAAACTTGTAGCACCCTTCTCCACAAGTTTGTGATCATAGCGTTCGAAAGACATGTTTGTATAGAAAAATATCTCACTTCCGACCATTCTAGCAGCTAGCGACTCATCATCAGAGAACTGTGGCTCCCATGAAGACTGAAATATAAGAAACAATCAAAACAGAGAAAAAAAAACGTCGAAGCTTACTTCTTTAGGAGCGGAGAACGTTGAGACGTGCTTTCCATCAGCGAGGCTGTAAACCCGAACGTTTGGCTCTGGCTTCTGGTTTTCTGATGTCTGAAAAACATAATTACATCGGGAAATGCGAATCGAAACAAACTTTTGCTCCATAGATTGCCCAAGGCTCAAACGTCAACAGATAGTTGTCTTTTGGAGAGAACAGAATCTTGCGAGTTCTTTTGAGCTCCAAGCTGAGAACCTCTTTATTTGTTGCGATCTCGAATACCCGTGTTCTGAAATTTGTCATTTGTCTATGAAGAAAATATTTATTAGTTCGTACACTTGATTATCGCAATAGGCGAACAGCTGCCCGTTATTGCTGTAGGCGAACACGTTGCAGGCAACATCTTTCGAAGTGCTGAAAAATAGGGACGAAAAGGTAACTAATATAAACAACTCTGCCTTCTTACTTATTCTGTTCGAAGACTGTTACAGCGTCTTGGCCCAGCCCGCGCTTCAGGTAGAAGCCTTGACTTGATCGAACTGAAAAATTTCATTATTTAGGCCTTTCTTATCATGTTCATAACTCACCGGCGTACACCAGGTTATCACCCATTTTATTGAATTGAATCAATGTTCGAGAAAATCTGAAAAGGGAAACGTGTTTGATAAACACAAGTGAAGTAAGATTTCGCAAAGTCGAAACGAAGAGATTCGAAACACATGCAAATTTATGAGAAATCGTTGTTTTCCACGAAAAAGAAAGATTCCTATCACGAATCTAGCCGAAGGTTTCAATTAATAAAAGATTAGGCAATCCGAAGTAACTTGAAAGCAAAAACGTAAAGTGCATTGAAATCATGAACTTTTAAAAAAGTTGAAAAAAAAATTTCGTGACTAGCTTGTGTGCATTTGCGCGTCGACGTGTCTACACACACTCGAAAATTTCGCGCCATGGCGCCGACCTAAAAGTGCAATGAGAAGGAGAAAGTTGTCAGGCGAGGCAAGTGGAAATCAATGCAAAAAAAAAGAACTGTTATTGATTAGAAGTATATTGTCCTGTCAAATAGAAACAAAACTACATTCCAGAAGCTTTAGCTGTAGCAGTATGATTCTATAACGATAAATTCTTGCTTCGAAATGATTTATCCAATACCACAGCCTTCCAAATGTCTACAATACACGTCATTGGTCCCTTGAACTTTTTTCATTCATTCGCGCTTCCATTCAGAAAGTAGAGGAAGTAGTACCATTGTCAGGATGTCTGGATATTCTGAATTTCATTGTCAAGCTGTCTGAAAATAAGAACGTGCGTAGGCACGAGACCAACCGGAATTAATTGCTCTTGTTGTTTTTATTTTGCGGACCAATGGAACAAATTCGTGACTATTTTTGTGTTCAGAACACTAGTTTTGAAAGATCATAGTGAAGCGGAATCATTGTGAAGTTTCTAACTTTACTATCAGATTCTTTAACTATTTCTCAAAAATTGCTCAATATGATACTCCAATGTTTGTAACGATCACAGTAGATCCCACTCCTGATCCGATCGTCAATTTGGAAATAGAAAGTAAGGATGAAATCGAGAACTCTGCAAAAAACTCTTCCTAATATCCTTTAGCTTTTGCAGAAACATGCACACTATTCACGTTTTCCGAGGCTAATATGAGATTTGAAGTCATAATCTTTCTGACTTACAAATTGAATATATATCCAAACATCGCCTCTGAACTTTCATCTACTTAGAAATCTAAATTTATCCGCCCTTTTCCATTTTAATAATCCTTTTATTTCTATTCATTATAGTTGCCACACCTTGATACCAAATATATTTCGGGTTTTTATAAGACAGATTGAACATTCTTAGTGCTTTAATCTTGAAGTTAGGTGATGAATGGGACGACTGTACTTATGTGATAATCTACAAGATTTGGATCATTTATTCATTGAGCTTCCTTCAAAAGTCTAAATATGATCTTGAGTAGGATTAATTACCAATATTGAAAAAAGTTAGAAGCAGATCAGTTTAGTAAAGATCCTGTCTGAGCAACAGAAGAACCGGTTCCATTGATCTATATAGATCTATAGTCTATGGAAGTTTTCCCATACCCCTTATCATTACAGGTCCATAATGGAATTGAGGTACCTATCTATTTGATCGCATTATTAGTTGAGTTGAGGAACTAAAAAATGATGATATCCAAAAAGAGTAAAGATTAACAAGTATGCCATAACCGGAAGAAGTCTCACGAGTTTCCCTTTTCGGAATCGAGAAGTATGGTTAGTGGCTTTCAGAGATTTAGTTTTTCACATGCGAAGGCAAGGATCATAAAACATCTTTGACACTGTTTTACGATGTTTTCGAATTTCGGATGTTGCGTAAATCAGTGTTTTTTGAAAATCAAAAGCCGATTATTAGTGAATAAGTGTTTTCGCAACAAAACTGGTGTCAAGGATCTTAACCCACAAATCAGAAAACCGAGTATTCTATTAACAGATTCGCAGAAACTTGGACGTAGTAAATGTTTTGATAGTTGAAATTAGGTTTCAGTCAGATTGCAGTACGTTTTAAACTTTGTTACTTTTGCTACGACACGAAAATAATTCAATTTCAATCACAAGAAGGATCACATAAATGTTTGGGTTTTTGAGTTCGGTTGATACTCTTGTTCCTGCTTCAATGGGTCAAAATGCATAGCTTAGCTTTGAAAAGCACAGGGTATTGAGAATTCAAGAGATATAGCGATGTTTAGTTTATGCCATTAAAGGCTTCATGAAATTAAAATCATCACCGTCTGCTGGGTTTGCCGGTTTTGCATACCGTATGGAGGACAGAACTCCGGACTATAAACCAGACCATTTTAGTAGAGGGCATACCAGCCAACCGATGAAAGCATAAATTTAGACATTTTTGATGTGCACGTGTCTAATTTCTTGTCGTCCGTTTCTTCTGCAGACACAACAATAGTGCGAGGGAGGGAATTATCGCCTTCCCCCATCTCCTCGATTTCAAAAATGCCGAGAAGGCATCCGCGACGTTTTCTCCAGAATGATCAATTGGCGTGACCGATTTCTCCGGATGAGATGACGTGATGAACAAGTTTTTACTAGTAAAATTATGTTGATAAGTGTGCTCGTACTATGGCTCAGAATCGGAAATTCGTCCTTGAGTGGTTGAGATACGTTGACAATTTCCGGTAGAAATCCATGTTTCAAAGAGAAAAGGGACATGCTTTAAAAATAATAAGGCATTTTATTTAACACATCAAAGCAACTATTATATAGTTGAAAATAAAACAATTGAGAGTTTATGAAAAGATTGAACAACCTATGGTTCTCGAGTATCAATACGGCAATTCCAAGTAAAAATTGAATCATAAGGCAGAGATGGTGGTGTACTGTGAGAGCAAAAAATACGACTGTAACAAGAAAAATTCTTTGAGAAGTGAACGTGGCATTAAAAATTGATAAGTGAAATGATAAAAAATAATAAAGTGGAATGTGGCATTTCGTCTAATATCTTCGAGATTTGAGAATCGCTTTGATCATTTTATCGTGATTTCCATTTGGGAAGAATACTGCTGTTCGCTTCAGAAGGTTCATCAAATATGGGGTTTCTGCTTCCTCAAGTTCATTGTAGCCGTATAAGGAGTTATCTGAAAAAGAACAAATAAAAGATGTTGAAAAAGAGCCAATATTGCTTCTGAATCCTCTAGAACACAACGCTCCACGAAAGAAAATATTAGAAAAGTGGAACTCACCACGAACAGGCTGACATTGAATTAATCCAACAATTGTCAAAAATAGAAGGGCAAGAATAAGTGTTGAACGAAGCATCGTATTCACGAGAAAGCGTAGAAATGAAGGCGTCTGAACCAAATGTTTTATAGGGTTGACTGAAGTGGTGGATGCACGCCGAAAAGGGGCGGAGCATTGTTTTGGAGCAAGGCTCCGCCTACTTTCTCTCTTCGACGGCTTTAATTGTAGAGATATAAGAAGAGAAATAGAGAAAAATACAAAGTTTCTGAATACGGATATAGATACAGTAAGATGGCTTTAAAACAAGGTTTTTGATTTGATAAGTTTGGAAATAGAATTAAAGAAGAGTTGGAAGATGGGGAATAAGAAGCTTTTTGAATAGGATTTTGACGAAACGCTGATTCGATTTGAAATGAAATTCAAGTATCAGGATAAAAGGATTTAATGTACTTATTAAAACCAGGTTTCTGGTAGGAAAACTGATCAAACTAACGGATAAGAAGAACGATGTTTCTGATGAAGGATAATCTATTCGACGTGAAAAATAGAACTCTGTGCATTGGTACGAATATGAGAGTGAGATATTTGACAATGATCTAACAAACTGGACACCACTCGTGTCAGGTTTTTAAGATTATAAGGATACGATAGAAACAAGGAACTTGTTTCAAACTAGACACTTTACAGTGATCATGTATAAGGAACTCAAAGTGTTGGTCTTCGATTCGAACGTAGTTGGATTCGTTCTCCTTCTTTTTAGAAGCAGTACTGACGATTCCGACAGTTCATGTTTTTTTACATCGTTCATTTGAAACCATCTAAACAATTATTTTCTTTGAAAGCTTATCTTCTAAACCACACGAACTTTTCGTTCTACTTGTTAGATCTCCCTGGAATTTTAAAAACTCAAGATAGATTCAACAACTAGACTGATTAAAATATATTCCTAATCCAGATTTTGGAACCTATCTGATTCATTGAAAAATGCTTGAAAGATCCGAAAGTGCGATGTTTGAAATCACACTTTCTCGCCTCAACCCGACTTACGAATGACAAGTAAACAATCAAAATTCTGACCTAGTCATACAATTTGAACCGAGTCAATTCCCTACAATTTTCCCTGTGTCATCAGAATCATCAACTACAACCCTCGCACCTCTTCAGGTCAACAAACAACGTCATCAGAGCAAGACAACAGAAGTTTGAATCCATCTACTGATAGGCTATCGAAATGTGCTAGAAGTATAAAATGGAATCAAAATGTTGTATTTTAGAGCAGCTGTCTCAGCTTGTGAAAAAAAGTGAGCAGGTGCTTTGATGAAAAGTTAAATGAGCAGTAAAAAAGTTGACTTTGCATTGCTTCGAAAAAGATTCTGTGATTTTCAAAAGAGCTAACACCTTGCATAGTGTGTTCTCTGCTGATCAGATTCAATTTTGGAAGGGAGTTATTATATTTCGACTGGAAAGAAAAGTACACATTGTTTCTAAGACGTTGAAAGGACAATCTGTGATAATTATAGATGAGTTTGGCTGTGACGTGGATGGGGTGAGGTGTCGATGAAGAATAGACTATTCCAATGTCCAAATAGGAGTCCAAAATCACCAAAACCAATTATCTGATATCACCTCAAGCGTGAAATTAAGTGGTAATGTGACGAGAAACTATTAAAAATTGAAATTGATATCTGAGAATTGAGAGTATACAATGTGTGGGGAAACAGGTGGAAAATAAGGAACTGATTGGGGAGTCTATTCAACTAGATACATTTTATTAAGCACAAAATACTGAAATTTTTGTAATTAGGATCAACCTTATCTAGTTTCAACTTTTCTATATAAAAATACGTAGCATTGATTTGTTGCTCGGTATCTTGACCATGGAAGCAATTTTTTCCAAAGATTACCTCAGTCCATGTGTGGTAGTTTTTGATCATTCTAATAACGCAATTGTCTAGTTTATCCACCTTCTACCTTCTAGAACCAATCATAATAAAGTCTCCTGTATTTGATTCTAAATCAACCCCAATTCTCCTCCAGTGTCGTCACGGAAAACATCAACTCTTCCGTGCTCTTTTGTGCGCTTTTCTTAACGACTTCTCGTAAAACCTTTCTCAGTACCCACACCCCATTATTAGATACACCCTCTTTTTGGGTCACCTGAGCATCTAGGTCACATATTCCACGTCATGTGAAGAAAGAAGTCGTCTGACCACTTGAGACTCTGAAAGAGAGAATAAATCAAATGTGTATACTACCATTATTCATCCCACTCAGACACTTAAGGTGATCTCACCATTTCGTTGGAGAAAAGAACCTTCGGATGCCTTTTTCGGTTTTAAAACTAGAAAAATATTTGTGTAGGATTTCATTCTCAAAAACTATAATAAACCGTTTCAAATGTTTACTCATCGAAGTTGGAAGAACATTTTGAATGATCAAGTACTCGCATACCGAAAACGAAGGATATTGAGACATTTCAGATAATCTTCAGATCAAAAAGGTGTCATTAAAATATTCGAATAGAAGGAAGTGAATATAAAGTTTTTAATCGCTACAGATTCCTACTTTGATCAGACAATCTGATCACTATGACAAGCTGGGTTTAAGACAAATATAGATAAATTATTTGAGAGGGCCTACATGACAATAAACAGATTGTGATGCAAAATTTTGATGTGATTGGAATGATGAGAATAGTGATATCATTAGAGAGATGATATGATTCGATATATGACGGTATCGTCTGTGATTTGGGAACTGTGATCATGGTATCGGGGTAATCGGTTTGAGAGAGAGAGACATTTTCCAAAAGAAGTATTCAATTGTCAGAAGCCTTCTAGTAGTCGGGCATGCCCTACAATTTTCGAAACCTAGCTAGGCTTTCTCTGTGTACCGCCAGACTGTCAACAGGTACCGAGAATCACTCAATAAAGGCTATTGAGAATAGCAGTGTCTCTGATAATGTTTACTAAATAAGTTTATCTCCAGGCTGGAAAGGGTTTCTAAAACTTTTCGATATAATAATATTCCGTTCTTTTCATTTCAAAGTTTTAACCTTTTTTCGACACATCTGTAAATTCCAAATATTACTCCAGAGACATCTCAAACATCCAAATTTCACAGAACGAACTTGACACATACTCCCACTTTCCGGTCTGAATTAAATATATATTTCCAGATGAAAGTTCATAGATTCATAAACTTTTGAACTTTTGCTACGTCTTGCTTTACCGAGAAAAAGTTGCAAAGAAAATAGAATCCGAAATTAGATAAATGTATTAGAATTCTAGACCTTTTTTCTCACGTTCATGGACCCTTTGATTCATCTTGAATCTTTGAAAAGTCTGGATTCAGCGTCACCATAATAGATAGACTAGACATTTAAAGTTTTGAAAACAATTTGAATTGACAAGTCGGATTAGCATTCCTAACTTGTAGGATTTTATTTTGTTGACTCGGATTCAATGCACTTGATCTGTCCCATATTTGAATGAAAATGAAGGAAAGAATACACTTTATCCAGTCGAAAATAAACAGAGACTCGAGAAAAAATGACTAATAAGGAACTAAAAATGTACAAAAGATGATGTGTGCCTTCTCCTGAAGAATACTAAATCAGCACTCAACTAGTACGATTTGTAATGTCGTTCCATTTTGAAAAGAGACCACCCGGAATTAGTTGAAAAAAAAGAAGTGTCAATGACTTCATTCTTTTTCACTCTTCATTCTTCCTTTTTTGCAGAAGATGACGAAACGATAATGTTCGTATCATTACTTTAAAAAGAAGACGACAAAACACATTTGAACCCACTTTATTTCCGTGGGTGTTCAGTACCCATTCATTGCTCAGAAAAGAGAATTAAAATGTTGGGTAGATTGACAAAAATAGGATTGGGGAAGTGAATGATGACACAAAGAGGGATTGAGTTATGATTACTGATCTGCTAGTGGATCAGACTTGTCAGAACTTCGCATGTAGGTTGATTCGGATGAAAAGTGATGATGACAAAAGTAATATTATTTTCGTACACGGTTCTAGTCCGCCCATCAAATTGCCACCTGACCCACTATTTTAACTATATGCTACAAAAAGATTATTTTAACCCCACGCATGTGAAATTAACAAAATGACACAATTAAATAGATAAGAGTTCGTTAAACTTGATAAAAATCGTGTCATTCGTGGTTTGTAGCCAAATCACGTCCAAAAATGTTCCTTCTCGTAGTTTTTGTAGCTGATCCTATTATAGCCTTGGGGTAAATTAAAAATTACCATACAAGTCATATCAATAGCCCTAATACTCGCAAACTGGCCAGTTTTGGGATCAACATTACTTTATGTTACACTTAAAAATGGTGATGTGATACTCGTTCATAATAATTAGTATTCACTAGAGTTCCGACTAAACGATTTTGTTATTTGTTTTCCTATGAAATATTCGTTTAGTACTATTCCAGATGCTTCTATTTCTTCAAATGGTATATTCCCATTGGAATCGTACTAAATCCATTCTATTCGGATGTTTATGATAACAAGAAAAAATTCTCAACGTCATTGTTTCAACTATTCGGGCGTAACAAGACAAAGTTTTAGATGAAACTTTCAAAATATGTCAGAGTTCTTGTCGTGGTTCGGCAGTGATCAGATCTTGCAAGATTGTATCCAAACTCCTACAAAATATGTTTGTGATTTGTCTTTTAGTTCCAGCAGTTTGCGTCAGAGAAAGTGGGATCTAGATTTCTTGCAAAATGCAGGTGGAACATAACATTGTAACATGTAAAATTTTAGTAAATATATGTTGTAAATTTAAAAGAAACATCATATTTTCAAAACCAAATTTTCTAATTTTTTGAGGCCAGGTTCAGATTCTTTGTACTCCCAAATTGGTGAAAAACTGATTAGCTCAGAAAAACAAACAAGAGATCATAGCAACAAAATTCTTTACGAAGTTATTTTAATAAAATCAGACTTCTGCAGTTTCCGAAAACTTCCAACCGGAAGTTGTTGTTGATTGATCCCGATCAACCACGCTCCCGAGTAGTCAATTTAATTATGACTTGTTTTCTTGAGTGCTTCAGACTCATTTCGATCTCAATAACTATGACGCAAAATCAAAATAAGAGGTTATGAGAAATCAAAAAACTTGAATTGCGTTATCAGTTGTGCTAACAATTACCAAAGGTAACCAATAGTTATACGGAAACTGGAAAGGCTGGGGACTGGAACTTGTGATTTTCTAAAAAGTCCTCTTATATCATAATGCAAGAAAACAGTGTAAAACAAGTTTCTGGATATAATTTCAATTGATGTTTATGTTTTCTTTATGTAAATGACGGTGTTCAACTACAAATATACATGTTCCTTGCTCTCAGTCTACGTGCTTTGTCATCAAAATTACAGACAATTTTCGGTGGTGACATAGATAATGTTTTTCCAATTTTCTTTTTTGATTATTGGAATGAAAAGGGGTTGTGGACAAAAGAACAATCAGAAGCTGAAACGATTGAGAGCTCTGTGATAGCTGATAATGGGAAACTAATGCAAAACTGAAGGCAAAAAAACTTTGATGATGTGTTAGGGGAACTTAAATTAGTTTACAGCTGAGAAATCCAGAACTTCTTGATATGCGTTGTTTTTGGTTTTAAAAAAGAACTATTTCCTTATTGGAAAAGGGGTCATTCGGAAGTATATAATGACACTCTCGGCAGCAGCCCGCATCTTTTGGTCGGACGTTGGTCAACTTTTGGTCGGAGCTTAGTCGTATGGTGACATAGATTTTGTCGGTATACGACGAAGATCCGACCAAAGTCCGACCAAGTTCCGACCAGGTAGCGTCTTGAACCTGGCGTTCCTCCTTCCCCTCTTCGCTTTCTTGTCAAAAATCGATAAAACATCGTTCATGAGAAGTTTATTTGAAAGAAAACTGAGCTTACAATGAAAGGAAAAATGAACAAAAAGTATATACATCGAATACAGAGAAAATTCACTGAATTATTATCGATTTTGTCGTTGACTTTGGTAAGCTGCTTGTCGAATCCACCGATATCCTTATGAAGCTTCAGTGCTTTCCAGCTTTTCGATACTCCAACACGGTTTTCACCTTAAAATCAGTTCATTGAAAGTTATAATTTTTTTGATAAACTTACTTTCTTAAATTTAGTTTCCTGCGTGATACTCGTAGAAGTTGCGAAGAGGCCGTATATCTTGCTAGAAAAATAAAGACTTTCAATTGAAAAAAATGTATTGAAAAATACCTTTTGTTGCATGAAGAGAAAACTGATTTCGTCGAAATTTCCCAGTTCCGTTTAGGAAGCTTAGTTATTGCTCCTGAAAGTTCTTTCTTAAAGATAGGCCAAAACAACGATTTTAAAACAACAACGTAAGAGAAAAATGGAAAACTGTGAAAAATTATACGTAACAAAGTTGAAAAGAAACCGCTCCGCGCGACACGCACCGCGTCTAACTTGTGTCCAGAATCCGGCCAAACTCTGACCAAAAGTTTGAAACACGCCAACTTCCGACCAAAATGCGCCAATAGTACGGCCAAAGTATGACGAGTCTCCCAATTCTATAAAGTCGTTCAACTATCTCTGCTTCTTCCGACCAAAAGCTGGCCAACTCCTGACCAAAAGCCGACACCCCTTAACTTCCGACTTGAAACTGACCAAAGACCGACCAAAAGGTGTAAAATACCCCAACTTCCGACCAAAAGATGCGGGCTACTGCCGAGCTGTTTATCTCAAAAAACTTAGAGTAAGCATGAATTTCTAAGTGAGGTGAGAACCCTTTTTGCAGTAGTCTTGTGGAGTTTGAGCCGCGTCTCTCATTAAACTGAGCTGGCAAAATGATAAGTGCCCTTCAAATAGAGTTAGATAAAAACTTGAAACTCTAGAGAACTTGAATTAAACGTAAACAGAGAACAATACCATAGTTCATACCTCACTGATTGGTTTCCACACTTTAGTGATCTAACACGTAGGTGGCACAAATAGGATTCAATAAGGATCAGAGATTTCTGAACAAAACGAAGACGAAGTTTGAGGAGGCTGGTTAGATTTAGAATCAAAGACTTTGATATAATCTTACTGTTGTTCAGTTTATGTTTCGTTTTTCTTTTCCAATGATTTCAGAAATTCCGATTCTATTGCCAAACTCAAGAAGGGATTTGATTCGAAAGAGGATTAATGATTAACATTGGGAGGTAGGAGAATGTAATAGAAAAAGGAGCTAAGTTCAAAGATTCCTTCAAAAGAATATGTTGATAATCCATGTTTGAATAGAGGGTAACAACAGAAATCATTTACGTATTAGAAGAAAACAAGCACAACCTGGCACATGTTTACATTGGATTTCAAAAACTTCTTTCTTATAAACGTCACAGTTACAGAAAGATAAGAAGATGAAAAATCACGGAGGTGGAAAGAAAAAATCAAACCTCAAATGATCGAAACTTGAACAAACGGTTTGATAAAAGAAGTATTGAAACTGTGAAAGATCACGTTTTGTTTCCATCAAACTACATATCCGTTCATTTCTATCATCATTTCCAAATAGTGCAAGTTTTGAAGAAGAAGAGTGAAATAATTGAGTGTCACAAAATACAAAATACTTTTTTCAGTCGTAAAACATCGTCACTCAAGAATGTTGCTTCTTTTTCGGGTGTTTGAAAAAGGTTGGGATAGAATTAAAATAGTGACGGGAGAGAAAAAGAAATGAGTGGTGGTCAAGGATTGGGGTGAGAAACTTGATTTGGAAACATTTATATTAAATTGATGTTCCAGGGGCGCTTCATTAGCTTCTTTTCTAAAAATTCTAATAGAAGCGCACACGGAGTGATTTCAATTGCACTGTCTGTTTGAAGGATCAAGAACGTAAATATGGCAAAATGAAAACCTTGTTTTTAGTACCATAAACCGTTTATTATTGTCCAGCTCAAAACCATCTAATTTGAGTAGTATATTTCAGCTATTTTGACCGATACGAAAATATTCGACTTTTTCAATTATAATTCTTCGATATAACATAATCAAACAGATAGAGAGTTAATAGTAGTTCGGTACAATTTTCGTTTTCTATTGGTTCCTTTTTGTTGTTTCGAGTTCAGCAATCCATCTGCTTTATAGCAGACATTGCACTATTTCCCAAGGTTCATTGCAATCGAAACAATTTAAACTTCACTTTAATCTATATTTCTTAAATAAAACTCTTCTCTTCACCTGCAGCACATGTGTTTTTTTAAATTTTACAAACGGATATGAATAATTCATCGATGTTTCTAAATCTGTTAGATGCTAATGTCAAGTGCATAAATTGTAACATCTTGTGGAAATGTGATCTGACTTTCGACCTTCAATACCAATAGTTTTAACCGAGGGGATTTTGGAAAATGATGTTCGTCAAAAGTAAAAAGCTACAAAAGGGATTCAGACAACAAACATCCCAAAATGTACAGACATCACACCTATAAAAGTTTATTCTAATTCGTGGTTTCTCAACTGGAAATCGTGGACAATAATTCAAGTATAAACAAGATGTTTGACTCCAAAAAGAAAAGTCAAGAGTTGCGCCAAACATCTCTATTTTCTGAAGTTTCCTCAAGGATTATAAAGTGTAGGTGTTTCCGATTGAGAATTGAATTTAAGATTCCAATTATTGAGTCATGATATAAATATATTCATGCAATGAAAACTGATAAGTCAACCTAGACTGGAACAAATTGGAAGCAATCAAATAAAGAAATATGAAAATGTGAGAATTCAGTCTTTGAAGTCGTAGACAGAAGTTGAAAAAAACTATACTACTAAAACGGAAGAAAGGAACACCCGGTAAACAAGTTTTAGAGCTGCTACGTCAAGTGGAAACATTTCTGGGACCTATTACTAAATTGAATGTTTCGTTTTGAGTGAAGTGGTGGATGCTACAGTCTACAGTACTGGATTCATCAATTCGAAAGTATGATTCCGTCTAAGATTTTTGATAGAATAGACTGTTTTGGTGATCATTGGGTACACGTGTGGGTGCATTAGTCTTAAGATATTTTCATGAAGCTAAATCTCCCGATTATGACTTCTTTTGGCTTTTCGAACAAAATCTTCTGCGTGATTCAAAACTTTAAAGATAATCTTGACTGAAACTGTGCCAGAAAAAACAGAAAAATATGTGACTTATTGAGTTTTAAGTCAAATAAGAAGTCCTTTGACGAACTTCCATGAAATAATAAATAAATAGAAGGGGGACGTTTATGATCTACTACAGCCTTAGATGTTTCAAATTAGGAACATTATTCAATTCTGATCTGTGTTTTCATTCGATAACCTTCAGCAGACAGGAACTAGCCCCCATGCACTTCAAAGAACAGTAATCCTATCATATTTCATGACCTTCAAAAACCGAATAATGTCATTTCACTTAATCAAACATCTTGAACTTTTCTCAAATTAAATTCGGTTCAATAAGTGTCTCCTCTCTCACTATTTTTAACTTTTGCAGGAAGTTTTTATTTGCGAAAAAAAAGAGATAGAAAGTTAAAATTAGTCTAGAAAAAGATGTTGCAACGTGTTTTTATGAACTCATGAGGGCCAATAAAATGATGTCTGCATAGAAAAGTATTGAGGAAATTTGAATTGCTGAATTGATATATGGGGATATTTGCATTTTCTTTTTGATACTAATACATACATCATTTTACAAAAATAAGAAATATTGTTCTTTTTCAAGCGTAGCTGTAAATCTAGAACAGCTCATAAAGTACAAATCGTTGGTTCAAAATCAGGATAATTTTCTTTTCTTATATTTTTGTATTTTTTATATAAAAATCTCTAGAAAACAGGTACAAATACTATCAGAATCCTTGTTGTTGAAGAATCTTTTGTCAATGATCAGAAGGAATTATTTCATGAACTAGAGAATATATTTTAGAAACTATACTCTATTAGTGTAAATGTTGAAATTTGCATATTGTGCTTTGAATCGGAAAAGTGAAATTTGGAAAAGTTGTACTTTGGTTTGAAGTGAGTTCATAGCTTCATTGCGTGCATTACCCTAAAAGTGATTGGAATTTTAATAGGATTATCTTTTGCTCGTGGAACTTTGATACTTGATGACTTCCTACATTTAGGAATAATGATTCAACAGTTTTTATATTCAGTCTTTTTCGGAAAAAATATATAATTTTGAAAACAAAAATCAACAAAAACTTTATAGGATTCCTTTAAATCCTTCTGTCACACAGGGGACCAACAAGATCATCACTCTCCAAAAAACGGCAGCACAGTATCCAATTGTCACGCTTTCATCGTGAATAATTCATAACTAATGAGACTGCAACACCGCCCATGACGAATTTTAATCGAAAAAAGATGAAGAATATCCGGGTTATTGGAATAGAAGAATAAGAAATCGAGCCGAAATAATAAACAATTAATAATGAATTGTCAGTTTCTGAGTACTCCGTCTCGTGTTAAAGGATAGAGTTGGTTGTGGAAATTGATATGGGACCATCCACGTATTTCGAATGAAAGTAGGGAACTGTTCATAGTATTGAGGAGCCAAGACTCCATTCAACTTTGAACTTCAAAACAGTTTTCCAGTCAAAAGAAATTCAAAAATAAGTCAAACATCTACGTGAACTAATTTCAACAAAAATTTAATCTCTGAACTCAAACAATAGGATCTAAGTGAGCAACCTCTACCGTAATCTCAGTTGAAGATCTAGGTCCGAAATTTGGACAAAGATTTGGACGAAGAAAAAGGAAAAAAACAAATTAGTATAATGACATAGTAGCATTCCACTAGGTGACATTTCATCCGTATCTTCCATGATGTCACATGTCAAAAGAAAAGGAAGAAAAAAGTTGAAACGTGTTCATTTTACTCATGTTTTCGGTTCTTCTCTTTTTGCAAAAGGTCGAAACGAGGGGGTGTTTTTCCGGCTCAAAGGCCAAGAAGACTTCCGGATGGCCTCGTTGTTGGAAATTAGAAAAGAGCAATAATATTCTCTCCAAAGGAGTTCTGTTCAACTTGAGGGGACAAGAAAATATTGACTTTTATAATTTTAATGCAACTTCCTATACAAACTGAAACAAGACAACAAAAATCAGAAAAAGTGAATAAATATCAAAAAATTTAGGGCTTTTGATATGCAGGAACTCGTTTGTTTTCACGTCGATCATCTTCATCAACTGTATCCATTATCTCCCAGCTAACATCAACTTTTTGTTTCAACCTCCACACATTTTCCCATTCAGATGACTTTGCGATTTTCTTGTGCTGGGAGTTTCGCCATCCATTTCGTCGCCAAATCTGAATCCGTTATCAATGTAGGAGAAATGGGTATGTTTACAGATACCTCTAAGTGTGCTTCGAAGCTTTTGATAAGTTTTTCTGAATCTGCACGAATGAGAATACTGGGTTCGTCTCGAGCAACAGCTTCTTCCAATATTCGGATGAGAACTGACGGTGTTCCACAACAACTGACTCCTTCTTTCTCTTTATTTTCCCACACAAACCCATGGAGCACAAGTGTCTATAGAAAAAATTTTAACTTATGAATATATAGCTAACTTACATGTGAGGGAAAATCTAACGTTCCAGCAATGTCTCCAACCAGGATTTCCATTATCCATCCATATTCGACACTTCTCATATTCCATGCCACTTCTTTCGCTGAATACATTGCATGTCCTCTGTAACCAAAACCAAGTTATGAAATTACAGTAAAATAAAAAATACCTGAACTGAAACCCTGAAAGAGTGATACATCCGGGACTTGTTCCTGTGCTGGACTGATCGAGATATGCATGCATGCTGACTCAGTCCATTTTTTAATATAAAAGATAAGAAAACTTTACACTGAGCATCGGAAGCGGAAAGAGACATCCAATCAATATGACTCATGTTAAAGTCGCCCACAATAACACAACTTTTTTGAGAGAGAAGAAGGTGTTCGAGAGTAGATATTAAGTTATCAAGTTTATGACTGTGATTGGGATAATAAACAACAATTATTCTGATAGTTTTTCCTTTTACCATAATGTCGACAGCTGCGATTTCAGAAGAGCTAAGATGAGTGGGAATTTCAATGGGTAAGAATTTAATTGATTTGCGTATAAGAATGCAAACTCCTCCACCATGTTTGTTTCTATCTTTTCGTACTACACTAAACTTATCATTAAGAGAGACTATTGAATCAGTGAAAGAACTATCGAGTTTAGTTTCGGTTAAACCGATAATATCAAAATTATGAAAATCAGCTAAGAATTCAAGAAGTGGGAACTTATTCTTGAGAGAAAAGCAATTAGCGTAACCTACTGAGACGAATTTTGCTTTGTTCGGACAGTCCACGGCCATGGGGTTGCATTGGGTTGGTAGACGATCTTGACGACTTCGAGATTTCTGACAGTCCAAATTCGTTGGCCGGATTCGTCTTTTCTTCTTATTGCTTCTTTCCACGAGTTCCAGTATTTCATCAATTCCGGTTTGGACATGTCCGGGCGAATGGTTGAAGTGTGGCATCCATTGAATCGCTTTTTGAGTGAGTCGAACTTGCTCAGAACTCTGTAGGCATCTTCCTTGGTCTTGAAGCGAAGTTTCAAAAGCGGAGGGAGGTCGGATTTCAACGGAATCCGAAAAACCGAGCAGCTATCTTGAGTACCACATTCCGTGGCGATTTTTCTTCCGAATTCTTCATCGTTGGAGGAATCAGATGAGACTTGAGCGTTTCTGATGATAACAGAGCAAGTCCGATCATCTGAGTTCTGAGCTAGTTTGGCGGCTTGCATAATGGAGACTTGAGCAGATGGTGTAGCGAGTGACTTAGTCAGAATTTCGGCGAAGGTCTTCTTGTCAGCAGGTACATTCTCAATGGTTTTCTTCAGTTCGGATAATTCATTCTTCATGAGGCTCACCTGAGAAATAAGAGCAATGTTCTGCTCTTGCAAAGACGAAATGACTTTGGCCATAGAAATGACCAATTTGGTGAGTTCTTCATTGTTGACTTTCTTCGGCGAATGAAGATTTGCAAGAACAGTAGGAATATCAGGGACAGATGACGGAGATGTGTCCATGACAGTAATAACAGAAGAAGAATCAGAAAAAGAAGACGTTGTGGCGAGTGTTGAAACGGACTTTGACCGTTTTTCCTGTGTATTGTTTGGGGAACGCGGTAGGAATCTTTTCATAAGAGCTTTGCGACAGACGACCGCTCGGCTCGAAGAAAAATTGAAAAGTGAGAAAAATTGAAAAGTGAAAAAATTTGGAACGCTTCACGAATTTGCGTGTCATTCTTGCGCAGGGGCCATGCTAATCTTCTCTGTATTGTTCCAATTTTAGTATATGTTCTCGGAAGAACATTCGCAGACAACAAAAACAATACGAACATGTAGAATACGATTTATTGAGAAAACATTTACGTTATTCACAATTAAACAACTTTCGGTTGTTTATCCGGATTTCGTTCACTTCCAGGAACGAAAAATTTCTTTTTTTGCATAGTCTCCATAAAGGTGGAGCCGATTTCATCAACTTCACCAAAGAAGCAAGTGTTGCCAAAACACGCGCATCCCCAAACAGAATGATCAGCCCAGAGAAACTGCAATCTTTTTGTGTCCGCATCATGAAACTTTGCAAAATCGAGTCGTTCCTTTCCAATGATTGGTGAAGCTGATTTTGAAATCGGAAGCTGAAATGAAAGTTATCAGAAGTCTCAGAACATTGAGCTTACTTCTATATCAAGTGACACTCCTTCAATAGCAGCATTGGCACCTTCAATCCATGCTTCTGGGGTTTCTCTTATACGTATCGCTTGGCGAACTGCAATTCCGGGAACACAGATACACAAATGCTCTGTGAACCGCCCTTCATGTGCATTACAAATGGTAACTCGAACCGGATCAGCAGTGATCTACAAACGTTTTGAATTAGGTTTTGATTTTTTTTAAAAACAGAACCTGAAAAATCGTCTTCTCCTCGACAAATGTCAAGTTTATCAAATCCACCGATATTCTGATTTGTCTATATTTCATCTCTTCTTCTGTTTTACATGCTAATAGCTCATTCTTCGGTCTACCAGCTACCGAACAAGCTTTGACAAGTTGCCCATGTTGGCAAAACTGCATTCGATCAGGAACTTTAGTAGCATCGTCAGGTGATATCACAACCATCAGGAGAGACTCGATAATTTGCTGGAGCACAAGTGTCTATAGAAAAAATTTTAACTTATGAATATATAGCTAACTTACATGTGAGGGAAAATCTAACGTTCCAGCAATGTCTCCGACCAGGATTTCCATTATCCATCCATATTCGACACTTCCCATATTCCATGCCACTTCTTTCGCTGAATACATTGCATGTCCTCTGTAACCAAAACCAAGTTATGAAATTACAGTAAAATAAAAAATACCTGAACTGAAACCCTGAAAGAGTGATACATCCGGGACTTGTTCCTGTGCTGGACTGATCGAGATATGCACATGCTGGGCTTACACCAACTTGAATAAGTGCTTGCGTTTTTGTTTTTTTAACCTCTACGGCAATTTCTTCCACGAGAACAACTGGAACTTTTTCCGGTATCGCATTTTCGTCAATTGCTGAAGAATAAATCAACATTTCTGCACGCATATTGCATACTCGAACTGTCACGTCGACATTCATTGTACGAAAAAACTCCACAGACTTCATCCCGTTAGAATTGTTTTTGTCAAATGCGGCTTTTAATTTGACAGGTTCATCAATATAAATAGTCTCGTCGTCCAATGATGTCAGCTGAGAATTCGAATGAAACATTTTCTTAAATGAAAGACATTTAACTAACCGAATCACACCACCCGAAGTAGTTGTTTTTTAGTTCAAAAAGCAGTTTTACCAAAAGCCCAGTGAACTTGACATCACTTCCTTCTATCAAAATATCTACTCCGAGGTAATCTGGTTCAAGCTGTAAGAATATGAATTGAAACAAAAAAAGCAAGCAATATTTGTGACTTACTTCCCAGGGATGATTTGCAGGTGTTGGAAGATAATCTGTGAGGATTGACAATGGAATATCCGAAGGAATGTTCTATTTAACTACAAGCGGTCGATATTGATGATCGAATTCCATCTTGATCAGTTCGGTTCGCCACATTTCGAACCAAGTGTCTCTATCGAGAGAATAAGTTCCATGTTTCGATGGAGCGGCATACGGATTACAACGAGCAAGTCTCGATAGGGCTGCTCTCATTGGAGCTGTTGTCGAGTCAGGAGGGAATCTATAGAAATAACAAACTTAGTGTGTCTGAATAAACCTTCTCTTACTTGACTCGCATCGCAACTCCTTCTTCTCCTCTAAGCTCGTACTTCATCAACTGTGTTTGCGGTAGAAAATCAACGAAAGGAAGTTCACATTCGAATAGAAGCTTCTCACCAACTATCGCTAATTCAACATTTTCTGCGTTCATATCAGCAGTGTCTATCCAATTCGACTCATTCAGCAACAGTATGACCTGTTGAATATTGGAAATGAAGAACAGAATACCAATGAAGCTTACTTCAAAACCATCAACTACTTTCATCCGGCTCTGAACACGAAATGGAACGAATTTTGATATATCTGAAGGTTCCTCGCCTATCCAGTCGTTAATTAGATCCGTGAAAAGTCTTTTGTGGTCCCAGACAAACCACGCAATAGCCTTTGTGAATGTATATTCGAGAGTCCATGATTGTTCTCCGTTCCAAGTCAAAGGATAACCGAAGCTGAAATCAACATTGAACTTTTGGCAAGACAATAGTTTTGTGAATACTAAGGATGTTGTTGCTTCAAAGCTGAAAAATTGAAATAATGAAGAACATTAGAAGACCGCCAGTCTCACTTCAAAAACTCTGACTTCATATTCAAGCAGAAGCCTCTCTCAGTTCTTATCCAGGGAATAGACATCTAAAGTTATATTGAAATTTCTATAAAATATGCAGGTTAACTTACGTCAATGTTGCTTTGAGGCCCACATTTAGTTCGGATACTTTCCAGTTGATCTCCTCTCATGAACCATATATCCATACACGACTCTTTAGTTAATATAATTTTAACATCGTGTTTTATGTGAATGCGTTTCTGTCCTCTTCTTGGCATCGCTGTCGCCGATACATTTTGATAGTCGGGAGGCAAGAAGAATGAACACATCAGAAAACGTTGTTGTTCAGTCCAGGGACCATAGGATAGAACAGTATTGCAACCAAATCGCCATTCAGATGACCACAGAGGAACTTTGGATGTACTACTCTGTGGTTCGTCGTCGGTCACGTAGCCTTCAAGTAAACATTTTCAGTGTTCGATTTTATGATTTAGGATAGTTTACCTAATAAATCCTGCTTGTAGACGAATTCGAGAGAAGCAGATTGTAAGAGGGGACATTCTTCATTTCCTATTGTTCTTGGCGCATCTTTATCTGTTGATGAAAAATGGAACTGTTCACTTTTCACGAGGGAAAATGCTACATTCTCTGTCTTTCCTTCAAATGTCAACAAAGTTCGATCGTTCGCTGATTCTGCTACATTTGTTCTGCCTATAAAAAGCGGCTCAGTTCCTTATGACGGTTATTACTGACTATTCAAATTTTCGAAACGCGCCCAAAGAGCATACGGGAGAAACTTGTTTCCAACAAGCAGACAACCAGCAGAAACTTCAATTTGCACAATTCCTAGCAAGTTCCACATGTCCTCCAAGATGGATGAAGTTGGTGAACTGCAACTGTATTGTGGTGAAGTACGCTGAAAATTCTTATTCTATTACGTGCCTGGTGGTTTATTTTGCTGATGTTTTGCTTCATTCACGTTGGCACTTTCGAAAAACCAATTGAATCTCCGCATTCGAGCAATTTCTGTATACTTTGTCAAGTTGTTGTAAATATTAATGTATAAAATTTTGATCAGGATTTGTATACAATTTTGATCAGGATTTGTATACAATTTTGATCAGGATTTGTATACAATTTTTCTCAGGATTTGTATACAATTTTTCTCAGGATTTGTATACAATTTTGATCAGGATTTGTATACAATTTTGATCAAGATTTGTATACAATTTTGATCAGGATTTGTATACAATTTTGATCAGGAATTGTATACAATTTTGATCAGGATTTGTATACAATTTTGATCAGGATTTGTATACAATTTTGATCAGGATTTGTATACAATTTTGATCAGGATTTGTACACAATTTTGATCAGGATTTGTATAAAATTTTGATCAGGATTTGTATAAAATTTTGATCAGGATTTGTACACAATTTTTCTCAGGAATTGTATACAATTTTGATCAGGATTTGTATAAAATTTTGATCAGGATTTGTATAAAATTTTGATCAGGATTTGTATACAATTTTGATCAGGATTTGTATACAATTTTTCTCAGGAATTGTATACAATTTTTCTCAGGAATTGTATACAATTTTTCTCAGGATTTGTATACAATTTTTCTCAGGAATTGTATACAATTTTTCTCAGGAATTGTATACAATTTTTCTCAGGATTTGTATACAATTTTTCTCAGGAATTGTATACAATTTTTCTCAGGATTTGTATACAATTTTTCTCAGGAATTGTATACAATTTTTCTCAGGAATTGTATACAATTTTGATCAGGATTTGTATACAATTTTTCTCAGGATTTGTATACAATTTTTCTCAGGATTTGTATACAATTTTTCTCAGGAATTGTATACAATTTTGATCAGGATTTGTATACAATTTTGATCAGGATTTGTATACAATTTTTCTCAGGATTTGTAGACAATTTTTCTCAGGAATTGTATACAATTTTTCTCAGGAATTGTATACAATTTTTCTCAGGAATTGTATACAATTTTGATCAGGATTTGTATACAATTTTTCTCAGGATTTGTATACAATTTTTCTCAGGATTTGTATACAATTTTTCTCAGGAATTGTATACAATTTTTCTCAGGAATTGTATACAATTTTTCTCAGGAATTGTATACAATTTTGATCAGGATTTGTATACAATTTTTCTCAGGAATTGTATACAATTTTGATCAGGATTTGTATACAATTTTTCTCAGGATTTGTATACAATTTTTCTCAGGAATTGTATACAATTTTGATCAGGATTTGTATACAATTTTTCTCAGGATTTGTATACAATTTTGATCAAGATTTGTATACAATTTTGATCAGGATTTGTATACAATTTTTCTCAGGAATTGTATACAATTTTGATCAGGATTTGTATACAATTTTTCTCAGGATTTGTATACAATTTTGATCAGGATTTGTATACAATTTTTCTCAGGATTTGTATACAATTTTTCTCAGGATTTGTATACAATTTTTCTCAGGAATTGTATACAATTTTTCTCAGGATTTGTATACAATTTTTCTCAGGATTTGTATACAATTTTTCTCAGGAATTGTATACAATTTTTCTCAGGATTTGTATACAATTTTTCTCAGGAATTGTGTACAATTTTTCTCAGGATTTGTATACAATTTTGATCAGGATTTGTATACAATTTTTCTCAGGATTTGTATACAATTTTTCTCAGGATTTGTATACAATTTTTCTCAGGAATTGTATACAATTTTTCTCAGGATTTGTATACAATTTTTCTCAGGAATTGTATACAATTTTGATCAGGATTTGTATACAATTTTGATCAGGATTTGTATACAATTTTTCTCAGGATTTGTATACAATTTTTCTCAGGATTTGTATACAATTTTTCTCAGGATTTGTATACAATTTTTCTCAGGATTTGTATACAATTTTTCTCAGGAATTGTATACAATTTTTCTCAGGATTTGTATACAATTTTTCTCAGGATTTGTATACAATTTTTCTCAGGATTTGTATACAATTTTTCTCAGGATTTGTATACAATTTTTCTCAGGAATTGTATACAATTTTTCTCAGGATTTGTATACAATTTTTCTCAGGAATTGTATACAATTTTTCTCAGGATTTGTATACAATTTTGATCAGGATTTGTATACAATTTTTCTCAGGATTTGTATACAATTTTGATCAGGATTTGTATACAATTTTGATCAGGATTTGTATACAATTTTTCTCAGGATTTGTATACAATTTTTCTCAGGATTTGTATACAATTTTTCTCAGGAATTGTATACAATTTTGATCAGGATTTGTATACAATTTTGATCAGGATTTGTATACAATTTTTCTCAGGATTTGTAGACAATTTTTCTCAGGAATTGTATACAATTTTTCTCAGGAATTGTATACAATTTTTCTCAGGAATTGTATACAATGTTGATCAGGATTTTTATACAATTTTTCTCAGGATTTGTATACAATTTTTCTCAGGATTTGTATACAATTTTTCTCAGGAATTGTATACAATTTTTCTCAGGAATTGTATACAATTTTTCTCAGGAATTGTATACAATTTTGATCAGGATTTGTATACAATTTTTCTCAGGAATTGTATACAATTTTGATCAGGATTTGTATACAATTTTTCTCAGGATTTGTATACAATTTTTCTCAGGAATTGTATACAATTTTGATCAGGATTTGTATACAATTTTTCTCAGGATTTGTATACAATTTTGATCAAGATTTGTATACAATTTTGATCAGGATTTGTATACAATTTTTCTCAGGAATTGTATACAATTTTGATCAGGATTTGTATACAATTTTTCTCAGGATTTGTATACAATTTTGATCAGGATTTGTATACAATTTTTCTCAGGATTTGTATACAATTTTTCTCAGGATTTGTATACAATTTTTCTCAGGATTTGTATACAATTTTTCTCAGGAATTGTATACAATTTTTCTCAGGATTTGTATACAATTTTTCTCAGGAATTGTATACAATTTTTCTCAGGATTTGTATACAATTTTGATCAGGATTTGTATACAATTTTTCTCAGGATTTGTATACAATTTTTCTCAGGATTTGTATACAATTTTTCTCAGGAATTGTATACAATTTTTCTCAGGATTTGTATACAATTTTTCTCAGGAATTGTATACAATTTTGATCAGGATTTGTATACAATTTTGATCAGGATTTGTATACAATTTTTCTCAGGATTTGTATACAATTTTTCTCAGGATTTGTATACAATTTTTCTCAGGATTTGTATACAATTTTTCTCAGGATTTGTATACAATTTTTCTCAGGAATTGTATACAATTTTTCTCAGGATTTGTATACAATTTTTCTCAGGATTTGTATACAATTTTTCTCAGGATTTGTATACAATTTTTCTCAGGATTTGTATACAATTTTTCTCAGGAATTGTATACAATTTTTCTCAGGATTTGTATACAATTTTTCTCAGGAATTGTATACAATTTTTCTCAGGATTTGTATACAATTTTGATCAGGATTTGTATACAATTTTTCTCAGGATTTGTATACAATTTTGATCAGGATTTGTATACAATTTTGATCAGGATTTGTATACAATTTTTCTCAGGATTTGTATACAATTTTGATCAGGATTTGTATACAATTTTTCTCAGGATTTGTATACAATTTTTCTCAGGATTTGTATACAATTTTTCTCAGGAATTGTATACAATTTTTCTCAGGATTTGTATACAATTTTTCTCAGGAATTGTATACAATTTTTCTCAGGATTTGTATACAATTTTTCTCAGGAATTGTATACAATTTTTCTCAGGATTTGTATACAATTTTTCTCAGGAATTGTATACAATTTTTCTCAGGAATTGTATACAATTTTTCTCAGGAATTGTATACAATTTTTCTCAGGATTTGTATACAATTTTTCTCAGGAATTGTATACAATTTTTCTCAGGAATTGTATACAATTTTTCTCAGGAATTGTATACAATTTTGATCAGGATTTGTATACAATTTTTCTCAGGATTTGTATACAATTTTTCTCAGGAATTGTATACAATTTTGATCAGGATTTGTATACAATTTTTCTCAGGATTTGTATACAATTTTGATCAAGATTTGTATACAATTTTGATCAGGATTTGTATACAATTTTTCTCAGGAATTGTATACAATTTTGATCAGGATTTGTATACAATTTTGATCAGGATTTGTATACAATTTTTCTCAGGATTTGTATACAATTTTGATCAGGATTTGTATACAATTTTTCTCAGGATTTGTATACAATTTTGATCAGGATTTGTATACAATTTTGATCAGGATTTGTATACAATTTTTCTCAGGATTTGTATACAATTTTTCTCAGGAATTGTATACAATTTTGATCAGGATTTGTATACAATTTTGATCAGGATTTGTATACAATTTTGATCAGGATTTGTGTACAATTTTGATCAGGATTTGTATACAATTTTGATCAGGATTTGTATACAATTTTGATCAGGATTTGTATACAATTTTTCTCAGGAATTGTATACAATTTTGATCAGGATTTGTATACAATTTTTCTCAGGAATTGTATACAATTTTGATCAGGATTTGTATACAATTTTGATCAGGAATTGTATACAATTTTTCTCAGGATTTGTATACAATTTTGATCAGGATTTGTATACAATTTTTCTCAGGATTTGTATACAATTTTTCTCAGGAATTGTATACAATTTTGATCAGGATTTGTATACAATTTTGATCAAGATTTGTATACAATTTTGATCAGGATTTGTATACAATTTTGATTAGGAATTGTATACAATTTTGATCAGGATTTGTATACAATTTTGATCAGGAATTGTATACAATTTTGATCAGGATTTGTATACAATTTTTCTCAGGATTTGTATACAATTTTGATCAGGATTTGTATACAATTTTTCTCAGGATTTGTATACAATTTTTCTCAGGATTTGTATACAATTTTTCTCAGGATTTGTATACAATTTTTCTCAGGAATTGTATACAATTTTTCTCAGGATTTGTATACAATTTTTCTCAGGAATTGTATACAATTTTTCTCAGGATTTGTATACAATTTTGATCAGGATTTGTATACAATTTTTCTCAGGATTTGTATACAATTTTTCTCAGGATTTGTATACAATTTTTCTCAGGAATTGTATACAATTTTTCTCAGGATTTGTATACAATTTTTCTCAGGAATTGTATACAATTTTGATCAGGATTTGTATACAATTTTGATCAGGATTTGTATACAATTTTTCTCAGGATTTGTATACAATTTTTCTCAGGATTTGTATACAATTTTTCTCAGGATTTGTATACAATTTTTCTCAGGATTTGTATACAATTTTTCTCAGGAATTGTATACAATTTTTCTCAGGATTTGTATACAATTTTTCTCAGGATTTGTATACAATTTTTCTCAGGATTTGTATACAATTTTTCTCAGGATTTGTATACAATTTTTCTCAGGAATTGTATACAATTTTTCTCAGGATTTGTATACAATTTTTCTCAGGAATTGTATACAATTTTTCTCAGGATTTGTATACAATTTTGATCAGGATTTGTATACAATTTTTCTCAGGATTTGTATACAATTTTGATCAGGATTTGTATACAATTTTGATCAGGATTTGTATACAATTTTTCTCAGGATTTGTATACAATTTTGATCAGGATTTGTATACAATTTTTCTCAGGATTTGTATACAATTTTTCTCAGGATTTGTATACAATTTTTCTCAGGAATTGTATACAATTTTTCTCAGGATTTGTATACAATTTTTCTCAGGAATTGTATACAATTTTTCTCAGGATTTGTATACAATTTTTCTCAGGAATTGTATACAATTTTTCTCAGGATTTGTATACAATTTTTCTCAGGAATTGTATACAATTTTTCTCAGGAATTGTATACAATTTTTCTCAGGAATTGTATACAATTTTTCTCAGGATTTGTATACAATTTTTCTCAGGAATTGTATACAATTTTTCTCAGGAATTGTATACAATTTTTCTCAGGAATTGTATACAATTTTGATCAGGATTTGTATACAATTTTTCTCAGGATTTGTATACAATTTTTCTCAGGAATTGTATACAATTTTGATCAGGATTTGTATACAATTTTTCTCAGGATTTGTATACAATTTTGATCAAGATTTGTATACAATTTTGATCAGGATTTGTATACAATTTTTCTCAGGAATTGTATACAATTTTGATCAGGATTTGTATACAATTTTGATCAGGATTTGTATACAATTTTTCTCAGGATTTGTATACAATTTTGATCAGGATTTGTATACAATTTTTCTCAGGATTTGTATACAATTTTGATCAGGATTTGTATACAATTTTGATCAGGATTTGTATACAATTTTTCTCAGGATTTGTATACAATTTTTCTCAGGAATTGTATACAATTTTGATCAGGATTTGTATACAATTTTGATCAGGATTTGTATACAATTTTGATCAGGATTTGTGTACAATTTTGATCAGGATTTGTATACAATTTTGATCAGGATTTGTATACAATTTTGATCAGGATTTGTATACAATTTTTCTCAGGAATTGTATACAATTTTGATCAGGATTTGTATACAATTTTTCTCAGGAATTGTATACAATTTTGATCAGGATTTGTATACAATTTTGATCAGGAATTGTATACAATTTTTCTCAGGATTTGTATACAATTTTGATCAGGATTTGTATACAATTTTTCTCAGGATTTGTATACAATTTTTCTCAGGAATTGTATACAATTTTGATCAGGATTTGTATACAATTTTGATCAAGATTTGTATACAATTTTGATCAGGATTTGTATACAATTTTGATTAGGAATTGTATACAATTTTGATCAGGATTTGTATACAATTTTGATCAGGAATTGTATACAATTTTGATCAGGATTTGTATACAATTTTGATCAAGATTTGTAAACAATTTTGATCAGGATTTGTATACAATTTTGATCAGGATTTGTATAAAATTTTGATCAAGAATTTTGTTTAGAAACTGTAAGCAATTTTTCTCAGGAATTGTTTACAATTTTTCTCAGGATTCGTATAAAATTTTGATCAAGATTTGTATACAATTTTGGTCAGGATTTGTACACAATTTTGATCAGGAATTGTATACAATTTTGTTTAGAAACTGTATACAATTTTTCTCAGGAATTGTATACAATTTTGATCAGGATTTGTACACAATTTTGATCAGGAATTGTATACAATTTTGATCAGGAATTGTATACAATTTTGTTTAGAAACTGTATACAATTTTTCTCAGGAATTGTATACAATTTTGATCAGGATTTGTATACAATTTTGATCAGGAATTGTATACAATTTTGATCAGGATTTGTAGATATCACAACCATCAGGAGAGACTCGATAATTTGCTGGAGCACAAGTGTCTATAGAAAAAATTTTAACTTATGAAGACGAAAATGCGATACCGGAAAAAGTTCCAGTTGTTCTCGTGGAAGAAATTGCCGTAGAGGTTAAAAAAACAAAAACGCAAGCACTTATTCAAGTTGGTGTAAGCCCAGCATGTGCATATCTCGATCAGTCCAGCACAGGAACAAGTCCCGGATGTATCACTTGAATATGAAGTCAGAGTTTTTGAAGTGAGACTGGCGGTCTTCTAATGTTCTTCATTATTTCAATTTTTCAGCTTTGAAGCAACAACATCCTTAGTATTCACAAAACTATTGTCTTGCCAAAAGTTCAATGTTGATTTCAGCTTCGGTTATCCTTTGACTTGGAACGGAGAACAATCATGGACTCTCGAATATACATTCACAAAGGCTATTGCGTGGTTTGTCTGGGACCACAAAAGACTTTTCACGGATCTAATTAACGACTGGATAGGCGAGGAACCTTCAGATATATCAAAATTCGTTCCATTTCGTGTTCAGAGCCGGATGAAAGTAGTTGATGGTTTTGAAGTAAGCTTCATTGGTATTCTGTTCTTCATTTCCAATATTCAACAGGTCATACTGTTGCTGAATGAGTCGAATTGGATAGACACTGCTGATATGAACGCAGAAAATGTTGAATTAGCGATAGTTGGTGAGAAGCTTCTATTCGAATGTGAACTTCCTTTCGTTGATTTTCTACCGCAAACACAGTTGATGAAGTACGAGCTTAGAGGAGAAGAAGGAGTTGCGATGCGAGTCAAGTAAGAGAAGGTTTATTCAGACACACTAAGTTTGTTATTTCTATAGATTCCCTCCTGACTCGACAACAGCTCCAATGAGAGCAGCCCTATCGAGACTTGCTCGTTGTAATCCGTATGCCGCTCCATCGAAACATGGAACTTATTCTCTCGATAGAGACACTTGGTTCGAAATGTGGCGAACCGAACTGATCAAGATGGAATTCGATCATCAATATCGACCGCTTGTAGTTAAATAGAACATTCCTTCGGATATTCCATTGTCAATCCTCACAGATTATCTTCCAACACCTGCAAATCATCCCTGGGAAGTAAGTCACAAATATTGCTTGCTTTTTTTGTTTCAATTCATATTCTTACAGCTTGAACCAGATTACCTCGGAGTAGATATTTTGATAGAAGGAAGTGATGTCAAGTTCACTGGGCTTTTGGTAAAACTGCTTTTTGAACTAAAAAACAACTACTTCGGGTGGTGTGATTCGGTTAGTTAAATGTCTTTCATTTAAGAAAATGTTTCATTCGAATTCTCAGCTGACATCATTGGACGACGAGACTATTTATATTGATGAACCTGTCAAATTAAAAGCCGCATTTGACAAAAACAATTCTAACGGGATGAAGTCTGTGGAGTTTTTTCGTACAATGAATGTCGACGTGACAGTTCGAGTATGCAATATGCGTGCAGAAATGTTGATTTATTCTTCACACAATTTTTCTCAGGAATTGTATACAATTTTGATCAGGATTTGTATAAAATTTTGATCAGGATTTGTATAAAATTTTGATCAGGATTTGTATACAATTTTGATCAGGATTTGTATACAATTTTGATCAGGAATTGTATACAATTTTGATCAGGATTTGATCAGGATTCGTATTCTACATGTTCGTATTGTTTTTGTTGTCTGCGAATGTTCTTCCGAGAACATATACTAAAATTGGAACAATACAGAGAAGATTAGCATGGCCCCTGCGCAAGAATGACACGCAAATTCGTGAAGCGTTCCAAATTTTTTCACTTTTCAATTTTTCTCACTTTTCAATTTTTTTTTCATGTGGAACTTGCTAGGAATTGTGCAAATTGAAGTTTCTGCTGGTTGTCTGCTTGTTGGAAACAAGTTTCTCCCGTATGCTCTTTGGGCGCGTTTCGAAAATTTGAATAGTCAGTAATAACCGTCATAAGGAACTGAGCCGCTTTTTATAGGCAGAACAAATGTAGCAGAATCAGCGAACGATCGAACTTTGTTGACATTTGAAGGAAAGACAGAGAATGTAGCATTTTCCCTCGTGAAAAGTGAACAGTTCCATTTTTCATCAACAGATAAAGATGCGCCAAGAACAATAGGAAATGAAGAATGTCCCCTCTTACAATCTGCTTCTCTCGAATTCGTCTACAAGCAGGATTTATTAGGTAAACTATCCTAAATCATAAAATCGAACACTGAAAATGTTTACTTGAAGGCTACGTGACCGACGACGAACCACAGAGTAGTACATCCAAAGTTCCTCTGTGGTCATCTGAATGGCGATTTGGTTGCAATACTGTTCTATCCTATGGTCCCTGGACTGAACAACAACGTTTTCTGATGTGTTCATTCTTCTTGCCTCCCGACTATCAAAATGTATCGGCGACAGCGATGCCAAGAAGAGGACAGAAACGCATTCACATAAAACACGATGTTAAAATTATATTAACTAAAGAGTCGTGTATGGATATATGGTTCATGAGAGGAGATCAACTGGAAAGTATCCGAACTAAATGTGGGCCTCAAAGCAACATTGACGTAAGTTAACCTGCATATTTTATAGAAATTTCAATATAACTTTAGATGTCTATTCCCTGGATAAGAACTGAGAGAGGCTTCTCAGGAACGAAAAATTTCTTTTTTTGCATAGTCTCCATAAAGGTGGAGCCGATTTCATCAACTTCACCAAAGAAGCAAGTGTTGCCAAAACACGCGCATCCCCAAACAGAATGATCAGCCCAGAGAAACTGCAATCTTTTTGTGTCCGCATCATGAAACTTTGCAAAATCGAGTCGTTCCTTTCCAATGATTGGTGAAGCTGATTTTGAAATCGGAAGCTGAAATGAAAGTTATCAGAAGTCTCAGAACATTGAGCTTACTTCTATATCAAGTGACACTCCTTCAATAGCAGCATTGGCACCTTCAATCCATGCTTCTGGGGTTTCTCTTATACGTATCGCTTGGCGAACTGCAATTCCGGGAACACAGATACACAAATGCTCTGTGAACCGCCCTTCATGTGCATTACAAATGGTAACTCGAACCGGATCAGCAGTGATCTACAAACGTTTTGAATTAGGTTTTGATTTTTTTTAAAAACAGAACCTGAAAAATCGTCTTCTCCTCGACAAATGTCAAGTTTATCAAATCCACCGATATTCTGATTTGTCTATATTTCATCTCTTCTTCTGTTTTACATGCTAATAGCTCATTCTTCGGTCTACCAGCTACCGAACAAGCTTTGACAAGTTGCCCATGTTGGCAAAACTGCATTCGATCAGGAACTTTAGTAGCGTCGTCAGGTGATATCACAACCATCAGGAGAGACTCGATAATTTGCTGGAGCACAAGTGTCTATAGAAAAAATTTTAACTTATGAATATATAGCTAACTTACATGTGAGGGAAAATCTAACGTTCCAGCAATGTCTCCGACCAGGATTTCCATTATCCATCCATATTCGACACTTCCCATATTCCATGCCACTTCTTTCGCTGAATACATTGCATGTCCTCTGTAACCAAAACCAAGTTATGAAATTACAGTAAAATAAAAAATACCTGAACTGAAACCCTGAAAGAGTGATACATCCGGGACTTGTTCCTGTGCTGGACTGATCGAGATATGCACATGCTGGGCTTACACCAACTTGAATAAGTGCTTGCGTTTTTGTTTTTTTAACCTCTACGGCAATTTCTTCCACGAGAACAACTGGAACTTTTTCCGGTATCGCATTTTCGTCAATTGCTGAAGAATAAATCAACATTTCTGCACGCATATTGCATACTCGAACTGTCACGTCGACATTCATTGTACGAAAAAACTCCACAGACTTCATCCCGTTAGAATTGTTTTTGTCAAATGCGGCTTTTAACTTGACAGGTTCATCAATATAAATAGTCTCGTCGTCCAATGATGTCAGCTGAGAATTCGAATGAAACATTTTCTTAAATGAAAGACATTTAACTAACCGAATCACACCACCCGAAGTAGTTGTTTTTTAGTTCAAAAAGCAGTTTTACCAAAAGCCCAGTGAACTTGACATCACTTCCTTCTATCAAAATATCTACTCCGAGGTAATCTGGTTCAAGCTGTAAGAATATGAATTGAAACAAAAAAAGCAAGCAATATTTGTGACTTACTTCCCAGGGATGATTTGCAGGTGTTGGAAGATAATCTGTGAGGATTGACAATGGAATATCCGAAGGAATGTTCTATTTAACTACAAGCGGTCGATATTGATGATCGAATTCCATCTTGATCAGTTCGGTTCGCCACATTTCGAACCAAGTGTCTCTATCGAGAGAATAAGTTCCATGTTTCGATGGAGCGGCATACGGATTACAACGAGCAAGTCTCGATAGGGCTGCTCTCATTGGAGCTGTTGTCGAGTCAGGAGGGAATCTATAGAAATAACAAACTTAGTGTGTCTGAATAAACCTTCTCTTACTTGACTCGCATCGCAACTCCTTCTTCTCCTCTAAGCTCGTACTTCATCAACTGTGTTTGCGGTAGAAAATCAACGAAAGGAAGTTCACATTCGAATAGAAGCTTCTCACCAACTATCGCTAATTCAACATTTTCTGCGTTCATATCAGCAGTGTCTATCCAATTCGACTCATTCAGCAACAGTATGACCTGTTGAATATTGGAAATGAAGAACAGAATACCAATGAAGCTTACTTCAAAACCATCAACTACTTTCATCCGGCTCTGAACACGAAATGGAACGAATTTTGATATATCTGAAGGTTCCTCGCCTATCCAGTCGTTAATTAGATCCGTGAAAAGTCTTTTGTGGTCCCAGACAAACCACGCAATAGCCTTTGTGAATGTATATTCGAGAGTCCATGATTGTTCTCCGTTCCAAGTCAAAGGATAACCGAAGCTGAAATCAACATTGAACTTTTGGCAAGACAATAGTTTTGTGAATACTAAGGATGTTGTTGCTTCAAAGCTGAAAAATTGAAATAATGAAGAACATTAGAAGACCGCCAGTCTCACTTCAAAAACTCTGACTTCATATTCAAGCAGAAGCCTCTCTCAGTTCTTATCCAGGGAATAGACATCTAAAGTTATATTGAAATTTCTATAAAATATGCAGGTTAACTTACGTCAATGTTGCTTTGAGGCCCACATTTAGTTCGGATACTTTCCAGTTGATCTCCTCTCATGAACCATATATCCATACACGACTCTTTAGTTAATATAATTTTAACATCGTGTTTTATGTGAATGCGTTTCTGTCCTCTTCTTGGCATCGCTGTCGCCGATACATTTTGATAGTCGGGAGGCAAGAAGAATGAACACATCAGAAAACGTTGTTGTTCAGTCCAGGGACCATAGGATAGAACAGTATTGCAACCAAATCGCCATTCAGATGACCACAGAGGAACTTTGGATGTACTACTCTGTGGTTCGTCGTCGGTCACGTAGCCTTCAAGTAAACATTTTCAGTGTTCGATTTTATGATTTAGGATAGTTTACCTAATAAATCCTGCTTGTAGACGAATTCGAGAGAAGCAGATTGTAAGAGGGGACATTCTTCATTTCCTATTGTTCTTGGCGCATCTTTATCTGTTGATGAAAAATGGAACTGTTCACTTTTCACGAGGGAAAATGCTACATTCTCTGTCTTTCCTTCAAATGTCAACAAAGTTCGATCGTTCGCTGATTCTGCTACATTTGTTCTGCCTATAAAAAGCGGCTCAGTTCCTTATGACGGTTATTACTGACTATTCAAATTTTCGAAACGCGCCCAAAGAGCATACGGGAGAAACTTGTTTCCAACAAGCAGACAACCAGCAGAAACTTCAATTTGCACAATTCCTAGCAAGTTCCACATGTCCTCCAAGATGGATGAAGTTGGTGAACTGCAACTGTATTGTGGTGAAGTACGCTGAAAATTCTTATTCTATTACGTGCCTGGTGGTTTATTTTGCTGATGTTTTGCTTCATTCACGTTGGCACTTTCGAAAAACCAATTGAATCTCCGCATTCGAGCAATTTCTGTATACTTTGTCAAGTTGTTGTAAATATTAATGTATAAAATTTTGATCAGGATTTGTATACAATTTTGATCAGGATTTGTATACAATTTTGATCAGGATTTGTATACAATTTTTCTCAGGATTTGTATACAATTTTTCTCAGGATTTGTATACAATTTTGATCAGGATTTGTATACAATTTTGATCAGGATTTGTATACAATTTTTCTCAGGATTTGTATACAATTTTTCTCAGGATTTGTATACAATTTTGATCAGGATTTGTATACAATTTTGATCAAGATTTGTATACAATTTTGATCAGGATTTGTATACAATTTTGATCAGGAATTGTATACAATTTTGATCAGGATTTGTATACAATTTTGATCAGGATTTGTATACAATTTTGATCAGGATTTGTATACAATTTTGATCAGGATTTGTACACAATTTTGATCAGGATTTGTATAAAATTTTGATCAGGATTTGTATAAAATTTTGATCAGGATTTGTACACAATTTTTCTCAGGAATTGTATACAATTTTGATCAGGATTTGTATAAAATTTTGATCAGGATTTGTATAAAATTTTGATCAGGATTTGTATACAATTTTGATCAGGATTTGTATACAATTTTTCTCAGGAATTGTATACAATTTTTCTCAGGATTTGTATACAATTTTTCTCAGGAATTGTATACAATTTTTCTCAGGATTTGTATACAATTTTTCTCAGGAATTGTATACAATTTTTCTCAGGATTTGTATACAATTTTTCTCAGGAATTGTATACAATTTTTCTCAGGATTTGTATACAATTTTTCTCAGGAATTGTATACAATTTTTCTCAGGAATTGTATACAATTTTGATCAGGATTTGTATACAATTTTTCTCAGGATTTGTATACAATTTTTCTCAGGAATTGTATACAATTTTTCTCAGGATTTGTATACAATTTTGATCAAGATTTGTATACAATTTTGATCAGGATTTGTATACAATTTTTCTCAGGAATTGTATACAATTTTGATCAGGATTTGTATACAATTTTGATCAGGATTTGTATACAATTTTTCTCAGGATTTGTATACAATTTTGATCAGGATTTGTATACAATTTTTCTCAGGATTTGTATACAATTTTGATCAGGATTTGTATACAATTTTGATCAGGATTTGTATACAATTTTGATCAGGATTTGTATACAATTTTTCTCAGGATTTGTATACAATTTTTCTCAGGATTTGTATACAATTTTTCTCAGGAATTGTATACAATTTTGATCAGGATTTGTATACAATTTTTCTCAGGATTTGTATACAATTTTGATCAGGATTTGTATACAATTTTTCTCAGGAATTGTATACAATTTTGATCAGGATTTGTATACAATTTTGATCAGGAATTGTATACAATTTTTCTCAGGATTTGTATACAATTTTGATCAGGATTTGTATACAATTTTTCTCAGGATTTGTATACAATTTTTCTCAGGAATTGTATACAATTTTGATCAGGATTTGTATACAATTTTGATCAAGATTTGTATACAATTTTGATCAGGATTTGTATACAATTTTGATCAGGAATTGTATACAATTTTGATCAGGATTTGTATACAATTTTGATCAAGATTTGTAAACAATTTTTCTCAGGATTTGTATACAATTTTTCTCAGGAATTGTATACAATTTTGATCAGGATTTGTATACAATTTTGATCAAGATTTGTATACAATTTTGATCAGGATTTGTATACAATTTTGATCAGGAATTGTATACAATTTTGATCAGGATTTGTATACAATTTTGATCAAGATTTGTATACAATTTTTCTCAGGATTTGTATACAATTTTTCTCAGGAATTGTATACAATTTTGATCAGGATTTGTATACAATTTTGATCAGGAATTGTATACAATTTTGATCAGGATTTGTATACAATTTTGATCAAGATTTGTAAACAATTTTGATCAGGATTTGTATACAATTTTGATCAGGATTTGTATAAAATTTTGATCAAGAATTTTGTTTAGAAACTGTAAGCAATTTTTCTCAGGAATTGTATACAATTTTGTTTAGAAAAACTGTATACAATTTTTCTCAGAAATTGTAAACAATTTTTCTCAGGAATTGTTTACAATTTTTCTCAGGATTCGTATAAAATTTTGATCAAGATTTGTATACAATTTTGGTCAGGATTTGTACACAATTTTGATCAGGAATTGTATACAATTTTGATCAGGAATTGTATACAATTTTGTTTAGAAACTGTATACAATTTTTCTCAGGAATTGTATACAATTTTGATCAGGATTTGTATACAATTTTGGTCAGGATTTGTACACAATTTTGATCAGGAATTGTATACAATTTTGATCAGGAATTGTATACAATTTTGTTTAGAAACTGTATACAATTTTTCTCAGGAATTGTATACAATTTTGATCAGGATTTGTATACAATTTTGATCAAGATTTGTATACAATTTTGATCAGGATTTGTATACAATTTTGATCAGGATTTGTATACAATTTTGATCAGGATTTGTATACAATTTTGATCAGGATTTGTATACAATTTTGATCAGGATTTGTTTACAATTTTGATCAGGATTTGTATACAATTTTGATCAGGATTTGTATACAATTTTGATCAGGATTTGTATAAAATTTTGATCAGGATTTGTATACAATTTTGATCAGGAATTGTATACAATTTTGATCAGGAATTGTATACAATTTTGTTTAGAAACTGTATACAATTTTTCTCAGGATTCGTATAAAATTTTGATCAAGATTTGTATACAATTTTGGTCAGGATTTGTACACAATTTTGATCAGGAATTGTATACAATTTTGATCAGGAATTGTATACAATTTTTCTCAGGAATTGTATACAATTTTGATCAGGATTTGTATACAATTTTGATCAGGAATTGTATACAATTTTGATCAGGATTTGTATACAATTTTGATCAAGATTTGTATACAATTTTGATCAGGATTTGTATACAATTTTGATCAGGAATTGTATACAATTTTGATCAGGATTTGTATACAATTTTGATCAGGATTTGTATACAATTTTGATCAGGATTTGTATACAATTTTGATCAGGATTTGTATACAATTTTGATCAGGATTTGTATACAATTTTTCTCAGGAATTGTATACAATTTTGATCAGGATTTGTATAAAATTTTGATCAGGATTTGTATACAATTTTTCTCAGGAATTGTGTACAATTTTTCTCAGGAATTGTATACAATTTTTCTCAGGAATTGTATACAATTTTTCTCAGGATTTGTATACAATTTTGATCAGGATTTGTATACAATTTTTCTCAGGAATTGTATACAATTTTTCTCAGGAATTGTATACAATTTTTTCTCAGGAATTGTATACAATTTTTCTCAGGAATTGTATACAATTTTTCTCAGGAATTGTATACAATTTTTCTCAGGATTTGTATACAATTTTGATCAGGATTTGTATACAATTTTTCTCAGGATTTGTATACAATTTTGATCAGGATTTGTATACAATTTCGATCAAGATTTGTATACAATTTTTCTCAGGATTTGTATACAATTTTGATCAGGATTTGTATACAATTTTGATCAGGATTTGTATACAATTTTTCTCAGGATTTGTATACAGTTTTTCTCAGGATTTGTATACAAATTTGATCAGGATTTGTATACAATTTTGATCAGGAATTGTATACAATTTTTCTCAGGAATTGTATACAATTTTGATCAGGATTTGTATACAATTTTTCTCAGGAATTGTATACAATTTTTCTCAGGAATTGTATACAATTTTTCTCAGGAATTGTATACAATTTTTCTCAGGAATTGTATACAATTTTGATCAGGATTTGTATACAATTTTGATCAAGATTTGTATACAATTTTGATCAGGATTTGTATACAATTTTGATCAGGAATTGTATACAATTTTGATCAGGATTTGTATACAATTTTGATCAGGATTTGTATACAATTTTGATCAGGAATTGTATACAATTTTGATCAGGAATTGTATACAATTTTGTTTAGAAACTGTATACAATTTTTCTCAGGAATTGTATACAATTTTGATCAGGATTTGTATACAATTTTGGTCAGGATTTGTACACAATTTTGATCAGGAATTGTATACAATTTTGATCAGGAATTGTATACAATTTTGTTTAGAAACTGTATACAATTTTTCTCAGGAATTGTATACAATTTTGATCAGGATTTGTATACAATTTTGATCAGGAATTGTATACAATTTTGATCAGGATTTGTATACAATTTTGATCAAGATTTGTATACAATTTTGATCAGGATTTGTATACAATTTTGATCAGGATTTGTATACAATTTTGATCAGGATTTGTATACAATTTTGATCAGGATTTGTATACAATTTTGATCAGGATTTGTTTACAATTTTGATCAGGATTTGTATACAATTTTGATCAGGATTTGTATACAATTTTGATCAGGATTTGTATAAAATTTTGATCAGGATTTGTATACAATTTTGATCAGGAATTGTATACAATTTTGATCAGGAATTGTATACAATTTTGTTTAGAAACTGTATACAATTTTTCTCAGGATTCGTATAAAATTTTGATCAAGATTTGTATACAATTTTGATCAGGATTTGTATACAATTTTGATCAGGAATTGTATACAATTTTGATCAGGATTTGTATACAATTTTGATCAAGATTTGTATACAATTTTGATCAGGATTTGTATACAATTTTGATCAGGAATTGTATACAATTTTGATCAGGATTTGTATACAATTTTGATCAGGATTTGTATACAATTTTGATCAGGATTTGTATACAATTTTGATCAGGATTTGTATACAATTTTGATCAGGATTTGTATACAATTTTTCTCAGGAATTGTATACAATTTTGATCAGGATTTGTATAAAATTTTGATCAGGATTTGTATACAATTTTTCTCAGGAATTGTGTACAATTTTTCTCAGGAATTGTATACAATTTTTCTCAGGAATTGTATACAATTTTTCTCAGGATTTGTATACAATTTTGATCAGGATTTGTATACAATTTTTCTCAGGAATTGTATACAATTTTTCTCAGGAATTGTATACAATTTTTTCTCAGGAATTGTATACAATTTTTCTCAGGAATTGTATACAATTTTTCTCAGGAATTGTATACAATTTTTCTCAGGATTTGTATACAATTTTGATCAGGATTTGTATACAATTTTTCTCAGGATTTGTATACAATTTTGATCAGGATTTGTATACAATTTTTCTCAGGATTTGTATACAATTTTGATCAGGATTTGTATACAATTTCGATCAAGATTTGTATACAATTTTTCTCAGGATTTGTATACAATTTTGATCAGGATTTGTATACAATTTTGATCAGGATTTGTATACAATTTTTCTCAGGATTTGTATACAGTTTTTCTCAGGATTTGTATACAAATTTGATCAGGATTTGTATACAATTTTGATCAGGAATTGTATACAATTTTTCTCAGGAATTGTATACAATTTTGATCAGGATTTGTATACAATTTTTCTCAGGAATTGTATACAATTTTTCTCAGGAATTGTATACAATTTTTCTCAGGAATTGTATACAATTTTTCTCAGGAATTGTATACAATTTTGATCAGGATTTGTATACAATTTTGATCAAGATTTGTATACAATTTTGATCAGGATTTGTATACAATTTTGATCAGGAATTGTATACAATTTTGATCAGGATTTGTATACAATTTTGATCAGGATTTGTATACAATTTTGATCAGGATTTGTAAACAATTTGGATCAGGATTTGTATACAATTTTGATCAGGATTTGTATAAAATTTTGATCAAGAATTTTGTTTAGAAACTGTATACAATTTTTCTCAGGAATTGTATACAATTTTGTTTAGAAAAACTGTATACAATTTTTCTCAGAAATTGTAAACAATTTTTCTCAGGAATTGTTTACAATTTTTCTCAGGATTCGTATAAAATTTTGATCAAGATTTGTATACAATTTTGGTCAGGATTTGTACACAATTTTGATCAGGAATTGTATACAATTTTGATCAGGAATTGTATACAATTTTGTTTAGAAACTGTATACAATTTTTCTCAGGAATTGTATACAATTTTGATCAGGATTTGTATACAATTTTGATCAGGAATTGTATACAATTTTGATCAGGATTTGTATACAATTTTGATCAAGATTTGTATACAATTTTGATCAGGATTTGTATACAATTTTGATCAGGAATTGTATACAATTTTGATCAGGATTTGTATACAATTTTGATCAGGATTTGTATACAATTTTGATCAGGATTTGTATACAATTTTGATCAGGATTTGTATACAATTTTGATCAGGATTTGTATACAATTTTTCTCAGGAATTGTATACAATTTTGATCAGGATTTGTATAAAATTTTGATCAGGATTTGTATACAATTTTTCTCAGGAATTGTATACAATTTTTCTCAGGAATTGTATACAATTTTTCTCAGGAATTGTATACAATTTTTCTCAGGATTTGTATACAATTTTGATCAGGATTTGTATACAATTTTTCTCAGGAATTGTATACAATTTTTCTCAGGATTTGTATACAATTTTTCTCAGGAATTGTATACAATTTTTCTCAGGAATTGTATACAATTTTTCTCAGGAATTGTATACAATTTTTCTCAGGAATTGTATACAATTTTTCTCAGGAATTGTATACAATTTTTCTCAGGATTTGTATACAAATTTGATCAGGATTTGTATACAATTTTTCTCAGGAATTGTATACAATTTTGATCAGGATTTGTATACAATTTCGATCAAGATTTGTATACAATTTTTCTCAGGATTTGTATACAATTTTGATCAGGATTTGTATACAATTTTGATCAGGATTTGTATACAATTTTTCTCAGGATTTGTATACAGTTTTTCTCAGGATTTGTATACAAATTTGATCAGGATTTGTATACAATTTTGATCAGGAATTGTATACAATTTTTCTCAGGAATTGTATACAATTTTGATCAGGATTTGTATACAATTTTTCTCAGGAATTGTATACAATTTTTCTCAGGAATTGTATACAATTTTTCTCAGGAATTGTATACAATTTTTCTCAGGAATTGTATACAATTTTGATCAGGATTTGTATACAATTTTGATCAAGATTTGTATACAATTTTGATCAGGATTTGTATACAATTTTGATCAGGAATTGTATACAATTTTGATCAGGATTTGTATACAATTTTGATCAGGATTTGTATACAATTTTGATCAGGATTTGTAAACAATTTGGATCAGGATTTGTATACAATTTTGATCAGGATTTGTATAAAATTTTGATCAAGAATTTTGTTTAGAAACTGTATACAATTTTTCTCAGGAATTGTATACAATTTTGTTTAGAAAAACTGTATACAATTTTTCTCAGAAATTGTAAACAATTTTTCTCAGGAATTGTTTACAATTTTTCTCAGGATTCGTATAAAATTTTGATCAAGATTTGTATACAATTTTGGTCAGGATTTGTACACAATTTTGATCAGGAATTGTATACAATTTTGATCAGGAATTGTATACAATTTTGTTTAGAAACTGTATACAATTTTTCTCAGGAATTGTATACAATTTTGATCAGGATTTGTATACAATTTTGATCAGGAATTGTATACAATTTTGATCAGGATTTGTATACAATTTTGATCAAGATTTGTATACAATTTTGATCAGGATTTGTATACAATTTTGATCAGGAATTGTATACAATTTTAATCAGGATTTGTATACAATTTTGATCAGGATTTGTATACAATTTTGATCAGGATTTGTATACAATTTTGATCAGGATTTGTATACAATTTTGATCAGGATTTGTATACAATTTTTCTCAGGAATTGTATACAATTTTGATCAGGATTTGTATAAAATTTTGATCAGGATTTGTATACAATTTTTCTCAGGAATTGTATACAATTTTTCTCAGGATTTGTATACAATTTTGATCAGGATTTGTATACAATTTTTCTCAGGAATTGTATACAATTTTTCTCAGGATTTGTATACAATTTTTCTCAGGAATTGTATACAATTTTTCTCAGGAATTGTATACAATTTTTCTCAGGAATTGTATACAATTTTTCTCAGGAATTGTATACAATTTTTCTCAGGAATTGTATACAATTTTTCTCAGGATTTGTATACAAATTTGATCAGGATTTGTATACAATTTTTCTCAGGAATTGTATACAATTTTTCTCAGGATTTGTATACAATTTTTCTCAGGAATTGTATACAATTTTTCTCAGGAATTGTATACAATTTTTCTCAGGAATTGTATACAATTTTTCTCAGGAATTGTATACAATTTTTCTCAGGATTTGTATACAATTTTTCTCAGGAATTGTATACAATTTTTCTCAGGAATTGTATACAATTTTTCTCAGGAATTGTATACAATTTTTCTCAGGAATTGTATACAATTTTTCTCAGGAATTGTATACAATTTTTCTCAGGATTTGTATACAAATTTGATCAGGATTTGTATACAATTTTTCTCAGGAATTGTATACAATTTTTCTCAGGATTTGTATACAATTTTTCTCAGGAATTGTATACAATTTTTCTCAGGAATTGTATACAATTTTTCTCAGGAATTGTATACAATTTTTCTCAGGAATTGTATACAATTTTTCTCAGGAATTGTATACAATTTTTCTCAGGATTTGTATACAATTTTTCTCAGGAATTGTATACAATTTTTCTCAGGATTTGTATACAATTTTGATCAGGATTTGTATACAATTTTTCTCAGGATTTGTATACAATTTTTCTCAGGAATTGTATACAATTTTTCTCAGGATTTGTATACAAATTTGATCAGGATTTGTATACAATTTTGATCAGGATTTGTATACAATTTTTCTCAGGAATTGTATACAATTTTTCTCAGGAATTGTATACAATTTTTCTCAGGATTTGTATACAAATTTGATCAGGATTTGTATACAATTTTGATCAGGAATTGTATACAATTTTTCTCAGGAATTGTATACAATTTTGATCAGGATTTGTATACAATTTTTCTCAGGAATTGTATACAATTTTGATCAGGATTTGTATACAATTTTTCTCAGGAATTGTATACAATTTTGATCAGGATTTGTATACAATTTTTCTCAGGAATTGTATACAATTTTTCTCAGGAATTGTATACAATTTTTCTCAGGATTTGTATACAAATTTGATCAGGATTTGTATACAATTTTGATCAGGATTTGTATACAATTTTTCTCAGGAATTGTATACAATTTTTCTCAGGAATTGTATACAATTTTTCTCAGGATTTGTATACAAATTTGATCAGGATTTGTATACAATTTTGATCAGGAATTGTATACAATTTTTCTCAGGAATTGTATACAATTTTGATCAGGATTTGTATACAATTTTTCTCAGGATTTGTATACAAATTTGATCAGGATTTGTATACAATTTTGATCAGGAATTGTATACAATTTTTCTCAGGAATTGTATACAATTTTTCTCAGGATTTGTATACAATTTTGATCAGGATTTGTATACAATTTTTCTCAGGATTTGTATACAATTTTTCTCAGGAATTGTATACAATTTTTCTCAGGATTTGTATACAAATTTGATCAGGATTTGTATACAATTTTGATCAGGATTTGTATACAATTTTTCTCAGGAATTGTATACAATTTTTCTCAGGAATTGTATACAATTTTTCTCAGGATTTGTATACAATTTTTCTCAGGAATTGTATACAATTTTTCTCAGGAATTGTATACAATTCTTCTCAGGATTTGTATACAATTTTGATCAGGATTTGTATACAATTTTTCTCAGGATTTGTATACAATTTTTCTCAGGAATTGTATACAATTTTTCTCAGGATTTGTATACAAATTTGATCAGGATTTGTATACAATTTTTCTCAGGATTTGTATACAATTTTTCTCAGGAATTGTATACAATTTTTCTCAGGATTTGTATACAATTTTGATCAGGATTTGTATACAATTTTTCTCAGGATTTGTATACAATTTTTCTCAGGAATTGTATACAATTTTTCTCAGGATTTGTATACAATTTTGATCAGGATTTGTATACAATTTTTCTCAGGATTTGTATACAATTTTTCTCAGGAATTGTATACAATTTTTCTCAGGATTTGTATACAATTTTGATCAGGATTTGTATACAATTTTTCTCAGGATTTGTATACAATTTTTCTCAGGAATTGTATACAATTTTTCTCAGGAATTGTATACAATTCTTCTCAGGATTTGTATACAATTTTGATCAGGATTTGTATACAATTTTTCTCAGGATTTGTATACAATTTTTCTCAGGATTTGTATACAATTTTTCTCAGGATTTGTATACAAATTTGATCAGGATTTGTATACAATTTTTCTCAGGAATTGTATACAATTTTTCTCAGGAATTGTATACAATTTTTCTCAGGATTTGTATACAATTTTGATCAGGATTTGTATACAATTTTTCTCAGGATTTGTATACAATTTTTCTCAGGAATTGTATACAATTTTTCTCAGGATTTGTATACAAATTTGATCAGGATTTGTATACAATTTTGATCAGGATTTGTATACAATTTTTCTCAGGAATTGTATACAATTTTTCTCAGGAATTGTATACAATTTTTCTCAGGATTTGTATACAATTTTTCTCAGGAATTGTATACAATTTTTCTCAGGAATTGTATACAATTCTTCTCAGGATTTGTATACAATTTTGATCAGGATTTGTATACAATTTTTCTCAGGATTTGTATACAATTTTTCTCAGGAATTGTATACAATTTTTCTCAGGATTTGTATACAAATTTGATCAGGATTTGTATACAATTTTGATCAGGATTTGTATACAATTTTGATCAGGATTTGTATACAATTTTTCTCAGGAATTGTATACAATTTTGATCAGGATTTGTATACAATTTTTCTCAGGAATTGTATACAATTTTTCTCAGGAATTGTATACAATTTTTCTCAGGAATTGTATACAATTTTTCTCAGGATTTGTATACAATTTTGATCAGGATTTGTATACAATTTTTCTCAGGATTTGTATACAATTTTTCTCAGGAATTGTATACAATTTTTCTCAGGATTTGTATACAATTTTTCTCAGGATTTGTATACAATTTTGATCAGGATTTGTATACAATTTTTCTCAGGAATTGTATACAATTTTGATCAGGATTTGTATACAATTTTGATCAGGATTTGTATACAATTTTTCTCAGGAATTGTATACAATTTTTCTCAGGATTTGTATACAATTTTTCTCAGGATTTGTATACAATTTTTCTCAGGAATTGTATACAATTTTTCTCAGGATTTGTATACAAATTTGATCAGGATTTGTATACAATTTTGATCAGGAATTGTATACAATTTTTCTCAGGAATTGTATACAATTTTGATCAGGATTTGTATACAATTTTTCTCAGGAATTGTATACAATTTTTCTCAGGATTTGTATACAATTTTTCTCAGGAATTGTATACAATTTTTCTCAGGAATTGTATACAATTTTTCTCAGGATTTGTATACAAATTTGATCAGGATTTGTATACAATTTTTCTCAGGAATTGTATACAATTTTTCTCAGGAATTGTATACAATTTTGATCAGGATTTGTATACAATTTTTCTCAGGAATTGTATACAATTTTGATCAGGATTTGTATACAATTTTTCTCAGGAATTGTATACAATTTTTCTCAGGAATTGTATACAATTTTTCTCAGGATTTGTATACAAATTTGATCAGGATTTGTATACAATTTTGATCAGGATTTGTATACAATTTTTCTCAGGAATTGTATACAATTTTTCTCAGGAATTGTATACAATTTTTCTCAGGATTTGTATACAATTTTTCTCAGGAATTGTATACAATTTTTCTCAGGAATTGTATACAATTTTTCTCAGGATTTGTATACAATTTTGATCAGGATTTGTATACAATTTTTCTCAGGATTTGTATACAATTTTTCTCAGGAATTGTATACAATTTTTCTCAGGATTTGTATACAAATTTGATCAGGATTTGTATACAATTTTGATCAGGATTTGTATACAATTTTGATCAGGATTTGTATACAATTTTTCTCAGGAATTGTATACAATTTTGATCAGGATTTGTATACAATTTTTCTCAGGAATTGTATACAATTTTTCTCAGGAATTGTATACAATTTTTCTCAGGAATTGTATACAATTTTTCTCAGGAATTGTATACAATTTTTCTCAGGATTTGTATACAATTTTGATCAGGATTTGTATACAATTTTGATCAGGATTTGTATAAAATTTTGATCAAGAATTTTGTTTAGAAACTGTATACAATTTTTCTCAGGAATTGTATACAATTTTGTTTAGAAAAACTGTATACAATTTTTCTCAGAAATTGTAAACAATTTTTCTCAGGAATTGTTTACAATTTTTCTCAGGATTCGTATGAAATTTTGATCAAGATTTGTATACAATTTTGGTCAGGATTTGTACACAATTTTGATCAGGAATTGTATACAATTTTGATCAGGAATTGTATACAATTTTGTTTAGAAACTGTATACAATTTTTCTCAGGAATTGTAAACAATTTTTCTCAGGAATTGTATACAATTTTGATCAGGATTTGTATACAATTTTGATCAGGAATTGTATACAATTTTGATCAGGATTTGTATACAATTTTGATCAAGATTTGTATACAATTTTGATCAGGATTTGTATACAATTTTGATCAGGAATTGTATACAATTTTGATCAGGATTTGTATACAATTTTGATCAGGATTTGTATACAATTTTGATCAGGATTTGTATACAATTTTTCTCAGGAATTGTATACAATTTTTCTCAGGATTTGTATACAAATTTGATCAGGATTTGTATACAATTTTTCTCAGGATTTGTATACAATTTTTCTCAGGAATTGTATACAATTTTTCTCAGGATTTGTATACAAATTTGATCAGGATTTGTATACAATTTTGATCAGGATTTGTATACAATTTTTCTCAGGAATTGTATACAATTTTTCTCAGGAATTGTATACAATTTTTCTCAGGATTTGTATACAAATTTGATCAGGATTTGTATACAATTTTGATCAGGAATTGTATACAATTTTTCTCAGGAATTGTATACAATTTTGATCAGGATTTGTATACAATTTTTCTCAGGAATTGTATACAATTTTGATCAGGATTTGTATACAATTTTTCTCAGGAATTGTATACAATTTTTCTCAGGAATTGTATACAATTTTTCTCAGGAATTGTATACAATTTTTCTCAGGATTTGTATACAAATTTGATCAGGATTTGTATACAATTTTGATCAGGAATTGTATACAATTTTTCTCAGGAATTGTATACAATTTTGATCAGGATTTGTATACAATTTTTCTCAGGATTTGTATACAAATTTGATCAGGATTTGTATACAATTTTGATCAGGAATTGTATACAATTTTTCTCAGGAATTGTATACAATTTTTCTCAGGAATTGTATACAATTTTTCTCAGGAATTGTATACAATTTTTCTCAGGAATTGTATACAATTTTTCTCAGGATTTGTATACAATTTTGATCAGGATTTGTATACAATTTTTCTCAGGATTTGTATACAATTTTTCTCAGGAATTGTATACAATTTTTCTCAGGATTTGTATACAATTTTTCTCAGGATTTGTATACAAATTTGATCAGGATTTGTATACAATTTTGATCAGGAATTGTATACAATTTTTCTCAGGAATTGTATACAATTTTGATCAGGATTTGTATACAATTTTTCTCAGGATTTGTATACAAATTTGATCAGGATTTGTATACAATTTTGATCAGGAATTGTATACAATTTTTCTCAGGAATTGTATACAATTTTTCTCAGGAATTGTATACAATTTTTCTCAGGAATTGTATACAATTTTTCTCAGGAATTGTATACAATTTTTCTCAGGAATTGTATACAATTTTTCTCAGGAATTGTATACAATTTTTCTCAGGATTTGTATACAATTTTTCTCAGGAATTGTATACAATTTTTCTCAGGAATTGTATACAATTTTTCTCAGGAATTGTATACAATTTTTCTCAGGAATTGTATACAATTTTTCTCAGGATTTGTATACAATTTTGATCAGGATTTGTATACAATTTTTCTCAGGATTTGTATACAATTTTTCTCAGGAATTGTATACAATTTTTCTCAGGAATTGTATACAATTTTTCTCAGGATTTGTATACAAATTTGATCAGGATTTGTATACAATTTTGATCAGGATTTGTATACAATTTTTCTCAGGAATTGTATACAATTTTTCTCAGGAATTGTATACAATTTTTCTCAGGAATTGTATACAATTTTTCTCAGGAATTGTATACAATTTTTCTCAGGAATTGTATACAATTTTTCTCAGGAATTGTATACAATTTTTCTCAGGAATTGTATACAATTTTTCTCAGGATTTGTATACAATTTTGATCAGGATTTGTATACAATTTTTCTCAGGATTTGTATACAATTTTTCTCAGGAATTGTATACAATTTTTCTCAGGATTTGTATACAATTTTTCTCAGGATTTGTATACAAATTTGATCAGGATTTGTATACAATTTTGATCAGGATTTGTATACAATTTTTCTCAGGAATTGTATACAATTTTGATCAGGAATTGTATACAATTTTTCTCAGGAATTGTATACAATTTTGATCAGGATTTGTATACAATTTTTCTCAGGATTTGTATACAAATTTGATCAGGATTTGTATACAATTTTGATCAGGAATTGTATACAATTTTTCTCAGGAATTGTATACAATTTTGATCAGGAATTGTATACAATTTTTCTCAGGAATTGTATACAATTTTGATCAGGATTTGTATACAATTTTTCTCAGGATTTGTATACAAATTTGATCAGGATTTGTATACAATTTTGATCAGGATTTGTATACAATTTTTCTCAGGAATTGTATACAATTTTGATCAGGAATTGTATACAATTTTTCTCAGGAATTGTATACAATTTTGATCAGGATTTGTATACAATTTTTCTCAGGATTTGTATACAAATTTGATCAGGATTTGTATACAATTTTGATCAGGAATTGTATACAATTTTTCTCAGGAATTGTATACAATTTTTCTCAGGAATTGTATACAATTTTTCTCAGGAATTGTATACAATTTTTCTCAGGAATTGTATACAATTTTTCTCAGGATTTGTATACAATTTTGATCAGGATTTGTATACAATTTTTCTCAGGATTTGTATACAATTTTTCTCAGGAATTGTATACAATTTTTCTCAGGATTTGTATACAATTTTTCTCAGGATTTGTATACAAATTTGATCAGGATTTGTATACAATTTTGATCAGGAATTGTATACAATTTTTCTCAGGAATTGTATACAATTTTGATCAGGATTTGTATACAATTTTTCTCAGGATTTGTATACAAATTTGATCAGGATTTGTATACAATTTTGATCAGGAATTGTATACAATTTTTCTCAGGAATTGTATACAATTTTTCTCAGGAATTGTATACAATTTTTCTCAGGAATTGTATACAATTTTTCTCAGGAATTGTATACAATTTTTCTCAGGATTTGTATACAATTTTGATCAGGATTTGTATACAACTTTTCTCAGGATTTGTATACAATTTTTCTCAGGAATTGTATACAATTTTTCTCAGGATTTGTATACAATTTTTCTCAGGATTTGTATACAAATTTGATCAGGATTTGTATACAATTTTGATCAGGATTTGTATACAATTTTTCTCAGGAATTGTATACAATTTTTCTCAGGAATTGTATACAATTTTTCTCAGGATTTGTATACAATTTTTCTCAGGAATTGTATACAATTTTTCTCAGGAATTGTATACAATTTTTCTCAGGAATTGTATACAATTTTTCTCAGGAATTGTATACAATTTTTCTCAGGAATTGTATACAATTTTTCTCAGGATTTGTATACAATTTTGATCAGGATTTGTATACAATTTTTCTCAGGATTTGTATACAATTTTTCTCAGGAATTGTATACAATTTTTCTCAGGAATTGTATACAATTTTTCTCAGGATTTGTATACAAATTTGATCAGGATTTGTATACAATTTTGATCAGGATTTGTATACAATTTTTCTCAGGAATTGTATACAATTTTTCTCAGGAATTGTATACAATTTTTCTCAGGAATTGTATACAATTTTTCTCAGGAATTGTATACAATTTTTCTCAGGAATTGTATACAATTTTTCTCAGGAATTGTATACAATTTTTCTCAGGAATTGTATACAATTTTTCTCAGGATTTGTATACAATTTTGATCAGGATTTGTATACAATTTTTCTCAGGATTTGTATACAATTTTTCTCAGGAATTGTATACAATTTTTCTCAGGATTTGTATACAATTTTTCTCAGGATTTGTATACAAATTTGATCAGGATTTGTATACAATTTTGATCAGGATTTGTATACAATTTTTCTCAGGAATTGTATACAATTTTTCTCAGGAATTGTATACAATTTTTCTCAGGATTTGTATACAATTTTTCTCAGGAATTGTATACAATTTTTCTCAGGAATTGTATACAATTTTTCTCAGGAATTGTATACAATTTTTCTCAGGAATTGTATACAATTTTTCTCAGGATTTGTATACAATTTTGATCAGGATTTGTATACAAATTTGATCAGGATTTGTATACAATTTTGATCAGGAATTGTATACAATTTTTCTCAGGAATTGTATACAATTTTTCTCAGGAATTGTATACAATTTTTCTCAGGAATTGTATACAATTTTTCTCAGGAATTGTATACAATTTTTCTCAGGATTTGTATACAATTTTGATCAGGATTTGTATACAATTTTTCTCAGGATTTGTATACAATTTTTCTCAGGAATTGTATACAATTTTTCTCAGGATTTGTATACAATTTTTCTCAGGATTTGTATACAAATTTGATCAGGATTTGTATACAATTTTGATCAGGATTTGTATACAATTTTGATCAGGATTTGTATACAATTTTTCTCAGGAATTGTATACAATTTTTCTCAGGAATTGTATACAATTTTTCTCAGGAATTGTATACAATTTTTCTCAGGATTTGTATACAATTTTTCTCAGGAATTGTATACAATTTTTCTCAGGAATTGTATACAATTTTTCTCAGGAATTGTATACAATTTTTCTCAGGAATTGTATACAATTTTTCTCAGGATTTGTATACAATTTTGATCAGGATTTGTATACAATTTTTCTCAGGATTTGTATACAATTTTTCTCAGGAATTGTATACAATTTTTCTCAGGAATTGTATACAATTTTTCTCAGGATTTGTATACAAATTTGATCAGGATTTGTATACAATTTTGATCAGGATTTGTATACAATTTTTCTCAGGAATTGTATACAATTTTTCTCAGGAATTGTATACAATTTTTCTCAGGATTTGTATACAATTTTTCTCAGGAATTGTATACAATTTTTCTCAGGAATTGTATACAATTTTTCTCAGGATTTGTATACAATTTTGATCAGGATTTGTATACAATTTTTCTCAGGATTTGTATACAATTTTTCTCAGGAATTGTATACAATTTTTCTCAGGATTTGTATACAAATTTGATCAGGATTTGTATACAATTTTGATCAGGATTTGTATACAATTTTTCTCAGGAATTGTATACAATTTTGATCAGGATTTGTATACAATTTTGATCAGGATTTGTATACAATTTTTCTCAGGAATTGTATACAATTTTTCTCAGGAATTGTATACAATTTTTCTCAGGAATTGTATACAATTTTTCTCAGGAATTGTATACAATTTTTCTCAGGAATTGTATACAATTTTGATCAGGATTTGTATACAATTTTTCTCAGGATTTGTATACAATTTTGATCAGGATTTGTATACAATTTTTCTCAGGATTTGTATACAATTTTTCTCAGGAATTGTATACAATTTTTCTCAGGATTTGTATACAATTTTTCTCAGGAATTGTATACAATTTTTCTCAGGATTTGTATACAATTTTTCTCAGGATTTGTATACAAATTTGATCAGGATTTGTATACAATTTTGATCAGGATTTGTATACAATTTTTCTCAGGAATTGTATACAATTTTTCTCAGGATTTGTATACAATTTTTCTCAGGATTTGTATACAATTTTGATCAGGATTTGTATACAATTTTTCTCAGGATTTGTATACAATTTTTCTCAGGAATTGTATACAATTTTTCTCAGGATTTGTATACAATTTTTCTCAGGAATTGTATACAATTTTTCTCAGGATTTGTATACAATTTTTCTCAGGATTTGTATACAATTTTTCTCAGGAATTGTATACAATTTTTCTCAGGATTTGTATACAAATTTGATCAGGATTTGTATACAATTTTGATCAGGATTTGTATACAATTTTGATCAGGATTTGTATACAATTTTTCTCAGGAATTGTATACAATTTTTCTCAGGAATTGTATACAATTTTTCTCAGGAATTGTATACAATTTTTCTCAGGAATTGTATACAATTTTTCTCAGGATTTGTATACAATTTTGATCAGGATTTGTATACAATTTTTCTCAGGATTTGTATACAATTTTTCTCAGGAATTGTATACAATTTTTCTCAGGATTTGTATACAAATTTGATCAGGATTTGTATACAATTTTGATCAGGATTTGTATACAATTTTTCTCAGGAATTGTATACAATTTTTCTCAGGAATTGTATACAATTTTTCTCAGGATTTGTATACAATTTTTCTCAGGAATTGTATACAATTTTTCTCAGGAATTGTATACAATTTTTCTCAGGATTTGTATACAATTTTGATCAGGATTTGTATACAATTTTTCTCAGGATTTGTATACAATTTTTCTCAGGAATTGTATACAATTTTTCTCAGGATTTGTATACAATTTTGATCAGGATTTGTATACAATTTTTCTCAGGATTTGTATACAATTTTTCTCAGGAATTGTATACAATTTTTCTCAGGATTTGTATACAAATTTGATCAGGATTTGTATACAATTTTTCTCAGGATTTGTATACAATTTTGATCAGGATTTGTATACAATTTTTCTCAGGATTTGTATACAATTTTTCTCAGGAATTGTATACAATTTTTCTCAGGATTTGTATACAATTTTTCTCAGGAATTGTATACAATTTTTCTCAGGATTTGTATACAATTTTTCTCAGGATTTGTATACAAATTTGATCAGGATTTGTATACAATTTTGATCAGGATTTGTATACAATTTTTCTCAGGAATTGTATACAATTTTTCTCAGGATTTGTATACAATTTTTCTCAGGATTTGTATACAATTTTGATCAGGATTTGTATACAATTTTTCTCAGGATTTGTATACAATTTTTCTCAGGAATTGTATACAATTTTTCTCAGGATTTGTATACAATTTTTCTCAGGAATTGTATACAATTTTTCTCAGGATTTGTATACAATTTTTCTCAGGATTTGTATACAATTTTTCTCAGGAATTGTATACAATTTTTCTCAGGATTTGTATACAAATTTGATCAGGATTTGTATACAATTTTGATCAGGATTTGTATACAATTTTGATCAGGATTTGTATACAATTTTTCTCAGGAATTGTATACAATTTTTCTCAGGATTTGTATACAATTTTGATCAGGATTTGTATACAATTTTTCTCAGGATTTGTATACAATTTTTCTCAGGAATTGTATACAATTTTTCTCAGGATTTGTATACAATTTTGATCAGGATTTGTATACAATTTTTCTCAGGATTTGTATACAATTTTTCTCAGGAATTGTATACAATTTTTCTCAGGATTTGTATACAATTTTTCTCAGGATTTGTATACAAATTTGATCAGGATTTGTATACAATTTTTCTCAGGATTTGTATACAATTTTGATCAGGATTTGTATACAATTTTTCTCAGGATTTGTATACAATTTTTCTCAGGAATTGTATACAATTTTTCTCAGGATTTGTATACAAATTTGATCAGGATTTGTATACAATTTTTCTCAGGAATTGTATACAATTTTTCTCAGGAATTGTATACAATTTTTCTCAGGAATTGTATACAATTTTTCTCAGGATTTGTATACAATTTTTCTCAGGAATTGTATACAATTTTTCTCAGGAATTGTATACAATTTTTCTCAGGATTTGTATACAATTTTGATCAGGATTTGTATACAATTTTTCTCAGGATTTGTATACAATTTTTCTCAGGAATTGTATACAATTTTTCTCAGGATTTGTATACAATTTTGATCAGGATTTGTATACAATTTTTCTCAGGATTTGTATACAATTTTTCTCAGGAATTGTATACAATTTTTCTCAGGATTTGTATACAAATTTGATCAGGATTTGTATACAATTTTTCTCAGGATTTGTATACAATTTTGATCAGGATTTGTATACAATTTTTCTCAGGATTTGTATACAATTTTTCTCAGGAATTGTATACAATTTTTCTCAGGATTTGTATACAATTTTTCTCAGGAATTGTATACAATTTTTCTCAGGATTTGTATACAATTTTTCTCAGGATTTGTATACAAATTTGATCAGGATTTGTATACAATTTTGATCAGGATTTGTATACAATTTTTCTCAGGAATTGTATACAATTTTTCTCAGGATTTGTATACAATTTTTCTCAGGATTTGTATACAATTTTGATCAGGATTTGTATACAATTTTTCTCAGGATTTGTATACAATTTTTCTCAGGAATTGTATACAATTTTTCTCAGGATTTGTATACAATTTTTCTCAGGAATTGTATACAATTTTTCTCAGGATTTGTATACAATTTTTCTCAGGATTTGTATACAATTTTGATCAGGATTTGTATACAATTTTGATCAGGATTTGTATACAATTTTTCTCAGGAATTGTATACAATTTTTCTCAGGAATTGTATACAATTTTTCTCAGGATTTGTATACAATTTTGATCAGGATTTGTATACAATTTTTCTCAGGATTTGTATACAATTTTTCTCAGGAATTGTATACAATTTTTCTCAGGAATTGTATACAATTTTTCTCAGGATTTGTATACAATTTTGATCAGGATTTGTATACAATTTTGATCAGGATTTGTATACAATTTTGATCAGGATTTGTATACAATTTTGATCAGGATTTGTATACAATTTTTCTCAGGAATTGTATACAATTTTGATCAGGATTTGTATACAATTTTTCTCAGGAATTGTATACAATTTTTCTCAGGAATTGTATACAATTTTTCTCAGGATTTGTATACAATTTTGATCAGGATTTGTATACAATTTTGATCAGGATTTGTATACAATTTTGATCAGGATTTGTATACAATTTTTCTCAGGAATTGTATACAATTTTGATCAGGATTTGTATACAATTTTTCTCAGGAATTGTATACACTTTTTCTCAGGAATTGTATACAATTTTTCTCAGGAATTGTATACAATTTTTCTCAGGATTTGTATACAATTTTGATCAGGATTTGTATACAATTTTTCTCAGGATTTGTATACAATTTTTCTCAGGAATTGTATACAATTTTTCTCAGGATTTGTATACAATTTTTCTCAGGAATTGTATACAATTTTTCTCAGGAATTGTATACAATTTTTCTCAGGAATTGTATACAATTTTTCTCAGGAATTGTATACAATTTTTCTCAGGATTTGTATACAATTTTGATCAGGATTTGTATACAATTTTTCTCAGGATTTGTATACAATTTTTCTCAGGAATTGTATACAATTTTTCTCAGGAATTGTATACAATTTTTCTCAGGATTTGTATACAAATTTGATCAGGATTTGTATACAATTTTGATCAGGATTTGTATACAATTTTTCTCAGGAATTGTATACAATTTTTCTCAGGAATTGTATACAATTTTTCTCAGGATTTGTATACAATTTTTCTCAGGAATTGTATACAATTTTTCTCAGGAATTGTATACAATTTTTCTCAGGATTTGTATACAATTTTGATCAGGATTTGTATACAATTTTTCTCAGGATTTGTATACAATTTTTCTCAGGAATTGTATACAATTTTTCTCAGGATTTGTATACAAATTTGATCAGGATTTGTATACAATTTTGATCAGGATTTGTATACAATTTTTCTCAGGAATTGTATACAATTTTGATCAGGATTTGTATACAATTTTGATCAGGATTTGTATACAATTTTTCTCAGGAATTGTATACAATTTTTCTCAGGAATTGTATACAATTTTTCTCAGGAATTGTATACAATTTTTCTCAGGAATTGTATACAATTTTTCTCAGGAATTGTATACAATTTTGATCAGGATTTGTATACAATTTTTCTCAGGATTTGTATACAATTTTGATCAGGATTTGTATACAATTTTTCTCAGGATTTGTATACAATTTTTCTCAGGAATTGTATACAATTTTTCTCAGGATTTGTATACAATTTTTCTCAGGAATTGTATACAATTTTTCTCAGGATTTGTATACAATTTTTCTCAGGATTTGTATACAAATTTGATCAGGATTTGTATACAATTTTGATCAGGATTTGTATACAATTTTTCTCAGGAATTGTATACAATTTTTCTCAGGATTTGTATACAATTTTTCTCAGGATTTGTATACAATTTTGATCAGGATTTGTATACAATTTTTCTCAGGATTTGTATACAATTTTTCTCAGGAATTGTATACAATTTTTCTCAGGATTTGTATACAATTTTTCTCAGGAATTGTATACAATTTTTCTCAGGATTTGTATACAATTTTTCTCAGGATTTGTATACAATTTTTCTCAGGAATTGTATACAATTTTTCTCAGGATTTGTATACAAATTTGATCAGGATTTGTATACAATTTTGATCAGGATTTGTATACAATTTTGATCAGGATTTGTATACAATTTTTCTCAGGAATTGTATACAATTTTTCTCAGGAATTGTATACAATTTTTCTCAGGAATTGTATACAATTTTTCTCAGGAATTGTATACAATTTTTCTCAGGATTTGTATACAATTTTGATCAGGATTTGTATACAATTTTTCTCAGGATTTGTATACAATTTTTCTCAGGAATTGTATACAATTTTTCTCAGGATTTGTATACAAATTTGATCAGGATTTGTATACAATTTTGATCAGGATTTGTATACAATTTTTCTCAGGAATTGTATACAATTTTTCTCAGGAATTGTATACAATTTTTCTCAGGATTTGTATACAATTTTTCTCAGGAATTGTATACAATTTTTCTCAGGAATTGTATACAATTTTTCTCAGGATTTGTATACAATTTTGATCAGGATTTGTATACAATTTTTCTCAGGATTTGTATACAATTTTTCTCAGGAATTGTATACAATTTTTCTCAGGATTTGTATACAATTTTGATCAGGATTTGTATACAATTTTTCTCAGGATTTGTATACAATTTTTCTCAGGAATTGTATACAATTTTTCTCAGGATTTGTATACAAATTTGATCAGGATTTGTATACAATTTTTCTCAGGATTTGTATACAATTTTGATCAGGATTTGTATACAATTTTTCTCAGGATTTGTATACAATTTTTCTCAGGAATTGTATACAATTTTTCTCAGGATTTGTATACAATTTTTCTCAGGAATTGTATACAATTTTTCTCAGGATTTGTATACAATTTTTCTCAGGATTTGTATACAAATTTGATCAGGATTTGTATACAATTTTGATCAGGATTTGTATACAATTTTTCTCAGGAATTGTATACAATTTTTCTCAGGATTTGTATACAATTTTTCTCAGGATTTGTATACAATTTTGATCAGGATTTGTATACAATTTTTCTCAGGATTTGTATACAATTTTTCTCAGGAATTGTATACAATTTTTCTCAGGATTTGTATACAATTTTTCTCAGGAATTGTATACAATTTTTCTCAGGATTTGTATACAATTTTTCTCAGGATTTGTATACAATTTTTCTCAGGAATTGTATACAATTTTTCTCAGGATTTGTATACAAATTTGATCAGGATTTGTATACAATTTTGATCAGGATTTGTATACAATTTTGATCAGGATTTGTATACAATTTTTCTCAGGAATTGTATACAATTTTTCTCAGGATTTGTATACAATTTTGATCAGGATTTGTATACAATTTTTCTCAGGATTTGTATACAATTTTTCTCAGGAATTGTATACAATTTTTCTCAGGATTTGTATACAATTTTGATCAGGATTTGTATACAATTTTTCTCAGGATTTGTATACAATTTTTCTCAGGAATTGTATACAATTTTTCTCAGGATTTGTATACAATTTTTCTCAGGATTTGTATACAAATTTGATCAGGATTTGTATACAATTTTTCTCAGGATTTGTATACAATTTTGATCAGGATTTGTATACAATTTTTCTCAGGATTTGTATACAATTTTTCTCAGGAATTGTATACAATTTTTCTCAGGATTTGTATACAAATTTGATCAGGATTTGTATACAATTTTTCTCAGGAATTGTATACAATTTTTCTCAGGAATTGTATACAATTTTTCTCAGGAATTGTATACAATTTTTCTCAGGATTTGTATACAATTTTTCTCAGGAATTGTATACAATTTTTCTCAGGAATTGTATACAATTTTTCTCAGGATTTGTATACAATTTTGATCAGGATTTGTATACAATTTTTCTCAGGATTTGTATACAATTTTTCTCAGGAATTGTATACAATTTTTCTCAGGATTTGTATACAATTTTGATCAGGATTTGTATACAATTTTTCTCAGGATTTGTATACAATTTTTCTCAGGAATTGTATACAATTTTTCTCAGGATTTGTATACAAATTTGATCAGGATTTGTATACAATTTTTCTCAGGATTTGTATACAATTTTGATCAGGATTTGTATACAATTTTTCTCAGGATTTGTATACAATTTTTCTCAGGAATTGTATACAATTTTTCTCAGGATTTGTATACAATTTTTCTCAGGAATTGTATACAATTTTTCTCAGGATTTGTATACAATTTTTCTCAGGATTTGTATACAAATTTGATCAGGATTTGTATACAATTTTGATCAGGATTTGTATACAATTTTTCTCAGGAATTGTATACAATTTTTCTCAGGATTTGTATACAATTTTTCTCAGGATTTGTATACAATTTTGATCAGGATTTGTATACAATTTTTCTCAGGATTTGTATACAATTTTTCTCAGGAATTGTATACAATTTTTCTCAGGATTTGTATACAATTTTTCTCAGGAATTGTATACAATTTTTCTCAGGATTTGTATACAATTTTTCTCAGGATTTGTATACAATTTTGATCAGGATTTGTATACAATTTTGATCAGGATTTGTATACAATTTTTCTCAGGAATTGTATACAATTTTTCTCAGGAATTGTATACAATTTTTCTCAGGATTTGTATACAATTTTGATCAGGATTTGTATACAATTTTTCTCAGGATTTGTATACAATTTTTCTCAGGAATTGTATACAATTTTTCTCAGGAATTGTATACAATTTTTCTCAGGATTTGTATACAATTTTGATCAGGATTTGTATACAATTTTGATCAGGATTTGTATACAATTTTGATCAGGATTTGTATACAATTTTGATCAGGATTTGTATACAATTTTTCTCAGGAATTGTATACAATTTTGATCAGGATTTGTATACAATTTTTCTCAGGAATTGTATACAATTTTTCTCAGGAATTGTATACAATTTTTCTCAGGATTTGTATACAATTTTGATCAGGATTTGTATACAATTTTGATCAGGATTTGTATACAATTTTGATCAGGATTTGTATACAATTTTTCTCAGGAATTGTATACAATTTTGATCAGGATTTGTATACAATTTTTCTCAGGAATTGTATACACTTTTTCTCAGGAATTGTATACAATTTTTCTCAGGAATTGTATACAATTTTTCTCAGGATTTGTATACAATTTTGATCAGGATTTGTATACAATTTTTCTCAGGATTTGTATACAATTTTTCTCAGGAATTGTATACAATTTTTCTCAGGATTTGTATACAAATTTGATCAGGATTTGTATACAATTTTGATCAGGATTTGTATACAATTTTTCTCAGGAATTGTATACAATTTTTCTCAGGAATTGTATACAATTTTTCTCAGGATTTGTATACAATTTTTCTCAGGATTTGTATACAATTTTTCTCAGGAATTGTATACAATTTTTCTCAGGAATTGTATACAATTTTGATCAGGAATTGTATACAATTTTTCTCAGGAATTGTATACAATTTTTCTCAGGAATTGTATACAATTTTTCTCAGGATTTGTATACAAATTTGATCAGGATTTGTATACAATTTTTCTCAGGATTTGTATACAATTTTTCTCAGGAATTGTATACAATTTTTCTCAGGATTTGTATACAAATTTGATCAGGATTTGTATACAATTTTGATCAGGATTTGTATACAATTTTTCTCAGGAATTGTATACAATTTTTCTCAGGAATTGTATACAATTTTTCTCAGGATTTGTATACAAATTTGATCAGGATTTGTATACAATTTTGATCAGGATTTGTATACAATTTTTCTCAGGAATTGTATACAATTTTTCTCAGGATTTGTATACAATTTTTCTCAGGATTTGTATACAATTTTTCTCAGGAATTGTATACAATTTTTCTCAGGAATTGTATACAATTTTTCTCAGGAATTGTATACAATTTTTCTCAGGAATTGTATACAATTTTTCTCAGGAATTGTATACAATTTTTCTCAGGAATTGTATACAATTTTTCTCAGGATTTGTATACAAATTTGATCAGGATTTGTATACAATTTTTCTCAGGAATTGTATACAATTTTTCTCAGGAATTGTATACAATTTTTCTCAGGAATTGTATACAATTTTTCTCAGGAATTGTATACAATTTTTCTCAGGAATTGTATACAATTTTTCTCAGGATTTGTATACAATTTTGATCAGGATTTGTATACAATTTTTCTCAGGAATTGTATACAATTTTTCTCAGGAATTGTATACAATTTTTCTCAGGATTTGTATACAAATTTGATCAGGATTTGTATACAATTTTGATCAGGAATTGTATACAATTTTTCTCAGGAATTGTATACAATTTTGATCAGGATTTGTATACAATTTTTCTCAGGATTTGTATACAAATTTGATCAGGATTTGTATACAATTTTGATCAGGAATTGTATACAATTTTTCTCAGGAATTGTATACAATTTTGATCAGGATTTGTATACAATTTTTCTCAGGAATTGTATACAATTTTGATCAGGATTTGTATACAATTTTTCTCAGGAATTGTATACAATTTTTCTCAGGAATTGTATACAATTTTTCTCAGGAATTGTATACAATTTTGATCAGGATTTGTAAACAATTTGGATCAGGATTTGTATACAATTTTGATCAGGATTTGTATAAAATTTTGATCAAGAATTTTGTTTAGAAACTGTATACAATTTTTCTCAGGAATTGTATACAATTTTGTTTAGAAAAACTGTATACAATTTTTCTCAGAAATTGTGAACAATTTTTCTCAGGAATTGTATACAATTTTTCTCAGGATTCGTATAAAATTTTGATCAAGATTTGTATACAATTTTGGTCAGGATTTGTACACAATTTTGATCAGGAATTGTATACAATTTTGATCAGGAATTGTACACAATTTTGATCAGGAATTGTATACAATTTTGATCAGGAATTGTATACAATTTTTCTCAGGATTCGTATAAAATTTTGATCAAGATTTGTATACAATTTTGGTCAGGATTTGTACACAATTTTGATCAAGATTTGTATACAATTTTGGTCAGGATTTGTACACAATTTTGATCAGGAATTGTATACAATTTTGATCAGGAATTGTATACAATTTTGTTTAGAAACTGTATACAATTTTTCTCAGGAATTGTATACAATTTTGATCAGGATTTGTATACAATTTTGATCAGGAATTGTATACAATTTTGATCAGGATTTGTATACATTTTTGATCAAGATTTGTATACAATTTTGATCAGGATTTGTATACAATTTTGATCAGGAATTGTATACATTTTTGATCAGGATTTGTATACAATTTTGATCAGGATTTGTATACAATTTTGATCAGGATTTGTATACAATTTTGATCAGGATTTGTATACAATTTTTCTCAGGAATTGTATACAATTTTGATCAGGATTTGTATAAAATTTTGATCAGGATTTGTATACAATTTTTCTCAGGAATTGTATACAATTTTTCTCAGGAATTGTATACAATTTTTCTCAGGAATTGTATACAATTTTTCTCAGGATTTGTATACAATTTTGATCAGGATTTGTATACAATTTTTCTCAGGAATTGTACACAATTTTTCTCAGGATTTGTATACAATTTTTCTCAGGAATTGTATACAATTTTTCTCAGGAATTGTATACAATTTTTCTCAGGAATTGTATACAATTTTTTCTCAGGAATTGTATACAATTTTTCTCAGGAATTGTATACAATTTTTCTCAGGAATTGTATACAATTTTTCTCAGGAATTGTATACAATTTTGATCAGGATTTGTATACAATTTTGATCAGGATTTGTATACAATTTTTCTCAGGATTTGTATACAATTTTTCTCAGGAATTGTATACAATTTTTCTCAGGATTTGTATACAAATTTGATCAGGATTTGTATACAATTTTGATCAGGATTTGTATACAATTTTTCTCAGGAATTGTATACAATTTTTCTCAGGAATTGTATACAATTTTTCTCAGGATTTGTATACAAATTTGATCAGGATTTGTATACAATTTTGATCAGGAATTGTATACAATTTTTCTCAGGAATTGTATACAATTTTGATCAGGATTTGTATACAATTTTTCTCAGGAATTGTATACAATTTTGATCAGGATTTGTATACAATTTTTCTCAGGAATTGTATACAATTTTTCTCAGGAATTGTATACAATTTTTCTCAGGAATTGTATACAATTTTTCTCAGGAATTGTATACAATTTTGTTTAGAAAAACTGTATACAATTTTTCTCAGAAATTGTAAACAATTTTTCTCAGGAATTGTATACAATTTTTCTCAGGATTCGTATAAAATTTTGATCAAGATTTGTATACAATTTTGGTCAGGATTTGTACACAATTTTGATCAGGAATTGTATACAATTTTGATCAGGAATTGTACACAATTTTGATCAGGAATTGTATACAATTTTGATCAGGAATTGTATACAATTTTTCTCAGGATTCGTATAAAATTTTGATCAAGATTTGTATACAATTTTGGTCAGGATTTGTACACAATTTTGATCAAGATTTGTATACAATTTTGGTCAGGATTTGTACACAATTTTGATCAGGAATTGTATACAATTTTGATCAGGAATTGTATACAATTTTGTTTAGAAACTGTATACAATTTTTCTCAGGAATTGTAAACAATTTTTCTCAGGAATTGTATACAATTTTGATCAGGATTTGTATACAATTTTGATCAGGAATTGTATACAATTTTGATCAGGATTTGTATACAATTTTGATCAAGATTTGTATACAATTTTGATCAGGATTTGTATACAATTTTGATCAGGAATTGTATACAATTTTGATCAGGATTTGTATACAATTTTGATCAGGATTTGTATACAATTTTGATCAGGATTTGTATACAATTTTGATCAGGATTTGTATACAATTTTGATCAGGATTTGTATACAATTTTTCTCAGGAATTGTATACAATTTTGATCAGGATTTGTATAAAATTTTGATCAGGATTTGTATACAATTTTTCTCAGGAATTGTATACAATTTTTCTCAGGAATTGTATACAATTTTTCTCAGGAATTGTATACAATTTTTCTCAGGATTTGTATACAATTTTGATCAGGATTTGTATACAATTTTTCTCAGGAATTGTATACAATTTTTCTCAGGATTTGTATACAATTTTTCTCAGGAATTGTATACAATTTTTCTCAGGATTTGTATACAATTTTTCTCAGGAATTGTATACAATTTTTCTCAGGAATTGTATACAATTTTTTCTCAGGAATTGTATACAATTTTTCTCAGGAATTGTATACAATTTTTCTCAGGAATTGTATACAATTTTTCTCAGGAATTGTATACAATTTTGATCAGGATTTGTATACAATTTTGATCAGGATTTGTATACAATTTTTCTCAGGATTTGTATACAATTTTTCTCAGGAATTGTATACAATTTTTCTCAGGATTTGTATACAAATTTGATCAGGATTTGTATACAATTTTGATCAGGAATTGTATACAATTTTTCTCAGGAATTGTATACAATTTTGATCAGGATTTGTATACAATTTTTCTCAGGAATTGTATACAATTTTGATCAGGATTTGTATACAATTTTTCTCAGGAATTGTATACAATTTTTTCTCAGGAATTGTATACAATTTTTCTCAGGAATTGTATACAATTTTTCTCAGGAATTGTATACAATTTTTCTCAGGAATTGTATACAATTTTGATCAGGATTTGTATACAGTTTTGATCAGGATTTGTATACAATTTTTCTCAGGATTTGTATACAATTTTTCTCAGGAATTGTATACAATTTTTCTCAGGATTTGTATACAAATTTGATCAGGATTTGTATACAATTTTGATCAGGAATTGTATACAATTTTTCTCAGGAATTGTATACAATTTTGATCAGGATTTGTATACAATTTTTCTCAGGAATTGTATACAATTTTGATCAGGATTTGTATACAATTTTTCTCAGGAATTGTATACAATTTTTCTCAGGAATTGTATACAATTTTTCTCAGGAATTGTATACAATTTTTCTCAGGAATTGTATACAATTTTTCTCAGGAATTGTATACAATTTTTCTCAGAAATTGTAAACAATTTTTCTCAGGAATTGTTTACAATTTTTCTCAGGATTCGTATAAAATTTTGATCAAGATTTGTATACAATTTTGGTCAGGATTTGTACACAATTTTGATCAGGAATTGTATACAATTTTGATCAGGAATTGTATACAATTTTGTTTAGAAACTGTATACAATTTTTCTCAGGAATTGTAAACAATTTTTCTCAGGAATTGTATACAATTTTGATCAGGATTTGTATACAATTTTGATCAGGAATTGTATACAATTTTAATCAGGATTTGTATACAATTTTGATCAAGATTTGTATACAATTTTGATCAGGATTTGTATACAATTTTGATCAGGAATTGTATACAATTTTGATCAGGATTTGTATACAATTTTGATCAGGATTTGTATACGATTTTGATCAGGATTTGTATACAATTTTGATCAGGATTTGTATACAATTTTTCTCAGGAATTGTATACAATTTTGATCAGGATTTGTATAAAATTTTGATCAGGATTTGTATACAATTTTTCTCAGGAATTGTATACAATCTTTCTCAGGAATTGTATACAATTTTTCTCAGGAATTGTATACAATTTTTCTCAGGATTTGTATACAATTTTGATCAGGATCTGTATACAATTTTTCTCAGGAATTGTATACAATTTTTCTCAGGAATTGTATACAATTTTTCTCAGGATTTGTATACAATTTTTCTCAGGATTTGTATACAATTTTGATCAGGATTTGTATACAATTTTTCTCAGGAATTGTATACAATTTTTCTCAGGAATTGTATACAATTTTTCTCAGGATTTGTATACAATTTTTCTCAGGAATTGTATACAATTTTTCTCAGGAATTGTATACAATTTTTCTCAGGAATTGTATACAATTTTTTCTCAGGAATTGCATACAATTTTTCTCAGGATTTGTATACAATTTTTCTCAGGAATTGTATACAATTTTTCTCAGGAATTGTATACAATTTTTCTCAGGAATTGTATACAATTTTGATCAGGATTTGTATACAATTTTGATCAGGATTTGTATACAATTTTTCTCAGGAATTGTATACAATTTTTCTCAGGAATTGTATACAATTTTTCTCAGGATTTGTATACAATTTTGATCAGGATTTGTATACAATTTTTCTCAGGATTTGTATACAATTTTTCTCAGGAATTGTATACAATTTTTCTCAGGATTTGTATACAATTTTGATCAGGATTTGTATACAATTCTTCTCAGGATTTGTATACAATTTTTCTCAGGAATTGTATACAATTTTTCTCAGGATTTGTATACAATTTTTCTTATACAAATCCTGATCAAAATTATATACAAATCTTGATCAAAATTGTATACAAATCCTGATCAAAATTGTATACAATTCCTGAGAAAAATTGTATACAATTCCTGAGAAAAATTGTATACAATTCCTGAGAAAAATTGTATACAATTCCTGATCAAAATTGTATACAAATCCTGATCAAATTTGTATACAAATCCTGAGAAAAACTGTATACAAATCCTGATCAAAATTGTATACAAATCCTGATCAAAATTGTATACAATTCCTGATCAAAATTGTATACAAATCCTGATCAAAATTATATACAAATCTTGATCAAAATTGTATACAAATCCTGATCAAAATTGTATACAAATCCTGATCAAAATTGTATACAAATCCTGAGAAAAATTGTATACAAATCCTGATCAAAATTGTATACAAATCCTGAGAAAAATTGTATACAAATCCTGATCAAAATTGTATACAAATCCCGAGAAAAATTGTATACAAATCCTGATCAAAATTGTATACAATTCCTGAGAAAAATTGTATACAATTCCTGAGAAAAATTGTATACAATTCCTGAGAAAAATTGTATACAAATCCTGATCAAAATTGTATACAATTCCTGAGAAAAATTGTATACAAATCCTGATCGAAATTGTATACAATTCCTGAGAAAAATTGTATACAATTCCTGATCAAAATTGTATACAAATCCTGATCAAATTTGTATACAAATCCTGAGAAAAATTGTATACATTTCCTGAGAAAAATTGTATACAATTCCTGAGAAAAATTGTATACAAATCCTGATCAAAATTGTATACAAATCCTGATCAAAATTGTATACAAATCCTGAGAAAAATTGTATACAAATCTTGATCGAAATTGTATACAAATCCTAATCAAAATTGTATACAAATCCTGAGAAAAATTCTATACAAATCCTGATCAAAATTGTATACAAATCCTGAGAAAAATTGTATACAATTCCTGAGAAAAATTGTATACAATTCCTGAGAAAAATTGTATACAATTCCTGAGAAAAATTGTATACAATTCCTGAGAAAAATTGTATACAATTCCTGAGAAAAAATTGTATACAATTCCTGAGAAAAATTGTATACAATTCCTGAGAAAAATTGTATACAATTCCTGAGAAAAATTGTATACAAATCCTGATCAAAATTGTATATAATTCCTGAGAAAAATTGTATACAAATCCTGATCAAAATTGTATACAAATCCTGATCAAAATTGTATACAAATCCTGATCAAAATTGTATACAAATCCTGATCAAAATTGTATACAAATCCTGATCAAAATTGTATACAAATCCTGATCAAAATTGTATACAAATCTTGATCAAAATTGTATACAAATCCTGATCAAAATTGTATACAATTCCTGAGAAAAATTGTTTACAATTCCTGAGAAAAATTGTATACAGTTTCTAAACAAAATTGTATACAATTCCTGATCAAAATTGTATACAATTCCTGATCAAAATTGTGTACAAATCCTGACCAAAATTGTATACAAATCTTGATCAAAATTTTATACGAATCCTGAGAAAAATTGTAAACAATTCCTGAGAAAAATTGTTTACAATTTCTGAGAAAAATTGTATACAGTTTTTCTAAACAAAATTGTATACAATTCCTGAGAAAAATTGTATACAGTTTCTAAACAAAATTCTTGATCAAAATTTTATACAAATCCTGATCAAAATTGTATACAAATCCTGATCCAAATTGTTTACAAATCCTGATCAAAATTGTATACAATTCCTGAGAAAAATTGTATACAATTCCTGAGAAAAATTGTATACAATTCCTGAGAAAAATTGTATACAAATCCTGATCAAAATTGTATACAATTCCTGAGAAAAATTGTATACAAATCCTGAGAAAAATTGTATACAATTCCTGAGAAAAATTGTATACAATTCCTGATCAAAATTGTATACAATTCCTGAGAAAAATTGTATACAAATCCTGAGAAAAATTGTATACAATTCCTGAGAAAAATTGTATACAATTCCTGATCAAAATTGTATACAAATCCTGATCAAATTTGTATACAAATCCTGAGAAAAATTGTATACAATTCCTGAGAAAAATTGTATACAAATCCTGAGAAAAATTGTATACAAATCCTGATCAAAATTGTATACAAATCCTGATCAAAATTGTATACAATTCCTGAGAAAAATTGTATACAATTCCTGAGAAAAATTGTATACAAATCCTGAGAAAAATTGTATACAAATCCTGAGAAAAATTGTATACAATTCCTGAGAAAAAATTGTATACAATTCCTGAGAAAAATTGTATACAATTCCTGAGAAAAATTGTATACAATTCCTGAGAAAAATTGTATACAAATCCTGAGAAAAATTGTATACAATTCCTGAGAAAAATTGTATACAAATCCTGATCAAAATTGTATACAAATCCTGATCAAAATTGTATACAAATCCTGATCAAAATTGTATACAATTCCTGAGAAAAAATTGTATACAATTCCTGAGAAAAATTGTATACAATTCCTGAGAAAAATTGTATACAAATCCTGAGAAAAATTGTATACAATTCCTGAGAAAAAATTGTATACAATTCCTGAGAAAAATTGTATACCATTCCTGAGAAAAGCTGTATACAATTCCTGAGAAAAATTGTATACAAATCCTGAGAAAAATTGTATACAATTCCTGAGAAAAATTGTATACAAATCCTGATCAAAATTGTATACAAATCCTGAGAAAAATTGTATACAATTCCTGAGAAAAATTGTATACAATTCCTGAGAAAGATTGTATACAATTCCTGAGAAAAATTGTATACAAATCCTGATCAAAATTGTATACAAATCCTGATCAAAATTGTATACAATTCCTGATCAAAATTGTATACAAATCCTGATCAAAATTGTATACAAATCCTGATCAAAATTGTATACAAATCCTGATCAAAATTGTATACAAATCCTGATCAAAATTGTATACAAATCCTGATCAAAATTGTATACAAATCCTGATCAAAATTGTATACAAATCCTGATCCAAATTGTTTACAAATCCTGATCAAAATTGTATACAATTCCTGAGAAAAATTGTATACAATTCCTGAGAAAAATTGTATACAATTCCTGAGAAAAATTGTATACAAATCCTGATCAAAATTGTATACAATTCCTGAGAAAAATTGTATACAAATCCTGAGAAAAATTGTATACAATTCCTGAGAAAAATTGTATACAATTCCTGATCAAAATTGTATACAATTCCTGAGAAAAATTGTATACAAATCCTGAGAAAAATTGTATACAATTCCTGAGAAAAATTGTATACAATTCCTGATCAAAATTGTATACAAATCCTGATCAAATTTGTATACAAATCCTGAGAAAAATTGTATACAATTCCTGAGAAAAATTGTATACAAATCCTGAGAAAAATTGTATACAAATCCTGATCAAAATTGTATACAAATCCTGATCAAAATTGTATACAATTCCTGAGAAAAATTGTATACAATTCCTGAGAAAAATTGTATACAAATCCTGAGAAAAATTGTATACAAATCCTGAGAAAAATTGTATACAATTCCTGAGAAAAAATTGTATACAATTCCTGAGAAAAATTGTATACAATTCCTGAGAAAAATTGTATACAATTCCTGAGAAAAATTGTATACAAATCCTGAGAAAAATTGTATACAATTCCTGAGAAAAATTGTATACAAATCCTGATCAAAATTGTATACAAATCCTGATCAAAATTGTATACAAATCCTGATCAAAATTGTATACAATTCCTGAGAAAAATTGTATACAATTCCTGAGAAAAATTGTATACAATTCCTGAGAAAAATTGTATACAAATCCTGAGAAAAATTGTATACAATTCCTGAGAAAAAATTGTATACAATTCCTGAGAAAAATTGTATACCATTCCTGAGAAAAGCTGTATACAATTCCTGAGAAAAATTGTATACAAATCCTGAGAAAAATTGTATACAATTCCTGAGAAAAATTGTATACAAATCCTGATCAAAATTGTATACAAATCCTGAGAAAAATTGTATACAATTCCTGAGAAAAATTGTATACAATTCCTGAGAAAGATTGTATACAATTCCTGAGAAAAATTGTATACAAATCCTGATCAAAATTGTATACAAATCCTGATCAAAATTGTATACAATTCCTGATCAAAATTGTATACAAATCCTGATCAAAATTGTATACAAATCCTGATCAAAATTGTATACAAATCCTGATCAAAATTGTATACAAATCCTGATCAAAATTGTATACAAATCCTGATCAAAATTGTATACAAATCCTGATCAAAATTGTATACAATTCCTGATCAAAATTGTATACAAATCCTGATCAAAATTGTATACAATTCCTGATCAAAATTGTATACAATTCCTGATCAAAATTGTGTACAAATCCTGACCAAAATTGTATACAAATCTTGATCAAAATTTTATACGAATCCTGAGAAAAATTGTAAACAATTCCTGAGAAAAATTGTTTACAATTTCTGAGAAAAATTGTATACAGTTTTTCTAAACAAAATTGTATACAATTCCTGAGAAAAATTGTATACAATTCCTGATCAAAATTGTGTACAAATCCTGACCAAAATTGTATACAAATCTTGATCAAAATTTTATACGAATCCTGAGAAAAATTGTAAACAATTCCTGAGAAAAATTGTTTACAATTTCTGAGAAAAATTGTATACAGTTTTTCTAAACAAAATTGTATACAATTCCTGAGAAAAATTGTATACAATTCCTGAGAAAAATTGTATACAATTCCTGAGAAAAATTGTATACAATTCCTGAGAAAAATTGTATACAAATCCTGATCAAAATTGTATACAATTCCTGAGAAAAATTGTATACAAATCCTGATCAAAATTGTATACAATTCCTGAGAAAAATTGTATACAATTCCTGATCAAAATTGTATACAAATCCTGATCAAATTTGTATACAAATCCTGAGAAAAATTGTATACAATTCCTGAGAAAAATTGTATACAAATCCTGATCAAAATTGTATACAAATCCTGATCAAATTTGTATACAATTCCTGAGAAAAATTGTATACAATTCCTGAGAAAAATTGTATACAAATCCTGATCAAAATTGTATACAAATCCTGATCAAATTTGTATACAAATCCTGAGAAAAATTGTATACAATTCCTGAGAAAAATTGTATACAAATCCTGAGAAAAATTGTATACAAATCCTGATCAAAATTGTATACAATTCCTGAGAAAAATTGTATACAATTCCTGAGAAAAATTGTATACAATTCCTGAGAAAAATTGTATACAATTCCTGAGAAAAATTGTATACAATTCCTGAGAAAAATTGTATACAATTCCTGAGAAAAATTGTATACAATTCCTGAGAAAAATTGTATACAATTCCTGAGAAAAATTGTATACAAATCCTGATCAAAATTGTATACAATTCCTGAGAAAAATTGTATACAATTCCTGAGAAAAATTGTATACAATTCCTGAGAAAAATTGTATACAATTCCTGAGAAAAAATTGTATACAATTCCTGAGAAAAATTGTATACAATTCCTGAGAAAAATTGTATACAATTCCTGAGAAAAATTGTATACAAATCCTGAGAAAAATTGTATACAATTCCTGAGAAAAATTGTATACAAATCCTGATCAAAATTGTATACAAATCCTGAGAAAAATTGTATACAATTCCTGAGAAAAATTGTATACAATTCCTGAGAAAAATTGTATACAAATCCTGATCAAAATTGTATACAAATCCTGATCAAATTTGTATACAAATCCTGAGAAAAATTGTATACAATTCCTGAGAAAAATTGTATACAAATCCTGAGAAAAATTGTATACAAATCCTGATCAAAATTGTATACAATTCCTGAGAAAAATTGTATACAATTCCTGAGAAAAATTGTATACAATTCCTGAGAAAAATTGTATACAATTCCTGAGAAAAATTGTATACAAATCCTGATCAAAATTGTATACAATTCCTGAGAAAAATTGTATACAATTCCTGAGAAAAATTGTATACAATTCCTGAGAAAAATTGTATACAATTCCTGAGAAAAAATTGTATACAATTCCTGAGAAAAATTGTATACAATTCCTGAGAAAAATTGTATATAATTCCTGAGAAAAATTGTATACAAATCCTGAGAAAAATTGTATACAATTCCTGAGAAAAATTGTATACAAATCCTGATCAAAATTGTATACAAATCCTGAGAAAAATTGTATACAATTCCTGAGAAAAATTGTATACAATTCCTGAGAAAAATTGTATACAAATCCTGATCAAAATTTTATACAAATCCTGATCAAAATTGTATACAATTCCTGAGAAAAATTGTATACAAATCCTGATCAAAATTGTATACAAATCCTGATCAAAATTGTATACAAATCCTGATCAAAATTGTATACAAATCCTGATCAAAATTGTATACAAATCCTGATCAAAATTGTATACAATTCCTGATCAAAATTGTATACAAATCCTGATCAAAATTGTATACAAATCCTGATCAAAATTGTATACAATTCCTGATCAAAATTGTATACAAATCCTGATCAAAATTGTATACAATTCCTGAGAAAAATTGTATACAGTTTCTAAACAAAATTGTATACAATTCCTGATCAAAATTGTATACAATTCCTGATCAAAATTGTGTACAAATCCTGACCAAAATTGTATACAAATCTTGATCAAAATTGTGTACAAATCCTGACCAAAATTGTATACAAATCTTGATCAAAATTTTATACGAATCCTGAGAAAAATTGTATACAATTCCTGATCAAAATTGTATACAATTCCTGATCAAAATTGTGTACAATTCCTGATCAAAATTGTATACAATTCCTGATCAAAATTGTGTACAAATCCTGACCAAAATTGTATACAAATCTTGATCAAAATTTTATACGAATCCTGAGAAAAATTGTATACAATTCCTGAGAAAAATTGTTTACAATTTCTGAGAAAAATTGTATACAGTTTTTCTAAACAAAATTGTATACAATTCCTGAGAAAAATTGTATACAGTTTCTAAACAAAATTCTTGATCAAAATTTTATACAAATCCTGATCAAAATTGTATACAAATCCTGATCCAAATTGTTTACAAATCCTGATCAAAATTGTATACAATTCCTGAGAAAAATTGTATACAATTCCTGAGAAAAATTGTATACAATTCCTGAGAAAAATTGTATACAAATCCTGATCAAAATTGTATACAATTCCTGAGAAAAATTGTATACAAATCCTGATCAAAATTGTATACAATTCCTGAGAAAAATTGTATACAATTCCTGATCAAAATTGTATACAAATCCTGATCAAATTTGTATACAAATCCTGAGAAAAATTGTATACAAATCCTGATCAAAATTGTATACAATTCCTGAGAAAAATTGTATACAATTCCTGATCAAAATTGTATACAAATCCTGATCAAATTTGTATACAAATCCTGAGAAAAATTGTATACAATTCCTGAGAAAAATTGTATACAATTCCTGAGAAAAATTGTATACAAATCCTGATCAAAATTGTATACAAATCCTGATCAAATTTGTATACAAATCCTGAGAAAAATTGTATACAATTCCTGAGAAAAATTGTATACAATTCCTGAGAAAAATTGTATACAATTCCTGAGAAAAATTGTATACAAATCCTGATCAAAATTGTATACAATTCCTGAGAAAAATTGTATACAAATCCTGATCAAAATTGTATACAATTCCTGAGAAAAATTGTATACAATTCCTGATCAAAATTGTATACAAATCCTGATCAAATTTGTATACAAATCCTGAGAAAAATTGTATACAATTCCTGAGAAAAATTGTATACAATTCCTGAGAAAAATTGTATACAAATCCTGATCAAAATTGTATACAAATCCTGATCAAATTTGTATACAAATCCTGAGAAAAATTGTATACAAATCCTGAGAAAAATTGTATACAAATCCTGATCAAAATTGTATACAAATCCTGATCAAATTTGTATACAAATCCTGAGAAAAATTGTATACAAATCCTGAGAAAAATTGTATACAAATCCTGAGAAAAATTGTATACAAATCCTGATCAAAATTGTATACAAATCCTGAGAAAAATTGTATACAATTCCTGAGAAAAATTGTATACAATTCCTGAGAAAAATTGTATACAAATCCTGATCAAAATTGTATACAATTCCTGAGAAAAATTGTATACAAATCCTGATCAAAATTGTATACAAATCCTGATCAAAATTGTATACAAATCCTGATCAAATTTGTATACAAATCCTGAGAAAAATTGTATACAAATCCTGAGAAAAATTGTATACAATTCCTGAGAAAAATTGTATACAGATCCTGAGAAAAATTGTATACAATTCCTGAGAAAAATTGTATACAAATCCTGAGAAAAATTGTATACAAATCCTGATCAAAATTGTATACAAATCCTGAGAAAAATTGTATACAAATCCTGATCAAAATTGTATACAATTCCTGAGAAAAATTGTATACAAATCCTGAGAAAAATTGTATACAATTCCTGAGAAAAATTGTATACAAATCCTGATCAAAATTTTATACAAATCCTGATCAAAATTGTATACAATTCCTGAGAAAAATTGTATACAAATCCTGATCAAAATTGTATACAAATCCTGATCAAAATTGTATACAAATCCTGATCAAAATTGTATACAAATCCTGATCAAAATTGTATACAAATCCTGATCAAAATTGTATACAATTCCTGATCAAAATTGTATACAAATCCTGATCAAAATTGTATACAAATCTTGATCAAAATTGTATACAAATCCTGATCAAAATTGTATACAATTCCTGATCAAAATTGTATACAAATCCTGATCAAAATTGTATACAATTCCTGATCAAAATTGTATACAATTCCTGAGAAAAATTGTTTACAATTTCTGAGAAAAATTGTATACAGTTTTTCTAAACAAAATTCTTGATCAAAATTTTATACAAATCCTGATCAAAATTGTATACAAATCCTGATCCAAATTGTTTACAAATCCTGATCAAAATTGTATACAATTCCTGAGAAAAATTGTATACAATTCCTGAGAAAAATTGTATACAATTCCTGAGAAAAATTGTATACAAATCCTGATCAAAATTGTATACAATTCCTGAGAAAAATTGTATACAAATCCTGATCAAAATTGTATACAATTCCTGAGAAAAATTGTATACAATTCCTGATCAAAATTGTATACAAATCCTGATCAAATTTGTATACAAATCCTGAGAAAAATTGTATACAATTCCTGAGAAAAATTGTATACAATTCCTGAGAAAAATTGTATACAAATCCTGATCAAAATTGTATACAAATCCTGATCAAATTTGTATACAAATCCTGAGAAAAATTGTATACAATTCCTGAGAAAAATTGTATACAAATCCTGAGAAAAATTGTATACAAATCCTGATCAAAATTGTATACAAATCCTGAGAAAAATTGTATACAATTCCTGAGAAAAATTGTATACAATTCCTGAGAAAAATTGTATACAATTCCTGAGAAAAATTGTATACAAATCCTGATCAAAATTGTATACAATTCCTGAGAAAAATTGTATACAAATCCTGATCAAAATTGTATACAAATCCTGATCAAAATTGTATACAAATCCTGATCAAAATTGTATACAAATCCTGAGAAAAATTGTATACAATTCCTGAGAAAAATTGTATACAAATCCTGATCAAATTTGTATACAAATCCTGAGAAAAATTGTATACAATTCCTGAGAAAAATTGTATACAATTCCTGAGAAAAATTGTATACAATTCCTGAGAAAAATTGTATACAAATCCTGATCAAAATTGTATACAATTCCTGAGAAAAATTGTATACAAATCCTGATCAAAATTGTATACAATTCCTGAGAAAAATTGTATACAATTCCTGATCAAAATTGTATACAAATCCTGATCAAATTTGTATACAAATCCTGAGAAAAATTGTATACAATTCCTGAGAAAAATTGTATACAATTCCTGAGAAAAATTGTATACAAATCCTGATCAAAATTGTATACAAATCCTGATCAAATTTGTATACAAATCCTGAGAAAAATTGTATACAAATCCTGAGAAAAATTGTATACAAATCCTGATCAAAATTGTATACAAATCCTGATCAAATTTGTATACAAATCCTGAGAAAAATTGTATACAAATCCTGAGAAAAATTGTATACAAATCCTGATCAAAATTGTATACAAATCCTGAGAAAAATTGTATACAATTCCTGAGAAAAATTGTATACAATTCCTGAGAAAAATTGTATACAAATCCTGATCAAAATTGTATACAATTCCTGAGAAAAATTGTATACAAATCCTGATCAAAATTGTATACAAATCCTGATCAAAATTGTATACAAATCCTGATCAAAATTGTATACAAATCCTGAGAAAAATTGTATACAATTCCTGAGAAAAATTGTATACAATTCCTGAGAAAAATTGTATACAAATCCTGATCAAAATTGTATACAATTCCTGAGAAAAATTGTATACAAATCCTGAGAAAAATTGTATACAAATCCTGATCAAAATTGTATACAAATCCTGAGAAAAATTGTATACAATTACTGAGAAAAATTGTATACAAATCCTGAGAAAAATTGTATACAAATCCTGATCAAAATTGTATACAAATCCTGAGAAAAATTGTATACAATTCCTGAGAAAAATTGTATACAATTCCTGAGAAAAATTGTATACAAATCCTGATCAAAATTGTATACAATTCCTGAGAAAAATTGTATACAAATCCTGATCAAAATTGTATACAAATCCTGATCAAAATTGTATACAAATCCTGAGAAAAATTGTATACAATTACTGAGAAAAATTGTATACAATTCCTGAGAAAAATTGTATACAAATCCTGATCAAAATTGTATACAATTCCTGATCAAAATTGTATACAAATCCTGAGAAAAATTGTATACAATTCCTGAGAAAAATTGTATACAATTCCTGAGAAAAATTGTATACAAATCCTGATCAAAATTGTATACAATTCCTGAGAAAAATTGTATACAAATCCTGAGAAAAATTGTATACAAATCCTGATCAAAATTGTATACAAATCCTGAGAAAAATTGTATACAATTACTGAGAAAAATTGTATACAAATCCTGAGAAAAATTGTATACAAATCCTGATCAAAATTGTATACAAATCCTGAGAAAAATTGTATACAATTCCTGAGAAAAATTGTATACAATTCCTGAGAAAAATTGTATACAAATCCTGATCAAAATTGTATACAATTCCTGAGAAAAATTGTATACAAATCCTGATCAAAATTGTATACAAATCCTGATCAAAATTGTATACAAATCCTGATCAAAATTGTATACAAATCCTGATCAAAATTGTATACAAATCCTGAGAAAAATTGTATACAATTCCTGAGAAAAATTGTATACAATTCCTGAGAAAAATTGTATACAAATCCTGAGAAAAATTGTATACAATTCCTGAGAAAAATTGTATACAAATCCTGAGAAAAATTGTATACAAATCCTGATCAAAATTGTATACAAATCCTGAGAAAAATTGTATACAATTACTGAGAAAAATTGTATACAAATCCTGAGAAAAATTGTATACAAATCCTGATCAAAATTGTATACAAATCCTGAGAAAAATTGTATACAATTCCTGAGAAAAATTGTATACAATTCCTGAGAAAAATTGTATACAAATCCTGATCAAAATTGTATACAAATCCTGATCAAAATTGTATACAAATCCTGATCAAATTTGTATACAAATCCTGAGAAAAATTGTATACAATTCCTGAGAAAAATTGTATACAAATCCTGAGAAAAATTGTATACAAATCCTGAGAAAAATTGTATACAATTCCTGAGAAAAATTGTATACAAATCCTGAGAAAGATTGTATACAATTCCTGAGAAAAATTGTATACAAATCCTGAGAAAAATTGTATACAAATCCTGATCAAAATTGTATACAAATCCTGAGAAAAATTGTATACAAATCCTGAGAAAAATTGTATACAATTCCTGAGAAAAATTGTATACAAATCCTGATCAAAATTGTATACAAATCCTGATCAAATTTGTATACAAATCCTGAGAAAAATTGTATACAAATCCTGAGAAAAATTGTATACAATTCCTGAGAAAAATTGTATACAAATCCTGAGAAAAATTGTATACAATTCCTGAGAAAAATTGTATACAAATCCTGAGAAAAATTGTATACAAATCCTGATCAAAATTGTATACAAATCCTGAGAAAAATTGTATACAAATCCTGATCAAAATTGTATACAATTCCTGAGAAAAATTGTATACAAATCCTGATCAAAATTGTATACAAATCCTGATCAAAATTGTATACAAATCCTGATCAAATTTGTATACAAATCCTGAGAAAAATTGTATACAATTCCTGAGAAAAATTGTATACAAATCCTGAGAAAAATTGTATACAAATCCTGATCAAAATTGTATACAAATCCTGAGAAAAATTGTATACAATTCCTGAGAAAAATTGTATACAATTCCTGAGAAAAATTGTATACAAATCCTGAGAAAAATTGTATACAATTCCTGAGAAAAATTGTATACAATTCCTGAGAAAAATTGTATACAAATCCTGATCAAAATTGTATACAAATCCTGATCAAATTTGTATACAAATCCTGAGAAAAATTGTATACAATTCCTGAGAAAAATTGTATACAAATCCTGAGAAAAATTGTATACAAATCCTGATCAAAATTGTATACAAATCCTGAGAAAAATTGTATACAATTCCTGAGAAAAATTGTATACAATTCCTGAGAAAAATTGTATACAATTCCTGAGAAAAATTGTATACAATTCCTGAGAAAAATTGTATACAAATCCTGATCAAAATTGTATACAAATCCTGATCAAAATTGTATACAAATCCTGATCAAATTTGTATACAAATCCTGAGAAAAATTGTATACAATTCCTGAGAAAAATTGTATACAAATCCTGAGAAAAATTGTATACAATTCCTGAGAAAAATTGTATACAAATCCTGAGAAAAATTGTATACAATTCCTGAGAAAAATTGTATACAAATCCTGAGAAAAATTGTATACAAATCCTGATCAAAATTGTATACAAATCCTGAGAAAAATTGTATACAAATCCTGAGAAAAATTGTATACAATTCCTGAGAAAAATTGTATACAAATCCTGATCAAAATTGTATACAAATCCTGATCAAATTTGTATACAAATCCTGAGAAAAATTGTATACAAATCCTGAGAAAAATTGTATACAATTCCTGAGAAAAATTGTATACAAATCCTGAGAAAAATTGTATACAATTCCTGAGAAAAATTGTATACAAATCCTGAGAAAAATTGTATACAAATCCTGATCAAAATTGTATACAAATCCTGAGAAAAATTGTATACAAATCCTGATCAAAATTGTATACAATTCCTGAGAAAAATTGTATACAAATCCTGATCAAAATTGTATACAAATCCTGATCAAAATTGTATACAAATCCTGATCAAATTTGTATACAAATCCTGAGAAAAATTGTATACAATTCCTGAGAAAAATTGTATACAAATCCTGATCAAAATTGTATACAAATCCTGAGAAAAATTGTATACAATTCCTGAGAAAAATTGTATACAATTCCTGAGAAAAATTGTATACAATTCCTGAGAAAAAGGATTTGTATACAATTTTGATCAGGATTTGTATACAATTTTTCTCAGGATTTGTATACAATTTTGATCAGGATTTGTATACAATTTTTCTCAGGATTTGTATACAATTTTGATCAGGATTTGTATACAATTTTTCTCAGGAATTGTATACAATTTTTCTCAGGAATTGTGTACAATTTTTCTCAGGAATTGTATACAATTTTTCTCAGGATTTGTATACAATTTTGATCAGGATTTGTATACAATTTTTCTCAGGAATTGTATACAATTTTTCTCAGGATTTGTATACAATTTTTCTCAGGAATTGTATACAATTTTTCTCAGGATTTGTATACAATTTTGATCAGGATTTGTATACAATTTTTTTCAGGAATTGTATACAATTTTTCTCAGGAATTGTATACAATTTTTCTCAGGATTTGTATACAATTTTGATCAGGATTTGTATACAATTTTTCTCAGGAATTGTATACAATTTTTCTCAGGATTTGTATACAATTTTGATCAGGATTTGTATACAATTTTTCTCAGGAATTGTATACAATTTTTCTCAGGATTTGTATACAATTTTTCTCAGGAATTGTATACAATTTTTCTCAGGATTTGTATACAATTTTGATCAGGATTTGTATACAATTTTTCTCAGGAATTGTATGCAATTTTTCTCAGGAATTGTATACAATTTTGATCAGGATTTGTATACAATTTTTCTCAGGAATTGTATACAATTTTTCTCAGGAATTGTATACAATTTTTCTCAGGAATTGTATACAATTTTGATCAAGATTTGTATACAATTTTGATCAGGATTTGTATACAATTTTTCTCAGGAATTGTATACAATTTTTCTCAGGAATTGTATACAATTTTTCTCAGGAATTGTATACAATTTTTCTCAGGAATTGTATACAATTTTTCTCAGGAATTGTATACAATTTTTCTTAGGAATTGTGTACAATTTTTCTCAGGAATTGTTTACAATTTTTCTCAGGAATTGTATACAATTTTTCTCAGGAATTGTATACAATTTTTCTCAGGAATTGTATACAATTTTTCTCAGGATTTGTATACAATTTTGATCAGGATTTGTATACAATTTTTCTCAGGAATTGTATACAATTTTTCTCAGGATTTGTATACAATTTTGATCAGGATTTGTATACAATTTTGATCAGGAATTGTATACAATTTTGATCAGGAATTGTATACAATTTTGATCAGGATTTGTATACAATTTTGATCAGGATTTGTATACAATTTTTCTCAGGATTTGTATACAATTTTTCTCAGGATTTGTATACAATTTTTCTCAGGATTTGTATACAATTTTGATCAGGATTTGTATACAATTTTGATCAGGAATTGTATACAATTTTGATCAGGAATTGTATACAATTTTTCTCAGGAATTGTATACAATTTTGATCAGGATTTGTATACAATTTTTCTCAGGAATTGTATACAATTTTGATCAGGATTTGTATACAATTTTGATCAGGAATTGTATACAATTTTGATCAGGAATTGTATACAATTTTGATCAGGATTTGTATACAATTTTGATCAGGATTTGTATACAATTTTTCTCAGGATTTGTATACAATTTTTCTCAGGATTTGTATACAATTTTTCTCAGGATTTGTATACAATTTTGATCAGGATTTGTATACAATTTTGATCAGGAATTGTATACAATTTTGATCAGGATTTGTATACAATTTTTCTCAGGAATTGTATACAATTTTTCTCAGGAATTGTATACAATTTTGATCAGGAATTGTATACAATTTTGATCAGGATTTGTATACAATTTTGATCAGGATTTGTATACAATTTTTCTCAGGATTTGTATACAATTTTTCTCAGGATTTGTATACAATTTTGATCAGGAATTGTATACAATTTTGATCAGGATTTGTATACAATTTTGATCAGGAATTGTATACAATTTTTCTCAGGATTTGTATACAATTTTTCTCAGGAATTGTATACAATTTTGATCAGGATTTGTATACAATTTTTCTCAGGAATTGTATACAATTTTTCTCAGGAATTGTATACAATTTTTCTCAGGAATTGTATACAATTTTTCTCAGGAATTGTATACAATTTTGATCAGGATTTGTATACAATTTTTCTCAGGAATTGTATACAATTTTTCTCAGGAATTGTGTACAATTTTTCTCAGGAATTGTATACAATTTTTCTCAGGAATTGTATACAATTTTTCTCAGGATTTGTATACAATTTTTCTCAGGATTTGTATACAATTTTTCTCAGGAATTGTATACAATTTTTCTCAGGAATTGTATACAATTTTTCTCAGGAATTGTATACAATTTTTCTCAGGAATTGTATACAATTTTTCTCAGGAATTGTATACAATTTTGATCAGGATTTGTATACAATTTTTCTCAGGAATTGTATACAATTTTTCTCAGGATTTGTATACAATTTTGATCAGGATTTGTATACAATTTTTCTCAGGAATTGTATACAACTTTTCTCAGGATTTGTATACAATTTTTTTCAGGAATTGTATACAATTTTTCTCAGGAATTGTATACAATTTTTCTCAGGATTTGTATACAATTTTGATTAGGATTTGTATACAATTTTTTTTTAGGAATTGTATACAATTTTTCTCAGGATTTGTATACAATTTTGATCAGGATTTGTATACAATTTTGATCAGGATTTGTATACAATTTTTCTCAGGAATTGTATACAATTTTTCTCAGGATTTGTATACAATTTTGATCAGGATTTGTATACAATTTTTCTCAGGAATTGTATACAATTTTTCTCAGGAATTGTATACAATTTTGATCAGGATTTGTATACAATTTTGATTAGGATTTGTATACAATTTTTTTTTAGGAATTGTATACAATTTTTCTCAGGATTTGTATACAATTTTGATCAGGATTTGTATACAATTTTGATCAGGATTTGTATACAATTTTTCTCAGGAATTGTATACAATTTTTCTCAGGATTTGTATACAATTTTGATCAGGATTTGTATACAATTTTTCTCAGGAATTGTATACAATTTTTCTCAGGAATTGTATACAATTTTGATCAGGATTTGTATACAATTTTTCTCAGGAATTGTATACAATTTTTCTCAGGAATTGTATACAATTTTTCTCAGGAATTGTATACAATTTTTCTCAGGAATTGTATACAATTTTTCTCAGGATTTGTATACAATTTTGATCAGGATTTGTATACAATTTTTCTCAGGAATTGTATACAACTTTTCTCAGGATTTGTATACAATTTTTTTCAGGAATTGTATACAATTTTTCTCAGGAATTGTATACAATTTTTCTCAGGATTTGTATACAATTTTGATTAGGATTTGTATACAATTTTTTTTTAGGAATTGTATACAATTTTTCTCAGGATTTGTATACAATTTTGATCAGGATTTGTATACAATTTTGATCAGGATTTGTATACAATTTTTCTCAGGAATTGTATACAATTTTTCTCAGGATTTGTATACAATTTTGATCAGGATTTGTATACAATTTTTCTCAGGAATTGTATACAATTTTTCTCAGGAATTGTATACAATTTTGATCAGGATTTGTATACAATTTTGATTAGGATTTGTATACAATTTTTTTTTAGGAATTGTATACAATTTTTCTCAGGATTTGTATACAATTTTGATCAGGATTTGTATACAATTTTGATCAGGATTTGTATACAATTTTTCTCAGGAATTGTATACAATTTTTCTCAGGATTTGTATACAATTTTGATCAGGATTTGTATACAATTTTTCTCAGGAATTGTATACAATTTTTCTCAGGAATTGTATACAATTTTGATCAGGATTTGTATACAATTTTTCTCAGGAATTGTATACAATTTTTCTCAGGAATTGTATACAATTTTTCTCAGGAATTGTATACAATTTTGATCAAGATTTGTATACAATTTTTCTCAGGAATTGTATACAATTTTTCTTAGGAATTGTATACAATTTTTCTCAGGAATTGTATACAATTTTTCTCAGGAACTGTATACAATTTTTCTCAGGAATTGTATACAATTTTTCTCAGGAATTGTATACAATTTTTCTTAGGAATTGTGTACAATTTTTCTCAGGAATTGTATACAATTTTTCTCAGGAATTGTATACAATTTTTCTCAGGAATTGTATACAATTTTTCTCAGGAATTGTATACAATTTTTCTCAGGATTTGTATACAATTTTGATCAGGATTTGTATACAATTTTGATCAGGAATTGTATACAATTTTGATCAGGAATTGTATACAATTTTGATCAGGATTTGTATACAATTTTGATCAGGATTTGTATACAATTTTTCTCAGGATTTGTATACAATTTTTCTCAGGATTTGTATACAATTTTTCTCAGGATTTGTATACAATTTTGATCAGGATTTGTATACAATTTTGATCAGGAATTGTATACAATTTTGATCAGGAATTGTATACAATTTTGATCAGGATTTGTATACAATTTTGATCAGGAATTGTATACAATTTTGATCAGGAATTGTATACAATTTTTCTCAGGAATTGTATACAATTTTGATCAGGATTTGTATACAATTTTTCTCAGGAATTGTATACAATTTTGATCAGGATTTGTATACAATTTTGATCAGGAATTGTATACAATTTTGATCAGGATTTGTATACAATTTTGATCAGGATTTGTATACAATTTTGATCAGGAATTGTATACAATTTTGATCAGGAATTGTATACAATTTTTCTCAGGATTTGTATACAATTTTGATCAGGATTTGTATACAATTTTGATCAGGAATTGTATACAATTTTGATCAGGAATTGTATACAATTTTTCTCAGGAATTGTATACAATTTTGATCAGGATTTGTATACAATTTTTCTCAGGAATTGTATACAATTTTTCTCAGGATTTGTATACAATTTTTCTCAGGAATTGTGTACAATTTTGATCAGGATTTGTATACAATTTTGATCAGGATTTGTATACAATTTTTCTCAGGAATTGTATACAATTTTGATTAGGATTTGTATACAATTTTTCTCAGGAATACTGCTTGAGCGCGAAAGCTGACTCAAACTAATTACTGATGATCCAATCAAACTTCTAGATCCAAAACTCGTGTCAATCTCCGACTTACCAATATCACAATAATCGAATCCCATTCCCTTCCATTCATTTGGAACTCCAAAATCTTTCATAAAACCTCTCAACTGATCAAAGAGAGTTCTTGAGATGTACTCGTTATCAGCATTATTCTGAAACATCTATTAAAACTCAGTTCTACAAATCCATTTGTACCGGAATATCAGCTCCAAGTGTCTGAGCAGCAGTCAAATGTCTATCCGGACAAGCGGCAGTGGTGAATTCAAAATCAGCGACAGCAGTTGTGATAACAGAAAGACCATGTGAAATGAGATGTTTCTCTTGTGGATAATCATGAGCAACACATCCTTTTGCTTGAGAACTGATTGGATAAGAGAGTCCATGACACAAATGAACACCAGAATTTCCAAATCCTTTTCCAGCAAATGAACTAGCCTTAAGCATTTCTGTACGAGCTTCTTCATTTGATGGATCAAATACTGATCGACGGAAATATTTTCCGATAATCTGCAAAATATATATTTTCGACTTTTGAATTTAAAAAAAAGCAACTCACTCTCAATGCTTCTCTACTCCAAGCATCACTTATCGGATTGGATCCTTGATAAACTGAACGAATTTCTGGTCTTTCTGGACGTGGCGATCTTCGATCAAATGGAAGAGCTGTATAACTCTCTAAAGCATGTCCAGAATAGTTTTCCACATTTCGAGGCATACTCATTACATTCAATGGATCCACAATAGCCAAATATGGTTTAATACATCGAAGTCTAATTCCAGTTTTACATTTATGTTCTGGAAGATCCATAATAGCAGCGGCAGACGTCTCAGATCCAGTTCCAGCTGTTGTTGGAACAGCAATCAATGGAAGCATTGGATTTTTTGGTTGAAGATTACCAATGTATCGTTCTCAAATAAATTTGGTGGCTCTTGAATCTTTATTATTCCAAAAAAACTTTAAAAAAAAAGAAAAAAATCGTGATATTTTGTACATTATACAAGTAATTTCAATAGTCATCAGTTGAAAAGAGGAGCGGAGAAAAGGGTTGAGCAAGTATGATATCTTATAATCAGAATAATATTCAGACTGAATGAGAATAGATGATTTTGAGGACGACTTCTTAAATGATTTTCGTAAAGTTGCGAAGACTTGGTTTGTAAATGTCTTTTTCCATGAGAATCGCACGAATGTGTACGAAAACACTTTCAAAACTTATTTTCTGCAAACATTATGTTTTTCTAGCTTCGTTATGGTAGCATACCTTGGTTTCCATTTCTGTTCGTTCGATTGAATTGTTCATACAAGTCTGCAATTTCTCACTCAACTTTATACCGTACTTGTTGCAAAAATGAGCAAGATAGACCAGAAGCACGTGAATATCGATTTCCAACTTCTGAGCTTTTCCTTCCTCACAATCCAATACGGTCATCAGTATCTGTTCTGTGCATAATATGAGCAGATAAGGATCGACGCTCTAAACAAATTTTTGGTTTCAAACATATAAGAATTATCATTTCACCTCATGGCTATCCGTAAGGTCGACTAACTTTGTTATTTCCGTCAAAAACTGTTCCTGTTGTCCACAGGATGAGCGGAGCAAAGAATAAAGAGTCTTCGCCACACACTTTTTCTCGATTTGTTCATTTTTCTTTAGAACTCTCTTTCCAGACATCAAATCGTATTCAACTTTCCCAAAATCAATTCGAGTCAATCTCCCGAATTTGTCGAACACCGTATTTTTCGGAAGTCTGGAAAACTGATAAAACTATGAAACCTAAATTGTTCAAACTAACTTCTTTTCGTATTGATCCACTTTCTTCGCATTCATCATTATACTGATTATTACTGATATTTCAAGATCAATTGTTACAAAGAGCTGGGGAAGTACATGAAATCGAAAGCTATAAAATTTCCAGGTTCGAACTAAGATGAAAAGAAATTCTAAAACTTACTAATTTCTGATTTTTTCCACCAAATTCTTATTCTTTGTTGTTGAAAAATTTGGGTGCCTTCCCATCAGAATTGGCACGAATACATATTTTGTCAGGTTTCCAATTGGAACTTCTTTGTCCTCATAGTTCATAATGAATTGTCTGGTGATGTCGTGAAGATCAGCTGCATTTTCACGAAGGAGTTCATCTTTTCCACGGCGTTTGCGCCCATCATCGAAATCTTTTGACTTTTCTGTGGTGGTACTTCTTTTGACGAAATAATCGACTCCATGTATGCGCAAATAATGGCATTCTTCTACCTCGAAGTTGACATCAATCTCAGTTCCAGATTCTCTATATCTCTCAACATCCTCTTTCGTAAGCTTTTTTGACTTTCCAAGAGCGATCATCTCTTCTAACTGATGAGAATTCAACTTTCTCATTTTTCCAAAAAGGATGTTTAGTATTCAGAAATAATTAGTTTCACAAATTGTAGTGAAATTAAAATGGTCCACGTTTTGAACTATAACACCTTATTTCAAACTATTTTTTTTGTATTTGCGTGAAACATTTTTGGGCCTAATTTTTGGTGAATAATGTCAACCAGGAACTTTTAAGAGAAGATTCTCGATATCGTAAGAAAGTTTTCTGGCAGACAGCTATTTTTGGATCCTCATCCATCTTTTTGTTTTTTTTTCACTTTTTCGGAATGATAGAGATTCAAAAACCACCAAATTGAAATTTTAAAACAAACAGTACAGAAACAGAGCACAAGTTGTAAACCAGATGCTCATAAATGATAAAAATTTTGATCAGGAAGTGTATACAATCTTTTTCAGGATTTGTATATTCAATTTTTCTCAGGATTTGTATACAATTTTTCTCAGGATTTGTATACAATTTTGATCAGGAATTGTATACAATTTTGATCAGGAATTGTATACAATTTTTCTCAGGATTTGTATATTCAATTTTTCTCAGGATTTGTATTCAATTTTGATCAGGAATTGTATACAATTTTGATCAGGAATTGTATACAATTTTGATCAGGAATTGTATACAATTTTTCTCAGAAGAAACAAGTTTTAAAGCTGCTACGTCAAGTGGAAACATTTCTGGACTCCATTACTAAATTGAATGTTTCGTTTTGAGTGAAGTGAAACCAAAAAGTATAGTTTTTTGTTGATCTACAGTACTAAACTCATTGATTTGAAAGTATGATTCTGTCTAAGATTTTTGATTGAATAGACTGTTTTGGTGATCATTGGGTACACGTGTGGGTGCATTAGTCTTAAGATATTTTCATGAAGCTAAATCTCCCGATTATGACTTCTTTTGGCTTTTCGAACAAAATCTTCTGCGTGATTCAAAACTTTAAAGATAATCTTGACTGAAACTGTGCCAGAAAAAACAGAAAAATATGAGACTTATGGTGGTTTAAGCCAAATAAGAAGTCCTTTGACGAACTTCCATGAAATAATAAATAAATAGACGGGGGACGTTTATGATCTACTACAGCCTTAGATGTTTCATATTAGGAACATTATTCAATTCTGATCTGTGTTTTCATTCGATGATCTTCCGTAGACAGGCACTAGCCCCCATGTGCTTCATAGAACAGTAATCCTATCATATTTCATGACCTTCAAAAACCGAATAATGTCATTTCACTTAATCAAACATCTTGAACTTTTCTCAAATTAAATTCGGTTCAATAAGTGTCTCTTCTTTCACTATTTTTAACTTTTGCAGGAAGTTTTTTTTTGCAGAAAAAGAGATAGAAAGTTAAAATTAGTCTAGAAAAAGATGTTGCAACGTGTTTTTATGAACTCATGGAGGCCAATAAAATGATGTCTGCATGGAAAAGTATTGAGGAATTTGAATTGCTGAAATGATATATGGGGGTATTTGTATTTTCTTTCTGATACTGATAAGAAAACTACATATATAATTTCACAAAAATAAGAAATATTGTTCTTTTTCAAACGTAGCTGTAAATCTAGAACAGCTCATAAAGTACAAAACGATGGTTCAAAATCAGGACAATTTTCTTTTCTTATATTTTTGTATTTTTTATATAAAAATCTCTAGAAAACAGGTACAAATACTATCAGAATCCTTGTTGTTGAAGAATCTTTTGTCAATGATCAGAAGAAATTCTTTCATGAACTAGAGAATATATTTTAGAAACTATACTCTATTAGTGTAAATGTTGAAATTTGCATATTGTGCTTTGAATCGGAAAAGTGAAGTTTGGAAAAGTTGTATTTTGGTTTGAAGTGAGTTGATAGCTTCATTGCGTGCATTACCCAAAAAATGATTGTAATTTTAATAGGATTATCTTTTGTTCGTGGAACTTTGATACTTGATGATTTCCTACATTTAGGAATAATGATTTATCAGTTTTTATATTCAGTCTTTTTCGGAAAAAATATATAATTTTGAAAACAAAAATCAACAAAAACTTTACAAGATTCCTATAAATCCTTCATTCACACAAGGGACCAATAAGACCATCACTCTCCAAAAAACGGCAGCACAGTATCCAATTGTCACGCTTTCATCGTGAATAATTCATAACTAATAAGACTGCAACACCGCCCATGACGAATTTTAATCGAAAAAAAGATGAAGAATATCCGGGTTATTGGAATAGAAGAATAAGAAATCGAGCCGAAATAATAAACAATTAATAATGAATTGTCAGTTTCTGAGTACTCTGTCTCGTGTTAAAGGATAGAGTTGGTTGTGGAAATTGCTATGGGACCATCCACGTATTTCGCATGAAAGTAGGGAACTGTTCATAGTACATATTGAGGAGCCAAGACTTCATTCAACTTTGAACTTCAAAACAGTTTTCCAGTCGAAAGAAATACATAAAGTCAAACATCTACGTGACCTAATTTCAACAAATATTTAATCTCTGAACTCAAACAATAGGATCTAAGTGAGCAACCTCTACCGTAATCTCAGTTGAAGATCTAGATCCGGAATTTGGACAAAAAAAAGGAAAAAAAAAGCCAATTAGTATAATGACATAGTAGCATTCCACTAGCTGACATTTCATCCGTATCTTCCATGACGTCACATGTCAAAAGAAGAGGAAGAAAAAAAGTTGAAACATGTTCATTTTACGCATGTTTTCGGTTCTTCTCTTTTTGCAAAAGGTCGAAACGAGGGGGTGTTTTCCGGCTCAGAGGCCAAGAAGACGTCCGGATGGCCTCGTAATTGGAAATTAGAAAAGAGCAATAATATTATCTCCAAACAAGTTCTCTTCATTTTTAGGGGACAAGAAAATATTTACTTTTATAATTTTAATGCAACTTCCTATACAAACTGAAACAAGACAACAAAAAAAAGAAAAAGTGACAAAATATCAAAAAAATTTAAGACTTTTGATATGCAGGAATTCGTTTGTTTTCACGTCGATCATCTTCATCAACTGTATCCATTATCTCCCAGCTAACATCAACTTTTTGTTTCAACCTCCACACATTTTCCCATTCAGACGACTTTGCGATTTTCTTGTGCTGGGAGTTTCGCCATCCATTTCGTCGCCAAATCTGAATCCGTTATCAATGTAGGAGAAATGGGTATGTTTACAGATACCTCTAAGTGTGCTTCGAAGCTTTTGATAAGTTTTTCTGAATCTGCACGAATGAGGATACTGGGTTCGTTTCGAGCAACAGCTTCTTCCAATATTCGGATGAGAACTGATGGTGTTCCACAACAACTGACACCATCTTTCTCTTCATTTTCCCACACAAACCCAGCGTTCAAATCGGTTCCAGTTTTGAATAGACGAACAATCGGAACTCTTAAAATAATCAAAGAAACAACTCGGTTTCAACTTTCTTTTAACATACCCTTCTTGTCTATATTCTTTCTGTCGGACTATATCCTCGACTTGTAGTTGATATTCAGAAGTGTCTTTTCCAATTAACACGTATGATAATCCTTGCGAGCATTTCTTCTCTAACTCCTTCCCAATTTCCGACTCTGGATTTTCTAGCTCATATCGAAAATGAACTTGTTTCAACCTAGCACACAGATCTTGAATTCTTTGATAGAAAATCTTCGACGTGTACGGTTTATGGTCTTCCGATGTTCGAGTCCACTGACTTCGCCATCCTGACATGAAATGGGCAGATGAAGTGATAACAGTAACATTTCCCAGTTCAGCGTCTACAGCCTGAAAAATTGTTTTTATTAGCGTTACGTTATCAGCTCTCACCTGCTTTAATGCTTCTTCAATAGCTGCGAGTTCAGCACGAAAGAGCGTGACTGGATATGGTGCAAATCGAAACGACTTTCCGCCAGCAACATTCCCATCGGGCCAATGGGTACAGTATCCAGCTGAGATGAATCCTGGAAGTTATAAAACCGTAACATCATTATTATATTCCGGAGGTTACCTTTATTATTCTGGCATCTTGCAGAAGCATAAACTATCGGCCAATCTTCAGCTGTCTTCGTTAATGTGTTCCCAGTTTTATCCAATGTGGTACCGACTCGAACTTCTGAAAAAGGCAGAAAATTATGATCTTCGTTTAAACTAGTTACACGATTAGGATAGACATGATTACTTGTTTTCTCACTAACCAATTTTAGCGACGGAATCCACCGGATTGTCAGTTCTACAGTAATTTCCTTTACCTTCATTTCTTTGTTCCTCTGCCAATTTCTCTTTTTCGTCCCTCTCTTTGATTCGCTTGTTGATACCCTCCATGATTGCTGTAGCAACGACATTAATCGGTTGTTTTTCTGTGACTGTTGGCTTGTGCACAATTTTCAAGTGTAATCCTTGAACAGCGATGAAGATTTCATGTAGAAGATCAGCATTTTTCAGTTTAACCTCATGATTTCTCGAATAAAAATCTCGTTTTGCCCAACTGGAGAGATCACGTAATAATGTTTCAGAAGTTGAGAGATCCGAATAAATTAACAATGATGGAGGTGGTTCTTCTTCTCGTGCTACATTCACAGCTTCCAGAATAGCTGTTAACATAGCTGCCACATTAGAAGATCCTTTGGGAAGAGTTCGAATTCCATTACGAGGATCATCTTTACCCCAATAAATACCATACTTGGCTACACGTTTTCCATCAGCATCAGTGAACGAGTAACCGGTTGTTGCCACTCGCACGAATTTTCTAAAAAGAAAGGGTTGAGATCCGGATAACATGAATATACATTACTCTGAATATTTCTCATTGTGGTCGGAATCGTTCATAAACCTTCTGTTCTGATTTATTCGAGAACATGAAATGTTCACTTGAAACGCTGATGTAGAAGGTACTTGTGGGAGAACTACTCGACGCAAGAAGAACATTCGAGGTAATCTTAACATAACTATTTTTCTAATAGTTGATATTGTTCTCCAATAGTAACACGGATTTTGGTTTATCACCGCTTCGTTCAATCAATGAAAACACATAATTAGAAATAACTATTTATATCATGAATAACTTTTCAATTCGTCAATACTGTTCCTATATTTTTGAAAGAACTCATTTTCTGTCATTATCGTTGTTGCTATTCTTCTGATCGGTTTGTCAGGATCACAAATCCTTTCCAGTTTTGCCTGAAGCACTACGTTTTTCTCTTTCTCAATCATTCAACTCACTTTGAGTTGATTCTCCAACTTCTTCGTATCATTTACGTTGACAACACGGGTGATAAGATGAAAACTGGCTGCTTCTGCAGAATATTGAGTTCCATAGATAATGGAAAGTATTATCTTACCTTTACTAGCATTATATTTTTTGTTCGCAACTTTCACAACAACTTCATTCGAACTTTTCATTCTCACTTTAGTTTCTTTCCAATCGATTGCTTGAATTATTCCGTACAGCACTGCTTTGACTTCAACGGTATACAAATTTTCGTCAGGAGATAGAAGAATGTCGACATCACTGAAAAAAAATAATTTCCTTCATTTCTAATCATTGATATTCAGAAGTAATGATTTCAAAAATTTGATAAAAATAAATTTTTTTGAAAGTTTTGGAAGTGCGCTCTATCGCACGCGTTGAAAATTAATAAAAATGCTTTGAGTTTTAATCTTATTTTGTCACAATTGTGACAGGACAGACATACTAGAGTATGAATAAAGGGAAAATCGTACCGTTCAACAAGATTCGCCCATCTCAATCTGACAACAGACTGTTGCACGTGATCCTCATCTGCGAATCGCTGCCCTCTCTTTCCCACTTTTTGAAAACCTGTCTGTGCTTTCCGACCACTGACTTCCAGTACAGGTGCTCTTAAACACATATCATTCTAGTTATTCCGGAATCATAAGAACCTTGCCCAGCATCTGCTTTTCAAAACGTTTTCAGCAACTTTACCCAGCGCTCGTTCGGATTTCCGCTTCAATTCTAGAACAGCTTGTAATCTGAAATAAAAATGATAATTATTTGTTCGATTCGAACTTTGGGTTACTCTTCTTCCAAAAACTGACGATGTCCAGGTTGTAGAGATGAACAGAAACGCCAAAAACGAATTGTTAGACAAGAGTTCATATTGGAAGAACGAAAAGAAAGTGAGGTCGAGAAGTAAAATACGGCCTCAACTGTGCTGAGGAATTTCGCAATAATTAGTGAATCTGACAAAGTTTCGACAAAGAAGCAACAAAATATTTGAATCGACTATGTATTAAAACCAAAAACGTGATTTGACAGAAAATGATAATTAAAACTCACATCAATAAAACATAATTGAATGCAATTAAATGGAACATATTTTACAAGTAAATCAAGCAATTGAAGAGTGTAATTGATGCCAATGGCAGTTTCCCGAGTCACTATGTCTTTTTGAGAAAATCCTCGAATTCTGGAGTGTCGTTTTCTTCGAACGACACATACTGAAAGCAAGAGAGCATGGATTTTATTAATTTATAAACGGTATACACATACTTCCATTTGACACGCCAACATGTTGATACGGTCGTGTAACATTTCATCGACACCTTCGTGATCTAGGAGATCGGATTGAATGACCAATTTACTGATATTGTTCTGCAGAGCCTGAATTTAGATTATTGAAACTTTAAAACTGAAAGGATTTCCGTACACATTCTAATGCCTTGATGATTGCAGTCTGCTTGGCTCTAGCCGTCAACTGTTCTCCATCGATGCACCCAGTCTCATTTTTGGCATCATCATCTGACCAAAACATTCCATATTTTACTACTGGCTCGTTGTTTCCGAATTGAATAGAGCCGTAAGTACGGACCAGTTGACATCCTCTGACTGACATGGCTAGTTCTCGTGCAGCATCAACAAATCCTTCATGTCCATCTTTGACCGTCACCGTCTGTGAAATTTAACAGTCTAATTTTTTCAAAATAAATACCTACTAATCTATCTAGCAATGAACTGAGAACGTGATTTGTATGAAAACATTCAAAGTGTCCTGAATCCGGTGACCAATTCGCATCGTTCCAAAGCCGATCATTTAGGTAAACTTTGAACAGATCACAGTTTGTGTATACAGTAACCTCTTGATCGTATTCAACCAAACCCTAAATGTGCCCTTATCGAGGAAAGAAAAACAATTTAGTCTTACGATTTCGATCGCATCTTTGAGAGCTTTGATGAGTACACAAAGCTGTTCATGCGTTCCTCCCATCCAACCTTGTTTATTCCGAATATCCCCTGGTGCCCAATAAATCCCATATCTGGCGATTCGATCATCAGATGTTTCCATACCATAAATGCTCACATGCGTTTTAGGCCTTCTTGAGATTTGTTTCGCTAAAACAATCGCAGCCTCCTGAGCTTCTGGGCTTCTCTCTTTCGGACAGACCCAATGAATTACTTTCTGAATAATGGATAGACTTTGTTTGAAAAAACTATTTTCACCATTCCGCGCAGCTGTATTCTTAATTTTTCTATGAGATCTTGGTGTCTCCGGAATTGAGTTCGTTTCGTGAAAAATGCATGCACGTCTCGAGATCGACTGCGAATAATCACGTCGGTGATGTTCGAAGAAGCGGCCTGAAACTTCAAACATAAAAATTGACGTTTGTAATTAAGAATGCTAACCGTTTCTAGAGCATGATAGCAGGCAGTGAAATAAGCTCGGAACGCTGTTTGTTGACCTTCGATTGTTCCTTGTTGATTCCTCGAGTCGCCTTCAAGAACTTCGATGAAAGCTGATTTAAATTATGAAAAAAAACTTACCGGCACCCCAATAAACACCGTATCCAGCGATCATGCCGAGACCATCCGACCCATGAATGTCGATAATTCTGTAGCCGTCTTCGTAAAATTCGTCGCTAATAGGCACCGCTGCTGTCGAATGCATTCCAGCAACTCTTTTGGCATATAAAATGGCCTCATCAAAGCCAGGTGCTTCTTTTGTTCGGGCTTTCTCAATCTTTATAATCTAAAATCGAATTGAGGATACCGTCATAGTTCAACTTATACTTACTAAATTCGACGACTTTTCTTTGATTTCATTTAGAAGATCCACGTTCAAACTATTCGCGAATGTCGTCGAACTGCACAATGCTTTCAACTCTTGTTCAAGCTTTGACGAGCGATGTCTGATGGCTATAGTTGGAAACTCATGCTCGATTGCCTGAAACGAAACTATACTTATTCATATTTATTATGAAAAATCTTACCGCATTGATTACCGTTATCACTGCTGACAGCTCGGCTCTTAGCTCTGACTTTTGCCCGATTGCAGATCCTCCTTTGCTCAGAGTATTGTTGGCCACGTTGGGGCCCCAGTCAATCCCGAATCCCGCACGGGCCCCTTCATGGCCTTCTTGTGAGCATATACCACATATATATACTACAGGATAACCATCTCGATTAATCCAATCAGACATTTCAACTGAAAATAAATTATTCCTGTTAATAAAGAGGGAAGGTTAAGCTAGATTGGGAACGAAATAAGACATCATGAATGACGAATGGAAGGAATTTTTGAAGAGAAAACAACAAGCTTGTCGCGCTCGAAACATTTTCCGAACATCGAAAAAAAAACTTTTGAATAAGCGAAACTAAGTATTTATATTTTTTTCAGACAATTAGTTGAGAAGTTAGAAAGTTTTTATTAAGTTAAAAAAACTTTTTTTTTCGGTTGTTACTGCAACGACATTCCATCGGCGACCAGAAGTATGCTGTTTAGCGCGACGATACAGTACTTCATGTCGATTTACGGACATCTCACTCAATATACCTGGAGAAAATTTTTTAAATCTTCGAACTTTGACATTCGAAATTTTTGTAAAGACGTGAAAGCACATTTGACCAAAACACTAAACGTATGTATTTATTTCGCACATTTTTCGAGAAAACAGTTCAATCAATCATCGTGTGCTCTGATACGGAATGAGTTCTCAACAACAATTATCATCTCGTAATATATCTCATAAACCAGTGGAAAATGTGTTTCAAAGAGACGTGGTGGCTCCGGATAAGCCTCCGAGAGTTCGATGGCATTCCAAATGTCACGTAAGGTTATGCAGGTTGATATCGACATTTGACTAAGCAGGAATCAATTGATTTTTTAGAAACTGTGGGCAGCTTCTTATTTTTTTGCTCTTCCTGACATTCTGCTTCGTGGTGGGTCCCTCATTAATCTCTTTCATGTATCCCAATGTAATCGTCCCATTCAATGCTGAACTTGGTAATCATGCTCATCTGAAATTCTGAAAATGAAAACTTATTAGATTGGAGATGTAATCGTCTCGAGGGTTACAGTCAACTTCATAGATCGAATTTAGTCTGGGAAACTAACCTGATGACAGGGGCTGCTGCAATAAACATACAGTAAGAATTCTGAATGACAATTTTGCTCCCAAAACTATTTCAGAGTTTATATGAAAGACAAGGCTACCCCAATTGATCAAATCGACAAAATTCTATTGGTTATTGATGATTGTGGTTTTGATGATTTCGGAGGAAATGTTGTTTTATGTAGACCTGTTTGTAAGAACAAGTGATAAGGAATAGATCCAAACAGGACTATTTCAGCTAATGCAAGTCCTCGTCTAACATTCTCAGAATCCGTTCGTGTGGCAGAAACATGTTATCATTATGTTCGACAAATGACAAGTAAAACAGAGATTGCAGGTTACGGTAAAGGAATAACAGCAAAGTGAGATAATATAAATCACTATGAAAATGGTATACGAATTCCAGTATACTTGCGGCAGCAGCAGCCAAACTACTAGAAGAGTATTGCTTTTCGTTTGCAGTGATTTTTGCAGAAGATCCTGTTACAAATGTAAAAAATGAGTTTGAAAAGAGAAGTTGGATTGGAATTGTAATGAATAACTTTGTTGTTTTCGGGTCTGATTGATAATTTCAGGCGTTTATGCCTCCAGGATTCCGCGAAAGAATGATGGCTGATACTATTCAAGAATACGGTCTCGATAAAGCGGAATTCGGAGATAATATTCCACGGTAATCTTGTGTTTTCGAAGCAGATTATCATGAGTTTACAGTCTCAACACTTCAATAATTCTGCTAACTGACGGCGACTTTGATACATTATATGGCCAATATGCAGAATATGTCGAGAGAGGGAGAAAGAAAAAGATATTGTAAGTTCAACCCCGGACGTTTTTTTTCGAAGAAAATGAACACAATTTCAGCGAATACATGAGAAAAGGAGGACAATCTTCAGCAATTCCATCGACGCCAAAAACTGGCTACCATTTCCGACATGAGAGAGAAGGAGAATGTGCTTTGAGTAAAGGAATTCCTATTACTTCTGTCATGGCCTTATAAATAGTTTTGAGTTCAATAGTTCTTATTCAAAATACTGAATAACAGCAGACATAAGGGTTACTGTGGTTACTATACCTCACTGTGTTTTTTCATGAAAGCCTCGAAAAGCTAAATTAACACTGACCAATAGAAAACCTTTTCAACGGCTTAAAGAATTCAAATGAATCATTATATACACAGCTTTCGTGTTTCCTTTGAACAGAAAGTACGACACTGAAATACATAGAATAGATTAAGAGCAAGGATTAGAGCAAAAAAGTGGATATTCCTATGTTAAATATTCAGAAAAGTGCGTGCACACTGCAACTTTCTACTTGGTATGGCATAGATGGAAGTATACATTTAACACGTTCCTTATTTCTTATTGTTATTTCTCTGTTCGCATCCAGTTGTTATTTAGTTATAAAGTGAATGATATAATCTCCGGAATGACATGTTGTTTATGCATCTTGACTTATTGCAAGATGACTCCGCCCACCTGCAAGAAGTTTAACACAAAGACTATCAATCAACTTGTGCACAGAGTTCCCTCCTTCAAGTTCACAAGAGCAGGTTTTCAATTGAAATTTCTCACGTTCAATGAAGTTATTTCTTTCATTGTAATTTGTGAATATCTTCAACTGGAACATCTGCGCCTCTTTAATCTTTTAAATCTCGCTAATCGTTATCCTATTGTGCTGGCTCCAAGAAGATAATCTTTTCAATAACTCATCTCCACCTTCTTCATCTTTTTATCTCATTTTTATCTTCTAAAAAATTATGCGATCTTTCAGAGTTTTTTATTTCAACGACTGCATGCAGGTTCAATATTAAAACATTACTGCTTGGTCATTTTCCATGATTATTTTTCAAAGTTAATGCCCTTATCAATCAACTTTTACTCTCTTTTTTATCAATTTTGTGCGTTAAAAATAACAACCGATAGAGGGAAAAAGACAAACACTTATTTTGAACATTTTAATTCCCCTCTTTTTGCAAGTTTGGCACCTATTTTCTATGTCACATGTTTTCAAGAAATTCTATCGAGACTTCCGGTGATATCCGCCTATCAATGATTGGGAAGGGGGATTCCACGCATAATTTCATAGTTGGAATGTGCCATTTCCTCTTAATCAACTTCAATTTTTGATACATTATCAAAAAATGAAGGAGTCAAGAGCTATGTTGAACATTTTTGAAAGAAAATTTTGAAATGGACAATAAAGTGAAACTTAGTAGAGTGAACATTGGATTCAGAAAAAAAAATTAATGAAACCCTATTTCAAATTCAGACGAAATATTTGATGTTTAACTACCTTTTTCTAAGAGCGGGTCTACCGTAATCTTTAAACTTTATAATGATTCTGAATAGAATTTATTATTCAAGCTCACTCGATAATTATCCTTTTTACAACAGTTTTTTTAAACGCACTCCGAGTTGTAAAACTATTACACATTGTTATATTTCCATCTGTTCTCATTCAAAATTGTTTGCTTTCTTCTTCTTATTTTCTTTTTCTTCATACCCAGATTCACATTTTTCTTCTGTTCAAAAGGGCATTTTTAAGGGAATCTCATCAAAAATGAATTCAACCATTTCTAGAAAATCGTTGAAATATGAAGCGATTTCCCGTTAGCCTTCCGTTCGTCTTCTGGCGAGCAAAGTCCTCTTTATTTTTCATTTCTAAAAAGAATTTTTTTGTCTGGAAGCCTCACTCCAAAAAATGACTTCCGGAGCACAAGAATCGAGAGGCATAATCGTTGTCTCGAATGAAAAATCATTATTTTTATGTCGAAAAGAAAGTTATTTCGGTTCTCGGTCATCAAACATTTCATCGCCATTTTATTTCCGCACACATTTCCGGAAAAGCAAAACAATAAAGCCGATTCTTGTGACTCTATAAAAGTGGAATACATTTTAGAACTTTTCTTATCATTTGTTAACAACATGACTTTTTTTCTTTACGTAGTAGTAATTGTAGTTGAAAATACAATTTTGTTCTGATTCTGAGTCTCAGTCTAACAGACTTGCTGACTCCATTTTTGAAGAGGAAACAGGTGAGTCATTCGAGTTTTGCTCGGGATTCAAACATCCGATTATCATAATAAACGGAACTTGGAATTCAATTTTTATTGAAAGTGGGATGCATTTTTCTATTAGTTTTATATCTATTAACAATGAAGCAATCATTGTTTTTTTCACATATGATTGAATGTACTTCCTGCTTCCCACTTAACGTTGAAAAGTATGTCCCAACTTTCTTATCAATAATTCATAAACTGAAAAAGGTTAACTTTTTTCAAACATTCCATTATTCATCTTTTAATATTCTTATGTTTATTCCCGAAACTTATCTGGTTTTATGTGAGAACATTGATCACATTTTATCCTATTTCACACGATAATTCATCTTCAACACTCTTCTTTGAATAATTCAGTTTAGGAAATCCATTCTGAAACTCTTTCGATAATCAAAGTGCGGATTTCCGTCGTTTTTTTATAGGACATCTTGCCGTTTTCTTTGTGATAAAGTAGAAAATACAATAGAATTTGAGTTATAATGAAGCTTTTTAAACATCCGGATTATGACACATTACTACTAATACTAATTCTTTGACTTTCTCAAAATTCAAATTCGCTTTTTTCGGCTAATCAAAGTACTATATTCTATGGATTCTCCATTGTTACTTTTTACGTCAGCTAAGGTCATTGACCATAACACTAGAATTAAATCTCTCAAAGGCTTCATCACCTTGTCCATTCTCATTCCAAGTCGATATCTTTCTATTGAATATTCAGTCACATCGTGAATAATATCACTTCGTCACCATCATGTTCACTCAATTTTTCGGGAGAATCCCTATTTCGGCTAATCCAGCACAAAAAATAAGAGAAGAGGGAGCTGAAAATCGTTGGCCAAATTGAGCGGTAAACATGTCTCTTCACAGCTTCTTACTTCCTATTCTTTTCCCGATTTTTCAAGCATTCTTCACCACAATCTCTTTTAGGAAATCTTGACAAAAAACAGACACCCGTGATTGGTGTCTTGTGTGTGTGTATTTAGAAGAAAAAAGTGGAAAAAGGAGAGGTTCGGGGAGAACAAAGTGCATTATTCGTTTTGTTGAACATTTGTAAAGATACACCAATCTGTCTAGTGGATGGATTATACACTATGGGCATCTATTCAAAATGATATCAGCAACTAGTATAAGAAAATTGGAATGGTTGAGGTGTTCGAGTGACAATATCTTGAGCCTAGTTAACTTTCTATGCTTCTAGTTATATTTCTTTAGTTTTTTTTTCATACTCTAGATACTCGTTTTTTTCAGTCCCAATGATCAAATCAAGAATTTCCGAACATCAAAACCTACAAGTATCAATATCCGCTGAGAGTATTTCTCACTCGAAAGTATAATTCAAAACCAACCATTTCGATTTTTCATATAATTTTGTTAAAAAGTGATAATCTTGACAAGATCCGCTTGATATCCAAAACAACAACAAAACTCTTCAATGAGAAGCAAATAAACAAATCCTCATCGATAAAATGATGTCATTTTCCACTTGTATTCCTGTCAGTGCTTCCTTTTTTACACGTCATAATTATTAGGATCTTTCATTCCGTTCCATCCTGATTTCCTCTTTTTCACTTTACAAAAATCCAGTATGCGTGGGCTGTCTCTCAGGAGCACATATTGATAAAAGCAGAATTTGACAATCAGACAACTCACAATACAAAATTCATTTCAATTGAAGCCTCCCTCCCAGTCTTCATTATTATTTTCTCTGACTTTTCTTTCCAATTTTTTTTTAGTTTTCTCTCAGATATTTCCTCAATTTAAAAAAATTTTCTTTTATTCCAGAACCAAAGTGGATCTGTTCAGGAAAATGAGACGAAAATCACCGCGAGCAACCATCTTGTTCGCGGTGAATCCAGATAAGGGAGCTTTCCCTCTTCTAATGACGTTGCCTTACGAAAACTACAATAATCAGGCGACGTCATCGGAAACCGGAACCACAGAAGTCACTGAGCTAACAGCTGGAAGATTGGAATGCATTGCTGAAGATGGAAGCACTTTGAAGTAAGTTTCTTTGGGATTGAAGAACTATTCTAGAGCACGGGAAAGGGTTCAGAAGTTTGAAAGATTTTTACTATCCGATCAGCTGACTTACTCCAAAGAATTATTCCAAAATTCAAAAATTTGGAATCATACATCAAGAGAATCTAAGAATAGCTTGAACTTCCCGTACAACAGAATGTCCAATATCATTTGAATATGAATACTTTGAATTCAATGCTTCTTCCTGTTTCAAAAATAGAAAATGGTCTGTGACTGTTCTTTCCGTCTGAAGCACCTTGAATAGGGGAAAATAACAAAATAGAGAAAAAAAACGTTTGAATGATTGAGAAACAGCGTTGTGAGTTAATGTGGTCAATTCGAAGACTTCGGGGCTGTGGAGAAATCAATCTTTCGAACGATTCGTTTGAAATGGTAAACTTTAGTTTAGATATCAGTCTGAGACCAAAAGCTCTTTCCTATGAACTTACTGATCCAAATAAATAGGAAAAAGTGTATAATTTAGAAATATCAAAAAATTAATCATCGAGTATAAAAGCTGCTGAAAAAGATAAAAGATAACAAGCAAAAAATAAACAAATGATAAGCTTTTTGTTGTGTCTATTCTCTTTCAATATTTCTCTTCTTTCCTTCGTTTTTATTGCTTATTGAAGCTTCATAGTTCCCTTTATTCTTTCTGTTTCAATACAGTAAATGTGATCTGCGCATGTCAAAAATGTCTGTGAAACACCTATCTGTAAACTCCGCCCATTTCTTGTCACCATCGATCAAGACACCTGTAGAATTGATGAGAAATAGAGAAGAAGAGAAATGGGCCGATTGAGAAAGAAGAAGATGAAAACGGAGAATATTTTGAATTATTGATATTGTGTGGTGGTTGTGTCGCATCTCGCTTGTCATCCTTCCCCTTTTCATCTACAATCAGTTACCCACCACCTAACAGTTCGTCCCTTTTTTTTCATCAAATTCTTCTCATTTCCGTTTTTCTCCTCCAATTTTTTATTCTTTGATTTTCATTAGGATGGGAGACGTCGGCGTCGTCGATGAGGAGCTCCGTCGACGCGGCGATGATACATCTTCAGATCAATCAAGTCTTCCTTCTGATATTGTGCAGTTTAAAGCAAGACCACATATGTTAATGGATGAGTAAGGAAGACCCTTTTAGTGTACTTTTATATTGTGATGTCAATGTTGTTACAGTGTCGAATGCAGTCCAATTGAGCCAACGGAAAAAGAATGGAATGCGTATCGTGATAGGTTTGTGTGCATGCTTTTTATTGGAAAGATTCACGAAAAGATCAAAATGTAACACAAAATACTCAACTGGTATTAAAAAGATTCATTTCATAGATTCTAAGAATCGGAGGATTCTTGGTCGATTCCTTTTTTCGAATGATCTGAAAAACTGTGGCTTTTTGCCATACAGTTATTAACCAAAAAATGCCAGGAGGAATTTTTCCTTTAAAACTGGTTGAAGTTATTGAGTTTAGACTCAATAATCGATAAAAATTTTCAATCTCGACATTTTTATAATATGTGAGCTTTTGACCAGTGTATATTCAATCCTTAAATTCAATCAAAGTACAGTAATCTAGATTTCCGAACATTGTTTCAATTTCATCATATCTTGTAATGATCTGAATATTCACCTAATAACTGGATATAAATCAAAGTCCATCTCTCTTCGAATCTATAAAAACGTAAATTTCTATACTTAACCATATCAGCTGACACATTATTATTCAACTGACTTCTTCTTTTTTCTTAAACTTCCTCTACAAGAAAGTACAAATGTTTCCAAAAATAGATGGACGGTCCAAAGTGTCAACATCTCTTTTTCATTCTCAATTACAATAAGTTCAATTAGTCAGTCAATTCATCATTATATCATCTCTTAATCAACCAAAACTAACTTCAATTCTCACCTCTTTTTTTCGCACCGTATCAGTGTCATACCACAGTTTTTGCAAAGAAATACCGTCTTTATCAATATCTAGATTCTCATCAGAATCATTCTCATAAAAAGAAACGGAAAAAGAAAAATGTACAGTCTAGAGGGTATTTAGCCCATTTCTATGTAAATTCTTGTCCATTCAATTGAATGAATGAAGACGAAGGTGTTAGTGAACTTTGATGCGTTGAATCAGAGTCAAAAGACTAATGAAGGAAGAGAACTAGAATCCGAGAGACTTAGAGAAATAGTTCAAAGATAAACTAATTGAAATGAATGTATTATCCTTCTGTATCAGTGGGAAGAGAAACAAATGGGACAGCCGAAAATAGACTTGTTTCCTTAGTTGAAGACGTTGCTTCCGGCCATCATTGAGACAGAATCAAATAAGACATTTAATGGGAAGAAAAAGGACACACAGGGGAGTAGTTATTGATTTCGAAAAGAGATGACCAGGTGATTAGGGACTTTTTATATGAAAATGAATATGTTTGTATAATGGGGGGGGGGGGGGGGACTTCTAACCGGGATATTAGTCAGATATAAAACAGCGAAACTCAGAAGGCAAGAAAAGGCTCTTCATGTTTTAACTTTGTTAGAAGGTCATGCGATTGCGTTGGCGAAAATTGAGTTTTAAACCGAAATTTATTCTGATAGAACAGTTTCTATGTCTTTTAGCAGAAACAGTAAACCATTTCGCTAACCATTTTTCAAAATGAAACAGTTCTTTTTGAATTCGAACTTGTAAACTCAACTAAAAAATGCGACTCTAAAATGAGAATGTATGATTAAACATGTTTGCTTCTTCATCTATTAATGGAAAGTTCGTGTTGACTTAGCCATTCAAAATTTCCGGACAACCCTCTACGACAAGAGGCAAATACGACCTCATGTTCTTTTCTAGAACTTTTTAATTGAGAAAAAACAACAGAGAACCTGGTAAATGTAGCTATTTTATGACACTGTTCCGAATATGTTTCCATCCGAAACTAGCTGTAATATTCATACAAAAAACCATGTGAGAATGAGTCATGTACATAAATTTATGCCAATTGTAATTTCACTTTACTAAACAGTAATCCTCTCCTCAACGTCTTCTTCATTTTCATTGCTATCTTGATCAGTCTTTAAACTTCCAAAGAACATTCACTTTCTTCTTTCCATTTCACCGCAAGTCATCAATCAATACAATTCAGATGAGCGTCCCGTAGATTCTCTGCGCCATACTATTTCGTAAAAATGGGTGAACTGGTTGTTGGACTGTGAACTCTATCCTTCCGTTTCTCGTTTTCTTTCAATGCCACCTGTTGAATTTTATGAATTTGGAAGCTTCTAAAAATCTGCATAAGATTTTTCTGAACTCAGCTTAACCAGGCAAAAACATCAGCTGATCTTATGATTTTTCGTGATCAGATGACGTCAAATAGTCTTTGAAAGATCGATTTGCCTCGTTCGTCCTCATCTTTTCCATTTCATTTCCAATTGTTTAGAGAGACTGCGTTGCCTTCTTCCCAGGTCGTTGGACCTTTATCCTCCTATCAGATTCCGTCTCGATATGACACAATTTATCAGACAGTTTCGATGGTTAGTTTTTGAAATTTTGAATAATCAGTCTATGTGAATTCGTGGCTTTAGTATAGTACTTTCAGAAGAGTAATGTGGAAAGCTGCAACCCAAATTTCCTTTTATAATGGTAATATCTTCTTCCAAAAAGAAATCAATGAAATAGGGAAAATTAGTCTTTTAAAAACTGAAATTTGTAAACCGTTACTTATATTTTGTGCATTTTCAGGGTACAAGAAAATGGAGACAACATGGAACTGTTAGGAGATGATGAGTCAAGTGATACAGAAGATCAAAATGAAATTGATGAAGAATATGATTATTCTGATATGAAACCATCCAGAAGAGAAACAACAAGGGAATTTATATCTCGTGAGAACTTTTTCAAATTTTATGAAAATAAAACCTTTTCTGTTTTAGGCCAATTCCAAAATATTGTCCATTTCTTCGTGGAAGATTGGTTCATTTCTGCAGCTCTTGGATTTATTACTGCAATCTTTTCTATTTTCATCGATATGGGTATTGAATATCTTATTCATTGTGAGTTTTTTGAGAATAGAATTTTGAAAAAAAAAGTCATAATTTCAGTCCGTAATTTCCTCCTTACAACCCTTGAACAGTATAATAACTACGCATCATTCCTTGGATGGGTATTTTATATTACTGGACTTGTTTATATTGCTGCTCTTGTTTGTTATGGATTCGGAAAACAAGCCGTTGGTAAGTGAATTGCTTCGATGCTCCGTTTTTATTAAATAATTTAGGATCTGGTATTCCGGAAGTAAAAGTAATCATCCATGGTTTCCAACTAAAGAATTATTTATCAATGAAAACTTTATTTGCAAAAATGATTGGATTAACTCTGACGATTGGATCTGGACTTCCTGTTGGTAAAGAAGTGAGTTTTTTAATGGATTTATAGTGTTTCTACTTATCGATTCCAGGGACCATTTGTACATATTGGAGCCATCGTTGCCTCATTGCTCAACAAATTCACAGCCGCTTGTCAATACAACGCTTTCTTTTCAAATGAAGGACGTGCCATGGAAATGTTGAGTATTGGATGTGCTGTCGGAATAGCTTGTACTTTCTCAGCTCCAATGGGAGGTGAGTATTCATATTCATTATAATACATAAACCAACACTATTTTTTCTAAAAACCAACACTATTTTTAAACCAACACTATGTATTTCTACAGCTGTACTCTACGGTATTGAATCCACATCGAAATATTTCGCTGTAAAAAACTACTGGAGATCTTTCTTCGCTACAACTTGCTCTGCCATGCTTTTCCGTTTTGCCATTGCTTTCTTCGTTCCTCAACATATTGCTGGAACAATCACTGCTTATTATCAAACATATTTCCCGAACGAAGTATTTGTTGTTGAAGAACTCCCATTCTTTATTGGACTTGGGTAAGACTCGAGTCTCTAAAAACAACTAATTTAACTGAAAAATTCAGAATTATGACCGGTCTTCTTGGTGCTCTTTTCGTTTACTATCATCGTAGAATTGCATTTTTCAAACGGAGAAATCGTATTTTCCAGGCTCTTTTCGGAAAAAGGTAGGTCATGACCCCATCAAAACACAATTCATTTCAAAAACGGAAGTTTGATAGTGAAAAAGGGCTTCAGATGAGACAGACAACACTGCGTATCTCTTTCTTTTTTCTTAAAATTGATCAGTGTTGTAGTATCAAATTAGAGAGGGAGAATGTGTTATGTCAACTTCTTTTATCGATCACCCACTAGATAGACAATATATTATCATTTAAAACCTAGGGGGTTTTTCTCTTTTTGCAAAAATTATCTTCTTCCGATTTTCGCGAATACTTTGGTGGTTTGATCATTGAGCAGTCAGAAGAAGATAAAAATAGAATTGGTTTTTCAATAGAAGGGATCAAAAAGATATGGAAAAAATGAACGATATTGGACATTGATTTTGAAATAAAATGTGTTATGATAATAAAAAGAACAAGAAACTATCTCAAGTTCCAAATAATTGAGATAGAATAGGGTTCATTCGAATAACGCACCATAGTCAAAATTCTTTCAGTCCAATCCTCTTCACAGTCTGCTGTACTGCTATCTTTGCCGTTCTTGTTTATCCAAATGGCCTTGGAAGTTATGTTGCTGGAAAGTACACATTCCGTGAGACCCTTGTCGATTTCTTATCCAATTGTACACTCTGGAAACAAGTAAATGGATCCGATGGATGTCCACCACACGTTTTGGAACATTGGTCTGGACCAGAAGGAGATATGATGCCAATCAATTCACTTCTTCTTTACTTCTTGTTCTATTTTATTGTTGTTCCAATCTGTATCACTTTGTACATCCCATCTGGAATTTTTGTTCCATGTTTCGTCATTGGAGCTTGTGGAGGAAGAATATTTGGAGAAATCATCTCAATGATTTGGCCATATGGGCTTCGTGGATTAGGTCAACCACAGATCTACCCAGGACTTTATGCAGTTGTTGGAGCTGCTTCATTTACTGGATCGGTCACTCACTCTCTATCAATTGCTCTCATTGTCTGCGAAACAACTGGACAACTTTGTGCTCTTCTACCTGTACTCATTGCTCTGATGATCTCGAATGCCATTTGTGCTTTCCTTCAACCATCCATTTACGATTCGATCATTAAAATTAACGGATATCCATACCTTGCCGATTTGCCACCATCTCGTATGAGGTACGTTATTCTTTTCGCCATTCTTTGCAAGTTAAAAGTTAAAATTTTTAGTGTGCATCAAATGAAAGTAGAAAGAATCATGGTCAAAGACATTTACTACATCACTCGTGAAACAACATATCGGGAACTTCGTGAAATGCTTCTTGAAACTCCAACTCTTCGTTCTTATCCATTTGTCACTGATTCTCGTTCGATGACTCTTCTTGGATCTGTCGGACGCAAATATCTATTGTTCTTGATTCAAAGAAAACTTGGACCAGAGCCAGAATTGTTCGGACACCGCAGAAGGTAAGTAATATCACAAAACTGGAATTGAATTTAAAAAAAAGGAAAATACCTTTTTGTATTTCTACAGCTATAGAACACCGGCAATCAAGTCAAAGATTGTGTAAGTGAATAAACTAATTGGTGTGAAAAATAGATTAGAAAGCATTTTAGATGTAGTCTTTTGGGTTGCATCTGATTATTCAAAGTGTAGATGTTGTGTACATTGTACTCTTCTATACTACACAAGCTTTTATTGAAAGAATGGAAAAAGTTCCATGAAAGTTAGGTTGAATGATTAAAACTTAAAAAAAAATATACACTCTTAAATCAATTCTAAACCGCACCACTTTTTCTACTTTTATCACTTTCTTTATAATGCACAACTTCTATTCTCATTCTATCATTTTCAGAAGCCGCACCGCATCGGAAATCTTCAGCACAATTCACAATTTAAGGTGTGTTCTTGTGGTTTGTCATTGCACGAGTTCATCACTCTATTTGTAGTGCATGCACCAAACCATACACTGCTTTATAGTTGCATGTTTTTAATTTCTCGTTTCCATTCAGAAAGTATTCTAGACGTGGATCTCTTGCTGCAAATGGAGTTCATATGTCGTCTGGAGGTGCATTGATGACTGATAGAAATATCTCTGGAAATACTCTTCTTCCACAATCTCCACTTCATGAAGATCAGGTAAAAAATATTCAAAGAATCAATAATAATCATAAATTTCTTCTTTTCAGGGAGATCGTAGTCCATTGGCCCCTCTTCTCTACGCCCAAACCAATCAACATGAGCCAATTGTGGTCAGTTTTTTTTTAGAAAACATATATTTGACAATAAAAATTTTATGGCTTGTTTTGTTTTGCTTTCATTTCCGTCTTCTTGTTTTTTTTCTGACGTGGATCAATCAAAAAATTTCAGCATTCATTGGCCAAAAGAGCTGAAATTCTTTCAAAGAAATTGGATATGGAGGAAGTGGCTATTGATCCAGCACCGTTCCAATTGGTTCGAGGAACTTCACTTTATAAGGTGAGGAGATTATTTTTTGAAAGAAAATGAAATGGCATAGCTGAAATTTTGGATCTAATTCTCAATCAAACCTCTGAATCATCAAATTTCAGGTGCATACCCTCTTCTCTCTTCTTGCTCTCAATCATGCCTACGTAACTGAAAAAGGTCGTCTCGTTGGAGTTGTCGCCGTCAAAGAACTTCGTGAAGCTCTTAGCAACATCTACAGTAGAGGAGCCGTCGTTCCAAGACCAAGAATTCGTACTTCTACTTTCCGTCTTAATCCTGAAGCAGATCGTTAGTTTGCAATCTGAAAAGAGATCTTTCATAAAACACATTTTCCAGTTGAACAACAATTGATGAATAGCCAAATGAACGGTGAAAACACTGTCGATCCAACAACAATCAGAACTCCACGTGTCACTATTGATGCTCCGGAAAATGGAGAAGACGAAGACAAAAGAAATTAAACAAATTGAATTCTAGTCAATTGTTTTCATTCATTTATTTTATACAAGTACGGACTCACCCGGTTAATTAAATTTTTTGTGTGTATCTAGTTTCTTTTCTCTCTCTCTCTCCCCACCCCCAACAACGAGTTGCTACCCGATTTCCCGAAAGAAAAAATAATTCCAAACTGAAAGAAAATGAAGAGATTCCCTCTTAAATGTATATATTTTTCACACTTTCTGATGATTCACATTATGAAGTTCTCACATCCGTTTTAACTAAAACCACCGTTTTGCGACAATAAAGAAAGTTTTAATTCAAATCCTAAGTACTGTGTACTGTAATATTAGTTGTACTGAAACTCATTTCCCTTCGAATAAACGTTTATATTTGAAATTTTAGTTTGAAAACTGGGCGAATTCTTCGATATTTAACTCTGAAAAGTACATGGAACGAGCAGTAGAAATCATGTTTTTATTACATTTCTTTCATCTTATGCACCGAATACACGGAAATGAGAAAAAGCAGTTTTTGGAAGAGGAAAATGAGAAATTTGAACAAAAAACAAAACAAACTTTTGGCATTTGAGATCAGAAAAATGAGAGGGAGAGAGAAGAAGGAATGACAGAAAAAATAGAACTGAAATTGACTTTTCAGATAAAGTTACTAATCATTTTGCCCTATAAAACAGAGCAATTTAGTTATGGGAAGTTTAAAGATATATACAGTTGTCTAGTTGATTTGAAGAGTTTAGAGCTTCTCTGGAACATCTTCCACGTGGCGGGATACTGTAGAAATAGTTGGGTTTCTGACACTATTTCTCTCCAAATCAGCAACTGAACTGGCACGATGGAAACTATCAGAAGTCCATTCACATGGCTCTCCTCTTACGAAAATGACAAAGAAGATGTTGGTGATACACTGAAAATGAATTGATTGTAAGAGATGATTTATCAAGATTTGAAACTAACCATAACTCCAGCAGTGATAAGGAAAACCCATTTCCATTCCTCTTGTGTGTTGTTATGTGTCAATGCATTCACAAAGAACGGAACAATCAACATGGTAATTGTGATTCCAAGTGAAATATTTCCGGTTACGAAGTGACTGTATTGCTTCGAAAGAACTGGTCCTGCTTTGAAGAATCCTCCAGTTGTAGCTCCCAACATAGCAGCAGCACAACCTAATACGATCATGTTATAATCCTTGTGTTCATCACCCATGAACGCAAGAACACAGAGGAAAGAACCCGATCCGAGGAAAGCCAAAGAGTTGAAAATGCGGAATTTGATTCCTTCTGGAATGCAAGTCAAACGATCAGACACAGCTCCACAGATCAATTTGGAAAGGAATTGAAGGAATGGTGGAACAGCAGCAGTGATTCCAGTACTGTGAACTGGGAATCCAAGTACTTTTGAGAGGTAGACTGGGGAGAAAAGGAACATCATGTTAACACAAGTAAAGTTTCCAATGGCGGCAACCCAGACAGCCCAGATGGCTGGAGTCTTTAGAATAGCACCATATGGAACTTTCTTAAGGGCTCGTTTGCTGAAAGAAGAAAAGTTTTTTCCTTGTTTTCTGAAGCTTTCAACTTACTCAACAGCAGCAATTTTTCCGATTGAGATTTTCTTCAATTCAACATTTCCTACGAATGGATGTTTTTGTGGGGAGTTACGGTAGAAAAGAGCATAAGTGACAAAGAGAAGAAGAGATACAGCTCCGTGAGCATAGAAGATTGATGGCCATCTGGAACGATAGTAGATTGTAAACTATCTGTTCGTTGTAAATCATTTTGAAGGCATGAACGTTTGGTTTTATGATGCTACCCTCTATTTGAAGGTAATAGACAACCAGAAAAAAGAGGATTATAGTTCTTTGTGATAAAATGTCGGACGGTAGTGATGAAAGATTAAAAACAAGTGAATTACAGGTTATGTAATCGTTCAACTAGCCCCCCACACTGTTCGTCATATTACGCCTGACTTGAAATGATAAAAAGTACTGTAATTAACCTTGAAGGGAAGATAGAAAAAAAACGAAGAATTACTCACTTGAATGCAGAGCAAAGGGCACCGGATGCTGGCATTGTGATGGCTGGTGATAGTTGAACATAGGCTACCAATGAAGAAACGAATAGTCCGTTTTGTTTGAAATATGACCATTTGGCACAGAATGAGCCAATAACTGGGAAGTTGGCGGCAAATGCGAATCCCTGGAGGAAGCGGACTGCCAAGAAGTAGTAGAATCCCATCTGGAAATAACGAGTTCTTTGGCATGCCATTGTATTAGGGTTTTTGGAAATGCTCTTCTAATCTGTGTTCAACATTGACAATCTAAGTACTCCATTTTAATTGTCCCACTTTCAAAACTTTCTCTCCTTTCAAGTTTCGATATTTCCGTTTCTATTTTCAGTTTCTATTGTATTTTCTTCTTTTACTGATTTTTGATTTCTCAAAAATGCATTCCCTTTCCTTTTCATATTTTATTCCCCACCAACTCGTACCCGAATGGACAATGGAATCAAAAGAGTTGAAACGGCCGATAGAATTCCGAGACCAGCGAAAACTGTCCGAATACCGACCATTCCGACGAGTTGTACAATCGGAAAGTTGCCCAGCAACGCGGCAATCGCCACAATCGACATGGCCAAAGAATTTTGCGCTGAAAGAAGAAGAAGATTGATGAATGTTTATATCATAAGAAGAGGAAAAGATAACATATGTGAGGGGTCATATGTTTGATGTCTCTTGATTTGAAGAATATGAGATAAGGTGACAAGAAACAGTCTGCTTGTTAGGTGAAAGAAGAACTTACTGCTGGTAAAGTGTGGTTTCCGTGTACCATTGACAGATGAAGAAAGTTCTGAATCATCATCATCCATACAAATGACGGCGAAGTTGAAGGCAAGGATATTAGACCTAGAATATAGACATTGAAAATATAAATATTTCAAAATTAAACTCACCAAATACTCGTTAAACATAACAAGATCAACACCATAATCACAAATCGTGTTCTTGTACCGAACAAGCTGATGTAGCGAGTTTGGGCAGTTGCCTGTGTAGGGAACACGGCGTCGGCCATGATTCTGAAAATGTTGAAGATGAAGAAGAATTGATCAGAATGTTAAGATACAAGACGAATAAATTGACGAATAAAGAAAAGAACAATGGGAAAAAACTGTAAGACTAAACTGAACTAGTTGACAGGTTTAAGAGGGACTGTGGGAGGGACTTATAACACCAAAATAGAGAAGAAAAAACTGTGAATAAATTTCCAGAGAACATAAGAGGTCTCCATATTTATATAGAATATTCGGACGTCCACCCCAAAAAAAAGTAGGCGGAGGCTGAAAAACGAAAGAAAAAGAAGAGAAAGAGACGCAGATAAGGTAAGTGGGAGGAAAGAAAAAAGGGAGAAGAAGGTGGGTAATAGAGATTATGACTCTCAAGGAAAAGAGTCGTCTCAATGCTTGTTAAAGTGGGCGGAGTCTTAACTGTGTTTTGATCTGTTTGGGAAAATATTGATCAGATATCTTATTGATCCATAAGCAAAGATCTTCTGAATAGGTTTCATGCTTCCTCTTGATCTTCCGTGTAAAGTTAGTTAGCGTTTTATTTGCATATTCTGTGTAAGGAGCATGTCTTTCCGCGTACTGTCTAGTGCATAATGTTCTCAATACACCAATGACAAAATGTATACGAAATGGTTCAACAAACCAACATGCTCCCCTCTTAAAACAACAGTATGTTTTGGAACTAAAGAATATAGGAGAAAATAGACATCTATCAACTAATTCAATGTGACAACTTCATCTAGTCAAGTAGAGCGTACTTTCTGACCAATTAGTCTTGTGAGATCAAGTGAATATAATGATAATAATAATAATAATAATAATCAGCCAATCTGTTTGACCAGATTAGACAGAGGAAATCCCATTGACAATACATATGAGGACTGTCATACGGAGATATCACTTCAGATTGTCCATTTAAGAGAGAAAAGGAAAGGCCGATGATCTTCAAAAATATTCATAATTAAATCAAAACTGGCTAGACAGAACATATCAATTTTGACGAATTGTCTTAAGACTGAAAATGACGTCACTTTCCACTTGAATTGTGTTGATCTTTCATCCTTCGAAAACAGGTCAAGAACTCTGATTGATGATAATTGGAAAATAAAGGATATCACGAATGTTTTCATAAACGATTGAGGTACACAATAATCACATTTTATTCAGATGACGTTAATGTTTTGAGATTAACCGTACTCAGGTCAATCAATAAACAGAAGACGTCAACGTCTTCTTCACATTCCGATATTTTTTCTTCAGGTCACTTCAAGAGAGTTCTCAGTGCGCGCGAACTTCAAATCTGCTCCGAAAAACGATTAATCAATTTCTGTCCAGAAGCCTTTATGCCTTGTATCTCCTAGTAATTTAGTTCCGACAAAAACTCAAAGTGCGAAGGGATTCCATAGAATTCAAACTATCTCTAAACATGATCTTTGTCATCATCATTATTCAAACTATCACGTTTTGTTTTAATAGAATAAGTACAGTAGGCTTAACGTACTCTTTTTCTTTTTCCATTCAAAATGGATTATGTTCTTCAAAGAAACGACTCCCGAAATGGCAAAAAAGTAACATTTGAAATTCAAATTTCGTCGGATTTTTTGACCATAAGGTCAAAAATCTTGAACGGAATACAGAAGAGAGAAATAGAATTCCATTTCAAATATAAAAAGAGAGACATGAATGGACGACGATTCATGGATTCGGTGGAAAAGTGAGATGCAAAAAACTAGATTATTTCGAGAATTCTGTGACAGAAACCTGTCAGTTTTACAGGTTATGATCGGATGGAAGAAACTTGAAGTCATTTTGTATTGTTTTTGTTGTTTCATGTCAATTTGAACACTGTTCAAAATCGGATTGTTTATTTTATATACAGAAATACTAAAGCCTATTTTGGAAAACAATATTCGTCAGCTTCCTAATCGGATTATTCCCAGTTTACGGAGAATTTTGTATAGCAATCTTTGACAGAATCCACGTGGCAAATGAGCCACATCTCGAGTTATCTGAAATTTCATCAGTGCATTTCTGCATCATTAGAAAATAAATAAAACAATAAAATGTGAATATCACATGCAAACGAAGAGAAAAGTAGACAAAAGATGACGATCATTGAAGGTTATGGCAAAGAAGACATAAATGAACCAATTGATTTATTATCAATATACTTTTTGTGTCGGGATGGGAATAAGAAAAACTGTTTTGTGTACTAAATATATTGATGAAGAATGACGGAAGTGTGATATCAGATGAGGGGTTCTCGAAGTTTCGACAATAAAAGTTCTGGATGAAAAAACAATAATAAGATATTTTTGATTTTTTGTTTTTTTAGTTCTAATTATCGTGGAAAGTCTTATCCTGATCCCGTATGACAAGACATTTTGAAAAGTATCTGAAAGTACAGATTCCTGACCTTACTTTGATTAATGAGCAATGTTTTCTGAGTTTCCGATCAGATGACTGATTTCCGGTACACGTCTTCCAAGGTGTTTTTTCCCACTTTCTGATTAATTTTGTAAGATCAAAAAAACATGCTCCAATGTAAATTAAAAGTTCCCAATTGAATTCTCTGCGTCTCTTCGTTCCTCACACTTCTTATTAATTCTCACCACACCTACAGTACTTCCTGTTCAACCATAAAAGTGCATAGCATTCTACACGTGAGAAACTAGTAAAATCCGATCTTCTGAACCGATGATCAGTGAAATTTGTGGTTTCCGTAATGACGGAATAGATTCTAAAATAAGCAAGCGAAGGCCAAATCTATAAATCTAGAAGAGAATCCGATTGGAAAAAAGTCTTGTGATCATGTTTTGGTTCTTGGTTTATCTTCTTTCCACTGTTTTCACACATTTTCAAGGATACGGTAGGTAGTGAAAAAGAAGGAAAGTGAGCAAATATTTGATGAACAGATTTTCAAAACTCTGGAACAAGCACAAATGTTTTTCAGTCAATTTTAAAATGACCTGAAGCAATGTTTTTTTTTATTCTCATTCTTTTTCTTCTCTTCCAAGGTACATATTATCTGTTCTCAAAGACTTTAGTCTCTTTTTGTTTTCTTTGTCACACGTTTTCTGCATGATTATTTCATCAAACTTCGGTGGTGAAGATGATAAACGGATTGGAAGGGATAGACGACGTTGAAGACGTCAAAAGTTCGACTTCCGACCGATATATTTGACTTTAGGCTTCTATCAATCACTTTTTGTCGGGTGATCGGAAAAGGCTTTTTCACTGATAGAGAAGAGATTGACGATCGAAGTTAACAGTTTCGACCACTTGCAAGAAGACGTTGAAGAAGAAGAAGAAGAAGAAGACGTTGATTGCAAAATTTGGAATGTGAACTTGAAGGGAATCAGAAGGTGTCACGAGTAGACGTAAAATGTGTCGGAAGTTTACTTTGATCCTTTTTTGAGTGAGGGACGTGTGGAATGTTTTTATTGCAATTACCTGATGATAAGAAAAAGGAATACTGTAGTGTAGTTGGCATTGACGTCTTCAATTTCATCGTCTTACTCGTAGTTCCATTTGCAGCTGAGATTCGAAAATGAGAGAAAGAAGGGAGGATTACTGTATCAGAAGCAGTATCATGAAAATATAGAGATGCTTGACGATTGGTTGAGACGCTTTCTTGAAGAATTTCATGACATTTCAGATAAATTAAAACCCCTTGTCTAAGACAAGAAACTGGAGGGATACGGTAGACTTCACTGCTTTCTGTTCAGTAAAAATAGTTAAATAATAGATCAGAATTTTCTAACAAAAAGTCTAAACTCAAGGTTTTTATGTTTCAGAATCCATGCTCGCATTCCAATCGAAATACCGTAAACCTGTAAACAGAACAATCCAATCAAACAATCAAACAAATCATTTGCAATGCAGAAAACCAATCCAACACAAAATATTTATTCCATTCATGGCCTACCTTTTTCTTCTCCTCTTTTCCAGTCATATCAATACGTTCCCATTCTCCAGACGATCTGAGCTCCATCACCTACAAGACATAAAACTTTTTCTTTTGATAAACTCATTATCATTTTTTCCGTTTACATGTCGTCAGTTTTGGTCAGGTCATTCCGAAAATAGAAATTTCCTGATAAAAGAATTTTGAATTTGAAAAGCTATCAAAAATAGAAAGATCATTTCCATGTTTCTCTCTCCGAGAATTCATATTTTCTATTGATAACGGCCAAATGGGTTTTATGAACCTGGGTCGATGGATGAAAATAGCCTATTCTATACCTATTTTTAACTTGTTCGTTTCACAAGAAAAAAGGTGATAAGAAAAGAAGCCTATCGGTGCTGCTTGGTGTTGTATTTGACCTAAAAATAGACATCTTTTGCTTTTTTTTTTCTCTATCATTTTGACCACCAAAACCACTATTTGATGATGATATGATAGTGTGAGAAAAAGAAGAAGAGAAGAGGGATCGTCGATTGGATACGATACGTAAAAAGGTTCGATCGGACAACAAATGAACTTCAGTCGTCATCAGATCGGAGATTATCGATACGAGATCGTCGGCGGTTTGAAAATAGACCCAAAGAAAAATTGTGAAGGCGAAGGAAAAATGAAGATGATACGTAGTTGGAGAATAGAAAACGGAAATGACACTCATGAGATTTCCACGACAAAATATAGAATCAGTTTGTTTAGATAAAATCGAAATGAAATATTAATGGGGGTTTGCGATTGTTATTTATTATATCCGTGTGGAAATAAAATCTAATGAGAAACAGAAAATGGGGTTTCATATTCTCTTGCTCGGTCAGTGGCGTTGATCAGAGCAATGATTTTGAAGAATTATCAAGAAAAGTTGTCAAGCTTATAATCTTCCTTATCCAAAAGTTCAAGTATCTGTTAAGAAAAAATTCAGTAGTTCATGGTCTTCTACTATCATTTCAAGTGCAGTCCAATCCAATTAAGCATCTATATCTCAGATACGATTTCTATAAGTAACCCGATACACGCAAAGGATGAATCTTTCCAAAAATAAGCTCCCCTCATCAAATTTGGTCAACTCCCAAAAACATGTTCTCTCGATCAGACTCCTAAATGTTGTCATTCGTGTTAAGCTTGGGGGGTCTAAAACCCAGAAAAAAAACGCTGAATAGTTTCAGTTTTAATCAATTACAGCTTATGAGCATTTCTCTCAAACACCTTCTTCGTATCTTTTCAATAAACTATTCCATTTCAATAAGACGGTAAATTCTCCTATGTTGATTAGCCAAAATCATTCATTAAAACCCTTATATTAGAGTGAGCCTGAAGTTCATCGATCAACGTGATTCAATTGAAAAAACAGTGTATACTGTACATTCCAAAGTTGTTATTCATTTCTAATATCTCAGAAACCGATTCGAATCTCAAGTAACCAATTGCCAACACTATTTCTACCGTATTCTTATCATTATCAATTACATATCACATCAGAAATAAAGACCAAATATCTACAGTAATCCATGTTAATATGATAATCCTCTCGCTGAAAAAAACTCACCACCATATCAGATTGATCCTTCTCAAGGGGTGTTGATGTCATGTTTGTCTTCATTCCTGGAAAGAATTAATCGAAAATAGAAGGAAAAATGAGAAGTTAAATATAGATTTAAAAAGATAAGAAATAAAAATAGAAACTTGAAAATGAGAAAGAAGAAGAGCCGGAGCAAACAGTACCTCTTTTATTGCTCTTTAAGGGAAGGTCGATAAAGGGAGACTTGATAAAACACGGTGGTATACAGATAGATAGTCAAATTGAGAAGAAGAAGGCGGAGACATTCTGATTTTCACTAGGGAAACAAGAATCCGATGAAGTGCTTTGTGTACGGTCGATCGACGGAAGTTCGTCGATGATTTCGTGACGTTTGGAGGCAGTTGAAAGACCGAAGTTAACAATGCAGATCAAGAGAAATAGTATAGAAAAACATGGAGAAAACAGAGACAACAGATAGGAAAAGAAGATTTTAATGGAATTAAGGAGGGAGTACTGTATTGGGTTTTAGAGGTATTATCAATTGTTTTGAACGGTCATTTTCATAGAATTTTTTGTTGGAAAGAAGAATTACTGATGGAACGATGATTCTGAATGTTTTGACTTGTTGTCATTCTGGATGAAATAAATAATCGTCATGTGAATGTACTAAATTTCAATTGGGTTGTATTATGTAGTTGAAGTTTGACAATTAAAAGAGGTGTGGAGATCAGGGAAACATGCAATTGTATTGAAGTTAAAATGAGCACTGAGAGTCAAGAAAAATCAGACCCGATTCTCCATTTTTATGCTGCAGAAAACTTTGAACGTATCATGATATAAAACTTTGATTAGTCAATCAAGAATCACTATTTATAGCTCCGAGCTATTTTGGGATTTTAGCGTTTCACAAAATGATGAAATTATTGTCTAAAAATAGAAGAACACAGAAGAGCACAAGCCTGAGAAAAAGCAATGTATTGTCAAAAGAGTATGAATAAAAATATCGTAAAAATATGCGAAACCGTGGAAACTATGAACTAGATGAAAAAATGGACGCACGAAATATCTACATCCTTGTGGACGGAAAAATTTTGAAATTATTTGATACGAAATAATGAGAGAAGCAAATTTATTAGGATAAATGAGTTTTCATGACTCTAGTTTTCAAAATCTAAAGAAGACTATTTCGTTTAGCCTAAACTATGGTTATGATTACAAAAACTATCATGGGAGTATCTGTTGTATATTGATTCAAATTTATATTAATTCCCCCCGTCGAAACTACAAAAATGAGAAAGATTATGTGCTAAATATCCTGATGATTCTTGTCAGAACTTCTCTTCTAGTTTCAGTGTTGAACTTTTTTTTTTGACAAGTGAAGAAATATAAAAAGTTTCATGTGCTTAAACTGAAAACCAGTATTTTTAAAAAGGTATCTACATCCAATATCGCTTGAACACCCAGAACTTGCTCGATTTCATTGAAATTTTGAATTGAAAAAAATAAACTGGAAAGATTATAGAGTCATACCCAAATTAAATTGGTTATAATATGAGACAAATAGCTAACTACTTCAGCAATCAAAAAACTTTTGAAAACCTGAGAATCGTTTTTTAAACTACTTTCACCTATCTAAATCAGAATAAATAGTCCTACAGCTTGATCTCGAAGTTTTTCTCTATTGTTGGCAGTTATACATTTTTCAGTTTTCTGAAAATACTTTCGGAAAACACTTTCTGACATTTTCAAATGATGAGAGTCCATTCGAAAAACTTCAGTTCATATGTACTTTCTTGTCTTCTTTCTTTTTTTTATCTCAATTTTTGTCTGATTGGTCTCTCATCTTCAAAAGATCACATCCCAATTAAGACAATTAATCAATCCAAATAAACCGGAAGCATCCAAATATATCTATGAATAGAAACACGAAAATCAGCTCCACCTCCTCCATCAATTCTCCTAAAATAGCGAAGAAAACTGATAAAACGATGGCTGCTCCTGTCATAATTCTGTATTTTCTGACCATTCAGTTCTCCGATCGCCGAGAATAGAAATGAACAGATAGTAGCGATGAGATGTCAATGTTTCCATCTTTTCAACACTCTCTGTTCGTCCGTCGTTGAACTGTTGACGTCACACGTCGTCTGAACTTCGGATCTTCTCATTCAATGCAGATCAATCTTTCAACTTGCACGCCTTCTATTCAATCGACTACTTTTTCGATATTATTATTACTCAATGGTCTAATTCAATCGAAATTTTTTACTCTCTTTATTTACTTCTATCAAAAGTCATTAATCGAATGGTTTGTTTTAGCCTGAGCTATGTGTTACTGCACATACATAGCTACTTGTTAAAACATACCAATCGAATATGATGACAAATTCTTGAGTTCATTTGGTGAGCAATGTTTTTGCAAATTTTGCTATTAGGAAGCTTGAAAGTTTTCTATTGAGTATCATGCCTTATTGAAACGCAACGGCGTTTGTCAGAGAGGTTCTCTCTAATAGAGATGGATTTTAAAAAATTCAGAATGTTTATACCTCTCTATTAAAAAATATATTTGATAGTTTCAGGTCTTGTTTTCAGAACCTGAACGTTGTTCATCATTGATGACCCGTATTATAACATTTGCTGTTGACGTCTTCAGGAAATTGCACACAAGGTGATGTTGCTCAAGTCGAAGCTCAATTTATTTTCGTTTTCTGTGATTCATCCGCATAAAACTTCTGGATCTTTAACTTCCAAGTTTAGCATGCTTGGAACAAAAGTGTCAGAGCGAGACGTATTTTTTTAAATCGAGTTGTTCTAGGGTTTATTAATGATATTTCTGCTCGTTGCTTTGATTTGGAACGATCTTCAAAAAGAGTGGCGCTCTTCTCCCTTTTTTCCAGTACTTCTCCTTTAAATATCGGAGCATCGGAAGAAATATTTTCATCAATAATCTCTCACACGCTTTTCAGAGACCCATGTTGTTGTTTTCTAATCTGCTTCTCAAAACTCTCCAATATTCACTGCTAGTTCTCACGTGTTCACAAAAGTCTCTTCAGTGTTTTATACTATTTCACTTTTCTCTTGTCGTCTCTTTTTTACTTTCTCACTGAAATGAACACTCTTCTCCTCTTGCCCACATGATGTATTGAATAGTTGCAACGATTCCCGGACAATTCAATTCGTTTTCTTTCCCTTTACTTTGCTCCAAATGAACTTTTTCTCTTACAGAACTTTCAAAGTTTGAACGTGTTCTTAAAAGCAATGAATAGAGAAAGAGGAAGACTGAGAAGACGAAGAGAAAGATATTCTCCAGATGGATTTGGTAGTGAAGACGATATGCCTCCACCGCGTCGACGTCCAAGACTATACGACAGAGAAAGAGATGTAGAAGTTCTAAACTACATTGAAAACTCGGATGACTCGGATGACTCGGATGATTCAGATTATTTGAATCGTGGAATGACGCCACCCAGAGACGCTTCTTCTGATAGTGATGATAGCCGGTATAGCCGTGAGAGAAGTCCAGGCAGATGGATCGTAAATGATATTCAACAAGAGTTATATGATAAAATCTCTGATTTGGAAAGAAAGGTGGCTGATTCTAGAAGAGAAACACGACAAAAAGATCTGGATAACCAAAACTTGAAGGAGGATATTAAAGAATCAGATCATCAAATCAGAAAACTAACCCGTAAATTACGTCAAAATGATAAGTAAGTATATTTCAAAATATATATCAAAAGACAAACATTTGCGTATTCAGTGATCTGGTTGATTATAAGTACAAATACAGAAAAGCGAAAGATGCGAAATTGACTCTGGAAGAAGATAACAATTATTTGTCAGATGTTGTTCAACAGTACTATTGTGCCAAAGAGTACGAGAAGCAGTACGTATTCAGAATATCTCAATTTAAAACTGTTTGAATTTTCAGGAGACGTTTGGACGTGGAGTCAGAACTGGAAGAGGAAAATAAAAAGAACAGAGAATTGATGGCCAGAATTCAAGAGATTGAGAACGGACAACAGTATCTGGATGCTGTTGAAAAAGAGAGAAAACGAGCGGATAACTACAGAAATATGATGTTGAGAATGATGCAACAGACTGAGAGAGATGGCAGAGAAGGAGCTAGAACTCCTCCAGTCTGGAAAACTTGCGAGATTTGTCTTCTTGAGTACGGAGAATCCAGAGATTTGACACCACGCGTTCTTGGTTAGTGCTAAAAATGAAAAATAATACCTGATTCAAAAATCTGCAGGTTGTGGGCACACTCTTTGCAATTCATGTGCACAACAGCTCACCCAACACGGCAGAGTAAGATGTCCATTCGATAGATCTATCACTCAACTCGCACCTCAAGGTGTAACGGAACTTCCGAAGAATTACGCGGTTCTTCAAATGTGATTTCTTTTTTGACATCTTAATTTGATTTCTCTCAGTCTGCTCATAACTTTGAAAAAAACTCCATTTGTTTATCATTATGCATTGGAACACTCTATTCCCCTTTCACCTGTCAACTACTCCCTTCATTTATGACTTTTTAACTATCTAATAAATAGGATTCTGAAGGACGACAGAATTCACTTTTTTCCGACCGTGATGCTAATTCTGCTCGCAAATCATTTCACTATCCCATATAAACTGTGCCATTGAAACATTCCTTCACTAGATTCTTGTTGTGTATCTTTGTTTTAGGAATTCCAAGACTACGTGGCTGTCCATCGAATCAACAAACTGGGTTGCCACTTGTCTATCCATCGTTATCATACTCCCAATCACTTCATCGACTTTAGCCATCGTTTCAGCCATCAGACTCTGTCCTCCAATTCTGACCACGAAGCATTTTAGTCATCGAAGAAATCGAATCTTGGGCAAAGTTTCAGCCGTTTGGTGTTACGCACTGTAACGAATTCAGAATCGAGATATTTTTTTTAACAAGAACGATGAACTTTCAAGCTCAGTTCTTCAGCATATCGACTTTGAATCATTCATCGTACGTCTTTAAAACTTTTCTCGATATTTTTTTTCTTTAATCACGCCACCACTTTTTGAAGAATTGATTGAAAAGTGTTTTTCTTATGAAATCACAAGCATCATTCTCAGGATTCTCTTTGTTTCTCTTATTCTTTTCTTCAGTCACTTAAGCAGGGATGTAACAAGGTGGAAATAGGAATATCTATTTGTATCTATGATAATAGTTCAGCAGCAGTGATTGCTATAAACTCCTCTAATATAGTTCTCCCCGAAATCAATCAAAATCACAGATTCCTTCCTTCTTCTTTATGTCCACTTTCTTTCCGTCTCTTTTCTCATTTTTGTCATAACCACGTCGGCATAAATTTTCGCACATCGTACTGGTTGTCTTTCTAGTCTCACACAAATCGTATGCTCTCTCTTTAGACTTTTTCCGTCTATCGATTCCGCTCGTGTCCACGAGAGATAACTTTTCTTATTTCTCAAATGATTCCATCTTTTTCTAAGCGTTTTCGATTCAACGAACTTCTTTTTTAGGCTCAAATGGCTCTCACCAGATCTCAGAATAGAACGCCAGTGGTGAAACGAACCGGTTTGTTGTTTCTTAACTATAAAAAAGATTAATAGTAAGAAATTAATATTTCAGCTCAACCAAAACAAACACCGGCTGTTCGTCCGAATTCAAAATATGTGAAAATAACTGAAATAAGAAAAGCTCATAAGGTTGAAATACGAGCATTACGCGAACGGATTCAATACCTGGAACAGACCTCGCTTAGACAGAAAGATGAGAAGGAAAGGTTGGATAGAAGAGTTGATCTTTTGGAGAAAGAGTTTGACAAAAAAGAGCTGGAGCTAGTCACAGCCAACAACAAACTCAACGATTTCTCAAAAGCTGAAGATGGCTGCGAAGCTAGAAAAATGATTACGGATTTGCAAACAGCTCTAGAGTCACAAAGAAGACGAGCATTGGAATACCAAGTAGCTGCAATAAAAGGACAAGAAGATATGGAAGGATGTGCCAAAGTCTGGAAGTTCTGTGAAATCTGTGCAGTGGAGTATGGTCAGACGGGAGATATCACTCCAAGAGTTCTCGGTGAGTTATTAGATTATTCTCTAAAAAATCCTCAAACTTCAATTTTGGTAATTCCAGATTGTGGGCATACTTTATGCGAAGGATGCATCAAAAAAATAATCACACCTTACGACAGAGAATTGAGATGCCCATTTGATCGTCAATTAACAGTAACAAGGCAGATGAAAATCGAGGAGCTTCCTAAAAACTTTCTTGTTCTTGGAATGTAATCATCTTCCTGTTTTTTTTCTTGGCTTCGCTTTTCAGCTTTTATTCAATAGTTTCGCAAAGTACATCATTTTTTAATGCAATTTCATTATTTGCTTGTTTTCAATTTCTTTGTTTTCACATTTAGGATATTTCGTGTAACCTCAATGAATAAATCAAAAAACCTATTTGATCTGTTTTTTCCAAGAAACTAGAAAATTACTTGTTTATTTTCTCAATTAATTCTTCCCACAATAATTCACAAGTAGTTTATAAACGGAGTTGAATTTCACTGCGGGTTTGGAAGATCCAGTAACCACGTAATATTCAAAATATTCATTATCAATGATGTGTTCGCGAACAATAAGATAATTGGGATACTGTCTATGAATACGGAAGAACTCACGTTTAGTTCAACCTTGAAGACTTGAAGACACATGTCAGCAAAGTCTCAGGATTCAAGTTGTAGAGTAACGGGGAAATTGGAAGTTCATGATGAACAGAAAAATTCCGACCTCCCATATTTTTTGTTTTTTTTTTGTTTCAAAAATAAACCCTTTATTTTACAAAATGAGTGAATTCCTTGGCGGCGCCGTCCGGAGTGTTGGTCCACTCAACAGTGATGCGATCGTTGTTCATGTCCTCCTGTCCGAAGGCGAAGGCGTGACAGGAGACGGAAGAATAATTGGAAATTTGCAAAAACATGTCACGTAAAAAATAAACTTTAAAATTCCGCCGATTTCATAGCTGCGGTCGCGGCCGCCGCACCAAACGGAAGAGGAACTGCAGGCATTATTGAGGCGCGAGGCGAATTTTCTTTGAAATGTCTCACTTGGCGTTTGCAACGAAATAAAATACGCTTGTCTTCCATTAAAATCATGTTTTTAAAGATATAATACTTCAGATATGGAGTCTCGGAAGCGACATCTCAACGGAGAAAACGCAGAAACGCCCGACTCAAAACGTCTCAAAGAAGAAGTAAAAGGTATTCATCAGCTGTTATTAATGTTCATTCATCATTCTCTCAGAAAACGTTCTCGATGGAGACAGCGACGACTCTTTCGAAAATTTTTGTGCATCAGTTATCAAGAACTCACCTAAACAACGTACGTCATTGGGCATTTTACATACTAAATTTAGTAACAATTCATTCTCAGAAGTCAGCCCAAGATCGAGAAGTGAACGAATACAAGTGGACGAAGTGGCTGATGATGATGACTCATTCGACTCACCTGGAACAAACTTTAAACTAGCATCTGTTTCGAAAAAACCTGCGAATAAAGGTTAGTCTCATTTGTGGGAAAACGTGAACGAAGTTTTCATATTCCAGAAAGTGGAGTTGATGGTTTTCCTTGCCTTTCTGATGAAAACAACGTGGTGTACCTGACAGTGAAAAAAGTGGAAAAACGAGAAGAAGGATGTCTCGACCTGGAATGCGTTGATTTGAGCGGAAAAAATAGACTAGTTTATTTGCAGGTATTCTTAACGTTTTTTTTTTATTCTCAAAGCTTTTTTCTAGGATCGGTGGGCAGAATTAAAAATCGAAAAAGATATTACAATCAATCTGATTGGACCTGAGCTATGGGGTGATGACGACTACATTGCAACTGATAAAAAAGGAGTTGTCATTCTAAATCCGAATGCTCTTGTTCCCTGCACTGCTATTGCTTCTTCCATGTTCTGTGCCAGAAAAACCATATTAAACGACAAGTTTAAGTTCGGGAACGCTTCAAACAAAGCAATGCTTCTTGGTACTATTATGCACGAAATATTCCAGGTTCGTGAAAATCAAAAGATTTCTTCCAAAAATAACAATTTTGCAGACCGCGATATTAAGTAAGAAACGTCCTTTAGTTGAGAGCGATCTTCTGAAAATCTGGAGTACACAAGCACCGAAATACTCCGAAGAGCTTGTGGCTCTCTCCTTTACTCCTAATTGTTTGAAAGTAGAGTTACAACCATACTTTGCGGTAAGGTTTCTGCCAATAACAATACTCATTACAAACTTTTCAGATAATTTGTCAGTGGATCAATAAACACTACCCAATCTCTAACAATTTTTTCACCAAACGCGAGCCGCTACCATCAAAATCGGAACTTCTTGAAGTATATGATATCGAAGAAAATATCTGGGATACGAAACTAGGTTTAAAAGGAAAGGTTGATGTGACTATGCGAACAAGAAAAGGAATAGAGTCACTAGAATTAAAAACAGGAAAAAGCAATGCTAGCAGTGAACATGCAGCACAAGTATGTTTCCTTCGAAAGATCGCAAGCTATTTACAGGTTTTAGGTTCTTCTTTACTGTATGATGCAGTCGTCTCGCCATGATCAACCTATTGGATTAGGAAACATTCTCTATCTGAAAGTATGTTGTGTTCGTATAACTATAGTTTTCTCATTGTTCCTTTCAGGACGGTATCTCACGATGTGTAACACCACGAGCAGCAGAATTAGCTGGAATCCTTTATCAAAGAAACAACTTGTCCGTTTACTTTGAAGATCCCACATCAAGTCAATTGCCTCGTATTTTTATTTTCTTTTCGCTTCTAAATTCATTAATTCTGTTCCAGCACCACGACAAGACAGCCGTTTCTGTGAAAAATGTGATCATAAAGTAATTTGCTCATTTTATCAGAAAACTGACGAGAAATACGGCCAATCTAATGAAGCGCTCAAAAATTTTTCTGAAACAGAAATGTCTCATCTGGAACAGTCTCATTTAGGTGAGAAAAAAAGAAAACAAAAAAAGTATGTAATAAGTTGATTCTAGATTACGTATCGAATTGGATTCGTTGGATTTCAGCCGAATGGAAGTGTGAAAGAGAAAGGGTGGAGACACATTCTAAAGATTTGTGGTTGAAAAGTTTATCGGAGAGAATTGAAAGAGGATCATGTATGTCGAATCTTTACCCAATAACTGAAGAAATATCTAACTCACAAAGGATAATCATATCTTTCACTCGAAAATCAAAAGAATCTCCGTTCCGACCAGGAGACGTTTGTCTTTTGTCTAATACGAAACACGTTGCTATTGATTTTGCCGTCATTGATGATGTGTCTACTGATATCATCAAAGTTTCTTGTGATAAATCGGTCAAATCACGATATGAAGCTCCTTTCCATCTGGACAAGTACACCACCATGGGTACTCATTCAACGACGCTCGGTAATCTCGTATATTTTCTCCAGAATGATGAAACCGGGTAAGTGTTTAAAATTTGGAAAAAAAAACATGAAAGAAGTTTTCAGAAAACGACTAAGGAATATACTTGTTGACCTGCTGCCTTCGGCAGTTGTTGATATAACTGGTATTGATATTCCTCCAGCAATCAAAAAGATTCTAATCAAAGCAAAGCTTAACAACGAACAACGGCGTGCTGTACTTCACGCATTAGCAACTGAAGATTATATGATAGTTGAAGGGCTTCCAGGCTCTGGTGAGCTGAAATAGAAAAGTAAATAAATTCAATTGTATTTCAGGAAAAACCACATTAATTTCTGTACTCATTCAATGCCTGGTCGCTACAAACAAGAAAGTCCTATTGACCGCATTCACTCACTCAGCAGTTGATAACATTATTGGAAAACTCATAAAGGTGTGACTTGTCAGTTTTTTGATAATACTAACGAATTGTTCCTAGGAAGTTTCAAGTGATAAGGTTCTTCGTCTGGGTAGCAGCTCGGCGATTAAGGACGATATCAGAAAGATGACTTTGAAATCAAAGTTAGAGACTGAAACTTCAGACGACTACTATACGGGTGTGAAACGAGTTATGAAGACAACTGTATGTTAAAACATTGATTAATTCTCAATTAATCTTCAGTTTTCAGCCAATCGTCGCTTGCACGTGTCACCATGTTCCTCGAGAACTTCTCTTCTCATACAGAAATTTTGATGTAGTGATTATTGATGAAGCATCAATGGTACTTGAACCACTCATACTTCCAGTGCTTGCGACAAGCAAAAAGTTCGTACTCGTAGGAGATTGCAAGCAGCTGACTCCCCTCGTAGTTTCCAGAAAAGCAAAGTGACTATCTGCTCGAGTTTTAATACTAAAATATTCATTTCCTAGGCAAGAAGGTGCTAGTGTTTCAACAATGGAGAAACTACAAGAAAATCATCCAGGAGTTGTTGCATCATTGACATCACAATATCGTATGAACAAAGAGCTGTCTCTGCTTTCTAGTAAACTTTTTTATGAAAATCGTCTTGTTTGTGGAAACGAGGCAGTTTCAAGGAGTTCCCTAGATAGAACAGGAGATTATACTGTCCCAGAAGGACTCCAAGGTAAGAACATTTTTCGAGAAAAACCATTAAAAAATTTTCGCTTCTAGAGCACATTCGGAAAGCGTTATCCGGTGATATTTCTGACTCGTGTGTCTTCTTGGACACCCAAAGTACGACAAATGCAACGATGCAATGTGAAGATGAAGATGGCGGTGGAATGATTAATAATGGAGAAGCCAGAGTCATTTCAGAACTGTGCCAGCGATTTATAGAGGTACCCAAAAAACGACATTATATTTCATTTTAACTTTATATTTCAGAGTGGAGTAAAGCCTCATGAAATTGGTGTAATGTCAGCATATAGGAGACAAGTGGATCATATACAAAATTCTGTAAATAATAATGCATTAGAGGCGAGTGTAGCTACTATGGGTTTACAATGAAGTTTCTGGTTTTTAGGTGAATACGATTGACTCATACCAAGGAAGAGAGAAGCGAGTCATCATATGGTCACTTACTTATACCGCAAATTCATCGAAGAAGAGTGAACTCCTGCGTGACGAGCGTCGGATCAATGTTGCTCTGACACGAGCTCGTCAGAAGCTTGTTGTTGTTGGTTGTAAGAAGAGTTCAGAATCAGTTCCTGTTCTATTCAGATTCTCACAACTGCTCACAAATCATTTCGTAATCCCATATTAACTGTGCCATTAAAAAAACATTCATTCACTAGATTCTTGTTGTGTATCATGTCTTTTTCACAAATCTCAATAAATTTATTTTGTAGTCTTTGAGTTAGAACAAAGTTGAATTTTGGCTTTCTTCTCACGACTCCCATCACACACGCAAAAGGAACGAGTAGATTAACGTTTCTATTGGGCGCAAATCGATCCTCTGAAATTTCCGACAGTTTTTTCTACGTTTTCTCACATAGAAACAAACCATCACTTAATCAAGTGATCCACCTTAGCAAGCTCGAAAGCGACTTTTTATTTCATTTCAATTTCAGAAGCTTCTCGTTGTTGGTTGTAAGAAGAGTTTAGAACCGGTTCCTGTACTATTCAGATTCTCACAACTTCTCGCAAATCATCTCACGATTCCACATGAAATGTGTCATTGAAACATTCATTTACTACATTCAAGTTATTTTTATTTTTGTCTTTTCACAAATCTCAATAAATTTATTCAGTTAGGTCTTCCAGTTGGAGCTTGAGGATAAAAAGTTAACTTTGGCATCACAGGAATCGTATTCAACAAATTATTGAATGATGCGAACCTTTGGCTTCTGGCTGGAATTTTAGGAATTACAAGGCATAACAATCAACTTGGAATACTTACGCCGTAGTTTATAAGTTGCGTAACAGAATACATCGACAGTTAGTACAATCATAATGATCAGAAGTATGATAGCTGATCGAAAAGCCATTGAAAGAATGAACACTCGAAAATGGAGAATCTTTTCACGGCCTATCACTTCTTGGTGTTTGCACAACCTAAGACGCTCACCGACCGGCTATTTACTGTCAGAAACCGAAACGAACAAAAGGATAAAGACCGAAAAAGGGAGGAGGGAAATGAGCAAAAACAGTGGTCATGTTTGAAAAATGACAGACTTTTTTGTTGGAGATTCCTTGGATCAAACGAGAATCTTGAAGTAGTTCGGAATTCTTATTTGAATCCTACACCCCAGAAAAATCTTTGATTTTGTTCTATTCAATACTTCCAAACTAAGAAAACCCGAAATATCATTCGAGCTTCCACCTAATTGTAAGATCATATGGTCGAAAACATATTATTACTTTTACTGGAAACCTCCAACGTCCCAGCCACAAATGGTAATCCACAGTTATGGGTTCCTCATTGATTATTTTAAAACTCTGGTATTTCATTCATAACGCAGGTATCAGTTTGATTTATTTAAATGTCGATGAGATCCCCTTTCCAATTCAAAATTCTTCTTCTTTTTCTTGTGTCTCCCAGTCTGTTTCGGAGTCTTCAACACTTATAATTAGGCGGTTACTGTAAACGTCTCCGTATTGTTGTCAATTCTTGATTCTCATCGGAACACCAAATCACCGGGTTTCTACCTCTAAGAAGTTGGCCCTCAATCTATTTGAGAAAGAAAGAGAATTGACGAAAGAAGTAAAAAGAAAGATAAAAAAAAGAAGAGGAAGCAAGAAACAAGAAAAGTTTTCGCGCGACTTCCACGAAAAAAAAAGATGAAGGTAATGGGTAAGAAGACGAGCGTGCACACAAACGATGCCGCCGTCAGAAGTGTATGGTTTGGCGCATTGTGTTGTGTGAAAACGGGACAATTCAATCTAATTTCTGCGCTCCGTTCGTTTTGACGAACGGCCGATGATTGACAACATTTCAATGGGAGGTCTCTTTGGTACGGTAGATGATGGGAAGTTGTGAAAAGGAGAAAAAATAAAACCTGTAGTCAGAAGATATGGGTCGAGAAAAAGGGGCGTGGCGCAGCTTTCTGAATTGGAGACCACTTCACAGTTCGGTATGAAGCTTGTTCAGAAGTATTCTAACGATCGCCCAATCTTACATGACCAGTAAGTTGGTAAGCTAGTCTCTCAGAATCTCAAGAACAAACAATCAAGATTGAGAGATTTTAGTTGTTTTTGAAGTTCTAATTCTTTCGGAACAGTTGACATAACGCTCAATTTAAATCGTCCTGATGCTTTGGAACTCCTCTTTTCTAATAGTTTGCTCAGCTCCGAATACTAATTCTCAATATCAGTACTACCATTTATTCCACTTCTTCTTTGAGAATTTGGAGCAAACATCTAGTTGTTTTCCTGTTTATCGTCATGATCAATAACAAGAGTTTGTTTTTTGATTAACGCCATCAGAAAACAGAAAGTCCCATCATCCTATTTTACGTTAACTACATTTCTCAAGTTTCTTCATGGTTAAACTATCATTGCACCATCTCTACAGTTAAACTCAGTCTTCATATTTCGTATTACACAAAGAAGTTATTTCGAAACAATTTCGTTCGAGCACTTTCGACTTGTCGAAATACTTCTGTAGTTCAACTTCTTATTCTCTCTCAACTCTATCTACATTTTTCTGCTGACTCATACAGTAGTCATCTTCATGTCTTCTTCTGATTTTTGCCTGTTGTCTCTCATCTCCGTCGGTCCATTTCCTTTGTTCTTCATCTGGTGCAACTCCGGTCTCTATCAACAAAATGACACATTCATTGGTTGAATGTTGGTGGGGGGGCTTCTTCCACTTATTGCCACTTCTTGTTTCTTCTTCCAATTCGTTTTCGTTTCCTTCAAACTTTCAGTTTTTCGTCTTGTGAGCGAAGCTTTTCCCAATTGTTTTGAATAGATACAACTGAATGGAGAGAAAAGAAAACGAATCGATGATGAATAACTGTTTTGTTTTCTTTCCTGTTTCAATCAATCATATGGACGAAAAACAACTCTCTCAAGAAAGTGGAATATATGAAGCTGACTGCGATGAAGACTGAGAGTGTGACTGAATTAGGGACAACCTTCATGCAATATGTATTGTTTATTCTGTTCGCAACTTGAACACAAGGTCATTCTTTTACGCAAGAATCTCATATCTTCAGCTAATTCGCCGGTTGAATATGTTGAAGTCAAAAGAAGCAGATAATCAAATGATCAATGGAAAGCTTTATAAGTGTACACAGGATCAAACTCGTAATTTGGTGACATATCGTACATCATGACAAAAATGAAGGAACATCAAGGAGAGTATATTTGGATGAGGTCAAAACAAAAAATCCAAAATTAGATTTTCCAAAACTTCAGCAGCGGCACCTTATAACTGTCTCAAATTCGATGGCATCTCTTCCAATCAGCTGCCCATAGATCTGAAGGGAGAGAGTGGTCACATGTGTGTTTTCGCGCAACCTCCAGGTGTTAAACAGATTGAAGCTGAGGAAGAAACTTCACCAGTTATTATACTCGCAGATTGTTATTGGAGACTACTTGATTCCCCGAGCACATCTTCAAACTTCCATTAATCTTGAAGGATAAAAATATGCTCAAAAATCATGGTCTATCGTCAATCTTTTCCTTTCCATTTCTGATAATCTCAATTTGAATATTCCAATTCACCCTTTCTCTTCTCTTCTATCAACGAAAACTATATTTTATTGCTGCAATCTCTCATCTCGTATTCAAACACTGCTCCTTTAAGACCCACCACCGCCTTTTCCAAGAGTCAATTTTCTATTTTTATTATCCGTCCGCCGACCAGTTTCCTCATCATTATTACAGTTCTCCGCACCTTTTTTCCATCCATAAAACCAAGGCGAGATGTAGATAGCACAGTCATTTTCTGTCCATTCTTTTCTTTTTTTTCCCCCTTCTTCCTATTGTCTTTTTCTTCCCTATTTTCATCTTTCAGTTCCACTTTCAGCAGCCAATTCCTTCCTCTTTTCTTCCCATTTTGGTTTTGCTTGTGTCTAACCAGTGTCTAACCAACAGAATCCATTCAAAAAGTCAATTATCAGTTGGGGACAACATGGCAAACATGTCTTTCGTCTGACTCACTTCTTCTGAACTTTACGCATCTCTTCTCACTACAAGAGCCCTTTCTCTCTCCTTAATAACCGACCATTGTTGTCAATTAGCAGCATGGCGTGGCAATAAAAAGTTAACTTTTGGTGTATGTATGCATGTAAATGTCAGAGAAAGAGGGACATAAGAGGGAGCTCGATCCAACACCTAAGACAGAAGACTACGACTCCGCCCACTCGAGATACTTCAAACAACTACTCGTCTTCTTGGCTGTGAGGAGGCAGTTGTGTGTCTCTCTTTCTGATGTTCTTCTTCTTTTTCTTCTCGCTCGCCTCTTCTTCTTGCCTTTACTACTGTAGGACTCCGCCCACTTCTTATGTCTCTGTGCCATTCCTGCCCAATGAGATCATCATTCTAATAATGTTCGTCCCACTTTTTTCATCTCATTTTCGTGTGTCAATGTGTGTTCCTAACAAAACACACAAAAGCTTCTTTCTTTTTTCTTTCTCTTCTTTTTTCATTTCTTCTAGTTTCCATTTCCAGAAACAGTTCACGTTCAGAGAGATGTCACTACCCCAACGACCCCTACTTCAGACCAGCTCAGGTGATTAATCTATTCCCATTTCTCAATTTAGTTTTAATTTCGAAACACTTCCGGCTGGAACCTTAACTCTTAGGCCAACCAATGTTCTTTTCTCGGATATTGTTGCCTCTTTCGGTTTAGTACAAAAGAAGAAGAGTGTTTATATCAGTGAGAGCAGTCAGGCGCAATACACACATCAAAAATACAGAGCGAGTCACTAAAAAACATAACTATAGGCGAAAGAAGCTTCTTCTTCTTCTCTTACAGTTCTCTTCTTCTTCTTCTCCTTTTCTTTTCTTCTTGGCCTCGCACTCTTTTTTGTCAGTTGATCACAATCACAATCAAAGAAGAGTGCTCTTCTCTTTCTTCTTTCACTTGTGTTCTATTCTTTCTTTTCAATAACTATGAATAATTTTACAGGAATGGATGAACAGACTCCGCGAATGGGTGCTCCATTTCCATTTATGTTCCCGACATCATCTCCTTCATCTGCAGTATTCCCACCTTTACAAATATTTCCGAATAATCAAATGCAGCAATTTCAACTTTATCAGTTTTTGAATATGGTGAATCAGCATAACCAACAACCACGAATGAGTGCTGGAGCATCTCCAGTGAATTCGGATCAAGCGTCATCACGAAGTGAATCTCCGCAGACTAAGAGTAAGTGACTTCTCCTATTTGACACGTGTCTGAATTTTTCGTTGAGTGGTAGCTCTTCTTCGTAATCCAACCACTTAATCTAGTCACTTCCTCTCTAAAGTTGTTCTTCACTTGGTGACATGTCTTCAATCCATCTAACTAAACATCTGCATTTATCCTAACATTTAACCGGAGGTAGTCGTTGTAGTATTAGAATGTTTCATTCAAAACGCCAAGGTGGTCATTACAACGTGTTAATCCCGCAATGGTCTGGGAACCGTCGTGGGTGCTCGATCTTCTCCGCTTCTTTCCCATCGTAAAGCCAGTGAACAATAGAAGTGAACGTCTGCTCCATATTGATACCGTAGACATTCATTTGTTTGGAATGCGTGACACCAATTAGAATACCTACTTTCGTCGGTATCTACTCGTCGCAAAAAATTAAAAGTGATGGGGTTTGCCTCCGAAGCGTCTAACTTCCGGTCACGACCCATCGCACACGACCTCGTGTCACTTCTTCTTGTTGGAAACCTCTTCTTCTTCTTTTCGATTCCTTCCGATTCCATGATATATTTATGCTATTAGAGTACACTCTCCTGCGTCCAATGACACCATTTACGAGGTGGGAGACGCATGCCAATAATGGAACAATACCCGGACAGATATGTCGGATTTATATGGCTAAACAAGAGAAAAGACAAGAGAATGTGATTGTGTGGTAGCTGTTGTAGTACGACGATAAGCACGACTAGTTTTGTCATCATTTTCCGGATCCCAGATGGATCAGAACAACAAGGTGCGAAATGAGACGGGACGGCGTTTCTGAAGATGTCTTTTGCCACGTCACTCCTCTTCCACTCATTTCCATTTGACTGCATTCAGATGAATTGATAGTGAGATGGTTAAAGGTATAAAGAAGAAAAAGACGAAGAAGTGTACATAATTTCGTGCAAGTTTCTCATGTCACTCCGTCTCCGCTCAGTGACTATTGTTATTTAAATCAACATTCGCATAAGACCGGCCAGTCGTCCTTCTTCTTCTTCCACTTCGTTTTCCTCTCCATGACTTACAGTACCTCGTAAATGAAAATGTTGCAGTGTGTATCAAGTCGTAAAATTGAACACACGCCAACAGAGAAGAGAGTTGAGTCGCGAGTCAGTCGTAATTCAAAGTCATCGCAGCAGCACCAACTTGAACATGATGACAGCATTATGATGGGGAGTGAAGAAACAGAGGTGTGTGTGTAATGGTACTAACAAATGTACAGGTGCAGAGTTCGAGGACATGTATCCGATTGGTCATAGGAAAGAAAAGAGTGTGTCGCTCTGCTTTTTCCGAAAATACCGCTAACGCGATTTGTGAATTTTTTTGGAGTGGATTACGCAACGAGTTGCGTGACACAAAATTGAAAGAGACACCGAAAAGCATAAGTACATACTGTCGATGATTAGTGAAATTAGTAAATGGGGAGGATTAGTGTGAAACGGAGAGAGTGGCGGGGTTGAAGCATGAAAATCAGGGAGAGTGTTAGACTTGATATAATGATAGAAACTCAAGCATCTTTCCAAACTGATACCATTACTTTTATCTGTAGAAGAACTTATTGGTTTTCAGAAGGCACCAAATTCTTTACAGGACATGTAGTTTTACAAACCGTACCTTACAATTCCAACTTCATGTTGAACCAAAGCATAGGCTTGTTTTGAAACACCCCTTTTATAACGGCACCTTACAAAAACTAAGATATTACTGTTAGTATCTCTACATTTTTCTCTCGCTAAAAGCAACCAAATTCGAGTCTGCCGTAATGCAGTTCTAGCTAACAATGAGGGTATTCATTATTCATCAAAAGTTCCCATGATCTGTTCTTTATCATTTCATTACAATCACTTGTCTAGATTTTTCCTTGTTTTCAACAGTAACGTATCCCTTTCTCAAATTTTCTCAAAACTTTTGCTCTAAATCATTTTCTGCTAAACCTATCGTAGAAAATGCGTTTGTCTTTCCGACAAAGTGTATGTTTTTCCGGAGGGCGCCTCAAACAGTTGATATATTATGCGCGAACGAGTCCCAGTCGGTCTTCCACACATTCCCTTCGTTTTCCAGACTATCCCATGGGGTTCTTTAGGCGGCAACTTGAAAGCGAGCCACATTTCAATTAAGAGAGGAGAAACCTCGAAGAAAAGAGTTTGGTGCGTGTCAGAAGTCAGTGGTGGTAACAAAAAAGAAGTGTTTTATTAGTGGACTGGGAGAATGTTGAGCAAATGCTGTTGAAATATGAGTGACTTGAGAGATCTTCTCCTCTTCAAAATCTACTTTTCTTATTTCCTTGTATTCAATTTGTTTGGAAGAAAAGGGAGATATTGTATCCATGTTCATTTAGAGCATTAAGAGAGATAGAGAAGATTACCAAGGTGTCACCTGCTAACTGCCTCGATATTTTGTATAAACGGGGTCATAAAACGTTGAGAGAGCCGCGCGAGACATATCACATCTGGCTTTTGTTGTCTTTCGATTCTATTCATTGTGTTTGGTGGTGGAGCTCAGTGAGAAAATAGAAAGAAGACGATATCTCATTTGACACATACATAAACATGCTTCTTTTGGGGCTGTGAAGAAAAGCAATTTAGTGGCGATAAACTTTGCAATAAAACCATCTCCTCTTAGCCGGAGGGCCCCGCAGTGTTTGCTGCCTTTCTTTCTGATGATTGACAATGAGAATAAGAAGAAAACGACGGCAAACAGGACACGAAGACGTCGAGTATTCTGGAAATGAGAAACCAATATAACCTTACCCGTCTTCGTTTTCTTCCTTGACAAAATTATCTAGTAGAGGAGCCATCTCGAGTCATGTGGATGAAACGAATCGGACAACTCACGCTGGGTTTACGACTTTGCGGTGCATGTGGTAAAATGAGAAGAGAGAGTTTAATGATAATCTGACACTACTCCAGATGCGGAAGAGTTATGACATGGTAATAGAGAATGAGATGAGGTTATTCAAACAAAAGTATCCCTGAATGCCAATTGGTCCTGATTACATTTTGAACAAGAGGGAACAACTAAACCGGAAATGCTGTCAAAAAGAGGTTTTTGTATTCATGTCTGATTTCAAATTAGAAGTAAATTATTATTATTCACCCAACAACTACCTAATAATCTCTCATCCGGTGTCATCTTCTCCCTTTCTTCTTCCTAATTGAGTGATCTATATCTTTATATCGCATCTGCGTTTGTTTCTTTTTGATAAGCATCTGCGAGTCAACTCTTCTCACACTGTTTATGAGTGCATTGAGTGATAAATGTCGAGTGAGTAGTCGCCACCAGATGGATGAAAGGCGGCACCGCCACACAGTTAGGCGTCATGATTAATTGGCGGATGGCGGTCGAAGACACCTCCTGTCGACTCATTAATTGGCTCACTCTCTTTCTCGCTTTGATTCGAATTCAATTCCGGGGGAAGAGATCGAAGAAGACGTAATCGTAAATTAGCATAAGTACACAGATACCTTGGGAAACATGGGAACTTGTGAAGTTGCCGACAACTCACAGAATATGATTAACTAGCGGAATCCTTGGCGGGTAATAAAATTGTGCGGCGCATTATTTGTTCATCAATAAACAGATTACTAACAAGGTCGTGTTCTTACAGAATTAATACTTGATGAGGACGGATGTGCAACATGCTCAGTGTGTACAGAGAAAGTGCCGGAGACCGAATGGAATAATCATATTGATTTGGAAAAAGAACGACTTATCACTTATATCACATCGTGAGTTATTGAAAATAAAAGGGATTGAACGAAGACTTCTATGTTTTCAGAACAAAAGAAAAGCGGGAGCGAGAAAACACACCAGATCAGTTCGACCAGAAGAGGAAGAGAGAAATGGAATTACAGCGAATCAGAAGCAATCAGAATAAGAGACAATCACGTAAGTTACTCAAATTCATTGGATAGGCGATGAGCAATTATCAGATATTTTGTATTTCATCTACCGTAATCCCTAACATGAATGACTTACAACTATCGACAATTGATAGACATCCTTATCAAATCTGAGTGTCTTGAACACCGGACGTTATATGCTTTCGTTCTGAATTCGATGACTAAGTAAACTATCAATTAGTTGCAAAGTCACATATCTCCTCATTAATAAGACCTATTGCTTCATCTCGATCAAGGTTCTCTATTTCAGTGAAGAGAGGATTGGTCCGTGATTGTTTGACCCCATTCAGCCGGCAATCCAATGATGAGACAGGATCAAGTGAATCTCCAGATATGAAGAAAGATGATGAGTTCTTCATGAAGTGTACCACGTGTCACGTAAGTACAATCCCTTTGCTTACCATGTCATACAAATGTCTCTCTATTTCAGCAACCCTGTGCATATGCCATTGTCATGTCCGCATTTGACCGTCCAAAGTGTCAACTATGTTTTGATCTTGTTCGAGCATCAGTTCTTACTTCTTCGGTATGTATTCCTTTTTTGAGGGGCCGACAGGTGGCCAACCTCGAAATGTCGGCACGTCATCAAAGCACGATTCGTGCTAATGAGGTTGTGTAATATAAAGAGGAGATTGGATGGGTTACAGTAAGATGATGAAGAGGGTTGACACTTGTGACCACACCGTCTGAAGTGTGCTTCTCTTTGAATTTGAACGTTAATGTTTTTCAGGGAAGTCCGGAACCAACAGTAACAAAAGATGATCAAGATCATGACAGTTTGCCGGTTTGCAAGAAAATGAAAATTGAGGATTTGATTGACACAAGCGCCTAATCAGTTGCCATTAATGACTACAAACGTTTCAATCAGGGTACTTCTAAACAGTTCTCTTCTCTCTCTCTCTCCGTTTTCTCAAATGTATTATTTATTATTTCTGACTTCTTCTTTTTTGTCCTTCTTGAAATCTTGAATTGTCTTCTTCAAAAGATTACTAGTCCTTGTCCGAAATTTATCTGTATCTATGCATACAAGTTGGCTTTTACATTGTAGTTATTTACTTCTCCTTTGAATACTGTCCGCCTATTTTTCCGTGTGAACCATTGTTCGTTGATCCTTAATATAAATGAAAAAATAAGATAAGAGAACATCACGACACAATTCATATGACCTGATAACATACTTAGTAAACACTATTCTACATTTGTAACACTTTTATTGTACAAAAACGATACGCTTTTGAATTTCAGTGAATAGTTGAAAACTAAGCTTGCTAATCATAAAAAGGGATGCAGAATAGTGAAGAGTTCAATATAGTGATGAAAGAAGAACGTGTTCTTCCAGCTGAATCACAACTATATTTTTATGAAACGTTTCACTCCAAAATATAGGTTCAAGAAACTATGACCTACACAAAAACAGCGTAAAACAGAATGTTCATTTTATCCTAACAATGGGGAAACGTGGGAATATTTCCTTGCATTTTGCGCGGCATGTCTGTATTTCCGGTCATTTTTTGGCGGGTGAATGCTCGATTGTGTAGACGAGCCATATAAGTTCTGATGTCATATGTCTAGAATATAATGTATTTGTCCCGTTTCTTTCTCCCGAAACTGTAATCTGACTGTAATTCATTCTTCAATATTGTTGGTCTTTTTCAGGCAAAGTTTATTTCCTGAACCTAAGCCGTTAGGATACTTATGCAAATGATACTAGTTCAATCAAATGTTGCGTTATTCACTTTTTGAAAAAAAAAGCTGTAAAATGGACCGTAATTCTTGGAAATGACTACACTTTGAAATTTTGAAGTATATATTTGGATACGATAAGAAAAGATAAGATTTAAAAATGATAAGATAGGACTATGAGTAATCCTCCAAAAAATGAATCGTTTGTAGTATTTCTTCCTTATAAAATCTCAAAAATCTATCAAATTAGTAGAAGTTGTGTTCTTCAATTAAATATCAGTTTTCATCTTTTTTGAATGATGTTTGCCCGATTACGATGGAGGTCATTTTCGTCGCTTCGATTGGCTTCATTTTCTAACTTGGTATAGTATTTTTCATGATGTTTGGTTGTTTTCTCTCGTCTAATTTCTACATTCGTTTCAAAACTTCATTTGTAAAACTAACATTTCAGCGCAAAATGTCTCTGAAGCCATTTGGATATGTTTATGATGAAAGAATGCTCGGTCATGAATGCAAGTATGACGATACAATGGCTGAATGTCCAAAAAGAATGAAATTGATATATGAACGTCTGCAAGACGATAAACTTTTCGATGGAGCAATTAAGGTAAAAATGAAAAATATGTTCCCAATGTAACAGTAAATATGTTACAGATTGATGCTCGCGAAGCTGAAGATTCAGAGATTCGTCTCAACCACCCACAACAACTCATTGATGAAATTGTTAGTTTGAACTCGATGGAGAAATGCGAAGAATACTGCAAAGATAAAGAAATTCTTTGGACATGTGAGAATACGAATGAAGCCGCCCGTGTTGCAATCGGTGGATCAATTGAACTTGTGAAAGCAGCACTTGAGAACAAAATTCATAATGGATTTGCCATAGTTCGACCACCGGGACATCACTCTTATGGGAAAGTTGCACAGGGATACTGTATCTTCAACAACGTGGCTATTGCTGCTAAATATGCAATTGAAAAGATGGGTGTTAAGAAAGTTGCAATTGTTGATTTTGATTATCATGCCGGAAACGGTACATACCAATCTGTCAAAGATGATTCCCGTATCCACTTTACATCCTTCCATGGTCATCATTATGGCGCCTTCTGGCCATTCAGCAGAGAATACGATTATTCTACTAATAACCGTAAGATCAAAACGTAACTTATGGGGAAAATATTATTTGTTTTCAGCAAATACACTCTTTGTTCCATTAAATGGGGCGATGAACTCCGAAGGAGATTATGTATCCGTATTCCATCATGCTGTCTTACCAATGTTGAAACAATTCGAACCAGAACTGATACTGATTTCAGCAGGATTTGATTCAGGATATTATGATATTATGATGGAGTTTGGACAAGCTGTAAAAGCTCATGGGTACCGATAATAAGATTCTCTTTTTTTATCCTTATACTCTTCCAGATACGGCCACATGGCTCGTCTCCTGAATCAAATTTGTCCTGGAAAGACAATAGCTATACTGGAAGGAGGTTACCACCCATACAATTATACTGAAAGTGCGTCAATGATGGTTCGAGGTCTTCTGAATCTACCACTTCCCAAGATTCACCTTCCTTCTCGTATTTCTGGGTCCCTTCTAGAAACTACATGGAATATTCTAAATCATCACGCGAAGTGGTATTCAAAGCTGGGAGAACGATTGAAACTATTGGAGAATCAACAAGCAGTATTCGGTTTACCTCCATTTGTTTTCAATCAAACTCTTTTCCTAGGAGCTAGTAAGAAACAGAATCTCCCCTTTCCTTTGTCATATATTTTTTCAGAAATGCGAGTGATGTATGATGATGTGAAGAAGAATAAGATTGTTAGAACTAGAGAGTGGTTCCCTCAAATGTCTGATGAGCAGGCCGCTATTTGCAAGAATAAGATAGATGAGTATAAAAAGGAATATGATTTTGCCACTGAGCATCCTGACCCATCAGAAGAGCAACTGATCTCCCAATGTATTTGGGATGAGGCATCACGGTCTGACGCCTTCATGCAAGCTTCACCATTTGCCACATGTTTGATCCAAGAATTCAACGACTTCGTAGCCGGCAAACGTCAAAATATGATGATTTGTGATCGAGAATTATACTCTGAAGCTGTGAATAGTGGAGTTATGAAAGCTCACACACCGATTTCTACAACCTTTGAAAACTAAATTTTCTCGCTACCTGTTTTTTATACACTTGTTCGTATTGAGAAGATTTTTTGTGTTTAAATTTTATGGATGTTATTAACAATGAATGTGATTATGTACTGGTTATTCTGGGAGCATTGAGTTTTTTTTTCAGATTTCATGGTTTTGAATGAAAAATATCATGTACAGTAAAAAAATTTCGTGCGAAGACCCTTCGCCGTTAGTTATTCGATCGACACCGCGGGCGCCAAATTTTCGGTGTCTGTTTCTTTGACTTGTTGTTTTTATTTTTTTCTGTTCTTTCTTTTCAAGCAAGTGGTCCTTTATTTAGTCGCTAACTTTTTACAAGTTGCCTCTTTTTTTCCTTTTCCGTAATTATCACGTAATTGGTTTGCAATCGTTTATTTCCAGGGCATTACTAACCATGAGTCAACAACACGAGATCAACGACTACGTGGCCCAAAATAAGCCAAATCGGCGCCTATATGAAAGCCCTGTTCCCAGTCAAGCTCACAACGAGTCGGCAAATTTGACATTTGGTGGATGCTTCAACGCCTATTCTTCTTGGACCCCAGGAAGAGCGAACAATCAATCGATTACCCCAATGTTTCAATCCACTCCCAAACAACCGGCTTCGTCTTACAAGGTATGCGATCTCATAATCTTCTCAATATCATCTTTCTTTAGTATACTTCGTGGCGAAACAGTACTCCGGGTTCTGCTCCACGCAACCAGACAAATGAATTGGGAGCTGTTCGTCTCCGTCTCATCGATCTCGAACTCAGTGATGCGCCAAGCTCATCGAATACTTCTCACAATCGCTCTTTGAGAAGCACGCTTCCTGTCTGGGCTCTTGATGAGCATGGCGGAGTATCAGCAACAGTAACTCTCAAAGATGTACTCGCCAACGAATCGCTCATGGAGTTTGCTACTGATAAAAATGGATGTCGTTTCCTTCAAGAGCAATATCCAGTTCGATCGGATGGAGGCATTCACGACGAAATATTCCGCAGAATGGTAGAAGATCGTGAAGTTTTCCTTTCCATGTGCCGTAACATGTTCGGGAACTTTTTCGTTCAGCGAATGGTTGAGTGTTCTAATCCCGAAGAGCAGGAGATAGTCATGGAGCATCTCATTACCGATATGTTCGCGCTATGCTTGGACAAAAGTGCATGCCGTGTCATCCAACTCGCCATTCAAAAACTCGAAACTCACTTGGCTTCTCGTCTTGCTTCAGAACTTCGTGACGCTGATCTTGTTCGACTCAGCATTGACCAGAACGGAAATCACGTGATCCAGAAGATCATCAAGACTCTTCCAGTTTCCGCATGGGATTATATCGTTAAGTTCTTCTGCAACGACGAAAATCTAATTGCCGTTTGTCAAGACAAGTATGGGTGTCGCGTTGTTCAATCAACTATCGAGAAACTATCGGAAGATCCACACTCTGAATGCTACAATCAACGTCTGATTCTTCTTCAACAGCTGATGGTTGGAATCACACGCAACTGTCCTCAGCTTGCATCAAATGAGTTCGCCAATTATGTCGTTCAGCATGTTGTGAAGTGTAATGGAGCCATGGAGAAGTTCAGAGATATCATTATCGAGCAATGCCTGCTGTGAGAATTTACGAGAGTTTCCAGTTTCCAATCACTCTTTTTTCAGTCGCAACCTTCTATCAATGTCACAGGAGAAGTATGCATCCCATGTTGTTGAGGTTGCATTCCTTTGCGCCCCACACCGATTGGCATTTGAAATGATGGAAGAAATTTTCGAAGGGTACATTCCACATCCGGAGACAAACCGTGATGCTCTCGACATACTTCTCTTCCATCAGTACGGAAACTATGTCATTCAGCAAATGATCAACATTTGCTGCACAGCGATTCTGGGACAGAGGTCAGTTTTGAGATATGTTTAAACTATTCTGAACAATTGTTTCTTTCCAGTGAACGCCGCATGGGGCAGAAGGAGATTGAACAATACACAAACTGGCTTGAGCGGATTAAGGATCGTGTATCTCGTAACTCTCACCGCCTGGAACGCTTCTCTTCTGGGAAAAAGATCATTGAGGCACTTCAAGCGTCTTCAGCAGGGACAGCAATGATGCCATCTCCAAGAAGTCAGTATCACTAGGCTGTCATTAACGTTTTTCGCGGACTCTTTCCCCAAAACCTTACTATTTTTAACCAATAATTTATTTGCACCCCCACTCACCCTTTATTATTATTTTCATTATTATTGTTACCACTCCGTTGCCCTCACTTCAAAGTATATTGCACCATATTATTTCGCAGTAATCAAATTTATTGCTTGTTCAATTTGTCAAGTAGTCTCGCATAGATTTGAATATTTCTTCGTGCTCGCATGAATGATAAAGTTTTTATTAAACAATTCTTCTCTTTCGCTTTTTTTTTCTAATATCCAACGTTTCATCAAATCGTGTTACTATATTCTAGTTTTTATTGAAATCCTGAAAGTACTTTCAGTAGGAAATACCCTGTTTCGCTGCCGCTTTGAACTCCGCGCGTGTCGTTTGTATGTGCTCTCCCTTTTTCTCCTACTCTATTTCTGGCGTGTCAAAGGCACAGACGTTTGTCAGCGCATCTGGTCTCACCGCGAAGTGGTTCTCTTTGCTGCGAAATACGAGGCAACGGGCGGGCGGGCAGTAGACCTTTTCACGAAATATCGATCTTTTTTGCTCTGAAATTCATCTCAATATTGAACTCCTTTCATCTTAAAATTAACTACATTATCAATAACGTCATATTGTTTTTATTGCTTTCTAGCAACTAAATTTGAATTGACTCTGTTGACTTTTTTCTTCTGTTGTTTTATGAAGCTCTGAATAGTCGTATATTTGCAGCTTCTGACTATTGATCAGTCACTAACTCAAACTATCGGGTATGGATGAAGCAAGAATGCATGGAATTTCCCTAGAGGAAATAGAGCGAGGACTAATTCTTGGTAATTATTTTCTATTTCTCAATTTCTAACAAGTCCAAGTTTCAGACGACCGCGAAGACTTTCCTGAATCTCTAGTAGACAGCGATGAAGATTCCAACATTTTCGACGACGCTAATGATGAAACATTCGGAGGGGGTTTAGATAACATTGGTGAAAATGTGGAACTAGAGAACTATGCAACACAGGTTTGTATTTATCACCATAAACTCAAACAAACAAAAATATTGCAGACTGCTCGTTTACGATTCGATGATCCAGTGTGGCAGAATCCGTCGTCATCGGATCATGTGGCTCTTGATTCATCATCTGCTACTTTTCCGGTTCCGGGAAACGGAAATGCGGATATGCCGTTCAGGGCCAGCTTCGAACCAGAATCACCATTCTTGGTTGGTTATAAACAATAAACTCTATTTTAATGTAAAACGTTTCTCAGAAAACATCAATTTGGGGAAACAACCCCGATAGCAGTTTCAATATATGGGGCTCGGATTATCCAACATCGTCTACGATGGATCTGAACTTCACTTCTCTCTTGCCAAGTGAACCTCCAACAAATAAGCTGCCCAGCAGTACGAGACAATCTCATATACCATCTATGCCCAGTTCAGCGTTAACAGTAAGCTCATCATCATTATGATTTATCAAAATTTTCGTTTTTAAGTTGGAAGACTTTGAGAGAATGCAATTAGGAAAGACTGACACTCTCTCTGATGCATTTGCTGAACTGCAGCTGGGTAGTACTCCTGTGAGACAACAACCAGAGCAATCCTTACCATCACGACATGCTGAACAAAAAACTTTTGTGCCAGAACCAGTTGCGAAGGTTCATCCTTTGCCGACACTTCCAGTAACGGCACTTTCACTTGAAGAGCTTGAACAGAAAATGATGCAAGAATCTCAAGCTCTAAACGCAATGAAAAGTCGTCAGCAGGCCCAATCGTCAGGCCAAGAGGAAAATAGATTTTCTCATCCTCCACCAGGATTCAATCAAAATGTCCATCCTAAAATGGAACAAATTGTGCATCCAATGGGACTGCCACAGCTGGGTCATCAAAACATGGGACCACCGCCCCCAAATAATATACAGCTGCCACGGCTCCCACCGTTGAACCCCCAATTTATTCCATTGATCCCAGTCTGGTTGAATGCCATCTGCAATCAAGTGCAGCTTCCAATGGGGGTTCCTCCGCCACCACCGTTCCTGTTTCAACTGTTGCACCACTACCGCGTAAGAATCACTAAACCGTTTCTTTTCGCAATATTTTTTTTCAGAGTCCACAATTAGTTCACGCCATGATCGTTCAATCGTCGATTCCTCCAAACATCAGGCAAAATGGTCCATCATATGGCCCTCCTGCTGGACCTCACAGCCCAGTTAATAGAATTCCACGAAAGCATATTGGAATGCCTTCTACTCGAACCATCTACGATCTTGCACTGGATTCTTTTGCCGGATACATGTCCTATAAAGAAAGAGAATGGCTCATCAGAATACAGTTCGTACAATGCAAGGGCTCCGGTGATCCGAATATTGACGACTACTACTACGTGGTAATTTGATTCAGAATCTTTCCAATCTATTGAAAATGCTTTTAGACATGGCGAGAGAAACAAATAGCGAATGGCTGGACAGCAGTTCCGAAGTTGGAAGAATCACGACCAGAAAAATCACATGAAACGAAGACTGACTATGATGAACGTATTCGTCGAATGAATTACCGTGAAATGCAGAAAGAGAGAGCACGTGAACGTGATAAGGAACGTCAGCGAGAGAAGCAAGATAGGATCGATCGTGGAGAAGAGAGAAGACCACGACAAACTCTCTCCGATAAATTTGCTACCAGCTTGGGGTTGCCCTCGAAGTCATCTACCCACAATCCCAGACATGTTTTAGACATGAAAGCACAAGTCGAGAGCGTCGACAATCAGGCTAAAAAGTTGTCCGACGAAGAAAGAAAAATTGCTGTTGCTAAGAAACTTCGTACGATGCTTTTGCGTTTAGAAGGGGCTTTAACTCTATTGATGGAAATTGATGAACTTCGAAGATCAAACATTTCAGAGAAATCGCCATTCAAAGATTTGACAAGGTACTGAGTTAAATAATTCTTCATTGCATGTTTTTCTTTCAGTGATCAAAAAGAACAGGAAGTTGAAAAACGTACATCACTAATTATTAACGAACTGATGGGAGACGATCTTGCCAAGTTAATGCAAATGTCGAAAGGAAGAGCTGTCATTACAAGAACTCTCAAAGTCGTCGGACCACGTGATCAAGCTATGATTTTCCTCGCTCTCATGACAGCAGGAGGGCTGGTTAGCAAGAAGATGTATGGAGAGGTGAGTTCAAAGGTTACGTCGGCTCATTTGAATTCCTGTATTCAGATCATTCTCGATATTCTACCAGTAGTTTATCAAAAGGTTTCTAACCTTCATCCGGATCAATTCAAATATCTGGTTGGAGCATTAAACGTGGAAGCTCTTAAAAGACAGCTACTGGATAGCAATGTGGTACGACATACTTCAAACTCATCAAACGTTCAAGTTGTTTCTTTCAGTTTGTCAGAGACATGATGCTCACACTTTTCTACATCAGTGTCAAATACAACCAGCCTTTGTTGGAGTGGTCGAAAGGCACTAAATTCTCAAGCTTGAAAATGCCATCGAGTGCTCCGTTAGGGCCATGGAGGAAGGCTCTCAGTGCCATTAGCGACAATGATATCAGAGAATTCGCTGATGATATAAAATATTCAGGAATCGTTGATTGTCATGAAGTCGCTCAACTCATCGAACAGTCAATATAATTTATTGAAACAAAGTAATAGAGAGATGACCTTATTATAATTATTTTCCTCTCGAATGATAGAATTTTTTATGCATTTTCAAATTTGAACTCACCTTTATGATTCCATACGGCCTTTCAAATCATTCCGTCCGTTGAAAATCACATCACTTTTGTCTGTGACGGTTGATATAGATTCTTGTCACAATTAAACTTATCCCATGCTTGGTATTCGATATCATTTTATTATGCGTAATATACGTGTCTAATATCAACCACTAATATTTTTAATCCATACTATTAGTGAAACATTTTCTTGTACTCCCACCTTGTTTATTTTGCCAAAAAAGATTTCATGAACTATTCGTTTTTCTCATTACATTTCAACTTATATTTCCTTCGGTTCTGTCCGTGATTTTATTTAATCGAAACTATAATTTTACACTCTAATTTTAATTATATGGTTTCTATTACAGATGGCTGATACTGTCCGCGGAATCTGGCAATCCATTGTCCAAACCAAGAGAGTCTATTTGAACCCACACGAGCAATTCGGAAGAGCCAACATCTGCCGTGCCGCTCTTGTTAGCTACGTTGGAATGTATTTCCTGTTCAAGTGGAACCAGAACAGAAAAGTATTCGAAATGTTTTCAAGTTTAGGTTTTTCATCTATTTTTTTCAGGCCGAGATCGCCCGTGCTGAGAGAAAAGCCGCTAAAGCCATCGCTGCCCCAGCTCATCACTAACTCAGTTGGATGTTCCTAGTTTTGGTTTAAAATTTTCTTCTTCGGACAATAGTCTTGTCCGAAATCGTCGGTTTATGTAATGCAATTTCCCTTTGAATAAACGAATCAGTAAAGTTGTTATTGAACAGAGTGTGAAAGAATAGAAAATTTGTTCGGTGAACTTTTTGAGGACGCGTTTAAACTAGTTCTTTAGAACTTCTGAATCGCCGTGAGGCTAAAAACCAAAAGTATCGAGTTCATTTTTATCAAAACATCGAAAATGTCGAAATCAATTCCAAAAAAGGTATTTAACGTAAGGTCATAGGTTTCATTATACAATTCCGTCCTGGCCCAGAAGTCGGATAAAACTATCGATGAAAAAACCGAAAAGTCGACAGATGAAGGAATTCCTACAAACTCGGTTATGATCAGTTTTCGAGAAGACGAGAACCTTCAGAAAGTAGAGAAATCAAAAAGTGTAGACAGGTATATAGCATTCCGCAAAATTCCGGAAGCACTAAAACTGTTCAGAATAACAAATGAAATGATCGATTCAAATTTACTTCGTTATCCATTTTTCCATGGTTTTGTGCTTCAAGAATTACAACTAATACTTCTAAAAACGAATGGAGATTTTATTCTGAGGCTTTCTCATCAACCGGAAAGGAAAATAAAAAATGGACAGAAAAAACGAGTGTCAGTTGAAAAGAGTTGGATAGCATATCAGAATTCTTTGACACGTGTCATTCTGGTACTATCTGTCAATATAAGTACGGAATCCCACATGCGGTTTGATTTGCAATCTGTATGTTACAGCACAGAAAATAGAGACAGCAAGAAGTTTCTATGGGGATCTAGATGAGGTTAAACAGAAAGAGAATATGGATATGCATGTATATGTGGAAGAAATCAATGGAAAATGGACATCTTTTTTTGTGGAACGGCGTCAGAAGTTTCCGAATCTAGATGATTTACTCAATTATTATAAGACGAATCCCATCTGTTATCAGCACGTAGGGATTCACTACTAGGAATAGAGCACAATTTTAAATTTCAGATTAGAGTATTTTTGAAACGTCCTATTCTGTTACAAGACTGGGAGTTGAGAAAAGAGGGCATTGAGGTTATAAAAACCAAAAAACTAGGAGAAGGCGCCTATGGTGAAGTGTATCTGGGAAAATGGGCACAACCATTCAGTGTTGATCAAAAGGAATTTCATAAATGGTGTGACGTGGCAGTGAAAACGGTATGGCACGATGAACAATTATAATAGGTGATTGATAGTTTTGAATTCAGCTGAAGAAAGATGATTCAAGAGCTGCTCTTTTCGAGATAATGCACGAAGCAAGGCTACAACTTCAATTAAGACACAAGGTAGCACATTTGGATTTTTTTTTCTACAGTTAGAGCTTTTAGAATGTTCTGGCTTTTCGTGGTGTATTTCTGCTCAAGAAACCAATATTTCTCGTTTCTGAATTCTGTGAAAGTAATAATATTCATCAAAGTTTTCACACATGCTCCAATTCAGTTATGTTTAGATGGATCTTTGAAAGACTATCTTCAGAAGAATAAAGTAGACGTGGATGAGAAGCTTCGATTCTGTCTTGGATCTTCTTGTGGTCTCGAATACATTCATTTCAAAGGGCTTATTCATCGCGATTTGGCCACTCGAAATATCCTGGTTTCTTTAGATAAAACGGTTAGTGTCAATACTCCGTTTAGGTTGAATCATTATATTTTGAAGCCCAAAATTGCTGATTTCGGCTTGGCGAAGCACGCGAGTTCATACAAAATGAGAAGAATATCAAAAGTACCAATGAAATACTTGGCACCAGAGACATTGACTTCTTTTGTATATTCTACGAAAACTGATGTCTATACATTTGGATTAGTTATCTGGGAGATCTTTGCCAACGGACAAGAGCCATACACAAAGGCTCAACCTCATCAGGAAGGTGTTGTTCCGAAGAATGTGCCATTGAAAGGAAGTCACATAAAGGAACTGGTATATCTAATTTCTCGTTTTATTCATCTTATCTCCTTTTCTAGATCAAAAAAGAGCTGTTCGTAAAATTCAACCCGGAAACGCCATCTGTTCTTCAGCAGTATGTTGCAACAAAACTTTTCGTGACGGATGAAAAAAATCGACCGATAATAAATGATGTGAGTTCAGCTGAGCACTTTATGACGTCTACAATTATTTGTATATGTTCAGGTCACTACATTCTTGGCTGATATGCTCAAAGTGGACTTGACAAAAATGCGATTTTCGTACAAGATTCAGTAATCTCCAGATGTATAATGTATAAATATGACTTCAAACTGTTGACATAATATTAAACGACAGACTATAGTTCGAACATCTTTCAATAATCTCGTTCATTTTTTTTTCTTTATCGGAAAAATCTATTCATCTCAATCATGGTACCTTTTGTGCTTAGCGCAACCAGATTCAATGAATTTCACAGATCAAGTTCATAACAATCATAAAATCATCGTATCTTATCCTCAAAAGTTGCAAACTTAACAATTGAATTCTCAGTTATCGAATGCATATTTTATAACCTAGATGTCTTTATTGATACATGTCATCTTCCATATCTGTGATTTTATTCTACCTATTCATCGCCTGAAGAATATGGGGATCTTCTATACTTGTTTTTGCCTTCCCCCAGTTTTTTTCGTAAAATTTTTGAGACATCTGCTGTCGGAGGGTGTGTGCGAGCAGTGTGAGCCAGGTGAGGTGTGTGGTGATATGTAGCCAGTCTTCGAGTGTCTCCATGGCTACTCAAGTCGACAAGGGACAATAGAAGCGGTGAGGTAGCTCCGCCCATGTAGGGTTGCTTGATTAGACCCAGAAAGAGAGAGAGAGAGAGCTTTCTATATTCTTTCGCCACTTCCCCTCTTCTCTTTGATATTTCTAGAAGGCTATACACATCGTCTGGAAACCGAGTAAAAGTTGTAAGTTAACTGAATACTACGAAAGCCACCCTTTCTCCACCTTTTATTCACATAGGGAGAAAACTTGTAACGTAATCTGTGTCAATTCTGACGCCATCAAAGTGCGTCGACAGCAACGTCTCTGTCGGTGTACCTCATCCTTTATTCTATTAAAATGTCTCAAGGTTTTGTTTCTCTGGCAGGTACACGTTTGTTGTCGTTTGGCACGACGATCATTTCAAAAGTTGAAGTGCCAAGAACAAGGATGTATTAAGGAGCCATTTGTTCAACTGCTGCCCACAGATGTTCAATGATGAAAACGTTTACCTGTGGCATATTTTTATTATTCTCACTGTTGAGTATTATTCGTTTTTAATGTAGTGTCACCCAGTACGACACTCCGCCGGGGACCCATATTGAATAAGTTTACTTCCTACTGTAATTTATTTTTTGATCGTAAGCCGCGAAACTATTTTTAGGCTGTTTTCGCGGGCAAACTTTATATTTTCATGTCAAAAATCGAGTTTTTGTTCGAATATTCAGCAAAACCAACACAAATGAGCGCGAAAACAGCCTAAAAATAGTTTCGCGGCTTACGATCAAAAAATAAAATACAGTAGGAAGTAAACTTATTCAATATGGGTCCCCGGCGGAGTGTCGTACTGGGTGACACTACATTAAAAACGAATAATAATTCCTTATCAATACCGTATTCATGTTGACTGCTCCAACTACAGTAATCTTTTTCCGTTGTGTGCCAACACAAACCCGCAAAGATGCACGAAACACCTAAACTGTCGCGCATCGTTCAAAATTCATGCGTTTTTCTCCCGCCTTTGTTTTTCTCCTTTATCACCTGGCGCGCAGCGAAACTTATTTTTATGAAGCCTGTTTTTTGTAAATGCTCTTTCATTCTGCCGATTGTCTTCATCTTTACTATTATTACCACCGAAATTCTGTCTGTGTGTCCGTTTATCGAAAACCGTCTGATTATTAAAACAACAAGAAGTATGGGTTTCTGCGTAAGTGTGTCCAAGCGCCGAATACCGTTTAATAACATTCCAGCTTCTTTCTCGACTAGTGATACTTTTCCGCTCCCTCCTTCACTTTGTACTCTAAATGTTTCGTAATGACATTTCTGGCCGTGCATGCTCTTCTTTCTACCACTTCTTCCCAATCCCTCTATCTAATTAGGTGGGAAGCTTTTTCTTTCAATGTGTGATTGTTTTGATTAATCTATCACACCCTCCTGTCTCCTTTTCTTCTTTTCTAATTCCTTTTTACTTTGTTCTCCTCATTCTTACCGTTTTTCTTGCGGTCACTCTTTTAGGATTAGCCGTCATCAAAGAAGACGCTTACTTTCTGTGGATCTGTGTCCTTCAATCCACCTCTCGATGGTTTACTGTCCAAAATTGTTGTTCTCAACTTTTATGATCCTTCGAAAATGACTGTTGCTTGACGAAATGAACGACCGATCAGAGAGATTGTGCTCCATTCAGATTTTCCGTAGCTCCGCCCACATCCGACGTCGCCTCAGTGCTCCCTTGAACTTTTAACGAAAAGAAGGGAGAAGAGGAACGCGGCTAATCCTTCATTCGTATATAATCCACAACAAACACATTGACTACGGTAATCATCGCTTTGTTTTGTTTCCCGGATCTGCCTGATCCTGACCCATTCTATTACTCCCATACAGAAAAGTCAATGATTTCTTCATAATTCACTATTCTGAAAACTTTATAGTTGTAAATACAACAGAACTGAAACACTTTAATACTATTTTTGGCACTGCAAGTCCAGAAGACCTAATCAAAATAAGGAATGAACGTTTTCAGTCATCTTCGCATTTCCATAAAAATATTGACTATAGGCGAAATGCCATAACTGGTCGATGAATAATAAACGGTGTCATAGTGTTTGAGTCTCATTAATTGCCTCATTTGAAACAAAAGCCTCACGATTCTTTCATATTGTGCACATTATTAGTCTTCTGAGCTCAACAATTTCGCGACGTACAATATCAGACTAGAAGAGGTTTAGGACGACAATAAGATGTAGTTTCAACCACATTCTCATATTCTCAACTTTCGAAACCCCTTGAAATGTTGCTCTTCTCGTTTATCATTCTTCGGCTCTTCTTCGCTTTCTCCATTTTTTTTTTCTATCTCATAAATCCCATTTCCGCGTTCCGCTTATTGCCCTCCAAGGAGTCGTATCCAGAAATAGACTAGTCCGGCAATTCACACCTACACCATGGGTGAATTGAAATGTTGTAAACCTTTCTATAATTTATATTTTCTCTCTATGCTGCGCACATCGATTGTTGTCCGTATAGAGGAAAAACACTTTTATTTTAAGTTAGAGTACTGAGCAGCTCGTGGGTTAACATTAAGAAATCGGCTCCGCACTCCCACAAACAGGTGGTATGTCAAGTTCTTGGTAGCTTCAAAATGTTTTAATCGTTTTTTAAAAATAAAAGTTTCGCTGTAATTAAAAACCAGATTGATGTAGTCATAAGTTGAATTGCCTAAACTGAATAAAAACTGGTCTATTAAGATTAACTTTGCACATCTTATAGTTTTTAGGAATCATTCTTCTCTTCAGTAGTATGAACATGTTTAAATTACTGTACAATCATATCGAGTACATGTTAGATTTTATTTTTATTTTTTAATTTCTAATACATTTTTCCGGAAAGCAGAATTTAGCAAGTTTCTTCTCTTGCTCAGATTGTCGGTTGCCCTTTCATGAAAAATGTTTAATGAGACAGCTACCATTCAAGTCTACTCCCAGATGACGGCTGCAGTCGCAATTAAAGTTCGTTTAAGTGATATCTGCCGAGTCATCGATAGGTAGCGTAATAAAAATGTGCTCCACATTCAACCACCGACGCGTTAGTTTTCGTTATAAAACAAACGATTCGCCTTGCCCATCGTCCTCCTACTGCAGGCAATTTTTGTTTGGTTTTTTGACCGTTTTCATCTTTTTTTCTTCCAATGTCGAAATCGAAATGTTTATCGACGTCATCATCGATACGGGGTACTCCTTTCTTTCGTGCTTTGATGAATTTACGCTTCTCTTCGAGAAAACTGAAAAATATTTAAGAGGGATCCGCGTCTTCGGTTCTCCACTATCGTCGTATTTGCGGGCTCGAGAAGAGCTCCGGTTGAGAAGAAACGTGAGACAAATTCGATTTGAGCGTGGGGCGCCCCGACGAGAGCACAGAAAATAATGTAGGGAGACGGTTTATTATTCATGAGAGCCGGGTGTCCGGCAGCAAAATGTTCTCGACGCAAGAAAACGAGATTGATGACGCGAGTTTATCGGCAGCATCGTTGCTCTACATTTGCCTTATTCTGCTCTTCTTGTTCACCCCGAGTTGTCCTTTTTTGTTCTCATTCTTCCCGTCTCTCGTCTTCTGTTGCCGCCACTCGAGTTACCCAATATGTTGTCGTCTCCCATAGACTCATCATTTCGCGTTGAAACGCCTTCTTCTTCCCCGCTCCTCCATCGCTTACTCATTTTGTCGAAAATGAGGAAAGCGAAAGAAGGCGTAGAGCACATTGTCTTTTTTTTCTATAAAATTAGACATACCATCATTTTTTAAACACAGTCTGATCTATTTAAGTCGACAGTAATCTATTCAGGACTTGTAAACGGGACTATCAAACTTTTATGAACAAATCCAATAGGTTCAAAAGGTGACTGCACTCTATAGTATACTTCAACTCATTTGTCTTGAAACAAGTCTGTTTTTTGGATTCGAGTCCAATATAATTCAGAATTCTGCACATTTAAAATAGTTTAATAATTTTCTCAACAGCTAAAAATTGGAGCTCTATTATAGAATTGTAATCAGATAAGGTTTCCAAGTTATAGACTTATCTATGAAGTTCAGTCTCTGCGAGTTGTCATTGCCGAGATCCAGAAGATCAGGGCGTTTTCACTTGCCGAATAGTTTGTGACTTATAATTAGTCTTGTTTACTTTATTTTTAATCTCTTCTGCTCCCTCTGCGCACATAAACATTTTCTTCTCCCTCACCATCATCATCCTAGAATATGTGAGTTGAATTCAAGCTAATCATAATCCTCGAAAGACCTGAATATTCCGCTCATTGTCATCGTCCTCTTCTCCGACGGCCTCCGACATCTTTATTCAAAAACCCTCGAGTGACACAGAGACGCACAGAGACAACGTTTCTCGCGCTCTCAGTGAAATTCTGCCACTACCATGACCGGCTAAATTTGGGTAATTTAGGTGGTAAACTAGTTTTTCTGTTCTTTTCTTCAAGAAACAATACGAAACATTTTTTAATGCAAAAGGGGCTATGCTTTTGATATGTTTTTCGCTGATCTGAATATTTCTATAATGTCAGGATATTATTCTGTTCTCATTTCAAAATAGTATCATCTGATTGTTCACAATGAGGTATCCCCCGGACCACAAAACGTAGCTCTGTGAGGCTTGATCCGCTGAAGTTGGCAATAGACTAAGAGACCCAGGCAGATGAGTAGTACTGCTCCCGCTACTGCTGCGGCTTCTTCAAGCAAGAAAGTGGGAGAGGAAGAGAGACTATGCTTTTTCTTTGACAATTCTCTGTTTAGCTTCCTCCCTCTCTTTTTCATGCAGCATGTTTATGCCTGGTTGCGCCCTTTCTCTCTTCCTTCTCTTCCTCTGCGTGTGCATCAACGGCGATGCGGTCGCGTTGCGGCCTCTCGCTTGCTTCATTTTCCCCGTTGGCATCGTGTCTGTCTCTCTGCTTTTTGTTAGTGGTGAGCGCCCGTTTGCATCGAGTGTGCGTATTGATCCGCTCCTCATTCTCCATCCTTTTTCGCCTCTTCTTTTCTACGGGGCCCTCGACCGCCCTGAAATAGTGCGCGAAAGAGGTTTCGGGAAAATTGAGAGAAGCGGGCAAGTGTAGAAACGCAAAGAAGCAGCTTGTTGTAGCTCTATTGCTCTCTTTCTTTCGCTTCTCGCTCCATCCGTCTCCTCTCATTGCTCTCCGCGTCTGCGAAAGCAGCGTGGGAATAGTATTATAAAAAGAGGGACGCAGACAGCCTCTGGTTGGTGTATCTCGGGGCAGCTCACTGGCACACACACACACGCGCTCACGCTCAATGTTCTTCTTCTTCTTCGTCGACGACGTCGTCGATGTCGTCGTCGCCGTTTTCTACTTCTTCTTCTCCTTCTGTGCTTTGTCGACATTATCTGCATATGTGTGTCTGTTTCTCTGGACTGCTGCTTCGTCGAATCGACTGATTGCTTGACACAATCCGCTTATTTTCCTTTTTTCGTGCAGAACAAGTGAAATAGAACGTTTCGAAACCCACTCGCATCTTTCATTTCCTGCCCCATCTTAACTTCAGTCATTAAGCCTTCGCCGGCTTGCCACGTCACACAAAACCATTAATCTCTGATGACTCTCTGGTCATCTTTTTTAGCTTCGAGTTTACAAAACGATTCGCAGCCGAGAGTATGTAATTCACTTTCAAATAATGGTCCCCAGTTTTTTCTGTCAGTTCGATGTGCTTTTTCCTCATCAGAATTCTTATGAGAAAAGAAAACAATGATTTAACGTTTATGCATCGATATTCAAGTAATAGGCTGTGGATTATAGTGCCGAAAATCTTTGGAGAATTTCACTATTTCACATTCTTCAATTGTAAACTTATAAAGAAATAAACAATCATCTCTAAATCCAAAAAGATCTGAGCCGAAGTGCGCCGCTATTTCGCAGATAAATATATTAGCTTTTGTCACGTTGCGCTGTACCTACAGTTCTGGGAGTCCTCTTTTCTCTCAAGGTGTTTGAACACGGGAAGAAATCTGTTTCTCTGTGCCTCTCCAGCAATTTACTCTATCCATTTCCTCATTTCTTCCACATGTAGTATTCAGTTTCTTCTCTTTTTGTCATTGTTTTGTCAAACCGCCCAAACCAATACTTTGACATTTCTGCGGTTTCTTTTTCATCCCTCTTATTTTCTCTCTGCGTCTTATGGTTTCGCTTTTCTCGTACCGTGTTCCGCTCCCCTGTCACGCTAGTCGCCTCTATTTGTTGATCTATCGATTTTCTTCCAAAATTGTAGTGAATCACTGATTTTGGTTTGCAGACCGTCATCCTGCATTTCCTGATCATCAGTCTGGCCTCACCGTTTTCGGCAAGTTGACGTTGGCCGAGAAGTTTTAGTTGAAGGGTCAGTAAAACCACTGAATTTACATTAGTTTTAGTCGTCTTGAAATCGGAAGCATTAGTTTATTGTTTGTTCTTGTTGTCGAGTGTTGCTGCTATACTACATCAGATCCTCTTGTCCATTGAATCACCGTTTCGATTTAGAACAAATCCAAAAATTATGTATATCACGGGAAGAGCCACATTTTATATCTATCTCCCGTTTTTTGAAAGACAATTTTAATTTTCACCTTTAATCTGTTTAGTTTGTTTAGTGGAGAGTTCTTTCCGTTCCGGAGAGATCAATAAATATGTTCCCTAAACGAATTTGAAACCACTTGCCGCCTGCTCATTGTTCCTCGTGGCGCCCACTCTTTCGGGTCCCCCGATTGTCTTGCCCCCTTTTTCCTATCGTCTACGTTCCCATTTTCTTGCTTCCCTCTCGTTAGACTTTTTCATTTCTTATTTCACGAAAAATCGAATAATTCTCAGTCGGTTAACTTAATCTTCTTTCCAGGGCAGTTGTCAAGTAACAAGAACACGCCACCAAGACGACGAGGAGAGCAGTGCCGCCGTCAAAACGCGAACACCGACCAGGAGCAGCATTAGCCGCAGCCGCTACCGTCGATACTTCCATCAGTACCATCTGGAGCAAACGCCACCTTCAAGATGAGCGAACTTGACCAACTTCGACAGGAGGCCGAGCAGCTGAAATCACAGATCCGAGTAAGTTTTTCTTCTTGAAAACTCGAATTCTAGCCTGTTTCTGACAGTTGATCTCACATATCTTGATTCCAATTACTTTTGGTTCAGTATTCGTCGAACTACATTAAATATACACAGTTATATATTTATATGTACACACACATACACAAAATTGTTGGTAATAAGTAAAGAAGCGGAGCGCTCTCCCCCGCCGTCATCGTCGTTATGTGGCGTTGTTTTTGCCGTACTTGGCGGAAGAGAGATGAGGGACATGGGCGACGTGCTACTGCACTGGATGTGTATAACACGGTCGTCCCTTACTGCTTCTTGCCGCTCGTCGTCCCAACGCAGGCATAGTCGTCGCTTTCCTTTACCCCGCTGCAAAATATCGATCTGTATAAGACTGGTGATGGCGTAGCAGAAGTTGTTGCTCCACGCAGTCGGCGGCAGCTAGCCAGTGGCCGATGGGGTCGCCCCGGTTGGTGGGAGCATTGAAGATAGACGTTGAGAGAGATGAGAAGCTGGAGCAGAAGCAAGCGAGGAGAATAGATTGGCTGCCTAATGTGAGATTGTCGGCGTCTCAAGAAGTAGGATGCTATCTGGCCGCTCCGCTTCACGGGCCCCGTCGAATGCTCTCAATTTCTGGCGAGCCGTCGACTGGCCAGAGAAAAAGAGGGGTTGCCGCTCTTCTCTGCGCAAGCTTCACTCGCTGAAGAGACGCAGATATAATGTCCTAGTGCGCCATTTTCCCTTGAGGGCTCTGTGCGCCGTCGTTGTCATCGCGCTCACTAGAATTGGTGGTGGCTCCTCAATCGAGGTTAGGCAGAGAGCATGAAAGAGCCGACGAGATAGCCGTCATTATGAGAGGGATGCAGAGACTCACTACATGGTTGCGCGCACGAAATGTTGCGCGAGTCGCAAGCCTTCGAAGCCTCCAAAAGTGTGAGTTTGAGCGAATTGGGTGGAGCTTTCTCACTCCTTGTTCTGGAAGGGGTGAGTCGGACGAATAGACCACGAAAATAGAAGAGTGCGAAAAAAAAAGAGCCAGATTGAATAAAGGAAAAGAACATGAATTGGATAAGACCGTTGAGAAGCTAATATAAAGAAAAGAATAAAAGAAATATGCAACTTGACAATTAATTAACAATCGGTTTACAAAATCGAAAAACCTACTTGCTTGATCAGTTTACAATTCCCAAAAAAGTTCAACTAGGGACTAACTTATGATGTTTCTTTGAATGAGATAATCGTCTTCCGTATGAAAGATTTCTATTTCCAATAACGAAATGTCACTTATGACAGTTTCAATGATTTTTTTTTCTAACCAAGCTATATATAATCTGTTAAAATGTTTGCTGTCAGAATTTGAAGCGAGCTATATTTAAAAAAATACCGCGTTTTGTTTCGGTTTCAAAAATTGGAAAAACAAGTGCTTCACGAACATAAAAAAATTCTGATTCACAAACATCACTATTCACCTTGGTTTGTTACAGGAAGCTCGGAAATCAGCAAATGACACAACACTGGCCACTGTGGCTTCAAACCTGGAGCCGATTGGCCGCATTCAGATGAGGACGAGACGTACTCTTAGGGGACATTTAGCCAAGGTATAAAATAATATAATTGAACATTTTCAACTTTCATTTCGTTCAGATTTATGCTATGCACTGGGCATCGGACAGCCGCAATCTGGTATCAGCTTCACAGGATGGAAAGCTTATTGTATGGGATTCCTACACCACAAATAAAGTGAGTCGATCTTTATAAATTTCTTGCATCCATAGAAGCAAAAACGAAATTATCGGAATACTAAGAATTGGTAGAAGTGTAGAAATTTTATAATTTATACTTTAAAAAACGATATTTGTTTACAATTTTGATCAAAGCAATGTGACGGATTTCTGATCTATAATTTTATGTTAATATGTTGTTAACATGAAATATTGATAGATCAATGATAGATGATAGACTTGACATAATTTTTGAGTGATTTCAGGTTCATGCTATTCCGCTGAGATCATCGTGGGTGATGACTTGTGCATATGCTCCATCTGGATCGTTTGTCGCTTGTGGAGGTGAGTGTAACTTATGGTTATTAGTATGGTGATCGGCTATAGTCTGGTGTCGTCTCACCAGAAGGGATTACTCATTGTATTCATAATTCTTTTCTTTGACCTCAGTGACATGTTTTGTTCGAATATTTATCAGTGAATTAGGAAAAACGGAAAATATAAAAACTTACGAGTTTGCTCTAAAACATTTCAATGCCTATTTGTTTTTTTTCTTATGTGAATTCCGAATCTCTTACAGGTCTCGATAACATCTGCTCAATTTACTCGTTAAAGACACGTGAAGGAAACGTGCGAGTGTCTCGTGAACTTCCAGGACACACCGGATACTTGTCCTGCTGTCGATTCCTTGATGATAACCAGATTGTGACTTCCTCTGGAGATATGACTTGGTAAGTTTTTTTTTCTTCGGCACGTTCACACGCAAAGTCGAAATCTGGTAAAAACGCTGAAGCTTTTTTTTGAAGGCGAAATTGATATGGAGGACTAGCTTCACAAGAATGTTTGAAAAGCATTGTTTTATATTTTCGAAATGGCTTTTTCGGTTTTATTGAAAAACATAATTTTTGTTTGAAAGACGCTACCCTCTTTAAGTCATCGTTGTTCATCCGACGACAATCATCTGTCGTGCGTAATTTGAGCATCAGAGAAGAGAGGCAGAGGCCAGCCGGCTTTTCGAAGAAGCTGTTGTAGAAAAAGAAAATGAAAAGGTTTGACCCATATGTCTTAAAGTGCGGAGACGCAGGCGATCGAGTGCTTCTTCGACAACAACGTTGCCCGATTCGCTACGGCGTACACACCCATTTTGAAAGAGAAGAATTCGGATGTCGAATGTTGATGAGTTTGTTTTCAAACTTGTCTGTTTCTTTAGCGCTTACTCGATTCATCCATAGATGGTTGTGCAGGAAATAAAAAGCTGAGATTACGAGTGTGGAGAGCAAAGAACGTGCGAAAAAGACAACTACTAGTGCAAAATGGAAATAGCTCAATTATTAACAGCAAAAACTCGATCGAACATAGAAATAAAATGAAAAATCTTATGCAAATTATGAAAAAATACTGAGAGTACTTTTTTAGCGCCCTCTGGGATATTGAAACGGGACAACAATGTACGGCTTTCACTGGACACACTGGAGATGTCATGTCACTTTCCCTCTCGCCAGACTTCCGCACATTCATCTCAGGAGCTTGTGATGCTTCGGCAAAGGTGCAACTCGTTTGAAATATTTTTTTGTACTAAACTCTTTTTTGTTTCAGTTGTGGGACATCCGAGACGGCATGTGCAAGCAGACTTTCCCAGGACACGAATCAGATATCAACGCAGTCGCTGTAAGTTTTTGTTTCAATCTTTTCGGCATATATCAAAAATCCAGTCTGTAACATTGAAACTAATTTCAGTTCTTCCCATCCGGAAATGCATTCGCCACAGGATCAGACGATGCCACATGCCGATTGTTTGATATTCGTGCCGATCAAGAACTCGCCATGTACTCACATGATAACATCATTTGCGGTATGTTTTTTTTCAATTTTAGTGATTTTCCGATTTCAATCTCTTACATTTCAGGAATCACCAGTGTTGCATTCTCAAAATCGGGTCGCTTGTTGTTCGCCGGATACGACGACTTCAATTGCAATGTTTGGGATTCGATGCGACAGGAGAGAGCTGGTCAGTTATTTGAGTTGATCTGAAGAAATGTTCTCAAGTTTTTTTTCCAAAGATGATAACTTATAAGAATCAACTTCGTAACACAAGGGAGAGACAATTATTCTACAAAGAATGTTTTCAGGTGTATTGGCTGGTCATGACAACCGAGTATCGTGTCTAGGAGTCACCGAAGATGGTATGGCTGTGTGCACGGGATCATGGGACTCATTCCTCAAGATCTGGAATTAGATGCTGTAATCATAAAACACCTGTCCCAATGCCGCTCATCATTAGGCTTCTCAATGTCTTCGTGTTTAATTATTATCCAATTATTGAATGTTGATGACACTACGTGGCAACCGTATCCCCCTTTCTTACTGTACTTCTAAATTTTCACCCAAACTGTTGTTCTCACTCATCCTCGCTATCCGTCGGTTCCCGGCTCGTGTCCGGATCTCCTCTCCATCATCGCTTTTGTTCGGTCCTTTCTAGTCTTCCGCCTTATGCGCAATCGCGTTAATCCGAAATTTTTCATTCGGAAAGGCGCACCTCTTTTTTCCCAACTTACTTTCTCTCATTTCCATTTTGTCTATTTTTCGATATTGCTATGTAATTTCAAATTTTCTCAACCTTTTTTATGTGAAAATTGTAGAGACTCCGACCATCCCATTTCTCGTTTGTAATCACTCTTTCATTGCTTAACCGATTAATCTGTGTCTCACTTTAGTCACTCGCGCTCTTCCCTCCTCAAATCCATCTGTTTTACTCATACGACTAACATGATATTCATGCTACGAAAACAATTGTGCTAGGCGAGCAAAATACAGTGATGGAGCCGCAAAGCACAATTTTTAAATCGATTTGAACGCAAAAGCGTTCCCGTATTCAAAAACCATCAAGAAAAGCACAATATGAGATCCAATTTTTATCTCAATTCAATTTCCTTCAAATGTTTATTATAATTATTACGATAATTTAAGCTTTTTTCTTTTCTCTTTTTCTGGTATCATCTTCTCATCTTTTTTCTCCACATCTTTTTTTCACTAATTTAATTGACTATTTTTTTCTCATTTTCACCTCCTTTATGTACCCCATCGATCCCTTTCCAGTCTCTTCTTTTCATTCTTATCTCGGTACTCACAACCCCTCCCCCACCCTCCCTTGATGTTTTTTTCTACCGTGATTTGTAAGTTTCCGATTGCAAAAATAATGAAAAAGTTCTCATTTTATTCGGATAGCTGCCACTTCTTTTTTTCTCTCCTCCCTCATCCCTCTTGTCCCAGAAAAAAACTTTAACCCATCCATTTCCCCAATCCTTTCCCATTCTTGAAACATGAATCCCCTTTCCAAAAACTCTTATTTTCTTGATTATTTTTTTATTGTTTCACTCTCCAAAATTCGTATAAAATGCTGAAATCTTTTCACTTGGAATCAAAATGCACAATTATATTTTAGACATTTATTTGACAATATTCACATTATTTAGTACCTAGATAGCTTTGTTGAATAGGAATGATTGGATAAGGTGATCAGCAACAGCTGGCTTATCAGTTGGCACCATGTGTCCAGCTCCACGAACTGTGGCAAAGTTGACCTTTCCTCCTTTATATTGGGTGACATATCCTCCGATTTGTCCATTCACATCGAAGTGAGACTTCTTCTTGGACATCTGAAAGTTGATAAAATTTCGACAAAACTGGGAAACTTTGATGGCATACAGTAAGACCGAGCTTATCAGTGAATCGTTGTCCCATAAGAGCATTGCATGCCAAATCAACGTCTCCATTATAGAGCATCATTTTCAGATTGTTATTGTTGACTGCGTTGAGAACACGAGATGTCATATCACCATATTGTCTTTTGTATCCATAGGAGATTGCATTGCTGGAAAATTAAAAAAGTGCTCTTCTAATGAAGGTTAAAATCCAGAAGATAAACTCACTTGCAAATAGACCATTGTGGAAGAGAAGATGGAATTCCAAGAGCTTTTCGAACATCTTGACGATTGAGATAATTGGTAACTGGGCTCTCATCAAGACATGGAACAACTCCAAGTTCAGATGGTTGATATTTCTTATTGAATCTTCTTTCATATTCCATTGCAAAACGGAAACTGGCACTAGTAGAAACACAGTCAGCATACATGTTATATGGATTGAGTCCTCCATTCCAAGCGGTTTGTTGAGTGGATTCAACGAATTCTCCGCATGAAGAGAATTCACTGAATGAATGCCATGGACAGTCATCAGTATCATTATGACAACAGTTTGCCTTCATTGTATTCCATTTGGCTTGATCAACAACTCCGTGAGCATAAAGGAAGTTAACAAGAGAATCAGTTCCCTCATTCTCTGAAACACATCCATTTCCAATAGCGAGTCCTTTCAAATTCATGTGGAATTGACTTTGACGATCCAAGATGGTTTGAACAAGAGTTGGAACATAAATTCCACCATAAGACTCTCCAGTCACATAGAATTCATTTCCTTTGTATTGAGTGAATTCAGTGAAGAATTGAACCAAAGCTTCCCAGTTTTCACTTGCAGTTTGATCATCTCCAGTTGAGATATTGTTATCAGTTGCATATGAATATCCAACTCCAGCTGGAGCTTCCAAAGTCAAAATCGATGCATTTTTATTCCATGAGTAGGGATTGACTGAAAGTGTTGCTCCGTCTTTGTTAACCTGAAAAACAACTAATAAGCAGGTGGGAAAGTGTGGGTGTGAGAGAGGAGAGTTATACTTCCGGTGGTTGTTCGGAAAAACAACAACTGAGTCACTTGGGAGTGTTTTAATTGGAATCTTACCGGTAAGTTTTTGTTTTTATTCTCATATATACTAGGTTTTCTGATTATACTACGATTTCTCGGAAACAAAAAAGAAGAATTACAAGAATTACTGATAAACGAATTGAACGTCCCAGCTGATAAGGGACATTCCATGTATTTCTGTAGGTCAAATTCTGATTGAGGGTCATCTAAATACATTTAACAGACATACACACTAAACCAAATTTAGGAATTTTAAATTAAACCAAACGCTTATAATGGTTTTCAATGCAACTACCGATGCCTTTCTAATAGAGGTCGCCTGAACACTCCAGGTGTATTGTAACCAGATTTCATTGTAAAAAATATGGGATTTTTAAGGAAAGTTATGAAAAATAATGAATCAAAACTTACATTCCAGGGTCCCCACTCGGTGAGAAGAGCAGAAAGACCCGAACATCCAGGTCCACCAGTCAACCAAAGAAGAACTGGATCAGTTGCTGGATTACTTTGTGATTCAACAAACCAATAATGGAGCATATGATTCTTCTTTGTTCCAACATTATAATATCCAGAATACTGCTTGAAATTGGTAGGTGGAGCTCCAGGAAGACTGGTGATCAATGCGGATTGACTGAAACACGTGACCTAGTTACAATGCTTCAAACCGAAAGTAAATTGACCTACCATACGTGGGCGAGACCCAAAAGAGCCACGAGTGCAAGTGTCCTGCTCACCATTTTTAATGATAAGTATGGTCAGAAGAACCGGTCTTTCTGCTTAGACGGACTATATAGAGACAGTAATAGGAGGAGTCTAGTTCAAAACCTTATCTTTTCCTTTTCGTACTTATCAACTGAATTTTAAGCCGATTGTGACCATCTTCACGTCTGAATCTCCTTTTTTCGATACCAACTGATTACATCATTACATAGGTGAATCCGGGAGGAAAAAGAAAAGAAAATGGAAAGCAAAAAATCGTGGAAAGAAAAGAGGTTTGGGTCTGGAAATTTTAATATAATGTGTTTTAGTTCACAAGAAAAATGAGTTAAGAGGGTGCACTTCAATCTTTTCGAGGCTCTTCAAACATCACTTGCTCTCTCCTGCAGACTCCATTCGATCAGATGTTCATTTCTTTTATTTTTCTTCTGTCGAAAGAGCCGTTTTTTGTTTTATACGGTTTCTGAATATCCAGTACCAATTATATAATTTTGTGTTGAAAAATAAAATTGTCAAACAAATGTGTTCATTTTCAAGGAGAACCACACTGGATACAGTTCATATCAGCCGTTTCTTGTTCGTTCCATTCTTATCAATTCCCATTTTCAATCAAAGTTTACTGTATTCCATAAATGAAATAATGACCTGTATAATAATTGCGTCCAACATCATCATTCCCATAATCTTTCGGTCTCGTGTCCATCTATTAACGTCACAATTCCTCTCTGAATTACAAAATGTCAGCAAAAAAACATTGCATCCTGGGACAAAGTTAAGGCTTATTGCAACAGTCTCTCTACAAAGTTCTTATCGAATGCTGAATGGAAAGAAAAACGTAGTTTCGTTGATGTACGACACAACCTACAATATAGCATAGTTCTGGAAAATGGGGCTTTGTCTATAACGGAAAAATATTTCCTCAAAATTTGATTTCCTAGTCGAACTGAAAATAGATGTTATGATAAACCATGTAGATGGCTTCCTAGTGGAAATTATTTTGGAGAATCCCTGAACTCATTTATTTCCATTTTGAGTTTGAATATTCGATGGATCATTGAAACCCAGATCATAATAATCCTGAAAATGAACTAGGAATTGTATTATGTTTCCGTTAATCTTGTTGAGAGGAACAAGTGGGCGAAGAACAAAGGCGAATACAAATTCAAGAGAATTGGAATTCGAAATCCCAAAGCGGAAGAACAAATCTAGCATAAACAAGAATTGAAACAGCTCGTCTAGATTTTTATAGCATCCCATAAAGCTATCCTCACATTCACCACAACTTCTCTTTTCATCAACTTCTTTACTTATTCAAAATGTATCATTTTACCCAAAAAGTTGGGAAAAGTAGAACCAGATGAGAGAGTATTTAATCCTGAAGAGAAATAGAGATTTCGGAAGAAAACCGGTCTGAAGTTGATGACGATGAACGAGAGAGAAAAGAAGTGAAAAAGAGGAGGGAATTCTATCGTTGTCATACGTTTTGTAATAGTCGATATAAATGACGAAGGACCTCCCTCCTCTCGTCCCTCCCAGATGATCACTTCAAAATGATCCATGACACTTTTTCAATTATCCCTTATCTATTTTTCTTGTTTATCAATCACTCATCTTTGAATTATTTTCTTTTGCAAAACCAATAAATTTCCTACGTTTCTTCCAATATATCAAACCTCAAATACATTCCATTTTCGGTTCTTTTTCATCCTTTTGTGAGTCAGAAGCATCTATTGTCCTGTTAGTTTTCCACGAGTTTTCTCCTTTTCAATTCGATGTTTGGAGATTCTAAAGAAACATTCAGAAACAACATATAAACGTCAAAAATATTCGATTGGAATTGAGCATCTTTTCGTGAGATTTCTGTGTAAAACGGAAAGGAAAAAGAAAAGAGTGATAGAGGTTGTAATAGGTGTCAAAATTTGATAAAGTTTTCTATTCTTTCGGTTATTCCATTCAAAGTGGCAAATCGGATTAAACTTTTTCAGGTCTATTATTTATTTTGAATATTAAAACTTAGTATCAAGATTATGAGAGTTTTTGCTGATTGGCGGAAAAAGCTCCTGAAGTTTTTTAATTTTTCAAAAATTAGTTTCTAGGAGAGAGAAGAAAAGACACAAAATTTTAACCCATAACTAGTTCCTTATATGAATCAAACTGAAATCCATAACACAATTTTTCAATCTCATTGATTCTTGTTTTTATCCCTGAACACCTTCAATTCTTTTCTTTTTTCTCAGTTCCCAGTTTTTCATCCTTACTATTACTACATCCTTTTCTAAATTACAACTCACATCATTATTCTTCTTTTCTTTTATCTGACTTCCTCTTATTTTACATACATCTCATTAAAATTCGAACCTTCGAAAAATGAAATTACTAATCTGATATTGGCGAGAAAAACAAAGTAATAGCACTGCTTCTCGTTCCGTTTTCAGTTGTTTTTCTTGTTTTCAGACGGTACGAAAATAAAAATAAAAATTGGGAACCAGTGGAACTGCTCATTTGAGAAAAAGTTAGTCAATCGGAGATTTGAAGGAAACCAAACGAGAAGAACGCTCGTGTTTACTTTGTCAATTCCACATAGTTGCTGGTTACTTACTTCGTTTTTTTGTCTCTTTCTTCCACTTTTTTGCTCATTTTTTGTGTCTTGATCATACAGATTACATGGTATTTGGTAATGTAAAAACATGAAAAAAACCACTTATACTTCTGGAAAAATCAGGAAAATTTGTTGAATTTTCAAATGAACTGGCTTGTTTTTGATGACTTTGACAGTGTTTGAAGAGACTGAAAAATTAATGCTAAGATGTTCCGTTTTGGAAATTTTGAGATTGAGTGAAATGCTGCCCCTTTATAAGAGGTCGCTCCATGGAGAAGAATAAGTGAAGCACTCTAAGTAATGGCAACATTGGAAACCTTCTTGAAATGTTATTAACCTTCTTCTTCTTCTTCTTTTACAGCCGCTGGCTTCTTCTTCTCTTCCTTTTATTTCTTCTTCTCAATATCCTTTATACCCATCTTATACCTTTCTTCCTTCTTCTTCTATTCCTATTCTCCCTTTCATATCGAATATTTCAAACATAAACTCAACTCCTCATCTTTTATTACTTGTTCATCACAAGTAAAAAAAACTTGAGAACTGAATTCTCTTATTCTTCATTAGAGTCTTCTCTTTTTTCTTCCTCTTCTGAATCTATTATCGGGTTACAAACAAGAGAAATAGGAGGGATGTGGTCCTTCTATGCGATTAAATTGCACCCAATTCTTTTTGGAAACAAGAACCTTTTCTCCATTTTTCTCTCTTCATTTTTTTCAAATTCTCATTTCTTTTCCTCTGTAAACCTTCTCCACAAACACAAAAGGAAAGCGAACGTGTTCCTTATCTGCCTTTTTTCCAAAACTCAAACTCGATTTCCGTTTGCCGGAAATGCAGAAAAAGAAGCTTGCGTGCAATGTGAAAAACGCCTACTTCTTGACATGGATATCATAACTATTCTTGTTCTCGTCCAGCTTTTCACCTAAGCTTCAAGAAATGTTGGAATTTAAATGAGTATAGTTGAAAGGTTTCCTTACGAATTTTTCAAAAGATTGTGCAAATACCAAAAAAGGAAATTGAATTGGAAGAGAGGACCAAATTCATCATCTACTGATGTTTCATCAAGATTTCCATTTTCAGAGAAAAAAAAACGAAAAAGATATGCTCTCATTTGCTCTCATTTGGTAGATATAGTGATTACAGCCTTGTTCCTTTTTGAAGCAAATACTGAAAACATTTCGTGAAACTCTTTTAAAATTGAAGACTCTCGTGAGACTAATTTATCATTTGCGAAAATCCTTTTTCCATCTCGTCCAAAAATTTTTCTGATTGTTTCTTTCTACTCTCTCATTACTGCTCGTGTTTTTAAAAATCATCCGTAACCTTGCGTTTCAAGTGTTTCATATTTTTTGAGGTTTAACCCAACCTATAACTGAAGTGATATTCCGCTTATTTAGATACATGGAGTGCCTTTTAGGTGCTCTTTTATTAGAGACTTTTAATAGATTTATTATAACACACCTCTTGACGTATCCAAACGATCAAACCTGGTTCAATTTCCAGGGCTAATCCTACTTCGAAATTCTAGAAAATGATGATTCAGACCCACCATCGGTTCATTTTCGAAACTAGATAGGATCTATATAAGGGCGCACTCTGAATAATTCATTAAATATATGAGAGGCTCGATTCTCTACCAATTTCTTCCGTAAAAGAAAAGAGAACTTTTTCAGAATACTAGAAGATGTTAATCACTTCTCATCTGTTCTTAACAGAAGATTCTTTGTCTTCTTCAGAATCTTTAGCTCTTCCTTCTTCTCTTCTCTTCACTCTTTCAACCCATTCATCATTAGAGAAGAATGTTTCCTCGGAAAAAGGAATGAGAGAGCGAGGCGCCGTCGCCCCGCAAAATTAATGGACTCTTTTTTTTCTATGTGCTCCCGAGTAGAGTAGTCCCTTTCCCTTCGTTCTGCTTCGTCGATTCCATATGTTTTGTATTCGAGACTACCGAATTGATTGAGCCAATATCTACTTCATTTTGGTATGCAACCTCTTCATTATTTTTCAGCTCGCTTTTACTCCTCTCTTTTTGTTTTCCATCGTTAATCCATTTATACAAATTGAATTCAAAAGATCACATCATCTTTCTATTTTCCTTTTTTTCAGTAAGAATCATCGGCAACGTCTCATGATTGAATGCGTTGCGTGGTCCGTATCATCTTATTGACTTGTTTCATCTTCATTGCTTTCATTTATATTGCTGTTTCACATGCTAATTCCAAGATTGTAGTGGCTTTCGATGCAAATGGTGAGTTTTTGTTTTCCTTTCTAAAATCTGAACTGAAAACTGTGTCAGATGTGTCAATCTGTACGAACATTATCTTTCTTCACAATTATGGGTTACGGTAGTTTTCTAGTAGATCTAATATCTTTCTAGATTCAAGAAATTTCAATTTTTTGATTTTTTCTATTCACCAATTTATCACTGTTTGATTACGGTACTTCTACTAATTCCAAAAAAAGTTTCAGACGAAGAAGCTCGTCGAATTCTGGACAATGCGATTCCATCACCGACGGTTGCGAGCCCTTTCAATAACAATGGACCTCAGTCAATGTCCGTATCGGTAGCATTAGTTCTAATTGTATCCCTTATTAGTGTTGCTCTTTTGATAACAGGTAACCAACATTCCTATAGTCGAATTCATAATTTATCTCCTTTCAGGTATAATCATTATTGCCGTCACGCTAGATCCAACTTCAAATAGTGAAGAAGATGAAGAATCGGATCTTGAAATCGATGATTCATCAAATCAGCTGAAGAAGAACGAGAAACAAATTGCAGATCCGAATAGTTACTATCCACGTTTCGAATATGACTTCAACAATTCTACTACGATTCTCTCTGAACTGTGATTAACACCATTCCATTTGAAATACGGGTTCTATTTCTCATAAAACTCTCTTTTTATAAATGATATAGACAAACAAGAAAAAACATGGCAAATCATTGAACAAGAATAAGAAACCAAGTGATGATGGATGTGGAAAAAGAAGTGAATTCGTCATTGTCTTCTTTCAATTTACTTGAGCTGTGGGAACGACATTTGTGGCTTGAGTTCAGTGAGCGACTCGTTCCAGTATTGAGTGACAGTCTTCCATTGAGTGTAGAATTGGATTCCGGCCTTTCCGTAGAAGTTGAGATCTCCGAGGAATGAACCGCGCGAGCCAGTGAATGAGAACATCGGGAGCGGGACTGGGATTGGGACATTAATTCCGATTTGTCCGACATCGACTTCATTGGTGAACTTTCTGGCGGTGGCTCCGTTACTGGTGAAGATAGCGGTTCCGTTTCCGTATGGGTTGTTGTTGATAATTTCGATCGCTTCGTTGAGGTTTTCTGCTTCCATGACGACAAGAACTGGGCCGAAAATCTCCTCCTGTAACAAATCATATTAAACTATTCAGAACAACAAAAAACTCACTCTGTAGCATGTCATGTTTGGCTTTACTCCGGCAAGAATGGTTGGTCCGACGAAGTTTCCATTTTCAAATCCTGGAACAGTGATGTTGGATCCATCGAGTGGAATTTGGGCTCCTTCCTTTCTGGCACTCTCGATGAGGCGAAGGACACGGGCCTTTGATTGCTTGGAGATCAGTGGTCCAATGTCAGTATCTGGCTTCCATCCAGCATTCACCTTCAAGTTCTTTGCCTTCTCAACAAGCTCTGGGAGCCAGGCACGAGCCTCTCCGACGAGAACAGCGGTGGTGAGAGCCATACAACGTTGTCCAGCAGCTCCAAAAGCAGCGGCTGTGAGCTGGTTAAGGGTTTGTTCCTTGTTGGCATCAGCCATAATGACTCCGTGGTTTTTAGCTCCCATGTTAGATTGAACACGCTTTCCGTTCTTGGATCCACGCTCATAGATGTGCTTACCCTAAAAATAAATATTTTATCTCAGGAAATTTGTTTTAGAAACTTACAGCAGCATCTCCTCCAACGAACGAAATAGCCTTGATATCTGGATTATCACAAATGAAGTTTACAGCGGAGTGTTGTCCATGAATGATGTTGACACATCCGTCTGGAACTCCAGCTTCCTTAGCGAGCTCTACGAGAAGTTGAGCTGCTCCTGGATCTTGCTCTGATGGCTTGATAACCATGGTATTTCCAGTAGCCAAAGCAATTGGGAACATCCAGAGTGGGATCATAGCTGGGAAGTTGAATGGACAGATTCCAGCGGTAACTCCAAGTGGAATTCTGTAGGAGTGGGTATCCATATCACGAGAGACATTTGGAAGAGTTTCTCCCATCATGAGAGATGGAACTGAACAGGCGTGTTCAACGACCTGAAGTCCTCTGCTGACGTCTCCCTCGGCATCTGGAAGGGTCTTTCCTTGCTCAATTGTGATGCTTTCAGCAAGCTTCTTCATGTCTCTCTTGATAAGAGCTTGAAGTTTGAACATGCATTGCTGGCGGGTCAGTGGAGATCTGAACAACTATAATGTTGTCTCATTTGAAACAAATTCAATAAAACGTACGTGTTCTTCCATGTGCTGAAGGCGTTCTTAGCCGAATCGACAGCGGCTTGCATTTCAGCTTGCGTGGCATTTGGAACGAGTCCGATCACCTCGTTGGTGGCTGGGTTGGTAAGCTCGACGAAATCAGTGGACTTGGAATCAACAGCTTGACCATCGATCCACAGCTTGACAGTCTGAAGTAAAGCAATTCAAAATGCACCAAAAAACTCTCAAACTAACCGGAGCAGCAGCTGCAGACTTCGAAGTGCTGAAGTTGGCGATCTGATTGCATTTTGGCTGAAAGAAGAAAGGTTAGATAAATCGAAATGTAGTTATATTGCAATGATTCTTTGATTTCTTTCTCTTACTTTTTTGTTGCTTTTTTCATTTCAACGAAAAACGCCAACTGTCAAACAGACAGCAGCAGACACACGTGTCGCCTGTTTCTGTGATGTATGAAGTTTTCTCGAAAAGTCTTACCTGGACACGAGCGAGACGGGACAACATTCTGGATACTGGGACCGCAAGTTTTAGAGCTGAAATTTCAGAAATGAAACTTTAAATAGAACTGAAAACAGAAAACAGGAGATGGGCGGTGAAAAGAGAAATCAAAATTGAGAAAAACCGCGTGTGAATGACGAGTTGGATATTTAAGATAATGAACCGTATCAACTAAAGATTACTGATCACTTTCCGCTTTTAGAATTCTATGAGAAAACACAAAATACACGAGTTCTGGAAAATGAAAGGTACGGCTGAGCCAATGATTGTTTCAATTTCTTGTGAGTTTGAAGCAGATAGGAGAAAGAGGAGTGGCAAATAGGCCAACCAAGAACAGTTGCTTCCAAGAGACAGCAAAAAAAAGAAGAAAAGAGTGAGAGTGCGAATGGGATAGTGCAAGATACGAAGAGACGGCGGCACGTGGTGAAAAAACCTGCAACTGCCCACCATTTGACCCGTGTGCACTTCGAAACGTGATCGATCGTCTCAAAAACTTGAATACACAGAAATAGTGAATGAACAAGAATCACTGATAAGTGATAAACACAGTTATCAGCAATTAACAAATAATGATAATTGTTTATTTTTAAAAAGTGATTACTAATTTAAAAAAAGCGCAATACGTGCATAATCCTATGAACAATAAAAACGGAATTAACAGAAACAAATTGAACATATAAGTTGCAGAACAGTACGGTAAAAATGATTTCAAAATTGAGATCTCAATATTCAGTTCCATCGATCTACAGAAATATCAAGCAGGGCTGGATCCTGATAACTGGTTGGGAAACTCCGTTGTTTGGCGATAAACACCGATGCTTCGGTTTCCTGCTGAAACATAACATTCACTTTTAAAAGACCGCTTCTAAACTACTAACCTCGTTAGGAACATCCCGCTCTTCTGTCGTAACAAAAGAAGTCCGAAGCCAATAAACGTAGATGCACAAGAGAATGACAGTAGCTAGCAAAACGACACAAAATACTGTGAGCCACAATGTAACGTTAAATTCCGGCTCTGACTGGAATAAAATCGGTGAAAAACTGATAAACTGAAAAGGTTATTACGGACTCGGTTTTCGAAATAATGATTTTGCTCCTCATAACATTTTTGTTTGTTGTAGTTGGTACCATTACGCAGTATACAGTAATCGTATCCCCTAAAACAAAGAAATATACGCAGAGAAGATTAAAAAGTATATACCGAATAATTATGAGTTTGTTCGTTTGTGGAAAATCATCTCGTTTCGTTTCAATTTTACACGTTATTATTGATTCAGTTTTATTCAAGTTGAAAAGTGTGAACTCTTGATTTATTCCCTCTGTGCCTGCCACTCTTGTTCCGTAGAAGGTTCCATTGGAAACACTGAAATAAAGTTTGATGAATACGGCCCGTTAAGTTTCACATACCCTAAAAGACTGTCGAGGACGATAGGGAGTGCCACTTGATTCCCTGTTATCGTACCGGATAATATTTGAACTGCGTCGTTTAAGTTTGCTTTGAAGTACTGAGTCTGATTGTCGATATTTTCTTTGTAATATAATTTTTTCGAATAGGGGTCTTCAACAAAATCATATCGCCGTTTCAGGGATCGCCCAGTATATCTTTTGATAAATGTCATGTCGGGTTTTTCTGCAAATCATATTTAAAAAAAAAACCAATTACAACATGTCAGTAGAATTACCATTGAAAATATCGTTAACGAAATATTGTTCAACATTGTAATTTGAAGTCGTCGAATAATCCAAATAGAGCATATAAGTAGAAGTGTCGAACACAGAGTTGACCTATATAAAAGCACGTAGAAGCGTTCAGTCGTTACAGGATCTCACCAAGTTTCCTTGATTTCTACCTCTCACACCGAATGGTCCCAAATAGTATAAATCACTTCTTTCGCTAAAGTAATCGGGGCTTTTTGAATTCTTAGCTTCGAATGCTCTTGAAGCCTGAAATGTGGATAAAAACGTTGCGTTAACTTTTCTGAAACGTACGTTCAAAGGCATGAACTGATAACGGTAAAACTTCTGGTTTTCAGCAATAGATAATATTTTCGGTGGAAACTTTTCTTTGACGTCTCTGACCAGATGAAATCCAACATAACGATAGTTAATACTCTTCTCTCTAGAAAAGATAAATACATTTTCATATCATTCTGGTTGATATCTACCTTTCCAGGTTTGTCACAGTTTTCGGACATTTTCCAAGAGCAATATTAGTTTCAAAAAGTCGGTGGTTATCTTGTTGAGCAACCAGCATATAACGATCAGTTTGAAGAATATCATTGATAGAAGTTGTCGAGTCGGAGGCGTCGCATGTTTGCGTGAGTATTAGAATCCATGATATTAATGAGATCGCCACAAAATTCCGCATTTTCTGAATCACTCTTCGTATATACGCGAAATTATTAATCGTAAACTGAATGAAATTTCCATAAGAAAAAAAAATAATGAATTAGGTTTCAAAGGCGCATGCTGCATACTACAGGCGATATCTCTACTCGCTTACCGTAACCACTGCGGGAATTAGAAAAAAAAAGACGACTATTTATTAAATGAGATTCTGTGACAAGGATGAGTATGCTATTTGTATAATATTCAACAGAAGAAGATATTTATGAATTACATGACGATTCCATTTTGAACTTCGAGAAGCGCTTTGGCGGAGTTGTGCAACTTCTCGACCTCAACTTCAGTGAGGTGTTGCTTGACGACATGAGTGAGTCCAGCGGATCCAAGAACGACAGGAAGCGACAGATAAACATCGTCGTTGATTCCATGGAATCCCTGAAATTCTTTTGATTAGGTTTTTTCTTTCAAACTGTAATATCCTTGCCTTGACATTTGTCGAAAGAGCAAACACATTGCGCGAGTTGCTGAAGATTCCTTGGGCAATTTTTGCAACTGAAAGCCCGATTGCCCAGGAAGTATATCCCTTCAGTTTGATGATTTCGTAGGCGCTGTCAACGACCTTCTTGTGGATTTCAGCCTCCCAGTGCTCGTTATCAGTCTTCTCTCCAATATCCGGTTTGACATCATGAAGAGTTACTCCAGCCACATTGACTCCTGACCAGACAGCGACACTAGAGTCTCCGTGCTCTCCGATAATCCATCCGTGGCAAGAAGATGGAGCGATGTTCAACTTCTCCGAGAGCAAAAAGCGGAAGCGCGCCGAATCGAGATTTGTTCCGGATCCAAATACACGTTCGCGTGGAAGACCAGACAACTTCCAGGTTACATAGGTGAGGACGTCCACCGGATTCGAGACAACCAAGATGCACGTGTCTGGAGAGTACTTGACAAGTTGCGGGATTATTCCCTTGAAAATCTCAACATTTCTTTGCACCAACGAGAGACGAGTTTCTCCCTCGCGTTGACGAGCACCTGCTGTCACGACACACAATTTCGATCCGGCTGTGATAGAATAGTCTGCAAATTTAAGAGTCATAATCATAATTACTTCAATAGAATGCAAATAAAACGAAACAAGTATTTTAGAACTAACTAACCAGTGTCAGCTTTGACGGTACAATGACGAGTGAAGGCAAGACCATGTTGAAGGTCCATCATCTCTCCTTTCAGCTTATCAGCGACGACATCAACGAGGCACAACTCGTTGGCGATGTTTTGCTGGAGAATTGAATAGGCACAGGCCATTCCGACCTGTCCGACTCCAACGACGGTCACTTTTCCGTGACTATTCTCAACAGCCGGTGCGATTTCAGCAAAGACTTCCTTGATAGTGCTGGCCATGCTGAAATTATTGTTTTAATTGAAACCGAATAGAAAATCTAGTTGATAATGTCCTACGTGTAACCTTAAAGAAGAAATCTAGAGAAAACTGAGTCTTGTACCAAGTCTTTAAAAAATCGAATGGCCCTTGTGGCCCGTGGGGGCAGCAGGCGCGCAAAGTACGTGCAAAACGCGAGAATAGAAAAAGAGCCTGCAAGAGCGAGAGAAGTAGATAAGCAGAGGACAAGATTCAATTCGACAGAAAAAAAGAAGAGCGGCAATTCTGATAGACGTCGCAGAAAAAAGAAGAAACGAAAGAGGGCATCGTGTTATTTCGGTATCAATAAATCGGAAGATCATAGTTTGATCTTTAGACTACACACTTTGAAAAATCAAAGGGTATCTATTCAAATAATGTAGGTCTAATTCAAACTAGAAAATCAAAGCCTAATCGACCTATAGCAACACTGCGACTGAGAAAATGAACTGAATTACACCTACTTCACAAAGTAGTCCAATACTGATTGGTTGATGGAAATAGATGAATAACAAGAAAGTTTATGTCATCAAACCCCGATGTTTGGTCGTTCTACATGGTCATTCGAAAAGTAAACAACAACATGTATTCTACTTTTTGCAGAATAAAAAAAAGCATCGACTCACCTCTCCATGTTTGATAGAATTCAGAAGACGTTTGGTGTATATCTGAAATGAAATAGGATTAATGAAGGACATTAGTATTTTCTGGTGAAAGCACGGATTATGATAGATTTGAGGATATGAGGAGAGAGAAATATATTTAGAAATACATATGCTACTGCTGAAGAACATCTGGGACTGAAAGTGAATAAAACGGAGAGCAAAGAGAGAAAGAAGAGAAGAAACACCCTTTTCTAGATGATGCAAAAGAGATGACGGCTTGTGAGCTTTCGAAATACACCATGATGCAATAGAGACTCTATATACGGATATAGAACACCCCTGCTTGAACTTTTATATTTAGATGAATAGTTGGCTAACAATCGAGAATAATTATAGATCCTAATTCATCTCATGTGGAATCAATTTGAAAAGAAAGGATTACCTCTAATAGAAGGGCTTTTTGAGATGATTCTGTGGAAAACCAATGATATTTCTAACATGTTAAGCCCACAATTTCTGATAAACTTATAAAAGAAAATCAGAAATAGATGAATATACATTTTGAAAATTACAATCAGGAGGACTATCGATTAACATTTTCAGAGCCGTTAGAAGGTAGACTATCAGCTTAGTTTTGAGAAACACTTGTTCGATAGGAACAATGCCGAATGGGTGCTTGTAAAAACTTTTCAAACTCAATTTTTATATTACTCTTTTAACGAGTGAGGAAAGCCGAAGATTAGGATTCTTGAGATCAAAGGTAACTTACGTTTGAATATTCAAGAAAATGAAAACTTGAAAACTTTCTTCCTAGACGCGTTCTAAACACGTACATTCATCGAACTTTTAGAACAAGTACACATTGTTTTTCATATAAATAATTTATCGAGACATTTCCTTTTTCCCTCAGGACATCCAGAAAATGGAAAAAGGGACTTGTGATTTGAAGAAGAAGCAAGTGCACTGCTCACTGAGCAAGTTTCTTTTTGCGGAAAAACGAGCTCTTTTTCTTCTCTTTTTCTAGGATTATACGACGACCGCGCAAAGAGAGCTAATTGAAAAGGAAGCAAAGGGAAAAATTGAGAAATATGATGAGAAAAATTCTCACTTGATTTTCAGATGTTAGTATATATGAACGAGCAAAAGAGTGAGAATGAAATCAAACCTAAAAGAATGAAAAAAAGCAAAAAGATTAAGAGATTGTTCCACTAATCTGACTATAGAAGGCTTCATGTTTTTTTCAGTTTGCACGTTTCCATCGACTTCTCTCGTCGTTTCCATAGCAACCTATTTGGTTTTTTGGTTGTTTTTTTTTGATTCATGACTCAAATGAATTTTATTCCAAGAATAGAACAGAGAGATGTTGTTTTGAACAAGAAATCGAAACAGAGATAACCGTAAAAGTATACTTGAGTGTACAGAAATTGAGATGGATATAGTATTTAAACTGGAGGCATTGGAATATCTGGAACAGCAGCCTGGGGAGGAAGAGATCCTGCTTCAACCACTGAATCCACGTTTATTCCTGGTGGACCTCCACGAGCTTTTCGAACCTAGAATGAGTTAAAGCATTATTTACAATATATAAATTGCTAGAATACGTTCTCAAAAAATATAACTCACTTCATTCTCCTTTTCAGCAGCATCAACTCTTGTCATTTCTTCATCAGTTGGTGGAAGTGGAGGAACGCCCCCTGGAGTGAGTGCACCGGCTCCTGGTTCAACACCTCCAAACAATGGACCAGAAGGTGTTGGGGCGACTGGTCCTGGGGCAGGATCAGGAAGTGAAGGTTCTGGTGCTGGAGCAGGAACTGGAGCCGGTAGTGGAGCAGGAACTTCAGGTTGTGGTGGTGGAATAATTGGTTGTGTCACAACAGGAGGAACTACAGGAGATGGTTGTTGTGGATAGAATTGTGGAGGTCTTCCATATGAAGATGTTGGTCGAGAATAAGGAGAATAAGAAGGTTCTGGACGACCATACGAAGATTTAGGAGCTCCATAACTAGATTGAGGAGGGCTATAACTTGAAGGTCTGCCATAACTGCTTCCATATTGACCTCCTCTATTTTCATATTGATTCTGGTTCCAATTATTTTGATTTTGATTCCAGTTTTGGTATGGGTTGTAGTTGTTTTGATTCCATTGGTCTCCTCCGTAACTGGGTCGAGAATAAGAGCTTGACATGTAAGCTCCTCGTCGTGATCTAAAAGTTCAGATAGTGAAGGATGATTTCGAGATTTAAACTTTTTCGTGGCTACAATTTTCTTATATCAGAAAGTTTACTCAAAATACAGTAAAGTTATTACAGGTTGATATAGTGGAAGTATCAAGGCGAATAAAGAACTGTCATTTTTCAAACAGGATCAAAAAGAGTTTCATAGAAAAGCTTCAGTAATTTCATTGATAATCAAAAGGAGCTCACCTCAATAAAGAAGAATTTGATGTGGTAATAGAAAGAATAAGAATTAGAAGAGGAAGTGAAAACATCTTGAACGTGATCTAAATCAATACGGAAAGAAAACGAAAGAAAAACGAATTGATACGGAGGGAACGACTGGTCAGGTAACCTGTCTTCTTCCAATTTATCTCCTCCTTATACTCATTCGGCAAGAAGTGGGCGGGCAAAAAACGGAATTCAAAAATGAGTCAAAATTTGACGAACTTTGGAAAAAGTTTTTAGGTTTGGAAAACTGTAGACAAAAGCATGCTGACCTATACTGGTTGGAAGAAATGACCCTGACAAATGGACGATGGGTTCGTCATCTTTTTAATTGAAAAAAGAGAAGGTGTAAAGATAGTTTCATCAGTTAGCAAAACTGTTCCGATGAACAGCAAATCAAAAAATGAATTTGCTTCAGAATTACGAATTTGAAGGTGTTTTTGTATGAATGACTAATGCAAAATGAATTTCAGTCAAACATTCTGAATCGAAGTTAAAAGTTTTTGTCCTGTCTTCATTCTGTTATTCTTACATGAACTTCTTCAATTGCTGGGTACTTTCTTCTAGTTCACCAGTTCTCAATAGAAACCAATAGTTCATTTTTTCGTTAATCAGGTTATCAGTACAAGAAAAGAAACAGGTACAAATGATTGATGTAATTCAACCCATCGACTTGTTTTTACTTATTTTCACATCTCAAATAACTTCATCATATTTTCTTTTTCTCTCTAGGAGGCATCATTTCCGTTGACTTTTCTTTATTCGCAGAATGACACAGAAATAAACATACGAAATCGAAATAATCAGAATTGATCGTTGACCATTTGTTCATCAGGACTATTCCTTTTTCCTTTTCTAATGTGTTTTAGTGTTAACCATACCGAAACCGAAACCAGATAGACAATTTTTATAGATACCCGATCGGAAAATGTTAAAAGATGATATCAAATGACGTGGAAAATTGATGAAATTGATTCAGACATAACTCGGTTTCAGTACTGAATCTTTTCTTTGGACAGCTTCTGTTATTCTGTAGCGAGCCATATTCTGATTTCGAACACTGACGAATCCTTGATAGAGAATATGTGAAAGTTTCATTGTAACGAAGAGGACGATTGTAAGAATCACTCCAGTCAAAACAAAGAATTCGGCGTTCGTTAGACCTTCTGAAATTGTTTTTATTTTAGGGCTATAGAAGAAAATATAATTTTGTTTTGGTAATTCAAACGCACTGTCACTTGTAGTATGGTAATATTGGACCAAATTGAATATAGATAACAATGTTGCAATCCACCAAACAATCACGAAAAGGGAGAATGTTGTCAAGAAGATCAGCTGAAATCATCGGATAAAATGAACAAAAAAAAACTGAACATACCTGCAATGTAAGCCACGGAACCATGAAACATTCTACAAGACGAAATGCTCCGATAATATAGAATGTAGTAAAGATAGAGTGAACTGTGAATATTCCAGCAAAGACAGCAGAGAGTGGATTTCCATCTAAACGGCAATGAATGTATTCGAAAACAGCAAGAGATACTTCACAGATTAGAATGATTGTAGCAACCACAATGGAAGCAAACTGAAATAATCAAAATTCGAGACAGTCATAAAACATGAATTACAATTCATGAGCTTTGTACTCTTACGTAAAGTTCATCAGTCATTCATAAGGCATAGTTCTTCTTTGTGAACTATGACGATGATCTATGGTAGACCATAAATGTGAAAAAGTGAAAGATTTCAAATGTGTTTGTTGGAAATTGAAACAGATATGCTAGTTCTCATTCGAAGTGTTTCATGTGCTCTTATATTGGATATCATTTGCTACCATTTTCAAAACTTCGATGTGTCATGTTGCTCTTTTATTACAACGGTGAATGACGCATATCTCTCATTGATTTCAAAACATTATCACAAGATTAGTAGAACTCTTTTTATCCACCAGAGTCCATTGAACATTTTCTTGACAATTGACAAGTTTTTACGTTCTTTTCCCTTGGGTAAACTAGAACTAAACTATCTTGTTGAGTTATGACTTCATATTGGTTTTTCTAGTTTTTAGCACTAGGGTAGCTTCAAAAACAATAATTTGTATTCTCATAAAGCAATAGAACTCTAAGTCGAGAATCTTTATTCCCACAAAAGCTCACCATTTCAGAATACATTCAGAGTGTACAGAATGCCATTAAAAGAAGAATAAATGAAAGGGTCTGCTAAAGTTTCCAGATCTCCAATTCACCGGAAACGTGACGAGATTGGAGTGGTTGTAGATACTAATTAGAGAAGGGAGGGAAATACACTCACCCTCATTGTCGGTTTATATTTTGTGCATCTTCCTTCTTCAGCTTCATCTTCTGGTCGAAACATTCTCCTTCTCCGGAAAGAATGTTTATATAATGCAGGCGTCACAGTTATCTACGAATAAACACACAAAAAAGGGAAGAAAAGTGTCTCGGAAATGTGGTGTGACCAACGGAATCTACTATTCTGCAGAAGACGTACTGGTGACGAACAGAGAGAATAAGAAGAAGCGGCGACAGGCGCCCGCACCGGAGGCTCTGACAGCTGTTTTTGTGCACTACATGCATCTTAGAGACGCAGTTGAGACGACCATTTATCACAGGATTCTTCGTTTGTCAGCTGGGGAAGACTCATGCAATGAGTGGAAACGAGAAGAAAAAAAAATAGAGGAATGCTATGAAAAAGTGTTTTGAAAAGAGATGATTGAGTGAGTTGTCAGGATGGTTATGAAATGGACTTTATTTTTGAAAAAAGAAGAAAGAAAATACATTCTGAACTAGAGTAAGATTCTAAACCAATGTAACATTACAAGTAAAAATACAACTCTAACTAATAAAGAGTATATCATCATTGAATCAAGTCTACAGGTTTCACACCGAGTTTGCTGGCTAGTTCATTCTGAAAATAGACTTTTCATTAACGTTCTGAAATTACAGTACTCACAATGAAAGTGATCTGATTTTTATGGTATGGGATTCCTCCCAATTCTTCCACAAGTGCTTCGTGCCGTTTTTCCATATCCCCAGCAACTTCCACTTTGAATGAGGGTGACGACTGAAAATGTGTTGAAGCGAGAAGAAAAAACAATTGAACTTCACGCTAGAATGACCAATTTGAACGATAGACAGATTGTCCTAATCATAAGGAAAGAGGAATGGTATTGTGACTTATGGTCTTTTTCTTTCTGACAAGTCTCAAGTAGTTACCGTTGGCAATGCTCTCATTGTTTGCATGAAATCTTGTAGACGTTCGGTGAATCCAGGAGCAAATGCTTCTGGATCAATTGCAACAAAACATTGACCCTGAAATTAAGAAAGTAATGACTGAAACTAATCTTGTTCCTACAGTAACTTGAAGCGGTCAATAGAATATTTAAAACGTACCAAATCAGCTTCAGCGTTGGTGCTCATCCATTTTCTAACATGTGGTCCCCAATGAGCTCCAGCCAGAATTCCACAGAAGATTTCAATCATGGAACTCAATCCGTATCCTTTGTAGCCTCCTACAAATCAGATGCCTTATATCCAGTTTCGCGCGTCTTCTAATCATACCACTGACTTCCACTCCACCTAATGGAAGGAGTCCTCCTCCATGAAGAACTTTCGTTGGATCTGTTGTTTCTTTGCCTCCAGCTCCAACACCCCATGACAATGGCACTGGATTCTCTTTTCTTGCAGCCAATTCGACCTGAATAAAGTTTTTATTGGGGATGAATGCAACAGAAACACCTAGATATTTTCAATTGAGAGATCACAAAGCCTTTCCATCACCAATTCTCTATTGGATGCAAAGTACGGATCGGCCGATTTGGGTCATTCTGTTTCCCCCTTCTCTTGTTCACTTTCCAAATCGCGCATCTCCCCCGTCACTTTCTCTTTATCATCGATTCATTTCGAGCTTTCATCTCTAGATTCTGGCTTCATTCTATCCATCTCTTTCCTCTTCTCAATTATCCTTTGTAGCCTATATCTCTTCGTCTTTTTATGAATACAGTTTCGACTGTAACTGATTTCTTTTTCATTCTCTAATGGAATCATCAAACGACACCTCAAAACAAACAAAACTAGATCCCAATCACTTTCTCTTCGACTATCAGACATTTCACGTAACTAGTGAGAACAACAGAAAACTATTAGTTTCATTTTCTAAGTGACCTCCCAGTGACCTTGCTCTATTTCCAATCTCCTTTGTTATCCACGTGCTCTTCTCACTCTCTGTACACGTCATTCCAGCGATTACCAAGTGATCCAAACAAAAAAGGTAAGCACTAAATAGAACATGTCTGAAGGACACCAATTTGTTCTCTTTTCTTTTTCTAATCAAAGAAAAACAAACTTTTTCTGTGTCTTCTTCTTCCGATCTTTACCATTGTACTTCATCACAACACTAATCGAATTCATTTGACTCATTTAGTGGATTTCACCTTTAGTTCATATAATGGAACTAGTTAAAACCGAAACTTTTTTGCCCGCCTCTTATGTAGCCTCTGAAACAAAGATCCTTCCATTTAATCTATTCTTTTTTTCAGTGATGACTTCTGAAGTCAGTTCACGCAGCATGAAGACGGCAAGATCGTCGTCGATACCCCCAGCACAGACAGGAAACTTCCTGTATAACTTCATCGTCACTAATTTATGCATTCCATCTATTCGCAGGTAAACTATTTACATTCAGGGGTATCGAACTATACTGAAAAATTCAGATTCTTTGCTACATTTCTGGCAAAATCAAGTGAAAGATTGATTCTGCAAATCCCATGTGTCAATTTTGATTCTGAATTTGGAAATGTTGCTGAAACAAACAATAATGCACCATCCAAACCCGTCCTTTTCACAATCCATAACCCAATTCACTTCTGTTGGCTGATGCTTCTTGATCCGAAAATGGGGCTCGGCGAGACTTATATGGCTGATGACTGGTCTTGTTCTCCAAACCCAACAGAGCTTCTTCGTCTTCTGATTCGCAGTAAGAAGCAGACACAAGCTGCATACAAATCTCAACATGGTAACAAGCCACGTACCAAATCATTCGGATCTCAAGTTTCCCAACTGGCTATTGACATCGTTCGAAAGATTGCCAAAGTAGTAAACTATATTCAGCATTGGCTCCAAGAGAATACAATCACACAGAGCACCAAGAACATTCAGGCTCACTACGACCTTGGAAATGATATGTTTAAGTTGTTTTTGGATAAGTCTATGACATATTCATGCGCTCTTTTCGATGGTAATTTCATGAATCCAGACTTCATATTATTTTTCCAACTTTTATTTTAGCCGAAAAACCAGTTACCGATGTGGATTTTGTTGAGCTTGAGAAAGCTCAGTACAAAAAGATTGATCGTCTGATTGATCAACTTGAACTGAAGTCTGATGATCATGTTCTGGAAATTGGATGTGGATGGGGAGCAGCTGCAATTCGAGCCGTTCAGAGAACTGGATGCAAGTGGACTGGAATTACAATCTCAAAGGAACAACTTGAATGGGGACAGAAGAAGGTGGTCGAAGCTGGTTTGGAAGGAAGAATCGATCTCAAATTCCAGGACTATCGGTGAGCTATTCATACTACACATCTATATATTATGAATGTCGATTTCAGTTTGGTAAAAGAGAAGTATACACGTGTAGTGTCAATCGAAATGATTGAAGCTGTCGGAGAGAAGTATCTTCCACAATATTTCCAAATCATCAACGATGTGCTCACCGATGGAGGAATCGCCGCTTTACAGGTTTGTATTCACATTAATGATTACTCAAAGGCCAAAAAAACAAATTACAAATTAAATTCGATTAATTCGAATTTTCCAGGCCATCACCTGCCCCGACGCCTACTACGATCAGTACCGTTCGTCCTCTGATTTCATTAAAAAGTATATCTTCCCTGGAGGTCACTTGCCATCTCTTGGTGCCATTTCCCAATCACTTCCAAAGACCTTGAAACAGACTGATCTATTCAGTATGGGCCATCACTACTCGATGACATTGGAACATTGGTTCTTGTAAGTACCGTAACCCGACTGTTTGTAGACTTCGACAGTATATTTTCAGTGCTTGGATGAAAGCAAAGGATGAAATTGAAACGAAATTTCAACTTCCAAGTGACTTCCATCGTCGGTGGCAATTCTATTTCTGCCTTTGCGCAGCTCTTTTCTCTTATGATCACATTGATGTAGTTCAACTGACATTCAAGAAAGATAAGAGCACCTAACTTATAATTCTTCTCTCTGTATTTGGCCCGATCTCTAGTCGTTCTAGGCTTTTACTACCGTTGTTTCCACGATGTTCGCATCGATCAACTCGTATATGACATTTTCTTCCGTTTTTTCCCCATATAAAATACCTTTCCAATAGCCACTGTTGTTGATGCCATATCAAGTACAAACGCATCATCGCCTGTTCCAGGAGCTGCCAAACTGATTGGATTCGTTCCTAATGCTGGAACTGCACTTCTTGTAGGATATGATATTGGTGACGTATTTGTCATTGACATTCCCTGAAAGATAACAGATTATAGATCAGTTTGAAACAAAACAAAACTAACAAGCATTCCCTGTTTCATTGCTCTCAGAGCATACCATCCTGCTATTCCGTAGTGGTTCGATCCCTTAGCAACAACCCATCCAATTCCAGCATCTTTCGCCTTTTTTATAGCCAAATCCATACAGAAGTTTCCAACAACTGGTCCAAGAAGATTGTTTCCATCAACCCAAGCGGTTCCAGCTTTCTCTTTCAATACAATAGGCTCTCCATCTCCTTTACAAACTTTCTGTTGAACATCACGAACGTACATATCTGAAGTATGAAATTTTCAGATAAAGAAAGGAGTGATTGGGAAGTTACCTAAACGATTCAGTCCATGAGAATAATGCCCACGAATGTCTCCTTCGAGCAGAACCAGAGCTAACTGAGTTGCATGTGATTCTGATGCTCCTGCAGTTGTCATACAATCAACCATAAATCTCCGCATCTAGAGAAAAACTTCTGAGCAACGAACGATCATGAATTCCTCACCTCATCTTTAGAAACAACACTTTCATCAGGAGCAGCCATATTTGTAGAGTGTTGCCGAGAACTGACTATTTTCTTGTCGACTGATTTGATCGCTATCACTGATTGATATCGACTGATATGTCCGCCGGTAAACAACGAGAATCGTTGTAATAGATTCATTTTTCCTGCCTGCCAAAGAGAGAATTGATCTGATGGTCAAAAAGAAGAGATAGTCGAGAAGCATGGTATCTAAATGTATGACACTTGAGGTTTTCTATCGACAATCACGTTCAACTAAAAAGTTATTCGTAGTGAGTTATCATTGGAATCAACCGTATCATTGAACAATTACTCTCCACGGGTTCAAACGTTATCTTTCTATTCTTTCCGTAAGTAAGTGCAGACTCAGTATAAACAAATGAGTGTAATTGGAGAACTATAATAAACGAAATTCAGGAAGATAGATTTGATTATGAAATAGAAATAAAATAAACTGTGTGACATAAACCACGACTCAAGGGTACCAAGGGAAAGAAATTCAAAACTCAAAGTATGGGATTGGACGTGTCTTCCATTCCTAAAAGTCAATAATTGTTAGAAACAGTTGAAAAGTTTCAGTTTATTTTTTATAAAACAGAATGCAATACGAGTATCGGATAAGTAAATGTGATATGTAATTGTTTTTGTAGTAGAACCGGTTATTTTCTGCCAAAGTTGAATGTTGACACTTCTTTAATGAAATCAGCGGAGGTGGTGGGAATGTATTCGGATAGAAGAGATGCTGTGACTCCAGGAGAAAAGAGATCGGCAAGAGTTGTGATCTGAAAGCAAACCTAACATAATAGATATCAGACTATTCGGTGGGAGCTTCATATTAGAGCTCCTATCTACTTCAGATGCTCTTCTAATAGAGTATTTTACGGTATATGATAACAACAAATTACCGGTGAATTTGCTAGAAGTTTATGTGCATCTTGTGTCTTCATCCCAAAATTTTGAGTCAAAGTTCGAACAACTGTTGGATTTGGCTTCCACTTTTTCCCTTTCTTTGTTTTTGTAGAAGTAGATGCTTCAGTGTCATCCGTTTCTTGGCTCGACATTTCCAATTGATCAGCTTTCAGCGAAATAGCACGATCAACGTCAGGTTCGGGAGCACTCAACTGGAAATCATCACATTGAATGGAGTCAAGTGCTATGAAAAAACCTTGAGTTCAGAGAAAAACTCTGCCGAATTGGTGGGCGATATGGTCCAAACGCATCTCATTTTGGGATTTGTACGAATCAATGAACAAAATAAGGAACGAATCTCTCGACAATGACGACTAAGTTCTCCTTGGAAAGGTCCTCCATTTACAATTTTCGTTTCAAATTTCCTGTTAGATTCAATTAATAACACTGTACAGTCATAGTGTTCCAACATCTAAAATTAACAATTGAATTCTTCAACTTTTGTCATTTTTACCTGTTCAATTTGTTTGAACACCCTTCCAGACTGCAATGATTGAGTCAGGTCGTCCAATGCCTTCCTTTCAATAGCAATATTAGGAGAAAGAATGTAATCGCCAATCTGAAATATTTAATTAAACTTTCCCATCCATTGCATCTTATGCGTGCTTGGAAGTTGTTTTTGTCTAGAACTGACCTCAATAGTTGTTGCCACAACATCGTAGCCTTTTGTGTATAAAACAGTGGGAAGTTCACTGTTGAATTCTCGCATATCGACAACAATCTAAAATATTATTTTTGAATATGAAGTGCTCCCGAAGGCTAACCTTTGGCCTGTCCTCATCGGAATCTTGATCGATCTGATCCCTAGGATCGATATCACGACGAACGATGCCTCCACCATCTCTTGTGGACGTTTTCAAGCGTGGAGGCTCTTCCCTATCAACATTGAATTCTCGTGAGATCATCAGAGTCTACAAGAGCACGATATTATCTTTTTCATAAACTTAGAGTTATTTTATTACTCCTTGTTCTCTAATCAACATTTCGAAAGACAATGTTTCACGATTGATGGATTCCAAGTATCTACTTTCTTCTGTGGATTCAGTGTATTGCAGCCAGTATACGTGGAGTTGCTTGTTTGGATTTGTAGAACGATATATCTGAAGAATTCACAGTTATGAAATGTACATAAGTATCATCATACCTCTATCTGTCTCAATGTTTGCAAGGACATTGTGTATAGCACAATTGCACTAGGCTTCTTTCGTTCTAGAAGTTTAAGTAGAGTATATCGTTCTCTTTCCTGGGCTGTGCATACTACCAACTCTGCCTGAATGAATAATATCAAACTGTTCCCATTTCAGACCCACAAACTTTCAATTCTCCAATATTTTTTGGATATTCTTCCACTTCCTCAACCTCATCTTTGACCTCCCATTCACCCGCTGATGCAAAAGTTTCTGACGTGGTTGCCACCTGAAATTTTTGTTTATACTGTATCATCTTTGACCTCTCTCATTTTCCAATGCTGTCCTGATTCTCATGGGCGGAGATACTGGGCCGGAAAGGCGGAGCTTTTTCTCTGCTCTATATCATCAGGCGATGTGGCATTAGTGCATTCATTGCTCACGAGAGAAGGACACAGCGCCTTGCCCTTTTTCTCTTTCACTCTTCGTGCCCATAATTCTATTGATTCCCTCGTTTCTTTCCTACTTCGCTTTTTTCTTCTTCTTTTTCTCATTTGCACATCGAAGGCTTTCAGGTAATAAAAAGGACTGCTTTACGCGTGACTGCATCGGAATGAGCTCGGCCCAAGTGAATGGAATCTCAAAGAGAGTAAGTTCAAAAGTTATTTTCAGGCAAATGACGCGACTGAATCTTAATTTCAGCTCATCGTCGAGTCTCCAAACGTGAAGCTAGTGGACGGAGTACTCGAATCTCGATTTAATTATCGTAAGAACCACTTCGAATATCGAGCTGATGGGCTCCATGTGACACCGAAAGAGCACGAGTACACCTTCAAAACGGTGCTGAAGCCACGTAAAACTGGTCTCTTACTTGTTGGACTTGGTGGAAACAATGGATCAACCGCAGTCGGATCCATTTATGCCAACCAATATGGAATGACTTGGAGAACTAAGGAAGGGCATAATCAAGCCAACTACTTTGGGTAAGAATTTTCAAAAAGTAGATAACTTTTATATTTTCTTAGATCTGTAACCCAAACCGCAACTGTCCATCTTGGATATGATTCTACTACCCAGAATCAGATCTTCGTACCATTCAAGGATATAGTACCAATTCTCTCCCCAAATGATTTGGTTATTAGTGGATGGGACATCAGCAACTCAAACTTGTACGAAGCTATGGCTCGCGCTAAAGTATTCGAGCCAGAGCTTCAGGAAAAGCTTCGTCCATTTATGGAGCCAATCGTTCCACTTCCATCTGTCTACTACCCAGATTTCATTGCTTCGAATCAAGGAGATAGAGCTAACAATGTCATCGCTGGAAGCAACAAATTGGCTCATTTAGAGCATATCCGTGAAGATATCCGCAAGTTTAAGAAGGATCATGAGCTTGGTATTATTACTGAGAGAGCTTTGGAGTTGTATTATTTTTTTGCAGAATGTGTCATCGTGCTTTGGACAGCAAATACCGAAAGATACACTGATGTTCGCCCGGGTCTCAATGCAACTGCCGATGAAATTATGGAATCCATTCGTGTTAATGAAGACGAAGTGTCCCCCTCGAACATCTTCGCAGTAGCTTCGATTCTTGAAGGAGCTCACTACATTAATGGATCTCCTCAGAACACTCTTGTGCCTGGAATCATCGAGCTTGCGGATAGACATAACGTTTTCGTCGGTGGAGATGACTTCAAGTCAGGCCAGACCAAGTTCAAGTCAGCATTCGTTGACTTTCTTGTAAGCAGTGGGTTGAAACCAGAATCAATTGTTTCGTACAACCATCTTGGTAACAACGACGGAAAGAACTTGAGCGAGGCGAGGCAGTTCCGTTCGAAGGAAATCTCCAAGTCTTCAGTCGTTGATGATATGGTCAAGTCAAACCAGATTTTGTTCCCAGACGCCAAGAATCCAGACCATTGTGTTGTGATCAAGTATGTGCCGTTTGTCGCGGATTCAAAAAGAGCTATGGATGAGTATATCTGCAGGTAACTAATTATGTTTATAAAATTTCGGATTTTTAAAAATTTATATGCTTTCAGCATCTTCATGGGTGGAAAACAAACGTTCGTGGTGCACAACACTTGCGAAGACTCTCTTCTTGCTTCACCACTAATCTATGACTTGGCTATCTTGACTGAGCTTGCCAGTCGTGTCACCTACAAGGTCGGAGATGAGTATCAATCTTTCCACTCTGTTCTCTCCATTCTGTCACTTCTCCTGAAGGCTCCAGTTGTTCCACCAGGAACCCCAATCAGTAACGCCTTCATGAGACAGTTTTCCACTCTCACCAAGTTGGTCACTGCATTGGCTGGATTCCCATCTGACACCGATATGCAAATCGAATTCTTCACTCAACTTCCAAAATCACAGTGATAATGTTTCCTTTTCAATCTGTCTCTGTTTTGTCTTGTTGAATGAATTCATATTATGTTGCCATGCGTCTTTACCTCATTACCAGATTTACGGCGCTTGTATTGAAGAATTCCATACTGAATTATGCTGGTTTGAACACGAGAATCGGAAGAGAAACCACTCAGTTCTTCAGCATGTTTTCTTCGTTTTTGCGCAGCTCTTGCAGTGGTTTTCTGTGTCTTTTGTACATTGGCAATAACATCGCTTTTCGATTCAACATCCTGCAAATAGAAGATAATACTCGCTCAGAAGAAAATAGGGGCTTACCAAGGAACTTCTTATTAGTTGCACAATTGTATCTGGATCCCAGAGAGGGTCATCGTCTGGCATTTCTTGTGTGCTGTTGTACCCTAACTGTCGCCATGTCATCCACTTCATTTTATTTATACCGTATCGAACTACGTCTGTCACTTGCCGGGAGAGCTCTTCAGAGTTTGTGATGACAAGAACAGATGGAACTGAAAAGTGATTTCGTAAATGTTGAGCTCTCAAACTTGAATAAAACCAACCGCTATCTTTATATTCTTTTTTATCCAGTTGAAGATTTCGGACTTCGCGTAAAACCTCTGATAGCACGGTCCATTTCGCAGGGGTTGAGAACTTCTTTTGATCACCCTTTCCGTTCGTAACTCCGGCAATTGTCAGCAAGTCTTCCATAATTCGACCAAAAGATGGTGAAAGCAACCATCCGCTGTGCTCTTCTAGAACCGTTCTATCATTTTTCAAAAGTTGCAATCTTGAAAGAACAGTGGCCACATCCATATTCTCTGAGAGTTGAAGAATCTCACGCAACGAAGCCACATCATTCAACAGACGTTGTTGTTTCTCTGAAATGTGACCACGCCTATCTCGAAGACGTTTTTCAAGCTGAGTAGTTGCCCAGGGAACATGAATCATCTCCTCATTTTGTTCGTCTGCTTGTTTGCCGGACGTTGAACTGGTTCTTAAATCTCGAACACATACTTTGATGAACTCGATCAGAGTTCTATGGACACGTCGAAGTGCGGTGGGAACATCCACTGAGAAAATTGCCGTTTTCAGTTGATATCTATTCAGTTCGGTTTCGATTATGCTTGAAAATCTAGGCATGAGTTCCACATGTCTGACATAAAGACGATCAACAAGTCGTTGCAACTGACCAAGAGAAGAGAGCACATTTGGAACATCCGTGAAAGCTTTTACCATACCATCCGGTTTTTTCTCCCGGTATAAGCGTAAAATAAAGGAATCTTGGAATGCATTCAATGTTCTGGAAGTAAATTGAAATGGTTTGGAATGCATGATTCAGCACTTACTGATGTGCTCTATATACAAAAATGGCAGCAATTCGATCAGTGGGTATTCGGTTTTGAAGAAAATCTACGAGAAGAACACGACTGGAGCAGAACTGTACCCCTCCTTCGAGATAAATGGACTGACGATCCTTTACCGAAACTTCAGAGTTGATTACTTTTGGATCACAATCAACAGCATGTTCTTTAAGTTTAGAAACGAAATAGCTCTCATCATGCTCATTCGTATTGAGCACGAGAGCTAGAAGACGACGATCAGAAAATAAAATGAGGTGCTCGAGAAACAAGCGTTCCAATCCCAACCCGCTGGCAACAACGAAAAGAACGCTAGCAGGTAGAGTTTTTGCAAGAGTTGCTCTTTCGTATTCCAGGAGTTCAAGACCTTCTTTGTTTCCAAAGCTATCATTTATTTCTGAACTTTCGCCAGCATCATCTTTTTCCATCTGAGCAACTCTCTAAGAATTATTAGAGTTTAATAATCACCAGATATCAAATGAATTAGTCAATCCAAAACTTAATCAAAATAGACCGTGTGTTGAAAAAAAAACCATTTATTAATTATACTGAAGATCTGATAAAAGTCTAAAATTCTTTCGGGATGAGTGCAATCCCAGCATAAGAGCGGCCTTGTGACATCGGAGCCTGAAAAAACTTATATTGAATCTTACAGACGGTGTTTTTACGAACATCAACAATTTTCCATTGAGATTCCGTCCTTTCGGTCAGCTGAATACACTCAATCGTTGAGAGATTGCTTGACCCATCGTCTCCGCCCACTGCATAGAGAAGCCCTGTAAACATAATTTTTGAGATTAGAGAGCTTGTTAATGTATACCATTTAGCGCTGCAGCCGCCGTATTTCTTCTCGGAATAGACATGTTTGCTAATTCAATCCATTCCTCGCCCATTAGGATCTTTAAAATTTATTTGAGGAAACAAGAGAACGCTGTAGATACCTCTGCTGATCGATGAATCTCCGGTCCTTTATGACCACCAACTGCTATGATCTTTTTGTCGTGGACCGTCACACCAGCTCCGGATCTTACGTTGAGCATCGGTGGTCCTGGGCGCCATTTGTGAGCTCTACGGTCAAATATTTCAACCTGAAATTGATTGGTATTTTCTTTCAGCTTCTTATCCATTATAAAGAAATTCATTCACTTGAACGTTCACAGGAGCGGTTTTTGAGTTTCATAAAATCGAAACATTGCCTCGCAAAACTTGACAGAAATCATGAAAGGCGCAAAGCACAGAAAGGACGCAATTGTGGCGCTCTTTCCGTGTCTTGCCAACTTTTCTGAAAATTCGATGTTTTCCCTAATTTGACTATGTTTCAGCTTTCACTGTATCATAATCAGTATGTTTTCTACTTACACGCCATGTGGGACCCAAGAATATTCTCAGTTTATTTGCGTTCAACAAAATTTCTACGCTTAACCCTGTGTTTCCCACAACCTCCTGTCTTCCCTCCTCCTCCCCGTTTTACACTATGCTTCTCATTTTTCGTTCTGCTGGTTTGCTCAGTAGTATCGAACGCCACGTTTTTCTTCCGCGAAGCGTTGCATCACTTTCCGTCATGCTTTATGAGTGTTTCGAAATATCTTAAATTACTTTTGTATTTAAGGTGCGCAACATAATCGTTCAATTCTGTCAGCTTATGGAAATCGTTCGATGCGTTTGAACAGTTTCCGGATACTTTTTTTGAGTCAGCATCACAAAAAAATCCTCAAACCGTTCTCGTTCCCGTTTTATCGCTCGTTTTGTTCCGAAGCTTCTGACAAATATCATTTTGTCAACGGTCACGTATGTAAATACCTCTTTCAAAAAAGTATTGATGTCAAAGAGTGAACTGATTGTTTTCAGAAAATGTCGAAGGCACCAACCGATATGGCGCCATGGCCGGCATTCATTGAGGAAAGAATCAAGCTTTGGGACAGGCTCAAAGCTGAATACGATGCAGAGATTGCTGCAAAAACGTCTGAGCCAATTCAGATCACTCTTCCTGATGGAAAAGTTCACGACGGGAAATCGTGGCGTACCACACCATTTGAAATCGCCGAAAAAATCTCGAAGGGACTTGCTGAAGCAGCTGTGATCTCCAAAGTAAACGGAGCTGTTTGGGACTTAGATCGTCCTTTCGAAGGGGATGCTACTTTGGAACTTTTGAAGTTTGAAGATGATGAAGCTAAGCAAGTGAGTGTTATGTCTATTCAACCATATTCGAGGTTTTATGAATCTTCAGGTATTCTGGCATTCATCTGCCCACGTCCTCGGAGAAGCTATGGAACGATATTGCGGAGGTCATCTTTGCTATGGACCACCAATTCAAGAGGGGTTTTACTACGATATGTGGCATGAGAACCGAACAATCTGTCCTGAAGACTTTCCAAAAATTGATCAGATTGTCAAAGCAGCTGTGAAAGACAAGCAGAAGTTTGAGAGACTAGAAATGACCAAAGAAGATCTATTGGAAATGTTCAAGTACAATGAGTTCAAGGTGCGTATTATCAATGAAAAAATCAACACTCCAAAAACCACTGTCTACCGGTGCGGGCCTCTCATCGACTTGTGTCGTGGACCACATGTTCGTCACACCGGAAAAGTAAAGGCAATGGCAATCACAAAGAACTCGTCTTCTTACTGGGAGGGAAAAGCTGATGCTGAATCATTGCAACGTCTCTATGGAATTTCATTCCCCGATTCTAAACAATTGAAAGAGTGGCAGAAGCTTCAAGAGGAAGCAGCAAAGAGGGATCATCGTAAACTCGGAAAAGAGCAAGATCTGTTCTTCTTCCATCCGCTTTCTCCGGGATCAGCTTTCTGGTACCCGAAAGGAGCTCACATTTACAACAAGTTGGTTGATTTCATCAGAAAACAGTATAGAGTACGCGGCTTCACTGAGGTCATCACTCCAAACATGTACAATAAGAAGTTGTGGGAGACATCCGGTCATTGGCAGCACTATTCTGAGGACATGTTCAAAATTGAAGTGGAAAAGGAGGAATTTGGATTGAAACCAATGAACTGTCCAGGACATTGTCTTATGTTCGGACACATGCCTCATACATACAACGAACTCCCATTCCGTTTTGCCGATTTCGGAGTCTTGCACAGAAATGAAATGTCTGGTGCTTTGACTGGCCTCACTCGTGTTCGTCGGTTCCAACAAGACGACGCTCATATTTTCTGTCGTCAAGATCAAATTTCCGAGGAGATCAAGGTGACTGAAATAAATCCCTCAATTAATTCATGAAAAATATATTTCAGCAATGTCTTGACTTCCTCGAATATGCTTACGAGAAAGTTTTCGGTTTCACTTTCAAGTTGAACTTGTCTACAAGACCGGAAGGGTTCCTCGGAAGCATTGAGACCTGGGATAAGGCTGAGGCTGATCTCACTGCCGCATTAAATGCCAGCGGGAGAAAATGGGTTCTTAATCCAGGAGATGGAGCTTTTTACGGACCAAAGATCGATATCACAATCCAAGATGCTCTCAAGAGAAACTTCCAATGCGCTACTATCCAACTCGACTTCCAGCTTCCAAACCAATTTGATCTTACCTATTTCGAGTAAGTCTTTTTTCTCAAGTTTCTAGAGTAACAGAATCTTTTTACAGTGAAAAGGGTGAAAAGCAGAGACCAGTGATGATCCATCGTGCTGTTCTTGGATCAGTTGAAAGAATGACTGCCATTCTTACCGAAAGTTATGGAGGAAAATGGCCATTCTGGCTTTCCCCAAGACAGGTTAGTGCAAAAATGAGAATGAAAACGGCATTAGTATTTTAGTGCAAAATCATCACAGTCCACGAATCTGTCAGGGACTACGCAAAAGAAGTTAAAGATCAAATTTTCAAAGCTGGATTTGAGGTTGAGTATGATGAGTTCTGTGGAGATACAATGAACAAGCAGGTTTGTTGCAAGGTCGTGTATTGTATAATATAAACCGAGTGTTTGCAGGTACGAAACTCTCAATTGGCTCAGTTCAACTTCATCCTTGTTCTTGGAGCTAAAGAAAAGGAAAATGGAACTGTAAATGTGCGCACAAGAGATAACGCTGTTCGTGGAGAAGTCCCTATTGGAAAGTTGATTGAAAAGTTCCGGAAGTTCGCCGACGAGTATGTTGCCGATACCGAAGATGCCAAAGAGTGGGCATAAATCAGTCTAATTTCATCTTCGTTTGTTGTTAATTTTATAATAACCACCATAGTATTTATTCTTTTCCCACTTCGTCTACTGCATTGCGATTCTTTTTGACTGTTACCGTTTTTCTCCCGTTACCACACAAGTTTGCTTTATAACTATGTTTTGCACTTTCTGTAATAAATCTCTATCGAGTGGCATACCGTGTTGAGACATTGTTTAGAGACTCCATCGAATCCTCCAATCGCATAAATGTCTTCACCTACAGCAGCAACTCCGACGCTTGATCTTCTTGTGCTCATGGACGGCAGGGGAAACCAATTTCCGGTGTGAGGGTCATAATATTCAGAACTTGCCAATCCGGTGGTTCCATCGAATCCTCCTACCGCATAAAGTATATTTTGACAAGTGGTTATCCCATGTGTGGATCTTCTAGCATTCATTTGATTCGCTGACCTCCAAGTGTCGGTTCGTGGATCATAAAAGTCTACGGACTTTACTCTCTGCGCTCCATTAAAACCACCAGTTGTGTAGACAAATCCATTACATAAACTGACTCCACTTCGACATCTTCTTTGTGGAAGTGAAGCACAAGAACTCCAGAGTTGGCTATCCGGATCGAAAAGATCCACATTTGTAATAGCTTTTGGGGCTTGCCCACCAACTATCACAATATGCTAAAAAGTTAAAAGTCAAGTAATCGTTTGAAAATTGTATATTGATAAACCTGCGATTCAGGCATTGGTTCTCTTGCCATAAACCATTTCCTATTAACTTCTTCCCTTGGATTTCGATCCTCGGAGCTTCAAATGAAAGAGGTTAAGTATGAACATAAACAGTCATCACCTCAAATATGATACATCAGATTGTCTTTCTCTCGTCACTTTCAACTGATGCATCCCTTCGATTATAACATTCAGACAAGGAAAATCTCGTTTGATCTGGAAATCATCACGAATTGGGATTCGGAATTATAAAAAGAAATCACTTACCGTCTCATCATTTCTACATTTTTCCAACAGATAATCATCGCCTAAGAGAGGTAATCTTACATATGACATTAATCTGAAAAAAAAGTTATTTTCAGTTCTAAGATTCTCATACAATAAACTCACTCTCCTAAATGAATTTTCCTATTTGTTTCATCGTGTTTAACCCAATTCAAAACTGCTTGCATAACTGGTTTCTCACTAGGTACAGTAATCCGATCGTCTTGAATAAGTTCACGAAATGCTTCTTTATCCAAATTTAACAGTTCCTCATTATCAATTATTTCACTGAAGTTCTTAGACTGAAGTTTAATCTTTTTTCTAGTTTTCTTACACGAAATGTTGTCTGGTGAACAATTGAGCTGCATGTGCCAACTGATGACAAGCATGAGCTCGAGCGAATTCTGCCATTCCCACACAGTTCGTCATATCTAATAGTTCTAGCATGAATCTAGCACAGGCATCACGAACACATGTTAACTGTAGAAGACTAGCTGTTGCTAGAATAGTTTGAACATTCTGTTCATCAATTCTCATTCTACCAGTATACATATAGTCAATCAATTGGGAAAGTACTTCAACGTCTACTTCTTTAATTGGAACAATGCGTTGGCTGGATTCTCTGAGACCTCCAGTGAACATAGCTCTGCAATTAATTTAAGAAACAGATACTTCAAAGTTAGGTTTATTATGATCTAGTTGAATCCTATTCTATACCTGAAATATGAACTTGAAGCTGATAGAATTACTCTGTGAGCATGAATATGCTGTGGGGCGTTTATGTCATCTATCACCCTATCTTCAGTAGATGCACCTTGAATGGGATATGCTTCAAGAACCACATCACATAACTCTTTTTGACTGAAAATTGTGTTTAATAAAATGTGATCTCTCGCTGTTTTATACCATCGCATTGAATTCAAATTCTGGTAAAACTCGCTGAGCATTGTCGGATTAGAATAAACTGATGTTTTATTGAAGTTAGGAGAACGAGAAGCACTATGTGAGAGTCCGGTTCCAAGAGTATCAGATTCAACATTGTATATATTTGGAAGCATTTCGTGAACTACTCAGAATACAAGAATAAAAGTATAAAGACAATCGAATAAACTTGAGTAAGAAAAGTGAAGAAAAGCGTCAGAGGGTCCGTTAAAATGGGAGAGAGCTCCTGGAGCAATAAGACGCAGGCATTGAGAGAACCTCGACTGAGGGGAGAAGGGAGCAAACCATCTGTTCCCTTTTCTCCTAATATGTGTTCTCGGGAATTAATCATCTTCTCTTATGTTGTCATTGCATTTATAGAATAACAATTCAGCGAGTGAGGCGGTTACTGTAACGAGGACTACCCTCAATTAACGTTCGTGTCCTGTTTCGTTCAATCTTGTGATATAGTATGTAACAAATTTAGAATTTTATTAACGTTTTGTGAACTCATTTTGAGGTCTCACTCGTTTTACGGGCTCACAGTTTTTTTTCGTGTTTCTGAAAATCTGGAAAATTTCGGAACAGTACTTTGCTCCGAAGTTACGGAGTAGTCGTTGTTTAGCCCGTAAATCTGCAAGATGTTTTTAGAATCGGCTCGAAACCAATAAGTTCAGTCCTCTATTTCTAGAATGCTAGTGGTATTTTATGACTTATTTTTTTAACCTTAGTAATGAATTGTAAGAGACAAGTTATCTGACAATTTCGACACTAGCGATTAACTATGGCCAAATTCATAATTGTTCCCGTCGTCTAACTCTCTATTTGTTCACTATCTATGTTATATCTGTCCCTTCGGTAGCTCTAAGTGTACTCTGAACACACTTTCTTCTCAATTCAAATTCCTCTCTTCGCGCAAATGTGGTATTTTCTGCAAACACCAATGGAAAAACTCTGCGTACATTTCGCAATTTGCATTTAATTTTGATTCCACATGCCAATTAGATTAGAAGCATGGATGAAAGCTTAACAATGACCTATTTTTAAATTTTTGACGCTTCGGTTGTAACGCTCGTTTACCACATAGTATGGGCTTTTTCTTTGTGTTCTACTTTTCGTTTCCAGGTAATACGATGGACTACGACGTGATCGCTAACCAGCCGGTGGTTATCGACAATGGTTCTGGAGTAATCAAAGCGGGATTTGCTGGAGAGCAACAGCCAAAAGTAAGCTTTTTTAAGAGTTCGTCATCATTAAACAAAATATCTGTTTTAGGTCCGATTCGCTAATTTTGTCGGACGGCCGAAGTACCATCGAGTCATGGCAGGAGGACTAGAAGGAGATATTTTCATAGGTATCACAGAATTAAGTGAAAATTTAATAGTAACATTTCTTCTTAAGGCCCAAAAGCTGAATCAAACCGTGGATTATTTTCAATTGAATATCCAATGGAACATGGAATTGTCAATAACTGGAGCGATATGGAGAAGATTTGGGAGTATATTTTCAGTCCAGAACAACTGCAGGTAAGTATGAATACCATTTGTGTCCGAATGTATTTTATGTGTATTGTTCTTGCAGGTTTACCCCGAAGAGCACCCCGTCTTGTTGACCGATGCACCACTGAACCCCTTGAAGAATCGTGAAAAGTCTGCCGAAATTTTCTTCGAGACTTTCAATGTTCCTGCCCTCTACATTCAGATGCAAGCTGTACTTTCGTTGTACGCAACCGGAAGAACTACAGGAGTTGTGTTGGATTCAGGAGATGGTGTTACACATGCTGTGCCAATCGTCAAAGGTTTCGCTATGAAGCATGCGTAAGTAGTTGATTAATAAAAGTCCTTTTCACTAAAGTTGTCATTCATAGTATTCAACGAATGGACCTCGCTGGTCGTGATGTAACGGAATATCTCCGTGTGCTTCTGCGTCGTGAGGGATACGAATTCCATCGAAGCAACGAATTCGAGATTGTTCGTGAAATCAAAGAGAATGCATGCTACTTAGCAGCTGATCCAACAAAAGTGGAGAACAATTCGGTCAAGGTATGTTTTTTTTCGAATGCTGTATTTATTCATTAAAATAAAAAATGCAGCAAACCTACGTTCTTCCGGATACTACAAAAGTTGAGCTGTCGAACTCTCTGTTCCGTGCACCAGAAGTCCTTTTCAAACCGGATTTGATCGGAACTGAATGGCCAGGAATGGCACATCTTGTCAACCAATCAATTATGGTAATTTTTATCACTTTAAACAAATTTAACCTTCTTTTTTTTCAGAAATGTGACATTGATCTTCGGCAAACTCTCTACAGTAACATAGTTCTGAGCGGAGGAACAACATTATTCAAAGGATTCGGTGATCGTCTGTTGGGAGAAGTTAGAAAAATTGCTCCGTCAGACGGCAAAATCAGAATCTCGGCCTCACAAGAGCGTCTTTCTCTCACCTGGATCGGAGGATCAATCGTTGCAAGTCTTGACACTTTCAGAAAAATGTGGCTTGGAAAGAAGGAGTATGATGATGTCGGACCATCAGCGATGCACAAGAGGTTCTTTTAATTCCCAGATCGTCTTTCCTTGTGTGAATAGTACCCATGTCTTATTTCTAATTGAGCTTCTTTCCCTTTTCATTGCTCCAGTAATTTATTTTTCTTATTTTTTACCTGATAAGTTGTTTTGTTTTGGCGCTGGCTCTATACGTGTTCCTTCTCGAATAGGCGACCTTCTCGATGTTATATATCCCGATCCTCTGGACATAATTCTCTTCTCAAAATCTTCCCTGTTTTTAACCACCACTCGTCCCTATCCGCTTTACGCCTGTTTAATATCAACTTTATTTATAAACGATTCGATTCATTCAAAGAACTGTAAATCAAGCATTTCAAATACTACAAACCACTTCTAGTTTGTGACTTCTGTGAACACACAGATAGCCACTGAAACAAAAAGACGAGGGTCATCAAGGAGTATTGGGACGTGCCGTGTGTAAGTTATCTGATTCAGAATTGAAGATAACAACGTCAAGAAGGTATTTTCCTGTGATGATGATGATATGTTTTCTTCTCCATTTTCGAAACTGGTTCTTCTCCGTTTTTCACAATTTTGCAAAGTTGTCTTTTTTAGGGTTACTCAGTTGTATTGAATCTCATTGAACTTCCGATTAGCTGGCGTCATGAAGGTTCAGATTTCTTTAATTTCTATAATTTTATTCCTGAATATTGTCTCAACAGAGACCGTCTTCAAAGTTCGGAAGTTGAGGAGAAGGTGAGATATCTGAGACAGCAGTAATTGAACATCTCGGATCCCATTACATTTTTTGTTTTATTCAACGTTCTTTTTACGTAGAGCCGAATCACGTCGATCCGTTGCTGATGATGATTTAGATATGGCAGCTGCTGAATTGATTTTCAAAGAAAAGAATGGATTGAAATCAGATAGAATTGAAGGGCCTCCAAGGAAGCTTCCATTTGGAACAGAACATGCTCCAGAAGTTAAGAAATCACCTGAAAATGTAAGATTATCAGAAGAAATTAGTTGTTCGCCCATGTTGACAAACTAGTGATATTATCTAATGATTTATTGATAAAGGACAACTTCGAAAACTAAAAAGTCTACTTTTCTTCAGTTAGATCATTCGATCAAACAGCTAATGAAAGCACCTTTTTATTTTTCAAGACAGGAGCGCCATCTGCTGAACCAACATTCTCTGAGCTTCAAAAAACTCATTTAGAAGATATAGAAAAAGAAGAAGGAACATTGCAAAGTAGTATGATTAGAGGAGGTTCCGAAGATCTAGAAGAGAAAGAGGCAGGAGCTCCTGTTGCTCATTCTGTTGCGAAGAATATGTTCTCTGAAGGGATTAATGACGGAGAAACTTCCACTTCGTCCAAAGTTTTATCATGGCAGAAGTAAGTTTAATTATTTTTTGTATTTTCAAGTATTATGTATTTCCAGACCCCTTCCTTCTCATGGCCGTTTGATTGCTTTTGATTTCAACGTGAATCCAGATTATCCACAATTTGCTCCAAGAGCACGCGGACTTGTTGGCATTCCAGATGGATGGAATCTTGATAAACAAATTGATGAAGAATTCCGATCAGGATTCAGAAAAGTGGATTTTAGACGGCGTTTCCTTCACTGATCTGCTCAAAAAATTTCCTATGATTTTTCGTTATTTTCACAAGGATTTTTCAAATTGATACTCAATTTTGTTCGAATTCCACAAAACTTTCAATAAAACTTTATTCATTTTAAACCGAGAGAACTTTTATAAGTATTCTATTGTGCTTGCAATTCAACATTTTCTAGTTTTTCGTTTTCTTCAATTCTCTTTTCATTTTGTTGTTTCTGTCCTGGAATAGAAGGAAACAAAACTTCAAGTGGAGATGAGGTTTGATTCGGAATCTCTTCGGTTACTTTTCTTTCAGGTTTCCGTCCGATTCCCATTTTCGATTCAAACTTTTTTGCCAAATAGGAAACAGCAAGAGATCCCTGACGAACAGAACTGTAAAACATAGAAGATCTGAGAAGAATATGAAAATATTTATGATAAATTACCGTACATTAAATTTCGATTGTAATTATTATCCACTGGAGAATTGTTTCGACGTCTCGAAACTACAGAATCAAGGGATACATTACTACGAATGGTTAATGGAAGACACGTGGATGAACGGTTTGAATTCGTTTTCAGCGATATATTATCATATTGAGTTACATCTACAGTAACGTCTTTTTGAGATGGAGATAAATCAATGAATCCATGAGCAGACTGAAAATATTCTGTGAATTTAAGATGAAAGGCCGAATAGATTACCTTCAGGCTAATAACTGATTCTGTGTAATCAAAAATGGACCGATTAGTGATCAAAGTTTCATCAATTTCCTCATCTGGAAATATAAATATGAACTGAAAATCCATTTGTTTAGAAATACCTTTTGCAGTGTATAAAGACAGTTCAGTGAGCAGGTTTCCATTGAAAGATTCTTTCTCAAAAATTGCAGAAACTGTTCGTCTGAAATCCAATTCAGTGTGAACACATCAGCTTTTATTCAAAACTCACCTCCAAACCGAAATCTGATTGTTCACCAATACAAGATTGACATATCCGAATTTGTATTTGAAGGTTACTGTACATGACTTCTGAAAATGAAAAAAATTAATATCTTCTTTTCTAAAGATAGAAAAACCTCTAAAGAATCAGGCTTGTGTCCAAAACAAGAAGTTTTCATCCTCAATGCTGTTTGTATATTGAACGAGTATCCAGTACAATTTGTTTCATAAACAAGTAAAATATCATCTGAGGTCAGTACACTAACTCTCTTTCTAGGTGGTAAATGTTGTTTCATTCGTAAAACAGTTGATCGTTTCGTGAAAAAAATCTTGATGAAGTCTCTCAAAAGTGCATTATAATCGTTCCATTCACTTATATTCGGAAGTCTCTGCACTTTGATAACGCTCTTCGATAAAGGTTCCAATTTATCGATGCATAATGAATCGGACATCTGAAAACTTCGAAATCAGCCAATAGATTTTCTTATTCTTATTTATTATTTTAAATGGTTTTATTTAGACTTGCAATCATAAAAAAGTGAAAAAGACACATTTAGGAATTAATTAATTAGAATTAATTAATTAAAACTAACTAGAGAACTTTTTTAGGGACTCTAACAGACGGAATTCGAATGGAAAATGTAATCGAATGATGATTTTTACCTTCAGAATTGTTTGGAAAGAAAAGTGCAAAATGAAAATAAACATTCTTTTGCTTTTCTCAGTCTTCAGATTCTATTTTTCATAACTTATTTTGTTTTCAAGTTGCCCAATAATATTCTGGAAAATACAAACTCACAAAATCGTTCGACATTTTTGGATACCAGAGAGTACCGTATGCTCTCGATGAAAAAGAGTTTCTGAAATACCAGCTTTTTTCTCCAGGAGTTTTAAAAACTACGTTCCACGTGAATTAGAACGTTCACGTTTGAATCCAACTTGGATTAAACTGACAAGTGGAATAAAATTTGGTCGTTTTCCAAATCCACGTGAATTCATTTTATCAACATATTTCCCCACAAATACCAATTGCTTTTTGCTTGGCTGAAACTCTATTCTGTCATAGTTTTTGTCAAAAGAAGATAGTTGTTTTTGGTGCTGGTGAGTAGTATTAACCTCCCGAAAACTGTGCATATATATTGTCATGCATTTTATATTATTGTTTAGTTTTGGTTCGAATACGGGCGGTGGTTGTCTTTTTGTTGTGTGTCCTCAAAAAGAATGATGTGGGTTTCGATAAAAAGGGAAAAACTACAAGAAAGGAAGCTCTTCAAATCAACTTGATTATGCAAATAAGAAAGACCTAAAAGTGTAAAGTTAGGTGCACTTTGTTATCATTTTTGGGAGGTTCTAGTTGGTTCCACGTATATTTCAAAAGTAATCAATTTTCCTCTTTCCTTCTGATAACATGCTCTTTCTGTTTCACAGTCTGCATCTCAATCCACGTTGTCTTTTTGTATTGGTAGAAATAAAATAATAATTGGAAACACATAGTAGATTCCAATGCAATTGCCAGCTGTGTGAACATGCACACTGTTTGCTTTTTTTTATTCCGTCCATTTGAATTTCATTTTTGATATTGATATAGTTTTTGACTGTTCACCCTCCACGTTCCTCGTCCGTTTCCTCTTTTTCTTTTCTTTTCTCGTATGATTTTTTATCTGAAAATGGGGGAAAAAAGAAAAGGAATATGGCCTCTCTGTCCTCCGAATTTTGCAAACAAACTATCAAAAATATATTTGAATAGTTTTTCAAATGAAAAAAAAAACAGCGGACAAGTTGATCTGCTTTTATGGCATTATTCCTCTTCTCTTCATATGCAAAATGCCAATTGAAAAAATGGTTCTGATGTGTGTTTTGTTAGAATTAATGCTGAAAAATTCTGTTTTTACTCTACAAAAATAGATCGTTGAATCATCACTACAATGTAATTTTTCGATGACTTTTTAAAAATTAGTACTTTCCGGTTCGAATTTTAATTCGGTTTTCCTCCCCTAATAGGTTAATCATATGCTCAGGCTTGAAACTGTCGATTTTTTATTTCATTTTTCCCTTTTCCTATTTCTCTTCATTCCATTCCTCTTGACACTTTTGTCATAGATCTTGCAAAAAGGCGTTACTTTTTTTCTTGCTGGCATGTACTTCCTTCGCTACATAAATAATTTCTGAAGACCCAGTCTGTAGGAAAAGAAAACGAATTGCACAATTCAATCGACGTAGATGTTTTTCCTTGAAGGAATTCCTACCAGAATCAAGAGCTTCTTTGTTTTTACTATTGTATTTTTAGAGCTAATGCTGATGGTGTAGTACTCATCCCGTTCTTGAAAAAAATTCATAAAACTTGGAAATACTTTATTTCGGATACTCAACAACAAAAAACTGAAAAACGAAGCCAACCCACCAAACTTTTTTTTTGACTGGAACTGAAAACAATAAAATAATTCATATTCTGTTTCTATCAAAGTTTCTCCTTCTGTTTTCTTCAATAATAAAAGAGCACCTGCAAGTCCATAGAAAGGAATGAAAGTATAACTAATCCTAAAAGAATTTCTTAAAAAACCAGACTGAAGTTGAACTTTCGATTTCACCTCAAAAGTGAGGATCCGTATTCTTTAGAGTCTTCTCTTCGAAATCCTTAACATTTAAATCTTAATCTCATTAGTTTTTAGAGCTTCTATTTTGCTTTTAAAAGTATGGTTGGGAAGCCTTTATTCTAGAAATGGAAACCTTTCAATTCATCAGATCAACGATCAAAATCTTCATTCTCACACTCTTCTCCATTCGAGAGGTTTCAATAAAAAACGATGTTTCATGTTCGAATCGTCATAACCAACAAATCGAAATCTTTTTTTTTGTTATTTCGTTGAATCACTTCTACACACTAAAAGTGTCACAATCTTCCGAATTAGTTATTCTAATTGGAATGCAATGTCTTCTTTGAGAAAAGAGGAAACAACTTTGTTAATGTGTCTGCACATATCTCAAATGCTCTCCCGAAGTCTTTTCTTTTTCATAAAACCTTTTTCCTCTATTTCTAATTTTGCCAATTTGATAACTGAGATCTCCTTTCTTCTTCTAAAAACTCCTTTTCCATCTGAATCAATTCAGTTAAGAAAGCAAGCAACACAACGTGGTTTGATGGCTTGTTTTACGAGCGACACACACAAATATACGCTCACCGCACACCTATCAATTCGGATATACACTATTCTGATTGGAGCACACGCCTTCATTTCCCTTTTCCTTTTTCCTTTTTCTCATTTCATAACTACTTCTGTGTCTCTCTCTATGAATCTCTCTTTGTTTTTAACATTCACACCTTTTCTCGAAATGATTGTGACAACTAAAAACATGTTCTTTACACTTGTTTCTTAAAACGAAGGAAGATACACTTCTTTGTTTTTTTCCATAATTGACAAAAAAAAACAAAAGCACCTCGTGTTTTTCGGTTACTACGCAACGAGTTGTCGTGAGCTCCGAGTCGGGAGAAATTCCTTTAGAATTGCTTCATTTTTAACTATATTCCTTGTTTTTGCAGGTTTAATTATTCCAAAATGACGCTGAGAAACATCAAATTATTTTTTGCAAGGTTGGTTTGATTCTGTTACTAGGGGGATATGATCAAAATAGAATCAAAATAAACTGTAGGATCAAGAATATAACGATGATAAAGAGACATTCAGAAAAAAACATAGCAAAAAGGTTCTCAAGACATAAGAACCACTTGAAAGCAAACGGAACGGAAAAATGTATTCATCCGGAAAATGATTCAAAAATAGCTTTATTTTACAAAAAACACTCCACATGCCCTTCTAATAAAAACTCGTTTCAGATGGAAATATTTAATGTTTGCTTGCTGTGTAACATATCTTCTTGTCATTTATGCTCCTCTTCCAAACTCTGTGAGTCTGAAAATCCTCTTGAAAATTATTTAGTTTCTTGATTTCAGAATCAGAAAAATTGGAGGGAAGGTGAAATCGAATTAAGTAACAATCATGAAAATGAAAATCCAAAAGAAGAAACTCAATCTTTATTGGAGGAAATGAAAGTGTTCAATTTTAATCCAGTTGGAAAAGAGCCATTTGAAGTGGAAGAAGTTTTGACAACAAGTGATATCAAACTAGGAGAACGAATGACTGCAAATGTCAAACCAGGTATTCATTTATTTTTTAATCCGTTCATTCTTTATTTCAATTTCTGTTATTTCCAGGTCAAAATCGTTTAATCCTCTCATGGAACGCTGGCCATTCAGCTGAAAATCTTCAAGGATGTCCCGATTGGAACTGTGAATTCACTCAAATTCGATCGAGAGCTTCTGAGGCGGATGCAGTTTTGATTGCTCATAGTGATCCCGATTTCAAGCCAACTCCTGATCAATATGTTGTTTATTTCAGTCAGGTTGGAATATGCAGTTTCAGCATAAATATAGTCAACTGTGTATTCAGGAATCACCTGCAAACTCAGGAATTCAATTACCGAGACCTGATTTCGTTAACATGACACTTGGTTTTCGACATGATACACCAGCTGGATCCCCATATGGATACACTGTTAAATTAGGTCCGAAATCTAAACTGAAAGGACAGGTGAGTATTAAGAATAGAACATTTAGAAACTGTGTATCTATAGTATTCAACATTAATTGCCTTCAGGTTGTTGACGAGAAATTGATTCAAGGAAAGTCTAAAGGTGGTGCTTGGTTTGTGAGTCATTGTCAAACTAATAGTAAAAGAGAAGAATTCGTTCGAAAACTACAGGTACTTGTTTTCTTTTGTCACCCATACTATCATATATATTTCAGAAGTATGTACCAGTTGATACATACGGAGGATGTGGACCGATGAAGTGCCAGAGAGGCGATAAAAGATGTGATACAATGCTTGATACAGAGTAAGGAGCTCTAAAAGGCTTCATTCATAACTTAATGGTTTTCAGTTATCACTTTTATGTTACTTTCGAGAACTCCATTTGTCAAGATTATGTGACAGAGAAACTATGGAAATCAGGCTATCAGAATACAATTATCCCATTAGTTTTGAAGGTACGCACTTTCTTTTTTTATTGAAAAGAAATCAAAATCTTCAAAATGTAAACAATTTAAGAAACTTTTAAATTTCAGAGAAAAATAGTCGAACCTTTCGTTCCACCATACAGTTTCATTGCAATTGACGACTTCAAAAGTGTGAAAGAAATGGGAGATTACCTGAATTATTTAATAAATAATAAGACTGCATACATGTGAGTTTTGTTCAATTATTTCGCTTCGATTCCTTTTCATGAAACATATTTTATCCTTAAAACTAGTACACTTCTCTTTTGCCCTTTCCCCTTCTTATTCATTATAATGTTCGCCCGACTAATCCCACAATTTGCAGGGAATATTTCGATTGGCGTCGCGACTACAAAGTTGTATTTTTGGATGGATCTCATCATGATGTTCTAGAAAGACCTTGGGGTTTCTGTCAAGTTTGTCGAATGGCTTGGACAGATCCACGTCAGAGAGTTATGATCCCGCATTGGGATGCATATTGGAGACAAACTTGTGAAAAAGATGGAGAATTGGTGGATTCTATTCCAGATGTCAACTGAGATATACTTCTAGATTTCTTTGTTAAATTATTTACAAACGGGTCATTGTAATCTTAGTTTTCTGTTTTCTCTCAATTTCATTGTTGTTTATTTATTTATTTCGTTCTTCTTTCCTCTCTTCTCAACGTTCTCTCAGCTGGTTTATTTTCTTTCTTGGTTTTCTATGGGTACATTTATAATGTGATTTGAATGAAATCTTTTGGATCTTTTTTGTTTTCTCAATTTCCGGAAGATAATCCCACGATCAAGTGACCTTCTCAACCTACGTTCCTCCGATTCCACTTCAAAATAGTGAAATGTTTGACAATTCGTTTTCCCTCGTTCTCTTATATGCACGCATTCATTGTGCTCGTTTTGAGCTCTTTCTCTCTCTTTTCCCTGTGTTACCACAACAACATACTACAACTCCATCTCTCTTTCTCCCTTCTCGTCCTCAGTCTTCCGGAGCAAATGGAAAATTCCCTTATTCCGTAGCCGCTTATACTTTTCTAAGTTACGTAAATGGACTAAATCCGCTTTTAGTGTTACGTTGCAAATTCTCTCAGATACTCTTTTTTTCCACCAGATTCAAAATTTTCATATTTTTCGAAACCTCAAAATTCAAAAACACGAATACGATAGGAGATAGTAAACACGTCTTCTTCTTCCTCTCATTCCATATTTCTTTGACACATGTTTGTACGAGCAGAAGATGCAAACATTTGTAATTGTCCACACATTGACCATCCATCTATCCACGCCTTTTGATAGTATACTCTCATCGTCCGTCGTCACGAAATGGAAGATCGCAAACAAAAAATAAGAAAAATTTGTATTTTTTCAGTTATCACTATTACATGATGTGATATCGAGATGGACAAGAAGAAGAAGAAAAGTATTAAGAAAACGGATATTCCACAAAACTTTTATTTTTATCTCGTGCTTCGATTTTTAGCTGCCGTAAGTTTCATTTTGGAAGACTCATTCGGTTTTTTTCTGAAGTTTCTGGACTAGGAAGTCATTTAGTGTTCATAGGTATTAAAACACGATTTGAATATTATGAGCTTATTCGAAACTTTGAAAAATCGAGATCTTAACTTATTTTCATCGTGCACCTCTATCATAGGAAAAAGAAAACTAATTTAGCAGTCAATCACATCCTTTCAATTTCAGATCTGTTGTATAATTGTGATATTTGTGATTGGTCTTAGTCAATATTGGACAAACAGAATATCTGCAATATTTGGTTTGGTAGGTTATCAGAAACTTCCACGGATTTACCGAATGCCTTTTACAGCTTTTTGTCATCAGTGCTCTACTTTTTTCGGCATGCGCAGTTTCCATTCTTTTCATATGGGATGTCACGAATACAACTCTTGTCAAGGTAACAATAAAGTATTTAATTAGGTTATAAAAGCGTTTCCAGAGATGCTTATTCACACTCATCTACACTCTATCCATTCTAGTCGCTGCCGTGATGTTCCTTATTGCCAATGATGGCTGTGATAACCGAGTAATTTCTCAATATGGATGCTATCAATCTGTTTCAAATGGAACATTCCAAGTAACAGCTGCATTTTGTTTCTTGATATTTGTTTTCGGACTTTTGGACTTAGGTCTTAACGGATTCTACTTCTGGAGAAATTCAAAACGCTCTCCAATTTATGACATTCCGCCGCCATCTGTTGCCGTCGTTGAAACAGAAAAGTAGGTCAAAATTAGCATAAAACACTACATTCAGTTGAGTGTCTATTCCAGAAGTATACATGACATTTACATGGAATATCAACGAAAAGGGCAAACAACTTCTGTATGAATCAACTATTTCTCCGCTCTCATTTTTCTCAATTTTACTTTACGTGGCTTACTATTCAGTGTCTTTCAATCAATCAACTGCCAAATAATAAAAAATTGATCATGATAACTATTTGATTAATTTCCAAGAAAAATTGATTATGAAACATCGGTATTTATTAAAAAAAACATTAAGAAACAATTATTGCACAAAAATGATTTGGAGGATTGATGATTGGAGAAGAATGGAAAGACTTGAATGGGAATTTAGAACATCTAGCGAGAGACGATAATTAGTTTTCTATCCGTATTATGTGAAGAATTGAAAAATGATTGGAAAAGGAATCAAGGACGAAGAGCAGTTACAACTGATGCTCTTTGTGCAAGGACTGATTTGAAATGGGCAATTTCTGCTTTTAGAGTTTCGATTTGTGTCCGCAGTTCCTCGTTTTCACCTTCTAGTAACTGAAAACTTTAAAATAGATTTTCGAAATTTCTGGCTTTTGAGAATACACTTAAACTTACCTGAACACGTCTAGATCGATATTCAAAAACTGCTCGTCGATTTGCTCTGCATCTTTTGGCTGCTTCGTTATTTCTTCGTCTTCTATCCACGTACTGAGGCTGAAGTTGGTAAAATATGAGAACATATTGCGGAAAAGCCAAGAGTTTAACGTTTCAAAGTCAAAAAAGGATAGAAAACTCACAGATTTATTCGAATAATTCGAATGATCTTCTGATGAATGAGATGGAGAAAACGATGCAGATGATGAGACACTTTCACAGTCTGATTTATTTCCAGTATGTCTTGGAGGTGAATTCAGACCAGAAATGTGTTCAGTACGACTTTGGGGTACTGTAGGTGATACTCTTCGTTGTGAGAGAAGAGCTGAAAGCAATGAAGGTCCTCCTTGATTTCCAGCTGGTTGAATAACACCTTGAGGTGTTGAAGCAGAAGAAACGGGATGACCAACTGGAAAATACCATTTTTAAGATATTTTTCATAAAAACAAGAATAATATCAAACTTAAACCAAATAAACCACTTACTTTGCTGAATAACATTAGTTCCCGGTTGTAGTTGGGGTTTCAAATCAGTCGATGAATCTGGACTTCTTCTTTCAACTTTCATTATAACACTGCCCGTTGGAAACGTTTGTTGAGCAACGTCTGATGGTCGAAATGGATGAAATGCAGATGATGAAGATGATGAGAATAGAGATGATGTTGAGGTAGAGGCGGGTTGAGTGCTCGAGTAAACCTACAAAAAGAAAGAGGTTGAAACATCTGGCTTTCTAGGTCACGAAGTCATCTGTCAACGTATCAATTAAAATATACTTACTGGTGACTGAATTGTTGTTGGCTGCAGTTGACATAGTTGGAGCATTGATCCAAAGTTTGGAGCTGTTTGTAGAAGAGGGACTGATAACATTGAACTTGCTTGCAGTGATGCAACTGGTCCAGAAGGGAATAAATTCTTTGCTACATTTGGAATGATTAATGCTGTTGGAGGTTCTGCAACTGATGCTGGTGGAGGAGCTGGTGCAGGTGTTGGCCTATTCTCTAATTGTGATTTTAATCGTTCATTTTCAGCAGACAGTTGCATTATTTTCTCCTCCATCGCCTGATCATTGAGCCGTCGTTTTTCTCGACTTCGCCTCGACGCATCGTTATTCCTTCGTCGCCTTTCCCAATAATGTTCATCTTTTATTACACTTTCATTTACGGAATTTCTGGAAGAGATAGATAATATGATATTATGAAATTATGAGCTAATCTTTTTTTGAGTTTCAAGATCGTACCTTCTAGATTCTGGAGGAGATCCTTCTGAGAAGTTCGACGAGTCTGACGAGCTCGATGAGAACTCGGCAGAGGCCGAACAAACCACCGAAAGTCTGGAGGACGGTGACAGTGATTCTGTGTCGACGTCCATCTGAAAATACAGTAATTTGGGTAATGAAGCGATAAATGTGGTTCAAAAAGAAAAGAGAGAGAGAAAGTGTAAAAAAGGTGAGAACAAAGTATATGTGCAGGTGTGTTCATTTTAGGTGGGAGGGAAGGTGTAGAGTGCAGTTAGCAACAATTAAGCGGTTCTGTCCCCAGGCGCCCTCCTCAGTTGACCTATTTGCGCCTCTTTCTCTCTAACAAACCAGTTAGCCATAGCCATCCGCACGCGGTCACTTTCGGACAATACTAGGGGATGGTTGTCCCTCTCTTCAATTCACTCTCTATAAAACGAACCAGTCGAAGAACAGGATATCCCATCCGGAGAGTGGGGACCGACGACTTTCGCCCCCCTTCTCCCGTTCCCTTTCTTCCACTCCTAATCATTTTTCATCGTTCGCCTGCGCGCAACGACTTCTTCCAATTCTCACCGGGGCGATGATGCCGACTTTTCTAATCGTTTTCACTTTCCTTTCCCTTTCAATGCTTAGCTTTCGCTGCTTTCGGGTCACGGATGTATATTTCTCCCTGTATGTGTGTAAGTGTATGTGGCCGTTGGGATGAATACATTAGGTCACTAGTACAAAAGGGTAGGTGAACTTTGCGAAATGGAAGAAGAAAAGAAAAAGAAAGATACTAAAGAGAAAGTGAATAATGAAAGTGTTAGAGGAAATAAAGATAACAGATTAGAAAGTAAGGTACGATATGGGCGGCGTGCTAATCCTGAAGTTCAAAGTTTAGATCTGACCTCATGAAAATAACTGGTTTCATTATGTAAGCGGTTTGTCTGCATTTGCTACTGACCTAGAACATAAAATGGCTTCCATGAGATGGAGGGGTACGGTAGATTTTGAAGAGAGTTCAAAATGTAGGTTTCGAACCAAAAATCTTGGAAAAGTATTTCTTTTAAAAAATAAATTCCATTTTTCGGTTTCTAGCCAAAAAAATTTGACGACGTTAGGTGCCTTTTTGGTGATGAAGGCGTTTATAGAAGTATTTGTGAAGACTTTGTTATTTAGTATGGAATACGATATTAGCACTTCAAAAAATCAAAAAAGGTGGTCATATTGAAAACTTAAGTTACAATACTTTTGGAATCATCTGGTTAATCTTTGAAAAACATAGAGCTAAAAAAAGACGATACAAGGTTCCTAAAAAAGGTTTCCGAAAAAAAGGCGTCAGACAAGATGGTCAAATTTGCGAATTCGGTGGATTTGTTTGTTTTTGTGCACCGAAAAAAGAAAGAAATAACAGTGAGACTGTTCTCGTGGAGAGCAAAAATAACCATGGGTAGAAGAGAAAGAGAGAATAGCCGCCTGGGGACAATTGTCCACGAATCAAAAAAAGAGAGAAAGAGCTATTTTTGTTTGTTTGTAAGGCGACGACTCGACGAGAAGTGAATCACAAATAGTCCGAAAAAATAGAAGAAGAGAAGAGGTACTGTCCATCATTCTTCCGAAACTTTTTAGGCTGTAAACCAGATGGGGACACCTAACACTCTCTATGCATTATGATTTTGACCAGTGTCAGAATCTACTCAAAACTAACAGTATTTGGAAGGGATAATACGGTTAGAACGGAGTGGAAAAATGATGGAGAGACAAAAGACAAAAAGAGAGAAATTGAAGTGCACTTTGAGGGGGGAAAGTTGGATGGAACAACTAGGATGGACACATGGAGATGATTGCGAAATGGGGTGTTGAAATGGTATTCATTCTTTTTTTTTTTGAATTGGGAAGAAACCGAAAGATCGCAGTTCGATACGGGAAAAAAGAAAGGGAGAGGCACAAGAGAGAGAGAGTGGCTAGCACGATCGTATCGTTCGGGAACGAGTCAGCGAAAGTACGGAGTGAATGAAAGGGAATCAAATGAAAGTTCGAGATAGGTATCTTTCAAAAAATGTTTAGAAAACGGTTTAAAAAGGTAATTAAAGGAAAGGGTAATGGAATATCGATATCTGGGTTCTAGATGGTCAGCAACTACTACAGTAACCTAGAAATCAAAACAAAAGAAGTTAAGAGACTAGAAAAGAAGAAATTGCAAGTTTATAACTCAGGGTTTTTCTCAAGTTTCCAGATTTTCGATATTGCCGTAGACTAATCTGAATAAAAAGTATTGAAGTTCTACTTCCTTGTATCCTCGTTTTGTAAGTGTTGCAATTAAGAAAATACATAATTTTCTCTCGAAAACTGATGTGTTTTGTGAACGGATATGGAAAAAGAGAAAGAAAAGAGGACACGATAGTTGGTCATTTGGAGCGCGGTCAGTAAAGGATAAACGGTTTTTCATCTATCTCATTTATCCAAACGTATTTTCCAGGAAGTTATCAGAAGACACCTTCTTCATTAAATAGTTCACTCAACTGTGCAAAAGTTGAGGAGAAGGAGGTAGAAGCTGAAGATGATGAATAAGAAGAAGAAGATGAAGCCAGGTGAAAAGTGAAGATGATGAAGCGGATCTCGATAGGAGTGAAAAGAAAGCGAAAAGAGGACGGACAAAAGGCGAAACGAGCGAAAGCTATGAAGACGATCGGATTGGCGAGAAGTCGTTGGAGGAGGCATGGAAAACGAGAGTTTCGGACAGTGTGGTGACCACCGCAAGAGTGAAAGTCGAGTTGGACAATAGGCTTGAAACTGACGACGATGATGCAGGTTCGAGATTCTTCGTCAACGTCGTCAGAACGGGAATACCCCCAGTTCATGCGTAATTGGCGATGCCGCTTTCCTTTTCGTCTTCATCGAGATATGTTTGGGTGTGCTTCAAGATCCGGCTGTGATGATCCAATCAATGGCCGATCAAAAGTTTGGCACGAGATTATATGCTTTAGCAATAAAAGGGAAAGCGGTTTGAATTCGTACCCAAAAAAGTAGGTGAGACGATGATTCCCGAAGAACAGGAAAATGACGGAAAGAAGACCGAATGAATGGTTATTCTTGGAGTGAGGAATAGAGCAATGAAAGGATTGTTGTTGTTGTTGTGATGAAGAAGAGAAGAAGGAGGAAAAGATGAGTCACTTTGGAATAAACATTCAAAGAAAAGAGCAGATGGTGTGCATCTCTTCATCTACAAGTGATGAAAGGAACGGCGTTAAGCATGGTTTTCTCTGAAGAAAAATGTTCCTATTTTTAGTTGGGAAAACGGAAAACTGAAACCAAGTTGTACGTGGATTCTACAGTAGTCCAACCCTTTCCACAAAATCTACACAGTTACCCCTGTTAATCTGTTTTTCAAAAACCCACAAGAAGGTCTATCAGAAGGACTTGATTGACTTTACAATTCTGAGATGAAGCATACGAAAAGAGCATCACAAAAGAATGGATCCCAAAAAAAGACATTCAGAGTCTCTCAAGAATTCAGTTGGGGAACATAAAAAAAGGAGACCGCCTTGTCAGTGAAATGAAGCTAAGTGAGTCTTGGCACAGAAACACAAAATATGGGGCGGAACGGGTGGTTCAATGTCCGCGCGGACGTCGGCGTGTCTATTGGGACACTGGCACGGCACGTAAACATCAGTGACCCCGAGTGACCGAAAGACGAGAGCTGGCTGGCAACTAGGCGGTTGATGGTCGGAATGGAGGGTGGTCAACCCAGTAAACAACAACCGCGCAGAAGAGTGTGAGCACTCTTTCGAGAGGACATCTGTGTCTCGTATTGTACACACTATTCCCATGATTTGCTGATTAGTTGAATAGAAGAAGAACGGAGAGAGAATCGGTACGGAGCACGTCATTCGACGCAACAAATCATCGTCGCCGTCGTCATGCAGCTGCGATGAGATAAGAGAATAAGAAGATGGAAAAGTGCAAAACAACTTGTTTATTATTGAAGTCACAACTATTCATCCGAATAATTAAACGATTTGGAACCAACTGTTGCATTAAGGGCTTCTTTGAGCTCGTCTGGATTATGAAACACTTTCAAAAGCTACGCTGATCATTGGGTTATCTGAAGGTGGAAGAACTGAGGAACCTAGAATAACTTCAAAATATCAATCAAAACATTTGATGACTGCATTATCTGATCATGAAATGTAAAAGTCTGAAACCTCCATTTCAATCATCAAGTAAACTACAGTAACCTAGCTCACAATATTAATTGAAAAAGTAAACTCTTGTTAGATTGAATACAGCTCAACGAGCTTCTTTATTATAGAAACCTGGTCTAGAAATGAATGAATTGAGTAATCTGAAATAGTTCTGGAAACAAATGAAATATTTAAATGACTTCATTATCGGACCATGTAACGAAGAAGTCAAAAGAATGCATTTAGTTATCAAAGCAACTACAGTAACCTGATGTACGTTTTCAATTTAAAAAGGCGTTTTTGTAAAATGGAATACAGCTCACGAATCTTCTTTATTATAGAATCCTGAAGACATCATCATCATGTCAATAAAATATGATTTCTATATGCCCTTTGATGGTCGTCATCGAACTGTCATAATCTGGTTTGCACACATCTGCCACTTAATTGATGTGCATGCATTCAACTCAACAGGTCCATAATATTTACCGGAGCCGGGGGTCATTTGGTGACAGCAGATTGACGAACAAACATCTGCGAAGAGGAGGGAATGGCATAGTGCTCCGGAAGAGTCGGGTGGCAGGTACTGGCAGGTGCGCGAATGGTGTAATATAGGTCGGGTGAGGCAATAATAAGATTAGATAGCAATTTATTTAGGCGACAGACTTTTAATACATAAAAAGTTATGCGTATTCACATGAAAGGAAACATAATAACTCGAAAAACGGGACATGTAATTTGGCAGGATTCGATATAATGTAGAGGTAGGTCACAGATTAGCAATGAACTCGTGGAATGCTCAGATGAATAGCGCGCCGTCTTGCGAAGAGGTTGTTGCATGATGACGTTGGGTTTTTGACGTAGACTTGATCGTGTCCCATACGCATGATCTCCATTGCACGTCCAACTTCCTCCTGGATACTGTGAAGGCGTGGAGCTTTGACTCCATCTCGAAGGAACCGAACACTTTTCGGAACCGGAAGGATTTCACCGACCTGAAATTAGAGGATGAATTCATTGAATATGTTGAATGAATTGTTACCGTATCAGTGATTTCAGGAATCTCCTCTTCTTCTGCAATAAATCCTTCGAAGAATCCTCCCCCTTCGCACTCTGGCTCTTCTGCTCCAGGAATGGCAATTGCTGTTGTGACACGTTTTCCAGGGATAATCGGTTCTCCGGTCACTAATGGAGTTGCCATCAGTTCATGAATAGTGAGACGATCACTTGGATTCGTACGCAACAAGCAACGAATGTCATCTTTCGCTGAAAATAACCCAATGTTGGTGAATGAAACGTAATGAGTTTGTTAGTCGGAACTATAATATTTAATTCTGAAATCGTGAAATTTGATTTTCTAGGCGCTTACTATCTTTTGACACGCTATCCCATTCCTCGTGTGGGAATGCATAGTATCCATTGGCAATGCGTGATCGCATGCCCGGAGACAGAGCGACACCTTTCATCGAGTAGAAGGGTGGATATCCACATAACCTGTAATAGGGTTCAAAGTGCTTCAAAATCCCTTTTCTCCCTTTTTTCCTAACTTTTTTAGTAGATGAAGTCATCTTACGTTCTACTCATATTTTTTTTGAGTAGGAGCTAATAATTTGAGCAAACATTATACTATTAGAAATGATTGCAAAAATGATAAGGCTGTCACCAGTTTTCAAATTTTAAACAATGAAAATGATAACCTACAATATATACATAGCGACTCCAAGAGACCACATATCGCACGATTTGTCGTATCTTTCACGTCCGAGGACTTCTGGAGGTCTGAATTTGGACTCATTGAGGTATCATTCAAATAAATACAAGACTTACGCATAGAATGGAGTACAGCACGGCGACTCCATGAGAACATTTCTTTCCGGTCTTTTGGCGAACCCGTAATCACCCAGTTTATAGACACAATTGTCACCCGTACCACTGCACAATATATTTTCAAGTTTGATGTCTCGATGCGCAATGTTCATGTCGTGGAGATACATGACAGCTTCCCCAATTTGGCGGATTATTTCACCGACTTCTGAAAAGGATAATGGATATTGTATGCTGTGCTATCTACAGATTAGACTTACTTTTCTCAGAATATGGGATACTTCCTTGACTTTCGAACTGACTAAGCAGATCTCCTCCTTCGAGAAACTCGACAACCATTAGAAGACATTTGACATTGTCAAAAGTATTTTCATAAATGTCAAGAATCGAAACGACATTCTCATGTGCATTTGTGAGCCAGTGAAGCTCAACTTCACGTCGAGCTTTTTGACTGTCTCTCAACACTTTCAGCGCAAACTTTTCACCGGTATTCTTTTTGTAGCACGCCATCACCTTTCCCGATTCGCCGATTCCAATGATTTCAGCAGAAATGGTATAGTCCTCGGTGATTTGGTGCGTGTGATACGGGAACGAGACGGACAGCGTCGACTTGGCTTGACGAAGTCCTTGTTCTTGAGTTTCCGCTGGGTTCTGACTGGCACAGAAGCAAATCTTTCGTTGAGTTGTTGGACTGAGATCCTCATCAGATGATAAATCGCAGTCGATATTCAATGAAGTCGTTGCATTCAACACCAATGAACGCTGAAAGAGCAATTGGATTTGTTTATTAGTATTCAGATCATGAGATTCATTTTCGTGTGTTCTGAAGATTCCTGATCATTATAATCGTTCTTTGAATTAAAGAATCACGAGAAGTTGCTTTTTCTTATTTCTCTTTTCGACACCTGTTCTCATTTTTATCGGTAGGGATCAACGGATAACGAAGAAACTTCGTTTGTTCCTAATCAAACTCAATCGACTTAGCTCATGGCGTGACTTTGTGTGAACTCGGCACCCCCGAAAAGATACTAGTCTCTGCAGTGATATGATGACAGGACATGAGCAGCTGTCGCTTCAAAAACCCCCACGTGGCTACAACATTCATAAACTTTAGGAACTTCAAATACTACGAAACTAATAACGTCATAGAACACTGAAGACGAATGCGTCACTTGTGGTTCGTCGAACATTTTGATCTATCATTAAGACTTCAGAAGGAAGCATTAGACAGTCTATTGTATTCTTTGTTCTCTTCTTCAGCCTGTTTTCTTAATTGTCTACACACTCCCACGTGCTGCTCTGCCTAGCCAAAGTACACTTTCAAGCGACGTAATAACAATTGGTCCCGCGATACTAAAGCAGTGCAAAGTACATCAATGAAAACGATACCTGTACAGCGGTTGGCGAGTCGAGCAGATGTTTGGTTCCGTACGCGATGAGGTCTTCAGACGACGGCGTCACGAACATCGATGCCGCTCGTTTCCCAGTATCGGACGAGAAACGGAACGGATTCTCCTGAGGACTTCCTGAAAACAAAAAGCATGTTGTTGTGTGATCAGCTGGCAGACGGGTTTCCTCCTATCATTCGTTCCAATTTTTCAACAAAGATCAGTGTGAAAAACTGGATTTCATATTGTAATAATACATATTTTGCCCCAGTTTCTAGCCAGAATCATTCTTGTACTATGACCGATTCTAGACACAGCTTTTTGATATGAAACAGACAATTATTAGGAAGATTTACATATGAAACGATAAGGAAAAGAAAACGGAAAATGTTTGTTGACTCACCGGAGCGATCCGTTGAATGATGTGTTAGTTCTTCTTGTTTTTGTTGTTCCATTGGATCTTCGTCTTCTTCATATTCGAACATCATCCTTCTCGTTTAGGTACAGCGTAAAGCTGTGGTGGGAAAAGTTGGCAAGAGCCTGAAATCGAAAGAGTTAAAGGTCAAGTAATTGATATGTTTACATAAAACAAAACGGTAAACGGAGAAAAATGGAACGAAAAATGGAAGAGCTTGTTGACAAAAAGGAGAAGATCGAGTACTTCTAGTACCTGCTATTACCCACACTCATAGACTTATTTTAATCTTCTTAACAATGGAGTTGTTTGAGAAAAAGAAGAGAAGAAAAGAAATAAAAAAAGAAAAAGAAGAGTTAAAACATACGACAAGATAGACAATGAAGCAAGAAAAAATCAAGCTATCGATTGATTCCGACCTTCCATTGCATGAATATATATTTACGAAGAGGCAGCGGAGGGAGATGCAGTGTCTGGTTGGGAGGGAGGCGCCCGGTGAGACAGATAGAAAAAGAGTGGAAACGGGAAGGGTTGGTTATACATGGGACATCCCGTCGAGGCGGAGCATCTTTAGAACTTTAACAATGGTCTGAGTTTGGTGGTGAGATGGGCGGTTTATATAGGTGATTGAAAGTGGGAGTCATTTTTTGTTCTGGCTACGCCTCTATTTCGTAGGGGGCGCGAGGGAGGGTCGCGAGGATGCGCCAATCACTGTCTTATCATCAACATCTGGAACAAAATACAAACTATTAAATGCAGCCACGTGACTACAAAGAACGACTAGAGCTGGACAACAATAAAGCATTCTATGTTCAATTCAGAACTTTGATGTAAATTTCGTTTGGCGTTTATGTTCTTTCAGCAAGTCGCAAAAGAAAACTTGTTTGAACATGGGTTGGTTTACAACGACGAACATCTGAAGATTGCGAGAACTAACCAATTAATGTTGCAATGAGAGTAGAGTTTTTATACACGAAAAGAGAGAAAGAGGAAGGAATCGATGAGCGGAAATGTGAAAGAAGGACCCATGTTGTCACGAGCTCGCGCGCCACGGCACCACTGGAGAGCATTTGACGCAATAGAATCGATTGACGTACTTCATGAGTCCAAACGGTGGAAGGATATTCAACAGAAACAGTACAAAGTTTAAAATAAATCGGAAAAGCAAATAACATTTGTTTTACGAATGGATTGAAAAATAACTGAGCAAACTGAAAATTTAGCAGTTTAGCCTAACGAACTGAACAGAAAAATAAAATTTGAACCGAATAAAAAATTAGTGTTCAGAAATGTTTTTTAAATTTCTGTGTTATTAAGAAGTTACAAGTCAAAAAAAAAGTTAAAGCTTTTAAAAATTGTCAAAATTGATCTATCTGCGATTTTACGTAATAGTGAACAAAACTTTTCAGATTACTGTAAGCATGTCTGCATTGCTCTTCATTCCGCTCCTGAAAATTGCACGCTGGAAAGTTAACGTGTTGTTTCAGAATCTCCAATATTAAAAATTCAACAAGATAAACTTGATAAAATACATGAAATAAATAGATCGAAGTAAACGATCGTGTGCTTTGTTTTTTCTGCTTCCAGTAGGGCCGGTCCAAAGTTTGACCAGCAGATTTTATGTGACGCAGAAATGACTGGAACACAGTGAGCGGAATCATATGACCGGAAACAAAGAAGTCTTAGTCAAAGAAAGAAAAAAGGTCGATCATAATGGCGATTCAGTTACACACACGATCTTCTTGACGACTTCCTTCTAAATTTTTGGTGATCTTCAGAATAAGGATCTTAATTTTCAGGCGAAGTGTCATTCCAAAGACTGTACTTTGGCCCATTGTTATCTCCGGTATCTTCAATGAACGACCTTTTTAGGCCTTTCCAGTCCATCTCGTTTAATCGGCTGATCGTCCGACTGTTCTCTGATGTTCATTCAGAATCATGTTGCATCAGTTTATTTTTGAAACTACTAACGTCTCCGTTTCCTGTTTACATATCTTCTCATTCTGTTTTCTTTTTCAAAAAAGATCGAGAAATCGAAATGACCAAAGTAATAAAACTCTTAACCAACAATGTCACATGGGCGGATTTTCGTAGCCTTGTAGGGTGTACACGTACCTATCCAAAAGGATCGTCATTTCGATAGACTATCGTTTTCTGCACGACCACGTGGTATCACCCCACGTGGGGATGTCTGAATGGTTTCGTCGTCAAATAGATAGAAAAGGGGGTTTCCGTCCTCAATAGGAATGATAGGAAGGATGGACGAACAGACATCGATGGCGTGATAAGAAGAGAAGGATATGAGTGATCGTTGACCGATTCTCACTAGGATGAAAACCTCTTCTTGATGTTGTTTGATGATATTTACAATCGTTCTTTTGATCATTTCCTTGCAACTCTTCTCTTTTCCTGTGGGTGAGAGAGTGAAAGAGAGATAGAAAAAGCTTCCCGTTTTATAAACATTTGTGTGCACCGGGCACACGGCGACCCCTAACTGCACACACGTGACGCCAGTCTAGAAAAGAAATGATAGAATCGAAATGAGTCGCTTTTTCTTTGAAGTCTGAAAGTTTTTATGGCGTGGTTTCTCTATGTTAGAGTTTGTGTGTCTGTGCGTTCTGAATGAATGACAATTGAAGAAGAATGACTTCAGATTGTCAGTGAAAGAGGTCATTCGCCTCAGCTTTTTTATGAGAAGAAGAGAGGATGGCACATCAATAGTTTTCACAACCACCGTGAACCAAATAAGAGTCCATCGATAATTTCTACAAGAAGGTGTTTGGTTATTAGACTGGTTCTACATTTCGCAGATCAGATGATTTTCGAACATTCAAAGTTGAATCGTAGAGGTAATCATTGACTTCTCGATACACCTGGATGGAGAATCTTAGCTTCGTAGAGAACATGCTTGTTAAAAGTTCAGATGACACTGTATAAATGATGTCATTATTCCCTTGAATTTACAATCATCTTGCAAGAAGATTCTGGGGAGACAATCTGACGAGACTCTAGTTATTTCTTCATATTGATCGTATTGTACTTTCTGTGATGGAAAACGTTGAATTGGTTGCTTCAGGAAACTTCTTTTCATCAACGATTCTTTCAAATTGTTTTTTATTACATCACCCATCTTCCGTCAACCAGAACTATGATCTTTTACCTGCCTCCTATGAGTTTTTCGGTTCACTTTTCTGTGTTCATTTGATCTTAACCAGAGAATTTCGTTGAAAAATGCTGCAGTCGGTAAAAGGGGTTTCCTCGAGCAAATTTGATAAGGAATCAAAGATAACAATAAGAAGATTCTGCGAAATGTAATCGGAAAGTTAAGAGAGCGAAAGAGGGGTTTCCCAGTTACGTGACTTTCGACAGAAACTTTGATTATATCATCAGGGGCTGATTGATGTCACTGAGAATCGTATGTTGTTTTTTGAAAAAGAAGAGAAAAAGATACCAACCGGTACAGGGGATGCAAACTAAGAGAAGACGGATTATATTCTAGATTCTTCTTTTGGATGTCGATTCCTTATTATTGTCAGATCAACAACTTTCTATCAACCTTTGCTCTGTTTGATAAGAGACTCTTAAAAACATGTTTAAAGGACACTCCATATTGTCTGATTCTATATTTCTCTATTCAGAAGGAAACATTTGTACGGACAGGGAAGAGGAATTGGTTTCAATGAAACGAATAACTGGTTTTGAAGGTTTTAAAAGATGGTGATCAATGCCACGGAAACCTAATTCTATCTTTTTTTTCGCTTCCTTTTCGAATCGTGTGAATGAGAAAGCACAAAGAACACTTGACACATTTCGAACGTCAGCGGAAGTTGCCAGTTTGCTCAGTGCACTGTTTTTCCTGCAGAAAAAAAAACAAGAGAATAGAGAAAAAAAGTCAGGAATGTATTTGAAAGAAACGTGTTGGGTGTGAAGGAGCGTGTGCCAGTTAATAATTGGGTCTATGGGAAATGCAGAAATAAAGAAGGTTATACATGTACATTTAACAAATTCCTTGCCAATTTCAGTTTTTTTCTGGACTGTTGTAATATTACCGTAATCTGAAATGTTTTCTCACTGAATTCTTTGCTCTTCCCAATCAAAAGCAGTTTCCCACCAAATCCTGTTCGATAACAATAACTTTTATGGGAAACGAGACCATTTCTGATCTTTTATAACTGTTTTTATGAGATGTTAATAGTTGAAATGGCTGATCAAAAGTTGACATATCAACATCAAAAGTAAGAATGGGAACACTATATTCTAGCCTATCAAATAGAATGAAAATATTAGGATATGGAAGAAAAGAAAAAGAAACAGTGTTGAACTCATGATCTTCTCAATATCATCAATCCTGTTGTTTATATCAATTTTTCTGTATTATTGAGTACAACTGGCCAAATTGATTGCAAAGAAACAATAGTAAATGAATAACATTTTTGTGAAACTTTGTAATTGCAAAAAAGGCAATTGTCAGACAACAATACTAGTAAAAAAAAAGAAACATGCAATACAATTGGACGCGGTTATTTTGGGAACAATTGTACCTGTCGTAATTTGGAGAAAACTGTTCTATTATCATTGTGTCGAAGATTTTGGATGTAATTTCTATCTGGATGGGAACAAAGTTCAAGTTTTCTATTTAAAAATAGTTAGGTTGGAAAATTGGATTGATCAAAGATGTTCTTCTAGGTTACTGAAGTTTGAGCATTGCATATCGAAAGTATTAAAATATGGGTTACTTCCAAATGTTTTTCATTTGAAAGCCATTAAAGCAAATAAGATCAAAAACTGTGGATTATGAAACATTTTCGATTGCCATTATGATATTTTATGATTCCTTCCATATTTCATTAAAACATCACTTAAGAAATTATCTTCCTTGTTTTTCTTATTTTTGTTTATGTGTTTTCCCTTTTCTTAATACATCTATTCTTCCTCCCCATCAATGATCAATGTCAATTATCAAACCTACTTTTTTTTTGATAAGCGATGTTCGATGACCCAGCTCTATCATTAGTTTTTTTTTGTGTTCTGCATTTGTTTACCAATCATTTACTGATCAAAGGACTTGAATATTCCGAAATGATCGACTGTCAACAAGATATGCAAACATCGTCTATTCGTCTGAGAAATGATTGCACCATACCAAAATTTTAAGAAATTGTCATTTATGTCTTGTTCCGGTGTCTTGTGTCCTGCCATAAAGATATCCGTTCAAAAGTAAAGTGTGACCTCTTGCAAATAGCCATTTGTAAAATAAAAAAAGAAAAACAATGTGTCTGTGGGTGGTAGAAGATAAAAATAGAAGAAGCACTTGACGGAAATAAACGAGTAAAGGTGCGAAGACACAAGTAGTTGAGATGAATGAAAACACAGTTTTTCGCACGGAAACAACGATGTTTTTGGAGTGATTTGATCAACTAACTGATTGCTTTGGTGAGCAATAAGTGGGAATATCTTTGAAAAAAGGTCAGCAAGGGGAAAAATATTGGAATACACAACCAAAATGGGAAGCTGATAAAAATTATGAACGTAGCAGAAAACTGCGTGAAGCAATAGAATGAGTTATGTTGAAGTTCACGGAAGAACATTTTCAAATCAACGTGAAGTTAGTCTTGAACCCCACAGTTTCATCCTGATTTATTTCTCAAAAACAATTTGAATTTCATTCAAAATCGATGCGAAATCTGAAAATGATTCTAATAAATCTGCTCATGGTTTTTGTGGTTACCGTTCACTCTACATCCAATATTACAGTAAGTTTTATTTCTGCTATAGAGCCAAGAATCACAAATTGTTTCAGCTTTGCCAAGACGTCGAATCCACGTGGTCCAACATGTCGTCTATTCCGGATATTGTCGTTTTAAGAGAGGATAATCTGGAAGATCGTCGAATGGTTAATGCACTTGATGACGTCGAATGTTGGCTGAAGAAGCATTTCGAAATTGCCAGTTATCATAAAGTTGAAACAAAAGGAGATCACGAAGCTATATGTTATAAAATATCAACTGTAAACATGAAAGTTAGACAGTTGATGGTTGTGATAAGTGAAGGACAAAGTGCACAGAATTGCACTCCATCTATATATGGACCTATTCCTAATATTTTGAATGTAGGATCAGTATTTCAGAAGCATTAAAAATTGTCAATTTTATAGATAAAAATGTTTGTCGACGTTTCCAAAAACTCTTCGGTTCGTCGAATGGAAATGTCTTTTCGAAATCCAGGTGGTCACCTGGGAGTTCAATTCGAGTTTCATCGTCGTACAGTTGTTTCGAAGATTCAAAAAACAGTTCAATTCATGTTAGAATTGAATAATCAAACGTCTCAATACTCCCAATTGATTCCGTTTTGGAAACCCACTATATTTCTGCCACCTTCTTCATGGCAATATCAAAAAATAGCAGAAGAGAAACATAGATTGGAGGCTGGACATGTTTCGATATCCTGGGTTCTCGTTTTTTCTGTAATGCCAATGCTATTCTTTGGAATTATTGTTTCTTGTTATATTGTCATTCAGCCGGTAAGATTAATAAGTTACAAGATTGAATGTTTTCTTCATATTTCAGCGTGGTGGACTAACCTACACTGATGAAGAAGTCGATTTTACAATTCAAGAAGTGGATAGTGCAAGTCGTGTCAATATTGTTCAACCAAAACTCTTGTCTTTCAAAACTGCTCCAATCACTTACATCAATCCAACAACATCTTCTTCGTCTGAAGAAACAAATACAGCAATCGAGCAACAAACGAAAAAAGAAGAAGTTGCTCCAAAGACAGCGATTTCATTGAGTAAAGAGGAAGTACATACTGATCCAACTGTGTTGTCTGAAGTGAAATCTACTAAAACTATGCGTCTTCCAGTTACTACCACAAAAACAGAGAATGCTGATATTTCAGCAGAAACATTATCATTGAGAACAGGAAGAGATTAAATCGAAACGAAGAAATGAGATTCGAATAGAACTAAAGATTGAAAAATAAAGTTTATGAAGGTTAACAGTGATACTGTTTCATAAAATCAATAATCCGCGAATCAAACATCACTGGATCTCGCAAAAGTTGTGCAACATGAAAAATGTTTGAATTGGTCGACAGACATTTTGACAGTTTTCCGTCTATGATTACGCAATATGTTGGTTCAATTCCTAGGTTTCCGGAATGGCATTTGAAACCGTATAAAAGTGATTGAAGAAGTTGAAATGAGCATCAACACTTACTCATTTCAATCTTATTCTCATCATGACTTCTTCTTCTACTCTTGCAATTCTCGTAGCCATTGCAACAATTGTAGCTGTTTCAAATGTATGAATTAAAACACGTTCGAAAAGTTTTGATTATCCTGATATCTTAGGTGCATTCTGCGGTTTTACCCGTCTCATCTACTGAATTGGCAACTGTTGGGACTGATGCTTCAACGCCTACAACTGCTATTGACACTCTTCAGAATTCAATGTCAAGAGTAAAGAGACAAGGTGGAGGATGTGGTTGTTGTGGATGTGGATGTGGATGTTGCTGTTGTAGACCAAGGTGAGTTCTTATGATCCGATGAACCTCTGGATAGCGATAATTTCTTCTAGTCCTCAGGTAACCAATTTCTCTTTTCAGATGTTGTTGTCGTTGTTGTCGTTGCTGCACTTGTTGTAGAACGTGCTGCTGTACCAGATGTTGTACTTGCTGTCGTCCATGTTGCTGTGGATGTGGATGTGGATGTGGATGTGGATGCTGTGGATGCGGAGGAGGAGGACGTAAGCGTCGTTCCCTTCAAAATCTCAGAATCGATGACGCCAACCGTGCTCTCGGAATCAAGAGAAAGTCAGCCAAATCCGACAGATGCTAAACGACTGATAATAATCATTTTTTGAGCAGTAATCGACTTTTGTAACTTAATAATAATAATATTAATAAATTAATGCTTTTGATTCAGTATTTTTCTTTGGAAAAACAAAAAAAGAGCAGGTGCAAACGATTCGACTATATATGACTTTTTGGCGCCAAATCCAAACACCCAATCAAAGAAAAACATTATTATTTATTGTCATTTTCTAACCTTCTCTTTTCTTGGGTCAACAATTTTCGTCGTCTCAGTTGGTTCAACTCCACCCCCTTCGTTTATTTTTTTTTGGTCCTTCATCATCTCGAGGGCATTCTAATTGGATCTCACTGACTTTTGGTAGGTCCTTTAGACCTCCTCATTCATTTTTTGTTTCTTTTATTCCCGAAAAAAACAAATAAATACACACATGAGAGCTAAAAGAGAGATGAAATTGCATTATTATTCGATTTCCTCGATCTCTGCGACTCTTTTTCAGGAGGCAAAAATGAACAAAATGGCGCAACTTTTTTCTTTTTTCTTCTTTTTTTTTATTCTCAATGTCAATTAGCTTCTCACTGGAATCTCTTTTTTTGTGGGGATCCGGGAGATCCTTTTCGAGAGAAAAAGTATAAAAGAAATCAGCATCGGTTGAGTGAACTTGTCGACTCTTTCGTTTGCCTTCTGATTTCTTTTCTCTCTTCTACTTTTTACTCGTTTTGCACTTTATAGCTTTTATAGTCCCTCTCCACTCGATTTCTCTCAGTTTTATGATGCAGGTTGGTATTGGCTTCAGAGGTTCCAGGCACCAACGAAATTCGTATTCAAAGGAGAGAAAAGAAGGAGGAGCTCATGTACATACGTGTTAGTGTTCCATCTTCTTTTTTTCCTCGTTTTTTTTCCTCCTCTTTCTTCTTATTCATCTTCTTGTTCCTCTTCGATAACAACAACAAACACAACATTTCGCTTTCCGATTCCCGAGGGCAACACCACGACATAAGTTATTTTTTTCCCCGAAAACCAGATGTTTTTTGTGGAACACCATAGTATGCAAAACTATGTTTTTTGTTAGTTTTTTTTTAAGTTGTTGGGTAATTTTCAGAACTTTCTGAACTGGTTTTGGGTATTCGTGTTAATTTTTGGAAATAATATGTTTCTGAATAGACCAACGAAGATAACTCAATATATCTCTTTGATCGTCAGCTTTTTAGTATTCCTGCCGGTTATTTCTCAGAATACCAAGATAATCTTGAACCACAAAGTTTCTGATCATACTTAATCGAAACAAGGACATCATAACCTACTCACTTATGAAGCAAAAAATTATGCTGATAAAAGTTCTGAAATGAACGAACCCTCTTTTTTGAAAACATAAAACTTGCAAAAAACGTTCCTCAATTTTGGGACCACTAGCTGAATTTCAATTTCCTGGGAACTCTCTAGTATTGGAGTTCTTCAATGTTATTTAGCGTTCAATAAACATCAGAGAACGAGTAGAATTTCTAACTTGCCCATTGAACTAGCAATGCCTTTTTAATAAAGGTTCCAAAACTTACACTGTCTTCAAATCTTTCTCCCACCTTTCTCCATTTTCTTCATTCTTCAAAGAGACCCACTCTTCAACTTCTCCATTATTTTTTTCCGTTTTTTACGTCTAAATATATTCATGAAGTGTTATTTCCCATTCGTCTCCGTCACTTTCTTAGGTTCCACCTCTCAAAGAGAATATAAATCTAACCCCTAATGCAGATTGATAGTGTTCTCTTCTAGTACTTTGCCCTCTTTTTTTTTCTTTTTCTACGTCTTCCAATTGGTTCTTCTCCAATTCCGATTAGTTATTCTTTTTAGCTTTTGGATGCCTACGTATATTTTACATTTTTGTGTTTTACGTTTTGAACTTTTTAGAATGAGGATTTCTATAAGAAGAACATGATAGAGAAGTAAGGTTTATTTGTATGAAACATGTCATGAATCTGTTTACAATTGGAATTTGCGATGACGTCTGGCAGTTCTTCCAGCGTCTCCTTCTCTTCCTGGGCACTTGCAATACTCTGCATCTTTTCCTGGAAGTCCTGGAGATCCTGGTGGTCCTTCTGGTCTGAAATATGATACATAATTTAGTTTTGATTTAAAGAATCAATTTTACCCATCTTGACCGGCAGCTCCTCCGTATCCTTGAATTCCTGGCTCTCCTTGTGGTCCAGCTTGTCCTGGATAAGCATCTCTTCCAGTTGGTCCTTGTGGTCCTTCTGGTCCAGCTTCTCCTGGTGGTCCTCTTGGTCCTTGTCTTCCCAATGGTCTCTCTCCATCATCTCCTTTTCCTCCTGGAGATCCTGGCTTTCCATCGAGTCCTGGTGCTCCTGGTGGTCCACAATCTCCTGGCATTCCTGGATTTCCATCTCTTCCTGGACGTCCTGGTTGTCCACGTGCTCCACGCATTCCTCTGAGTCCTGGAGCTCCTGTTGGTCCTTGTGGTCCAAGTGGTCCTTGTGGGCAAGTGAAGCAACCAGTTGGTGGAGTATTCTGAATATCTTCGGCATCCTTTCCATCAAATCCTGGAACTCCATCTTGTCCATCTTGTCCATCTGGTCCTTCCTCTCCTTGTGGTCCAGCTGGTCCAGGTGGGCAAGAGTTCTCAACGGTGCATTGGCATTGATTTCCTCCACGTGGTCCTCCTCCATTTGGGAATGGTCCATCTGGGAATCCACCACCTGGGAACTTTGGTTGATTTCCTCCATTTGGAATACCATCTGGGAATTTCTCTGGTGGAGCTGGTTGACTGGCTCCGTATCCTCCATATGGATTTGGAGTTGGTGCTGGTGGTTGAACTCCACTGGCTCCATATCCTCCGTATTGTTGACGTCTCACTCTGTTAGAAGCGGTTCCAGCTCCAAGTTTAACCATATCAACCCACATGTCTTCAGTGAGACTCTAGAAATATTTGAGGTGAATGCTTATTCATCCATAAAATAAACTAACTCTGAAGTTGGCGATTTCAGCATCCAGCTCATTCCAGATATTAGAAACTTGACTGTAAAGCGAAGCAGCGGCAAAAAGAGAAACCAAAAGAGTGGCTCCAGAAAAGACAATGGCGCCGGACGTCGCCGTAGTTAGGGTCATCTGAAAACATTAGAATAGAAAACTTGGACGATTGCCAAGAAAAGAGAAAAAAGGAATAAAAAGAAGACATGGATATAGGATATCGTTGTGATTGCCGCTAATCGTATATCCCCACCTTCCACCAATATATAGGGTAGAAAAACCGAAAAGCTTCGTTAGTCAGTTTCTTTCGTTCACCGCCCACCCATCTTTTTCTCTTCCGCAGCGTAAACCTCTTCTCCGTACGTCCGGATGGGCGTAGCTTATAGTTAAAACTCTTTGAAACAACACTGTCCGATGGCAAACGGTATTCGAGTTTTTTGTTCCGTTCAGGACAGAAAATAGGAGAAGCGGTTCCTTCCTGGAGTGATGATGAGATGATAGAAGGACATTTTCAACTGATTAAGGCTAACGAGGTTATGACGAAAATGTTGCAATGATGCGTGGAATTTCGGAAGAGAAAAAGACTCATTTAAGTGATTAGAAGAGACCACATGACAATAGAAAGAATGGGAAGAAGGCACGATGAGTTCTTTTTTGATTAAGGAACACAGAAAAAAAGTAGGTGTTTGAGTCTTTAGACGGTTTGATCTACGAATTAATTCTATTAGTGATTAGTGTGCTTGATGTTCCTTCAAAGTATACTCTAGGTGGGAAGGAATACGAAAAGATCAAGTTGGAATAGATTACAGAATCCAGTAAACTATCCAAATACTCGTTCAGGTCCATCATTTTCAGAATATCGAAGTTTTTTCTTTCAGACTGTTCCAACCATAGTTTGTACCTTTCCCTCTATTTTCTTAGCTCTCAAGATCTTTTCCCAAGATTTTCTTTTCCTTTTTTTCCGATTTCATCAGTCACTTGTTTGTGTATATATCCATATACGCAGGTTCACCTGTTCTTGAACCACTCTTTTCTTTCGGAAGATAACAATCGGCGTCACATGGTTTCTGAAAGAAAGTGTCGCACCGAATCGCATCGAAATAAATCACGTTGAACTAACATTGTTGCAAATATCCACAAAAAGACGGAATTTTCCATTGAATTCAACAAAACGAATGTTTCTATCAAAAGTACATCCAATTAGGGTCTTGTTCCTGATCAGCTGATCAATTAGGTCTTTAGATGGTTTGAACATTCAGAAGATGTTATTCAGAATACAAAGAATCACTTTTGAACAGCTCATAAAATTTATGACGTAACACTATCATAAAAATAGTTTTTTTTTCTTGCGCAACAATCACAAACGAAGGCGTCGTATTCATTCCAATTGTCCGGTTTTTGTAACATCTTCTTCATTCTTCTCTAATTTCATTTTTATTTCAAATCGACTAGAGTATCCTTGAAACCAAATTTGATATGAGAGATATATACGTAGACAATTCAGAAAAAAAAGTATCAATCGGAGACCATGGATCCAGGTAGAAATGGGTGGAAATAGAGGATAATATATCAAGGTGTCAGACAATACAGTTCTGGCCTAAATCAACAAATCCAGAAGACTTCGATCACTTTTTCACACCGGACTCCCGGTTCTGAATCGGCGCCATTATGGCGCCGGACTTCTTGATTTATGACCGATTTGATATCCTTACGCTTATCACTTATCAACACACTATCATTCGTTTCGTTTGGAAAAATGGTGAAAGTGCAACGTCACTATTTATGATTTGAAAGCTTTTGTATTCCTGCAGATATTTATGGATTAGCTTTTGATTTAAACGTCAATTGGTTATTAGGACGTACAGAAGATTTTGAAAAAAAAACTTCAAGACAAAATTCCCCTCTAATAGAAGAGCTCGCGGTCATGACAAAGAGGCAAATCATTCAAAGAATCGTTTTGAGCATGATTTCATGCTAAAAGCACAGGTGCATTCTTGCTATATTAAATGACTATGGAAATCTAGTTTTCCATCAACAATTATTTCGATTTTTCTGAAAAATATTATGATTGTGTTCGGAATAACAATAATTTCCCCAAAAAGGAAAGTTATGGATAAGGTAAACTTAACAGACAGAAGGTTGATTGTCTTGAATTTCGTTTGAAGTGTTGAAACCTGAAAGAAGTTTTCTGAGAACTTCATGATCTTTCAAACATCACTAAACATCCATTATCTTTTCAACACCACTTTTATTTTGTTTACAGTGTATTGGATGGAAAAGTTAGTTCAACTGACACGGAGAGAAGAATTGATGAATGAGTATTCTTCGAAAAGAGAAGAGTCCCTCCTTGTCGAAGAACTCCTGTCTCAAATAATTACGAATCGAAGCTCACTCCAAAATCGGATTAGATTGAATCAAAGAGTGCATGAGCCAACGACACGAGCCACTTTTAATGTTGTCTCTTTTCTTTTTCATACTTTACACTCACATCCATCTTTATTTTCTTTCGTTTTCTCCGTTTTTTCTGAAACTAAAAACCCACAAAAAGTGTCAATTTATCTTTGTTTTATCTGTTGTGTGCCCTCCTCATTCCATCATTTTATCACTTTTCTGCTCATTCGTCTTCTCTTTCAATTCTTCATTTTTCCACTACATTTATCACTTTCTCTTTGTCCGATGTCCGATGAAAACGCCGACTTTTGCAAAAAAGGATAAAAGAAACCTTATCCATTGTTATTCATCAAAGAAACTTAAGAAGAAGATAATGGAGAATGAAAGGTGACAATGAACGATTATGACGTTTTCTGTACGTGCGGTGGCAGTAGAAACGGATTATTTTAGAGAAAAAATTGAAACATCTCAGATCATCAACACACGGTTTTGACATTTTTATGGTGAAACTTTATATCAACTATGTCATAGTCCTGATTCAATTTATTATCAAAGATAAACTGATCTAAAGAGAAAGAAAAAGTATGGATATCTATCATGGATTAAGAAAAAGTTGCAAAAAATATGGCTTTCGATTATTGCAGATCTGTTTTAGAAGATAAGTAAGGTTTCTGCATGAGGAAAAATAGATAGAAAGAGTTTTAAAAGATCCTTGCTTTCGATTAGTTCCCTAAACTTCTTCGGCAATTGAATGAAACGAGTATTTGGCTCTTATGAATAGTTATATTCGAAAGTTCATAATGGTCACACTGTTTGAAAAAAAATTTGCATAAAACAGGAAAAACATACAGAGTTTTCGTTTCCAGTCTTGAAAAATGAATTTCTGCTTCTAGGCCAGCCAAGTTTTAGAGAGGAGTTTGTGGAATATTCATAGATTGTTTCCAAAATTAACAAGTCTTTGAAATCTGATTATCATTCCCATCCCTCTCCAAATGTTCTCTTTTCCAACTAGAGACCTCAATTCTGCTATCCGTATGTTCCATATTCGTTGCCAAGTGGTCTTCATGACTCTAAATAAAATATTCCATATTTTTCTAAATGATAGTGTTGTTCCTCTAAAAAAAAACGTGCGGCGTCGTTTGTTCCTCAATTCCCATGTGATTCTTCTCCCATCTTCTTCGTTTTTTTTCCACCACCAAACCATTCTTTTCTTTTTTTTTCAATTCAAAACCAACAACTACTAATCTTCCTGTGCACTTTGTATATTCTCTTCTACCACCCAGGACCGGAAAGAAATTCCGCTTCATTTGATAATTCATACCGGAAACCAAGTCACATTGGCTCTCTCTCTTTGAGAAAGAGTTTCACCTGTCCGATCCCGCCTTCTTTTCTCTATTTCTATTTAGTTTTCCAGCAAATAAGGAGTCAATCTGACGGACACTTCAACATGGACGGACGACATCAAAAGTGTCGAAGAAGCCGTCCGAGTTGACCTAATCTCAAGGGAGTTGTTAACTTATGAAACAACTTCTCCGCGTAGAAAAAGAAGACGTTGTCTTTGAGACAACTTCATCTGTTTGTACATCTCAACCGCAATTAAAGACTGACCATTTCTTTTTGAGAAAGAAACTCAAAAAAGAAAAGAAGAAGAAGAAGAAGCTCTATGAGATAGCATATTGAGTGAGTACTTCACTGTAATTAACGAAACTAATCAACCATTTTCTTTTGGATTTTCTAGATAATCAAGCCAATTTTCGCTTGCTTTCATTTCTCAATCCTATTCACTTCTCTACTATTTTTATTCACAAATCGAGAAAAATCTGTGTTAACTTCTCTTTCTTTTTTCTCTTTGGTCATATTATTTCTTCTTATTGTATCTTTTTTTTCAGATAGTCTGAATTTGTTGACATCTACTCATCTTTGCCTAGTTCTTTCAAAATGTTTCCCAAACTCCCTCTTTTACAAGAGCACTCTCCCTCTATCGGTCATTGACCTAGTAAGTATGAGATCATCGTCTAACTCCCGATTACATATCTAATACGCTTATCAAGTGCTCCTGACACTATCTAAAACTACCGGAAATTCTGTCAAATCCATTCCAAATTTGCATATCAACTGATATCTTGCTCTTTTTCTCTCTCTTTTCATTCGATATATAATTTATAACAGTTCTGACAGGTGTCCTCCCCTTATATCCAATGTTTGCATAATTCCTCACCTCCTTCTTCTTCTTTTTCTTTTCCCTTCAGGGCCTTATTTTCATTTTATTAACAAATAAATTTTGAGGTTTTTTCCTTGGTTCCATCACCATCTTTTTTCATATTTCATTTTGAAAGAGTCTATTCCTACTAAAATGAATTCTCTCTACAATATTTACTCGTAGAGCAATATGAGGAGGAGTCCTTTTTAGTTCTTCTCCTCTTTTTTTCCTTCATCTACTGACCCTTTTTCAATGTCGCTTGCTCTCCTCCCCCTGCCATCGCCTTCCGCGTTTATCTCGGATTTCATCAATTTTTTGTTACTCACTCCTACGATAGTCATAAGAAGTGGGAGACCTTTTGATGGGTTCTGCTCCCTTTCCCGAATCTCGTTTGTTTCTTTTTTTGTGCTTCTTCGTTTCCAGAAAAGAAACAGCAGATAATTGATGGCGGCTGCCGGCGTCCCCGGAGATGGCTGACTGACTACACGAAGGACCACGTATTGGAAACAGGGGGGAGACCACGGATAAATATTTCTTCTCTCGTTCAGTTATTAAGTGAGACTACTCTTGTTCCAATTGTCATGACAGTTGTCGCCAAATTTTTTTTTGAGTTTTGTCATGTCAAAATAGTTCATTAGGAAGTGAGTTTCCTCAACAAACCCATCCGTCATAATGATCTTCTTTCCACCTTTTCAACTTTCACTTTTCAAAATCTTAGACTTTGCTCCAACTGGATCATGCTCCTGGTAGTTAAAAGCTTTTTAGAAAGATTCCTTACTATCTCTATTAGACGGTCACTCATCCCAAGTATTTTCAAAGACCCTCTATTATAGTGGCACTTTGTCCGTCCCTCCAACTCAAAACTTCTCGACAAAAAACAAATCTTCTACTTGAATATTTTCAAATTAAGAAGTTGTTCGGTTTCTCATTTCAAAACTTCTCTCAATCTCTCTATTTCTTGATTTTCGTGATGAAATCAAAAATTCATGTTTATTTTTTCAGGTAAAGTTTGACTGAAATGTGATGAAGCAGTCGACGTGCCATCTCTTTTCCATCCTTTTTCTAGTATTCATTTCTCTCGGAGACGCTTATAAGAATTACGAATCGAGCAGGAATCGACAAGCTGTCGGATATCATATTGAGAATGGTAATCTCAAAACTAACTTCAAAGGTGTCTTACCACCAAAGAAAACTTTCGGCATTCTAGATGTTAATGAGACTCTCTCGTGATTATCTATTAACCGTAATCTGTTCCACAAAAAAATGGTCCTTTTATGTTATGGGTGTCTTCACATCAATATCTTCAAAAACTGATAATTTTACAGTAATGAAACTTCGATGTCATCAATGTAATCAACCCCACGACTGTTCAACTGGAGTCTGTTATGGAGATATTTGTGTCAAATCTCTTGTCAATAATCATTATGTGAGCAAAGGATGTGAGAATCTTACGTATGTTTTAATTCGTTTTGAAAAAAAACCTGATATAATATTTTCAGGATCTCAAGCAGTGTTTATGAACCACATCTCAAAATGAGAACGTATTGCAAAGAAGAAGAGGTAAGAAAGAAACTGAAAACCCTCAAAGAATAAAGAAAACGTTTTGAAAGTGTCCTTCTATTGAAGGTGTGAAAGCCCCAAGGAACTTTTATAAAGATTCTCAATTACCGAAGACCCTCTAATATAAGAGCAATAGCGTTTAAAACTTGAAACGAGTATCTTATAAATTTTCTCAGGTTTTGGGAGTGGATACAATCAACTGCTACTGTCGAGATGCTGACTTCTGCAACTCTTCTTCTTCTGCTTTCAATTTCTCAATTTTCGTATTAATTGCTCTTCTTTTACGGTTATAATGATTGTTCACCATCTCAATTTTCCTACATTCTCATTGTCTTTCGCTATTCATTATTCACTCAACAAAATATTAATAATATTTATTTAATGCAATCAGATAAACCAACTTCAAATGTTGGGAACAATTGAAGTTAATGATGACGTTAAAAAGATGAAAGAAGAGAGGACAGAAAGAAAAATGGTTTTGAACTGATTAATTATTAGTCTACAAAGATAGAAAAATTAACGAAATTGCAATACAGAGGTACAAAGTGTTACAGGATGAAACGAAATTGAACAGGGGAAGTGAGTATCTCGTCAGCGGGAGAAGCACGGGGCGACTCGAGAAAGTATAGTCATGAGAACTGAAAGGATGGATAGTGTCATGAGAACGGGGGTAGTTGAGCTATGAAAGGGGCATTTTATGAAGAAGGTTTCAAGGGCGGCCCACGCCAGTTCAAGGAAAATGGCAATTTTGTTAGACTGAAAATGAATAAACGAGAAACTGAAAAATCATGATAGTGTTAGAATAGTTGGAACTCTAGAGGATTATTATTTAGTGGCGCTGAAATGCTTGAAGTTTCGTCTGGACTCGTTTGTACATTTCTGGATCACTTGCAGCGAAAGAAGCTTTGAACCGAGGATTCTGCCACAATTCCCAAAGCATCTGATCGGAACCACAGGAACACGAATCATTGTTTGTTTCCGTTGTTGATGGAGTGTGCAATGGTTCGGTTTCCATAATTGGTGCAAAGATGTCATTAGTATTTGGGAGCATTTTCTGATATATTGGGAGGTCCATATGAGGGAATCCGAATCTGAAACAACAATAACATATCGGATCATTCCATTGAATCATAACCACTTACGAAAATGATCCACTGTAAGCATTCGTGTTATTCGAGGAAGCTTCAAGACTTGACCAGCAGTTTGTCGGTTCTTCAACTACCTCGTTTCCGTCAGATTTCAACCCTGGTGATGAAGCTTCGGATTGTGTGTTACGTAAGTCACTAATTGGTCCTGAGTTCACAACACTCGAAGTGGATGGTTGTGAAATCGATGTGGTGAGCTCCGTGAAGAAATTGTCAGCTGTAGATGAGAATGCACTGATAGGCCCAAATGGAGAGTTGAGAAAGTTATCATGAGAGAAAAATGACGGCGTTTCGTCTGGCTTAGCTTCGACTGGTGTTCCACTCCAGACGGATCCCATGCGCAAGTTTCCAAGATTAGAATGTAACAATGGAGCGATAGGCATGATTGAACCAATATCCTCTTCATAATAAATTCCTTTTGAAATTGGTGGTTGTGATGAAGCAAGATTGGTAATTGGGTTGAAGCCTGGCGGAGCTGGAAGTCCGGGTGGTGGTGCGAGTCCTGGTGGAGGTGGCAGAGAATCCGTTGGTAAAGCCATATCTTCTTCTACTGTTTCCTTCACTTCTTCTCCGTTCACAGACGGAAAACCGGTGATAGCTGCTTGAGCTTTAGGAGACCCAAGATTCTTCATGTTCCAACAGTTTTTAGCCGGTGGAGGAGCAGCTTGCACTCGTTGAACTGGACCTTCAACCACTTGTTTTTTTGGATCAGGATTCTGAAAAATCAATTGCATTTCCTTATACCTGTGTGATAATCCTTACCTCAAACAAGTCCGGGAACTGCTTCACTCCGCTTCCATTATGAACGTTATGCGTTTTTGGTTGTCTTTCAACTTTATCCATCGTTGTAACAAGAACACATCTCATTGCATGCCTTCCGTGACGTTCTTGAGCATAATACGTGATACGAACAAGTGTTCCTGTTGGTGGTATATTTCCACTATTCAAATCGATCACTTTAGCGAAAGCACAACGTTTACGTCCTGTATCATCGCTCTTAGTCAAAAAAATGCTAGGATTTTCAGGGCCGTCTACTATCGATTGGATCTTCCAGTTATCTTCCGTCTTCAACATTTGCGAATTCTCCTCTACAACTTGTTCGTACTCGTGTTCTTCGCAAAGTGACGCTGCACAGGCCACCCACGGAATGTCATCGTGTTTTCCGTTATATGCGATATCCAGATGAACTGGAGTGAACGGAAGCGGTTTTGAAGCATGCATGTGGCGATCAACACAGTTCCATGGAACATAAATACGCCCAACATGATCGTTCCAAGCCCAACCCGCTTTGCCATGAGAAACCTTGTTGAACACAGCGCTGATAGCGAGGGTCAATGGGCCCGTCTTTCTGATAGGGTAAATCTGAAAAGAAAACAACTTGTTGGAAATTGATATGCGAAATTCTTACCGCTCCCATATCCTCCGGATTACTGCCCATCAACTTCGACGTTTTAACATCTGACACTCGACGACCATCAAAAGTCATGAACCGACCAGGCCTCATCCATGACTCAAAAAGACTTGATGTAAATTCAACATTCTGACAGGTGGGCGAAGTTACAGAAACGACATATGTATCAGAAACGTCATAAATAACACCACTTTGATTCTGCACAAATTCTACTGATTGATGATCTGACTGTCTTTGCACGGCGGTTGGTGTGCCTAACTTCTTCATCGGGGTAACATTGTGAATATCCAAATGTGCAGGTGGTAAGTTAGCAATTTTCCGAGTATCTTCAAAAATAGCCCAAGCTACGAATTTGCATCCATGAGACTCTTCTTGTCGAAACATATGTACACTATATGGTTTTTCAAGATGAGCGCCTTGCCCGTACCAGCATGCTCCATTTGTTGTTCTAGTAGAAAACGGAACAAAACATTTAGCAGTTTTTCCATTAATCGAAACATGCCCAAACTTCAATTGCTCATCAAGACAAGAAAGAGTCCCATATGATTGCATAAGATCAGAAGGCCGTACGACTGACAATGCAGAATAACGACCATTTTGAAGTTGAGCAGAGAATATTAAATGGTCCCCGTGCTAAAAGAGGTGAATGTTGTTATTTAAGAACATTTTCTAACTCACCTCAGGTTCATAATGCTTCTTCTCATAATTTACCCGCAATGCAGTATCAGATAAATCAACTAAACGATTATGCACTTTGTCAACTATCACACATGCTCTACCGGTTTTTCGAACAAATCCTTCGCCTAAAACCTTCGACATTCTTTAACTATCAAGTGCAATGCTGAAAAAAGATTAATTAAATTGAATCCGGACGAGCAACGAGATATTGAACGAGAAACAGGAAGAGAGCACGTAACAAAATGAAAAAAAAAAGAAACATTATAGAAAAGTCGGTGAGATGGAAAGTGAGAGCAATGTCTATGCGACGTATGATAAAAGGAAGGAAAGAAGGGAACAGATGTAAGAATGAACCGTCAGTCGGCACGCATAGCAATGAGCATGGTTTTAGGATGCGTTGTTGTTTGAGAAAGTGAGAAAGAGAAAGAGCGCGCGCGCGGCAGACCACAAGACAAACCATCTTCATCCACCCACTCAAATTTATCAAAAATGAACAGCTGAAAGGTGCCGATATGGCACGTTTAACTATTGGCCAGATGCAATTAATTTTCAACCAATTCGCAGAATATAAAAGCCAGCTGAAATAGTTGGTTGAAAATTGAAAGAAAGTTGGCCATTAGTCACTTCAGCTCGACGTGATTTGTCGATGTTTGCTTCTAGCCGATAATTATAGGTGTGCATCTCTCCGAGATCTTAGGGGAGAAAATAAAGGGGGAGCTGTTAGGACTGAGCCGTATGAATAGAAGTGAGAGCGGTCGACAAAGCATGTAAAAGGGGCGGACCGAGTAAATGAGCGGGGCGGAGAACTGTTGCCAAGACAATCGAATCTCCAATGGGGGAAAGGAAGAGACTCAATTACAATCAGAAAAGTCTCATGGAACGAAATGTAAATAACATAATAATGAGAAAAGCATAACACCAAAGGAATAAAAGTAGATTGATATGAGATAGTAGTCGGGTGTGAAACCGATGAAAAGATGAAAAAATCAAGAAGGTATATAAAAATAAAATATGAATTTTTTTTTCATTTTTCATAGGCACCGAAAAAAAGCGTAAAACAAATGAAATCAACAAGGAAAAAAGAATAACAAGAAAATATATTTGAGAAAAAAGTGAAAGAAAACAAAACGATGAAGTATGAGTAATAGAAACCCAGGTGAAAGCGGTAACGAAGGCGTTGAAACCTGAAAAAAAGATTTGAAGAAACGAAGTGCTGGGTAGAGGGTACAGAATGTCACTAAATTCAATCAACTTCTAATGGAAGTAATAGTGTTGTTTTAGTGATAGAGGGAGTTATGATTGATGGCTTCGAATTTTGTTAATGACACATGAAGCAAGTGAATCAGTCACCTGTTCATAATTTTGAAAATTAGCTAAAACTTGTGAACAACAAGAAGTTAGACTTGTTGATCAAAAGTCTTCGATCTTATTAGTGGGTCTAGAAACTACACGATTTTCATTCTGTCTAGTTGAATGAATTGAGTTCAAGAAAAACAAAGGAAAGGCATGATTCTTATATTCTGTATAAAGTTCTATAGAACTTGAAAGGAAAAACGTCTGCTTATCACTTTGTGTTATGTGTGGCTTGGCATTTTCAATTCATACTTTTCTGAGGTTTGCCATCGTGGAGGGAGAATGCACGAGAAAAAAAAAAGCAAAATCAAAAGATGACTCAGCGCAAACTGAAAAGAACCATGAAGGATTCTATATATGATATACTAATGGCAACTGATGTTACTTTCGCGCGAAAAGCCGTTTTCGGTGATAAAAGAATTCTTACAGATAAAATATTATAAGCTTCGAGCAGAAAGTACAACCGACTATTACACAATGAACGCAGCGGAGACCGAGGTCATTTCAACTAAAATGGAAAGAAGCAGGTGGCTGCAGCTCAGTTCGTTCGAAGGGACACGCATAAAAAATAGGACACTCCCACACGGTGGTGCCAGACCTCGCTCACATATTGCATGGGTCAAGGAGAAGAAGAGGAGCGCAATGACCAGCGGAAGAAGGATGCCCTCTTTTGATGAATATAACGAAGAGTGACAGAATTTCCAACAGACAATGTTAAAAGAGGCAGGAAGCAAACAAGATAGTAGCAGGAGTGGGTTTGAGAAATAAACTCATATTTTTTCTTTTTCGATATTCATTATAACACGAAAATATTGTTTTCGACATACTCTCAACGAACAGAGGCTGAAGCTTATTAGCGCAGCGAAGAGTGAAGAATAAGTCGCGTGATAAATATGACTCGAAATTAGACACGAATTTCGATGAAACCAGGAATTTAACTCACGCTTCAGGCAACAAGTTTGGTGGATTTGATAGTAGATGCACGAATTCCACTCGTTTCTCCAGAATACTTTTGCATTTCGCGTCGTACATTTCCAATCTGTGATTTGACGCGCTTCTCGATGGCGTGCACCTTGCGCCGATTTTTCGTCTGGAAACAAAACACTTGTATATTCAACGAAAATGAATCAGAAGGAGATGGGTAAATTAAATTTTTAAAAAGTCAAAAAGACATAACACAATTAGTTTTGGCTGTGTCTGAACAGTTTGGAACACAGCTTTGAGATCAACTATGGAAATTAGGCTTTCCAACGACCACGCCAAAATAACAAACGCCTGTTCTTTACTGAAAGTTTTATCATTGATCATAACTCAATGCGATGCAGGTGTGATACCAGCTTTTTTTCTATGTGAGTGAATTTTCGAGTGAGTTGGTAAAACGCAAGAGAGAAGGGAGCCGAATAAACAAGTAGAGACTTCGTCAGCCAATTACTGGTTGCGGTGGGGACACTGGCTTTATGAGCATGTAAGAAAGAGTAGTAGTATTTTCATGTTTTGATCTCGAACAATTAGTGGCGCGTGCGCACATTATTAAAAACAACCAAGTTTGACTTATTTCATAGTTTAATAATCGCTTCTAGAAGAGCTGTTAGTCCAATCGCCTTCGAAATTAAAGGAAAATCAGAGATTTAAATACCTGATGTACGAAATTCATACTCGCTCACTAATATTGAAATATTTTTTCAAGTATCTCTCAGTGCCAAAAGTTCAGATGAGATGTTTTGGCGAAAGTCACACAAAGCCAGGTACTTCAATCACAAATACATCTGCTGAGTTTGGTAAATTGGGAGTAAACCTACCTTACTAGTCTTTGCCTTCTTCTTTCCTCTCCGCTCAGCGTACTCTCTATTTTTGGAAATTTTATCAGACGCCTTTCGCTTCTCGTCGGCATCCATCGGAGTGAAAGAGGGATGTCTTGATGCAGTTTCCAGTGAGACACTGTCATTGAGGTTCTGAAAATACTCGAAATTAAACTCTACACAGGGATAATTCATTATCTGTAGACGATAGTTTCAGCGCAACATTAAAAAATTTGATAAGAAGGGAAGTAAAACGCGCCAAATGAGAGCAGTGGGAACTTGATTTGAACTTACATTACTAAGAACTGCACCGAACGTTTTTTTGTTTAGTTGCACATCTCCGATTTTCGAAATCAATTCTTGAATATTATCTGGCTCTGACTCTGCCCATTTTTTGAGCTCATCCAGATGATCTGAATTGCTATGCAAAAAATCCTCACATTCAATAATTTTCTGGAATGAAGCATAGCCGTAAAAAGCTTTTAGTTTGTATTACTAGAATTGTTACCTTTTCAAGACGTTTCAAAGCTTCTACTACTGGATGAATATCGACAAGAGGATCTTCAAGCTTGTCATTGGTGAATTGTTTAGCTCGCAAATTTAACAGAAAAGCAGTGTTCATGAGGTACCTGAACAAGCATATTAGAAAACAGATGGCAGACAGGAAAACATACGAGGCATAAGTCTGGGCGACATAGACCAACTGCGATCGCAAAGCGCATTTTGGAATCTGCTTGATTACTTTTTCAAGTGGCTTCACGACGAGATCGAAGATTCGTTTCTGGAAAGTTTCAATTAGAAAAATAACTACGACTGTGAAAGTGTAGGAAAGGGGAGAAAGTGATAACATAAAATAGACTCTGTTATCAGGCGAAAAGAGGAGAAAAAAAATTGATCACGAGCTCCGGAAACAGCTGTATAGCATATACTAATTAGAATTCAATGTAGATGAGAATCTCTGTTGAAGAAACCACAAAAGAAATGACGGAAACAATCTGATGTTGTGGCAAATAACTTCAACCTGGTTTTGTGAAAAATCGAGACGGCCAGGTGATGAGTGATAAAAAGAAAATTATAAGAAAATGTTGGGTTGGGAAATGAAGAACAGACATCCGATATGAGCAGTTTAGACTTTAATGCTTCAGAAATCAGAAAGACATTCGCTTTCACTTTTTAATGTTCACACATAACTGTCTGATGAGGATGATTTCAATCGTTTCAATTGTATGTTTTGTCTGTAGAAATCATCGTTTGAAGCGAATCGTCCAGCATCTCAGCCTGTGATGGCAACCCGTTTTTGACGTAATCATGTGGCGATTGCGCGATTTGAAGACCGCTTATCTACTAGCCATCGATGCTTAGCAAAAAGAAACGAAAAGAACAGTTAGTGAAAACGGGAAGAGATGGGGACAGGGAAAATTAACCTTGACGGCGATACGAATCGGAACTTGATAATTTGGAAACAGAACACTGATTTGAGAAAAAAGATGAAAATAATCGTTTAAATGAGATGTTGAGTAAATAAAATAACATAGAGGGAGTTTGAAAAACAACCAGATGAAAACTAACTCACCCTGGCTTCAAATTGCTCCAATACTTTCACAATTTTCTTGTTCTTACGCCTAGCATTTTGTTCGTTGAATTCGAGAGCTGTCTCCACCTGAAATAAATACTTCCTTGATCAAACTATTTTTGAATTTCGCTGTTTTGTACCTCCACTGTTTCTTCTTTTTCTTTGTCTTCTTCCTCTTCATCGTCAAACAAATCAGCGATAGCGGCAGTTGATTTGTCAATTTGTTTCTGACGTGTCAAAGCATCCTCTTCTTCCAGTTGAGCATCTTCCATCTCCTCGTCTCGCATTCCTCCCCAATCTTTGTCGACAAAACCAGTGCCATAGAAATCCTTTCTTTTCTTTCCCCATTTATTGTCCGTGATATCTACAATATATGATCAATATGTCAAACTTTCTGAAACGATTTTTACCATTAACGTCTTCATCATCAAAATCAGATCCATCCTCATCACTACTATCAGAAGCTTCCGCTTCAACATTCAAGACTTCTTCCGGACGATTGAACACTTTCCTTTTGTGTAATGCACCTTTTCCAATTTTTCTATCGTTGTTGTGAAAAGTGTTGATCTCGTCAATTAGATCTTCGTTGTCATCTTCATAGGTGATATGAGAGGATCTGTAAATATGAATATACAAAATCTTTTTGAAAAGAATCATGGAGGAAACTTACGATTTTCCTTTTTTTGAAGACATTTTGTGTGTGCCTGAAAAAAAAACATTAGCAGCAGTTTCCACAACGATTTGTACCGACCGGAAATCGAATATAAAAATTTAAATTAGATTTGAAAACCTTTAGAAATTCTTTATAATTTTCAAAATCAGTATCAAAAGTCAATTGGATGAAAAAACAAAAAATTGTAAAATTTCTAAAGTTCACTTTTTTCAGAAAAAGTTCAAAATTCAGGTGGGAGAGCAGAAAAAATACGGGAAAAAAATTACACTGCGGCAGAGGGACAGAGGCGGAGTTAGCAGTCGCAACCCCTCCGCGCGGTTTTTTCTCTGATTTTCTTTCGCATGTTCTCTCCAGATTCTAAGTTTTGAAAATAGTTTTGAAAAAAATAAAATACAAATTTCGAAACAATTGAAAATCGGAAAGGAAATTTTTTTGCTCTTTTTCATATTATTATGTTATAAAACAAAACTCGTTTGGCCTTTTGCGGTGTTTCATAACCGATTTCAATAATAACTAGCCTCAGTATCTTTACTATTATTACCACAAAGATTCTGTATGTGTGTTTGTCCGTCCGGCGCTGGCCCTAGCGAGGCTCATACTGAACCGATTTTCATAAAATTTTGACTGATCGATAGAGAATGCTAACGGCATGATGCCCGTCTTTTCCGTTTTTTAATAAGATCACTGATAAGCTCTGTGCTATCTATGCACATAGTCAAAATCGCGTTCCCCAGCGAAAGCCAGGCGGTTGAGGCGCGAAGCGCCGGAAACCGTCTGGTTTATATAATTTATCTTTTACTGAAGTTACTCACTAAAGATTGTATTTAGCTTCAGAATGACCGAATACGATAAATTTGCTGAACAACTCCGCCACCCAGATAACCCAATAGTTTTCCTCGAAGTTACTGCTGGAGGTGCCCCGATAGGGACAATCGTCGTGAGTTTCCAGAATTTTTTTTTAGTATCATTCTATATTCTTCCAGATCGAACTTTTCGCTGATGTGACTCCACGAACTGCTGAGAATTTCCGACAATTCTGCACTGGTGAATACAAGAAAGATGGCGTGCCTAATGGATACAAGAATTGTACATTCCATCGGGTTATCAAAGATTTCATGATACAAGGAGGCGACTTTTGCAATGTATTGATTTATTTTTTTGATCATTTTCTAATCGTTTGTTCTATCAGGGTGATGGAACGGGTTTGATGAGTATCTACGGCTCGAAGTTCCGCGACGAAAACTTCGATCTCAAGCACACTATGCCAGGCATGCTCTCAATGGCCAACGCCGGTGCTGACACCAATGGATGTCAGTTTTTCATCACCTGCGCAAAAACTGACTTCTTGGACAACAAACATGTTGTATTTGGTAAGTACTTTATTCAATATTCATCATAGGAGATACAAAATTTATGGGTAAGTAGACTTTTGCAAAACAAAGAAGGACGAATATGGATTATGATTGTGGTAAATATCTCCAAGATCATTTGTTCTCCATCCCAATTGCCTTTAAGGATGAAATGGTTGATTTTAAAAGTACTCTCTGTGAAACTCACTGATAATGCTGATGATACATTGATGGAGAAGCAGTTGTAGTTTTATATCTTTCATATGGGTTAAACATCCCTGAATTACTATACAAAAGAGGTAACAATGTTTGTGAGGCAATAGGATTAAAAAACAGAATAATGAGTACGAGAAGACGTGCCATTTTGATAGAACAGCTAAATCCACTATAATCTTTATCACCTTTTTATACAAGATGAAGCTGGTTCATGACGCCATGAGATCTTGTGACCGGTCATTTTATTGCAGGACGGGTACTCGATGGCATGTTGACAGTCCGAAAGATTGAGAATGTTCCAACCGGAGCCAACAACAAGCCAAAACTACCAATTGTGATTGTTCAATGTGGTCAACTCTGAATTTACTAACTTCTTGTTTATCTGATCTCTTTGTTACAATAAATTATTATTTTTTCTTAAGTATTGTTGCTTCAAGCAGTCACAGTTGCCACAACTGCTAAAATATTTCTGGCCTAATGATTTCTGAAGATTTTGAAGAAATTTTGTATTTGAAGAATTGATGCCCGATCCTGCTGCTGAACAAAAACAATTCAAATTCAAAGTAGTGCTACTAGGAGAAGGATGTGTCGGAAAGTCGTCGCTTGTACTGAGATTCGTGGAGAACAAGTTTAGCTCCAGGCACTTGTCTACTATTCAGGTATCAGTTCGTCTGTCTCATCTCTTAACGACCTAATATTTCCAGGCCAGCTTCCAGAGCAAGACAGTTCACGTGGAAGATTGTAAAGCCGAACTTCACATTTGGGATACTGCTGGACAAGAGAAATATCACGCTCTTGGTCCGATATACTACCGAGGAAGCAATGGTGTGCTTTTGGTTTTTGACATCACAGATCGACGTTCTTTCGAAAAGGTATTCCAGTCGACTTTAAAACGAGAATGAGTTTTGAATTATAGGTAAAAAACTGGGTTCTTGAAATCAAGACATGTCTAGGAAAAACAGCTGAGATTCTGATTGTCGGCAACAAAATCGATCTGGAAGATGAGCGGCAAATTTCACGGCATGATGCAGAAAACTACGCTGAAACAGAAGGGGCTATATATATGGAAACATCAGCTCAAGAGAATATTGGAATTTCAGAAGCATTTGAAGCGCTCACAGCAAGTATGTATTCCTAAATATGTATTAGAAAAAGTACATATCGTTAATTTTAGAGATGATAGAACATGCTCGAACTGCTTCAACAGAAACTCCCACATCAAATCGATCGATTCGGCTAATCGACAATGATGAAGATAGAGTTGGCCGGAGCAAAAAATGCTGCCGATAAAATAACTTTTCATTTTGTAAATATCACTTTTCGCTGGTCGACTTTTTGTCATACTTTGTCCCCGTTTCTCCATGTCTTCCCTCCTGCCTGTTCACCCCTGTTTGCCTAGTCGCACTTCCTCAAAAAGTTCACTATTTCATGTTCTTATCAGTACTATAGATGATTGTTTTGTAACTAAGTATACAAAAATTCAAAGTCCAATGAATTTTTCATTCGAATATAGCCAACTCAACAGAGATAATTGAACCCGTAAACATCGAGAGACAAATAAGAAACAACTCAAAAACTACAGGAACCCTGTTTGATCTACATATATTATAACTGTAAATCTATGAAGCCATCTCCATTGAATGTGAAGACGGAGCCACGTTATTTTTCCGCCGGAATAGAAGTTTGACGTCATGAGTAAGAATGAAAATGACTGGAAGAAGAACAAGCGCATGAAGCATCCCAAGTATTCCAACAAGGATAACGGTCTTCCAGAATACAGCAACAACATAAGCACGAACAAACATCAATGGGAACATTCCAAGAATCGTGGAAAGACCAGATTGCATTACAGGCCAAGCAACTCCACGGAATGTACTCAAAAGACGGTCACGAGTTTCAGCATAATTGTGAGATCTCCATAGTTGCTCCTGAAAATGAATTTTAGATAAAGCAAAAGAAGCATCTGAATACTCACATCGATATGTACATGAGCAAAGTAATGATAACAGACATGAGCAGAATAATCAACAGAGAAACCAATTGACATGAGCATTGAAATAAGTGAAACAGCGTCGAGATTTACATTCCAGAGATGAAGATAAACGACGATTCCGAGACAAATAGATACGATCGAAACGACAACAGAGATGATTGCTTCGAAGTTCATAACAAAAACCAAAACGAGAAGAGACATCAATACGACTGCTGATACTGAAACAAAAAGTTATACTTTTCCGCGCATATTAGAACGGCATGCAGTAATGAAGTTCTTCACTATAAATAACAACTGAAACGTAAAAACTTGCCTGAAGTTGAAATGAAATTGAACGGAGCCGATGCTGCACTTTCTGTTGGAACCTTCTCGAATGGATGATGAGAATGAACATTGAAATATGTCGAATAATTCTTCAAAATTTCTCTTCTATCCTCTAGAAATGATTCAACTTGGAGGAAATTTGAGAAGTTATGATAAGTGATGGTGAAGAAGAACCCATCAATGATCTCATCTCCATTCGTATCATTTGCCATTGTGATATATTTTTCTTCCATTCCATATTCCCTGTAATTGCTGACCATATCTTCTTTATGCCAAAAATCTTCCGTCTCTCCCCAGAATGCGACTGCCTGTAATAAAACATGAACCAGTTAGTTGATTACAAATGAGAGTAATAACATTAGAATATTCTCTTGTCCATAAATTAGTATTTTCTTTTCCAGCTCCATATCCTGGCATTGTCTCTAACTTCTTAACCATTTCTTCAAACTTGCTTCTGATTTCTGCATTGTCAAAATCAGGCATTGGATAAACTCCAAAATTAACTACAAATGCTTCCCCAAGTACAAAATTCTGCATTCTTCTAGAGATGTCTGTAAGTGGTGAATCTTCAAGATACAGGTTTTCCATGTCAAAGTCAGTGTTGACATTTGAAACGAGGACGAGACAAATCTGAAAATAGTTGAACAATTCTCAGATGATTTTTGAAGATAAAAATACCGAAATATGGGCAACGAAAGCGAGAACAACTATCAGTTTTGCAATCGAAGTATGGAGAAAATCAATGAATACTTCCAGAATGTTTCTTGTATGAGCTTCTTGAGAAATCGTTGGAACAAATGTCAGAAGAGAAGCCAATGAAGAGGATGAAGAACTTTCGTCGTCTTTGGTCTTTTCAATTTTCGGTTCATTTTTCATCAATTCCTTCTCAATATCCACTTGTTTTCTAACGAAAACCCCAACTAATGCAGTAAAGAAAGTCATTTGATAGACGAAATCAATGGCAAGAGCAACAGTTGTATAAAGACAAAATAGTTGAACAACAGGCATATTTGAGAACAATCCAGTTGCAAAACAAGCAACATCTGAAACAGGGAGAATAGTGTTCTGCTTTGAATTGATAATTTCTCACCAGTAACAGATGTGACTGTCACCGATGCTCCAGAAATAGCAACTGACTGACCTAGTCTCACTTCGAGGGATTCACCTTTTCTGGAACAAAGTTTTTAAAATCATCAAATATTGATAAACAAGATCTTTTTCTTAATTTGATCTAGTGATACTTTTTCAAGTTTAATTTGTAATGTTTCAGGCTGACCCAGAACATTTCAGCAAAACACGTTAATTAGAAAATATGAGTTGTTCAATGAACGTTTTTTACAAGTCTTGATGGGACCGGAATGTTTCTAGAAGAAATGAATGAACTCACGTAGATTGTCTCCATCCAGCGAGAATCAGAAAAGCATCATCGATTCCAATTGTAACAACAAGAAATGGTACAACTGTTAAAATGTTACTGAAGGGATATCCAAGCCCCCAAAGAAGACCAGTAGTTGTCCAGAGAGCCATTCCTGGAGATAATACTCCAACGATACTCTAAATTCATGAAAGTTCTGATTGGTTCATAAAATAGTTCAATAAAATAACCTGCCAATGTTGACTTGTGTACAATGGGAATCTAACCAATGTGAGTAACATAAAGCAAGTCAAAACAATTATAGTCAGACCAAGGAATGGGATAGATGTGATTGTGATAGCTCTGTAGTAGGATCCGATTTGAAAACATTCTCAATTACTTTCCCTACCTTTGCTCTTCTAACTCTCTTGTCCTGGATAGCACGGAATACTTGATATGATGTGAAATATCCGTTAATGAAGCAAAGAAGTTCCTAACTTTTGTTTCAAAATCAGTTGCTAATTCTCTTCCATTTGGAAGTGAAGTGTCAACCATGTAATGAAGAATAACCATTTTTGCTTCAGTCACATATCCCTTTTCAATTTTCAAATCTCCAATTGAATACCCAATAAATATTTTTTTCTGAAGTGCTTCTGCATTCGGAAATGTCAATTTGAATGAACTTCTTGCTGTATCATTGAGAGTTGCTTGAAGAAAAGCAAGCACTGCAGCATTACTATCATTACAATATATTCCACACAAATTCTTGTAAGCAATTTGATTATGCCCGTCCCATGCTGTAATATTATCGGCCACAAACTGGAATAAAATTAGACTGAATCTCTCGATAACAAGGTCAAAATTAAACCGACCTTGTGGGCCTGTGACACTTCATCAAGTGCTTCATTTGTCAGAATATTACCTCGATTCTTCTTTGAAACGAGGATTTGCATCTGAACAACGACATCATAAAGTAACGACCACAACATACTTTTAACTTACTCGATGATGATGAGACCCAGAGGCATACTCGAATCTCTTTATACCTGCTTCTTCTACTCTTGATAACCCATTAGTTGGCGCATAAATGTCCCAAATGTCGTCTTGAGTGTCGAATGAAAGGAATCCATAAGTTGATACTATTGTGAGTAATGCAGGTACCAACTGAAAAAAGAAGTCATCAAAAATTCAGATTCAAAAAGACTGTAGTACTAGAAAGAAATAATGTTAAATTTTGAATTTGCTGTTGAACAGAACTTTGATCAGTGTTAAATTTCTGAACTTGAATGATGAAATGAGAAGGAATGTACGTTCTAAACCATCTTCGATGATTTTGAACAGTAATACTAATAATTTTGCAGAAATTACTTGTTCTCTTAGTGCCTTGCCGTTTGAAAATTACAAAAAAACACACTACAGTACTCAATTTTCAAAACTTACAATGAAAAAGAATGGTTTCCTTGCTACATACTGTCCATACCAGTCAAAGAACCTTTCTAACTTTCGCATTACCTGTAAGTGTATCTGATATGAATCATTTCTTATATAAAGAGCGTGAATTGATGCAAAGGAGAGTTTAATCCGTGAAACAAGGTTGAAAACTGAGAAGAAAAAAGAAAAGGTTTATGAGGTGACGAATCGAGGCTAAAGCCCCGAACCACAAAGAAGAGTCAAAATACTCAGTTGAAGCGAAACGGACAGATAGAGGCGAAGAGGGAAAAAAGAAACCGATCTGGTAGGATTATAGAATTCGAAGAATACAAGAAGAAGAAGAGAAATAGACGGGATAGATCTTTTCTTTTTCACTTGTGCTTTCATTCAAGACTGTCGATTATTTGAAATCCGAAGGACATCAACAACAACAGAGACAGGGAGAGGGCATGCTTTAATTGAGGGCTTTAACGTCTTCAAATGAAACGAGGTGGGGTCGAAGAATACAACAGGTGTGAGATGACAGTAAAAAAGGAAGAGTGTGAATGAAATGAAAAGAAAAAAGTAGAAAAGAGAAATTATGAGAGAAAAAGTGAAGAAAGAAAGGAGGACGTTCTGAAATTAGTAGAAAAGAAAAGAGGGAAATGCGCGGAACCGCCTGTAGTTACAGCTTTATGACGGAAAGAAAATACCTTAACTATGTAGCGAACAACCTTACAAAAAAGAAGATGACAATGCCCATAAACATGCTTGTTGTACTACTAAACCAAATATTTTCTTCGAATAAAGCTTTTGTCTCCAATGAGGCGTACCCTCTATGCCAAGATCAGGTGTACGCAACCTCTAACCCGTTTAGTCACCTTCGCAGCCTTTTTTGAATTCTATCAATATTTACATAGACGTAATAAGATCATAACAATCATGAAAGTGATCCATGATATTATTGGATGCGAATGGCAATCGTCTTAACAGGATGAATTAGATAGATAACAGGGTCACAATTGCAGAATCATTGATATCTTTTTTTTTTGTTTTATGCTTTTATAACAGACTGGTTCCAATTGAAAATAGGGAACAGATAATAGAAAGCTCAGCTGACCTAGAAAAAAAGACAGAAAAATGAGTACAGAGAGAATAGTAAAAGGCGTTACAAAATAACAAGAAAGATATTGAGAGAGTATAGCTGGAAACAAAAAATGGTCGAGCATTTTTCAGCTTGCATTCGTGGTTTTCTAGCTTCCACATACACTAGTTACGACACTGGAAAAAACTGAATACGGTATCTTGATTGGAATGTTAATGGCAAGATTGACACTAGCAAAATCTACTTCAGCAACCATTCACATGTTCCAGACCTATCTGTTACAAAAATAAAATTAGATTAAATGTGTTTCTGTGTTTCGTTAGGATGGTCATGATACAATCTTTAAAAGGCAATCAGCGACACAAAAAGGGGCGGTTCAGAGAAACAAAATAATACCTGGGATGTCTGAGTTACTGTAGAAAATCAGGTGACAATTCTTATCTTAAAGTTAAATCATGGAAAAATAATAATAATAAGAGATGTTCTTAAAACGGAGACACACCAAAAAAACGTGTTTTGTGTTTGAAAACCAATAAGTGAAGGAAATAGTTTTTGAACTGTCGAGAGGAGAAATGGAAGAAAAAATGAACGAGTTGAGTATATATTGGTGTAATGTGAATATTTTATAACAGGTTGAGGGAAGGGGGTAATAACACTAAAATTATAAGTGGTATGTGCGTTTTGAACAAGAAAAAAGAACAGGTAGGATGTGTTCAAAATTTGGAGGAAAAAGGAAAGAAAACGCGGAAGAAATTAAGCGGAATTGAGTAGGAGGTGGGAACGTAAATAAAGAGATACGGAGATCCAAATGAAAAGAAAAATGTCATTGAAAGATCAACTTGCGCAATAGAAGAAGCGCTGTGAATTAGGCAGATTGGGCAAGAAAGAAAAAGTAGGAGAAGAAGCTGAGAAGGAAGAAGAACTGGCAGATGGCGACGACGACGGCCCGGGGGTCTATTCGGACCGAAAGAAGAGAATTCATCACACATACTGACACGGACACTATCTCTTCTTCTTCTTCTCTGCTTTTGCCTCTTCTAGACAAAACAGTTTGGAAAACATACAGATGCATATACACACCTTCAGTACAAAGGGGACGATGGAAGAGAGACTGGTTTAATGTCAGCACGGATGGATTGCGGAAAACGTCGGATGGCAGAAAACGAAAAAAAAAAGAATCTGATGAGAAGAGGTGTATAGTCGGAAGAAGTATGGAAAAGCACCGGAAAATAGTGAACTAGACATTGAGGGAGGAATGAATGGAACGGTATTTGATTGATTCATCTATCACTCATTTCAACAATTGTTTCATGATCGACAAGAAATTAAAATTACTTTCCAGTTGAACGACTATAAATCGTTCTGTTCAATTTCAGATTAAAAGGAAACCAGTCATGAAAACTTTGATGACGTTGAAGACTATTTTGATAGGAGCAGGTTAATTCACTATCCTGAGAATAGACAGGAAACATTACATAAAAACTGTTCAAAATTCAGTACAAGACAAGAGATCTACTTATGAATTCCAAGGAAATCTAGATTCTAAACTGTTTCCCAGCACAGTCGTACTTCTAAGTATTCTTCTTCCTCGTCGCCCTCCCTGTGACATCACAAATCTATTGTTTCCGAGAGGGCAAGAGCGAACAAATGTTCATGCATAAATACAGAAATTAGTATGTGAAGGGTCGAGATTGAAAAGGAAAACTAGTACGACGTTTAATAGTATGACCTGTCAAGAAAATAGAAATTGTATACATTTATGAAACAAGTACAACGGAAAAAGTAATAAATTAGTAATTATTGAGATCAACTAATTGGCATTTATCAACTCCTATGAAGTTTATCTTTCTGACATGCTTCTAAAAAGAAGACGTCTGTTGAAGTATGAATTCGAATATTATCAACTGCACATATACTTTCAGTCAGTCCAAAGTTCTCACAAATGAATGCAATCTGAAAGTTAGAAAAAGTTCCTTGCAGAGAATGTTGTTTCAAATACGAACCTTAGAAGTATTGATAGGGCATTCAAATTTAGAAAATTGCCACAGAACTCCAGTTTGTTCAGATGGAGTTGAAAATGGGCAAGTCAACTGTCCATCTGCCAAGCAACAAGCAATCAAGCGAGTTCCCATTGCAAACTCCAATGCATCAAAAATTATCTGAAAAATGAGACGATCAATGAAATAATATTTTCAGTTTTAAATACTGTATGTGCTTGATTCATTTTAGTTTCTGTTTCCATCACTGCTAGTTCTCCAACTGGAACAATTGCCTCGGCAAAACTAGACGCATGAACTGTAATGTTTAAAATTGTTAACAGGGAAAATTGAAATATTCCCAACCTTTCTTCAAATGGAACTTATTAGTGACTCCAGCTGGAGTTGTCCATCCGCAGAAATCTTTCTCAAATAGACAGCCTCCTGAAGTGGAACATGTTGAGGGAATACCAAGTGGAATTCTGGAAAATTGTTTTGATTGGGTCTGAATGGAAATCAAAAAAGTTACTGTTGGTGTTGTTGAGAAGGAAGACTGAAAACTCCATTTTGTGCTTGCACTTGCATTGGTTTCCCTTTTGGCAAGAATTTGACAACACTCTCAGAAGATGCGATTGGTCGAATCGGAAGATGTTCCACTGGTTTCAAAGTTTTATGTATCTAAAAGCAATTTTGAAATTATACCATAGAAGTTTCATTCACCACTTGTCCATTAGTGTCAATCGACTTCTTGGAAGTTTCAACTCTCTTTCCTTGTGGTTTCCCGGCAGTCCCTGATTTCAGAGGTGCAGGTGTAGATTTAACTGGAGCTCGTGTCGTTGTCGACTGCGTTTTCACATCTTTCTAAAAAAGTGTTTGCTACATTGCAGCCACAGAAATTGTTTCAAACTTACATCGTCAAAATCGCTCTCATCTCTTTCTTCATCGTCCCGCGATTCGTAGTTAGGATCAAGAAAATCAACGAATTCACTGCCAAGGAGATCAGTTAGAGCTGAAATCCTTTTTTTGCGTTAGGATTTTGAATTATTTTCAATTCTTAGAAGGTTGTAGATACTCACGATCAACTGGAGTTTTTGGAGATGCTGGAACAATTGTTTTGGCAGAAGAGGAGGCTGCAGCGGCTGCGGCTTCTGAAAAATAAATGCCAGGTATATAACAGAGAGCTCTACCTACGTTTTGCATTCACTTCATCTACAACTTTGGCGATTTGTTGGTCCACATTCTTCAGATAAGCCTGAAAATAAATTTATTTTGAATCTAGAGATATCAAGTTCTTTTTGAGATCTTAGTCAGTTGATTCTTCTTCCAGAATGTAAACATACTTGTTTGTCTTCTTGCTTTTTCAGATTCTCTTTCATTTTCAGATCTTTCTGGGCCAACTTCTCCAGAGTTACACTTGATCGAGCCTTCTGTAAACTATTTTATGATTAATCCCTTTTTTTCATTTCAATTTCTGACTTGTCTTGTTTTACTATGCCTTGTCTTCTTTTTCGTCACATTTCCCTCAACTTCATGAGTCGCCGCATGATCACATGAATCATAGTCAACGGAAATTCGGTCAACGATAATGGTGGCTTCGTTGCCCGAATCCATTTCAGCATCCGCGTTTTCCACAATAAACACCAACTGAAACCATCAAATCACAATTGAATTGATTAAGATGGGAGATAAATGGGAGAAAAATGAGAGAAAACAGTGAGATGACTTACACGGAAATTCTTGTTTTTGTCAATGTCTCTAAACTTGTAAGTGTTCAGTTTGCTCTGTTTAGAATGTCTTGCAACTTGGCAGTTTTCTGTGGTTGGGCTCCCATCTCCAGCTAATTGCCAACAGATTTTCAGCATCGCATTTGCACTTTGCCAATGTCTGGAATTGTTTTCAGATGAAGAATTATCAATTAGATATTTCATTTGACATTGAGATCGCATATTAATTCTGTGATTTCAAAAACGCCGAGGTATCAAAACCCCACCAACGTTTAAAGTTTTGTTTTGTAAAATCGTAAGAAAAGTTTCAAATCAGAAATTTCACCTACACGAGAACCGTTCGTTCCACTTCGTATCACACATTTGAATGTGTTGACAGACGAAGCGTAACAAAATGAAACGGATATCGAATTGAGGAGAAGTGCTTCTTCCCCTGCTTTCTCAACTTTTGATAATTGGATTATTACCTGAATTTGACGGTTGTCTGACCAGTTGCAGTGCAAACAGCACATGAGATCAACGATGATTTCTTCTTATTTTCAACACGAATTGCATAATTTCCAGATGGAGGTGGACGACTCTTTCCAGTCAAAAATATCTTTCTGAACTCATTCAAATCTAATTCATCAGCACTTTGAATCTCCCATTGCTCTTCTTCTCTTGTCGTTGCCCAACAACAATCTTCAGAAAAATCGCAATCGAGAGACGATTTAGCGAAGACAGCTGAATCAAAAAAGATATTGAGGAGGATTAGAGAAATTGAAACTATTTCGCGTTACGTAAGGATCCGATGGCTATTCTCTCGCTTTTTTTCGCTATACAGAAGATGTTTGTATTCTAATTTTCAATTTCATTTACAAGCACTTGAAGGTTTCAATTTGACCCATATACATAAAAACGGTTTCTTTTTTAAAAATGAAACCGGTCGTGTAATGTTTCAGAAACACGAAACTTATTAGACTAAGCTTTAGATTTCAGAGAACTAAAGATAAGCAAAAGTTTTAGCTACCGTATAAGCTATCGTAATTGAGTTTAGATGTAGTAGTGATATAGTGAGGTGTAATGGATCTAAAAGTGTTTTCGAAGAGTAGAATCTACTATCAAAGCGTGTCTAGCTTCGTTTTGAGATCTTTTGATTGGAAGAATAATCGAACAATTTTCAAATCGGTTAACAAAACCAGAATCACATAATCATAAAAAAGGAAAGAAAAAATAAACATACCACTTATCAGCGAGAACGAAAAAATATATAGTAAAAGATAAAAGTGCATTTCCGATTAAAAAGTTCTCGTCGTTTTTCTCTCTTTCACTTCAATTGGTTGCCGAGACGAAAAGCAAAAGAAACGGTGCGGAAAAGAGGGCGGCGTCGTGCGGGACGACGTCTTCTCCTTCAGTGTTAAGTTCGAAAGCAAGCAACACAAGCAATAGGAGAAGCTTCTGCGGTCATAGTCATACCTGTCAGCAAACACGTTTAGGATTGTCGCCCCGCTGAGAAGGCGTCAATCCAATTGTGTACGAGTGACCGGCCTGCTGCTGACCACTGCTTCTTTTTTAGAGAAAAAACTTTCGATTTTTCCAGAAAAAAACGTTGCCATTGATAGCTTTCGATAGAAGTGAATGATTTTTAAAGAACACTTTATTCATGAAATTTCTAAATAAACAATGTACCCGTTATTAAAAGTCATTATCGTTACATAATAAATCATAAGATGAAAATATTAGTCACCAAATATATTTGGGTGTGTAAAACTGTAATCTCTATAACATCCTTTAATTGTTTCAAATACTTGAAGGCATACAAAATAGTCGAATACATTGGAAGGAGTTGCCACGTGTGTCCGACAGAATGGCATACACTTTCCTCCTTGGAATGAAACAAGTCCAGCACGTTCACAGCAAGGAGTATGATCTGCTTTTGAAGATGCACAATCATAAGCTTGACCTAGTTGTGGTCCAGGACATTGATTAGTAAGGAAAGCGGCAACAAGCTTAAAGAGAACAGATATATCCGAAGAAAAAGTAATTTTTATTCTGACTCACCGTTTTATCATTAAAAGTATCGTAATTGCACAAGTTCTGGCAGATTGGACTAATTCTTTGTTTTCTACAACACAAGTCAAGTTTTTGATTTGGATTCATCAATGGAACATAAATTGACTGTTGTGGAGCAATTGCTGAGACTGGTTGTGAAGGAAACTGTGGAGTTGGTGGTTGTGTTGGAAGAGGTGCTGCTGGTTGTTGAGGGAATCTAGTTGGAGCTGGCGGTGGTGGTGGAGGAGCATTTGTGAAATTGAACATCTTTGGAATAACCATTTCTTTTCCACGGTAAACCAAAGGTTTCTGGAGATTGTTCATCACATGTGGATGCACTTTAACAAAGTTTCTCAGCTGTTCGGATGTTTTCTCCGGAATCGATCTTGAAAAAGAAACGATTATATCGTGATCGTTTTATAAGATCTTACCTAACGAATGGAGGTGGTCTTTGATCCTTAGTCACCACAGCTACACTGTCTACAGAATAGTCGATTGGAGGAGTTGGCTGTAATTATCGAAAATAAGAATCAATATGACGCTTATACAATTTTACCTTTTTCGGGATCTGATTAGGTGGAAAGATACCAAACTCCCTTTCTTTTGCTTGATTGAATGCAGTATCTAGAAATGATTACCAGCTTTTAAAGAGTTTTTAAGCTTAAAAACATACCTATGGCGGATGTTGAAGGAAGTGGAATAGGCTGCTGACCGAATGTCCGAGCGAAACCAATATGATGAAGTGGTTGCTGAAAATTCAATAATTCATTTTTGACTCAATTCTTAAGTTTTTACTCTATGTGACTCCACGGTTTGTGCTGGTTGTTGAATGTTTTGCTGGAATTGATATGGTGGTTGCCCGATACTAATAGGAATATATGGATCAAAAGTGTCATTTCTTGTTGGTGGCTGGGGAATTGGATTGGGATTTGGTTGGACAAATGGAGGAGGAGTCCAAGTTGGCGGAGCTGTTTGTTGAGGAAAGAATGGATTTGGTGGAATTAAAGGTTGAGGCTGTTGAATTGGTTGGAAGAACTGAGAAAGAGGATTTGGAGTTGATTGTTGTGGAGAATGAAGTGGAGGAATTTGCCATGGTTGAGCAGGAAAACGGACTGGAGAAGGTTGAAGAAGTTGTGGAGTTTGTAGTGGAAGAGGAGGTGGTGAGTCAATAAGTTGACGTCGTACTGGCTGAAAATATGAATTTGAGCTTGAAAAAGGAAGAAATCTCCGAGTTCTAAATGTAAGATTTGAACTTACACTGTTATGTTTGAAAGGGGCTACCGTACTTGTTGGCATCGGTGGAAGTTTAACAAGTTTTAGATCACTGGGATTTCTTTGAGGTCTTCCTTTAACCATATTTTCTTCTTCCTTCACACTTCCTTCTGATATTTGAACATAATCTGGTAGTTCATTATCCCCAGCTCTTTTAGGCGCCAAAGTTGTCCTGAGTGGGGGCGGAGTCACAAAAAATGCATCGATATCATTGATTGATCCTTTTCCATCAATGAGCATTGACTCGTACACTGAAAGTCTTGGATAACTCTCGAACTAGTCTAAGAAATAACTTACAAAGTGCTTCTTTTTCTTTTGGGCGTATCGCATTTATGTAGAAGCTGAAAATGAGATCTCGGAATCTTGAACACTCGTTTTGAAGCTTCTAGCAACTCACTTATCCTTTGTATAGATCCTTTTATTGTCCAACGGTGAGTGTATAACATTATCCATTACTGACGGTAAATCTCGATGGAAGCCATAATTTACTGGAAAATTCACATTCTCTTAAGTAAGACCTAATAATTATTCTTACATTTTCTTGTTGGAATGCTTCGTCTTCTTGGTAAATGCGTTCTCTCTACTAATCGAAGTGGTTCTAACTGTAAATTCTCTTTTCATGATTCCAGATAAACAATAGAAACTCACACTTAATACAGCCTCTGTTAAGATACTAATAATAATCCATAATCTCATCTTCTGAAACTTTTTCTGAATAATAATAATAGAGGAAACCAATGGCTTTCGGTGCCAATTATTCCATGATCCTCGTCACTTTCTTTGTGAAGAATCGTAGGAAACAGAAAAACGAGGAGCGAACCGAAACAAGTGAGACCGATTTACCTAATAAGGGGATGGGCAGGAAATGGGAAGAAGAAAAGAGAGAAAAAGAAATGAATAAGTCAAAAGTGACTGGATTATACGATTCTTGAAACAATACGATTCAGTGCAATAATAGGAGTTAATGTGGAAATATTATGTGGAAAAATGAACATGTTCAAAGTACATGGCATATAGGGTAGTAGTCATACAGAGGTTCTAGTTGTCAACCTCAAAATGCTGAAGTATGAAGCTCAGGATTTATTAAAAAAGTACTTGTTAGAGGACTCGACTCTGAAGATCTTGTTGGAATAGAATATCATTCTTATTTTTGGTCAAAAAGTATTTGATCTGAGGAAATTATAAACTTTAAAAACAGTCAAGATAAATATCCAAACGGTTGGCTCCTGATGAACAATTGATTGGTGATTCATCTGATGGTTTCATTTATATTACTCAGAGGTTCAAAGTGCTCAAGAGTTGTATTGATCTGAAGAAAAAGATGGAAACTGAAAATCATGCAATCGATGGTCAATTGTTGAATATTCAAAAAAAGGAGAAGGGAAATGAAACATGGAAAAAGAAGAAAGATGAGGTGTTGATTACGCAAAATAGATCTAAAGTCGCTTTGAGGCGTCTCAATCCTTTCGATGGCATTTCGCCGTCGTCAAAATGGACATCCACGCCGAAAAGGAGAGTCCTATATCTGCGTCTCTATCTCAACCTATTCTTCTTCATCTACTTCCAGATCCAGTTGCATTTCTCATTCGAACCTCATCCATTCCCTCTTCCTATTCCTTTCCTTCATCTCTCCTATACAATATTTCGACACTATGTCAGACCGTAGATCTTGAGTAATGTTGGTGTGGTGATCAAAAACTTGAATTTTCATCCCAGGAAGAGATTCGAATTGCGTAACGTTCTCATGGATTGAAGCATCTTAATCTTGGAGACGTAGACTACAATATCTGACGTTATCAAGCTTTCAATTCGATTGAGAAAAAACACGTTGTTTTATATGATACTATCAGTCTGTCGACATGTCTACACTGTATAAAAAAACGATTTGCACTCATCAAATGCCTCAATTATAGTTTAAACTTCTGCTCTAATATGATGGTGTCGATTTCTCCCCCCTCTCTCTCTCTCTCTCTCTCTCTCTCTCTCTAACATGGATTCAAGACAACATGGATTCAAGACTGATCAAACAAATTGAACTTTTATTGAAGTAATAACTTTGTGCATTTTTTTTCAGATATTATCAAAACTTAATTTTAAGATTATTAACTTTTCCGAGAGCCTCTTCCAAAGTAGAAATATCACTTCTGATGTCTCTAGCAAGACGTTGAAGAGCAAGCACCTTGTCAAGAATTTCGACGCGTTGAGTATAGGCATTGTAACGAATTTGGAAAGGACGATTGATTGTGGAGGCCCATGATCTGCAAATAAACGAAATACTTGTGATATCTTATTGAAGCATCTTACTTGAGCTTGTTCTTTGCACTAGCAAAAGATTCGGCCAAGAAGTATTTTGGTTGATATTCTGTGATTGGGTATTTGGTAACACAGCAGACAGATGGGTCGAATGGAACAACTTCTGGTTTATCACTCAAAGAGTATTCAAGTTCCCCGAAAGAACTTAGAAGCCCAGCTCCGTAAGCTTTCACTTGTCCATCTTGTTGACAAAGCCCAAACTCAATGGTAAACCAATATAGCTGAAAACTTATAGTTGTCTCAGTTTTGATATGAATTTCCTCACTGTGGCAAGTTTCTCAATTATATCATCTGGAGCTCCAAGAGAAGCAAGTCCAATTTCCTGAGAGAATTGAGCAAACTCGACATCAGCGAAAAGTGGAACATGACCCAAAAGCTCGTGGCAAATATCTCTGAAAAATTTGCTTTTGAATCTCAAAAAAAGTTTTTAACGAACGGTTCTGGTGTGTATTTTGGTGCTGAATGATGACGAATATATTGTGTTGAATGGAACACACGAAAGGCAAGACCAGCAAGAAAGTCACGAGATGAAAGTAGACCAGCAACTGGACGAATGGTGTACCCAGTACAGTCTGAAGATTAAATACTTTACTGAAAACAATTGAATCGGATATGTTTACCTTTCAAAAAGTCAGAAACATCCTGAAGTTGTGGAATACGATCTGGACCAAATCCACAGTTTTGTTGCAAGAGTGGAAAGATGTAATTGAACTCTTGACAAGCATTTTCTGGGTATAAAACTGTTAATTGATTGTAGACAGTACGCCACGTGGCGATTTCTTCCGGAGTGTAATCGATAGTTGGAATCTTATCCCCGCTGAAACGCGGATGTTCAGAGGATGTTGAGAAAAAGCTCTTACTGTTTGAAGTTGAAGGCAATATCAGCGAAGAACTTTCTGCGCTCGCGGTAAGTCTGATCCTTGAACCCAGGATGATCACAATCCAACTCGGCTCCGTATGAGAGAATTCTGTTTGCAAATTGATCAATGTCATTGATCTTTTGTGGGAACCATGGAACGGAATCTAGAAGAAGATTTTTTTATTTTGAAGTCATCGTGCTTCAATTCCTCACCCTTGTTTTGCTTCTCCTTAGTGTTCCAGTCTTGAACAAGAACCTTCTTTACTGCTTTTTGCTGGAAGTGTTCAATAACTTTCTCGATCTTGTGGTGATCCTCAGCTTCAGCAAATTCAACGAGCACTTCATAGCATCCTTCATGAGTCTTTGATGGTCTTGATTCGATATGGGACAGATTAACATCATGTGCCTAGAATGACACGAAAACGTGTAATGAAGCATGTAATTGGTAGGAATTTGACGACATATATGATGATAATTGCGAGTCTTGTGACTCCCCAGTCTCACCCATATTGACACCGAATCAGAAATCGCAACAAATTTTGTTCAAAACCGGATAAAATGGAAGAAACTACATCTCTTATCAAGTTAAATTCCGATCTGGTGCAACGCTTTTTTAATTGCAATTAGTTATGAGGAAGGACGTTTTGTGATGTCTACTTTTTTTTATAAATAAATTGATCTTTCTGTTTCGTAGGGTGATGTTATAGATGTCAGTAGGTTTTGATAAGCTTAAGCAAGTTCATAGATGTAGGAGAACAGAAGAAAGTGAGAGATCAAATGACCGAACTTTTTTTGTAGTATTCTTCAAAGCATCAATCTCAAAAAGTTCAATATCAACTACTTCCAATAATACATAACCTCGACTTCACTGGATATTCAGTGCATCAACAAATGGGATCTCTAAGCCCTCTTTGCTTTTTCTGATCTAGATTTTGTAAGTACATATGGACTGACGATTAAGTCAAAATTTCGACACATTAGCATAAAGAAAAGAATTGACGTGAGAAATAGAAAAAGCGCTGACGCAACAAATCTCTTGATCGCTGCGAACTAGTTCTGTCACAGACCTGGAACAATTTCAATGTTTCAGCAAGAGCTCCAGCCTTTTCACGTAGAGTGAACACAATTGTTGTTTTGCCAATGTCGGCATTTACATCGGCAACGTACGACTCCATTGCGTACTTCTGAAAAAAAAAACATTTTGTTAATGGGATTTCTTTCAATGATTTAAAGTATGAGATTCCTTCTCACCAAGAAGTCAAGATCATCTTGTCCAGCTGGTGGCATTTTTATAAAAGCTTGGCAGATTGTGAGAATTTGGGGTTTTCAGGGAGACAGACAGCCACCGGTAATCAGAATAAACAGGGACGAAATGTGACCCGGACCTTGCCGTTTATAGAGGAATGGAGAAAACGAGACGCAGTTTAGAAGAGAACATCAAACTGGGCGTGGCCTATGAAAAGTTTTCGGGTTGCCCCCTGATACCATTCTCTGCAGAGAGATGTTCCACGTGGGAGGAGACTGAAGACCTTCTTCGAGATACTAACGACACGTGGGTTTGATTAGAGTGTAGTCGATACCGAAGATGAGAAACGAAAAACAATTGGAAAAAAAGGAGAAAGATGAAGAACGGTGAGTAAGAGAAAAAAACGAATAGTCAGATGATGTGCTTGAAGCACGTGGAATTAAAAGGAACTGGATCACAGACAAATGGACGCCGGTCAGACATGATATGTGATAATCGGAAGAGAGAAAAGGGAATACGTTTTGAACTTATCTTCAAAGATATTTAAAGAAGATAAGAAGATATCTTTATCTCTTCGATGATGGGTTCGTAAGCACTCAGAAGATCTCTAGAATTTCAGAGAAGGAACATCAAAATAAAGAGTCGGTCTGATTCTGTTTCCGTTCAAGATTGAGTTGGCTGTATCGGAAGTGAGCATGCCTAACTGAGGTCATCTCGAACTTTTTAGGTTTTCTTTTCAGGTTTCCAATCCTAGAACCAACTGTTGAACTTCATATCATGTGACCTCATGAAAAATCGTTTCGGGAGAACCATTGAATATTCATCATTAAATTTGACTGCTTCTCAAAATAGTATTGGAAAATGGAAACCAAATATTCCATTTCGTAAATGTAAATATAGGATCTTGAATCTCTCGTGACATTTCAGAATCATCATTCTCTTCCAACAACCCACCCACATGCATTCTTACTCCCTTTCGAATTTTAGTTTTTGACCTCATGTAACCATTAATTCGTTCATTTCGTCAAGTTTTCCTCGAAACGATCAAATGGGTTACGGTAAAAGCCATAAAATCGTCGATGATTGTGTGTGTGTGTATCGAATGGATGAGAAAAATCAACAGAACACAATAATGGGAACTGGTTGACGGAAAGCAAAGCGAAGAAACGAAGAAGACGTGGAATATTTGGAAAAGAAATCAAAAGAAGACGTCGTTTGGTGGTGCGTCTGACATTTTGGGATGTGTTGATATAAAAGAAGAAGAAAGGAAAATGAAGACGTTATCATAAATCAGTATGAAAACGATGCAATCGATACGAAGACGTCCCGACTGGCTTTTATCATGAAATTTCGCTGCAAACTTCACCTCGAAACGTATACATTTTATAGAGGAATCTGCAGAAAAATGATCTGAGATGTCTAGGGAAAAAAATAGGAAGAAAAAGAAGAGGTGATAAACAGTAAGACAACAATGAAACAGTTAAGGTTCCGATGGTTGATAACGAAAACATATTGTCAGATTACTGTTTAGGTGTTTAAGATCAACTGATCAACCAAAAGGACGGCGACGAAAAACAGAAAGAAAGGTATCAATACCATGAAAGTTATGGCAAAAGAGGTACATTTCTGATATCATTATCATCATTTAATTTCACACGGAACAACGAAAATCGCCTACAGACTAGAATTATTCTTTATCGTTAAGAGTTTCGTAGAGAGCGTATTTTTTCAATTCGTTGTCAATATAAGTTTGAAGATTACTTACAACTCTTTTGTTGATTGTCGAACACGATCAGATAGTTACTGTGACCTACAGTAATAATGTCTTCAAACCACAAACCTTTCGAATAACATCCAAATTCATTTCTTGTTGGTGTAGAGAGCCTGCGATCAACTAATATACAAATGAAAGGGGAATGCGGGAGAAGTACGACCCGGATAATCATCAGATTACGTTATCATCTAATATCTCAAATGCACAGAATCACGTGGTGACATACATATATGACCTTCTTGAAAATGTTTGTCGTGGAAATATCCACAAAAATATAAAAGTTGACGTAATGAACTGGTTATCGTAGTTGTTTTAATGAAAAAATAAATTTTGTTCAGTTTTAATATTTTTATCGATAGGAAAGGGTTCGTTATGGAAAAGGTAACAATCGGAGAGGTCTTGATTAGTTCAATTCTGAATTTTAGGGAAACATTGATGATATTTGGACATTTCAAAAAGTCGGAACACCTTTCCCATCAAATGTGGCAAAAGCGCCGGGTGAAACCAACAAATACGTGGCATTATGGTACAAACATGGAAAACCAGTGATGGGAAGAGCTTGGAACGATTCTGGAGTGGTCAAAGTGAATTGAAAATTCGAACGAATTATTTGTAAACTTTGAATTTCAGTGCACTTTTGTAACGGATAACAAAGTTTATAGTGGTCCCGATGTTGGAGGAAGTATTCAACTTCTTATAATTGACGCTGGAGAGAAACCTAAATCGTTCCATTACGATTGGGTCAATTATAAGAAAGCACAGAGTTTGACAACGGAAGGGAAATATGAAATGGTTCGATGCGAGTACAGTGCTTCAGTTTATTGGCCAGAGCATGGGCTTCTCGGATGTGTGAGCACTGATAAACTCATTGCTTATTTTGTAGATAATGATTCTCATATAGTACGTGACCATTGTAATTTTAATCCATCGAAACAACCTTCAGAAAAGCACAAAGAAAATGGATGAACTTTTGGTGCTTTGTAAGATTGCTGGACCAAAGGATTCCCATGTTTCGGAAAAAGAAAAGGAGAAGAGTTCAGCTGGAACTAGTATTCGTATGTCAACTGTTATCAATGATTGGGAAGATTATAATTGGGGAAGCCCCTGGCCGATTAACAGGTTAATATTTCCGCTATACGATTCTCAGTGTGCCCACTTCTCCCACAGAAATACTTTTCTTAAAAATTTGTTTTAATTTCCTTATCTCTTTTATGAAGTAAACTATCCAAAAACTTAAGTTTCATAAGTATTTTCTTCCAAAAATTTTTGAACTTAAAATTGGTTAATTCAGAAATGTGATGACCACACCAAAAAACATTCCATCTGCTGGATTCGATCAGTTTGTTGCATTATGGTATCGTCACGGAAAACCGATTATGGGAAGAGCTTGGTCAAAAAATGGGAAGATTGAAGCATCCTTTGTCGAGTGAGATCTAATTTCTTCCAGCGGTAGTTTAAACTCAGCTCAAGCTTCAGCTCAAGCAGAGAGTTCACTGGAGCTACTGTAGGCTCACTTCAATTACTGATCAGCCTTCCGCCAACTACAGTAGGCTACGATTATGTTTGGATGACCTACGGACAGGTGTTCCTATCCTAATCTCTCCTTTCTCATCTTTTCATCTTAGGCCGTTGACTACCGAGACAAAGACTATGTTCCAGTGCATCTCAGCTACATTTGTCCAGCAATCGTTCCTATGGATGGGAAGCTTCTCCTCGGTACAGTAGAATTAGGAATGTCATTTAGACAAAATGACCGACATCCTCGATATCTATCACATAAGGTGACTGTGTACACTCATTGTCATTGCAGGGCAGGTGAACATGAAGACGGAATGTGCAACGGTGGCGATGAATGGGACGGTGACACAATTGGATGGAGGGCCCGTCAAGTCGATATTTGTGCTTTGTCGTCGAGAAATGGCTGAGACGATGCTCATTTGATCTGTTGGTGAAAAAAGAAAAGGATGAAAGCTTCCATGTGTTTCAAAATGTATCTCTCAAATTTTCTTGGAATTTTTCAAAATGTTTCTGCCCAATGCAATTAAATGAACGATCATTGTTGTTGTTTTGTTGAGATAGTTTTAGAATGTGAAACTATATATCACTAGTTTTACCCATCTTTTCTTAATTACTTCTTGAAAAGGTGTGCAGGGGATTGATCGAGAGACGACCGCGCCGCCGCCTTCGAAAGCGACTGGCCGGCAGTCGGGGTGAAGGATGAGAGAAGTACAACAAACAGTATAAATGATGAGAGACGCAGGCATACGCATACACACACGGGGGCCTCTTTCCGTCGTCTCTTCGCCTTTTCCTCTTTCGCTGGCTGGGTGTTCGAGAGACTGAGACCGCGGATAGGCGCTTTAAAGGCCATGAGCGTCGAAAAATGACTATCAATTCGTCCTGAGTTTAAGATTTTTTTTCGTTTCCGCAGTTTAAGAACCTTTTTTTTCATTTTAATCTTACTGATGAAAAATATGAGTAATTAAGTAATGTCATTTGAAAGATTCACGCTTCTTCCTTTTTACCAATTACTTCTTTCAATTCTTGAGCCAGCTTAAAACTCGCTTACTAAAGAATAAATACAACTTTTGAAATAAAGTGTAGGTAATCTGTCAAATGTGAGGCGAGTGTATCTTTCGTTTATGTATTTGAGAGATAACAATGCGTTGTCTGCGGCTGCACGGTATGCGGAAGTGTGGGCTATGCAAATGCGCTCCTTTGAAACGGGGCGTTGCCTAAAAGTAGGAAGCGAAATTGAATGCGTTTGGGATTTTTTAAATGAGAACCTAAATTTTTCGTAAGAGAATCAGCTGAGATTTAGCGGAAAAGTTGAAAAAAATTAAAAAATATATTACACTTCCCCTCAAAAAAATTATTTTAGGATTTCAAAACATGTTTTCTCAACAGAGCACTTTTACACACCCCACACTACAGCATACCGTGCGGCTGACGTCTTTGTGTTATCTTTCATTCAATGATGGGTTTTCAGTCTTTTCTCAACTTTAAGAAATCATTATCGATTCTCAAAATTAAAATAATAAATTCGAAACTTTTTAAAAGAAAATTTCACAAATTTCGTTTTTAAATCGTCCGCGCTTGATCAGTTGTACTGTACGCGACTGTGTGCAAACACAGTGTCGATCGAAGTCTATTATAGTCAACGCAAGCGTCTGCATACCCGCTCCATTGCAACCCCGCCCACCTCGTAAAAATAGTTCTCCTTTTGGAGAGAGCGGCCAGACACTTACTGTCTGCGTGTCTGGCCGCTCTCTCCAAAAGGAGAACTATTTTTACGAGGTGGGCGGGGTTGCAATGGAGCGGGTATGCAGACGCTTGCGTTGACTATAAATTGTTAAAATTATTCGAACTCTAAAAGATGAATAAAAAATGTGTACTGATTTTTGGTAGTTACATTTTATTTTCCATCCTTTCTCAATTTTCATGTCAGTTCAGATCTCTATCACTCTGTTTAATTTGTAGCCGCCCATCCCCGTCCTTCTCGTTTTAACGGTTTCCATATTACAGAAAATTTTGCTAAAGTGTCGTCGCAACAGAATCAACAATTGTACAGCGAAGCTTCCAAGATACCGGCTGGAAGTGGACCAGCCCGTGACTCCACAGAGGACATGCAGTCCTCTAAGGTACGAATGTTTTTTCCAGAAAGAAATCTATAATTAGTTTATCTGAAGGAAGGCGACAAGGATGCATCGCGTAAAGCGAAGATCTTGAAACGCCCGGAGTTGAATAACGGAGGTAGCTTGGAAGACTGTATATCAAATGTATATGCACTTCTCGAATTACCTGGTATTAAATGGAAATGCTTTCGACCTAAACCTAATTCGCAACGAGGTTTACCACTGACTTCAGATTTCGTTCTAAAAGCGTATAGCAAGTGTATACTCGTGAGTCATATAGACCTAATTGAGACTATCGAAAATCAATTATTTTCAGGATGGAATTCTCTCAACATGGAGGCGGAAACCTTTACCCCCATCAGATAACAACGAATTACTCCCGGTACCCCATTTCTCCAACGATTCAGCAAAAGAGCTATGGGTTTTTTGGTTTGATGAAGAACCCGAAGTGATAGCTAAATACTGTGAAGGCCTTGGTATGTTTTTTAAGAAAATTTTTTAATGTATTTTTTAAATTAAAAAACGTTTGCAGAGAGCGATGAAGAGTTATCATCTGCAAATCAAATGAATATTGTCAGTTATGAAGTTCGCACAATTCTTTTTAAAGCACTACACGTGGTACTAGAAAGAGATCTTACAAAAGATGGATTTGTTCGATTCGGTAGATGGTTTACTGTTCCATTTGAAGCTCGTGATAACTATTTGCATTACGTTTATCCAACACATTCTCCTGCCATTCGATTCAATTTTTTTGTTCATGGATCAAACACAATTTGTGCCTCTGTCCAAGCGCAACGACAACCTACACTAATTAGTTTAGCTAAACGGTAAACAACAGATTGAGTTCTTGTTTCCAAATATAAACCGTATTTTAGCCATCTTCAAGCAGTCAAACGTTTCCCGGTAGTGGTTGGACCATGGTCACTCCGCGGATTTCTTGTTCAAGACCAACTGGCCCTTCTTGCTGACCCAATAATGCAAGAAGCGGCGGAAAAAGAATGGAATCAATGGAAAGAGTACATGCAAATAGAACAAAAAGAACCTGAAAATGCCACCGAAGAGCGGCAGAAGTCTCCTGATTCTGAATCACCCGCCCCTCCACAGACAACTAGAGTTTTACTTGCTTCCTCATCAGACGAAGAGCCTCCTCCTCCAATAAGCTATGATGCTAATGATGAGACAAAAAGCGAAGGCATACCAGATAAACTTCGATGGATGTATGAACATGATTATAAACAAGATAAGCAAAAAGATGAGACACCTGAAGAAAAAGAAAAGAGAGAACAAGCTAGAGAAGTTCGGAGGAAACGAAGGAAAAATCGTGAGGAACGGCTTCGAGAGCTTGAAAGGCAACGGGCAGAAGTAGCGAACCCGGAAGAGTATGATTCCGATGTAGTAACTGATGCAGAAGTAGAAGATAAAGAAGAATCAGTTGATAGTGAGATTCCGAAAATGATTCTTATCGAAATCGACAATGTTCGTATGTTATATCCATCGAAATTCATTTGTATCACTTTGGATGATGACCGGCAAATGCTTGAGTCAATGGGCCTAAAAACGAATCCCGTGCCAACAGAGTTACAAGGTATGACATTTCAATTCATGAGAACTAAGCCATGATATAGTTTTCGCAAATATAACACAGTTCTATTGACGAAAGAATATAATACCATTCAACATTTTTAGTGCCCGGTCGAAGGCCTCGAGTTAGAAACGTTGTTGGCTTGTCAAATCCGATTTTACCAACAAGAGCTGTAATGCAATATTGCCAAAATGAGATGCGATTGGCAAGAGAAGATTCAAAAAGGTTCGGAAAAGGAGGAGAAATAGATCTAAATCCAGGAGCGCCTACGTTCCTGAGTTGGAAACTGCCACGAAAAGAATTCACCGGGAGATTTTGTTGTGCAGATTTACGTTGCCGCCGTAGATATCGAATCGGTATGTTATATACTGATTGCAATTAACCTACGCTTTTTTTCAGCATCCGATGGGATATCGTTCAAAAGGAGGAGGTGTAGAAGATTGAAGCGTAAACTGACCTACAACCGCGTGGCTTTGATAGGAAGAAGAATGGCGATTGAAAGGAAAGAGGATTTTCATGCATATCACAAAAAGCGAATGCAAAAAACGCTGAAAGAGCGTCAAAAGAAGTTGCCTGCTTCTAAAAAAAAGCCTGTAGGAAAAAAGAAGACGAAGGAGAAGCGGAAACCCCCAAAAATATGGTCGAAAGTAGTGTGGCACAACAAGCTGGCAAGAAAAGTGAAATATAGTAGGTTTTTTTTAATTTACGAAAGCAAAAATTGAATTATATACTCATTCACACATTAAAGCCTCTAAATTGCTTAAAAATCGAGCTTCTGTTGAATCAATATATCCAATTCAAGTTTATTTCGAAGCATAATTAGAAACTCTTTCAGTTTACATTCGACGTTTCCCAACTCTCGCGCAGAAGATTGCATCCTCTGCCAGATATAAACTTCTTAAAAAGACTGCCAAGAAAATAGCCACAGAAAAAAGTGAACAACCAGCCACAACAGTTCGGCCGGATAGTGATGATGAAGCACACCAAATGGATATACTTTCTAAGCAGGATTGGGCTGATGTAACTGAGGAATATTTGTCTGATTTAGAGGAAGAACCACCTATTACAGAAAATGACAAAGGGTAACGTTGATTATCAAAATAACATTTATACGAAAACAATTCTCAGAATATTGAATGAAGTGATAATCGAGCAGCCACCTCATGATGATACTTACAAACCAGCACCCTTTCTACCTATTACATTCGTCACTAACAATGTCGCAAACAATGATTTTGAGTCTATGCCCGGCGATGAAGATATGACTGAAAAACGATTCAATGAAGTTTACAAAGACAAGTGAGTTTTGCAGTTATTTTCTAGTCTATATTAAAACTACAATTTTAGACAAAACAAATGGCTCCCGACATTTACCATGGGTGAAAAGATCGAATTGGCCAACTTTATATTTGATCCCTCAAGCGAACCAAGTGGTACGGAAAGAGATTATCACTTGAAAGAACCGCCAAAAAAGATGAAATATGAACCAGCATTTCCAACACCTATTGGCAATAAATACTATAGAGGAACCATTTGCAAATACGGGTTGCGAGGTTTCCAAGAACTTTGTGCGGAAAAAGATACGGTAGACGCTATCAGAAAAGCGAAATGGCTTCAAAAAGCAAGGAGGAAAGCGTGCAAGCAAGAAATAAAAAATGCTCGAACTTGCCATCGAGAACTACGAAAGCAAGTTGTCAAACGGTCACTTAAACGGGCTTTGAAAAATTTGCGAATCACAGTGAGTTCTTGTTTCATTCATTCCTTCAGTTAGTTTTGTTTGCTAATTGAACAAAAAATTGCAGGCTGAGAAGGATTCACAGGTTGAGGACACAACTTTGAAAAAACTCCCCAAACCACCTCCACCAAAAAAGAAAGACAAAAAAGAAGAGAGGAAACAAATCATCAAATCGCTATTTCTCCTCAAAAATAAAATGGATAAACTCAACATGAACACGTTTTGTACAATGTATGAAAAGGCTGGACCTTTTGGGGTAATTTATACTTGGTTTTGAAAAACACTCATCTGATTTCGATAACTTAAGATTCCGATGGCAGCTGGATACATTCGACCAGATTATTCATCATCTCCGCACGGCTCATTCGACGGAGATCCAGAACCAGTGGTTAATGAACGGCGCACTGGACTTGGTGAAGGAACTTCGGATAAATACCAAGATGGAGACTCTGTTGATATGATCGAGGCTGAAAGAGAGCCTATGCAAGATCCGTGTGTGGAGCTCGTCAACATTGGACATATCAGAACAGTTGGAGAACATATTGGCCCAGATGGTATGCTCTCGCCTCCAGCGAGCAACGAAATGCCGAAAGGAGGACCTCTATCGGTGGGTCCACCGTCCATCGAGTCACAGGGACTCAATCAAATCTACCCGACGCCGCCATCCGTACAAATGCTTCAGGGAGATGCTGCACAAGCACATTCACCAGTGATGCATGGGAAATTGAGATATATGGCGAATACCTCGGAAGACGACATTGAGCGCATTCCTGTTCCTGGTGGCGTTGGAACTATCGTTGAAATAAAAGTAGAAGATGTCGAAACGAAGAATATGCAGAAATGGAATAAAATAGCGAATCAATCGAAGCTGGTATGCTCAATATGTGTTGTATCCTATTAATTTTCTTGAATTTCAGTCGAAATTTCTCGCATCCTCTCGTGATAATCCGATACTAAATGGGAGAAAGAAAAAGTACGATACCCCGTTAACTGAACAATTCAATATCACTACCGTAAGTCATTTTATTCCAAAATAATTTTTTAAATAAAATTGTTTACTTCCAGAAAGTAGAAAAGGTGACAGCTGGATTGGTTTACGAGACCATGGTCACTCGAAAGTTCGACTGTGCGCCACCTCATACTTTCGCCGAATTGCTTCAAGTAACTCGGAGTGATAGAAGAATACCGCCACCGTTCTCATTATCTATGCCACCATCATCTGTTTATCCACCAGTATCAACATCAATTCCTCCAGTATTTCATTCTCCTGCTCTTCCGCCACATCATACCCCATCTCCTTTCTCAGCTGGTCCAATGGGGCATCATTCCATGGGACCACCAGCATACCCAGGAACTCCGGGGTTATACCCTCCAACAACACCAACATATCCTGGAATGACACCTCGACCAAGTTCAACTTTCGGTCCAGGTCCAGGCCCAGGTTACCCACATCCACATCAAATGGGAGGGCCTGGTTATCCAGGACAAATGGGCCCGATGATGTCAATGGGGCCAATACAACGACAGTTTTCCAATCCGCAAATGTTCCAACAAATGCAAATGAGAATGCAGCAAATGAGACAAATAAGTGGACAAGGAGTACCACCGGGATATGGTGCTCCTGGTGTGCCACCATATTCACAAGGGCCTGCTACACCAGGACCAGGAGGCTTCGGAATGCCTAGTGGACCATCTTCTGTTCAACGGCTGAACAATTTTGTAAATCAATCACAGTTTGGGCCCTCGAGCGTCCAGCAGATGCCATATGGATCTATGCAACCACTGATTCCACAATCTCCAAACTTCAATCAGACGTACGGAGGCATGGGAAACCCTATGGGAACTCCGATGATGAGTCCGATGCAACAACATCAATTCCATCATCAGCAAATGCTGCAACAACAACAACAGCAACAACAACAACTTCAAATTCAGCGAAGTCAATTACAACTGCAGCACACACAACAGCAACAGCTTGTGCAAGCTGTTCAGCCAACACCTCAACAGATACTCCAGCAACAAAATGAGCAAGTCAATATTGCATTCCAAGGAGTGAGTTTCAAGAAAGCCATGAGAATCTGATGTATCATTTTTTCAGCTTTCCGATCGTGATAAGCGGAAGTTCCAACGTCGTCAGATGCAACTAATGAATGGTCTCATGCCCACTTCATTACAGCCTGCTGTTATCAAAAACCTACGTAATCCGCCAGATGCGAATGTTCCCTACAAAAAACAGGATACTATTTATCGACCACCGGAGAGCAATGTTCCTCGAGGAGACAGTTTAACTGTAGCTATCGTTCTATCGGACACTCTTCTCGACTTGCACTTTGATTCTGTATTTGACGCCTGCCCAATTTGCTCATGCTCCGTGTCAATTCGCTCAAGAGATCTAGGAATGTATATAAATCCACATACTGTCCTCAGTTCAAGAGAACGTGGCCATACGAACATGCGAGAATACACAGTTGGTACTTGGAGTGGATTCCATGTCAATGCACCAACTACGTGTACATGCGGATTCAGTGCTATCCGTCATCGTTACCTTTCTTGGTGTTCTGGATTATTCGAAGAGGACGCAGATGAAGCTACAACTTCAGAACATGCCGTTGCAGCTGTAATTCCACCTCTAAACTACCCGAGAAGTTCGTACACTTAGTCCGAAAAAAAACAGTTTAATCTCTTAATAGTTTCAGAATCAACTGCTAGGGATATGATTTGGTTCGATTCTAAATCAGTGCATGATATGGCTCTAATCGATCAAATCAGACAAATGTCATTCACGAACAGTCTCGGAAAAGCTGTCTCACAAGTTGCAACTATGAAAGAGCATACCAAGAATGTCAACATCGCCGTTGAAATCAGTTCAGATATCACTGTTCCATCCGAATATATTCTATCTCATGTTGATAATCTTGAGCTTCTTATGCTTGGAAATTCGGCGCTGGGACCAATGCAAAGTAAGTTTCATTCAGCATTATTTTAGTTATAACAATTTCAAAATTTCAGAGATCAGCCCAAATGTTCAACCCGCATACCAACAGTACAACCAGAGGTTCCTGAACTATTTCCATACCTGGGGATTCCAAACTGCAAATGAAATAACCGAATTGGAATCATCTGAATGGGTTGATCTTCTAGGAATTGTGACACCGACGCTTGAAATGTCCATGAAACAAGCAAGAAAGTTACCTGCAGAGACAAGTTTCGTAATCGAAGGGCCCATGACGTGGAAACAAATTGTGACGAAGGCAAACCGGGATAAACCAACAACAGAGGATGATGAAGACTTTTCATTAGCTGAACCGATTCCTGCTGTCATGAGAGCACTCACCAAAGAGGCGATTAGAGCTGCCCCAAATATTGAACAGTATTATGATCAAGCTTCATTGGGTCCTATAGATCAACCAAAGGATGTGATGTACATTACTGTTATTCCTGACGATGATGACATTTATGAACGATCCGTTAAGTTTATGGATGCTGTTACAAACACGTATGAAAGAATGCGATTGGGACGTCACATTCCTTTCCCAGTCTCGACTGGAACTGCTACGCGATTCCGTGATGTCTACAAAACATATCAACCACATCACCAATTCCCGGAACAACAACAGCATATAGCGTCCTATGCAAATGCACAGCTTCAGAGCGCACCTAATAATAAACTGGCTAGTGAACCGGATCCATTGGATACTAATCCAGAATATTGGAATCGCAAAACGAAAAGAAAGTTGGATGCTTATGAAGAACTGAAAAAGCCCGAACCTGATGAAACGGAACGTTTCCGGAATCGGAATCGTAGAAAGCACCTAAGAAGAAAAATTACATTTCCACCTTTCTTCTCTGAAAAACACTCTGATGGCTACTATGAACGAGAAGGTATTCTGAGAGTAGGAAAACCCTTGGAACCATCCAGATCACAGCAAACAGTGATAAATACTTCCGAGTTCGAAAATATGACTAAGCACATAAGCGATTCCAATGGATTTGTCAGTAGGCTGCGACTCTATTTGCAACAAATGGAAGATTTGGTGCTCCATGCTCTGATGGAGAGCGGAGAAGCCTTTGAACGAAGTGGTTATCGATATCAGCTAGCAGTGGAAGGAAGATTAAAACGACAGAAGCATAAAAAGGATATTGAAGAAGAGCGACTACGGTTCGAAGCAGCAAAATTACAAGATGAGAATGGGGATCCGCAGAAGCCAGATGAAAATGATATCTGTGTGGGAACTGAAATTGGAAATGATGACACTGTACCATGGGTTGATGATGAAGCGGAAGAGAAAAAACGACAGAAACAAAAAGAAAATGAGCAATATCCAACTGAAGGTCATCAAGCGCAATCTCCAGTACCTGCGGGAATGGTTCACATTCCTGAAACTCGTGAGTTTTCTAAATCAATATCCGCATTTTATGATATTATGTTTCAGTATCGGACAGAGAAAAACTAGAACAGCCTACACTTGCTGATATTTTTGCTGATCCATCTGCCTATGCACCACCTAATGCTCAAAGTATTCCGTGGAAACAGAGAGATACAAGTGTTAAGAATCCATTCCCGTTATCAAACCAACCTCCGATTGCATTTGAAGCTGCTGGTTCCATTGATACAGATGCCTATTCGACTCTTCCTCATGTTATCGTTGTCTATGTGGTCAATCCGTTCTCATATGGCCCGGAAGGACAAACTGCTTTGCACATGAGAATCTCTCTTCTCTCTTTCATTCGTGCTTTTAATGCAATAGTTGGCAGACTACCGTATATAAGAAGACCTCAGCTGCAATTGCAAGTGATCGGGTTAGAAAGTATGGACGAGAACGCTATTTCCATTCCGGACTATTTCAACAACCCGAAGATACCATTCGATATTCTCCATGACCGTCCACATCGAAACGAACGCCCATCAGAAACTGGAGAACCAGAAATTACTCGAAGTTTGTCGGTTGCTGTTTATACACATCCACGTGTGTTCTTCCCGGATGTTTACAAATCAGTGTCCGCAAGATGCATGACTGCGTAAGTTTTCTTTTTAGGTTCAGTTGACTTTTCATGTATGACCTTTATGAGTGAAATTCATGTTTAATATTACAGATTTGGTCCTGGAACTCAACTAATCAACACTATTGCTTCTATTGAAAAGATGAATATGGAATCCTTCCACCGAATGTCCAAAAGATCCAAAAACGAACTTGACAGAATGGAAGCATTCAGACATCCTGGAATGATGCCTCCTCCGATGGTTGAGAAAAAGAATTATATTGCGTATCGAGTTCCATCCAATATTCTGTGCTTGGCACCTCCTCCACCTGTTTATCAGATGGATGAAAATGGGAAGCCAATAATGAATCAGCTCGATGAACAAACGCTTTTCATTTCGTATTGTCTTGTTGGAACTGAGTACCTTGTTGCCACTGCTACAGATGCACAAGGAAAGCTGATTGATAACTGTGTTTCCAATATCAAACCGAGACGAAAAAGCAATCAAGTCTACCGATATAATGGAAAAACGCAAGTTCTTGATGGAATGGGAAAGCTGTGGTCCTTTATTCTAGGAGTTATGTCATCAGAAATCAAGAATTGGAGACTTGTTGTCGGAAGACTTGGCCGTATTGGACATGGAGAATTCAGAGCATGGACTCATCTCCTGAACAAAGCTTCACTTCTGAAATATTCGTCAAGCCTCAAAGACATTTGTGGGGCATGTCGTAGTATGCCATCAGCTATCGGAACTCCTGCGATTTTATCCGCATGTCTGATTACTTTAGAACCCGAACCAAGTATTCGAATCATGCCAGAGTTCCATGATCCAGAACTTGCGAGCAAGAAAAGTTTCATATTTCATACTCCTGGAGATCTCTCATGTACCCATATTCTAACGTTCCCTGTCGGTACGGAGATTAATCTCGAAGTTCAAGATCAAACTGCCGACACGAAACCCGAAGATAACTGGGAGTTTGGAGATTTGGATATAATGGAAGGTCTTGATGATGGAGATACTGAAATTATGAAAGATCTTGGTCTTGAAACGCCAAGCAGTGCTGCTATTCGTCAAAGTGGCACAACTTCATTTTTCAGTGAAGATTCATCTTCTATTGAAATACAGAATCAGCCTCTTGCCTCTGGTTATTACATTTCTACCGCACCAGCACCTGAGCTTCCCAGCTGGTTCTGGGCAACGTGCCCATCTGCTAAACGGCATTCTCCGGTGCATTTGAAATCGTCTTTGCATATAAATATCAGTGAAGTGAAGGTAAAAATATTTGAATAATGTTTCACCTAAATTCTCATTTGGTTTTTTTTTCAGAATGATGATATCGCAATGGAATCGACGAAAGAAAAAGATAAAGAGAAGGAGAAAGAAGAAAAAGATATTCATCCTCTTGAATCGCGGCAAACAGAAGAAGTTCTTCGCCACGTTCTCGAATCTTACAATGCTCTCTCTTGGCTCAATTTAAATCGTGAGACTGGAGACCGTTACAGTTGTCTACCGATTCACATCCAACATCTTCTGAGACTGTACCACAATGTGGCACGTCTACTTGCTTAAGCGACTCGTGAACCATCCCAACTAATCATTTCCCCGGTTTTTCTCATTTTTGAATCTCAAATGCAAACGAACTGTTTTCTCAAAATGATCTACAAGGTGTGTCCAAATATCATCATAACTTATATCACTTGCATTTACTTCACTTTCGCTTTTCTCCAATTTCTTCTCACTTCACTGTTCAAAATATCATTTTACCTTCCTAGAACGCTAACTATTCCGTATTCGTGTTATTATTTGTTCATTTAGAGTTACAGAATAGACGTGTGTTTGTGGAGTTTTCCTCTTTCCCTGTCCTCTCCTAACTTCGGGTCATTTATTAATTTTCTTTGTTTGGTTCACAGACCGTCTATCATTCGATCAACCTCAACTACTCGTAACCTTTGTTGCTATTCAAGTTTTTATGTATTTATATTTTCTTGTTCTATGAAAGATTTGCTAATTGATTCGTTCTTTATTGGCATAATTTATTCGGCAGTTTTAGTTAGCACAAATTTCACGGTCAGCTCGGCAATCGGCGTTTGGAGCAGCTAGGAATAGTCGGCCATTATGACAGACACATACTTGAGTCTGTGGACTGCCTCTACCATCCCATCGAGCCAGTTTTTCCATGTAAATAGATGATGATTCCAGACGAATTTCTCCCTGAAAACGTGAAATACTTCTAGTTTGTACCCCTGAGAACTGCAGACCTGTTTTGAAGAAATAGAAATATCGAGCAAAGAATTGACAGAGACTTCTCCAGCAGCAGCAAGAATTTCAATATCTTGAGCTGCATCAACTGAAACACTTCTAGTCGGAGATTCAAGACGAAGAGGTGAATCTGGTTGTGGGCGAACGGATGACGTTTGAATTGCTCCTTCGAATACACTTCCTCCATCATCTGAATATAATCGAATTCACTCAGACCTTGTAGATAAACTCACCTAAAATTCGCAAATTTTCAAGTTTCAATCCAATTTCATCAGAATCGGCAAAAAATAAAAGCTTTTGATCTTCATCAAAAACTTCAAATCGTTCGCATGTTACTTGAGCTTTTCCTTCTGGCATCAAAGAGAATTTAGATGCCACGTCACCATTTGGTTTACGGGCTTGAAGATTAACACCACGAAAGGAATCAACTGTGAGCGTTTCTTCCTGAAAACCTAATTATTGAAAAATAGATTCATGTTTTTAGGAATTCGGAATTTTTTGGAAAATAACTGTAGGATTACTGTAGCATTTCAGATGCCGTGTAAAAAAGGGTTAACCATAATCCAAAATGTTTCAAAATACCAAATATTTACATCAAGAGTGCTCAATTGAGAAAAATGAACTGGCCGATCGAATTGAGCTCTTCCTTCTACTCGAATTCCATCTTCTTCAATTTTCAAAGTTCCTATTCCATCTGGTGAAAAGTCTAGAACTGACATTATCCAAAATGTCAATGATAAATTTAAGACTATTCCAATAGCAAGAATCAGAATGAATGTATATAGGAATCTTTTCCGCCATCCGTAGATTCCAACTCTAAAATTTCAAGGTCTTTGAACTAATAGTTCTGAAAACAAGCTAACCTATAAATATCGGCATCAGCGACTGGTTTAGTAGTGGAATGAATGACAGTAGTCTGAGATGGATATGCTTGAGAATGAGAATAGGAAGTTGGATATGTACTACTAATAGGTTGAACCATAGTCTGATGAGAGACTCCTCTTGAAAGACTTTGCTCATTTCTAGACCATACAGGCTCATCCGGTGGTCCCATTGCATAAACCGGATAGCCACGCATTTCGACAAACGGATCGATGAAGAAAGTGTGGAATCGAGACAAGAGTCGTTGGCAAATGGAACAAGGGTGTAACAAGAGTTTGGAGAAGAAGAAGAGAAGGTTTGGATCAACGGCCGCCGTGGTAGTGACTCGGGTGTAATAGAAGAAAAGGTTCGTCAAGAAATGACAAAATGATTCTCAAGTGTCATAGAAATCTGATAATTCTTGATGGGTGGTTTTTTCTTCTTTTTTTAATGATTGATGCTTCCAATTATCTATTTGTTGTTGGCTAAAACTTTGAGCAAGTTCAAACATTGGCTTTCTAGATAATTTACTTGAGTTTCGAGGACCGTTTACTTGTATCATAAAAGAGCTTTTCTGTTTTCCAGTAGTAAATAAAAATCACTGGTTGATTCTAATGAGTAATTCAACTTTTTCAAACTGGTTTGACTATGAGTTTATTGATATTGAGAAGATAAAAACGAATGATTTTTTTCTCTGAAATTTGATGTGTAGAATGAAATTATCTTGTTGTGTCTTATTTCATTTACAAATCTCAGTTGATCGAACCATCTTGTCCCTTTCCTTTTTTTATTACTTCTCCCATAATTCCCTCAATCATCCATTTCTTTTCAATCTCAACAATCGTAGTCACATTGCTTTATGAAATGTCATGCTTTCTTTTTTTTCGCATAAAAATAATGGAAGGCAATTCCTTTTTCTCGAATATATTTCTTCTCGATACGAATACGTGTCCCTCTCAGCCAACCAACATTTCATTGATCAATTGCATATTCCGTCTTTTCATTCTTATTCTTCTCTCGTTGCACCACCATTATTTCCGGCGTTTCCATGTCACTGCATTCTATTTCTCCCTATTCGAAACATCTTTTTTTCTCTTTTTTGGTTCATTTTTCCACTCTCCATCTATCTCATTTTCTCTCTTTCAGCTCTTTTTGTCAAAATGTCTTCCACTCTCCTTCTCTCTCGACTTCGCCGCAAAAATCGACGATGGCTTCAGTCGTGGCCTCTCGGGGGCCCGAGGCGGCTGCCGCGGCTGAAAAGAGGCTCAAAATGACCTCGCTGTTGTCATTCGTGAGTTTTCATCTTAATGTTTCAGAAGATAATTTATTCTCATTATAGAACCATATATGCCTCTATTAATGAAGGCAAGGAAAGTATCTCCGAATCCATTGCGTCAATGGCGGCATCCTTCCACAGTTATAGTCACTTTATCTAAGTGAAGCTTTTCAATTATTGATTTGAGCAACCGTAATCGAGCCGAGTGATGCGTCACATATACGGTATGCTACAATCTATCAAAAATCGATTCATTATTCCTTTCAGGACTTTGCTGGCAAATGACCATTGAGCAGTCCGTATTGCGTGGATCGTTTGGAATTTCTGAGTTACAGAACCAACGCCACGAATCTTTTTCTTCTCTTCGAGAGTTCAACGAATGGTCATCTTGAAGAAATTTGAGCAGTGTGGTGGAAAACTGTGAGTTTGATATGATTGTAAAACGTATATCAATTCATTCCATTTTCAGAGTTCCTGATCACGCACCGGAAAGTGTTTCATCAGAAGCAGACGAGGGACACTTTTAAGTCTACTTTAATCACATGAAGGAAGCTGGATGCAATGATCTAAAATGATGCTATGATTTCAATAAAGCAGTCCAGGGGGAATCTCTTGTCTTCTTGTTTTTTTGCATTCTGTTTTCAGATGGAGTTTTTTACAGATAAACAGAACAAAATAAATTGAAACACAAGCGTCTAAACCTGATGAATAAGCTTTGCATCGTTTCCTGGATAACCTTCTTTTTTAAAAATTAATACAATAAGCAATTAGAATTGGGGAACAGAAGAATGACAACATGTTTCATTCCTAACTACGTCACTCTTCTATAGAATTCCTTGTCGGTTACATGCCCAGATTCCAGATGCTCGTATTCAAGATTCTGTTCTGCAAAACACAAATTTGTGAATAGGTGACGTCTAAAGGAAATTATTACAACTAATACAATGGATCTGCGATTTCTATCAGCACAATCCACAATGCCAACAATTACACAATCCCAGATTGTTGGAGAGGTGTTCCCCAGTTTAGAGCTTCCCTGATAGTGAGCTGTCCTGTATCATCTATTTGAAACGTCAATCTTCTCAGTGGTCTGGAAATACCAATGTCCACAGAAAATTGTGTCACGACATTTACAAATTCTACACGCTCATCGTTCTTCAACTAAATTCTTTTCCATATCAATTATTTTCTAAAAGATACAGTGGAAATTACATTCCAATTCACTTAATGTGCCCTTGAGTGAACTCCGTCCTTTCCGTTCTTTTCTTCCTTCCATTGTTGAATCGATTCCCAATATAAGAATAAAGCGCAGGGCAAGCAAGCAGCCATCACATTCTTTCAGCCATGTTTTTATTTTCTCCTTATCTCTATTCTATACTATTTCTCCAGCTTCTTCTCAGAACCACGTCACGAGTACCAGTCTCTGTGCCCTTCTCCAGCGAGTCTTCTCTCCATCGTTCTCGTTTTTTTCCAAATGTATTTTCTCCACGTAGCTCTTTCTCCTAAACTCCGCCCACTGAAAATCGATGTCGTGCGCGGCACTACGATCAATGAAGCAGGGCGCCAGCGACATCAACACTAGTTGTCTGGAACCTCTTCACTTACTCGTTTTTCCTCACATGGTTTTCTTCTCATTCGATGTCAAACGTTCACCTCATTTCATCTTTTTTCCATACCTTTCTTATTTCTAATTCATCTTATTTTTCAGGTAATTACTCCTACCAACCCTGGGTTTGGCTATAATCCCAAAACTAGGTATTTGGGTTGACCTGTGGAATGTCAACTATTTTCACAGAGAAAGGTTTTTCATACCTTTAGTTCAAGTCTTTTCCCGGCTTGGCACCCCTTATATCGCCTGACTAATAAGTGAGTTTAGCATTTTCAAGTCATGAATACTATTATAATTCTGATATTTCAGGCACCCTTAGCCCCATGAGAATAGTCAATGTTGGGTTGCTCTTCTACTCTGGAACGAAGTGTAAAGCCATAAATGATGGTACACTCGATTCTCTCTACTCAATGGTGTTCTTCTCGAGAACTGTCATAACACTGCACAACATGAGCTTTATAGTTGAAATGTCAGCGTATTGCCCTGTTCTCCTTCTATCAATACTTCGTGTATTGCTAGAAATGAGATAATGCTCGTCTCCTTGGGCACGCTGGCCTTGTCCTGCAGGATTCTTGAGTTTCTTTTTCTTCACTTCGAATTGTCAAACTATCTTTCTTCTTAATACGAATTCACCGGACGTGAGAGAATGGCAACAAGGATTTTGCCCTCGACGATCCAGATTTATCGCCGGAGTTCAACGAATGGTCATCCGGATGATAAAATTCCCGTTGCTACATTTTTGGTCCCTATGTTATTTATGTCTCCAATAAATGTTCAGCACGCAAACCATTTTTTTCTTTTCTTTCTACCATTCAGATTTAGCTGCGTACTTGCCTGAGTATTCAATGCTTCAATGTATAAGCATTGCCTCTTCGTCATCGATGTTCATATTGATCGAAGGTGGCTGCCTCGTGGTCATGAATGACACGAGGCATTGAGTTTCTCTCTGTTCTCTTCTAATATCACGTTGTTTTGTTGCCTCTTCTCTTTCTGAGTCTCTTTCCTCCCATTCAGCGTCCGTCTCACGGTCACAACTTGCATCACTTCTTTTCGTTTTGACTCTGTAGCTGGTGACTCGAACGAAGTCTCTGCTTCTTCCTTTATGAACAAAATTTAGCGAAAAATGCTAATATTTAGTTCAAGGAGTTTACTAGGATGCTTCATTCTCATTTAGGTGTTAATTAACGTACAGAGCTTTCGTATCTTCTTACTTCTCTTTTCTCTTCAGTTCTATCTGATATTTTCTATTTTTCAGACAAACGGGCTCAATTTGGGAGTTTTAACCTATCGAGTTCCACAACTCGATGGTAAGTATCTTTCCAGATTTTTACTGTAAACCAATCAATAAATTTCAGAGTGCTTGCTTGCTTGCCCCCTAGGTCTCAGTCCCTAAAGGCGACTTTCCAGTTCCTGGAAAAGTCAAAAAGACAGCAGCATCTTCATATCTAAGCTTCAATGTTCGAGAATCGGACGGCGCTGGAAATGAGGATGTAGTCACTCCCCTCTCTGGATTCTTGAATATGTCCTGATGATAGACAGAAAAGAATTCGCTTAAGGACGGATTTTAATGCTTGGGACTACAAGCGAAAGCGATCCTTACACTCCCACCAAGTACTCAAGATCCAGGTGGATGACTCGATTGAAGTACAACGAATGGTCATTCAATTGGGGACCAAAGTCTTCTCGACCTCTTCCAAACAAGTGGAAGACAGTGACGCCAGGTGAACCGCAGTTTGTAGTAAACCAGGCTCATGATGGTCAAAAGACGACATTGGATTGATAAGAACCACTCCACCTTGTCAATTTGATGAAGATTTCATAACATGAAACCGACTCACATCTAGATTGCAACCGCATCCGGGATTCTTGTTCAGGTAATTTCTATCGGTAAATATTATCAGATGAATATATATAGAATCTTTTCAGCCAATTACAAATGGTTGGAAAACGGTTCAGACAATGACTGCATGTGCAGTGGTCTTTCTGTTCCTGTTGGATTTGTTGGAGGTTGGATTAAATAAAAAATCCATTGCTTGTTGACGAAAACGCTGCGACATGTAGCGGTCTTCAAGTCCCAATTATCATCGCACACACACACACTCACACCCCTTTAAAAACTCCAAATCAACAACGGATTTCATCCGTCTTTCGGAACCTAGTTTCCGCTGATTGGCAACAAACTGCCAAATGTTCGAAACATCGAACAAAAACTCAAGGTAGTGTCTAGAGAGTTCAATAAACAATACCAATTAATTGAATCATTTCAGAATGAGAAGAATAACATGGAAAAGAATAATAACATGGAAAAGAAGAATAAAACAGAATATTCATCAAAGAGCTCACAGGAACTTTAATGGCGCCTGTGGCTTTACATAATAACTCCTATAAAATCAGGTGAATTGTCAAGAATTGGATTTTCATAGGATATGTGGATATATGGAATTTTCGAGAATCGAACCCTGTATTCCACGATTCAAAACTCAAAGAAGGATAAAAACGCTCCAACCATTTTTGCGAGTGTTCCAGACAGAAGTCATAAAATGAAGTGAAGCTCACAAGAAGCGGCGGATATGGACAGAACCTTTGCGTTTAATGGGATCAACTGAATGCCTGTGTCAAGGTCGGATGACGTCCCAAAATCTCGAATACGAAGGCCCCAAATGGATGGAGAAGCCACGTTTCGAGTTGGTTTCGTAGGAGAATAACGAAGGGTCATCCTACAAACAAGAATAAGATTGAAACCGAGAATATAACATGGGAAAACGCAACGTTTTCATCGCCACCGAGATGGACAGCATCTTGTCAGAAAATTTTTTTTATTGGTAAGTTAGAGAGAAGAAAAATAAAACTTGAATACATAATTCGTTTCAGCAAAATACCAACTTACCCAGTGTGCAATCAGCCAGTTGACAGACGTATTGCTCAAGGATAATCTGGAAAGCATTTGCTCAAAGAAGCATTCCGATTATTGGATATTGTTGGGAATATGTGAAGGGCCTTATGATAGTCATGAGAGGATGGATTCAGTTGACCTGGAACTTTGAAATGAATTGTGGAGTACTGGCTCTCTCGGGAGACGATTGACATCCAGTTGGTCCATGCTCTGTCCCATCGTCAGAATTTTCTGAATTGGCGGATAGTGGCGAAGAAGAGCCTTCATGATTAAGCAATCTGAATGAGGAAGTTGAGTAACATGACTTGAATCCACGAGTAGTCAAAAAACTACTTATTTATTGAATTATTTCTATAAGAATCTATAAGTAATTTTTTGACTACTCGTAGATTCAAGTCATGTTTGTTAACTTCCTCATCCAGACTGTTCAATCATGAATGTTTTCTTTGAATCCAACTTTGAAACCAATCCGAAAATTCTGATGATGGGACAGAGTATGGGCAACAGGATGTCTCAGATCTTGATAGAACACATGAAAAGCTTCTCAGAATAAAAGTTCCAGGCTTTCAGAATCCTCCGTTGATTATCAAAAGTCGTCAGGCTTTTTAATCGTTCTATTTTTCCCCGCAATTGTTTCTTTTTGACCCCTTTCCCAATTTGATTGTTCCTTGAAAGAAGCATTGACCTATGGATCCTGGGTCTTTGTTTCTTATAACTTGATTTGAATGAAGGGTTGCACACACAAGATGTTTTTTACAATGATTTTCTGATATGGATATGATAAGAAATAAGACATTTTTTGTTGGAAGGAACCACTCTTCCGCGTTTTATTCAACTCTCAAAGCGTATTTATGATGTTCCAATAGAGCGTATTTTCGGTAACCATCAGTGCAAACGTTGCTACAGGTCAATGTATTCCTTACTTTGTTCGCTTTCCATAATATATAATCTCTCGACTATTTGCAAAGGACAGACCAACGAAAAGAGTGTATAGAGCTCTGTGTCTCTTCATTTTCTATTGTATATCATCAGACACCTGACAACTGACCAACAGATAGTTCGTTGACCTCTCCTTCCCCTTTCGTTCCACCTACTCATTCTTCTTTTCTTTTGTGTACTTCCATTGTAATTTATTCTATCTTTAACTTTTTCTATTCAACCAATTTCAGAATGTTTTGATTCAGACTGGGTGATGTCTTCCTAAGATTTATCATCTTGAAAGACTCCATTTGTCAAACGTGACGATTCTGATGTACGAGGAGAACTATGCACCCTTCATGAGGTGGCTATAATTGTATTCTGCAGTCAAAAACTGGCACGTAGTTCGAGGAGTTGTTCTCAGGTAATTGAAATGATATAATTGATATTCTGAAAAATTATAAACTGTTTTTGTTCATTTCAGAACCATAATTGATCAAGCATCAATCCTAAATCAACATCGTTTCAAAGTTTGAGATTCAAACGGAACGATTTCTCAGCGGTGATCAGTCTACCGCTTAACATGGATTTCTGTTTTACAGAATTTGTTCCAAAAAAGACTTTTCAATGTTGAAAATTGATTATCTGGCTAGTTATTTGTAGTAGAGTTCTTAAACTTTTGACAATTAGTACTTTGACATTCATTTATTTTCTTGATACGACTTTGATTTAAACACTTTCATGTTCCTAAATACATTACTTCTAAGCGATTGGGGTTTATGTAGAAACGTCTTACGTGTACAAAAAATTATATTCCCTTTTTATGTACTTCCTTCAATTTATTGTTCTTTCTCAATCATCGTTTTAGGATGTCTAAAAATCTCTTGCTGTTAATATATTTGTAGTTTAGTAGATCGAAATAACCGATCAATTCTCGGCCATTTCATAAAGTCTGAAAATCAGGCATGGATGTGCCTTTACTTGTTTAATGGAGGTCAACGAACGGTCATCCAGAACTATTTTCCTTTTCTTTTCCGATTTTAGCATGTCATTATTGTTCCACTCTCTTCTTCCTGTTCCTTCCTTTTTCAATAAAAACAATTCATTAAAATTATTGAGTTAATCGGAAAGTTCTATGCATACTTTTAAACATTTTTTATCTGAGCTGTAGGAAACTATGAAAATACGAAAACAGAAAATAATTTTAAGAAACCCATGAAGTGATGATTTACTAGAAACTTTAGTATTGATTGGTATGCGTTGCTGATGAAATGAAAAACATTTAAAATAAGGATATTTTATTTTGCTCAATTAAGCTTAGAACATTTTGGAAAGTTCAAAGGAGCAAAGGGACGACGATTCGGAAATGAAGAACGACGACCACCGATCACCGACGACGACGCTTGGAGGAGCTTTAATTGACGAAACAAACGACCAAATTATGTCGTTCAATTCCACAATCAACGTGTTCTGAAATAGTTTTGATTATGATAAATATTTCAAGTTTCAACCGACCACAACTGGACACTGGCAAAGCTGCAGAATCAGTTCCACTTGTTTTTCTACCATTGCATCAACCGGGATGTTCGTGACCTTGAGCAACTTCTGCAGTCCTTCCAAAACCCTGTACACAGGCACTGAACACCCAGTGATGTCCTTGGGCCGAAAAGTCACCGCTTCCATTGCACAGACCAACTCATTCGTCATTTTTGATACAGCGCAGGACGCCACAACCTGCTCAATTTCGATACTCATGAGGTCCCGATTTAACCGATTGTGAATCAACCGGAATTTTTCCTCTGGAGCGAACTTCAATAACATGAATCGCATATTGATAAAGAACCATTTTCTGTTTATGCGGCTTTCGATAGTATGGCGGTTCCTGCAATGAATTCTGCTTGTGTGGGTAGATTTTTACGATCAATCAACTTACAATATCAATTCCTCCAACCTCGTCAATGAGTGGATCGGTGTTCCGGGAATCCAAATAGTATCACTTGACGATTTGTGAACAATCATTTCATCTGGTTTATCATTGGTAGTGGAATCGGGAGGATTATCGGCGCTCCGCGCCCGAACCATCTAGCTTCACAACACGCTTTTAAGAAATCAATAAATTGTAGGAAATTTTACGGAGTTTATTATATTCACGTGGTCATTCTCAAATGAAACTTTTGAAAAAGGCCTGAAAACGAAGTTTTTTCTACTTTCACCTATGCTTTTTCAAACTTCGTATTACCACCATTTATTGTTCCATCAATTCAGTATATTGTCTCTTACGATCTTTCTCCACATTCACTCTTACATTTCTGTTAAATCGCACTTTCCCTCACATTCCGTCCTTCCCAGCTCAAAAAACATAGGCCACGCCCATTTGTACGAGCGTTTCTTGCGCGTACTTGTTTAGATGGCTTCCTCAGATGTTGAAAATTCCCTGATTTTCAGACTTCACAGAATGATCGAGAGTTGATTTTTTTTTGCATCGACTAAACTCCAATTTGATACATCAAGGAGAATTCGCTCATGTCAATCATTCGTTCCATGATCTTCTGCTTTTTTTCCTTTTATACAGTCATTCATTTTGAATCACATGGTTCTGAGAATTGTACAATTGTAAATGCGCATTTTCTTAAGAAAGTAGCTTGGGTCCCATACAAATCACTTCTTTCAACGTGATAGTCAAGGGGTTTTCTTTGGAATTCAACAAGAAAATGTACGAGATTTTTCACGTTTATTTCATTATCAACGTGACAAGACACGTAGTCCTCGTTCAAAGGGTCAATGAAAAAACTCTTTGGAAGGAAGAATAGTGTTCGGAAACTTATTGTTCAATTTGCGAGCGTCATTGGATCACCGCCAGTAAAGGAACCTTCCGAAGGTAATCGAAATTCGAAAATGGAAATCGGATCTCATGCTCTGAATTCTCATAAAGAAACGTTTCTCTCTGAAGCCTACTAAAATCCATTTCTCATAAAATTCCAGTAATTATTCAGAAAGAAGGAACACAAATGACAGCAACAATCGATGTCGATAACTTAATGGGCCGCCTACTCAACGTCGGAATGTCTGGTGGACGTTTGACGACTTCAGTCAACGAACAAGAACTTCAATCGTGTTGTGCCGTTGCCAAATCTGTGTTTGCTTCTCAAGCATCACTTTTGGAAGTTGAACCGCCTATCATTGTTTGTGGAGATATCCACGGACAATATTCGGATCTTTTACGTATTTTCGATAAGAACGGATTTCCTCCGGATGTGAATTTCTTGTTCCTCGGCGACTATGTAGACCGTGGACGTCAGAATATTGAGACAATTTGTCTTATGTTCTGTTTCAAGATAAAGTAAGAATATTGTTGTTCAAATGAAATTCAAACTAACGCATTTCAGGTATCCGGAGAACTTTTTCATGCTACGTGGAAACCACGAGTGTCCAGCAATTAATCGTGTGTATGGTTTTTACGAAGAATGTAATCGTCGTTATAAATCAACACGTCTCTGGTCGACTTTCCAAGATACTTTCAACTGGATGCCCCTGTGTGGTCTTATTGGTTCACGGATTCTTTGTATGCATGGAGGTTTATCTCCACATCTTCAATCATTGGATCAACTTCGTCAACTCCCACGTCCTCAAGATCCACCAAATCCATCGATTGGCATTGATTTGCTTTGGGCTGATCCAGATCAATGGGTGAAGGGATGGCAAGCGAATACACGTGGAGTATCGTATGTATTTGGACAAGATATCGTTGCTGATATATGTGCAAAGTTAGATTTGGATTTGGTTGCCCGTGCTCATCAAGTAGTTCAAGATGGTTATGAATTCTTTGCTTCGAAGAAGATGGTCACCATATTCTCAGCTCCTCATTACTGTGGGCAATTCGATAATTATGCTGCCACTATGAAGGTATATTGTTATTAGGGCGTGGTTTTTTGTTAAAAGGCTTATTTCAGGTCGATGCCAACATGGTTTGCACATTCGCCATGTACAAACCGACTCCTAAAGCTCTTCGTAAAGGATAACGTTGAAAACTGATTGAATTGATCATTTAGTGAAACAAAAAAAAATAAAGATGATCTAGATACATTTGTTTTGATAACGAACGTCAACGTTCCTAGACAAGGTTTCTCCTCTCTGTAAAAGGAATTCCGATGAATTCAAACTCGATTCTCAAAATGATCTACTTTTTTGACTAACGGGATGAGAAAAAAATACCACAACTTTTACTGAAATTAAAGGAGGGATGTATTCTTTTTTTTTTGTTTTATTCCGTGTTGGCTCCATTGCTCACGAAAATGCTCAAAAACCTTCCTGGAACGCATAAGTTCGCGTTTTACAGGTAATCGCAACCATTTGATTATTAGACACATCATTCGAAGGTAATCGGCGATCAATCCAATAGACAATAAATGTGTACCGGCTCATTCATGACATTCTAGTTCATGACAACCGTTCACATTAAAAGCAGGCGTTGAAAATACGAATATTCTGAAGCGCAAGAAGGCGCATATATTCCGCGGTAGACATATTCATCATATGTGCGCTATCCCGTGGGCACATCACCCATCAACAAAATAAAATAGAGAAATAAATACGCATAATAAAATATTTCCTCCTATTTCATTTCACATCTGTTTATCCCCGTGAACTATTACAACGACCTGTGCTGAACAGATAAGATCTGAACGGTATAAATAAAAGTTGCTAATCAAAAACAGCCATATTCGACGAACTAACCAACACTGACCAACAACTGACCTCTACTAACTTTAAAAAAATGGGATCAAGTCTCACAAACGAAGTAAACAAGCCGACTCAACGAGACCCGGTGACTGCAGTTCCAAATGAGGAAACTCCTGATGTTCATCGAAAGGAATCTGATGAAGAAAAAGAATCACCAAAAACAGTATGGATACGATTGGCAGAGAATGGCAATTTGGATGAGTTGACCCCAGTTGAACAACTAAAAGCGTAAGTTGTTTGAGGGAAAAAATGTTGTAACCAAAACTCTTTTTGTTGCAGAAATCGGCATATTTTACAAAACCAAGTTAACAGAAAACAATATTTCATATTGGTTCGAAATCTTCTCCGCAAAAGCTCAAGGGGTGGAATAAGGGATGATTTGGACGTCAAGCTGAAAGAAATTATCGTGGATAGTCATTTATCACAGGTGATGCCCACTACAGCAATCTCCCGATTGACAGAAAAGACAATACTTGTTTTGGAAGACGCCGTTATTTCGAATGTTCCGGTGACTTCTCCCTCATACGACGTATCAATTTTGTTGGAGGGCATTGAGAAAATTCACAGATCAATAAATCAAAAGTTAAGCTTCTCTTTGGAAACTCAAATATCTCTACTGGTCCCCTTATCAGATAAGAAATCCTCGGTTGGTTGATAAAGAAAATAACATTTACAGTTCGAATATTTCAGATGATTCGAGCTTGTGATGTTGAAGTACTCATTTGGGAGATGATAGCCTCTTGCTGAACCGTCGCCAATCACCAACAATAACATTCTGCTTCTGACTCTCCTACTGACATCCTCTTTTTTCGAATGAAACATTTATTGCCAACTCTTTTTTTTGTTCCCTTTTATTTTTCATACGCAATTCTTTGCGCGGCCTCAGAGTTTTTTAGAACGTTCGGCCACCTTCGAAATTCTCAAATTGAGGCCCGTTGCTACCGACATAGCTTATCACAGACTTTTTCGTTTTCAAGCTTTTTTCTTCACTTTATCAATTTATCATGACGGAAGATGAAATAGAACTGGATTTTATCGCGAAATCACTACGAAATACCTTTTTCAGTTTTCCTTGATTACAAGGTAATTGGAAAATAGCCAAAATGAAGTCCTTTTTTATTTTCTGTCTTGGTTAATCAACATGTAAATAGTTCTGGAGCAAAAATAAAGAAAAAAAATCGAAAAACGAAAAAAAAAACCAGTGCCAAACGATCTCGTAAGTATGTTTGAACAATTTTTGAATGAACTACTCAAAGAAAAGTAATTTAACTTGATTTGTCTGCCATATAAAAATTTCGAAGTTTTCCACTGTCATGATCACATCGCTATCTATTTTAATGCCATTTTAAGCTAACTTCCGGCAGTAGCATCTTCCCAACCACTTTTCAGAATCTCACAAAAAATTTACTGGAGATTAAGAGTAACATAACTAACAAACTTCCAACATACGATCTTGAAAATCTCCTTAGCCTAAAAATTGAGTTGCACATGAGTACTGTTAGAGGGGCGCCGCTTTGAGCTGATTTCTTGAACTGATGATAGAATATCAAATTCGAAAGCTTTTCTATGACTCCAAACGTTGAAAACATATTTCTGCAATGTTATTGGAAGCTTTTGCGATGTCATTCAACGCATAAAAGAGGTTTGTCAAACATCAGTAATGATATGACTTGAGAAATTCCGAATTATTGAATTTTCGTCGTTTCAAAGCATTTCATCACGAAAATTGAATTGAACATGTCGAGAAAGAGGAGATAGATATCATTTTGGTGTTTTTAGTATTTCAGAACGTTTCAATCTTGTTAAATTCTTATAATTTGACGCCAAGGCTGGAATTCCGCCACTTGGCTTTTCAGAGGTGTGCCGCTTGGTTTTTGAGTAGGACGAACTCGTTGGTTTTCATAGACTTAAAAAAAATCTATCGGTTTTCACTTACTGGGCTTTGGAAACATGTTCGAAACGATGCTTAGAGCATGCTTCCGGTTTTAGAATGCTTCTCTTCACTTTATCATTATGCGGTCCCACACCTGAAGACATCGATTCAGACAGGAGACAACTACTTACGTAAAACTTTAGGAAACCGATCTTACAATTATTTTTCATCATTTGGTGGAATCCTACAATCACTTTTCATCATTTGGTGAGAATTCCACTAGAAAACGTTAGTTTCTGCTGAAGCAACAACAAATTCAAAACCTTGTATAGTTAACTGCCACCCTGTACTTAAAAGGATGATAAGAAAGATGAAGATTATGTTCTCTATTGGAAACTAGTGAGTACATAATGATATTGTAAAACCTGTCATAGCTTTGCACCTGTCTTATGATTGCCTCTCTGATAGTAATACAACTGCACACAGACCAGGACTTTGAAAAACACAGTTGCCGTCTTAAGGGAATTGCTCCCGTAAAAGAATATCTTTTTCAAAACACCGGTTTCATAGAAAATTGAATCCCGTTCTCCTCAATTATATCATTCATCACTCATTCTAAACTTTCCCATTTTTTTCATTTTTTAAATGTCTGATCGAATATTCTTATTCAATATTAGTAAACAGACATTGGAGACCATTTTAAGCTATTTTTCATTGAAATCGTAGTTCATCTTCATCTCCGTTTCTTGTATCCCGTACTCCTCAATTATATCATTCTATACTCATTTTAAACTTTTCCATTTTTTTCATATTTTTGAATGTCTGATCGAATATTCTTTCCCAATATTAATATTCAATGAGTGTAAAATGATATAATTGAAGAGTACGGGATACAAGAAACGGAGATGAAGATGAACTACGATTTTGATTAAAAAAAAGCTTAAAATGATCTCCAATGTCTGTTTACTAATATTGAAGAAGAATATTCGATCAGACATTTGAAAATATGAAAATAATAGAAAAGTTGTAAAATGAGTGTAGAATGATATAATTGAGGAGTACGGGATACAAGAAACGGAGATGAAGATGAACTACGATTTTGATTTAAAAAAACTTAAAATGATCTCCAATGTCTGTTTACTAATATTGAAGAAGAATATTCGATCAGACATTTGAAAATATGAAAAAAATAGAAAAGTTGTAAAATGAGTGTAGAATGATAGAATTGAGGAGTACGGGATACAAGAAACGGAGATGAAGATGAACTACGATTTTGATTTAAAAAAGCTTAAAATGATCTCCAATGTCTGTTTACTAATATTAAAGAAGAATATTCGATCAGACATTTGAAAATATGAAAAAAATGGAAAAGTTGTAAAATGAGTGTAGAATGATAGAATTGAGGAGTACGGGATACAAGAAACGGAGATGAAGATGAACTACGACTTTGATGAAAAATAGCTTAAAATGATCTCCAATGTCTGTTCACTATTATTGGAAAAGAATATTCGATCAGACATTTAAAAATATGAAAAAAATGGAAAAGTTGTAAAATGAGTGTAAAATGATAGAATTGAGGAGTATGGGATACAAGAAACGGAGATGAAGATGAACTACGATTTTGATGGAAAATAGCTTTAAATGATCTCCAATGTCTGTTTACTATTATTGGAAAAGAATATTCTCTCAGACATTTAAAAATATGAAAAAAAATGGAAAAGTTTTAAATTAGTGTAAAATGATATAATTGAGGAGTACGGGATACAATGAAACGGAGATGAAGATGAACTACGATTTTGATGGAAAATAGCTTAAAATGATCTCCAATGTCTGTTTACTATTATTGAAGAAGAATATTCGATCAGACATTTGAAAATATGAAAAAAATGGAAAAGTTGTAAAATGAGTGTAGAATGATAGAATTGAGGAGTACGGGATACAAGAAACGGAGATGAAGATGAACTACGACTTTGATGAAAAATAGCTTAAAATGATCTCCAATGTCTGTTCACTATTATTGAAGAAGAATATTCGATCAGACATTTGAAAATATGAAAAAAATGGAAAAGTTTAAAATGAGTGTAGAATGATAGAATTGAGGAGTACGGGATACAATGAAACGGAGATGAAGATGAACTACGATTTTGATGGAAAATAGCTTAAAATGATCTCCAATGTCTGTTTACTATTATTGGAGAAGAATATTCGATCAGACATTTAAAAATATGAAAAAAATGGAAAAGTTTTAAATTAGTGTAAAATGATATAATTGAGGAGTACGGGATACAATGAAACGGAGATGAAGATGAACTACGACTTTGATGGACATGAGCTTAAAATGATCTCCAATGTCTGTTTACTATTATTGAAGAAGAATATTCGATCAGACATTTAAAAATATGAAAAAAATGGAAAAGTTGTAAAATGAGTGTAGAATGATAGAATTGAGGAGTACGGGATACAAGAAACGGAGATGAAGATGAACTACGACTTTGATGGACATGACCTTAAAATGATCTCCAATGTCTGTTTACTATTATTGGAAAAGAATATTCTCTCAGACATTTAAAAATATGAAAAAAATGGAAAAGTTGTAAAATGAGTGTAGAATGATAGAATTGAGGAGTACGAGATACAAGAAACAGAGATGAAGATGAACTACGATTTTGATGGAAAAGAGCTTAAAATGATCTCCAATGTCTGTTTACTATTATTGGAAAAGAATATTCTCTCAGACATTTAAAAATATGAAAAAAATGGAAAAGTTTTAAATTAGTGTAAAATGATATAATTGAGGAGTATGGGATACAAGAAACGGAGATGAAGCTGGACTACGATTTTGATGGAAAATAGCTTAAAATGATTTCCAATGTCTGTTTACTATTAGTGAAGAAGAATATTCTCTCAGACATTTGAAAATATGAAAAAAATGGAAAAGTTGTAAAATGAGTGTAAAATGATAGAATTGAGGAGTACGGGATACAAGAAACGGAGATGAAGATGAACTACGATTTTGATGGAAAATAGCTTAAAATGATCTCCAATGTCTGTTTACTATTAGTGAAGAAGAATATTCTCTCAGACATTTGAAAATATGAAAAAATGGAAAAGTTGTAAAATGAGTGTAAAATGATAGAATTGAGGAGTACGGGTTACAAGAAACGGAGATGAAGCTGGACTACGATTTTGATGGAAAATAGCTTAAAATGATCTCCAATGTCTGTTTACTATTATTGAAAAAGAATATTCGATCAGACATTTGAAAATATGAAAAAAATGGAAAAGTTGTAAAATGAGTGTAAAATGATATAATTGAGGAGTACGGGATACAAGAAACAGAGATGAAGATGAACTACGATTTTGATGGAAAGTAGCTTAAAATGATCTTCAATGTCTGTTTACTATTATTGGAAAAGAATATTCTCTCAGACATTTGAAAATATGAAAAAAATGGAAAAGTTGTAAAATGAGTGTAAAATGATAGAATTGAGGAGTACGGGATACAAGAAACGGAGATGAAGATGAACTACGATTTTGATGGAAAATAGCTTAAAATGATCTCCAATGCCTGTTTACTATTAGTGAAGAAGAATATTCTCTCAGACATTTGAAAATATGAAAAAATGGAAAAGTTGTAAAATGAGTGTAAAATGATAGAATTGAGGAGTACGGGTTACAAGAAACGGAGATGAAGCTGGACTACGATTTTGATGGAAAATAGCTTAAAATGATCTCCAATGTCTGTTTACTATTAGTGAAGAAGAATATTCTCTCAGACATTTGAAAATATGAAAAAAAAATGGAAAAGTTGTAAAATGAGTGTAAAATGATATAATTGAGGAGTACGGGATACAAGAAACAGAGATGAAGATGAACTACGATTTTGATGGAAAATAGCTTAAAATGATCTCCAATGTCTGTTTACTATTATTGAAAAAGAATATTCGATCAGACATTTGAAAATATGAAAAAAATGGAAAAGTTGTAAAATGAGTGTAAAATGATATAATTGAGGAGTACGGGATACAAGAAACAGAGATGAAGATGAACTACGATTTTGATGGAAAGTAGCTTAAAATGATCTTCAATGTCTGTTTACTATTATTGGAAAAGAATATTCTCTCAGACATTTGAAAATATGAAAAAAATGGAAAAGTTGTAAAATGAGTGTAGAATGAAAGAATTGAGGAGTATGGGATAGAAGAAACGGAGATGAAGCTGGACTACGATTTTGATGGAAAATAGCTTAAAATGATCTCCAATGTCTGTTTACTATTATTGAAGAAGAATATTCTCTCAGACATTTGAAAATATGAAAAAAATGGAAAAGTTGTAAAATGAGTGTAAAATGATAGAATTGAGGAGTACGGGATACAAGAAACGGAGATGAAGATGAACTACGATTTTGATGGAAAATAGCTTAAAATGATCTCCAATGCCTGTTTACTATTAGTGAAGAAGAATATTCTCTCAGACATTTGAAAATATGAAAAAAATGGAAAAGTTGTAAAATGAGTGTAAAATGATAGAATCGAGGAGTACGGGATACAAGAAACAGAGATGAAGATGAACTACGATTTTGATGGAAAATAGCTTAAAATGATCTCCAATGTCTGTTTACTATTATTGAAGAAGAATATCCGATCAGACATTTGAAAATATGAAACAATGGAAAAGTTGTAAAATGAGTGTAGAATGATATAATTGAGGAGTACGGGATACAAGAAACGGAGATGAAGCTGGACTACGATTTTGATGGAAAATAGCTTAAAATGATCTCCAATGTCTGTTTACTATTATTGAAGAAGAATATCCGATCAGACATTTGAAAATATGAAACAATGGAAAAGTTGTAAAATGAGTGTAAAATGATATAATTGAGGAGTACGGGATACAAGAAACAGAGATGAAGATGAACTACGATTTTGATGGAAAATAGCTTAAAATGATCTCCAATGTCTGTTTACTATTATTGAAGAAGAATATTCGATCAGACATTTGAAAATGTGAAAAAAATGGAAAAGTTGTAAAATGAGTGTAAAATGATATAATTGAGGAGTACGGGATACAAGAAACAGAGATGAAGATGAACTACGATTTTGATGGAAAATAGCTTAAAATGATCTCCAATGTCTGTTCACTATTATTGGAGAAGAATATTCGATCAGACATTTGAAAATATGAAACAATGGAAAAGTTGTAAAATGAGTGTAAAATGATATAATTGAGGAGTACGGGATACAAGAAACAGAGATGAAGATGAACTACGATTTTGATGGAAAGTAGCTTAAAATGATCTCCAATGTCTGTTCACTATTATTGGAGAAGAATATTCGATCAGACATTTGAAAATATGAAAAAAAATGGAAAAGTTGTAAAATGAGTGTAGAATGATATAATTGAGGAGTACGGGATACAAGAAACGGAGATGAAGATGAACTACGATTTTGATGGAAAATAGCTTAAAATGATCTCCAATGTCTGTTTACTATTATTGAAGAAGAATATTCGATCAGACATTTGAAAATATGAAAAAAATGGAAAAGTTGTAAAATGAGTGTAGAATGATATAATTGAGGAGTACGGGATACAAGAAACAGAGATGAAGATGAACTACGATTTTGATGGAAAGTAGCTTAAAATGATCTCCAATGTCTGTTCACTATTATTGGAGAAGAATATTCGATCAGACATTTGAAAATATGAAAAAAATGGAAAAGTTGTAAAATGAGTGTAAAATGATATAATTGAGGAGTACGGGATACAAGAAACAGAGACGAAGATGAACTAATATTTTGATGGAAAATAGCTTAAAATGATCTCCAATGTCTGTTTACTATTATTGAAAAAGAATATTCGATCAGACATTTGAAAATATGAAAAAAATGGAAAAGTTGTAAAATGAGTGTAAAATGATATAATTGAGGAGTATGGGATACAAGAAACAGAGATGAAGATGAACTACGATTTTGATGGAAAATAGCTTAAAATGATCTCCAATGTCTGTTCACTATTATTGGAGAAGAATATTCGATCAGACATTTGAAAATATGAAAAAAATGGAAAAGTTGTAAAATGAGTGTAGAATGATATAATTGAGGAGTACGGGATACAAGAAACAGAGATGAAGATGAACTACGATTTTGATGGAAAATAGCTTAAAATGATCTCCAATGTCTGTTTACTATTATTGAAGAAGAATATTCGATCAGACATTTGAAAATATGAAAAAAATGGAAAAGTTGTAAAATGAGTGTAGAATGATATAATTGAGGAGTACGGGATACAAGAAACGGAGATTAAGATGAACTACGATTTTGATGGAAAATAGCTTAAAATGATCTCCAATGTCTGTTTACTATTATTGGAAAAGAATATTCTCTCAGACATTTGAAAATATGAAAAAAATGGAAAAGTTGTAAAATGAGTGTAAAATGATATAATTGAGGAGTACGGGATACAAGAAACGGAGATGAAGATGAACTACGATTTTGATGAGAAACAGCTTAAAATGATCTCCAATGTCTGTTTACTATTATTGAAGAAGAATATTCGATCAGACATTTGAAAATATGAAAAAAATGGAAAAGTTGTAAAATGAGTGTAAAATGATATAATTGAGGAGTACGGGATACAAGAAACGGAGATGAAGATGAACTACGATTTTGATGAGAAACAGCTTAAAATGATCTCCAATGTCTGTTTACTATTATTGAAGAAGAATATTCGATCAGACATTTGAAAATATGAAAAAAATGGAAAAGTTGTAAAATGAGTGTAGAATGATATAATTGAGGAGTACGGGATACAAGAAACAGAGATGAAGATGAACTACGATTTTGATGGAAAGTAGCTTAAAATGATCTCCAATGTCTGTTCACTATTATTGGAGAAGAATATTCGATCAGACATTTGAAAATATGAAAAAAAATGGAAAAGTTGTAAAATGAGTGTAAAATGATATAATTGAGGAGTACGGGATACAAGAAACAGAGACGAAGATGAACTAATATTTTGATGGAAAATAGCTTAAAATGATCTCCAATGTCTGTTTACTATTATTGAAAAAGAATATTCGATCAGACATTTGAAAATATGAAAAAAATGGAAAAGTTGTAAAATGAGTGTAAAATGATATAATTGAGGAGTATGGGATACAAGAAACAGAGATGAAGATGAACTACGATTTTGATGGAAAATAGCTTAAAATGATCTCCAATGTCTGTTCACTATTATTGGAGAAGAATATTCGATCAGACATTTGAAAATATGAAAAAAATGGAAAAGTTGTAAAATGAGTGTAGAATGATATAATTGAGGAGTACGGGATACAAGAAACAGAGATGAAGATGAACTACGATTTTGATGGAAAATAGCTTAAAATGATCTCCAATGTCTGTTTACTATTATTGAAGAAGAATATTCGATCAGACATTTGAAAATATGAAAAAAATGGAAAAGTTGTAAAATGAGTGTAGAATGATATAATTGAGGAGTACGGGATACAAGAAACGGAGATGAAGATGAACTACGATTTTGATGGAAAATAGCTTAAAATGATCTCCAATGTCTGTTTACTATTATTGGAAAAGAATATTCTCTCAGACATTTGAAAATATGAAAAAAATGGAAAAGTTGTAAAATGAGTGTAAAATGATATAATTGAGGAGTACGGGATACAAGAAACGGAGATGAAGATGAACTACGATTTTGATGAAAAACAGCTTAAAATAATCTCCAATGTCTGTTTACTATTATTGAAGAAGAATATTCGATCAGACATTTGAAAATATGAAAAAAATGGAAAAGTTGTAAAATGAGTGTAAAATGATATAATTGAGGAGTACGGGATACAAGAAACGGAGATGAAGATGAACTACGATTTTGATGGAAAATAGCTTAAAATGATCTCCAATGTCTGTTTACTATTATTGGAAAAGAATATTCTCTCAGACATTTGAAAATATGAAAAAAATGGAAAAGTTGTAAAATGAGTGTAAAATGATATAATTGAGGAGTACGGGATACAAGAAACGGAGATGAAGATGAACTACGATTTTGATGAAAAACAGCTTAAAATAATCTCCAATGTCTGTTTACTATTATTGAAGAAGAATATTCGATCAGACATTTGAAAATATGAAAAAAATGGAAAAGTTGTAAAATGAGTGTAAAATGATATAATTGAGGAGTACGGGATACAAGAAACGGAGATGAAGATGAACTACGATTTTGATGGAAAGTAGCTTAAAATGATCTCCAATGTCTGTTCACTATTATTGGAAAAGAATATTCTCTCAGACATTTGAAAATATGAAAAAAATGGAAAAGTTGTAAAATGAGTGTAGAATGATATAATTGAGGAGTACGGGATACAAGAAACAGAGATGAAGATGAACTACGATTTTGATGGAAAGTAGCTTAAAATGATCTCCAATGTCTGTTCACTATTATTGAAGAAGAATATTCGATCAGACATTTGAAAATATGAAAAAAATGGAAAAGTTGTAAAATGAGTGTAAAATGATATAATTGAGGAGTACGGGATACAAGAAACAGAGATGAAGATGAACTAAGATTTTGATGGAAAGTAGCTTAAAATGATCTCCAATGTCTGTTCACTATTATTGGAGAAGAATATTCGATCAGACATTTGAAAATATGAAAAAAATGGAAAAGTTGTAAAATGAGTGTAGAATGATATAATTGAGGAGTACGGGATACAAGAAACAGAGATGAAGATGAACTACGATTTTGATGGAAAGTAGCTTAAAATGATCTCCAATGTCTGTTCACTATTATTGAAGAAGAATATTCGATCAGACATTTGAAAATATGAAAAAAATGGAAAAGTTGTAAAATGAGTGTAAAATGATATAATTGAGGAGTACGGGATACAAGAAACAGAGATGAAGATGAACTAAGATTTTGATGGAAAGTAGCTTAAAATGATCTCCAATGTCTGTTCACTATTATTGGAGAAGAATATTCGATCAGACATTTGAAAATATGAAAAAAATGGAAAAGTTGTAAAATGAGTGTAGAATGATATAATTGAGGAGTACGGGATACAAGAAACAGAGATGAAGATGAACTACGATTTTGATGGAAAGTAGCTTAAAATGATCTCCAATGTCTGTTCACTATTATTGGAGAAGAATATTCGATCAGACATTTGAAAATATGAAAAAAATGGAAAAGTTGTAAAATGAGTGTAAAATGATATAATTGAGGAGTACGGGATACAAGAAACGGAGATGAAGATGAACTACGATTTTGATGGAAAGTAGCTTAAAATGATCTCCAATGTCTGTTTACTAATATTGAAAAAGAATATTCGATGAGACATTTGAAAATGTGAAAAAAATGGAAAAGTTGTAAAATGAGTGTAAAATGATATAATTGAGGAGTACGGGATACAAGAAACAGAGATGAAGATGAACTACGATTTTGATGGAAAGTAGCTTAAAATGATCTCCAATGTCTGTTCACTATTATTGGAGAAGAATATTCGATCAGACATTTGAAAGTATGAAAAAAATGGAAAAGTTGTAAAATGAGTGTAAAATGATATAATTGAGGAGTACGGGATACTAGAAACAGAGATGAAGATGAACTACGATTTTGATGAAAAACAGCTTAAAATGATTTCCAATGTCTGTTTACTAATATTGAAAAAGAATATTCGATCAGACATTTGAAAATGTGAAAAAAATGGAAAAGTTGTAAAATGAGTGTAAAATGATATAATTGAGGAGTACGGGATACAAGAAACAGAGATGAAGATGAACTACGATTTTGATGGAAAATAGCTTGAAATGATCTCCAATGTCTGTTTACTATTATTGGAGAAGAATATTCGACCAGACATTTGAAAATATGAAAAAAATGGAAAAGTTTAAAATGAGTGTAGAATGATATAATTGAGGAGTACGGGATACAAGAAACAGAGATGAAGATGAACTACGATTTTGATGAAAAATAGCTTAAAATGATCTCCAATGTCTGTTTACTATTATTGAAGAAGAATATTCGATCAGACATTTGAAAATATGAAAAAAATGGAAAAGTTGTAAAATGAGTGTAAAATGATATAATTGAGGAGTATGGGATACAAGAAACAGAGATGAAGATGAACTACGATTTTGATGGAAAATAGCTTAAAATGATCTCCAATGTCTGTTTACTAATATTGAAAAAGAATATTCGATCAGACATTTAAAAATATGAAAAAAATGGAAAAGTTGTAAAATGAGTGTAGAATGATATAATTGAGGAGTACGGGTTACAAGAAACGGAGATGAAGATGAACTACGATTTTGATGAGAAACAGCTTAAAATGATCTCCAATGTCTGTTTACTATTATTGGAAAAGAATATTCGATCAGACATTTGAAAATATGAAAATAATGGAAAAGTTGTAAAAGGAGTGTAAAATGATATAATTGAGGAGTACGGGATACAAGAAACAGAGATGAAGATGAACTACGATTTTGATGAAAAATAGCTTAAAATGATCTCCAATGTCTGTTTACTATTATTGAAGAAGAATATTCGATCAGACATTTAAAAATATGAAAAAAATGGAAAAGTTGTAAAATGAGTGTAGAATGATATAATTGAGGAGTACGGGATACAAGAAACAGAGATGAAGATGAACTACGATTTTGATGGAAAATAGCTTAAAATGATCTCCAATGTCTGTTTACTAATATTGAAAAAGAATATTCGATCAGACATTTGAAAATATGAAAAAAATGGAAAAGTTTAAAATGAGTGATGAATGATATAATTGAGGAGAACGGGATTCAATTTTCTATGAAACCGGTGTTTTGAAAAAGATATTCTTTTACGGGAGCAATTCCCTTAAGACGGCAACTGTGTTTTTCAAAGTCCTGGTCTGTGTGCAGTTGTATTACTATCAGAGAGGCAATCATAAGACAGGTGCAAAGCTATGACAGGTTTTACAATATCATTATGTACTCACTAGTTTCCAATAGAGAACATAATCTTCATCTTTCTTATCATCCTTTTAAGTACAGGGTGGCAGTTAACTATACAAGGTTTTGAATTTGTTGTTGCTTCAGCAGAAACTAACGTTTTCTAGTGGAATTCTCACCAAATGATGAAAAGTGATTGTAGGATTCCACCAAATGATGAAAAATAATTGTAAGATCGGTTTCCTAAAGTTTTACGTAAGTAGTTGTCTCCTGTCTGAATCGATGTCTTCAGGTGTGGGACCGCATAATGATAAAGTGAAGAGAAGCATTCTAAAACCGGAAGCATGCTCTAAGCATCGTTTCGAACATGTTTCCAAAGCCCAGTAAGTGAAAACCGATAGATTTTTTTTAAGTCTATGAAAACCAACGAGTTCGTCCTACTCAAAAACCAAGCGGCACACCTCTGAAAAGCCAAGTGGCGGAATTCCAGCCTTGGCGTCAAATTATAAGAATTTAACAAGATTGAAACGTTCTGAAATACTAAAAACACCAAAATGATATCTATCTCCTCTTTCTCGACATGTTCAATTCAATTTTCGTGATGAAATGCTTTGAAACGACGAAAATTCAATAATTCGGAATTTCTCAAGTCATATCATTACTGATGTTTGACAAACCTCTTTTATGCGTTGAATGACATCGCAAAAGCTTCCAATAACATTGCAGAAATATGTTTTCAACGTTTGGAGTCATAGAAAAGCTTTCATATTCTATCATTAGTTCAAGAAATCAGCTCAAAGCGGCGCCCCTCTAACAGTACTCATGTGCAACTCAATTTTTAGGCTAAGGAGATTTTCAAGATCGTATGTTGGAAGTTTGTTAGTTATGTTACTCTTAATCTCCAGTAAATTTTTTGTGAGATTCTGAAAAGTGGTTGGGAAGATTCTACTGCCGGAAGTTAGCTTAAAATGGCATTAAAATAGATAGCGATGTGATCATGACAGTGGAAAACTTCGAAATTTTTATATGGCAGACAAATCAAGTTAAATTACTTTTCTTTGAGTAGTTCATTCAAAAATTGTTCAAACATACTTACGAGATCGTTTGGCACTGGTTTTTTTTTTCGTTTTTCGATTTTTTTTTTTTTTTTGCTCCAGAACTATTTACATGTTGATTAACCAAGACAGAAAATAAAAAAGGACTTCATTTTGGCTATTTTCCAATTACCTTGTAATCAAGGAAAACTGAAAAAGGTATTTCGTAGTGATTTCGCGATAAAATCCAGTTCTATTTCATCTTCCGTCATGATAAATTGATAAAGTGAAGAAAAAAGCTTGAAAACGAAAAAGTCTGTGATAAGCTATGTCGGTAGCAACGGGCCTCAATTTGAGAATTTCGAAGGTGGCCGAACGTTCTAAAAAACTCTGAGGCCGCGCAAAGAATTGCGTATGAAAAATAAAAGGGAACAAAAAAAAGAGTTGGCAATAAATGTTTCATTCGAAAAAAGAGGATGTCAGTAGGAGAGTCAGAAGCAGAATGTTATTGTTGGTGATTGGCGACGGTTCAGCAAGAGGCTATCATCTCCCAAATGAGTACTTCAACATCACAAGCTCGAATCATCTGAAATATTCGAACTGTAAATGTTATTTTCTTTATCAACCAACCGAGGATTTCTTATCTGACAAGGGGACCAGTAGAGATAATTGAGTTTCCAAAGAGAAGCTTAACTTTTGATTGATTGATCTGTGAATTTTCTCAATGCCCTCCAACAAAATTGATACGTCGTATGAGGGAGAAGTCACCGGAACATTCGAAATAACGGCGTCTTCCAAAACAAGTATTGTCTTTTCTGTCAATCGGGAGATTGCTGTAGTGGGCATCACCTGTGATAAATGACTATCCACGATAATTTCTTTCAGCTTGACGTCCAAATCATCCCTTATTCCACCCCTTGAGCTTTTGCGGAGAAGATTTCGAACCAATATGAAATATTGTTTTCTGTTAACTTGGTTTTGTAAAATATGCCGATTTCTGCAACAAAAAGAGTTTTGGTTACAACATTTTTTCCCTCAAACAACTTACGCTTTTAGTTGTTCAACTGGGGTCAACTCATCCAAATTGCCATTCTCTGCCAATCGTATCCATACTGTTTTTGGTGATTCTTTTTCTTCATCAGATTCCTTTCGATGAACATCAGGAGTTTCCTCATTTGGAACTGCAGTCACCGGGTCTCGTTGAGTCGGCTTGTTTACTTCGTTTGTGAGACTTGATCCCATTTTTTTAAAGTTAGTAGAGGTCAGTTGTTGGTCAGTGTTGGTTAGTTCGTCGAATATGGCTGTTTTTGATTAGCAACTTTTATTTATACCGTTCAGATCTTATCTGTTCAGCACAGGTCGTTGTAATAGTTCACGGGGATAAACAGATGTGAAATGAAATAGGAGGAAATATTTTATTATGCGTATTTATTTCTCTATTTTATTTTGTTGATGGGTGATGTGCCCACGGGATAGCGCACATATGATGAATATGTCTACCGCGGAATATATGCGCCTTCTTGCGCTTCAGAATATTCGTATTTTCAACGCCTGCTTTTAATGTGAACGGTTGTCATGAACTAGAATGTCATGAATGAGCCGGTACACATTTATTGTCTATTGGATTGATCGCCGATTACCTTCGAATGATGTGTCTAATAATCAAATGGTTGCGATTACCTGTAAAACGCGAACTTATGCGTTCCAGGAAGGTTTTTGAGCATTTTCGTGAGCAATGGAGCCAACACGGAATAAAACAAAAAAAAAAGAATACATCCCTCCTTTAATTTCAGTAAAAGTTGTGGTATTTTTTTCTCATCCCGTTAGTCAAAAAAGTAGATCATTTTGAGAATCGAGTTTGAATTCATCGGAATTCCTTTTACAGAGAGGAGAAACCTTGTCTAGGAACGTTGACGTTCGTTATCAAAACAAATGTATCTAGATCATCTTTATTTTTTTTTGTTTCACTAAATGATCAATTCAATCAGTTTTCAACGTTATCCTTTACGAAGAGCTTTAGGAGTCGGTTTGTACATGGCGAATGTGCAAACCATGTTGGCATCGACCTGAAATAAGCCTTTTAACAAAAAACCACGCCCTAATAACAATATACCTTCATAGTGGCAGCATAATTATCGAATTGCCCACAGTAATGAGGAGCTGAGAATATGGTGACCATCTTCTTCGAAGCAAAGAATTCATAACCATCTTGAACTACTTGATGAGCACGGGCAACCAAATCCAAATCTAACTTTGCACATATATCAGCAACGATATCTTGTCCAAATACATACGATACTCCACGTGTATTCGCTTGCCATCCCTTCACCCATTGATCTGGATCAGCCCAAAGCAAATCAATTCCAATCGATGGATTTGGTGGATCTTGAGGACGTGGAAGTTGACGAAGTTGATCCAAAGATTGAAGATGTGGAGATAAACCTCCGTGCATACAAAGAATCCGTGAACCAATAAGCCCACACAGGGGCATCCAGTTGAAAGTATCTTGGAAAGTCGACCAGAGACGTGTTGATTTATAACGACGATTACATTCTTCGTAAAAACCATACACACGATTAATTGCTGGACACTCGTGGTTTCCACGTAGCATGAAAAAATTCTCCGGGTACCTAAAATGCGTTAGTTTGAATTTCATTTGAACAACAATATTCTTACTTTATCTTGAAACAGAACATAAGACAAATTGTCTCAATATTCTGACGTCCACGGTCTACATAGTCGCCGAGGAACAAGAAATTCACATCCGGAGGAAATCCGTTCTTATCGAAAATACGTAAAAGATCCGAATATTGTCCGTGGATATCTCCACAAACAATGATAGGCGGTTCAACTTCCAAAAGTGATGCTTGAGAAGCAAACACAGATTTGGCAACGGCACAACACGATTGAAGTTCTTGTTCGTTGACTGAAGTCGTCAAACGTCCACCAGACATTCCGACGTTGAGTAGGCGGCCCATTAAGTTATCGACATCGATTGTTGCTGTCATTTGTGTTTCTTCTTTCTGAATAATTATTGGAATTTTATGGGAAATAGGTTTCAGTAAGATTCAGAGTGAAAAAAACGTTTCTTTATAGAACTTCACAGTTCCATAAAGAAGTTTCTTTATGGAACTTCTTTATGGAACTTTATGGAACTTAGATCCGATTTCCATTTTGGAATTTTGATTACCTTCGGAAGGTTCCTTTACTGGCGGTGATCCAATGACGCTCGCAAATTGAACAATAAGTTTCCGAACACTATTCTTCCTTCCAAAGAGTTTTTTCATTGACCCTTTGAACGAGGACTACGTGTCTTGTCACGTTGATAATGAAAGCGTGAAAAATCTCGTACATTTTCTTGTTGAATTCCAAAGAAAGCCCTTTGAACACCACGTTGAAAGAAGTGATTTGTATGGGACTCAAGCTATTTTCTTAATACAAATGTGCAATTCTCATAACCATGTGATTAAAACAAACGACTGTGTAAAAGGAAAGAAACAAGCGGAACATAATGGAACAAGTGAGTGACATAAGCGAAATCTCCTTGATTATCAAATTCTAATGCTATTAAGAAATTTGAAATTAAGAAAAAGAAAAAAACAATCAACTCTCGCTCACTCTGTGACGTCTGAATATAAACCTGGAGTATAAAAAGCTCTGAACTGTTTTTCAACATCTGAAGAAGCCATCTGAAATATTCAAGTTTTGGATGACATTTCATTTATTAATACTTTTTCAAAATAGTACAGGATAATCGTACCAAACGGCAATGGGTGTGAGCGAGAACTAATAAGAAAGTAAAAAAAAATTGGTAATAAATTTTTCATTCGAAAAAAAAGAGGATGTCAGTAGAAGAGTCAGAAGCAGAATGTTATTGTTGGTGATTGGCGACGGTTCAGCAAGAGGCTATCATCTCCCAAATGAGTACTTCAACATCACAAGCTCGAATCATCTGAAATATTCGAACTGTAAATGTTATTTTCTTTATCAACCAACCGAGGATTTCTTATCTGATAAGGGGACCAGTAGAGATAATTGAGTTTCCAAAGAGAAGCTTAACTTTTGATTGATTGATCTGTGAATTTTCTCAATGCCCTCCAACAAAATTGATACGTCGTATGAGGGAGAAGTCACCGGAACATTCGAAATAACGGCGTCTTCCAAAACAAGTATTGTCCTTTCTGTCAATCGGGAGATTGCTGTAGTGGGCATCACCTGTGATAAATGACTATCCACGATAATTTCTTTCAGCTTGACGTCCAAATCATCCCTTATTCCACCCCTTGAGCTTTTGCGGAGAAGATTTCGAACCAATATGAAATATTGTTTTCTGTTAACTTGGTTTTGTAAAATATGCCGATTTCTGCAACAAAAAGAGTTTTGGTTACAACATTTTTTCCCTCAAACAACTTACGCTTTTAGTTGTTCAATTGGGGTCAACTCATCCAAATTGCCATTCTCTGCCAATCGTATCCATACTGTTTTTGGTGATTCTTTTTCTTCATCAGATTCCTTTCGATGAACATCAGGAGTTTCCTCATTTGGAACTGCAGTCACCGGCTCAGATTGTTCTTCGCTAATTGTTTGATTTCTCAGCAGCTGGTCCATTACTTCTCCTTTTCTTACAGAATTATTTTGGTTTCTGTTTCGAACTTTTTTTTTATCTGGGTGCGCTCCTCTATAATTTAATCCGTTGTAGTAAATTTCAATTACTCTATTATTCTCATCAAACAAAGTTCCGTGTGGAAATCTGAAGCCCTTGCTATACAATGACAATTTGACGGTTTACTCACAGTTGTTTTTTGCAATCCGGAATTGGAATGGAGCAAATGATCGCAATCTTCATTTCCGATTCCGTAACGGTGGACGAATTGAATAATCCCGGTTTTAAAATACTTTGGTAGCTGTAACTTAGTTGATTTTCGAAGAAAACTACTTTTTCCACTCACCATTTTTCTAGTTGTGCCAGCATTTTTTTCTTTGTCAGTGTACCAATTAAACCTCTTTTTTTGATGATAGGGAAAAAAATTTCCTCTCTCAACACAACTGGACTCAACTTAACTGCCATAAGCATTTTTAGCTGTTCCATAATTTCGTCGAAATCGGTTTTCCTGCCGGTTGCTGGTAATTGATTCATCGTATTGTTAGTAGGTTAGTTCGAGTTTCTCAAGATGGTTAGTTTGAAAATGAATTGTTTCTTTCTTATTTCAGATAGAGCATAAAAAAGAGTATCACGTGAAAATAAATCTTGGAATTGATATCCTAATGACTGATTAGTGAATGACCAGAAAATAGTGTTATTTTTATGCGAATAGTGTTCTCATTCGTATTATTCATTTTTGCCCAAAAGACTTTGATAAATTTTTAACGCTTTGACCGATTTTTGTCGAACTGCTAATTGAGTTCATTTTTTAGTTGGGATCCAGTATTAAAAACTCTTTAGAAAATGATGGAATCACGAACTTTAATTCAATTTTTTATTTATCGTGTACAATCCGGCTTTGGAAGATCCATCACAAACAGGCAAAATAGTCCACTGAATCGAAAATGAATGGAACAAATATTTACTTTTAAAAATTGAAAACGAACTCTCTTCAACGGGTCCTACTCATTTGGACCTAATAAACTTTGATTCTCACGAGAGAAATGTTTTTTGTTCTCGTGAGAAATGGATCAAACATTGAAACTATTTCTCTTGTTCATTCATCCATTATTGTGTTCTCAACTATACCAACCAGTTCACATTCTTGCTCTCTCTCTCTCTGTCACTTTTTCAATTATTCATGTGTACTTCACTTCTTCTATTACTTCCTCTTGCAAGTTTTCTCATGGGAAATTCGTTTTTTTTTTGCACAAAGAAAAGTCATTGTCAATGTTTATATAAAACAAAAAAGGATCGATTCATACGGAATTATCTCTAATAACTACTTTTTCTTCTTTCCAAAACAACCGCCCATCATTGAATATCCACATCCGCCACCTGAAATATACGGTATTAAATCAAAAAAAACATCTGGAAACCCTACCGTAACCTCCACCAAACATTCCATATCCACCGTATCCAAGACCGTATCCACCCATTCCATAACCACCGTAACCACCGTATCCACCGTAACCTAAACCATAACTTCCTCCAAAAAAGCCACCGTATCCTCCGCCACAGCCCATGCCTGAATGAAACGGGCAACTGACAGTGAAGCTAACAAAAATTGAAGAAAATATTCAAAAAAGTACCTAATCCAAGACCATATCCACCGAATCCAAAGCCACAAGATTGAATGATTGATGGAATTAAAAGTAGAATAAAAGCAAAAAGAAACGTTGAATTCATAATTTTTCTGGATCATAATTTATTGGAAAAGCTTCCCTTTTATGGTAACAAAAAGAGAGGAACCAGATTTGATTGATCGGTGAGAGCTCTTGAAGCACGACTTCTATTCTAGAATGCAATCGCAAATATTTGAGCGATAGTTTTCGGCGGAAGAAGAGTCAAAATAACAAGTCAAATGCATTCAATATTTATTTTTATTTTTGTCATTGACCCGTATTTAATTCAAACAAATGAGAAAAAAAATGGAAGAGACAAGCACATTTTTTGGAAAGAAAAGGCAAGCAGAAAAATTATGAATTTTGGAGACCCAGTGGAAATGAGAAGAAGGGAGAAAGAGAAATATTTCAGAAAATGAAAGGACCCGATTTAGAAAAATGAAGAAATATAAATGAAAGAGGTAGTAGAGAATATATACATTATATTAAAATAAATACTTCAATTCGGAAGATGTTCAAATGATAAAAGATGAGATTCACAGATTGGTTTAGCTGGATATAGGGGTCCTTGTGAATGGGTTACAGTTGATTCTTCCAGTTGACAAACTTTCTGATGGTACATTCGACGTTGAAAAGCACACGTCCACATAATGTAGAAACTCTGAAGATTATCAGTTTTAGATATTGTTTTCAGTGATGATATTGCAATCTATTTTTCAATGTATTAACCTGTACTGCAAGAAAAATTAGAAGAATTGCAATAACACTGAACAAAGCAGGCGTTTGAGATAAGCAATCTGTTGCATGAGATGATTTATTTGTATGCTGAAACATGACTTTTATGTCTAGAAACCCTATTTCTTAATTCCTACTTTATTTGTAGAAGTCATTGTCTGTTGAGCATCACAATCTCCTTTTTCTTTCTGAAAATAAATGTCGAATTGCCTAAATAAATTATCAAAAACCCACCAAGACAACATTATAACAACAGACAATATCATCTGTTGCATTGGCAATTGGTCGTTGTTTCTCAAGTTCCACATCTGCCCAAGAGCAAGATATAACTGAAAAAGAAGGGATAATTGAGGAATAATCAGTCAGATGGTATACCGGTTCCACATTGGTTCAACTTCAAATGTCTCTCTTCACATTTTGGGATGTTTGCCTCCGGAACTTTCAAGTAGTCATTACACTTGTTGGCACAATAGACAGTTCTCATCAAATCTCCATTTGAATATCCAACTTGTAAGAACAAAAGAAGAATTGGGAAATAGTGAACCATGTCTGAAAATGAGAAGAAGAATGAATATGAGAGACATTTGGACAACAAAAAGGGCAAAGAAAACGGAAGTGATCAAAACAAAAAGGGCTTAGAAGGAACAAGGAAGAGAGATAGAAACCATAGGAAAGTGCTATCCATTTAGGGATCATGAGAGAATCCCAGATTGTGCTCTGATGTTCAAAATGTGGAAAAGAAAGAGAGAAGTTCGATCTTATCAACTAATTAATGTCAGCTGAAATAGCTGATTCAGGAAAAAGAGAACGTTGTTGATAAGGATGTGTAATAGGACTTTTGCGAACAAATGGCTTCTGGTGAAGACGTAAATGGGTTCTGTTAATCAATGAAAAACTGGAGTATTTTAATAGAAGAAATATTTCCTTTTGATATAGATCATCTCCAACTGCTACCATCAATTTTTTGGAGATTTACCTCTACGTTAATACTTTGAAGATGTAGCGACGACATAAGCCATCCCATGAAGAACAATTTCTATTCAAAGAGGCTCTTTTAACATAAGAGATTACCTTGTCAACTGATGGCAACCTCCGCATATTATCCTTCTTCTTTCTCTTTTCTTTTCTTTTCTCTCGAAAGTATTGATGCGGAAAAAGAAACTAAAACAAATCTGATTATCTACGATGACACGAAGACTCTTAGCCTTTTTGAAACTATTTTTAGAAATGTAATAGAAGAAATGAGTTGAGGAAATGAGAAGGAAAAGATGCGGGAAGTAAAAGAAAATGAACATAATGGGAGTGAGTCTTCGACCTTTTTTTTGGCTGGAAAAGGGTAATTATCTTAATGGAAATGATGAAGAACCGGGAAACGGTAGAAGTCGAAATTATTGCATGTATTCATAGCAACTTGTGGAACAAGCGGAACGATTTGAAAGTCTATAAAACATGTTAAACTTCCCATTTTCTATTTTGTAGTCTTCTATTCCAAGTATTGAAAAACTCTTCTTAAATATTCATCTTAAACTGAGAGGATAAGCCTCCAAAACTTCCAGGAATAAGATAATCCGAAGAAGCAGAAAACCAATGCATTAAGCCGAGAGCAATAATTCAGACTACACAAAGGTAGGCTACATTTAGAAAGGAATCAGAATAAATGTAATACGACACAATGAATGGGAGAATGTCTGGTAGAATAGAATACATAAAAAGGGGGAAGAAGGAGAAGCCAGACAGAACGGAGAAGAGGAAAGTTCAGTTCCTGGTTGTCTGTCCCCAGACTACAAAAAATTAGAATAATATTTATGGTTTAGGCGATTGTTCTCTGTCCGAGAAGATTCAAAATACTTTGTTTTGACTTCAGAGAAGACAGAAGATGTTCGGTTTAATTATTGGAACAAAAAATTCGAAGTTCTGCGAATGCGACTCGAAGAATCAGAAAAAAGATGTGGTAGATTTGTCATTGAAGGACATTAGAAAATATAAGTTCTTGAAACATTTTGGAAAATTACTATCACTATTCATAAATTATATTTCAATAATCTGGATTTAAATAATAGTACATTCAGAAAGCTTGCTAGTTTCATAAAAGGGTTATTCGGAATCATTCCTGATGTAAAAAATAGGTTGACTAGAATAAAAACATAACGATGAAGCAATAACATAATAATTATAAAAGAAACAAAATGAGAGAAGAGAGAAAAAGAGAGAGAGAGGGAGAATAAGAAAAAAAATGAACAGGGAAGTAGAAAAAACAGAACACAAATAAGCGAGGGTGAACAACTAAAAAAACGAGTCAGAGAGAAAGTGAGTGTTTTTTAACGGCATCGTCAGGGCTGAAAACGAAGGCAGTGAATTAGGTCCAAAAGAGTAGTTGAAGATGAGAGAGAATCGTAGACAATATTAGAAATTGAGAGATTTAAAGAGAGAAAAAAGAAATGCGGACCGGAACCCGGAACTGCTCTCTCGGCGCCTTCGAAGCAGGAACTTTGGTGTGCTAACGGAGAGAAGGGAGACTGACGAGGAAGTAGCTCTGTGAGCAGAAGAAAATGGGTGGGGAGAAGTAGTGCCGTTAGAAGAAGAAAAAGAAGAAAAAAGAGAAGAGAGATATTTGTGGGGGCAAATACGAAAACGCAGTTTACTAAAAAAAAAAGAGAAGGGGAATAATGAATTCGATGGAAACAGACGGAAACAAATTGGCTGGAAATGGGTGAAAGGAAGTCATAAAAAACGTTTGGTTGGGTGTCATTGAATATATAAAAACCATTTTGAGAAGAGCATTTTGAAGATATGCATTAAGAAATTGCTTGCCTTTTAGATGCTATAAAAAAGTTACATGAAGAATGAAATCACTTTATAGCTCCTGAAAGGACAGAATTATGTCATGGCAGATATTGAAGATTACGTGATACTCGGAAGTTGGCAGGAAGTAAACAAATAGAACTGGAATGATGAAATGTCTACAAACCAGAAATAAGTTTGAAAACTTTGCAAAGCTACCTCAGATTTTCTTTTCGTAACGTTCACTTTGAAGAAATCCTCGGAATGAGAAATTAGTAATAACGACAATCTACCATCATCCTTTATTTCAGTGTCAAGTCTATAACTTTAAATAACATTTCTGGAAACGTATCGCATAGCTGTTGAACTGAAGAAAAATGAGAGGAACGGTTTACCATGAGAATGTTTGAAAGGCACTAATTCAGTATCTTAATGTTGAGAGCAGAATTCGATTCAATATCAATCCGTGTGTCAAAAAATACCTCTACTTCTTACGTTCGCTCTTCGGAATCTTTCTTTCAAATCCTACTTCAGAACTCTATATGGGTGACTCAACTATTCTCATAAGTAATTCATTCTCATTCGTTTTGCAAGTTATTACTTTTCTGTGTCTTGATCAATCAGTCAGTTGAAATAAACTTATCTAAAAGTCATTTTTGAAAAAAATATTTTTACCATTCACTTCTTGAAAAATTTTTCAAATGCTTTATAATGTCTCTTATTTTTCTCTTTTCATACAAAAAGACGAAAAAGCATATTTCGCCACACATATTCCTATCGAAATGATGTCTTTTATTTTCTTTTCCAGCACATTCCTCTCCTTTCTTGCCGTTTAAAGACGGCATAATTGCATCGGAGCGTGAGTTGATGATGTGACCGAAAAACAGGAACTTCATATACTCCTGCTGAAAAAAAGAAGGAGTCACCCGGAAGTTATTGAGAGTATTCTAAAACAACGATCATCCATCATTCAACTAGTATTCCATGGAATTGGAACGCAAAGAATATCTCACTCGGGAGTTCTCTTTTTTGTTTATTTATTTATTCAATGAAAAAAGTCAGAGACTCAAGAATCATTCATATAAATGAAATTATATGAAATTGGATGTTTCAATTGTGATCAAAAACCATATGACCTAAAAGCGGGAAGTATATTTATATTCTGGGATTTGTGAACAAGGAAGAAAGCCATAGAACTTTGGTAATTTAGAGTATCAAGTGAAGCTCACTCACCCAAAAATATAATCAGAAACTGACTCATTCTCTTTTTTTCCCTTTCTCCTTCTTCTTTTTGAAATGATTTTGACCGGAAGAAATCATCGGAAGATCAAATCGAAGAACGGTTGGCGCCCGTGCGCTTATTCACACATTACATGCCCGTCACTATTGTTCATTTGCAAATAACAAAGAATGGTCAAATGGAAAAAAAGAAGAAGTTTCGTGTTACGTGTACCTCCAGAAGAAGCAAACAATGGATGAAGACTTTTTACGTGGTATCAAAAACAAAATCGCTGAAATTGGAGGAATCAAAAAAGCAAAGCAACCGGAAGCGGCGGGTTATGGTCAAACGCGTGAAACACATTTACACATGAAATAGTGTCAGATTACGGTATCAAATTACCGAGACATCTTGACAGTCTAGAAGAAGGATTATGAGAAAAGAGACACTTTTTGGAAAATACTTAGGATCAGAACACATAGAAAAGATCCAGGCAGGTCGGGCAATCCGGATGAAAAACATCCTTTGAAAAAGGACAGACTAAACTACGGATGAAAATTTTTTTTAGTATTTACATTTGTGAATGAACTTGAGAAAAAAAGTTGCCCCTCTAGCTTCAATTACAATAAGCACCAACTGTATGGATGTTGAAGAATTCTCATTCTAATTCAGTATATTTTTTGTGACGATTTTCTTATACCTATTTTTAACAAACCTATCTCATTTCCTGATACATAAATAGATTTTGGCAGGTGGCAACACTGCCTGAAAATAACAACATTCTTCAGGATATTCGGTTCATTCAGAACACTCCCAGATGCTCATCAAACCATCTGCTCTCAACAGAATTTCCTTGAAACTCTCAGCAAAATGAGAAAGAAAGAACTTTAACTTTTCCGGAGTAGAATAGAAAAGAAACACGTTTCGCTTCGGAACACGAATTGGCAGAACAGATTTACATGAATGACAAACAGAGTTTTGTGTGCTGCTTCTTTTCAGTCCATTGTTGTCGTTTTGCAAAAAAAGTTTGAATTTCTGAGTATCAAATGCTCTCATTTCCTTGTTTCTCACATATATTGACGGAGTTTTAATGGGGTTTTCAGCTGTTATAACATTACGTCATTTTATAACGTTTAGCTATTCAGTAACAGAATTTTTGATGATTTCTAAGTACAAATGAAATATTGGAAAAACAACTAGAATACAAAAGTATTATCATGCCGTTATAATAGAGGATCCCAGTGGTTTAGATTTCATCCTAGTTTATTGCAAATTATAGCCGTCGTTGTATCAACCGATGAGTCCAACGATCAAAAAGTGCCAAACTTTTTCTGCTCCGTCTCGATTACAAAGAAGGATGATACGAAAAAGGAGGTGAAAAAGATTCTCTTTCTCTCATTTATGTCTAGATGAAACGACCCGTTTTGTTTCACATATAATCCCATCTACCGCTTTCGAAGAGTCAGAAATCAGATGTATGAGCGAGAAGGGATAATGTCTGTGTGTTTACGGTTTTGCAACGTACACAGTCACTTCTCTCTCTCTCTCGGACATTGCGGAAGAGTGAATAACCACAAGAAACATTGCGAAGGCGAGAAAAATGAGGAACATGCTTGCGCATTGTTGAGCATCAAATGATCATTTTTTGTAGGTTGACTGCTTCCACCCTCAACTATCTTGTTTTTTTTGTTTGACAACATAATGAAAAACGAAAACAATAGAAGAAAATGAGTTATTTTTCCACCTCAAAAACAAACAGGTACCTACACAGAATTGGATTTTTGAACTATTAGGGAACCATTTTCCAAAGCAAGATTATAGGAATCTTAGTGCATCGTGGGAACTTCGGGATGTTCTCTGAATCACTGTGTTGTTCGCTCTGAACACACAAACTACATTTCGGGAGCACTTTAAACATTTTTTATGAGCCATGTCAAGAATCTCAGAGACCTGAAGGCAATCGTCTAGTCGTCATATCGCGCGATGCGTTCAAAAAGTTGATCCGTTTTTTGCTTTCCATTCACTTTTTCTTTTCTTCTTCTTCCTGTAAATTCCTTCCTGGTGCATCCTTCTTTTGTCGGAAGGAGAAGCATCCCATTGGCAATTTTTTTGCCGCCTGATGGCTACCGCGCGGAACAAGACGATCGTATAAAAGACAGTCGCCAAGGCGGCGGAAAACGAAAGAAGGAGCACCTCCCACGGCCTGCAGTACCGCCGAGAGGAATACCCTTTTACGAAATTAACGATATGAAGACGAATTATATATTATTACTTCTTGTACTCGGAGTATATCTTGTGGAGTCCCAGCAGGTAGTCTTCCCTTTTCTTTTTGTCTTTTCTGTATATGATTACCGTAATCACTTTTACTTTTTTGAGCATGGTGATACTCGGAATATTATCAATTTCTTTCGAACATTTGAAACTTCCCAGTGTTCCTTCTAACGCTGCATACTTTCACGTTTCATCAATCTCTATATCAGTTTCTTTAGCTCTAGCGAAAAAAATTCGAAAATTCTGTATCTTCCTCTATTCTTTCAAACGAAGATCAAAACTATTTTTGTAGAGCTTCAGTGAGCCTAACTGATAATTATGGTTTTTCGGTTCAACATCAAAAGAATCTGCCATTATCTACAGTAGGCCATAGCCCAAAGAGCACATAACTTTTTTAACCTTTTATCTTCGGAATTTTAAAGAACTGCAATAGACCCGGTCCGTAACCTGTCTGACCCGTTGAAAAGTGTTCCCAGTCTCGCCAGTTTCAAGTACATCATATCCGATTTCGTCTCCCTCAGTCTCATTTGGTTCCGCCATCATTGACACTTTTCCTTTCACATACAAACACAAAAACAAACAAACCGGTGCCACAAATATTAGAACAAACAAATTTTTTGTCTCCGAATTATCACGTATAGTATATTTCTTGTTTTCAGAGTCTGATATCACGAGCAAAACGACAATGTCCGTGTGCACAACTATCTCAGAAATCAAAATGCAATTGTTATCCAATTGGGTCAGGAATGCAAAGATGTAAATGTTCAAATGAACCACAGTCTAGTTCATGTTCATGTGCCAGTAAAGTAAGAACTCTCTACAAATGAATTATGTTTTGACGAGTTTCAATTTATAGGCTCAGACATCCGTGTGCCAACCGCAGTGTCAAAAGTCTTGCGTTGACTCATGTGTCCGAACGTCACATCAACCACAGCTTCTTTGTGATAAGACTTGTCAATTCACATGTAATAAAGCTTGCTCTCCGTCAACATCGAGCAGTTCTAGCTCTTCCAGCTTCCCTCCAATTAAGGTGATCAGAACATTCAGAATATTATATTAAACATTTAAGCTTTTTAGGTTGTGGTCAATCAGCAAACCAAGGCTTCTCAATGCCCTCAAGCATGTGGTCAGTCTTGCAGTAACAGTTGCAACAATCAACCAAACAAGTCAACTTGTATCAATATGTGCTTGAAATCCTGTGAACCAACTTGTATTCAGGCTGCTGTTTCAATCAATGTGAAGGAATTCATGAGAACTTCGGTAACTTTTCTTCTCATTTCCGTAATCTTTTTGAAGTTGTGATTTAGACTACGACTGCTGCTCCTGCAAATGCATGTGTCCCGGCTTGTCAACCAACTTGTGATGCCCAGTGTATCGATGTTATGAAGAGATATGAAGTCATTATACAAAAGATGCCCGTTGTTCAACAATGCCCATCTCAATGCCAGCCAACTTGCTCTCCTCAATGTATCCAATCAGTCAGCGTCTCTATTCAGACAACAGTACAACCAACAACTGCCTCATGTATTCCTGCTTGCCAACCTGCTTGCACTCCACAATGTGTCCAAGCTGTTACTACAACAACAGAAACTTGTATCCCAGCGTGTCAACCATCTTGCCAGCCACAATGTGTTGAAAGACAGCTTCAGATTCAAATAGTGACTGCTCAGACAACAAGAGCTCCAGAAACGTGTATTCCTGCTTGTCAGCCTGCTTGCCAACCACAATGCGTCTACCAATATCTCTCTTCTGGAGTTTCAACAGTTCCACCGGTTACCAAAGTTTGCATATCTGTTTGTCAGCCAGCATGTGATCCAGGTTGTGTTGCTATCTACACAACTACACCAACAACTCCAGCTCCACTTCAATGTATCTCTCAATGCCAGCCAGCCTGTCTTCCATCTTGTACTGAAACATTCACAACTACGATCTCAATGCCAAAACAATGTGTTCCGGAGTGTCAGCCAGCTTGTGAAACAAAGTGTATCGTAGCTCAGATTGTTTTGAAAATCAAGAGTAGTTATCAACAACAGCAAAATCAGCAATCTTATTCTCCTCCATCTTCTTCTTCTTCTTCGTGTGTTCCCCAATGTCAGCCAGCCTGCACTCAAGAATGTGTTGCTGCTCAACCAAACTTCTCAGTTCAAATCAAAATGATTGATGATATGGCAACTACAACACCTACTCCACAATGTATCCCACAATGCCAACCATCCTGTGAACAACAGTGTATCCAAACTTACAAAATTCAAATTCAACAGATGAATGCTCAACAAAATCAACAACGCCAGTACAATTGTGTTCCAGCTTGCCAACCAGCTTGTGAGCAGTCTTGTATCCAATCTCAATACCAGGTTACTGTCCAACAGAGTTACTCAAAAGTGAATCAAGGAAACAGCTGCCCATCAGCTTGTCAACCGGCCTGCGAACCTCTTTGCGTACAACAAATCACTGTTCAAACAACCGTTCCAATCACAAAGAGCTGTGTTCCTCAATGCCAACCTGCATGCTCACAAGAATGTGTTCAACAGGTATGAAATCAAAAATATAGGATGATAAGAAATTCATTTATAGCAGCTTAGTTGTTAACTTTTCCAAATTTCAGGCAACCTTCTCCATTTCGATTCCAATGACCACTGCAGCTCCATCCTGCTCTCCACAATGTCAACCAGCTTGCGATCCTCAATGCATCAGCTTCACATTAAAACTTCCCGCAGTCACAACTCCAACTCCAACCTGCCAACCCCAATGTCAACCAGCTTGTCAGCCATCTTGTGTTGAGACGTACACATTCACCCTTCCAATGAGTGATCAAAGTTCCAAACAATGTGCTCCAGCTTGTCAACCATCCTGTGATTCCAAGTGTATTCAGAACTATCAGTTTGAAATTGTGATTCCACAAGTGTGTCTTGAATCTAAGACCTCTCTGAATACACCATCATTTTCAGGCAGACAATAACTGTATGCCAGCTTGTACACAGTCTTGCCAAACATCTTGTGTACAACAAAACAGTCAAAGTGTTCCTCAATGCAGTACAGCTTGTACTGACAGTTGCAGATCATCTTGTGTTGAAGTAACCATTCCATTGTTTCCGAACAACGAGTATTTGTTTTCAGATAGTGAAAGAATCTGCTGAGCCAACATTCAAATTGGAGATCGTTCTTCAAAAACCAATGGAAGAAACGGTTACATGTGCTCCACAATGTGCCAGTCAATGCGTTGAACAATGTAAAACACAACTATTGACTCAAATCGAATTCTGCGTACCGGCGTGTCAAAATGCTTGCCAGCAGAATTGTCCATTACAAGTTGAACCATGTGCAATGAGTGGCTCTCAATGTAATTGCTCAACTGGATTCTCAATTTGTGGAAGCAACCAATGCTGCAGAAAGAGAAGATAGACGCCGTCCTTTTTTGATTCCAAACCCTACGCACTTCATTGCCATAATCTATCGATTCAATGTATTTATAACAGAAATCAATAAATATTTATTTAACAGACTATGATCATATTTTACAAGAAATTCTTAATGAAATTGAAAAGTAGAAAAATTGAGATCGAAATAGTGGAAGATCTTGAAGATTGCGTCACTAGGCACCATTGATCAATTGGTTGGTCTGGTTTTAATTTCTTTGCAACTTTTTCCAGTACATTCATCGAACAATAATCTCCTCCGCATCCTTCGATTTCACTTGTCATAACAGTGAAATTGTCACCTGACTGTTTATGGTAAACTAGCTGCAATGATTCTAGATTGAACGAAAGAAAAAATAAGGAATCTTGCCTTAAAATAATCATTGTTATCTGTAGTATTTCTCCAATACTCCACAGAAACTGCTGCCGAATACAGTGGATATCCATGTGGAATGATAGCAAATCTCTCGATGCCGAGGGCCACGAGAACTGCATACACTGTTTCATCATGCTGGAAAGAAGAAAAACTACGTTATGCGTTTAGAAAAAATGAAACTCACAGCCGAATACACAAAATACTTAAGACCATTGATCCAGTTACAATCTGTTTTATCAGCACCATATGTACAATCACTCTTTCTGTTGATTCTATCAACCATATCATTCATTAGTGGACCAGAGCGTACTTTCAGCAACTCGAGACCAATATTCATGTTTTGCATTGTTACTGTGTTATCTGTAATTTTTCAGTTTGCGCGAACATTATTATCTCTCAAACATACTGAATATTCCATATTGATACATATATATCTGATCGTTAACCGCCACAATTTGATTATAAAATTCATCAGTAAACCACGCGTTTTTCTTCCGGAGAGTTTCATTATAATATATTTGTTCTATGAACAGAGCATCAGGAACAATCCAGAAATTTTCAAGACTCCATGTCTCATTGACATATGACGTCAACTTATCAATGACAGATGACACTGACGCCGAACTTCTCCAGTTTTTTACTTCATCTGATTGTTGAGCTAAATTCCAGAGCCATTCACGACGTGGACAAAGACTATCCATATTCCCGATCTGAAAAATAAGAATTTCCAATAGGATTATTGTATAAAAATACATACATGATCGCTATCATAATCCACTGTATGAATCGGGATAGGAACGAAGCCAGCTGGCCATCCGAGGGCATCGGGAAAATCAGTACCAGCGGTACTTCCGTATCCATTTTGGCCGTACATGCCAAGCATATTTGAAGTTGCCGAGATGAGCGTTCTGTTTATTCCAGTTGATCGAACGTATATTGTTTTTTGATCGTAAACGGCAGGAAGAAAATTGTATGTGGAGTTGACAGCATTTACATATCGACTTCTCAGCTTTTTACCGAGTGTCAAGTGTTGATACATGCCGAGCTGAAAAAAAGAGTAAATTATTTCTAAATCAACAGATGTAATCGATACAGAGACTTTGGCTTTCATTTTTTAAATGTCGTGGATACTTACTGGTGATAACTGTCCCCATCCTCCACCTCCAAATGTCCATGCATCTTCTTGAAAAGGGTCTGCTTTGAAAGTAGTCGTCGGCGATCTGTCTCCGTGCCTCCACACCTAAAATCATGAATACACACGGTATGCTGTAGTGTGGGGTGTGTAAAAGTGCTCTGTTGAGAAAACATGTTTTGAAATCCTAAAATAATTTTTTTGAGGGGAAGTGTAATATATTTTTTAATTTTTTTCAACTTTTCCGCTAAATCTCAGCTGATTCTCTTACGAAAAATTTAGGTTCTCATTTAAAAAATCCCAAACGCATTCAATTTCGCTTCCTACTTTTAGGCAACGCCCCGTTTCAAAGGAGCGCATTTGCATAGCCCACACTTCCGCATACCGTGAATACACTGTCAGTTAATACGAGCTGTCATTTACAGTCACCGCAAAAACCGCGCCGCATGCTCGCGAATTTAATTTCAATTGAATTAACGAGGAACGAGGAACGAAAAACGAGGAAGTATGGGCGGAGCGTTTGTGAAAAGCTTGCCATGAGCTTGGAAAATACCGTGCCATAAGCCAAAGTGATTTGCATTTTTAGCTACAGTTCACGCTCCGCCCAATTTTCCTCGTTTTTCGTTCCTCGGTCGCACCCCTTCCTCGTTAATAGTGTAGTCTCGAATTACGGAATTTCTACTGTACATAACGTGGCAGACCTTATGAGCTGTATTGGTTAATTTCTTGAATGCACTTACAATGTGTACCATTCTCAGTTCCATAACTCCATCTCTGACCGGTGGAATATTCGATCCAACAGCAGCAGCTGAATACCACACAAGTGCCAAGAAGAGAACGCAAAGCATTCTAAAAATGAAAAATAATGAGCGCTTCAACGACAGAACTTTTGAAAAGCATAAAAATGAGCAGAGAGTGAAACGATTCTAAAGTAAACGGCAATGGACTGGCTGTAGATCAAAAACTGTTGCGGCGGTCAGTTTCTTTTTCTTATCAAGACTCTTTTTTAATGGTTTTAACTAATCGGATGAAACTATAATGTCTTGAGAATGCCTATTGGCATTCGAATTCCGAATTTTTCGTTTTTGATCCAAACAAAAATTATTTCCCCGCGTTTATAGAAACTAAGTATATGAATTTATTAATTATCGTAATTTCAAAGGCGTGTAAAACATTGCTGGAATAATAAAACAGAGAAATTGTTTTGAATATCGTAAACTTGGTTCCGGGGGCAAGACAATGAACTTAGAGATTCCTGACATTAAAGTATTAATATAGTTATTTTTGTGAGTATGGTGAAACGATCACCAAAATGGGCTTCTGTTCATACAGTCAATCGTAGACAAGGCAACTTTGACTGGCTCGTGCATGTTCAGCGAAATCTGTAAACGTAGGTTTTACCTCATTTGATACTAAACCAATTTACTTACTAAGCACACGCTTCCTTCATTGACCAGAGTCTTGTTGATTTTTTCAAAAATTTTGAAAACTTCTGCGAAGAGGCGAGTTTCGGTGAAGTGAAAGTGACCATTGGTAAAATCATCCAAAGAAGCTTCGTGAACCTGCGATAAACGTGATAAATGAATATTTTGACAATAAAACAGACCTCGTTAACTTTCAAGTCACTCATTCTTACACCGTACACAATTCGATTTGCACCACTCAAAAGTGCGCGCAGCCACCAGTTACGAGCTTTATGCCCTTGAAGATTTTGAAGTTTTCCAACCACATTTTCCCCGATAGTTTTCAATTCAACAACGTTTCCACTTCTATCGAAAGCGCGTGCCACACTTGAGATGAAAACTGTCATGGATTTGCGTGTTCTCTTGTTTCGAACATGCCATTGCTTAACGACACTATGATGTCCATTAGAGTCTCTGGAGTTTTCTACTTCTGTTACTTTCTTGGCAAAGTTCAGTCCTCCGAAAGCGGTCTCCCTCGCGGCTGTGCATGGGAAGCTAGAAAAAACTCTTATTTAGATCAAGAAACAAGTAGAATTACACGTTGTCCGTTGACTTATTTGCACCAATGTAAATGTCTCCATTTTTTCGAATTGCTAATAATTCAGCTGGCTTATGCTTAACCATCCAGTCATCAATGGTGCAGATGACATAGCGGCAACAGAGGAATCTGGATTTCTGGAAGAACGAATTATTATAAATTACATCGGATGGAAACTTACAATTTCCTCGAAATCTTCTAAACGCGGAGAGTGAGCATAATCGAGAAAACGCGTTTTATATTCATACTCATAAAGATGATAAATCGAATGTTGATTCTGAAAAGATTTTTTCAAGCTAAATATTAACGTCCAATTTATTCATTTATTCTTCTTTCGAAAATCTTACAATGCTAGTATCTTCAACCGGATCGTATCCTTCCATGACATCAAGACCAGCGTTTCTTCGATGAATCATACTTTCTTTTATCATGGGCTTATCGCGCCCATTTGGTATCACTTCACGGCCAAATGATTTATATTCCAAGTTTTGACCCTTAACAATTACAGCTTCAATTCCTAGAAGTTTTTCCTCGGGAAAACGTCCTCTGTTGTGAGCCATCTGAAGAGGAAGGTTAGAATAGCTGCCAGACGACAAACTGGCTAACCAAGATATATAGTTCACAGGAAAAATAACAGAGATAAAAATTGGGAAAGCTTGAGTAAACATTGTTACACGTATTTATGAAAGTGAAATGAGAAACAGAATCATGGTACCCATCTGAATATACAACAGAAAATAAATTATTTATCAAACTGTTTCAAAAGTTGCTGAGCCTCTTCAATTTGCTCTTTGATTCTACGGCGAGCTCCTTCTTGTGTTACCTCTGGCAATTCACGACGAAGTTTCACAAAACGACTATGCCATTCCGGTACATTTCGAATGACTCGAATGTATTTGTCTCCACACGTCGCAATGTACTTTCCATCAGAAGAATAAGCAATTGAACTGATTGTCGTTGAGCATATGTCTCTCACTGAAGTAAACGAATAAATTTTTAAACACTAGATAGCTTTACATTCTGGATAATCCTTCGTCTCATCTTCCGAACAAAACACTTTCAGGTTTGTTTTGAATGAGACGGCGAAAGAATCACCGCTTGGACTCATTTCTAAACGCACCACTTCTGATGTGGCCCCTCGCAAAGACTCCCAGCTTCCCCTGAAAGCGAAGTTTGTATTATATTGAATTCCGCAGCTGCTATCTAAAAGTTTTTTTCTATCACCGACTCCACTCTCTCTCACCCTGTCTACCCGTTTTTGTTGCCTAGCAATAAAGTCTCGGTTATTCGCTCCGACTTTTCTTTCGCTTTGACTCACTCTCTCAATATCTTGGCGTCTTGTCCAGCCTCGTAGCGAATATCAGTATCGAAAATTCGCCATTTCCCATCACGTGAGACAGTGACAGCGCGAGTTGAGGAAACATTGAAGGCAGCTGCGAGAACACCTGATTGGTGACCCTGAGAGATAATTATGTTTAGTGTTGATCGATTAAGCTACTCACACTTAGGCTGAACACTTTTTTGGCATTCTGGAAAGCCCCATCCCTAGCAAATGTGGGCTCGAAAACGAATACATCTGTTGTGAATCCTGAGACGATGATGAAACGACCATCTGGGGAAAGACGGCAGTCGTACAGGCTGCTCACTTTTGGATCAATTGATTTGAGAACTTGTCCTCTTAGATCGTAGAGAAAAACTTTACTGTCCAAAGCAGCGCTCATTAAGTATTTAGCTGAAACGATATATTCATTTTTCAAGTTATCTTGACCTAACAAACCATTTCCTGCAATTCCGATGTTTTGAATATCCGCTTGGTGAACGGCTTCGAACTCTAAATTGTCGATATGAACCAAATGATGAGACCCAGATCCTTCAGTTTTCTTAGCGAGCTTGTAGACACATAACTGGAAAACTGTTATTTTGTATTGGACTCCATCTCTTCATACCTTGTTATCACGTTTAACACTAAAAACTACGCTTTTACAATCTGGAGCAAACACAACACGAGTTGGGGTGTCGTACTCCACAACCTGTCTGATAGATTTGTGTTCTTTGTTTTCGAAGTCTCTGACATCCCACATAATCACAGTACGATCTCCAGAAATTGACACGAATTTCTTCCCGTCTGAAGCGAATGCGATATCCGTAACTTCCTTCGTGTGACCCTTAAGAACCGAAACATTCCAAGCATGCGAAAACGTTGGATCTTTCGTCTGAAAATCGAGATAATGCTATGAAAAGGTTTTTATTATCAACCTTCCACTGATCATTTTTCCTTTGATGTTTGCTTTTCTTATTCGTCTCTTCATTGACCACTGTTTCAGTTACTTCATCCATTACGATGTCACTGAAAAAATACTGATTAAGCTATGATTCAAAATGATGGTCGTTACACTTCTTCCTGCTCTCCTTGTTGTTCTTTTTTCGCAATGTATATTATGGCAGCTCCCATTATGGTTACAAAGCCCACCAGCCCACCAATTAGAACTGGGAGGCTTACACTGTCGATGTCAATCATGGTTTAATCTAGAAAAACTTTTACGTTTTTTCGTTTTGAAAAAAATTAAAGAGTGAGAAAGATGATATAGTATAGACAACGGCATCAAGTCACATGGAGAAAGACATGGTTTTTTTTTTGTTTTATGGAAACGAGTGAGCAACAAAGAAATGGAGGATTACTGTAGTCGTTGTGAAACCAGTTTCACTTATAATAAGCAGTTCCTTTGAATGGCTCGAAAACTTCAATTCGTAGATTTTCCCTCTCACGGTCTCCCCAGCTTCCAAAACAGACTGCAAAGAAAAATTTGCATTAGGGCGCGCTTGCATTAACTTGATTTTAGATGAATAAATTTTTTAGCACTGAAAATTGCACTTTTCGAAGATTTTCGGAGTTTGTGAAAGTTTATTTCAAAGAATCGTCCGACAAATTTATAGACTAAGATTTTAGAAACATTTTAAGCATAGAACTGAATAAATTCAACAAGAATTGGAGGAGAAATTAGCTATTGCCGGTTTGGCTCGGAAATGTGATCTTTTTTGATTTTCTCGAAAACCGAAAAGTTTGAACACGATTTCGTCCGACAGATTTGTAGAGCAGACAAAGGCAATTAATTTGAGCTATAGACCGTCAAAAAACATTCAAAATTGGCTAAATTATTAAGACTTTTCTGAGTCAGTTAATAAAATTTTTTTCGAATTTTTAAATGAAAATAGTCTCAATAGTTTCAGCTCTTCTTTCTGAGCAAGAATAACACAACTTTCATCCAAAAAAATTCAAAATGAAGCCGTTTTTCGGTCAAAAAGCTATTCCAACAATTCCTCCGGATCCTTCAATTTTACACTATATTTGTCAAATAGTAGCTAAAAACGTTACTTTAGTTCTCTAGATCAATTAGTTCAGCGTTTTCATTCATAATTTTGCCTCAATTTCGAGAATTTCTGCAAAATGCAATTTCTAGTGCTAAAAATTAATTCATTAATGCAAACGCGCTCCATTGCGATTTGCAGTTCGGATTGGAAGCTGGGGAGACCGTGCCTCTTGCTGAGTTTTAAGTTTCGAGAGTTTCCATAGTAACGCTTGCCTTTGTTATTTGTAAAGAAAGCTTACCTTTTTTATAATTCTTTCACTTCAACCGACGCGTAAAAATGTTTTTGTTATCAAAAGACGGTTGTTATATTTCATATCATATTAAATTTCTAGACTGTGTTTCTAGTATTTAGATTTAAAAAGTTCAAAGTTTTTAAAATTAAAGCGGAAAAAGCTCAAGCTTCTTAAAATTTGTCCAAGCGAATGTCTGCATTTCACCGCGCTGGTGTTTGCGTATTTCCTGACGTGTTCTTATTTTTTGGAATCAATATTCTATCAACTTTCACGTAATTTTAACACCTTGTTGTCACTTTATCCACGTAATAAATTCTACTTCCGTTGGTAAAAAATTCGAAAATTCAATTATTGATTTTATAGGTAATATGGACGACGGACTCAGGGACAGGCCAGGTGTAACATCTCGTTTCTTTCACAGTTTGGAAGTGGTATGTGTTTTTTTTTTGCTCCGAATCATCTTAAAAAATACGTTTTCTTTCCAGAAATACCAATACTATCTCGATCGTCTGACTCCACATACAGCAATTCGATGGGTCATCGCTCTGATCTCTCTTGTCTTTTTCGCATCCAGAATCGTTTTGTTGCAGGTAATTTCGCAAGTTGAGGAGTAATGAATAATTCAGAAGCATCTAAGAAAATCAAATCTGAAGTAATTTTGTCTTTTTAAAACAAAAAATGTGTTATTGAGTAAATGAAACAAATTTAATAGTTACAACAATAAACATTATCCAGTTATGAATTTTTCAGGGATTCTATATCGTCGCGTATGCAGTTGGCATCTACTATCTGAATCTTTTCTTGCTCTTCTTGACTCCTTCGATAGACCCTGCCTTGGAATTTGAGGTTTGTAATTAAAATGACTAAGCAAAATAAATCCGAGGTATTCAGGACGACGATGATGGCCCGGTTCTTCCATCAAAGACTAATGATGAGTTCCGTCCATTCATGCGAAGATTGCCTGAATTTAAATTCTGGTAGGATTCTTCCGTTGTTGTGCAAGTCTCTAAAACTCTTGACGTTTTAGGCATTCGTTCATGAAAGCTACACTCATTGCTATCACATGCACATTCTTCGAGTTCTTCGACGTTCCGGTCTTCTGGCCCATTCTTGTTATGTATTTCTTCATCCTCACTTTCCTTACACTCAAGAGGCAAATCATGGTAAATAGTTTGCGTTTCTTACACGTTTAATTGTTCCTCTATTTCAGCACATGATTAAGTACCGCTACATTCCATTCACTGTCGGAAAGCCACGTATGCACGGAAAAGAAGACACAGGAAAAGTAGTCGTCGGCTGAAACGGGTCGCTTAAATTATGTCGTTGTTTTTAGTTTTTGTTTTGAAAGTATTAAAAAAGGTTTCATACTTTTAATAATTTTACTAGAGAAACACCTAATGTATTCATTCAAAAGCCAACGTTTTGAAACATCTCAGAGTGACGAGTCCCGTTTAAATTATTTGCGTTCTTTCTTTAATGTTTTCCCCCGATTTTCAATGCTCCTCTCCCTTGTTCAACAGCAACTTCCTTTTTTTTCTCTATCTGATCGCCAGTGATCCTAACCGATAATAAAACGACTTGCTTGATATGTCGCGCTTTTCTTACCAAATGTGATTCTTTTCGTGTTTATGTTTGATGAAATAAAATGTGGAAAATTTGAAGCATTGTTTGAATTTATCATTGAGATGAAATTAAAAAAAAACCAAAACAATTGAAATTAAAAGTTTCTCAATCAGCAGCTTCTCCGAAAAAGTGCCATTGGATAATTCAGAATCTTTTCGGATCAGCTGACATTTCCGTTGTGTCTCATTGCAACAGCTGATGCCTACGATATAGGAGAGCAAGATTTTGAATCAGAACCCGAATCATTCATTTTCTCTGCAACAGCCTTCGAAACCGAAGTTTTGTTCAAAGAAGCTGAAACTGTTGAGCCATGACGAAATATTCAAATTTTATTATGTTTCATTCCGAAATCTCAAATATTTCTACCCTTTTCAATATGTATATTTATGTAAAATACAGAAGAATACAGCAATTATCTGGTATATAGTGAGTTCAGTAATTGTTTGAAGTTTGTAGAATTAGTTTGTTCAGCAGGAAATGCAATTTTCGTCTTATGGATCTTCCGTTTGTTCCAATGAAACGAGTAATTCGTTTGATGACTGTTCAGGAAAGGTTTGACAGCGAATATAGGAAAATTCAGTCGCAATTGTAAATTTGAGGATAAAATTGGCTCTATCTTCCTATCAAATGGAATATTTTGTCAAATGGGCCAGGTTAACAACTGCATGTTACTATATTTGTATAAAGGATCAAAGCTCTTATATTCAATTGGAAACTAGTCAGAATGCTGATGTATTCCTCTTTTTTGAAAATAACAGTAGCAATGAAAGAATCACAAAAAAGGATCTTTTCGAATGGTAATACGAAATCGTTCTAAATTTAAAAATTTAAATGTTTATAGGTTTGAAATATCTGATGAATACAGTATCCGAAACATATCGAATGTTTATGAAAGGGTTCAACACTTGTTTCCATCCTCATATTTGATTCTGAATTTTCATTTGAATAGAATGAAGAAGACAAGTATCAAAGAGCTTTTCTCTATCACAAATTTCCAGAATTGGCATTTCTTGAAGATAGATGGAGAGAGAATTGAAAGATCAGATCTGGATTTCATAATGGAAATGGCTAGTCTATATAGAAAAATATCAATTCAACTGGAGCATTTCCCTCCGGAATATTCTCATGCAAAGGTTTGTATTTTATGAAGTTATGGTTAATAAATTTTGCTCTTTAGGCTTTCGGATTTCTGGAAATAGAATATCAAAATGCTGATTGGGTTCGAGTAGAAGACTTGTTCACTTTACGAGATAGTTTATCTGTGACTTTGGCACTTCATCATTTTAATTGCTCTCATCTGAATAGAATAGCTCAGTTCTGGATCAATTGCAATTACAGTATGTTCAGAAAGCTCACTCTTCATATGAGTTCTGAACTAACATTTCATCCAAATGTAATACTCGCTGGAGTATTGAATTTGGAAACCTTTCGTAGTGGGTTTCAAGAATATATTATGTAGGTTTGTATTTTCCTAATTGATCGACACTGTACAATTTTCAGAGTTTCCAAATCATCTGAGAGTCTTCAATTTCCGGTTGCTGTCGTTTCTTGGGTTGGAAACACTTTTCGGATCTCTACAGTAGTCAAAGAAGATTATGAAGAGGAGTTCAACTATCTAAAATCACTAAACTAAAATAAACCATTAAATATATTCTGATTCTTTCCAGGAATCCATTTTTTTTGCTTTGAGAAATAAAGCAGAAAACATTAATGTCTTTATCGACTATAAGTAATTGTGCTTCTCAGTCAGCAAGATTCGTGTTGCTTTCCAAAATTGATGAGGAATATGCGAAACTAGTTTAATTGGAAAACAGAGGAAAACTCAGCAGTAACAGAAACACATTGAAGCTTAAAAAACCTTTCAATAAGTAGTCGGAACTTTTCTGGCCTGCTCTCTTTTGAAAATAAAAGATGACTCGTGGGCGAATATTACCGTAGCCAATGAAATCTTTCCCGATTTTTAGAAAAAATGTGTCTCAAAGCGTTTCTCGGATCTTCGAGATTCATGTTCCCGACTGCAGGTGATAGTCTCTGAATAAGACTTCCATTCTGGAAAAATAGTTCCAAAAGGCATACTTGTCGCGGGCGGGCCGGGGCGGGCGGGGGCGGGCAGCTCACGGAGCTTTTCTCCCGCCCGCCCCCGCCCGCCCCTGCCCGCCCCGGCCCGCCCTGCCCCGCCCGCCCCGCTATCTGCCCCCTAAGGAGAAAGAGGTCAATTTTCAATCTTGAAGTGGGCGTGGTTTGCTGGAAGAAGGGCGGGGCCAAAAACAGAAAACGCCAAAATTTTCACAGGGTCTTATATGCCCACTGTAAGCATTCTGACGGTCTAGTATTCACTTTTTGAAAATCCCTAATTCCATCCAGTGGTGAGAAATTCGAAAAGTGACAGATTTCTTGAGTGCGGGCAGATGGGGCGGGCGGGGGCAGGAGAAATTTTTCTACCGGCCCGCCCTGCCCGCCCCGGCCCGCCCCCGCCCGCCCCGGCCCCGCCCGCCCCTGCCCGCCCCGCTTTCCGCCCGGAATTTCACAAGTATGCCAAAAGGTAATTAAAATCTTTTCCTGAATCAATAGAACAAAAATGGAACTTCAGTTCAGTTTTCAAAAGCTTTATATGCCTACAGTATCTGATTCGTCACTTCAACCGTTCTCTGAACTTATCTCCGCCCATTTTAGAGAATCACAAGACTGTGGCTTCTCTGACGCTACGTCGTGCTAAACCGTTCAATGGAACATGATGGATGTAGAACTAGACGGTTCAATCAGTTCACACCGTCTTGTGATATTTTGTCATTAAGTGTTGCTGATCGTATTTTGGCGGAAAAATATCCGTCCTGCGCAAGTTGTAAATCTTTTCTTTCCTTGTGTGTTCTTTGTTCCATTTCCACATATAAAGAGAAGATGCAGAAGAAGGATAGCATACAGTTATGGAAATGAAAAAAAGTAATATAAAGCTCAGAAGAACACAAATTACAGACATGTATCTTCGAAATCTCTCAACTAGTTTCAACTACCTTCGATATTTTACTACAGTTTGAACCAAACATGCGAGACTAGAGAAAGGACACAATTTTCCTGTTTTTGAATACAAAAACATTTATTTTACTTAAAACTTGAAAGAAAACATGATCAGAAATAAAATGATCAGACATCTATTCCAACCCGATAGTCAAAAAAATTGTCTTTCATTCAACTTCTGTTCTATTATTTTAGTTTCAAAAGAATTTGTGAAATCCTTTAATAGAAGAGCACGGAACTTGTATCAGCCATTAAACAATGTCGGTTTCGACTGGTAAAGACTTTGTGAAAATACGAGTTATTAATTACTTCCATTTGTCTTTAGACAATAATCACGATTGTTTTGAATAAGAACATAAGAACTTTCCAGAAACTACTGAACGTCATGAGTCACGAGACATGAATGTTTTCGGAAATAATGAATCACATTCTAAGACAACATTGTTCAGTTAGAGAATATTGTAGTTCGAATAACTGTTGATTGTAGTCAGTTCATTGAATAAAAGAAAATATCATTGAACATTTGATTGTCCATTACTGCAATGTTATCTTTATTTCACATGATCTCTAGAATCAATTCACATGAACTACCTTTCTCTTTTCCCACGCGACATCTTCAATCATTTGATAACAGTCCGTTTCGACACCTACTAGAGTGAAAGACGACATCCATTGTTCACACCGAAAATGTACCGAGTGCAAATATAATTACAGAACTTTCCGGTTCTGGATGACTACAGATGTGCAAACTAATTGAAAAAATAATAAAAACAAGAAGTGTTGATATAAACAATATTGAACTTGAAAATGAAATGTGATCAGACATGGTGATCACTGTGATTCGTTGGAGGTGCAAAGAGAAACAGAAGGCGCAAAGGATATGTTCTACTACATCTTTATCTATTTATGATGAGGAACTACTGATCCTAATGTCAGTTTATGTTATCCTTCTAATAGTAATTTTCCAAAAATCTGGAAATTGATTTTTCTGAAAATAAAATTCTACGAGTTCCTCTTGGTGTCCTTCGGCGAACACTCGGATAAAATCAGTTTGTCCTCTCTAAATACGGAGAAACAAACAAAAAGAACTAACAACGGTATCTGTCTGTTAACACTGACTGAGAATTAAAGGATCACCACGAGAGATTCGGAGATTCTTTTCTTCTTTTTATCGTCTCTTTTTAGTGTTTCACTGGTCAGTTTATCTTCTATTTCTGTCTTCATTTTTATCGTTTCAATACATTAAGAGTAGGATACGAAGAAATCTTCATTTCGTTAATCAATATTTTCAGTAATAGAACATCGTCAGATCTTTTGAAATTCAATTTTGTTTTTTTTTCTGACCCGTAATGAGAAGTGAGAAATGAAAGTTAACAAGAAGTAATATTTATGAATCTGGATATTTACAAACGAATTCCGGAACGAGCTTTCATTTGAGATCCGAGCAACTGAAAACAAAATATTTAGATGACTGCTGGATTCAGACCAAGAAGAAACTTACATCAGAGATTCTGATTCTTCTGAATTGACGGAAAACAATATGTCCAGCTCCGTCACTCAAAAAGTTGACAGATTTATCCGATTTGAAAGTCTCATATTCAGCAATCGATGGGATTGGAGCATCAACTCCAGATGGAGCTCCTCTGCTGATGAAATCAATGAGACGAGCATTTTTTACGTTTTCTTGTTTCTTCATCAACTTTTTGTAAAGAACGTCAAGTCCTGGAGAAGAATCAGAAGCATCAATTTCTGGTGCGGCAAGGATAACTGAAAAAAGTTTATGAAAATGGGAAATATGATATTAGAAACTTACATGGAACAGCAATAAGAGCGACAAGAACAATGTATCTCAACATTCTTTTGTTTTTAGAAATGAGAAAATAGAATGCGATAGGATGGGGAAAGATGGTGTGAAACTTAGCGAAGTCGTGACTTCGAAGGCCGCTATTTATTTGATTCAGACGCCAAAACGATGGATCATGAAGACGTGGGACACGCCGACATTGACGATGGTAAGAGAGCATTGTGATATAAGAGAATGTGATGGATCGACAAACTGTGATCTTCTATCAACCAATGACGCGAACAGTTCAATAGTGGACAAAATGAAGAGACACAGACATTTATCAACTTTCATCGATGCACCGGAAGTTTGATGGGTCGAACGATAAGTTATTTCAGGCACTCGAAGCTTAGGAGAACTAGGAGGTGGGACTTCGTTCTTCTTCTTCGTTCTTCTTCTTCTTCTTCCCAAAACACAAAAAAGAAAATGAAGTGCGTACATCATTGATCGTCACTTCTAGACTGAATGAGATGGTAGACGTGATACTTCGAATCAGTTTGTTCTATGAAGGCCACGCCTCTTCTAATTGAGCGTACTCTGATCTCATTCGTCGTATATAAGCAATGCAAGTTGATGGAGGACCACCGCGTCTCAAGACGCTCATTCTATGTGTTCTTTTATTATCCTGAAACTATGTTATCCTTGAATCGCATTTATTTTTATTCTTCTGTAATTCTACAATAAAGATTTACACTAACTCTTCATTTCTAAACATACTGTAATACAGTTTTTATCATATTCTTGGAACTGATCTTTAGAAATCACGAGACCATTCTTTAAAGATTCACAGTTCCATTCTATTCTTAGAAAATCGTTTTTTTTATAAATAGAACTTTTTTCAGTAAGGAATTCTCTTTTCCTTCTTTTCATTTTTTTCTTCCTTTTTGACGAAGAGAAATACTTCGGAGATATCAATTCTTTTGTTACAGTGGATGATCACAGAAAGCACAGTGACATCATGAAATGGAACAATGAAATGAAAAAAGTTGGAACAAATTTTAGGCTTTAAATTTTTATTAGTAAGCAAAATATACAAAGAATACACTGATACATTTCAAGAAAAAAGTCTGATATGAACAAGAAATTGATTTGTTTCGTCGTGCCAAGACCCGTAGTTAGTAGATGATATGTCCGTTTTTGACTGATATGTCCGATGAAGGGAAAGAGGAAGAAGAGACTGATATGTCGAATTGATATGTCCGGGGTAGAGGGGGGAATGTACAAGAACTGTCAAAGAAGACAGGGAAAGTGTTGAGAAAAAGAAGAAGAACAGAAGATAGAAGTGACAAATTGAGATAGGTACAAATAGGAAAGAGGATGTAGATCAATGGGATCGAATGGTCGAGTTAGACACCTCCGGCACGACGGTGGTTGTGGAGGATCTGAAAAATGAAAACAATAAGAATATGTGACAATTTTAGAATATTCAATTTTCAGTGAATTTCAATCACAGCACTTCCAGTCTTTATCGCAAGCTAAGGTAGTAAACTAAGAGTAAACAGTTTCCGCTTTTTCAGTCTAGGAATGATAATGAGATCTGAGTTCAAAAACCATTCAGGAAGGTGTGAATGATCTAAATTAGTGCTTATCAATTCGTATCTCTTCTTTTTTCTCTATAGTAGAATAGCCGTGACCAGTGAACAGTTTCCAAATGATCTCTCACTATATCACATGCGCGTTCAACATGCTATCATTGTCTATCAATCTTTCTATCTCTTCTTTGTAGTCTCATTGAACTTACATCAGAAAGACGAGCACGTCTGTATTGACGGAAGACAACGTGTCCGGCTCCGTCATTCAAGAAGTTTGCAGATTTGTCAGATTTGAATGTCTCGTATTCAGCCATCATTGCAACTGGAGCATCGACACCTCCTGGCATGGCACGGCTGATGAAGTTGATAAGACGATGTTGTTTTGACTCATTCTGCTTTTTCACAATTTTAGCGAACAGGATTTCCAGATTAGTTGGTTTTTCAAGATTTGGTTCCTCAATCATTGGAGCGGCAGAACAGAAGGCAACTGTAATATGTTTTTATTATTTTCAGATATTCATTTTCAGCCAATTTCTCACCAATGACAACCAAAAGAATGGAAGTGGCGATGAAGGTTTGAGAAGGCATTGATGATTTTAGAAGTTTTAGCTTTTGCTGTTGGAAATCCAGTAGTCCATTTGATTCTTTTATAGTGACTTCTTCTGAAGGGGTGGGACATGAAAAAGCGAAGCGAATGTGATGAGAATAGTGTATAAGAAGAAGAGACGAAGGTTATCAATACAGTGGGTGGTATTGTTGAGTTCATTTTTGAAGACGTATGTAAGATCAGTGGGATCAGGAGGAGGACGAATACTGTATTCTTTTGGAAAAAGAATGGAATGGGAGGAGCTCGTTATACGAGAGAGTGTGGAAATATAGAATATTCTAGAGAAATAATCAAAAGACAAAAATAGAGAAGGATTCAGAGAACGAGGAAGCTTCTGATCGTTCGGTTCAAGGTGAACGAACTCTGTGGTTCAGAGACAAATAGGGCGGAAACTACAGTTTCTTTGACAATCTTTTGAAATTGATACATTAGGGTTACGGTCAATGAAGAGGAGTATAATCTTTTAACAACTTCTGAAGATGGTTCAGCCATATTCTCTTTCTCAATAACTTGTTTTTCCGAACATAACGAACATGATATTGTCCTGAAATTCTAGACTGAAATTCTGAAACAATCAAATTCATGGGTAAGATGATAATGTCTTGTCTATTTTGTGTTCTACAGAACTTTATAGTTTATAGCCATGAGGCATGATGATCTGAAGGCGTGACACGACGACCGTGCTCCTAAAAAAGACAAAATGCGATTCCAGTTAACTTTGAACGAAACTTGAAAAACTAAAATATGCATTCAAAACACATCAAAAGAAAAGAACGATTTGTTTGAGCTTTCGAGACTTGTCAGCTCATTATTTTGTATTTCATTTTTAAAAGTAATAATTACAAATTTATATCAGTATCTTATTTAAATAGTCTCTCGAATAGAACCCATTCATTCTTCGCTTATGTTCACTTTAAAACTAGGAAGAATGTCCTTATTCTTCCATGCTATTTCTGGAATAACATAACCTAGGAGTCCTCGCAAGATCAACGCCATCTTCTTTCAAGTAATCTAATTCAAGTTCATTCCAGTAAGTTCCTTTGTACTTAAAGTTCTGATACAGGTACTCCACGTTGTTCGGTACAAATTGTGAATCGTATCATAATCTGTACCGAGGCATCAGTCTGCCGTCTCCGTCTCACTCCGTGCGATACGGTACTTTTCGTGACTAAATCGACATTTATTTCTCTAGAGAACTGTAGAATAGGCTAAAATTGTTGATTTTCAGCTTCAGCCAGTGAGAAGACGGCTGGAGAAGAAGTAGAACGACGTGGGACCCAAAATAAGACGTGTTTTGGGAATTTCTCCTCTTGAAAAAATGTATAGATAACTGGTGATGTGCAATTCTATTGAATCAGTTTTTCTAATGGAGAACAGAGGAAACCAACATTTATAAACTGAAGTTCAGGCTCTCATGTGTTCCTAATTTAATTCATGTATATTTGAATACTTTTTCAGCAGCGAATTCACTCTGAAATACAGTCTATTTATGCAAGCTTCTTGTTCTAAATTGTTTCAAATCATTTCAGTTCCAGCCAGATTTTAGAACTTCCTAAGAATTTGTAGACGCTATTAATGATACCTCGTGCTATCACATGATAGTTTGTTCCAATCTCCAACTGCAGAATAAACGTACTCTGCAGTCTCCGAAAACGTGTTCCCCACATGGAGTTGATCGGCCTGAACCATCCGATCGGCCATCAATTAGACCAGACGAATCAACGGTATGATGCGAGAATGTGATGTGATTGATCGAATTGGGTTCATGAGTAGAGAACAAAACAATTTTGTCGGGTGCTACCCGTTTTTATCTTTTTCTATTGCTTTTTTACTTCAAAAAGTCACCAATTCTAGTGTAATTTGCAAGCAATCGTCTCGATTGTCTGCGTCTCGCACTCTCTCTCTCTCGCGCGCGAAAGGCGTTCGCCAACGCGTTTGAAAGGGATTTTCGGTCAGTTTTCGTCGTGGGTGGCGAACCGGGAGGTGCGCGTTCACGCTCCTGGTGTTTTTTTAGTAACAAAAGTGATTAGTTGTGTCGGCATAAGTTGGTCTTTTAGATTTTGGTAGATTTTTATAGGTTTCTTAAGATTGTATAGGTTTTTTAGTGTTTTTTGTAAGAGCACGGGTGTGCTATTACGAGTAATTGTGTTTCCTTGTGATTTCTAGCTCAAATTGAGTTTCTGGTTTTAAAATTCAATAAATTTTGAGTAAGATAAGAAATTGCTTGTATTATTCTGAACTTTTCCTCTCGAATTCATCGTGTTTATCGTCGTTGTGTTCTCTTCGTTTTCCGTGAACGTCGCTGCGTTCGTTGAGGTTTGTTTCTGGATTTTTCAGATAAAAACACGTACTTGTACGTAACAAATCACCGTTATCACTGGTGAGGCGAAGCTAGCTGGTGATAATAGGTGATTCAGTGCGTCTCTAGTTTGCTAGCGCTGCTGTGAGCTAGAGTACGTATCTGACTTGGGGGCCGGCCGAATCAAATAGACGATCGCTGCCTTTTGACCGGTGCTACCGGAAAGAAGTAGTGATTTTCTGCCAAAAAACTAATCGCTGTTTACAACAACAAAGTGTAAATTGTGGTAAAAAAGTCTTTCCACAAATAAAATATCGGTGATTGATCAACTCGAAACCTGTAAAGGAAAGAGCCATTCTCGTGTAGAAAAACCCATATTTTTCGCATAAAACGGTTGATTTTCGCTGGGAAACGAAGTTTTTCAGTGATTATTGATTGATTTTCGAAGCCAAAAACGCAATTTTTTGAGTCGAAAAGTGGAGAATCTCGGTTGAATACATTGATTGCCGATTATTCTCATAGTGGAGAGATTTTTCTGCTTTTTCATTGAAAGTGCGACAGATTTCTGTTAGATTTTTTCGAAGCTTTCACCGGAAGAAGGACTTTTCGTGTGAAGGTATCGAGTTTTCATAAAAGTTTCGACAGTTTGGATTGAAATTTAGATAAATTTCTGTCAGTATTGTGAATTTTTTCCAACGAGTAAAGGAATTCTCGAGTGGAAATAGGTACACGGTTGTCGGAAATAGTGGAATCTCGTCGAAATAATTACAGTTGAACGGAAACCTGAAGTTTTTGCTGAAAATTGTGACAAAGAAGGAATCTATTGATTTTTGTTAGCAGAAAAGTAGCAACTTTGAAAGATTTTCTCAGTGTTACTGCTGCTATTTCGCATTTTTTAAACACTTGTTATTATTGATTCGTCTCGTTACGTTTTACCGTGCATAAGTTCTGAATAGATTGTGTGAAGACAAATCTTTTACAGCACACGATGGCGTCTCGGGCACCCTCTCTAGCAAGTATAGAGGAGGGGAATGAAAGTCAACAATATGAACCGATGGAAGAGGAGCTGATACAAAATGATAATGTCTCCGGAGCCGTCGAACAAGACATGGCTGATATTGCAGAAAGAAAGGAGGTGAGAGTTGCACAGGACGAAATCACAGTCAGATCAGTGGTTGCTGAGTTGAAATTAGCCACTTCTCTTGCGGACCGACGAATTGCGTTACTGATAAAGCCGCTTATTGATACCATTGGGTACAAAGAACACATGATCCAAGAGCATGATTTCGAAAGATTATTATTTTCGAAAGAAAAAGATGAGATGGAGAAAGAAATTGTGTATTTGCAGAGTAGTCTGGTAGACGCCGTGCAGAGTCAAACCAATGAAAGCAGTGGCCAAAGCACCAGTGCCCGGTTGGATAAAAGAGCAATGGTGAGTTGGCTCAACGAGCAAGGCTTCAACTCCGAAAGCCATTGGCAGGAGATGTTGGAGCATTATCAGAAATGTGAATACGAAGCGGATATGTTAAAAGAATCTTTGCAGAATTCAGCTGAATCGTTGAGAAAGGTGCAGAGTAAGCTGATACAAACTCAACGAGACGTAACGTCGTACAAATTGAAATGTAACATGCTTTTCGAAGAGAACAAAAAGTTGAAAAGTAGAATGGACAGATACGATGTGGAGACGTCAGCCAATTCGCTTTCAAGAATCGGTGAGAAAAGAAGAGAACATGCTGAGAATAATAATTATTCATCTCAGATGTTGGAAAGTCGATGTCTTCCAAGGATATCATCTCTTCAAATGGAATCTCGTCACGTCTCACCAGGTGAGAACAAAAACATTTTACAACGAGAAAAAGAGTGTCCGCGCGCGTACATCGAAGAAACACAAGAGATTCTAAGTGATGAGGGGTTTTGTCCGCGTGATGCGACATTCAACTCGTACGACAGAGAAAGCTTGCAAGTAAATCAGCAATACCATAACCACACACATAGCAACATGAGACAACATGGAGAACACGAACAGTATAGTAATATCCAAAGTTATCACAGACAACCATCAAACACAGAGCTATTTTCCCTGCAAAAGTTCCGTATGGAACAGAATCTCCCAGAACCACCAAAATATTCCGGGTCTGATAGTTCGGTTGACATTGAGCTTTTCGAAAAGGCTTTCAGAATGAAGTATGCCAGTTTTTCCGAGGAACATCAAATTGTTTTGCTCGAAACAAAATTTCTAAAAGACAAAGCACTCAAAGTGTATAAAGGACTTCCAGAAACACAGAAAAAGAGTGTGCAGAGTATTCTATTGTCAATTAGAAGTAGATTGCGAGTGTCGACAGTTGATGAGTCTAGAAGAGCTAAGAGTAACTGGGAGTGTTTGAATAGGAAGGAGAATCAGTCAATTGAGGATTTTTGTCTTGAGATCGATGAATATGCAAGAAAAGCATTCAAAGGGATTCCAGAGAATCATCTTTCATCGTTGAAAACGGCGAAATTGACAGATGCATTGGTGGAAGAGACTACGTTGATGTGTGTCATCGATAATAAATTGATTGATACTCCTGAAGATGAGCAATATGAAATTTGTCGGTTGCTAGCAATTCGGTATGAGCAGGGTATTCGTGACAGATTGAAAACAAGAGAAAGGAATAAGGGAGTTAGTCCGAAAGAGGTGAAAGGGAAACAGAGTCCGTCGAGTCGTAGTTCGTCGTTTCATCAGCAAAATTTGGTTGACAAACAAGAGACACCAATTCTAACACAGAATTCGTCGCGGTATTCTCGGCAACAACATCCTCAGTCTTATCAGATGAATAGTTCTTCTGCGCAATTCACAGCTCAACAGCAATACCCGGTGGGAAATAGTATCATGACAGAAAGGGAAAAGCCGTTGAATAATGGAAAATCCTTGAGTCAGGAGTTGGGGTTTCAAAAGTGTCGAGAATGTGAGTCCGTCGGGTGTCATAACCCAGGTTGCTCTCGAGCTCCGGGACAAAAACCCAAAATGAGTCGGTCGGGTATAAATTGTTTTCGATGTGGAGAAGTAGGGCACTATGCACATGAATGTTCAGTTCCTATGAAATCAAAAGAAACATTGGTATCATGTTTTAAATGTGGGGAAGTAGGACACTACTCCACTGGATGCACGGCTCCGAATAAGAACGAAATAAAATCTCAAACACAGGTTGAGAAGACAAACCAAACTGTGCACGAGATAACCAACAGAGAGTGTCTGGAAATTCCGACAGGAAGTTCGAATGAAGAAAAAGACATGAATTCTGTTAAAATTGAAAAAGGTAGAATTGGGAAGTCGGAAGTAGACATCATGTTGGATAGTGGAGCTTGTATATCTCTTATGTCATTAAACACGTGGAAAAGAGTTGCACAAGAAAATGGAGCGGAATGGGAAAACAAAGCCATGCTAGAAGATCAGAACATGATCCAGGTGTGTGCTGCGAATAACCAGCCGATTCAGTTGCTCTTTAAAGTGAGGGTAGATACCTCAATGCAATCCCGTACAAATCAGATCACTTTTTACGTTGCCGATGTTGAGAGAGACAATATTATTCTTGGTATCGATCAGTTTCGAGAATTAGGAGTACAAATGAGTATTGAAGTTCAGCCAAGGGTTGTAAGGTTGAAAAAAGACGTGAAATTGACTCCTCATGCTCGGAGATTTGCAGAAATCTGTGTTGAGGGGGTAGTGAATGAGGATAAGAATAGCTGTTTGATTACTCCAAAGAATCCATGTTTGGCACCAGCTATTTGTCAAGTAGACAAACGAGGGAGATCGGTAGTATGCTTGACAAATTTCAGCAGAAAGACAATTCTTCTGAGGAAAGGTGAAGTAATTGCTGAAGGGGAAATAGAGGGGTTTGACGTCATTCTGGAAAAAGCAGAATCATTGAAGTTGCTCAAAGCGATGGAGGAAGATGCACAAGAGGGCATAACTCCGGAGAAAGACGAAATGATCTGTTCAGTTGACTCAAAACCAGTTGAGAATGAAAGATGGAAGGTAGTGTGTGAACACTTGAAGAAACAGCAAAATTGCTCACTCGAGGAAGAAAAGGTCTGGGATATCATATCCAAATTTCAACACATTTTTGCTGTTGACGACATGGAGCTTGGTAGAACCAATGCTGTGAAATGTGATATTGAGTTGAATGATGGAGCACAACCGGTGAGGCAAAAGCCAAGACCAATTCCGTTGGCAATAAAACCAGAAATCAAACGAATGCTCCAGAAAATGGTACGGCAAGGTGTCATCAGAGAAAGTAAATCACCTTGGGCGAGTCCGGTAGTCTTGGTAAAGAAAAAAGATGGCAGTGTACGAATGTGTATCGATTATCGAAAGGTGAACAAGCTAGTAAAATATAATGCTCATCCTCTTCCAAATATTGAAGCAACTTTACAGTCATTGAACGGGAAGAAAGTCTTCACCACGTTTGATTTGTTGGCGGGATATTGGCAGTTACCACTTGGAGAAGATAGTAAACAGATCACAGCTTTCGCTATAGGTTCAGAATTGTATGAGTGGAATGTCTTACCGTTTGGCCTAGTAACCTCTCCTGCTATTTTTCAAGCCACAATGGAGGCTGTTGTAGGCGAGCAGTTAGGAGACTGTGCTTTTGTTTATGTGGACGATCTCTTAGTAGCCAGTGAAACGTTGGAACAGCATGCCGAGGATGTCAGAATAATTCTGGAGAAAATTGAGCAAAGTGGAATGAAATTACGAGCATCCAAATGTTGTATTGCCAAGAAAGAAGTTGAATATCTCGGTCATCTTGTGACACCTGATGGTGTGAAAACAGAAGAAAAAAAAGTTGAGAAGATGAAGCAGTTCTCAAGACCATCAAACGTCACAGAACTTCAATCATTTTTAGGATTGGTAGGCTACTATAGGAAGTTCGTCATCAACTTCGCTCAATTAGCTGCTAGTCTGACACCTCTCATATCAAAAAAGAATGAGTGGAAGTGGGAAGCCGAACAGGAAAAGGCGTTCCAACAGCTCATTACTGCTGTTTGCAGTACTCCTGTTCTTATGCAACCAAATCCAGAAGCAGCAGCTAGTGGAGAACGTCCATTCTTCATATACACGGATGCAAGTAGAAAGGGCGTAGGTGCGGTATTAGCTCAGGAAGGCGACGACAAAGAGCAACATCCCATTGCTTTTGTGTCGAAATCACTGACCCCAGCTGAGACACGGTATCATGTCACAGACTTGGAAGCTTTAGCTATGATGCATGCTTTGAGAAGATTCAAAACCATTGTTTATGGAACTCAGATAATAGTAATGACTGATCACAAACCATTAGCTTATTTGTTGAAAGGTTCTACATTGTCGGACAGATTATTGAGATGGTCTATGGAGATTCTCGAATTTAATGTCAAAATTGTCTTTATAAACGGGAAGAAAAATGTTGTAGCTGATGCACTGAGTAGGGGAGGTTGTCCTTTGGTTGGTGATGAAGAAATGGAAACTGGAGAAGTGCCAAATGTGATCGCAGAAGTCAAAAAGACTCAAGCGGACACGTTAGACATTACTAAATGGTTAGAACTACTGCAGAAAGAGATAGGATGGAAAGAAGTCATTCAGAAACTAGAGGAAGGTGTAAAGGAAGGAAAAGTGAAAATTCCTGGCATAAAAGAAGAAGTTCAGTTGGAGGATTATGCTCTCATTGGAAACACTCTTCGAAACACTGAAGCAGAAGATTGCAATCGATTAGTTGTTCCTGAAAGTATTGTCCCTGGGATTCTGAAAGAAGCCCACGAAGGGATGCTCGCCGGACATTTTGGAACTGAAAAAATGTTCAGGCAATTGAGAAAACGATTCTTTTGGCCAAGAATGAGAGTGTCTATTGAAAATATGGTAAAAAGTTGTCAGAAATGTATCTGTACGAATGACCATCCGAAATTGACGGCTCCATTGAATCCGTATATAACTTCTGCTCCACTAGAAATAGTTGCCTGTGATTTGATTGATGTAGGGTTGTCAACTGAAGGGAATAGATACGTTTTGTCGATCATCGATTTATTCACAAAATATGCTACCGCAGTACCGATTCCGGATAAAAAAGCTGAAACGGTATTGAAAGCATTCGTAGAACGATGGGCTATCGGCGAGGGTAGAATCCCAGAAAAGTTACTCACAGATCAGGGAAAAGAATTTGTCAACGAACATTTCCAGATTTTCACAGAAAAATTGGGAATCAAGCATGTCACCACAAAAGGGTATAACAGCAGAGAAAACGGTGCTATTGAAAGATTCAACAAGACCATTATGCACATTGTAAAAAAGAAATGTTCAGTTCCATATGAATGGGATGCACAGATTCCATATGCAGTGTTCGCGTACAATTCGGTAGCACACAGCACTACGAAGGAATCACCTATGTTTCTTATGTACGGGAGAGATGCGAAGAGCGGACTTGAAAAGATCGGGGATGACGCTGCTCGCGTTAATTACGTTGACATGGATGAGTATAAAAATTTACTTGTTCATGAGTTAGATAAGGTGTATGATTTTGTAAGAAAGAGTGCTGCTGATGAGCAGAACAATTACAAGCAAAGTTTCGATGCCAAATTCAAGACACACAACAAGACTTATCCTATGAAAGGAAGCAGAGTGTTAGTGGAAATTCCCTCTGAGAAATTGGGAACACAGTGCCCAAAGTTAGTTAATAAATGGAGAGGGCCATATCGTGTTGTTTCGTGTTCGGAAAATTCAGCTGTGGTGACACCAGTGAATGGAAATGGGAAAGAACAGCTAGAAGTTCCATTTGATCACTTGCGAATGATCCCGGCACAAATGGATAATAGTCAAATTGCCACAAAAAAGAATAGAGCGCGTATAAAACAAAGTGTTGCGGAACTCTCAACACAAAAAGAGGAAATACCCAGTAATCAAGATGTTCTTTTCAGCGAACTCTATCACTGTAGATGTCAACGCGTTTGTGTCTTCTACTGTCGACTGGGGAAGTATGCGAAAGATGCAAAAACAACGTCACCAACTATGCTGAATCGCATGCATGTGCTTGCCCAAAAGAATGACACGATTTCGGTTGATGCCGTTCAATTACTTGCGCAAAATCCGTTGCCTGGGTACCATGGACCTCCATTGAAGGAGACATTTCTGGTTTTGGGAAGGTGTCCAACGATGAAATTGTGGATTACTGAGATAGTTGGATGGAAAGAGCCGTTTGACTTCTTCTGTGCCACGCTCCTGCAAGAAACTCTGGGCGACGATTTGTTCCAATGTAAAACGACAAAAGTGATGGCCCTACCCGGAGTTAATATGACCAAAGTAAAGCTGACACATCCAAATTTGGATAAATGGCTGAAAAAGGAAGATGCCATACAGCAATTGACCGAATGGTCCACTGAGGAGAATGCATTGGTGGACATGTTGGTGCTGATTGTACCATACAGTGGAAAAGATGAAGATAAAGATGAGTGGCAAGATATTGTAGACGCTGTCCCAACTTCCACTCATCTCGTGTTGCTACCGATGTGTCTGGAAATATCAGACTATGCTGGTGTGGATGCGTTTGTCACAAACTTTGGAATGTTAAAAAGAATGGACGGAACACTGCAAATGGTAAATCCTGATGATACTGTTGGTTCTGCGAAGAATCAAAAGTTAGTGAACGTTGCTTGCCAATGGACTACAGAACAGTACTGGACAAAAATTGGCGAATTAATGACATCAAGAGATATCAAAGTTGCGAAAATGGAATTCCCGAAAGGTGAAGATGTCACAAAGGCTATTCCGGAACCTCAAGGACTACTCCGTGCTGGAACCTTGGCTCAATTCGTTGCACCCGGAACTTCAGGAGGAGGTGTGGCTACATCTCCAGGATCTCTTCATACTACAAGATCGACGACATTTTCGCCATATGCCAGACCGAATACAATGAAGTATGTCAAGCCCAGAGGAGGAAGAAGACATGATTGGAATGGGCACTATTGAAGGGGAATGTTGTCACCGAGCATCAATGTATTATAATTCCTTTGTGTTTTATTAATTTATTTTCCTTTTTTTGTTTGTTTGTTGACACTAATTAGATGAGCATTCTTTGCTAGTAGCGTAGTTTTTAAAAGAGTAAGGTGCTCAATTGTGTAGTGATTGAGTAAAATTGTGTAAAGATATTAGACCCCTGTTGTACTTCCCCACCCAATATATAATGAGCTTTATCATATTTTCGATCTTAGCCCCCATATCTAGTCCCCCCATTATAGTCCCTATTGTTAGCAGTTTATTGTAAAATTGAGTTAGTTAGATGCCAACACAGTGCCACTTAACTATTCATTTAGTCAGATATCCTTATGGACACGACGTGCCAAAAGGAAGGGACTTAAAAAGAAGGTAGATGTCGGGTGCTACCCGTTTTTATCTTTTTCTATTGCTTTTTTACTTCAAAAAGTCACCAATTCTAGTGTAATTTGCAAGCAATCGTCTCGATTGTCTGCGTCTCGCACTCTCTCTCTCTCGCGCGCGAAAGGCGTTCGCCAACGCGTTTGAAAGGGATTTTCGGTCAGTTTTCGTCGTGGGTGGCGAACCGGGAGGTGCGCGTTCACGCTCCTGGTGTTTTTTTAGTAACAAAAGTGATTAGTTGTGTCGGCATAAGTTGGTCTTTTAGATTTTGGTAGATTTTTATAGGTTTCTTAAGATTGTATAGGTTTTTTAGTGTTTTTTGTAAGAGCACGGGTGTGCTATTACGAGTAATTGTGTTTCCTTGTGATTTCTAGCTCAAATTGAGTTTCTGGTTTTAAAATTCAATAAATTTTGAGTAAGATAAGAAATTGCTTGTATTATTCTGAACTTTTCCTCTCGAATTCATCGTGTTTATCGTCGTTGTGTTCTCTTCGTTTTCCGTGAACGTCGCTGCGTTCGTTGAGGTTTGTTTCTGGATTTTTCAGATAAAAACACGTACTTGTACGTAACAAATCACCGTTATCACTGGTGAGGCGAAGCTAGCTGGTGATAATAGGTGATTCAGTGCGTCTCTAGTTTGCTAGCGCTGCTGTGAGCTAGAGTACGTATCTGACTATTTGAACAATTACCATAGTGCAGTTTCAGATATTTTTGAGGAAGAAATGAGCCGTTGAGAAACAATTCCTTCTGGAATATGAGATAGAAGAGAAATAATCCAGGTTTATTGAAAACAAAATTTATGAATATTAGAAAGGGACATTTTTTAGCTCCAGTAGGTTTATAAGCTCTGACAGTTTTATGCTATCTCGTTCTTCTTCTCAAAGTTTCTGTTTCCCAAAAACATAGAGAGCCGAGACTATTTGGTTTTACTAAATCTTTCTTCACTCTGAGAATGACAAATCTTCCTGACAATGATAAAACAAAAAGTCATTGTTATTCTAAGATTTTCAAGATTATATCATCTATCTCTTCCTTTTTCTTCTCCGATCATCAAATTCAATCGGTTCAAATTGTCTGATCATAATACCCTCACACTTGTTTTTATCATTTCTTCTTCAATCACATGTGTTGATTGGTTTATTAATCTGCAATTCCAAGTTATTCAAAGGATAAATACTTCTAAATGGAAGAGATCATTCGAAAAAAGAGCACAAAACAAAGTTGTGAGAGAAAAGTAAACAATATTGTCAGCTACCAGTTTGTCATCTTAAATGTCGGGGAAAAAGAGACGCTTATTTGTAAATAATAAATATTTACTGTTTCAATAAATCGTAAATCTTTATTACTTTTTCTCAGAATTTGAGAAAAATTGTGAAAGCGACAGGTGGTTATTATTACTCATCCTGTTAGTATAGGAAATTGAGGTGAAGAAGCGAAGTTACGTATTTGGTTTATCAGTTTCTGCGTGGTGATCAGCCACGGGGATTTCTTATCTGTGCTCTAGATCTCACAGTATAAGGAAAGCTTGACAGGAAGTTCGACAGTGTTCTCTCAGAGAACCCTTCGAGCGAAACAATGATGGACTGGACGGAACAGGACAACAGAGGAAGATGCGGCACCGGCGTGGGATCGTACGATCCATCGTTCGAATGCCCGTGAAGAGATGAGGAAGAGGAGGTGAAGCCAGGAAGATGAAGGAAGCTTCAACAGAGGAAAGTGAGGCTTTGATGCTCGTACCGGGCTTGCACCGGTTGGAGCATCTGGTGAGGATAGGCAGAAGAGCCAGGAGCCATGTCAGTGGAGAGTTCTGTTTGTTCGTTTTTTAGGTGTTGGTCATAATAAAATATTATTCTATCATCTGTGGTTTTTCTTTGTTTTACAAGGTACCGCCTTGAATCGGGTTTGGTTAATGCACCGTAGTCAGTCTTTCCGTCAGCTTTCCGTTTTCACATTTGACCTGCCGTTTTAGGGCTAAGTTTCTGTTGCATTCCCTCATTGGGGAGTTGTTCGTTCTGGAAGGCACTATGCAGTCTATGCTCACTGAAAATATATGGTGTCTTGAATACTGTTTTTTCGTGGTACCTTTTCGTGGCACGTTGTCAATGAACTGTGCTTCAAAACTGTTAAAAAGAAGCTTATTCTCTGAAACAAAAGTAAAATATATTAAATTGAGTTCGACACAAAATCGAACTATTTTGAATTGATGCTTACTTCCAAGTCAAAAGGAAATCCGTTTCAAAAACTAATTCAAAGTTTTAGTAACTCTTTGCATTCGTTTGATTACATTCACTACCAGCTGAACAAACTGATTCGTACACCCCTAATACATGCATTTTGCACTGTGACATCAGCAGAAATCACATTAAGATTCACTTGAAACCATTTGAACAACTCCGTTTGGCAGACACGAAAATGAAAAAGTGTTATTAGACAAAGATCTATGGAAATTCTGGACAAATAAAGCAGAAAAAAAGCGAGGTAACCTCAAATAGAAATGGTGAAATTACAAAAATCGAACTGTATTTGCTAAAAAGCCTATATGATGAGAAGAGGGGAGGTTGAGCAGTTAGACGAGAAAAAAGTTTGCTCAAATACCAGTTGAGTTGGCACATTTTACGAGTTTCCCAAGCTCCGATTTGGTTATTCTTGTCACATTATGCGGCTCGATTTAGGTATCATAACTTGTATTCTCACATCGTTTCTGGTAGGTTTTTTTAAAACTACTTTTAAATTTTTCTTGTCTTTTTTCAAGTTTTTGATATCGAGATTTAGAATTGAATCATTTGTAATCATTGTTAATTTAGCATGGAAATCGTTTTTTTCAGGTGGTCAGTGAATGTGCCATTCCATATTATCGAACACATTCAAACTTTGGATCATCAGGAAGGGTTCGTCATTCTCGTAAACAAACGAATCTTATTCCCAAATATTAGACCATCCGTTGTGTCAATTTTAAAATAACACATTTTTTCGCAGTAAGAAATGAGTCATCAACGAAAATAAATAATTTACAGAGGAAAGTGAGACAAGTGCAAAGAGATCTCTCATATCGATGGCCAAATAACAATGTGCCGTACTTTGTTGGAAATGTGACAAGTAATAAAAAGAAAAAAGTAGAAATAAAAAAATTTTTATTTTAGGTAACATCAAGAAATCAGTGAGGATGGCCATTGAGGAGCTACAAGCATGGACTTGTATAAGGTTTCAACCAGTCAGTCAAAGATATTCAAGTAAGAAATTTTCATAAAAAGTGGCTTGTGATGGATGACTTTCCCGCTTTGATAAGATTGAGAATACATTGAGAAATCTGTCCACATCTGCATTCTGATTCTTCTGATATTCACATGAAAATCAAAAAAGAATCACAGTACTAACGAATTTCCACACTTCTTTGACTTCTCACAGTGTAATGACGAAGTGAGAACCATCTCTTTCGAAAAGCCATCATTGAACACTATTTGACGTCACGGATCTTTGTGTTTTCTGGAGAGACTACATTTCTTTGTTTCTATTCTCGAACAGGCTCGAATCAAACTAGAAGACGTGACTTTTCAGACGGCGACTCGGTACGAATTGTCGACCTCGGATCGTGTTCTTCTCCTATTGGACGTCAACAAATTGGAATTCAAGATGTTTCATTGACGAAGAATTGTTGGGGGGTTCGTAATAAAACTGAAAACCTTGAACACGTTTGAAATTTCAGATGGGAACTGCAATCCATGAACTGATGCATGCAATAGGAATTGAACACACTCAATCTAGAAGTGATCGTAATCAATATTTAGATATTCTTCCTCGAAACATCGATGTAAGAATATTGAATCATATTCAGTGACATAACCCACTTTTTCAGCAACGAGATCTTCCAAATTTCGAACTTCTTTCTCCACGACTTTGGGCTAATCTTGTTCCATATGACTATGGAAGTGTTATGCATTATTCAGCTGATTCGTAAGGCATTTCATAAAAATAAGAATAAGTTCATTCAAAAGTTCAGATTTTCAAATAAAGATGATGAACAGACAATGCTTCCAAAAGATCGATCATTTATTGAAACAATGGGGAGTATGATTCCTAATTTTTACGATTTCGATCAAATCAATCAATATTACCAGTGCTACGATTCTTGCCGCAATTCAGGTCGAACAGTAAATTGTGCTAACGGGGGAATACCTAATCCAAACAACTGCCAAGTTTGTAATTGTCCGATGGGATATGGTGGTGATTTATGTGATGAGAGAGTGAGTTTCATCAGTCGGCCATCAGAATCGTATAAATCTACATTATTCTAGCCAGAAGGATGTGGGTCAACACTCGTTGCAACTGATCGGTGGCAAAAGCAAAAGCTAACTGTGAGATTTAGTAGAGCCGATGATCAGTACTTCACATTTTGTAACTCATGGATAGTTGCACCAACGAATCGAACGATACAAGTCATTTATGAAATCACATCCGAATCAACTAGACGAGAAATTTGTTCATTCGGATGCTATGAAGGTGGAATTGAAGTAAAACATTTAGAAGATCCTAGAATTACAAATGACCGGTAAGTGTTACAATCTAATGTTAACAACTGGTTTTCTACTGAATGGAATTGTTTTTTATATCTGCTCAGAAGAGCAAGCCACTACGGCACCAAAATTCATCGGCTCCGTGCGGTCATCAAGTTCCGAAGAACTGTTTCACGCTCGCGGCTTGCCCGTCTCCCACTCATCGCAGATGGCATCTCTACCAATTTGATGGGAATTACGAGATACATACTGCAGAAATGATTCTGTATAGTATGGTCTCGATGAATGCAGCCAGCGGCCGTCGGTTACCTCTCGGCAGCAGCCGACATCTCACGGGTTCCGCCGGCCGCTATGTTTTGTGTGCGGCGAGACTCCGCCCACTTTTCCCTTCTCTGTTTTGAGGCCGCCAGCGCTAATATTTGAGATATATATCTAGATATTGTGAAAAAGAAAGATGGGAAATTGAAGAATCCCTTTGAAATATTTCAGAGATTGTTGCTTGAATACTCCATTAAATTTGACAACTACTGTGAATCCACTTCCTGTTATTCTTTACTCTTCTGGAGCCACTGTCACTTATGATTTCTCATACCGATATTTGTAAATGTTCTGTTTTTCGTTTGTTTTTGTTGCTTATTCTGTGATCTCTTGAAATAAACGAGTATTTTCTTTTTCTTAGAATTGAGCAATTTTTTATTCGTTGCTCTACAAAAAACCCATAATTAGAGACTCAGAAGAAAGAGAAGAATGATTGCAATGGAGAAAAAGAATGATGAGGAAGATGAAGATGAAGATGAAGCAAGAAATCGAAAATGATAACCGGACATTACTTCAAGATATCTATAATTGAATCAGTTTAAGAATTTTGAAAAATTGAATTAAAGTTTACCTTGGATCAATAGCTGCAATAATACTGTCAAAGTTGACAACTCCTTTGAAAAGGCCTTCAGAATACGTGGCAAACGGCAATCGAGAATGAATTGAATTGCATTTATCACGTCTATTACAGACACATGTCGTCTGATTGAAAGTGTCTTCACAGAGAAGAACTGCACCAACCCGTCGCATTCGTAGTTCTGATGTTCGACGATTCATCTGAAATTGTTTGATTTTCAGATGTAAAACTTCAGAAATTCGCACCTCCAGATCTGCCAACTGCCACGGAGAGAAGTTAACGCATCCTGACATGTATTGATAAACTGGACAGTGTTTACATTGCCCTGAAAATCTTCATTATATACCGTTGAAGACATTGAGCAATTATTATATTTATAAAAATCGGTTCAAATATTATTCCGTTTCCGATAACATATAAATGGTTCAATTTTCATTTACTTCAGGAAAAGAACTTACTCATAAAACAGGCATTTCCTCTACACGTAGTTGCTCCACTCGTACATACTTTCCCTTCTTTTGCTGATGCTGAACGCCATAACTGAACACATTGAACACATTCTACCAGTGATTCTGTATTCTCCAATTCAAATTCTTCACATGTCACTTGTGCCATCGAACACAGTATGAACACGGAGACGACAGAGAAGCCTGAAATAATTATTGACGCGTTACTGAAAAGAATACATTCACTTACCATTCTTCCGGCTCATGAGAGCACATTGAAATACGTGGCAGGTTGGATAAAGTGTTGAAAATGAAGAACAATTTCTGAAAAAAGTAAAGAAAAGTATAAAAGAATGAGATGAGAATGAAAAGGTGATGATGAGTAAGTTGACGAAGGTAATTAAAGAAAGAAATGCAAGTAAAGAAAAGGAGAAGAAATGAATTCTGGAGAAAAGGAGGAGCATGACATAGCAGACATGGATTTGTGCTCATCTTGTTCTTAGGTCATATCATTTGAAAATTTTAATGAGGTCCTAAAAACCAATGGAAGAACACGATGTGTGGAGAACAGATGATGGTTAAAAAAATGTGTTGGTTGGCGGATATCTTTCAAGGAAAAACAAGTAGCACGGGCGGGAAAGAAGCAATAAATATTGCGTCGTCTTTCGCTTCCTGACTACTAAAATTGAGTTCGGAACTATATTATCCAGGAGAACAAACAAGGCGAAAAGCTCCGGATGGGACTGAAGAAGAAAAAGAAGAAGAAGAAGGGACGCACTCCTAATTAAAAATGCCCCTGGTTTGGTGGAAGGCCGAGTGAAATCTGAGAGATTTTCGGAAGTTTCGAGTGTTTGGAGAGAATAAGGAGACAGATGTACTTTTGGTGTCGACAGGAAGATATCGTATTGCGTAAAAAAGATGAAAAATTGGAAACAAGTTATGAAATCTATTAGAAAAAATGAAGAAAATAGAGAAGAAAACAAAGAAATTAGCACGAGGATGAGTGAGTTCGAAAATAGAAGAGTCGACGTTCAGAATTCAGAAAAAAGGAAAGAATGAAGTTTTTCCTAAACCCTTGAATTTTATATTTTGGCTGAAAAGAAAAAAGAAGACGCTTTCAAAACAATGAGATAGATTTCGCATAGAATTTCCGAGTTAAAAAAAAGAAATAGAAAAGGAAAATGCGATGGAACCTGAATACCGGAAATATATGAATGCAAAAATGAACGCATTCAGATATGTGAAAACCGTTTTCAAATATATCAAATCAGTTACAGATGCAGATGCACTGATTTCCAGAACCGGAAAGATTAAGATAAAAAAGACAGGAACCGGATTGTATCTACGGCATAATATAAAGCAAAATCTATGTTTCTCAAACAAAAAATCCGCTGAAACGAAATCTGCAGAATCCACCGCTCTCGGCTCTTTTTCTGAACCTATATTCTCTCTTTTTCTTTTTCTTCTTATCTTCAAAACACGAAAATCTCCGCCCTCCTTCTCGGACCCTATTATAATCGAAACGAGACCCGTCGTCGCATCGTTGTCGTCGGAAAGGGGTGAAAACGGGACGTCTTCTCGTATTTTTGATTGAGTTTGTGGTACATATGTGCTCATCTGCAACACAACATGAGCCAGTTGGCACACTCTTTCTCTATAGCAAAACGATATACAACCAATCTCATCGAAATGGAAAAACGAAGCACCACCAATGAAAATGAAAAAGTTTTTGTTGGGTCTGTGAGACCATGGGAGGAGAGGAAGGAGAAGCGAGAAGGGCGCGAAATTTCTAATTAAAAAGTTGGGGACAATGAAAAAAGGATGTACTTTTGAATGGAAGAGCAGCTGGAATCACAAAAAATCTAGGAGTTGCCTGTGTTTTTTCAGAAGAAATGAAAAGAGTGATGGATTAACAGGAGAGACAGGAGCAAAGACCTCAATTTGGATAATAATGGTAGTGGAACCATGAAGAAAAAGAGGAAGAACACACACGTCAATGTGACATGAGAAAAGCTCTGCAATACGTTTAGAAATGTAACAATTAGAACGAGAGACAGACAAGAAATGATCGACAGGTGGATGTCAATTCAGAAGAAAATGGAACGAAAATGACCTTTTGAATGAGTTGATTCGATTTAAATGGGTGGAGGTCTTTTCATCCTATAAATTAAGAATTGGAAGAGATTTCAATTCCCTCTGGGAGAACACTTCCCAAATAAAACCCATAAAAAGTGACTCTTTTTCGTCTGAACTCTGATTCGATTCGCATTAAAACAGATTGAGATTTGAGATACGGAGGTAGAAATGGACTGGTTGAGTTCGCTTCTTTTTTCGTCTTCTTCTTCTTCTCCTTCTTCGAAAGGAAATCTGACACACAACTTTTCTTCTTTCTCTATTTGGGCCCACTTGTGAAATGTGAGAGAAGCCATCTTTTCTAGCTACATAAAGCAGAAAAATGGGGGATAGGAGCAACACAAATAGAGGAGAAAAGAAGAAAGTAACAACAAAACAAGACCGCTTTTTCAATTAGTTATGACTTCACTATATACACCCTTTTTAGTTTTTTTTGAAGAGCCTGTGAATTGAAGAAGATAGAGGTGTTTTCTTCTAAAGAATATTCAAAGATTGAAAAGCTAGTATGTTTTGAAGAAAAGGTAAGTTGAGACTGAAGGCTATGACAAGCAAGTGAGAGCAAAACTATTCTGAAGGAGACAGAAAACGATAAATGCTGATGCCATCATTAAGAGGTTCAGACTTTTCCACTTCTCTGATAAATTGTTCTGGTACATGCTTTTCGAAAGAAAATTACTAGAAACTTTAATGTGACAGACTACTGTAAGTTTTAAAATATGTATCCTTCTTTCGATGTATGTAGGATTTTCATCAAAATATATATTTCAACTTCGTCATAATCATAAATAAGACTCTGTATTGCCATTCACAGAATACTGGTCAATAAATAGAAATAGAAAATGAATAAGACAACTGTAAACCTTTCCCAGGATTCAACTTTTAAACATGTGATCAAAAAGCCTAGGAGGCTGTGCACAATGACAGATAGACATGAAAAATGGGCGGCATGGATGATTCAAAAAGAAGTACTTAATTGATTCTACTTTCTCGTGCCACCGAACGATGTCCAACAGAAAGGCAGAGTGGTTTCGTGCGGAAACGACATCTTTCCGAAATTCCGGAAATTCCCCAGTGACCATGCCTCCCCCCTAAAATCGCAAATCAGTTTGTCACAGACCAAGTGAATGTTATGTTGCCGCCTTTTTGTAAGAAAAAGAAGGAGGGAATCTATCAAAAGTAGTACGAGATATGTTGTTTTAGAACAAGAAAAAAGTAGAAATAGAAGTAAAGATATCCAGATGGCACAAAAAGTGTGGATCGTTTAAGAAATGTATGAGTGAGTGGAAAAAGAGAAACGAGTGAGAGAGATATATATTAGAAGGCACGATTATGAATAAATGATCAAGTGCGAAACGGCTGTCGACACGTCCTGAGACATACTTGATGCATTTTGAGAAGAAAGGTGATGTGGGAGAATTTAGATGAAAAGTACGATTAAAAGTATGAGAAAATTGGAATGAGTAATGGATAATTTCAAGTAATTAACACCCTCAAATGCAATTGATGCCAAGGCTCCGAACACCAAAAGTGTCGCATTTGTGAGCTATCTTTTGACGAGACGTACATTAACAAACACTTATCATCTGATTATTCAACTGATATCTACCATAATTCAGTCATTCAAAAATAGCAACAATAACAAAATGAAGCGACAATTTAGAACTCAACAAGAAATTCGGAAATTGATGTTTTCTGTTCATAAGGACAATTTCAAATACGAAAATAATATATTCATTCGAGAAATGTTTGCTGAAAATTCAATAAAACTTCATTCTTCAGATCTCCGACAGAAGCTTGCCGATGGCGCTCTGATCTTTCTCTGACTTCACTGAAACCTGCTGTAATATTTGTTGCTTTAATGTTTAGTGTGTGCTAGATTCGCACTTTTCCTTTCTATCAAGAATCACTTAAGTTTGCAATCTCGATTGTGCAATAGTTAAGTACATTCTTTCCTCCCACACAATCTATTCAATTGAATTCTGTCACTTTGTTGGCAGCATATAAACCATCTCGCTTGTTATCATTTTATCTTTCCAGTAAAGCATTTAGCTCGAAAGAGCTTCAATATAGTGTTAAAAATTTCTAGTCTGATTTTGCAGATGCTCTTCGTAGACAATTTCAAAATAATAACTTTTTGTATATTCTCTATCACTCCTCTCTATTTCGTTCACAAAAATGCGCGTAACTTGAGCGTAGTCATACCAAAAATTGTCTAGGAAATGAGATGAGGATAACTAAAAAATGCAATGAATCAATTTCTGAACTTTAACCTGATAGATTCGATAAAAATACTTCCCGGGTCCAAATTCTCTAAGCTCTTTGTTATTGTATTCCCTCAGCGCCAAAAATGTTCAATTTTATTCCAGATCCATCAAGTTCTAGAACAACTGACACCCAATTCCCAAAGACGGAATAAGTTGTTTGCTAAAAAATGGAGTTTTTTCTTCCTTTGTCTTGTTTCGATGTCTTTTTTGGCCAATTCCCGAATGTAAGACAATAATGCAGATAAGCCGAAACGTCGTCGTAAAACTGCATAATTCATGGGTTCTGTTGCTCTTTTTCGACGCGAAAAAGGTTCTCACAGTCATGTTTCAAAAGAAGAGGTCACATGCCGTTTTACGGAAAACCCCAACCTTTAGTTTCTTCAAAAAGTTACTTTTTTGATGAATTATAAGTTTCAAAGTTGATTCTATTTTTCCTCAAAAAGCTTTATTTTTCAAAAATTTATAGTTGAAGGCGTCGTTGCCTCCCAAAAGTTCAACGAATTGCTGAAAGATTGCAAATATCTTTTAGAAATTCCATGAATAACTTGTAAGATGCACTCATTACACTCATGATCTACTTCACAGCCCGGTTTTTCACCTTTTCTGAAATCCAGAAAAAGATTTAGACAATACCTTTTTTGAGTTTATAACTGTCATAGTTTTTTAATTCTGCTTGACCTAGTTTGTTCAAAAATAAGAAAGGCAATCACTAGCGTCCATAATTAGCCAAATGAGCCAAATGTGTTTTGTTTTATGAAACTAACAAAAAATTCATTCAATCATTCGTTTGAAGTTCGTAATTTTTGAACCCGTACTCAATTGTTTGAAGTTCTCAAGGGAATCTCAATCAAAAATGTTTCAAACATTCAAGTATTTTATCATCGCCAATAAGAAAACTTGAGTTTCCAGATGTCCCATAAATCATTCATTTATCATTTCTTTCAGTGATCAGATATTCGTTTTCACCACAAAACGAATTTGAATTCACTAAATTACCACTTTCTTCTTTTTCGTTTTCTTCTATTTTACTACAACTTGTCACACCAGTTTCCGTGCATATTTTCGTGTAGATGTTATTGACTCACAGGAGAAGAAGTGGAGACCCAAAAGAGGAAAATTGATACGGGCGTCCCTTTCTCTCTCCGAGACTTTTTCTTCGTTTTTCTTCCAGATATTTTGAAAGGGGCGGAGCTAAGAAAGTCACTTTCTCTTTGTTTTGTTTGTTTAATGAGAACAAATCGAAGACAACGTGGTCTTTCTTTTTTCTGTCTTCTTCCACTTACTCAATCAGTCTCCTCACTGCCCATTCAATTTCCTTTTTTCTTTTCCCGTTGTGTTGCTCCTCAACTTTTTTTTCCGACAATTTTGAAGACGACAACGTCTTCTTCTCTTCTTTCCAGAATCTGCGACTGAATGGATGCGTCGTCTTCTTCATCGAACAAATAGTGCGTTTTTCTCTTATTCAACGCCTTCTTTTCCCAAATATTTGCTTTAATCAAAACTCATCGTCTCCGTCTTCTTTCCGGAGCTCTAATTAAGTGTCTCTCTATCTCAGTGTATTGAGAAGGAATGTGGGCTCAATTAATAATCGAGCGCCCAGAACCAATATATTCAACATTTCTTCCAACTATTCAATCTGCAAGATGACGCTTTCAGATCCGCACAGATGCACGACCCTTCTCATTTTGGCATTGGAATTATTTGATGTAATTGATTCTCTCGCATGTTATTCTTGTATTGCATTGAATTACAGGTGAGTCAATTTGACCTTTTTCAAACATAAAAAAGATTCTAGAAAACAGTCTAAACTTTTCTCGATCCTCCAGAAATAGGTTCTAAATATAGACATAAAACTGTCCACCAAATTCGGTTAAAAAACTGAAGCTAGTCCCTTGCCTCTTTTAAAATTGAGTGCCTGAGAAGAAGGTGTCGAGTATTCCCTAGACAATAGAAGTTTACACATTCTTCCAAACATTTCTATTCTAAAACTCGTTTTATTTCAACATTTTCAGACAAAATGTACTTTCTCGTAACGATGCCTTATTCCCTCCACAAAGTCGAGAGAATCTCACAGCGTTGTTTGATGTTTTGTCCGAGGTATCCACTTTCTTTTTTCTTCTTCTATTTCCACTTGATCGATTACAGAACAATATTAGCCACGTGGAAGTTTCTTCGAGTTGTGCAGATGTCACTTTAACTACGCAACCATCATTTCTGAATACTCCAATTGCAATATGTGACACTAATGATAAATGTGTTAAAATGGACTTTTATTATTCGGGTAACTCAGATCCCCATGAACTTTTAAAATAAAAATTAAATTTTCAGGAGAGAAGGTGGTTCTAAGAAATTGTCTTTCCAACTTGATGGAATCTGCAAAATCTCCAAAATTCAAGCATTTTTGTCCAATGTATTCGGAAGATAGATCTGAAATGTTGGTCAACGAGAACTTACTAAAAAAATTATTTTTGAGTTTTCAGAACGTTTGGACCAATGATGAATGTTAGCGTATGTTCTTGTCAAAGTGATTTGTGCAATTCGTCATTTTCTACATTTTCTTTCCTTTTGTTATGTTTTCCAATAATGATTATGTGGATATTCTAGGATTTCACTAATTTATCTGATCGGGTAAAATGTGTAACATTTGGAGTCTGAGAAAAAAAACTAAGAAAAGATAAATAATTGAATTTCAAAACGTGATGACATTAGGTTTGAGTTGGAAAGGAAGGCCTTAAAAAACAAGAACGTGCAGAGAAAAGCAGATTTATTTCAATAGTTTCTAATAATTTTTCCACGATGAGCACATCGAAAATGATTTCTGATCATGAAAAAAGAAATATCGACTACCTCAACAGTTCGTTTATGCCATTCTGTAAGTTTTTTTTTAATTTCCAAAAACGACTTTTCTTTTTGAAATTCCATCTAAAAATCTGACACATCTGAAAAATGATTCATCTTCAGGGCGTCGAACTGCATTCGTCTACAAATGTGAATTTGGATTCAGTGTCCTTATTCTAATTTGTTCGTTTGCTGAATTAATCTTCTACGACTGTTATGTGACATTTCTTCTCATGTTCATTGCCTCATTCGTTTTTATTCTTCTATTTCTTGAATTCTATTTCGGAAGTGTCTACAATTGTCCAGCTCTTCTTCATCTTCATACTCTCAGTGCTGGTTTCATTTCATTATGTTGTTGGTTCAGTGTTCTTATTCCAATTTTCTTTGGCGAATCAGTTTATATTGCGAGTCGTTCTGTTGTGTAAGTAAAGTTATTGGAATACATGAGCCGTATCATATATTTTTCAGATATGTGATCTATAAATATTATGGATGTCAAGTCATTTTCGGTTCTCTTCTTGCTTCATTTGCAGTTACTTCATTTTCAAGACGAAAGGAGGTACTCAACATCAGATTAAGCTTTGAATTTATTCATCGATTATTTTTAGATCAAAGCTGTGGAATTATCTCATGTTGATTATTTAAAAAGATTGATGAAAACGACGTCTGGAGTGGCTTCTGATGTTCAGAAAGAAGCAAGAGAATTCAATATAAAACCACGTGATATTCACTCCTACTCGTGATTTCATAAAAAGTTAATTTAAGCAAAATAGAGTTACACGGTATTCCCTTGTTTTCATACTTTTTTCAAGAAGTAAAACATTTATTTCAAAATTAAAACTGAACAGTTAATTTGACCCGAAGAAAAAACAACAGCAAGATGAAAAGACTGGGATATCCAGTCATGATATTAATCGAGATTTCTTACTCGACAAGACAATTGAGATGGTTTTCTTTCAAAAGTACTTAAACTGGAAACGTGTGATAGACCATATCCAGGACGTCGAATATTAGAAGATGACCGAGCATTCATTAAAGAATAAGAAGATGTTGATGTGTATGAAGAACCAGCGAAAGAACTACTGGAAGTTGCCGAACGACGAAGACCATATCCAGAAGATGATGGAAGTGCAGATGACGACAAAGATGACGTCGAATTGCTAGATTCAAGCGATGACGTGGAAGATGTCATTGCATCAGATCTTCTACTAGCCACTACTGAAGCACTTCTGGCACTTCTTGCTGGAGGGGGCGGAGCATCTGTTGCCATTTTTCTCAGTTTATCTCTTTCTTTTGCTGCAGAACTCAAAGGTAATCGGCTTGGTCTTGCAGCTTCTTTAGGCGCTGGGCTTGGACTACGGTAGGTCATTGGAGATGGTGATTGTGATCGGACAGTTATCACTGGCTGAGGACGAACTATTGCAATGGCTTTCCTCTCTGTTCTCCATGGTGAAGTAGCACGAATTGAATTGGTTGGAATGCGAAGACTGAAAATAATGAATTTTGAAAATCCTTTCGTTTTTATTTTTGAATAGAGGTTGTTGAAAAAAAACTCGCCTTGATGATCTAACAAATTCTCCAACTTCCTCATCTTCATCTTCTTGTTCTTCTGTTTTTGTTTCTTTTGTTCGAACTCTGCTTCGAATACTCGGCTTCTTTATCTTTGATTCTTTCTTTTGTTCTGTTTTCTTTTTGCTCCACAACTCTTCTTCTTCTTTTATCTTAAGTTCATCTTGAGAATCGGAACATGTTTCACACCGAGATAACTCAACAGCTGCCTGCAAAATCTTTTCTTTTTTTCGGAAGTTTCTACCAAATCACTAACCTGATTGATAATAGCTCTTGTGGGTCCATTTTGTTCCGTTGATTTCAATTGTTCTTTCACAGAATTTTCTATTTTCAGCAGAACATCTTCGTCTTCCGGAAGTTGTAACTTTGATTTAATTTTAGTGAGAAACTTGATTGCTCGTATTCTGATATTCGAAACTGAATCAGATGTAAGCCTTAGAGTGTCATTTAGAAAGTGTTCAATAAATATTCGCTTGCTAAAAATTGACAAAACTATTTCAGCAACATCGATATAAGTAATCCGACGATAACAACAAGTGTGATTTGATAGTTCTGAGAAAAAGCCAATGCTACCATGAACCATTAAATTTAATACATACCTTTTGTAAGGAATGTGATAATATCTATCCTTGCCTCTTCTTTGGAAATATTTCTCATCAATGTTAACAACGTTTCACAAGCTGCTATCCGACATGGAATTGCTCTCTAAAATTATTCGATGGGTGAAAGATACGAAATGAATATTTGTACTTACAACATTTAGCACTTCTTTCTTTAAAAGTGGAACAAAAGTTTCAATTATAACATCCTCTTCTATACAGCTTGGTAACGTTTTCAAACTTTTCAGTAGGGCTTCGTGGCTTCTCCAAGAACTAGAAGTTCTAAGAATTTGGTTACATCCTATCAGAAGTCTATCAAGTTGTTGAATAGTTGTTCCCTGAAAACTTAGTTAATAGGGGAATTCTTAGAAAAGATCGACTTACCCCTGGATTGTCTTTGACGTTCTCGTAGAGAATCGGAAGAATTTTCGAAAGATTATGAGATAATTTAGCAATGACATCAGAAGATCCACCATGAATTAATTCAATGAATGGAGGAATCAAATCGCTTTTATCAGGAAACATTATCAGAATCTCATGATAAGAAGCGGCGATACTTATTCGAACTTCTTCATCTGAAAATATTTCATTCAAACTTGAATTCAAAAAGTCAATTTACCATGGTCTGTGCAGAACATTTCTAGAAATGGAATCAGTCGATCAACTTGTTTTTTGAACATTGTGAGCATACATGGATAATTGAAACAACATGTCTTTTTCAACACATTTCGAATATTTTTCTGTGGTCCTTCACACAATTCATCTGATATCTGAACCATTTTACAATAGGTGTTGAGAACCCAAGACTTGTCCAATTGATCCAAAAGTTCATTCAATTCCCATGACCATTTTCCAAAATTATTCGAAATGACTGGAAGTCCTTCATTCTTTTTCTCCAATGCTTCTTCAGTCAACTTTTTGATTACTGCGAATAATGTGTGTTTACGAGCATCTGGAAATTAATAAATAAATTGAAAACATTCAAAAACTATAATAAACCTCTTGTGAATAATGAGAATGCATCTGTCAAACTGTTCATTGCTGCTTCTCGAACATTTACTTCTTCATCATTCAATAAATGAACAAAAGAAGGAAGAAGGCATGAGACAACATCATGAGAATTCCTGGAATAGTAATTACTAATAATTTTCAAGGTTAATGACTTACTTTAGAGCATTTGCTATGACAAAAAGACGTTGAGCAACTGCTACTCGAACGTTTGAATTGGCATCTTTGCACAACGTGGAAACGATGGGGCAAAGATCTTTCCGAATTCTGGAAATCTTTTTCTTTAGCTTCATCCAGTTTTTTTCTGAATTGATCGATGCCCAGGAACTCACTCATTTGGAGGTAAAAACAATGCGAGTTTATGAATGATTTTAGTTGCAATTATCCTTCTCTGTACTCTTTGAACTGGCTCTGCTTGTGTTTGTATCACAGGAATAATCTGGAAGTCATATTTTTGTTTTTGTGTAACGGAGTATCTCACTTACAAACTGTTTGATGGAACTTAAAGAAAGCTTTTCAGCGACTTCTACTATCGTTTCCAACCAAGCTGCTGCACTCACTGAAAATGATTTCTTTGGAAAAAGATAATAATTTTGGAGGCAAAAAAAAAACAGAAAACAAAAGTTATGAGAAAATAGTTAGAATAGTTAGAAACAGAGGAAATGTTAGGAATGGGATACACATACAGTGATGCATTTGATTGTTGATGCTGCTTCCAGCTTTTATTATAACTTTTTCCTTTTCGTGAACGTCTGGAAACGGTTAGAGATGGGATAAAGGATAGAGGAATAGAAGGGGAGAGACAAATGATAAAACAATATAAAAGAAATGGAATACTTACGATGTTCTTTTTGATTTTGAATATTTTGAAGAATGTTTTCAAGTAGGAGATCCACGATTCCTCTACAATACGGTAGAATAAAGAAACTGCAATTTGTACAAAAAACTCACTGAAATTTCTTCACCAAACTTTCATTTTGAATGATAGACTTATAAACGACTGCCGCTTCACAATGCAAATCTAGATTTGATTTCTCTACTTTCAAACATTTTTGAATTGCGGGTAACATTTTAAGTAAGCATTTCTCGCCATCTGAGGTATCCAATATATCAGGAAATGTTCGAATCGATGTGAGTTTTTGAATTTCCGTGCCGTCTCTGAAAATAAGTTCGAATAAGAATGAAGTTTTATATTTCATTTTCTCTAATATTAAAAACAAAAAAGGCTGGTGCTCTTTTATAACAGGTTACAACTATTCGAAGTCCTAAAACACGTTCTTGAAAAGACTCACTCTAAATTGAGCAGAGCTTGATCCAAAGGTGACCTAAGAAGTTCTTCTAAATCTGGATCCTCTGCCATTTTGAATAGTTTTTCAAAATCCAGCTTCATAACTGGAGGCTCTCTGTCTTTTGAATCTTCATCATCATCATCTTCCATCGGTCCTTGGTCATGCTGAAATATTTTTAGTTATTCACTTGAAGAGAAACAATACAATATATACTTTAATTCTCGATTCTCCATCCATTTCTGTGGCGGCGACCATTGAAATGAGATGATAATAAAAAGGTTATCTGAAAATAATCAATGAAAGTTTTTGTGTTCTGGAGGATGATGAGAAACGAAATGCCAACACGTGAGATAGGATAAACGAAAGAGTCAATAGTTTGAACCTTCCCGCCTTTTTTTCGCATGATCCCATCAGTGAAAGATGCGCGGGAAGGTACTTTGAAGTGTATGTGCAAATAAAATAAAAATTGAAATGATTCTGAAACGGTTTGAATTGAAATGTGTGGTTAGATATGACGAATGATCCGGAAGAATGTAGAAACAACATGATTCTCAATAATACAAACTCTTTGTGGAATGTGTTGGATAGAGAGAAAAAGATGAAGGCAGCTGGCTTCACGAAGGACGATGAGCAGCAACTATCCGTTTCTTTTCTCTCGAAACATTTCAAATGATTGGTGAGACGCAGGCGATGAGTCGGTGTGTAAAGATATTCGGGAGATGAGCAGCGATCGGGATCGAAGGGCACAGCTTGTGATTCAGTGAGAATTTAAAAGCGAGGGAGGAAAAGATAGAAGAAGATGAAGTGAGTTGATAGTGTTCTCCCTCAAAAACAGACACTGAAATCGGATAACTTCAAAGACCACGAGACACAAAAAGTGTGAGTTGATCTGTAATTGAATCCAACTCAAAACCTCTGATAATTGAAGTTGACAGGTTTCGAGTCTCAATTTGGATCTGAAACTTCCGTGATGGAGCTACTACTTGTTCAATCCCGTAAACCGACTACGATACCAAATGTCAATATAAGCCATTGTGATGTAGTTTGAGCTAGTCTTCCATGTCTGAACTAGCTCAAACCCAAACAAGCAAGCCAAAACTGTCCTATTCGATAGGAGAACGTAAATCCGATTCCATTTCCTGCATAAACCAGCAGAAGACATTCTTTGAGATAAGGGCTCACAGTGGGAGACTGTTGAAAAGGTCCAGAACTAAGATTAACGCGGAGGAAGGCTTATTTTGATAATTTATTTTGTAGGTCATCACAAGGAACATCACTTTCAGGTGTTTACTAGTTTTGCCTGGTAATGAACGTGTGAAGATCTACAAAAGATCTACAAACTGTTCATGGCCGGGATTACAAGTTTATCACAAAGTTATTGAAATCCCGATGGTTAATATTACCATGCATATTTGATGAAAGATCGGTTATCCAGATGAGCATAGAGTAACACGTGGAATTCCTCATCTCCAGTTAATCACTTCTATGGAAATTAGCAAGTACAATGCAAGTATGCCTTTTCGGATATCTGACGATTTGACGTGAGAAACGCAGAACGAAAAAAAAAACGCTATCAGATACGAACATTTGCTTTTCTGCGTCCCTATCGGACCGAAAGCAAAAAACCGTCAAGGTAATGTTTCGTTGAGTTTTCAGAATTTTATGCTTTTAGGACTCGTTTTTTCAAAGTCGAATGTGTTATTTTACTCAAAAAGTGACCGATCTATGTGTTCTCACTTCTTATCAATTACACCACGACTGGTCATTTATTGTGATAGGATAGCCCTTCTCAACGAAAGAACAATGCACTTTGAAGAGTCACCAGACATTGGCCGGCTGTTTCCCCTTCCTTCTCTTTTGAGTTTTCCTCGTTTACCTCAACAATCTTCTTTCCCAATTCATTCGTAACTATGATTCCAACTCGATTTCTCAGACCTTCAGTTTCAATTTTTGGGTTTTGTACAACAAAAGTAAGTTCATTCGGTTCAAAGTAACACCGCCTCCAAAATGTGATTGCCATCATTAGATTCTTTATTATTCGATGAGACAAACTGTTCATTGGTACACTTGTTTTATCTTTGTTCTTTGTTTATTTAGTTATCTTAACTTGCAAAATAGGCAAATTGACTCTAATCAAACCGATTATAGAGTTTTGAGGAAGTTATTGAACGATACGTTTTTATTCCTAATGCCAATTCTTAATGTCAATTCTTAATGGAACTCTGACAATATGAATTTAGATTTTCCGGTGAATGACTAGCTTTTCCGGACCTCCGGTCCGTTAAAGCTAGTAGTAGCTCTTGACGTGTGTTTCAAGTGGCTCAGCAAAAGGTATTACATCTTTTCGGTGGTCACCTATCTTTTGAAAAAAAAACCGTCCAAAAAGCTTCATTTTGAAGCGAGATATGAGCCGTAAATCATTCCCGGGACAAAATTTCGGACAAAAATTGGCTTCAATTTATTTCTACAAAACTCCGCCCCTTTTTAAATTAAGGTTTCACGTTTATACCTTTTGTATTTAAAGAGAGAGGGGCAGATAGCATGTTGCTTTTGTTTCTTTTGATCTGGTCAGTTCTGCCACCTCTCCTTCTTCCCTTGGCCACTACAGGCCACTTACTGACCAGTCTATTTCTCATTCCCTCCTTTCTCTAGTGGTTCAATAGAGCGCAAATGTACACACTTCCATGTCAGTACTTCTTGGATAAATGAAAAAAAAACCAATTCATCGTTTTTTTTTTGTTTTCAAAACATAAGTTTGAAATCATACGACTCACACACGTAAACATTTTTAGAATTTATTTTAAATTCATTTCATTAAAACTTATCAAAATGTTTTTCTTCAAATCGATGGTTCTTCTATTTTTGCTGTTACAGTCTTCAATGTCTTCTCGTGCCCCTCCAAAAGCTCTTCTCCAAGAAATGGTGGTCCCTCCACGTCAACTTTTTGGACCTGGACCATCAAATATGGCTGATTCTATTGCTGAAACTCAGTCGAAGAATCTTTTAGGACATCTTCATCCAGAGTTTGTCCAGGTAATCTGGTTGCAAAAATTAATTAATAAAAGCATTGGTTTTAGATCATGGGAGACGTTCGTCTTGGTCTTCAATATATTTTCAAAACTGACAACAAGTACACATTTGCTGTTAGTGGAACTGGTGAGTTCAATTAACTTTTAACTCTTGAAATAATCTAAAAGGTTTCAGGTCACTCTGGAATGGAATGTGCAATGGTGAATCTATTGGAACCAGGAGATCGCTTTTTGGTAGTTGAAATTGGTCTTTGGGGACAAAGAGCCGCTGATTTGGCAAACCGAATGGGAATTGAAGTGAAGAAAATAAGTGCTCCACATGGAAAAGCTGTTCCAGTTGAGGATATTCGCAAAGCAATTGCTGAATATAAACCGAATCTTGTATTTGTTTGTCAAGGAGATAGTTCGACTGGAGTTGCTCAACCATTAGAAACTATTGGAGATGCTTGTAGAGAGCATGGTGCATTGTTCCTTGTGGATACTGTATGTTTTCTGAATTCCTTCAATTCATTTCTTCTATTTTTAGGTTGCATCCCTCGGAGGAACTCCATTCGCTGCAGATGATTTAAAAGTGGATTGTGTCTATTCGGCGACACAGAAAGTTCTCAACGCACCGCCAGGTCTTGCGCCTATCTCGTTTTCTGATCGAGCCATGTAATGAAACAAAACACATCATTCCCTCTCCACAGAATGTCTTATTATGTTTCTTTTTAGCGAAAAGATCCGGAATCGAAAACAACGTGTCGCCTCATTCTATTTCGATGCGCTGGAGTTGGGCAATTATTGGGGTTGCGATGGAGAATTGAAGAGGTTGTGAAATGTAAAAATGAATGAAAAAAAATGAAAGTATTCCTTTAGATATCATCATACTGCTCCAATCTCCACTGTTTATGCACTTCGTGCTGCTCTTTCTGCTATTGCCAAAGAAGGAATTGATGAATCAATTCAAAGACATAAAGATAATGCTCAAGTTTTGTATTCTGCATTGAAAAAGCACGGATTGGAACCATTCGTCGAGGATGAGAAATTGAGATTGCCATGTTTGACAACTGTTAAAGTGCCAGAAGGAGTTGATTGGAAGGAAGTTGCTGGAAAAATGCTCACAAATGGAGTTGAGGTAGATCCTTGAGTATAATAATCTATACGTTTTCAATTTGAATTCAATTTGAGATTGCCGGAGGACTGGGTGCAACTGTTGGCAAAATCTGGAGAATCGGAACATTTGGAATAAATTCCAATCAAAGCAAAATCGAAAGCGTCGTCGAATTGTTGTCAAATTCGATTGGGGCGAAGAGGTCTAAAATTTAAACTTCGGCATTCAATCCCAATTTATTTCGTTTTCAGCAACTAGATTCCAGTCGTCAATTTGTGATTTGAATGATAATTTATATGCATTGTTTGTAGTTTTTAATCGGGAATAAACTTTTATAATTTCTTTATTGGTTTTCTTTTATTTTTCATTAAAATTCCGAGGCAACAAACTATATACATGAGAGAAAATTTCCAAAAAAAGAAAACGAGGAAGATGAAACAGTCGATGACCGGGGTAAAATCAATTACTGAAAGACCATCAATAAAGAGAAAATGAAACAAAAAACACTAATCTAGAAGAATTGTAAAGCAGATGAAAGAGGAGCTAACAAAAAGGAAAATTGAATGGCGGAATGATGGAAGAAATTAAGTAAAAAAAAAAGAGGAAAAGAAGAGTCACTACTCGTATTTGATGGGGGCGGGTTAGACCGGAGAAAAGAAGACGGTCACCCTCTATTAACCTCAAATGTCCCGTTTCAGTTGAAATGTGAATCGTTGAAAAATGCGAGTAGAATTCATAGAATATCATTGTTTAAGCCTTCTCAGAAGTCTTGAGTTGAAGCTCAGAATCCGTTGGTGGAACTGGTTTCAGTGTTGTTTTTTGTGGAGAAGCAAGTAACAATCGTTCGATGTTAAGAGCTGGAAGCTCACTGACCATTGTGCAAATGATAGCAAAGAAGTAGGTGATGAGAAGTTGAACAAAACAATGAATGAAGAGTGGAATTTGAGTATTGAAGTAGATTGGGAATGGAACAAGCATATATGTGAGAACCACTGGAATCATGTGGAAGAGGTAAGCCTGAAAGATAATTTCATTTACATTTTTCAAATCAGAAGAGAATCTATAAAACAGTTCTACATCCTAGACAAGTGATTTTTGATCCCTTCCAACAATTTAGGAAGAAGAAAACAGGGAAGTGACGTCTTTTCTTTTATCAACAATATTATTCTTCCGATGTTTTATCATTTAAAGTGCATTTTGTTCAAACTAACCGAGAAACTCAAATTGGCCAAAGGAAGGAAGAAATTGGAAGAAAGGAATGCATTCACTGGACCACCAATTCCAGTATGACAAATGTAGATAAGAACAGCAATTCCAATTGAGAAAACGTCACGATGGAGTGCTCCATAAAGCAAGTGATATGCCCTCCAGGCAATCGAATCCCATCCTTGAAGAGCTGGATAAAGACCGTAGAGACCGAAAAGAATTCCGAATGCAGCGATGGACCACATTGTGACTGAAATAGGAATATAAAAGTTGGTCGATGGATTACAAACTAACCAATATATCTATTGCTTTGTTGTGGTTTTACTGGAATTCTTTGATATCTAGCCAATTGATAGCCAAGAAGAATTCCAATAAGATATGGGCCGATTCGATATTGTGGCTTAATATAAAGTTCCAAATGATGTTGAATGAAATTTGGATTGAAGATTTCTGGTTGCTTCCAAAGGAATTGAGTTGGCGGGAAGTTGTTGCGAACAATTGATTCGACATTCAAACCGGCTGAGAACATAATAACAACAAAGCATAGGATCTGAATAAGGATAGTTAGGCGACTGTGGAGAAAGATTCAAAAACTTACAAAGCCCATTTTCGGCGCTTTTCGTAAGGAGAGTAGGAAAATTGGTGATAGAAGGTAATAAATGAACTCAGTTCCAATATACCATGTCCATGGCATACATTGATTATCCAGAATACTGTTAATAAAAAGAACATTCTGCCACCAATACTTTGGACATTGAATAGCTGGATCAGTTGGAGGCCACATTGGATGAAAATGAGTAACAGAGATTCGAAGAGTGACGGCAAGAAGAGTGTATAAATAAGCTGGATATAGTCGAACTACTCTGTGGCGGTAGAATTTGAGCCAATATCCCCATGATGTCCATGTAGGTTCTTCTTCTGAAAATTTGAATGTTTTTTTTGAATGCAAAATATTATCATTTGATTGGGGAAGAAAAAGAGTAAAACTGTTACCTGAAGTATTTTTGAGCCATTTTCGGAACCAACTGTATGAAAGGACAGTTCCTCCAAGAGTAAGGAAAACATCAACAGAAAGTGTGAAATTGGTGATCCATTGATTGAAAAAGTTATCAACCATTGAAACTTTAAAGTCTTCAACATTCTCCATATAAGCTTGAACAAAGATAAATGAGTGTCCAATTAAAGTCCAAACCATTGATCCAAATCTCAATCCAAGGAGACAAGTAATACAACTTTGTGGATCTTTCGGAAGAGCAATTAGTTTTTTGAAGTTCGTTTTAGCAGAGAATGCAAGAAGAATTCTAGCAGACCATGTCTTTGCATCTTCTCCTCTCATATTATGAAAGATTGTTGCCATAACGACAAGCATTGCCAAACCCATATTGAATCCAAAATCAGCGATTGGAATTGGAAGTTCAAACCATTGTTTCTCATGTCTTGATCTTGTACAAGCAGTAAATGTGATTGGTTCAGTGGCTTCTGGATGTGTTATCCGACGCCATTCTTCCAAAAGTTTTTGATTTTCATCAGCACATGGAGATGGAATACAAACAGAGAATGCAGGAACTCTTTTATCTTTATCATCATCATGGGTATAACAGTAATGCATTGGATGCTCAGATTTTGAGTAGACCGTCTCTCCAGCAGATAGGAGACATTCATAGCCTGAAAGAGTTAAATGATAATACATTTCTTATGATTTGAGAAAAAGAAAACATACCTTTGTAGACCCATCTGTCTTGATCTCTTGAAAGGAACAAGTCATTTGGTCCAGTGGCAAATGATTCGAAATAACAGATCTTCTGGTCAGTTAGAGTTTCGATATCGTTCAAGTAGTCGTACACCTATAAGATATATTTTTATGGAATAAGCTTTCATTTTAGAGTCCCCATGTCTTCCATAACTCAAAAACTTTAAAGTTTTTTCCTAGCCAAGAGGTTATCATGGAAAAAAAGCTTACCAAAGCCAGACTTTGTTTGCATTTTGAACTAAGATCAAGAGTCTGGGATCTGTTGATGAACTGTAGAATGAATGGTTCATCATACTCCTCCAGACCGGCGGAGACTAAAACCGGTGATAAGAGCAAGAGGTATATCCCAAGAAGCATCTGAAATTAAAAGTATTAACTTATGCAAAAAGTTGGAGGGAAAAAGTAAGGAAAAGTAGAAAAGAGGATCTGAAGAATAAGAGAAAGTGAGGACAATTGAGGTCATGAGGGAAGCGAGGAAGGGACACGGGATTGTCGGAAGAAGAGTAAGAATAAGGGGTCATTTTGAGAAGAAGAATTCCGAAGACACTCACTATTATATGGTGTGAGAGGAAGGGGGCCGAAATCAGATAGAAGAGAACGAAGAAGATGAAAAAAAGAAGGAGAAGAAGAACTGGTATTGAAAAAAAAGAAAAAAAATGGAGGGTCTTCTGTAGGGGGGACACTGATATGATCATGGTCATGTTATGCCCTGTGAATACTCTTCCGTTTTTTGTACTTTCTCCCTGTAAACCTATCCGTTCCATATTTCCTTCTTTTCATCCATAATGGCCTTCACACCAACTAATTCGCTAAATTAGCAGAGCTTTTTTTCGACATGTTTAATATTATTCGTCAGCCATAAAACAGTAAAACAATTAATATATATTCGATAAAATCGTAGTTTGGGGTACGAGGCAAAAATATCCTCTTTTTGCAGAATGCACGTGTTTTCTTCGTTAATTAAGATCGAAAGATTACTAGGTTGTAATTTGGCAAATGAAAGAATGAGACTGTCAATTGGCACGTCATGTGTGAAAATAAACAGTCCAAAACAAGAACACCAGAGGAATTTTGGAAGATCGGAACAGAGAGTTAACAAATAACAACAAGAGATGTTCAGAATTTCTCAAGTCGAACAAATATTTTGAGAGTCTTACAAAAATTGAGAAGTTTCTGAAGACTTTGTCATCCTAGATTGATTAGTAAAAAAAATTCGAATAAAATTCATCTTAAATGAAATTCTGCCAAATTAATCAAGATAACTGTAAACTCCTCCCATTTTGACATGAACTAGCTACATTCTGTATTCGAGAAATTTTCAAAAAAACTGTCTTTTGAGACCAAAGGTTCTATGACGTTGTATTTTATCATCTCATTTTCATCTTTTGATTCAATTTTGAATTAGCTGAACAGTTTTGTTGACCGAACTATGTAAAAACGTCATCGATTCTCTTGAAAAGGGGTCTTTTTTGAGACAAAGAGACTAGACTCTTCTGATAATAACCTGTATTTTGAAGTTTGTCATCTTGGTTTCATCAATTTCTGTGGTCGAGAAGAAAACCATGTCTTAGACTATTTACATATCCTTTTGTAACAGTTCTATTCATGTTTCTCTTTATGACCCAATTCAAAGATTCACTCACAAGTTACTCCAAAAGATTCAAGGCTGTCAAGTTGGAAGAATCAAAACTTTTTTTCATCTTTTTCTACTCTAGATCACGTAATCTTCAAAATCTAATCATTTTGATTGAAACTTTGACCGTATAGTACTACGATTGCACTTTTAATAAATCACGAATTACATCAAAAAGTCAGTATTATTTCCCGGATCAAGTTGTTGGAAGATGTATTTCACACAAAAAAATTTGTTGGGAAAGGGAAATAAAAAAAGAGAAAGGATTCATGTTTGTTTGGGATGAATAAGAAGTGTACAAAGATGGCTAGATTGTAGCTGAGCTTTCCCTTTCACAGTTTTAATGACATTGAAGAATAGTTTTTTGGAATCAAAGAAGAAGGTCCACATGGTCATGAGAATGATAAGAAATAAAAAACAAGGAATCAAAAAAGAAAGAACATTTCAGAAGATTTCTGGAGATGAAGAGAAAAAAGGTGGAGATGATTCAGAAGAGGTTCAATTCGAGTTTGATTCGCTTTTCACACACTCGAGATGGACAAATGAAACAGGTTGCAGGGCCGGTGTGTCTCCAAAAATCGGGTGATGTTATCCCAGTGCGTACGACATTCCCAACGTATTCTATCCGAAGAAAAAGTGGACGTCTTCAAAGTGCAAAGTGTGAAAAACCGGGAAGAGAGGACTACGTCTTCTGGCTATTTGACCAACTTATTGACAATGATAACTTGGGAAATGAGATGACTGATAATGATTTCAGTCTTCGAAAGTTAGTTACGTCACATAGTTATTACCTGTTTTTTTCAGATGAAAGAAGGAATTCTGAAAATAGTGAAATGACGTTGCACAACTGTCTGAATTCTCGAGACCAAATAGTAAAAGGAAATGGGTCGTGTCAGGAATTTCATTGTCATTCAATTCCAAACAGAAATTCAATGTAGGTTTAGAAATAGGGAAAAGGAATCAGAAGTTCACGAATATATACAGTCAATTGAATTAATTGGTCTCCGGTAATCCCATCGAGAATTTCCAATTTACTATCAAGAATGTGTACGCATAGTTTGATGGAAGTTTTCATTTTCAAATTTTCGAAAATCAAAGTTAACTAGAACTTCTCAAGATCAGTTTTCATAATTAAACTTTAGAGTTTACCTAGTAAGAAACTAAACCAACTTTACATCCAACTTCATTACTCAACTTCAAAAAAGACCAAAAAGTCAACTGAAAAGTTTGATAGTTCTTTGTCTAATAAAGCAATTACCAAAAAAAAAATTGGAAAAGTAACCGAACTGAAAGCAATACTCAAAAAGTGATACCATTCTTTTGATCTTTGTTCAAAGTTTCTCTAATTTGCCAAATAGTTTTTTCTTTCCTTTTTTCTTTTGTATGGCCTGCAGGAAAAGAAAAATAAAACACATCACAGAAGAAGAATGATAAAACAACAAGAAAAGCACTTGGCAACCATCGTCTCAATGAGAAGAGAATATCCAATGAGACCGGTCTATCTACTAGTTTAGTCAGTCAATCACTTATCATTCGCAGAGATATATATTCAAAAGAAATGGAAGAACTACTGTAAGAAAAGGAATGAATTTTATTTCGAATCGAAGGGGGTGTGTGTGCCCTTGTTACCAGAAACAAAAGTTACACAAATTCAAGTCGGTCCCGCCAGAAAAGACTGGTTCTTTGTATATGTGGAATATCGAGAAAATGACATTATGAGACAACCGAACGGCGCTCGAGAATCAATACGAAAGATGTCGGATTTCTCGTCTTCTCACAACTTTTGAATAAAAAAAGGGAAAGTCTTCTGACGGAGAGACTGCGTTTCCGCGCGGATGCACTGTTTTCGAAAAGCGGCTAGAATACCTCTCTCTCTCTCCACCTTCGGACAACGAATGACCAGCCTTTTTGATGTATCATTTTGCAAATCGAAACTACGGCATGTTGCATTTGATGACGTTGAAAAGATTCAGTTTTTGGCATGGATATACATTCGGAAGAGATATTGATGATGAAAAGAGACAAAAGATAGAACCATTAGAAAGAGGAATCAATCGTTTTCCCTTCTGTCTACATAACTCATAAAGAAACCGACATTTTCGAAAGTTAAAATAGAAATAAAGAAAGATGATCGAAAAGATAATCCTTTCAAATTAAATATTTTTCGACAAAAAAACATTACGAGTTTTGTTTGTAAACAACGAAAAGATGATATCTTAGAGATCAACGATTTGTCACCTGTTACTTGAGCTGTTTGGGCTTTACCTTAATGTTTTTTCTTGTGATCCGTTACGAAATGAAAGGAGTTTTTTGAGAAGATTAATTTTTTGTGAATTTTCTTCCGAAAGAGTTTTTGTCCGGCCCACAGCTAACTCCATCATTTTTTTAGTGTTTTTTTTTTCCAATAATCCAATATTAATTTCCTAATCATAATGTTCGAATAAGCATCAAATATTACCACACTGATTCAACAACAAGATTACGTGACTTCTAACTGGTTTCTGTTTTCGGTTTCATTGAATGGCTTACTATTAGATTTACGACTCGCTTACGATAAAATAAATAAAAGTTCTTATGCAACAATGGACGGAAGAGACAGAACAAATAGTTTCCTTAAATAGGCCTATTGACTTGTGACCAGTCTGTTTCAAGAGTTTATGACTTGTTCAGAAAACATTGGACTTTTTTATTTGTAATTATAATTGTTTTTGAAATGAGAGGAACGTCTCAAGAGTAGTCATAACTGACGTGAATGAGTGACCTAATTATGTTTTATGATGAACCGAATCACATGAAGGTAGTTAGCAGAAATTTGGAGAAACGAAATTTCTGAAAATTTAGTTATGTCTAAACGTATATCTGCGATAGACAGACACGTTCCCAAAGATCAGTTTCAGAGATATAAAGATTGATAAGAGGATGATAAATAGAGTCTGTTAACAAATAATAATTTGGCAACGGGAAAAGGAAATACGAGGTCATCCCGTCTGCGCATTGAACCAAAGTAGTACTAGGTCAGCCCTGGAGGATACGGACGAGCGCCATCTGTTGACCGTTGCGGAGGAAGAGACACATTTCACGGCTTCTGTCTCTTTATTCCTCATCCTCTCTCTCTCTCTTTATTCATAAACAGTCCTCCTATGACTAGATTGATTAACATCTTGAACGTTCTCAGCTTCTTCTTCTTCTCCTTCTTCTGTTCATTTTCAGTGAATCACATTCTCAAGACAGGTATATTCTAAAAGTTCAGATCACGACAACGTCAACTGTGATTGTATCATTGAGAAAAAAAGGAAATAAGATGAAGACGATTCAAACAAATAGAAGAGACTGTTCAACTAACTGTGACTTGTGTGAGGGTTCCAGCACCTTCTCTTTGCTTTTGTTGCCCTTTCTTTTTTTGATCGATGATGCTGCTGGAATTTGCATTTGAATTCAGGTTTGATGGATGAATGGGTCACACGATGAAATTGAACAAAAGTGTTTTCAAGGATTTCAATTGAGGGAAAAAGAAAATATAAACATCGTTCGAGTTGTCTACTTGATTACCCTGAGAAATGTAATGACATCATGCCATTTTTGTACTTTCCAAGAAGAATCGTAGTAAACGAATTGTGAGGAATCCGAAAGTTATGAAATATTGCTTTGTCAAATAGTTTCAGTTAGCCAATAAAAGAAACTAATCTTCTTTTTCAGTTTTGTTTGTTAAATGACGGTTTATGGTGAAGGCATCTTTCGAGAAATATCAATTTCGCGAAACATCATTTGTCTTATGTTTTTCATCACAAATGACGTCGAAGCTTTATATCGCTTCAAAACTTCAACCACTTTTTCAAGAAACCAAGTTCTTTTCAAAGCTCAGTTTATAGAAAAAACATTGTCTGCGAAAGCAACAAAAAAAGGTTTTTGAAACGAAAAAGTTCATTTATACTGAATGAGACCCGTGAAAAAAAAGAAATCCGGCAGAGTTTTTTCTATGTGAATTTACAAGTATTTACAAAAAAAAACGTTGGCTGAGGTAGGGACTTTTCATCGTAGCCTGTGCATTCGAATCGCTGGAACAGGACTTGGACATGGAGTATCATCTGGAGGTACATCACTGACTAGAGTTCTATTCCTGGATCGAGGAATTCTTGAGAAGAGCCCTTTTCTGAAATTAAAAAGTTGTAGCTAAATATGACCTAGATATTGAAAAATACCTGCAGTGTAAAACATCGGAAAGAGCAGTTCTGAATCGTTTCGATAGACATGCATAAAGAATTGGATTGATTGCAGATGATATGAACAAGAAGATGTAAGACAATGGTTGAGACAACATTGTCCAATGCGAATTGCATATTGTACCAGTTTGGAAACTCTGAATTATGGATTTTTTCGTCAATGCTTGGAATTGTTATTTTATTTTTCTGATGATTCATTTTGAGAATTTCATTTTCGTTTGGTTTTCCGATTCATTGTATCTTTATTTTGAACTTCTGGAATGTTATTGCCGACGGAGCATAGTCTATGAGGAACGGAAAAAAACAAATCAGAAGACGAGAAAAAGAATTCGTAGTAAACAGGATTTTCAGAGCTTATGCTATGGTTTTGTTTTCCAACAAAAAAGTTTCTTGACAAATAAAAATCGTTTAATTTTACATCCAAGATTCACGATTAATCCGCCATGACATACCGTGAAAAGAAGACGTGCATGATGTGGAAAAGTGAGTAATGCAAAAGATACAACTACTGCCACAAGAAGTCTAACCACTTTCCTTCGACCTTCTGTATCTTTCGGTCTTTTTGGCTCTTTTGGTTTTTTCTCTCGAATTGGGACATTTAGAAGACTTTCTTGCTTATAAACAACAATTCTTCCATTCTTCATCTGCCAACTTGAACCAGGAGCCATTGTATTAGCATATCCATTTCCTGCTTCTAAAGATCCTTTCGAATCTAGAATTACTAAAATCTTTGATTTAAATGAGTCAAACTTTTAATACCATGACTTTGCCTGCTACTTTGGCGATTACTATCTGATGTCCAAAGTAAATGACTGATACGAGAATAGATGAATATTAAGCATAATAATGGAATAAGATACCAAAGAACAAATGAGAAAGAATTCCAGAGGGGCATTCTGTAATAATGAATAATGAATTTTCATTAGTAAATTGTGTTGAAATCACTCACGGCCCTCTATAACAAGCTCCATAACCATCGTACACAAAATGTCTTGCATTAATGAAGTACGGAAGATTAACAAGAATACTGATAACCCAAACAATTGCAGTTGCTATGAATCGATTCTCCGAAGTAAGCCATTTTAAACCAGATAATGGATGAAGAACAGCGATGTATTTTTCCATTGAGACAAGCACGAGAATACCCGCACTAGTACATGGCATCAAATTAGTCAAGCCCAAGTAAAATGTACACAAAAAGCTTCCAAGTGGCCAATTTCCATGATCGAATCCAACAATATGAATCATGTTTTGAAGAATACAGAAAATAGCAACAAGTAGATCAGCAACTGCCAAATTGGCTAGGAAAAAATTAGTGGGCGTTCGCATAATTGGATGAGATCCCATCACAATTAGAGTTATGAAGTTTCCTGAAATGATCCTTTGAACTTTTTTTAGATTGTTCTCCGAACATATTCTAATGATCTAATTGAGAAAAGTATACTATGAAAACTAGAATCTACTATGTCAGAGTCACAGTTTTCAAAATGTTCGATAAGATGGTGCAAAGAACAAGACTCTGAATGTACAAGAAACTCACCAGAGAGACACATTGCAAAGACGAGAATATAAACGACCATGAGAGGATATTTAACAAATGATTGATCAATGAATGATACACTACATGGATCTGTTGTAGCATTACTCACAGCTTGAAATGTTTCGTTTAACATCTGAAAAAAAAGAAGTTTATAATGAGAAACAACGAGCACGTGGTGATATTCAGGAGAATGATAAGAAAACATGAAAAATTGTGTTTCGAGCTTGAAAAATTGAGTGTTGGACAGTTATTTTTGAATGAAAATGAGTAGAAAGTGGGGAGGGTCTTCATTCGAAATTCAAAATTCTTGGAACCAAAGTAGAATGAACCATTTTCAGAGGTTCTCTCAATTGGCTTCATTTCAGATTCTCAAGAATAAAGAAGGAAAAAAAAGAAAGAGGAAGGAGTCTGGAAACGAATCAGTGTTCGAATAATAAGTGGCTGATTGTGTGGGTTTGATGCACTTTTCATGTTACGAAAAAGGAAGAATAGAGAAAGTAGGTCAACAGTTTCAGAAAGTATTTTACTTCTGTGGTTTGATAAAAATCTGTTGATGAAGCTCTCGTATATAGTTAAACATCATTCGGTTTTTTTCATGATTTTCACTATTATTTTTCTATGAAAAATGCAAAATTAGTTCAAAACTATAGTTCAAAACGCCTTCAAACGCAAAAGCTAACTCGATTTTTTCAGGATTTCCACTTAATTTCTAATTCCACCAGCTGACCTTTATTAGATTGTTACGTTTTTGATGACACTCTCCTTTCTCTTCCTTTCTATAATTAGCCAAAATTGAAATAAAAACCGAGCGAGAGAGAAATAGAAATGTCTATTTTCATTTTTGCACAAGTGGATAATAACGGAAGATAAATAAAAAGTGTCATCTACTTTCTGTTTTTCATAGGAAGTTTTGATTAATTATAAGATAAAAAGTCCATTGTGTTATATGAGTAATACTATTATTATTCATTTAGAAAGCATCTTCATGATTTGTGCTGCCACGTGCTTCCTTCCTTTTCTTCTTCTTCTTCTTTTAACGCCTACTCTAATTTCATTGAAGAAAAATGAGATCTCCATCAGAATAAATAAGCTTTTTATTAACTTTATGACACGATTTCCTCCTAATTTTTCCAGGAACCTTTTCCACCCTTGATGTTATTCTCTATTCTCACAATTATTATTCACCATAGAAACCACAAAATACTAGAATTGATACTGATCAGTATTATAAATCAATGAAATAAAAGATTACGAATAATACGGGAAATGGAGTCAAAAGGCAAAATGGCTACTGGATGAGAGTGAGAGTGGCGGCGAGTTGGTTGGAATGCTGATAAAAAAACGAGCAAAAAATTAGTGATAAGTGTGTGATAGACGGCAGGAATCATCATCATGAGTTCAAGTTTCCCTGAGTCAGCCGATTTTGGAAAGTCATGAGATGCATAATAAAAGGCAATTGAGGATATTTGATTACGGTATTTAAATGCATGTACACAACTAAAAAGTAAATAAACAATGCATTCGCATTGTATGTTCCATATATGTTTTCAACTTATTCGTTTTCTCATGATGAGCCTAATACAAATGCATAAACAGTGAAACAATAAAACTTCTACAATTTACAGAAAAACATTCTGAAGCCGTCCTGCAAAAAGTGAGTTTCTGAACTTTGTCAAAAACTATAAATTGTCAATTTACGAATAGCGTTATCATGCTGGAAAGGTAATATGTGCACTCTAAAGAAACCTGAATTTTCGTTATTTGATGAAATTTTATATTCTGAAGTGTCTGGACTTCTACGATGACATCAGGTGATGCCGCGTTTTATACCAACTGAAACATACGCTGATGTTCGAAAACGGGATTGTGCAGAAAGTAAAATAAAGAGTTTGGAATGAAAAAATTCTGGAAGAGATTCTGCAGGTTGAATTCTTTTAGAAACCCGTTCTTGCAAAGTTAAACTTTTGTGGAGGAAATTGAACTTTCTTTCAAATTTTAATTAAAATCGGCCTACCTCATTAAAATTAATTGTAAGATACGTGCTCTTCAAATGAAGGTTTTTTCAAGACTATGCAAATATTATTCTACTTTTTTCTATTTTGTGTTTTGAAATGTCTGCATAAAATTCAAACGGGATTTTTCCGATATTATTGTTGTTTATTGTTCAGAACTCCCACAGGCAAGACGAAAACAGATTTTCTGATTAATCGGAATCAGATCAACCATTCCCAATCCAGCTGAGGAGCTGATAGGAAGTGTACCTTCAAGCTTTGAACTATCAACATATCAACAGAGAAGGTTACTAGTCTTGTTGAATTCGTCTTTTTTTGAATCAAAAAACGCTAAAAACCATTTAGAAAACAATATGAAAACAGGATCGTGAAAGCTCCAAGTTGAAAGCACAAAAAGCAGAAGAATGACCTTTATAAGGCAACAATAGAATATTCAAGTAAGGGTACTTTCACTTGGAAAGATTGCTTTTTTCGTAAAGAGTACGGAGACTGAAACTGAAAACCCATTGCCGAGTTTTCAGGTAGAGTAACATCAAAGATCTCAAAAACTCAGACAGAAAGGGACGCCTTCTTTTTTTGTTTGCAAAGGAGTGTCATCGGAAGTAAGAGGAGGACAACTTAGAGAGGAAAAAGCTGTAAAAACGATTTCGCGGAACTATTTTGAGTAGAAAATGACGATTTCTTATTTGGGTTTTGATTCGTATTTCTCTTTGTCAAACATTCCATTTTTTTCATTCCGACTAAGGAGAACCACGTGTTTTTTTGCTCTTCTTCTTTTGCCGTTTTTCATTAACTATTGGTTTCAAACAAAAAGGAAAAAAGGGAATAAGGATAATGTTGATGATATCTTCTCTTTTCAGAATGAAAAGTCAATGTATGGATTTGTCTCTCCTCCTTTTTTTTCTACGAGAGCACTGCTCCGGAATCGAGCTCCACAAAGCCAATATCTGATTTCAGAAGGCAAAAGAGGAGGTTGCAGCATAATTTGGTGTCGAATTTCATAATGTTTGACTCGAGAGAGCCTTGTCATGGAACAAATTGGAATGTTTTATTGCTGGTTAGACGGGAGCAATTTTTGGGAAAGAAAGGAAAGGAAAAAAATGGGAAGAGCATAGCACAATCAACCTCTCACTTGCTCTTTTTTCTGCACAATGACTGACTGCGCATCGAGTTCATGAAGACTCATTTCCGGACTGAATATTATTTTTTCGTTGGTAATGGTGTTGTTGATTGAGAAGAAAAGAGTGGTAATAGAGAGGGTGAGGGAGTACAATTCATGAAAATATTAATAGGCGGGAAGATGTTTAATTACAAACTATGTATGAATGACACGAATCAGTTGGGGATCATTTACTTTTTCTTTTGGAATCTTTTCAGAATCTTTTTCACATTTTGAACGTAGAATTGTTTGGTATGCGGATGTACTGGGATATCGAATATTACTGGTTCGTTCTGAAAATGAATCTTTTATGAGGAGAAGTTTTATGGAATGAGAAGAATCTCATTTTCTCATTTAAATAAAATGAAGAGAAACGAAAACAGAAAATCTTAAGAAACATGATTTGTGGAGTTTGCAATTTGAAGTTAGTTTCAATGCTTTTTCCAATTGAGCTCAAAATAAAGTAGACCCCCACAACAACTATTTTAAATCCCATCCTGATTTTTAATTTCTTCTCACCTTCATATCAAGATTTTCATTGCACAAACAACAATTGATAAACTTTGTGTATCCATCAGTTGTGCATCCGTAACCCTCGTGAATGTGTCCAAACACGTGATACTTTGGTCGGACTCTCTTAAACACAGTGTTCAGTAATTCGACACATCCCATCCTCTGTCCATTGTTCATCTGATCGCCGTGACCTAAAAAAGGAGTGAACTGTGGTACTTTGAACTTTTTATACTACAATCATACCAAGAGGTGGAGTATGAGTCAAAAGTACATCGACACCAGTGGGTATCATATTCCATTTATCAAGAAGAGATTGGCCTCGAGATAGGTTGAATGCCCAGTTATCTACTTTTGGTTGCCTGAAAATGAACATGTTCTCTGATACAAAAGATTAAAAAAATGTACCAAGGAGTTCCATAAATTGTGATTCCAAATAATTCAATAACACTATCTTCCAAATAGATTGCATTCGAAAGAAGATCCTGCAAAACTATCAAACTTCTTTTATATTTCAGAAATCATGCTCACTTTCGCTGAAATTCCACCTTTTGAATCGGAGTGAATTGCTGATAACAGGGCTTGTTTCAGCGCCATTTCTTTGGGTTCTGATTCTTTGTCTGCAAAAAAAGAAAGTGATTGTTGGTTTATGTGATCTTTCAAATGTTGCTCACTTAATTTTAGGAATGTTTCATCAAATGTACATTCATGATTTCCTCCTATCACCACTTTATACGCGTATTTTAGTTTTCCAAGAAGTTTATTAAAATTATGAACTTCATTGGGTAAACCACATGAAGTGAAATCTCCAGCAACGAGAAGAACATCTCCAGGGGGAATTGTTGAAAGATCCATTTGTTCACCATGAGTACATCCAATACAAACAAATCGGACATGATCTGGCTTAACCGGAGTATCCAATCTCATTTGACGTACTGGTTTCACTGGTCTTTTCTCTTTTAACATTTCCCAAGCCAATGTGGGATCTTCTGTGTATTGATGCAGAGGAACCTGAAAATAAATGTACTTTTCTGGCACGAGAGTTGTTATTGGCTCATTAATTTTCACATTTACTTTGTTTTTAACGACGTTGAGACACGTGTCATGTGTTGTCTGGAACCCAATTACACACTCTCTGAACTTACAGTTTTATAACCTGGAAGTAAAGAATCTTTTCTATTTGGAGAAGTTCCACCGCTGATAGAACCACCATTCAATGAAGTACGTCTTTGACGATTACGGTAATCATCACGAATTGCTTGATCTTGGAAAATTGAAGTGGTTCCAAGAAGATTTCTCGACTTGGAAAACATTTTCAGGCTAGAAAAAGAATAAGAAGATGAAGTGAAAAATAAAGAGAAATCAGGAAGAGTTTCTGATAGAGCAGCAATCCGAATGGAAGATTTATAGCCAGTATCAATAGGATTCGGAGTGTGTCAAAAACACGACTGCACTCGAAGTGATTTTCGACCGAGGAGGGCGATCAAAGAGTTGAAATGAGATGAAGAAAACGAGTCAGTGACGATGTTAAAATGAGGTCATAAGGTGACAGGAAATAGGGAAAAAGATTGTTGCAAAGTTGAGAAGGAACAGGAGCAAAACAGAGAAACTAGAAAAATAGTGGTCACTTTCCGAGTTTCTTTTACTCGTTTTCTTCGGAAATAGTTGAGAAAAAAGTAACTTGAACTGGGTTGAATCTTGACAACTCAAGAAGCTTAGAGTGACGATTCATGAAAAGAAAAGGTGAGAAAATGTTCCGGAAAAGAGTTGAGTATCATCTGATGAATAACGAATCAAAGACGACCATCATCGGGTGGATCTCTTATCTCTTTTTTCTTTCCTTTCGTTCGAATCAAAATCTTCACAACAGTTGGTAGGAAAAAAAAAGATGAAGAAGCGCGGCGAGATGGATTGTTTCTCCTTTCTTCTACTTTTTATTTCACAACAAATTGGTAGAAAACTCATCGAACACACTTATCAATTTATCCTTTCTCTTCCCCGTTTTACTTGATTATCATCAGTGGAAACCCACAATGATCAGATGTTTCTCACTAACCGAATTAGATAGCTTCCTTCTTGATTTTTTATCCAATGGCAGAGCAGAAGCTATTGATGCTCGACGACTTGGTGATGCATTTCCCAATTCGAAACTGTCGACGATTATTGATCCAGAACTTCTCCCTGAACACAGATTTTGTGTTGAAGAATTGATGGAACACCAAACTCACTTCTATCTCTGTTGAATCCAATAAGCTCTTGATCTTCCAGCATTGGCTGCAAATATGATGCCGTACGGCTTCGCGAAGGGAACATCATTTTCTGGAAAAGCACAATTCAGTATGAAAAAAGTATTAGAAATCTGACGAGAGAATCAGAACATCCGTCATCGGGATAAGTGGTGCAGCTTTAAAAGTCAATGAGGAAGCTAGACCCTTGAAATCAGTTCGTCAACAGTTGTGAGGCTCTAGAAGTGGAAATATCACCCGATTGGAAGATAAAGGGATGTCAATCTTTTTTGAAAATAGCCATGATTTTGGTTACGAAAAATAGTAAGAAAGACGCATAACTTTTCATAAAAGCTCTCCTAATTTAAAATGATTTTTAGGCTGGATGAAAAAAAAGAGTAGAACCTAAAGTGGATGATTCTAGTTCTTTTATCATTTGCCAAATTTAAGACATAAAAATATATTAGCTCTACAAAATAAATAAGAAACACAAGTGGAAGTTGTTCTTATTGAATGATAAGAAGTGACCAAAGCACGGAAAAGGTCCTCAAAGGTACCCGCCGCAATTTCTTCCATCCTTTTTCCCCATCTTCTCCATCCTCTTTTTCCATTTCTTTCCTCCTCTTGATCATAGTTCTCTTCCATTACATCTTCATTCTATATTTCCTGATACCTACCTCATCCTGTGGAACCGGAGCGGAGCTTCTAAAAACACAAAGATTGAAACATAACACAAACAATGGAAGCAACAAAAAAAAAACGAACCTCCGATTGAGTGACACTTTGAGCAATGCAGGACTCAGCATTCCTGCAAAACTTTTTTGATTTTTTGGGCGACGGACCGAAGAAACTTTTTGAAGGATTCTTGAAGGGAAAAAGTGACAAAATGAAAAGAGGGAATAATGAAACAAGATGATGGAATGGGTGCAAAGTTCGCATAAAAAAGTGATTGGAAGTAAAGGAAAAAGAAAAGGCTGTTCGGAATGAGATAGTGTGGAAGTAGAAAAATGATCATGAAATTGGGTACTTGGAGAAGATCGTTTCAGGTGAAGTGCAAACTTTGAAGCAAATGATAGGGTTAATGGTGGAGAGTCTCATTAGAACTTGCAATTAAAATGAACAAAGATTGTCAGCGAAGGAATCATCGGAAAATGAGATAAAATTTGATTTTGGAGTGAGATCCTAGAAAGAGTTTTCATGACTCCCAATAAAAATTTAGTGAGCTGTTGAAGAAATATACTGTGATTCATTTATACTGAAAAAGTTCCGTAATAATATCGAAATGCTTATTTTTGACTAAATCGCAAATTTTTTTGTAGTTCCAATGTTTCGAAAGGTCTTATATAAATCAGAAGTGGAACATTTGAATAAGCTATCAGACCAAATAATCCAAGGAATGTAAATTGATGTTTTATATATTATTTTAAAAACGAAGAAAGGTGAATTATCTGAGCTAAACTGTGGAAGAATATGAGAAGAATAAACAAATTCATAGTGGTTACTATTCATATTCTATTATATGCGGGTAGGTAATCATAGCATTCCAGAAGTTTTCGAACCAATCAGAAACTGGATCATTGTTAAATTAATATGCCAAAACAAAAATTCTGAAACTGGTCATCTAAGTTTCCACATATCAAAAAGAATAAGCTTGGCCAAGTGGAAACTAAGTATCTTACCTGAAAACATGAATCTTGAAAAAAAGTAAAGTGACTGGTTGTTGGAGTGTTGGAACGGAGAGGAGGCCGTCATCAGGTGTTGATTTACTCGCCACCAGTACCAAAACGACTCCTCCTTCATCCTCCCTCACCTTCTCCTACTTCTTCTTCTTTTTCAGTCTCGCCACAAAGACTTGTCATAACTCATCAATAAACGTTTTTGACACCCTTACAACGGGTCACAATAAGCGATCAAAGTTGAGAGCTGATGAAAAGTTTTTGGCAATGGATAGTGGGAAAAAAAGAAATGATGAGTGGTGCACAAAAAACATTGGGAGATCCATCCAGGACAACGATGAAGACGGGGCAAATCAGAGGGTCGTGTTACCGAATGATGGATTAGGATGGAAAAAGGGCGGGACGAAGAGTGATTGAATTGAAAAAGGTGTTGAAAGTGTATTGAAATGAAATGAAATCACAAGATGATTACTTTCCAGAATCTTGTTCTACGGTTTTGGAAAAATATGAAAAATCTCGTGCTTTTCTTTTGAGTGCTTCAAGCTTATTGGTGTTTCAGAAGAAGAAAGAGACTGGTGATTGGTTCTCTCGTTGAGGTATTTCTTCTCATGAAAGTGTCTATAATAATGAGTTCTTTTTCCATTATCTCGGTAGCTCATCACTAAAAAGTATTCATGATTCAGAGGAAAAAGAAGAAGAAGAAGAAGTTTCGAGTGATTTCTGATCCCAATAAAATTGTGTATCTCTGCTTCATTTGTAACCTTCATTCTATCTCCTCCTCGATTAACCTTTCGACAATAAATCAGGCTCTCCCAGGCAGCTGTCTTCATCCATTCATTCATACCGCCCGCCCGCCTCAATTTCTTGTTTTCGTCTCTGAAACTGTGCGATTCGTTTGAAATAGAAAGTGAGAGGAACGAAAAGGAAGAGCAAAACACGGATATATGACAGGTGACTTCCATTTGTACTCAATTCGAGTAAATACTTCGTTTCTCGAACTTTTTGGAAGTGAATAAAAAAGGCAAACGCCAGAAAGATCAAATTCAGATAGGAATGTATGTGTCTTACACTAAATTTCAAGTGAGCTACAGTATCTGCAATATGTAATTGATTTTGGTTGTGAATTCAATATTTTCAAACAGTTCTCATCATGTTTCCATCATAGTTTGGTATCTTGAAATTTCGGGTCGGATGATCTGACGGCAGCTGACATAGTAGTTAACAGGGTGTCAACCTAATTACCCTCTCTTCCGCAAAAGAGCCACACATCTCAGGAGATGGGAAAGTTTTTTGAAGTGTAAATGTTGTGAAAGTAATCAGCATCAAAAGGATAAAACAACAATTTATTATTTCTGAACAAATTTGAACACATTTAATGGAGCACCTGAGCTACTATTCAGAAAGCCGTATAAAAGAAGATCATAAAGTTTTCAAACATAGTAACAAGGTAATATTCAGATGACAGAAATATGTTTATATACCCGATTCACCACTGCGAAGAGTTCCAACCTCTACCACGTCCTCTACCGCCTTGTCCACCACGATATCCTCCACTGTTTGAAGGTCCTCCATAGCCACCACGAGACGGTCCACTGTTCCAGTCACCACCAGCACCATAACCTGAGTTGTTGAAATGTTGATAACCCATTCCGGCATTTGGAGGAGGATAGGGGCGGTTTTGAGCATATGGATGACTTCCACGTCTATTACCACGTGAAGAGTACATTTTACCCCCGTACGCTGAAGTTATCGTATTTTCTACAACCGGAACGTGCGTATAAATTAGAGTGTGAACAGAAAACAATCGCATGCTCATTAGATGAAGTGGTTCATTCAGTCAGCCCGTATTTACCTGGAGAGTAGTTATTTTGAGATCCTTGACTTTGGAATGACGAATCATTGTATTGAAAAGAAGAATCTGAAATCATATTAATCTCATTCTGATATTTTTGAATTTTCAAACTAACTGTTCGATGAACCCGTTGTCCAATCCGAATATGAATTGTTTGCACGATTGGATGGAGCTGACGACTTTTGAACCAACTGAAAACATAAAAATATATTCTGAAAAGTTAAAAGGTTTTACCGCTTTATCCGTCAACAAACTATCCTTGATAGGACCAGCTTCTGACATGAAGTCTTCTGATGATATATCCCGAAGAAGTTGGCGCAGTTCTGAGTCGGCGTGATTCAAAACACCAAGAGAGTCAGGATTTTCGCAAGACCTCACAAGAAGTGCATCGATACATGGACGAAGACGAACGAGAGCAACGGCAGTTTTTATATCCATTCGAATGGTTATCCTGAAAATTATATAATCTTGAAAGACGATAAGTTTTAACTTACATATCGTCAATGCGAATAAGTCCTTCTCCAATGCACTCAATTTTTCGACTACCAAACACCAAAAGTTGTATTGCTGTGATAACTGACATTCCTTTGCAAGAAATACACCTAGTGCGTACTTTCTCCGTAAAAACGAGCAGAGGACTTGGCAAGTCAACCTCTTGTCGGTTGTTCATTGGAACGAGAACAGAGTATTTATTAATCAAAGCACTTGACTGGTCAATTGTCAGTACTTTACGTTTACCAGTGAAGTAAGCCACATTCGGATAGAGAGCCATAATAAGAAGTGAGCGCATCAGATTCAGCTCACGATCCGGACCATTGTTGTTAACTTTGAAATCATACAGAATATCTTCTGGAAAACGGCATTGATTGCGAAGAACATCTATGAGTTGCCGTCGTGCGCCACTGAAAATAAATTAAATTAATAAATGTAATTAGTTTTGATTCCTACTCTGTCATCTTCAAAACGGGGTTGCTGAGCGAGTTTCTCTCACAAAACTCGCGTTCAATTGCAGCACCTCCAATCTGCACTTTTTCTCGATATTCTTGGAAAACGGAAACGAGAGCTACGTGATCAGAAAACTTGTTGCCTGAGAACTTTCTTTGAACACCACTCATTCTCGTATGATGCTTCTCGCGAGGTACGAATGGAGCTGGGAAGGACATTGCTGCTGCTACGTCACACATAACTGATCCTGCGCCAAGAGCAGTTCCCAAAATGAGTACTTTAGCAACTACAGGTTCTATAGGCATTCGAGCCAACATTTGTCCAAGGCTAGTCAATTCTAGATTCCGATCGAGAGCTCCCATAGCTTGTAAAACTGCTTCACTTTCTACAACCATGTCATACGGCGGAGGTTCAAGAGCCTTGCTGAGAAACTCTCCTACAGGTCCAAGACGCAGAAGTTTGATAGTTAATGCGATTTGATGAAGTGGAATCCGGAGCATTTCAGCTGTGCTATGCTCATCAAGTGATTCAAATCTCATTCTGCTACACAAGTGAAACGCGTATCCGGCACGAACACGACCGGCGCGACCTCTTCTTTGAATCACATTTGTCTTTGAAGCCCAAACTGTAGCGAAATGAACCATATTGTTGTTTGAAGTGTACATTCTTTCTTTTGCTCTGGAATACTCATTGTCATGACTATCAGTCGTATCGATCATTTCACTCACTTGCAGGAATCAATTACATAAACTACGTCATCAATTGTGATACTAGTCTCCGCAATATTGGTCGAGATGATAATTTTTCGCTTTCCAGGATAATGGTTGAACACTTTTCTTTGCTCTTGACTAGTCAATTGTGAGTGCAACGGTAGAACTTCATATTTTGATTGTTGACCTGAACATAATATATCACGTTTGAAGACTAAAGATGTATCTTACCGAATTCTGAATGCTCAAGGAGTTTATTGCAAAGAGACATAATCTCCGCCCATCCGGGAAGAAAAATGAGAACAGCTCCCTCAACACCACGCCCGGCAATATCAACCAGAATAGCTTCAATCACTCCGTACGGAATATCTTTCTCCGAGATACGTGACATTGCCATTTTCAGAGACTCGTTGATAGATGGATCAGTTAATATATTCATATTACGTCCTTTATCGTCAACTTCCTCATCGCCATCATCGTCATCTTGAGGTGCGCCTTTCTTTTTCTTTTTCTGTTCAGGCTCTTCTGGCATATGACGTAAATTCTGCACAATGTCTTCCAGATAAAAAGCTGTAAAAATTAATTTTTCTTTCAAAAAAAAAGCAAATGAAACCTTGAACGGGGAAAGTCCTTCCGTGCATAGTAATGACCGGTGTCGGTCCAATATCTGGGACCGAGCTGAAGAAATTCGTGAAAAGATCAGTATCAATTGTGGCTGACATGAGAACAACTCGTAGATCCTTGTATTGACTAATCATGTCCCGAAGAACAATTAGAACAAAATCAGTCTGAAAGTTTGTTTTTGGCTTGTAAGCTGAGAACGTCCACTTACGTCAACATCTCTCTCATGAATCTCATCGATGACAACATGGGAAATTCCACGCAAACCGTTTTCCATCATTCTGAGCAAAACTCCAACAGTGCAAAACATGATAGATCCATAAGGACGTGGAGTTGCGCTGTCAAATCGAACATTATAACCGCATGTTTCACCAACATCTTCTCCTCTTTCATTGGCTACACGTTCAGCAAGAGATATTGCAGAGATACGACGTGGCTGTGAAACAACTGCATTGAAATGTGCGCCTTTTGCCTTCTCGATAAAGCTTTCAAGGAGAAACTGGGCTACTTGTGTACTTTTTCCACAACCAGTTTCTCCTTTGATTAAAGTGACACGATTGTTAGCGACTGTCTGTACAATTTCATCCCGAAACAGAGAGACAGGAAGTTCCTTTCGTTGTGCATTTATACAGTCAAGTTGTTCTCCCATTTTGGCGTCTTCTTTTTGAATAATTCGTTCGCTGATTTCATCCATGTTCATCTGAAAAATAAATTTTTTTTATTTGACCAAAATGTTAGGAAAACTTACAAAAGCAAGAGGAGGTTCATCGATATTAGAGGCTCTCCATGGATTCCAATTCTGAAGCGGCGGTGCCCAAGAGATATTCGATGCCGAGCGAACTTCCGTAACCGGGAATTGAGCTAATTTCGTTTCAGTGAGCAAGGAGATTGGACTTTCGGTTGTGGGAGTAGTTTCATCGATGACAGGTAACTCGAGACCACACGAGGTAACGTATTTAACGACACGAGTCGCCAGTTCTTCAGGTACATCAACTTCAATCTCAGGAAGCTGAATCAATAATTATCTTCCAATGGCGAATTTTTTCAGTACAATTACCGTGCTTATTCTGTTCTTCTTAGTCGGTCCACTATACTCCTGCATGATATTGAGATGGAACATCTGGCGAACAATGTTCATTGCACATCCCGATTCTGAGACCTTCTTGTTTGATCCAGAGCCTTTTCCAACGAGCGCTGAAATATTTAAATTGACGAAAACCAGAATAAAAGCTACTTACACTTATTGAGTTGGGGAACAAATATCTGAGCAGTTGTCTCCATTGTTCTGGAAAATCTCAACTTTCATATGACCTCTTTGAAAAGTACTCACTTGACAGTATTAGACTCTTTCATTTTAGTATTGTAGACTACTTGTGGGAGTCTCATTTTTTGAAGAAACTCGTTAAGAGCTTTTTTCGAATTTTCCATTGTCCAACCTCCGTGAATTTCAGATTTATGATCGACAGTTTCAGAAGCTACAATCTCATCGGCTTTCTGAGTCACGTATTGCTCGTGTGTGATGTCACGATCATATGCGTAACTCCATGGCAGTCTAATCTTCTTCGCTGGTTGAGCTGTTGCTTGTGGACCTTGATTCGAGCTTCCGTCCTCACCTCCACAAAACAAGGTAGCAGGCTCAGAAGAACTGGAGTTATTCCACGATGCTGACGCTTCAAGACTTGAAGAAGTCAGTTTTGGCAATTCACTGTTTTGCATTTTTCCTTCGCGGACCAAATACTGACAGAAGTCGAGTGCCGCGTTTGTGGCTGCATCCTGTAGTATTTATATGGAATTTAAGTCACTTGTTATAAAAATGTACCTTCTTGTTGGTAGAATTTCCGAATGCAGTATATGGCATACTTGGAACTCGAAGCTCGCATTTGAATCTTTGCTGAGCACCTCTGGTTTCACTTCTCGTGTCATATACAGGGTTTCCATATTTGTTCCGGCCAAGCCAGGCATATAGAAACTCTTTCATATCTCGAGACATCTATCAAGGCTGTCATTTTGAAGAAATAAATGAGTTCCAGCAAATATTTCAGATAAAAACTTGTGCAGGAATAAAAAAAAAAAGATCAGAATAAAAATTTTCATTATGCAGTGAATTTATACGAAACAACGAATTCGGTTATTCTGTGAGCTTTCCATCCTTCAATATTGGTTTCAAATCAAATCCTCTCTGCTCTAAGTTTCTTTGTTTATGGAGCTTCAAAAACGTATCGGTGTCTTGCTGTAATAAAAACGTTTATGAAAACAGTTTTTCTTCATACTCACTTTGATAACGCTTCCAACCTGTTCGAGAACTTCTTCGACTGTCTTCATATCTTCGTCCAAAACTTTGAGGCTATTTGATTGGGTTGTTTGTAGAAAGCAGGCGCCATTGTAGATCCAAACAGGATCAATATCTTTCTATAAATCAGGAGATATGATTTAGAATCAATAATTAAAAATATACTTCTTTGATTCTACGACCCACTTCCCGCAGATTTTGTCTTTCTTTGTCCAGACTTATGCACGTTTCTTTTGCGTGATTCAACCTTCAATACAAAATGTTTTAAAATCTAAAATACCTTGCTTCTGACTTAGTGGATAAGTAAATAATTTCTGAAGTTCTGTCTCTCACTTCTTTCTGGTGATTGTGAGGAGTCTTTGTGTTATTCATAGCCATCCCGGTATTGAGATTGGTGATCATATTCTGAAAACCGATTTATAACAAATGTTTTTTATTACGGTTTTTTTAAAATAAAATAGTAAATAGCAGAGCATAATTCGAAAAAATTAGTTCGAAATTTAAAAAATCGCTGGCGTCCTTAAAAGTCGTCAGGTCCGGTACATTGTGTGCAATGCTCTTCGTCGGTGAACTGTTAACCGTAACGTGGTTTTAAACCCTGCCTGTTTTCGACGACAGAATTTTCACGAACACTTTTCCTTTTTCTGCATCCTTTTTTTCTAATAATAAAATGAACATTATGTAGTAAACTTGGAAAATAATATATTCCGTATAAATATTCGATAAAAGTATATCTGTTCACCCAAGGCGACTTACTCTTTTTCGATTTCTCATTGAAACTTCATCGCATTTTCATTCATTAACCTTTTTGCATTTCTGCTAGTGTCAGTAAAATAAATCCTCTCTCTTAGTCTCACAGAATTAGTTTATGAACCGAGTTTCTACTTTCCACTTTGAACAAAAGCGTTTCATGAAATACCTTTATTCACTAACGATTAATGAACTTATTTAACTTCCGTAACAGATCGAAAATGAGTGACTGGGGAAATGCTTTCGATGAACAGTGCCGGTCAGAAGGGCTTGAAGTGCCAGAAAAGGTGGTCGGATTTTTCGTGTCTGTGTGCTCCGTTTGTTGTTGTCCGTCCGTAGCCCATGTTTCGGCTTCATGACATGTTCATGTTTACGCACTGCGAATTTGCTTTTGCTTCCCTTGGTCATTATTGTTCATGCTCTTTCCCTTGTTGTGCGTGTATTGCGAGTGCATTTATCGCATTACTGTACATGTCGAAAAGTAATTTTTGTTTATTTATTCCAGACCGAAAAAGTGAAGTCAAACTCGGAGATGGATCAAAACGAAGAGAACAAAGGTGCTTCTTTTTTTCAAAACGCGAGATTTTCATTCGAATTATGTTCCAGGTTTCAATTCCGTTGGCATCGGTCGCGGAGGCATGTTTGGGAGTGGACCTAAAATAAATGCTCCTCCACCACAAACTTCATTCGGAGCCACCTCTGGAATCAGAGCTGGAGGTAAGTGCGCTCTCTCCCCAGCTTCAATCAGTTTCGAATGAAACATGTCTTTTGCTCATTTTCCCTTTTGTTCAATCCTTAGGCAGCCTGTCGCAATTTTAGGTTCGTTCGGAAATTCTGGGCCGGATGGACGAGGAGCAGCAATCGGGTCTTCCGAGGAAGTCAATGGTGGAGGTAACGTCATTTCTGTCGGATACCGTAGAGAGAAGCCTGCATGTCCAGTCACACGTGGTGGTGGTTTTGGCACTAATCGTAGCACTGCACTTTCTTCACCAACCATTAAAACTAACCACGAGGGAGGTCGCTTCGGAAGTTTAGCAGTTAAATCTCTCGAAGCGATGAATTTGGCTAATTCGAACGTTCACAATGACCAGTCGAAAACATCGGTAGGAGGCCGGTTTGGATCTACTAACCCAGCTATGAGCCGCTCATCTGTAGGAGGAGCTTTTGGATCGAAAGTTTCAGCGTCTTCGACTTCTTCTTCTACTCTCGGAGAACAATTCAAGGAAACCACGGCTAATCAAACTGTTACTCCAGCGAGCTCAAACAGGGGAAGCTTCGGATCTTCAGTGAATCCTACGAAGTCGTTCGGAGGAAGCTTTGGCTCCAAGCCAACATTATCACATATTGATGATTCGGGCGCGGTTCTTACAGATCAAATAAAAGTTTCTCCTGGAAACATCTCGGGGGGCTCTGCGCCAAAAGATCGCAATGTCGAACCAGTCGGTGGTGGACTTGTTCCTAAGTATCATGCTGATTCCAATTCGAAACCATCAATCGGTGGGGCGTTCGGAGCTTCAAAATCAAGCTCAGGAGTTTCCGTTGGAGGAGCGTTCGGCAGTAAGCCTGCCAGTGTTTCTACCAATTCTAACTCTTCTCACTCGACGACATCAGTCAATAAGCCTGAACCCATCAAAACTGATCACTCGACTACATCATCTAAAATCCAAGACGCTGAGAACATTTCTAGCGGTGGAGTTTCTTATTCATCGAAATCGTCTGTGTTCGAAATGAAGGACAAAAAGGGATTCGGAGGGAGTTTTGGAAGGCAACAACCACTGAGCAAGTCAAACATTTTACCATTCGGTAGACCACCGCCAAACCTCACGAAGAACAGTGAAGAGAAAGAGAATGAGTCTTCAGTCGCACAGACTGTAGTACGGGCTGAGCGAAATTCAGAGCAAGTTCAATTTAGTACAGGAGCTGAGGACAACAAAAAATTGTTCGGTGGAAGTATCGAAAGTAAACTTGAACATAGCTCAAAACCAGCGGTTCAGCCGGAGAAGAAGCAGTCGTCAAATGGTTTGTGTGGGGTGAATGGTTTAGAATCCATACCGTCAATCACAGTTCCTAACTTTGAAAAATTTTGCTTGAATTGCTTTGCACGAACCCCCAATAGTCCTCTTTCTTGTTGCACATTGCCCTCTAATTTGTATACGCGGCACCCAACCATTATAACTTGCAGTTCCATTCATGTCAGGTCCCCCTCCAGCCATGAGAGGAGGATTCCAAGGAGCATTCAGGTAAGATTCATTCCTGAAGTTCATTCATCAAGTTATATTACAGAGGAGGACGTGGCGGCGGACAAATGGATTTTGGTTCTGCCGGTCAAGGACGTAAGTATAAAGAGGGGATATGATAGCTATCGCAACACATACAATAATAAACGTTTCCTGGAAACTTTGCGGTACTTTATATTTTTAGCAATGGGACGTGGCAGAGGCCAACCAACTCCATCCTTTGTTCCTCAGCAAAGACCAACCCCTCCTCCATTTTCTACTGCTCATCAACCTGCGCATGTGGTTAAACCGGTACTGTTACGTTATTTTTTCCAAATTATTCCAATATTTTTTAAGGACCCAAAGTACAAGTATACCAAGTCAACAGACGAAGTTCATGAAAAAGTTCCGATTCCTGCTGATATCGCTCTTCTCAATAAGTTTATTCAAAAAGAAGTGAAAATGATGAAAGATACTGTGGTTGATGTGCAACGGCAAGATCCAAAGTCTCCGCTCTACTCAATTTCCTCATTCCGGGAGCTCCGTTTGAAACCCGAAGTTCTCCAAGCTCTTGATACGCTCAACTTCCAGTTCCCAACGAGAATTCAAGAAACAGCATTGCCATTGCTTTTGATGGAACCGTGAGTTTTTTTTTTTCACAGGCTGATATGAATTCAGTTTTTAGCCCATCGAATTTGATCGCACAAGCCCAATCGGGAACAGGAAAAACGGCTGCATTCGTGCTTACAATGTTGTGCAGAATTGATGTGAATCTTAAGTGTCCCCAATGCATCTGTCTTGCACCAACTCTTGAATTAGCTAAACAAATCGGAGAAGTTGTTGAGAAAATGGGAAAACACATGGAAAATCTGAAGATCCATTATGCTATAAAAGGGGGAAACATGGCAGCAATGCGAGGCCGCAAACTAACAGAACAAATCATTATTGGAACCCCAGGAATTGTAATAGAAAGTTTCAAATTTGTACTGACACCATTCCGTTTACAGACTCGCGATTATCTGCAAAAGTACAAATGCATTGATCCAAGTCAAATTCGTTGTTTGGTGCTTGACGAAGCTGATGTTATGATCTATCATCAAGGTTTCACCGATATCTCCACTACAATTTATAAGTATGCGTTCAATAATTTATAAATTCAGAATCACGGTCTTAAACTTTCAGCATGGTCGAAGAAGCTTCCCAATCCGTACAGTCGATGTTGTTCTCTGCAACTTATGATGAACCTGTAATTGAGTTTGCTACCAAGATTATCAAAAACGCAATTGTTGTGATGTAAGTAAATCAAAAGGGCTATTTTATAACAGAACTTAACGTCCACCCCAAAGCTTTCCAAAAAAAAAGTTGTGAGACGGCATTTTTATTTGCCTAGATGAATGCTAACATTGTTGCTCAGTGGGTGGTCCGAATGTTACTTAAGTGCGATTGTTCATTATTAATCTTGAATAAACTTTCAGGCTGAAACGCGAAGAGCAAGCTTTACCAAACATCAAGCAATTCTATGTGCAGTGTCTCAACAGAGATTCGAAATACGCTGTAAGCTTAATTATAAAATTTTCTTCGTAGAATGAAATCGAGTTACAGGCTATTGTCAATTTGTACAGTGGGCTTGCTGTCGCTTCATCTGTCATTTTCTGTCACACAAAGGCTAGTGTAATGTGGCTGTATGAAAACATGAAAGCTCGAGGACACCAAGTTGATGTCTTGCACGGTGATATGACTGTTGTCGAACGAGCTGATACCATCATCCGCTTCAAGCGTGGTGACTTCAAAGTCCTCATCACAACCAACGTATTTGCTCGAGGAATCGATGTGGCACAAGTGTCCGTGGTGATCAACTATGATCTTCCGATCAAGTACAATAATCAGGATTGTCCAATGGTGGTGGATGGGTTTACACAGCCGGATTGCGAAACCTACCTTCACCGCATTGGAAGAACAGGAAGATTCGGAAAAACTGGAATTGCGATCAATTTGATTGATTCCGAAGATTCCATGAATATGATAAACGTGCTCGAGAATCACTTCCGTAAGTTTCTAATTTTCCCATTCCATCAGTAGTTTTTTTTTCAGAAATGAAAATCGCTCGAATGGATCCGTCAAACATTCTGGAATTGGAGGCTATAGATATGGCATAATCCACAAACTTTCTCTACTGCGGGTCGATATTTTCTCAAACAATTCCACCCATCCTCTTTATTCACTTTTTAAAATATTGAGCACTGTTTTCTATGTTTCTCTCTGTTTTGAACTTGTTACTGTTTTCACATTTTATATTCTATTAACCAAGCGAAACAATGCCAGTTTACCGAAATCCAATTTATCTTTGATAGTTCTGGTACATAAAATTATCTACCCAATTGTGGGGAAGGCTTTAGAAAAGAAACGGTTTTAGATATTTATTGGAACCATTTGAACCCTTGCGAGTTTTTCTTTTCTCGTCAATCATTTTATTGTTTAAACCTGAATAAACATGGAAATTTTTCATTTTCAATACTTTTCCTCCTTTTTCTTCCTCTATTCAAATCTACGGATGCTGTTTGTTTGTCGATAAACAATGGCAAGTTCACATCTTTGTTAGAAGACGCCAAGTTGTCTTCCTTCCTTCTTCCCTCATGACAGGTCATTCCCGGACTATGCAAACTGAATTGTTATCAGAACAGAGGACCATTGATTTATGGATAATTCTATTCAGTTGATAAGAACAGTTATGTTCCATTCTCGAGATGACTCACTTTCCGTCAAAAATAAAAAGCTTGGTCGGTGCTTTTCTTTTGTTCTCGATCACAATTTTCATTACGAATTTCTGTAGTAGCAGCTTCTCTTTTGTCACACTTTGAAAAGTGAAGCTTCGTTCTTTGAATGACTAATGCACCTCCCCGATGACACTTTCTATTATAAACTTGTGCCAGTACTATTCACTGACCACGGAACATCTACTAAAGAAAACTATTTTTGCATTGTTTTCCTCCAGAGATCCAAAACACTAAACTAGTGGAATATAGTTGGCTGCAATACAAACATAAGTCATTCCGAACACCTTCAATGAATTCGGTGCGGTAACGCAATAACTATTCCGTCCAGTAGCACGGAGGTATAATTATGGGGCAGTAATCGTGGTTGTAAACTTATGGTCCTCCTCCTCATTCTCCCTTACTTCTCATGTCCTCAAACAATCTGATAATGATGCAGTACAGGATTGTGGAGAGTGTTTCGCCATTTTATCTGTTTTCCTAATCTCCCGCTTGCCTCTACTTTCTTGTCCTTCTGGATAAATAAATATTACGGTAACATAATGATCAATTGTCTTATGGTGTCAAGGTGATGGTGGAGACGCAGGTAGAAATTTGTCTTCTACTATCATTTTTATACCAAAACAGTGCAATTCGATGTCTACATAGAAGTTTGTCTATATAAAATATCGGTTATTTACGGACTTTCTCTCCAAAATTCATCGAATTCCAACTGGCTACTGTCCACCTCTCAACAAAAAGCAAGGGAGAACAAGTGTATGTTCAAGCGTGCCCAAGTTTTAATTAAAACTGTCAGTTCGGCGGTAGCCACCAAAAGCTTTTTTGTCCTTTGAGGAATAACACCTTCCGTTTATGACAGAATGGCGTCAGAATTGTGTAATTACGAATAGGGACGATTGGTGCTTTCTGACTGAATATTTTAAGTTTACGCAAAGTTCTTTATTGAATCTTACTGTAGCTTTGTTACAGTACTTGGGTGAATGAGACATTGCGTACATTTGTCTACAGTACTTTTCATGAAATTCTGTCTCTTGAAATAAATTGTTTTCAATTTTTTGTTTCGGAAAACTTCCGAATTTATCGCTTTTACGATATTTTTTTTTCTATGCAAGAGTCAGCAGCTGTCCGTTCGGGAAACGCCCTTAGCGTTAAAGTTCACTATCGCGCGCGACTGTCTGTATCACTGTATCGATTTCTGCTGATAACATCATTTCAACACTTCGCCCTCTCTTGCAAAGCCTCGGGATTTGTCTGTTGCGCACACGCACTCTCTCAGAGTAAAAGCAACAAAAAGTCGACGAGTGCTTTCAATTAGACGCAACCAGTAAGCCGTCTTCTTCTGTTTTCTATTCCCGAGTGCGCAGGTGTCTTTGCTTCCATTTTTTCCTCATTTTTCCGTCTCCGTCTCCAGCTGATAAATAGAGAAACACTTTTGTCGGCACTCGAGAAATTTGCTATTCCTAGGACGTAAAAAAGGTGCCGTGGAAGAAAAACCAAGAGGATGACATGAATATGTCAAAAGCCTCTGCACCCCTTCTTCTTTCTATATGACATAATTAGTTGCGTTTGTTTTCTTTATTTTAAATTTGTTTCTTTTTTTTTAACAATGCGTTAGTGTTTGTAACGCAACATGAATTTTCCCATACAGCCAAATATATCTTATCGAAAGTTTTGAAACCAACCCGATCATGTCATGATGGATGGGGCTCTGGGAACCTAGTAGTTTTCCTCTTCTCAAAATTAGCATATCTCTGGGCCGGCTGCAGTACTCAGAAAGTTGCCTTGTCTTGTGTTTCTCACATTTCTTTCATTGTTTGACCAACGCCTGCCAATCCAAATATTCGCCAGGCGCCGACCTTTCTAATAGGACAGTCGGCTGTCTGTAGAGGTATAAAGCGAAGAGTTCTGATTATCATGCTTTTTTCATCCGGAAAACGTCTTTTCGAAAATTTATCATCTAATAATATCCGGATTTTTGTGAACATATGGTGAATCGTGAATGTGAATACGTCGGATAATGTCTCGAATTGATGTGCAGCCGGGCGGTGTGTCTTCACGCCGTTCCTTCATCCATCTGCATGATGATACTTTTTCACGCGAATCTTTCTCTCTTTCTAACGAAACTCCTCGTTTTTCGTATCAAGTTTTTCTCGCTTATAATTACTTGGCAAGCTCAATGATTGTGCGAGAAAACTCGTGTAGTTGTCGTCTTTGTCGAATAGATCTTCTCATAAATAATTCAAATGTTTGAGAGAAGAAGATTTGTTGCTCTCATTCCCGTTTCATGCCTTGCATTCATTCATTCAGTTCACCTTTGTATCAATCCGTAAAGGCCATATTCCAATTTCGAAACTTCTTTTTTTTCATTTCTCAGTGTCACATTTTCCGGATGAGCAGGCACAAGTCGGCTACTTCTAGATCCGTCATCTATTATCCCACGTTGACTCGCAAAGCTGATTTTCGAACAACTTGAATGTTTGGACAACATCCCGCAACTCTTTGAGCTCTTTAGAAAAAATTTCTTCTTTCAATTTTGTTTCGATAAATGAAACAACTTTCGTTTCCCACGTTCTTTCTCAACATTCATTCGATTAGTGCAAAATTTTCCTACATCCGTTCCATTTGCACAAGATGAGCTCTCACTCTCGATCATCGCAACTCAGCTAGAAGGTAGAACCCTGCATTTTGAGCACTTTAGAGTATGAAAATGCAATTAGCACGTCTTCGCTATAGAAAGTAGACTTCTTGCACTGACATCCACACTTTTGAAGAGGCCGATTAATAAGGCACCCCTCATATCCTCTTTTTTGCAATTCTGCCATTCCTTCAAAACTTTATATTTTCTTTGTTCACCAGGCGACGTTCACCTTCCCACTCTCAACTTTTTTTCTTTTTTCTCTTTTTGTTGAGCATGTAGTTCCGAAATTGAATTTCCGCGGCTTTAAAATGGCACCAAAGATGTCTATTTATCATCTGAACTACTTCCCTCTTGTTCTCTTTTTATTCTGTTTCTTCGGAAGCTGGCTCCCGGAGCTGCCAGCACAGCGAATTCTTTGAACCAACATGCAAAAAGCGTCTAATCAGAGCTCGAAGAACTCGTCTGAAAAGAAAAGACGCAGCGGATGGGAATCGTAAAAGAGTAGTAAACTAGGATGATGGAAGAGGGAAGAACATGAATAATTTCTATGCATCGCTTCGAACACCTTCCTTCCATTTTGCCACACCAAAAGCGTGAGAACCTCTTCATCAACTTTTGATTAGAAATTTAGAAACTCGAAGCAGAGTATAGTTTTATACGAAGAGGTGGAAAAATATATTCTCCATCAATCCATTCTATTCCAGTTACTCTTTTTTTTCTCTGGCATTGATGATTTATGGTACTTCGCCAATTCATAAGTTTTTCTCTCTTATTCCTGCTGATCAAATCTATTCCGTCTGACGACTTTAGGATCTTCCGGTACTCGTCTGTCTTATCTTATTATCCCTAATCTGATGGCTTTTCTCATGGCTAGAGTTGCTTTACCACTGAAAAAAGTCGAAGCCTACTTCTGCAGCAGAAGTTCTGCTCTTTGAAAAAAGTAGTTTTCTTCTTGTTGACTAACTCATAAGCCCCATTCTCTATGCTGTCCCTCTGTTTTTTTCGGGTCCATTGCCCTCAACAACTGAGCGACTTAACTCTGCATGGACATCTATGTCCCTCCCATATTAAACGTTTCTGGCTTCTTTTTCTACGAATTATATATTTCTATACATATTCAGTTGTGGATCTTTGTCTCGATTCTTAAAGTGCACAGTAAATTCATATCTGATGAAATGTGACAATTGTCTCCGGGAGTTGAAATCCACAGACGATCCTCTCTCTCTCTCTCTCTCTTTCCGAGCCAATGGATTCAGCTCACGAGATCGTTAAAATCTTGCTCAGTCGCATTTCCTGCTCTTGCGGCTTCCACAGCTACCCTCACAAGCCTACCTTGTTTGCATCCGGAAAATTGTCGTAAAACATGGCTTCGCTCTCAATTTTCTCTTATGTTCAAGTAAGGTGGTCAGTTTTTATTGCCGTACGAAGCAGGGCGTGTCCCATTCTTTTTTACTCTTTGCCGACATTCGGAATCCCACGGTTGACTATGCAATAAGTGCCATTTGCCTTCGTTTTGAATATCGCCATGGTTGAACCTTTGAATTTCCTAGTTTTAAATATCATAATCATCTATCAATCGAGATAAGCTCCTCGGGCACCTGTTCAAGGGCAAGACCAAACAGACAATTGATTTACGTGTTCGTTATATTGTGGTTGTAAAGTACTCGAAGACGAGTACATACGTCTTTGAACGCTCGAAAAACACCTAATATTCCCTTCTTTTTTTTTAAACTCTTTCTGATGTCAGAAACAGATCTTAATACGTTTTTGAAGACTCCTTTTATAGTTTTCTTGTTCTGAATACAAGTAGAATTTGTTCTTCTCCTCAATAGCAAGGCGGACAACATTTTATTTTTTTCCACACTGGCCAGTGAGTAGAATACTGTCCACTTATATTCGAAGTATGCACATTTTCACTCATATTCCGGTTCGATAGTGCGATGCATCGACAGTATAGTTTCTAAGAATATGGTATTAGTATGTCATTCTAAAACCGGAAGGACAGGCCTATAGATATAATAAATAACACACTATTGGTATCTAACCATTTTCGCTGTTCGTTCTCATGGTCCGCTCAATCGTTCATCACGAACCCTTTCAGTAAATCGGTTTCCCAGCCAATTTGACGGCAGCCGTTGGTTTTTGTTCATTTCCGTCACACGCTAATCTGTTTCAAGTTTATGACTGTCATGTAATGGGCTGCTCACCTTTTGACATGCTATTGTCTCATTTCAAATTACTATCCCAATGATGTCTGACGATTGAAACTTTTGAAGTTTGAAGATAGTCATCTCTGATAACCTTTGGCAATCGCGGTCATCCTCCCCTATAATTGTTCATCACCTCGTTTTCTCTGACTATTATCCTATCCGACACCACAATTGTCTCTATGGTGTGAGCCGAGATTTCGATGCGATATGAATGGCAACCCGTCCAGCTGATCTTCTTTTTTGTTTATTCTCGTATTTCATAACCAGATTGATTGCTTAGTCTGGGATGAAACTAATTCATGTCATCAGTATGACAGTATTTCCTTCACTACTATTTTGTACACCATTCAAACTTCGTGTATTCTAGTCATTAGATACACTCGCGTCCATTTCCAAAAGTAAATAGAGTTATCATTCTTGTTTTGTCTTTTCCTCTCTGTTCCCTTTGCTTTTGCCCTTTACTACTCTACTTCACACACTGAGTCAATCCTTCTTTGAGACTGTTGCGGGTGGCTATAAAACAATCGATGAATCACTCTGTGCTTTTTTCTGTTTTTCGTAGATACAGACGGGAATGTGGGAGGTTATTTTGATTGAATTTTAAAACATAGAAATCCATTATAAATTCATCTGCTTCAAAAAAACACAAAACAGTCACGATAAAAACTGGAACATTGTATTTATGAATCACTATTCTCTCTTTTTTCGAATCCGAAATTTCAACATTTTCAAAATTTTTTTTTGCTCGAACTTCAAAAATACGTCGCTGACAGATGTTCGTTGAAAGAATATGCTCTGCGACAATACTTTTGTCGTATTTTCTTCCTTCTGAGTGTGCCTAAATAGTTTTTATAATTGAAACTTCAATTTGACTTTTTGAATCAATCGAGTTCCTCTTTTTCACGAAAATGTTGAAGGAGAAATCTTTCATACAAAAAAGATACTTATTTCTCGAAGAAAGTTCTGGGTACTGTTTCCTTTCCATTTGCCAATATATCTTACATATTCTCACCTAATACTCAGTTTTCCTAGATGGAAATGTTACATATATGTCAATTGTGACAGATATTCTTTGTTCCAGAACCGTTTCCCACGTCATTAGAGCCCAGATGGCTGATGCACGTGCCCTGTTTTGTCCCTTCTCGAGACTCCGCCCACATTTTGCTACCCCTCCCCTTCGGTCGGTTGTCCGCCCGTCGTTCTCGTCCTCCGCCAATCTTTCCTACTCTCCTATGTTTAGCTTTCTCTCGTTTCACCCTGTTCTACTTCTACCGTTCTATATTGTATTTTGCAACTTTTTCAGTAATTTTATTTCCAGGAAACTCTTACAACATTCGAACACAATAGTATGCACTGATGCGACGAAATAAATTCACATATTCTTGGCTTTTGGCGGTGTCGACTACATGTCTTCTGATAATTGGCACAACTTCTGTCAGCAACAAAGCGACTACTGATGAGAATGGTGAGTATTTTCAATTAAAAAAAAATCATGTATTCTGATGAAAATGGAAGCCGAAATTTTTCGTATCATAGTTGATTTAAAAAGAATCCAAAAAAAAATTAAAAGTGAAAATGTACCAGAGGGTTAAGTTTCACTTAATTCTTCATCCTCTTTTCACACTTGAGATCATCGCCGATTAGTTAACGATGCGCCTAGTTAACGATGCTTATTCTCTGCTTTCCGACTTCGAAGATCATGTCATTTTCCTAATTATGCATCGCCGACACTTCTCCCATGGGAAGGAAACATCCTGGTCCTTGGTCCTGACCGACCCGACTTCCTGTATGCCTCTCAATTCACAACCTCAAAAGTGTTAATCGTGTGGTTGTCGGGAGTACAGAGCGGTAGGCACGACCTTTGTTACGTAATGTTATCCCAGCGGTCCGGAAGTGCACATTTCGGTACGGACCTCCTGGTGAGTCGTCACCATAACCGACACCAACCCACATCATCGATCGAGAATGTTGTTGGCATATTTATTTGTTTTGATGAGGCAGAAGATTTATATATTTTTAAGACTAGATGAGATTAGAAAAGGTGTCCAGAGAGAAAGGATAGAAAAGAAAGCCTACGTTTTTGAGTTTCCCTCAAATTCCGAAATGGAAGTTTCTTTCCGCTTGACGGTTTTGTTTGCATTTGGGACGAAGCCAACCTAGAATAGAAGAGCGTCTTTCTTTCATTGGACTTATTTCATTTGAATCATTGTTTATGGAAGTCAACGTCCTCATCAACGTACTGCTGTTGGTGACCGGATTAAGGTGTTATTTGGTGGAAAAGGCACCTGTGGATCATTGCTGCCACCTGCCCTTGTTATCGCCCACCTAACGATCGTTAGCTTGCTTATCCACGAATTTCGGGGAAGAGGTATAGATGACATTGTTGCAACCATAATTTTGTAGGGATGCACAACAAATTAGAAGCACACAATACCCCGCATTGTTCTATATCTCGCGCATTTGGTTTCATTGGTGTGTCCTCGAATTAATTTGTTCTTCTGCTAACGAACCCTTCTATATGAAAACGCATATTTTCTTCTTGCAACAGTGTCCAAGTACATCCACTTCTAACTGTTTTTGTCGGTGCTGTCAAAACATTGAAATTGAAGTAGTAGAACTGATTGATATGTCCCCTAATCCCATAGGTACACACGCGAACTTTTAGGGTTCTGATCTTGCCGACAAACTACTCATCAGCCATCAGTTTCCGAGTGGTGATCACCGATACTTTTAGTAAATACACTGAAGATGCTTCTTCCTGCCCCTGCTTCTTGTTGCCCACAAACCCAAATTGAGTCAATTAGAGCAAGTAAAGAAAGAAAGTAGGCGATGGACTACATGTAGTAAGGCAGCTTGCAAAAACATCAGTCTACAATTAGATGATGCGGCAGATTTTGGTGATGTGATGCACTTTTTAGCGGGTAGAAACATGGCAGCCATTTTCGCAGTAGGAGGTGTCGAAAGTCAGCATATGTCGGTTTCGCGGATTATCAGGCTGATGGATGTGGTGGCAATAGAAACTAGGAGTTGCACAATCGTTTAGCGGTCAGGGTTGTGTTTATCTTTATTAGAAAGGAACCGAGATCTTTATCTAGCCTCCTTCTTTTTGGCGGGTTTGTGCATCCACGCATCCTTACTTAGATTGGATTGATAGACAAGAAGGCGACAAGTAACTAATATGCTGTGGACGGGCAGGCGTCAATTGTCATTTTTTGAAACAAAAAGAGCATAAAACAGGCGGTATTCATCTGTCCGCTGTTTGGCGGCATAATATCTTCAGAGCTTTAATCTATCATTCTTTTTTTTTGAATGTGAACGGCCATAAAAGGTGACCCGTGGCTCAATTATTCGTGTGTTCATGATCCTCCGAGACTACGGTCCTTGTAATCTGAATACGGCATTTTAGACGTAACTCTATCCGCTTGTTGTTTGCTTTTAGGGGTGCCCTGAGTCTTCTCGCGCATGTAGATTCCCACAAGTTTCGATGTTTTGTTTTCGATGGTGGCTTCTTTTAGTTAAACACAATTTATTGAATAAAGAGGCGCCCGGTGATGATGGAAGAGATGTTGAAGAGGCACTTATGACTGGTAAAGAGGGAGCACATCTCTGGATACGACACACGTAATTCGTAATTGGTATGCCAGTGTCATCGTCAGCTTCTAAGCGAATTAGTCGAGACTAAGAGCCTGTCCAATCGCTTTCGTTTCAACTGTCATTCATCTAAGAGAGTTCCTTTTCGTTTCCCGGGTGAATCGGTGTACGCTCCTGGTTTCGATGGCGTAATCTTGCTCTGATGAGATGTGCACTACTTATCGCAATGAAGAGTCCGTTGTTGTACTGTTTGGTTAGAGAGAACGCGTAGAAGAGAGACGCTGATTGAAACGTGAGCACGCTCTGCGCAACAGCAGACGGGGGATGAAAATGAAGAACGGTGCGCATATGAATGAATGAAACAAACACAAGAAATTATTATTATGCAAGTCATGCTGTGCATAAAGCATATTGGAATGTGTTGGGGATGCCTTAATTGCAAAATAAAATTACAGGTACCATCTCTCAAACATACTGCGACGGAGAGCCTGCTGACTTGAGTTGTCCTGCTGGAAAAGTGATATCGATAGTTCTTGGAAATTACGGACGATTTTCTGTTGCCGTGTGTCTTCCTGATAATGATATTATTCCATCTAACAGCAATTGTCAGAATCCGAAGACTAAGTCAATCTTGGAAAAGAAGTGAGTTATACTATTATTACTATTCTTTCAAAGAGTAAAGGGCTACATGGGGAAGCTTTAGGTGACCTAACTAACATATTCAACGAGTTATGAATAGGTGCAAGCGCATTTGTAATAGCTTACTCACACTCTTTCGCGACTATCAATTGTTGTATTTGTCGGACTACCTTGTTCAGAATACGTGGATCATGTTTACTTGACGTAAAAGTTGTAACCCAACAAATATCCGTATAGTTTTTTGTCTCCTTTACTACTGTCTTATCAGCGTGACAATACGAGGTCATAAATGAGAAGGCCTTGGCAGGAGATTTATCCATAGAAGATTAATAATTAATAATGAATATACAAATTGAACATCCGGCCATCTACAACGATAGATCGGTAGAATAATTCAAATTGGCACTTCCTGGGCGAGCAGTCACAAACAATACTGCTATAAAAATGATGATGATATTGCCTTCGCGCTCTCCGTTGTCCGACAAGGTCATATGTCATTTGTGTCCGTTTTTTTCATAGTACTGTCGAAGAGAACATTCATTAGCCGGCCTCTCTGTCTCTGCTAGTTATTCTACCATTTTTCTACTGGGAGATCACACTGCACGGCGTGCCTTCTTGTCGAAACGCATCATTTCACACTATCAAACGACTGCCTTTCTCATTTTTTGAATGAATTGAGGACGCCGATCGCTGACTTCTTTCTTCTGCAGCTGTCTCAAATCTGTCTTCGTTCGTTGAAGAAAAAGAGATGAAGAATATAAGAAGTAAAAGAAAGGAGGGACTACCGCGGAAACGGAAATGACTCTCGCGCCTTTCTTCTGATGCTCTTCCTCATTCTTCTTTGCACAAGCATTTTGAGTTTTAAATTCGGAATTCGAGACTATAGCACGGGAAGAAGCTCTATTAGATTGATGACCAAGAAATGTGAAGAAAAGGATCCTTCTCGATAAACCACCATATGTTGTTGTAGTAAGAGCAAAACAGGGCCAAATAAGATGGCAAAGACATTCATGTTCGTATTTGTTGCGGATTTTGTGGATTCTCATGGATCATCATCATTTACCAATTAGAATTAGAACGCGTTCCAACTGTTTATATTTCTGCACTAACCAGCATCTTTCGAAATGGTTTGCAGATGAGAGATGAGGCGACAGTTGTGCAAACAATACATCAGTCAATTAGCTGCGCAAACTACCTTGAAACTGCATTCAAGGAGCTATACTTTCGCTGCCAAGAAAGTTGTTTTGTTCTGATCAGTGCGAGGGGAACTGAACAAGTGTCTGTATCCAATTGGCTAAAGTTAGCTTCCCATTAAAAGACAGTTGCATCCATTTTCAAAATCACTTTGCGCGAAATGGTGCGCAGTGTACCGTATGTTGAACACATGTTGTTTCCATGTTTCTGTGTTTCTATCTGGTACCACATAAATTTCGACCATTAATTGCTACTGTTCTGTACAATTAGGTCTCTTTTGGAGCATGCAATGGAAAAACAGAGCCCATAGAGGTGTCAAATTGATGGCTTTTTCTCTTCAGACCAGTCTCGTCTTATTTGACCGAATAGCCAATCTATCGTCCTTCTCCATCAATCTGAAAAGAATAATGAGCGAATTTTGCATGAAGTACGGAGGGGCACCATCTTGAGGCGGGTGGTTTAATTAACACATTTTCCTGTTTTTTGATGGGTAGATGCTAGTGGCAAAATAGAAAAGAGAGAAGAGCCATGTGTGAAGAAAAAAGGATTATGTCGGCGTCACGCACAAGAAGAGGGATTATGGATGGAAGGCTGTGGAGAGCCCGGGGGCAGACGGCTGCCGACTTCTTGATGATTCGCATCAGTGGCGATAAGTAATGGGACCGCCGGGCCACTTCTTCTTACTCTTGATGCTCAGAAGAACAAGTCAGGAAGAAGGGAAAACCGGCTGATTTGCATAAAGAGAGAGCCTTTTTGTGTTTTACCGCAGAAAATGATCGGTAGAGGAAGGTTCTCATCAATCAAGATGGAATAAAGGTTAATTGAGAAAGTTGAGGGCGGCGGAAGAAAGTTATTGTTATAAGATGTTCATTGACCCATGTGACGGTAAGAAAAACTGCTCTTCTTCATCGAGACAATGTCTTCGCGGCGGCTTCGTTTGCTTTTTTTCATTGAACAAATGAGATGTTCTTAATTTTCCGCCCGGCGAAACTTGAAAACAATAGGCTACGGAAATTTGATCCAATACCCAAAGATGTATCCTAATAGTAATAACAGTTGCAGACATTGTGGGTATTTCATTTCCCGGGTATAGTAGAGAGAAAGATCGACAATTGTTCGAGTAGTTACGCCCCACATTAGATACTGTCAAATGGTTAACTAAATGTTTCTAATTGCTTTGGTTCTTTGTTACAAGACAGGCAGATATAAAATGCCATCCTCGTATTTCATCGTCGCCTCTTGCGTGAGCCTTTCGATCGCATTTCACCAACAAATTGGAGGTGTATATGTGAAGCCTATGATTAAAAATAACGAATTGATGAAGGGTCAGAGTCAGTCGTTGGTTCGATCTATGTGGTCGCCAACATGTACGTTTTATGTGACATCTTGTACTTGCATTGTTGTCGGGCCGCCTGGGGAGAAGAAGGGCCTTGAAAACAAATAAGTTTCGGTAATTCGGTATTGTAAGGATCTGTGTTTGTGCTATGAAAAGAGAGTAAACGTCGCCTCTCCGGATGAGAAGTCTTGGTTTCAAAAAGAAGATAGGGACCGACCGTAGCTTTTTGATTGATTCCCTGATATATTATGCGAGAAGATGGCCTTTCACCTTATGGACGCTTGATGATTTGTGACGCGAACACTTGCTGACAGCTCTTTTCGGTTATGCCGCCTGTTTTGGTCTCCGTTGGGAGTTGCGCAAAGTAGATCGAGTACTCTCCGGAAGAATATTCGTGCACATGGATGGCTTCTGACACCTGTTTCTGATTTCCATTCTAGTGGAAACCTGAATTCAGGTCAACAGATGTTACCCATTTTGCCAAATTGAAAAACATCATGTTTTAAGTTTGAGGTCATTCAGCTTTGCCGAGAGTATTGCGTAAGGCAGTGTTAGCGAGGTTAATCCGGTTCGAACCAAATTTGGTGTCTTAGAAACAGATGTGCGAAGAAAGTGAGAAAGCTTTGAGGGTGGCATTTATAAGATTACAGTGGTTTTACCCCGGGGCCCAGCATCGAGTTATGTAATAATTGCAAGGTTGTCTCTCTCTCCAGATGTAACGGAAAGCAAACGTGTCGCTTCTTCGTCGACACGTTTCTGTTCGATGACGCGTGCCCATTGATGAGCAAATACCTGGAGGTACAACATGAGTGCCACGAAGGTATACATAATAATTTGGAATTGTGATTGTGATTGTGGGATGAATTGAGAGTGGTTGATAATGTGTTTTGAATTTAGTTTTGTGACGATATTGTCAAGTTATAGTATAGTTTTTGTACAACGTGTTGTGCCATTTCAGATGTAACGGAAACTCACTCTGCGACTTCCCTGTTAACAACAAGACGTTCACTGATGATCCATGTCCAAACACACCAAAGTATCTTGAAGTGAAGTACAACTGCATCGTTCCTGGTTCGTTGCATGATTCTTTTTTCAATCTATTTTGTTTCCCTTTGAGTTACATTGTTGTTTCTAGCTTCATTATTCCAAATAGAACAGTTTGGTTTTTCAGCAACCACAACAACCACCACGACTACTATCCCAACTACTACTACCGATAGTAGTTTTATTTCGGACGGCGAGGAAGAAGCGCTTCAAAAGGTTAGTGACGGAGGGTGACCGTTTAGGGGATTAGAATGAGTTATGACTGCACATTTTTACGCTCATTGTCATGGAAATTTTTGCAGGATGCCCTCAATTCGGACGTTTCAAAAGCAAAAAGGAAAGACGATTTGTTTTGTTTGGCAACAAATAGAAGAGGCGTAAACTGGCAGAACACGAAAGCTGGAACCATTTCAAGCGCCCCGTGTCCAGAAGGATCCACTGGAAAACAGTTGTGGATGTGTACGAAAGAGGGACAATGGCTCACAGAGCATCCAAACACAGCGGAATGCGAAAGTACCTGGATAGACCCGATGAGCACATTTCTGAACGGAGTTATTAAATTAGAAGATGCTTCTGGCCTGCCAGAATTCTTCCGAAAACTGGCGTCAGAAACGAGAAGGCCGTTGGTAGGAGGAGATCTACCCAAAGTTCTTCGTCTTCTCGAAAGAACAGTTGAAGTTTTGGCAAACGAGAACTGGGCATCTCAACATGTACGACTCACGAATAAAGGCGCCGTGGATGTAATGAATGATATGCTTAGAAATAAGGAAATCTGGGGAAGCTGGGAAGTTCGAAAACGGAAAGAATTTGCTTCTCAATTCATTTTAGTCACTGAAAAAGCGATGCTCGCTTCAGCAAAAGAGATGCAGTCATCAGTGGATTCGAATGTTATCATACAGCCAGCAATCACTGTTGAAATTTCGCATAAAATCAAGATGTCCTCGCAGCCAACAGACTATATTCTGTTCCCTTCAGCTGCTTTGTGGGATGGGCAAGTTGTAGATAATGTGAACATACCGAGAGACGCTATACTGAAAGTGAGCCAAGACGAAACCCAAGTTTTCTTCTCTTCTTTCGACAACCTCGGACATCAAATGACTCCAAGTGATGTTACTACTCCAATACAAGGAACTGATAAGTCGGAAGTTCGCAAACGTCGAGTCATTTCAAGAATCGTCGGTGCTTCATTAATTGAAGATGGGAAAGAGAAGAACGTGGAAAGATTGGAGCAGCCAGTTAGAATTACTTTCTACCACAAGGAATCTGCTGTTCGGCACATGAGCAATCCTAAATGTGTCTGGTGGAATCATCACGAACTTAAATGGAATCCATCTGGATGTGTTCTCAATTCACACAATAAAACGATGACGTCTTGTGATTGCAACCATCTAACACATTTTGCTGTTTTGATGGATGTGAGAGGACACGAACTTGATGAAATCGATCAGACTCTGCTCACATTGCTAACATACGTTGGATGCTCTATTTCAATAGTATGCTTGCTGGTGACTTTCTTCGCTTATTTGGTTTTCAGTAGAAATGGAGGAGACAGGTATGTTTTTTTTTGAACAAGCTTCTAAGTTCTTCATCAACCCTATTTCAGAGTCTTCATCCATGAGAACTTGTGTCTATCATTGGCAACTGCTGAAATCATATTCCTAGCTGGAATCACAAGAACGGAAGACTCAGTGCAATGTGGATTAATTGCTGCAGCTCTAATGTATATGTTCCTGTCAGCGCTCACTTGGATGCTTTTGGAAGGATATCATATACATCGAATGCTCACTGAAGTTTTTCCATCCGAGCCTCGCCGTTTCCGTTACTTGCTTTTCGGATACATTCCACCTGCAATTATCACGCTCATCGCTTTCCTGTATAACTCGAGAGGATTTGGAACACCTGATCACTGCTGGCTGACTACACATGATCATTTCATCTGGTTCTTTGCTGGTCCAGCCTGTTTCATATTCTGTGCAAACAGCCTTGTACTTGTCAAGACATTATGTACAGTATACCAGCACACAAGTGGAGGATATCTACCTTGTCGTCATGATGTTGATTCTGGAAGATCTATCAGAAACTGGATAAAAGGGTCCATGGCATTGGCGAGTTTGTTAGGTGTCACGTGGGTCTTCGGATTATTCTGGATTGATGATAACAGTTCAATTGTGATGGCATACGCATTCACGATTTCGAATTCATTACAAGGACTTTTCATCTTTTTGTTCCACGTCGTATTTGCTGAAAAGATGCGTAAAGATTTCGGTCATTGGATGTATCGTCGTGGATGTGGAGGGTCGAGTAACACTTCTCCAAATCATAAACGGAACAATGCTCAGCGTGATTTGATGTCTCCTGGAATGCATAGTTCAACTGGGAGCGAGTTTTTGGTGAGTAGTTTGATCTTTTTTCGATTGTAAATATGTCATCTGTCCCGAGTCCAATTGATAGTTTTGTCATTAGAAAAAGCGAGTTGGTGTGAACAAAAAAGCCGATTATTCGCCTGTTGCAGTGGCGAAAAAAAGAAACCGTGAGACTTGTGTGAAGCTAACTATGGATTGATATACCTACTGGTGACCCATCTGATATAGAACTAATCATAACATTTCTCTTTTCAATTCTAAAATATCTAGTTATTTTCTTATAACTGCGTGAAAATAGACTCCAACGCTTCAAACTTTAATAGAGCAAATTTCAGTACAACACGAACGACAAGTACCTGACCAACTCGGATACTACGAATCGATTGCCTTATAGCAATCGAATGCCACATCCTAATCAAATGTCTGTTTATCAGCAACATCCACATCATCAATTGTACGAGCAACAACCAGGTGAGAAACTATAAATGATTGGTTTTGTTTGACATTATTCTTGTTCTTCAGGAACTTACGACTATGCAACAATCGCTTACGGAGATATGATGCCTGGCCACATGAATCGTATTGCAGCTCCCCCAGCTTATCAGCGTCTTGCCGTTGCCGAGGGTCGTTACAGCAGTCAACATCAACTTTATCAAGGATGGCATCACAGGCCTCCTCCAGAATTCTCACCTCCTCCGCCACCACCAAGTGGGCCAACAAACCCTCGACATTATGGAACGGGTTCAAGTGGACGGCGTCCACCAAGTTCCAAAATGAGTGATGATTCTGCTTATTCGGATGGTTCATCTTCGATGTTGACGACAGAAGTAACACCGCAAGGACAAACTGTGCTTCGAATTGATCTGAATAAGCCAAACATGTACTGCCAGGATTTATAGTATATTTCTTTCTCCCAACGCGTGTACATTTTCTCTAATACCGGTTTTATTTCCACTAGATATAGGTTTTCATATTTCCTAAAAACACCTTCTCATTTGATTCGGGTCTCTCCCGTTGTGACATTTCTCCCCCCTCGAATCTTTCTCTGATCCTTTTTGAGCCATGTCAGGAATTACCTCTATTCCATAAGCTTTACGCACACTTTCAGAGAAATCATCTGTTACTGGTTTAATAAGAATTGTAATAATTTGTTTAACTATGTTTTCTCTTAACGTTTTCTGTTTTCTGAGTTGAAACTTGAGAAACGAGAAAACCCACCCTCTTCTCTTGATCCCGTTGTGCTCATTTTCGCCGGTAGCCAAACTTCGTTGTATAGATTTCTGTACTTTACGCCTTTTCTGTTTTTATCCTGCATTTTAATTTCACTTATGATAATTCGAATGTTGATTTCTAAAACTCAACATTTGGTTTTGTCGATTAATTTCGTAATAAATTGAATCAATTAAAAAGCCTTTTACCTTCAGAAATCATCTCAATTCAAACGCAAATATACAGATGTGAATTCAGAAACAAAACAAACTGATTCACGCACAAGAAATCCTTTTTAATCCACAAGTCTACATGGATCCTTACACAGAAAATTAGCCAAAAATCGTTAAAAGGTTTTAAAAAAAAAGGGAAATGAGTCAACCGATTTTTGGAAAAACAACCTAGTTATGCTTTTTTTTCACAGGAAAACAAACAAGTTTCATAAAATTCACTGCCAAGGATGAGGCTCTATTCGAGGGAGGGGCCGCTCTATTGTTCACTAAGATTCTGGAGGGGTCGCTCTAATACAGGGGCCGCTTTATTAAAGGTTTATTAAAGGTTCTATTGAATAATTATGACTTTCTAGAATACGAACACACTAATGGTTTCTTCAAATACTTCCTTGCTTCCTCTTCTTTTAACTGTAGATGTATTCTGTTACACAACTAATAAACTACGGCGTAAGTTATCCAAATTGGTTCTTATGCTTTCTAATTCCTAAAATTCCAGCCAGAAGCCAAAGATTCGCATCATTCAATAATTTCTTAAATACAATTCCTGTAGTTCCCAAGTTAACTTTTTATTCTCAAGCTCCAACTGGAAGACCTAACTGAATAAATTTATTGATATCAGTAAAGCAGACAAAAATAAAAAGTAACTTGATTCTAGGAAATCGTGAGATGATTTGTGAGCAGTTGTGAGAATCTGAATTGTGCAGGAACCGATTCTTCACTCTTCTTAATACCAATATCAACGAGCTCGCATGAGAGCAACATTGATCCGACGCTCGTCACGCAGGAGTTCACTCTTCTTCGATGAATTTGCGGTATAAGTAAGTGACCATATGATGACTCGCTTCTCTCTTCCCTGGTATGAGTCAATAGTATTCCCCTTAAAATCAGAAACTCTAATGTTTAGCACATCATAGCTACACTCACCTCTAATGCATTATTGCAGCAAACTGCACAGGAGCTAATAGTTGTCTTTATATGTTTGATTTTAATGTGCTTTCAACTATTGAACCTTTGAAAATCACAATTAATATTTATCTACTTCCTTTAAAAAAAAGGGAAAATAGAGTGAGTGATGTTTGTATTGACCTTTTCTGCAATCATATAAAACCTATTAGTCCTTCTGAATCATTCCCATTTATACGTTTCCGATTCCCTTTTTTCTTAATTGCTTAATTGAAAATCTTTATAATCTGACAAACATGATGTTGTTTTTTTCTATCAGTTTCTACTTTAAAACTATGATTTAAAGTACTGTAAAATGGATTAAAAAAGCATCATCTCTTTTGAAAGTTCTTCGTTTCCAATAAATGCAGGCCCCTTTTCCAAAAAATGTTATTGTTCTCATTTCTTTCATTTTTTCTTTCTTGTTCTTTCGTTTTTTTATGTTGTGTTGGAAAGAGCTTATGAGAAAAAACAAGTTAGATACATTGGGTAAACAGAACACTTGTTTTTTTTTGTCACTTCATTTTATTTTCGTTTTTCCAGTCTTAAAAATCTTTAACCTTTCTTTCTCATAATTTTCAATAGAAAAAAGAAGAGAAATGTAAGGAGAAGTTAACGAAAATGAGTCATTTCAAACAATAAAGAAACCTAATAGAACAAGCCAGCAATTTTTATTGGTTTTTCGTAAAGAACAGGTTTCAGTAGAAAATAAGTTCTCAGGAATGTAGTCATCATTTTTCTTAGGACATTACACCCCTTTGATTTTTGTTCACTTCATTTCTTTAATCTCAAGATCATCCAGTCACACGAGGATTTACTTTGCTTTCCTAGAATGGGTTTCTGAGATATAAAAAAACAATTCTGAGAAAAAAAAGTTAATTCAATCTCTCCAGAAAATATTTCATTTAATCAGAACTATTCAGAGCCTTTCTTATCAAAAACTTTTTTTTTGTATTGAAAAAAATCACACTTTATGATGTTTGCATTATGAAGGTTTGATCTTTTTTCTGTTACTCAGAACACAGTATGGAATACAACATAATATTATTCAGAACATTGAAATGGTTATTGATTTCGTTTAAATTATTCCTCCAGACTAGTTGAGAGGTCGGCAGGTCACACGGAGGGGATTGGGTCCTCGTTTTCTCTCCTTCTTTTCAGTTCTATTCGTCTTTTTTCTATAAAATCCTTTCATTTCGTATAGAAGCTTTATTCAGGAATCAAGAATCTCCTATAAACTCTAAACTTTAATTATTTTTCTCATCTTGTCAAACCTTCACTTTTTTGTAGTTGCAGACTTCTTTTTTTTTCTATTTGAACAACCTTTTCTATCGTTTTTATATTTGGAGAAGGCTCCAGTATTAAAATATGCCCTCTGCAAAAAAAGAATTTTATTACGAAATGGTAAATATTCTAGAAAATACCCTAAAGGGTTCCGTGCGTGCAGTCCTTCAACTTCCAAATTCGGTCAATTTCCGAATGAGTCATACTCGGGGAAAACTCCTCTTTTTCGAGGAGAGTCCAGTTCATTTCCGACACTCTCTACCCTCACAAAGATTGCTAGTTTTTTCACAACTTTTTTTTTTGTTTGCACTTGTGAAATTGTGCGGAGCTATGAAGAGAATGAGATGAGAAAGGCTTGTGGGAGTTATCGAGAAGTGTTATAATTCTTTTGTTCAAGAAAAAATAATTAAATTATTTCCTCCTTCCTTTATTTTTCCTCATCGGTTTTTTCGCATCATAGAAAATAGAATGAGTCATATGGTTTCATCAACGTTCAGTATATGGCAGTCAAGAAGTGCTTTCGTTCGTATAGTCATTATTCATATCTTTCTTTCCCCCTCGCAACCTTTTCAAGTGCTCAAAGAGCTTCTCAATCCATTAGTGGTCAGTGGCCATTTTCATCCAAAAAGAAAACGAATCCGACATTTCCCTTCGAATGCAATTACCCACCCTCTACAAGTCTTCTTTTCTTTTTTCTCTTAGGACATCTTTTGGTCATTTTTTCTTCTCTTCCTACCAGCCACTGAATTCCTAATGGGTTATATCCAAAGATTTTTTTCTTTTTTTTTCCTCCATACACTTTGCCAAAGCAATGCCAATTCGATGAATAGAGAGTACTGAAGAAAGCTTCTTCATCTAAATTTGACCAATTGAATATCCATTGGCTTAGTTATTCATATTGATGGAAAAGAAAAAAAGAATCCCTATTATTCTTTTGTACATATTTTTGAAAACAACTCTTGTTGTGAAAAATATTTTGCTCCGTTTTGTTTTGAATGTTGGAAAATGCCTCTATTCGTCCTGAAGGAGAATATATACAGTAAAACAACCTTTTCACTTCTAGTTTGTCCGATTACCAAAAACCATTAATCCACTCGATTCCCTTTTTTATAAACATCAGCATGCTTTCTTTGGAATTCATCTAACTTTCACATACATTGTTTAAATTATGGCTGTTTGAATCAAAGTACGGTAATTTTAGAAAAGTTCTCTTCAACTTCTGATTATTTGCATAGATCTGGATTTCCATTTCGAGAGATATGTTTTTTCTAGACTTTGTTTTTATTCGTTTTCTGAACTCAGACTCCTCGAAATTATCTTTTGGAAACTAAAACTTTTCAGAAAACAAAACTGCAATATAAATCAGAAGTAAAAGTAACCGAAAAGACCTTTTCCGATATTTCGTCAAATGAGAACCTATTTCGCAATGAGTGAGTGTGTTCTCAAGGTGTACTACGGATGTTTACAATAATGTTGGAAGATCTGATGAAATCTCCGACGATAAATGTTTTACAAAAAATAATCCTGCAAGTTGCGTCAGGCTGTCCTTAAAATGTCCTTCCAAAAATACGACGCCAAGGTGATCGAAACGAACTTGCACTCATCGCAAAGAAAAGTTTTCTTTAGAGTTTTCATCCCTTTTTCTTGCCCCTCTCTCCCCAGAGACAACTGTTCTTTTGCTCAAGATATCCGGCTTCCCATCCCGTTCGAAACTTGTAGTCTGTCTGCTTTCTTCTTCGTTCTCCCTTTTACTCTCTATGTCTCTTTCTTCTCTTTTTTCTTTCATCATCAGATGTTTTCAAGTTCTTTTTCTCTTCTCTGAGCTACTGACACTATTATTTTCTTTCTTCTAGATTAATCCTCTACACTTCCCTGCTTCTGTTCCATTTCTTTTTGTCCATGAAACCATTTTCTTTCCGGTTGATAAGGTCATCTTTTTCTTATCGTTTCTAGCCGACTCCGCCTAGACTTTGCTTTTTGATAACCCTCCCACTCAATCGTCCCACATTGTTCATTTTTTTCTTCATTTCAGTGATGACCGCTACCACTTCTACATCCACATCTTCCCATCGATTCGCGTCGGAACCACGTCCAGCGGCTTTAACCAAACGTCGTGATGATCGTATTCGAGCTTTTAATTCATTTGATGATATCACTGAATCTGAGGAAGAAGATACTCAGGTAAGAAAAATGAAATTCATATGGAAATTTCTCAAAGTAGACTTAGAGTGCGGAAAGTTCTCTTATAATGAAGTATTTAAAACTATTTAACTTTTTGAGGTGAATATATATTAGTATGAATTTAGTCGTTATTACTCGTGAAGATTACCTAAATATTTCCGAAAATATGAGTAGGCAAAAAGTAAGCCTAACGCAAGTCATTTTCTTGTTTTTATTCAATATCAGCAGTACTTTGATACTTATTAATGGCTACATATTTGCGAAAATCGCATGTTTTTGTGAAGATTAGAAATCATCTTTCTCAAGTACCACTTGAAGTAAAGATACCCCATAACCTGTATCTTTTTTTTGGTGAAAACAAAAAACGTTCAATATGCAGAATTTCTTGCCTTCGAACGGAGAATTCATGGTCACTTTCATCTTTCTTATCTTCTTAGTTCCTTGTTTTTTGATGGTGACAAAAAAGTGAAAAAAATACCCTGAAAGATTGTTTACCGATTGTATTCGAAAAGAGAGAAAGGGGCAGATTGAATATAGAAAAAGAGAAAGCGAGGGAAAATGTATTATCTATTTGCATGAAGACAATGAAATGATAGTCACTGTTTAGGCAAACGTCATTTTGTGTTTAGATGGGAAAGTTATGAGATCACAATGATTATACCCGGAAATTCGAACATTTTATTACAGGAACCAACAAGCAGCAATAGTTCTACAACTTCAGAAAGATCTCCATATGCAGTTTATGAACAGGAAAAATTGAGTGCAGCTAAAATGAGAAGCTTCTCTCTCACTAACAATCCATTTTTGTCTCCGAAAGCAATGAGGTGAGAGTTCTTTTCAATTACGTTTTTCTATGAAAAGTGAATTCTTTGATCTTCGAAAACAAATATATTTTTTGAAAATTTGAACTACGGAGGATTCAACAAAACAAGATAAAAAAATAAATACCTCGAAATTCAATAGCTTTTTTTCACATATTTCGCTGAATGGCGGATCACATTCCAGTTCCTTATTTTTCAGTGATGTTATCTTCTTTTTCTAATATTTAATAACTTGTAAATCTCTGGATTAGTGTTATGAGCCAAAAGTATGTCATTAAGATTATTTGAAAGCTAAAAAATCTCAAAACATGTTCAACAGTTGAAGCTTTTCAGACAATTCTTTCCGCCAACTCCTCGTCTTTCTCGAGGATTTTCTGATCCAGTTGTCCGTCGGAAATCATCACTTCCAACCATTCTTTCATGTCATTCACCCGATCAGACTGATGATTTTCTTGGTCTTCCACCAATTCCAGAAGCTACAACTCCAGCTTCTCCATCTTCAAATGGACCAACAAACAATCCTTTTCAAAGAAACAGTCCTGCATAATTAGTAACTATTTTTCTTTTTTTAAAAATATTTTTTCAGTTTTCAAACGTTTGACAATGCGAGTAAGTGACCCGAAATAAATGGTATTTTTTATTATGTCAATAATTGATTAAAGTAGATTAGCATTGGGAATAAGAGAAAATCACAAAGGTTGTACAAGAGATCAGACACATTTCATGAATTTTTATTTCAATCATTTTCCGACACCAAGCCCTGTTCCAACTCCGACACCATCTCCTGTTCCAGGTGCTTTCACTCCAACTCCTCCGTTAATTCCAACAATACCACCACCCTTTGCATTTGGATCATCTTGGCCTCTACGGAAGGCTTCAGGAGTCTTTGATCCCATAATACCTAAATCAAGGCCAACTCCAACTCCAACACTTTCTCCCATTCCAGGAATTGGTCCAACATCGACACCCCATCCTACTCCAACTTCTAATCCTGGAACTGCTCCAACACCAAAACCAAAATGACCATTAACATCAACATGTCCAACCCCTTTATCTGTCAATGGTGGTCCCATTCGTGGTCCTGGAAGTCTGTGGAAGTTCGGCACATTACAGAAAGCAGAGTAGTCCTGAAATTGTCTCATGATTCTCTTCAACATCAGATTCAATTACTCACTTTACAAAATTCAACAAGATCAATTCGAAGTGGTTTACTTGGTGCACAAGTATATGCGAACATAGCTTTCATATCAGAGCAATACTTCCCGTCCTTTGGATGAAGTCCTGGATAAACACGATAAACAGATGGATCATGCCTCTGTTGGTAATATTGAGTATATGGTGATCCATAATAGTATCCCCGATGAGATTTATGGTGTTTCTTTCGATGCTTTCGCCGGGAATAACGATCCTCGTCATAGTCACGAGAAGATGGTGGTGCTCTGAAAAATGATTGAATATTTAAGTGAGCTCAGATGTCAATTCATTGAATACTCTTAAAATATTACTTCCCAACGGAATAAAGTTTTAGCTAACCGTGTTGGAACAGAATCAAACGGGTCAGAAGCGGTATCTGATACACTAGAAGATCTTCCATTATTTGCCTCTTCATCAATTACTCCTTTATTCGAATGTGAAGAGAGTTGCTCCAGTCGTTCAGCAGTCAACCCATCACCATTTATGATTTTGGAGCTTTGAGCGCGACTATTTCCATCTATAATTTAAACTTTCGTTAACTTAATCATGAGAACTGAACAATCGATTTAATCCTGCTATTGTTCTACTGATAACGAGATGATTTAAGACACAATAGAATTAAAAACTCACTAGATTGACACAGTTGCAGATGAGGTTCCGCTGCGCATAGTTCTGTTTTTGAGAACGAAAGAAAATGTTCAGAAGGACGAGCTGAAAACGGTATGGAGGTTCGTAGCCAAACATTTCTAGCATTCCAACAAGAACACAGAATAGATTGATTTATGGTCAACATCGCAAAAGAACACGAATCATGAAATCAATCATATCACTCTGGGAAAATTTCCAGGTGGACAACACCAAACAACAACATGGAACTCACCATTCGCAATCCATATGGACAATATAGATAGTATATACAGCTTTTTATCAAGCTGTAATGACCACATTGTTGTTAAAAAATGATTGAATGATAGAGAAACTGTTGCGCGAGATGCGACCGCCAAAAGGTAGTTCTATACGTCTCCATCCTCTACATGTTCTTTTTCAAGTTATCACTGTTTTGTGAAGAGACAACCACAGTGTGTGACCATTGTGTAACTTCTTTTTTCAAGAAGGTTGATTACAGTGTTGTCTACAGAAACTACGAAACTAAAAAGATAGAAATTCAACGAGAAAATTTTAAATTGTGATTCAGATAAGCCCTGAAACCTCTACGAGGTCAACAAAAATACATGTAACGAGTTGGTGAATAGATATAAGGAAGGAAAGCGATGATAGGAAACTGTGGTATTCAGGTAATGGAAAACCTCACGTAAGTTGGAGTAGAAAATTTTGCAGAAATTTTCGTTTGCACTATTCTTAAAAAATCTGATGCAAAAGCTTTGAGAGCAGAGGGGATCGGAAAAATAGTCAAACGAACAAAATAATCGGTTGGACATGAGTCTGAAACTTTCCAAATGTATTTGGGCGAGCCTGAGTAGATCCCAGGATTCCTCTATATGCCAGAAGCCGTCGGATCCGAGGATCACTAGCAAATGACAGAGTTACCCGCCCAGAGCCTCACGGCATGCAAAGCTCCCCGAAAGAGGATGCTTCGATTTCCCACTGGGAGAGGAATCCAATAAAGGACCATGCTCATGATGGGAAACTCTTTTTCAGAACTTCCCACTGGGAGACGAATCCAATAAAGGACCATGCTCATGATGGGAAACTCTTTTTCAGAACTTCCCACTGGGAGACGAATCCAATAAAGGACCATGCTCATGATGGGAAACTCTTTTTCAGAATTTCCCACTGGGAGACGAATCCAATAAAGGACCATGCTCATGATGGGAAACTCTTTTTCAGAACTTCCCTCTGGGAGACGAATCCAATAAAGGATCATGCTCATGATGGGAAACTCTTTTTCAGAACTTCCCACTGGGAGACGAATCCAATAAAGGACCATGCTCATGATGGGAAACTCCTTTTCAGAACTTCCCACTGGGAGACGAATCCAATAAAGGATCATGCTCATGATGGGAAACTCTTTTTCAGAACTTCCCACTGGGAGACGAATCCAATAAAGGACCATGCTCATGATGGGAAACTCCTTTTCAGAACTTCCCACTGGGAGACGAATCCAATAAAGGATCATGCTTATGATGGGAAGTTCTCCGATTCCGCTTTTGGCGAAAAATCAGGACTGAACTATTTTTGGTATTTTCTAAGCTTATATAAGGAATATGTAGGGCATACGATAAATATGGGAAAGAGGTAGGCCACGGAAAAACAATTAATTTTGGAAAAAATTCATTTCTCGATTTTTATCACTGATTGCTTTTCGGAGGGGCATTGAAAATCTGTTTTTTTAGTGTGTCAAATTTTCAGCGATCATTTCTTCCATGCTCATTCGCGCTTACTGTATCCGGTCTTTATCACTTTCTGTTGGGCTGAACTGCTGACAAAACACCTGCTTATTGGAGCCTCGGCAGAACAAACTTAAATATAAACAAATACACCAACTTGATTTCTATCGTAATTCCTCATGACCATCTTGATATCTTTTTTCACTTTAGTTGACCTGTAAGTTTTTGAGCTATTTTAGCCTAATTTATCTTTAATTCTCGTGAAGCTAAGTTTCAGATTATTCAAGTTTTATTTTTAATTTATTTTCAACAAGTTGTCAACATTAGTTTAAACATTTTCAGTTTACATTTTTAGTTGAACTTGATTAGCTTGAGGCGGCCGTCATTTCTCTATGTGCAGCAAACACGCTCTGTTGTACATTTGAATTTTCGGGACTTTCGAGAAGAAATTTTCCTCCTATCTTAATCTGAAGGTTTTGTGCTTCTCATTTTTTTCCAATCTGTATATTACAAAACATCTAAAAATTGTTCAGTTTCGGTTGCTATTTCAGAAGAAAGATATAGCCCTAGGCTTGCATTATTACGCAAGCAAAAATGAGTTTCCTACCTGTAATGCTTATGTCTTCATTATTTGTAATCCAATTGATTGAAAATCGGTTTTTTTTTCAGCGCTATGCTTCCCGTCCAAATTCTGAAGGACAGTGCTCAGGAAGAGCGTGGAGAGAGCGCCCGTCTCAGCTCATTCGTGGGAGCAATTGCCATTGGAGACCTCGTGAAATCTACACTTGGGCCTAAGGGAATGGTAAAGGTTTTCGGCAGTAAATCAGTATGTTTTTTCTTGTTTACAGGACAAAATCCTCATCAGCGGCAACCCAGAAAGCGCAGGAGGAATCAAAGTCACTAATGATGGAGCCACTATTCTGAAATCTATCGGAGTTGACAACCCGGCAGCTAAAGTGCTAGTTGGTGAGATCAGCATTTTGGGTTGCCAATTACTTTTTGATCTTTTCAGATATGTCGATGACTCAAGACCATGAGGTCGGAGATGGAACCACCTCGGTAACTGTTCTTGCCGCTGAACTGTTGAAGGAGGCTGAAAAACTTGTCAATCAGCGTATCCATCCACAGACCATCATTTCTGGATACAGACGCGCTCTCGGAATAGCTCAAGAAGCTCTGAAGAAATCAAGTGTCGAGTCTGGCGACAACATCCGAGAAGATTTATTGAAAATCGCACGCACCACTCTTGGATCGAAGATTCTTAGCCAGCACAAAGAGCATTTTGCCCAACTCGCGGTCGATGCAGTTTTGAGACTCAAAGGATCTGGAAACCTGGATGCTATCCAAATCATCAAGAAACTTGGAGGATCTATGAATGAGTCATATTTAGACGAAGGATTCCTATTGGAGAAGCTTCCGGGAATGTTCCAGCCAAGAAGAGTAGAGAAGGCAAAGATTCTCATTGCCAACACTCCGATGGATACAGACAAAGTGAAAGTTTTCGGATCTAGAGTCAGAGTTGACGGCGTTGCAAAAGTTGCAGAGCTCGAAGCCGCCGAAAAATTAAAGATGAAGGAAAAAGTGGGTTTTAATTCAAAAACTCTGTTTTCAAATGTAATTCTCAGGTTGATAAAATTCTGGGACATAATTGCAACGTCTTCATCAACCGTCAGTTGATCTATAACTATCCTGAACAACTTTTCGCCGATGCAAAGGTTATGGCTATTGAGCATGCTGACTTCGAAGGAATCGAGAGACTCGCTCTTGTCCTCGGAGGAGAGATCGTCTCAACTTTCGACTCGCCACAAACAGCACAGTTTGGATACTGCGATTTGATTGAAGAAATCATGATCGGAGAAGATAGACTTCTTAGATTCTCTGGAGTCAAGCTGGGAGAAGCGTGCTCTGTTGTTCTCCGTGGAGCTACACAGCAGATTCTCGAAGAGTCTGAACGATCCCTTCATGATGCCCTATGTGTCCTGGTCACTCATGTCAAGGAATCAAAGACTGTTGCTGGAGCTGGAGCAAGTGAAATTCTTATGAGTACTGCTATTGCTATGGAGGCTCAGAAGGTAGCAGGGAAAGAAGCTCTGGCTGTTGAAGCTTTCGGAAGAGCTCTCGCTCAATTGCCAACCATCATCTGTGACAACGCTGGACTTGACTCGGCAGAGCTTGTTACGAGACTTCGTGCAGAGCATGCAAATGGGCGTCACAACTTCGGAATCGGTAATCTGCTCGATCTGTTGAATGTGTTGAACTTTGAAAAATTGTTACAGATATCGAAAAGGGAGAAGTAGCAGATGTTACAAAGTTGGGAGTCATTGAATCGTACAATGTCAAGTTGTGCATGGTTTCATCAGCTGCTGAAGCCACTGAGCAAATTCTTCGTGTCGATGATATTATCAAGGCTGCTCCTCGTGCTCGTGCTCAAGATAACCGACCATGTTAAACGATTCTTCGCCTACCTGACACAAGATCTTCATTTTTTTTATACGTTCAGCTTTTAATCGAGTGCTTCAACACAACCGTATCTCGTTCCTCATTTTTTTCTCATTTTTAAAGGGATCCGAAGTTTGTTATGTTGTTTCTTTCCATTTTCTATATTTGCCCCCATTATCCCGCTTAATATTTCTGAGAATACCGCGTGTTTTTGGCTTGTTGATTTTTTCCTTTTGAATGAATGGAGTGCGATTTATTACAATGTTCAGATAGTTCCACATAGTTCTTGGCTGATTTTATACTTGCAATCTGAAATAAGCGAACATTTGATAGCTAACTGTTCAGGAAATGTATAAGAGTGTTCCGAGATTTGTCAGGTCACAAGGAAACCTATTGAAAGGAATATTCCGTAAAGGTGAGCCGGAAGCTGCCAAGCAATTGACTGCTGAAGAGCAGGAGAGCCTAAGAAAAACGCTTCCAAAGATTCGTGCTCGAGAATCGACTCAGGTTTCTGTTTCCTCTGACGCTGTCACCGATTTCGATGATGAGCTATTCGATAGCCGTATCGATACTGACGCTATTCGTGCTAGAGGATTTCTGAAATACACAAAGAGTTATACGCCAAGCAGTGACATTAAAAATGTAGTGCTCGATACTGCTTACGCATGTCTTCAAAAAGTTGGAATCAGTACCGAAAACGTCGAGAACTTCAAATTTTCCGAAGGTGACAATTCGTTGAAGTTTGAGATGCTCAATTGCTTGGGTCAGTCCTTAAAACACTGGCCAACCAACGGAAAACTATTGCATTTGGAAACTGTAGCCGACGTCCTGAGTTTTTATCAAGAACCAGTTAAGAATGTCACAGAATATACTAAGTGAGTTCAACTTAATGCCGTCTAGATTAATAGAATTAATTCAGAATGGCTCGTGATGAAGCGAAACCTAAAAACGTGTCGATCATAGAGCAAGCCGTCAGATTCCATCCAGAAGATACCCACATGTATCACGGTGGAGTAACAGCTTTTCCTGGTAGCGGTGGTGAGGTGATTTCCCTTCGTCAAAAACGACTTTTGCGTCAGTTCCAACCAAAAAAAGAATGGTTCGATTATGATGATCATGTAAGTCAGACATTTAGAAAAACCATCCATCGGTGTTTTTTCAGACCTTCGATTATGCGCGACCAGATAAGAACATGCCATGGGATCCTGAAGTTGCAAATCAAATGGATAAATATACGGATAAGCGATACAATCTAAAGACGAAACAGTTCACAAGAATTCAGCAATGATTCAGAAAAATATTTGTTTTAGAGTAGTTATTCGTTGCTTTTTAGTTATATTTACAAGTTCAATATTTTTGATCTACTCCTGTTTATTGTTTTTCCATAAAGAATTTTTTGACAAACGTGAAACCCTAATTTTTTGATCTCTTGGTTAGCGGTAATATATTCGTTACCCGCGATATTTTGTTTTCCAAATGTTCGTTCCGTTTCTCTCGGCTGCTCACTCTCTGACTTCCCTCATTCGCGATGGTTGCCATTCGTCAAAAAGCAGCAGCCAGTCGGATGGTCAGCGGTGTGTTTTTCTTTTCTCTCGCTAGTTGGCGCTATGATTTCTCGAATACAAAATAACATCTGCAAAGTTATGGCCGCTCATTCACGGTAATAGTATGCTTGCCGTGTTTTTTTCATCAACCCACTTGTTTCTTCTTCATTTGTTCGTTTCTGCCACGGTTCCACAGTTGTGTACACAGAACTAACTTTTTTCGAAGCGCCTCACTTACTACTTTTCATGTTAGTTTTCATAGTTTATTTTACAAAACAATTCTTTTGATATCATAATATTTATCGTTTCTGTTTATCAGACCCCTTAATGACCTTATCATCAATTTTTGTTTGTTTCATGAAAATGGCCATTGAACATTTTATCAAGACTTGGTGATTCGTATGGAAGCCCCCCATGAGTGCATGTCTGGCCAATCTGAAAGTTAGTGCATGTCACGTATTTTGGGGAAAGGCAGTCGTCGAGTCGCTTTTTTTTCTCAACGGCAGCTGTCGATTTCTTTTCGTCTCTCACATTTTCCAGAATTGCATCAGGCTCTGGCTCTTCTGTTTCTTGTTTTATTTTGTCAGAAGAAATGATGAAATGCAAAAACTTGGCAGGTACTCGAGTTCAATCGTTAAATACTTGACCAGTTAAATACGACCCTTTTCTCATTTTCATCTGGTCCGCCTGAGACTGCGTCTCTCATATTTAGTGTTTTTCTTTATCTTCTCTCGAAAAGGGGTTGGACAAGCGATTCTTTTGAACGAGCGCTCACACCGCTCACAAATACATCTCGTCAACAGCGTTTTGTCTGGGTCTCTTGTCGCCGCGTCCATCTCGTGAAACTCTTTCGTCTTACTGCGCCGTCGACTCGTCGATGGACGGCGCCGCCTTTCTATCTCGCACTCTTACTTCTCCTCACCCAAACTTTTTATATTTCAGTTATTTTGTTTCCTACTAATTTGTTTCTCACCTAAAGTTGTTTTAAACGTAGTGACATTATTTCAGGATGCCGATCACCAAGATTCACGCTCGCCAAATCTACGACTCCCGTGGAAATCCAACCGTCGAAGTTGATCTCTTCACTGAGAAAGGTGAGTAGATTTTGAAGACGGATAGGTAAACAACAGCACTTTTTAACGGCAATTAATGTAATGCGTTACAAAAAGCGCGAAAGAATAGAATCGTCTTATTATACAATCTTTTCCAGGGGTCTTCCGCGCTGCCGTTCCATCTGGTGCTTCTACCGGAGTGCACGAGGCTCTAGAGCTCCGTGACGGTGATAAGGCTGTTCACCTTGGGAAGGGAGTCCTGAAGGCAGTCACTAACATAAACGAGAAGATTGCACCAGCTCTCATTGCCAAGGGATTTGATGTTACAGCTCAGAAGGACATCGATGACTTCATGCTTGCTTTGGACGGAACCGAAAACAAGGCCAGTCTTGGAGCTAACGCTATCCTCGGAGTATCTTTGGCTGTTGCCAAGGCAGGAGCTGTTCACAAAGGACTTCCACTCTACAAGTACATCGCTGAGCTCGCTGGAACAGGAAAAGTCGTTCTTCCAGTTCCTGCTTTTAATGTCATCAACGGTGGTTCTCATGCAGGAAACAAACTTGCCATGCAAGAATTCATGATCCTTCCAGTAGGAGCTTCCAGCTTTGCTGAAGCTATGCGCATGGGGTCAGAAGTTTATCACCATTTGAAGGCCGAAATCAAGAAGAGATACGGACTCGATGCAACCGCTGTTGGAGACGAAGGAGGTTTTGCTCCAAACATTCAGGACAACAAGGAAGGACTTGACCTTTTGAACACCGCAATTGACAAAGCTGGATACACCGGCAAAATCTCAATCGGAATGGATGTTGCTGCCTCTGAGTTCTACAAGGACGGAAAGTACGATTTGGACTTCAAGAACGAAGCTTCTGACGCTTCCAAGTGGCTCTCTGGCGATCAACTTGCTGAACTTTACCAATCTTTCATCAAGGAGTATCCAGTTGTTTCTATTGAAGATGCATTCGATCAAGATGACTGGGAAAACTGGGGCAAGCTCTCTGCTGCCACCACCATCCAACTCGTCGGTGATGATTTGACTGTCACCAATCCAAAGAGAATCAGAACCGCTATTGATAAGAAGTCTTGCAACTGCCTTCTTCTCAAGGTACCTTTATGAAGCCTTTATCAGTATGAAACTTAGTCATTTTTCAGGTCAACCAAATCGGTTCAGTCACCGAGTCGATCGAGGCTGCTAAGCTCTCTCGCGCCAACGGATGGGGAGTCATGGTTTCGCACAGATCTGGAGAAACCGAAGATACTTTCATTGCTGATCTCGTTGTAGGGCTCGCCACTGGACAGATTAAGACCGGAGCTCCATGCCGTTCCGAGCGTTTGGCCAAGTACAATCAACTTCTCCGTATCGAAGAAGAGCTCGGTGCAGACGCTGTTTACGCCGGACAGAACTTCAGAAACCCACAAGTGTAGATCACTTCACCTAACAAATGAATACTGTGTATTTTATTCAAACAATTTGCCTTAAGCAACTCTTCTCCACTCTCCGTAGTGTTTTAACATTTTTTCATGTCAGTATAGATTATTTATTGCACGATGAAGATTGAACACAGATTTACATAAACTTTTGCATAAACATTGTTTCAATGATTCAGCAAGTTTTAATATAAAATCTTTTGATATTTTAAAGGCTCGAGATGTCGCCCTACTGGCTGTACACTTGTGGAATACAGAGTAACATTGATAATATATTGACTACCTATATATTAGGCGAACTTCATGAAATGACTGTGTTGCGTATTGGAAAAGACGCATGCAAAATTTCATTTCTGAGTCTCGGCACGAAGTTCGAAAGAGTGCGTTTTTGTATACTGTGGCGAAAATTTATTTTTTGAAATGAAATGAAACTTTTCGAAATTCAATAATTCGTTCCTCTCGGCTGTTTTGTTTCCAGTTAAATATCGCAATATTCAGATGTTTTTTTTTCTTTGTTGACGTTATGTACATGAGCACATCACTATATTAAAAATAAACTGCAGAAGACAATTGATAATACAACTTTTTCAGGAATAGCATCACAAATGAATAGTCCTGAAGAAAGTGCCCTAACAGACGTAAGGAATATGAAATCTGAAGTTAAATAATTTTACTTCAATCGTTACAGTTGACAAAGTTTGTTGGGTCCGTTTTGAATGGTATGGTCGATTTGGAATCTACAGCGTATCACCTCATTCAATATATGTTTAGTGTCCGCACAATTAAAGGTAATTTCATTTACTCTAGCCGTTAAATGTTATTTTTCACAGATGTCGTACGACGTGCCTCTGAAGACCCAGAGTTGATTAGTCAGGTATTCGATAACATTCACCACTTGGTCATTTATTTGAACGAGGAGATAGTCGAAACATCTGGAAAATCTTCACCTCGAGGAATGGACACTCGCCACTTCGTTGAACTTCACAAAAGATTGCAATTGCTATACGAAGTTTGGAAGGCAATGAACGTAAACGAGGCGTATACAGTTCCAGAACTTATGGATCACATCACTGCCAGTAAAGAAGCCATCAAACATTGTTATGAAAATTGCTCAGGTTCGACAGCACCTATTTTCTTAATTTATTGCTAAACAATAATTCAACATGTGTATAAGTTGATCATACTTAATTCAGATTACCATGGATGGACGCAGCTATCACCGGACCTGCGAGAGTTTTTTCTTGATGAAAAGGAAGAAGAAACGTCTATTAACGAAGTTGTAGAACCCACGTTGTTTGCCCGAGAAGATGGTGTTGTCTCATCACTTGCTCACGAAAAAGCTCAATCGGGAGACGAAGGAAAGAAGAAACAATTCGTGGCAAAAACAGAGAAGGTAGAAACCCCGAAAAAGAAAAAGAAGCGTAACAAAAAGAATAAGCCGCATCAGTAAATTTGAAATGTTCTTGTACCATGACTGGCGAGTTTACCCCTAACATTTATTTTTTTACTAATCTGCAGTAGCAGATAATTTTTTAGTGAATTTTGAATTGTGATTATATCTTTTGCCTCGTCGTGATAATATTGTTCAGGATTTAGGTATGTTATTATTATTCTTTGCATTTTCGAGTACATAAAATAAATCATTTCAGCCCACTTTATGGTTTCAAATGCATCTTTAGTAATCAAGAACTACAATCTAGCTTTTTCCAGGTGCTCAGCAATTATCGCGCCAAGAATCCCGACTACAAAACAATGCGCGAGTTGATCAAAGCAAAGACAAATTTCCGATTGGAGGGAACATACTGTGATCTTCTCATTAACGAGTGGGTGGTTCTAACTTGTCTTTGTGTGAAAGTAACAGCATCATTCCAGGTTCATACTGATTTGGGATATAGCGATTGACTACGAGGCAGAGAAATCAGAAGAAAAATATACGTTTACTGCGTTGCTTAGAAAAGTTTTCATGCTGATGATCGATAAACGTAGAAATGATTTCGCTGGCAAGTTGCTCGATAAGTATAGAAAAGATGCAAATGATGTGTTGCCGTGTCTTGAAAACTTTGTTGATAATTTTCAAAACGGACTCACTGAAGCTGTGAATCAGTTACCTTTAGACTCGAATATCCTCAGCAATAATATGGAGTTATTCGATAAAACAAAAGATCCGGTATATTTCTTTTTTATTTCTTATAATTGCTAAAATTCACTTTAAGATCATTTGGTTCCTTTTCATCTCACCTGCACATACTGTACAACAACTCCTAACGATCTGCGTTGATAATAAAGGATACATTCCGATCATTGGCCGAATTTTCCGTCTCTTGCCGACTCTGTTCGAACGATCCGTATATGTTACTCCACTCCCTCACGAAGAGTTGAGAAAAGAGAAACTTTTAATTACAATGCTGCACAGAACATTTACGATTGGTAGAACAACATGGGAGTCTGCTTCACAGTGGGACAATGCTGCAATGATGACAATGTCGTATGCGAAAGAAAGAAAGCGAAAAGAAGGGCAATCGGAGAGAATGGAGGACAAAGCTTTGCTAGACCCGTATTCTGTGATCAATTTTGCTTTGGTAGAACTTATGGAAGAAAGTCGAAAACCCCAAAAGGCTGTGGAAACCTTCGTGAAAATGTTGCAGAGACTTTTAGCCAACAACAATAACATAAGAATGTTCACCAATTATCGTTTCGGAAATTCCTATACAGATGAAGGTGAAAATGTACTTCCAACTCCTATAATCATCCAGCTCATGTTTGATCTTCTTGTGGAGTACGATGGACAATCAAACGAAATTTGTGATAGCGCTAGAGAAACACTAAAATCAATTGGAGGCCGTATGACCAGCGATGAAATCATTTTCGATAACGACACGTGTCAATATTTCACTCATGAAAGCTTCAATGCAGCTCCTTGGTGGATAAAGTACTCAATTTACTCATGGTTTTCGGCCCCGCTTCAGAACCCAAAAAAACAAGTTCCGTCTGGAATTTACAAAACTCTCGAGCAATCTCTTGATGGTTTCGAACAGATCAAGTCTGAAGAAGTATCTACTGTATCGGATTGTTACTTGCGATCGATTTTCGAATTAGGTCTTTTCGACGCAGATCTTGCTATTGATTTGCTCAAATATAGCTATGGCTTCACATTCGATGGTTCCGTTGTCGAAAGAATGGCACTTGCATTGGTTGATACCTTCGGGAAAAAGATGTCAAAGAAAGCTGGAGGACTAGATATTAGCAAATTGATTATGGAACTGCTGAAAAAATTCGACCTTATAAGAAGTCTAACATTACTCGATACATACTGTACTTCTTATCTGGATAGTCTCAAGAAAGTTGAACACATTCTGATTCTTTTTATGGCAACTAGAGTTGCAAGAGAAAAACAATTGAGTGCTTCTCGTATCGGAACAGACGAAACCAAGCTGACTTCATATGACGAACTTCTCACGCTGAAGGGAGTCGCGGAACAGTTAATGGACGTTTTCTGCGAGACTGCAAAGGCTCATGTTGAAAAAGAGGTATTTGAATAAGAAATTTGCTTCTGGAAACATTTTTCAGGCCAACGAAATCGAGCAACTGAGACGTGAGGCCAATGCTCTTATTTTTTCTCCAGGAAGAACACGGGAACAGATCAACGCTATGGTTTTAAAAGATGAACGAGAACAGTCTTTGACTCTACAGATGACGTTTATTTATAACAAATGCACTCATTTTTGCCGTATGTACCAGGATGTTCCGACTAAGCTCAAACAGTTGATGACTTCTACGTTTGAAAAGCAGTACGAATCACAGAAGAACATGGCAAAGCGAGTGATGGACAATATTTTAACAGATCAGAGAAAAGTAGGTTTCGTTATAGGTGGAATAAAAAATGTATGTTTTGCTTACAGACAGAAGTTGTCTACGCATTCGTTGAAAAGAAAGAAGAGAAAGAAACAGAAAAGGAAGCTGTTCAACCAGTCAAACCATCTGAATTATTTGGTCCTAAACCACAGAAAACCCAGATGCCTGCCCATTCAAGAACTTCTACAGCAGAAACGACGAATTTCAATCGTAACAGTGAAGGTAATTGAAGTTTCCGTCATTTATGTTCTCTATTTTTATGAATGCTCTGTGTGTTGTGTCTTGTTATTTTAGATCATCGTCAAAGAAAAGGGACAAATCAAGCACATGATGGAAACGGCTCCAATTCGAGTCACGAAAACTACAGACCGTCTTCGATTCGTGTAAGCGGTGTTAGAAACGAACGTACCTACTCATACCGTGGACCAAGGAATCAGCCTGTTAATGATACGCATGTTTTCCAGCCAAGAGAGCGAGATGCTATCTATAAGAACGTTAAACACCCGCCCTACAGCGATTACGATCGCAGCACTTCGTTTAGAAACGAAACCCCGAAGTATCCCCATGAAGAAAATCTCTATTTCAATGATCGGAGAACACCCCACAAACCACAAAATTTGAGACAATCTGATGACGTGCGAACACTCTCGGAGTCGAAAAACTGCAACTTTGAAAGCTCATGGGACCGAGGTTCACGCCGTTGGACATCTGAATCTGAAAATATCTATGACGATTCGGAAAATAGGTAAAGCATGATAGTTCAATTTTGATTTCGCTTTCAGTTGGTAATAAGCATTTTAATATTTTTAGTATAAAACATATTCAAGTTAGTCTATTAATAACTTCGTTTGTAGATTGTTCGACCAAACAGTGCGATCAGTTCAAATGTTCGCCAATCGGGAGCAGTCACAAGTTTCCTCGCAGGCAGGCCCCTCCACCTCACCACCAAAAATTCAAGAAGGGAAGCAACAGAAGAAAGGGTTCGGAGAACACAGCAGACTCTATGGAAATACGAGGAAACAAGACGACAGAAAACACAGGGAACGTCCTTCAAGTATGTTTTAATATTTGCCGAATAGGGTCTAAATCTAAATGTTTAGGCTACAACGAGCAAGAAGAAGAAGAGATAACTGATAGACGACTCAAAGCTGGGCAACCAGACAGAGAAGAGCTTGCTAATGCTTTGGGATTCAATAATCGTCCATCAAACCCTCAAAAATCCCGACGTGGTCAATTTCATAACCATTGAACGTATTGTTCAATTCACATGAAGAGGTCTCCATTTTCCCTGCTTTACCCGTACGGATTCTTGTTTTTCACCGTATCAATATTGTATCCACGTCTCGTGTCTTCTTGTTCTCTCCGTTTACACATTCCCTATTGTCTTTGAAAAATTATCGGTACTGTTTTGCATGAAATAAAGTTTATAAACATAACAAATTCATTATCATTGCAGAGGGGATAACATGAAAAAGAGTAAATATGAGATTGGGTAAAAATGCATATAAAGTATGAACGTCGAAAAATTCGATAACGATACATAAACAATTAGTGAGTGGGTGGCGTTACAACAGTAAGTGGATTATCTTCGGGAACCAATACGCGTAGTACTGAAAAAAGTTAGAAATTGTTAAAAAATGAAGTTTCTAGTACCTATAACTACAATAAATAATATGATCTCGATAAACCATTGCCCTTAAACAGAACAGATCCGTATCAAAAAAATGCGATTTTTTATAAGTTTCAGAATCGCGGTATTTTGAATAGGGAGCTGTTCTGATCAAGGATAAAATGTCAAAAGTATATTCACAGTGATACTAAATACAATTTTTTCATGCCGAATTAACATGATCTTTTTTACATGAGCACAGTAAAGATATATGATATTTGAAAATCATCACCAGATGAAGGGGTTCTTGTTTGATTTTCTCTGCTTCCCTCCATCTTCACCTTCAACAAACTCACTACCATAAGAAGCGCCGTACCATACTGAATAACATTTTGTGGTTAAAATTAATAAAATACTTTTGCTCACCAAGCAATTCTTGATTAATTCTGATCGGCTTGATCACACGATAAAAAATTTTGCCGTTAGTTTGGAATGCCAACATATTTTGCTCGTCTTCGTCTGAACAGGAGTTACATAGTTAATTTGGGTCGTAACTAATCTTACGTCTTGGACTATTGATAAATCTCAACCAATTTGATCGTTCTTCGTCAGATCCATCAATATAAAACTTTTTTTCGCCACTCCTGATAAGCCAGGCGTAGCCATCCGCTTTGAAATCTGATTTCTTTTGAACCCTCCGTCCTTTATAAGGACCGAATACCATGCCAATCGGAATGAAAACTTCAGCAATCACTCCATAACCAGCGTTTGGTAGCTTTGATTTTTCGATACGAAAAAGCACGGGTAGTGTTTGTCGTGAGTAGGATAAAGACACTTTTCTGTCAGAAGGTGGGACGCGGTCTGGTATTTTGAAGAGTGGATGCATACGGCAGTACGGACGGTAAAATCTATTACATTTGTCACAGTCTTAAAAAATGTATTGCGTTTTCCCTACTTTCAGTTTTTCTTACGAATATCCAGATTCTCGTCATAAGCGCCGTCTTCGATCTCGGTGCCCAGTATTTCCACTTCGCTGTCTGAAAAGCTTTTTCATTTATTCTATGCAATAAAAGCTATAAATGCTCACCTGCTAGATCTTGAATTTCTCTGTGCAAGCCTTCAACGAGATTTCGACCATCTATAATGCTTATGGCTCCGTCTCTGAAATCCACCACCAACTTAAACGATTTCTGAAACAGGAACTAAGCTATTGGTAAGTAATCATAGTTCATAAATGCTCAAACCCACTTTCTCTTCTCTTTCTATTATATGTGCATCCGGAGCGCCCAATCCGGGAATGTCTGTTCCGTTCATCTGCAACTATGTTATTAACTATTATTTTTCAAATCGTAAAAGCTGTCGTTCAGAGAAAATGTGCTTAAGTGTAGCTGAAGATTTGTTGAAGACAAATGACTAAACTACTGCACGTGAACAAAATCGGAGCGCGTTTGCGCTTGTGTCAATGTGCGGCAAGTCAAATATACATTTTCAATTCAAAAATCAACCAATTGATAACAATAATGAAAAGTGGAAAGTAGATAACGAATAAATAATAACATGAGAAATTAAGTAGTGAATAAAAAACTGAGTTTAATAAAATTCAAAAAAAAATTTCAAATCAAAATGAGATTACGGTTTTCCAGATGGGATATCTGCGACTGTAAAATGACTGCGCCTTTGCAAGCTCTGGAAACGAATATTTCATTTATCGAATTTTTTCGAATAAAGTACCGTGTTGATTTTGAAGAATTATTCAGAAGATGCGGAAGAAACTACCTCACTCAACATGCATTCTCCTATTATATATCTGCACTGTTGTCAACGCTCATGTGCCCACTATCGAAGAAATATTGCGAACAAAACAGTATATCCTAATATCACAGCAAGACACAGCGACTTCAATGGAAACAGATGTTCCTCCCGGCCGATGTCCACAGTTCATGTCGAGAACCTTACCGTATAGTGACCAACTACGCTGATTACTTTATTTCTGAAGATTTCAGAGGTAAAGTCAGTTATCGGTACTCTGGCGCACATCTTGTTCGGGATAGTTTTGGTCGTGCGCCGCCTATGCTGATGACGATTAAAGACAACGAAGTTTCTTTCAACATTAACATTTTCACATTAAATGTAAATCGTTCGACAATGGCTTTCTAAAATTTCAATTATTTTCAGGTCTCAACAATTTTTCACAGTGACCAGAGAAAACATGGAGTTTTCATGGACAAAAATGGTTTCAGCAAGTTCACCAACGATGCAGCCGCAGTCAAAATTAAAGGCAAAATTGTAATTGAATTCTCTGGTTCTTTTTTTCTAATCACTAACTGCAGAAAACGACTCTGTTCGATTCGACCAGTCACATGCTGTACGTCGACTTATCCACCCCAGGAAACTTCGAAATGGAACAGTATTACGTTAATAAACTCAATACTGGTAAATAGAATTCGTCTTTCGAACTAACTATTTTTTTTGCAGCGGAGCTTCACCTTACTCATCTTCGAAAGTTCTACAGATCTTCACCGAATAGTCGTTTTGACTGGCAGGAAGATCCTTACACCGGAAAGTTCTACTACAAAGAGAGAATCGATGACGAAATTTCAATTTTTGAAATTCCGATGGCTGCGCTCATCCCAACGATTTGGGACGGGGAAATGGGCGTAAAGATTGGAAGCGTACAGGAAGGAACTCTCATGGGGTTTGGGTTTCTTGAAAGTGTAAGCCAGTTTATGATTTCAGAGCGACTGGAGGAATTTTCTACACAGTAAACAAAAAACATGATGGGAACGTTTCAATTCTGTCAACATCAATTGTACCGTCAAGTTTGAAGGCTGGCCTGGAGTGCAAAATCAAAATGGAATCCATTTCTGATGGTCCGAATTTCAATAAATTGATTGTCGTTAAAAATCACGATTATTGCTTGCTCCGGGATGGAATAGAATACAATAAGGAGGGTTGCGAAAAAGAACAAAGAGACTATGTGTCTAAAATGGTTCGGTGATCTGGTGTATATCAATGACTATTCCTTTTTTCAGATTCAAGAAGATTCAACGGACACTGTGAAATGGCTCCTCGTGATCTGCATTGTACTGTTTATGGTTATCATTCTGCTTTTTGTTTACATCTATTGGCTCCGTTCAACTTTCATATCAGATTTAGATAGGACTCATCCTAATGATGTGAGTTTTCAAAGTTATCCGCCGTCTTCGATAATAAAATTCCAGTACGAGACCGAGGCATCATTATTCGTTGCGAAACAGAGAAGTTTTCCATCAGTTTATCAAGATCCAGCTCTACTTGATGTTTCTGTTGATAAATGGAACTGATTGTGTTTTTTGTTATAGTTGGCTTTGCTCTTGGAATTTCAGAACACGCTTTTCATCAAAAATATGTGCCCTGTCTCGCTCTCCAAATCACTTTGACTTTATATTTCATAGTATACTGAATTCTCCTCCTCTGCTTTATGACTTTTACAAATCTCGACTTACTTCGTAGTTTTATTAGTTATTTTTTATCTGTTCCATTTTACCCTGCACATCATTTTTTTCATTGAAAGACTGAACTTTTCGAGTTTCAAATAGAGTTCATTTGTGATTCAACCAGAAATAAATAAATATTAAAAACGAAACCCTGTTATGGCTGATAAAAAATTAAGTCAATGGGAATGGCCGATGGCGCACCGGAAATGAGAATCCGTAAAGAGAAAAGGTCAATTAGAAATGAAAAAAAAGAGAAAAGTGAGATCAAATGGAAAAGAAACGGAGCAATTGTAAGAAATGAGCAACTCATGACATGCTTGCAATTTCGTATTTCTGTCGTCGAACAATGAGAACAACAATTGTAGTTGTTATTAGAATTAATGCCTGAATGATAAGATATTGATTGAAATTACTGACTCAAAACTAGCTCACCACAGTCAAGAATATACTAATTATTAACACTGATCGAAAATCTGCACAAATTCTGTCTTCTTCATAAGCCTTCGATTCAGAAGCCCCTTCAGAAGGGGCAGTTTCAACGTGAATATCTGGACATGTGCTCTGAACGATTGGTTCTGATGACGTTGGAGAATCGGAAGTTGTTGTCACATTTATCAACTGTGAAATCTCCAAATTTTGGCTTCGAACATCAATTGAAGGAAAATGAGATGACGAATCATCTCTGAAAAAAAACGATACTTATGAGAACTAAGTTTATGTGAAATCAACCTCTTTTTTCTCGTTAGATCACACTTTGGCTTCGGACATTCACCAGTTGGAAGTTGTGGATGAAGACGTACTTGACATGCAAAATACACGATTGAAGCATGAGAAACACCGAATACTTTAACAGATGCTCCCACGTGAGTTCTATTGTGATATTCTAACTGCGGCATTATTGATTCATGTTTTGAGCAACCGGATGAATCGATCACTTCATGTGTCTCTTCGCCTCCAACCAGCTCACAACTTTCGATCATTATACACGATTCCTGAAAAGATTAGGATGAATTCAGGAAAATAAATGATAAAGCTTACATAAACATTCTGGCATTGCCAAGAATGATATACTTCTTGTCCAAGAGTGAGCCTTCCAGCTGGATGTCCTCCTTGATTTGTAAGTACTTCATATGAACAACTAGGTCCTTTTTTATCTGTAGGTGGAGGTTGTGGTGATCCAATTGATAGAGAAGATGAAGATCCATTGGTTTTTTTCTGATGGAAACACTGCATATTGAATATACGATCATCAATTGTTGTGAACTCAGGATGAAATGAGACAGAAAGAGATGCTTCGAGAATCACTCCAGTTGGATGTAAACTCCTGAAAATTTCGTTATTTTTCGTTAAGTGATTTCCAAACTGTTGCCTCATAGAAACACTTTCGGAAATCGTGAAAGTATCTTTAAAAAATCTTTGACATCCTCACGAATGTAAAATGTTTTTCAACATTGTTTCTCGAAGTTTCCGAATTACTATTTTACCCATTTCACTTCATGCACTCAAATAAATAACAAACCTCCTTCTCGGCACCATACATTCCTCATGGGGAATCAAAATCTCAATTTGGTTATTTGTCACGAGACTCTGTAAATGTCAAGGGTCTCGTAAAAAATGGTTTTTTTCGGAAAATATTTCCAACCTGGAAACACGATTTATCAGGTGAGTATTTGACATCTACATGTCCCAAAAATGTCGATTTTGTTCGTAACTTCACATAGATAGCATCAGCAGCACAACTGGAAATGAATAGGTAATGAATAGAACAATATTGATAAAATAACCTATATTTCTCAGTGTTAAATTCAAATTTTTACCTATCCATACAACGCTTCTCTCTTATTTCCATCCTTTTCACTTCTTTTCTTTCGTTATTTTCAAAACGAAATAGAATTTGAAACCCTGCTCTTCTTTGTCAAAATTGAATCAGGATCTTCTCTTTCTTTTTTAACTTATTCCTTTTTTTCTTTTTTTTTTCCTTCCCTCTCTGATCAACGGTCATTTCAGACATTCTTTTATTGGAAATACACTCACAGAAACTAATATGTAAATCGGTTAGGATTTTAATATAAAATACTCGAAAGATGATGAGGTTTTTACGGATTCAGAAATACTATGAAATGATTCAGAGACGCAGAACAAATGTTTGAGCAGGCTGTTTGGAAGGCCCTCAGTCGGTGTTGTTATTTGGTGGTATTGCACAAAATAAAATGAAATGGCATTCGATTTCGACTACTGAATGACGGCTTCCGACGCCCCGGGTAACATGCTTCCGGAGAAAAGTCACAAATATATCTATACTAAATAATGTGACAATAATTGGAAGGCTTTTGTTATAAAATATTCAGGTTTTTATATTCAAAAACAGGCTTACATGCCGTCGTATTTACCTGTACTGTACAAATATATGCACAAGAACTTTTTTGTTCGAGTGAATGAAAAAACGAAATTTGAGAAATATGGCAAACAAAATTTTGTGAAATCTGAAGTTGGCAGTAAATAATAAAATGAAATTATTCTGTTCGAAATGGTTGAGTGTTTGAGACTTTGAGAATCTTACAGGTACAATATGTGTAAATGAAATTAGAGATTTGAAATCATCATTTAAAAATGATACCTACCGAACCATTATAACGAACAACATTCTGTACCATACACTGACAGATCTAGAGATTTTTTGAAAACGAAATATGAAGGAAAACTCATTATATTTTGACTCTACAGTATTCTTTGATGTTTTCATCAATTCGTGTCATTTCACAGCTTCTCCTTTTTGTTTTCTTTCTTCTTTTTCTCATTTCTTTTCTCTACGAAACTTCCGTTCAGAAACCCATTTCATTTCCTTTTCTGCCTAAAAACTCTGCGTCTCTTCTTCTTACACACTCTTCACATTACGTTTAGGCGGTCAAATATGCAAATGTGATACTCTTCGCCTTTTGGAAACCCCTTTCGAAGCCATTAATCCTGCGCATTGTGACACCAAACGTACGTTAAAGCTACGACATTAAAAAGAGAGAAAAGATATGCTCAAAAGGAAAAGGATGAGCATTTCTATACATATACGATTGTAGCTAATCTTCTAAATTCATTCTACTCCGGATTTCAAATGGAATGAGTCAATTTCCAAATGGATTTCCATTTTAATAAAACAAATAAATTCTACTAACCTGACTGTTGGTTCACCTAAAACCTCATTCCGTGGTACCGTTTCTTCTTCATCTTGACATTTGATACCAGGTCCATCGAAGCATAATAAAAGAAGAAGAAGCATCGAGAATCGCCAGTTCATTTTAACCACGATTTATATGTGCTTTCTTTGGGTCTTTCGACCACACGGGTCGGCTCCAATTTTCGTGTCTGCGCCGGGCGACAACGAAGATGATGGCCACGCCCACAAAAACGTTTATTTTGGTGTGGAGAAGAGAATGTAAGGAAAGGAAGAGAGTGTAGAAGATTGAAAGAATCAGAGATAATGAAGAAATGAAAATGTGGTAAAGGTGTGAGAATCAAATAAAGCTCTAGATGGTAATCATTAAGGTTTTAGGAAAGAATACTTTAGAAATTTAAAAACTTCATGTTCACTAATCAAACAAGCCTTAGAAAATTTGAACACTTTGCCTATGCACTTTTATTAAAGGTAATTTCTTCGAAAATGATTCTTATGCTTGAAAATGTGTTGTTATTTGAATTCGAGTGCAACTAAACAAATAAATACTCAAATAAACAAGAAACACATGGTTCTTTGATGAATTCCTGACGAAAATCGAAAGTTGGTGTACGTAATTTGTATCATTATCTATACTTATAACACTCATTTCACATGGCAAATATTTGGCAATAATGTCGGAAATTTATGACGCTTCTAGTGAAGTGACGAAACCTGATAGAAAAAACTTATGAAGCAATTTTGATTTGAATAGAGGTTAATAATATTGATGCAAATTGTGAATTCATTCTTTGAGGGAGAAGTAATGTCACATGACAAGTGAAATTTGGAGGAATGAAGTTGTTCTAATCAGAAAATGAGGAAATCAGAATGTGTCGTTCTATGCTTAAAACTGAAACACTGGAAGCTTACTGCAAAAATTGGGTGGAAAATAAGAAAAAAATATTCTGAGTTGACACGAAACGAAAGAAAAGATAACAATGAAAATATGAAAATAAGGTTAAGAGGGAGAGAAGAATACAATCTTGGCTCTCTTCTCCGTTTTCATCTTCTTTTTCCCTTCTTTTCTCCTTTTTCATCTGAAATGTGAATCTCTTATTCTCACTGAACGAAATTAGATTATCTTTGTAAAAGGCAATGCTTTCTACTACTTTGACCAATAAATGTGACATAATGAATGCGTAATAGTGATTGGAATGGATAACGATGCAAGGATGTTTAGGAACAATAATAATAAGAAAAAGAAGAAGAAGAGGTGATCAGATGAATGGGCGGTACATACTAAGACAAAAAAACAATTCGGAAGGAAGGCGAAGAAGCTTGCGCAATCCAGACAGATAAACGGGATACTGATGGTTTGGAAATGAAGAAAAAAGTTATAGAATATTTGAGAGAAAACTAACCGAAAGAACGAAAACTCGAATGTCAACTTTTCGAAAGAAGTGGTGTAAAGAAAGGAACAAGTGGAACAGAAACAATCCCAGAAGAGTATTTTTCCTCATTTTTCAGTTTAAAATGAAAAGAAAACTTGACATATTTCAAGAGGAATAAGAATAAAAAACAAAAGTATTCCCACGAGAAAACGAGGATCATCATGATGGAAGTGTCACTTTTTCATGATCACAGAGAATTTTTTGTCGTAAAGAATTTCTATTTTTTCAGAATTCAACAAATGAGGCGAGAAGCTTTTTCTTTTCCTTCTTCATCGCCTTTTTCGGTGTCGAAATACCCGAATTCCTGTCCAGATCTAAACGATAACAAAGTGTTGCGCAACGGACAAGTAGACGTCAACGACCTTTTAGAATACGAAGAAAAAGCCGAATGAATAGTTGAAGAGAAATGGAAAAAACGAGGAAACCATGATAATCGAATTATACTTTTTTGTTTCTCTATTATGGTTTTGATCTGCTTATACCGCCAGAAGGAAAGAAACCATAGGATACAGCACAAAGCTTAAGAAAGATGAAGTTCCGTTCATCGTTTTATGACCTTTTCAGTTGTTCATGTAAGTAGATCATAAACTCGGAACAATTACATACGCCTGTTAGGTTTCTAGTGCCTAAATTACCGGGAAATTGGAGGATTTAGAATAGGCGTTCTCTCCCTGTAATCAGTGGAGAAGATGAGGTGTAATACGACAAACGATGAACTGTCTTTTAAAAAGAATACAAGAAAAGTTTGCATTGAGAATTTCAAAAAATCTCTTAGTATAGAGGGTCTGGAAGAAAAAAAAGACTGTTTGTTTAAGAAGGCTCTTCATAAACTTCTTAAGCTTAAAGCTTCGTTGACCAGCCATCAGAGTTAATAAACGTTTACAACGACAGACCATTGTTTAATCTACTTTAAAATAACAATCTGATCGAGTCATAGTGGTCAGGTAACCGCTTTCTCTTTTTATTAGAATTACTAGTCACCGTAACCTTTATGCTTCTTTTTTCATCTTCTACTTTTACCTTTTTCCAATCCACTAAACATACTAATGTAATGCAAAAAGTCAACGAGAAAAAGGAATCGTAAAAAAGAAGTGAGCGATGGTGTCAAAGAGAAGCAAAGGGAAAATAGATGTGGAATAATGGAAGGCCAACTTGGTCGTCAATAATTAACCAAACGCAGAGAGTTGTGCTCCCGGAATGAGAATTCCTTGACTTGTCCTCTGTTGTTTCCAGCTCTCGAGCCATTATTCATGCTCTTTGACTGCTTTGCATATTAGCGGGAGATGAGAGGCGAAGGGGACGAAAGGGGTGACAACGGATTCGTTCTCTTCGGATGAGATGGATGAAGTAGAAGAAGAAGAAGGCGTCGGAGAATAATTAGTCAGGCAGGCAAGAGCTCCAATTTCCGACTACTGATGAAGGATATGTGACATGACAGGATTCTAACTGGTGGTAATGTATATTATGGAAAACAAGATGGTATTGTTGGAAAAATTGGAAATTGGCTGACTGGTTTGGTTGGTGAATATATGCTAGATTAATAATGTAGTACGGTGGCTGGAAGAAAGGCCGAAATTCTCTAAAAGATACTAAGTTGTTACTCATATTTAATAGATTTTTTTTCTTATAGCTGATCTTAAATACAAGTTCTCAAAAATTAAAATGTTGACAGGGAGTTTACGAGAAACAAAAAAGTAAAGCTAATTATTTAGGAAGCTTTTTTTTTAATGGAAGGCCAACTTGGATTTTTTCTGAGACTTAGTCTTCAACAGAACTAATCATTCAATAGTGCAATAGAAAGTCGTTTCATTAGCTTACGTCTAGATAGCTCATAGGAGAATAACAACCTGCCTCTAATATAAGGGCACAAAAGTTTTCAGTCTAAAATACATAGGAGAACCTTCGCAATTAGTAGATTATCTATTTGTTTCCTTAAGTATTTGCGTGATTACAGTGAACAGAAAAAAACCTATCGAATGCTTATTAATCTAGAAACGAGCTGCAATGATCTAATCTCAGAAATTGGAGGAAGTTTTACAGATAGTTAATTGAAATTGAAAAAAAAGAAACCGTTACAAAGTAGTAAATATATATTCGAACAGTAATAGAGAGGGAGTCTAAGTGGTTATAACAGTAACACACCTCATTCCGATCGTCTCGTTTATAATAATAGCTAAATGGTGTACAAGGCGCTGCTTCTTCTTCTTCCTCTTCTTCTTAGTCACTCAATTAGTCACGCCCTTATCTCTGCGTCTCGTTTTCTATTCGAGACTAAGTCACTTAGAAGCAAAAAGACAGTAGAAGAAGCAGAAAGAAGATGATGTAAACCGTAAGGTAGAAAAAAAGATGAATAAGCAAGTGAGTGACAGTCTCAACTTATGGTTATGGAACGCCAGAATTGAACATTTCTGACAAGTTGGAGTGGTTGATTCTTTTCAATCCTGTTGACACTCTCCTCCGTTTTTTTTTTGCTTCTTCGAACCGTGAGAAAATTTGCTTCTTCCCGGCAACAGAAATGCCAACTACAAATGGAATTGAAGACGTCGGGAAGTGACCCCCACAAGGTCGACGACGTCTTCCTAAACAACAATTATGTGAAGAGAGTGAGTGAGAACACGAACTGGAAGAGAATATTTGTTCGAAAAAAGACGAGAAAAAGACTGGTGAGAACATAATTGCAGCTCAATTCCTATTATTTTCTAGAGCAGAAGTGGGAGAAGAAAACGAAGAGAATGGCTTTTTCAGAACGTTTGAAATGGCAAAAACGCTAATGGAAGTATATGAATTTCAGAATTCAGAAAGATGAGGAACTTCGTGAGTTTGTGAAAAACTATATGAAATTGCTCAGTGATTTCTGACAATCCAACCAGAAACATACAGTCTTCATAATTCAAAACTACCAATCCAACGTTTCAGCTTTCTTTGAAAACCACAAATGCCTAATAAATTAATGGAGAAAAATAAATAAGATGAATAGATAAATATGGATTATGCGTAGAATTCAATAATGAAATATATTGGCAATGAGAGGGGAAAACCGATTAAATCTGATCATCTAAAAAAAAATCATAATGGTGTGTTGTTGAAAATTCTTTAAAATGCCGTAAGACCAAACTATTGAAGAGCTATTTGGTAAACTAGAAATAAAAGAAAATTGGAAAGTGATCTATTAGAATATCAAAAGTTCCTGAATTCAAAAATGTTTTTGAAAATAGTTAATCAAATTTCAGTCCGTCAATTGTCTAGATATATGGATATGATGACTATCAAGGCCTGAACGTCAAATCAAATGTGAATTGAATTTACTAAATCAGAAAGGAAGCTCTAGTTCCATTGCCACTTTTATAGAAATCTTTCGTAGACAAGATCAGGTTGTTAACAGCAAGAAAAGTATCTCAAATTCTTCTGAAACTTCTTTTGATGTTTCACGCGGATCATCTTTTTTCTTTTTGAACGTAGAGGCAAAAACCACCAACGAACTACTTATCTATTTTTAAGAAGGAACGTGTAACCAATCTTCTCTGAAAATCTAAATCGTTTCACAGGTATGTGTACTAGTGTGGCAGAGGGAGGAAAAAAGTGAGAAGAGGTGAAAAACGGAAAAAAGATTGCATAATCGGATTGAAATACGGAATCAGATACCATCTGATTCGGTTAGAAATCGTCGTCAAAAAGTGGGTGATCGTATCGAAAAGGTGAGCGTAAAAGGGGGAAAGCATCACGGCACTTAAGGAAATGGGCGGTACATACAGTCTAAAAACGATTGTGTACTTGAAAAAACGAAAATATGAGATTGTCTGTATAAGGAAAGGGAGTGAAAGTGTCGGTCGAATGAAAATGGCAGAAATGGAAAAGAGGCGACAAAAGAGATCGCGGATAAGTGGAGTTATCAAAAACTGATTCATTGCTTTCACCGGGGTTTTAAGTTTTGCCTTATAGTAGTATGGTTACTGTAGTCATTCCACGTCATCAAGCAGGCATTGAAAAGGCAAATAAAAGGAGGCGGAAGAGGGAAGAACAACTGACAGATTTACGCATGTTTGAGCGGATTTCAAACGACGCCTGAACAAAACTGTAATGGTCAAGTAGAAAGGGTGAATGTGTGTGTTTTCCGAGTGTTGCAAGAAGTAGGCAGAGACTGATTGCGGTGTGTTCGTAGTGCCCCGGATGGATAGGCAAACCAGTTAGTTAAGGAGTGACGTTCAGCCGCATAATAATAGTGAAAAAGAAAGAAAAGGAGAGACATGGTTATTGAAATGACATCTGGAAACTCAATTAAACTATAAATCATTTATATTCGAATCAGTTTAAATAAATATATCCATTGACCGCCATGTTTAGTAATTGTATCACAAGTATTCAAAAAACGGGATAGAGAATGTACAAAGAAGAGTTACCCAAGTTGGCTAAAGCAGACACCAGAAACAAGGAAATGATGGGGAATGATAAAAGTTTTCAGATGGGGAGTACCGTAGATGTTGTCGATCCTCGGAGGAATGAAGTGAATAGTGAAGTCATGAAGAAGAGGCCCCGCTCACCGCCAGGAACATATGAGAGTACGTACCTGAAATCAGTAATTCATTATTATGTAACTATTCCACTCTTTCCTTGTTCTTTTGTTTCTAACATTCACTCATTGCGCGAATGGAAAATTGAGCATCTTGAATTTCAGGCAATGACCGAACATAGAATCTTTAGTTACAAAATGGTTTTCTCACTTTCCTAAGCTCAAAAACACTCTTCTTCTCTATAAGATCAATTTTCCACAAAAACGGAGAATCTGAAATTAGCTTCACATTTTTCATCCGACCTGAACATGTTCTTTTTATTTACTTCTAATCCATATTTCTCGAAACTTGTCAACCAAGGTGCGAATAACAATGTGACTTGGACACCTGTTGCGATGAGTGAATGTAAAATCGCGAATCAGCTCTCAATGAGATATCCAATCTTCCCCGTCTTCGATAAACTCATTTCTTTCTGTTTTCCTCAAAACTTTCTATTCTATCAGAGATGGAGAAAGTCCTACAGAACGACGTCATCTGCCACAGAATCTAGTTTCCAAATTCTCATCATTAGACACCACCAAAGTTCTTTTTCATTCACAGAAATTCGATGCGAGGAAAACCAAAAGAATTATTTTGTAAAAAAAAGTCTCTAGTTTCTAAGCTCTGTTATGAGCACGTTTTTATAGTGAAATTGTTTCTCAAAAAAAAAAAAGAAGCGGTCAAGTGTACTCGTGTCTAAACAAAAAACGTCGTCTATCAATCAGTTTTTTCCAGTGAGAGAGGGTTTAGCGGTTTTAACGGACCACTGGGGATTCGATCCCAACTCTTGTTGCAGTTTTGCTTCTCACTTTTTTCAGTAATGATTCGAGAAGAACTACAAACTCCTATTTTTGCAACAAACGATTTCATATTTTTCATATACCACTGTGTGGATGGATGTATGGACTTTTTTGTCTTTTTGTTGTTCATAGTAAGAGATTTTCAGCTTTTGTGGGTCCAATCACGTTCCTACAAATTGCTCTTTTTGAACTCTTTCTCAATGTAAATTTATTGAAGAAACTCTTCGTTGCCACCTCGCGTCATTCTGTCATTTATCGTCTAGACGCCATTTAGTATTCATGTTTTCCGAAACCAACTCGATCGTGTTCCTTTCAAAACACGACTTTTTCTTGGTAAAAGCGATGAATAACTTGTGCCTAATTTCTGCTAATTTTCGTGGAAATTCGTCCCGTGTAAATAATTTTTGAAGAGAGGAATTTTTCAGGAATTGTTTCACTATGTTACTAGTTTTGACATTCAGAATCACATGTCATTTCAACGTGATTCTCGGTAACAAACACATACATTTTCACTGATCTTGACTCTCGATAAATGCAATTTACTGGTTAGAAAAGCTCGCCCAAATTTAATTAAATTTCTTTTTGCCGTTTCTTTCTACGCGATTTTTTGAAACAATCTGTTTCCCGGAAGTGAAGAAAGTGAGATTAACTGACCATACGAGTGTAAATCCTTGGAAAATGGCAGCGATCAATGTGAAGATTGTACTCTTGAGCTGAAAATAAAAGTTTTTGAAGGTTCTTCGTAGAAATTATGTTGTTGTTTTTCATATCTCTCACTACTTACTTGAGTAGAAATAACTCTTGTATATATGTATGTACATATCAAATAAGATTTATTTTGATGAAAAGTAGTCTCGACATCTCAAATATTAATCTTTTTCTCACGTACATTATCTGTGTTGGGAGGTCAAAAAAGGAAACTCTCAACTTTTTTTTCTAAATATCAACTTCCAAATTTTTGACAAACTGCTTACGTGCTGAGATTTTGGAACTCGATCCAGAAAAAAACCTAACCACGAAACGCCCGTATCAACACCATCATCATACATTCGCACCCCATTCTAAATCCTATTCCAACCCACGATTGCATGTCTTTGTGGCGGCAAAACAACAAGAGCAAGTTCTCGGAACGTATTTTATTCCATTTGGCAAGGAGCTCACTTTAAAGTACTTTTGAGCACTTGTTTTCTTTTTCTTCCTATCCGAAACTCGTGTTTTGCTGTGTGGAATGTGTGCTTGCTTGTCTTTTTTTTTCAAATCAAAATCTCATATCTCACACTCTTGTGAACCCCATTAGTTTCGTCACATACTCAAGCCCCCACATTCCATTTCGATTCTCTTGTTTCTAAGTTTAAAAGCTTTCAACCCATTACCGTATTCACAAGCCATAGTCCTGGAATAAGAAAGAAAGAAAAACAGAAAAGGAGAAGAAAACACGATGATAACTCAATTAGTAAGCGACTTGAAGATCGCCTATTACTTGTTCTCAATGTGCAAATTAGTCTCAACTGTGGCTATTTCCCCCAAAACAATTCTTCTGACGAATTTAGTGAGCACTCTAAAAACAGAGAAATAAGTGGTACACAGAGACCATTTTGTCATATTTATGAGAAGTAGTCAACGAATTCTTTCAGTTTAGCCAATTTTTGGTAGTCCTTTCATCCAATTTCTAGAAGCATTCAATTCTGTTGACGTGGGGGTTTTTCTGAAGAACGAATGAAAAAGAGAAGAAAATCAGCCTAGGGCACGAAGAGAATTGAAAAAAAGGCTTTAGGGGGCGCTTTTGATCAAATGATATCAAGAAACGGCATCTCGCAATTCCAGTTATTCCGTTTTCTTCCCACAAAGCAAAAGTCATGAATGAACAATGGAAAGGAAGTTCCATGAGTTTAAAATTTGATAGGAAGTTAGAGTATCGTTTTCTCTACGTGCATTGATTTACAAGATTGTCTAAAAACTTTCATATCACAATACATCCCGAAGTTGATATTTTTATCTGATTTAGTTTACGTTCACATAAATGTTGTCCCTTACAAGAAGGCTAGAAAAAATGTCTTGAGAATATAACGTTCCTATAGTAATCTGAATAATTCCCTTTCTTGCATTATTAGGATCAACCTTAGACTCTTCGTAAAACTTGCCAATACCAATATCATTGTTCTAAAAAGATGTTTATAAGTATATAAATCTGTCTGAAAACGGACAGAAAATGGAGGAAAGGGAAGTAATCGGAAGTTGCGAAAGAGCACGCGATGCTTCCCTTTTTGGGTACTTCCTTTCTCCTATAAAATCTTCGGATCTTGATGAATTCACGGGAAAACTTCACACCGGAAGAAATGGGTCAGCTGACCCTCATTGAAATCCCGATTGTTTCCCGCGGAGACCAAATGGTCCGTCTTTCGAATCTCTCAACGAAACAAAGGTGAAGAGTCAGATAGCATGTCATGTTATTAGAGACGATGAGACTTCTAAAATTATCACTTGTCTCAGATCACACAGAACACGAAGATAACACAGTTGTCTATCCAGCCGATTCATGTGTTGTTATATTATATAACATTGACAGCGGTTATCCCCTGATTTTTCCACCGGAATCAACTCATTTCCTGTTGGTAGTCAGTTGTAACCTTGTAGGCATCAAATCTCAGCTCTAACCAATAAAAACTCTGTGTCATCAGACTCAATTGTCGTCTCACTCTAATACATATTCCTTTTCCTGTCTTTCTTCTGAAGTTCCGGAGTTCATAGCTCTTTTCAATGGTTTATAATGACGTAAAAACTGTTTGAGCTGTAGTATGAACTATTTTGCAGAATTTCAAATACGATTCGAGTACCACTTGACTTTGTTTCGCCCGAGATTTCGTTTGAGCTTATTAAGACATGACACTTTGACGACAGATTCGTTTCGACCTACCAAAAGCAAGAAAGTCCCGCCCCTTTCATGTGGTCGCAGACTCGTGTGCCAAGACTCCGCCCTTTCTACTCACACTCCGTCCCCATATGCTCGAACTAAGCACCGAGTTTCCACAAGCAGTCGTAGTATCCGTTCCATGACCACTTCATCTACATCTTCTAAGTTTTTTTGCCACGAAAAAGTCAGACATCAGAGCTCGAGGTGGTACAGCTGAGACACTTGTTTGCCTCAATCCACTCTCTTTTTCTTCTCCTTTTTCTATTTTTCTTCTGCTTACATTTAAATGTAATGTTTTTTGAGAATCTTGTCAAAGAAGAGAATGCATTCTTTGCCTCAAGGATCTTTGTTTGGTTAGATTTCCTCTGATGGCCAGCCTTGTGATTTTCACAATGACTTTGTTTCAAGCTCAAGTGAGGTCAGAATACTGAGTATTTCTTGGTGATTTAGGTTTGTTTTAAACCTGAATCAACACATGACGTTTGTGATTCAGTACCAATAACCTACAGTAACCTGACGATTCCCTTTAAATACCTCAGCTTATCCTAACTTCGATCTCTTAAATATATTATTGTCATCTAATTACGTTTCTATTATCCGGCATTTTTCACTCATCCATCAAAATGTTGTCCAACTTTATTTCAGCCAACCACCCATAATGAGCCTCTACTCTTTTTAGACGATTTGGACGTCATTTGCCACCATTTTTTTATCCTATCATCTTCCTCTTTTTCTCACTAAATGATGTCAAGCACTTGTCATAAACCCGTCCTCAAATAGCTCTCGCTTTTCTCGTTTCATTTCGTTTCTTCACCCACAACTGCCGTTTTGAGACTTCTTCCCAGAGGATCGCACTTATTCTTCAAAACTTCTTCACAGATTTTCTTGCTTTTTTCAGTTCACATCCCCTTTTCAACAATGAGCAACGATCCTCGTCGTGTTTCTCTCTTCAATCGTTGGGCTTCTAAGCAAAATAACGAGCCTGTGTCGGGCTTTGAAGGGCTTAATGAAGAGGAGATTATGGAATACAAGGCAGCTTTTAGGCTTTTCGACAAGGTATTATCCTTTGGTCATTGAATTAGATTAAGAACACCTCTCATTTTTAGGATGGAAACGGATCTATATCTTCGAAAGAATTGGGAGTGGCAATGCGTTCTTTGGGACAGAATCCAACAGAACAAGAGCTTCTTGACATGGTAAACGAAGTGGACATTGATGGAAGTGGAACTATTGATTTCGGAGAGTTCTGTCAAATGATGAAGAGAATGAACAAAGAAAATGACAGCGAAATGATTCGTGAAGCATTCCGCGTCTTTGATCGTGATGGTAATGGATTCATCACTGCAGACGAATTCCGCTACTTCATGACCCATATGGGAGATCAATTCAGTGACCAAGAAGTTGATGAAATTATTGCAGAGATTGATATTGACGGAGATGGACAGGTAGGTGAACAATTTGCTTTGATCAAGCTTTTCCTTTTATGTTTACAGATCGACTACGAAGAATTTGCTTCAACTTTCTCCGCCTAATGCAGCTTCACCCTCTCTATTCGCCATGTACAAACAACAAGCCAATGCTCGGGTCATCATTTTACTTCTGAAACTACAATTCCACCGAATATCTCGCTTCTTTTGAGTTACTGTCCAGATTTATTTTTCTTTTCGCTTTATCTTTTTTCTTGCTTTAACGCTTCATGAATGTATCCTAATAAATTAAATTTGACAATAGTGATACAAAGTATCAAACAATTGAGTCAAATATACGTGACAAGCAATGCAGGCCGAGCTATCAATCAAGAAGCGCACATTCCAACGACTTTCTCTCATCCATTTCCCCCTTTCTTTCTACTGACTGCTTGTGTTACAATGATTTGGGAGCAATAGCAAGGATGGGACCACTAAAAACAACTACTTCTTTTTCTGTTTGATAACCTACCCAAAGGGACGAATAGAGTGTAGCGAATAAAGCAGACAGATATGATACGGTGACGAGACGTCGTTGCGGTGAAGCCATGTGAGATAGGTAAGACTTTGGTCCCAGCAGGAAACCGAAACTGAAACAATTATTTTTGCAACATAGTGCAACGGAAGTACGGGTACCTCATGAGCATGAGTACGGAGCCGAGCGTGTTGAGAGCAGCAAACTTCCTTGTAGACACCAATATTACTGGAATAAGTACGGCTGCCTGAAAGAAAATATGGATTTTATTGCTCATTATTGATTTATCTGAAACGAGCCAATGTTCATAGTCTCGATTGACAAGGCAGAAAAAACAGCCGATAACGTCTCGGGAGGACAGCAGCTTCTCTCATAAATTGAGGGTGGCGAACGATATATGATGTCAAACATTGAGAAGCAGAGATTGAGTTAATGGGATCCACATTTTCAGGGTGAAATGTTTGGAAACATTCAAGAAACGGGCTTGAGAAATGTTTCAAAGTGTGGTCGAGGGAATGGGGAAACATCTTACCGTAGAAAAGCAGAAGATGGCTCCAATTATGCACATAAAGAAAGCAATAATACGTTGGGTTCGAGTCATTCCAAACATACTTTCATCTTGAGTTGAAGATGTGAACCATCCTGAGTTTTTTCTGCAAGTAAACCATCCTGTATTTGTTTGATGGCAAGAAGTAAAGAAACATTAAGTTCTATACCCCAAAACCTATAGCCAAAAATATCGAAACTAGGTGTGGTGAGACGATAGTAGGGATTATTCGAACGTTATCTTTTTTTTAACATTTAAAGAGAACAAATCTGTATCTCAGGAGTCATGTGAAATATTTATCCGAAGAGTCCAGTTTTGAGATTACCTTGGAACATTGAAAATAATCGGAACTTACATTCTAACTGGAAGAATTTATTAGTTCTGGTTTCTATATTATTATCTACAAGAACAAAGGTACTAGATTGTGATAATTGAAGAAACCCGATAAAGGCTTACCGATTTCTCGAATTAGGCAGTTGACCATCTCCGGAATCATCTCCAACCAAAAGTTGTTGACTATCTGTTGTTTCACTTCGAGAAAGTAACGAGAATCCGCTGAAATGAAATGTATGAATGGAAACGATTTATGCATGATTTTGAATCACCCTATAGAAGTTGGAAGCTTATTACGAAGGGAATCGAGCGAAGAGAACGATGCTGAACCACTGATCCCACTTCCTTTCTTCTTCTGATCGTTTATGAACTGCTCGAGGGCAGACATTGTCTAAACCAATTTTAATCTAGAGTATGAATTCAAAACAGGAAGTTTGACTGGACAAGTACCACTGTTCATTTAATAGAAGAATAAACACGTTATATATCAAAAAAGGAGCATGATTTATTGGACTTTTAAACTACATACAAAAGTTTAAACTAAAAAACGGGTCGTGAATTGTGGATTAACCTAATGGTGCGCGTCCCATGATGTAGTTCCGTGAGTCTTGTATTGATAAGCTTCTTCGACGAGAATCAAAGCTGCGGCGAAAGCAACTCCGGCTTTCCAGCCAGGGAGAATAAGCTGTAAATCATAGTATTTAATTACTCAGATACTTAGGTGCTGTAGAATAAATTTTGTAAAAACCGGAAACATGAAACGATTGCATACCGGATAATTTGAACAACTGGGTGCTTTAATATAGTTTGCAATATAGTTCGGTTTTTAAAAAATAATTAAATTCTCAATCTACACTGCGTTAATAGTTTTCAAAATAATAAAACTGTAACAATTTTAATCTCACCTTTTTGAAATGAGCCCATTGTCCAACGACGTGCGGGTACTTGCGGTCATACAAGTAGACATAATTTCTAAGGAAGAAAGATTGTTTGTTTTAACTGATAGATAAAAAAACAAACCTGATCCATGGATCTTTCAATCCGATCTGCGCGAGCCGCTTCTCGTGTTGCGCTAATTGTGGAAAGTCGCGGTAGTTGTTGTAAATTGAGTAATTTGGGATCTTGAAAGGCTCGTGATGTCCCCCACCCATTCTGAACAGAAACTTTTTTTTTCAAATTTAGTTATGCATTATATTGAGATAAGAAGAAGTTTATAAAAAGCTGCCAAGATAAAATTGCAAGAAAATGCCAGCCGAGTTTGTGTCGATTTACGGGGGAAAAAGTGTGCGGCGTTTGCGGAATCTTCTAAAGCGCAAGTGCGGCAGTCTTTTCTCAATCAATTGACGGAAAAATATTGGCTTGTTCCAACACATCACTTGTTATTTCGCTGAATTTCAAAAATTCAGATAAAGTTCTTGGTTTTCATAATAAAAGATGTCTCGGCGAAACCAAAAAGTGAGTTTTTCAAAAATTTTTGCAAAATCTATGTGTCAATTCAGGGAGTTCCGTCAGAGGACGCTATAAAAATGACAAAAGAGCAAGAAGACATAGCGAAGTATATCAGGTTCAATTGTCCAACTGCCACAACGATGTTCGAAGGAAACGAAGTTCACTACTTCAGCGGTAAGTCTTCAAAAATTTAGATTATATATAAACTCATCTTTTAAGGGAACAAAGCTGTTGATACTCTCTGGGACTCAAAATATGGAAGTAAAGCCAAAAAGGATCCTATGTTCAAAACAAGGTAATTTGTTTTTAAAGGGTTTTTTAACATTAGTAATTTTTAGGGACGATTGTTTTCATTTCATTTGTGAATTGAACTCGAAGCAGCTTTTCTTCCGCGCAAAAAAGTTGGTCGCCAAGAAGAAGGAAAACAAAGAAAAAGGGAACGATTCTTCCGGTAAGTTTATAAATAATAATGTTCAATCAATGAATTTTACTATTTCAGTTGAAATAACTAAATCGCCAAAAGGAACTGTAGAGAAAAGAAATAAGAAAGGGAAAGACGAGGAGACAGCAACAGAAGCCGAAGGTGATGAGAAGGAAGTGAAAAAAGACGAAAAGAAAGAAGAAGAAAAGAAAAAGAAAAAAGTAAAGCTTCTAGTGCATGAAATCCAATCATTCGTCGACGATAAAGATGTATATGTTTGGGTATTCGACCCAACTCCGCTTTTGAAAAAGATAATAGGAGTTCTCATGCGTAAGTTTTGTGTAAAATAAAGTTGCGGATCATTTTTTTTTTCTAGTTGTTGGAACTATTGTGGGTTGTCTATTCCCTCTCTGGCCAGCCTGGCTTCGACAAGGAGTATACTACGTATCGATCACAGGAATCGGATGTTTCGCAGCAATTATTGTCACTGCAATTCGTATGATTAAATTCTATCAAATCATGTGTTTTTTTACTATTTTTCAGTTCGGACTATTCTATTTGGAATAATTTACGCAGTGACTTTCGGAAAGCACAAATTATGGATTTTACCTAACTTAACCGAAGACTGTGGCGTTCTTGAATCTTTCCAACCATGGTACACATATGAGTGCTCTGGCGATGATAAGAAAGAGAAGAAAAAAGACAAAAAAGACAAAAAATCGAAAAAAGAAAAAGTTTCTGATGGCGAAGACGAAGTAGAAGAAACTTTATTGGAACCGGAAAAAAAGGAAGATGATGATGATGAAGCAGAGAAATATAGCCAAGCATCGACCGATGAAAACTACGAAAAAATCGAAGACGAGGTAGTTATCAGTTTTCATTTATTCTCCCAACCCGTGTTTATTCAGGAAATTTCTGCCCCGCCATCTCCAGTAGAAGGCGCTGCCCGAAAACGACGTCCAGCTAAAGTATAAATCTGTTTATTTACCCGAATATTTCCATTCCAAGATTGTATTTTTGCATTTATGAACACTCGTAATGAACGTCTATTGCATTGCTCTCAGTTGGCAGTTCTGTCACAATTCTCGTAGTTTTTTGCCCTGTCCTGTTTCTTTCACACTGTGATTTTCCATCTGTCCCTTGTTTAGTTTCAACTTACCGTTAACTTTTTCATGCATCTGCATAAATAACATTTCCGTTTCAATGGTTCATAATAATAAATGATTCAATAGCTGAACAAAAACAAGGTAGTATCTTCATATAATTTCGCAAAAAGAGCCTATCTAAACATTTGAAGCATGCTAAATAAACATATGAAAATAAGGATCGATAGAGAGACGGTTGGAAAGTAGGACCCGTGTACAATAACACAATTCCGAATCGGACAGATGGAACAAGAAAAGAGTAATAGCAAAAAGAGCAGGAATCACATCAAAAGGATGAGGTTAAAACATGACTTGTATATGAGGTGGAAAAATACAAACGCATACTAGTGCTGCCTGTTTGATGATAGGGAGGGCCATTGAGATGAAGCCATAGGATGAGCACCAAGTAGACCGTCACCAGTATTGATGGGCATGTTGCCGGAATTTTGCTCACGGATTGCAGTAGCATGTCGCGGAGGACATCTGAACCTTTTCAATTTTTGTTTTTGAGAGAGTCTAGGACTAATATACTGTCAGTTCACTCCAGTTTGGGTCATTTTTTTTGCTTGCCGCAAGGGCTTTCCGTAACAGTAGGGGACACCTAGTATAAACCGACAATGAAATTCTTTCTAGGAAAAGAAATTTTCTAAAATTTTCATTCATGCAAGAAAAACAACCTACCCAAAAGGAATGGGATTTTGACCTATCGGAAGCTGTGCTTGAGGACCGTTATAACTGTTCTTTTGTACAAAATTCGAATCTCCTCTCTGCTGCCCAGTTTTTCCGATTTTATTTCCCTGCTTTCTTCCATTTCCTATATTGCTTTGATTAGGCACGAAAGGCCCGTTTTGTTGTCCAGATGGCTGAAATTGTCGCTGGCCATTTCCACCACCTCGATATGAATTTCTGTCTTGCATTGGTGGCATCAAAGGTGGTGGTTTCATTGAATTACTTCCATCCCCCTGGAGCATCATTTTCTGTCTGTTCTGTCCATTACTATGCGAAGATCCACGCACAGATGCATTATTACCACGATTCATTCCATTTTGCATTTGTAATTGGTTCATCATTTGATTGTTTTGTTGCGGCATCTGGATCATCTGCGAAGGATTCATGTGGGTCATCATTTGCTGATTGTTTTGTCCCTGTGGTGGAAAATTAGGTGGTGGGAAGATCAGATTAGGCATGTTGGTTTGCACATAGGTCTGAAACTAGAAAGAGTTGGACTTTAAAAAACAAGATGCTAGAAACACTAACGGGTAACAGAACTTACCATTTGCGGCATAGGAGGGTAGTAATAATCGTGAGATTCCATGAAATTCTGTGATGAAGATGAAACAGCAGAAGGATCCTGCGGCAAAAAAGGTTGCAGTTGACCTTGATTGGAGTATTGCACAGGAACATGCCCATTCATCTGCATATAAAAAGAATTTTCAATGAACTGCTGCTGTGGATGAATGTGCGGAAAATTATGAGGTATCGTCTGGAATCCATGTGAACCATTGAATGCACTATCTGCCATGCACGGTGGAGGTTGCTGAAATCGGAAGTTGGGCATTTAGCATGCAAAAACAATGAACCCCAACTTCGTGAACTAAACACGACAAAGAACTCACCGAGAAATCAGGAAGAAACTGGACTCCTGGTGGAGGACCACCTTCCACCGGCTGCTGCATCAATTCACGACTCAGCTCTTCTCCGTAATGTTCCACCATGTTTTTTTGTGTCATTTTGAGTGTTTCAGGCGATTTGGATCGATCGATGAATTTTATTTCTTTGATTTCCTGGTTATCCGGTTTATATTCCGTACCCAAAATCCTGTTCCTGGCCGCTTGATAGGCTGCCTGCCGCTCTTCATAAGTCAATGCGGGTTTATGCTCTTTTTGATTTAGTTTAGAATGCGGACGACTCCTGGAGGTTGGCTGATCCTCTGAAGAAGTGGCCGAAGGAGGGGAAGATTCCACGACATTATCTGCAGCAATTCCATCTTTCGGTCGCCGCAGAAATACTCGTTTTGGTTCATCAACGGCTGGTCCAAGCCCTTCTTCTACTTGCATTCTGAGAGTAAAAATTGTTTTTCTGATTTATAAGAAAGCTCTTACTTCGGAGTGCAGCCACCATTTTCTTCTGCTTTGACTTTTTCGAAAAACGCTTCCTTTTTCTCTTCCTTTCTTTGAAGAAGTTTGACCTTAAGAAAATACAATTGAACAGTTGCAATTTCGATAATCTCCTTACTTTCTCGACTTTCTCCATCAATTCTTTGACTGGGTCCGCGTCAGCATCTTCCCAACTATCGGCGACTGCTAGATAAACTACAGGAACATTAAAATTGGAAAACATATTCTACGTACCATTTTCTTTACTCATAACGTTCCCAGAACAGCGGAAATTTGTTACCCTGGAAAAATAATTTATGATTTAAAAATACATCTCGAAAAAAGAACGAAACATCAAACGAATTGAATAGTGGACTCCGCTAAATTGACAGAAAACAAGTATCGCGTCAGCAGCGCCCAATGCGCAAAGTCTCATTAATGACGAAGTTTCAGATATCTTAAGGAATGCGCGCGAGGTTTAAAATTTGAACAGTTTCCGAGTTTCCTACCGTATCCTGGTTTACTGTAAATTTCCAAAAATACCTTGCAAAAACTGAAATTTCAAATTTGAGACTCATAGGCTCAGAAAGATAAATCGACGAGAAAACTATTTTAAGGAAAGTGAAAATATCTTCATCTTTGAAATCCTTTGATTATTGGCTTTTGTACTCGGTTCCGTCATTGTACCGAAGTTATGAGTCTCTTATAAGATACATTTTCTTTCTAATATCTCAAAAATATCATCAAACTTCACATACCACGACTTCAGTTTTTGGAAGCATTACATGCCTAGATCCCATAACCCAATCCAACAATACATCTCTATCGTTGAAATTACAATTCAATCAGATTTTCTTCTTCTCTAATAGAAATTAGATAAGAGCATTACTCGTGGAACATTGGCAAGCATGCCGCATGCAAAACTGATAAGGAAAAATCAATTTGTGACTGAAAATCGACCACAACCTCTAAATTGTCTCGTCTTTGACGGAAATGCAATAAAGTCATGTCGAATGCTTCAGAAAAAGACCATCCAATGTAAGTTTGGCGCAGATTATTAGAAAGTACAATAACATTGTTTTAGACTAGATGATTTCGATTACGGAGATGATGTTTCAATTATCGATAGATCTGAAATCGTAGATGTAAGTTTTCTAAAAAAAAAGTGTATGGAGAATAACCAAATAAGTTGGGATAGACAGTCACCATCACTGAAAAGCTCTTCAGCTGCCAAAGTGTGGATTCTATGTTTAGTGAATTTTTTCTAACGGCAGCGATATCTACAGACGTTCTTGAATGTGCTTGGTAAAGGTTCAAATTACAGTGGAGTACCATTATAATCAAAGTATTCCTTGGTTTGCTGTTTATTGGTTTCGCCACTGGATGTATCATTTACTCTGTAATCACATGTTAGTAGTTCATTTTCAAACTTAAATACCATTCCCATTGTATTGTTTTCAGCAGAAGAATATACGCATCCTGCTTCAACTAACTCTTCGTTTTTCGTATATGACGTCAGTCAACATTGTGATAATGGAACATTGACGTGGACGAATAGAACTGGATTTGGAAATGACTATGATGTAAGTTAGAAGAATTTTTAAAAAGTATAATAAACTTTGATCAAAACGTACTATAAGTTTAACTCGCAGAAAGTAACGACTGGAATCGCTTGGCTGCAGGATGCGCCAAGAAAACGTATCTACCATCGAATTGGAATCGCTCCATACAATAAAGATTGGCGAGTGACACATTATGTTTTCATGTGAGTTTTTTCAAATGAGAGACGAAATACCGGATTTCGTAGTCCTACATTTTAACTCAATCTTTCTAGGCTATTTCAAAAGCAGTTATATAATTCAGGTAGCTCACTTCACACCAAATATATACTGTATGCTTTAAGAACTTAAATAAAAAAGATTTCTTGCCATCATCGGCCGGGAATGATCAATCGTTAAAGCGGGGTTGTGACAATAGCATGCGAAATTAAACTGAGAATAGGGCGGAAAAGGAGGAGGAGCCTCTTGTCACCTGGGTGTTTTTCGTTCAAAAATCCTGTTTTAGGAATCATACGTTCTTCGTTGACCCGAATGGTTGCACCAAAATAAATTATGGTTACGATGAGTATCTTCGAAGGTTTGAAAGAAAGATTGAAACGTCGATAAGTTCTCAATTGCCTGTTTTTAGACTTGGTTTTCAAAAGATCAGAATACAGCGAGTAGAAGAGATCTCTATCGAAGAAGGTGAAAGTGTAAAAGTGAATTATTATGAAGGGGAGCCATCACGTGACATACAAATTGAAGGAATGCATCCTATGCTTGTCCGAGCATACACACAGCCAGACAACAGTTTGTATTTCATTAAAAATGCTTCTCTCAGTCTGTCATTTCAGCTTTCACCTACGCCTGGGAATACATCTTTTCTCAAACTCCCGATGAAACTGGACTGTTCCGAAAGGATTATTGGTACCCAGAAATGAAACCGGGGGTCGATGATGAGGGAGTCTTCGAAGAGCTACCGTCTTCTTGCTACAAACAATCATCATAGCATTTTCTAATTGTCTCCAGCCCTGTACATCCAATGAATGAATGTTTAGTTATTTATTTATTTTTTTATTAAAGGCAATAACAGAACATCAGAACCGATTTTCCGTGATCTTTCTTGGGTGTTTGAGTACTGAAAAATCACGAAATGCACTCAACTACCAAAAGAAAACTTCTTTTAGCAGTAGAAATGATAAAGAATTCATATTACTACTAGAACCGCTCTGAAAAATAAAAACAAAGAAGGTCAACGGATTGATAGCTGAAGTTTGATTAAATAAATGGAAATTAGCCTATAAATTAATAAGAACTTGCTAATCCTACAACTAAAGGGAAATAAAAAAAAGAGGATAACAACTTATGAGACGGCGGGAGAAAAGGTTGAAAGAGAGTAAGAGAACGAATACTTCGTCGAAGTGTGAACAGAACAAAAAACAGTACGTCATTGAGCAGCGATTCTTAACCGATAATGAGGCCAATTCCGAACTTTCCGGCAGCTTTTACATGGTTCAATGTTCCAGAAAGAGCCAAGGTGAATGGTAGTTGCTGACTAAGACGCTTCTCGAACACTCCTCCGACAGACCTGAATCTATGATTATCAGCCTTTTTGAGAAACTTTGAACAAACCAGTTGGTGTCAAAGCTAGCTCTCATCGTGACTCCTTCTTCTGGAAGCTCGGTTTGGTATGCGAGGGTGGTGACAGCTTCTCCGACATTAGCGTTACATTCAAATTCTACCCCAAAAGCCAAATTATCATGTTGCTTGTGATAGTAAGTGAAATGAACTCCTGAAAGTAAAAAAAAATACTTTATATTATCGAGCTCGAGTCAATCTCATACCGGATGCTCCAAGAGTAGCTGCTGCAATAAAATGATTAGCAGTATAGCGGGCGGCATACGACAAAACCGATATTTGACCTCCTTAAATTATATAAATAATTCAATCCAACATTAATCACGACAAACCTGGAATATTCTTTCCATACTGATAAACCATTTCGGTACCAACATCAAGACGTGGTGTCATTCTCCGAAGATATTGTCCGACTAAAATTCCAGCTTCATTGACCAAGTCAATATTGGCCAAAGTGAGGCCCAAAGTACTGAGACGACCCCTTCAAATTAAAATATTGGAAATGTCGGTTCTAATGGGATTGTTCTTACTTTCTCTCTATGGTAGCTTGAGCTCCAGCCAACTTTCCCTGTTGGATTTGTCCTTGAAGCTTCGTCCGGTAGATGCCTGTTTGGAATTTGAAAATGAAAGTCAAACTACTTCTTTCACGAACCGATTTGATGCAGAATTGTGGCTGTGGTATTTCCATTGACGTCGGTGTCTCCAAGCAAGATGGGATATGCTTCCGCTGGTCCTACCTGAACTGATTTTATTCGTAACGTGCTACGATTATCGATAAATTTTTTACCTGATTGGTTCCTACGTATGTAGCTCCAAATCTGTATCCAGTGTTCATCGCAGAGAGAGAAAGTGTGTGCGAAACCTTTAAAATAACTCAATTATGACGATAGGAAAACGTTCATACCTGGAAATGTGAGCTCAATCCTTTGTTGACCATGAGCTTGGCTCCTTCGAAACATGTTGGGAACACATCACGAGCTTTGCGGTGAAGTTCTTCATACGAGCCAGGATTTGTCTGAGGAATCGGTGAAGCGAACTCGCTTTCTGCTGGTGTCGCCATCTAAAATTTAGAAATTTAAACTCTGTTGAATGGGAGAATTGAGGGAAAAAAAGCATCAGTTAGAAAAAATACTTTAGAAAGAAAATATATGATGTAATTATTATACGCGCGCCTAAACTGACTCTGGCGTGTAAAAATAAAAAATTAAGCTGCCGATAGACATCAAAGGGTAGTTCAAATTTATATTAACCTAGTTTTTGTCGATGTACAATGTTTGAAACAGCCGAATCAAGCTCGAGAAATGAGGAAACCGCTTTGATTGGAATTATTCGCAGCGCCGCTAAACACCTTGCATGCGTTACTTCGGAGTATCGTTGAAAAGAATTGCTTTTTGAATTGCAGAATTGCTCAGCGATGAAAATGATAAATTTAACTTGACGAAAACTAATCAGACGTGTCATAAGTTATGCCTCAATGATGCAGAATGGTTTTTTATTTACATTAAAAGATTGGTTAATTATCTGGACTGTGGGGGAAAAGGCTTATAAAACTTCATAACGAAACTCCAAAATAAGCTCATTAGATGAAAGAGTTGAACAAATCGAATCTTCACTTCGTTGTTATTGACTAGCCTTTGGAATGAGAAATGTCTTATCTTTTCGAACGACCAGTGCGTAAGTATAGTTCTAGTTTTTTTTTTGAGATATTTATGATAGAACCACGTTAGTGATTGAAAGAGACAAATACCATAGAAATAGCAAAAAAAGCTTTCTTCTTCGTAGTCTTTGTACCAAATATATACCTTTCAAATGTAAGCCAATTAACTAAATGATCAAGCGAGAATGCACATGTTTATTTAAAAAGGAACAGTAAAAGAGTGAGCTTTTTGTAGAAGCGTATGGAAGTTGGCAATACAAAGGGAGAAGAACAGAGAAACAAAGTAGAGAAGAAAAACTAAGATGAGACACTTAGTGATTAAAATAGAAGACCCATAAGCAGATGGTCCGGGAGCACTTTCGGAATAATGAGTATAAAAATTAGATGAAAGACATTTGTTGGTTGAAAGTGAGCTCCGGACTAAGTTTATCACTCGGAGTGCACTGAAGCTCAAATTATAAATTAAAAGATGTGTAAAAATAGTCATAAAGATAAGAAAAAAAAGTCTTTTAAAAAAGTAATACTGGTTTCAAGGAAAGGGAAGCAAATTTTTAAATTCGATAAAAGTATAGTTGAAAAGTGACTAAAATAAAATGATAGCAAGAAAAACGGAAAGAATGTATGGAATGAAGGAAAATTGATTATCAGAAGCCTTCCGACGACAGCCATTCAGATACATATGGCACGGGAAACGACGGTCTGAAAACAAATTGAAATTATTATTGATGGATTCAACTTTTTGTTACCGTCTTCTTCTTCCTCTTCTTCTTCTTCGTCATCATCTGAATTTTTGGCACCTTCTATTTTTCCCCAATCTGTTTCCATAGCCACTTTCGTATCCGTATACATTCGAATCTTTACTCGATAGTCCGTGCCGGCACGCAGGATTCCATTACAGTACGGTTCGTCTAGATTTCTCTTCACACAATCATCAGTTCCTACAGTGAATGCTGCACGTCTCACTCTTTCCGAATCAAATGGATTCCAAGTTGATGGAGATGCTCTGTAGGATCCCCAAACATCTTCATCTTTCACTTCAAACCAAGACTTCAGTTCATAGTTATCATCATTCAATGAAGTATCATCTGACACAATGACGGCAAAGTTATCAGGAGATCCGTTGAGTAGCGAAAAGACTGATAGATCATTGTCAAATCCAACCACAAGTTCTCGACTTCCTTGTCGATGAATTGAAGGGGAGAGACGTCCTTTCGGAATAGCTACTGTGATCATTTCCGATTCACTTTCAGCTGCTGCTTGACCAAGTCCCATTATAACAGTGATTGTGAAAGTGTAATAAACTTCAGCTTTGAGCCCGGAGAAACGATGCCTACTGGCACCTTTCAATTCGACAGAAACTGTCGGAATATTGTCAGCATTATAACTAAAAAAGGAGCATTTGTATTGAAGTAGGAATCCTGTCTATAACCATCACCTTAATCTAAATCTACAATCGGAATCAGCAAAGTTTTCAATATCCCAGTACAAAATGACATAATCTTTTCCAACGACTGGGAATAGTTGGTTCACTTTCAGAGGATCTGGAAAATAATAGAATTTAACATCAAAACTTTGGCAGAAATTACATGTTGTGATATCAGCAGAGACAGGTCGACTCTTGACTCCTTTGTAGACAGTATAAACCGAAAACTGATATGTCTTCCCAGGAATAAGCTTTGTGAATGTGAACGATTTTCTGAAAAATAAAACTATCACACTTGACTGTGAGAAATGGAAAAAGTGGAAACCTACTCATGCTCCATTTCTACTTTCTTCGAAATGTTTTTATTATTTCCACTGAAAGTCAGAAGGTAATAATCAAATTTTCCTTGTTCTGGATCAGAATCTCCAAAATTAATGTTGATTGAATTAGAAGAGATTTGACCAGGGTAGACGGTTGAAGAAATGATTGGGGCTAAAGTTCATGAATATAAGAAATCAATATAATATTGATTATTACCTGTAACCTGTTCTAACTGTGTACTTTTCGAAGTGAGGGACAGCTCAGTTGAAACGTTTCTCACAGAAATCGAATATGTATTCGATGGCTCCAATTTGTCCAGAAGCACGAACTCTTCTTTGTTTGTCACTTCCATTTCTTTGCCTTCAGCTCTTCCAATACCATACGAAATCACAATTTTATACCTCTCAAAGTCGTGGTAAACTGGCCAATCCCATGTCAATTTGATACTTGCCACATAAAACTCATCTGTATTCACTTCGGATACTCGAACATTCTCCAACTGCTTCGGTTTCGATAAATGAGCTAATCGATGAGCCCACCAGGTCTTACTCAAAGCACCTGCCAACATACAGAAAACACGAATATCTAAAGTATGTTCTGGAAACATTTTAATGTTAGCATGTTCATCAGATGTTGCAAGTGAGAAGGAACGAGGTCTGCTGAGAGTGAGAATAGTGTAATTGACAAAGAATGCTTCACAATTTGCATTTTCTGGTGCTTCCCAATCAAGACGTAGCATATCGTTTTCATCTGACAAGAATACCTCCGATGACTGACCGTATTCCTCAATCATCTGGGACAAGCCGACAAGCTCATTCGTGTTCTGAAAAAAAGTATAAGAAAGTCACAGAATAATGCTGTAATCACACCTCCGTCGGATGATCTTCTCCTAAGTCCCCAGAATTCACTTCTACAGGCGAAGATTTTGGTCTTGTTGTAGTTGTAGAGCTCCTTCTAGTTGTGGTTTCTGTTATTACCGTTGAAGTTGTAGTTATAGATGGAATGGTTTCAGTGATAATAGAAACAGTAGAAGGTTCTTCAAAAACAGTAGTGCGAGTAGTAACATCAGGAGACGTTGTAACAGTGGTAACAGCTATAAGAGGAGCTGCAAAATAATTGAATTGAAAAACAAATAATAGTCAACCTACTTGAAATGGTGGTATCTTCTTCAGCTTCTTTTGAGTACTCATATGATGTTATTTCTGTAGTTGTTTGCAATCCGAGATTGAAGTTTGGAGGCAAAGTCCTGACACTGTACAGCTCAGCAGAAGATGAGTAGTCATAGTTTGCTGAAATTTTAACTCTCTTCATTGATAATAAGTATCAGGAATCATACATGTTCCTTGAGTAACAAAAGTTGAATCAATAAGTTCTTGAGAAAAAACTCCTTGATATACCGATCGTATTCGAAGACGAAATGTGGTTCCAGAGTCAAGACCACGAAGTCTCACAAGTGATGCTTTTGTATCAATAGCATTCGAGTATTCTTTATGCTCTTCTGGATAATATTCTGAAAGAATAATCACTCCAATTAATAACTTGATCACAATTACCGTACCAAGATGATAAGTGATATTCTGTCCTTGTGGTGGGAAATAGGAGATTGTAGCCTCATGTTCGGTCGTTTCAATTGAATCAAGCGTTGGCGAATCGGGACCTAAAAAAATATAAAAAAGTTCCAAATTTATAATTAATTTGCTAAAATTGTTCTTTGGCATGTATTTATGTACTAATTTCTCGTTTACGCTCATTCTCTCCCCTCTCTCACAACACATTTCGCTACCGTTGTAATCCGGTTAGGCGGAGTGTGAACACGATTCTCGATGCTATGGAAGCCTCCCATCGATGCCCTTCGGTAGATCACTTTTGTGTCAATCGCAAACATGCTCCTACTTTTGTCTGACCAATGCTTTTTGAATGAAATCAACAAAAAGTGTCATGAAAGCCGAGTGCAAAGTTTGAAAAGGGCAAGAGAAATACAATAAAATTAAAGAACATGATCGTTGGCTTTGGCAAAAAAAGTTCCAAAAAGTTAAAAAAAAAGGCCAGAAAGGATGAGACGAAAATCAGTGGCATATTTTAAGAACCTTGGCTGAGCAACTTTAACCGATAATAGGTATTTTCTAGGGGACCTAATCGAAGAAGTGATTCAAATGTAAAAATAAGAGAGAAAGTTCAGATTTTATAAGGACTCACTACTAAAAACAGCCATTTCTCCAATATTTTGTCTTGTACCATCCATCAGAATGGCACTAACAGATACTGTATATTCTGTTGCTGATATCGTTCCATTGATGAGTGAATGGAAAGTAGTTCTGAAATAATTGATACAAAAATAAAAACATCTCAGAGAACAAACCCTTCGACAGCAGAGCCAGATGGTGGATATCCGACCGGGGGACTATACTCAATAATATAGGCTTGTGGTATCGGCTGGATAGCATGGCTGGTGAAGTCGACAAGAATCGAGGAAGAGGATGCTATCGAGTTGTAGCTAGCCAGTAGAAAGATCAACAAAAACATTCATTCATGCACACCGAGTTGAATCTGATGATGAATTGAAATGAAATCAATAAGAAGGGATATATTACGGTGGAGTGCAAGAACGGGATGTATGTGTGAAGAGATACGTTTCGGACGAAAAGACTGTCTATATTTATCCTCTCATCAAATAAATAGTTGCTTATCCCTTTATCTATTGCCTTAATATCCTTATCGGAAAATAGAAAAACATCTTCATAATTGAGAATCTAGATTCAAAAAGTGAAGAAACACATAGGGGAAATCAAAGTTGGAAAGCGGAAAGTAATGAAAATTCAAAAGTGAGAAACGTTTGCAATTAGTCATTGACCAATGAGTTAACTGGATTCCTGCCTACTGATTACGTGTTTGACGTCACACGCGCGATTGCGCACTGAGCAGCAGAAAATGACTGAGGTTGGGGCAGGCAGGCGGCAGAAAACAGGCTGGTTTTGGCGGACTCCGCGGAGCCACTCGAGCTTCCACAGACGTACCGGCCAACGGGTGCGCTGGCTCGGGTTTGACACCTTGCCATACACCGATTATTATGAAACATTTCAATTTGAATGGGTTCCGGATTGATTGACCGTAAGAACAACAACAGATATTGCAAACATTCGAAATATGAGGGGAGCGCGGAAATGTTTGTATGAACAGAAGCATACGATAATTGACATGGATACAATGAGTAAGCACAAGTGGATAGCAGACATGAGAAATTGTTTCTTGAGGGGAGCAGAGGGCAAACGGTGGATGAAAATGGTAACGAATGAAACAAAACAATAGAAACGGATAAAGCATGAACTTAGGTAAACCAACGCCATTTATGAATGTTATAATTACGGTCGGTTGATGGATCTGAAAGACTTTAAAGGTTTTCTTCTACAACAAAGTCTCAGAAGGATTTGTACTGTAGATTAGAAAAGCGGAAAAGTCTTGGACAACATGACCATTTAAGATTGAAAAATTACTTCGTATCAACTCTGAAATTGGCACTTTTAACTACCAATTCACAATAAGTTACTGTATTATTCAATCAAAACGAATGAAAAGGCGAGAAAAAAGAGAGAAAAGGGGAAGAAGTGGAATGTAATCCTATGTTTAACTCCAATGACCAACGATGGTGGAAAAGAAAAGCAGGAGCGAGTTTTCGAATAAGTCGAGACCGAAAACGGAGAATCTAAGCGCACAAATTAGTGGTGTAAGTTGTGAAATTCGAACTCGAAGCAAAGAGGCGACAAAAGAACGAGGCGCCCTGTTCGTATTTTCGGCAATCTCTTCCCGCGAATACGACGACGTTTCTGTTTGTGACATTTTTGAGAGTGTTTGAACAATAGTTGGATGATGAGGTTCCAGAAACTTTAATTGGATTTTAGTCTTGGACAAATGAGTTGATGACTTGTTGATTTTTGTTTTAGGTAAAAGAAACACTAAATGCCATTACTATAAAGAGGCATGAATGAAAAGATTACAAAAGATTAATAAGAAACAAAAAAGAAACTTTTGGCTAAAGACTTTGGCATGACTGTGAAAGGATCAGTCTTAGGTGGAATAGCAGAAAAGTGGCAAAATACGATTCCAGGGGTGACGAGAAGCATGCTGATCGGTGGAGACGCACACTCATACCATCCGGTCATTGTTTGCATTTGCAAACACGCCTAGCGCTCACTGTCCCTCAACGGTAGCCGCACCGGGGAGCCCCTGGACGGGAGCTGCGAGAGTGAGAGAAGAGCACAACTCAGGCGCTTTTGCGTATTTTCGGATTATCGACCCGAGCGACACATGTGTTCGGAGCTTAATTCTGTAATTCTCTCTTCTCTGCAAAAAGTGCACAAAGAGAATGAGAGGTAAGAATAATTGTTTTATGGAAGATTGGGTACATGGCCATACAAATCACTAGTCAGGAAATAACACAGAAAGGGCATGAACATCAGAAAACACACAGGAAGTCTGGCACTAGTCGATGACAATCAGTTCGTTTGGCTCTCCGAAGGCATGCTCCGACGCCAATGAGTTCAATGTGTCAATGGCTCTCCCTTCTCCAACAACGACAGCCTTTCCACGTTGCAAGTTGACAGTACGATGGTGGAACGTTGTTGGGAATCTGAAAATTGTTGGCATTGTCTTAGGTAGGCAGAGTTCTTTTTTTTCGTTTTTCCTGTTTTTGTTGTTCTCTGGAATTTATACTGACCTCGTAGACAAACGATTAACCATTGGATTCAATCCCCATCCGCTGCACATTCTATCCATTATTCCTTCACGAGTACGATCCTTTAACATCTTCAGTTTCCCATGTCTCTCCAATGCTTCCGCGAATTCACGACAACTGGAAGAATTGTTAATAAATCTAAATTCAGTATACTTAGATTTACCTCGATTCAGCTCTTTGGATATTGATGCGAAGCAAGTTCTTCAAATCGAACTTGTCAGCAAATAAAAGTTGAGACATGTATTCGTCTGGAGTTATAGGTGGCTCGAACTCTAGTTCTAAGTTCTCTTTGATGACATTCCATCCATGATCATGGGCAAATACAATGCAAGCACGAATCATATCTGGATGAGGAACATCACCCATCGGATGCATGTAAGTGAGAAGTTGAACTAGAACTTCCCCAGGAATTAAGTTCAATCTGACGCATTCATGATTGAATTCAGTAGTGTAACGAGCAATGAATTCTCCATTTTGTCCAATACACAGCAAGTCTTTTCCATAAGCAGCGAGTAGTCCTCTATTAATATAGAAAAGAGTCCCACGGAACAAAAGTGCAGCTTTCGTAGTGTCACCTTCCTGAAATGAAATTCAAAGTGCATTGACTAAACAATCAATTGTACCTCTAACTCAATAAAATTCAACTTGCTAATAGGTGGAGTAAGAGTTGTAGAATCAGGTTTAGCATTTCTTGCGGATAAAATTGCTGGACATACGATTTGAGTATAAGCTTGTCTTCCACAGAAATTTTCCGGTTCAAAACCAGACTGAATCATACGATTCCAAGTTCCATCTAATGCTGCACGGAATGCAAGTTCACGAATTGCTGGCTCCAAACGATTTTCGATAGCTGCTTGGAAGCGTTGAATGAAGCTCATCTAAAAGTAATTTGTTTATTAGAAATCAGAAATCGAAATTACCGGTCTGAAATTGTATTCAATAAGATGCTTGGACAAATGATAAATCAAAGTTTCGCATTTATATCCAACTGCACCAGCAGTAATACGACGGAACGATGCATAAATAGGGCGACGAGTTGGATAAGCATGATAAAGAAGTTCGAAGAATGCTTCCTTTTCAGAAGACGCTGCTCTGATAGCTGGACAATCTGATCGAGATGCAAACTCTTTCTCAGATTTTCCCATAAAATCAGAAAGAAGAGATAAAATATCAGAGTGAATACGGACTTGAGAACCATCATCAAACTCAATAATCTCATCACCATCTTCGAATTTTGGAAGATCAAGATACAACTGCAATAATATTGTTTACGTGAGAAAACCAATAAATAAACAAACCAACGTGAGGACACGCATTTCAAACTTCAGAAACTTGACGTCATTTCCCTGGAGTTCTACGTCAATGGGATAGGCAAATGGATCGAATTTGAACACATCCTTATCAACAACATTCAGAACATTAGAATGACATCCAGTTTTAATTCTGAGTTGTACAAGAAGCTGCCACTCAGCTGGAGTTGTTGCTTGAACAGAGAGATACACACGACGTATTCCATATTCAACGACTTGTTTGACTCGAAACACAAGTTTCTCAAAAATAAACGAGTCTTTTTCTGTTCCGTTGGACAGGTTTTGATCATCAACAGCAACAAAAACGACAGCTTCTGGGATTTCTTCAATTTGAGCTTCTTTTCCAACTGACATCCTGACTTCCTCTTCTTTAGGCTCTTTTTGACTTTCTTTCAGAAGTTCCAAGTCAATTTCATGGAAACTGACAGCTGTTCGAGCGGATAGAATTGAGAGATCCGATAGCGACATTCCTTCGATTTCGCTTCTACTTTTTGTTGTTGAATATTGTGAAATACTCGATTCCTTCTCCTCTTATCTTGCGTAACTTCATCTTGAAATGTGGATCCCTGGGGTCACGTGAAAATAATGAAAGGAAAGAAAGTTTTTTATTCAAATTTTTAGAATGTCAGAAAAAGCGAAAGTAATTGTGATCGATCAGTTAAACAATAAATAATGAAGGCTAAAACCGTGAACACCGTGAAATTTACTGAAAGAATTTTTAGGCTGGGTTGACTCCAGCTGGATATGCGGATGGTGGTGGACCAGCTGTTGCCTGATTTCCAGTGCTAGATGAAGAAGAAGTTCCAGTACGAGCAGTCCATGTAACAAGTGTGTTGAGACCGTACGCAAGAACAAGAAGAACGGAAGTCATCTGAAGTGAAAATTTGAGTAGCAAACTTTTTTTCGAAAGTTCTTTGATTTAAAACTTACAGTTGCTAACAGGAAGAAGAAGTTGAATTTGTAAAAGATATTACAGAAGTAGTAGATCGTATTGAGTGCACTGCATACACAGAATATGGCACTGTACCCAAGTTCCTGAAAACAAGATTATAGAATAATTGAGAATTCCGGCTTTGGAGGTAATAATTCAGAAGATAAACTTGACTCACAACAAGGACCCATTGCCCTGACTTTGTGAAAGTCAAGTTCAAAGCAACTGCAGCGAAAACCCCAACAGCTGTGATAAACTCCAGAATTGAAGTGAGACAAATGAACCAAAACCATCCGCGGGCACCAGGAGAAGCCATGAAGATGATTTGAAGAAGCGTGAGTCCTAGTATGACTGGTTTTATGACTTGGGGCATCTCTCTCATTTCTTGAAGACCCATCTTGTGAAGCTGAAGTTCAGTTGATTGAAACTTCAAAAACGTTAATTTTGACGTTTGAAAATCGATTTGAAATCTGGGTAATAAATAGAGTAAACATGGAAAAGAAAACAGGTTTCTGTTGATCACGGAAACATTGTGAATCAGCACATACTACTTTTTCAGTCACCACTTTGCTCTCTGACGAGTTGATGATAAAATACATGTTCTCGGGACTGTTATAGATTTAGAGAAAAGGAAGAAGTTGTATGATGAAAAACAGAAAAAGGACGAATAAAAGTAGGGAAGAAAGCACGATGGAATAGTGCGACATATGACTTGTACAGTTTCGAAGATGCAACGTTTTTTGTTTTTTTTTGAGAATTCGTTTCTGAGAAGAAGAAACAGTACTTCATCATTCAATAGACAACAAACAGTGAGCACAATTATTAAGCAAACCGAAACTTCATAAATTCAAAAGATAAGAAGCGAGGTAAACTTTTAGAATGTGTTGAATCATGGGATTCAAATGTTATGAAACTCAATATTTTGTGAAATACTCATGAAACACAGTTAGGAGAAAAACAAAACAAAGTCAACTGGATCAGAATAGAGTTGTTTTTTCCGAAAACGATTTGAAGTTTTACACATAATATGTTTTTTGAAGTGTTGCTTATCAAAACTTCATAGTCAAAAACTAATACACTAAACTACATCAATTTTTGGTCATTTTGAATATTTAGGCAATCAATAGTATAATTTAACTTGTTTTCACTCGAAGCTTGTTACAGAAACCGTAATCAGTGAAGAAGTGAGAGTTCCCAGACTCTTTTGCAAAGAATGGCTTATGCCACATCATTGATCCACACAATGCAAACAGTTGACTCATTTCCATTGAAACATGGATCACCAACAAAATCGATTCGTGGAAAATGTGTGAAAAGTGGCAGCAACTTGGAAAAGTGTTGAAGCCAAATAGAAAGAGGCGAGGAAGAAAGTTATTCTGAAAAAGATTGATAACGGGCGCGGCTGATCATGGAGGGGCAGCATTTTTATGGCAAAGAGAGCAAATAATTCAGTTCGGAGAGTATTTCCTATCTATTATGTGTTATGAACATATAGTATAAAAAATTTGTTTCATAAAGAGAGAGAGAGAGAGAGAGAGAGAGAGAGAGAGAGAGAGAGAGAGAGAGAGAGAGAGAGAGAGAGAGAGAGAGAGAGAGAGAGAGAGGGAGAGTAAATGAAATCAAAGAGACATTAGAGGAGTTTTGATGTCGAAATAAAAATGGGGGCTTCCGAATGACTCTTTGCAATGACATTGATGATGTTGAATTCAATAATAAAACTAAATATGAAAGGAATTGGAAAGGTGAATGACACATATTGGTTTCAAAAAATAGGAGTTTTCAGCCTGAAATGTATCTACTAGGTAACGAAAAACTTTATGAATTAATATGATCCGATTCTCACGATTAAAGGAGGACTATAGTCACATTTTTTTATTTCCATTTCTTATTCATTTTTCCATGCTGAATCCATTGCGCATGAAGAAATTGCTCAAAAATTGCTCTGAAGCGCACAAACTGCGCTCAAAATCGCGCGTTACAGTCTGGTGGCCGCGGCCGTCTGGCCGAGTATCCGACAACGCGGGGCCTTTTCCTCCGTATTTTTCGCTTTTTTCCTACGTTTTTCATGCTAAAATAGAAGAAATTTTATGTTTCTTCACAAAAACATGTGAAATGAACGGAATAAAGGCGAAAAATACGGAGGAAAAGGCCCCGCGTTGTCGGATACTCGGCCAGACGGCCGCGGCCACCAGACTGTAACGCGCGATTTGGAGCGCAGTTTGTGCGCTTCAGGGCGATTTTTGAGCAATTTCTTCATGCGCAATGGATTCAGCATGGAAAAATGAATAAGAAATGGAAATAAAAAAATGTGACTATAGTCCTCCTTTAATGAGCAGGTCTGTGCCCGCGAAGATTTCAAATGGAGGTATCGTTCGTTTCGTAAGACGAAACCGTTTATCAGTTCAGAAAATGCCTTTGGAACAGAAAGCTTTCAGCTGTCCAACTGTTTTCAGCTCACTGTATCCTGCTGCGTACAATAATTTTTGTTTCATCTCTCTATTGCTACTATTTGTAGACGTTCCCAAACTTCCAGTCTATTCCAGAATGACGTCTTCAAAAAATTGCCCTCATTAGAGAGGATGTACTTTTAGGAACGAAACAGTGTTTTAGACTTTTCAGAGTTGCTTTGTATTGTATGATGTGGCACAATTAATAATTTTATTGATCATCTTAATTCGATTGGTTGTTTTTTTTTTTTGCGGCTAATGGTAACGGGTCCTTGATGATCACTGCAAAACTGCATTACTGCTCCATCTTTGGTGTTCATCTTATAAACAGTGACGAGTCGCTGCTGGTGAGCTGAAATAAAGCAATTTCGATACCGAACCTCCGAGATTATTCATAATGGCATTTTTATTAGATAGATGTGCTTGCCGGCCCAAGTGCATCGAAGGAGTTTGTTTTTTCTACTAACTCATTTTTTATACAATGTTTTTATGTGTCTTTTTATTGTTGAGCTATTTAGGTTTCATTCATTATCTCTCAACTTCACTTTGTAGGCAACTGTTAAAAACTATTGAATTTTCGACAGATTACGGTGGCTGTGTCCGCAAACACTCTGGGACAAATACACAGAATTTTCCGCCGGTGAACGACAAGTCTGAAAACGGTGTTTCTTTATTTCTTCGAACATATATTTTTCTGATTAATTCGTGTTATGTGAATATGTGTATATATTGGTTTTTACGTATTTGCTTTTCAAAACTTATTTTCATTGCAGTTGGATGAAAATATTATATGTATTGCTACTATTGTTTCAGTTCTGTGCTGTCAGTGCTGAGTTAATTAGTTTAATAGCAGGTAAGCTTATATTTTTTTCGTCGTCTGCTGTTCATTATTAAATTTCAGGCTCGGCTATTGCTGTATCTGCCGGTGCTTTCTGGGGTCTCAAAGATTGGTTTAGGTGTAACCTCTACGAATGTTGTCATGAGCCAGATGTGAATTTCAACTATCATTGTAAGTCTGCCCACTGCTTTCCTTAAAAAGGCCGTCTTTTTAAGCACTCGACGCTGATATAGCGAACCTTCTTTATGGCCAGCATTTAGTGAAAGATGTCGTAGTTAATGCTATAAAAGCTCACTGGCACAACGAAAATCCAAGGAAGCCACTCGTACTCTCATTTCATGGCTATACTGGTTCTGGAAAGAATTATGTTGCTGAAATAATTGCCAACAATACATTCCGGTTAGTAAGAACACTAATGCGAAGCCCTTCCAGTTTACAACTCTTTTTTTCAGGCAAGGTTTACGTAGTAATTTCGTTCAACATATCGTAGCAACTAACGATTTCCCTGATAAAAGCAAGATTGAGGATTATCAAATTGAATTACGTAATAGGATTCTAACAACTGTACAAAAATGTCAACGCTCTATATTCATATTTGATGAAACAGACAAACTTCCGGAACAGCTACTCGGAGCTATCAAACCATTCCTTGATTACTATTCTTCAATTTCTGGTGTCGACTTCAGAAGAAGTATTTTCATTCTTCTTAGTAATAAAGGAGGTGGAAAGATCGCCGAGATCACACTGAGACAGTACGAAAATGGCTACCCGCGGGAACAGCTTAGATTGGAGTCATTCGAACGAGATCTAATGAACTTCTCATTCAATGAAAAAGGTGGACTGCAAATGAGTGAACTGATTTCGAATCATCTAATCGACCATTTCATTCCATTTTTACCACTACAAAGAGAACATGTAAAGAGCTGCGTAGGAGCATATCTTCGAAAAAGAGGTCGGAGCGATCTCGTTTCGAATGTGGAGTTTGTCGAAAGAGTTCTCAACTCTCTTCAATACTTTCCTGAAGTTTCAAAGGCTTTTTCATCCTCCGGTTGTAAACGCGTCGATGCCAAAACAGATCTCGAATTGGCCAAAATGAGACCTTTATTATCACATAACCATTTTGATGATGAACTCTAGTCTCTTGTCATGTTGTTGAATATCGTCAATTTTTATTACCTCTATATGTTATTTAATCTCAAAATTGTTTACGGTGACTTTTTCTGTACATTACTGCATTCCTCAACGGTTTTATTTTCGCTGGTTTTTTCAGGTATTATGAAGTTTAATTGAACTCGAATTTTTCTGATTTTTCATTATCGGCTTGAAACCTTTTCTACCTATGAATAACTTTCAGATTTTTACTTTTTTTCTTAATGCAGATGGCTCCAAAGAAATCGAACAAAACAAAGAAGCAAGAATCTTTGATCGATTTCGTTGAAGAAGAAGTGACTGGTGACGTAAATGAAGACGATTTTGAAGAAGCAGAAGACGTTGTTGAAGATTCTGAAGATGATGAACCTCCAAAAAAGAAAAAGAAAGTTATCAAAAAAGAAGTGAAACAGGAACTTGAACTAACGGACGAAAAACTTCAAGAGTTATTGGAAAAGTATGAAGCATCAAAATCAACTGCAACCAAAACGAAGGATGATTTCAAGCATTTGCCGAAAAGTCAGAGAGGAAAAGCATTGAAAAGAGCTTTGCGAAAGGACAAGAGAGCTCGTCAAGATGAAAGATCCAAAATTCGAGATGAATTAGGTGACAGTGCTCCACAGAAAGAAGTTCCAAAAACAATTGAAAGTATGAGAGAATACGATGCCACGATGGTTGATGAACAAGACGATGAAGTAGAACACGATGAGGCAAATGACGAGTTCGCTCCATACTTTAACAGAGAAACATCTCCAAAAGTGATGATCACAATGACTCCGAAGGCAAAAATTGTAGGTCGCGAATAAACCATTCAAAACACTAAAAGTAATGACGTTCAGACTACTTTCAAGTTCTGCTTCGAACTTCAGAAGTGCATTCCCAATTCTGAAATTTTCACCAGAAAAAATGTCCTACTGAAAACTATCATCGAGCAGGCCAAAGAAAGAGAATTCACCGATTTGCTTGTTGTTCACGAAGATAGGAAAAAACCCAATGGAATAATCTTCTGCCATTTACCAGAAGGTCCAACTGCATACTTCAAAATAAATAGTTTGACATTCACTCAAGATTTGAAGGTGAGACATCCTTGACGTTTTGATTTATAAACAACGTACTTTTCAGAAGTTCGGAGAGTCAACCGCTCATTTTCCTGAGGTAATTCTCAACAATTTCAACACTCGTCTCGGACACAAGTTTGTTTAAATAAAATAACTAGAACTATATTATAGCTTTTTAGTATTGCCCGAATGCTCGCTTGCTTGTTCCCTCACGATCCGAAGTTTACTGGTCGTCGAGTAGTCACGTTCCATAATCAGAGAGATTACATCTTCTTCAGACATCATAGGTTGATTTGTTAGGGCAACTGTTTTCAAACTTTTGAATGGTTTTAAGGTACGAGTTCAAGAAAGAGGGAACAAAAGCAGCACTCCTGGAACTGGGTCCTCGCTTCACATTAAGACTGAAATGGTTGCAGAAGGGAACTTTCGATGCGAAGTGGGGAGAGTTCGAATGGGTTCTCAAGGTAAAGCAAGCTCAAGAATTAATCTCTTCAAAATAATCATCATTTCAGAGACACGAAATGGAAACCAGTCGTCGTCGTTTCTTCCTCTGAGCTTTTTTATTCTCCATTATCGTTATTCTTGTTACTGCTACTTTGTTTTGTTGTTTTGTTTATTGAAAGAAAATCATTTATCGAATCGAGTGACCGTTTTTGTCTTGTACTCGGTTTTTAGCCGAACTTCTTATTGCTTGTATTTATTTTTCTTTTTAGCTCCCATTGATTGAAGTTTGCTTTAGGTTCAGACCATGTTGGGTAACAAATTCGTCGCCCAATTGGCCCTGCAGCAACTTCGCAACCGTGGACTATTAACCTCGGCTCCTCGTTTGACTTCTGTCAGGTATTAAAAATCAATCTGAGATGAAAATAAAGTTTTAGTTTTGTAGGCATCGCTTCGCTTGGGGATCTGATGCCGTCGGCCCAAATGTTCCCGTTGGAGGAAAGATGGGCGCCTCGGAGAATCCCGAGTTGCACACCTACGATGGTGACTACCGTGGAACCATCTCGAAAGGAGACAAGCCAATTCCAGAGTAAGTTTTCATATATTTAGTAACCGGAAACCAACAAAATTTTCAGTTATTTCTACCGTACTCCAACAACTGGTCGCACTTACATCGATCGTTGCGTCACTTACTTCATTTCTGCCGTTATTTGGGCTTGGTTTTCGTACCACATGTACTACCACTCTGGACATCTTCTCGGTCATTGGTACATGCCATACCTAACCGAGTTCACAGACGAAGAGCTCGGCATTCCAAAGGATTCAGCCGAAGATCCAGAATACTGGGGAAACCACAAGAAGCAATATGGAACCTACCGATAAATAGATTATAACTGTTGTTTAGTTCTTAGCATTCTTCTTGAAACGAACTGAGTTTTATTTTTCCCTTTCTGCCACTTTTTATAAGTTTCCTGTATCCCATAAAGTGGTTTCGAAACATTTCTATTCAATATATGAACGAATACTACTTAAAATTCTTGCGCATCAATAGCGCTTACTTTATTATAGTTTGGTTCAAAGTGATGAAGTGAGCAGTAACTACGAAAGATTTATTCCTACGTCCAAAAATAAGTAAATCAAACACCGAGATCAGGAATGTTGTCCCGCGGGTGGTAGAATCGATCTTCTTGGTAAGAAAGAACCTGAAATGTAAAAGAGTAAATTTGAAAAGATGTTTGAATCATACTGCTTTTTTTTTAGCTTTCAAAACTGGATCAAGTTTTCCTTCCTGCTCTTGTATTCGCCACATAAACCGATTGACTGGATGCCCTTCGCCTTTCCACCACCTGCACGCTTCTTTTACAAAAATTTGAACAAAAATGTAAATTTTACCTAACTCCGACGTTGTACAGGACTACATACAGAATTGTCGATGTAATTATTGCTGGCCCCGTCCTTCTCATCGGATATCGTAAGATTTCATGCAGCCTGGGAGCAAAGTTGGTTTATCGCGGTCATTTTGAACAAATATACTTACTTTATTTTCCAAGGTGCTGTGCCTGTAGGTTTTGAGTTGATTGCAACAGGTTTTCGAGGTTCCATTGTATTATAACCGATCCGAAAAGTTTTGTTCCAAAATTTATTCCGTATTCCTACACAGTGGTACGGTAGGAAGCTGTCTGCACTAGCGCGCCACAGTGTCTGCACCAATCGTGTAATTAATTTACGAGGCTCTGCCATGAGCAAAATATCGATATCCAAGGCTTTACTTTCTTAAACTATCACACAACCATGAATGCCTGTTTTCAGAACATATGACGGACACTTCACCGGAGAAAGAGACGAAGGTGGAGAATGATGCGAAGTCGCCCTTAGATGAAGTAAAAGAAATCAGAAAAGAAGCTGAGCTGGTTGGTTTTATAATTTTTTCTTTTCCTTATTATTTTCAAGTCTTCAGATGCAAACGAAAACGGTCGAAAAGAAAGATGCTGATCCGGAATTCATCACTGTGCAAGATCCTACTGGTGAAGAACCAATAGAACTTCCAACAGCGGAGGGAGTTGTTTTGATGAGCACACTTCAAGCATCGTTTCCTGGAGCAACTGGCCTGAAGTACAAAAACCCGAAAACCGGAGCAAATCGTGCAGTTCAGTGAGTTTGGTATTAAACACAGCTTCGGTTCCAAATGAATATTCAGAGTTGATCCGAGCGGATTGAAGTTGCTTGCTCCTTCTGATGGATGGGATAACAAAACGTTCCATGTTATTATAGCGTCTCGTAAGTTTTTATTTCTCATTAAAGCTGATTCCGAGTTTCATGCAAATGCTACCAACTGTTATTGGAAAGTGAGTAGAAGATGATTCTTTAGACAGTCTGTGAGATAACTAGAGTGACTTAGTGTGATTCAGAGAGCGAGAGAGTCAGAGCGTTGTCATCAGCTGACGCGACGAGTGCGAAAAGACGTAAAGTGGGATCGAGTGACGACTCGGATTCGGATGACGGTCGTGACGGACGGTCAGGCAGGAAGAGAGCGGTTGAGAGAGACAGTCAGCCAGTTGACCTCATCGTGCTCGGTGTGGACTTCAAAACCGGTGACGAATGCTTTCAGAAATACTTCGAAGAAATAGGAACTGTTGTGTTCTGTGAGGTTCGTGAGATCGCAGGAGTTTGACGGAAAATATTTGATTATAGAACAATTGAGTTTCCGTGAATGAATGTCAGGTCAAAACTGTAAATAAATAGTGATGTAGTAGTTTTGTTCAGATCAAGCGGAAATCGGATGGAAGTTCAAAAGGATTCGGATTCGTTCGGATGGCATCAGTCGGTGAACAGAACAAAGTACTTGCTATTCCGCAACATATGATTGATGGTCGTAGATGTGACGTTAAAGTTCCAGACGGCAGAGTTCGTTACTATTGTTAAATTGTAGAATTTCAGCGATAATTTCAGGATAAACAAGGTCGACCATCAATCAGTCGTATTTTTGTTGGCAGACTCACCGACAAAGTTGATGAACACCAGCTAAGGAAAGTGTTTGGCGACGAAGCCAAAAGTTATATCGAAACAGCCGTAGTTACTGATGTTTTCATTCCGAAACCATTCCGAGGGTTTGCATTTGTGACACTATCGAGTGCAGAGGCCGCAGAACGAATAGTAAGGTAAGTGCTTAATTCCTCTGCATTCTTACAAACATAGAAGCGTCATGCCTAAATTTAATAGTTTAGCAAAGGATCATTGACCGTGAATGGACTATCGGTCGGTTTAAGCATTGCACAACCACGAGAAGAAAATCAGCCATTTGGACCAGATTATGGCTTGCCTGCAGGATACCGTAATCGAAGGGAACGCGACCGCCCAGACAGAAGATCCACTCCAAATGATTCACCTCTGCAAATGCCCTTCGTTCGTCACGACTACACTTACCGTCCACCACAACAGTCTTCCCCTCTTGATAGGCGGTTTTGGTCTCCAGGAGATACAAGCCGTCCTTCTTGGTGACCTTCTCCAAGTTCCTCTTATCCAAAAACATCTACAAGTTTCCACTCTGATAATGTTGTTAGTATTGTTCTCTAATTAAGATTTTCAGACAAACTACTCCTCTCTTCCAGCTTTTAATAATAGTGTTCATATTATAAATTGTAACAGAAATAAAGTTTGAATGTGACAAAGCACGCATTTATTTATGAGCCGATGAAAAGTTAAAGACGGGTGTGACCAACGCTTTGCTTCGGTCACAACATTTCAGAGACATATTCTGAGTTCACGAAGAATGGAGTCGTTCCTACATTTACATTATCCTGATTCATGTTGATGGCGTTAAAAGTAGACGGTTGACACGAATTCTGAGTTTTCTGCATAATGATATGTTGTGGAATATCATAAATAAACATTTCAGAAAGAGCATCAAGCTGATATTGTGATGGTACACGACCCATTCGAGCAGTATTATCCACTGGTTTATGATTGAGATCATCCAATTGATAATAGCTTTGTGGACTATCAAAAGACTGATAGCTTTCTTGAATAGTCAATGTAGATACTGTCCTTGATTCTGTTTCTTCTGTCATCCATCTACTATCAACACTTTCTTCTGTTTCTCTCAGACAATCTTCCCAGCCATTATCCGATTCGGCTCCAGTTATGACGTCATCAAAACTCGATTTTTCGTTCTTCTTAATCTCCAGAAGAAGCTGAAAGTTTCATTTAATAACTCAGAAAAGTACTGGTTTTTTTTTCTACCACTTACCATGTTTCTTTCAATGTTATCCATGGAAGTTGAGGTTTGAAGATTTGATTTCAAATCTGCTGATATTTCATCCCCCATTTCGATTCCGATTCCTATCAAATTATCGCAATGAATCTCTCAATTTTCCGTCGACCTTTTACAAAAAAAAATATAGAGAAAAAAACGGTTCACGTTGGGAATTTATTCATTTACAATTTTAATATTCAAAAAACAATAAATAATTTTTTTGCTGAAGTTCTCAAATGGTAACTGGCATATCTTCTGGTTCCATTTTAACTCTGTCATATGCTTGCCTCTTTGGGGATTTTCTCAGACATAGAATTGAGTAGACAATTGAGATGACACAATTGAGCACTGAAAAATGACAAATTGAGAAGAGTTTTGTTTCCCAAGGGAATGCACCTTGAATTCCACAGATGATTGCAAGTTGAGTGTGGAAGTAGTCCTCAGAACGGACACATTTTCGAAGGCAAACTTGCTCTGTCTGAACTTTTCAATATATAATAGAACAGTAGTGAACGGAAATGAGTTACTTGGTTGGAATGCTGATAGACGAGATATCCGGAAGCAATTGTCATCATGAATGAGAAAACTGCACACATTCGAAGGCAAATTGGATCATAATTTCTGGAAATGATTGTTTGGAACATGTAATGTAAGATCAAACACTGCTAAAACAGCGAAATCGAAAAATAGAGATCCCGTTTTTCTTTAGTTTTTTTCGTGGTGGAATGCCTTCTTCAATCTAATCTTACCTAGTTGTTACACAACAAATCAAAGCCATCAGAATGTAAATAAACGCAAAGCTCATTGAAAGTGGATCATGAGATAAATAGTTAGATCCGACGCCTGTCATCTGGAAATGCTCAATTCTTTGACCCCAATCGAAAATTCTGAAAACAACTTACAAGAATGAAAAAACCGCAGAGAAAATGAATAATAGACAGACATCTTCCAAGATTGAAATGATTATTATTCATGTTTTCTGTTGTAGAAACTTTCAAAATCAAAATGACCCAACAGTTAGACAAAAAGCACAAACTTTGACACGGAAGAATTCGAATGAAAAAAGAGATGGAGGCTCGTTTGACATGTGTAAAAACGAGGGGCAGCTGATTGATGAGAAAAGAGGGAAACTAAGAAAAAAGAGTTTCCATTCGGTGAGAAAATGCATCGAAATAAAGAAAAAAAAACAATCAGTTTTAATTCTTGAAAATGCCCATACTCAGTGAAGTCAGAATTCCACAAAGCACCCAAAAATCCTCAATACAGTACCAAAAGTCGTTTACCCTAAAAATTCTCTCATTATCTTGTTTGGAAAAAAAAATAAGCTTGTAAAATTAGACAGGAAAGTTCAAAATAAAATTCTTGCACTTGGGAAAGGTAAAAACAATTAGAGTTCATATAAAAACCAGTAATCAAAAGGAAATATTTTGAAAGAATCAGAGTGACTTTACAATTAAGACGTGAAACTGGACCCGGTTGTATTAAGATCAGCAATGACTCCAGAATCATCCAACGGATTGAGAGTAGCTTTTTGCCATGGAATAAGATTATTTGAAATAGGAGAAGATGAAGAACGAGGTACGTCCGGATTTATTTGATTCAAACATCCGACGAATGCAGAGAAACTGTAAAATGAAAAGTAATTTTGATAGAAGAGTGAAGGGTTATAGAGTATTCTATGATATTGTTGAGCTCTGAATATTCAGATTGAAAAAAAGCAATGAAAAATGCTTCGCACAAATTGAACAGCGAAATATCTTCTCCCACCCCCATTTGTTTCATTATAAACTATCAGTTCTACTCTATAATTTTCATAATTTCCCTACGATAACTACACATAGGTTTTTGAACTTTATGAACCAATGAACAGGTGAAATATACAAATTTAATTTTCCGAAAAACAAACCAGAAATGTTGATCATGAGTTGTAAAGCAGTCAATGATTTGTTGCTCAATATGTTGAATGTGTTCAGTTATTCCATAAATTTGAAAAAGCATTTTCAGTTCTTCGACTGAAATAATCTTTTTCTCAGTAGCTATTTTGAATCTCTCAATATCAAGATCTGGATTCGCGGATAGAATGATTTCAAGATCAATAAGAAGCTAAAAAAACAGAAATTGAATAGAAGAGATATCAAAAACCAACCCTAGCTCTTCCTTTTTCTCTTTGTTCCTGACTGGAAGTTGGCCTGCTTGGAAGATGTGAGAAAACACTTCCATCATCATCTGATTGAAGAACTTCTGGAATATTTATTCTGAAAATAATAAATTAAGTTTTTTCTATTCTCTGTATTCTTACAAGACTTCTCTTGCCTGCTTATCATTTTGAAGAACATCGAAGAATAATTGATAGTCCATCAGAAAAACAACATTAGAATTCGTTGACGTCGGATCAGAATCTTTATCTTCTTCAATACTTGTAGCTATCAACCAGTCCAATAAATGCTGCCAGGTATCAGACGGATGAATTATACGAATAGAGGAAAGAGTTGATGTTAAAGAGACCAGACCATTATTATGATGATCGTGAGATTTCGTATTTTGAAACATATTCTCAATGTCTTCTATTGAAACCTGATCAAGATCTACGGAAAGTTCTCGAAATTCTGAAAAAGTCTCCGGAATTCGGAGAAGTTTTCTTATCACTTCTCTTTCGCTATCGATTATAGTAGAAGCCACTGATTCAGGTCGTAGAACCTAAACCAATTTTGAGTAAAAATAGATTTCTGGAAAATTCAAACCTCATTCTCATCAATATCTTTCAAATTGAGCATATATGAGATATTGGTTCTGGGAATTGGATACAAAGGAGTTTGAGGTTTTTCAGTTTTGGAAGAAGTTTCAACGATTGATTCCAATGGTTTTTGAACTGTAGAGCCTAATTTCGGAAGTAATGGGAAACCAATTTTAGTAGATGGAGGACGACTTTCGAGAGCAGTTGCCGGACGACTTTGCTCTTAAAAATTACAGATCGCCAATAAAATATTTCAGAAAAGGGACTAACCTATAGATTCATTTTTTATCAACATACTTGGTGTTGTTTTTGGAGCAATTGGAGGAAGTGCAGGCCTTTGTATTAACTTCGGAAGAGCATGAAATGCATTGTTCTGTGCATTCAAAATTGCTTCGATAACATCTTCTCTCGAGTTCATCCGTCATTTCTCATTTCAAGTTGGAGGGAAATTAGAAGGAATCATTTGAATAATTAAACTTATAAATGTTTAGTTGAGACACTACTTGTCCGCAGAGAATTGAGGAAAAAAAAGAGAAGGAGGCGGAGTGATAACAGCTAGGATTAGAGGCCGTTTCCGCCGGCTTTCGGTTGCCCTGACGACTCTTGCCGCGTGCTTTTTGCTCACGAGTTCCGGCAACTAGAAGGTTTCCGTTAGGCAATGAAAAAGAGTGAGAAATTGAGTCTATGAAGCAGAGAAATTTTCAACTGACTGGTACCGAGTTATTAGCAAGAAAACATATTTAATTATGGGGTATTTCTCAAAACTTTCGATTTTCAAATCTTACATTTCTAACTCAGCATTGTCATAATTTTTGCCGAAATTCATTGTTTCAGTATTGTATATGATTTGATTACATATAGCCAATTAGTTCAAAATGTTTTACACAGCTTGTTTTTCTATCGCAACATTTTCTTTTCTTAATTCTTATGTGTTAGGACCCCCCCCCCCCCCTCCCCTAAATTTCGGGCCTCCAGCCAAAACCAGGAAAGATATGGAAAATTTGTAAAGGGCATTCAATTCAGAATACAAAATAACCCCAGGGCCCAAACTTTTATCGTCCTTCCATTTTCCATGCCGAACTTTTATGAAAAAACTGACTTTTTCGACCGTCCAATAATGTTAGGACCCCCTCAAAATAGCGGTCACTCATTGCATTTTTCAAAGTTTTAAGGCTTAAAAATGGTTTATTTTCATTTTTTGGGATGTTTTATGAAGTTTCTGAATCATTCCGACCCTTTTTGACAAATTTCCCAGTACTTCAAAATTGGAGATTTCAACTGATTTTTGATGATTCTTGTAAAAGCCGTCAAACAATCAACTTTTCTTGAGGTAAGACAACTCAAATAGAATGAAAACAACTTCCTGATATCATTTTCATCATGTCTGAGCAGTTTGAAGGCCCTCCTAGAAGTATTCGTAACAATATAATCAGATTTCTTGACTTTAACCCGAAATAGCATAAATTAGTTCAAAAAATCAGTTGAGTCAAAAAAAAAAAATGGTAAGATGGACGTAGGGGTAGAGGAAAGTATTACCTGTGGGGCGGGGCTTAACCCTCAAAAAGAGGTGATGGAAACAGTGAAATGGAAAGTAAGGAAAACGAAGATCAAGATAAAATGATAGTGTGGGTATTGGATATGCAGATCTCATACATCCCAAAGAACCGTTCGTGTAGGCATCGAGTCTACGGGATGAACTATATTTTGCTATTGCTGAGTGAAAAACAAATTAAAAAATTCCAAAAAAAGTTTATTATATCCAATATTGTTCACCTCACAATTGTAGAGATGAGGATGGTGTTAGTACAAAACGAGTGTCAATTCAAATGGATTTCAAGAAGTTTGTGATCGGACCTTCAAGAACACTTGCTGGGCAGAGTGTTCTTTTTGTAAAGCAAGCTTTGGTAGCTGTTCTCATTCGAGTCTCCTCTTCCGCGTCAAGATCGATTGGATTGTTTTGTATGAGAAAGTGCAACGACGTCAGTAAGGAAAACGCGTCAATGCACGTTGGTGAGGTGTCAACACTATTGAAGATACACTCTTCAACGCCAGACAATATTTCCATTATTAGTGTTGTTACAAGGGTGCGGCAAACTACCTGAAAATTTGAGGATAAAAAAAATCAACTGGACTGGTATATACTTTGAAATAGTTTCCAACTGGTATGTGGCTTCTCACGATCTCAGCGAGGTTGCCCTCTCCACAACACAAGTTTTCAACAATTCGAACCAAAGAGTCCAAAAACAAAGTCAGGTTTATTTGTTTGAAGCTTCTTTGTCGTGCTCTGAAATAACATAATTTCATCGGAGAGTTAATTTGGATATACTTACACTATGGTTTGTTCTCGGCTCGTCAGCAGCCGTCATGCTCACGGCAAAATGATCGAAGCCGAAATTGGTCTCGTTAATATTATTTCTCACAGTGTTCAAAAATACCGATTGGTTCTTCAACGTGAAAAATACAATGGGACGAGATTGCATCCATCACGTGGATTTTTGAAAAATTAATTCTTTTTTTGGAAAACATTTAGTGTTCGATGATTTTCTGTTTTCTGAAAAGCCTTTTCTGGAAAAGTGATACATAAAATTAAAGGATCAACCAGAAAGCTATGTTTTAAGCGGCGAAATAACTATTTTGATGGAATGTAAGGAGAGTTAAAGGTTAATTGCTACTGATGTTTTGAGCCAAGAACCGACTTTGTTGGTCATCACTCTCCTGAGTTATAAGGCATAAACAGGTAAAAATAAGTTGTAGAGTGAACCGCTCTTGCGGGAGAAGGTATTTTCAGAGTAAGGGAGGAATGTGTATTTTCTCGGGAAATTCCATTAGCCCTCGTTGTTCAATTTGATCTTCAGTTTCCACGTACAACAAGTTCAAAAAGGGGAAAATATTTTGGTTACTTTCATTACCACGAAGTTAAAAAATATTTGTGGTTGCGGAAGTTTGAGCATGGGAGAAGAGCTTAAAGCCAAGTGAAGGGAGACACCTCCATGCAGGAAATCCGGGAACTACCTGGCGCCTAAAAGTAAGCATAGTGGTATTCGTAAATATACAAAAGACAGGACTTTCACAAGGGGAAAAAATTGAGAGCATTTTGAATACTCATTTTTTCGTCCTTAGCTTATCTAGTAGGTTGGTTCATAAGTCCTTGGGTATTTTTAATCTCATTTTTCGAACGACTGAATTTCTATCGCTGGGGGATTTTTAAGGTTTGGGTTTTGACCAACAAATAAGGCTATCATATCTCTTTGAAGAATACATTTGAGTATGGGGTTCCAAGCTCTTTTCTGAGTGATAAATCATATGTAATAAAACCAGACTTTTTGGAGTTTGATGGTTATGTCAAGTTATTATTTGTGGGCTGATTGAAAAGGAACCTATAAATGTCTGATATATGGAATAATATTCATATGTCCTTAGAATCCCAAAACTGTCACGGTCCAGTCTCAAATTGCCCTCACCTCTCTTGGAAAAGCTGATACGAAAACTCGAAATGTTTGGTCTCTCTTCAAGGATGCTTCGATGGCTTCGCTTCTTTCTATCCTCACGCTCATTCCGAGTTGTGGCAAATGGATCGTCGTCCAACACCCAAACCGGTGATTTCTGGTGTTCCTCAAGGAAGTGTTCTCGGAACTCTTCTGTTTGTACTGTACATCAATGACATTGGTAAAAAGCTGGAATCGGAATACCTACTGTTCGCGGATAATCTCAAGCTCTTTTCTACCAACATTGGCCGAATAGAAAATGATGTCGTCAAGCTGAAATCACGGCGTCGCACTTTGCAGATGATGGTAGCACCGGAGAAATGCAAACTCATCAATTTCTTCCCTCCTAATCATCGCAAAACCAGCCAGGGTCCGAAATTAGCATGTAAAGCCTCCATCAAAACAACATATCCGAAAAGTAGTATAAGATGATAATATAATCTGTCAGCTTACAAAACAAGGCTATGAATATAGCGATATACCTTGGTTCGGTAAAAATTGCAGGGAACTCATATCACTTCGTCGTTATTTGTGATAAGATTGAGTAACATTTATTATTAAATTCAAAGATAATTCAATGAGAAATTTCTAATTATTCGTTCAACAGAATTTACTAATTACATTCAATAAATAAATTTTTGCTACCCGTCGATAGGATCGAAACACACATGTTGAAAGAAATGATAATCTCCAGCATTTGGGAATAAAAAGTCACGGAAAAGAGATGGGAGAAGAGAGGGAAGAAAAATAAGAAATTGACCCGTTAATATCAAAAAAGAACATTCGGAAGTACACAAATGGAGAAAAAGGCAAATTACAGACTAGAACGAGGTATCAGGAAGAGAAAAAATATGAGAAATAAATCAGAATCCCGATTCGACAATCATTTGACCATCTTGCACAAAACCGGCATTATGATGAGCACCTGTGGAAGAAGATGTTGGTGATGGAGATGATCCTTGAAGTACTTGAAGAACACAATAGTGAATAAAAATGTATTGTTGCTGAAAGAATAAAAAATATGGAAGCCGTTTTTAATTGACAATTTACCTCATTTTGAACCATTTGACATCGTTCATATCGCATTTCACAAACTGTTCCAAATACGTCAATTGGATCTCCCAAAGAACTTGTTTGAAGGAGACGATCAATGCTTATGAAAGTTCCAGAGCGACCGACTCCAGCACTGAAAAATAAATAATTGAGAGAAACTATTCAAAAAGTGAAATAACACACCTGCAATGTACAATTGTGGGTGCATTATGTGGGGAATGTGGTAGATGATGTCGGAACATTCTTGAGAATTGAATTATTCCATTTGGATGAGCTGGAGCTCCGAAATCAGGCCATGCCATATAATGTAAATGACGGACGTATCGAGTGATTCGGCCATCTGGACCAGACTTTTCTAGTCGAATATCTCGTATCACAAACTCATCATACTCTTTCTCGGCGACTATTGTAATCTAGAAAAACATTCGATTGGTGTTTTGGTTTTCCTTGAAAACTCACTTCAATCTCTCCATATAGAACAGGTACATTTGGATGATCAGGCCAGTATTGATGACACTTATCTCGTCCTTTTTCAACACATTTTGTAAGTGCTATAATAGCCGGACACTGCTGCTCCCATGTCATTTGCCAGAAGTGGTCACGTGTTGATGGTAAAGGTCCTTGGGCAGCAATAAACTCTCGACGAGATGAAAAACCAGGTACATAATTTGCATTTATGTAGTCTCCTCCTTCAATGTTGGCTGGATTCGAGAGTTTGACACGTGAATGATCATAGGCAGGAATGTTTGTGAAACGATTTTTAGGTCGATTAACAGGTAGTTCCGATGCGGCGACTGATTGCCCAACGCCTACATTTCTCATCATATCATACTCTTCAGAGAATCTAAAGTCAGAATCTGCTGACATCAATCTGACGTGTTCAGCAAAGTCTTCTAGTCGTACTGGTCGTCTGCAAATTTTGGAAAATTGTTTGTCGAAACGTTTTGTTCGATTTCCTATGCAAAAAATTACATTTAAAAAAAGTTTGAACGATATAAGTTATACTAGATTCTGTATTGAAAAAATACATTCAAAATGTTTTTTTTAAATGAAGATTAAGGGTCTTCTGAACACAAAACCAAGCTAAAAGAAATGATCTGGAATCAACATTGCCCAGAAGCATGAAAGGTAAACCTATAATAACCTTGCATCTGGAACCGATTACTTCTCATTCTCTATAATTTTCAAACTCACGATTTATTAGTGTTTGCTCCGCTGACAACTGTATATAACGGCGTTCGATGAATTGGTCCTGACGAGAGCCGCTCGAGACGATGCTCGACGCCGGTCCGCTCACGCAGACTCCGTGTTCGTCGGTGTCCTCCAGCATTTGCATTTGGTGCACCAAGATGTGGATTACTACCACAATCAGTCATTGTCGTCGAGGTTGAAGTCGGTGAATTTGAGCTCGTTGTTGATGATGGTGGCGGTGTTGTCGCGTCGAGACCGAGCTTTGCAAGGCAGTCAGCGGCTCTCTCTGCCATCATCATTTTGAGTGCCTCCCACTGAGACTCTTTCTCTTTTGAGGGTCCGTTCTTGAATGCCGCCGCTGCGAGTCTGCAATTTGATCCACTAATAAAAATATGTCTGAACAGGATTAGAAAAATTGAGATACTAGAGAAATGAAGAAAAGAGTATAGACATCATCTCTTTTTACTCTTTTTCTCAATGCTTTTTTTCATGAGCAAAGACATATCTTGTCCTTTTTTCATGAATTTTGATGTCTATCTTTTCGTTTTTTTTTGCTATGTATTTATATGCACACATATGCAAACTAGCGAGTATGATGACGTCAATTTGTATCGTGCCCAGAAGACGTCGTCGTTGTAGGAGAATATTATTCAGATGAATTCTGATGACACTCAACTAGTAAGGAAAGAAAATGGAACACATGGCATTCGCAAAAGATTTTGGAAACAAAAGGATCAAATCGGAAAGATGGTAATTCTTGTATTTTTCTCTACATCAAGAAAATGTGGGCGGGTGGAAATGGAGAAAACGAAAAAAAGAAAAAGAAAGGAAGTATCATTTTTTATCACACTATATTATTATCGTTATTTTTTTTGTTTCTACCGGGGCGGTCGGTTAGACAAGAAACCAAATGTGCGTGGGTTGTTGATAGAAAAAACACAAAAAAAGGAAAGACAAAAAGCTGAGAATGAGTCAGATTTGAGATTTCGGTCGTAATTACTATTCATAAGTTAGTCATCGCTGTTCATTATGAAAAACCAAGAGCGGGACTCACAAGGGGGATAATTTCAAAAAATCCATCCGAAAATAATAGTGAAAATCACACCAAAAATGAAGATGAAAAGGGCATGAAAATGCGCGGAAAGGCTTGTGTTTGATTTGCAAAACAGCTGAACACTCGAACACAAAAGGATGGGAAAAAAGAAGAGACCACCCGACCGGACAGTGTCTCGGGAACAAACATATACTAGTTCTTCTTCTTTTTTTTTTTTAGAAGAAAAAGAAGAAGAAGAAGAGAAAGTTCAGAATAATAATAAAAATACTCTTACCTTGCTTTCTTTGTTCTATTCCAGAAGAAAAGGAAAATTGTTCCAACGATTCCAGCAAATGCGATTACAATAAGAACAGCAACAACAGTTAGAAGAGGGATAGCAGGAGTTGCTGAGCCTGAAATAAAGAAAAATGAATCAAATGGACGTAGTATATAAAGTCAAAAAGGCCAAAAAGGGGTTCTCCAATTGTCGTCATTGCAGAAAAAGAAATGAATGGAAGTGACAGGTCGAATCGGAGATCGAAGAAAAAACGGTGCGTCAATGGAAGCCCAAAAGTGGGCGGAGCTTAGCTTGTCGAATAGATTCAAATATTCAGATTCAAATTTGAATTTTATGTTTTCATAAAATACGAATAATTGTACGTTTCACCGAAAAGAAATCTCTTTTCTTTTCGGTTACAATCTCAGAGAAAACCACAAAAATAGATGACGTGTCCCTGCCAATTTTCAGAATTCAACGAGAGAAAGAGGAAGAAAAGAGACGAAAGGAATCGCGGATATGGAGGCGTGGCTTGAGAATTCTGAAAACCCCAGAGAAATGATTTTAGTAATAAGTTCAAAATACTCTCAGATTAAAAGAGAAAAGAGTGCGATTTTCCCGGAAACATTACTTTTTTTGTGCTAAAATATACGTTGATTGAATGTGTTTTGGGAATTGGTATCAACTTCTAAACCTTGATTAAAATTCTGAAACAAAAAACTACATGAAGTGGTATACGGTACCTTTTATTCAGATGATGTCACGAAAAGTAAAGGGAAATAATTTGAAAACTATGGTCTAAAGTTGTGAGTTTCGGTTGTTGCCTAGTGAAGGTAAACAAGAAAGATGATGAAAAAATAATTTTAATAGTTCGTGAACTTTATTCCAATTTCAAACTTCCGAAGTGAAGATCTACTCAATAGTGTTTCGAGATTTCGAGAGAAATCACTACTCGTTTCAAGATTGGGTGGTGGATGCTCTTTGAGTGAGCCAACAGATGGATGACAATGGATGTTAGATGCCTCAGTTATTAGAAAGTTGTGCGGAGATTGTAAGAAGAGCTGATAAAGTTCTAACTTCTGTAGATTGTTGCAAAAGTGAAAGTTGTCAATGAGCCAAATTTGACGCCAACTTCCCTTTTTTGCCGTAACGAATGTTAGAGCTTTTATCAGCTTGCACGACACCCTCAAAAATGCGTGCAGATTTTCCGAGATAGAACTGTTTTGATTTTTGTTTTTTTTTAAATAAAGTTTTCATCTTTAACCTAGAGCAGTAGTGAATTCAACCGGGACCGTCAAACATATTCCTATAAACCGTTGTTCTGAAAACTGGTTTCAAATTTGGAAGCTGAGCTTGAAAATAAAGATTTGAGACCTAGAAATGTGAATGTACATCTGTTGATGAATCAAATTCTAAGAGGGAGCAAACATATGGTGGGTGACCTTCAAAATCAGAATCTGAATAATAATGGTTATGATTGGACAGTAGTAGAATAAATATAGAGTTTTTACGATTTCCAGACTTCCCTCAACTACAGTAATCCTTGTTCTTGTAGAAAAGGGTTTGATATCAATTATTATTTTGCAAGAGAATGAGTCAATTATATACACTTTACAAATTATAATCATGATAATTTGAAGCTTAGATTTCAAAAGTGACGTGGTCTAAAAAAGGGCTTTCGAAAACGAAATATGTGTGTTTTGGACATTTTTGTCACCTTTGCACTACGCATAAGTGATGGCAGGAAGAGAAGAAAAAAAGAAAAGGAGAAGACAGGGAAGAATCTCAACACACGCATATGCAAAAACGAAAAAAAAAAGAAAAGAAGAAGAGTAGGACTACCCAGAAAAATGGCAGCCTTTGCTGATGTTCATTGAGCAAAAACGAGCATAAGGTGTGCGTGGGTGACAAGAAGAAGAAGTGTGGAAGAAGGAAAAAGAGAAGAAGAAGACGATGCGCCCTTCTTCTCTTTTTTTCTGTCGCCGCGCCCCTGTGTGCTCTTCTCATAACTCAAAAAAGAAGAAGAAGATGTAAAAAAGGAAAAGGCGACGATGATGATGAGAGAAAGAAGAAGAGAATGAGTTGAAAAAAAAGGAGAAGACGCGGTGAGCCGGGTAATCATTTCAAAGAGGGGGAGGAGATTCAAATCACATGGAAGTAGTAGAAGAAGAAGAAGACGTCCGAAGAGATGAAGATGTTGGAGTGGGGGAGGTAGAAGATTTAATTAGAAACTTTTCTACTTTCCGCCTTCTTCAACATAAGATTTTCAACAAAAGATTGAAGCCTGTTGAAGGAGTTTTTCGAGAATAGACCAGTTGAAAGAGCAAGAAGAAGAAGCACAAACACATCCCAAGCACACCCTTTATGAGAAAAGTAATGGGACAAGAAGGACTTGAATATACAGGAAAATACACAATTTTTCAAGAATATCGTGGGCGTTTCTCCTTCTTCTTTTTCTATTTTTATTTCTAGGACCATTGGTCGTTCAGATGAAGATTTGAAGAGAGAAGAGAATGGAATGTTCAGTTTTGTCATTCAAAAAAAGAGGATTTTCCACAAAAAATGCATGGTGTCTCATTTCCTCTTTGGAATAAGAAGAAGAAGGGTGAGATCCTTGCCCGTGTCTTTTCCTTCTCTTATATTTATTCATAACTTTAGCCCTCTTTTGGCTCTGTTTGTGAGAGTGCTCATCACGATGAAATGACTCCAAAGAGACCCTACGGATTAGTCGTTTATCCAAAGAAGAGAGAAGAATAAGACATGGAAAGAGCAAAAATTATACATCATTCATTCAAAAATTGGAAAAGAATAAAGAAAAAGGGACGTTTTTGCATGCACAATAGGTTCGAAGGCTTATCAAATCATTCACAATTTCTTTTTTTTTGTTACATTCAACCATTCTTTCTTTCCTATCTTTTCATCGAAAAATGAAGAAAATGTAGGCGTGATCGAATTCTCTTTTGTGTAGGAAATTGACAGAGATGAATGGAATGAAAAACGGACCATAATTTGCATGAAGTAATTGGAAATTTCAAAAAATAACACCTAATATGCAGATATATTCCAAGAAAATTAGGAATTTCTGTGTGGAAAGAGTTTGAAAACAATTCAACGAAATGAAGTCTAGAAAATATGGAAAAGAATTAATATAGGTCAGAAACGGTATTTGCTTAGTTTCAGAACTGCTGGAATAGTGATGACTATGTTGTATATCCCTAGGTTTCTACATAGGAACAGTTCAAAATTACCAATGAAAAGTATCAGAAATCTCAGTTCCTTCCGATTTTCTTTCTGATTTTCAAATGATCTGAGAGCAATTCAGAAGAAATTTCAGTATAACATAAACAAATCAAGACATAAATAAATTGAAAAAAGGTGAAAACCGGAGGAAAAATAAGCCCGTTCCTTTCAGAAGATTTATTAGTTTTGCCTTCTGGGTGGTGTGTGAACAAGTAAAAATATGAAATATGGCATCGAAGTAGGCGAGAAAAAGAAAAGAAGAAAGAGAAAAAGAAATAGAGAGGAAAAAAGAAAGAAGAAGACAAACTAGAAGGCGTTAGTAGCACAATAAACAACATAGTGAATTGCACCCGGAGACGGAAAAAAAGAAGAAAAAAAAAACGAACGGAGGTTGGAGGGAGGAGCAATGAAGAAAAAGAAGAAAAAGGAGAAAAGGGTGTTCGCCGAAAAAAAAGCTGTTGCTGGTGCTCACGGCTGTGCTCACTTTTCTGCCTCCTCTCTGTCTCTTCGATGAAGCACACGGGGGCTCACGTCGCTATGTGTGCACATATCATATATTCACGTGGGCGGCGCCCCGGGGGGCAAAGCAAAGTTCGGTGGCACATAGTGTGAGGAGCCACCAACCACGACGAACTAACTAACTAACTAACCTGCTATGTTTGTTGGGGCGGATGGACAGACAGGACTCACGCACCCATTTTTACTTTATAAACATATCGGAAATGTTAATCTATCACGGTAGTGGAAAATAATGGAACGTGCTAAACTGACTAAAGATTATTCGATCAAGCTGAGCACTTTCTTAAAATAAAGTTGTCTCAAAATAGGTTTCTCGTTTTCCAAAGTAACTTAGGCTAATTTCTGACTTGTTTAAAATGTATTTAAAATGAAATGTCTTTATTTACAGAAGTCATTTTTATCAGTGAAATGTGATTCATGATTGCCTATAAATTCTCCAGAAAAGTGGGTGGAGTGTCGTGGGAAAATGGGTTTATAATATAGACAATGATAAAAACTTTTGTTATTTCTGGAAAAATTATGTTTTATGGAAAATTGAAGTGTTGAGGATTAGAAGCCTACGTTTTTCTCTAGCTACAGTATCATAAGTCTTGGAACAGTTATTCAGATGAGCAAAGACCGAATACATGCATTCTGAACATTCTAGTTATTACATCAGCTAACTCTGAATATCCTAAGCTAATCTAGACATCTAAAACCATTCTCTAAACTTTGTAATCAGCAACGTCTTCTAATCGCCTTTTCTACGTATCAGATATTCCTTTTCTAGATGAAATCGGATGAAAGATGAACATCTCATCTCATCGTTTCAGTTTAATATCAACTCTCGATCCGATCATTTGCGGATGTCATCAGCTGACAAACCGGAAATGATTGGAAAGAAGAAGGAGAAAAGATTTGAAATGAAAAGCACAAAAACACATTTCGAACATAATGAGAAAAAAGTGCAACTGGATCTTGAAATGTTTGCTGCAAAATGAAAAGTGAATGAAAAAAAGAGTGTGGAATTTGTACCCAGAAGGGACCTATTCATTTTCAAAAAAAGGCTCGGGTTTCAGGTTATCAAGAGCAGGAGTCAAAAAGAATTGTGGGCGTTGAAAGAGGACAGACTTCCCTGGGGGAGAAGAAAGAGCAGGAGGAGGCGGGGGAGGAGAAGAAGAAGAGAAATAGAAAGTGAAGGAATTGATGATGATTCTTGTGACTGATAACACAAAATGAACATTTTGCAAATGGAGAAGAAAAAAGAGAAGAAACTCACCGGTGGTCATCACTTGACTGGGTGGTGAGTCTGTGAAAAGAGTGGGAGACGTGAAAAGACGAATTTTGACTCGATATTTCGAAGCAGATCGAAGAGGTCCATTACAAATACGGTCAGCTCTGACTTCTCGACAACTCTCATCGTCTCCTAATTCTTCGAAAATTGAGACATCTGCATCTTGTTTCACTTTTTGTATATCTTGTAGTTTTGCCACGTATGATGGCCAGACATCAAAACGTTGAACTTGTTGCCATGTCTTAAAATAAGTGAAGACGTCATTTGAATATTGGATTATTTCTTAATTCAAATATATACTTACATAAGTTCCGTTGTCGGTTTCAAGCCATCTATTTATAGATTCGTCAGCTGTGGTTTCCGAAACAATTATAGCAAATCTTGAAATGAGGAAATAGAAATAAGAAATTTGGAAAAGGGAATAACTAACTGTTTGATCTCTCCATTTCTATTATCGAACATAGTCGTTGGAAATCTCACAATCATACTATTGCTCCCAATACTTTCTTTCATTATAACAGGAGCTGAAGTTGGCTTTGGGGGAGCCATTAAAGGCATTGAAACACTTGGAATAATTGGAGAAGTCTCTCCAAATCCCGCTTCTGTTACTGCTCGAACACTGAAGTTATAAGTATGACCACCAAAAAGTTCATCAATGACCACTTGAACAGTATGATCAGATCGATTTGATGATATTCCAACATCAATAGTTCTTGTTTCGTCTGATCCCATTTTTGTGACGTTGACGTTATAATGAGTGAGAATACCATTTGGAAGTGCTGGTGGTAACCATGTGAGCATCACTGAGTACGAGTTTAGAGGTTCCACTGAAAACAGAGATTCACTTTTTCATTCATTAAATCAAAATACCTTTCAAATTCTGAACGGCTGCTGGCTTATCTTGTCTTGTTGAAAATGATAGTTGTCTCATTGTCCTCGTTGCAGCTGGACATTGTGGTGTATCACTTCCACTTCCTCCACAAATGATTTGTGTATTTACTGTATACTTATGGAATGGTTTTAATCCATCCAAATTCAATAATGGAGCAAATGTTGAAGTGAGTTGCATTCTCTTATCAAACACACTTTTCCCATTCATATCTCGAACGACAATGTGCATTTGGCAATTGGAAATCGACGTGGAATCGTGATGAGTGGCAAAAACAATACGAAGAGTTGCAGAAGAACGAGTAACACTTTCCAAAGAGACATTCACAGCTGGACTTGACATTCTGATTGTTTCATTATGACGTGTTTCCGAAATAATTCCAGTCTTCGTAACAGTGAATAGCTGCACTCGATAACATGCTCCTTTCACCAGATTCTTTGCAAAAACGGGATCCAAATTTTTCGGAGACGTTTCAAATTTTAATGTTTTATCTGTCTCATCATTACTTCCAATTGGAGTGATTCTCATATTCAAAAGACTGTCTGCACCAACAACTTTGTTCCAAATATCTTTCACTCTTGACATGAAAACTTCACTTTTTGGCCAGATTAGTTCAATTCCACCATTCGATTCTTGAAGAGTTAATCCGAAGGCGTTGAAGTCAAAAGCTGGTGTAAGAACGATGCTCTTCTGTAGTTTCTGACTTGTAGATTCCTCCGACATTGAAGAAATTGAAAAATCGAACCGTTCTCCAGGGGAAAGAGCAAAATTAAACCAACAACTGAATTTCAACTTTATGAATACACAAGTTTTTTAACCAAAAACTCACATTCTGTGTCCAGACTTTGTTTGTTCAATGTTCGCATAGTTGATTGATCTTTCAACTTCATCTCCGGCTACAGTAATCTGGCATTTATCAATTTTGGAGGAAGTCGGAAGTTCGGCAAGCATCTTGTACTTTCCACGCTTCAAATCAGCACGAACCTGAATAATTATGTTTAAATGGACTATTTCTTTCAGATAATGATCTAAAACTCACTCTAAAATCAATTGGTGGAAGTGGTCTCAACTGAAATTTTGTCGTCAATGCTTCTGACATTTGACCTCCTTTTTGAACAGATGCTACAATTTGATATGCCTCTCCTTGAAGCATTGAATCACAAATGGAAATTGATTTCTCTGTTGATGGAATTGTCATCTGAAAAAGTCGAGTAAATATGTTGTGTGAAAGAATGAAGATCAAAAGAAAACCACCCACTACTGAACAAATACATGAAGAAAAAAAACTAACATTTGTAGAATTTGATGGATTCGATTGAAGTGCATATTGAATTGTATAAAAATCAGCTCCACTAAATTCATCTGTCTCCCATGTCACTTCAACACATGAACCAGTATTTTGATTAATATTAATTGCTTTAATTGGTGATGGTTTTGTTGTCAGTGTTGATATCCATGGCCGACTACTCATTCCATCTTTATGAGCAATTACACGAACAGAATAATCATATCCAGAATTCAAATTTCCCAAATAAAACTCCAAATTTTTCTGTTCCGGAATATCCAAAATTTGGAGAACTGGAAACTTTTTATCCGGGTTTATTTGTCGATATTCAATTGAGAATGAATCCTGAATAAAAAATATTGAGGAACTGTTTTTCAAAAAAAAAAGATTTACTTGTAAATACGAATCATTTTTGATCGTTCTCATTGTAATATTGTGTTCAGCAACTTGAATATCAGAATCTATTGAACGAAAATCCGGTGCTCGGGGATCCATTAAAACGGATTCTTCCTTTATCAAAGAGGTTGATCCATCTTTTTGACCGTAAATTGCAATTCTAAAATTTTACAATAATAATATTTGAAATAGAAATCAAAATCTTACGAATATCGATGTCCAGGTCGTAAAGCATGTATTCTAATGTTAAAGGGAGAGTCATCGGATGAAACGAATGTCTTGTTGGAATCACGTATTTCATCTGATCTGAAAACATGTTTTTTCAGAATTCTATTTTTTTTCTCTGAATAACTCACATATTCTCTGTGACATCTTGAATCTTTGCAGCAAAACTTTGATACAAAGGATGCCTTCGTGGTAATGAAACTAGAATTTGTGACCAGGGAGATAATGAATCCTTTTTAATGGCAAACAACTCGTGCTGCTCAGCTGACGTCGTCAAAGAATCTGACTGACATTTGATGAAGTGCAGCACGAGAAGTAGCCATATAAGTGAATGTATTTCGTACTTCCAGCGTATCATTTCATGATCCGAAAAAAGAATAAATGAATGAATGAAAAGATGAATAAGAAAGAGAAAATAGATGAAGCAATCGGAAAGAAGGTCAAAATGACAAGAAAGGTGAACACGATAAACGGAATGAGAGAAAGTGATCGAATTGACCATCGGAAGAATAAAATGGACAGAGGAAAAGAGAATTAATTTATCATTTTCTTTTCTTCATTTCTCCTATTAGCAGGTTCATCATTAATGAATGAATAAAAATGGGTTGTTTTCTAAAAAAAAGGTAAATTGAAGTTGAAGTGAATGAGGTGAACGGACAGGTAGTTCGTACCGAATAAGATATGTCAAGTGGGCTTTTACTGTGAACAAAAGAAGAGGAAAAGCTTGAAGAAAAGAGAGATTCTAGTTGGTGGATGGTAGAGAACTGGTACTGTTTGTGTGTGGGACTAATAACAATCAACATGGAAAACAGAGAAATGAATAGCCGAGTTGACAATTGGGTGCTAACAAACAAGAAACCAATGGGGTGTTATGAAAGATACAAACGTGAGTTCAGAAAAAAATTAATATGGATTACAGAACGTCGCATTGAAAATAACTATCAGTGGTAAGACAGTAGATATAAACTCAAACATGGTAATTTTAGTTTAAACTGAATCGGATAAAAACACAGAGTATCTTCATAGAAGCGTCCATACAATAACGAGATAACAGATGTTTGTTCTCATTGCATTCTTGAACAAATAATTTCTACTGAATTCAGAATCAGTTGAAAAATTGAAGTAAGATGCAAACATTCATACGACTTCTATATTGAAACAAGACATCTTTCAAAGAAAGCCAGAAGAAAATTAATTAAATCTAAGAATTCAAATAATTGGTATATTTTGAAGTGCTACCCAGTCATGTGAGTACTTTTAGATGATCTTGAACTTCAAGGCATATGTAAAAAAGAGAAAAAATGAATCATCTAGAAAACAACAAATGATCCGAATGTTCCGGAAAAGAGATATAGACATAGTAGTAAAAAGGACAAAAGAGATCCTATCCTCTTCCCAATCGTTTTGTGTGGGTGTCCGTCCCTTTTAGTTGTTCTTCACACAAAACTGCGGTTTGTGTTGTGGAAAAAACGGATTGGTGTCTGTCTCCTGCCGAGTGGCGGGAAAGCAGAAGACGGTGCGAAAAAGAGGATGACTGAGTGTCAAGGACGTCAGAGAGACGCAGATCAGAATGATGCGCCTCGCCATATAGTCAAGTATTCGTTGTCGCCAAAAGAGTAAAGAAATGAAAGAAAAGTGAGGGATTCTTCTGCCATTCATCCTTCCACTTCAAGGTGACAATAACAGAAGGAACAACAAGAATGGAAAGCCAAAAGTTCTGAACTTCATCTGAATCCGATCCGAGTAAGAGGTAAGAGAAGATGACCTACTACAGTTATAACGAGGTAACGAAGATTCAGAAAGAGGGGAAAAGAGGGAAAAGAGGTTGGCTACGAAATGATGCGCTGAAGCGCAAATTACCATTTTCTCAAGGCAACTGGTTGGGTTGGTGAGGGAGAAATATGTAGTCATGTTTAATAATTATCGTAAACTTGATCTAGGTCAGAAGCTGAGGGGTAAAGCTCAAAATATGAAATACATGAAACCAAGATTGGGACCGTACGGTTAGAAGTAAATTCGGGATTTGAAGGATAAGCCAATAATTTATTAGCACTATTCAAGGAATAAGCATGAAGAACTTCCTCTAAACGCTTTTGGAAAAGTCTTACAGGTTAGATTTGATGAGACATCATTTGCAGACACTCATTGTGATTCTGAATGAAGAAATAAGAAAGAAAGCTAACTATAAGGAATAGTTTCTTATATCTGAATTGAAAACGGACCTCGCCCATGAGAATCATATCTTTTTGTAAAGTAATATGATATTAAATGAAACAAGACCCGATACTAAACAGGCTCTAAGAATATGCCGGAAGATGTAAGGAAATGAGGGAATGACCCAAAAGAAATGAGTGAAGATTTACGAGCATTTCTTGCGGTCATCCTGATTGTTTATAATAATAAAGGAGGAACGCATAAACACAATGAATGAATAGTTTATATTTCTTTTCTTAAGGCCAAGATCTTCTCGGAATACGAAGAATAAGACTAACCCAGAGGATTACTGTTTTGTTTAGAACAGAAAGAATTTCAAAAATGTTTTTGTTTTTGAGAAAGAAGAATGCAACAGGCAAATGGTAATTGATACTGTTCGAATGGTATGGATCAGAAGCATATTGCAATGAGAGGATTCAGCTGGAAAAGGGAGAAAAAAGTAAAAGAGGTCGGACATTAGGGAATAAGGAGCGACACGGTAAGCAACGATTAGTCAGTAAGTGAAAGAGAAGAGAGAAGAAAGAAGAGGTAATTTGAAACAGTCGGATGAATACAGAAAGAATCAGTAATATATAGGCTAGTTGGGAAAAGAAGAAAGTTTCTGGGAGAATTGAAAAATATAATGGAGAAAAAATATAGAGAATGAGAGAGTTGATGACGATAAGGCAAAAAAGTGCATTGACAAATAGAGCCTGGATGTTCTTTCTTGAGATGACCAGTTATTGAAAAAAAAAACAGTTTTCCGGGTTTTATTGGGTTTCAGGAAAATTAAAAATTTCGAGTTCGGACATGACTAATAAATTTGTTTTTTGAAAGACCTTCTGGGAACAGATGTTTCTTTTGGAATGAAAAAAGATACAGTTTCTTTTATTTTTTTTTTCAACGAAGTCAATGCAAACAAAACTGCCTACGTCGTGAAATATAACGGTTTGGGGGAAAAAGTGTGTGAAAAGTTGACAAATGATTGGATGAGAAAGAATCCGGAATGGTCAGGCGAAACCTGATCTGAAAGAGATGTTCGGGATCAGAAATAGAAACGCAGACTGTATAAGAAAAAGGAATTGAGTAATGTTAGAAGTTTGGGGTGATGATGGGAAGTGTTCGTTTTATTGTGTCTGTGGGCTTCGGGTGGGTGGTCGGCTCGTAAAGTGTTTGTGAGAAATGTCTGATGCCTCTACATCTTATACACTATCTCGATGTCCACTATATTCAAATAGAACAGACACATATATACACACATTTCGGTACGAACGGGAGAAGAAGGGAAATGGAAAGAGCAACTTGATTGGAAAATGATTAGGAAAAGTTCAAATAAAGAAGGAGGCAACATGCGGAAAAGAGGTGAAACAAAAGGGATTACGATTGCCGTTTTCTTTTCTCTCTGGGGTGGGTCACAACCTAATCAGGGAGAAAAGAAAAGGATAATTGAAAGGAAAAAAGAAGGAGACTAGATTCAGAAATGAAGGCATTGTTTCCAAAATGACCTAATTGTTAGGTGTTTGTTTTGGGAGGAAAGAAGAGATTAAATTGAGAAGAATAAGGTGTCGGCATTCTGTGAAGTTCCCAGAAGGTGTCTATCCAGATGGTCTTTTGACATTAAGAAAGACATTATCAGAAAATGAAAAAAACCGGAAAGATGTAGGAAGCGAATAAAAAGGAAATCATAAGCATCCACATTTCATAACTTATCTAATTAAAAAGATAAAGAAGCTATGATGAGAAGAAGAGTTGAAAGTTCGAAAGTTAATTAATATTCTCTAAGGGAACTTTGAGATCACGAATGATACTTTCGATTGATAACGAAACATTTAAGTGTACGGTATCTTTTCAACCATAATCTCATTTAGAATCAATTTGCAGACTGGGGTGCTCTTCTAATAGAGTAAGTTCAAGATCGTAGTAACAATCAAAAGTGACCAGTAATCCCTATCTCAAAAAGCGATATACTTTGATCTTACACATAATAACCCGTCCGTCAAAAAGTTTCAAAAATGACAAAACAAATAAACATGGAAGCCCTGTTATTTGAAAATGGCAATGGAACCGGTTGCTCTGAAGTGAAATGATCGCAGGAAGCCACGATGTGTGTCATGTCAAATGCCTCATCTTAACGGAAAAAAAGGGAATGGATAGAGCATACAAAAACCTTTTTCAGGTGACCTTTTTCAGAATAGAAAAGATTTCAGACAGATTAGAAGAAAAAAGAATACAGAAATCAAGATGTGATGATGACTGGATGGATGGTAGTAGAGGACATCAAGTGGAAACGAAAGACACGCGTGATTTGCGACGGAATGATGTGTGAATGAACCGGACACGGAATACAGAAGAAGAAGAAGAAGAAGAAGAAGAAGTAGTAGAAGACGTGAAGAGGATGAAGCAAAAGAAGATTCCGATGGCAATTCAGGAAAAATGACACTTGAACAAAAAAAAAGAAGAAGACGACAACTGGACGATTTTTCTAGATCAGGAACTTTTGTTCAGCACATTAATGAAACAATACAATAGTACTAATCGGAATTACTATAAGTTTACTTCATGAGAAGTATCAATAGTGGACAATAAATCCAGAAAAGGTCAAAAAGCGTTCGAAATTGAAATCCGTACATTTCAAAAAGTATCGTATTACTGTCTTTCGGAAGGAGCTCCCCACGCGACCATTCGAGTGGCAGTTATCCGCAAGTTTTTATGATGAGGAGGTACTTGAGACGGCGAGATAAAGTTATGGTTTTTAAAAAGTAAGCTTTTGATGAAAAAGCGGAAATAGAAAGAAAATCTAAAAGTTTATGGAAGAGTGAAGAAGATTCCACTCAAATGAGTGCGAGGGATTAAAGACACAATCACACAAACACATAAGAAGACAGGCAAAAGTGGACGAAGAGTTGCTGGGGGGCCGGCTGGCTGGCTGGTAGTGTTGGTGGCTCCTCGCGGTATTGTCCGCAATGTTTGGCTATTGCTCACCATCATCGTAAAGCAGTGCTGCTGGTGCTCCGCGAGCCTCCGGAGGAAGAAGAAGAAGACTCTCTCACTAGTTGCTTGCTCCTTTTTTGGATCTATTGTAAGGCGGTCTTCGGGAGGAAAAGAAAGGTTGGAGAAGAACAAACATGTTGGAAGAAAAAACGTTGATGAAGGAGGGGACGGAAGGATGAGGCGCCATTAAAAAAAACAACACTATCCGAGAAGGATGATCGCGGGAAAGAGATTGACGATTCGCGCGACTAATTGGCCAAGATTGTGCGAGAGGTGTCGGGTTTCTCGCGCACGAGTTGCGGAAAACAAAAAGCACGCAAAAGATTGTTGAAAAGTCATTTGGATGAGAATTTCAAAAATCAGTTAGGTGGAAACCCCTTTTGATGAAATCTGGAAACTGGAAATGTAAAATATTGGAATATCTGAGACAGATTTTTAGAATCCATAGGTCGGAACTGGAATTCGGATGTTGGAATAGATTGCAGATTGCAACTTTAAAATGGATCCTTCGGACCAACTGAATCAAATATGTATTAGAAGTTTTGGGAAATCTTCAGAAATTACGTGAACAACTTTAAATGTATCAAGGTAGCTCGAAACTTCATCAATGCATTCTATTGTAAAATTGAACAAAAATAGTTTTACTTTAATACAAATTTATCTCATTCTTGCCCTGTACAAAAAGAATCAAACAACCTATTCATTTGTATAAAAACTGATAAAAATCTCAATTAAACGGTAAAGTACGAAGACACACCTACGGTTGGCTGGATGCCAATTACAATTAATTATGTATTTCTATTTTGAATCAGATAAAATCTCAAGATAAACGGAAAACGAAGAGAAGAGAATGAAGAGAAAACGGAATGAATGGAAGCGGGACCCATAATAATGAAAGGCAGAATATAGGAGGTGAGTGACCTGTTAGTGACCGCCAAATTTGTATGTATGGGTACGGGACACACTTGACAGGACACTGTTCGAATTTGGTTATAAAGGGACGGTTGAGAGCCGACAGTGCTTCAGAATGAAGGAGATATTCAAGGTTGAAAAAACGGAGAAGATGAATTACAGTGCTATTTTTGAAATTTTTGCTTTTGTTTTGAGATTCTGTTTAGGATGATACTATCCATATTTCAGCTGCGAACTGTTCATTTTTTGGATCCATTTTTCACTATTTTTCGGACAGCCATCATGTTATAGTTTGATAAAAATTATACAAAGTTGGTTCTATAATTCGAATTCAATCTTCTACCAGTCTAAAACACCTAAAAAAAAACCTAAAAAACCCCCTTAAATAGGGCGAAAATAGTCGATTTTCCACGGTTAGAGACCAGTGATACATACTGTTTTTAATGCATTTTCTCTGGAATCTTAGATGAGAAAATAAGATTGACTCTTTAGATATTTGAACAGAATACGGTTGATTCTTAATAGAAGAGTCCATAAAACTCAATTCAGGTCACAAGAAGCCCTAAATAGGGCAAAAATAGTCGATTTTCTACGGTTAGAGACCAGTGATACATACTGTTTTTAATGCATTTTCTCTGGAATCTTAGATGTGAAAATAAGATTGACTCTTTAGATATTTGAACAGAATACGGTTGATTCTTAATAGAAGAGTCCATAAAACTCAATTCAGGTCACAAGAAGCCTTAAATAGGGCAAAAATAGTCGATTTTCTACGGTTAGAGACCAGTGATACATACTGTTTTTAATGCATTTTCTCTGGAATCTTAGATGAGAAAATAAGATTGACTCTTTAGATATTTGAACAGAATACGGTTGATTCTTAATAGAAGAGTCCATAAAACTCAATTCAGGTCACAAGAAGCCTTAAATAGGGCAAAAATAGTCGATTTTCTACGGTTAGAGACCAGTGATACATACTGTTTTTAATGCATTTTCTCTGGAATCTTAGATGAGAAAATAAGATTGACTCTTTAGATATTTGAACAGAATACGGTTGATTCTTAATAGAAGAGTCCATAAAACTCAATTCAGGTCACAAGAAGCCCTAAATAGGGCAAAAATAGTCGATTTTCTACGGTTAGAGACCAGTGATACATACTGTTTTTAATGCATTTTCTCTGGAATCTTAGATGTGAAAATAAGATTGACTCTTTAGATATTTGAACAGAATACGGTTGATTCTTAATAGAAGAGTCCATAAAACTCAATTCAGGTCACAAGAAGCCTTAAATAGGGCAAAAATAGTCGATTTTCTACGGTTAGAGACCAGTGATACATACTGTTTTTAATGCATTTTCTCTGGAATCTTAGATGAGAAAATAAGATTGACTCTTTAGATATTTGAACAGAATACGGTTGATTCTTAATAGAAGAGTCCATAAAACTCAATTCAGGTCACAAGAAGCCCTAAATAGGGCGAAAATAGTCGATTTTCTACGGTTAGAGACCAGTGATACATACTGTTTTTAATGCATTTTCTCTGGAATCTTAGATGTGAAAATAAGATTGACTCTTTAGATATTTGAACAGAATACGGTTGATTCTTAATAGAAGAGTCCATAAAACTCAATTCAGGTCACAAGAAGCCCTAAATAGGGCGAAAATAGTCGATTTTCTACGGTTAGAGACCAGTGATACATACTGTTTTTAATGCATTTTCTCTGGAATCTTAGATGAGAAAATAAGATTGACTCTTTAGATATTTGAACAGAATACGGTTGATTCTTAATAGAAGAGTCCATAAAACTCAATTCAGGTCACAAGAAGCCTTAAATAGGGCGAAAATAGTCGATTTTCTACGGTTAGAGACCAGTGATACATACTGTTTTTAATGCATTTTCTCTGGAATCTTAGATGAGAAAATAAGATTGACTCTTTAGATATTTGAACAGAATACGGTTGATTCTTAATAGAAGAGTCCATAAAACTCAATTCAGGTCACAAGAAGCCTTAAATAGGGCAAAAATAGTCGATTTTCTACGGTTAGAGACCAGTGATACATACTGTTTTTAATGCATTTTCTCTGGAATCTTAGATGTGAAAATAAGATTGACTCTTTAGATATTTGAACAGAATACGGTTGATTCTTAATAGAAGAGTCCATAAAACTCAATTCAGGTCACAAGAAGCCCTAAATAGGGCGAAAATAGTCGATTTTCTACGGTTAGAGACCAGTGATACATACTGTTTTTAATGCATTTTCTCTGGAATCTTAGATGAGAAAATAAGATTGACTCTTTAGATATTTGAACAGAATACGGTTGATTCTTAATAGAAGAGTCCATAAAACTCAATTCAGGTCACAAGAAGCCCTAAATAGGGCGAAAATAGTCGATTTTCTACGGTTAGAGACCAGTGATACATACTGTTTTTAATGCATTTTCTCTGGAATCTTAGATGTGAAAATAAGATTGACTCTTTAGATATTTGAACAGAATACGGTTGATTCTTAATAGAAGAGTCCATAAAACTCAATTCAGGTCACAAGAAGCCCTAAATAGGGCGAAAATAGTCGATTTTCTACGGTTAGAGACCAGTGATACATACTGTTTTTAATGCATTTTCTCTGGAATCTTAGATGTGAAAATAAGATTGACTCTTTAGATATTTGAACAGAATACGGTTGATTCTTAATAGAAGAGTCCATAAAACTCAATTCAGGTCACAAGAAGCCTTAAATAGGGCGAAAATAGTCGATTTTCTACGGTTAGAGACCAGTGATACATACTGTTTTTAATGCATTTTCTCTGGAATCTTAGATGTGAAAATAAGATTGACTCTTTAGATATTTGAACAGAATACGGTTGATTCTTAATAGAAGAGTCCATAAAACTCAATTCAGGTCACAAGAAGCCCTAAATAGGGCGAAAATAGTCGATTTTCTACGGTTAGAGACCAGTGATACATACTGTTTTTAATGCATTTTCTCTGGAATCTTAGATGTGAAAATAAGATTGACTCTTTAGATATTTGAACAGAATACGGTTGATTCTTAATAGAAGAGTCCATAAAACTCAATTCAGGTCACAAGAAGCCCTAAATAGGGCGAAAATAGTCGATTTTCTACGGTTAGAGACCAGTGATACATACTGTTTTTAATGCATTTTCTCTGGAATCTTAGATGTGAAAATAAGATTGACTCTTTAGATATTTGAACAGAATACGGTTGATTCTTAATAGAAGAGTCCATAAAACTCAATTCAGGTCACAAGAAGCCCTAAATAGGGCGAAAATAGTCGATTTTCTACGGTTAGAGACCAGTGATACATACTGTTTTTAATGCATTTTCTCTGGAATCTTAGATGTGAAAATAAGATTGACTCTTTAGATATTTGAACAGAATACGGTTGATTCTTA